>CM061235.1:61007741-63726074 GCA_030848705.1 Heracleum sosnowskyi
TAGAATATTTTCTGATCTTAAAAAGATTTATTCGATTGTAATAGGGGTTCCCAACTACTTTAATTATTTATCGTAAATAATGATTATGGTCTTGAACTTATTAAAAATTGGGAATCCATCTCAGGAAGTGAACATATGATTTCACTTGCCTCTTTTATTAAAAGAGATATAATTTGGGTCTCTGAGATATCAGAACTAAAAATATTTTACCAAACTCCCGGGTCATGATTGCGAAATGATTTACTCGAGAATCGAGGTCAGTTGACAATAGTCAACCCACATTGTATAATTACTTCCTCAACATTCCAAAAGTAAGTATGGTAATAAGTTCATACCTATCAACGAGCTAGTTTACGCTCGGGGAACAACGATTAAGTTCGGTTCCAGTAAAGGATAGGTTTCATTATGGGATCTGGAAGGGCTTACACGACAATGAAACAAGTGCCGGGGTAGTGACCATAATTATCAAGGCTTACCCGGTGATGAAACAGGCGCCGATGTAGTGACCTTGCGTGCAAAGGATTACACGGTAATGAAACAGGTGTCGATGTAGTGACCTTATAGCACAATGGGCCCGTATGCGGCCAGGGTGATAACCGAATAGGAAGTCGTCCTTCTACTGGTAGAAAAGTTACGTTACGATACAATGGCTGATCACCGTGTATCGGGTGTTCCAGTATATCCCCTTCCCTCCAATTGGAGTTGTGCTGCACATTGTAACAAAAGCCTAGGCGCTGTGTTACTGATAATGTGACAGTGATGATTAATGATGTTCCTCATACAGTGGTTGTACTGTATGGCATGTTTTGACGAAAAGAATATTTAAAAATATTGTTCGGTATATGAACAGAGTTTTAAAGGTTTTTAATTATGAGATTATCTTACATATATGATTATGCTGCTATATCTTATTGTCGAGCCATAGTGCTCAGTCTTGCTCCTTTTATGGAAAGGTATTCATCACTGATATCTTACAGTATTTTGAGCAGTATGAGATATCTAAATAGATACGCATGTATATATGCTGAGAAGGGATTTAAGATATACAGTATATTGAACTATATGGTATTTTGAATCAATGAATAGGTTTTAAGCCTTGATTCCAATGTTTAATATCTATTTTAAAAAGATATGTTTTGAGTCTTGGTTCATTATATTGATACCAAGGATTTCTAAATGATTTACGAAGAGTAAATGAGTATGATTATAAGTCATACAGTATTTTGAACGGTATACTATTTTGGGGTTAGACCCTAGTAGTGTTAAAACTTTGATCCTATATGGATTATCCACCTTAAAGGTTTAAAGATTTAAACTGGGATAGATTTCTTGCTGAGCGCTATTAGCTCATTCTTGCTTTATTAAATCTTTCAGCATGAAGAAAACATTGTCGGTTCACCTCGTGTTACGAGAGCAAGGGAATGGAGAGACCACCCTTGAGCTAGTTCAGCAGGATGGATACTGCCGGTGTGAGCAGAATAGTTGCAGCTTGAATTAGTGAGAATTATTTTTGAGTAAGTGTGTATTACTAAACCTTGTATATAATTGTGAGGTATATTATTTTAACTTCAGGTAGAGGTTGTAAATGATAGATGAGATCCTGAATAGTACATTTGATTTGTAATAACAAATGTTACTTTTGTTGCTCATTTCCAAGGCTATAACTTGTGTGTGTGTGCGTAAGTGATTGGGGTCGTTGGAGTTATATTATTAGAATGCATGTATTGTATAATTGATGGAGCTTGACAACCCAGATTTCTGACCCCGGATCTGGGGGTGTTAAATTTCTTGTTGTCCATTAACTCATACGGAGTCTTATTATGATTTTTGTTAATCAGGGTTCGATTCTGAGTGTAGCAAGCTGTATTCACTGCTTCAGCCCAAAAGTAAGTGGGAAGTTTTGATTCATTCAACATGGTCCTTGCTGCTTCAACCAAGGTCATGTTCTTCCTTTCCACTACTCCATTTTTTTGTGGAGTTCTTGGTGCTGAATACTGTCTTGATATTCCTTTCTCTGAACAGAAATCATTAAGAACTGCATTCTTGAATTCAGTTCCATTGTCTAATCTGATTGTCCGTACAGATAGCTTAGCTTCCACTTCTATCTTTTTGATGTGATCAATGATTAGTTGTGTTGCTTCATCTTTTGAATGTAAAAACAACACCCACATGTACTTGGAGACGTCATCCACCATCACCAATGCATATCTTTTTCTTGAAAGTGACATAACATTAACTGGACCAAATAAATCCATATGAATCAGCTGTAGTGGTTCAGTAATGTTTGTCATTTCTTTGCTTCTATGTGATGCTTTCTTTGACTTCCCTTTTTCACATGCTTCACACAGTCCCTCCTGATTGAATTCCATCAGGGGCAAACCTCTCACTAACTCTCTCTTTACCAAAGAGTTCATAGTTTTGAAGTTCAGATGTGAGAGCTTCTTATGCCATAACCAACTTTGTTCTGAAGATGCCTTTCCATAGAAACATGTAACTGCTCCTTCACTGGTAGAACTTAAGTCAGCTATGAACAAATTTCCTTTTCTTACTCCCATTAGAGCAAGCTTCTCATCCTTCCTGTTTATGATCAAGCACTTGTCCTTTCTGAAGTCTACATTGTAGCCTTTATCACAGAATTGACTGATACTTAGTAGATTGTGCTTTAATCCTTGAACAAGAGTGATGTTTTCAATGATGACATTTCCGATTCTCAAATTACCATATCCCGTAGTGAATCCTTTGCTGTCATCTCCAAAGGTTACAATCGGGCCGGTCTTCTTAACCACCTCTGTAAGCAGGGACTCTTCACCAATCATGTGTCTAGAACAGCCACTATCCAGAATCCACACAACCTTTGAGCTTTTAACCTTACCCTGCAATCACAGATCGATTAAGCGGACTTTGGTACCCAAAATTGTTTGGGTCCTGAAGGTTTAGATGATTTAACAGGAGTAACATTCAATTTTGTCTTACCCTGTTTGATTTTCATAGTATCTGTGGATTTAGCATTAACAGTGTTTTTGCTACTATCATTCATCAACTTGAAATAAGCATGCATGATGTTGTATGTATATAGCAAACACTCTTTCTTTCCACAGGGTTCATGAAGATCAGGCATGTCAGACATGTTATGCATTTCAGAAGTATTAGCAGTTTCTACTTTAACCTTTTTACATGCATGTGTAAGGTGTCTAGCAGAATTACAAATAGTGCACAACTTCCTAGATGCAATGGGAGAATATGGAACAATTTCCTGATTAACAATCTTCTTCTTCCCATTCCTGTTCTTTTTAGCCTTGCTAACTAAGTCACCTACTTCAGTTTTAGGTATAACAATTTTTACTGAATCCCTAGGCAACTTAGTCTTTACCTCTTTTTCCTTCACTAAATCCTCCTCAAGCAATTCTTGTCTAATGAATAAGTCATCCTCATGAAAAGGTTCTGAGAAGGGCCTGACAAAGACTGGACTGACCACATTCTTAAGAATGTGTGGAATATTCTTCCTGACAACATTGGATGTCACAGGAAATTCCAGAATCTTTTTCCCAGCCTTTTTGGTGTAGTCAAGTCCTATAACAGTTTTATTACCCTGGGTCTGAGTATCAATTATCTCCTTAGCAATCAGGGCGGAATTCTTAAAAGCATTCAGTTTCAAATCTAAATCTGAAATCTGCTTCCCGAGGATAGTCTTTATCTCATCATTACACTTGACCTTGTTTTCTAAGTACACATTCTTTTGCTTAAGATCTTCTAATGTGACAGCTACAAGCTCTAGTTCTTCATTCTTAGATTCTAGATTTTTAATCTTAAGAACTAGTTTAGCATTTTCCATTTCTGATGCTAGCATGCTTGTATGTACATTAAACAATTCTACACTAAGATCTTGCACAGTTTTCTTGTACTCAGAATTAGACATGTCAATTGTTGTTAAGATAGGTACCTGAGATAATTGCAGTGATTCCTCTGAAGAGTCAGCCATTAGGGCAACATTTACATATTCTTCCTCTTCATCCGAATCAGTATCATCCCAGTGTTTTCCCTCTGCTATATAAGCTTTCCCTTTCTGCTTTCCAGACAATGCCTCCACTTGCTGTTTCAGCTTGGCATTCTCCTTCTTCAAATCCTCGTATGAGTCTTTCTTTTCATAGACTCCCTTTCTGTCTCTTGCTTGACGAGGCTTCTAGCATTCAGTGGCAAAATGCCCTAACTCATTGCAGTTGTAGCATCTTGATTTGCTTCTATCAAACATGCTAGTCTTGTAGCCTCCCTTAAAGCCAGTGTCTGGTGAATACTTGCTTTTCTGAAATCTATTGGTTGAGCCCTTGAACTTGTACTTAGGGTTTCTCTTGAAACGGATGTGGCTAAACTTTGCAGCTAAGTACGCCATGGTTTTGTCTTCCATTTGCTCAAGTTCTTCTAGGGTGTAGTAATCACTTTCATCAACACCCAGATTTACAGAATCCATCTTAGCTTCTATAATCACCTCATTTCCAGCTCTAGGGGTTTGAACCTGAATATCAGATGTTGTTGGTGTTAGTGTTAGTGCCCTAGAGACAATACAATTGTACTTCTGGGAAACACTATTTTGTTATTTAATAATGATTATGTTCTATTGATTATTCGACAACAATTATTATGTCTTTATTTACTGTGATATTAATGTTAGAGTAATAAATGTCCTTGGAATATTGAACACGTATTCTATATCTTTAAGTATGTGACTTAAAAATGAGATTATATGAATAGTGTTTATATTCCTAAAATGTCCATAATTAAGCATTATGAATTGGGACAATTATAATGCATAAAGATTAGTATGTTCGTTGACTAAATGACCACATCTCATTGGTCATAGGTATAGTGATACTAAAGTCAAGAACATAGGTGCATGTAATATTCTACATGGCACCGGATAGACCCGGAGTGAGATTCTACATGGTAATAAAGTCATTAGAATAGCTCACAGTGATAATGGTGTAATGATCCTTAGACTTGAGATCATTATATTTCTATACGAGGATTAATATACTTTGATTACATTAAAAGTTACCTTTGACCGGGTGATGATAAAAGTGGACATCGGGTATATTATGAGTCGTATGAGAAATATGAATGATAGATACAGGATTTAACCCTCCTATTATTAGGAGAGATATTATTGGCCTCTTGATTGAGTGAGACTATGAAAATGCATGGCCATGCTCAAATATTGATTTGTTTTAATAGTCTACTCATTGATCAAGGAAACCTGGATTAAACGTTGAAGAGGATGACTAATAACATGCCTCGAGTTTAATCTATAATATATGGTTAAAGGGATTATATTACACGGAAACATTAATCACGAAAGGTTTAACTGGATCACCAATTATTATTATTATTTGGGTAGCAATGATGTATTACTAGATGCCGCTCATTGTTTATAATTTTATTATGAGATATTAAAATTATTGCCAACGTAATAATAACCTAAAGGGTTACACATAAAGAACGTTTTAAACGGAGCATTAATTAAATTTCGAATTTAATTGAATTATTATTATTATTGAATTATTGGATTAATTAAGTAGGACTTGATTAATTATATAATAATTCGAATATAATAAATAATACTACTAATAATCAGATTGGGTTTTGAAAGCCCAATCAGATTAGGTATAGGCCCAGAATTCTCTCCATATAAATACATAATGATGTATTGTTTTAGGGTGAAGTGACAAAATTCGTTTTCACACAAAACCCTAGCAGCTCTGCATATTAGAGAGGCTAGAGACAGAGAGAGAAAGATTCGAGGGCGGTTTTTGGCTAGTACCAACTCCGGTGATCGTTGGACGATCGAGCGTTCGTGTGGACTACTTTGGCGACGCAGATCTTGAACAAGGGCTGCGTGGTGGTTACAACAAGGACCTCCATCTTTCTGAATATTATAAGCTCTATTAGGTATGATTTCGTTATCTCCATAATCAGCCATGACTTGTACACGGATCCTAGGGTTAAGGTTTCGGATTTTTATTGTTTTTACGACTGTTTTCGCTGCGTTTGTTGCCCCGAAACCCAACAGTTGGTTCATCCACTACAAGTGCTGCTGATCTCACAAGTGCATTGTGCTTGTTTTCCACTGTCCCTGGTCCGTAGATTATCACTCTCTATTCCTGTTCCATCTCATAAGTCTTCAGCTTTCCATAGATCATCTCTAATGACATCTTTGTGAAGTTTATTCTTTCCCTTATGGATGATGACTTGTGTTCTACATGATGGGACAACGTCATCATGAACTTCCTGTTTGTTTCTCCTAGTGGATAGGTCTTTCCTTTCATTGCCAATTCATTCAGGAGCTTAGTATATTTCTCAAAGACCTGAGTTATACTTTCTCCTGGAAGAGACCTAAAAGACTCATACTGAGAAGTCAGGATGTCCAATCTATTTTCCTGCACGTCTTCAGTTCCTTCCATTATTAGGTTAATGGTATCCCACATATGTTTCTCGCTTATGCAGCTCATTATTTGATAGCTCATTTCCTTGTCTGCGGAGTCCGTCAATATCAGCATTAAACCTGTATCCAGTCTAATGGTCCGTTCTCTAAAATGCCAATATGCAACGGATTCGATGCCTTAATAAATAACAGCATCTTAATCTTCCACAAACCGAAATCATCTCTTGTAAATGGGGGAACTTTAATACCAGCGGTTGTCTTTGGAGCACTCATGGTTTCTGAAAATTTCAAATTGTTTAAAATTGAAGAAATTCCAATCAAATGAAAAATTTTGAAAGTTAAAAAATTTTCTTCGAATTTTCAAGCTATGTTTAATTTTGGTCTCATTCACCGGATCTGATTTGTAGGTCAATCAAGTAGCTTTGATACCAATTGTTAGGTCCAAAGTATCGTAGAAGGGGGGGTTGAATACGATACTCACAAATTATTCAATTTCGTTCGCGGATTAAACATTCAGTTCTATCACGAAATCAAATGCACCAAATCAAAACACGAGTCGGGGAATATATCGTTTTATAAATATAAACCGTGAAGGGTGCTACAATTTCTAATCCGTAGATTAGCTTCAATGAGTTCTAGGTTATACAGATTCAATACAATGATAGAATTCTGAGCTCTATTAAATTCTCTGATAAATCTCTCTGGCTCAAACTCTCTCCTCGTAACTTCTTCTATGAAATAACCTGACTGAAGAAGACACTTCTTCTCTCTTAGTAATTGTAGACTTATTTTAGAAAAACCATCGAACCAAAAAGAAAACAATTAATCTTGGTCGTTGGATCTTCATCAACCTGACAACAAAGTCACTTCTTCACCTGCTTCTCCAAATTGAAAACTATCGAATGATTAAAGTTAATATTCCATTAGATGGTTTTTAATAAAAACTATCGAATGAAACATTAACTTATATTAGTTTTCTTTATCTCACATTCGATGGTTTTCTATTTAGAAAAACCATCGAATACTTTTCTTGTCCTTGACCTTTTAGAAAAGCTTCTGAGCTTCAGAGTGTTTCAGTTTTAGACTGTATCAATTTCTTCTGAGACGATAAAACAACTTGATCTTTTTAAGTGCCGTCAACTAGTGCAACTGGTCTGGTTCACAGATGAATAACACTTGATCAATTCTTCTATGTCTTCAATTCAATGTTGTTGATAAGTCCTTTGTCGATCTGTTTGCTTCAAATAAATCACTGGAATCCTGTGGTACTAACCCTAAATCATTCACATACTTCTATAGTCTTGAAAATCTTGTTTCTTTGATTGCCACTGAGGCTTGAACATTTTCATGAACTTCTTTCTGTGACCTGTTTACGGACTTCAAGAATACATACCATATTTTGATTTTTTGAGTTTACCTTTTCTTCTTTGATTCTGGATTCATGTGCTTCTGTTAATATTATTGTTTATCTTGTCCTTTGTCGAGTTGTAGTTATCTCTGTTTCATCTTATGTTACATTATGTTTTACAAAGATAATGATCATGATGATGAAACATCACCCATAGTGGATGTTCCAACAATGAATGAAACTATCAATGACACTAGTGCATCCGTGGACAGACAAACTGGTGCATCCGTGGACAGACAAACTGGTGCATAATTATCCTTATATATATCTTCATTATCTTTATCTTTATTAGATTATATTATATAAAGTTAGGCGTTTACGTAGCGCTACGAAATGGCTGCAATCTATTTTTAAAAATTTCTAAAGTTTTAAATTTTAAGTATTAAAAATTATAAAATATAATCTAAATTACTTTATATTCTATTAAATGTTCTATATGAATTTTCCAGAATTCTTTAAATTTAAGTATTAAAAAAATAAATATTTATATAAAAAATCTTAATTACCATATGTCCTTCTAAACTTTCTCCACAAGTCAAATTATCATCTTAATTTTCTTCTTAAATTTTAATTCAAATCATATTTTATATTCGAAATATAAAAGGCGTTCAAAATTACACAGAATGAAAATTTGAATTTACAGCGAAAACATATAAAATTTCTTTAGCATATTCAAAACAAAAAAGTAATATTAATAATTAAAGTTTCCTTCAATATAATTAAAATATAAAACACATTTATATAGATTGAAGAGGAGTTTGAAATTTTGAATGAGCCAACAATAGAAAAGCATGAACCATATTATCTAGAGCCAGTTGATCATCCAATCATTGATGATATTATGGAAGAAGCTGCTGAAGCAAACCCTCTGTCAATCGAACAAGAAGATGCCTTGGAGAGATTAAAAGCCGAAAGAGCTGAAAGATAAGCAAGGCAAGCTCAAAAAGAGAAGCACCAAGCAGTTCTAAGAAGTGAGAAGCTAAAGATGTTCAAGATGTATAGTGAGATAAGGAAGAAGAAGTTGTTAGATTTGACACAAAAGCAAGGAAAGGACTGCGAGATGGCTTACAAAACATTTTGTGGAGTTGAAGACGGATTAGAAGTCAACGACAACGCTGATGTGGAAGTGATCATTCAGGACATAAGAAGTGCAAATCAGGACACTCAGACTTATTTCACAGCATTGAGACAATCTATAATCTACCTAAAGGCTGGAGTTAAAGCAAGTGGTGCCTGGAACATAATACTCAGTTTCATCAATAGAGGTACATTTGTGATCTCCACAAAGTTTTTTGAACAAAGAACATATACAGATCTGCAGGTGATACTCATCAAGATCCAAAGAAGCACAAGGCTAAATGAACTCCTTCGTGAGCATGTTAAGGAGATCTTGATGAAAGTCAGTCCAGAAGTAAGTGAAGACCCTCCAATGGTAAGATTTATGAAGAATGACATGTTCAGAATCTGCTATCTGGATGAGTAAAAACTGAAGGATTACCCAAATAACTATCTAATATCAGTTGAAAAGTACTTGAGATCCACTGGATTCAGCACACCAGAGAAGACAAGAGCTGTAGACACTCTAAGAAACTATCTCATGGAGAATATGCCTTTCTATAGGAAGAGAGTGGAACGAGGATTGGAAGTGCATCCCAGACTACCAACCATGCCAAAGCATAATCAGAAAGATGTCAACATTGCATGGGTGTGGGCTAGAGTGGGTCAAGAGGTAGAATATATTGGAAGACATATCATAGGAGCAATCCTAAAACCTGGTGAACCACTGCACTATCCAACTGTGATTGATCATCAAGCAGCAATTTTTGATCATGTAGCTGAAGAAGGTGAGATCCTTGTGGACTGAAGATGAAGCAAAGAACTATCTGCTCAGGCTAGAAGAGCTACTTCATTATTAAACTTTTTATTTTTATTTTTAAAATAGATATCTGGAAATGTAAATATTTAATCCAGAATGCAATAAATATTATTAATCTGTCGTACTTTAATTAGTTTCGTGTTTCCATTGGTTAGTTGAGTTATCCTCTAGGTATTTGCTTATCGAACTCTAACAATCAAATAGGGGGAGATTGTAAAGCATAATGTAACATAATATGTAACAAAGATGACTACAACTCAACACATGAACAAGACAGACAATAATATTAACTGAAGTACAGAAATCCAAAAGAACAAAAGACATGGTAAACTCAAGAAATCAAAATATGGTATGTATTCTTGAAGTCCGTAAATAGGTCACGGAAAGAAGTTCATTAATATGTTCAAGCCTCAGTGACAAATAAAGAATCAAGACTTTCAAGACTACAGAAGTATTTAAATGACACAGAGTTAGTACCAAAGGATTTCAGTGATTTTATAATGAAGCAACCAAGACGGCAAAGGACTTGTCAATTGTATTGTATTGAAGACATAGAGGTTTTGATCAGTGTTAGTCATCTGTGAATCAGACCAGTTGCACTAGTTGTCAGCACAATTGAAGAAGATCAACATGTTTATCGTCTCAGAAGAAATTGATTTAAGTCAGACCTGAAATATCCTGGAAGTTAAAAGAAAAAATTGATAAGGTATGTTTAGGTTAAATTGAAGTGCAATATCCTTATTGCAAAGAGAAAGAATCTTCAAGGATCAATCTACAATTAAAGACATTCGATAGTTTTCCTTTTTGAAAACTATAAACTATCAAAAGAGAAAAGAAATTTTTGATAAAAACCATCGAAGTGGTGAAAATCCAATTCGATAGTTTCTTAATTAGAAACCATCGAAGTGGATAAAATGATTATGTTTGATAGTTTAATTTATAAAACTATCGAACTAGTTTCAAAGAAACAAGTTATTCTTTTCGATAGATTTTGTTTAACTCTATTGAATGAAAAGAAAAAGCTTGTCTTCGATAGTTTTTAAATTAGAGCAGGTGAAATGCATTCATGAAATGTCAGAGGTTGGTGAGGAAATGGACGGCTGAGATTTGATCATAGCCTTCGATAGATTTCCTAAGTCTACATTTGTGTGACAGAAGAAGTAATCTTCTTCAGTTCAGAAGTTAAGGAGTTGCAGAAGAATTAATATCCGAAGAAAATTTAAGAGCTTAAGAACTTTAGAGAAGTTATTATCAGTGCCTTAAATTATATCATTTGTATTGATTAACTTGAACTCATTGAAGCTAATCCTACGGATTAGATTTGTAGCACCCCTCGTGGTTTATATTTATAAAATGATATATTCCCCGACTCATGTTTTTGATTTGGTTGATTTGATTTCGGACAAGAAAACAAATAATTATCCGCAAACGAAATCGAATAATTTGTGAGTACCCCCCCCCCCCCCCCCCCCATCTACGATACTTTGGACCTATGCATATTGTAATAGGCTGCAAAAGAAGAGTGTGTGGATACAATTTTTTCTAATTTGTTTTAGTTGATTTCTATCTTTAATAATAATTATATTGAATGTTATCTTTTATATAGGTTTTGATATTTTTTTTGTGATTTTGGAAATTAATTGGAGTTATTCAATACCATCATCTCATAATTTTCTTAATTAATTATATTTAGAGAATTGAATTTCTTTATTTACATTCAAATTCATAGTAAAAACAATAAATATATAAAAATCAATCATGTTCAAAATTCAATTAAACAAATGTTAAGTTTTTTTCTTAACTAAACTACAATTGAAATCTCTTACTTACATTCAAATTCACAAGAAAGACAATGATTATATAAAAATCGATTATGTTTCCATGATTAACCTTTTATATTATAATGATGCACATGTACACACTAAAAAGGTTTTATTATAATGTCTAAGAATATTTAAGAAATTTGTAATTTTTGTGATAATACAAATATTTGAAGTTTTAAGCGGTGGTTAATAATTAAAATTTTATTATTGCTTAATTTTATTATTTTTAATTTATATGTATTTATTGCAATGGGCGTCGGCTGAAGAAAGTATGACACAAAATCAGCATATAAAGTCTATGGATATTTAAGAAATTTGTAATTTTTGTTATGATACTAATAGTTAAAGTTTGAAGCGGTGGTTAATACTTAAATTTTATTATTTCATTTTTTTAGTATTTTTTATTTGTATGTACTTATGCAACGGGCGTCGGCTTCAAAAACATGACACAAAATCGGCATATCTCCAGAGGTATTTAAGAATTTTTTTTAATTTTTGTGATAATACGAATGATTGAAGTTTGAAGTGGTGGTTAATACTTAAATTTTATTAATTTTATTTGATAAAACATAAGTTGACATGTTAAAATAGGTAAACTTTTTTAAATAATTAAAAGCATTAAAATTAGTTTTAAAATAAATAGGCCCGTAAACTGGTCCTGGTAAATAGGTCTTGGAAATGCCTTTTAATTAGAATAGTTAAATTTATTTTAATTATAACTTTTTAAAATAATGAAGTAATTAAAATAGGTTTAAAAATAAAAAGGGCTGTTACTCGAACCAACTATATGGTATTAACTGAATTTTGTTAAGAAAAAATAGGTTCATTTAGAAATTTTATTTATATGTCCATATGTGTATAAATATAGATATGTATAATAAATAAGTCTAAATATTATAAGTAACTAAGTAAAATAATATTGTATCAAAAAACAAATATTAAAGTGTTTGTTAATAATTTAGTAAGAGTAATTAAGTAAAAATAATTAAGTACATACAGTTAAATAAGGCAAGTACCGTACCGTACCAAAAAACAGGTACCAAAACTTTTTATGTCTTGTCTTTAATAATATAGTATAGATAGATAGTATAGATTGATTGATTTTATATTTTTTTTCTTAAATAGTTAATATTTAAAATTTTACAAAAATATTATAGGGCCGCTGCGAAGCGCGCCTTAGTCGACTAAGTGGCGCCTCTCAAATCGCTTCGATCTATTTTTTTTAATTTTCTAGAAATTTTTAATTAATAACATTAAATAGTCGAAAATATCTCAATTGATTTTAAAATCTTTACTAAGGGAGGAAACTAAATATTCAATTTTAATATTTTTACCTTTAAAATCTTTACTAAAGAAGAAAATAAAATATACAATTATAAAATTCTCCAAAAAAATTTAATTAGGAAAATATCTAAAATGTCTTCTAAATCTTAACAAATGAAGAGGAAACTCAATTGTATTTTAAATCTTTAGTAGTGGAAATCTTAATTATCTTATATTTTCATAAACTTTCTTCTTAAGACAGAATACTATCTTAATATTTTCCTAAAATTTATCTTTAAATCAAATTACCATGTTGATATTCTAATATATTTTTTCTTGAAGTTCTAAAATTAATGTTGAAATCATATTATCATCTTAATATTCTCTTCAAAAATCTATTAGAGATTATGTTCTAATAATGTTTTTGTAAAAAACCCCACAATTAATTTATCTATATATTTTACATATATATTAAAAAAACATTTTCTTTATTTTTACCTTATAATTTAGATAGAAGATAATACTTACTAAAACACAAGTTTTCATAAAATAAAATAAAATATAGAAGTATTATTTTCTTTCATTTATTTTCTCGAGTATCTATATTTTAAACATTAAAAATTAGAATTTTTAAAAATATTTTAATTAAATTTTATGATATATAAAAATTGATTAATAGATAATGTATTTAATTTTGTAAATCAGTTTGTCATATGTTTAGATTTGGTAACAACGAGAAAGTGGGTCATTGAAAGGAAACATATTTAATGAGAGAGATATTCATTATGAGGAGCATATTATATGATAGAATTTAATATTGATGTTAAATTATATATTTTAAAATAGAAATTGAAATATGAATTTGAGAAAAATAAAATTGTGATGAATATACTAATATTTGATATAATATTAAAATAATGAAATATATTAAACAATTGCATTTTTCTATATTTATTTAAAATAGAAAAAGTAAGTTGAAAAATGTAATTGTCCGTGATATTTTTGGAAAAAGAGGGGGTTTTGTTAGAAAAAATCTATAATTTGTTTTTGCTGAAAAAGTAATTGGTTATAAACATGTAATTTTATTATTTAATATTTTTTTATAAATAAGTAAGGATAATTAAGTAAAAACACGATATACCAAAAAACTAGTACCGATCGACCAAACTTTTAATGTTTCATTTATTATATAATAGTAAGTATAATTTTTTTAGAGAAATTTAGAGAAATTTTTTCAAAGCTGATGCGAAGCACAAATTATTAAACTAATTTATTATTAATCGAACATAATATAAATATTTATTTAATAGTTTTTTTTTATATTTTCAATAATTTTTAGCGTAAATTGTATTCTTTTAACAATATTATAGAATACATAATATAAATATTAAAAGTTTGAATTTTTTTTATGTTCTTAATCCAAATAATATAATTATTAAATATGAACATGTCATTTATGAAATTAATAATTTTGAAACTACAAAGATTAGATTTTATAGTTTTTGGTTCGA
This sequence comes from Heracleum sosnowskyi, assembly GCA_030848705.1. Taxonomy (NCBI): domain Eukaryota; kingdom Viridiplantae; phylum Streptophyta; class Magnoliopsida; order Apiales; family Apiaceae; genus Heracleum; species Heracleum sosnowskyi. The sequence goes on from CM061235.1 coordinate 61,022,056, forward strand.
ACCTTTAACCTGTATATATTAGTATGTTCGAGTTTTAAATATTAAATTTAAATATGTTATTAATAAATTTTGAATTATCGAGCTTTGATATTAATTTTAAATTAGTTTTGTTACTAGTTGTTATTGAGGCTTTTTAGTATAACTATAAAATTTTGTACATATTTGTTGTAAATGGGAATCGATCCCTTCACCTCTGTTTAGTACTATCTTATTATATATTTTACTCTTACTAGCTTAAACCCCGTGCGATACAGATTGTTTTTACTAATTGTTATTTTATTTACATTTTAATCTTTTATTAATTTTATTTGTCAAAAAAAATAAGTAGGCGTGTTAATTTTTTTTAAATAATTAAAAGTATTAAAATTAACAGTTTGCTCATGATATTTTTGGAAAATGAAGGGTTTTAGTAAGGAAAAATAAAAAAAAATAACATGTTTGAGATAATAGGATATAATTTACGAATTTTGACATTGACAATTCTATTCAACTTAAAAATCTATTCGTAACTGATCAATATTATTAAAATTTACTTTTTAATGTTTGAATATAATTCTAATCTATCTATTTTCATTCATCTAGTTTAAGAACAACGGTCCTTTTTAATTTGGAGATAGAAGGATTAAAATTTTGGATAATATCCTTAATACGCTTATAATATATAAGAAAATACTGATTTTGAACACCAATTTTATTTAATTTACTTATATATCCTTTTAAGAGTTGTTTAAAATTGTTGAGTTTTTATAAATCAGATATGAATATTTTAAAATCAACGGTCTTTATTAGTTTGGTGGTACAAGAATCAAAATTTTGAATAAAATAGCTCTTACACTTATTATATACTAGCTTAAAACCTGTGCGATGCACGGATTGTTATTAATAATTTTTATTTTTACTATTTATGTTTTAATATTCTATTAATTTGCATTTGCTAGAAAAATAAGTAGGTGTGTTAAACTTTTTTAAATAATTAAAAATATTAAAATAAATTTTAAAATAAATTAATAACTGTTTACCCTTGATATTTTTGGAAAAGGAGGGGTCTTAGTAAGAAAAAATAGAAAAATTAACATGTTTTAGCCCGTAATTAAAATTATTTAAATAGGTTACAAAATAAATAAGTAAGGATTTGCCCGGGATATTTTTGGAAAATAAGGGGTTTCACTATGAAAAAATAGAAAGAGTAACATGTTTTAGTTGAAAAAGTTAATTGTCCGTGATTGTTTTAGAAAAAGAGAGGATTTTGTTAGAAAAAATAGAAAATGTAATGTATTTTAGCTGAAAAGTTAGTTGGTTATAAAAATGTTATTATTTAATAATAATTTTTTAGAAAATAAAAAATATAAAAGTAATACGTTTCAGCTGAAAAAGTGCTCATAATTAAAAGTATTAAATAGATTGATATTTTTGATAAATGAGGGGTTTTAGTATGGAAACACAGAAAGAGTAACATTTTTTTGTTAAAAAAGATAATCGCCCGTGTTTTTTTTAGAAAAAGAGAGGATTTTGTTAGAAAATAATTTAAAAAGGTAATGTATTTTAGCTGAAAAGGTAATTGGTTATAAATAATGTTACTATTATTTAGTGATATTTTTAAAAAAAAAAATAAGTAAGGGTAATTAAGTAAAATTACTAAGTGTCGACCGTCCGTTCGTCCGACTACCAAACTTTTAATGTTTCGTCTTTAATAATATAGCTTAAAACCCGTGCGATGCACGGATTGTTTTTAATAATTGTTAATTTTATTATTTATATTTTATTAATTGCATTTATTAAAAAAAAGCAGGCGTGCTAAATTTTTTTAAATAATTAAAAGTATTAAAATAGATTTTAAAATTAATAAGTAACGGTTTGTCCGTGAAATTTTGAAAAAAGAGGGGTTTTAGTAAGAAAAATAGAAAGTAACATGTTTTCATTGAATTTTAAAATATAAAAGTAAAGATGTGCCCATGATATTTTTGAAAAAAATAGGGGTTTTAGTAAGAAAAATAGAAAAGGTGACATATTTTAGTTGAAAAAGGTAATTGTCAATTAAAATCATTAAAATAGATTTTAAAGTAAATAAGTAAGGTTTCCCATGATATATTTGAAAAATGAGGGATTCTAGTAAGGAAACACTACGCCATAAGTGGGATTCAGCAACACCTGAAAAAGTGTGGTTATAGCCCAAAAACCTGTTGGTAAAAGGAAAAAAACAGGCTATGGCTACACTTTGACCAAATTTGAGGGTGTTAGAAAAATAGTCGCTACCATAGGGGTCTACGCCAACACTTTTGTAGTTTTTGGTAACACGGGAGAAATGTGTAGGCGTAGACCCCTACGCCAACACTTTTTATTTCTGTGGCTACATATTATTAGTTGTTGCTATAGATCTATGCCAACACAGTTATCTTTGTAGTAACACTACTAATAGTATTGCTATAGACCTATGCCAACACATTTTCAGTACTACTCTAACACCAAATTATGAAACACTTAGATGTTTTTACCAACACCCTTACCACTATGCCTACACTTTTTCTTAAACATTTTTAGATTTTGTGCCAACACTTTGCTATACTTTTGCCAACACATAAAGACTAAATTCTTTGGAGTCAATGGTTACACTTTGCATGCTTTTTACCAACACTTTAAATAAAGAATAGCAACATATGACACTGAAATATAGAACTTCTCATTCAAAATATTACCAAACATTCCAATACATAAGCAGGCTATTCAGAAGCCATTTCAATACATAAAAAACCATCTAAAATAACTACATAAAATTCACACCATTCCAATACATAAATAACCAACATCTAAAACCCAACTCAACTACCATGGAGTAGCGAAGCCTAAAAGACCTCAAATGAGCCAACTTTAATGATTTCTCAGCTGCATCTTTTGCGGCCATGGCAGCATTTGTTGTTTCTTCTTTATATTTAAGTTTATTCTCCGACTCTATTACAGCTTGTTTTGCCTCTTCAAGCTTCTGGCCATCTTGTAATTTCTTCTTCATCTGCAGCAATGTCCATCATAAGCCCTTCAACCTATAACAACAAAGTAGTGTCAATACATGATGCAAGGAATATCTAATTGAATAGGAAGTACTTACTTCCCTATATACTATATAATGTATTCACATATTAAAAGATATAGAGAGCACAACACTCTCTAGGACTGTGATTTCACCTAAGATGATTGAAGAAGCTCAACACAAAAACAGTTTACCAACACATTGGCACAGCCAATTTCGTACGAGAGTACAATTCAACTAATGGAAAAAGAAGACTTTTACATACCCGTCACATCTTCAAATTCAACTGAGAAATCAGTGCTACACCAGTATAATGTGAGTTCCAGTAACGGCCTGCTTACATAAAAAACAAAAAACGTCATTTGTTAACACAAATTATAACAATAGTACTATAGTGACTGTATATCAGATATATTTATTGTGTTAATTGATGCTAACATACTTTTCTTACTGTTACAGTACCTACTACACCAAAGTTGATGAAGATTTAACCACCAGATTTCAAGAACAACAATTTTGGCAATTTTTTATGCCATGTAATTTGTGTAAAGAAGTTGATATTGTATTTAGTTGAGGTATCTTCTTTTTTGTATAGGACTGGATCAGTGCCTATAAACCTAGCTTAACGGTAGGTGGAAGGTTGATGGTAATCTCTTACCGGATTTTGTAAAATTATCCACTGTTTATATCTCAGAAGAAGCCAGAAATGGTTGGATTACCTATGTAATGACATATAAGCACTAAGCAGTATAAAACTTAAACAGGCAGGGTTCCTGACATAGATGGTCGGCTTTATTACGAAACATTAATGAATTAATTAGCAGCAACATGAAAATTTTGCACTACTTTAACAAAGTAACGTAGATAAATTCAGGTCTTATGTTGCAGGGTATTTTAAAGATATCATTCCTATTGGGAAAAAGGTAAAACATAGAGTGCCAAAATCTACATTTCTCTACACGAGTGTCCCATATAAGAATTTAATGTTATTGATGGATGTAGGAATTTAGGATAAAAAGTACTATTACTAAGAACAGAGACAACAAAAAAAGCAGCAACATAATACGGATACACTTATGAACAGATCTGTGTCCCAGCAGCTAAAGTACAAGTGATATCACATAACGTAGCAGGTAAAGAAGACATATAATTTAACACGACCAGAAAATAATTTCATAATAACATTGATTTGAGCTAGCCTGTTGGGAGTATGATCACAGGACTTACCCATTCAATATTAACTGATATCGTCATTCCTGATTAATATTAGGCAATTTTACTATATGTTTTGGATTTACTTATGTCTGTTGGGCCAGCAAACAATAATGTAAAGTTATTACCTGTTGTAAAGCACACGTCATTGCCAATATAGCACCTTTTCCGTCAGATTGTGGTTGAGTGATGTGATATGCATCCCCTAAGAGAAGGCCAGTTTATTCAGTACATGAAACAGATATTTACAGATATTATCAGCCGCGGTAATGGCAAACCTGACATTCCGTAACCGCGAAACTCTGCATATATATTGGCTCCTCGATTCTTTGCATGCTCCATTTCCTTAAAAAGTTATAAGATTTAAAAAGTAGAAGTACTATAATTTTAGAAAAAGGAAGAAAGGTTCAACGGGTATTCACGAACACCAATAGTTAAATAAGATGATACAGAAACTAAACATAATTAATGTGTCTACTGTCTACAATTGTGACTGTTTCATCACATTGGTTTTTAAAGAGGAGACATATTCTAATACGGTGTTACCGTAGACTAAAGTCTATATTGACTCTACTTACCTCCAACACCAGGATACCAGAACCTTCACCTATTCTGAAATAAGATAAATATTTTAATTGAAGATCAGTGTAATGTTACAGCTTCGAGATCTGATAAACTGTTTTAATTGAGGATTCTTGAGGGGAAGAATTGTACTTTGTAGTCAAAGCTCTTAACCTGCAATAGATTTAGTATCAACAAACATAATTAAATAGCCTAAGGTATACAAAGTAATGACATTACTAAAAACTGCGTGAACCAGAACCCACTGTTTTCCGTATGTTTCCCTTTTCTTATATTCGTGTGTTTCTCAAATAATATGAGCACCCTTAAAAGTATTGCTTAGAGGACTTAATTCTCAGCTGCATATATTCACTTCACTTTTTTCACACATGAACTGTAGTAACCCGAATGTTCAGGATTTATCAATATTATTATTATTATTTAATAATATTTTGAGATTTGTGACATGTGAACTTTTTGTGAAAGATTGATACTTGAAATATGGTAATTATATGTTTACCTGGTGAATGGAATGAGTTAAAATTTGTGCGCATGCTTTTAGTTGCATTTATATGATTTTCTTATTAAAAATCAAATGTTTTTTGACTTTCCGGGAATTTTATAAAATCATCGGAGACTCTGTTAATTGTGAAATCTTTTTCATTACTCTCCTTTTATATTCTATTACTTTCTAAAATTGATGGAGGAATTTATTTTCGGTTTAAAAGATATAAAAATGATTTTTCGATTTAAATTCCATTTTGTGGTTTAAACTTTGAAAAATTCATATTTAATTCATTGTTTATCACAAAAATATTTTAAAAATATGTGTGAGCTTGTAAATATGTTCTCTTTGTTTTTAAATAAAGATTTTTATTTTTAGTTATTTTCATTTTATTTCAGATTTTAAAAATACTATTTATTTGTTTTCTTTATTAAAAATCAGTTTTCAGCATTATTAGATTACCAAAATACCCCTGGGGTCACAAAAACCCTCATTCACACTTCTTTCTTGCCCCCCACCCACCGTACGCCTCTCTCCCCTGTTCTCTTTCTCGTTTCTCTCTCAACTTTCTCTCCTTCTCTCTTATTTTTCTCTTAAATTTGTTGATAGAAATTTATGGGTAGATAGTCAAATCGAAGCTCTTGCCAAGCTCTACACTTATATATCAATAGTGTTGAGTTTGGTGAGGATTCAAAAATGGGTTTTTGAAATTGGGATTTCAGATTTTTGGATCGAAATCATGTGTTCTTGTGTTATTAGTTGTTTGATGTTGCATGATGATTATACGTGAGTAATTTCAATTGCATGTCGAGTTTTGTTTGGATTTTTAGATTAAACTGAGAATTTTGATTTCTAGAGTTTGATTTTCGAAATATAATCGGTTTGATTTGATGTGTTTATGTGTTTTGTGTGTAGTACAACTAATATAGTATGTTAATTAGACTTGTATGTAATTAATTTTGAGGTTTTGATTGAGAATTAAGTTTTACCAAAGTTTAGACTTTGGTTTTGATATTTTGAAGTTACAATCGTGTTCTTGAGTTAAATCTTGTATGCACGTTGTGTTTAAAATCGATTGATGGTGAATGGATCATCGGAAAACTTTTCCGATTTAATTGTTTGGGTTCGGTTTGATAATAGTGAGGCGTTTTTGGTTAAATCTTAGTTGGTAAATGATTGTGGATTGGTAAGTGAGTATTTATGTATTGCAGTGCCTCTGTTTTGGTCAGGATATTCGGACAACTTACTGTCATGTTTAGGCAGTAGGTTTGTGTGTTTTGTGTTCTATTCAGAGTCTAGTTTAAGCCCTCGAAAATTTCATGTCATTCCGATTAGCGAGCTAGGAGATATTAAGGTTTTAGTATAGCTTGCGCACTATGTAGCTCTCGGGTTTTCAACTTTGAGGCAATATTTTACCTACTTTAGCTTTGTATTTTAAGCTGAAATTTTTACTGAGAATAGAGGGGTTGTACAGGGAGATCTCTGAAAAATTTCATGTAAAAATGTTTTGTTTTCGATTTATTAAAAATCATAGCGATGTTTGTAGCCATAATTCCATTTTTCTTTCTTGTTGATGCCCTGTTTTGGAACAACTAGTTAACTGGCCTAGGTTAGGTCTGTATAATAAAACTTTTGGTGTTTAGATACTCCCTGGAGTCTAGTTTTGACTCGAGAAAGAATTAGATTAAAATCATGTTCGAGTCTAAAGTTATGGTCAATCTAGTGTGTTGTGCGCAGAATTCCACAATTCCTGAACAGGGTCTAGTACCCTGTTTGCCGACTCTGTTTGAAGGCCTTAAAACTGAAATTTGCCTCTGAAATTTTTATTGTAGATGGATGAACTGTTTGGGGATGTCCCAGAAAAATTTCACTTAAAAATGATAAATTTTCTATTTATTAAAAATCAGGGAGTAAGACCATCCATGGTACTAGTTCTCATTATTATTTTTATAGCGCATAGTTCAAATTACAATTGGTTTACTTGCAGATATTTTGATAAGTGGGTTGTGTGCTCAAACCAAATTACATGATTAGTTGTATACGTGTATATAATGATTATAAATATATGATCACAATTCATACACCGAGATCACATAGTACATAACTATTCAATCTTTGTATGAAAGTATACGCTGTGTGCTAAACGTGCTACTTGAAATGTACTTGAAATGACATAGTATCTTATCGGAGTTGTAGTTGAAAATGACAGATGATTGATGGTTGGAGATGTTTTTAATCAGGGCAAAGTTCATTTTACGAATAGGTCATGCCCAATTTTCTGTAGGAAATACATTCGCTGAAGTTTATAAACATTTATATTATATAGAAATTGAATTCCAAAGACTAAAGTACATCTTATATTTAACTATAGGAATAGTTGGGCGGGCACGATCTCGTTAATGCAGACTCGTAGCAACCGCATATGCGCGGATTCGATATCATGGGATCAGATTCGTGACGATCGCAAAAGCGTTATACCAAGAAATGAGTGAAATGGAAGATTATGATGCCGTAAGATAGAAGAAGAAGAGAATCGTATTACTTTGGATTTACGTAATAGCTAAGGACCGGAGGCATGTTTACTAACTCATACTATTTTGTTCGGAGTATCATAGCAAGTTCTATAACCTTCACTTATTGTTCAAGTGACATGTTTCTTCCACTATTATGCTAATATTATTCTCAACCCATAATGCAAGTTTTATATCTCTCACTTATTGCAAGTGACATTCACTATTACCAATATTTTCAAACGCATGATTTACAAGGCATGATTAAATATTCTGAAATTATTGCTCATTCTTATACTCTTTTGAAATGATTAATCTTTTGATACAAAGATTGAGGAATTTTATTGTTATGCTACAAACAGTATTAGGCCCAAAATTTTTATACAGGTGAGAATGATTTCTTTATTGATAAGAAATTTACTGGATTAGCAGGTTAATATACAACCAATGCTAAAATTTGTTTTTATGCGAAGTTGGATGGTTTGCGTAAGAGGTCTGTTAGCACCAGCCCAGCGTATATTTTATTTGAAGCCAACGGAAATAAGTGCTTCCGGGATCCCAACCTTAAATCATCCCTGTCAGGAAGACATTGAGGATGCGAGGCTAAAGAATGACTGATCATCAACTTTAGTTATGTGCTTTAGATTCCACTTTGCTAAATAAAAATGGGTCAATGGTTTGATAAGAAAAGAAGTATATCCAGCAATTATATTCTGTTTAGAAAAGAAACATATGATTTTAGAAAGAATGCATTATATTCCATTCTTGATTTCAGATCTAAATATATGTAAATTACTACCATGATCATCGGTTTACAAATGTGAAATGGACATTCTACTCAAAATTTTTATTTATCAAAAACTTGTTAAATATTTAAGGTGGACACTTTTAATCAGAAAAATACCTTTATTATTGAATCATATTATTATCACTTGTTGAACATTTCTTCCGCTCATACTTGCTTGTTTCACCTTTTTAACCCTCCAGTGATAGATAGAGTGGCATGATTTCATCATATAAGTTTGGAATGCGAAGAGACGAGTTGATGTTATGAAGATGAATTGATGCAGAGTATCTAGATCTAGTGTTAGGCTATTGTATAAATTTCATTTCTATTAAATATTATTATGTATATAATTAGTTTGGTCTAGTATACTTCTCATCGAAGTTATACTAGCGTTATAGGATTTATGCAAAGAGATTATTGTAGAGATGAACATTTTTATTTAATGGGATTTTGGATTCTTGTTTCTAGCACTATAACCTATAGAGATCTTGGTATAGTTGGGGTCGCAGATGTTATATTTGAGTTGGTTTAAGATTTAACAGGTTGTTTAAATTGAGATTTCCGCGTGACGACCAAATCCTCTGACCCCGGATTTGGGGGCGTTACATGAACAGGACTATATATTTAATGTCATACTGATCATAGATCATTTCAGGATATCTTCAAAAAAAATCAGCATAGTTGGGATATAAGTAATATCAAACACATTCACTAAAGTTGCAAATGGTGCACCAAAATTAATAATACTTACTTTTGGAGTTGCATGCTTTACCATTTCCTCTGGATATCTTAAATTGGGATCTTGATTGCTCTGAGAATGTCCTCCTCCTTGTTCAAAGATATGCAAAATTAAAAAATAATATTTTTATGCATATGGTGAAGATTTAATAATGTATGCCCCTGGTGAAGATTTAATATAATATGCATAAAGTATAAATAATAAAACAAATGATGTAATTAAAAAAATGAATAATGTCTAATAGATCAAACTTGTCAAGTTGTTTGATTTAGCTTCTTTTGTAAAAAATTATATATCTAAGACTGAATAAAAATTTAACAGCTTAAACCATAATAATATAATACTCTAAAAAAATTGTAGCAAACCTTCACTTTCTCCATGGTGAATGCTGGGATTGCTATCTTTCGGCGAGCAGACCATTTGTGACCCATCAACCCAGGAAGTCCATCCCCAATGAGCGGCCTAGACACAGGATTGAACCTATCCCTATCAATGATATCATTTGTTTTGAGCATGGCTTCTCTAATCATATCAGGATCTACCAAAACCAGCCTTTGAGTCACTCCAAACCAACACAAAAATGTTTTCCCAATACTTGGCTGACCATTGATAACAATCTGGCACTACACGTAAATGGAGCAATATTGGATACTGTAACGCCCCCAGATCCGGGGTCAGGGATCCAGGTCGTCACCTCACCATCCAATCATATAATACCTGTATTAACTCAATGATCCAATCAAAACATCATCATAGACCCCAATCTCTTACTCACACAAGTTATAGCCTTAGAAACGATATACAGTAACATTAGTTATTACAAACCAAATGTACTATCCAGGATCTCACACTATTAATCTACAACCACTACATGTAGTTATTACAACCCATATTTGTACACAAACTTACTAATGATAGCTGAACCTATCCAACTTACTCAAGCGGTATCCTTCCTGAACTATCTCAAGGGAGTATCTTCCACATTCCTCTCCTCGTAATGCTGGACGACCGACTATGGTCTCCTTTTACTGAAAATATAATTTTTAACAAAGCAAGGATGAGCGAAAGAATGCTCAGCAAGTTATCTAGTTACTAATATAAAGTTCTTCCCATAATATAAAATAGTACATAGTTTTCCATTGAAAGTATTCATACTTAATACGAAGTTTAGAATACTACCATATGAACGGGTTTAGTTCGTAATTTAGAAATACACTATCAGTGACTTAGCACGATTTTTAGAAATCAACAAGTACGCAGTTCCAGATGCTGCTAGATGAACAACACTGGTTCACCAGTTTTTAAATTACCATTTACCTTTCATCAATAATTAACCAGAATCATTCACCTTTTTAAATATTTCCTTCGAAATATCAAATCATTCATACTAAAGTTAACACCATCGGTAACTCAGCACCTTGGCCTTTGTTACAGTGTTAATCAGAATTTTTCCAAACTGGAAGGAAGGGACTTATCCAAAACAGAAAACACGATATGAAGTGACGATGATCAGTCGCCACAACCATATCCACCGCGGGTCTTCTCTACTAGTAGAAGGGCAAATACTTCATTCGTAAGTTACCCCGGGATGAAGGCTTCATTCACGATCATCCTGGATGGGAGCTCCATATGCACTCATCCTGGCGCATTCGGCCAATAATTGTTGATGGACCGCCCGGCTAACGGCCTCTTACACTCTCGGGATCGCCCGTCGACGATCTTGCCACCGCCAGAGTCCCCGTATTTTATTTTCTTTCAAAAAAATCATTTTGAATATAAAATCGAGTAGTTGAGGTCCGACCTCAGTCGCCCGATACTTATTTCAAAACAACGCTACGTGAGCAACACATGACCGGGGGTTTTCATAAAAGATTTCGAGTGAGAAGGTTCACATGTTTAATCATTTTCGAAACATCTTGGATAACTTTTAAATAATATTTGAAGTATTTTTGGAAATGTTTAATATATTTAATAAATATTTAAATAATATATTTTATCCAAGATAAATGTTTTTGGAATATTTTAATAAATAAATTTATTAAACAATCATAAGTACATATACTATTTCCCGAAAACCTTTCGGGTTTACATAGTTAAAATACATCGAGTCAAAAATACCGCTCCCCGGTCAACTCTACTTTTTGGACCAACGCGCTCTATCCCTAGAGACGTCGTCCGAATATTAAACATAACATACCATTATCAACATAGTATGTTTTATCACAATTTTCACATATAACGTTCATAATATAAATCGAACAATTATTCTTGATATCAAAACCGTAAACACAACATGATATATGTATTTGAGAAAGTAGACTTGCATAAACATGCTCCAAAGATATTTTCATAAGTAAAACATAGGATTAGAAGACTTGTCACGATACTCTGATCAAAAGAGTGTATATATATATATGAATAAACAAGTTTTAGGCATTTGAAAATATACCAACTCTGAACAATAGAGTAAGAGTTAATAAACTTGCCTGGTGTCCAAGCTCTAACTGGATGTCATCTCTTCTAGTCCTGGAACCTCTACCAAGGCAATACATAACCTTAATTAGTCACTTGATTGACAATTCACTTATTCTAAGTAAACTCCATTTTACCCGACTTTCATTCTCTCGGGTCTACTTAACTTACGATCTTCTATACCGTTTACTCATCATTTCTAATCTCGTTCCTCGCACCAACACGTTATCTTAATAATCCTTAACAACTTTCGTATTTTAGTCGACTCGAAATCACGCTTTTAAATTAGCCAAAACGGATGGTCAAAGTAGTACCTCTAGAGTTGACTTTCCATAAAATTCTATTTCACAACTCACACTCTAACACATTTAGTAAATCAGGAAATTAATAATTAAATATGAAACCACCTCAAGGAGCTTCTTGAGTATTTGTAATATTTATCAAAAATATCTTGATTTGAAAATATGAGTCGAAATAGGTGAAATGCATTTTAAAAGTCGAGTCAACTACGGAGTTTTACTATTCGCGCTCGTTTCACGAAAACGCCCATAACTCATTAACCGCCAACTCTATCGACACACCGTTTTCGCGTGCACGATCTAGAGAATGTCTAGAACAAAATATTTCAAAATGTATTTCTGTTCAGGGAGGTCAAATTCCCGAATGCTCTGTTTAAGGCAGTGGATGTGCAGAAAGTTTTGTCGTCGAGTAGCTTCGTTTCTGACATTTTTATAAAATAGGAAATTAATCTTTCTAATATGAATCCTTTTCGTGAGTCTTCCTAACTGTCTCTAGTATTATTACTCAAAGTTTCACATTTTAATATGGCTTTTAAGTGGTCAAAACATGGCCTCAAACTAACTGACCAGAGATGGGTTGGTTCTCCGAACGGCGTTTACTAAAACTCACTTTTCTCCAAAACCGTAAATCGGATTAACATGATTTTCGCGTCAAAACAAACTATGAAACAAGCTCTAGCTAAAGGTGGCCAGTGGTTACTCTTAAAATGATTTTATTGCTTCGGGTTTTATGTGCAAAACAGGGCTAAGGAAAATCGGGCATTACGACGGCTATGTTTTAGTGATTCCAAAGTTTAAATCATAAACTTTACATGATCAACCAACCATATCCTCAAACCAACTCCTTTAACATCTCAAATAAGTCATGAACTTCAAGAACAATAGTCAAAACCAACATCTACACAATCAACCATCAAAACAACACCATACATCCACCATAATCAACCATTCATCCACTAAATTATACTAACTTAATCTAACTCAAAACTAACCATAAAATTCGATTTATAACTAAGGGTTAAAATAGTTTATACCTTCCATGATGCCTTAAACACACTAACAATAGCTTACAATCCTTGCTTGAGCCTTGAACTAACCTTAGTTTGCTTAAACTTCAAGAACAAAATCAAGAACACAAGTTAGTATTTCGAAAACACTATTCATGCCTCAACTTTGATCCAATATTTGACCATGCTATACTACTTGGATAGACATGAAATTTTGAGCGTACCTTGCCTATGATGTGAGGAAGATATGGTCCAAATTTGGTGATTTTATCATGAGTATAATTCAAGTTATGAATTTTTCTTCCTCCCTTGGTCATTCTGGGCAGGAAGTTTGAAGAAATGAGGTGGGGAGAGTTTTTCTTGCCTTGGTTGATTTTGTTGATAGAAATGATATTTTGTATAAAAGAGATGAGTCATAGCTTCCTTTGCCTCTTATCATGCCATGTGTCAAGCATGCAAGGGTTTGGAGATGAGGTGGCTTTTCTAGTTTGTCCCGTCACCGCTTAATCTCGTAGAATGTTCGCATGGTTTCTTAAGTGTTCTATCGAAGTAGTTTATCGTAAACGTTCTTGACATCACTAATTCTTTTATTAAATCCATATCCATGGAATTGATAATTTAAATCCTCCAATATTCTCAAATGGTGACTAATCCGTCCGTTATCGGTGAAATTTCGGAGAAAACAGGAAATGCTATTCTTCTGATTCTGACAGCTTCTGCATTCAATCATTTACATAGAAGATCACTAATACGACTTTGAAAGTTCATTATACCGTCTCATACATAATGTGGTCTGAAAACTTTCTAAACGAAAAATTTACTATTCATCAAAAGTTACTATTCATCAGTGGTTCTTAAATAAGTACAAAATTTGGGGATATTACAGTCTCCCCTCCTTAAAAGGATTCCGCCCCGGAATCTTAAGAAAATAGCTGAGGTACTTCCCCAATACTACATTCTCCCATTTCCAGGTTGACTCTCCAACCTTCTGGTTCCATCACAACACTTTTACTAGCTCCATAGCTTTGTTCATCGACACTCACTCACTCCGGTCTATAATCACTACCGGGTGCTCTATATACGATAATTCTGGTTGTATCCCTATGCGTTCATATTCTATCACATTCCTGGTCACCTATGCTGAACTCTCGTATCATCGATACGCGAAATACGTCGTGGACTTGCGAACTTCATTGTTCCTAGTCATGGAGATACTTCCAGCAACGCGAAGTCTTCCGCCTCGTACTCTTTATCTTTCCCAGCTTGATCGGCATATATGTGTTGTCTGTCTTCAGCCGCTACCTATTGCTTTCGAATGATGCATAGTCTCCCTTGTTCGTTGAACCAGCTCGGGTCCTGATAACTCTCGTTTGTCGGCTTCTTCCTACCGTAGGGGAGATGGATACTTCTTTTCGTAACTAGCTTCATACGGGGCATCCCCACGCTCGTACAATAATTTATAGATACACGAAATTTCTATTGGCGATAAAGGATCATTCTAACGACCCTTGAAATCCAGGGCACACGCGCTCCACGTAACTTCGATTGTCTGAATAGTTCTTTTGGTCGGTCTGCGGATCCTAAGTAGTGTTCATGTTCAATCTTGTTGCAAAACACTTTTTAAAAACTCCTCTCAATATATGGAATTTAACCGTGGGTCCCTATCTGACGCAATTGTTACTGAAACTCCATGTCGCACCACTATCTTTTCCATATCAATATTTATAAACCTTTCCATTGAAGATCTCTCGTTGATGAGGACAATCGGAGTAGAATTATTCAATTAATCAATTATAACCCAACTAACGTCATGGTTCGATTTGGTCCTTGGTATTCCTACCACAAAATCCATTACAATAACGTACATTCCCATCCTGGAATCTCTACGGCTATGATAGTCCACTAAGTCTCTACTTTCATTCTCGGACATGTCTAGCATTTACTTAATAATCGATCATATCCTTCTTTATATCCGGCCACCAATAATATTCTCTTAAATCTCTACGTAATCTTAAATTCAAACTTCATCCTTTCAATTTCTCTTAGTAGTTGTCCCGAAGAATTTGCATCTCAATCCTTTTTGCCTAATTAAAGTGTCAGCCACCATATTGGCCTTTCCTTAGTGATAATGAATTTCACACTCAAAGTCTTTGATCAGTTCCAACTACAATCTCTACCTCGCGTCACTCGTTTCTATGTAAAGATATACTAAAGGCTATTGTGGAAAAAAAATCCACATTTCTCCATAAAGTTGAAGTCTCCAAATTTTCAGTGCGAACATAATCGCGGCTAACTCCAAGTTAGGTGTAGGATATCTTATCTCATGCTGCTTAAGTTGCTTAGACGCATAACTATAATTCTTAAAGTCCCCTCTATCATCAGGTATTTCTGACAATGGGGCTGTTACTAACTTCTACTTCAATCCTTTAAACTCTATTCATTCAATTCATGGATACATCAAAATATTTTCTATGAATACAATAATCAATTTGTCTAGAAACTTTATCCTTTAACTCCATAAAGGCTGCTGACGTAATAGTCCGTCCAACGACGTCATCCGCAAGTTCAAAATTATAATGGTCATATCGGTGCGAAAGGCCATCTTTGGCACATCACTTTGGTAAGTCTTAAGGGGGTGATTCTATATCCTCAAACCTATCCTTGAAAATTAAATTGTTTTCATTAATTGGTCAAACAAAACATCCTTTCTTTGGCAAGAAGTATCTATTCCTTATGGTTAGTCCATTCAGCTCTTGGTACCCTAGGTACAGTCTTATACTGCCATTCTTTTCTTGGCAAACAAAACTGGTGTACTCCAATGTGACACAATGAGTCTTATTTCCTGTACTCAAGTAGCTAATTCCTTCATCTCAACGGTGGAAATGGATATGGGTCCTGAATACTGACGCAATCCCTGGAAATAAATCAATGGCAAGTTCCATGCCTCGACCAGGTGGTAGTTCCTGGAGATCGTAAAAATACATCCATGAATTCATTTAAATTGAGGTGCCCATTATATTTGGTATCTCCCTATTTGTATCGATTTGCATGTTCTCAATAAGGTTCACATTTTTGCCGCGACAATCTCTTTGTTTGTACTAACATAATAAACTTCGTAGTTCACCTCCGTCCTTAAAGGACAACTCCCCCTTACTGGGCAATCCACACTTTACCTTCTTATCTCCTCAATCAATTTGCACATCGTATTTGATCAATCAGTTTATTCCCAAAATTTCATCGGATCTTCCCTTTTAAAAAAAAAAAAATCAATGTATATTGTTGCCTTACAACTTCAATTTCACATTATGGGCAAACAAGGTTCACCAAGATAATTTCATAGTTTTCTAATTCTATTTCTATTTCTATTTCTATTGTTAGGGTTCCATAGGATTTCCACATCTGTGACTCCCTTATTAGTCTTCAAACTCATGTTCCTCTATCGTTCTTTCTTTCTCATTCATTAAGCTTCTATCATAGTCATTTCTTAATCAACGTATCGCCATCATTCATTTCGAATACTCCGTCATTCTGAATTTCCAACATACCGCACAGACCTAGAAAATTTTCGTAAACTTCGACTCATAATTTGTCGCACTCATCTACTTTTATCTTAGTTCTAAAACTTCAACACTATATCTCTTTCCAAATACTAAGGAAATACTTGCATGGTACCAAGAATATTTCAAGCAACGGAATATTTTATAAAAACTTCATAAGAATTCTCGTCGAGTGGGCGACCTTGTTAGGTCTCAATCAATTTATCCCTTGGGAATTTCATAATCATAATTCACTACATATAAAATGTGTAGTGAACTCACTTAAATAAATTCGACCGAAAGTTGAACTTAGTGAAACAATAACTAGTTCATTTCAAGAAATGTTAACAACTAGCTGAACAAAAATTGCTAGTTCGATTGGTTTGGGACGCAGCATCTAGCTAGGATGATTAGCTAGATTTTCATCATATCGTTAAAATTTCAACTAGTTAGAACAATTAACTAGTCACTCATAATGGCATAAACAATTAGCCAGTTTCAATCTACTAGTACACAATCTCGACATCGTAACCAAAGAAAGAAAGAAACAAAATTTTGACTACTCAGATAATGAATTGAAAAGAAGAGTAAATAAGTTTGGGACGAATAAGGTAATTATAAACTTTGAATAGAATATAAGCTTTGAATAGAAAGTTCTTGGTATCGGAACAATCGATAACCTCCCATCAAATATTTCTCATCAGTGAAACGGTCCACCCAAAGGGGTCTCCGTACATATACTTTATCAAATTCTTCAATAGAATTGAATTCGGACTACCAATATCAAATTGATATCCTTTCTACGATTCCAACGCCTGATTTACAAATCTCATCTTAAATGGAAGAAAAGAATTCATGAGGAATCTATAAATAATGGATCCTCTATGTTTAGACAAATAGTTAGATATTTATGAACTCGACTGAGGAGTCCAAGTATGAAAGAAGAAATCGAATATCAAGATCATCGTTAAAGAATATTCGTCAAATAATTAAGGAAACATTAATTGAACATTCCTTAGATAATTGAAATAATAATGAATAAAAATATAGACCTAGAAGGATAGATGAATAATGGTTCCCTCTTCCGGTCGTCCTAGGGCTCGAACAAGCGCCCTGGTGAGTAATAATAACTTAACTCTGCGTTTAAACCTTAAAGGTAATGAGAGGAGAAAGGAAAAGAAATAAAATGAATACAGCAGTTGTTGGTTGCATCCCAAGTTTGAAGTAGGAATTGGAAGGGCTACCTGACATGAACTATTCAAGGTAACACATGAAGTGAACAATTTTAGATTGAGTAATGCACCAGCAAGTAGAGGCCAAAATAAGTCATGATCGCCTTTAAGCTCTTACATCACCGGTTCAGGATGATTCCATCTCCTCATCGTCATAATACAAGATACAAACTAATGAGTCTCTTCAATTCATAACAAGACACTTACTGATTGGGGTTCGTAAATATATTCTTCATTCCCCTATAGTCATCCAATATTGGTGTCTTCCACGGTCGAATTGATATGTCCACCGAAGATGGAGGTCTACTCGTTTAATATATACGTAGTCTCTAATAAGAGTTGTATCGAAAGAATCCAAATCCAGACTCAAGGGCCTTCCTCCAGGTAGGTTCTGAGATCGTCGTAGTTCTCGTTGCAACTGTATACACTTCATTAATGTCATACCATCGATTCCCAACGTTCTTGATGTTGGGTTTCGGGGCAACAAACGCAGCGAAAAACAGTCGTAACACAATACAAATTCCGAAACCCTAACCCTAGGATCCGTGTACAAGACATGGCTGATTATGGAGAAACGAAATCATACCTTAAAGAGCTTTAAAGTTCGGAAAGATGGAGGTCCTTGTTGTAATCACCACACAGCCCTTGTTCAAGATCTGCGTCGCCAAAGTCGTCCACACGAACGCTCGATCGTCCAACGATCAACGGAGTTCGGTACTAGCCGAAAAACTGCCCCCCTCTCTCTCTCTCTCTCTAGCCTCTCTTTATGCAGAGCTGCTAGGGTTTTCTTTAATTCGAAATTGCAGAAAAAATCATAGCCTCAATAATACATCATAATGTATTTATATGAGATAGAGGATTGAGCCAAAACCCTAAATCCGTTTTTGGGCTTCTTAAAACCCAATCTGATTTTTGGTTTTAGTATTAAATTCGAAATTCTATTTAATTAAGACCATCTCAATTAAATGACTAATTTCGAAATCAATCAATTAATATTAAATTCGAATTCTGATTTAATTAAGACCAGCTCAATTAAATAACTAATTTCAAATTTAATCATTTAATTTAAATTCATAATTTAAATTAAAACTCCATTCAAAACGTTCTAAGTGTGTGACCCTTTAGGTTATTATTTCGTTGGCAATAATTTTATTCTTAAATAAAATTATAAACAATGAGCGACATCTAGTAATACATCATTGCTCCCCAAGAAATAATAATAAATGGTGATCCAATTAAACCTTTCGTGACTAATGTTTCCGTGTAATATAATCCCTTTAACCATATATTATAGATTAAACTCGAGGCATGTTATTAGTCATCCTCTTCAACGTTTAATCCAGGTTTCCTTGATCAATGAGTAGACTATTAAAACAAATCAATATTTGAGCATGGCCATGCATTTTCATAGTCTCACTCAATCAAGAGGCCAATAATATCTCTCCTAATAATAGGAGGGTTAAATTCTATATCTATCATTCATATTTCTCATACGACTCATAATATACCCGATGTCCACTTTTATCATCACCCGGTCAAAGGTAACTTTTAATGTAATCAAAGTATATTAATCCTCGTATAGAAATATAATGATCTCAAGTCTAAGGATCATTACACCATTATCACTGTGAGCTATTCTAATGACTTTATTACCATGTAGAATCTCACTGTGGGTCATTCCGGTGCCATGTAGAATATTACATGCACCTATGTTCTTGACTTTAGTATCACTATACCTATGACCAATGAGATGTGGTCATTTAGTCAACGATCATACTAATCTTTATGCATCATAATTGTCCCAATTCATAATGCTTAATTAGGGATATCTTTAGGAATATAAACACTATTCATATAATCTCATTTTTAAGTCACATACTTAAAGATATAGAATACGTGTTCAATATTCCAAAGACATTTATTACTCTAACATTAATATCGCAGTAAATAAAGACATAATAATTGTTGTCGAATAATCAATAGAACATAATCATTATTAAATAACAAAATAGTGTTTCCCAGAAGTACAATTGTATTGTCTCTAGGGCACTAACACTAACACTTGATCGCTGAGTTGAACCATCATGACCTATCGTACGAAGCATACTCATGACGTCGTCTAGTGCACTCGTCTTATGATAACATTCTCGTGATATATACGCACTCTTCCTCGAGGGCCACAAAATTCTCAATGGTTTAGTAGACACTATCTCTGGTAGAGTCTTCGCTCGCGAGGATTTGAAACCTCAAAAAAAAAACAATAATTGCCTTTAATTAATCCCGGTAAATAACTAACCTTAATCGCGTAAAAAAAAATGTAAACATCTTGGTTCTCACATATGTCGCCTCCTTGAGGGCAACTAAGAAGGACTACGAGTACAAGTTTTGCTCTAGTCAAGTCAACCAATAGTATGGGCTATATCTCCTCTATCAAAACTTCTCTTGAGACTCTACTCGGCGTCTTATATCAATATCCTCGATAAATCACATACAATTCTAACTCCCTTCTCATCATCCAGATGACCTCTATGTATTGTATTGGTCCTACTATAAGACCTCAGGTAAACATTCCAATCTTAATTTCCTCAATGGTACTACATTCGGTACTCCAATAACAAACTCTATATGAGTCCTTACGTTAATCTCTTATTTAGTCATAACTCTTAACACTCTCGTCTCTGAGTACTATAACTTAAAGCTCTGATACCATCTCTGTAACGCCCCCAGATCCGGGGTCAGGGATCCAGGTCGTCACCTCACCATCCAATCATATAATACCTGTATTAACTCAATGATCCAATCAAAACATCATCATAGACCCCAATCTCTTACTCACACAAGTTATAGCCTTAGAAACGATATACAGTAACATTAGTTATTACAAACCAAATGTACTATCCAGGATCTCACACTATTAATCTACAACCACTACATGTAGTTATTACAACCCATATTTGTACACAAACTTACTAATGATAGCTGAACCTATCCAACTTACTCAAGCGGTATCCTTCCTGAACTATCTCAAGGGAGTATCTTCCACATTCCTCTCCTCGTAATGCTGGACGACCGACTATGGTCTCCTTTTACTGAAAATATAATTTTTAACAAAGCAAGGATGAGCGAAAGAATGCTCAGCAAGTTATCTAGTTACTAATATAAAGTTCTTCCCATAATATAAAATAGTACATAGTTTTCCATTGAAAGTATTCATACTTAATACGAAGTTTAGAATACTACCATATGAACGGGTTTAGTTCGTAATTTAGAAATACACTATCAGTGACTTAGCACGATTTTTAGAAATCAACAAGTACGCAGTTCCAGATGCTGCTAGATGAACAACACTGGTTCACCAGTTTTTAAATTACCATTTGCCTTTCATCAATAATTAACCAGAATCATTCACCTTTTTAAATATTTCCTTCGAAATATCAAATCATTCATACTAAAGTTAACACCATCGGTAACTCAGCACCTTGGCCTTTGTTACAGTGTTAATCAGAATTTTTCCAAACTGGAAGGAAGGGACTTATCCAAAACAGAAAACACGATATGAAGTGACGATGATCAGTCGCCACAACCATATCCACCGCGGGTCTTCTCTACTAGTAGAAGGGCAAATACTTCATTCGTAAGTTACCCCGGGATGAAGGCTTCATTCACGATCATCCTGGATGGGAGCTCCATATGCACTCATCCTGGCGCATTCGGCCAATAATTGTTGATGGACCGCCCGGCTAACGGCCTCTTACACTCTCGGGATCGCCCGTCGACGATCTTGCCACCGCCAGAGTCCCCGTATTTTATTTTCTTTCAAAAAAATCATTTTGAATATAAAATCGAGTAGTTGAGGTCCGACCTCAGTCGCCCGATACTTATTTCAAAACAACGCTACGTGAGCAACACATGACCGGGGGTTTTCATAAAAGATTTCGAGTGAGAAGGTTCACATGTTTAATCATTTTCGAAACATCTTGGATAACTTTTAAATAATATTTGAAGTATTTTTGGAAATGTTTAATATATTTAATAAATATTTAAATAATATATTTTATCCAAGATAAATGTTTTTGGAATATTTTAATAAATAAATTTATTAAACAATCATAAGTACATATACTATTTCCCGAAAACCTTTCGGGTTTACATAGTTAAAATACATCGAGTCAAAAATACCGCTCCCCGGTCAACTCTACTTTTTGGACCAACGCGCTCTATCCCTAGAGACGTCGTCCGAATATTAAACATAACATACCATTATCAACATAGTATGCTTTATCACAATTTTCACATATAACGTTCATAATATAAATCGAACAATTATTCTTGATATCAAAACCGTAAACACAACATGATATATGTATTTGAGAAAGTAGACTTGCATAAACATGCTCCAAAGATATTTTCATAAGTAAAACATAGGATTAGAAGACTTGTCACGATACTCTGATCAAAAGAGTGTATATATATATATGAATAAACAAGTTTTAGGCATTTGAAAATATACCAACTCTGAACAATAGAGTAAGAGTTAATAAACTTGCCTGGTGTCCAAGCTCTAACTGGATGTCATCTCTTCTAGTCCTGGAACCTCTACCAAGGCAATACATAACCTTAATTAGTCACTTGATTGACAATTCACTTATTCTAAGTAAACTCCATTTTACCCGACTTTCATTCTCTCGGGTCTACTTAACTTACGATCTTCTATACCGTTTACTCATCATTTCTAATCTCGTTCCTCGCACCAACACGTTATCTTAATAATCCTTAACAACTTTCGTATTTTAGTCGACTCGAAATCACGCTTTTAAATTAGCCAAAACGGATGGCCAAAGTAGTACATCTAGAGTTGACTTTCCATAAAATTACTATTTCACAACTCACACTCTAACACATTTAGTAAATCAGGAAATTAATAATTAAATATAAAACCACCTCAAGGAGCTTCTTGAGTATTTGTAATATTTATCAAAAATATCTTGATTTGAAAATATGAGTAGAAATAGGTGAAATGCATTTTAAAAGTCGAGTCAACTACGGAGTTTTACTATTCGCGCTCGTTTCACGAAAACGCCCATAACTCATTAACCGCCAACTCTATCGACACTCCGTTTTCGCGTGCACGATCTAGAGAATATCTAGAACAAAATATTTCAAAATGTATTTCTGGTCAGGGAGGTCAAATTCCCGAATGCTCTGTTTAAGGCAGTGGATGTGCAGAAAGTTTTGTCGTCGCGTAGCTTCGTTTCTGACATTTTTATAAAATAGGAAATTAATCTTTTTAATATGAATCCTTTTCGTGAGTCTTCCTAACTGTCTCTAGTATTATTCCTCAAAGTTTCACATTTTAATATGGCTTTTAAGTGGTCAAAACATGGCCTCAAAGTAACTGACCAGAGATGGGTTGGTTCTCCGAACGGCGTTTACTAAAACTCACTTTTCTCCAAAACCGTAAATCGGATTAACATGATTTTCGCGTCAAAACAAACTATGAAACAAGCTCTAGCTAAAGGTGGCCAGTGGTTACTCTTAAAATGATTTTATTTCTTCGGTTTTTATGTGCAAAACAGGGCTAAGGAAAATCGGGCATTACGACGGCTATGTTTTAGTGATTCCAAAGTTTAAATCATAAACTTTACATGATCAACCAACCATATCCTCAAACCAACTCCTTTAACATCTCAAATAAGTCATGAACTTCAAGAACAATAGTCAAAACCAACATCTACACAATCAACCATCAAAACAACACCATACATCCACCATAATCAACCATTCATCCACTAAATTATACTAACTTAATCTAACTCAAAACTAACCATAAAATTCGATTTATAACTAAGGGTTAAAATAGTTTATACCTTCCATGATGCCTTAAACACACTAACAATAGCTTACAATCCTTGCTTGAGCCTTGAACTAACCTTAGTTTGCTTAAACTTCAAGAACAAAATCAAGAACACAAGTTAGTATTTCGAAAACACTATTCATGCCTCAACTTTGATCCAATATTTGACCATGCTATACTACTTGGATAGACATGAAATTTTTAGCGTACCTTTCCTATGATGTGAGGAAGATATGGTCCAAATTTGGTGATTTTATCATGAGTATAATTCAAGTTATGAATTTTTCTTCCTCCCTTGGTCATGCTGGGCAGGAAGTTTGAAGAAATGAGGTGGGGAGAGTTTTTCTTGCCTTGGTTGATTTTGTTGATAGAAATGATATTTTGTATAAAAGTGATGAGTCATAGCTTCCTTTGCCTCTTATCATGCCATGTGTCAAGCATGCAAGGGTTTGGAGATGAGGTGGCTTTTCTAGTTTGTCCCGTCACCGCTTAATCTCGTAGAATGCTCGCATGGTTTCTTAAGTGTTCTATCGAAGTAGTTTATCGTAAACGTTCTTGACATCACTAATTCTTTTATTAAATCCATATCCATGGAATTGATAATTTAAATCCTCCAATATTCTCAAATAGTGACTAATCCGTCCGTTATCGGTGAAATTTCGGAGAAAACAGGAAATGCTATTCTTCTGATTCTGACAGCTTCTGCATTCAATCATTTACATAGAAGATCACTAATACGACTTTGAAAGTTCATTATACCGTCCCATACATAGTGTGGTCTGAAAACATTCTAAACGAAAAATTTATTATTCATCAAAAGTTACTATTCATCAGTGGTTCTTAAATAAGTACAAAATTTGGGGATATTACAGTCTCCCCTCCTTAAAAGGATTCCGCCCCGGAATCTTAAGAAAATAGCTGAGGTACTTCCCCAATACTACATTCTCCCATTTCCAGGTTGACTCTCCAACCTTCTGGTTCCATCATAACACTTTTACTAGCTCCATAGCTTTGTTCATCGACACTCACTCACTCCGGTCTATAATCACTACCGGGTGCTCTATATACGATAATTCTGGTTGTATACCTATGCGTTCATATTCTATCACATTCCTGGTCACCTTTGCTGAACTCTCGTATCATCGATACGCGAAATACGTCGTGGACTTGCGAACTTCATTGGTCCTAGTCATGGAGATACTTCCAGCAACGCGAAGTCTTCCGCCTCGTACTCTTTATCTTTCCCAGCTTGATCGGCATATATGTGTTGTTTGTCTTCAGCCGCTACCTATTGCTTTCGAATGATGCATAGTCTCCCTTGTTTGTTGAACCAGCTCGGGTCCTGATAACTCTCGTTTGTCGGCTTCTTCCTACCGTAGGGGAGATGGATACTTCTTTTCGTAACTAGCTTCATACGGGGCATCCCCACGCTCGTACAATAATTTATAGATACACGAAATTTCTATTGGCGATAAAGGATCATTCTAACGACCCTTGAAATCCAAGGCACACGCGCTCCACGTAACTTCGATTGTCTGAATAGTTCTTTTGGTCGGTCTGCGGATCCTAAGTAGTGTTCATGTTCAATCTTGTTGCCAAACACTTTTTAAAAACTCCTCTCAATATATGGAATTTAACCGTGGGTCCCTATCTGACGCAATTGTTACTGAAACTCCATGTCGCACCACTATCTTTTTCATATCAATATTTATAAACCTTTCCATTGAAGATCTCTCGTTGATGAGGACAATCGGAGTAGAATTATTCAATTAATCAATTATAACCCAACTAACGTCATGGTTCGATTTGGTCCTTGGTATTCCTACCACAAAATCCATTACAATAACGTACATTCCCATCCTGGAATCTCTACGGCTGTGATAGTCCACTAAGTCTCTACTTTCATTCTCGGACATGTCTAGCATTTACTTAATAATCGATCATATCCTTCTTTATATCCGGC
Organism: Heracleum sosnowskyi; assembly: GCA_030848705.1. Taxonomy (NCBI): domain Eukaryota; kingdom Viridiplantae; phylum Streptophyta; class Magnoliopsida; order Apiales; family Apiaceae; genus Heracleum; species Heracleum sosnowskyi. The sequence continues at coordinate 61,047,755 of CM061235.1, forward strand.
CACCAATAATATTCTCTTAAATCTCTACGTAATCTTAACTTCAAACTTCATCCTTTCAATTTCTCTTAGTAGTTGTCCCGAAGAATTTGCATCTCAATCCTTTTTGCCTAATTAAAGTGTCAGCCACCATATTGGTCTTTCCTTAGTGATAGTGAATTTCACACTCAAAGTCTTTGATCAGTTCCAACTACAATCTCTACCTCGCGTCACTCGTTTCTATGTAAAGATATACTAAAGGCTATTGTGGAAAAAAAAAATCCACATTTCTCCATAAAGTTGAAGTCTCCAAATTTTCAGTGCGAACATAATCGCGGCTAACTCTAAGTCAGGTGTAGGATATCTTATCTCATGCTGCTTAAGTTGCTTAGACGCATAACTATAATTCTTAAAGTCCCCTCTATCATCAGGTATTTCTGACAACGGGGCTGTTACTAACTTCTACTTCAATCCTTTAAACTCTATTCATTCAATTCATGGATACATCAAAATATCTTCTATGAATACAATAATCAATTTGTCTAGAAACTTTATCCTTTAACTCCATAAAGGCTGCTGACGTAATAGTCCGTCCAACGACGTCATCCGCAAGTTCAAAATTATAATGGTCATATCGGTGCGAAAGGCCATCTTTGGCACATCACTTTGGTAAGTCTTAAGGGGGTGATTCTATATCCTCAAACCTATCCTTGAAAATTAAATTGTTTCCATTAATTGGTCAAACAAAACATCCTTTCTTTGGCAAGAAGTATCTATTCCTTATGGTTAGTCCATTCAGCTCTTGGTACCCTAGGTACAGTCTTATACTGCCATTCTTTTATTGGCAAACAAAACTGGTGTACTCCAATGTGACACAATGAGTCTTATTTCCTGTACTCGAGTAGCTAATTCCTTCATCTCAGCGGTGGAAATGGATATGGGTCCTGAATACTGACGCAATCCCTGGAAATAAATCAATGGCAAGTTCCATGCCTCGACCAGGTGGTAGTTCCTGGAGATCGTAAAAATACATCCATGAATTCATTTAAATTGAGGTGCCCATTATATTTGGTATCTCCCTATTTGTATCGATTTGCATGTTCTCAATAAGGTTCACATTTTTGCCGCGACAATCTCTTTGTTTGTACTAACATAATAAACTTCGTAGTTCACCTCCGTCCTTAAAGGACAACTCCCCCTTACTGGGCAATCCACACTTTACCTTCTTATCTCCTCAATCAATTTGCACATCGTATTTGATCAATCAGTTTATTCCCAAAATTTCATCGGATCCTCCCTTTTAAAAAAAAAAAAAAAATCAATGTATATTGTTGCCTTACAACTTCAATTTCACATTATGGGCAAACAAGGTTCACCAAGATAATTTCATAGTTTTCTAATTCTATTTCTATTTCTATTGTTAGGGTTCCATAGGATTTCCACATCTGTGACTCCCTTATTAGTCTTCAAACTCATGTTCCTCTATCGTTCTTTCTTTCTCATTCATTAAGCTTCTATCATAGTCATTTCTTAATCAACGTATCGCCATCATTCATTTCGAATACTCCGTCATTCTGAATTTCCAACATACCGCACAGACCTTGAAAATTTTCGTAAACTTCGACTCATAATTTGTCGCACTCATCTACTTTTATCTTAGTTCTAAAACTTCAACACTATATCTCTTTCCAAATACTAAGGAAATACTTGCATGGTACCAAGAATATTTCAAGCAACAGAATATTTTATAAAAACTTCATAAGAATTCTCGTCGAGTGGGCGACCTTGTTAGGTCTCAATCAATTTATCCCTTGGGAATTTCATAATCATAATTCACTACATATAAAATATGTAGTGAACTCACTAAAATAAATTCGACCGAAAGTTGAACTTAGTGAAGTAATAACTAGTTCATTTCAAGAAATGTTAACAACTAGCTGAACAAAAATTGCTAGTTCGATTGGTTTGGGACGCAGCATCTAGCTAGGATGATTAGCTAGATTTTCATCAAAAATATCTTGATTTGAAAATATGAGTCGAAATAGGTGAAATGCATTTTAAAAGACGAGTCAACTACGGAGTTTTACTATTCGCGCTCGTTTCACGAAAACGCCCATAACTCATTAACCGCCAACTCTATCGACACACCGTTTTCGCGTGCACGATCTAGAGAATGTCTAGAACAAAATATTTCAAAATGTATATCTGTTCAGGGAGGTCAAATTCCCGAATGCTCTGTTTAAGGCAGTGGATGTGCAGAAAGTTTTGTCGTCGCGTAGCTTCGTTTCTGACATTTTTATAAAATAGGAAATTAATCTTTTTAATATGAATCCTTTTCGTGAGTCTTCCTAACTGTCTCTAGTATTATTCCTCAAAGTTTCACATTTTAATATGGCTTTTAAGTGGTCAAAACATGGCCTCAAACTAACTGACCAGAGATGGGTTGGTTCTCCGAACGGCGTTTACTAAAACTCACTTTTCTCCAAAACCGTAAATCGGATTAACATGATTTTCGCGTCAAAACAAACTATGAAACAAGCTCTAGCTAAAGGTGGCCAGTGGTTACTCTTAAAATGATTTTATTGCTTCGGGTTTTATGTGCAAAACAGGGCTAAGGAAAATCGGGCATTACGACGGCTATGTTTTAGTGATTCCAAAGTTTAAATCATAAACTTTACATGATCAACCAACCATATCCTCAAACCAACTCCTTTAACATCTCGAATAAGTCATGAACTTCAAGAACAATAGTCAAAACCAACATCTACACAATCAACCATCAAAACAACACCATACATCCACCATAATCAACCATTCATCCACTAAATTATACTAACTTAATCTAACTCAAAACTAACCATAAAATTCGATTTATAACTAAGGGTTAAAATAGTTTATACCTTCCATGATGCCTTAAACACACTAACAATAGCTTACAATCCTTGCTTGAGCCTTGAACTAACCTTAGTTTGCTTAAACTTCAAGAACAAAATCAAGAACACAAGTTAGTATTTCGAAAACACTATTCATGCCTCAACTTTGATCCAATATTTGACCATGCTATACTACTTGGATAGACATGAAATTTTAGCGTACCTTGCCTATGATGTGAGGAAGATATGGTCCAAATTTGGTGATTTTATCATGAGTATAATTCAAGTTATGAATTTTTCTTCCTCCCTTGGTCATGCTGGGCAGGAAGTTTGAAGAAATGAGGTGGGGAGAGTTTTTCTTGCCTTGGTTGATTTTGTTGATAGAAATGATATTTTGTATAAAAGTGATGAGTCATAGCTTCCTTTGCCTCTTATCATGCCATGTGTCAAGCATGCAAGGGTTTGGAGATGAGGTGGCTTTTCTAGTTTGTCCCGTCACCGCTTAATCTCGTAGAATGTTCGCATGGTTTCTTAAGTGTTCTATCGAAGTAGTTTATCGTAAACGTCCTTGACATCACTAATTCTTTTATTAAATCCATATCCATGGAATTGATAATTTAAATCCTCCAATATTCTCAAATAGTGACTAATCCGTCTGTTATCGGTGAAATTTCGGAGAAAACAGGAAATGCTATTCTTCTGATTCTGATAGCTTCTGCATTCAATCATTTACATAGAAGATCACTAATACGACTTTGAAAGTTCATTATACCGTCCCATACATAGTGTGGTCTGAAAACTTTCTAAACGAAAAATTTACTATTCATCAGTGGTTCTTAAATAAGTACAAAATTTGGGGATATTATAGATACTTTCCTGCTGATCTCAGAATATGGAGTAGTTCTGGAAAGATCAATAGCTGGAAATTACTAATAAAACTTCAGTCCATGGAAGGCAACATCAAGCTTATGGATTGTCTGTGAATTTTAAAATTGAGAAAAAGAGCCACCTTAGTGTCTGATATCAACTTAAAAAGCCGTTTCCTCTCCTTGGGAAAATATCCCCAAGACTACAAATAGAATAGAGGTCCAGGTTCCTCAAATATTTGATACAACCTCTTGATCTGAGCACAAATTTTCTACATCACCTATCTAACTGCCATTGTAATACACATATAACTACAATAGAGAAATGACATTATTAAGTTATGTGAAATCAACATCAGAACTTCAAATTAACTTATCTATTTATTTCAAATGAAACTCTGCTAACAACTTTCTGTAAAACCAATATATTCATATGTAATTAAGTCTCAAACATGCCAAGTTCAGAATTTTTCAAAGTAGAGCCATGAAACAAAAGAAGAGGAAATCTAACCTTATACATACAACACAAAACAATTAAATGTACATATACATACATAAAAAACAAATTGAACATATAATATATATATATATATATATATATATATGTGTGTATATACACATATACACATACATATACATATACATCACAAATCCAATATGCAAACCAATGAAAGAGAAAGAGGGCAGTACTTAAAAATTGAAGGCGTCTCAAATCTGAAGGCAAATCAGCCCGTTTGGAACTCCAAATCAAATTCCTGCAACGAAAAAAAGACTAATTAGACCAATTTAAACCCTAAAATTGAAAAGTTTTGCAATTGAAACAAATTCGAGCCCAAGAAACGCCCCGAACCGCAAAAGATATAAAAGCCCCAAACTGAAGAAGCCCTAAATATATAAGTGTGTGGAACGAGATTGAGAAATTAATCGAATATCACTATTTGCAGAGAAAGAGAGGGGGAAGAGAAAGCCCTAAAATCTTGTAACTAAACCCCTCAGTTGAGACCGCTAGCGCTAATTGAGAGCCAGAGTATAGTCCTAAATTTTTTTGTTTGGGCGGTTTTTTCCCCTCACACTTTTCACCCAATTCCATTTGTGATGTGTTACTCACGCGAGCATCACATTGTCTTCTTAAAAATAATAATTTTTTAAACATATATTTGTTATCATTCTAATTTACTGGTTTTAAAATTATCAAAAAAATAGTTTACTTAGTTAAAAAAATTTAAATTCAGTTCTAGTTCATACTAATAATTTAAATAAGTTAATTAAAATTTATAACAAAATCTTTTACTTTCTAATTAAACAATTATTTATTTTCAATAATTAATTATTAATTATAAAAAAAATTAACATTCTATCTTGTTTATTAATTTATTACTTTCTATTTAGTGTGATTGTTTATTTTCATTAAATAATTATTAAATATATAATATTTTGTTTATTAAGTTTTATCTAATATTACATCTAGGCTAACACTTGATCATGTCTATGGTAACGCCTATTTAATTTCACTCGCTTAAATGAAATATTGAGCCGCCTAATTCTTTTTGATTTTTAAAGACCAACGGTTACACTTTTATTAAAGACCAACGGCTACACCGAATTTGGCGTTAGCATAGATACTGAATCACGTTTACTGTAACACTAATTTATAGAAATTCTAACATAGAAAAAAAGTGTAGGCGTAGATCCATTTTAAGGCATATATGGTTACACTTTTGCTTTTTACTCTGAAAAAAGCGTAGCTATTGCCCACATATGGCGTAGTGAAAGTAGAAAATATAACATGTTTTAACTTAAAAAGGTAATTGCCCCTGATTTTTCTAGAAAAATAGGATAAAATGTAATTGCCAATTAAAAGTATTAAAATAGGTTTTAAAATAAATAAGTAAAGATTTGCCCGTGATATATTTGGGAAATGAGAGATTTTAGTAAGGGAAATAGAAAAAGTAACATGTTTTAGCTGAAAAGGAAATTGCCCGTGATTTTTTTAGAAAAAAAATGGTAATGTATTTTAACTGAAATAGTAACTGATTATAATAATTTTTATAATAATTAAATAAACAATTAAATAAGGCAAGTAGCGTACCAAGAAATAGGTACCAAATTTTTTAATGTTTTGTGTTTAATAATATGAGTCGTTCCATTGAGAACCCACATTATTGTGAGATATGAGATCTAATCTTAGTCATTCAATAATATACCTTTTATTTATATCCACCACTCATTAATTTTATTAACATTTTATTATTTCACCACCTTCACCCACTCAACACCTGCCACCAGTGACCACCATTTCCGGCGACCACCACCTCCGGCGACGGGCAGTAATCACCAATGTCATAACTAAAATCACCATAGTTCAGAATAAAATCACCACCGTCAAACAAAAAAATCACCATCATCTCCTTCAAATTTCAACCATCTCCCACCATCACTTCCGGCCACCACTAACTCTAACCACCACTTTCGGCTACTGCCTACAAATAATCACTCCACCACTATCTCCAAACACCAATATTTAACACAAAATAATCACATTTTTTAAACAGCAACTACTAATCACCTCCGTTATCATCAGTAATCACCACCGTTACCACCAGTAATCACCACTGTTGTTCCAGTAATCACCACACATCCACCACAACGAAATTATCAAATTGCAAAAAATCACCAAAAATTGAACGGAAATTCTAGAAAAAATGAATCGAATTACTAGTTTCAGATCTAAAAAGGTCGGCGTCGGAGATGGTAGTGAAGAAGGAGAGGGAGAAGAGAGAGAGATGGGGGCGGCGGCGGTGAGTGATGGTGGTGGTGGCGCGGGTGGCAGTGGGGGGGGGGGGGGGGATGGTGAGCGGAGGGTGATGGTGGTGGTGGGCGTAAGGTGATGGTGGTGGGAGAATGTGGTTAGATAATAGAGACGAAAAATTAAAAAGATAAAAATTAAAATATTAATTGTGTGGCTAGGATTTGGTTTATATATAAAAAATGTGTGAATGAGATTAAATCTCATTTTCACAATTAATGGGGTTCTCATATGAGTACAAACCTTAATAATATAGTATAGATAAGAATATAATATTGATTTTTGACACCAATTTTATTTAATTTACTTCCATATCTTTTATAACAGTTGTTTAAAATTGTTGAATTTTAATAAGTCAAATATGAATAATTATTTTGTAGTAAGAATACTCTTTATTTTTTGACGTGCATTTCTATTGTCACGATGATTTGCTCCTGCTAGATTATACTAGCTTATAATTCATTTTTAATATATATAATTTTAATTTAATTTGTTATTTAAATTTTTAAGACATAAATTTTAGGGCTTTTTTCATAAATACCCAATTTTAGATTTTTTTTGCAAAAATCCTATGTTTTTTTGATTTTTTTTCAAAAATATGAACATATTTTCAAAAATAACAATTTTTGAAAATATTTACAAAAATACGATCCGCAACTAGATGCAACCATATCTACAACTGCAACCACAAATTCAACTTATAAAAATTTAATAATTTGAATCATTTTTTGTTGCAACGCCCTTGCAGGTCCGATTAATTGAAAGGTTAATGAAAACGTTGGAGTAAGTTGATCAATTTTCAGTTTTAATTTCAAGTTTTACAAACTTTAATTCGTTCTTGAGATTTGGATTAGAGTTTGATGTAATGGGTTGCGTAACATTGTATATCGTTGTAATTAAAGATTGTTCATTAAAAACAAAAAAAAAAATTGTTTATGTAATCTTTGAGTTTTGAATAATTTTAAGTTTGCCGGAGTTCACGGTGGTTCCCCGAATTTTGAAAAGTTGCATCTGGTTGCTTTGGTTACACACCGTATTTTGCAAATATTTTTAAGTTGCATTTAGTTGCATACCGTATTTTTGTAAACATTTTATTTGATGTTAAAATTTTTAAGACATGAATTTTGTAGGTTTAAATTTTTTAAATGATAAAATAAAATAATAATAATTATATATATTGCTCGTGATATTTTCAGAAAATTAGGAAATTTAGTTAGGAAATATAGAAAGATGTTAAGTTTTAGGTGAATAGGTAATTAATTATGAGTTAAAATTTAATTTAGGGCCAATCGGAGGTAATAATGTTATAATGTTTGAGTTATTAAAATACATAAAGCATGACCCAAAATACTGACTATCGTTGAGTAGAACCTTCGATAAATGAATGTTCGATAAACGAATAACCTCGTCAAATGAATAATATTTTTCGGTCCCAACTTGGAACAATGGAGTAAATGAATAATTTGGATAAATGCATTAATGAATAAATTTTATTGGAATCTTTAATGGCCCTATATAAATATAAATAAATATTCACTAAAATTAAAGCGATATAAATTTTATGATATATGTCATCTAATCAAAAAATTCATATCAATACTATTATATAATAGACGAAACATTAAAATTTTGGTTGGTCGGTATGGTACATTGTGATTTTACTTAATTGTCCTTAATTAGTTTTAACTTTTTGTTGGTCGGTATGGTACGTTGTTATTTTACTTAATTGCCCTTAATTAGTTTTTACTTAATTAACCTTACTTATTTATAGAAATATATTATTAAATAATAATATTACCAATTATAACCAATTACCTTTTTCGCCTAAAATACATTATTTTTTCTAACAAATTCCCCTACTTTTTCAAATATATCACGGGCAATTACCTTTTTTTAACTAAAACATGTTAGTTTTTCTATTTTTCCTTACTAAAATCCCTATTTTTCCAAAAATATCACGGACAAACATTTAGTATTATAATTATTTTTAAAAGTTTGCCTATTTTATCATATCTACTTATTTTTCTTAACAAATGCAATTACTAAAAATATTAAAATATAAATAATCAAATACCTATTTATAACCAATTACTTTTTCAGCTAAAACACATTATATATTTTTTCGAACAAAGTCCCTCCTTTTCTAAATATATCACGGGAAATTGCCTTTTACAATTTACTTTTTCTATTTTTCTCACTAAAATCCATTCTTTTTACAAAAATATCACAGGAAACCTTTTACTTATTTATTTTAAAACGTATTTAAATACTTTTAATTATTAAATTTTAAAAACTCATTTTCCAAAAATATCACGGGCATTAACCTTTTTATACTAAATATATGTTACATTTTTTATTTTTTCTTACTAAAACCCCTCATTTCCAAAAATATAACGGGCAAACCCATACTTATTTATTTTAAAACCTGTTTTAATGTTTTTAATTAATTAAAAATGTTTAGCTATTTTAACATGCCTACTTATTTTTTGCATAATTACAATTAATAAAATATTAAAATAATAATAATAAAATAACAATTAACAATCCGTGCATCGCACGGGTTTTAAGCTAGTATATTTTAATAGACTCTTAAGTATATTAATATTGGGTGACATTCAAGAGAGAACTTCTTATATAGATTCCGGCAGAGAACCATTACATAAATATTCATAATACATATTTTTATCATATTTTTTATTAGATATGATTATAAATTTTAATTATTAAATCAAAAACGAAATTAAACTACTTTTTAAAAAACAATTGAAAATTAATCAAATAGTCCAAAATGATTTTACAACAGAATCAAATTTATCTAAAACGATTCTACAGTAGAATCAAATTTAAAATCAATATTTTTATTCGCTTAGAAGTTTGTGAATAAGTTCAATTATATAATTTATAAATAAATTTGTTTATAAAGTTAGTAAGCCATCTAGTAAATATAATTTGCAAATAAGTTAAAACACGAACTCGATATGCATACTGTTGAACATATCTAACTAGTAATCCGTCTCATCCATTTGTTAACATTTGAAATGGAAGTATCGGCACGCATTTTAAGGCTCCTATAAAATATAGTTCCATTATTTTTTTTAAAATTTTTTTCTTCTTTAAATAAAAATCCAAACATTTAATTTTTATTCAGAAGAAAAAAAAATTTAAAAAAATAATGGAACTATACTTTAAAAAGGCCTTAAAATGCATGCCGAGACTTCTATTTCAAATGTTAACTTTCTGATGGGACAGAGTTAGTAACATTTAACCCCAATATAATTTCGGAACAAGTTAGTGCACGAATTCGATATGCATGTTGGGAACCTGTCTTGACTAAGATTTAACAGGAATTCGTGAACTAAAGATAACTAATGATTAATTATGTACTCCTTCTACCCCTCATTTCTTTACAGTTTTTTTTCACTGTTTGACACGCATTTTAAGGCTCGTATAAAGTATAGTTCCATAACTTATTTTTAAAAAAAAAAATTTTGAATAAAAATTCAAACATTAAATTTTTATTCAAAATAAAAAAAAATTAAAATAATATATATAACTATACTTTATAGGAGTATAAAAATACGTGCCGAGCCCCCCCAAGGTAAAGAACCTAGGGGAACAGAGGGGGTATGTATTTGTGTATGAAATAATTTATTAGTTTTCATTCGTGCACTATTTTCTTTTGTTCAATTTATACATTATTTTTTTAAAATAAATAAATTTTAGCAAATGTTACAATGTGGAATATAAATTTATATTATTTTAAAAAAAGTGAATATCAACTTTTCATGTAATATAGGAGTAAAAATTTATAACAAAAAAAAAACTGAAAATATGCATGCACCCAAAAAAACAAATATATTATGTTAAAGAGTAAACAAATGCTAGATTTGGCCGCGGAATCATATCAAATCCAAGTCACTGGCAAGTACTGTTCCTAGTTTTCAAAATATTATCTCCTTGCTTTCTTTTGCTTTACTGCGACAAAATATTTCTAAAAACAAAAACATATGCAAGAATAGCATATTTCTTTTTTCTGATGAATCAATATAAAAATTAATGTCCGGGTCTGAATCGACAATGTTGAAACATAAACAGTCAAAAGTTGGGTTCGGCTCATTTATAATCCTAAAAATACCATATTTAGAGAAGAAACTGCAAATGATCCAGAATATAACTAAATACAAGTCAAAAAATATTCATTCTAGCTGGCTTCAGATTCACATTGACTTGACGACTATGCTTTCCGCAAATTGACTCATTGAGTATGTATTTATGGGGAAAAAGTACAAATACGATTCGAGTATATATATGCATAAACTTGATTTACTCATTACTACCTTGTACATGCAAAATGTTACTGCTGATACCAATTTTTGGAGTTTGTACAAAGTTCGGCTTTAATAAAGCAAAAAACTTGAAACTTCTCCAGGATAGTCTTGTACATAATTAACTAACAGAAGCTGCAATTCACAAAATCGACCAAGCATGTCACATCTAACAAGTGTGGTTTCTTTGCTGGTCATGTAAAATCTTTCTTTTTCAGTAATAGAGGTTGGATGTACACTCCTCAAAATAGAGAACTTGGCGGAAAAAGAAAATCTTCCGATCACATTGATGAGTTTCCATCTTCAAGATTTAAGTTGGCACATTGGGAGAGTAACTCCTGCAGTAGATGTCAATGTTAGCCCTCAATTACAAGAAATAGACAACTCCACCTAGTAAACAGAGCATCGCAGTCCTCCAAATTACATTAATTAAATGACAGCATTTAGCCTAACTACAATCTGCAGATTTGGAGAAAATGTACAGTAAAGCATATGAAAACGATCACAGACATGCAAAATCGATACCTCCACAATCACGACAATATATATTACTCCCTCCATTCCATTTTGTTAGACGTTTTAGAAAAAAATTCAGATACCAAGGAGGTTCATTAACACACTACAATACATTTAATACGGTCTTCATTTTACTTCCATACCCTTGTTATATAAACAGGAAGAAGAAAGGGAAATGCATAACTAGGGGCAGTCGATGGAAATGTGGGTCATTTAATGCACTTTGAACAAATAAAACGTCTTATAAAAGGGAATTGTTATAGAAGTCTAAAACGTCTATCAAAAAGGAATGGAGGGAGTAAAATAAGTAGAAGCTATTATTAGTCTAATCTCGTATTTGTCATTGAATGAAAAAGGATGTAGGAATCATATAAATAGCTCAGTCAACATTATTATTTAAACTACCAAACCCAAGGAATTATTTATTTATTTTTGTATACTTGCAGTACAGTAAGTACTAAGTAGCATCAGTAATTCAAGCACACAAAAGTGCAGTTGCCAATCACATAGAGTAGATTCAGTCCAAAGCCCAATGGTTCACCTACACTTGGAGTAAATTGGGCGGGGAAGATTAAGATAAAGGGCGGAAAATTGGGAACTACAGCAGCAAAGCGAATGGAATAGGAAGTGCTACGCTGTTACTTAACATGTATAATAATATTGTTCCCGCAAGTTACTGTACTTTTAGAGTAATTTTGCGGAATAGAAAATCGTAAATGCTAAGGTAATAATTTATTGTAGTAATGTTGGCCCAGTGTAATGTAGCTTAAATTCTTCTACATTACAGGTGCACGTGCAACAACAATGCCAACTCTTGCTGACCGTCATTATGAACTAAGTGCATAATAGCAAAGGGTGGGTGAAAAATTGTACAACTTTATTATGAAGGTGAAGCGCACCTGAATTGAATCTGGCCCGTTACTTCTCTCCGCTTTTTTCTTTTCAAGTAAATTATATGCCACCTGATTCACCATGTGCGACTGCACAACCTGCTCAAGGCATTAAAACATGATCAGTTTATTGCGAAGATACTTAAATGTGAACATATGACGTGGTTTCAATATCACTAGAATATTGCATAGACCATTTTTTATCTCATACTTACCACATATTCATAAATGATGGCAGATATAGTGCCAGACTGGTTCTTTACTATCAAGACAAAGATGACAAAAATATACGACAAAATATAAGCATTTCAATGGACCAGTTTCACAGAGTCCTTCCTATACTTCATTTGCAATGTTTATAATTAACTCTGTAGGCGTATAAACAATGAGGAAGATAATATGAGGCGGGACACATAAGACAACTTAGAAACACTTGGCCAGATGGTGGGAAAAGTGCAAATATATGAACAAAACCTGTAGCAATTTCTCTACTGAGTCCTGGTCAAGAAACTGGCTGGCTCTTTCTCTCTCCTTGGTCAAACACAAAGCAGTCTGTCAAAGTGTTTCATATACACAATATTGAAACAATAAATAAACTGTCGTAGTATGTTTATCATCATGTTAGCTGCACAAGTATAAGAAGTTTACCTTTTGACGATAAACTGTAAATGAATAACAGATAAGCCATTGTGAAGCTAACTGAGAGTAGTAACTGGCTGCATCTGCTAGAACTGCCTCCTCAAAGTTGTTATAATAGCACTTATCTCCAAATCCAATATCCACAAAAAAGGTAACAATGCTATGTAACAACTCCCTATTTAGTGTTTCTTCATCACGATCCTTGTGAATCTGTAACCCAAAACACAAAAAGAATATTTTCTGTGTCCTTATACGAATGACATAATTACTAACAAGACATGTCCGTAGGATAATAGATTTACATCAATTCTTTTATCACTTCTTTCATTCCTCAAAAAACACCTTATTAAGTGGAAGCTGTAATAACAAATTCAAAAAAATTGTCATACTCTATCAGCTAATATTATTATTTTAATATTAATTAAGAAACTGTACTTGTGTCTTCCTGTTCAAGGATGGAGGTAATGTTTAGGAAGTATAGGATGGATAACTGGATAAGTTTATCAAAGAAAAAAACATACCAGAGAGATTGCAGCAGTTTGAAACTCTTGATAATGTTCAATAAAGACCTGCAAAAGAATAATAATTCCCGACACGGTAAAAAGATGAGTTTGGAGATAAAAAATTAATATATAATGTGTTAAGAGAAAAATATTTAAGAGAAACTTATAATAGAACACAATGTTTTTTCATTAGTAAACAAAATATTCCACTACGCAAATGAAAAGAATACTTTTACGGGAAAAGTATTTAAACTCACCAAGTCATGAAAACAACGAACTGACATGTGAATAAGCGAGTCCTGAGTTGTATACCGTTCCAAGTATTGAAAAATTCCCCCAAGGCAGCTTGCCATTTTTTTGTACCTTGTCCACATGTTTGCAAGTTCTGGCAGAAGAGAAGAATCCGTTTTACCCCATAAAGATGGCAGAACCTGAAAAATAAGTAAATTATAAAATATAGAGCCAAAAAAACATTTACTAGTGTTAAATCCAAGGATTCTTTGTGTCAAATTATTATAAGATTAGGTTGACAAAATTTAGGTTAATGCTATAATTAAAGGTGGTCTCATGATCAAATTTCACAAGAGCCCCCCTGTTTACCTTGGGTTATAATGCAAAAGAGAAAGAAATGAACAGTGCACTCTGTAACGTACGTGAAGAACTATTTGATTACATACTTTCACTTCACGCATTTGAAAGCTGTCTGTAATCGGAAAGAGTGAAAATAATAGCCTCAAAGAAATTATAAAGCTTCTTCATCATGCTAACTTTAACTAGACTATCACATTGGTTGCTGGTTGCCACTAAAAGTCGAGGACTAGCACAAAGCAATGCTTAAAAGAAAGAAACATCTTGAACTCCAATAAGTGCAGATGCCTATAATTTTAAATGAAGTGCTCTTTCAGGTTTTGATCTTTGATAAGCAACAGAATATCATTAGACCAAAAAATATGGTTGAGAATATAGGACATTATATATTATAAAAAATACTGCAAGTATCAAGACTCACCCTCGAAGTAATGCCTTCCGCTAGAGCTCTCTTAAACATTTCGCAAAGCTGCAGTGAGTAACAATAAGGATCCGGCTGAACAGACATGTAGAAGATACAGCTGCGGAGAGTCAAGAATACACTATCCAGAAAAAAAATCTAGACAGCAGCAGTCAATCGAAAAGCTTAAATAAACAACAGATCCGGATTGACCATAACAAGTAACATGTTTTACTTCAACAACTTCTATAAAGTGTTACTCTCTAGGCATCATGTTACATTTGAGCCCAGTTGCAGCAAATAGTAGTTACCAGTTGGGAAATCATAACATACAGAGTGACATTTTGTGCAGTCCCAGGTTCTGATAAGGCGTAAAACAGCAGGGGTTCTTGCACTTAAGAAAACATGTGCAATAGAAAAAAAGTGTACATGTGCAAGGATACTCGTAAAATTTTATATAGTCCTCAGGTTTGAACAATGCACCAGGTCGGTATCCATCTAGTATCATCTTAGCTTTCTCGATACATTCTTCCACAACTTTCGAACCTTCCTCCCACACTATAATTTGCCTCATCTCCCTACCTCAATTTCACAAATACCTAAAAAATTTGAACAAAAATTAAACTAAAATTAGAGCACGAGTACCAACAAAACAGCCTCTTCTAACGACTCAATCAAACGACATAAAATGAAATGAAAAAAAAAGGACACGCATGGGAACAATTACGACTTTCCCATCTTGCTATCGCAATTTCACAATTACCTAAACAATTATTACAGCATTGTAGCCTAGCGTAAAAATAAATTGGGAGTTTAGGCAAATTATTAAATTAATTAACGAAAACCGGAAAACAAAACCCTAAAGCATGAGTAGTAAAAAACACAACTTAAACCGTAGTCTCTAAACTAAAACCTACCTCTAATTAAATACAAACACAATGCAAGCAATTTTAACAAAAAAGAAAGCATAATTAGCAATAAAACAGCTTAATCACACACAATTAATCCATCAAACGACAAAAACAGAGTTCAAAACAACTTCAATTCCACAAAACACAGCTCGTAAATGCAAAATCAAAGTGGTAATGCTACACACAGATATTTAAATAGAGGGGAGAAACCTTGTAAGGAGCACAGTGGAGAGTCTCTAATCTCTATACACACACACAGACACAAATATTTTCTGTTTGCTATTTAGAAAACACAGATTCTGTAACCAAACGGCGACGTTTATTGAGAGACCAGTGTAAAGTGACGTGACGTTTGTTTATATTTTATTTAGTAGCTTATATCCCGCGCAAAACACGGATGATTTTTAAATATTTTTATTCTTTCAATGATTTTAAGAAATATATGTTATTTTTTTTCCCAATATTAAATATTAACTAGTTGACAAACCGCGCTTTGCGACGGCGTTATAATTTTTTTTTAAAATTATTTATAAAATTATAACAATTACTCACATTTTTTCCTAATAAGTCGTCCTCCCATTAAACACATTCTCCTTGTTAAGATCGAACTCCCAAATTTTATAAATTGAATACTTATCTTACATATTAATTTTCATGTTAACATGCTCCTTTCTAATGCGTCATCTTCTCTTTTAAAAAACACATATATAAATTCGCACTCCTATTTTACTTCTAATAGAACTTTTAATTATAAATGCCCAGGGTTCTAAAAATTGACGATTAATCAGGATTAATCGCTAGACGGTGGGTCACCAAACTTATTAAGCGAAAATCGGTTGAAAAATTATTTTTCTCAAAAAATAGCTAAAACGGACAAAAATCGGGCTTGACGGAAAAAATCGATTATATTAAAAAAAATTAGCATTCATATTTAGCCCTGATCTAAAGACCTCCCAAATTGTCACTGTTAAATATGCTCTTGTTTGATTAAATTAAGTAGCTATTTGGTATGTTCGCTAACTTATATTTGCTTAAGTAGTATTATTAAAATCTCTAAGTTGCTAGTGTTGAATCCTCTTGTTGTACCGTTTTAAACATATCAACCTATACAAGTGAATATAATTATTTAACCTGAAATTTGTTCTCTCTTGCTATAAATTTCTATAAAATTTATTAAACAGTTATCTAAGTCTATAATATACATATAAATATTAATTATATTAAAAAATAATATTAAATTAGTTCCGATTAATGATCCGATTAATCCCTAGACGGTAACTCCATCGATTAAGTCTGATTCCCGCTTTTTACAACACTGTGTATGTCTTACAAACACTTATTGTATGTCTTACAAACACTTATTTTTTTAAAATGTATTTCTTACAAATTCGAACTCTTTTAGTGTATAAATTCGAAAACCTATTCTACCAATAGAACATTTAATTATATGTCAGAACATTTAATTATATGTCTAACCTACAAATTGACAAATCACGCTTCATGGCAGCGTTATAATATTTTTTAAAAAAACTCTATATATAAAATTACAACAATCAATAATTTCTCCTTAATAAGCCGTCCTTCCGTTAAAAACGTTTTTCTTGTTAAGATCAAAATCACAAATTTTATATATTGAATACTTGTCTTAAATATTAAATATATTGAACTCTTCTCTTCTATAAATTCGAACACATATTCTACGTCCAATAGAACTTTTAATTATATCTTACAAACTCCTATTTTACTTCCGATAGAACTTTTAGCAAGTATTTCTTATATATTCGAACTCTTCTCCTCTATAAATTCGAACACATATTCTACTTTAAATAGAATTTTTAATTCTATGTCTTACCTATAAATTCAAATTATTCTCCTTTATAAATTCGAACATCTATTCTACTTCAAATCAAACTTTTATTTATATATCTTCCCTATAAATTCGAACTCTTCTCCTCAATAAATTCGAACACCTATTCTACTTCTAATAGTTTAAATGATATTTTTTGATTTATTAAAAATTCTAGAAAATTAGAAAAATAGATTGAGACAATCTTAGAGGCATCACCTAACCTCCCGTGTATCCTCCTTTATATATGTATATTGATTTTTAATATTTTGATAATACTCAGACCCTTAAATCTCTGTATAAGGGGAGGTGGGTTAATCGGTGATTATTGAAAAATTGACAATGTTTATATTAGATTTTTTATTATAAACTATTTATTTATAATTAGTTAACTAGTTAACAAAGCCGCGCTTCGCGGCGGCGTTATAATTTTGAAAAAAAAATTATATTTATAAAATTACAACAATTACTTATTTCTCTTTAATAATCGGTTCTCCTGTTAAACACATTTTTCTTGTTAAGATCGAAATCCCAAATTTTATATATTGAATACTTGTCTGACTTATTAATTTTCATGTTAACATACTACTTTCTAATGAGTTACTCTCTCGTTGAAAAAATACAGATATAAATTCGCATTCTTAATTTACTTTCAACAAAACTTTTAAATGTATATACCTTACAAACACCTATTCAACTTTTGATATAACTTTTTTTTATATGTATGAAAAACAATTTATATAAATTCGCACTGCTATTTTACTTTCAATAGAACTTTTAATTATATATGTCTTACAAAGTACAAACACTTATTCTACTTTCGATAAAACTTTTTTTATATGTACTTCTTAAAAATTCGTATTCTTCTACTCTATAAATTCGAAAACCTATTTTACCGATAAGACTTTTAATTATATGTCTAACCTACAAATTGACAAAGCCGCACTTTGCGGCAGCGTTATAATTGTTTTAAAAAAACTTTATCTATGAAATTACAACAATCACTCATTTCTCCCTAATAAGCCGTCCTCCCGTTAAACATGTTTTCCTTGTTAAGATCGAAATCACAAATTTTACACAATGAATACTTGTTTTATATATAATTTTCTGGTTATCATACTCTTTTCTAATGAGCCGCTCTCTCGTGGAAAAAACATATATATAAATTCCACTCATATTTCACTTCCAATAGAACATTTAATTATATATGCCTTACAACCATGTATTCTACTTTCAATAGATTTTTTTTTAAATATGCATTTCCTATAAATTCAAACTCTTTTACTTAGAAATCACAAATTTTACACATTGAATAATTGTCTTATATATTAATTTTCTTGTTAACATACTGTTTTCTAATGAGTCGCTCTCTCGTTGAAAAAACACACATATAAATTCACACTTCTATTTTACTTCCAATAGAACTTTTAATTATATATATCTTACAAACACCTATTCTATTTCCAATAGAACTTTTTTTTAATATGTATTTCTTATAAATTCGACTCTTTTACTCTATAAATTAGAAAACGTATTCTATTTTCCATAATACTTTTAATTATATGTCTAACTAATAAAGTCCTTATAAATTCGAACACTTCGCCTCTATAAATTCGAACACATATTATACTTGTAATAGAACTTTTAGTTATGTCTTACAAACGCCTATTTTACTTCCAATAGAACTTTTAATTGCAAGTATTCTTATATATTTGAACTCTTCTCCTCTATAAATTCGAACACTTGTTCTATTTTAAATAGAACTTTTAATTCTATGTCTTACCTATAAATTCGAACTCCTCTCCTCAATAAATTCGAACATATTTGTGATTTATTAGATTTTAAAAGTTTTTTAGAAAATTAGAAAAATAGATTGAGACAATCTTAGAGACGTCACTTATTAAAATTCTAAAATTTCAAAAATTTAGAAAATAGATTAAAACATTATTCTTAGAGTAGTTATCTAGGGTCATGTTCCTTGTAGAACCCTTAACCTAAGAACTCTTAGAACTCTATCTTATTTTTTTAAATAATATATATTTATTATATGAAGTTCATGGGTAAAGTTGTCCAAAAACACAAAATACATAATTTAGAGCTAATTAATATTTGATTAAGGATAATAATCATACATCGATATCGATCACAAAATTCTCCATCATCATCATAAAATTTCCCCAATTATTTTTATCAATTTTTGTGAAAATATTCAAGTTATTGTATAAACACAATATCAGATAACAGTGTTCAGCAGCTGAACATTTAAATACAAGTAAGTTCAGTTGCAGAACTTTAAAATTTATGTGTTTGATTTCAAATTCGATTGCATGACTTTTATGTTCAGCGGTAGAACACGAAAGTTATGGTATGAAAATAATGTGAATAACATTGTTCAACAGCTGAACATTATAAAAATAATCAAGTTCATTTGTAGAACTTCGTGGAAAAAAGTAAGTTCAGTTGTAGAACTTTGAAGTCCATATGCATAACTTTTAAAATTCAGTTGCAGAACACTATATTTATACTATGAAATAAAATAGGTTCGGCAGTAGAATCCTTTTATTCCAACAATACCCTTATAAGATTTTGAAAATGAGTTGAATCTTAACAGTTGATCTAGTAATAATCCAACGGCTTATAACAGTTCTAAAGTTGTTTTTTAGTGATTGGTTCTCTCTTGAACCTAACCCTAATTATCTATCCTCCAACATATCCTCCTTTGTAAACTTGATCAAAGATTAGATATTTTGTTATTAATACTTTAAATAATAGACACTATATTAATTCGACATAACTTAGAAAACTTTCATGTACTCTCCATTTTCATTTTTGACTTAATTGCCTACATATATTCTAAAAATATATTGATGAACGATTATTTAGCAATTTTATTATTTTAATAATTTATATTACCTCATTATGGCAAATTTGTTTTGCTTGTTCACGAAAGTTATTTTAATTTGTAATTAATCATAGTGCCTCTTTCATTGGACGATCAAATTTCTTTTTCATATGTTTACTATATCAAGCTCGTGAGTGGAACGTTATAATATTTTTTTTCCAACATAAAAACTTATGAATGAATATTTAATTCATGCCTGCAATTATAAGGGCACTCCTGAATACAAATACATAAACAAAGGCATGTATAATATACTCTACTAAGCAATTAAATAATAAAAAAAATCATTGAAGATCGTGTAACTATTGTGAACAAAATTTATACTAACAATCAAATAATAAGATACATAAAATCAAGTAACATTAGGCTGTTTA
Organism: Heracleum sosnowskyi; assembly: GCA_030848705.1. NCBI lineage: Eukaryota > Viridiplantae > Streptophyta > Magnoliopsida > Apiales > Apiaceae > Heracleum > Heracleum sosnowskyi. The sequence continues at coordinate 61,068,170 of CM061235.1, forward strand.
ACAGAATGGACTCGCCTTCAAATCGTTGAAATCAAAGTTAATGTACGAAAATTGTAGAAGCATTGTTACCAATGTTAATTTACACAAAATTTGTCTTGCCAATCGGAGTAAAATTCAAAAACAAAATCATATTTCATAGTACAAAAGCAAATCAACATAGTTCAATTTAATACATCCTTCTAATCAAAAGTGCGTACAAATTGGTTCATGTTGTCTTTTTAATGGTTTATATAACGATCAAAATCTGAATTACTCTCCTATATAAATTCTAATGCTTCTCTCCTATAAATTTGAATATCTCTTCTACTTCTAATATGTTAAAAATCTTATAATTATTAAAATTTAAAATTTGTAAAAATCTAAAAAAATTAGAAAAATAGATCGAATCAATCTTAGATGCACCACATCACCTCCCGCGTATCCTCCTTTATATATATATTGATGTTAAAGGATATTAAAAAGGGAAAAGATTAACCAAAAAGTAAGGTGTTAAGCAAACTACAACTATACCACATATTGCTTTGCACCGGTGATTTTTAAATATTTTTATTATTTCATTGATTTTAAGAAATATATGTTAATTTTTTCTCAATATTAAATATTAATTTTTAATATTTTGATGATACTCGCCTCTTAAATCTCTATACAGAACGACTTTTAACATTGTAGCAAATATCTTGGGGAGGTGAGTTAATGGGTGATTATTGAAAAATTGCCAACGTTTATATTATATTTTTTTTTATTATAAACTACTTATTTATAATTAGTTAATGTTAAAGGATATTAAAAAGGGAAGAGATTAACCAAAAAGTAAGGTGTTAAGCAAACTAAAACTATACCATATTTTGCGTAAGAACCCTGATTTTTGTAATATTTTAAAATTATCATGAATAGTGATTTTGCGGATATAAGAAAAACTTTTGAGCCCACATTATATGAATGATGAAATTTTAATAATTCGGGGACGTAGTGTTATTATATAAGGGAAATAAGAGAATGTAAAAGTCGTCAGAATACGAAGATTTTCACTTCTACTAAATAATTGGAAAGTCGTGAGGTAATAAATATTATTGGAACCTTGGGATGATATAAATCCTGTTGGTCCTTGACTATTGCAGAGGGGGCGGGGGGTTGAATGCAATACTGACAACAACAAAAGCTAAGATTAATGTTAATCAGTTTAAGGATTGCAAACACAAGTACACACACGAGATATTCTCACAAAATAAATGTTTTATTTATTTTGCATAATGTTGCTACAACCTCAAGAAAATGTCAGTTTTCTTGAGCTTCGATTTCTCGAGTGATTCTCTTCGAATGGATTGAGAGATAGTCTAAGTAAACTAATCTTATCTCTATCAACACGGGTTTGTGACGCTGCTGTCATTTTCAAGTGGCAGCTTCTTACAAATTGTCTCCCCGTGAGTCTTACCTAAATTGTTATACAAATATTTATCATTACTGGAAAAAGCATTCTAGATACATTCTACGTTTAGCTAACACAATTCAGTAGATGTTAATTTGTCGTACTCTTGAATTGGTGAGCTTTGTCATGTGATCCCTCAAACTTCTGTCGTAGTCTTGCAGACCTATTGCAGTGTTGGGATACTGCAGCACGCCTGTTTCTTGAACATCCAAACTGTCAAATGTTTGACTGGGTAAATCCCCAATACAAAGATTATCCCTTGAGGACAGTATTCTGATCTTCAAGTTTGTTGTCACGAGAATGTGCTTTTGGTGACAGTAAGAAATCCCCGCAAAGGATGCTGTCGGAAGTTTCCAAAGTTGCTGTCTCAGGGCTTCCGCCAATGTTGCTGTCAGAGTGAATATATTATCGTGACTTGCAACATGCTATCTTCTCATAACCTTACTGTCAGTGCCATGACAGTAACATTTATTCTTGCTGTCATCCTGATATATTCCTTGAGGCTTGAACAAATGAATGAACTTCTTCCAAGATTTATAATCAAGTTTATTACAGCAAATAAAGTGGCTACAAGAACATACTCTGACTGTGACAGTATGTTCATACTTAATAAAAATTAAGTAATACAAAACATAAAGTTAAGTTGTCCTCTAAGTTATCACCCATAAATCCTAACAAATCCCATGACAAAAAATTCTAGTGGATTTAAAGTGGAACCAACATGTTTAAGTATTTAAGGATGACAATAGAAATCTCTACGCGACGAAATACTTTTATGAAAACAATTATCAAACTTGCATGAAGGATTAAGTAACAAACATTGCTTGATAAGTAAGCTAAGTAATAATACATGCAAGCCATGCAAAATCATGCAAACTATCTAGTTGGAAACTAACTACAAAAACTAGAAAACTAACCAACCATGAATAGTGTCAACGAAACATAATTCCCTAAATTAGGGATAAATCATGCACATTTTGTACTAAGCTAGCAACTAGGGGCATGGGTTAGTACCTTGATACATTATTTGTATCACACATTATCACCCAACCTCCCACACTTTTCAAAAAGCAAGAAACAACCCCTCCCCCCCCCCCCACTTCCACTTCCACTTCAAAAAGCTCTCGGCCCCAAGGAAGAAGAACAAGAAGGAGAAATTTGTTCAAGCCCTTCCCAAGCTCCATAATTCACATAAAAATATTCAATGAAAATCTCTTGAATAGATTAAGGTAACATAAAAATCTCAAGCCCATCCATTTAGTATTTCATGGTGAAATCTTGGATTGAAGACAAAAAATGAATAGTAACTTACATATTGTTTTTGGTGTTTTCTTGTAAGTTCAAGGCTTTTAAATGATAGATCAAGCTTTATTAAGGTAACCAAGCTATAGTTAGTGTTACTACCTCTCCAAGGAAGGTATAAACTCTCTTACCCTTTGATTTATATTTAGTTATGAACATAGTTTCAAGATATGTTGATGTAAGTGTTAGTTCTTGGAAGTTTAGTGTTTAAATGATGAAATCTTGATGATTGAGCATTATGGATTGATGTTGATGATATGGTTATGAAGTTTAAGAACCAATATATGATAAATATGAGAGTCTTTGTGGTTTAAAGATTGTTTAATGGATTTATCTTGGTTAAACTTGAAAGTATGACATGTGTTAGGATTTATGGGTGATAGCTATGAGACAACGTAATTAGATATCTTATATACTTAACTTTGTTAAGTATGAACATACTGTCACAGCCAGAGTATGTCTTTGTAATCATTCTGTTAGTTGTAAATAAGATTCTAGTACATCTTGGTAGAAGTTCATTTATTTGTTCAAGCCTCAAGAAGTACTCAAGATGGACAGCAAGAATAAATGTTACTGTCACAGCATTGACAGTAAGGGTACAGGAAGACAGCATGTTGCAAGTCACGACAGCATATTCACTCTGACAGCAACATTGGCGGAAGCCCTCTAACAGTAACTTTACGTTTTCCTGACAGCAAGCTTGGAACTCCTGACAACAACTATTGCGGGGAATTCTTACTGTCACCAAAAGTACATTCCTGCGACAACAAGCTTGAGGATCAGGATACTGTCAAGAGGGGATAAATTTGTATTGGGGATCTACCCAGTCAAACTTGTGACAATTTGGATGTTCAAGAAACAGGCGTGCTGCAGTATCCCAACACTGCAATAGGTCTGCAAGACTACGACAGAAGCTGAAGGGATCACATGACAAAGCTCACCAATTCAAGAGTACGACAAGTCAACATCTACTGAATTGTGTTAGCTAAATATAGAATGTATCTAGATTGCTTTTCCCAGTAATGATAAACTTGTTTGTACAGCAATTTAGGTAACACTCACGGGTGGACAATTTGTAAGAAGTTGTCACATGAAAATGACAGCAGCTTCACAAACCCGTGTTGATAGAGATAGGATTAGTTTACTTAGACTATCTCTCAATTCATTCGAAGTGTATCACTTGAGAAATCGAAGCTCAAGAAAACTGATCTTTTCTTGAGGTTGTAGCAACACATTGCAAAATAAATAAAACATTTATTTTGTGAGAAATTCTCTTGTGTCTACTTGTGTTTGTAACTTGTATTCTGATAAACGTTAATCTTAGTTTTAAGTTGTTGGAACGTAGATTGAGATTTATCAGTATTGCATTCACCCCCCCCCCTTCTGCAATAGTCAAGGACCAACAACTGGTATCAGAGCAAACAGATTATTCTAAATCTGAGATCATGACTAGTATGCAGAAGTCAAGTAGCATAAAGATTCCAGCATTTGATAAGGAGAACTACAATGTGTGGAAAAGAAAAATCTTGTTGTTTATCAAAGCTGCGAATCCATTGTACTTGGGTATCCTTCAAAATGGTCCCTTTGTTCCACAGAAGGAAATTGAAGCCACGACTGTGGATGGTGTTCTTATTCCAGCTTACTGGGTTGCCAAATTACCTTCAGAGTTTCTGGACCCAGAAAAAGAGAAGGTGGCCTTGGATGATTACTTGCAACTCATCTTACTGGATGCTCTCACTTTGGATAAAGCCATGTGTGGGAACGTTATTGGGTGCTCATCAGCCAAGGAAATGTGGAATAAGATCGAGCTGTTATGTGAAGGAAGTGAAGAAGTGAAAGACAATCAGAAACAGATTCTTATCTCACAGTATGAAGCTTTCATGGCAAAGTCAGGAGAAGATCTAACAACTATGTTTGAGAGATTTAGCAAACTGCTGACTAAGCTACAGATTCATGGCAAGTACTATGATAGGAAGGAGCTAAATGTTAAGTTCTTACTCACACTTCCTGAGCATCTAGAGCACAGAATCACAGCCATAAGAGAAGGAAGAAATCTAAACAATGTTTCTCTTGAAACATTATATGGTGTGCTAAAGTCATATGAGCTTGAATTTTTCCAGAAAAGAGTTATATAAGCTGTATCAAGAGGAAAGATGGTTAATATGTCTGGTGCTCTTGTAGCTCATATGCCAAGAATCACTCAACCTAGTGAAGGAATCCAATCTATCCAACCTGCTCCAGTACCTACACTCAAAATTGAAGAGGTTGTGGATGATGATGAGAAAGTGGTGCTGCAAGTAACTGATGTTGAAGATGAAGACTTCTATTCTTTAGAAGAAATGGAGAAGATGGATAATCCAACCATGGCTTACATGGCTAAGAAATTCAAGAACATAAGATTCAAGAGAAACAAGCCATATAAGTCTCAAGGTCAAACATCAAGGTTCAGCAAAGGGAATTCCTCCAAGGTTGAAGGTGGTGCCACAAGAGGTGGTTACAAAACAGGGATGGTGGACAGATCCAAGTTTAGGTGCTACAACTGCAATGAGCTTGGTCATTTTGCTACTAAATGCAGAAGGCCAAAGCAGAATCAAAGAATGGATAAAGGGTCAAGTGGACACTTCAATAAAGGACAAGGAAAAGCCTATGTGGCTGAGGGAAAATGCTGGGATGATACTGATGATGAAGAGGAAGAGGAGTATGTGAATCTAGCCCTCATGGCTAAGTCTGATGAGGTCTCCTCTAGCTCTCCAAATCAGGTACCTTCACTTGTTTTCATTGAAATGTCTAAAGATGAATACAAACAAACTGTCGAAGAGTTGAGTGCTGAAATGTTTCATGTTCATACTAGTTTAACTGCAGCCAATGAAGAAATTTCTAGGTTAACTAAACTTAATAAAACACTCACCTCTGAGAATGACATGCTTTTGTTAAAGACCAATCGATTAGAGTCTCTAGTACAGGAGAATGCTAAACTTAAAAATGAATTAGCATGTGCTAAAGAAATAGAAAAGTTTCTAAGGAATGAAATTAGTGAAAATGAATTTAAGATCAAAGTCTATAGAAACTCTTCTAAGCAACTTCAGGACTATCATGAGAAACACACAGAGGATCAAAAAGTTGGGATAGGTTTTGAGTATAGTAGAAGACCTGGTAAGGAAACTATGAGTCAGGATTGTTCAACTGATGCTTCTGTCAAACCTCATGTCCTCAAGAAGATCAACAAACCTATTTTCAAACTTTCTGAACTTGAGTTTGATTAGGAAGCCATACTCATCAAACAACAACTTGATGATGAGGATGAGTGTGTTGACAACACAACAGTTGGAGGAAAAGATACTGTCAAAATTCCCAAGACATCAACTTTCCCAAACAATCTGACAGAATGTTCTAAAGATGCTGTCCATAATGGCAAGACAGTAACTTCCAAACCTACTATCAAGACAGAAGGTGTAAAAGGTACTGTTAAGGAAAGCTCGACAGCAACTTCAGGACATCTTGTTGACACAGTTACCTACAAGTCTAAGAACAGGAATGGCAAGTTAGGAAATGGCAATGCTAATGTTGGTAGTGCTCCCAGAAAACTATGCAATAATTGTGGCTCTTCACATCATCTAACTCATGTTTGTAAGAAACCAAAAGAGGTCAGGGTCAATGTGACCAAGATAGATGGTAACTTACATAGAACCCCCATTATGCATAGATCTATGGTAGTTTGCAACAACATTGATTGTATGCCTTGTAAAATAACTGCCATGAGTACTTGTTTCAATCTGCCTATTTCATCTACTGAAAAATGTCTCTATATGCAAACTGTTGAGACTTCTGAGCCTACTGAAAACAGTAAGAAGGCTACATCCACTAAGAAGAAGAACAAGTCTAATTCTAAAGCAAAGTGGGTGAAGAAAGGAGTCCAACAGAAGATTCCTGATGTGATGGTTAATATTGTAAATGCTAATTATTCTTGTGATACTGAAGTAGCAGGACCCAATAAGGATTGGGTACCATATGCCTCTTAAATCAAAATTGTTTTGCAGGGCAAAAATAAGGAGCAAGTCATATGGATCATTGACAGTGGCTGCTCAAGACACATGACTGGTGATAAAGCCCTGCTATCACAATTTATGGAGAAAGCTGGCCCAATCATAACCTTTGGAGACAACAGAAAAGGTTACACAGTGGGATATGGCTGTTTGGAAATTGGGAATGTTGTCATTAATGATATTGCACTTGTGGATGGATTGAAGCACAACCTGCTCAGTGTCAGCCAATTCAGTGACAGAGGATTCAAGGTGGATTTTGATATGATGGTGTGCAATATCTATCACAAGAAGGATAGAAGCCTCTCTCTCAAAGGGGTAAGGAAATGAAGCCTATTTGTTGCTGATCTGAGCTCAACAAAGAAGGACAAGATTTACTGCTTCTACAGTAAAGCTACTGTTGGTGACAACTTGCTTTGGCACATGAAACTCTCTCACCTCAACTTCAAAACAATGAATATGCTGATGAAGAAGGAACTAGTGAGAGGTCTACCACAACAGGAATTCTGTCAAGAAGGACTGTGTGAAGACTGTCAAATGGGAAAATTGAAGAGAGCTGTGCATAGGGCAAAGCAAGTCAACACCAACACAGAACCACTCAAACTAATTCACATGGATCTCTTTGGACCAGTCAATGTTCCATCATTAGCCAAGAAGAGATATGCATTAGTTATGGTGGATGATTATTCTAGGTATACTTGGGTAAAGTATCCAGAATCAAAAGATGAAGCGGCTCAAGTTATCATTGATCACCTAAGAGTTCTTGACAGAACTCCAAAAGCCAAGGTTCAAATTCTAAGAAGTGACAATGGTACTGAGTTCAGAAATACCACTCTTGGTAATTTCTGTAAAGATGAAGGAATTGTGCAACAATTTTCTGCTGCAAGGACACCACAGCAGAATGGAGTTGTGGAAAGGAAGAATAGAACTCTCATTGAAGCTGCCAGAACTATGCTTCATGATGCAAAGTTACCTACATACTTCTGGGCAGAAGCTATTAACACAGCTTGTTACACACAGAACGGAACCTTAATCAACAAGACTCATGGAAACACTCCTTACTACTTGCTGAATGAAAAGAATCCTACTGTCAAGTACTTTCATGTGTTTGGTAGCAAATGTTTCATGATGAAAGACAACCATGAAAAGAAAGGGAAATTTGACACCAAAGCTTATGAAGGTATTTTCATGGGGTATGCTCTAGAAAGGACTGCTTACAGAGTCTATCTCTTGGAACACAGGATCATAGATGAAAGTATAAATGTCACATTTGATAAAACCAAGTTTCCAGGACTGCATGAAGACGGTCAAATGCAGATTCTTAGATTTGAGAATCAAGGATACTTATAGGAAGAAGAAATTGTTGATGAAGAACCTACTTTTACTCAGACTGTTGATCTTGAAAAGGATGTTGTCATTGAGAACAATCCTAATCAAACTCCAGCCCAGTCACAGACCATCTCAGGAGATATTCAAAATGATGGTGACTCTGGAGATGTTGAAGAAAATGGTGGAGATAATTGCCCTGGTGAAGACTCAGTTCCTCAAACTGAGGCTACTGTTTCTAACCAAACAAGAAGCTTGCCTAGAACCACAAGGTGGAACAAGAATCACTCAAATGACCTAATTATTGGAGATCCTTCTTCTGGGGTGAGAACCAGGAACAATGTTTCTGCTGACAACATGTTTTCCTGTTTCCTGTCTCAAGTGGAGCCAAAAGCAATTGATGAAGCATTGTTGGATTCTGATTGGGTGATTGCTATGCAAGAGGAACTCAACCAGTTTGAAAGAAACAATGTATGGAAATTGGTTCGAAGACCAAAGGGAAAATCAGTTATTGAGACAAAGTGGGTCTTCAGAAACAAATTGGATGAAAATGGAAATGTGACAAGAAACAAAGCAAGGCTAGTAGCTAAAGGTTACTATCAACATGAAGGAATAGATTATGATGAGACATTTGCACCTGTAGCCAGACTTGAAGCTATCAGGATTTTCCTAGCTTTTGCTGCACACTGTAATTTCAAGGTGTTTCAAATGGATGTCAAAAGTGCCTTTCTAAATGGAGAGTTGGAGTAAGAAGTGTATGTTGAACAGCCACCAGGTTTTGAAGATGCTGAAATGTATGATTTTGTGTACAATCTGTTCAAAGCACTTTATGGATTGAAACAAGCTCCAAGAGCCTGGTATGATACCCTCTCTGCCTTTCTATTGGAAAACCGGTTTACAAGAGGTGTAGTAGACAAGACTCTATTCTACAAGCATCATGGCAAAGACATCATCTTGGTTCAAATTTATGTTGATGATATCATCTTTGGTTCATCAAACGAGAAGCTATGTGAGAAGTTTTCATCTCTAATAAGAAACATATGAGATGAGCATGATGGGAGAACTATCATTCTTCCTTGGGTTACAAGTTCTTCAGAAAGATGATGGAATCTTCATCTGTCAAGCAAAGTATGTCAAGGAACTTCTCAAGAAGTTCAACCTAGAAGATTCATCACCTGCAAAAACTCTCATCTCTACATCAACTAGTTTGGATCTAGACTCCAAAGGGAAGAAAGTGGACTCTAGTGCTTACAGAGGAATGGTTGGATCCCTTCTCTACCTAACTGCTAGCAGACCTGACATAATGTTTGCTACATGTCTTTGTGCAAGGTTTCAAGCTGATCCAAAGGAGTCACACTTGGTAGCTATCAAGAGAATTTTTAGATATCTAAAGGGCACTCCTAATCTAGGCCTTTGGTATCCTAAAAATACTGGATTTGAACTGGTAGGGTATTCAGATTCAGACTATGCTGGGTGTAGAATTGACAGAAAAAGTACAACAAGAAGCTGTCAATTCCTTGGTGGAAGATTGGTGTCATGGTTTAGTAAGAAGCAACATTTAGTGTCTACATCCACTGCAGAAGCTGAATACATAGCTGCTGGAAGTGGCTGTGCACAAATTCTGTGGATGAAGAATCAACTATTGGATTATGGTCTAGTGTTAAATAACATCCCTATCTACTGTGACAACACTAGTGCCATAGCCATCTCAGACAATCCTGTTCAACACTCCAGGACAAAGCACATTGACATAAGACATCATTTCATAAGAGAGCATGTTAAAAGAGGAACTGTGAAGTTGATCTATGTCCCAACAGAAAAGCAACTTGCAGACATCTTTACAAAACCACTGGATGAAGCAACCTTCAACAGGTTGGTAAGTGAATTGGGAATCCTAAATCTGGTATGTTAACTTCCTAGTTTTTCATTCTAGATTACTTGTTTTGCAGCTCGTGACAGTAGCCTTTAAAAGTTGTTGTCATGAGGAGTTACTGTCACATATGGTTTTATTCTTTTTGACAGCATGTTTACTTTGACTAGGCTAAAATTGAATTTTGTGCTAGTCATACTGTCAATAATAAATCTCTGTGTCATTAACTTGGATAACCTCAAAGTTTGAGATCTTTGGTCTAAACCTTTGTGTTAATTGGTTGTTGTGTGTTAATTGTTATGTTAGTGGAGGACATCACTCTTAATTGCTATATGTGGTAGTTGTATGGGTATTCCAAACTGTTGACCATATACCTCCCCCCTTAACCTGGCATGCATATAAAATGAACCTTAGGCCATGTTAGTGAATCACTAAGAACAAAAGAGGTAAAATGGAAAACATAGTAGGAATCGAATACAAGCCCAAGATTGAGTGTGATCCTGCATATAAGGAAGTGGTGGAGGAATTGTTCAATGAACTGGATGATATCCTCGATGAGGAAGAGGAGCAAGAGGCTGCTGCCATGGCCATTGAAGAGGCTAAATGGCAGGAGCAAGAGGAAGAATTTCAAGAGCTTCTTCAGCAAGAAGGAAGCACAGAAGAAGAGACTAAGGCAGAACTTCTAGAGTTGATTAAGAAAGACTGTGATGAATAGTTGTTTCTTTCAATTGTAGAATGTTTAAGCTTCTTTTAATAAAAATGGTTCCTTTGCTGCTCCTGTTTCTTGCTTTTTGATTGTTTCTGTGTTAATTATTTGATTAATTTACTGTGTATGAAATCTAGTTCTAAATTGAATATTTGTGAATGGTTTTCATTTTAGTTAAGTACATTAATGACAAAGCCCATTAAAATTCATGTCAGTTACAGGTTTCCTCAAATGTCACCGTCGTCAAGAAAAGTAACTGTCACGGAATGACATGACAGTTAGTTTCTTGACAGCGGTGAACAACATACTGTCATGAGCTTTTAAAAGGATGCTGTCATTGGAATACTTAACGATGACAGTAAGTTTTTTGCGACAATGTTACTGTCAAAGAAAACCTACTGTCATCACCCAAATGTCACTAACAGTTAGTTTCAGCGCACAGGTTACTGTCATAAGTAATGGACCGTTACAATTGACAACTCGACCTCCACGTTGACAGAAAATAACGTGGTGGAGTTTATGGGCAAAAAAAGCACTACTCCAAATAAACCCTTTTTTGAAGACCGCTTAAACTACTCTTTTACACATCAGTTAATCAAACAATATCAAACCTGACACAGAACAACCAAAAGCAAAACAACTTTCTGCTCATTCATCTATCTCATTTTCTCTCTCTTAACAACAATGGCACCCAAACAATCAATTTCTCAGACTAACTTTGCTGGCATCTAATCTCCTAGTGATACTGGTGAAGAATTCAAAGGGCTTATCTCGTTCCTGAATAAGTCCTATCTCGGATATGCAATTACCTCAACTCCTATTATTGACCTAGACATGATTGAAAATTTCTGGGAGACAGCTGTTGCTCAAGGAGATGGTGACAACACAACCATTCAGTTCAAAATCAAGGAACACAACTACACTCTCAATGTTCAGGGCATCAATGCAGCTTTGGGAATTGTGCTAGAACCAGGGAAAGTCTATAACCGAGTTTGCTAGTGATGAGACCTTCAAGAAGCTCTTCCTGAAAATTGGGTATTCTGGACCCATTCTTGAAGAGGGGACAACAAAGTGGTACCCTTATGGTGAAATGGACAGGAAATTTCTCAGAAAGGAGTGGAGCATGGTATTTGATGTAATGGTGAAGGTGTTCTCTACCAAGACCACTGGCTGGAATGGAATTCCCACCTACATCAAGAAGCTCACTCACTCTCTTGTTCATGGGTACAAAGTGGATGTTGGAAAGCTGCTCACGGCACACCTCAAAGCTGCCATAGGTAAGAAGGTAAACATCTATCCTCGCTTTCTGATGTTGTGTATTAATTCTTTGTGTGATTTTGATGAGAATGCTCCTCGTTTAGAGGTATGTCCTGTTTTGAAAAGAAACACACACACAACTCTCACTTCACAGAATTTAAATGCACATATTCCACTCTGCTTCACCAAACACATGGTTGATCAAGTGCCTAACCTTGATTTTCCATTGCCTTCTGGTTATGTTACCTTCACTCTTGAGGATGAAGCTGGATTAGACCCAAATTCAGATAACCCCCATTCTACACCATACACTCAGCCTAGGTTCTCTAGACTTCCCAAAGTTCAGAGAGAAGCTGTAATATCCGTGAATTTTATTATTTGATTAAATGATATATTTAATCTAAAATATTTATTTTGGAATATTGGAATATTATTATATGATATTTAGTGTGTGATTATGTGCTAAATGGTGAGTCAGAAGCCCCTTTCAAAAATTTCGTCATTTGGAATTTTCTTCAAATTTGAGCCGTTTTGATAATTCAAGGCCCCGTTGAAATTTCGTACATTCATTTTTAATTCTTCGTCTTTCGTATTCGAATCGTTATCGAAAGGGTTATGGGATTCTATTTAACCCTACCTATTTGATTCTGCAAATCAATTTCAATTTTTGATCCGAAAAAGGAAAAATCGTTCCGAACCCTAATTGCTTAAGGGGACGGATTTATCGTTCTATATCAATATTGAAGTTGTTATAGCCCTATATTCTTGAGCATTAGTTATATAATGATATATATCAATTTGGATAATCATCAACCTTTTTAACCCCTTATTTTTCGTAAAACGTGTTTTTGACCTAATTAGGGTTTTTAAACGATCTAACGAATCAATATCGATCCAAAAATGTTATTTGGGGTATTATTTTTCCAGAAATATAAAAAGACAAATCAGACTTCATAACTCATAGCAAATCTTCAGCAATTACTCAAAAAATCCGAAATTCCCAAAAATTATTTTTTGTGTTCTTGATCTTCAATCAATTCGTTCTAAGTGTTATTGAAGTCCAAATTTGAAGTTCTTATACTCAAATCAAAGCTCCAAAAATCTAGTTTCAGAATCTTCCAACCTCATCATCATCTGGTAAGTATTCGATTTTATATTGATTTTACAAGTTTCGAATTATAACTAGGGTTCTTGATTCGATTTGGGGATTTTCATTCTGTTGATTCTCCGTTCAATTGGTTGCTTCTAACATGTTCCTAGGGTTCTAATTAGCAAGAATCCATGCTTTAATTTCATGTTTATGTTCAATTTAGTCGGGTTTTGATTTCGGGTTTTGACCCGATTTCTTCTTTCGATTCGTACGTTCTTGATATTGATCTGACATTGTTTTTGATAAAGGGCTTTTATTGTATGAGTTATAAGCTTCATTTTGGTATATTAATCTTTGAGTTTCATGTACGGAATAGGTAGATCGGGTTTCCGGCCGAGGTCGTTGCCGGAGAATTCTTTGAACGGATTCTGGGCACGATTCCGGCTAGGGACAGATGTTTTGATGTGTGGGTTTTGTTTGGCTTGAAAAGGCGAACAAAAGCCCTCTGGTTTGATTTGTGTTTGGACGGAATCGAAGAATTCCGGCGGCCGGAGACCGGCCGGATTCTGGAAAACCCAGAATCCGGTGGGTTGTTCTTGGCGACCCGGAATTGTTCTTCCCGACCCGTTTATCCGATTTTTCGACCCGGTTTCAATCTTCAAAACCCTAATTCATTTTCAGAAAACTGTTTTTGAATTTTATTTTTAAATTTAATTCGAAAATAGTTTAAAAACTTTAAAAATTCATATTTTTATTTTAAAAATATATTTTAATATCAGAAAAATTCTGATAAATTATATTTATTATTTTAAATCTGAAAATTGATTAAACTTAATTATTTTAATTATTTTTAATTAATAATTAATTTATTAATTAATTGGTTAATTCTTTTAATCAATTAATTCTTAAAAATTAATTATTAATTAGATTTAATTAATTAAAAATTCATTTTAATTATTTTCAAGCCTATTTAATTATTTAAAAATAGTTTGAGTATTTAAAGAGTGTCAATTAATTTTATTAATTGATTTATTTTCATTTAAATGTTTATATTGGATTTAAAAATCCGATTTTTGATTTAAAAATTAGTAATGACTTATTAAAATTCGAATAAGTTTCGTATGATGTTTTAAAAATGTTTATAAGTGCTATATGGTTCATATTAATTGTGTGTTGTGTTTTATAGTCTGTATATGCCCGTACTAGGGCAAATATCTGAGTTTTAAATATCGTAAACTATACCGGACGTCCGATACGTAACCGGTTACTTGTTTAAATGTGATTATTGGTTGAATAAGTGTCGAGAGTAGAACGAGAATAGTTAGACTTATTGTGATGAGTTGTTTAATTATAGAATCGAGTTCCCGGAGCAAGGGAAAGAGGAAAGTAGAGTGAGCAGAGTCGATCCGACAGCAGCTTAGACCAGGCAAGTATCTGTGCCCTTACTTGTGATAAAATTTATTATTGTCTTGATTACTTGAATACCGTTATCCCCAGAACAATTCAAATTATCAATCTTTTAACCGCCTTTGGACAACTGATTCCATTTCCTTAGAGATTCTTGATTCTTTGATTTGATCTGCATCGGAAACCCTTATTTCCAATTCACTTGATTATTGTTTACCACCTATTGTTGTTATTTATCATCCTTTGATTATCATTGACAACCATTGATTATTTGACTTCCATCTTGACTACCGATTACGGTCATTGATTAACGATTACCAATATTGATTTCCTTATTGAATGAGTACACTGTACCATTGAAATTACTCCATGATTCTTTCTCGATCTTCGTTGATACTGAACAGTTGAAGCTCTTTTGCAATTACTATACATTCAGTTTATCTTATTGAGCATGTTATTGTTTATACCCTATTATAGATTTGGCATGTGTTTTTAAAAATGGACCAGTAATTGGTCGGGCCATATTTATGGTCGGAATAACTTAAGGCCCAGATTGGCCTGGGATCCAGTAGAGGACTATGACATGAGCTAGTCCGGGGTTGATGCGTGGCTGGCCAGCAGCACAACCTTTGATTTGAATAAAATGTATAAGCCAAATTCTAATTCTTTACTTCAATCATTATTGATACAAAGCATGTGTTAGCTAAATATTGTTGATTCTGATATCATAAATTCATATCCTTACAACTGTGATAGAAATGATTCGTTGATGTTTGCTGAGCAATTTTGGCTCACTCTTGCTTGTTGTTTTCTAACCCTATTCCAGTGAAGCGAGAGTATGAGTTGGCATAGCGTGACCGATAGTTCACCAGCAGCCAGGAGAGCCCCTCGAGTCATTGTTATTGGCAGGGTAGTTGTTGTTTTGCTTTTCTAGATTAATGTCTAGATTTGAACTTTAGTTGTGATGTAATAACTCTGATAAAACTGGTATTGTAATAATAAAAGATTGTAGTAGCTTGTGTTCATTGCCATAATCTGGATGCGGTCTTGGTCAAGGGGTAATTGTGTCTTTATATATATTATGCATGTGTTAAATAGTGTTCCGTTGGTCGGATGACTCCTCAAATCTGTACCCCGGGTTTGGAGGGCGTCACAGTTGGTATCAGAGCAACAGGTTATGGCATTTGAAACAAGTTAGGACTTAGGGTCCAGGATAACATAGAGAGTTAGGAATTCACGTAAGGATATTAGGAGGTCAACTAGGGATATTACGCGTAGTAATTAAATGTGGTTATAATTGCAGCCCCCTAGTTCTAGTTCAGACTCAGACCCTTCCGAGGATACGATAGCAGAGATACCTACACCCGTTGAGAGAGCAGGACCGTCTCGGCCAGTGCGATATCAGCCTATGCATCAGGACCCAGTAGTCAGGAGAGATCAGATACCTTGTCCTATTCCACTCCGACAAGTAGCCCCAGCACCAGTGTCTCAGGCATCAGTTTGTGGGCCTTTGTATCAGTTATGTGAGCCACCAGTTCCACACCATGTGTATCAGAGGGTGAGTAGAGAGAAGGAGTACCTTTATGGACAGGTTATGGAGATGGGTAGGATTAGTTCGATCGAGGCAGCCGCTGTCAAAGAGAGAGACAGACTTAGAGATCAGATGAGAGACATTCAGATGAGGTTTAGGGTTACGAGGACTTTGGTTGAGACTCGATTGCACGGATTAGCTTCTAGTCGAGAGGGAGAAACAGTAGCAGGGATGAGACAGATTTTGGATTATGCGATGAGTGAGATTGCAGAGATTTCAGGACCCCCGTTATGGCCGGCAGGAGCAGGTGATCTGTGAGCAGGTATTAGTAGCAGACAGATGTGACATGGATGTATGGTTTCTAGATAGTTAGTATATAGATGCATATTGTAGAATCAGCAGTGCACCGGGCTTATAGGAACGCCTCGGGTTGTTGTTGCATTTTTGTTGTTGTATTGCTGGTCGGCAGTTATGGTTCAGCCATGATATATTTTCTTTTGAAGCGTTCTACGCTTGTACTAACTCTATCTATATATATATGATAAACCTCTTTTATAGAACTATATTTATTCCCCTGTCATTCATTTCCAGCATCATAACTGTTATTCTACTTATTGCAACGAGTGTATCCATACACCGTTGAGAAGATCTGTAAACCTTCGAGATATCAATTGTGATCCTTCCTTCTCTTATATGAACTGTTTGAGTAAGCCAATTATTGTTTATTCATCAGCGATATGGCTCCTAGACGACAAACCCGTTCAACTGATACCTCTGACCAAGAAGGTCAACAAAATACACCTCCCACGGGCCGCGTGGACCCGATGGTAATCCAGTTGTTAAATACCCTTACTCAACAAACTGCCGCATTAGCACAGCAGCAACGTGCATTTCAGCAACAGCTCTTAGAACAGCAGCAACAGCATCAGCAACATCAGCATCAGCAGCATCAACAACAGCACCAGCAAGCAGCACCGGCAGTTACGTTCAAATCTTTCCAGGCAGCAAAACCTCCGGAATTTAAAGGATCAGCAGACCCTGTAGAGGCTAAGGCATGGTTGAAAGAGATGGAAAAGGCTTTTACCTTGATAGAGGTGACAGAGGATAAGAAGACAGAATATGCAAGCTATTTTCTGAAGAATGAGGCTAGTTATTGGTGGGAAACGAGTAGGGCTATAGAGCCCGAGGGATTGATTACGTGGGCAAGATTTACAGAGTTGTTTTTGGAAAGATATTTTCCGGACTATATGAGAGATCAGATGGAATTGAAGTTTTTGGAATTAAAGCAGGGAAGCATGACAGTGCCCCAATATGAAACAAGGTTTACGGAGTTGTCAAGGTTTGTTCCAACCTATGTGGATACGGAAAAGAAGAAGGCCAAGAGGTTCCAGCAGGGACTGAGGTCTTGGATTCGTAGTAAGTTAGCTGTATTGGAGTTGGACACCTATGCAGCGGTGGTCCAAAAGGCAATGATTGCGGAGACAGAGAGTGATTCTTACATGAAAGAGAGGGAGAACAAGAAAAGGAAAGCAGGGATACCCGATAAGGGACAGCAGCAGGGAAGTTTTCAAGGGCAAACAAATAAGAAACTGGGATTTCAGCACGGAAGGAATACAAGTTTTAGGAAACCAGACACCGGAAACGTAGGACAAGATAACCGTCTACTAACCGGCAGTCAGCAGGGACTTTCTAGACCCCCACTACCAGAATGCAAGACATGCGGGAAGCGACATCTAGGGACATGCCATCGATTGAATGTCACATGCTTTAAATGCAATCAGAAGGGACATTATTCCCGGGATTGCAAGATAGGCATCGTGTGTCATCGGTGTAAGAAACCAGGTCACATGATTAAGGACTGCAGAGCACCAACAACCGTGAACAATATGATTCGGGCAATTGAAGCACCCCCAGTTGTTAACGTCCAGCCGTTAGCCAGGACCTACAATATGTCAATGGGAGAAGCAGTGAGAGATTCCGACGTGGTGGCAGGTACACTTCTAGTAAATTCTATTCCTGCACAAGTGTTAATAGATTCGGGAGCGACGAAGTCTTTTATTTATGAAACGTTTGCTCGTAGATTGAATTGCGTAATGAAACCTTTAAGTGGAGTGTTGACTATAGAGATAGCTAATCAGGATCGTATCGCGGTCAGTTCATATTATCCCCGTTGTGAGATAGAGATTTTGGGAAATCGTTTTTATGTTGACTTGTTACCTTTTAAGTTAGGTGAATTTGATGTGATATTAGGGATGGATTGGTTGACTGAGCATGATGCAAGTATTGATTGTAAGAATAAGAGGGTTACTTTGATTACCCTAGAAAAGAAAGAGATAATATTTAGAGGAGAGAAACAAAGAAAGAGGTTCCTGACGATGATTCAGGCTAAGAGGTTATTAAGGCAAGGTTGTGAGGCGTATCTAGCTTATGTGATAGATATAGATAAGGAAGTTTCTAAGTTAGAAGATATTCCAGTCGTAAATGAGTTTCCAGATGTTTTTCCGGAAGAATTACCAGGTTTACCTCCAGATAGAGAGATTGAATTTGCGATAGACTTAGTACCAGGCGCGGAGCCAGTATCTAAGGCCCCTTACAGAATGGCACCAGTGGAGATGAAGGAATTGGCTGATCAACTGCAAGATTTGCTAGAAAAAGGAATTATTAGACCCAGCGTTTCACCGTGGGGAGCACCAGTACTGTTTGTCAAGAAAAAGGATGGAAGCATGAGATTGTGTATAGACTATCGGGAGTTGAACAAGCTGACCATTAAGAACAAGTATCCGTTACCTCGAATAGATGATCTGTTTGACCAGCTGAAGGGAGCGGTACATTTTTCAAAGATCGACCTACGGTCAGGATATCACCAATTGAAGATTAGACCAGACGACATACCGAAGACAGCCTTTCGAACAAGGTATGGGCACTATGAATTCTTAGTAATGGCGTTTGGACTAACGAATGCACCCGCAGCTTTTATGGACCTAATGAACAGGATTTTCAAGAGATATTTGGACAAGTTTGTAGTGGTATTCATCGACGACATCTTGATATACTCAAGGACAGAAGAAGAGCATGCAGACCAGTTGCGAATTGTGTTAGAAACGTTAAGACAAGAAAGACTATACGCGAAGTTTTCCAAGTGTGAATTCTGGTTGAAAGAAGTTCATTTCTTAGGACACGTGGTGAGCAGCGAAGGCATCAAAGTGGACCCAGCAAAGATAGAGGCAGTGAAAGATTGGGAGAGACCAAGGACACCGACTGAAGTCAGAAGTTTCTTGGGATTAGCCGGATACTACCGGAGATTTGTGCAAGATTTTGCGAAGATAGCTACTCCAATGACCAAGCTGACAAGGAAAAGCGAGCGATTCATATGGAACGATAAATGCGAAGAAGGCTTCCAAGAGTTAAAGAAAAGACTAACTACGGCACCGGTATTGATGTTACTAGACGATCAAGGTCATTTCGTAATCTATAGTGATGCGTCGTACAAAGGATTAGGATGCGTACTTATGCAACATGACAAGGTGATTGCTTATGCGTCAAGACAGTTGAGACCCCACGAACAGAAGTACCCTACACACGATTTGGAGTTAGCAGCTATTGTGTTTGCTTTGAAGATATGGAGACACTACTTGTATGGAGAGAGATGTGAAATTTACACCGATCACAAAAGTTTGAAGTATATCTTTACTCAGAAAGAGCTGAACATGAGGCAACGAAGATGGTTAGAACTAATCAAGGACTACGACGTTTCTATCAACTATCATCCCGGCAAGGCAAATGTGGTAGCAGATGCATTGAGCAGAAAAGAGAGATTAAATACACTAATGATGACCAAAGAGTTATACAAGGAATTTGAGAAGTTAGAAATCGAAGTAATTAATCCGAAGGACGCGACGGAAATGATTTATACCATGGCGTTTCAACCTGAATTGTTGGAGAAGATACGGAAGTGCCAAGAGCGAGTTATGAATGATGATGTGAGTAAAATGACAGGTGAGGAAATATGTAGCCAACCGGACGACAAAGGGATCTTGAGATTTGCTTCTCGGATATGGATACCTAACGTAACGGAACTGAAAAGTGAGATTTTGCACGAAGCACATAACTCGAAGTATTCAATTCATCCAGGGAGTACGAAAATGTATCGAGATCTTAAGACGAACTTTTGGTGGCCAGATATGAAGAGAGAGATTGTGGAATGGGTAAGTAAATGCTTTACGTGTCAAAGAGTTAAGGCGGAACATCAGAGACCAAGTGGATTACTTCAACCATTGGAAATTCCCGAATGGAAGTGGGAACACATTGCGATGGACTTTGTAGTAGGATTGCCTAGAACAAAAGCTAACCATGATGCCATCTGGGTTATCGTGGATCGATTGACGAAATCTGCGCATTTTCTTCCGATTAACGAGAGATTCTCGCTGGATAAGTTAGTTCATATTTACATAAAAGAAATCGTAGTACGACATGGAGTTCCAGTATCGATAGTGTCTGATAGAGACCCTCGATTCAATTCAAGATTTTGGAGGAGTTTTCAAGAGTGTTTAGGCACCGAGTTGAGAATGAGTACGGCTTATCATCCGCAGACGGACGGTCAAAGCGAAAGGACAATTCAGACTATTGAAGATATGCTTAGGACATGTGCACTTGACTTTGAAGGCAGTTGGGACGATCATCTACCCTTGGTGGAATTTTCATATAATAATAGTTTTCACGCGAGCATCGGAATGCCACCTTACGAAGCTCTGTATGGACGAAAGTGTCGATCTCCGGTATATTGGGAAGAAGTTGGTGAACGGAAAATGATAGGACCAGAACTAGTACAACGAACAAAAGAAGTGGTTCAATTGATTCAGAGAAGATTGATAACAGCTCAAGACCGACAGAAAAAGTATGCGGATCTAGCCAGAAAGGATGTGGGATTCGAAGAAGGAGAGCAAGTGTTACTAAAAGTTTCACCATGGAAAGGATTAGTTAGGTTTGGAAAGAAAGGGAAGTTGAGTCCGAGATATGTTGGGCCGTTTGAGATTTTGAAGAAAGTGGGCGAAGTAGCTTACGAGTTGGCATTGCCACCGCATATGCAGCACGTTCATAATGTATTTCATGTATCTATGCTTAAGAAGTATCGACCAGATTCGAATCATGTAATAGAGTATGAACCCATAGAGGTCCAGGCAGATTTATCATATGTAGAACGACCGATTCAGATATTGGATCGTAAGGAGAAAGTACTAAGGAATAAGACAGTAGCGTTAGTGAGAGTTTTGTGGAGGAATCCTAAAGTAGAAGAGTCTACCTGGGAGTTAGAGAGTGAGATGTTAGAGAAGTATCCCCAGTTGTTTCCTTGATCTGATTCTGAGGACAGAATCCTATTAAGGGGGGAAGGATGTAATATCCGTGAATTTTATTATTTGATTAAATGATATATTTAATCTAAAATATTTATTTTGGAATATTGGAATATTATTATATGATATTTAGTGTGTGATTATGTGCTAAATGGTGAGTCAGAAGCCCCTTTCAAAAATTTCGTCATTTGGAATTTTCTTCAAATTTGAGCCGTTTTGATAATTCAAGGCCCCGTTGAAATTTCGTACATTCATTTTTAATTCTTCGTCTTTCGTATTCGAATCGTTATCGAAAGGGTTATGGGATTCTATTTAACCCTACCTATTTGATTCTGCAAATCAATTTCAATTTTTGATCCGAAAAAGGAAAAATCGTTCCGAACCCTAATTGCTTAAGGGGACGGATTTATCGTTCTATATCAATATTGAAGTTGTTATAGCCCTAGTATTCTTGAGCATTAGTTATATAATGATATATATCAATTTGGATAATCATCAACCTTTTTAACCCCTTATTTTTCGTAAAACGTGTTTTTGACCTAATTAGGGTTTTTAAACGATCTAACGAATCAATATCGATCCAAAAATGTTATTTGGGGTATTATTTTTCCAGAAATATAAAAAGACAAATCAGACTTCATAACTCATAGCAAATCTTCAGCAATTACTCAAAAAATCCGAAATTCCCAAAAATTATTTTTTGTGTTCTTGATCTTCAATCAATTCGTTCTAAGTGTTATTGAAGTCCAAATTTGAAGTTCTTATACTCAAATCAAAGCTCCAAAAATCTAGTTTCAGAATCTTCCAACCTCATCATCATCTGGTAAGTATTCGATTTTATATTGATTTTACAAGTTTCGAATTATAACTAGGGTTCTTGATTCGATTTGGGGATTTTCATTCTGTTGATTCTCCGTTCAATTGGTTGCTTCTAACATGTTCCTAGGGTTCTAATTAGCAAGAATCCATGCTTTAATTTCATGTTTATGTTCAATTTAGTCGGGTTTTGATTTCGGGTTTTGACCCGATTTCTTCTTTCGATTCGTACGTTCTTGATATTGATCTGACATTGTTTTTGATAAAGGGCTTTTATTGTATGAGTTATAAGCTTCATTTTGGTATATTAATCTTTGAGTTTCATGTACGGAATAGGTAGATCGGGTTTCCGGCCGAGGTCGTTGCCGGAGAATTCTTTGAACGGATTCTGGGCACGATTCCGGCTAGGGACAGATGTTTTGATGTGTGGGTTTTGTTTGGCTTGAAAAGGCGAACAAAAGCCCTCTGGTTTGATTTGTGTTTGGACGGAATCGAAGAATTCCGGCGGCCGGAGACCGGCCGGATTCTGGAAAACCCAGAATCCGGTGGGTTGTTCTTGGCGACCCGGAATTGTTCTTCCCGACCCGTTTATCCGATTTTTCGACCCGGTTTCAATCTTCAAAACCCTAATTCATTTTCAGAAAACTGTTTTTGAATTTTATTTTTAAATTTAATTCGAAAATAGTTTAAAAACTTTAAAAATTCATATTTTTATTTTAAAAATATATTTTAATATCAGAAAAATTCTGATAAATTATATTTATTATTTTAAATCTGAAAATTGATTAAACTTAATTATTTTAATTATTTTTAATTAATAATTAATTTATTAATTAATTGGTTAATTCTTTTAATCAATTAATTCTTAAAAATTAATTATTAATTAGATTTAATTAATTAAAAATTCAGTTTAATTATTTTCAAGCCTATTTAATTATTTAAAAATAGTTTGAGTATTTAAAGAGTGTCAATTAATTTTATTAATTGATTTATTTTCATTTAAATGTTTATATTGGATTTAAAAATCCGATTTTTGATTTAAAAATTAGTAATGACTTATTAAAATTCGAATAAGTTTCGTATGATGTTTTAAAAATGTTTATAAGTGCTATATGGTTCATATTAATTGTGTGTTGTGTTTTATAGTCTGTATATGCCCGTACTAGGGCAAATATCTGAGTTTTAAATATCGTAAACTATACCGGACGTCCGATACGTAACCGGTTACTTGTTTAAATGTGATTATTGGTTGAATAAGTGTCGAGAGTAGAACGAGAATAGTTAGACTTATTGTGATGAGTTGTTTAATTATAGAATCGAGTTCCCGGAGCAAGGGAAAGAGGAAAGTAGAGTGAGCAGAGTCGATCCGACAGCAGCTTAGACCAGGCAAGTATCTGTGCCCTTACTTGTGATAAAATTTATTATTGTCTTGATTACTTGAATACCGTTATCCCCAGAACAATTCAAATTATCAATCTTTTAACCGCCTTTGGACAACTGATTCCATTTCCTTAGAGATTCTTGATTCTTTGATTTGATCTGCATCGGAAACCCTTATTTCCAATTCACTTGATTATTGTTTACCACCTATTGTTGTTATTTATCATCCTTTGATTATCATTGACAACCATTGATTATTTGACTTCCATCTTGACTACCGATTACGGTCATTGATTAACGATTACCAATATTGATTTCCTTATTGAATGAGTACACTGTACCATTGAAATTACTCCATGATTCTTTCTCGATCTTCGTTGATACTGAACAGTTGAAGCTCTTTTGCAATTACTATACATTCAGTTTATCTTATTGAGCATGTTATTGTTTATACCCTATTATAGATTTGGCATGTGTTTTTAAAAATGGACCAGTAATTGGTCGGGCCATATTTATGGTCGGAATAACTTAAGGCCCAGATTGGCCTGGGATCCAGTAGAGGACTATGACATGAGCTAGTCCGGGGTTGATGCGTGGCTGGCCAGCAGCACAAACTTTGATTTGAATAAAATGTATAAGCCAAATTCTAATTCTTTAGTTCAATCATTATTGATACAAAGCATGTGTTAGCTAAATATTGTTGATTCTGATATCATAAATTCATATCCTTACAACTGTGATAGAAATGATTCGTTGATGTTTGCTGAGCAATTTTGGCTCACTCTTGCTTGTTGTTTTCTAACCCTATTCCAGTGAAGCGAGAGTATGAGTTGGCATAGCGTGACCGATAGTTCACCAGCAGCCAGGAGAGCCCCTCGAGTCATTGTTATTGGCAGGGTAGTTGCTGTTTTGCTTTTCTAGATTAATGTCTAGATTTGAACTTTAGTTGTGATGTAATAACTCTGATAAAACTGGTATTGTAATAATAAAAGATTGTAGTAGCTTGTGTTCATTGCCATAATCTGGATGCGGTCTTGGTCAAGGGGTAATTGTGTCTTTATATATATTATGTATATGTTAAATAGTGTTCCGTTGGTCGGATGACTCCTCAAATCTGTACCCCGGGTTTGGAGGGCGTCACAGAAGCCCTGCAAGAATCTAGAAAAAGACCCCTAGAAACTGGTGTTGGTGGTAGTACAGAGAGTCAAGAGGGAGTTCCTGCACCTAGTGCAGCAAATAAGGAAGGTAGTCACACAGAACCCACAGTGGTTCCTCTTGAGCCTAAGAAGAAGAGACCTAAGAGGGCCAAAACCACTGTCAGCCACCCTGCAGTCTCCCAAAAGACTGTAGAGGAAAATAGGGACATAAACTCCTCCCTAGATGTTCCTTCTCAACAAGGGGCATCTATTGAAATTGGCCTGTCTCCCAAGGCACCCTGTACAGAGTCTGCACAACCTCATGTTTCCACTCATGAGGAGCCTCCACTTGCAGAAACACACATGGAGTCAGGACATAGTGAGGACTTCACCTCCCCTATTGATGCTTCACAAGTTCCATCTGTGGAGCAGCCATCATTCTCTTCTCCACTTTCACCTTCTTCCTTCCCTATACATTCATTTGTTTCTTCTCCACAACTTAGAGAGGGGGACAGTCCCAACCCTTCAGGTTTTGATCATCCATCTCCAATCATGGATGAGCCCCCATCTAGTGGTCCACAAGAACCCATCTCTCAAAGTGAGATGGACACCACTCCTTCAAACACTGAGAAAGAGCAAGGTACCACTCTGCTAGAAAATGAAACAACCAGTGCCTTGTTCAATCTCCTAGGAGCATCTTATCTTAGGGAAGATGTTGTCACAGCCTCAGTTGCTGTCAAAGACTCTGAAAATGTTGCTGTCATAGGTGAACCTGCTGTCAAGGACTCAGGAGAAGTTGTTGTCACAACCAAACCTGCTGTCTGCACTACAGTGGAACCTACTGTCCATATTTCAACTGACAGTAACATTTCTGACCAAGCTACTGTCACCTCTCACCAGCCTGATTTTAATGCTGTTATTATTGAGGATGCTTCTGATGATGATGTGCCACGGTCTCAATTCCTAAAGGTATATTCTAAACCTTCTTCTTCATTGCATGTAAGTACTGCTCATACCCATGCATATAGGATGAGTGAGGGTGTGCAAAAGAATAGAAAGATAAAAGAAAAGAGAGGTGAGCATAAAAATGAGAGGCAGGCAAATGAGCTGGCAAAAGGTAAGGGACTTGATCATGTCCAGAGTGAACTTGAGGGAGCCCTACATTTTCAGGCACTAGGCCTTGAGAGTTCTTATGTGAGGAGTGATGAGATCACTCAGAAAAACACTGAGAGTGTGAGAACCCCCACAGCCTCCAAGCCCCAGTCTTTTCCTTCACCTCCAAGAAGGTTAAGAACAGGTGGCCCCTCTACAGCACTAAGGTTGGAAGCCCTAGAAAACAGATGTCTCTCCATGGAAACAAAGATTGACAATCTGTCTACTATGGTGGCCTCTGGCTTCTCCAGTCTTCAGGAAGCCATTCAGGTTCTGTCTACAAGTCTTGATGCTGCCAACTTACCTAAGGGGGAGAAAAGGCCTAGATCAGAATTCAAAAGGGCAGAATCAGAAAGGGCAAACTCAGAATTTAGAAGGTGTTTTCAAGCAAGATGTTGCATCTCAGGGGGAGTCTGTCTCTAAGAAGGAATCAAAAAGTGAGGGGGAGCCTGCAGATAAAGGGAAATCAGTGTATGTAAAGAAGCAAAGGAGAACAAAAGGAGACTCAGGGAGTAAGGGGGAGAAGGAGCAAGAAGCTGGAAATTTATTTGAGTATGAGATGGCTGGAGAAATAGTTTTAATGTCCAAGGAAGCACTGGAGGCAATACAAGGAAAAGCACAGTCTAAGAAGCCAGTACTTCCTCCTGTGAAAATTAGAGAGCCAACCTCAAGACCTCGGGAATCAGCACTTGAAAAGAGATGGAGAGAGCAGGAGGAGCAGAATAGGCTGGGAAAAGGAAAGGGCAAAATGCCTGAGCATATTCTGTCAGGAAGCTTATGGAGTGAAGGGGTTGAGTTCAGTCAGGAAGAGGCAAATGCTTTGATGGTTGACTACAGGGAAAGCACACTACACAACAGAGATGATGACTTCAGTAGAATAGTTGAGGAGGCAATGGTGGAACCAAGCAAAGTGCTATGCAATTGCTCAACCATACTGAGGCAGAAGATCATAAGTGTATGTATTAAGATAAGTGATGATAAGAGGTGGGCCATTGATGTGTACCTGAATAATGGCATATCTATGTTCATCACAATGCAGCTATTGCAGATTCTTCCAACAAAGGTATTAACTGTGATGAAGTCAAAGATCAAGGCAAATCATACCTCCTTCAATGAGATTCTTCAACTGCAAATGATGAATCTAATTTCAGAGAAACTTCCAGAAATCTACACAAATCCATTCAGTGTCTACTATAGAGCTACCACAAGAAATGGCAGCAGGAGATGTTCATACATGAGTTTAGGAGGCACTTCAAGAATGGAGACAAAGGCAATACTAAAGGTGTTGGAGATGATTCTCAACTCTAAAGCCAACAAGGAGAGAGTTCTAGCTGTCAGAGAAATTCACCAATTGCTGGTGAAGAGAGACAAGGAGCTGAGATCTAAAGTGAAAGAGCTAATCTCCAAGGCAAACTCCAAAAGAGATACTCAAGGTGATAGCTGTACTTATGATGACACCCTTGATGATGATGATGAGTTGGATGGAAGTGGAGGTACTGGATTAGCAGGAAATGCTAGTGGAAACACTTCTGGGCATGCTGGATCTAAACCCTAGGAGGAAACAAAGGAAGAAGTTCATGTGCAAGAAAAGAAAGATGTTGGAGCTACAGAAGAAGAGGAGTCTGAACTACTTGAAGCTTTGGAGGCAAATATCTTGAGATGTGCAATTGAAAATATAAATGCTGAGAAAGATACTGTCACCAAAGATGCTGTCAAGAAACACACTATCACAGAAGATACTGTCATGAAGGACATTGTCAAGGAAGAAGCTGTCAAGGATTAAAGCAAGCCAACTGTCAAGACTAAGAGGACAAAATCCTTAGCTAGGGCTTGGCTTTCTAGACAGGAACCAGAACATGAAGAGATCTCTCACCCAAAGAAAGGAAAACACAAATATTCAGGAAAGGAAAAGGCCACTGGACTTGGCAGGAATCCGAGGAAACCAATTCAAATCAAACACTTAAACTCTCTTGAACTGCTGCATGTTAAATCTAAAGAGATCAAGAATGTTGAAGGAAGTTGGATGCCAATAAGGAGGCAGCCATGTACACTCTCTGGTGGAATTCATCCAGGTCTATAAAGGTTGATAAGGACTTCATCATGGAAGCTGTGTCACTCTCTGCAAATGACACTCCTGCTCTAGTAAGGACAATAGTCAGGAGAAGAATTGACTACTTCTACTTGGACAAGATGGTGGAGTTACTACAAAGCTATGACAATGTACCAAACAATGTTATGGAACACATTCTGAAGTATAAGGATGAAAGAGACATGGAATTCTATCAGAAGTATGGTATGTTTGAAGATTATGATGATGCTGATCTTGCAAACTGCCTTGTGTACACACCTGAAGAGATACCTGTTTATGATGAGGATTTTCCCACTGAAGAAGGGCAAGATCAACCAAGTCAGGAAGGGCAAGCCCAACCAGGTCAAGGAGGACCTTCAAATCCTGATGGAAAGGAACCTACTGAAGATATGGAAGCTTCACTGTTGAACAAATGCAAAGAAGCCAACAAGTTGGAAAGTGAAGAACCAAATTACCAACCCCGTGTACTAGAATACCCCCTGAGGATCAAGTTCATAAGGGAAGAAATCTATGTTGGAAGTTTTCACAGGCTCAAAACAAGTGCCTTAAAGGACTTACTCCATTTGGTAATTGGATCAACTCATCCATTGGAACAGTTGTGTTATTTTGAGATTGAGGACATTCTTCAGAAGAGAAAGGGTGAAGACTCAAAGATGGACAAGTCAAGAAGAAAAACTCTTAATGCATATCCTGGAAGAAGATTTAAACTGGTTGAAGGCAAGTTAAAGTTCAGAACTTATGCCTTTGGTCAAGAACTATGGACAGACCTTCAGGATGCAAGAGTATGTCTCTCAAAAACAGTCCAAAAGTACATTGATGAGATTGAAGATGATGCCACCTCTCCTGATGAAATATCAATGGTGGAAGGACTCAAGGAGATTTTGAAAGAAGCTCTCAACAGAGAGGATGAAGCAAGACAGAAAAGGAAATCTGAAGCTAAGTGAAAATTTTATCTATTCTGATCTTGTTTAGTTAAGTTGTCAGCATGCATAGTTTATAAATTTGTTGTTATTGTCCATAAAAACAAATTGGAGGAGATTGTTAGGATTTATGGGTGATAGCTATGAGACAACGTAATTAGATATCTTATATACTTAACTTTGTTAAGTATGAACATACTGTCACAGCCAGAGTATGTCTTTATAATCATTCTGTTAGTTGTAAATAAGATTCTAGTACATCTTGGTAGAAGTTCATTTATTTGTTCAAGCCTCAAGAAGTACTCAAGATGGACAACAAGAATAAATGTTACTGTCACAACATTGACAGTAAGGTTACAGGAAGACAGCATGTTGCAAGTCACGACATCATATTCACTCTGACAGCAACATTGGCGGAAGCCCTCTAACAGCAACTTTATGTTTGCCTGACAACAAGCTTGGAACTCCTAACAACAACTATTGCGGGGAATTCTTACTGTCACCAAAAGTACATTCCTGCGATAGCAAGCTTGAGGATCAGGATACTGTCAAGAAGGGATAACATTTGTATTGGGGATCTACCCAGTCAAACTTGTGACAATTTGGATGTTCAAGAAACAGGCGTGCTGCAGTATCCCAACACTGCAATAGGTATGCAAGACTACGACAGAAGCTTAAGGGATCACATGACAAAGCTCACCAATTCAAGAGTACGACAAGTCAACATCTACTGAATTGTGTTAGCTAAATATAGAATGTATCTAGATTGCTTTTCCCAGTAATGATAAACTTGTTTGTATATCAATTTAGGTAACACTCACGGGTGGACAATTTGTAAGAAGCTGCCACATGAAAATGACAACAGCTTCACAAACCCGTGTTGATAGAGATATGATTAGTTTACTTAGACTATCTCTCAATTCATTCGAAGTGTATCACTTGAGAAATCGAGGCTCAAGAAAACTGATCTTTTCTTGAGGTTGTAGCAACACATTGCAAAATAAATAAAACATTTATTTTGTGAGAAATTCTCTTGTGTCTACTTGTGTTTGCAACTTGTATTCTGATAAACGTTAATCTTAGTTTTAAGTTGTTGGAACGTAGATTGAGATTTATCAGTATTGTATTCAACCCCCCCCCCCCCCTTCTGCAATAGTCAAGGACCAACAACATGAATGAACCTTATAGTGACCATGTGAACTAGAGCTACCTTACAGGACCGAGTACCAAAGTTTTGGATAAGATCCCTTTTACGCTTGTTATATATAAGAATTTAATGATATAATTACTTCTAATCCAATTATAATACTAATACTTCCATTTTTGACTTATATCCTTTTTAAATAATAATTTATATTTTATAAGATATAATCTTGATCGTCTACTTTAAAAAAATATTAAATTCAACAGTTGAGATTGTTTTGGCGTAATTAGATATAATTACTTATAATTCAATTATAATACAAATAATTCCACTTTTAACTTATATCCTTTTTAGATAATAATTTATATTTTATATGATATAATCTTCATCGTCTATTTTTAAAAATATTAAATTCAACGGTTGAGATTGTTTTGGCGGTACTGATGACCAAACCAGAGTTTTGGATAAGATCTCCTTTACGCTTATTATATATATAAGGAGTTAATAAGTAACAATAATTAATTAAAATCACTTAGTACCAACCAATCAATCAAAATTTTAATGTTTCGTCTATTATAAGATAGTATAGATAGTATAGATTTCCAAGACAGTCTAAATCACATACAATTGTTTAGTCTTTAATTTATATTTTTAAGACTAAATCTACACCATAAATATTTGTCCAATCAAATAAATATGAATATGAATATAAATATAAATGTAATTTTGTTATCAATAATATTTTTGTTTGTTAATATGCATAAGAGATTATCTTAGTTTGTTAATATACATAATTTTTTAAAAGAAGACAAGTATTTGAAAACGGAGGGAGTAGTGTAGTACATAGTATATATGTGATCTGAGAGGTTTAGATACTGACTCATTTTTTGATGACAATTTATATACTCCCTCCGTCCCGCCCAATTATTTATATTGGATTTGGGCACGGAGGTTAAGGAAAAGTATAAATTAATGGTGAAAAGTAAGAAAAGGTAGTAAAGTGGTGGAATCAATCAATTTTTAATGTAGAAAATAATGTAGAAAATGAGGATAGTGAAGAAAAATAGTGGGTGAAGTTAATTAGGTACAAAATATTGTTACAAAATGACGTGTGAAGTATGATGTGACAATATGAGATGATTTTATTGGTGATACCGGTGTGAATGCAGGGACCCCATTATTATATTGCCAATCAAAGCATCACACATGTTATTTTGTAAATTTTTTTGTGCTCAATTTGGGGCCTCTAGCATTTTTATTTTTATATTATAAAATTTTAATATTTTAAAAAAGTTTTGGAATGTAAAGAGTTGAGAGGAACATTCATAAAAGGAAAGCGTAAAGAAATAAATGGGATTATGACCGACCAACCAACCAAACTTTTAATGTTTCGTCTATTATAAATGTAACAACCCGACTTTTTGGACTATTAATTCTAAATACAAATCCTAAATAAAATACATTTCTTTATTCAATAAATACAAAATTGCACAAAATTCAAATGCAGTGGTCAAACTTAATAATCAAAAATATAAAATCGGAGACGCAGCTCCACAATTCAATAATCAATATCTTGTACTTAACAAAATTTATTCTAATAGCACAATTATTCTTAACCAATAATTTACATCAAATCACGTAGCACGAAATTCACAAGTTCACATCGATATTCTCAACAAGCTTCCAAAGTGTACCAACCTAAAATATTATGAAAGAGTGATCTACACAGCTCAGCAAGTAACAAATTGACTTACAAATATTCTCAAAATTAGTTGGCGTTTTAGCAAAACAGATTTTCTCAAAACAATAATAATTTAAAAGCCTTTGCGAAAATAGATCCAACCCAAAGTTTATATTTAAAAATCCAGAATTTAAAACAGAAGCAGAATTTAAAACAGATACAGAAGCAGAAACAGAACGAAAATCAAAAGTACCACAGTCTTGCTCTACGGCCACACTTTCCCAGTAGCCGGGATCTTATTCTTATTCTTATATGCCACACTTTTCCACTGACCGGTATCTAAAGTTCAATAATTACGCCCCCTTAATAGGTATCTAAAGTTGCACACTTGTGCACCTACTAAGGGTATCTAAGGCTAGTTCCGGAACTACAGTGTAAATTACGAACGGGTTCGAAACGTAGAGACTGAGGGATTCAAAAGATTCTCAATTCTTATATCTTATACAGTTCGAAACAATATTCTTATATCTTATACGAAATTCAAAACAGAATCAAAATATCTTTTCCGAAAATAAAAGTAAGTCAAAAAGTACTTACCTCGAAATCGACTAAACACTGAAAATTGAAAATTAATGCACGAACAAATCCTGCGAGGGCTGAATTCCTGTATGTCATTTCTCCTTTTTCTTAAGGGTACTTATATAGGGTAGAAAAAACCTAAAATTACATTAAATAATAACATAAATTGCTACAAAATATTTTATGACCTCTTTAATAGCCAAAATAAAATATTTTATTACACACTATTTAATTAAATAAAAGATATCGATTCTCAAAAATATTATGACACTTCTTTCCAATAATAACGAATCTTACCTTTGTACAAAATACCTTGTACGAAAAGAAATTATAGAATTTTTCTAAATAAAATAAATATCTTATAAAAAATATTTAATATCTAATGATAAAATAAAAAAAAAAAATTACGGGGTTTTACATTCTTCCCTCCTTAAAAGAATTTGGCCCCCAAATTCCCCAAAAATAAAATTAAATAATTCACATAATAAGAGAAATCATACCTCAGTGACAATAGTTGTCACGACTTGTAGTGAACTGAAATACACGTCCATTGCTCATCTTGTTGTCTTCTCCCTTCCTTGGTGGTGGATTATGTGGGCACTCCAAAATCTTGTGTTCTACATCTGCATAGTGAAATCAAGCACCCGTATTCCATCAGTTGTCCTTGTTTGGATGATTCTTGACGCACCTCGAACATTTCTCTCGATCACATTGGCCTCCAATCTGATCGTACATGTTTTGATATTTGAAAGGTCCTTTTGAGACGAAAATCCACATATTGGAGTGAAACTCTTCTTATTCTAGTTGCCCGTTGCTTCCCTCATTGTTATTGTTGTTCTCTCCATCCATCTTTTCTATCCATCTTTTCTATAACTAGAACACGACTTCTCATACTCGTAAGTAAACAAACTCTTAAATAAATAGTCAATGATAATATAGCAGGAAAATCATATATGTCAAATAATCACAAAACAAATGGCCTAAACTCAAAATAATTTACTGACCTAGAGGTCAAAATCTACACGAAAACCTACAGGAATGCATCCTAGGAAATGCACTAGTCACATACCTAGTACAAACCTACAGGAACGCATCCTAGGGAATGCACTAGTCCCATACCTAGTACACTCTGAAGGAAAGCCTGCTCTGATACCAACTGTAACAGCCCGACTTTTCGGATTATTAATTCTAAATACAAATCTTAAATAAAATACATTTCTGTATTCAATAAATACAAAATTGCACAAAAGTCAAATGCAGCGGTCAAGCTTAATAATAAAAAATATAAAATCGGAGACGCAGCTCCACAATTCAATAATCAATATCTTTTACTTAAAATTTTTTATTCTAATAGCACAATTATTCTTAACCAATAATTTACATCAAATCACGTAGCACGAAATTCACAAGTTCACATCGATATTCTCAACAAGCTTCCAAAGTGTACCAACCTAAAATATTATGAAAGAGTGAGCTACACAGCTCAGCAAGTAACAAATTGACTTACAAATATTCTCAAAATCAGTGGGCGTTTTAGCAAAACATATTTTCTCAAAACAATAATAATTTAAAAGCCTTTGCGAAAATAGATCCAACCCAAAGTTTATATTTAAAAATCCAGAATTTAAAACAAAAGCAGAATATAAAACAGATATAGAAGCAGAAACAGAACGAAAATCAAAAGTACCACAGTCTTGCTCTACGGCCACACTTTCCCAGTAGCCGGGATCTTATTCTTATTCTTATATGCCACACTTTGCCACTGACCGGTATCTAAAGTTCAATAATTACGCCCCCTTAATAGGTATCTAAAGTTGCACACTTGTGCGCCTACTAAGGGTATCTAAGGCTAGTTCCGGAACTATAACATAAATTACGAACGGGTTCGAAATGTAGAGACTGAGGGATTCAAAAGATTCTCAATTCTTATATCTTATACAGTTCGAAACAATATTCTTATATCTTATACGAAATTCAAAACAGAATCAAAATACCTTTTTCGAAAATAAAAGTAAGTCAAAAAGTACTTACCTCGAAATCTAATGAACACTGAAAATTGAAAATTAACGCACGAACAAATCCTGCGAGGGCTGAATTCCTGTACGTCGTTTCTCCTTTTTCTTAAGGGTACTTATATAGGGTACAAAAAACCTAAAATTACATTAAATAATAATATAAATTGCTACAAAATATTTTATGACCTCTTTAATAGCAAAAATAAAATATTTTATTACACACTATTTAATTAAATAAAAGATATCGATTCTCAAAAATATTATGACACTTCTTTCCAATAATAACGAATCTTACCTTTGTACAAAATAGCTTGTACGAAAAGAAATTATAGAATTTTTCTAAATAAAATAAATATCTTATAAAAAATTACTTAAATATCTAATATCTAATAATAAAATAAAAAAAAAATTACGGGGTTTTACATTCTTCCCTCCTTAAAAGAATTTGGCCCCCAAATTCCCCAAAAATAAAATTAAATAATTCACATAATAAGAGAAATCATACCTCAGTGACAATAGTTGTCACGACTTGTAGTGAACTGAAATACACGTCCATTGCTCATCTTGTTGTCTTCTCCCTTCCTTAGTGGTGGATTATGTGGGCACTCCAAAATCTTGTGTTCTACATCTGCACAGTGAAATCAAGCACCCGTATTCCATCAGCTGTCCTTGTTTGGATGATTCTTGACGCACCTCGAACACTTCTCTCGATCACCTTGGCCTCCAATCTGATCGTACATGTTTTGATTTTTGAAGGGTCCTTTTGAGACGAAAATCCACATATTGGAGTGAAACTCTTCTTATTCTAGTTGCCCGTTGCTTCCCTCATTGTCATTGTTGTTCTCTCATTCCATCTTTTCTATCCATCTTTTATATAACTAGAACACGACTTCTCATACTCGTAAGTAAACAAACTCTTAAATAAATAGTCAATGATCATATAGCAGGAAAATCATATATGTCAAATAATCACAAAACAAATGGCCTAAACTCAAAATAATTTACTGACCTAGAGGTCAAAATCTACACGAAAACCTACAGGAATGCATCCTAGGAAATGCACTAGTCCCATACCTAGTACAAACCTACAGGAACGCATCCTAGGGAATGCACTAGTCCCATACCTAGTACACTCCGAAGGAAAGCCTTCTCTGATACCAACTGTAACAGCCCGACTTTTCGGATTATTAATTCTAAATACAAATCTTAAATAGAATACATTTCTTTATTCAATAAATACAAAATTGCACAAAAGTCAAATGCAGCGGTCAAACTTAATAATTAAAAATATAAAATCAGAGACGCAGCTCTGCAATTCAATAATCAATATCTTGTACTTAACAAAATTTATTCTAATAGCACAATTATTCTTAACCAATAATTTACATCAAATCACGTAGCACGAAATTCACAAGTTCACATCGATATTCTCAACAAGCTTCCAAAGTGTACCAACCTAAAATATTATGAAAGAGTAAGCTACACAGCTCAGCAAGTAACAAATTGACTTACAAATATTCTCAAAATCAGTGGGCGTTTTAGCAAAACAGATTTTCTCAAAACAATAATAATTTAAAAGCCTTTGCGAAAATAGATCCAACCCAAAGTTTATATTTAAAAATCCAGAATTTAAAACAAAAGCAGAATATAAAACAGATATAGAAGCAGAAACAGAACGAAAATCAAAAGTACCACAGTCTTGCTCTACGGCCACACTTTCCCAGTAGCCGGGATCTTATTCTTATTCTTATATGCCACACTTTGCCACTGACCGGTATCTAAAGTTCAATAATTACGCCCCCTTAATAGGTATCTAAAGTTGCACACTTGTGCGCCTACTAAGGGTATCTAAGGCTAGTTCCGGAACTATAACATAAATTACGAACGGGTTCGAAATGTAGAGACTGAGGGATTCAAAAGATTCTCAATTCTTATATCTTATACAGTTCGAAACAATATTCTTATATCTTATACGAAATTCAAAACAGAATCAAAATATCTTTTCCGAAAATAAAAGTAAGTCAAAAAGTACTTACCTCGAAATCGACTAAACACTGAAAATTGAAAATTAATGCACGAACAAATCCTGCGAGGGCTGAATTCCTGTATGTCATTTCTCCTTTTTCTTAAGGGTACTTATATAGGGTAGAAAAAACCTAAAATTACATTAAATAATAACATAAATTGCTACAAAATATTTTATGACCTCTTTAATAGCCAAAATAAAATATTTTATTACACACTATTTAATTAAATAAAAGATATCGATTCTCAAAAATATTATGACACTTCTTTCCAATAATAACGAATCTTACCTTTGTACAAAATACCTTGTACGAAAAGAAATTATAGAATTTTTCTAAATAAAATAAATATCTTATAAAAAATATTTAATATCTAATGATAAAATAAAAAAAAAAAATTACGGGGTTTTACATTCTTCCCTCCTTAAAAGAATTTGGCCCCCAAATTCCCCAAAAATAAAATTAAATAATTCACATAATAAGAGAAATCATACCTCAGTGACAATAGTTGTCACGACTTGTAGTGAACTGAAATACACGTCCATTGCTCATCTTGTTGTCTTCTCCCTTCCTTGGTGGTGGATTATGTGGGCACTCCAAAATCTTGTGTTCTACATCTGCATAGTGAAATCAAGCACCCGTATTCCATCAGTTGTCCTTGTTTGGATGATTCTTGACGCACCTCGAACACTTCTCTCGATCACAATGGCCTCCAATCTGATCGTACATGTTTTGATATTTGAAAGGTCCTTTTGAGACGAAAATCCACATATTGGAGTGAAACTCTTCTTATTCTAGTTGCCCGTTGCTTCCCTCATTGTTATTGTTGTTCTCTCCATCCATCTTTTCTATCCATCTTTTCTATAACTAGAACACGACTTCTCATACTCGTAAGTAAACAAACTCTTAAATAAATAGTCAATGATAATATAGCAGGAAAATCATATATGTCAAATAATCACAAAACAAATGGCCTAAACTCAAAATAATTTACTGACCTAGAGGTCAAAATCTACACGAAAACCTACAGGAATGCATCCTAGGAAATGCACTAGTCACATACCTAGTACAAACCTACAGGAACGCATCCTAGGGAATGCACTAGTCCCATACCTAGTACACTCTGAAGGAAAGCCTGCTCTGATACCAACTGTAACAGCCCGACTTTTCGGATTATTAATTCTAAATACAAATCTTAAATAAAATACATTTCTGTATTCAATAAATACAAAATTGCACAAAAGTCAAATGCAGCGGTCAAGCTTAATAATAAAAAATATAAAATCGGAGACGCAGCTCCACAATTCAATAATCAATATCTTTTACTTAAAATTTTTTATTCTAATAGCACAATTATTCTTAACCAATAATTTACATCAAATCACGTAGCACGAAATTCACAAGTTCACATCGATATTCTCAACAAGCTTCCAAAGTGTACCAACCTAAAATATTATGAAAGAGTGAGCTACACAGCTCAGCAAGTAACAAATTGACTTACAAATATTCTCAAAATCAGTGGGCGTTTTAGCAAAACATATTTTCTCAAAACAATAATAATTTAAAAGCCTTTGCGAAAATAGATCCAACCCAAAGTTTATATTTAAAAATCCAGAATTTAAAACAAAAGCAGAATATAAAATAGATATAGAAGCAGAAACAGAACGAAAATCAAAAGTACCACAGTCTTGCTCTACGGCCACACTTTCCCAGTAGCCGGGATCTTATTCTTATTCTTATATGCCACACTTTGCCACTGACCGGTATCTAAAGTTCAATAATTACGCCCCCTTAATAGGTATCTAAAGTTGCACACTTGTGCGCCTACTAAGGGTATCTAAGGCTAGTTCCGGAACTATAACATAAATTACGAACGGGTTCGAAATGTAGAGACTGAGGGATTCAAAAGATTCTCAATTCTTATATCTTATACAGTTCGAAACAATATTCTTATATCTTATACGAAATTCAAAACAGAATCAAAATACCTTTTCCGAAAATAAAAGTAAGTCAAAAAGTACTTACCTCGAAATCTAATGAACACTGAAAATTGAAAATTAACGCACGAACAAATCCTGCGAGGGCTGAATTCCTGTACGTCGTTTCTCCTTTTTCTTAAGGGTACTTATATAGGGTACAAAAAACCTAAAATTACATTAAATAATAATATAAATTGCTACAAAATATTTTATGACCTCTTTAATAGCAAAAATAAAATATTTTATTACACACTATTTAATTAAATAAAAGATATCGATTCTCAAAAATATTATGACACTTCTTTCCAATAATAACGAATCTTACCTTTGTACAAAATAGCTTGTACGAAAAGAAATTATAGAATTTTTCTAAATAAAATAAATATCTTATAAAAAATTACTTAAATATCTAATATCTAATAATAAAATAAAAAAAAAATTACGGGGTTTTACATTCTTCCCTCCTTAAAAGAATTTGGCCCCCAAATTCCCCAAAAATAAAATTAAATAATTCACATAATAAGAGAAATCATACCTCAGTGACAATAGTTGTCACGACTTGTAGTGAACTGAAATACACGTCCATTGCTCATCTTGTTGTCTTCTCCCTTCCTTAGTGGTGGATTATGTGGGCACTCCAAAATCTTGTGTTCTACATCTGCACAGTGAAATCAAGCACCCGTATTCCATCAGCTGTCCTTGTTTGGATGATTCTTGACGCACCTCGAACACTTCTCTCGATCACCTTGGCCTCCAATCTGATCGTACATGTTTTGATT
Source organism: Heracleum sosnowskyi (assembly GCA_030848705.1). Taxonomy (NCBI): domain Eukaryota; kingdom Viridiplantae; phylum Streptophyta; class Magnoliopsida; order Apiales; family Apiaceae; genus Heracleum; species Heracleum sosnowskyi. Next base: position 61,107,170 of record CM061235.1, read on the forward strand.
TTTGAAGGGTCCTTTTGAGACGAAAATCCACATATTGGAGTGAAACTCTTCTTATTCTAGTTGCCCGTTGCTTCCCTCATTGTCATTGTTGTTCTCTCATTCCATCTTTTCTATCCATCTTTTATATAACTAGAACACGACTTCTCATACTCGTAAGTAAACAAACTCTTAAATAAATAGTCAATGATCATATAGCAGGAAAATCATATATGTCAAATAATCACAAAACAAATGGCCTAAACTCAAAATAATTTACTGACCTAGAGGTCAAAATCTACACGAAAACCTACAGGAATGCATCCTAGGAAATGCACTAGTCCCATACCTAGTACAAACCTACAGGAACGCATCCTAGGGAATGCACTAGTCCCATACCTAGTACACTCCGAAGGAAAGCCTTCTCTGATACCAACTGTAACAGCCCGACTTTTCGGATTATTAATTCTAAATACAAATCTTAAATAGAATACATTTCTTTATTCAATAAATACAAAATTGCACAAAAGTCAAATGCAGCGGTCAAACTTAATAATTAAAAATATAAAATCAGAGACGCAGCTCTGCAATTCAATAATCAATATCTTGTACTTAACAAAATTTATTCTAATAGCACAATTATTCTTAACCAATAATTTACATCAAATCACGTAGCACGAAATTCACAAGTTCACATCGATATTCTCAACAAGCTTCCAAAGTGTACCAACCTAAAATATTATGAAAGAGTAAGCTACACAGCTCAGCAAGTAACAAATTGACTTACAAATATTCTCAAAATCAGTGGGCGTTTTAGCAAAACAGATTTTCTCAAAACAATAATAATTTAAAAGCCTTTGCGAAAATAGATCCAACCCAAAGTTTATATTTAAAAATCCAGAATTTAAAACAGAAGCAGAATTTAAAACAGATACAGAAGCAGAATCAGAAGGAAAATCAAAAGTACCACAGTCTTGCTCTACGACCACACTTTCCCGGTAGCCGGGATCTTATTCTTATTCTCAAAAATATTATGACACTTCTTTTCCAATAATAACGAATCTTATCTTTGTACAAAATAGTTTGTACGAAAAGAAATTATAGAATTTTTCTAAATAAAATAAATATCTAATAAAAAATTACTTAAATATCTAATATCTAATAATAAAATAAAAAAAAAATGTTAATCATCGGTTTTTACACGATTACATACATAAATTCACAAATAATAAAATCGACCCGACCCAATCTACAATTAAAAGAATCAGGCCCAAAAAGGTTTTAGTACTGCTATTATCTGCAACTAGTCCTGCCCTCCATTACTGCGGAGCCATGGCCTGCTCAGTGTACTTGAGCTTCTTCCCGCTTATCTCTCCATATAAAACCATAATTCAGGTAACTTTTCATCAACCCATCTCATTATATCTTCAATTACACACACACACATATATATATATATATATATATATATATATATATATAATATTTGTATTCGAAATTTAATGTCAATATGCTATGCTTTTATATGAAAACTGCTCTTTCTTGTTCCTCGCTAATTCAATGTGAAAAATGGGTCAATTTATGGTTTATGAATTTAATTTATAATCAACACGCATAAGAGAAGTGAACTATGACTAATGCACACCAACATTATGATCAATTATCTTAAAAACCGTAGATGAGAACCGAATTTGGAAGGACTAGCTTCTAACTTCTAACATGTCATATAATTCGTGATTTTCTTACTCAAGTTTTTAAAATATTTGAAGTTAGATTTTAGGTGAGAAAGTGGAGCAAACTATTAGATGTATCTATCTTAGCATACATATTTAAAAATACGTGGATGGATTGGAACTCTTCCAAGAAAAAAAATTAGAAAAAAGTAAATAATCATGATAATTAAATTGTTGTGTTCGTAGAATTAGTAAGTGATTATGTATATATAAAATAACACTGTTAATATGTAAAATATTTAAACGTAAAGCTAAATGAAAATTGCTTTGCTATTTAGTTGTCAAGATTTAAAATGGTGCCTAAGAAGCTATTTTAAATATAATGTATACAACACATTATATATGGACATTTATTTACATATATGATTTCTTAGATTTATTGTGAGTTATAAGATTTTTTTATACAAACTATGTGTTCCTTGTTTTCCACTTTATATGAGATTACACAATCACATTAATTTCCTCCAATTTTGACAATAGTTATAAACTGAGAATGTGCAGCCTACTCATCAATTTATGAATTTCATTCTCAAGATAAATATGTGAACATATGTGACTAGGGTCGGCTGATTAAAAAACCAAAATAAAAGCGAAATCGAACCGAAACCGATAAAAACCGATAGTAACCAAAATGTAAAAAATCTCCGAAACTGAAAATCGAAAAACCGAACCGTTTATAATATTTTGGTATTTTTGGTTCCGGCTATAGGTTCTAACCGAACCGATAAAAACCGAACCGAACTGATTATTAAAATAAATATATAAATAACTCCCTTTTATATCATTTACATAAATTTTGAACTTGATCAATAAAATTTGTAATATGTCTTGCAAATTGTGACTTAATACACTTCTTTTACTTCATCGAGAAGGTTGTACTAGTTTAGGTGTGTAGGTTGCGAAAACAATTTCTGCCAAGCCAAATTAACTTTAGTCTACAAACTCTGCATCATAACAGTTTCAGAGGAAATTGTTTACAGAGTACAAGAAGATGTACTCCCAGTCTACCATAACAAAGCACACAATGTATGCATAATTAGTTAAGAAGGGAAAATGCAGCACATGATAAAAATTTATTCAACTTCTAGATTACAAAAGCAATCAAATTGCACTGGGTAAATTATTTCTCATATGTAGAATAATAAAACATTAAAAAGCATAAGTTGCAGTCATAAAGGCCCTCTTCAGTGAATGACAACATGGTACCTATTAGTCAAGGTTTCACATATCTTAATTCTTAACAGATTGTTAATAACAGTTCTCTTTATTACTATTGCAGCTTGTAGAAATTGTATATTAATTTCAGTTCTGTAAGCTTGAAAGGCAGTTTTTGACTAAGTTTTATTTATTTAATTTGTAATACTTATTTTATTTTATTTTATTTTATTCGGTTTTGTAACCGAAAGTCCGAAACCCAACTGATAAAAATCTATCCGATCTTTTTGAAACCGAACCGATGGTTCGGTTGCGGTTAAGGTTTTTGATTGATAAAACCGAAGACTTCCGGTTTCGGTTTTATCCAAAAAGCGAACCGAACCGAGGTTTGCTCTCATCTACATAACTGCATTAAACTCCCTAAAAAACGCCATGACCATTTTCAGCAAGAAAGAGTTAAAATAGCACTCAAGGCTGTACTACATAGCATACCAACCGTTTAAATCTTTTTCTTCTTCTGTAACGTTTTCTCTTGTGTCTGGTCAATTGAAGCATCCCAAACTTGCTAAGCTTTTCTCGGTGGCAGATATCATACCAATGGTTCAATGAGATCCGCAATAGGAACAAAATCTACTATCGTAAGTCACAAATTGAGGCATGGTATATCCAAATTCCGACCATATAATATATATATAGAGAGAGATATAATATATTCCACTCTCAGTGTCAAACATTTTCGAAATCAGCAAATATCGCTAGTATATATATATATATATATATATATATATATATATATATATATATAGAGAGAGAGAGAGAGAGAGAGAGAGAGAGAGAGAGAGAGAGGGAGAGAGAGAGAAAAGGGTACCTGTGATTAATCTCAGGCTCCTTTCCTGAGATATGGATGAAACTACACCGTTTAACTCATTTTCTATCTATATTCTCTCTCAACTGTCTTGTCTTCTATGCAATATAAGCCACGACACATACATATCTGGATTAACCTAAAAATCATGTTTCTTCTTTCTGTGTCTCAATCAAGAGACAGGAAACATGTCCAGTATATTGTTTTATTTACTTAATAGTGAAGATGTTATCAGGGCCATAGAAAACCAACACCAAGAAAGAGGGATAAAAAACCAATTAAGTTTTTATAGTGACCTCAGTAAAACCTGTTCATTGGTCAGGAGAGAGTTTGGTTTATTTGTTATGGGCTGTACTAAATACAATGAATATGGCATAAGATAAGAGAATAGATTAAGAAAAGATGGAGGAGAAAAGAGACAAAGTTGGTGTGGGAGTTTAGATAGAGAGCTAGGAGAAAAGATGAAAAAAAAATAATAAAACGACGTGATCTCTATATCTCAGGGAAGGAGCCTGAGATTAATCTCAGGTTCCCTTTTCTTATATATATATTGATTCTAGTTCAACATAATTGTTAGGTTGAGCTTGTAGGTGGTCTTAAAATTTTGAACGTATTGTTTTAAGATTTCTAAAAGAGATATATTGGATGTGGAATTTTGTTTCCTGTTCTATCGATACTTGATAATTAGAAAGTAATTTTAAATGCTCTCTCAAAGTAGTTATTATTTCACCTACTTATAGTGCACAGTTCAGTTATGACAATTAATTAAGAGAATTGTGTATGCGTTCAGAGTGTTATCTAATTAAGCTGTAGTAATCTAGTATATTTTATTTAATGGCAAGTGTAAATCTGATTAATGATTTCTCAGCTGAGTGATAATTTGCTTCTTTGCTCACGGACTTTCCCACTACCAAACTCTTGAACATTGTAGCTATTTCCTCTACAATGTAAATTTGTATTTATACTTTGACATCAACCAAAGGCAGATTCATTTTTCGTTAGTCATGCCAATCTACCTATGCAATTGTCTGGTTCATGGAAAAGGAGATATTATATGTTATTGAGTGGCTATACTTTTGAGCTTATATTAATGTGATTTGTTGTAGAATATACACTTGACCAGAGCAACCAGAAGAAGTCTGCTAAAACCAGCCTCCTGTGGAACAGGTTTCATCTTCAGTACTTCTACTAATCCAATCTTGCTAGTTGCTACCACCAAGCCGCAGCTTGATTTGTATATTATCTTTTACAGTTCGATTTTCTGAAAGTGTATAAGAAACATTTAAAGTAATTAAGTATAGACAGAGTGCAGTTTCATTTAAGAATTCGATAAATGCTTTTACCGAACATGAAATTAACTGTCAGACTCTCTGTTTGGCCTTAGCTATATTCCAAGTATTTGACATCCGGGGTTTTACTTAGTATTCGTGTACCCATTGATGGAATACACCTCCTCCCTTGTAGTTGCAACAGTCTACCAGACTCCCAAAGGTCCGAGTCAGTGTGATTGGAAATGTGTCTACATCACTTTATGATAATTTGTTCTCAAAAATCAAGTTGGAATTGACACCTAAGAGAAAAGGGAACTTTTGTATTTGTATTAGTTAATAATGCTTCCAAAATAGAGATTTCATAAACACTCATTTTGAATAAAATATAATTAGATTTAAACATGTATAGTCATAGTAGAAAATGGACAAAGGTGGCTCACTTTAATTTAGGATGGCACTCATGGCACTTGGCAGTATGGCACCATTCCACTCTTCTTTATTGCAGAACACACTAGTTACCAATTTCATCACGATCATGAAACAGTAGTAAACCAGGAAACAGAGACCAAGTTCATTCTCTTACGTTGGACCTTGATTTGTGAAATAAACAGTATATTTGTTGAAACTAGTGTAAAGGTCTCATGTAGTTGCTAAGGTTATGACTTCATATGCAATCAAATATAACCTCGAAACTGGAATCTGATTGAGCTGACACTTTTCATTTTGTTTGCAGTAGTCAAAGTTCTTCGTCATGAAAGGTTGGATAGTGGCATACTCTCTGTAAGTGCAACCTGTCATCACCAACAAATGGCAGCCCGTGCACATTTTTCTAAACGAATATCTTATCATTGTAATGTAAGTTCTAGTACTTGTATTGTAATATCAGGGTTTTGGGTGGGACCTGATGTTGAAGATGGCTGGGGTTTTGTAGAAGCTTTTGTTAATCAGATCTATTAATTATATTGTTTTGCTAGGCTTAGTGTAGATGATTAAAGCAATTCTTACATTTTCATCCTTTTCTATTGCTCTTTCGGCCTGATAAATTATACTGAAATTTGCATCTCGCTATCAAACAGCAGTTAAGAACATGTCAATCACTATGACCATTTTAAGATGAGAATATCAGATACTTATGCCGCAGCTTCTGGGAGCTGCCCCTGTTTCCAAAATATCTCTGCTAAATCTGTTTAATAACCATTAAATGTTGAGCATTGAGAGGTGTTTAACTTTTGTTTTTTGTTTCACCACCTAAGCGGCATCCGTGAAAGCTTGTAATGAACAAGGTTTTGAGTTTGTCTTTTTTGCAATTGTGGTAATAGATAACAAAAATTTTGCTGTTATTTTTCTGGTATAAATAAGTTGTGACGTTTTTGCGAAAATAGAGAACTTCTTGTAGTTACAATTTGCCCTTTGCATTTATATAGAAAATCAACTTTTCTTTCTTTGAGCAAGATATAGAAAATCAACTTAATCTTAGCTAGGCATTTATTTAGGAGCATGAAATCCTTCGTAGAATTATATTATTCCCCGACATTACTTGGGAAGAGAAATTCTAATAATATAGCTGTATAAATCTTTGGTGTTGGAATCTGGCGGAGGTACTTTCAAAACAAAGTACGTATTTGGGATATTTTTAAAAAGTTAATTTATGTCTTAAAATAAATAAGTGGTGTATTTGTGATATTTTTAAAAAGTTAATTTATGTCTTAAAATAAATAAGTGGTATATAAGTGATAAGTAGATGGATTATTATAAGTTATATTTGTGTTTGAATAAATTTACTTAAAAGTTAGTTAAAATTTTGTTAAATAAATTTTTTAAAAAATAATCATTAAATATAATGATCTCAATACATACATTTTAAATTTAAAAGATATTTAAAAACATAAATGTGAAAATATGAAATATTAAAAAACAAAAAAATTAAGCAATAAATCAATAAGTTAGAGAGAATGTACGTCGTTACTAACATTCAACTTATCATCATATAAATTATAAATTGAGTTTATAAGTTGGGTTGACAAACACACTCCATAAGTTATTACATATTTATAAACTATAAGTTAACTTATAAATCATTTGCCAAACACAGACGTTGGTTTATAGTTCATGCAGAAACAAATATATGATCAACTGAATTACATACTAAAGTAAAACTTGCTTTCTAAATTTACAATACCAATTGAGCACAAATTGTGAAATAATAGCTATTATTATTATTATTCAAATGATCACTTAATATTGACAATCATAAATAAAATTATAATTTATGATATACTAATTACATGGTTGATAAATGTGTAATATTGTCCCATTAAAGTTGAGTGGTTTGATGTTCACGAGGATGTTCTTAGATAATTATATAAGATTATAAGTATTTTCAATATTAATATACAAGGGTATAATTGTAAATATATGAGATGTATTCCAAATATAAAATTATTCCTATAATTTACATATAAATTTGTTTTAACCTTAAGTAATTCACTACAAGAAAACAAGACTAAATTTGACAAATTAAATTTGACCTGTCTTAATTTGATAGAATTCGATCAAATTTAAGGTCAACATATATTAATAAATGATCGGAATTAAATTTGATCGTTGGTGGTCAAATTTGATCGGTCAAATTTAATATTTCTTCATGCGAAAAAAGGAGTCCCACCTAAGAAGTTAAAATTGCATGTCTTAAATATGACCGACGACAATCAAATTAAATCGCGATCAAATTTAAGTTTAGGCAGTAAATTTTCCGCCAAAACTATCCTAAAAGCAGTGATATATATATATATACTAGTTTAAAACCCGTTCGATGCACAGATTGTTAATTGTTATTTTATTATTATGTTTTTAATATTTTATTAATTGTAATTGTGAAAAAACTAAGTAGACATGTTAAAATAGCTAAACACTTTTAATAATAGCTAAACCCGTTATATTTTTGAAAAATGAGTGGTTTTAGTAAGAAAAAATAAAAAAATGTAACATATATTTAGTTTAAAAAGGTAAATGCCCGTGATATTTTTGGAAAATGAGGTTTTAAAATTTAATAATTAAAAGTATTTAAATACGTTTTAAAATAAATAAGTAAAGGGTTTCTTGTGATATTTTTTGAAAAAGAATGGATTTTAGTGAGAAAAATAGAAAAAGTAAATTATAAAAGACAATTTCCCGTGATATATTTAGAAAAGGACGGACTTTGTTAGAAAAAATATATAATGTGTTTTAGCTGAAAAGATAATTGGTTATAAATAAGTATTTGATTATTTATATTTTAATATTTTTAGTAATTGCATTTGTTAAGAAAAATAAGTAGACATGTTAAAATAGGTAAACTTTAAAAAAAAAATTGTAATATTTAAATAGGTTTAAAAATAAATAACTAAAGGTTTGTCCGTGATATTTTTGGAAAAGGATGAGTTTTAGTAAAGAAAAATAGAAAAACAAACATGTTTTAGTTAAAAAAGGTAATTGTCCGTGATATATTTGAAAAAGTAGGGGAATTTGTTAGAAAAAATAGAAAAAATAATGTATTTTAGGTGAAAAAGGTAATTGGTTATAAATAGGTAATATTATTAATTAATAATATATTTCTATAAATAAGTAAGGTTAATTAAATAAAAACACGAAGTACAGTTAATTAAGGGCAATTAAGTAAAATAACAACGTACCGTACCGACCAACCAAACTTTTAATGTTTCGTCTATTATATAATAGTATTGATATATATATATATTTGACCGCCCTCGGTTAAATTTATATAAATTCAAAATTTTCAAAAATATGAAATAAATACTTGATCATTTTTTAAAATTATAAAAAAATATATTAGAGTATTCAAAATAATGAGAAATACATGTTAAAAATTATACGTGGCATTTAACAAAATTTTAAATTTGAAAATGGTCAAAAATTGTCGAATTTTCATAGATTCAAGAAGTTTGAATATTGTTAATAAATGCTCACTAAGTTTTAAAAATTACAAATATTTTATGGGCGTAGTGTGACAACATTTTATATACATTAAAAAATGTAAGAGATAATAATAATGTTTGAGTAACAATATGATTCATATTTCAAATTATTCCTTGAAATATGCAAGGTTTAGGATCTGAATTACAAATTTGACCGCAAACCCGAAACTAGTCAAATTTATAAATTTGACCGAATGCGGTCAAATTTAAGTTTAGGCGGTAAATTTCTCGCCAAAACTACCCTAAAATATTTAAATGTAATTTTGACCAAAAATAGTAAAATATATATATATATTTGACCGCCCTCGGTCAAATTTATATAAATTCAAAATTTTCAAAAATATAAAATAAATACTTTATCATTTTTTAATATTATATAAAAATATTAGAGTATTCAAAATAACAAGAACTACATGTTAAAAATTATACGAGACACTTAACAAATTTTTAAATTTAAAAATGGTCAAAATTTGTTAATTTTTCCTATATCCAAGAAGTGTGAATATTGTTAATAAATGCTCACTAATTTTTAAAAATTACAAATAATTTTTGGGCTTAGTGTTACAATATTTTATGTACATTAAAGAATGTAAGAGATACTAATGGTGTTTAAGTAACAACTAGCGTAAAAGCCTGTGCGAGGCAGGGGCATTACAATAATTTCTCGCACGAAATTGTTTATATATTGAAATAATTTTTTAATTTAAATTCGAAAAAGGATAATATTTTGATTTTATCTCATATTTTAATAGTATTTTTGTAATACGGCATACCAATTACATTAACCACATATTCTATAACTTGATTAAATTTCATAAAATTTAGATAAATATCCATACGATAATAATCGCATGATTACATTTAATTGCTAAAATATTAATATAATTTTCGATGATGTGATATGAACTTTATCAAATTGAACCTTTGAGTATATAATAATATAGTTTTTGATGACGGAACTTTATCAAATTGAACATTTGAGTATAAAATAAATAAATATTTTTGAAAATTGTCAATATATAACATAGACAATGTGATTTTAACTTAGTTAGAGTACATTTATAAAGAATCGATATATACGTAAGGCGAAAACATATTATGAAACTATTAATATTAGATGAAAGTCGTCCTTGCGGTGTATAACTCATTTTTTTATATATTACATACATATTTTTACATTTTTAAACTCAAATGTTTAATTTTAGTCTAAAATTTATTACACAATATAAAAATTCTATTTTAAAATTTTGGTAAATTGAAACAGTTTTTATCTTATAATATGAATTATTTTTTAACTCAACTTGAATTTTTACAAATTTTTTTATCAATGTAAATTATGATTAGACGACCTTAATGACTGTGTATCAACATAATATTTAAAATGAAACTTTTTTGTTTTATCATAGGTTGATCTAAGTATATGTTATAACTCAACCATCATATATTATGTTGATTATTTGATCAATTTAGTATACTATTTAAAATTCATATTACCATGCTTTGAGTTATAGTCTAATTTAGTATACTATTTAAAACATATCTTTTTTCATTTTATATTGAATATTAATTATGTTATTTTTTTATATATACAACATAAATCATATTTTTGGAGCTCTCATTTTTTTAAACATAAATTCAATTATTTTAGTTTCTTTTAATGTATATGTTTTTAGATCAATCACACTTTTAAATCGCTGAAAGTCTAATTAGTTGGTCGACCAAAAATCTCTAATATGACTCGCGTATTTAAAATTTTACATACATAAAAATTATGCGAGACAATAATTTATTATGTATAATTTTATAAACAAAATTAAATATTTCTTAAAAAAAATCTAATTTTTTTATTTCAATAGTTTAATATCTATACAGAGAAGAATGTAAATAAATTCATATTTTTTTAGGAATCAATTACATTTATGTATAATTTTATATTATTTAAAATTTTATTTTTTATATCAATCATTTAAAATGATAAAAGAGAAATATAGAGTATTCTCAATCCATTAAAATATGTTTTTGGAATATATAATATGCAACATTCTATAAATAATATAAACCAACGTTTTATTTACTCAAAAGTAAAAATAAAAAATGGTAGAAGAGGAGAAAATGTGATTTATCTAAAAATATTTTTAAAGAAAACTCAAAATAACGTATAGTATAATGGTTATGGTATGAGTTTGATTAGAGAAGGTTAGTGGTTTGATTTTCAACACTAACATAATTTCATCTACTCTTTGCATAAATATAAAACTGAAGGTATTTGTTTTGTAATTTTTTAACATATAGGAGCAAAATCGTAAATTCATAGCTATTAAAATGACATATATCACTCATTTAAATTGATAAAAGTGAATTGTAGATCATGCTCAATCGATAAAAATATTTTTTGTAATTATATATTGTGCAATATTCTAGAAATAATATAAATCAATATTTATTGACTCTATAATAAAAATTAAAAAAAAAACGATGGGAGAATATATGGTTTATCTATTAAGATTTTGAAAGTAAACTTAAAACAAAGTATAGCACAATGGTTGTGGTGTAAGTTTGAGTATAGAAGGTCATAGGTTCAATTCGTTTAATATATAGTAATAGATGTGATACATAGTGAAAATTATTCCTTGAAATATGCATGGTTTAGGATCTGAATTTATCGGTTAAGCATTTACTGACTAGGGTTAGTAATTTTGTGTTATTCAAATTATAATTTGAACGATCCAACCGTATGGATGTTAACTTTCTTAGATTTCAAGAGTTCATGCAAACAATCAAATGATTAGAAGTTTTGCATAATAATAATTATAAAAAATTGAAATTTAATCATCTTCATAAAATTGATCGTTTTTGATCATATTTATAAATTTGATCGATGATAGTCAAATTTAAATACAAATTTGACCGCAAACCCTAATCAGTCAAATTTACTAAATTGATTGAAACCAGTCAAATTTATAAATTTGACCGAAGGCAGTCAAATTTAATGCCATGTCAGCGATCCGCATGAAACACATCAAACGGTCCAGATTGCCAAACCAAAATTATAATTCAATGGTCCAGATTTATTACAGAAAACCCATCTTCTATATATACACTCATTATACATACATACATCTATTATTCATTATCTTCTCCCTCTCTTCACCCTTTTTTCCACCCTCTCTCCCTCCTTCTTTCCACCCACACATACAAATATATATATATATATATATATATATATAGTAAGGTTCCAGAGAGAACCATTATATCGAGAGAACTCTTCTAAGACCGTTGATATACTATAATATAATTAATGAATCTTAATAAAACACTTAAAAGAATCTTAATTATCAATTAAATTTATTATAAATAAATTTATGTTGAAATATATTATAAAACACTTTATAGAATACTTAAGAGAACCCTAATTTTAATATAATTATTAAAACACTTAAAAGAATCTTATAAAATTATAAAAACACTTAAAAGAATCTTAAAATACTAATAAAACTATAATATAAATTTTTTAAAACATATCAGTCGTTGGATGGTGTGGTAAATCAAGGGTGATTGGTTAGTTCTCTCGGTTCTCTCAAAAAGATAGGTTCTCTCTGGATTTTTCCCCTATATTATATATATATATATATATATATATATATACACACACACACACATACATCTATATGTATACACCCAACCCATATATTTATACTTGCTTATTTATCTATTTTTTACAAATCTATGTTTCATGTGCATGATTAATAACAACAAATCAACTTGTGGAATGATATTTTCAGCGATAAAAAGAATTTCGACAATAAAACAACTTCGACGGTCAAAGTGTCAAGCAAAATATCTCCGATGTCCATTTTCATCAAACTTACTAACAAAAATGGTATCATAAAATTCAATTTTGAACCTTTAGTTGAATTTAGATGACCATATTCATAATGAAATCATCATTAATAAATATTATATATGATATGAAATTATTTTGATTCCTAAACTATTTATTGAAGATGAAATATGGCGATGTTTGTGTTAATAAGGGACACCAAATCAACAAGATATAATTTAGTATTTTCCATAATGTTTTGCAAAAATGTAGCAGAATGTAGCAGAAAGTTGCTGGGTTTGTTGAATATGTGTTATAGTTAAATTTGAGCGCTTTCAGTCAAATTTATAAATTTGTCTGTTTTCGATCAAATATATAAATTTGACCAACGGTCAAATTCGATGGACGTTAGGTGCCAAATTCAAATTTCAAAATTTTGAAAATTTTGGTCAAATTTAATCGGTCAAATTTAAGCGGTCAATTTTATTCAGTCAAATTTAACATAAATATGACCGATTTTGATAAATTTAACTAGTCTAAAAATGACCGACACAATTCGGTCAAATTTGACCAAATATGATCGCTGGCGGTCAAATTTAGCTAAATATGACCGAAATTTTTCGGTCAAATTTAATCATTTTTCTTGTAGTCTAAGATCACCCTTGAAAGAATCTGCTGTGTTTCTTTCATTATTTGTTACTCTCTCGATCTCATCCAATTGTTAATATTTGATATTTGGATGAGGCACATAGATTAAAAATGGTAAAAAAAGAGAAAAAATAATGTATAAATTTATGGGATCTACTAAAATTCGTGAAGAAATATATACTATTTAAGAAAATGTTAATAATTCCCGAAAAGAAAAATGTTAACAATCACAGAGCGAGTATATATATTATTTAATTAGGATGATTAACGTGGAGTAACTAAGTCCTCTCATTTAACTGTGGAAATATACATTTTTAATGGTTAACAGGGGGCTTAGAGGACCATGTGTCAAGCACTTGATGAACCCTTTACTAGGGTTAGGGTTTAGTTCTCCTATTTGATAATCACGTCACGGTTTTCGATGAAATGGGTGTGTAGGGGTTTGTTTTGGCTATAAAAAATTACTATTTAAGAAAAAAATACAATGGGCCTGTTTGTCAAAGGGTTTTTAAGTTGGTTAATGTATTATAAGTTTATAAGAAGGGTGTTTGTCAACCTAAATTATAAACCAACTACTTAGAGCATCTCTAATGATACCAAACATTTAGCTAAATCAATCTATGTGGCATCTAGGTGTCAATCTTTAGACAATGTGTAAAAATTTGAGCACTCCAACCACACATAGCCCTTAGCAAAAAAATATAGACAACCATATTTGATTAGTTATATTTTTTGAATCATTAAACCCCTTTTCTATAATTTACCTAACAAAAAATTTACATAACACCCTTGAAGTGCAAATCCTTACCTTAGCATAAATATCATGTAACCATTATAGCCAACCAAAATAACCAACTATTTTAGCTATTACCCTCGGAGATGCTCTTAAAAACGTACATTTTTCTTAACTTATTGTTTGATTTCTTTATCTTTTAATACTTCATATTTTTACATTTGTGTTTTTAAATGTTTTTTTAATTTAAAATGTATGTATTTAGCTCATTGTATTTAATAATTATTTTTTAAATGTAAATTAGTAAATTTGTAACAAATTTATAAGTAAATATATCCAAACACCTAAGAATTCATCAACTTATCACTTATAACACTTAACTTATTCATTTTAAGGTATAAGTCAACTTTTTTAAGATATCCCAAACATGCACAATATAAATTATATATCACTGATTTTTTAATAAGTTCTCTCTCAAAACTTCTTGTCTCTTTTCTGAGAGAACACTGCAAAGATTTCTCTGACTTTCTTCCCTACATTCATTCTGACGAATATGAAAATTTAAATTGTTACTGTTCAATATACTTTGATATAGGCGAGAATTGAATCGAAGACCTTGACTACTGATAGATCTGAGCTACTTTCAATCCATTTTAATTGTTTGTTGATATTGTTTGTTTTGTATTATTTGTCCAAGTGGTCATAATTTGTATACTAAGACCAAGAGTTTTAAATTAAATTGATTAAAGTAATTACTACTATACATTAGTGTTTGCACTAATTTTATATAGTAAAGTGGTCAATTAGGAGACCAGTGGCCGGGGACATACGTGCTATTTGCAGGTATTCCTGTCCCTCCCAGTGATTGGCTAGGGCTTGATCTTTAGCAAACTAATGAAAAGATAGCTGTAGGTCCTGCATATGGCTTCTGCTATATTTCACTTCAACTCTTCAAGATATGATCTTCTGCATTCACACATATATATATATATACTCATTGCTAAATCTGGTGAACTAATATCAGACATGGGTGATGAGCAAGCGGACAGATTGCTTCCAATTGCTAATGTAGGCCGGATAATGAAACAGATCCTCCCACCAAGTGCCAAGGTTTCGAAAGAAGCAAAACAAAGAATGCAAGAATGTGCATCTGAGTTCATAAGTTTTGTCACTTGTGAGGCATCTGACAGGTGTCACAAGGAGAATCGAAAGACGGTTAATGGAGATGATATCTATTGGGCTTTGTGTTCATTAGGTTTAGATCATCATGCTGAGGCTACAGGAAAATACTTGCATAAATATAGGGAGTTTGAAAGAGAGAGAGCCCTCCAAAACAAAGCCTCCACTTTCACTGATGAAGGGAATAGCGAAACATTAAACTCTGAGGAGCTTCGGCCTACCAATAAACCAAGTTCATTAGAGATTACAATTATGGATCGACGATAGTCGTTTAGCACAAGGGCAAGATCTTGGGAACTTTAGAGTTTAGATCCATGTTTACTTTCTTTGTAGTACTTTCTTTTGAGAAAAATGGCGAACAATTGCTCACACTGGATTGGCTATGTTTCTGCCTCAAATGTGCTTTAAGTGTAACGAATCACAGTGGATCTAGGTTTTCTCAGACCTAATGGGAAGGATTCATTTAGCAGTTGGCTTCTTAATTACATATCCTGAGAGTCCACTGATTAGACTTTTCTGAATTAGCCACTAATCCATAACCATGAACTGGAACTCAAATGAAGTAATTTGTGTGCATATCAACCTTACATGTAAGTTTACAATTGTGGCTTATATCTTCTTTTTGTTCTTTATCCAAGTCTAATTTATGTATAGTGGAAAGGCATCTCAAAATCTGCAACTCTACTTTTCGCAATTGGGTCCATAATGAACATTGTGTGCTTCATAAATGGTCAAGTAATTTTAAAAGTATGGATGAATTAATACGGATGCATACCATCGCTTATAATGCTTGATTCTCAAAGGAGTTGTATAGCCTAACAGAAATATACCATTACTTAGTGTGGCTGATTTGCATATAGGTCTTTCCCCAATTATTGTCTCAATTTATATAAAAAATTCTTCTACAAGACGTACCAAAGATATCTAATTTTCCAGTTTTAAGATCTCATAATTAGATGTATAACAAATGATCTTTCGGAACCAATGTAATTTGGATCGAGTTTATAGATATTATTTAGTGTGCATCAAATTAGTGACACTCAATAACATGGTATCTGCACATGCATCATAACATTGCTTGAACTAAATTTTTATCTAAAACACTCCTGCAGCATGTTGATTATCCTAAATATACTCATTTTCGATCTCTATATATATGCAATCATCTTTCTCGTAAGAGTGTCTATTACCTGTATATGGAGAATTACAAGTTACTTTGCATCAAATTTCTACAGTCAGTTGTTCAAGAGTTTGGATTCTAAATTAAGTAACCATTACTGACAATAATATACCTTTTCAACCTTATGTATTTTTTCTCTTTCTTTTTCCAGTTATATTAAATGAACATAGAGCCTTCTGATAATGTACTAGCCTGAGAAGAACTTCCGACAAGTAAATTAGGTACCGTATTGTTTATATCTTATTGGAAGCTAGGTGCTGCCCGTCAAACATGAATTGCTCAAATGTCTACTTGCTATCAGTATTGGTTTCGTACCTCTTGCTGTTAGTTAAATCACGGGTTCAAACCTCTATCAATTAGATCTCAGGTTCGAACCTTGGAACTACTTATTAAAGATAAGGGTATAAATCAGACATTTTCAGTACTATATCTTACTGGGGATCGAACATGCTAGCTAGGTGGTTTAGCTTATTAGGCAGCCTGGTTTATGTGTTAAAATATACTCCATTTTTGTTTTTGGAATTGACGTTTAGTTACTCTAAATTTGGCAACTCAAAGATTCCAAACCAAGTTTTAAATTACTAAATTAGAAAGTGAGAACCGTACACTGTCTCTTGGAAAAGTCTGAAATGGCATCTACAGACTTACTGGAGTGACTCGTAGTATAGACGCCCCAGTGTCCTATATTTAGATGAATCTATAAATATATAGTTCAACACAAATGCTGATCAGATATATCGTCATTTAATTAGTTTCTTGTAAATGCGGAACAACTCCCTTTGTACGTATCATATGCCTCTCTGATCCCTGGTTGAATGTCCTTACCTTGATAAATTGAAAATGTACATAGTGCATCCTAAATGTAAATCATGCAAAGTGGGATCACTCTTGTACGCAGATATATGATGGGCGCTGGTTGATAACATGCGGTTGACTGTGGAAATTTTTCTCGAATAGGTGTAACCCTATAATTGAAAATTTAAGCGCTGATACAGTAATGTGCTCTGCATTCACATCAATTTTCGGCAGTACGTAGATGGTTACAACAATCGATTTTCAGGTACCCGAACCCATATACGATTAGCAAAGAAGAAAATGTCAGCTTACACGAGGAAATATTACTTCCTCTATGCCTTTTTAACAATTCCTGAGATGAGAAACTGATGGAGAAAACTACTGCGGACCAAGCACATCAGTTTGATGCATGTACCGATATGAACTAATCCAAATTGACGAACTATACCTAATATAGAAGAAAAGGTAATTTAGGGTCTGATATCTTCTAGTGCATATTATGACCACTAGTTCATTACTTGTTAATTAGCCACCATATATATATATGTATATGATCTGGGCGGTTCTATAATTTAAGTTGTTTAATTTTTTCAAGAAATCGTACAACCGTGCCGCATTAAAAGGATTTGTTTGCTAGATTTGAGAGTTAGCACTTCTGTCAGACTTGGAGTTTAAACATTTTAATCAGCCTGGGGTTTCTGTAATCTATTTTGGGACCACATCTCCAATATCTTCCTGCTGTGGAGTTGCTAATGCGAATAATACTACTAACACTCATTTAAAAATTCGATGTATGTTTGTGTTGGGTTTGACCCGATGTTCAACCCAATATGGTGAGATGGGTTTGGGTGATTAAGACCGTTTTGGTAATAATTGTATGTGTAGATAATTATTTATATGGTATGTCTTGGTCATGATTAAGTTAAGGAATTAGGTAAAAAGAATAAAAAGTTTTGTATAACAAGTATGGTAAGTTTTGTAGAACAAGTATGACAAGTCTTGCTGACTAAGTTTTGGATGACTATATAAACGTAGTCATATTGTATTTGTTTGATAGGTGAAGGCTTGAGATGTAATCGTCACTGCAAGAAAAGAGGCTAAAAGCCACCAACAAAAAACGGTGGATTTTAACTATAAGTGACCGTTTTTGGTGGCTTTTATTCTAAAAGCCACCGGAGGCCCTCAGTGGCTTTTAAGATGGTGGAATTTATAATATGCGGTGGAATTTATATAAAAGCGACTGAAATATCGGTTGCTTTTATTTAGAGTCAAATTTTAAAAGCACCAGTTCAAAATTTTGCGAAAATTTGAACTTCCCTCTCAAAGGATTTAATAAATTTGAATTTCCCGCTATGGAATTTAAAGTCACCATAAACAGTGGCTTTTATATGGTATTTGGAAGAATTATTACAACCAAATGCAGTGGAATTTAGATGGTCAATTCTAAAAAAAAAATGGCAGGACCTGTTTGTTCTTTTTGTTTCTAACCTGTTCCATACTTTACCAATTTCACAAACCATTAAAATACATCGCAACATAATGCAAGAAAGGGAGCATAAAATTTAATAGTAACAGAGGCAGCATCCCTTAAACTACCATACAAAGTACCAAAATACTACATAATTTTTAAGATAATAAGTTTTGATCCCTTAGATGGCTTAGAAGCAGCAAATACCAAAATAAAACAGAGTAACATTCCTGCTAATACTATTCGTAAAGAGGACACTGAACCAAATTCCTGTCGTTGTCCTCCCCTCCAAAGTCCATCTCTAATAAAAGTCGATTCTGCTCCACTGGATCCATTTGTGATCGATTACCCTATATAAACAAGGCATAGTATAACATCAATAAATTTAACAAAAACTACCGGAAGCATAATATTTAAATCTAAAGACGACAAAAGAAACTATTTTATTGTTATATTGTTATTTTCTATGTCTTTAATGTATCATACCTTATGAACCTAACTCTTTTACTTAGTTGTAGGCATTGGCAGAGCACTTTGTAATTATCATATAAATATTAGACAGAAACAATTTATTTGCTTTTTAAAGTTTCACTGTAATAACCCTAACTTTAGAAAGGCTACAGTGTCTAAATGAATAGTGATTTTGAGGATTAACAAAGTTTTTCATGCCACTTATGTATGAAACGTAGTATGAATATTCCGAAGTCATATTAGTGATCTAAGGAGTAAATAAGTGAATGCCAAGACGATCGGAATTCAGAAATTCCAAATTTTATTTTGGTGTAGCATTTGACCGGGCAGCGGATTATATATTATTATATTCAAGAAATGAGATATTAAAATTGAGGAATTGAGGATTTAATAATTTGGAATTTTATTATTTTATTAAAGTCGATTTAAGGATTCGATTGTTGGAATAAATAGTGAATAGTTACCATTCACTGCGAGAACCGCGTAGAGTTTTATTCGCCCTTTAGAAAATATTTCGAATCGTTTCAGGAGGAACAAGGCAACATTTGCAGGATTAAATATAGACATGGAAGTAACATGAACAAGATTAATTCGAGGGATGCAACATTTGGATCATCCATGTGAAAAGGAAGCGAACCAGTAAAGCTACTTTACCTGAACCAGTGCATGTGTGACAAGTGTCACAAGAAGAGGGCACAAGGGTGATGACTCACCACTAAAGTATACAAATATCTAAGTGATTAAACCAAAGAAGAAAGAAAAGAAAAACAAAAGCAATCAACACATTTTCTCTCAAAACTGATCTTCTAGAGCACCTTCCAAAGGAAAATTCATATCTCCATTTATACACATGATAAAATCACCAAACTTTAACCCTAGATTCTCCACTCCACGTATAACACTCGTTAAAAATTTCATAGCAATCTAAGGAGTATAGCCCAGTCAAATCGCCTCCCCAAATTGAAGAACAGAACCTGCCCAGTTCTTGACAGTTTCTGTCTAGCAGGAAAAACGGATTCAAAACCATAGCTACCAAGCTTCATATTTAATGATCTATAGCTCGATGGAAAGACCTTGAAGAGTAGAAGGTGTGGTAAAAATTTGAGAACCAAACTCTTAGCTTTCGATTTTATACGAATTTTACAAGTTGATGACGAATAATAACTTTCAAGAACTAATGTTGTTTTCTTGATTTCTTTGGATCATCTAAGCAAGCCTAAGCACTCCCAAGGACAAACCCTGGTCTATTAGGGCTCTAAGACTCTCCAAGGAAGGTATAAACCCTAAGGACCCTAGATCTTATTTGAGTGTAAGCATGTTTTTGATGGATTTTAACTTAGTGATGATTATAGCATGTTTATAAGTATGATCTTGTAATGATTTTTGTGATACGATGATTAGGAGCATGAGCATGAGGTTTCTGGACTTTTAAGATATAAATCATGTGTATGAGTTGTATGGATGCCCGGTGTGGCTTGGATTGATGGTTTGATTTTTAAAAACGTTCGATTCACAGCCGTTATAATGCCCGAATTTCATTTAACCAAAGGATGCCCTGTTTTTGAACCCTCAGACGCGTATGGTAGGTTTCTGTTTAGAGTACCAACTGCCCATGAAATGATAGAGCTTAGTTCATAGATCGTGTTGATATAAAGTACGTCAAAATCTGATGAACGGTTTAGGAGAAAAGTGGATTTTAGTGAAAGACGTTTGAAAACCGAGAAAATGTAATTGTACCAACTTTGAGGCTATAACTACCATACTTAGAAATTTTTAAAAATTATAAAATTCTGGGATATTATAGTAGGGTAGTCAAAGCGTCATTACCAGTTGACCTTTTAGTAAAATTCGAAATCTATATTTTCTGAGAAGTTTTACGGTAAGTGTGGTTGTTAAGGGAAATGGTGAAAAACACTGAAACTTGATTGAGTCTAAAAATGGATAGATCCTTGAACCTTTTGAGGTATTAGTGATACGTTAAGCATATATTAAAGTGTCAAGGGTATTGTTATGCAAGAGTGAGGTGAGTAAGAGACGTAGTATTCTAACGATGATTCTTTTCGTGTTTATAGAAACTCGAGACGAACACGGGAACGTACCTCTGGGACTTGGGGATCGAGGCAAGATTTCTTTTACCCTTATTTTGATAAACTGTTTATGTTCAAAAGAAATGGTTTTGGTGAACAATATACGAATCTTATACGATGATATAATTTGGGATATATTCCATATATACTGAAATCCTTGAATATGGATTATAGATATGAATAAGAATATGGAAAGAGCGGATATATTTTATGTTTCAAAGAATGGTATCAGTTGTTATCTAGAGTTATATATGGATCATATTAAATTAAAATATTCTTTTAAAAGTAGTTACGATTTTAATAAATAGTATTTGATTATTATTTTAATACTTTTAACATAGATGGAATAATGTATGTATATAAGAATGTATTGGAGTTCATTGAATACAGAGAAAATGTACGAGTCATAAACAAAATGTTATGACATATGGTTTAAAAAAAAAAAAAAAGGTGATATTACATGATAAATGGATATGGATATGATATATGTGAATGGGAAATGGTGATTGAAAATGGAAAAAAAAATGATTTGACAAGAAGGGGGATAGCAACCAAAAGCGTAAGAGGCTGTGTGCGGCACAGTCCAGTACTCAATATTTTTTTTCCGGCCCAAGAGTTGCTGAGGGAGGATGTAGCAG
The DNA here is from genome assembly GCA_030848705.1 of Heracleum sosnowskyi. NCBI lineage: Eukaryota > Viridiplantae > Streptophyta > Magnoliopsida > Apiales > Apiaceae > Heracleum > Heracleum sosnowskyi. The sequence goes on from CM061235.1 coordinate 61,129,163, forward strand.
GGAAGCCTTCCTCCAGGGATGATTGTCATTCCTTCTACTAGTAGTAAACAGAGAGCAGATACGGTTAGGCGACTGATCATCGTCCTACGTATCTGGCGCTAGCAGATATCCCCAGAATTTTCTTTAAAGGAAATTTATAATGATTTCAGATTGGTATACTGAACAAGGAAAATGAGACGGAATAATGGAATGATTTTGTATTAGAAGAGAAACTGATTTTATATTATTCTAGATTTCTTTTCTTATAATAGTAAGTGGATGATGTGTTATTAAATAAGAATTTTATTCCCTCCTAAGGTCTATAATTGGTTTCTAGTTATATATATTTATACATGTTTAAAAATTCTGATTTCTAGTTTACAATATTATCTTGCTGAGCTATTATAGCTCACTCTTGCTACTTATGTATATAACAGTTAGGTCAAATGCCGATACTGCGCACTACACCCCGCAAGAGGGTAAGGGGAAAACGACCTTTTGAGCGAGTGCTGGCGACTATCCCTGAGGTAGCTGATAACGAACGGGTGTTGGTAGACTTATGTACATTAAGTGTGTAAGTTGTGTAATAAACTTTTGGTTGTTGAAATACTTCCTGTAGAAGTATTGTTCAACAATGTACTTAGTAGGATTCTGGGTTTGTAATAACTGTTTAACTTTAAACTTTTAATATTGTGGATGTTGTTCTCTGAGCATATGACTGGTGTGAGTGTATTAGTGAGGGGTCAGTTGTGTAAGTTTAAAAAAAAAAAAAATCAGAGTGTTATTGATAATAAGTGGAAATTGGACCGTGATGACCTGGATCCTTGACCCCGGATCTAGGGGCGTCACAGATGGTATCAGAGCTAAGAGTCATAATGCTCAGGAACAAAAGTGATAATAATAATAATTGTATCAGTAATAATATAAATTGTGAACTCCCATCGAGTTCAAGGGTGGTATATCGCAGGTAGTATTTATTTTAAGCGGTGATTATAATTTTATAGATTATTACTAATAGAATTTTATGTTTTATTATAGGGAGCGGAGATGGGAGAGCCGAGTCAGGACCCCCAATGGCTAGGATTATCAGAGCAGGAGATTGTAGACTTACAGCTAGCAGGTGTAGAGGTTCCAGAGTATGATGTCGATGATCTCAGGGAGAGACGTCGTGCGAGTGCCAGAGAGAGATATGAGCGGAGCCTGAGAGAGGAGGCAGAGGAGCGTAGACAGAGAGATACTGTGGCTATAGTGCCTTACATTGGCAGACCTTCTGTAGGATCTGACGAGGCAGGCCCTTCCCGAGTGAGGTCGGAGGTTCCTGAGGGAGAGATGCCATTGCGCAAGAGGTTTAGGTCATCTGTTATAGCTGAGGATCAGACTGAGTGGACAGATATTCACATGATACCTAGTCCAGTGCCGTCACCAGTTCCATCCCCTTTACCGAGTCCTGACCCTTTAGATGACCCAGCATGGAGAGCCGCGATAGTGGATACGGTCGCATCTATGGTAGTACAGATCAGGGATGTTATTAGAGCAGGGCTGTGAGTAGGGGTAGTAGTTTTAGTCACTAATCAGACTAGTCATCTAGTTGATGTCATTTTGGGGGATTAGTTTAGTTGTGTATTGTCTTAATCCCAGTCTGATTAGAGGATGGCTAGCAGTACTTTTGTTATAGCGGATTAGTATGTACGGTTATGTTTTGGGGTTTCGAACCTTGTACTCTATGATGTATAACATTAGTAGTAAAAGACGTTGTACCCAAGTTGTAAAATATTTATGTAAATTAATGAAGTTTATGTATTTTGTCTAAATTTTATCGTATTTTGATTTAAATATTGATGTGTATAAGGTGATTGACTTAAATGTAAAGGCTATCGTGTTAAAGGTAGTGAGCTGATATGTTCGTATAAAGGGTATTATAACTTGATACTAATTACTTGAATCTTTATATATGGTTGTACAAATGGGAGGATAGTGCTATAATTATTGCATATGGATGATGAATATTGTACCCTAAATTTGGGTAATTAATAGAGAATATTGTTATGTACAGAACTATGCCGCCTAGACTTGAGAATCGCGCGAATGCAAGGGGAATTGAGAGAGATGAAGGAAGTCAAAATATAGAAGGTGATAGACCGAATGAAAACGCTCATGATGAACAAGATCATGAGGAAGAAGTAGATGAATTAAATGGCCAACAAGGAAACCAGAGAGGTGACCCTATAAACCAATTTATGGACCTACAAAGGCAGAATTTAGCTAATCAGCAGAATCCCCAACCACCACCGGTTCCCCTGAACCAAGCAGCTAGTTCATTTCATGCTTTTAAGTCATTAAAACCCCCAGAGTTTGAGGGAACCATTAACCCAGTAGTAGCCAGGGCATGGCTGAAAGAGATGGAGAAAGCTTTCGAGATACTGAGGATAGAGGAAGATCAGAAAACAGTCTTTGCAGCCTACCTCTTAAAGGGAGTAGTGTGGAAATTAGAAATTGTCATGTGAGGAAGGTATCCATTCATATTTTCAACATGATTCTGGGACGGAATCCTTTTAAGGGGGGAAAAATGTAATAACCCTAACTTTAGAAATGCTACAGTGTCTAAATGAATAGTGATTTTGAGGATTAACAATGTTTTTCATGCCACTTATGTATGAAACGTAGTATGGATATTCCGAAGTCATATTAGTGATCTAAGGAGTAAATAAGTGAATGCCAAGACGATCGGAATTCAGAAATTCCAAATTTTATTTTGGTGTAGCATTTGACCGGGCAGCGGATTATATATTATTATATTCAAGAAATGAGATATTAAAATTGAGGAATTGAGGATTTAATAATTTGGAATTTTATTATTTTATTAAAGTCGATTTAAGGATTCGATTGTTGGAATAAATAGTGAATAGTTACTATTCACTGCGAGAACCGCGTAGAGTTTTATTCGCCCTTTAGAAAATATTTCGAATCGTTTCAGGAGGAACAAGGCAACATTTGCAGGATTAAATATAGACATGGAAGTAACATGAACAAGATTAATTCGAGGGATGCAACATTTGGATCATCCATGTGAAAAGGAAGCGAACCAGTAAAGCTACTTTACCTGAACCAGTGCATGTGTGACAAGTGTCACAAGAAGAGGGCACAAGGGTGATGACTCACCACTAAAGTATACAAATATCTAAGTGATTAAACCAAAGAAGAAAGAAAAGAAAAACAAAAGCAATCAACACATTTTCTCTCAAAACTGATCTGCTAGAGCACCTTCCAAAGGCAAATTCATATCTCCATTTATACACATGATAAAATCACCAAACTTTAACCCTAGATTCTCCACTCCACATATAACACTCGTTAAAAATTTCATAGCAATCTAAGGAGTATAGCTCAGTCAAATCGCCTCCCCAAATTGAAGAACAGAACCTGCCCAGTTCTTGACAGTTTCTGTCTAGCAGGAAAAACGGATTCAAAACCATAGCTACCAAGCTTCATATTTAATGATCTATAGCTCGATGGAAAGACCTTGAAGAGTAGAAGGTGTGGTAAAAATTTGAGAACGAAACTCTTAGCTTTCGATTTTATACGAATTTTACAAGTTGATGACGAATAATAACTTTCAAGAACTAATGTTGTTTTCTTGATTTCTTTGGATCATCTAAGCAAGCCTAAGCACTCCCAAGGACAAACCCTGGTCTATTAGGGCTCTAAGACTCTCCAAGGAAGGTATAAACCCTAAGGACCCTAGATCTTATTTGAGTGTAAGCATGTTTTTGATGGATTTTAACTTAGTGATGATTATAGCATGTTTATAAGTATGATCTTGTAATGATTTTTGTGATATGATGATTAGGAGCATGAGCATGAGGTTTCTGGACTTTTAAGATATAAATCATGTGTATGAGTTGTATGGATGCCCGGTGTGGCTTGGATTGATGGTTTGATTTTTAAAAACGTTCGATTCACAGCCGTTATAATGCCCGAATTTCGTTTAACCAAAGGATGCCCTGTTTTTGAACCCTCAGACGCGTACGGTAGGTTTCTGTTTAGAGTACCAACTGACCATGAAATGATAGAGCTTAGTTCATAGATCATGTTGATATAAAGTACGTCAAAATCTGATGAACGGTTTAGGAGAAAAGTGGATTTTAGTGAAAGACGTTTGAAAACCGAGAAAATGTAATTGTACCAACTTTGAGGCTATAACTACCATACTTAGAAATTTTTAAAAATTATAAAATTCTGGGATATTATAGTAGGGTAGTCAAAGAGTCATTACCAGTTGACCTTGTAGTAAAATTCGAAATCTATATTTTCTGAGAAGTTTTACGGTAAGTGTGGTTGTTAAGGGAAATGGTGAAAAACACTGAAACTTGATTGAGTCTAAAAATGGATAGATCCTTGAACCTTTTGAGGTATTAGTGATACGTTAAGCATATATTAAAGTGTCAAGGGTATTGTTATGCAAGAGTGAGGTGAGTAAGAGACGTAGTATTCTAACGATGATTCTTTTCGTGTTTATAGAAACTCGAGACGAACACGGGAACGTACCTCTGGGACTTAGGGATCGAGGCAAGATTTCTTTTACCCTTATTTTGATAAACTGTTTATGTTCAAAAGAAATGGTTTTGGTGAACAATATACGAATCTTATACGATGAGATAATTTGGGATATATTCCATATATACTGAAATCCTTGAATATGGATTATAGATATGAATAAGAATATGGAAAAAGCGGATATATTTTATGTTTCAAAGAATGGTATCAGTTGTTATCTAGAGATATATATGGATCATATTATATTAAAATATTCTTTTAAAAGTAGTTACGATTTTAATAAATAGTATTTGATTATTATTTTAATACTTTAAACATAGATGGAATAATGTATGTATATAAGAATGTATTGGAGTTCATTGAATACAGAGAAAATGTACGAGTCATAAACAAAATGTTATGACATATGGTTTAAAAAAAAAAAAAGGTGATATTACATGATAAATGGATATGGATATGATATATGTGAATGGGAAATTGGTGATTGAAAATGGAAAAAAAAATGATTTGACAAGAACGGGGATAGCAACCAAAAGCGTAAGAGGCTGTGTGCGGCACATTCCAGTACTCAATATTTTTTTTCCGGCCCAAGAGTTGCCGAGGGAGGATGTAGCAGGGAAGCCTTCCTCCAGGGATGATTGTCATTCCTTCTACTAGTAGTAAACAGAGAGCAGATACGGTTAGGCGACTGATCATCGTCCTACGTATCTGGCGCTAGCAGATATCCCCAGAATTTTCTTTAAAGGAAATTTATAATGATTTCAGATTGGTATACTGAACAAGGAAAATGAAACGGAATAATGGAATGATTTTGTATTAGAAGAGAAACTGATTTTATATTATTCTAGATTTCTTTTCTTATAATAGTAAGTGGATGATGTGTTATTAAACAAGAATTTTATTCCCTCCTAAGGTCTATAATTGGTTTCTAGTTATATATATTTATACATGTTTAAAAATTCTGATTTCTAGTTTACAATATTATCTTGCTGAGCTATTATAGCTCACTCTTGCTACTTATGTATATAACAGTTAGGTCAAATGCCGATACTGCGCACTACACCCCGCAAGAGGGTAAGGGGAAAACGACCTTTTGAGCGAGTGCTGGCGACTATCCCTGAGGTAGCTGATAACGAACGGGTGTTGGTAGACTTATGTACATTAAGTGTGTAAGTTGTGTAATAAACTTTTGGTTGTTGAAATACTTCCTGTAGAAGTATTGTTCAACAATGTACTTAGTAGGATTCTGGGTTTGTAATAACTGTTTAACTTTAAACTTTTAATATTGTGGATGTTGTTCTCTGAGCATATGACTGGTGTGAGTGTATTAGTGAGGGGTCAGTTGTGTAAGTTTAAAAAAAAATAAATCAGAGTGTTATTGATAATAAGTGGAAATTGGACCGTGATGACCTGGATCCTTGACCCCGGATCTAGGGGCGTCACATTCACCCTTGTGCATTTGCTGGCATTATTAATTTATTAGTTTGTTGCTCGTTATAGTTGACTATTTTTCACCCTAGCGGAGTTGCTAATAATATAAATTTCATACTTTGATATTTCAATTAGATAAATACAATATTATTGTGAGAAATGCTAGGCGGTCAATGCAATATTTTGACCAAGATATTTCTTCGGAAAAAAATCTAACTCCAATACTTTCACACCATAAATAATATTACCCTTGGAGATGCAACCTCCTCTTTAACAATAATTCTCTGTGGCAATCAATTTTGTAACTAGTGTAATCTGTGAGATAGTTGTGCAGTCCAAGAATTTGTTATCTAAAGTCCCACATTGCTAAATAGTGCATATCATCCTATTCTCTTATATAGTATGGAAAATTGCAGAACATTTGTCGTTAAGACAATTCTCTTATATCATCCTATTCTAGGTATGATACTAAGTAAAAGAGTTAGGTTCATAAGCATATGATAAATTTATATTGTTATTTTCTATGTTTTTAAGTTAAATTTATTTTATTTCCGTTCAGTTGTACAATTAAACCTTGCCAATTTCTAACATTTTAACCATTGGCCACCAGACCTTTACTCTGCACCCAACCAATTTCTCACCAAAGACATTGATCTCAAAAGACTTGCATGAAACCTGCATCTCTCTTGTCGAACTATAATCTTATCAGAATTTGGACAACCAACTTAAAAATTGAAATTTATAAAATAATCAGAAAAACCTGAACATAAAAGTTTCCACACGAATGGCAGTAAATAAATATATGAGTGTGCAAGCATTATATATGCATCTATGTACACACTGTGTGGCGCCATCGAAAATATAAAAATAAAGCAAGTGTTACCTCCACAATAACTTTCTTGCAGTTCTGCATCACTTGATCAATAACCTCATCCGCAATCCGCATATATTGATCCCATGATGATTGTTGTATCGGATCAGCTCTATCCGGAAAAGCTTTAGTTGCTAATTTCTCCAACACTTTATTTAGTTGGGCGCGTGGCACCTGATCCAGGCCTTCCATGGAGCTGACTGCAGTTGTCACCTCTGATAGCACCCTCCGAATAATAGAGTAGGCATTATCTGGAATGCTGGTTTGAGAGGACTGAGTGGACTGAGATGGATTTAATCTCGCTGCCTCGTCTGCTCCAATTAGCTCTGATAAAGTACTTCGAGGAAACAACATGACCTTGTTTTTCTTTGGCTTTCTGGCCTGCATAAGGAGACACAAGTCTCGCTTCCTTTGGCTATTCGGAGATAAAGGTTCCTCTGGTTCTGGTTGAGAGCTACTCGCGGCCTCTAAAGCTTCCTACATTTTACAATATGCAACAAATAATAAAATCACAAAGTGATTAAGATCTAATAAAGATAAATATAAGAACGCATCATGGCTATGGACTAAAAGAAGTCTGCAACAAACCATTATCTTTTTTATTGCCGGCTCATCAATGTTGTACACGTACTTAAAAAATTCCAGATTAGACATAGAAGTCTCCAGTTTAGCATCCAACTCCTACAAGATATATCAAACAATTAGATGAAATATAAAGTGCTATAATAAAGTCCAGAATATTCTTTTATAATTATATTAATTGTTTTAAAAGAATAATATATATGTTTAATCAGTACTTGTAACAAAAAAAAAAGACAAATTAAAATGCAAATCTAGTACTATAATTTATAACAGCAATGGACAACCAGATAAAGCAATTATGCAACATAATATATTTAGCTTTAGATAATCAGACATGACACTAAATGAAGTAAAAAAACAAACATATTATACCCATCGTCTCACGCAAAAGGGAATGGCCCCGCTTTTGTGACCAAATTCCAACTTGGAACGATTTTTCTTCCCATTATCTGAAGCCTTTTGAAAATTTTCAGTCTCCCAATGCTTAGCGATGCTTTCCCATGCACCCTCGTTAAAATAATGTGGCCTCACCATGGCTCTGGTTGCATGAGTGTAGCCTAGACTCTTGGCTAGTCTTACTCTTTCATTTGCTCGAGTCTTCTCCTTACTAAGTAGTTGCTTCCAGTTATTTCGTATATGGGCTTTAACATATCTGTCTCCTTCTTCATCATCAGTACATTCATAGTTGTAGTAAACCTGCAAAATTAAACAAAATATACACAAGGCTTAACACCAATTTTAACTCCAAAATGTACCAACTTATAAGTACTTAAATACCCTAAAATCAATTGCACAACTATCCAGAAAAGCTTCTCTTGTCATTCCGCTTGTATTTACGGTATCTTTATCCCAAAGAGTTCGAATTATAGCCAATAGAGTCTTCTTGTAACGAGGTTCAACGATACTGTACTAGTTAACATAATAGAAAAATTAGATAACAAATAACAAGAAATAAAAATTCTAACGAAAAAAATTATTAATTTATATTACCATCCATCAATAAAGTGAACAGTTCCCAGCTTAGGTCCTCCATTTATTGGTCTCTTTTGATGATCGCCTTGTGAAGCATTCCGCTGAAATCTCTGAACAATACTTGCAATATCCTCATCATCTACACCACCATTTTCAGTTTCCATAACATCTTCATTGTCCCTTCCCCTCTCTCCTCCATCTTCTCCATCTTCTCTTCCCCTAGCTCTTCCCCTTCCCCCGTCTCCTCCATCTTCTCTTCCCCTGGACCCTCCTCTTCCTCCGTCTCCTCCATCTACTCTTCCCCTGGCCCCTGCCCTTACCCTTCCCCTTCCCCTTCCCCGTCCACTTCCACCTCCCCGATTGCTAGTACTAGCCCCCCCAACTGCCATGAGAACCATAAAAGCAATCAACAACCAAATTTGACTCCCAATCTGTAGAAAACATAAGAAACACAAATAATTAGTAAGAAATAAAACAAATTGGTAAAAATAAACTTTTATAATAAACTGTAAAAAAGAACCGAATTAAATTAAACTGCCTTAAAACTCACTTTTGCAGTACTATATTCTTGCGCTTCTGCGTAGCTGAGCAAGTAAAAGAACGAAAGTGCGCGTACCATTAACTGAATCTGGTGCACAAACTGAAATATATTCAATCATAATATATTTAATCATTAACAAAGTATTTAACTTCTTAATATGAAAGGTGAATTTTGCACTGTGTAATGGGAATTTAAAAGAATATAAAAACAAAAAAAAATTTACTTGAATTAATTACATGTGCATTTCATGTCTATAGTTTATAGTGTTGAAGTGTAATACATCCTACATATTATAATTCTCTTATTTCTTCTCTTGAGTTGACCCTTTATGATAAATCTGAGCTGGCCACTGAGTCGAAGGTATCTGTAATTGTGTAAATGTATTCATGCACATGTGTGTTGTGTGTTGTGTGTAGATGCTATAACACACATAAAGCTACATAAACTACTCTTATGTATACTAAAAAAAATTTAAGAAACAGAATGGCAGCTACTAGATTTAGGTCTTATTGTTCAACACTTGGGTCTTCAAGTACTAATGTACATCTACATCTCCAGAATTTAATCGTTGATGTTACATTTTCGTATACTTTTAAATGTTTATAGTGCTTCTACATAGAGATTGGTTCATAGTACGTGACATTAGCAAACACCTATATGCCTGGTTTCTTTGAAGGCCCCCAACTCAAACTTGTAGAGCTATGGCAGCTTCAACATCTTTTATTGAGTAACTATTAGTGACACTTAGAATTAAATTGACTCAATGCTATATAACCAGATCTTTGGGCTTGTGCTCCTCCTTAGCAACGATGACATAAAATTGTAGGGTATTTACTCATTATACATTGAAGTGGCTACAATGTTGCAGTTTATTGATAATAGTCAAATGCACCAAGCAAGCCATGGTAAGAAACAGAAGTAAATGTGTGGCTCTGTAACACCAGTCAGCATCTCAGGCTAAGCTTTATATTCAACATCATATCATATTGGTATTTCTCACACCGATGTGTGTATCCAAATACAATACAGTGTCTAGAATTTAATCGAAAAGTAAATCAACATCTCCAGAAAATATTATAAACTATTATATAGACACAGAGGGCTAATTATGGTTGTTACGTCTCGGAACTCATAAAACACAAGAGAGCTAATAGTAATTTTACTAATGAAGTAAAATTAAGAGCAAAAACTTACAAGAAAATAGATATAAATATCAGAAACTAGTACTGCTTTAATTCTAGTTGTATAGCATAATAATGAAATATATACCCAAAATAAAAGTAGCAGCAACGATGAATATAGGGCAGAGAATATAAACACAAGCAGAGAATATAAACTCAAGCAGCCCAAATCGAAAAGAATTGAATTATGAATAGACGAGCAAAGGAGCAAAGGAACAAACTCAAGTAACCACAATTCACAAGCCCAAATCGAAGAAAAGAACAAGGAGATACTCTAATTAACCCCAAATCTCAAAAGCCCTAATTATGATATCTCAAAAACACTAATTAACCTCAAAATCTTAAAGACCCAGATCGGAAAACCCATATCGAAACTAATTAACTGACCTGCTTACTGGTTCGACCACCGGCTTTCACCGTAGAAGGATAGATTTGACCCATTGCTTAGTTGAGAGCGAAAAAGTAGAGAGCTTATAGGATGCAAGATACAGATGTGATAAAAGAAGATAAAGGTAAAAAAAATGGGGGTCGTGTATTTATATTAAAACTTATAAATTCTACCTGAACCGGTCGAATTTATAATTGTAAATTCGACTATAGACGGTCGCTTTTAACTGTAAATTCGACTATAGACGGTCGCTTTTAATTTGTCATATGTCCCAAACCCCGTAGCTACTGCACTAACTCCCTGTAACTCATATTTGCAATTTGCAAACCACAGCAAGCAAAACAAAGTGCAATTTAATTTAAAAGTAACATCTTACATTAATTCAAATATTACAATCTCAAATATTACAATCTCAAATTTGACAAAATAAATTATATCAAATCATCATCATCATCATCATCATCATCCTCACTACCACTTTGTTCATTAACACTTATGTCTTCATCATCTTTTTGTGGTTCATTGTCTTCATGTACGGAATAGTCATTTTCAAAGTTTCTCAAATCAATAAAAAAATTTGAACCATCATGAATAACCACTCTTTCGACGTGTGACGATGAAGAATTTGACACTTCATTTTGAAGAAAATCATCGTTGGATGAATCCTTTTCGGTTGATGGTATAACTTCATTAACTTGTCGACTCTTTGTAGTTAGTATTGTATACCATGGTGACTTCGCGTTTGTAATATTTGGTGCATAATACACTTGATGAGCTTGACTAGCCAAAACAAACACATCCTCGGCATTCAACTTTGATTTGATATCTACTGTAGTAATTCGGTTTCTATCCACCTTCACATGTGTTGTATGATCGAACCAATGACATTTGAATAAAATGACATGATGACCATTGTGGTAGTAGAGATCAAGTACTTCTTGTAGTCGGCCATAATAATTTCCAAAATTTTCTTTGTAAGAAGTTCCTATAAATTAAACATGAGCAAGTTAATACAATTAAACATATAATGTAAGATTAATACTATTAATTCTTTAATAATATCTCTAATTTCTTACCAACGACTACAACACCGGAATTTGAAGAAGTACGTTCACTAAGATCTCCACAATCAAATTTGAATCCATTACACTTGCAACCTCTATAAGATTGCACTTCATAAGATGGCCCCTTTATTAAATCCTTGAATTTGGCTTTGAGTTCTATGTCATCTTTTACCTAAACAAATTATGAATAAAGCATATGAATAGGTAAATGAATAATAAGATAAGACATATATTTAACGTCATACCCTTCTTTCAAACCAATTCGCGAATAGTTCTTTTTGCTTTTCTTCTTTTTGTGCATCATTAAATTCCGGGTGATGTCGGTGTACCAACTTTTGGAACTCACTACATGTTAAAGATTTAATAAATAATATATCACTAAAATTAAATTCATTAAAAATATAATTAATGAAGTTAGTGGAGAATTGTATACCTTAAGTATGGTGTAACCTTTGGAGAATTGATAAGAACGTAGTATTTCACAAGCCTATGTTCCACATTACTCAAGATTCTACGCCCGGTTCGTAGCATAGGTTGTGCAGGATATGTGTAAACCTCCAACAAGTTCGGATCATGAAACACTCTAGGCACCTCATTTCGACCAAGTCGATTATGCACAGTTTCAGCTTCAGACTCAAAATACAACTCACAAAAGTGTACAGTTTTTTCCTCAATATAACGTTCTGCCATTGAACCTTCTGCTCGTGCTTTATTTTTAACTTTCAATTTCAAGCCATGCAAGTATCTTTCAACGAAATACATCCATCGATAATTAGATGGACCCCCCAACTTACACTCAGTAGCCAAATGTATTGGTAGATGCTCCATCGGATTAAAAAAACCTAGAATATAGATGGTTTCAAGCTTAGACATTATCTTGACTATATCTTTCTCCATCTTCTCCAAATCTGAGTATTTCAAATTTGCTGAGCATAAATCTTGAAAGAAGTTGGACAACTCAATAAGAACATCAGCTACATTATTTGGTAGTAAGTCACGACAAACGATAGGCAATAGCTTTTGCATGAAAACATGACAGTCATGCGATTTCATCCCGCGAATACATCTTTTTTCCATATTCACACACCTAGATATATTCGAGACATACCCATTTGGAAGATTTAAACTTTTAATCCAATGAAACAACTTATTAACTTGCTCTCTCCCAAGTACATATGGCGCAGCTGGCTTCGTGTCATCATCTCGAAGCCACAAGTCACGGTGTACGCCTAGTTCCTTGCAATCTTTTCTTGAGTTCAAGTTGTCTTTGGACTTCTTCTTATCATCAAGTAAGGTGTAGAATATATTGTCAAACACATTTTTCTCAGTGTGCATGACATCGATGTTGTGACGAAGGCTCAACGTCTCCCAATATGGAAGCTCAAAGAATGGAGAATAATGTGTCCAATTGTGTGTTACTCCATAATCTCTTGGCTTTTGCTTGATTGTTTTTCCTGGAGGAGGAAACTGTATTTGCTCACAAAGTATCTTCGCTCTTAATCCCGAATGTAGAGTTGTAACTGAATGTCTCTCACACATTCCAAACTTTGTGCTCCTTCTCAGTGGATCATCTGCTTCCAGAAAATATCGAGCTGTGCCATAGAAAGTTGGTTTACCACCATGCCTGAGTTGTTTTTCTTTTACTTCACCAATGCATACTGGGCATGCCAACTTACCCTTAGTTGACCATCCACTCATCATACCAAGTGCTGGAAAGTCATTGATCGTCCACATCAATGTTACTCTCATCATGAAATTTGAACGTGATACCCGATCATATGTTTCCACCCCCGTACACCATAACATCTTCAAATCATCAATTAGTGGTCGGAGATAGACATGCAAGTCTTTTGTCGGATCATTCGGTCCGGGAATAAGGAGAGGCATAAACATGTATGGAGCTTTTGTGCACATGGATGGTGGAAGATTATAAACAACAACAATCACAGGCCATACAGTATATTCCCTTGCATGTGCATCACGAAAAGGATCAAAACCATCAGTAGCAAGGCCTATCCTAACATTTCGTGCTTCCTTTGCAAATCTAGGGAATCGATGATTAAACTGTTTCCATTCATCTCCATCAGCTGGATGACTTAAATGACCCTCAACTACAACTCTATCATGGTGCCATGTCATACATTTTGCAGTCTTCTCAGACATGAATAATCGTTGTAGTCTCTTTGCAATAGGAAAGTACCTTAGAATCTTCCTTGGGATCAAGCTTTTCTTAGGATCCTTTTGAGCCTTGTAACGAGTTTCAGTACAGATATCACAACATGTTTTGTTACTATCTTCTTTGTAAAACAACATGCAATCATTCACGCAAGCATCAATCTTTTCATATCCCATGCTCAACCCACTTATCATTTTTTTCACATCATAGTATCTTAGGGGCAACTTGTGATTTTCAGGCAAGGCTAATCCAATGAGTTCAAGGAGGTCATCAAATCCCTTATTACTAACACCATGTTTATGTCTAAACTGGAGTAGCTTGTTCACAAATGATAATGTTGTGAACTTTTCACAATTTGGATAAAGTGGCTCAGTAGCATTGTCAAGCATCTTATAAAAATGTGATGCTGCTGTCGTCGGTTCTTCTTCAACATTTTGAAAATGTCTATTCGCCTCTGCAAAATCTTCAAGCATTTCACGCGCATCATAAAAATCATCATGTATGTTACCAACATTTCTGGAACTCGTTCCAGTGTCATCCCGTGATCTATCACTCTCTCCGTGAGAACTCCATGTTGTATACCCCGGCATAATGCCATGTCGATACAAATCCAATATCACATCATCGGGATATTTGATATAATAATTTCCACATTCTGTGCATGGACATCTTATTCTCCCCTTTGAATCCTCTGTTCGTGCAACGGCATATCTAATGAAATCTTCAACACCAATTTTGTAGTCATCCGTTATTTTTTTATTCGCATCAAATCGACGATTCATCCAACTACGATCGGATGCCATCTATAATGTGGATATATAGTTTTATTAGTCATCAATTATTAATTTACAAAAACACAACAAAATAAAATCACCATGTGTACACTAAATATATAATATTAATCATATTTATTTGGTCATTTCTCGATGAGTAGCTTATGTTGATAGTTGCACATAAATATTTTATAATTATCACACATCATTTCTTAATAGAATTAACAACAAATATTTATCATTTAAACATAGTCAAGTGTAATTACAATCACATAAAAAATGAGCAATAACTATCATTCAAAATTAAGATGCCCCTAAATATGTGGTTTAAATCGTCATTGCTAAAGACAAAAAGAATGATCACATACATATTCAAGTTTTTCATAATTATAACACATAATTTGTCAATAAAATTAGCAACTAATATTTAGCATTTTATTCAAACATAAACAAGTAAAATTGCCATGACACAAATAAATAAACAAAAATCATTATACAATTATTTAAAGTAAAGAAATAATACTTACTTGAAATTAGTAGATGCTTGAGCTTGGAGAATTAGGAAAAATGGTGGAAAGATGAAGGAAAAAGAATGAAGAGAAGAAAGGAAAAAGGTGTGGACAAGAAACGAAAGAAAAAGATAAGGCAGCAAGTGGTTGAAATCTGGGTCGAATATATTCTACCACTGATGGTGGCTTTTATAAATTCCACCGCTAGCCGTTTCTTTTATTAAAATGACCGTTAATGCATTTATGAATTTTAATTATTACATTAAATAAAAATTCAAAAGCGACTGCAGAGTCAAAGCGGTGGCTTTTATGATTTTTAATTATTACATTAAATAAAAAATCCACAAAAGTCTTTTCAGCTTTTAGGCGCTCAACTTCGGCGGGAGATTTCCCGCGCAGCAGGCAGGCTTTAAAAGCGACCGCGTAATGAAAGCGGTGGCTTTTATGATTTTTAATTATTACATTAAATAAAAATTCACAAAAGTCTTTTCAGCTTTTAGGTGCTCAACTTCGGCGGGAGATTTCCCGCTCAGTTAGGCAAGCTTTAAAAGCGACCGCGGAATGAAAGCGGTGGCTTTTAGTCCTAAATTCCACCGCATAAAATCGACCGGGTTTAAATTCCACCGAACAAAATCGACCGGTTTTAAAAGCCACCGCTGGCGGTGGCTTTTAGGCACCGGTCAAAAGGAAATTTGGTTGACCTTAAAAGCAACTGGCTGTGGTGGAATTTAAATGCGGTCGCTTTTGTTCGGTGGCTTTTAGCCTTTTTTGTTGTAGTGCGTCTTAGGTATTGTTTGGGAGATACTTGATCATTTTTTGGCTTAAGTATCGAGTTTGGGACACCATTGAGGTGTTATTGTTTTGATTGTATTATTGATAACTGTTTTGATTAATAATACAAATTGGGACGTGGGTGTTTCCACGTCATATATGTTTTGTGTGTGTTACTTGTCAACTTATCATGTGTTTGTGTGTGTTTTGCATTTTACATTGGTATGTTGTGAATCTCGAATTTGTGTGTAGCTCCCTAACGTAACAGTTTGTACATAAAGAATAAGGTACTGAAAAACTACATAATATTTGAGTCTTACTTCATTAATGGTCTTGACTCTTGCATATTTAAATCTTGTTCAGGGTAACAGAAAGTGAATATATTCTACTGTAAAAAAACATTTCAAATCAACTGACAAAATTTATTTTCTTGATTCTTTTTGTAAAAGAATCTGTAGAGTTTCAGAATTTTCCTGTAGAATTTAATATATAGTTTATAAAATCTGTAAATGGAATGCAATAACATGCATACATGATAATTGAAGAACAATAAGGAAAAGATACTGTATATTGAAGCTCTTAACTTACAGAATACAGTACTAAGAAAGTAAAAGGGATTAAAAATGATCCGACTCACTCACTCAGCACCTTAGTGTTCAAATCTACTGAGTAATGAACTTCTACAACTTACTAAACTGAGAAAAACTTCTACAACATTGTATAATGCCTTGCTCTGTCATACTAATTAACTTGTTGGCGGGAACTCTGGAGCACGGTGCATCTTGATATATAGCTTGCTCATCTTTGCTGCAGCTTCAACTTGCTTCTGACTTTAAAGCTTGCTACTGGTCGGCCGGTTGATCTGCAGCTTGATCTTACTGAACTGGGTGTTGCATCATAATCAGGCATTGCTTGATCTTACTGCAGCTTGTAGTCACAGTTGCTCCAATAGGTGTCAAATCTGAATAAAACTGAATCTCATTGTACAACATAGTCTCATCGACCAATCAAACTACTAAAATTTTAGTTTGCTATAATTTCGTCTTAATTACACCAGAGATTTAAGGGTTAATGAGCTATTTCAGCACTGTACAGTACATAAACTTTCAGTTGGGTTACCAGCCCAAAAAAGTTTTCAGTCAAACACTTGAACAATAAAAATATTTCAAACAGATTACTGCCGTTTCGTTCCGTTAAATGCACTAACGGACTGCTGATGTGGACGCTGACTTGGCTGACCCATATAACAGTGAGTACCCTCTTCCTAGCAGTGTATTTTTTGCTTCTCCCAACTACATTTCCTTTCTCAGTCCCCTCAGCATCCATATTTTCCCCATTATCATCCAAGTTAACAGCAGGCTCACTCTCTTCTTCCACAATTTCAGTTTCAACCACATTTTCATTTTCAACCACATTTTCACCTTCAACCACATTTTCATTTTCAACCACATTTTCATTCTCCCCTTCTTCTTCGATATTTGGTGGGTCAGCAGTAGACCATGAATGAAAAACATGAATTTTACACACTCCAGTCATTGAACTTGCATTTACCAACTCTAAAACATCACTATTAGTTAGCAACAATTTAAATCCGTGGTCAGGAGTCACACCATCTTTTGCAAAGTAAAGCCTATCATCATCATTTACCACATTCTTAACCATATCCCTAATCTCCCTCACGGTAAGCTTTTCTACATCAAGTCTTCTAAATACTTTTTTCTTAGGTCCAGCATACTGATATTTCAAACAAGTCATAAAATGACCCCCGTAATACACAACTAAATCATACAGCCTGCAGTATACAAAAATTGAAACACATATCACAAACAAAAACTGATACACATATCACCAACAAATTTTGATCCACATATCACAATCAAAAATTAATTAGGGATATATATCACAAATTTTGATACACATATCACAAACAAAAACTGGTACACATATCTCAAAGATTACACAAATATAGTAATTAGGGTTTTTCATATTTACAACTGACATACACATAACATATACTTACTTCATTCTTGTACGTAAGGACCGCACCGTCGTTGTATCGCCGTCGTCGTCTCCGTCGTCATCTCCGTCGTCGCCCACTCTCCTCTCTCAGTTATATGTTTCAATTGAATGGGTCGGGTAGAGTGTTTTAAGTAAATTGATTTGGGGATGGGTTACAATTTGGGTCGGGTAGGATTTTAATTGGGTTTCTTACGTGTATACTACGTGGCACTTACGTGTATACTACGTGGCGGAGACATATGGCATTTTAACGTTGGTCCGTTAAAGTCAAACTTGTTTTAACGGTAGTGAAATTATTTTGTTGTACAGTAATACGTTTGGAAAATTTTAATTGTACAATTATGTAACTGAAAACTTTTTTGGGCTGGTAACCCAAATGAAAGTTTATGTACTGTACAGTGCTGAAATAGCTCATTAACCCAGAGATTTAAAGGTTCACTGTATCAGTTGTCAAAATATTTGATGTATTACAAGTGCAAAAGTATTAAACTACAAGAGCTTCTAGAAATAAACAACAAGAGGGCATTACTCTCTGGCATCATGTTCTGTCCTAGCAAAGTATACGTGGAGGTCAAACAATGATGCTAAACAGAACGTCAAAAACTATTGGGATGAGGCAGATGAGAAGAAGACAAAGAATGAGATATCTCTTCTGCCTAGATATATTTACACACCAGTTCATATTCTATGTATTTCAAGTGAGGAATTGTGCATTTTACCAAATCGAAAGCATGACATAATCTAGTTAAGAACATACATAAAAGAAATAGACAACTTCCATTGACAAAACTATTGTTACAAAGCTCAATTTACACTATTAATTTTTGTGACCTTGGAATAATACATATTAATTACCAAGAGATCCTGTAAAATGGAAACATACAATAACTTATAGAGATCTGGGAGGTTTCTCCAGTACTGCAGAGAGAAAAACTTCATCCTTTGATTTCGGATATGTAACCCATTTATGTTTCTTATATCTGAACTGCAGAAACATGTACATATAATCATCAATATCCTTCTTTCTACAAAAGAAGCGATCAATCCACAACAATCCACCTGGCCTTAGAATCCTGTCCCAATCGAATAGAATGAAGTCCATCAGTTGCAAGTCGATCCATCCATCCATAAAACCTGTAGTGTGAATCAAGTCCATAGTATTATCAAAGAATGGAAGCCGTTGATTCAATGTCACATAGAGAGGAATCAAGCCTCTAAGTGCGATCATTTCATTAAAAGGTGCCCCCAGGTTTAAAGCAGTGGAGATGATTGTAACATTCTGTTCTCTCATCCGAGCAGCAAATGTTCCCGTGCCAACACCAAAATCTAGTCCTATCCGTATCTCTGCAGGCTTGATAGCCAACACATCTTTAATAAGGAGATCTACCACAAGTGAAGTATTAGTAATCCATTTAAGCTTTTCCTTCTCCATTTCGAAACACCCTGTACATTTTGAGTAACCACGCTTAGGATTCTTGCTTGATAAGCACTCAAAGTTTCTACATTTATAGTTGCTCCACCTGACATTTCCACCATCTGGCAATCTCCATAGAGACACATTAATAGGATAAGGCTTCTTATAGAGCTTAGACGCTCTAGTCAAGCACCGTCTCCGTGGAAGAGGATCACATCCATTAATCATAAGCTTTTGTGCAAGATTCCAATCATCTTTACAATAAGATGCAATGTCATAATCCATGTATTCTTCCAACTCCTCCTTCATTAAAACACAAGCATGTCCGATCGTATTGTATATCTTTTCCGTTCCATATATATTAATCTTCCCAATCCTGTTCTCCTTGGGAGATATATACTTCCGAATTTCTTCAATTATAAAAGTATTGATCAAAGGTTCTTCTCTTATTGTAGCATTCCCTATCCCGTCAACTTTAGGTAGTCGAATTTGCCTAAGAGCAATGTGAGCACTATAAAGAGGTTGAATCACCTCCTCTTCTAAAAACTTTTTGTACTCCAACTTAGAAATTGAGCCTTCTTTATTTTTATCGATCAGATTCACAGTTGCTTCAAGCTTATCTTGCAGAACTTCCATCTTTCCAAGTACTTCACCGACACGAGCAGACAGAGCTTGAACATCGAAACCCTCAACACCATCACTCCGACCATAAAATTGCCTACATATATCTTCATTTTTCAAGAAAAATCCAGCAGAATAAAACCTAAATAGACTAGACATGCTCACAATTATAACCAGCCCTCCCAAAATAAACTGAAGTAAACCCATAATTCTACTAAATCTGCACTTTGGAAAACAGAACCTCCCCATCCTTATAACTAAAATGTAACCACTGTCTACATACAAACTCTAGCAAACACAAAACGAAAAACACACACTAGAGCACACATACAAATTTCATATTAAACAACAGAGACAACACCATAACACGATCATTAAGAAATTTTTCTCGAAACTTGTATAATAAACAAGATAATGTTGCAACCATGACCCAAAAATATAGAAAGAGCGACCGAAAAATCTATATATTCAAGTGAAGATTAGTGTGATACTACAATCAAGAAGTGAAGTAGACATAAAACTCACAATATTTAAGAAGCCACCTCGAGGCTCTAATTTGATGATCAGGAAACTGGGCATTTACTTAAAGATAACTAGAAATTAATACTCAGACTGATCTCTTGCTTTGTGATGAAGCTTTTTCATGCTGAAAAACAGTAAACTTTAAGCTAAGCCCACGTAAAATTTCATGCTTTTGAATTTGTAAATTAGAAAGTGCTTCTCGTGAACAATTGCTCAAGACTCGAAAATCTGTCACCCGTTATACACGGAGTAATAACGTACACACATGTGGGTTACTCTTTTATTGTATTTCAAGAGTTGACTAAAGCTAGTTGAGAAGGTGGTTTAGATTTTCTATGAGAGATCGCCAGATCGGCTTGCAATAACGCCAATGATTTTATATTGGACTGGAGTTGTAAAACAACATTTATTAATTATTATGACCTTAATTATAGGATTTATTTTTCTTAAAAGTCATGTCCCCGGATCACATCAGGTTTTTGATAAATTGTCCTTCCTTCTTGGTCCTATTTCACTATGTCAACCAATAATAATTATGAGGCTATAATTCACCCGACTACTGCATGCAACTTAGTTTTTCTTTTTAAGTCAAATAGTTTATTGATAAAAAATCATACGACATCTACAAAAATAATTACATTCAACGAAACACATATTCAAATAAATCAAATTCACTATTTCTTCATCGAAACTACGATCATTGAGGAGACGTGGAGCATCCCTCGCTGAAACAAGCCGCCTTTATTAGTCTTTACATAACGGGGCACTTATCCTCGCACTTCAACATTTCCCCCACCCTAGCAGAATTTGGAGGACACATAGAAAGATCAAAACTTTGAGTACGTGAATTAATTCTGACATATAACGGCGCACTTTGCTACGCACTCTCGGTTTTTGTAACTTTGAGTCATTGCAGAGACTAAGTGATGAAGAAGATATAGATCTCCATTACTAAGAGCTTGAGATAAGAAAGTATATTGTCAAATTACAATGTATCAATCATAACTGATTATATATATATATATATATATATATATATATTGTATCTTGTTCTCTAAGTAATTCTGTTTCTATATACAAGTAGAATAAGTTAGTTATAGAAATGAGCTGTCAAGTTGTCCTAGTTGGCAATGCAAGTTGACAATGCATAAGCTAGATTAATATTCTCAATACCCTCCCTCAAGTTGGGAGGTGGTGAAGATGCAATTCCCAACTTGGACAGTAATTCAGAGAAGTGTGGAGCTGGTAGCACCTTTGTAAGAACGTCTGCCAGTTGATGTCTCGTAGGTAGATAAGAGAGTTGTAAGAGACCTTCCATTACTTTGTCTCGTGTGAAATGGTAATCAATCTCAATGTGCTTTGTACGATCATGAAAAATAGGATTCCTTGCAATATGTAATGCATACTGGTTATCACAATGCAGAGTGACAGGTTTCAGATTGGTGACACCCATTTCTTCGAGAAGTCTAATGAGCCAAGTGACCTCAGAAGCTGCAGCTGCCATTGCTCGATACTCAGCTTCTGAGGAAGAACGTGAAACAGTTCCTTGCTTCTTTGACTTCCAGGACACAGGAGACTGACCAAATAAGAGTAAGTAACCAGTGACAGAACGTCTTATATCTGGACAGGTTGCCCAATCAGAGTCTGAAAAAGCTTGAATGGTTAAAGAGTCTGTAGCTCTGAGTAATATTCCCTGAGCTGATGTATGATGAACATAACGTAAAGTGTGATATAGGGCCTCAAGATGTCCAGTTCGAGGTTGGTGAAGAAACTGGCTAAGAGTTTGCACAACAAATTACAAATCTGGTCGAGTATTTGTTAAATAGTTAAGTTTTTCAACCAGTGATCTATATATCTCAGCATCAGATAATAAATCGCCATCAAGAGTACTTAGTTTAGTATGGAGAGGCAAAAGTGTAGTAGCTGGTCGGGAAAAATCAATATCAGTAACTTGTAACAATTCATTGGCAAACTTTCTTTGACTCAGAATAATTCCGTCAGGAACATAGCCAACTTCTATACCTAAAAAATAGTGTAAGAGTCCCAAATCTTTAATACCGAACACATAATTCAAATGAGACTTGAGAGATTGAACTTCTGATGGAAGGTCACCAGTAACGATTATATCATCGATATAAACAACAACTATAGTAATGGAAACCCCTTGTCTCTTAATGAGTAAACTGTAATCATTTTTAGATTGAACATAAACCATATTAGTAATCTCAGAATGCAATTTTGCAAACCACTCTCGAGAAGATTGCTTTAATCCATAAATGGATTTTATCAATCTACAAACTTTGTTGTAAGGATTTGACATACCTTCAGGTACATGCATATAAACCTCTTTCAAGAGTGTACCATGCAAAAATGCGTTGTTCACGTCAAGTTGGTATAAAGGCCAATTTCTGTTGGCTGCCAAAACAATAAGACACCGTAGAGAACTCATTTTAATAACTGGAGAAAATGTTTTTTCGTAATCTATACCATATCGCTGATTATATCCTTTTGCTACCAAACGGGCTTTGCATCTTTCAAGGGAACCATCAGCATGTAGTTTGACTTTATATACCCATTTCGAGCTGAAAGGCATATGTCTAGTCCTATTTGTAAACACCGAGGATTCTACTCAACTTTAATTAAGATGTAATAAGTAAATAATAAAAATCATATGTCACAGGAATCTCAGAAGGTTATATCTGTCAAAGAATGAAGATTAAAGTCATCTACAGATTTGAAGTGATTCTACATTGAAAGAAGCTCAATTTATTGATCAAGCCTCAATGAAGTATTCAAGCTCAGTGGATTTATTAAAGTGACGGAGATTTCAAGTGGTGACAGAAAAAGATACTGGTTACAGAGTTCTTGAATGAGAAGGAGGTGAATCACTGTTTAAAGTCAAATTGATAAAGAACAGACATTGTCGTTAGTCACTCATGAACCAGACAGTGCATCGAGTGTCAACGTACTATTGTGTTTGTTATTTATCTAAGTTTTAAGTGATTCTGGAATTAATTGAGAAGATAACTAATTCTATTTATTCTCTTATAAATAATTAATATTATTAAGTATATTATTTATTAAATTAATTCTGCAAAGAATTAATTTAATACATAATTTATTTAGTTAATTATTTAAATTAGAATAAAAATGAACTAGGAAGACTTAGATTTAAACTAGGAAGACTCTGTTTTTTAAACTAGGAAGACTCACTAGTGAGTCTTCCCGATTGTCTTCCTAGAGCAAATCTAAGTTTTCCCGAGAGTCTTCCTAAGCCATTCCTAGTCTTCCCGAGAGTCTTCCAAGGCCAAAATGATAGTTTTTCTGCTTGTCTTCCTAGTACAAATTCAGAATTGTCAAGTGGATTTGCACGTGGGTTGATTAAAGAAAAGCAAAGGTATTAATGCAAGGCAGGAGACTTTACAATCATATTATCACAACACAGAAGAAAGAACACAGAGCATTCAATATCAAAACTCATTCGACTGTCTTCATTTCTTTCAAACAGCAAAGCCATTAAATTCCTCAAGTGTTTTAATTCTTGACTTGATCTTCACATTAAATTCATAAGGATCATTTCACTTGTACTGCTTTAGCTTTCTAGCGGATCATAATCCCTAGATTTTATATCGAACTACTTTTTAGTATTCGATCCTTTTTATTACAAAAATAGATAAATTCATGTCGAATTTATTCTAGATTTGTTTTATTAAGTTCTTTGTAATCAGTGATCAAAATTGTAACACCCCTCAAGTTTAATAGAGTTTCTATTTAACTTGAATATTGTTTCAGTTTTTATTCCGCATTAATTTGTTCTAAATTGTTTAATCTTAAACGAACAAATTTCGATAAAACGGTATAGTTTGTATTCAACCCCCCTTCTACAAACTTATCAGGACCTAACAATTGGCATCAGAGCCTTTTGATTGATATACAAATCAAAGATCCAATTGTTTTTGAGATTTTTCTTTTAAACTCTGATTTTTTATCTTATTCCTAAAAATCTCAAAAGATGTCTACTACACAGAAAGTTGGTACTGTCAAAATCCCAATGTTCAGCAAGGAGCATTATCCAATGTGGAAGAAGAAAATGCTTCTATTTCTTAAGGTTGCAAATCCTAAATACATTGATGTGCTGAAGAACGGTCCCAAAGTCCCTATGATTATTGAGGGAGAACTCATTGAGAATGATGTTGTGACTAGGGCTGCTAGAATGTACCCTAAAGATGCCAAGGATTACACTCCTGATGAGAAAGAGGATGTTACCTTGGATTCCTGTCTTCAGTTGATCCTTATTGATTGTCTTGATCCAATCATGCATAATCATGTTCTCAACTGTGATACTGCTAAACACATTTGGGCAACTATTGAGATAATCAATGAGGGGACAGAGGAAGTTAGGGAGAATATGCTGGAAATTCTCACATCACAATATGAGCATTTCAGATCAAACCCTGGTGAAGGTATCTCTCAGGTTTTTGAGAGATATAACAAATTAATCAATGATCTGAATCTCAATGGGAAGCACTACACCAATAAGGAGATTAACAAGAAGTTCCTTCTTACACTTCCACCTCATTTGGAGCACAAAATTTCTGCCATTAGAGAAGCAAGAGATATGAATGAGATTGCTCTGGAGAGATTGTATGGTGTTCTGAAGACCTATGAGCTGGAGCAGATTCAACAAAGGGAGCTGTATGGAACTGGGAAGATTGTTAGTACTTCTACTGCACTGGCTGCTGAAGTCCCACAGAAACTGGAAGTGAAGACTGTTCAACCTTCCAGTTCTAACATGAATGTTATTGATGCTGAATATGGATTAACATCCATTGATCAATCTGGTGGTGACTTCTATTCTTTAGAAGAACTTGATCAGCTGGAGGATGGTGATTTGGCTTTGATAGTCAGGAAGTTTGGGAAGTTCAGATTCAAGAGGAATCCCAATCTTAAGTTCAGGCCCAGATTTCAGAGAGGTGGATCTTCCTCTTCAAGTGGCTCAAGGGGTGGCTACAAAACTGGAACTGTGGAAAGGAGCACAATCAGATGCTACAATTGCAATGAGTTGGGTCACTTTGCTACTGAATGCAGAAAGCCAAAGCAAGTGACTAGAAACACATTTGATTCTAGCAAGAAGAACAAGATTGGGAAAGCTTATGTTGCTGAAGGAAAGAGTTGGGATGACACTGACAGTGATGAAGAAGCAGGTGAGATTGGGAACCTTGCTTTAGTGGCTAAAGAAGCAAGCACTTCATCTGCACACATGTCAGAGGTAATGTTTACTGATACTGAAATGATTCGTCATCTTGGTGGCACCTTAGAATGTGCTCGCACTGAAAATGATAGAATAATTCTTTTAAACACTAATCTTGAAAATGAGATAAAAGAATTAAAACTAGTGCATGTTAATCAGGATGAACTTGTTGAGAAAATAGTTTTTCTTGAGAATAGGGTTAAATGTTATATTCAACTGGAAACCATTCTTAAGAAAGAGATTAGTGAGCTGAAGACTAAAGCTAATGCCTATTTTAGCTCTTGTAAGACGGCTAAAGAGATTCTCAATAAACAAGCTGTTGGTAATCATGTCAGTATAGGTTATGATTATAATGAGGCCATTGGATTGCTTGGTATTAATACACCTTGTAGAGTCAGAGAAGAAGGAAAGGTTGTTCCTTATATACTTAAGGGTATTGAAACACCCTTCTGTAAAGAATCCATAGCAGATCCTATGAATGAATACTCTATAATCATTGCTGAAGAGATTCGTGAAGAAGATATGGCTTTGGAAGTTGAACAGTCCAAAAAGTGTATATCTGATATTCCAGTCAAAGTTGCTACAACTGAAAAGACTAAATCAGATATTCATAAGTTAGATCAAAACAACTGTAGAACTAACATGCCTGCTGTTAATTCTTCTCATAAAGCATGTGGTGTGGGTAATTGCATGTCTTGTGCTTTTAATGTTATGTATGCTTTCTTTAATAAAAAGCATGTATCTAGTGATAAGACTGCTCCACGTCAACATGCTAATAATAAGAAGCATGTTAAAGCAAAGACTACTAGTCCTCCTCAGACTAGAGTGGATTCATTTATCCCTAAGACTACTCAGAAATGTGTTAAGGCTGGCTATAAATGGAAACGCTCTTATGTGAAAGAGGTTGAAGTAGTTTTAGTTAAAAATGTTGTTTTGCCTGACAAAGGCCAATTCTTTAAGTATGCCGGACCCAATCAAGTGTGGGTTCCGAGGAAGGACTAATCAATCTGGTATTGCAGGGAGTTAAACAGGTAAGCCGTGTTATATGGGTTCTTGACAGTGGCTGTTCAAGGCATATGACCGGAGATAGAGCCCTGCTATCAGATTTGGTTGAGAAAGCTGGCCCAGTAGTAACCTTTGGAGATAACAGCAAGGGTATTACGAAAGGATATGGTTGTTTGAAGTACGGAAATGTTATCATTGAAGATGTTTCATTTGTGGAAGGTCTGACGTTCAATCTTCTCAGCATCAGTCAGTTCTGTGACAGAGGATATGATGTTTCTTTTGAAAGAGAGAAGTGTCAGATCCTTCACAAGAAGAATGGAAAGCCTGCTCTTCAAGGAGTAAGGAAAGGTGACTTGTTCATAGCTGATCTGAACTCGGGATTCAAAGATGAAGTTAATTGTTTTTATGCTAAAGCTTCATCAGATGATAGTTGGCTATGGCACAAGAAGATGTCTCACCTTAACTTCAAAACTATGAACTCTTTAGTCAAGAGGGAATTAGTTAGAGGTTTGCCTCAGATGGAATTTACACAGGAAGGACTGTGTGAGGCATGCCAGAAAGGAAAGTGAAAGAAAGCTTCTCACAAGGGCACTGATACATCATCAATAACTGAACCTCTTCAGCTACTGCACATGGATTTGTTTGGTCCAGTTAATGTGATGTCCATGTCAAAGAAACAATATGCACTTGTGATTGTTGATGACTATTCAAAATATACATGGGTTTTATTCCTACATTCCAAGGATGAGACCCCATTCCTGGTGATTGGCCACATAAAGTTGATTGAGCTGGATTCTAGATTCCCTGTTAAAGCCATAAGGTCAGATAATGGTACTGAATTCAAGAATGCCATTCTAAATGACTTTTGTGCTGATAAAGGAGTAACAAGACAGTATTCTGCCCCTAGAACTCCTCAACAAAATGGAGTAGTGGAAAGAAAGAATCGTACATTGATTGAAGCAGCTAAGACCATGCTAAGTGAGTCCAAACTTCCAACGTATTTTTGGGCTGAAGCAGCGAATACAACTTGTTATACTCAGAATCGAACTTTAATCAACAAGGACTTAATGAAGACTCCGTATGAGATCATGAACAACAAGAAACCAACTGTCAAGTACTTTCATGTATTTGGAGCAAAATGCTTTGTGCTTATAGATGACAATGTTAAACGTGGCAAGTTTGATGCAAAGGCACAAGAAGCTATTTTTGTTGGATATTCCAGAAGATCTTACAGGGTCTATGTGATTGGCAGTCACACAGTAAAGGAAAGTGTCAATGTTACTTTTGATGACACTAAGTTCCCCAGTATCCAAAAAGAAGACTCATCTGAAAAGCTGAAGTTTGATAACTTGCCAGACTCAGAATCAGATGATGAAGCCCCACCTGAAGTTATTGCTGGTGATGATAATAATAATGATGATAATGATCATGGTGATGGTGGTGGAAACACTAGTAACAATGGAGATACCACCAACACTGGAGAAGAATCATCAAGGCAATCAAGCAACAACTCAGGGGGAGCAAATGAAGGATCAGCTAGTCACTCACAACATCAAAGTGAATTTCAAGGTGAATCATCAAGATCAAATCTTCCAAGATAGACTGTTTGGAATAGAGCTCATCCTTTTGAGCTGATCATTGGTGATCCAGATGTTGGAGTTAAAACTAGAAGAGCTTCTCAGAATGAATGTCTTTTCTCAGCATTTCTATCTAAAATGGAGCCAAAGAAAACTGAGGAAGCACTGACTGATCCAGATTGGGTGATTGCTATGCAAGATGAACTCAATCAATTTGAACAACAGCAAGTCTGGAAGCTGGTACCCAGGCCAAAGAACAAGAAAGTAGTTGGTACAAGATGGGTATACAGAAACAAGCTAGATGAGGATGGCATTGTTACAAGGAACAAGGCAAGACTGGTTGCACAAGGGTATTCACAAGCTGAAGGCATTGACTATGATGAAACCTATGCACCAGTGGCTAGACTTGAGGCCATCAGGATGTTCTTAGCATTTGCTGCTTACTCCAATTTTAAAGTCTATCAAATGGATGTTAAGAGTGCATTCCTGAATGGTGAACTTGATGAAGAAGTGTATGTGGAACAGCCCCCGGGCTTTGAAAATCAGGAGCTGCTGGACTTTGTGTACTTTCTCTTCAAGGCTATCTATGGTCTCAAACAAGCCCCAAGAAAATGGTATGACACTCTCTCTGGTTTTCTTTTAGAAAATGGTTTTGTTAGAGGTATCATAGACAAAACTCTTTTTTCAAAGAAACACAAAAATGATATGATATTAGTCCAAGTCTATGTGGATGACATCATATTTGGGTCTACTAATGATAATCTCTGTAAGAGATTTGCTGAGCTTATGCAGAGTAAGTTTGAAATGAGTATGATGGGTGAGCTGAAGTTCTTTCTTGGATTACAAGTAAGTCAAAGGTCAAATGGTATATTTATTTGTCAATCCAAGTATCTCAAAGAACTCCTCAAGAAGTATCACATGGAGGATTCAGCATAAGCAAGGACTCCATCTTCAACAGCAATCAAACTTGGAGCTTCTGACAAGTCTATCAAGGTAGATGTTACAAGCTACAGAGGTATGATTGGCTCCTTACTCTATCTTACTGCAAGTAGACCAGATATTATGTATGCTACATGCTTGTGTGCAAGGTTCCAAGCGGACCCTAGAGATGTACATCTCGTTGCTGTGAAAAGAATCTTGAGATATCTTAAGGGTACACCTAATCTAGGTATCTGGTACCCTAAAGATTCTGGTTTTAATCTTGTTGGATATACAGATTCTGATTATGCAGGTAGTGTTGTGGATAGAAAGAGCACCTCTGGGAGTTGTCAATTCCTAGGAGGTAGGTTGATTTCCTGGTATAGCAAGAAACAGCAAACAGTTTCCAATTCAACAGCAGAAGCTGAATATATTGCTGCTGGAAGCTGTTGTGCTCAGATCTTATGGATACGGAATCAATTAAAGGACTATGGCTTTGCATTAGACAAAATTCCCATATTTTGTGATAATACAAGTGCCATAGCAATCTCCAACAACCCTGTGCAGCACTCGAGAACGAAGCACATTGATATCAGGTATCATTTCATCAGAGAGCATGTCATGAATGGAACTGTGGAGTTACATTTTGTACCCACAGAAGAACAGACTGCAGATATATTCACTAAATCTGTTGACGAATCCACATTTATCAAGTTAGTTGGTAAATTGGGTATGTTAAACAGTCTTAGTGATTAACAATATCTCTGTCATGTTTGTTCTTTAAAAATTCATTTTCTCGTCATTTAAATGATATTCACTGTCAATTCTCATTTAATAGCACATGCTTGTGTATTTAAATAGCTCTAAATATGTTATTTTCTTTAAAAATATTTTTCTCATATTTTTTAAGTAGAGAAATGTATTTTTATTGAAAATATATTTATTTAGAATTATTTAGGTATTTTTCAGATTGTAAATATTGTTATTTGAATTTTTTCTGCAAGTTTATATTAATTTTATGCATTTCTATAATATTCTGCATATTTTTCTAGGATTTATGGAATTTTCTGTGAATTTTTCTAGGTTTTTAAGTATTTTTGATGCTTTTTTATAAGTTTTTCAGTATTTTTCTGTAAATATTCGAATTAAATTCTGAATTTTTCCTAAGTCTTCCCAGTTTTACACTAGGAAGACTACCGGGAAAACTAAGAATTTTTAGTTTTTGTTTTTTGTTTTTTCCTTGTATTTTTAAGTCTTTTCCTAAGTCTTCCCAGTTTTTGAACTAGGAAGACTATCGGGAAGACTTAGAAATATATTTATTATTTTCTATTTTTCCTTTATTATAATTTCCGGAAAACTATCTAGTTTGTACTAGGAAGACTACCAGGAAGACTATCCTAAGTCTTCCCGATTGTCTTCCCAATACAAATTTAAAAAAAAACGCTTCGTTTATTTCTCTTCAGTTTAACAGTTATTTTTATTAATATATATATATATATATATATATAGATACACACATACACTGCACACACATTGCCTTAGCAGTTTTTAGTCTTTTCAGTTTTTCAAATTCCCCCCATTCGTGTTCAATCATTCTTGTTCAGAAGCTTTGATTTTAAGACCTTTGTTGCTCAAGTATTAACTTAGCAAACCTGTTCTGTTCTTTTAAAATCTAATTCTTTAAGTCGAATTGCTGCTGTTTTTTTCTTTCTTATTTCGACTTAAGTGTTCTTAAGTTTGCTAAGGATTTCTTGTCTTTTTCTGATCAAAGTAGTTTCTGAGGTGTTGAATTGTGTGTAGAACTGTGTGTGTGGTTAGAATCATTTGCCCAATTCAGTTTTTGCTTTTCTAGTACTAAGGTCGAATTTTTAGGATTAAAAATTAAAATTTGGTTAATTTTAATAGAATTGTAATTTTTTGGATTTTAAGTAATGTTAATTAATTCTAAAAATCCCTAAAATTTTAATTTTATTTTAAGTTAATTAAAATTTCTTGTTTTTCAAAAATGGATCCTAATTTTGAACTTGTGTTAAATAATTATGTTGGGTATTTTGATCCTTTAAAATGCAAGGTGGAACGGTTTAGACCGTGGATTCAATTTTTAAATAGCAATACATGTGTTAGTTATGCTATTTGTGCCAATGCACTTCTGAAAATTGATCCATTAAGGATGTTGTGTTCAAGTGCTGTTATTGCTGAAGATTCAAAATCGTTTACTTTCATTATTTTAAACCAGCAATATACAGTTACTTTTGATTTATTTTGTGATGTGTTGCATTTTCCAAAGGACAGGTTTGATCCCTTACCCACTGATGATGAGTTATCACAGTTCTTTGTGAATATTCATTATCAGGGTCCCTTTCAAATGGTTAAATTGTCCAAGAGTTTTGTTGTAAGGGAATGGGATCTGTTCTTTGATACTATAGCTAGGGTATTTGGTAACTGCACAAAAACAAACTTTCATTGCATTACCAGTCTTAATCAATACATTGCCTATGCTATAGTATTTGGTCGTAGATTGAACTTTGCTGAGATTCTGTGGAACCTATTGCTCAACAGGCTTGCTCACTCTAGGAGAGATTCTGATAATGGTGTGAAAGTAAGGTGTTGGTACCCTCGCTTTCTAACTCTTATCATTAATCATCTTCTCACTGCTGAGCAGGTAGAACTGTTTCGAGAAGCTAGATTTGAAACCTCTCCAACCACAGACACCAAATTCTACACCAGACTTGATGTCTCATCCAAATTTCTCAATATACCTGTTCTTGTTTCACCATTGATGAGTCAATTCATTAATCTTCCTATCTTTGGTGAACAAGTTCCTCAACCACATCCAGTTCCACTACAGGTAGTTATTCCTAACTCTGGTTCTTCTTCTGGTACTTCAATTGAAACCCAAGTGGTTGTTAGGGCTGACCCAGAGATTGTAGAACCACAGTCTCTGACCCAGGTCATAGAGCCATACAGAGAGTCAAACACTTCTGATACACAACCTGAGCCTACTATTCAAACCAGTTCAAGAAGAGTTAGTGATATACCTGAAATGAGTGTTCCCACAGCTCTGTCTCCACCCTTAAAGAAAAGAAAAACCTATAGGGAGACAACTGTAAGCCCATCTGTATCCTCTCAAAAGGATATGGACATTGATATGGCCACTACACAGTCTCTGGAGACATCCTCTCAACAGGATGGATCTATTGAAATTCGCCATAGGGCCATGGCATCTTGTACTGAGTCAAGCACACTCCCATTACTCACAATGGGAGAAGATATCCATATAGATGACACTCAGGACACCATGCCAGGAGAGCACTTTACTTTTGACTTTGAAACAGTGCCTACCATAGTTACGGTAGAAGTGCCTTCACAGGCATCAGAGGGAAAATCTGATTCTTCGCCACCAATAATAGAATCATTTTCTCCCCTCCCAGAGGGAACATCTCTGGCTCCCCTAAGGGGTTTTTCACTCGCAGTTTATACTGGAGAAAGTGAAAGGCAACTTGATGAGTCTGTCCCTGAAGAAATTCAGTATACAATGTCAAATATTTTGACAGACTTATTCAGGGATCGGGAATTGCGAACTCCCATTGCACCACCACTGACCTCTCTTGAAGGGGCTAGGGTGATTTTTCCTGCAGGTACATCTACTGAGAATCTTGACAGACAGTTAGTGGTGAGAGATATGAATCAAACACCGAGTGAAACACAAGCACGTGAGTTGAGTGAAACACCACTGAGAGCAATTGAGGTGAGTGCACACACTGACACAAACACTGCTTTGTTGAACCAGCTAGCTGATCTACAAAGGAAGTTACAAGAAACCCAGGCTGAGAACAATCTTCTGAAAGCACAAGTGGTTGCACAATCTACCACCTCTGTATCAAATCAGCTGGGTACTGTGAAAGATGACCTGGAAGGATTGAAGAATAATCTACTCCCGAGGCTAAATTCAATCCAACAATCTCAAGTACTGGTGGCTTCAGACATCTCTGATCTCACAACGTCAAATGCTCAGATATCGGAGAGTGTCAAGGAGATTGCTTCTATTTCTACCAAGGTGGACTTTATTCTGCAAACATCTGATGAAAACCAGAGGTTTAATGAACAAAGGATGTCTAGGATTGAAGGCGGAATGGAGCATCTTAATGAAGGGATGAAGCACCTATACAACATGATCAAGAATTCACATCAACCTACTGAAGAGCAAAGAACATTCTTTGAGGTAGATGATGATGAGGATGATGATGCTGATGAAGGAGGAGATGGGAGAGAAAGAGGAGAGATAAGGAGAACATCTGAGGTGAATCCTAGGGCTTCCACAGCTCAAACTGTAGAGGATTCCTCAACTAAGGTGGAGAAGGAGAAAGAAGGAGGAAACAGAGAAGCTGGAGGAGCTTCTGGAAAGGATAAGGGTAAAGGTAAACAATCACTGGAGGATACTGTCTTTGATGATGCCTACTACTACCACGGTGAACAGGATGACTTCCATTATGACACATCTGGTGATCTGGAGAAGACCATACCTGAAGAAGCTTTTGGTGAGGAGGAGGTTGAGGAGGCAGCAAACTTTGAGGATTGGGAGGATGAAGCTGATCTATATACACCTGACCCTTTGTTTCAGAAGGAGTTGAAGAAACAGCAAGCAGAGCTAAGGAGAAAGGAGGATGAGAATGCCAAGGTCTCCGACATCATATCTCAGAAGCTGAAAATTCAAAAGGCTGAACATGAAGACAAACAACGTCTTCATAGTATTCATGTCAAAGAAAGGAGATTGGATGTGAGGATGAAGCAAGGAAGCAAGTGGGATAAAGCAAGGGAGATGTTTGATATCCCTCAGAGAGGCACAAACAATGATGCTACTTTTATGAAGCTGCTTGAGAAGATCAGAACTGTTAATCCAGACAACTCATTATATATGAAGGCATTGAAGGAAGATATCCTAAGGATTACGTCTGCATTTGATCAAGTGAGGTAAGAACTGTTCATCTATGTCTCAAGTGCGCTTGAAGGGTCATTCACCATTTCTCTTGACCTCCTACAAAGAAGATCTCTATCTGAATTGTGGATTCTGATGAGTAAAGTAAAGAGATATTCTTGATTGAATGAGCTTCTATATGACCGGCTTAGAGATTCTGCTATAAAGGCCAGTCCTCAAGTTGTACATTTTCCTTATGAAGTCAAAATCTACAGAGGTACAACTTTAGAGACTGTGAGGCTGGATCCTGATTCCATGAAGCTACAGACTGCTATGCAACTGGTGAAGTTGGAGAATCTTCTTAGAACTTCTGGGTTTGCTTCTGTAGAGAAGTCTGAAGTTGCTGATATGATTTCAGACTACTGCACGGAGAAAATTCCAAGATATGCTCAGATGAAGAATAGATTGAAGAAGATCACCAATCAACCAGTAATGCCAAGTGGTGTGGTTTCTGAAAGTGATCGTGTCCTTGACAAAGATCTTCTAGTCACCTTGCAAGAAGCTGAAGAAGGTGAAATTAGAGACTAAAGGCATGATGTAGTTAGATCATTTGTAAATGTTATATGTTTAGAGCTAGGTAAATCAAGATAGGGAAAATTTATCATTTGTTCAGGCTAGAGGAACATCTATCTTGTATTTATCTTTATTGTTTGAATCTGGAATTTGTTATATTTAATCCAGAACTTTTTATTATTTGCTTGGCTCTTAAAAGTCTTATCTTTTCTTGTTTTAGTTGAGTTATCCTCTAGAGTATTTGGTTGTTATTGTCTAACAAGCAAATAGGGGGAGATTGAAAGGCATATGTCTAGTCCTATTTGTAAACACCGAGGATTCTACTCAACTTTAATTAAGATGTAATAAGTAAATAATAAAAATCATATGTCACAGGAATCTCAGAAGGTTATATCTGTCAAAGAATGAAGATTAAAGTCATCTACAGACTTGAAGTGATTCTACATTGAAAGAAGCTCAATTTATTGATCAAGCCTCAATGAAGTATTCAAGCTCAGTGGATTTATTAAAGTGACGGAGATTTCAAGTGGTGACAGAAAAAGATACTGGTTACAGAGTTCTTGAATGAGAAGGAGGTGAATCACTATTTAAAGTCAAATTGATAAAGAACAGACATTGTCGTTAGTCACTCATGAACCAGACAGTGCATCGAGTGTCAACGTACTATTGTGTTTGTTATTTATCTAAGTTTTAAGTGATTCTGGAATTAATTGAGAAGATAACTAATTCTATTTATTCTCTTATAAATAATTAATATTATTAAGTATATTATTTATTAAATTAATTCTGCAAAGAATTAATTTAATACATAATTTATTTAGTTAATTATTTAAATTAGAATAAAAATGAACTAGGAAGACTTAGATTTAAACTAGGAAGACTCTGTTTTTTAAACTAGGAAGACTCACTAGTGAGTCTTCCCGATTGTCTTCCTAGAGCAAATCTAAGTTTTCCCGAGAGTCTTCCTAAGCCATTCCTAGTCTTCCCGAGAGTCTTCCAAGGCCAAAATGATAGTTTTTCTGCTTGTCTTCCTAGTACAAATTCAGAATTGTCAAGTGGATTTGCACGTGGGTTGATTAAAGAAAAGCAAAGGTATTAATGCAAGGCAGGAGACTTTACAATCATATTATCACAACACAGAAGAAAGAACACAGAGCATTCAATATCAAAACTCATTCGACTGTCTTCATTTCTTTCAAACAGCAAAGCCATTAAATTCCTCAAGTGTTTTAATTCTTGACTTGATCTTCACATTAAATTCATAAGGATCATTTCACTTGTACTGCTTTAGCTTTCTAGCGGATCATAATCCCTAGATTTTATATCGAACTACTTTTTAGTATTCGATCCTTTTTATTACAAAAATAGATAAATTCATGTCGAATTTATTCTAGATTTGTTTTATTAAGTTCTTTGTAATCAGTGATCAAAATTGTAACACCCCTCAAGTTTAATAGAGTTTCTATTTAACTTGAATATTGTTTCAGTTTTTATTCCGCATTAATTTGTTCTAAATTGTTTAATCTTAAACGAACAAATTTCGATAAAACGGTATAGTTTGTATTCAACCCCCCTTCTACAAACTTATCAGGACCTAACACGAGCCTATCGCTTTCTTTCCTTTAGGTAAATCAACTAATTCCCAGGTTTTATTAGCAAACAAGGCTGCAAGTTCCTTCTACACTGCTTCCACCCATACAGATTGAAGAGAAGCTTCTCTGTAGTTACGAGGTTCGGACAAAGTAGTGATTTGAGAAGTAAAAGCTTTATGAGCTGTTATTGTAGAATCATAAGTCACAAGATTGCGCCAGTGGGTAGATTTAATTGTGTCAAGTTGTCCAAGATTGCATTGATAAGAAGACAAATAGCTAGGAGGTTGTCGAATTCTGGTTGATTGTCTTTGCACTATAGGCGCACTAGATGTATTGGAATGGACATATTCTGTCGGGGAATTTGTTGCAAGTGATTCTGTAGACACACGGTCAGCTGAAGGGGGACTAGTAGGAGGTGAAAAAGAAGAAGTATGTGGAGTTTGATGAATATGCTCATCAAATAAGGAACTATCAGGTGCAGTAGAATAAGGAAGAAAGAAAGTATTGAGGTAAGTGTTTTGAGAAGAAACAGAAGACAAGATATGATAGGGAAAATGATGCTCATAAAAAACTACATCTCGAGAAACATAAATTTGTTGTGTTTGAAGATCTAAGACTTTATACCCCTTTTGTGTGGGGGGATATCCAAGAAACACTAATGGTGATGCACGAGGATCAAACTTATTGTGATGGACTTTGTTGGTTGACACAAAACATAAACAACCAAAGATTCGAAGATGATCTAAAGAGGGAGAATTATGAAATACCTTTTGGTAAGGAGTAGAATAGCCAATGCTACTAAGAGGCATTCGATTTATTAGATATGCTGCACATAAGATGCACTCGCCCCAGTATTTGTCAGGAATCTTGGATTGATGAAACAGTGCACGAGCTGTCTCCAAGAGATGTCTGTGTTTGCGTTCAACAACCCTGTTCTGTTGAGGGGTGTAATTACAACTAGTTTGATGCATAATCCCCTTAGAATTATAGAATGAAATCAAATCCCTTGAAGCAAATTCTAGTGCATTATCAGAACGAATACACAAGACTTTGGAATGGAATTGAGTCTCAACAAACTGAATAAAGTCTATTAGAATTTGTACCACATCAGACTTGTACTTAACTAAATGAATCCACGTATACCTACTATAGTCATCAACTATAGTTAAAAATTGAGTACAACCATTATGGTTTTTAACTTTGTAGGGTCCCCAAAGATCAATATGAAGAAGTTCAAGTATTGCAGTACTTTTGATGGTGCTGGTAGAAAAGGAATTCCTTGTGTGTTTTGCTTTAGGACAAATCTGACAAATATTTGTTTTGGCAAATTCTTTAATATCACAATTAGGTTGTAGCAGTTTTATTTGATGGAATGGCAAGTGTCCCAATCTTAAATGCCAGAGCTTAGCTGATTCGATTGCTGCAGTAGAGAGACAAGCTTTTGCAGGAATATTGGTACATTTTGACGAAAAAGAAACTGCAAACAGTCCATTATGCAGATCACCAAGAGGCAGTAGAAGATCTTTCTGAAAATGGTCCTGTAGAAAACATTGAGTATCAGTGAAAACTAATTTAGAATTCATATCTTTGCATAACCTTGTTAGTATTAGTACTCTAGAGACAATACTTTTATGTTTTAAAGAAAACATTTTATTATTATAAATTATGTTTTATTGATTATTGTTATTATTTTATTATGTCTTTATTTACTGCGTTATAAATGTTTGCATAATAAATGTCCTTGGAATTATGATACGTATTCGATATCTTTAAGTATGTGACTTAAAAATGAGATTATAGGAATAATATCTTTATTCCTAAATATCCCTAGTCGAGTGTTATTATTTGAGGACAATAATAATGCACAGAGACTAGTATGTTTTTTGACTGATGACCACATCTCATTGGTCATAGGTATGGTGATACTAAAGTCAAAACATAGGTGCATGTAAGAGTACATGACACTGGACTGACCCGCCGTGAGATTACACATGTTAATAGTGTCATAAGTAATTTTCACTGTGATAATGGTGTAATGATCCTTAGACCTAAAATCATTATATTTTTATACGAGAATTAATATACTTTGATTACATTAAAAGTTACCTTTGACCGGGTGATGATAAAAGTGGACACTGGGTATATTATAAATCATATGAGAAATATGAATGATCTAGATGGGATTTAACCCTCCTAATTTTAGGAGCGATATTATTGGCCTCTTGTTTGAGTGAGACTAAGAAATGAACGGCCGTGCTCAAATGTTGATTTGATTTATTAGTCTACTCATCGATCAAGAAAACTAAGATTAAATTATGAAGAGGATGACACATTACATGCCTCGAGTTTAATCTATAATATTAAGGTTAAAGAGATTATATTACATGGAACATTATTCACGAAAGGCTTAATCGAATCACCGATTTAATTATTATTACTTGGGTGACAATGATGTATTACTAGATGCCTCTCATTGTTTACAATTTTAATTAGTTATTAAAATTATTACCGACGTAATAATAACCTACAGGGTCACACACAAAGAACGCTTGAAGGAGAAATAATTTAAATTATGAATTTAAATTTAAATAAGTAATTTATTCTATTTATAATATTAATTAAGTATGACGTGATTAATTATTTAAATAGAAAATGGAATTACTTAAACTAGTTCTGAAATTAATTATTAATTAATTAAGTGCGACTTAATTAAATAATAAATTGGAATTTCGGGTTAGTATTTTATTATAATTGGATTATAATTAGAAAACTATTTTCCTCTCTGTATATAAACTCTAAAAGAGGGCTGATTTTAATGTGAAAAACGTTTTTATTTTAAAACCCTAGCCGCTT
This sequence comes from Heracleum sosnowskyi, assembly GCA_030848705.1. NCBI lineage: Eukaryota > Viridiplantae > Streptophyta > Magnoliopsida > Apiales > Apiaceae > Heracleum > Heracleum sosnowskyi. The sequence goes on from CM061235.1 coordinate 61,168,215, forward strand.
ATGAGAGCAAGAAAAGAGAGAGAGAAAGAAACAGTTTTCGGGTGCTAGTACACATCAATCCTTCAAGAAAAGCGTTCGTGTGGATAACGTAGAGTGTAGATCGCGAGAGCGGGATACATGGTGATTGAACAAGCTTTGGATATCCATTAATCTTCTATTAATGAACTGTTAAAGCTTCTTAAGATATTTGTTCTTAATCTCCGAATTAAATCTTTTGTTTTCGCATGGATCCTACGGATGATTTTCGAATTTTGATTTATTTTTACGTTTTCCGTTGCGTTTATGTGCTCGAAACCCTTCAATGGTATCAGAGCTACTTGCGAAACGTTTTAATTCGGTTGTGTGTTTAACAATTTTTGATATATATGCATATTTGCGATCTACCATGTTTTTGTGTTGATTTATATATATGTATGTATATGTTTTTGAATATATGATATTCATGAGGATTTGATAATCATGAGATGATTGTGTATATTGTTGTATGTATATGATACATGTTTAATCGAATTATGATAATCGTATTCGATACGATTTCTGAATACGATGCGCAGATTTAGTGAAATTTGTATACTCTGTCATATTTTCGCCGAAAATACCTTTTCGGAAAGGGAAACGGGCGTCTGAACAAAACTGACATAGTCACTCGTTCGTCTGTAAGGCGTTTGACGTCGTTTACTGTCTGTAAACAGCGATTTAATGTTTTCAGAATTCTGATTCTGATTATCTAATTTACACTTTATTTGATTTCTATGATTGGATCATGAGAAATATGATATGGTATGATATGTTATTAATTGTTATATGAGCATGGTGATTGGTTATGGCCTAATGCCCCATAAGATAGTGGTTTTATTTTAATGGTTTGGTTTCTAAATACGACTTGCATGTCGTTATTCCTTGCAATGTTTAAATCTCGAATGTAACTCGAGTTCTACTTGTAAGTTCAGTAGGATAGGTTGTTTTATTTATGTAATATATATGAAGACATCCAAGATGGAGAACCAAGGAAGCATTACAAGGAGGTAAGCAAGGAGGCAAGTTAAAGCTTGAAGACTTGTAACATTGTATTGTATTTTGATACCACCATAGATTGACCTTGATTTTTCCATTAGCTTGGAAAGATCACATAGGTTGGGCCATAACCAAACACGTTTACGCACTTTACATATATGATGCATGTGATGATGATATGTATGCGTAGTTATAATGATGCATGCTTTAATTAGATTAAACATGCATGTATTAGATACGTCACCCATGCCATGTTTGGTACACAAGATAAAATCTGTAACGATTCAAGATTTTAAAATTGAACAAAAACGAACATGAGATTCCTGTGTTTATGAAACACGTATGAATTTCAAATTTTGATATAGGGCGATTTTGACAAAAATACAAGCATCGCTTGTAAGAAAGGCAGGTTTTAAGTGAGACCACTGTGACTCCTCCGACGGACTGGAAATCAAGCCATTGATAAATTTTGATTTGAAGTACTTAGTTCAAGGAAAAATTGGAAATCTCTTGATGATGGGATCATGGTCGTTTTAATAATAACAAATCCCTAAAGTTAAAATATTAAGTCAATTAGATGCCTTCCAATGGGCAACACTCGTCAAGACCTGGATCGAGAAAGAGTGGGTTCGCCAAAGCGAAGCACTCCAATCTATCGTGGTAAGACGCGATGAAGTAAATGTGATACTTAACTGTTAGACCATTGGGTTAGACTTAACTAAGTTACCACAATATGATTGTGAACTTAGAGGCATGAAGCTTGGTATGATTTATTAGATAAATGTGAACAAATGTTGTTCTACCAAACTTTCCAAGAGTTATATATGATATAATTGACAAGAGTTGTCTACCTAAATAAATCATGTTTTGGGAGTAAAGCCAAAGATGACCTTAAGCATGACGAAATATGGATCTTGGCTCACTAGAAAGATTTAAGAGAAATACTTTCTGAATTAATAGTTAGGGCTATTTATTTGATAAAAATAGTGGGAGGTATATAATGATATACCATAATCACTTAAACATAATAATTAATAAATTTGCAGCCTAGATTAATTTTGTGCACTTTAATATTGTAGCTATCAAATGACAAATAACACAAACAACTTCTCTATGCGATTAGTCCTTGAGAAGGACAAGCTGACAGGAACAAATTTCCTCGACTGATATAGGAGCTTGAGGATCGTCCTTAGGCACCACGATGTTAGTCAAATTCTTCTTACCTTTTAGCTGAGAATGTGACATGTGGCGAACATAATGCTTATTGGAAGCAAATTGATGATTCGACTGATGATGCTTCATGTTTCATGCTTGTAACTATGAGTGTTGAGCTTAAGAAACAATATGAGCATATGGATGCTTATGAGATATTTGAGCACCTTAAAAGATGTTTGAGGAAAAGGCTCGTCAAAAGGGATTTGACAATAGCAAGACACCATACACCTACAAGTAGGGAAAGTGAGATTCGGTTGGTCCAAATGTTCTAAAGATGATAGGGTATAATGAGTACCTTGATTATTATTTTTTGGGTTTCAAGATTGGTCTAGAGACTTAGAATGATTTGATCATACAAATCTTTGAACAATAACTATTCTCAATTAGTTAGTGAACAACGAAATAAATGAGATAGACATAGCACCCATTAAGTTGTGAAGCACGTTGAGAACTGCTGTAAGCAACATGATAAATGCATGGACTACTCCCATAATGATGGTGAATGTATGAATGTTTTGGGAAATGAAAATGGAATGGAAAGAAGAAGAAGATTTGATCTAATTCTATAGCCATATTAAACTCCAATCCCAAAGATGTTTTGTCGCCTAAAGGAGGTGTTGCTAATTAAAGAAGACGATTGTCGCTTCTGTGGAAAACCGAAAGACTGGAAATTAAACTGTCATGCTTATTTGGAATATCTAAGAAGAAGACCGGCGAGGTTCAAGCTTCAGGTTTCGGGTTAGAATTGGAGCAAAAGTTGTTGCTCTAGTTGAAGTAACTCGTTTCTTAATTTTGCCTATAAGGCTAAGTTTAGAACTTGATAATTGTAACTACGTGCCTCTAAGAGTAGAGACATTATATTGGTTTCTTGTATGGACAAGAAAGGTTTTTCATTTTAATTGGATATATAACAGTTGTTGTTTATTACATTTCAATGAAAAGGTTAATGATGTTGCACAATTAGTTAACAATTTATATGTTCTAAATATGACTCAAATCAAACATTACCTTTGGCACTGTAATTAAGGCCATATTATAAGAAATGCATTTCCAATTTACATACTGATGGATGATTGGATAAGTTTGATTATGAATCATACGAAGAATGCGAATCTTGGTTTATTTGGTAAAAAGACAAAAAGCCCCTTTTACTAGAAATGGTGAAAGGGTCATCGAACGATTATGACTTATACATGGTGATGTATGTGGTCATATACGTACGATGGCAGAAGGTAGGTTTTACTACTTTATAGCGATTACTAATGATTTCAGTAGATACAAATATGGATATCTTTTGAAGAACAAATTAGAATCTTTTGAAAAGTTCAAAGAATATTAAGCTGAAGTAGAAAAGGTTCAAAGAAAGGGGTTTCTAAGAACTAAAATCACACTTTGTTGGACATAGTGCGATGGATGATGAGTCAAGAGGATCTTCCAATAAGTTTATGGGGTTATACCCTAGAGACATGTGCATATACACTAAACCGCGTTCCTACTAAAATGGTTCAGGAGACACCATATAAGATATGGACTGAGAAAAGTCAGAGCATGTCATTTATGAAAATTAGGGGATGCCAAGCATTTGTGAAACGTTTAACCTCGGACAAGCTAGGACCAAAATCAGATAAATGTAATTTTTTGGGATACCAAATTAAAACAAAAGGGGTATTACTTCATTAATCCTCCAGAGAACAATGTGTTTGTTGCTCGAACTGCTGTATTTCTTGAGAGAGAATTTCTTTCTAAAAGAAATAGTGGGAGGAAAATAGATCTCGATGAGGATCGAGAACCATGAGATAACATTGAACTAAAGTTGGAACAAGAGCAGAATGTACAATAAAATGTTAATGACAATACTGCTCAAGAAACACAGGTTGTTCGTAGGTCTGGTAGGATTCACCATGAGTCCGAGAGATATTATGAATTTCTCTTGACTCAGGATGGTGATGTAACGCTTGTGAATAATTATAATGAGCCTTTTACCTACCAAGACGCTATGAACATTCCAAGATCTAAAAGTTGGCAGGAGGCCATGAAATCTAAGATGGATTCCATGTATGAAAAACCAAGTATGGACTTTGGTTGATCCACCTAAAGGGGTAAAACCTATAAGGTGCAAGTGTGTTTTCAAGAAGAAAACTGACATGGATAGTAATGTACAGACCTATAAGGCATGACTGGTGGCAAAAGGTTTCAAGTAAATTCATGGTATTGACTATGATGAAACTTACTCACCAGTGGCAATGGTCAAGTCCATCAGGATTTTGCTTGCTTACTATGACTACGAAATCTGGCAAATGGATGTCAAGACTACTTTCTTAAATGGGAGCGTTGAAGAGGTTGTGTACATGACACAACCTGATGGTTTTGTAGATCCAAGTTTTATTAGAATGGTTTATAAGATAAGTCGATCCATTTATGGATTAAAGTAAGCCTCGAGGAGATGGAATATACGTTTTGATGAAACAGTCAAATAGTTTGGCTCTATTCAAAATGAAGATGAACCGTGTGTTTACAATAAGGTTAGTGGGAGCCATGTGGCATTCCTAGTATCATATGTAGATGATATACTACAAGTAAGTAATGACATTCTTTCTCAACAGACTGTTAAGACTTGGTAGAGAAATAGTTTCTAGATGAAAGACTTAAGAGATGTGTCCTATATCTTAGGGATCATGATCTATAGAGATAGATCATGAATATTTTTCGGCTTAAGTCAGAGTACATACATTGACAATGTATTACACCAATTAGGGATGCAAAGAGGCTAAAAAGTAAATGTTCCCATGTCTATGAGATAGTGATCTCAAAATAAATGGTCTAAAATCATTGGATGATATGGACCACATTAGTGTAGTTCTATATGCTTCGGAAATTGGTTTCATAATGTATGTGATGATATGTACTCGTTATGATGTCTCGTATGCTTTAAGCATGACGATCAGGTACCAGTCTAATCCAAGTGATGGTCACTTGATTGGAATCAAGAATATTCTTAAGTGCCTGAAGAGTACTAAAGACTCATTCTTGGTATATGGAGGAGATGGGAAGCTGGATGTAAAATGTTACACGGATGTTAGTTTCTAGACAGACAGGACGGTTTTGTGTCTTAGTCTGGATTTGTGTTTTGTCGAAATAGATGTGTTGTAAGCTAGAATAGTTCATAGCAAGAACCGTAAATGATTCTACAATTGAGGCTTAGTATATTGATACTAGCGAAGTAGCCAAAGAGGATGTTTTGGGAATTTACTAAGGCGATATCACCTTATTAATGAGATTAATGATCAAGGAGATATACTTATATGTAAAGTGCATACTATTAATAATATTGCAGAACCACTGACTAAGGCTTTGTCGCAGCAGAAGCATGTAAGTCACACTAGTTCCAAATGTATTGGATACATGGGATATTGGCTCTAGTGCAAGTGGGAGATTGTTAGTATTAGTGCTCTAGAGACAATACTTTTATGTTTTAAAGAAAACATTTTATTATTATAAATTATGTTTTATTGATTATTGTTATTATTGTTATTATGTCTTTATTTACTGCGTTATAAATGTTAGCATAATAAATGTCCTTGGAATTATGATACGTATTCGATATCTTTAAGTATGTGACTTAAAAATGAGATTACATGAATAGTATCTTTATTCCTAAATATCCCTAGTCGAGTGTTATTATTTGAGGACAATAATAATGCACAGAGACTAGTATGTTTGTTGACTGATGACCACATCTCATTGGTCATAGGTATGGTGATACTAAAGTCAAAACATAGGTGCATGTAAGAGTACATGACACTGGATTGACCCGCCATGAGATTACACATGTTAATAGTGTCATAAGTAATTTTCACTGTGATAATGGTGTAATGATCCTTAGACCTGAAATCATTATATTTTTATACGAGAATTAATATACTTTGATTACATTAAAAGTTACCTTTGACCGGGTGATGATAAAAGTGGACACTGGGTATATTATGAATCATATGAGAAATATGAATGATCTAGATGGGATTTAACCCTCCTAATTTTAGGAGCGATATTATTGGCCTTTTGTTTGAGTGAGACTAAGAAATGCACGACCGTGCTCAAATGTTGATTTGATTTATTAGTCTACTCATCGATCAAGAAAACTAAGATTAAATTATGAAGAGGATGACACATTACATGTCTCGAGTTTAATCTATAATATTAAGGTTAAAAGGATTATATTACATGGAACATTATTCACGAAAGGCTTAATCGAATCACCGATTTAATTATTATTACTTGGGTGGCAATGATGTATTACTAGATACCGCTCATTGTTTACAATTTTAATTAGTTATTAAAATTGTTACCAACGTAATAATAACCTACAGGGTCACACACAAAGAACGCTTGAAGGAGAAATAATTTAAATTATGAATTTAAATTTAAATAAGTAATTTATTCTATTTATAATATTAAGTAAGTATGACTTGATTAATTATTTAAATAGAAAATGGAATTACTTAAACTAGTTCTGAAATTAGTTATTAATTAATTAAGCGCGACTTAATTAAATAATAAATTGGAATTTCGGATTAGTATTTTATTATAATTGGATTATAATTAGAAAACTATTTTCCTCTCTATATATAAACTCTAAAAGAGGGCTGATTTTAATGTGAAAAACGTTTTTATTTTAAAACCCTAGCCGCTTATGAGAGCAAGAAAAGCGAGAGAGAAAGAAACAATTTTCGGGTGCTAGTACACATCAATCCTTCAAGAAAAGCGTTCGTGTGGAAACGTAGAGTGTAGATCACGAGAGCGGGATACATGGTGATTGAACAAGCTTTGGATATCCATTAATCTTCCATTAATGAACTGTTAAAGCTTCTTAAGGTATTTGTTCTTAATCTCCGAATTAAATCTTTTGTTTTCGCATGGATCCTGCGGATGGGTTTCGAATTTTGATTTATTTTTACGTTTTCCGTTGCGTTTATGTGCTCGAAACCCTTCAAACCTGTGGACAGAAATGAGCTTATACTGAAAGTCAGGCACATGTAGTACTCCTTTTAACATAATTCTGTCATTCAATTTGACTGTGCCTATGTTAAGAACCTTAATTTTTCTGCCATCAGGAATAGTGATGTAGTTATAACTCTCAATAATAGAATGAAAGGATTCAAAATCCTGTAAATCAGGACAGATGTGGTCAGTAGCACCACTATCTAACAACCACTGTTTAGAAGATGATGACATTAGGCAGATATTACCTGCTAACAAAGCATGGCCTAAAGATTTAGTTGGATTCTCATTCGAAGTAGACACAGACCCAAGTAGAGTAATGAGCTGCTGGTATTGTCCTTTAGATAAATGGTTTAGTTCTGCACCTTTATTATCAGATTCAGAATCTTGAGAATTAACAACCATAGCAGCCACTTTTATGTCCCTGTTGCCTTTGAAGTTTGGTGGAAAACCATGAATTCTGAAACACCTCTCCAAACTGTGACCAGCTATTTTACAATGCATACAATAATAGTTGTTCTGTGGCTTCTGAGTACTTTTATTAAAATTGCCTACGGAATTTCCAAACTTCTGGAAATTGTTTTGTGATTTAACACCCTGATAAGCTTGTCTTTGATAGTAAGGTTTGTTCTCCACTGCAAAAGCAAGACTTTCAACACTAATATTATGTGAAATCTCTTTATGATTTTCTTCCTGAGTCACAATTCTATAGGCTTGAGTTACACTTGGCAAGGGAGTCATCATCAAAATATTAGCTCTTACTGCTGAAAACTGATCATTCAATTTCATCAAAAACTGTAAAACTCTTTGAGTCTGCTGCATCTTATGGATTCTTTCTGTCAAAGTACAAGTGCAAGTAGAATTAGCACAGACACACACATGCACTGGTTGAGTATCATAATTATTATTCCATAGTGTTTTAAGCTTCGTGTAGAATTCAGAAACACTTTGTTGACCTTGATTCAACTCAGATAATTTTTGTTCTAGTGAGTAAATCTGAGTTATAGAGGCATACCCGAACCTATCTTCCAAATCTTTCCAAATGTCTCTTGCGGATTTCAAGAACAACACACTCCTAGCAATTGTTTCATCTAGATTAAACAAAATCCATGAACTAACAAGATCATTACATCTCTCCCATGCTTTGTACCCATTAGATCCAATTGCAGGTATAATAACAGTTCCATTAACCAAGCTCAGTTTCTTCTTAGCAGATAACATGAGCATCATACTTCACTTCCAATTATTATATCCGTTTCCATTAAACTTGATCGAAACTAACTGATTAGTACTCGCATCCGAAGGATGAATGTAAAATATGCTAGACGGATCAAGATTACTTAGAACAACTTGAGGAGCCATTGATTACTCAAATTTGAGTACAGATTAGAACAGATTTCGAAAGCAAACAAGAAAGATTTAGATTTAGACGATTAAAATCGTTAATCGGGTAAAGAAACTGAGAATGAAATCAAGAAACGAACAAGATTCATGAATCAAGAATTAAAGCAGTAACAAGAACATATAGTAGCAGTCAAGCTGATTTAGAGAGCAAATTGAAACAAGAAACAGCACTCTTAGATCAAAATGCTTGAATCAAAACGGTTTTGAAAGAAAACACCTGATTTGTTGATCGAAAATTGTGAAATCAACACGAAAACAACAACGAAACGCCAGAAACAATCGCTAGAAACTTAATCAACAGTCACAACCACGGAAAGTCGGAAATGAATACACGTTTAGTAGCTTTGATTCCATGTAACTTTGAGTCATTGCAGAGACTAAGTGATGAAGAAGATATAGAACTCCATTACTAAGAGCTTGAGATAAGAAAGTATATTGTCAAATTACAATGTATCAATCCTAACTGATTCTATATATATTGTATCTTGTTCTCTAACTAATTCTGTTTCTATATACAAGTAGAATAAGTTAGTTATAGAAATGAGTTGTCAAGTAGCTGTCAAGTTGTCCTAGTTGGCAATGCAAGTTGGCAATGCATAAGCTGGATTAATATTCTCAATAGTTTTTAGGTGGAATAATAGCCGAACTATCACCACCTCCATCATCATAAGCTTTCACAAGTACCGAACCCATCATCAAAACAACAAACAACAACATACCCATCTTATAATTTTTATTCGAATCCATATTGACCCAATAATTAAGTTTATTCTACCCTGCTAGGCATAGGGCTGCACAAATGGTTAAAACCGGACCGGACCGGCTCGGACCGGACCAGACCGAAGACCGGTTTTTCTGGAAATGGTGGACCGGAGACCGGACCTTCTACTATCGGTCTTGAGACCAGACCGGACCTGAAAAAAACCTGACCGGACCGGGATGAACCGATAAGTAAATATGTACAAGAACATTCAATAACATGTATTTATTTTAGTTTCCAGCAACATGAAGCTGAACATGAAATATGACAATAAATTTGTAACTCGCCTGGTTAAGCAACTTGTTCCACAACCAGTGACTACTAATGCTCTAATTAAATCATATACTAATGTCAGTGCTCAATTTGTTGTTCACCGAATCACTTGAATCACCTCAAAGTTTTTGGAATTTAACCATTAATGCAAACATGTCCAAAAAAAATACAAAAGTTTCAAATAAATCCCATTTTAGCAACTATTTGCTACCAAAACAATAACTACATTATTGAGGAACAAACTTTGTAAAAAACATTAAACTGAATAATACTGCAATTTCTTTTCATTGAGCAAACAGTCCGACACATCCTTTCCCCCAAATTTTAACTCTATTGTATGTTTCTGGCAATTGCCTCTTAACTAAGAGGAAATCCAGAAAGTCTTCTTTGATATCATCATTATAATGCTGCAAAAATGAAAAGATGGTGAGTATATTAACTAAAATAGAGGCACCTGAACATTGTAATGCTGAAAATAATTATACATGCCTTGACCTTTGCTGCTTCCTGCTTATATTAGTATATGGCTTCATTCTCAGTTGATACATAAATAGGGGACTCGTTAGCTCCATCTTTTTGCAAGTCTATACAATCCAGTAAAAAAAATAATGTGAGCACAAACATTAACAATAAATAATTTATTAGATATTACATGAACACATTATACCTTCTTCCAAGTCTTCTAATTCATTCAATGATTCTTCGACGTTCACGACTTATTTCATATCATTCCTTAACTTAGCACGAAGCCAATCTTGGCTACAAATAAGACCTTGCACTACCTTTGATTTAAACAATATTTATAAATAAAAAATATATCAAAAAAAGAAACAAAAAATATATTTACTTTATAAATAAAGATATAAAAATGCAACCTTGGGAGTTAGAGAACTTCTAAACTGATCAAGGGTTCTTCCTCCTGTACTAAACGCAGCTTCTGAAGCAACTGTAGATACCGGCATTGCTAATATATCACGTGCCATGCGTGAAAGCACTGGAAATCTAGGGTTGTTCAGTTTCCACCTATCTAATATTTCAACATCTTCTTCAGCCCCTTCTTCATTCAAATATCGCTCAAGTTCAGGCCCACTACTCATATATTTTCCCTTTGAACCCTCTGATGTTTTGAACTTTCTGACTTTAATTAATATTACTACTTTTCATAGACTTAGCATCAGAATTTATAAATTCACTTTGACTATTTGACTCAATAAGAGACATACTAGCAGGTGAATATATACCCTTATACTCATCAAATAATTCATATGTGACTTGTTGTATTTGCTCCAACAAAGTATCACCATCGTATTCACCATACATTTCATAAAGAGTAAATTGTAAGCCAACAATTTTCATATTCGGATCAAGTATGGCAGCCACATAAATCAACATGTTGAACTTCTCCAAATTACCCCAATATTTATCAAACTTTTCTTTCATTTTGCGAGCCATTAAACACAACTCTATATCACATGTTTCCTCTAAACCTTTTAGTGTCTCTAGAGCAGTACCAATGTCAAACAATGCACTATTAGTTGTCACACTCAAAGAAGCAGACCCATTATTTGTTACGATGAAAAACTTTTCCAAGAAGACAACAAGTTTCCTAACAAGTTCCCAATCACTTTCTTGAGGAGGTCTTATAATACTAGTCTCTTCGTCCCAGAGATTGGTTTACTTATGTAGCCCAAACATTTCAAAGACACTCTTAAATTTTAAAGCTGTTTCTAACATAGTATATGTAGAGTTCCATCGAGTGGATACATCAAGTGACAACAATGATTTGCTTTCTATTTTTAGAACCAACAATTGGATTATGATTTGTAAAAATTATAAAATCGAGTTCACCATTTTTTTAGTTTGGATTTAAATCGGATCCCGTATTTCGAATCATATTTGTTCCGGATAATTTATTATTTGGTTATGATCGGTTCTAGATCATAATCGGATCGGATAATTTTCGATTAAATTTTTGGTTCGGATAATTTTCGAATCGGTTCAAATCGGTTTTTGGATCATTATCGAATTAACTAATTCAGATGCAAAATCGAATTCGGTTCTATGAATTTTGGTTCGGTTCCTCAGATCTTGACTCATTTTGCCAGGTCTGCTACTAACCCAATTGCTAAACTAATTATTAATAAAACTAAATTCCCTATATTGCAATTAATCTCTTGAAAATTATTCTACTCGTAAAAATAAAATTCAATTATTATCTCTTAAACGAATAATACCCGGTATAGCGTAAAATAAAAATAATTCTAAAATTTACTAGCTTTGTTATATCAAAAATAGTAATAAAATAATTGAATAAAATAAAATAAAATAAACTAAAATAACTTACTTAGAAATTTATAAGAAAAACCACGGTTCTCGCTTTTATTAAATCCGTCAAATTTTTTATTCTATTTTCGACATCGATGATTATTTATAGAAATTTCGCGGGAATTACATTACTTTTTTTAATTTTTCTAACAAAAATCCCCTCCTTTTCTAAAAATATCTCGGACAATTACTTTTTACAACTATTACATGTTACTTTTCTATTTTTCCTTACTAAAATCTCTTCTTTTCAAAAAATATCACGAGCCTACCGTTACATATTTATTTTAAAACATATTTTAATGCTTTTAATTATTTAAAAATCTTACCTATTTTAACATTCCTACTTAATTTTTTTAGCAAATGTACTTAATAAAATATTAAAACGTAAATAATAAAATAACAGCTACTGAAAACATTTTGTGCATCACACGGGTTTTAAGCTAGTATAAAAATGAATATATGGTTTGACTAAAAAAGGTAATCCGTTAGTTATTAGTAATTATAATATTATTATTTTATTTTATTATATGGAACTACCCGTGATATTTTTGAAAAATGCGAGGTTTTAGTTAGGAAAAATATAAAATGTAATGTTTTTTAGCTGAAAAAATTAATTAGTAGACATAATATTATTATTTTATTTAATTTAATAAAATAGTATTTTATCCAATGATTTTCATAGATTTGATTAGAAAGATCCGATGGTTGTGGATTGAGTGACTAAACTGTGGAGGACAAGACTACCAACAAAACTTTCAATGTTCCGTCATTTATATAAACTAGGTTATATCCCGTGTGATGCACGGTCTTCTTTAATATTTGATTATTTTTTATTTAGATTTTAGTAATTATATATAATTTGATAAAATTTTAATATATATTGGATCTATATATCTAACAATGTAATATTTAAATTTAATATTTTATTGACGTATTCTGCAGTAGTATTTTAGATATTAAAATATAAAATATTGTAAAGCATAATGTAACATAAGATGTAAAAGAGATAACTACAACTCAACAAAGGACAAGACAGACAATAATATTAATAGAAGCACAGGAATCCAGAATCAAAGAAGAAAAGGTAAACTCAAAAAATCAAAATACGTTATGTATTCTTGAAGTCCGTAAACAGGTCACGGAAAGAAGTTCATGAAAATGTTCAAGCCTCAGTGACAGCAAAAGAAACAAGACGTTCAAGACGACAGAAGTATGTGAATGATTTAGGGTTAAGTACCACGGGATTCCAGTGATTTAATCGAAGCAACCAGCACGACAAAGGACTTATCAGCTGCAGTGAATTGAAGACATAAAAGAAGAATTGATCAAGTGTTATTCATCTGTGAACCAGACCAGTTGCACTAGGTGACGACAGTAAAAAGATCAAGTTGTTTTATCGTCTCAGAAGAAATTGATATAGTCTAAAACTGAAACACCCTGAAGCTCGGAGGGTTTTCTAAAAGATCAAGTACAAGAAAAGGATTCGATAGTTTTTCTTTTAGAAAACTATCGAATGAGATTTAAGAAAACCAATTGAAAACTAAATTAAAGTAATTTACCTTTCGATAGTTTTTATTTAAAAACTATCGAATGGTAAAATACTTTATACATTCGATGGTTTTTTAAATAGGGAGCAGGTGAAAAGTTTTGTTTTGTTTGAATGGTTGATGGAAATTGGACGACCAAGATTGATTAATCAATTAAGGTTCGATGGTTTTCAAATCAAGACTGCAGTTAATACAGAGATGAAGAAGTGTCTTCTTCAGTTAAGGCTAAACACACAAAGACATTACTGAGAGAGAGAATTGAGCCGGAGAAATTATCAGAGAAATTAATAGTGCTCAGAACTTGATTATTGTATTGAATTTGTGTAACCTTAAACTCATTGAAGCTAATCTACAGATTAGAAATTGTAGCACCCCTCGAGGTTTATATTTATAAAAAGATATATTCCCCGAAACTTGGTTTGGTTTGGTGTGTTTGATTTCGTTATAGAACTGAATGAATTATCCGCGAACGAAATTAAATTATTTGTGAGTATCGTATTCAACCCCCCCCCCTTCTACGATACTTTGGACCTAACAATTGGTATCATAGCTACTTGATTGACGTACAAATCAGATCCGGTGAATGAGACCAAAATCAAACGTAGTGTGAAAATACGAAGCAAATTTTTTAACTTTCAAATTTTTTCATTTAATTGGAATTTCTTGAATTTTAAATTTTCAGAAACCATGAGTGCTCCAAAGACAACCGCTGGTATTAAAGTTCCCCCGTTTACTAGAGATGATTTCGGTTTGTGGAAGATGAAGATGCTATTATTTATCAAGGCATCTAATCCGTTGTATATTGGCATATTAGAGAACGGACTATTTGTACCAATGAAACCAGTTAGTGAATCTACAGCTCCTTATGGTAGCAGGATTCCTCAAGGAACCCAACCTAAGGATATGACTGAGTATACAGATTCTGACAAAGAACTGATTCGATTGGACACAGGTTTGATGTTGATATTGGCAGACTCCGCAGACAAAGAAATGAGCTATCAGTTGATGAACTGTACAAGCGGGAAACATATGTGGGATACCATTAACTTGATAATGGAAGGAACTGAAGACGTGCAGGAAAACAGATTGGACATCCTGACTTCTCAGTACGAAGCTTTTAGGTCTCTTCCAGGAGAAAGTATAACTCAGGTCTTTGAGAAATATACCAAGCTCCTAAATGAATTGGCAATGAAAGGAAAGACCTATCCACTGAGAGAAACCAACAGGAAGTTCATGATGACGCTGCCCCATCATGTAGAACACAAGTCATCATCCATAAGGGAAAGAATTGACTTCACAAAGATGTCATTAGAGATGATCTATGGCAAGTTGAAGACCTATGAGATAGAACAGGAACAGAGAGTGATAATCTACGGATCAGGGACAGTGGACAGCAAGCACAATGCACATGTGAGATCAGCATCACTTGTAGTGGATGAACCAATAACTTCTGAGATTCAGGTTCAAACCCCTAGAGCTGGAAATGAGGTGATAATAGAAGCTGAAATGGATTCTGTGAATCTGGGTGTTGATGAAAGTGATTACTACACCCTAGAAGAGCTTGAGCAAATGGAAGACAAAACCATGGCGTACTTAGCTGCAAAGTTTAGTCATATTCGTTTCAAGAGAAACCCTAAGTACAAGTTCAAGGGCTCAACCACAGATTCCAGAAGAGCAATTATGCACCTAGTACAGGCTTTAAGGGAGGCTACAAGACTGGCATGATTGATAGAAGCAAATCAAGATGCTACAATTGCATTGAGTTAGGGCATTTCGCCACTGAATTCTGGAAGCCTCGTCAAGCGAGAGACATGAAAGATGTCTATGCAAAGAAGGATTCTTATGATGAGTTGAAGAAAGAGAATGCCAAGCTTAAACAGCAATTGGAGACATTCTCTGGAAAGCAGAAAGGGAAAGCTTAAGATTAAAAATCTAGAATCTAAAAATGAAGAACTAGAGCTTGTAGCTGTCACATTAGAAGATCTTAAGCAAAAGAACGCGTACTTCGAGAACAAGGTCAAGTGTAATGATGAGATAGAGACTATCCTCAGGAAGCAGATTTCAGATTTAGATTTGAAGCTGAATGCTTTTAAGAATTCCGCCCTAATTGCTAAGGAGATCATTGATACTCAGACCATAGGGAATAAAACTGCTATAGGATTTGACTATGACAAGAAAGCTGGTAAGAAGATAGTGGAATTCCCTGTGACACCTTCAGTTGTCAAAAGGAATACTCCACATGTTCTTAAGAATGTTGATTGTCCAGTTTTTGTTAAGCCTTTTCCACCACTCTTTCATGAGGATGACCTTTTCATAAGACAAGAATTGCTTGAGGAGGATTTATTGAAGGTTAAAGAGATAAAGACTAAGTTACCTAGGAAATCAGTAAAAACTGAATTACCTAAACCTGATTTACCTAAAACTGCAGTAGGTGACTTAGTTAGTAATGCTAAAAAGAACAGGAATGGGAAGAAGAAGATTGTTAATCAGGAAATGGTTCCATATTCTCCCATTGTATCTAGGAAGTTGTGCACTAATTGTAATTCTGCTGGACACCTTACACATGCATGTAAAAAGGTTAAAGTAGAAACTGCTAATACTTCTGAAATGCATAACATGTCTGACATGCCTGATCTTCATGAACCCTGTGGAAAGAAAGATTGTTTGCTATGTAAGTACAACATCATGCATGCTTATTTTAAGTTGATGAATGATAGTAGCAAAAGCACTGTTAATGTTGAATCCACAGATACTATGAATATCAAACAGGGTAAGACAAAATTGAATGTTACTCCTGTTAAATTATCTAAACCTTCAGGACCCAAACAATTTTGGGTACCAAAGTCCGCTTAATCAATCTGTGATTGCAGGGTAAGGTTAAAAGCTCTAAGGTTGTGTGGATTCTAGATAATGGCTGTTCTAGACACATGACAGGTGAAGAGTCCCTGCTTACAGAGGTGGTTAAGAAGACCGGCCCGATTGTAACCTTTGGAGATGACAACAAAGGATTCACTACGGGATATGGTAAATTGAAAGCTGGAAATGCCATCATAGAAAACATCTCTCTTGTTGAAGGATTAAAGCACAATCTTCTAAGTATCAGTCAGTTCTGTGATAAAGGCTACAATGTAGATTTCAGAAAGGACAAGTGCTTGATCACCAACAGGAAGGATGAGAAGCTTACTCTACTGGGAGTGAGAAAAGGAAATTTGTTTATAGCTGACTTAAGTTCTACCAGTGAAGGAGAAGTTACATGTTTCTATGCAAAGGCATCTTCAGAACAAAGTTGGCTATGGCACAAGAAGCTCTCACATCTGAACTTCAAGACTATGAACTCTTTGGTAAAGAGAGAGTTAGTGAGAGGGTTGCCCCTGATGGAATTCAATCAGGAGGGACTATGTGAAGCATGTGAAAAAGGGAAGTCGAAGAAAGCATCACATGGAAGCAAAGGAATGACAAGCATTGCTGAACCATTACAACTGATTCATATGGATTTATTTGGTCCAGTCAATGTTATGTCACTTTCAAGAAAAAGATATGCATTGGTGATGGTGGATGACTACTCCAAGTACACGTGGGTGTTGTTCATACAATCAAAGGATGAAGCAACACAACTAATCATTGATCACATCAAGAAGATAGAAGTGGAAGCTAAGCTACCTGTGCGGACAATCAGATCAGACAATGGAACTGAATTGAAAAATGCAGTTCTTAATGATTTATGCTCAGAGAAAGGAATATCAAGACAGTTTTCAGCACCAAGAACTCCTCAACAGAATGGAGTAGTGGAAAGGAAGAACAGGACCTTGGTTGAAGCAGCAAGGACCATGTTGAATGAAGTAAAACTTCCCACTTACTTTTGTGCTGAAGCAGTGAATACAGCTTGCTACACTCAGAATCGAACCCTGATCAACAAAGATCATGAAAAGACTCCGTATGAGTTAATGGCCAACAAGAAGCCAACACTGAAGTACTTTCATGTGTTTGGTGCAAAGTGCTTTGTACTTAAATATGGAGAACATATTGGCAAGTTTGATGCCAAAGCAGATGAAGGCATTTTTCTGGGCTATTCTCTGGAATCTAAGGCTTTCAGGGTATATGTGATTGAAGACAAGAAGGTGTTGGAAAGCTTTAATGTAACATTTGACGACACCAAAAGACCAGGCCTGCAAACTAGAGAGAACTCTGAATCCTTGGTATTTGAAAATCTATCAGGAGATCTCTCTGACAATGAAGAAGTACCTGAAGTTGTTACTGTTATTAATAATAATCATGATGATAATGATTCTGGACAAAGTGGTGACCAAAGTGGAGATCCTCAAAACTCTACAGGATCCACTAGTCAGTCTATAGAATCATCAGATCAAACCGTCAACAACTCAGGGGGAGCAGGAGAAGGATCAACTAGTCACACTCCAAAACATCTAGAACAAGGAGAATCATCAAGATCGCATCTGCCAAGACAAAGGGTATGGAATAGAGATCATCCCTTTCACTTGATCATTGGTGATCCGGACACATGAGTGAGAACTAGGAGAACATCACAAAATGAATGTCACTATTCTGGGTTTCTTTCAGAAACAGAACCTAAGAAAGTTGAAGATGCTCTAGATGATCCAGATTGGGTGATTGCTATGCAAGAGGAACTCAATCAGTTTGAAAGGCAGAAAGTTTGGAAGCTGGTACCCAGGCCTAAGGGAAAATCTGTTATTGGAACAAGATGGGTATTCAGAAATAAGTTGGACGAAGATGGCATTATAACGAGAAACAAAGCCAGACTGGTTGCTAAAGGTTACTCTCAAGAAGAGGGAATTGATTATGATGAAACCTATGCACCAGTAGCAAGACTTGAGGCCATCAGAATGTTTCTGGCATTTGCTACACATTCCAATTACAAGGTATATCAGATGGATGTGAAGAGTGCTTTTATGAACGGGGAGTTAGAAGAAGAAGTGTATGTGGAACAACCTCCGGGTTTTGAGGATTCAAAACTGGCAGACTTTTTGTACTTTCTATTCAAAGCTCTCTACAGACTCAAACAAGCTCCAAGGACATGGCATGACACTCTCTCTGAATTCTTACTTGATAATGATTTTACAAGAGGTGTTGTAGACAAAACTCTCTGTGTCAAAAGCATAAAAATGATTTGATATTGGTGCAAGTATATGTTGATGACATAATATTTGGTTCTACTAATGATGATCTATGCAAGAGATTTGCTAAGTTAATGCAGAGTCGTTATGAAATGAGCATGATGGGTGAATTGTCATTCTTTCTTGGACTGCAAGTATATCAAAAACAAGATGGTATATTCATTTGTCAGTCCAAGTACATTAAAGATCTTCTGAAGAAGTATCAAATGGAAGACTCATCTACAGCAAAGACTCCTATGCCAACTGCCACTAAGCTTGATAAGGATGAAACTGGTAAGAAGGTTGACATCACAGGCTATAGAGGTATGATAGGCTCATTACTTTATCTCACTGCAAGTAGACCAGATATAATGTTTGCAACATGCTTGTGTGCTAGGTTTCAGTTTGATCCTAAAGAATCTCATCTAATAGCTGTTAAGCAAATATTTAGATATCTTAAGGGGACTCCAAATCTTGGAATTTGGTACCCTAAAGATACAGGATTTGATCTTATTGGATACACAGACTCTGATTTTGCAGGTTGTAAGATTGATCGGAAGAGTACTTTAGGAAGCTGTCAGTTTCTTGGAAGAAGGTTAGTCTCCTGGTATAGCAAGAAGCAGCATTCAGTGTCCACATCAACAGCTGAGGCTGAATACATTGCTGCTGGTAGCTGCTGTGCTCAGATCTTGTGGATGAGAAACCAACTCCGTGACTATGGGCTTTTGTTGACAAAAATTCCAATATTTTGCGACAACACAAGTGCCATAGCAATCTCAAACAACCCAGTGCAACACTCGAGGACGAAGCACATCGACATCAGGTATCATTTTATCCGAGAACATGTTATGAATGGAACTGTGGAGTTACATTTTGTACCCACAGAGGAACAAATTGCAGACATCTTTACTAAACCACTTGATGAATCCACTTTTTCAAAGCTGGTTGGTGAACTTAGAATGTTAAATCTTTCTAATTGATTTTGATTAGAAGTCAGTAACTGCAGATAGTCCTAGTAAATACATGAGTTTAAGAATTTCTATATCCTTAGGACTCGTGAATTTATTTTCTGGAGCCATTCTCGTAGTTAGGATTATTGTACTAATTTTATGTCATAATTATGGATGATATATCTTCTGGCATTTAATTAGTTATTAATTCTAAAAATTATTTAGGTGCTAATATTTGTTCTAAATATTTAAGCATCTATTTAATTTGAATTAATTTACTTTGTTTTTGACATTGTAGATTAATGCAGCATAATTTATTGGATTTTAATTGATTAATATCATTTGTTGATATTCAGTTGATTTTATTCTGAGAAAATTGTGAATTTTCTGTTAACAATTGATTTTGGTAAATTTTAAAAGATTTATTCAAAGTAAAACTTGACAGAAAATAAAAAGTTTTGAATTTTAGAACATGAACAGGTTTTAGAATTTGAAAAGAAGCAAAAAATATCGAATTTTAGGAAATTCGATAGTTTTTCCAAGTACAAAGAAAAATCTATCGAATTAAATTTTCGATGGTTTTTGAAAAGGAAAAGAAAATCTATCGAAAACAATTCTCGATAGTTTTTGAGAATACTTTTAAAATATATCGAAGTGAATTTATATAATTCAAATATTTAAATTCTCGATGGATTTTAAAATTTTCAGTAGAAAAAGTATCGAAAAGAATTTAATTATTTCCATATTCAAATTCTCGATAGTTTTTCTAACAAAACATGCTCGATAGATTTTGGTTTTGAAAAAGAACACACCTTTGATATTTTTTCAATTAAGGACGGTTAAAATTCAAAAGAAAACTTCTTCGATAGTTTTTCTAAAAACCATCGAAGTACTTTAGACCGTTTTGCCCCTCTGAAAAAGCTATCGATAGTACATTTTCAAATCTATCGAATGAGAAAGGACAGTTTTACCCCTGTCATTTTTAAATGTATAAAAGCGTGCCTTAGACTTTTTCTTCCTCATTCTTTCACAAATATGATAAAGTAACTGCCGTTTATATACTTACATATATATATACATTCAAGAACACCATCTCGATAGTTTCTTCAGTTTTAACAGAGTAAAACTTAAAAAGGTTACTGTTCTTCACTGTTGATTCTTTTAACAGTGAAAAACTTGATTGTTTTTGAGTTTGAAACAAAATAGAGGAGAATCCATCGAACCTAAATTGTTAAAAGTACACTTCTTGGAATTTAATTGCTTAAACAATTGAGTTCTTTTGATTTTGTCGGTTAGTTGGTTTTAGCAATTAGGGTTCTAAATTTTGATAGTGTTCGAAGTTGTGTTTTAAAGAAAAAGGGGTAATTTTGTTAAAGTTTGATTAATTAGAAATAATTAATTAAATTTAAAGGAAAAATAGTTTTGGTTTATTTAATTTTCTGGATATTTGAAATAAAATGGCCGGAGAATTTATTATTACCAAGACTAATCATGTCTCGTTTCAGAATCTGCAAGCCATTACGAATTTACAATTTCGTGCATGGGCAGAATTTCTGAATACACGTTCATTAGTGGCAAATGCTGTCAGTACTCCCGTAGTCCTTTGCATCGATCAATTGACTGCGTTGTACATAACCGCCACGGATACAAGTGAGAATAACATCAGATCCTTCAGTTTTGTTGTGCCAGGGGGCAGAACAATAAGGGTGACGGAACATGACTTTAACAGAATACTTCATTTTCCTACAGAAAACCTTGTTCCGGATCCCACGACTGAGGAGATACATGTTTTCTTCACTCTCATAAGAAGTCAACAACCTAACTTCTTTGTGGGAGAGTTCCTTAAGCATTACTTGACAAAGCCATGGAACTTTTTCTTTCATACCCTAATCCATGTTTTTACTGCCAAGCTAACAAATCTGCATCGTATTCCCTTATTCCTTCAAAAGATAGGGTTTGCCATTGCTCACAATAGGAATATTAACATAGGAAGGCTACTGATTGATCAAGTCATTCTATGCATGGGACCACTGAATGAAAGAACATGCATAGATGATGTGCTTTGTTTCTATCCTAGGTTCCTACAGCTAATTCTCAATGATATCTTAACAGATGATGAATGTGAGATATTTGAAGGTGAAGCCAACCAGGAGTGCATGAGAATGAAGAACAATGCAATAACCGCTCTCATAAGGAAGAACAACTATCTTCCAGGGGTACCCACTGTTCTCACAGATTATCTAAGAACGGTGCCCCTACCACTTCTGCCCCAGGGGAACAGGTAATTGAAGGTAATATTCCTCCACCTCAACCTGAAATGGCACCTGAACCAATGGATGTTGATCCAGAGCCCTCAGTGGCCATTCCTGACCAGGAGGTTGCAAACCCACAACCTCTAACCACGGTCGAAGAGCCTTTAGAAGAGCTAAATGAAACAATAAACGCACCTCCTTCCCCTCCTATACCCAGTAAACAAACATCCTTGAGTGTAGAGGGAGATAGTGCCAAAGCAGGACCACATAAGGAGATACACCCTTCAACAACAACTCTGCCTTCCTCTAAAAGGAGAAGAACAAAAACCGAGGCAACTGTTGATACTTCATTTCTCTCATCCAAAGAACCCTTCACAGATTTTTCTGATTTTGATTGGGCAATGCTAATGAAAGCTATATCTGAACCAATAGCTCAATCAAGTAAGGAAGAATTGACGGAAGCAACTGGTGTTCCGACCATATTACGGTCAGGTTCACTGGTTGAAGGTTCTAAGAACCAAGGGTCTTCACAGACGTCGAGAGAAGGCTCTGACCTAAATGCAAAATCTAAAGGGTCATTGCCTAGCTCCCCAGATGGAACATATCTGGATCCTGCGGGTAAAGGGTCTGACGTAGGTGTAGATCGGCAACTCGGTGACAATGAATCAATTACTATTGAGGAGTCAACTGAGGTAAAGTCTTCACAGACTATTGGGGAAGCTTCAGGATATCTGCTGATAATAGAGCCTGATTCTAGCCTCCTAGAGATTCAAACTCTAGATCCTTCAAAGGATATATCATCTACGGATGATCAGCAACTTGGTTTATCCAAGGACGGGGACTCGCGAAGCCCCATTGCACCACCGGTGACCTCCTTTAGGATGGCTACAGTGTTTTCTTCTGCAGGTACAACTAGCACAAAGGGATTGAGTGAAACAAAAACACTTACACCTGGCCTGAGTGGGAAAGGTAAAATGAGTAAAACACTAACAGAAACGTTGAGTGTACACCCAGAGCCAAATGTGAGGAGTGACACCCTAACCCTTCCAAATATTGATGATTTGCTATTACCGACAGAACGAGAAGTACATGTTCAATCCACCCTCAAGGAGATGACAGTTCGTGACAAAGAAGGAAATCCATTATTCAAGGTTCCACTGCGACCTTCCTTTGACCAAGGGATCTCCTCTAGTCAGGGCAATGCTTCTTTAAAGACTATTCAAGAGAAGGTTGACTTGGTTGCAGCTGATTCCAGAAGAACATTCAGGGTCATTGGTAGTGCATCTGGCACTATAACAGGTACGAAGCAGGCATTGGACTCCTTGAAGAAGGAAGCAATGGAAGAACTGATCGAATTAAGGACGGACGTCAAGGAACTTAAAGATGGATTCATGAATGAAATAGATGCTTTGTCACATGGACATGAAGCTTTGAGAGAAGACGTTCTGGTTATCCGGGATGGTCAAGCGCGGGTAAAAGATGCAATGAATACACTTTCAAGAGTGGAGTCTAAGCTGAACAAGAGGCTGGATCATATGGAAAAGACTACCAACTCAAGACTGGATAACATTGACCTGACGCTAGCTTCTATGAATGAGATGAATAAGCAGATTATGGATTTCTTGGACAATCAAGGTGACGGAGTACAGTCAATCTGGACTATGCTGAAGAACCAACAAACTGAACAACCTGGTCCTTCAAATCAGCAACCTGATCCTTCTGATGCCTTTTATGCTGAGGATGCTTTTATCGAGGATTCCTCAACTAAGGGGGAGAAAGTTGGAGATGGGAAGAAGGATGGATGGGGAGTTTGGGAAACAGTTGAAGCTATTCCGATAAGACAGTACTGGATAGAAGAACTTGTACAAGAAGAAGAGAAGAATGAAGAGGTATTTGAGGTCATGCAAGAGCAACCAATTCAGGAGGAGCATGAGCCATATTATCCAGAGCCTGTTGAATATCCAATCTGGGAGGATAATATGGAAGAAGAAGCAAATCCTCTGTCACAAGAAGAAGAAGCTGCCTTGGAAGCGGTAAGAGCTCAAAGAGCTGCAA
This sequence comes from Heracleum sosnowskyi, assembly GCA_030848705.1. Taxonomy (NCBI): domain Eukaryota; kingdom Viridiplantae; phylum Streptophyta; class Magnoliopsida; order Apiales; family Apiaceae; genus Heracleum; species Heracleum sosnowskyi. The sequence goes on from CM061235.1 coordinate 61,192,140, forward strand.
TAGATGCCAGGCATGCTGAAAGGGAAAGACTCCAAGCAGTTCTAAGGATTGAAAAGCTAAAAAGATCCAAGGTTCAAGCTGAAGTGAGGAAGAAAAAGATGATGGATTTGGCAAGCAAGCATGGAAGTGAATGGGAGATGGCTTATAAAACCTTTTATGGAGTTGAAGACAGATTAGAAGTCAACGACAATGCAGAGGTGGAAGTCATAATTCAGAACATAAGAAGTGCAAATCCTGATGATCATGTTTACTTCACTCCACTGAGGAATACTGTGATCTTTCTGAAATCTGGGGTTAAAGCAAATGGAGCCTGGAACATCTTGATCAATTTTCTTGAGAAAGGTACATTTGTGATTTCCACTAAGTTTTTAGAACAGAGAACATACACAGAACTGCAGGTGATACTCATCAAGATTCAAAGAACTAGAAGACTAAATGAACTGCTCCGTGAGCATGTTAAGGAGATCTTGATGAAAGTCGGTCCAGAGATTACTGAAGATCCTCCAATGGTTAGATTCATGATGAATGACTTGTTCAGAATCTGTTATTTGGCTGAGGACAAACTGAGAGACTATCCAAGCAACTATCTAATATCAGTTGAGAAGTATCTTAGATCCACTGGATTCTCATCAACGGAGAAGGACAAAGCAGCAGACACTCTTAGAAGATTTTTAATGGAGAATGTTCCTTACTATAGGAAAAGAGTGGAAAGAGGATTGGAAGTGCATACCAGATTACCAGACATGCCAAAGCTAAACAAGAAAGATGTTAACATTGCATGGTTATGGGCTGGAGTGGGTCAAAAGGTTGAATATATTGGAAGACACATCCAAGGAGCAATCCTTAAACCTGGAGAACCACTGCACTATCTATCAGTGATTGATTATCAAGCTGCTAACTCCAATCCAATGATTGAAGGAGGTGAGATCGGAATGGACTGAAGATTGAAGCAAAAGACAAAAAGAACTATCAGCTCAGACTAGAGGAGCAACTTCATTGTATAAAGTTTTATTGTTTTTTGATTTATGAAATCTGGAAATGTATATATATCTGATCCAGAATGCATTTAATATTATTACGCTGTCTTACTTTAATTAGTTTCATGTTTCCTTAGTTAGTTGAGTTATCCTCGAAGTATTTGCTTGTCGAACTCTATCCAATCAAATAGGGGGAGATTGTAAAGCATAATGTAACATAAGATGTAAAAGAGATAACTACAACTCAACAAAGGACAAGACAGACAATAATATTAACAGAAGCACAGGAATCCAGAATCAAAGAAGAAAAGGTAAACTCAAAAAATCAAAATACGTTATGTATTCTTGAAGTCCGTAAACAGGTCACGAAAAGAAGTTCATGAAAATGTTCAAGCCTCAGTGACAGCAAAAGAAACAAGACTTTCAAGACGACAGAAGTATGTGAATGATTTAGGGTTAAGGACCACGGGATTCCAGTGATTTAATCGAAGCAACCAGAACGACAAAGGACTTATCAGCTGCATTGGATTGAAGACATAAAAGAAGAATTGATCAAGTGTTATTCATCTGTGAACCAGACCAGTTGCACTAGGTGACGACAGTAAAAAGATCAAGTTGTTTTATCGTCTCAGAAGAAATTGATACAGTCTAAAACTGAAACACCCTGAAGCTCGGAGGGTTTTCTAAAAGATCAAGTACAAGAAAAGGATTCGATAGTTTTTCTTTTAGAAAACTATCGAATGAGATTTAAGAAAACCAATTGAAAACTAAATTAAAGTAATTTACCTTTCGATAGTTTTTATTTAAAAACTATCGAATGGTAAAATACTTTATACATTCGATGGTTTTTTAAATAGGGAGCAGGTGAAAAGTTTTGTTTTGTTTGAATGGTTGATGGAAATTGGACGACCAAGATTGATTAATCAATTAAGGTTCGATGGTTTTCAAATCAAGACTGCAGTTAATACAGAGATGAAGAAGTGTCTTCTTCAGTTAAGGCTAAACACACAAAGACATTACTGAGAGAGAGAATTGAGCCGGAGAAATTATCAGAGAAATTAATAGTGCTCAGAACTTGATTATTTTATTGAATTTGTGTAACCTTAAACTCATTGAAGCTAATCTACGGATTAGAAATTGTAGCACCCCTCGAGGTTTATATTTATAAAAAGATATATTCCCCGAAACTTGGTTTGGTTTGGTGTGTTTGATTTCGTTATAGAACTGAATGAATTATCCGCGAACGAAATTAAATTATTTGTGAGTATCGTATTCAACCCCCCCTTCTACGATACTTTGGACCTAACAAATATTTTAAAATAATAGATCTAACGATTTTTATTTATTTGATCTTAAAAATCTAAAAAAGAACTCAAGTGCAATGTGCCGAGTTTTTTTTAATATACTATTACTTTTATTTTCATTAATTATCTCGTTTAAATTGAATGTTATAAAAAATTATAATAAACATGAATTTCATAAGTTTAATATAATAATATTACCAATATATCTATATTTTTCCCGTGTTATTTTTAATTTGAAGATGAGCTGTTTCAGTTAAAAAATATAAAACATGTAATATCCTTAAAAACAATTAGTTACTTATTAACAATTATATAAAACTAGTTTACTAAGCCGTGCTTTGCAGCGGCTTTATAATAATATCTCTAAATTTTCTCAAAAAATATTCGACAAAATACGTTTTTAAATAAAATAATATTTCTAATATAAAATTAAGTTTTGTTTTGAATTACACACACACATATATATATATATATATATATATATATATATATATATATATATATATATATATATATATATATATATATATATATATAGTACCATTCTAGGGAGAACTTCTTATATGAAGTCCGGAAGAGAACCACTATATATATATATATATATATATATATATAACACATATTTATTTCATTTTTAATTAAATATAACTAAAAATGTCAATTAGTAAATAAAAAAATTAAATTACACTGTTTTTTTAATTAAAAAATCATTAAAAATTAATGAAATAGTTCAAAGTGATTCTATAGTAGAATCGCACTTATTCAAAATGATTCTACAGTAGAATCAATTTTAAAATAAATTTTTTGTTCAAATTTTGAATGTTTAATTTTTTATAAATTTATAAGTAATTAATATTCTAAATTAGAATCAAAATTTATACTTTGTGAAATAAAATTTTTAAATTATTTGAGAGATTCCGTGGTAGAACCAACAGTTCTCTCCGATTCTCTATATAAGATGGTTCTGTCTAGAACAATGGTATATATATATATATATAAAGTTGTAGATATAATATATAGATAATATATATATAATATATATAATATATATATTATATCTACAACTTTATATATACTAGCTTAAAACCCGTGCGATGCACGGATTGTTAATTGTTATTTTTTTTTATTTTTTTAATATTTTATTAATTGAAATTGTACAAAAAATAAGTAGGCATGTTAAAATAACTAAACACTTTTAATTAATTAAAAACATTAAAAAAGATTTTAAAATAAATAAGTATGGGTTTGCCCGTTATATTTTTGGAAAATGAGGGGTTTTAGTAAGAAAAATAAAAAATATAACATATATTTAGTTTAAAAAGGTAAATGCCTCTGATATTTTTGGAAAATGAGGTTACGTTTTAAAATAAATAAGTAAAGGTTTCCTGTGATATTTTTGGAAAAAGAATGGATTTTAGTGAGAAAAATAAAAAAAGTTAATTATAAAAGGCAATCTCCCGTGATATATTTAGAAAAGGATGGACTTTGTTAGAAAAAATATATAATGTGTTTTAGCTGAAAAGATAATTGGTTATAAATATGTATTTGATTATTTATATTTTAATATTTTTAGTAATTGCATTTGTTAAAATAGGTAAATTTTAAAAAAAAAATTATAATATTAAAATAGGTTTAAAAATAAATAACTAAAGATTTGTCGGTGATATTTTTCGAAAAGTAGGGATTTAGTAAAGAAAAATAGAAAAACAAACATGTTTTAGTTAAAAAAAAAAGGTAATTGCCCGTGATATATTTGAAAAAACAAGGGAATTTGTTATAAAAAATAGAAAAAAATAATGTATTTTAGGTAAAAAGGGTAATTGGTTATAAATAGGTAATATTATCATTTAATAATATATTTTTATAAATAAGTAAGGTTAATTAAGTAAACAGTTAATTAAGGGTAATTAAGTAAAATCACAACGTAACATACCGACCAACCAAACTTTTAATGTTTCGTCTATTATATAATAGTAAGTATATAAAGTTGTATATATATATATATATATATATATATATATATATATATAATATAATATAATTTATATTTATACTATTAATTAGCTGTTTGTATGAAAGTATTAAAGGTAATTAATTATTTACCAAGTAATTACTTAATTTCTTATGCAAGACCGATCTAATTTCTTAGCTTCTTATTTACCAATATGTTCTTGTATTTTCTATTATATTACATTAAAAAGAAATTTTAGGAGAACAGAATATTAAGATGGTAATTTTATTTGAAAATAAATATTATGAGAATATCTAGATAATAATAAAGGGAAGTTCAAAATAATGTAAAGTAATACATTTTTTTCGAATTTAGTTATTTGAAGGCAAGAATATTATAATTGAATATTTAGTTTCCTCCATTTGTAATATTTAGTTTCCTCCTATATTTACTTTCTCCAATAGTAGAGATTTTAAATTCAAGAATATTATATTTACTTTCATCCATTAGTAGAGATTTTAAATGCAAGAATATTGAAATTTTATATTTAGTTTTCTCCATTAGTAAATATTTAAAAGGCAATTGAGATTTTTTCTAGTTTTTGGCATTAATTACTTAATTTCTTATGCAAGACCGATCTAATTTATTAACTTCTTATTTACCAAAACGTTCCTGTATTTTCTATTATATTACATAAAAAAAGAAAGTTTAGGAGATCAATATGTTAAAATAGTAATTTCATTAAAAAAATATTATGAGAATATTTAGATAATAGTAGAGGAAAGTTTAAAATAATGTAAGGTAATACACTTTTTTTTATAATTTAGATATTTTGAAGGCAAGAATATTATAATCGAATATTTAGTTTCCTCCATTAGTGATATTTAGTTTCCTCCATCAGTAAAGATCTATTGTATAGTTACTTTCCTCTATTAGTAGAGGTTTTAAATGCAAGAATATTATATTTATTTTTCTCTATTAGTAGAGATTTTAAATGCAAGAATATTGAAATTGTATATTTAGTGTTCTCCATTAGTAAATATTTAAAAGGCAATTGAGATTTTTTCTAGTTTTTGACATTAATTACTTAATTTCTTATGCAAGACCGATCTAATTTATTAACTTCTTATTTACCAAAACGTTCCTGTATTTTCTATTATATTACATAAAAAAATAAAGTTTAGGAGTGCAGTATGTTAAGATAGTAATTTCATTAAAAATATTATGAGAATATTTTGATAATAATAGAGGGAAGTTCAAAATAATGTAAGGTAATACACTTTTTTTTTAATTTAGATATTTTGAATGCAAGAATATCAAACATAACTTTTCACGTATTAGACTTCTTACTTTTAAGTTGAACATAGTCGCAATTCGAAATAGTCACGTACTAAATTCATAGATCTATTCTTTGCTCTCTTTTTCACTTTTATATGTTTATATATGTTACTATTCCTAAGTTATTTAGTTTAATCTACAAATCTTTTAATTGTATTATTTAAAAAAAACAGAATGCAAAAAAATAACCATAGTTTTATAATTGTAGAAGGAACATGGATGTATCAATCATTCAATTTACGTCATTTCAAAAAAAAAAATCATTCAATTTACGTATGCAATAGACTTCATTATGTTCTACATGTTGAGATTCACAACATTCAATTTAATTTAATTTTTGTAGCATTATAGTTACAATATATTTAATTAATTTCATGTTTTTTTGTTCTGATTGAGTGAATTTTGATTGACCTTAGTAGTAAGAATTTTTACTAATACATTCAAATTTAACTTAAAAATTTTGGTTTTCAATTATTCTTAGTCAAGTTCATGCAATTTAGTGCAATCTTACATCTTGCATGTGATTACTCGCACCCGAGTTTGAGAGCAGATCTTGCATTATTAATTATGGTTAAAATTTTATTAAGAGTTAAAATGTAGATTAAAAATATATATATATATAAAATTAGACATTTTTAAAAAAAAAATTAGATTGTGGAGATGAATATTATAACATTTGTGATAACATTAAAAAAAATAAAATTGTATAGAATTTCTATTGATATCAAAGTTAAATTTGATAGGAAGAATTCATAAAAAACATTTTGTAGTATAATTAACTTTCAACTAATTTAGTTTACTAACCGCGCCTCTCAAATTGTCTTGATAATTTTTTGTAATTTCTCAAGATTTTGAATTGGTAAGAAAATATCTAAGTTGCCTTTTAAAATTTTTGTAATGGAAATTTTGATTATTATATACTCTCATAAACTTTCATTTAAATTCAAGTAGTATCTTATTATTCTCCTAAAATTTATCTTCAAGTCAAATTATCATGTTGATATTCTATTAAATTTTCTTTTGAACTCAAAGTTATCATCTTAATATTCTCATATATTTTTTAAAAAATTCTAAAAATTTATCATAAAATCATACTAAAATTTAATATTCTCCTAAAAAATCTATTAGAAATTATGTTCTCATAATGTTTTTGTTCAAAAAACCACGTTTAATTAATCTATATATTTTACATATATATATTGATTTTTTTTAGTTTTACCTTCTAATTTATACGAAAATTTAATATTTATATTTAAATTTTGAATACATAACCTACACAATCGGCATAATTAACTTTTCAAATACATGATAAAACATGAGTTACATCGATGAACCAAATCGTATTAAAATCTTATATAAAATTATATTTTCTTTGTACGTAAAATATATACCATAATTGTATAAGTCATTATGGATATATACAATTGTTGGAGACACGACGATCGATAACGAGATTTTAAAACCCTTCCATTTGTATAAGCTAGCAAGGCTCAATAAATCGAAAACAACAATTGAAATAAATATTTGTATTCCTCTTAATTTTTTCTTTTATGTAGCGCATAAACTGTGCTCGGAGATTGATTTTCTATTACTTTTATTTTTGTCATGTTTTATATTACTATATAATTAATTTTATATTACTGCATATTTTTAGTATTTTTTATATATATTTATTGTAACGGATGTTGGCTCAAGAAAATCTAATACAAAATCTGTATAAAAATATGTCAATAATTTATTTTATTGTTTTTGTATGTTACTTTGTAAAATAATGTGTTCTCTATTTATATATTTTTTCTTAAGTTGTTAATATTTAAAATGAGAATAAAGTTTCTGAGGTTATATTTAACATTTGCATAAATATGATATATAAGAAAAGTGAATAATATTAAAATCTTATACACATACACAAGTGCATAAAATTAGGGTATTTAATTGTACTACCTAGATAAATTTCTTGAAGCAATCTCAAGAACTTTATTCTCATTTAAAATTTTACAAAAATATTACAGGCGCTCTCAGATTGCTTCGTTCTATTTTTCTAATTTTCTCAATTTTTTGAATTAATAATATTAAAAATTCGAAAAAAATCTCAATTACCTTTTAAATCAATACTAATAAAGGAAACATATAATATATTTGCATTTAAAATCCCTACTAATGGAGAAAGTAAATATACAATAGATCTTTACTAATGGAGGAAACTAAATATCACTAATGGAAGAAACTAAATATTCAATTATAATATTCTTGCCTTCAAAATATCTAAATCAGCAAAAAAATGTATTACCTTACATTATTTTGAACTTTCCTCTATTATTATCTAAATATTCTCATAATATTTTTTTAATGAAATTACTATCTTAACATACTACTCTCCTAAACTTTCTTTTTTATGTAATATAATAGAAAATACATGAACGTTCTGGTAAATAAGAAGTTAATAAATTAGATCGGTCTTGTATAAGAAATTAAGTAATTAATACAAAAAACTATAAAAAATCTCAATTGCCTTTTAAATATTTAATAATGGAGAAAACTAAATATAAAATTTCAATATTCTTGCATTTAAATCTCTACTAATAGAGGAAAGTAAATATAATTTTTTTTCATTTAAAATCTCTACTAATAGAGAAAGTAAATATATAATAGATCTTTACTAATGGAGGAAACTAAATATCACTAATGGAGGAAACTAAATATTCGATTATAATATTCTTGCCTTCAAAATATCTAAATTATAAAAAAAAGTGTATTACCTTACATTATTTTAAACTTTCCTCTATTATTATCTAAATATTTATTCTCATAATATTTATTTTCAAATGAAATTAACATCCTAACATTCTCTTCTGTTAAACTTTCTTCTTTTTTATGTGATATAATAGAAAATACATGAACGTTTTGGTAAATAAAAAGTTAAGAAATTAGATCGGTCTTGCATAAGAAATTAAGTAATTAATACCAAAGATTAGAAAAAATCTCAATTGCCTTTTGAATATTCTTGCATTTAAAATCTCTACTAATGGAGGAAAGTAAATATAATATTCTTGCATTTAAAATCTCTACTAATGGAGAAAATAAATATACATAGATCTTTACTAATGGAGGAAACTAAATATTACAAATGGAGGAAACTAAATATTCAATTATAATATTCTTGCCTTCAAATATCTAAATTAAAAAAAATGTATTACTTTACATTATTTTGAACTTCCCTTTATTATAATCTAGATATTCTCATAATATTTCTTTTCAAATGAAATTACCATCTTAACATTCTGCTCTCCTAAACTTTCCTTTTTAATGTAATATAATAGAAAATACAAGAACATATTGGTAAATAAGAAGCTAAGAAATTAGATCCGTCTTTCATAAGAAATTAAGTAATTTACTTGGTAAATAATTACTCCCTCTGTCCCTCTCATTTCTTTACAGTTTTTTTACACTGCTTGACACGCATTTTAAGGGTCTTATAAAGTATAGTTCTACAACTTATTTTTAAAATTTTCTTTTTCTAAATAAAAATTTAAACATTATATTTTTATTCAGAAGAAGAAAAAACTTAAAATAATTTATCGAAATATATTTTGTAGGAGCCTTAAAATGCGTGCCGAGCCCTCGTCCCCCAATGTAAAGAATTGAGGGGGACGGAGGGAGTAATTACCTTTAATACTTTCGTACAAACAACTAATTAATAGTATAAATATACACCTATTGTTCTTCTTTACTTTTTTGTTTGTTCATGTTAAAAGTGTGTATATGAGTACATGAGTATGAGACTTTTTCTTTTATGTTATTTATCTTATTACGTTTGTTTGTATCCTAATGCAGGATCATATTAAAAATTTTGACAAGACAAGTTATTTGCTATTAGTGTTGATTGAGTTAAGACATGGATTAATAAGGAGAGCGATTCATCAGTTAATCAATTAAAATAATAGGCCGAGCAAGGTGATTTTCATGTACATTCAGTTGTGAATTGATTTATATGTTTATGTGAGTACAGTTATTAGTTTTGAATTTATAGTTAAAAGTTGATACACCTGTATACAAGGTAATTCGAAAATGGAGAATTCATCATGTCTTCAAAAACAAATTTTATCATTGTTTTTTAACGTTTAGATAGTTATTGCTCTAATTTTTATGAAAAAAGATTATATCTTTTAGTAAAATATTTTCTGTAATTCATACACGAAAATTCAAAGATAAAAATTGTATATTAAGAAATTTATAGTGTATGTATTTCGAAAATATCATGTTAAGATTTATTCGACCAAAGAATTTAGTTAGTGTGTGCATTTTTAACAAAATTCAATAAGTCGGTGCATCTATAACAAAAGTCATACAAGAATAAGAAACATTGAGAATAGGTCATTAATTTTTTTTGTTTAAAGGAAGAGGTTGTTGTTGTTTTTGTTGTTATTTGTTTTGACAAAAAGAAATCATTATTAATAAAAAAATCTCCCAGCAACAAAAACGATGTTTGTTCATATTTTTTGATTTTTTTCTTATTGGGAGTAGATTTGGAGGTAGTGAATATTTTAATAACTCCGAAAGTATAATTGTAGTTTTTGATTAAACGATCTAGAACTTTATATATATATATATATATATATATATATATATATGAGTTGCACTCTAGAAAGAACACCTTATATAAAGAACAATAAAGAACACCATCATAAACACTCTTCTTATTTACCAAAACGTTCCTGTATTTTCTATTATATTACATAAAAAAAAGAAAGTTTAGGAGTGCAGTATGTTAAGATAGTAATTTCATTAAAAAAATATTATGAGAATATTTAGATAATAATAGAGGAAAGTTCAAAATAATGTAAGGTAATACACTTTTTTTTTTAATTTAGATATTTTGAAGGCAAGAATATTATAATTGAATATTTAGTTTCTTCCATTAGTGATAATAGTTTCCTCCATTAGTAAAGATCTATTGTATATTTACTTTCTCCATTAGTAGGGATTTTAACTGCAAAAATATTATATGTTTCCTCTATTAGTAAGTATTTAAAATGTAATTGAGATTTTTTCGAATTTTTAATATTATTAATTCAAAAAATTGAGAAAATCAGAAAAATAGAACGAAGCTATCTGAGAGCGCCACCTCACCGCCCTCGTCTTCTCCTTTATATAATTGTATTGATTATATCACTTTTTTATATATATGTTGCCTCCATTACTTTTAGAAAATTAGTTGTTTAAAAAAATATAAAAAAAGGTAATGTATCTTAGTTGAAAATAATAACGGTTATTTATTTATAATTATATATAAGAGTATTACCATTGTATATTTATTTTGCATGTATTATATTTAGAAGATACAATAAGTTATTTTAGTTAAAAAATATAAAACACATAATGTGTTTTAGCTGTCGGTTATAAATATATAATAATAATACTATTATATATATATGTTGCCCGTTTTATTTTTAGAAAATGAATTATTTTAGTTAAATAGATATATGAAATAGGTAACGTGTTTTAGCCGAAAAAAGTAATTGGTAATTAATAAATTGGTTTGCATGTGTCATATTTAGAAGATGAGTTGTTTTAGTTAGAAAATATAAAAATAATGTGTTTTAGCAGAAAAAGATAATCGGTTATAAATATATAATAATGTTACCATTATATATATATATTGCCCGTTTTATTTTTAGAAGATGTGTTGGTTTAGTTTAAAAAATATATAAAATGGGTAATGTGCTGAAAAAGATAATTGGTTATTAATAAATTGGTTATAGATAGCCCCGTGAATCGGCCCAAATATCGACCGACCGACCAAAATTTTTAATGTTTGGTCTTTAATAAAACTAGCTTAAAACCCGTGCGATGCACAGACTGTTTTTAATAATTTACTATTTTATTATTTATTTTTTAATATTTTATTAATTGTATTTGTTAAAAAATATAAATAGACATGTTAAAATAGGTCAATTTAAAAACAAAAATTCATTAAAATATGTGTTAAAATAAATAAGGGTTTGACCGTGATATTTTTGGAAAAGGAGGGGTTTTAGTATGGAAAAATAGAAAAAAAATATGTTTTGTTGAAAAAGGTAATTGCCCGTGAGAGTGAGAATAAGAGAATTTTGTTGGAAAAAATAATGTGTTATAAATAAGTAATATTATTATTTAATAATATTTATTTATAGATAAGTAAGTATAATTAAGTAACATCACGAAATACCAAAAAACAAGTACCGTATCGATCAAACTTTTAATGTTTCGTCTTTAATAATACTAGCCAATAATCCGTGCGATGCATGGATGAATTTTAGTATTTTGATTTATTATTTTAGTATTTTTTATATGATTTTTTAGTATTTTTTATCTTATTTTATTAGCATTTATTTGTATTTTGATCTTAAAAATTCTTAATATGTTGTCGACAGAATAATATCTTGAACTTTTGAATGTAGCTTAGAAAAATAGATGATATAAATATTTAATAATAATATGTTGTTGATGGGATTCGAACCTTGAACCCGTGGGAGCATTTTAGGTATCAAGAAAAAAAATATTTTTTTAATATTACATCCAACGGTTCTCATTTATCTATCTTTAGATCTAACAGTTATTAATTAGAGGACCAAACTACCAACCAACCAAATAAATGGTAGTTTGCTTATAACAGAGGACCAAACTACCAACCAACCAAATAAATTGTAGTTTCCTTATAATAGTATAGTATAGATAGATTAGTATAGGTGACCTTAATTCTTGGATTTATTTTTCTTAAAAATCATGTCCGAAGATGACATAAGGTTTTTGATAAACTAGATTACTAAGCCGCGCTTCGCAACGACATTATAATATATTTGTTAAGAAAAAGAATATTATAAAAAAAATTGTGAAATTAATATCTATAAAATTATTTAAATTATCAAATAAAATATATTATATAATTAAAACACTTTTTTCTAACAAATTCTACTCCTCTTCAAAAAATATCACGGACAATTACCTTTAAATTATACCATCCCGTGATATTTTTGGAAAAAGAGTAGATTTTGTTAAAAAAAGTGTTTTAATGATAAAAGGTAATAAGCTAGTTAGTATTTTTATATTATTTATTATTAATGGTAATATGTTTTAAATTAAAGATAATTGCCCGTGATATTTTTGAAAAAATGAGTAGATTTTTTTATAAAAAAGTGTTTTAAAGATAAAAGGCAATCAGCTAATTACTATTTTTATATTATTTTATTAGTTATTTTCATCCTATTAATAAACATTTTTTCCTCAGGCGACATTATGGGGAGAGAATCTCCACTGATTTGCAATTTAGTAGAGAGGTGAGCAAATCTCTCTCTCAGGGATGACACATACGGTGTATCCAAATTTGTATAAATTTTACTATTTCTTGTGGTAGAAAAACTAATTGTATCTGCATATAAGAGTAAATAAATGGTTTAAAAACTAATATAAGAATTAAATCAATAATATCAATGAAACAAATATTTGTATAATATCTAATGATATTCGTTCAATCGAGATAAGATAGATTTATATATGTGCAATTTCTAAAACTATATATTATAAAAAACATTAATAAAGATAATTACTTTTAAATTTTTTTAATCTGGGTAGATGTGACAATTATTATATAGGGTCCACCATCCTCCTTGTATAAATTTGTATCAACCATCTCGGCCAACTTTTCCCACAAAGTTATGGTACCGGTGATGGAGTTGTTTAAGAAAAAAATTAGAACAAATTAAATAAGTAAAACAAATAAATTGGGGTAACCAAAGAAGTAATATAAATTACAAGAACAATAATAAACAATTAACATTTATATTAAAATTAATATAATGCATAACTTACTAATTTGTGACAATTTTGAGATCTCTTTTTTTCCAACCGCCTTTGACAACTTCAATGCCACCCAAGTAGGTCAAGCAGCCCATGAAGAGCAATTTAGACCCATGTGATAGCGGTCTATATTTTCCTGTACTTGAAATAACTTTCAGATTTTTGATGCAGTACACGGAGCTTTCCTCTAAAAGATTTTTGAACAGAGAGACCAAAATCTTCGGGATCGTAGCATGGATCAAATTTTTCTGTCATACAACATATCTTAGAAAAGTTAATAACATCATACAATTTGACAAACTAATAAGTTATAAGTATATTGATTTATTAACCTTTTCATCGATCAAAATCATGTCAAGACTGATCAATTCTTCAGTATTTGGATGGATTGACAGATTACCACATTCTACACACTCATACTCTTATCATCCAGGTATAGCTGTTGTCGTTCAAAACATCCAACATGGTGTAGGCCATAGTTGTATTGATTGTAAATATGGTTGTAAAAATTTGAAGCTATGTAATAAAGTTTCGGTGTAGATTTTTTGTTATGAATGACCTTTAATTTATAGGTGTTTGTAAGGTGAATAACATGGAAATCCATTATGTTTAAAAGTCAAGAAGTATTATAAAAGAAAAGTTCTATAAAGTTTGAAAATAATAAAAGAAAGTTCTATCAAGTTTGAAAATAATAAAAAAAAGTTTTATCAAGTTTGAAAATAATAAAAGAAAGTTCTATCAAGATTGAAAATAATAAAAGAGAAAATTGCAATTATTAACATAAGAGGCTACAAATTCGAAAATAATAAGGAATTTGTAATTTTCTAAATCAAAGAAAGTTCTATCAAGTCCTACAAATTCGAAAATAATAAGGAAGTTGTAATTTTATAAATCAAAGAAAGTTCTATCAAGTTTGAAAATAATAAAAAAAGTTTTATCAAGCCTACAAATTCAAAAATAATAAGGAAGTTCTAATTTTCTAAATATAAGAAAGTTCTATCAAGTTTGAAAATAATAAAAGAAAGTTCTATCAAGCCTACAAATTCGACCTTTAATTTATAGGTGTTTGTAAGGTGAATAACATGGAAATCTATTATGTTTAAATGTCAAGAAGTATTATAAAAGAAAAGTTATATAAAGTTCGAAAATAATAAAAGAAAGTTCTATCAAGTTTGAAAATAATAAAAGAAAGTTTTATCAAGTTTGAAAATAATAAAATAAAGTTCTATCAAGATTGAAAATAATAAAAGAGAAAATTTCAATTATTAACATAAGAGTCTACAAATTCGAAAATAATAAGGAAGTTGTAATTTTCTAAATCAAAGAGAAGTTGTAATTTTCTAAATCAAAGAAAGTTAGATCAAGTCCTACAAATTCGAAAATAATAAAGAAGTTGTAATTTTCTAAATAAAATAAAGTTCTATCAAGTTTGAAAATAATAAAAGAAAGTTCTATCAAGCCTACAAATTCGAAAATAATAAGGAAGTTGTAATTTTCTAAATTAAAGAAAGTTCTATCAAGTCCTACAAATTCGAAAATAATAAGGAAGTTGTAATTTTCTAAATCAAAGAAAGTTCTATCAACTTTGAAAATAATAAAAGAAAGTTCTATCAAGTTTGAAAATAATAAAAGTTTAATTTTCAATTTTCTTCCTACAAAATCGAAAATAATAAAGGAAGTTGTAATTATTAAAAATAAAAATTGTGAAAAATTGAGAAAATTAGAAAAATAGAACGGAGCGATCTGAGAGCGCCACCTCACCGCCCCGTCTTCTCCTTTATATAAGTATATTGATTGTACTTCCTTCTTGGTCCTATTTTGTTATTATTCAAAAAAAAATTAAATTTTAAATATGTGGTCAAGACACCCAAAATCATGTACAAAAATCAAATAATACGTTATATAAAGATGTACAAGGAGTAGTATAAAATATTTTAATATTCTATTTTAAAATAAATGAAACTTTTGACTAAATTAAACAAAATTACAACTACTTTTTTTTTTATTTTATCAGATTTTAGATATCAACTAGTTGAAAAAGTCGCGCTTCGCGGCGGGCGGCGTAATAATTTTTTTTAAAAACTCTGTCAATTAAATTATGAAAATTACTCGGTCCTCGCTAATAAGCCGTCCTCCCGTTAAACACGCTTTCCTTTTTAATATCAAAATCTCAAATTTAATATATTGAATATATACTTGTCTTATATATTAATTTTTATGTTACCATACTCTTATATAATGGGCCACTCTTTTGTTGAAAAAACACCTATACAACTTTACATATATTCTACTTCAAATAGAAATTTTAGTTATGTATTACAAATGCTTAATCTACTTCCAATAAAACTTTTAATTGCAAATACTTCTTTTATATTCGAACTCTTCTCCTCAGTAAATTGAAACACTTATTCTAATTCAAATAGAACTTTGAAAGTACTTCTTTTATATTTGGACTCTTCCCCTCTCCAAATTCAAACACCTATTTTACTTCAAATATGTTGGTCCTTGACTATTGCGGGGGGGGGGGGGGGGGGGTTGAATGCAATACTGATAAATCTCAATCTACGTTCCAACAACAAAAACTAAGATGAAGGATTATCAGTTTATCGAATGCAAACACAAGTAGACACACGAGTAATTCTCACAAAATAAATGTTTTATTTATTTTGCAATGGGTTGCTACAACCTCAAAAAAATGTTTGTTTTCTTGAGCTTCTGTTTCTCGAGTGATTACAAAGAATGGATTTGAAAGATAATCTAAGTAGACTAATCCTATCACTATCAACACGGGTTTGTGAAGCTGTTGTCATTTTCATGTGGCAGCTTCTTACAAATTGTCTACCCGTGAGTCTTTCCTAAATTGCTATACACATAGCTTATCAGTACAGCACAAAGCAATCTTGAAACTTTCTATATTAAGCTAACACAATTCAGTAGATGTAGATTTGTCATACTCTTGAATTGGTGAGCTTTGTCATGTGATCTCTCAAGCTTCGGTCGTAGTCTTACAGACCTGTTGCAGTGTTGGGATATTGCAACACGCCTGTTTCTTGAACATCCAAACTGTCACAGGTTTGACTGGGTAGATCCCCAATACAAATGTTATCCCTTCATGACAGTATCCTGATGGCTAAGCTTGCTGTCACAAGAATGCGCTTTTGGTGACAGTACAAAATCCCCGCATAAGGTGCTGTCAGGATTTCCAAGCTTGCTGTCGGGTTAAGATAAAGTTGTTGTCCGAGGGCTTCTGCCAATGTTGCTGTCAAAGTGAATGTACTGTCGTGACTTGCAACATGCTGTCTTCAAGTAACCTTGCTGTGAATGTAGTGACAGTAACATTTATTCTTGATGTCCATCTTGAGCACTTCTTGAGGCTTGAACAAACTAATGAACTTCTACCAAGATGTACTAGAATCTTATTTGCAGCAAACAAAAACGGTTACATAGACATACTCCGGTTGTGACAATATGTTCATACTTAATAAAATTAAGTACATAAAATATCTAGTTAAGTTGTCTCATAGCTATCACCCATAGATCCTAACAATCTCCCCCAATTTCTTTTTATGGAAAATAACAACAAATTTACAATTAGTACATGCTGACAACTTAACTAACCAAGATCAGAATTGACAAAGAATTTTTACTTAGCTTCGGATTTCTTCTTCTGTCTTGCTTCATCCTCTCTGTTGAGAGCTTCTTTCAGAATCTCCTTGAGTCCTTCCACCATTGCTTTCTCATCAGGAAGAATGACATCATCTTCAATTTCATCAATATACTTCTGGACTACTTTGGAGAGACAAACTTTGCATCCTGGAGGTCTGTCCATAACTCTTGACCATATGCATAAGTTCTGAACTTTAATGCACCATTAACAAGTTTAAATCTCCTTTCAGGATATGCATTTAGGGTTTTCCTTCTTGATTTATCCAGCTTTGAATCTTCACCCTTTCTTTTACTCAGAATTTCCTCAATCTCAAAAGAACACACCTGTTCTAATGAATGAGTTGATCCAATCACCAAGTAGAGTAGATCTTTCAAGGCACTTGTCTTTAGCTTATGAAAGCTTCCAATAGGGATCTCTTCATTTATGAATTTGATCCTTAGTGGACTTTCAAGTACACAAGGTTGGTAATTGGGATCTTCACTTTCAACTCTGTTGGCTTCTTTGCATTTGTTCAAGAATGGAGCTTCCATATCTTCAGTGGCTTCACTTTCTGTAGGATTTGAAGGTCCTTCTTGACCTGGTTGGGTTTGTATTTCTTCTTCAGGAAGATCATCTTCATACTCAGCTATTTCTTCATCAGAATATTCAAGTAAATGAGCAATGTCAGCATCATCATACAGTGACCATTCCCTAAACTTCTCATAGAATTCTTTATCCCTCTCAGCTTTGTATGCTAAAACATGGTTCATGTCTTTCTCAGGGACATTGGCATAGCCTTGTTTCTGTTCAACCATCCTCACCAAGTAGAAGTAATTAATCCTCCTTGTTTCTGTTCTCCTACGGAATGAAAGAGTTTTTGATACATCATGTGAGATTACCTTCATGGTAAAGCCCTTTTCAACAGTCACAGACTGTGATGCACCAAGCCAAAGAATATATTCAGTTGCTTCTTTGTTGTTATCCAACTTCACCTCGACATTCTTGATTTCCTGAGCTTATTTTTCCAAAAGATCCAAAGAGCTGTAAAGTTTTGACTGGATAGGCTTCTTCAGTTTCCTGCCAAGCCCAGTGGCTTTCTCCTTTCCTGAGTACTTGTGTTTTCCTTTCCTTTCTTGTGTAGTCTCCTCAGGTTCAGGTTCCTGTCTAGAAAACCAAGCCCCTTCTAAGGATTTTGTCCTTTTGGGTTTTACAATGGGCTTGATTTCATCCTTGACAACATCTTTGTTTACAGTGTCCTCCATGACAGTATCTTCCTTGACAGTGTCTTTTGTGACAGCTTCTTTCATGACAGCTTCCTTGAGGACAGTGTCTTCTGTGACAGCTTCTGTGGTGACAGTATCTTTTTCAGCATTTATACTGTCTATAGCACATCTTAAAATACTTGCCTCCAAAGATTCAACTATTACAGACTCCTCTTCTTCTGTAACTCCAGCATCTTTCTTTTCTTGCACGGGAGCTTCTTCTTTATTTTCCTCCTGGGATTTAGATCCAACATTCCCAGAGGTGCTTCCACTAGCATTTCTTGCTTCTCCAGTTCCTCCACTACCATCCAACTCATCATCATCATCATCATCATCATGAGGAACATCATAGGAGCAGCTTTCTCCTTGTTCAGCTATGTTGGAGTTTGCTTTGGAGATCATATTCTTCATAGTAGAACTCAGTTCCTTGTCCCTTTTTACCAGCAAGTCATAGATTGCTTTGACAGCAAGAACTCTTTCCTTGTTGGCTTTAGAGTTGAGAATCATGTTTAACAGCTTCAAGATTGACTTTGACTCCATTGTTGAAGTGCCTCCTAGACTCATGTATGCACATCTCCTACTACCACTTTTAGTGGTACCTTCATAGTAGACACAGAATGGATTGGTGTAGACTTCTGGGAGTTTCTCTGAAATTAAATTCAGCATTTGCAAATGCAAGATCTCATTGAAGGCTGTATGGTTTGCTGTGATTTTGTTCTTCATCACTGTTAGCACCTTTGCTGGAAGACTCTGCAACAGCTGCATAGTAATGAACATGGATATTCCAGTGTTTAAGTACACATCAATAGCCCACCTCCTTTCTTCATTGATCTTTACACATACACTGATGATTTTCTCTTTGAGCAAGGTTGAGCAGTTACTCAGCCTTCTGCTTGGCTCCTTCATAGCTCCCTCAACTATCCTGTAGAAGTCCTCATCATGATTCTTCAAAGTACTTTCCATGTAGTCAACCATTAGGACATTGGCATCTTCTTGGCTGAACTCTGTTCCTTCACTCCAAGTGTTTCCTGACAAGATGTATTCAGGCATCTTGTCTTTCCCTTTTCCCAACCTGTTCTGCTCCTCCTTTTCTCTCCATTGCTTTTCAAGAGCACTCTCATTTGGAGTTGGAGTTGGCTCTCTTATTGTCACAGGAGGTAGTATTGGGTTCTTGGAAGGAACCTCCCTTTGCATTGCTTCCAGGGCTTCTTTGGACATTAGAACTGTTTCTCCATCCATCTCATATTCAAAGAGGTTTTCAGCCTCTTGCATTTGCTCCCCCTTACTTCCTGAATCTCCTTTAGTTCCCCTTTTATTCTTTGCAGACACTGATCTTTCTTTAGCTGCAGGCTCCCCCTCACTCCTTGAAACCTTCTTTGAGACATGCTCCTCCTGAGCTACATCCTGCCTGGTGACACCTTCCGATTCTGCCTTTTGTGATTATGATCTTGCCCTTTTCTCCCCCTTAGGTAAGTTGGCAGCATCAATACTGGCAGATAGAACTTGTATGGCCTCCTGAATGCTAGAGAAGCCAGTGGCCACCATTGTAGACAGGCTGTCAAGCTTGGATTCCATGGAGAGACACCTGTTCTCTAGAGCTGTAAACCTGAGTGCAGTAGAGGAGCCACCTGTCCTTGTCCTTCTTGGGGGTGAAGGAAAAGACTGGGGCTTGGAGGCTATGGGGGTTCTCACACTCTCAGTGTTTTTCTGAGTGATCTCATCATTCCTCACAATAGAACTCTCATGGCCTAGTGCCTGGAAATGTGGGGCTCCCTCAATTTCACTCTGGACATGCTCAAGTCCCTCTCCTTTTGCCAGCTCATTTGGCTGCCTCTCATTTTCATGCTCACCTCTCTTTTCTTTTATCTATCTTTTCTTTTGCACACCCTCACTCATCCTAGATGCATGGGTATGAGCAGTACTTACATGCAATGAAATAGATGGTTTAGAATGTACCTTTAAGAACTGAGATAGTGGCACATCATCATCATAGACGTCCTCAATAATGACAGCATCAAAATCAGGCTGTGCGGAGGTGACAGGAGCTTTGACAGGAATGTTACTGTCAGTTGGAATATTGACAGTAGGTTCCACTACAACTTGGACAGCAGGTTTGGTCTTGACAGCAACTTCAATTGAGTCTTTGACAGCAGGGTCACCTATGACAGCAACATTCACAGTGTCTTTGACAGCAACTGGGGTTGTGACAGCATCTTCCCTAAGGTAAGATGCTCCTTGGAGATTGAACAAGGTACTGGTTGTTTCACTTTCTAGCAAAGTTGTACCTTGCTCTTTCTCAGTGTTTGAAGGAGTGGTGTCCATCTCACTTTGAGAAATGGGTTCTTGTGGACCACTTGATGGGGGCTCATCCATGATTGGAGATGGATGATCAAAACCTGAAGGGTTGGGACTGTCCCCCTCTCTAGGTTGTGGAGAAGAAACAAATGAATGTGTAGGGAAGGAAGAAGGTGAAAGTGGAGAAGAGAATGATGGCTGCTTCTCAGATGGAACTTGAGAAGCATCAATAGAGAGAAGTGAAATCCTCACTGTGTCCTGACTCCATGTGTGTTTCTGCAAGTGGAGGCTCCTCATGAGTTGGAACATGAGATTGTGCAGACTCTTTACAAGGTGCCTTGGGAGACAGACCAATTTCAATAGATGTCCCGTGTTGAGAAGGAACACCTAGGGAGGAGTTTATTTCCCTATCTTCCTCTACAGTCTTTTGAGAGACTGCAGGGTGGCTGACAGTGGTTTTGGTCCTCTTAGCTCTCTTCTTCTTAGGCTCAGGAGGAACCACTGTGGGTTCTGTTTGACTACCTTCCTTATTTGCTGCATTAGGTGCAGGAACTCCCTCTTGACTCTCAATACTACCACCAACACCAGTTTCTAGGGGTCTTTTCTGGTTTCTTGTAAAGCTTGTCTCTGTACTTTGGGAACTCTAGAGAACCTAGGCTGAATGTATGGGGTGGAATGAGGGTTGGCTGAATTTGGGTCTAATCCAGCTTCATTCTCAATAGTGAAGGTGTCAAAACCAGAAGGCAATGGAAAATCAAGGTCAGTCACTTGATCAACCATGTGTTTGGTGAAACATAGTGGAATATGTGCATTTAAATTCCGTGAAGTGAGAGTTGTGTGAGTGTTTCTTTTCAGTACAGGACACACCTCTAAACGAGGGGCATTCTCATCAAAGTCACATAAAGAATTAATGCACAACATTAAAAAGCGAGGATAGATGTTTACCTTCTTACCTATGGCATCCTTTAGGTGTGCCATAAGCAGCTTTCCAACATCCACTTCGTACCAATGAACAAGAGAATGAGTGAGCTTCTTGATGTAGGTGGGAATTCCATTCCAGCCTGTGGTGTTGGTAGAGAACACTTTCACCATAGCATCAAACACCATGCTCCACTCCTTGCGGAGATATTTCCTGTCCATTTCACCAGAAGGGTACCACTTAGTTGTTCCCTCTTCAAGAATTGGTCCAGAATACCCAATTTTCAAGAAGAGCTTCTTCAAGGTCTCATCACTAGCAAGCTCAGAATAAGTCTTTCCTGGTTCTAGCACAATTCCTAAAGCTGCATTGATGCCCCGAACATTGAGAGAGTAGCTGTGCTCCTTGATTTTGAATTGAATGGAGGAGATGTCACCATATTCTTGAGCAACAGCTATTTCCCAGAAATTTTCAATCCTGTCTAGGTCAAGAACATGAGTAGAGGTAATTGCATACCCAAGGTAGGACTTATTTAGGAAATAAACAAGCCCTTTGAAACCCTCACCAGCATCACTTGGAGAGTAGATGCCAGCAAAGTTGGTTTGTGAAATTGATTGTTTGGGGGCCATTTTTGCTTGTTGAGAGAAGAGAGAAAGTAGAAGATGAATTTCTTGGGGAAAAGATAGAGAAGAGTGTTGTGTTTCCTTTTTGAGAATAGTTGTATGTTTGATGAATTTAGAGGGAAGTTCAAGCGTTTAACTGACAAAGTGGAAAAGTGAAATCGTGTCTTAACCCAATTAACAGTCACGTGGGTTACTGGTTGATTTCTCTCTCCGCGTGGAGGATGTGTGTCCAATTTTAACGGTCCACTACTTTGACAGTAACCTGTGCGCTCACAACAACTGTGTCAGTAACTTTGGTGTGATGACATCATGTTTTGCGTGACAGAAACATTTCGCGCAAAACTTACTGTCATCGTTAAATTCTCCCATGACAGTATCTTTTTCAAGTCATGACAGAAAGTTGTTTACTGCTGTCGAGAAGTTAACTGTCAAAGAACTGTGACAGTTACTTTTCTTGATGACAGCAACCTTTGCAGGAAAATAACAACTGTCGAGACTTTGTATTGAAGCTGTTATGATTAATAACTTAACTGAAGAGACACCAGTTAAACATATGCAATATTTATTACTGATTCATCATTCATTCATAACAACATTCAACCAGTTAAGCAATTAACAACACAAAGAGCAAGCAAATAGAAACTACAGAAAGAGACCAGATAAATTTTATTAATTTTATTAAATGAAGAAGGGTAAAATACTACAATTGGTGAGATTAACTATTCATTACAGTCTTTCTTAACCAATTCTAGAACTTCTTCCATAACTTCCTCTTTCGAGGTTCCTTCTTCCTTGAGGAGTGCTTGAAACTCCTTTTCCTCTTCTTGCACCTTAGCCTCCTCAGCGGCCTTGGCTGCAAGTTCTCTTTCTTCTTCCTCATCGAGGGCATCCCATAACTCATCAAACAAAGCTTCTACTTCTTCATTGTAGGGCTCACTTCCACAAGACTTAGGCCTGTATTCGATTCCTACTTTGTTTTCCATTTTACCTTTTTTCTAAATGATTCACTAATATGGCCTAAGATTCATTTTATAGGCTTACTAGGTTAAGAGGGATGTAAACGGTCAACAGTTTGGAAAACCCATACAACTACCACAGATTGTAATTAAGTGATGTCTACCACTAAACCTGTTAGTATTAGTGCTCTAGAGACAATACTTTTATGTTTTAAAGAAAACATTTTATTATTATAAATTATGTTTTATTGATTATTATTATTAGTTTATTATGTCTTTATTTAATGCGTTGTAAATGTTAGCATAATAAATGTCCTTGGAATTATGATACGTATTCGATATCTTTAAGTATGTGACTTAAAAATGAGATTATATGAATAGTATCTTTATTCCTAAATATCCCTAGTCGAGTGTTATTATTTAAGGACAATAATAATGCACAGAGACTAGTATGTTTGTTGACTGATGACCACATCTCATTGGTCATAGGTATGGTGACACTAAAGTCAAAACATAGGTGCATGTAAAAGTACATGACACTGGATTGACCCGCCGTGAGATTACACATGTTAATAGTGTCATAAGTAATTCTCACTGTGATAATGGTGTAATGATCCTTAGACCTGAAATCATTATATTTTTATACGGGAATTAATATACTTTGATTACATTAAAAGTTACCTTTGACCGGGTGATGTTAAAAGTGGACATTGGGTATATTATGAATCGTATGAGAAATATGAATGATCTAGATGGGATTTAACCCTCCTAATTTTAGGAGCGATATTATTGGCCTCTTGTTTGAGTGAGACTAAGAAATGCACGACCGTGCTCAAATGTTGATTTGATTTATTAGTCTACTCATCGATCAAGAAAACTAAGATTAAATTATTAAAAGGATGACACATTACATGCCTCGAGTTTAATCTATAATATTAAGGTTAAAGGGATTATATTACATGGAACATTATTCACGAAAGGCTTAATCGAATCACCGATTTAATTATTATTACTTGGGTGACAATGATGTATTACTAGATGCCGCTCATTGTTTACAATTTTAATTAGTTATTAAAATTGTTACCAACGTAATAATAACCTACAGGGTCACACACAAAGAACGCTTGAAGGAGAAATAATTTAAATTATGAATTTAAATTTAAATAAGTAATTTATTCTATTTATAATATTAATTAAGTATGACTTGATTAATTATTTAAATAGAAAATGGAATTACTTAAACTAATTCTGAAATTAGTTATTAATTAATTAAGTGCGACTTAATTAAATAATAAATTGGAATTTCGGATTAGTATTTTATTATAATTGGATAATAATTAGAAAACTTATTTTCTCTCTATATAAACTCTCAAAGAGGGCTGATTTTAATGATGAAAAACGTTTTTACATTAAAACCCTAGCCGCTTATGAGAGCAAGAAAAGAGAGAGAGAAAGAAGCAGTTTTCGGGTGCTAGTACACATCAATCCTTCAAGAAAAGCGTTCGTGTGGATACCGTAGAGCGTAGATCGCGAGAGCGGGATACGTGGTGATTGAACAAGCTTTGGATATCCATTAATCTTCCATTAATGAACTGCTAAAGCTTCTTAAGGTATTTGTTCTTAATCTCCGAATTAAATCTTTTGTTTTCGCATGGATCCTGCGGAGGGGTTTCAAATTTTGATTTATTTTTACGTTTTCCGTTGAGTTTATGTGCTCGAAACCCTTCAATGGCATCAGAGCTACTTGCGAAAACGTTTTAATTCGGGTATATGTTTAAAGTTTTGATGTATATTCAAGCATGTTTGCGATTATCATGATTGTTGTGTTGTTTTGATGATAACATTGATGTATATGCATAAACTTTACGTTTATGATGATTGGGATGATCATATGATGATCATATAATCTGTATGTATACTGATATATACATGATATATGTTTGTTCTTGTGATGAGAATCGTATTTGATACGATTTCTGAACACGCTGCACATATTTAGTGAAATTTGCATACTGTGTCCGATTTTCGTCGAAAATACCTTTTCGGAAAGGTAAACGGGCGTCTGAACAAAACTGACACAGTCACTCGTTCGTCTGTAAGGCGTTTGACGTCGTTTACTATCTGTAAACAGCGATTTAATGTTTTCAGAATTCTGATTTTGATTTTCTGATTTACACTTTATTTGATTTCTATGATTGGATCATGAGAAATATGATATGGTATGATATGTTAATTCAATATGAGATGTTCTTAATTGTTATATGAGCATGGTGATTGGTTATGGCCTAAAGACCCATAAGATAGTGGTTTTGTTTTAATGGTTTGGTTTCTAAATACGACTTGCATGTCGTTATTCCTTGTAATGTTTAAATCTCGAATGTAACTCGAGTTCTACTTGTAAGTTCAGTAGGATAGGTTGTTTTATTTATATAATATATATGAAGACGTCCAAGATGGAGAACCAAGGAAGCATTACAAAGAGGCAAGCAAGGAGGCAAGTTAAAGCTTGAAGACTTGTAACATTGTATTGTATTTTGATACCACCATAGATTGACCTTGATTTTTCCATTAGCTTGGAAAGATCACTTAGGTTGGGCCATAACCAAACACGTTTAATTTACGCACTTTACATATATGATGCATGTGATGTAGATATGTATGCGTAGATAATGATGCATGCTTTAATTAGATTAAACATGTATGTATTAGATACGTCACCCATGCCATGTTTTCTAAACAAGATAAAATCTGTAACGATTCAAGATTTTAAAATTGAACAAAAACGAACATGAGATTCCTGTGTTTATAAAACACGGAAATAAGTATGAATTTCAAATTTTGATATGGGGCAATTTTGACAAAAATACAAGCAGCGCTTGTAAGAAAGGCGGGTTTTAAGTGAGACCACTGTGACTCCTCCGACGGACTGGAAATCAAACCATTGATGAATTTTGATTTGAAGTACTTAGTTCAAGGAAAAATTGGGAATCTCTTGATGATGGGATCATGGTCATTTTAATAATAACAAATCCCTAAAGTTAAAATATTAAGTCAATTAGATGTCTTCCAATGGGCAACACTCGTCAAGACCTAGATCGAGAAAGAGTGGGTTCGCCAAAGCGAAGCACTCCAATCTATCGTGGTAAGACGCGATGAAGTAAATGTGATACTTAACTGTTAGACCATTGGGTTAGACTTAACTAAGTTACCACAATAGGATTGTGAACTTAGAGGCATGGAGCTTGGTATGATTTATTAGATAAATGTGAACAAATGTTGTTCTACCAAACTTTCCAAGAGTTATATATGATATAATTGACAAGAGTTGTCTACCTAAATAAATCATGTTTTGGGAGTAGAGCCAAAGCTGACCTTAAGCATGACGAAATATGGATCTTGGCTCACTAGAAAGATTTAAGAGAAATACTTTCCGAATTAATAGTTAGGGCTATTTATTTGATAAAAATAGTGGGAGGTATATAATGATATACCATAATCACTTAAACATAATAATTAATAAATTTGCAACCTAGATTAATTTTATGCACTTTAATATTGTAGCTATCAAATGACAAATAACACAAACAACTTCTCTATGCGATCAGTCCTTGAGAAGGACAAGCTGACAGGAACAAAGTTCCTCGACTGATATAGGAGCTTGAGGATCGTCCTCAGGCACCACGATGTTAGTCAAATTATTCTTACCTTTTAGCTGAGAATGTAACATGTGCCGAACATAATGCTTATTGGAAGCGAATTGATGATTCGACTGCTGATGTTTCATGTCTCATGCTTGCAACTATGAGTGTTGAGCTTAAGAAACAATATGAGCATATGGATGCTTATGAGATATTTGAGCACCTTAAAAGATGTTTGAGGAAAAGGCTCGTCAAAAGGGATTTGACAATAGCAAGACACCATACACCTATAAGTAGGGAACGTGAGATTCGGTTGGACCAGATGTTCTAAAGATGATAGGGTATAATGAGTACCTTGATTATTTTTATTTTTTTGGGTTTCAAGATTGGTCTAGAGACTCGGAATGATTTGATCATACAAATCTTTGAACAATAACTATTCTCAATTAGTTAGTGAACAACGAAATAAATGAGATAGACATAGCACCCACTTAGTTGTGAAGCACGTTGAGAACTGCTGTAAGCAACATGATAAATGCATGGACTACTCCCATAATGATGGTGAATGTAGGAATGTGAATGGGAAAGGAAAATGGAATGGAAAGAAGAAGATTTGATCTAATTCTATAGCCCATATTAAACTCCAATCCCAAAGAGGTTTTGTCGCCTAAAGGAGGTGTTGCTAATTAAAGAAGACGATTGTCGCTTCTGTGGAAAACTGAAAGACTGGAAGTTAAACTGTCATGCTTATTTGGAAGATCTAAGAAGAAGACCAGTGAGGGTCAAGCTTCAGGTTTCAGGTTATAATTGGAGCAAAAGTTGTTGCTCTAGTTGAAGTAACTCGTTACTTAATTTTGCCTATAAGGCTAAGTTTAGAACTTGATAATTGTAACTACGTGCCTCTAAGAGTAGAGACATTATATTGGTTTCTTGTATGGACAAGAAAGGTTTTTCATTTTAATTGGATATATAACAATTGTTGTTTATTACATTTCAATGAAAAGGTTAATAATGTTGCACAATTAGTTAACAATTTATATGTTCTAAAAATGACTCAAATCAAACATTACCTTTGGCACTGTAGTTAAGGCCATATTATAAGAAATGCATTTCCAATTTACATACTGATGGATGATTGGATAAGTTTGATTATGAATCATACGAAGAATGCGAATCTTGGTTTATTTGGTAAAAAGAAAAAAAGCCCCTTTTACTAGAAATGGTGAAAGGGTCATCGAACGATTATGACTTATACATGGTGATGTATGTGGTCATATACGTACGATGGCAGAAGGTAGGTTTTACTACTTTATAGCGGTTACTGATGATTTCAGTAGATACGAATATGGATATCTTTTGAAGAACAAATTCGAATCTTTTGAAAAGTTCAAAGAATATTAAGTTGAAGTAGAAAAGGTTCAAAGAAAGGGGTTTCTAAGAACTAAAATCACACTTTGTTGGACATAGTGCGATGGATGATGAGTCAAGAGGATCTTCCAATAAGTTTCTGGGGTTATACCCTAGAGACATGTGCATATACACCAAACCGTGTTCCTACTAAAATGGTTCAGGAAACACCATATAAGATATGGACTGAGAAAAGTCATAGCATGTCATTTATGAAAATTAGGGGATGCCAAGCGTTTGTGAAACGTTTAACCTCTGACAAGCTAGGACCAAAATCAGATAAATGTAATTTTGTGGGATACCAAATTAAAACAAAATGGGTATTACTTTTTTAATCCTCCAGAGAACGAAGTGTTTGTTGCTCGGACTGTTGTATTTCTTGAGAGAGAATTTCTTTCTAAAAGAAATAGTGGGAGGAAAATAGATCTCGATGAGGATCGAGAACCACGAGATAACATTGAACCAAAGTTGGAATAAGAGCAGAATGTACAAGAAAATGTTAATGACAATACTGCTCAAGAAACACAGGTTGTTCGTAGGTCTGGTAGGATTCACCATGAGTCCGAGAGATATTATGAATTTCTCTTGACTCAGGATGGTGATGTAACGCTTGTGAATAACGATAATGAGCCTCTTACCTACCAAGACACTATGAACATTCCAAGATCTAAAAGTTGGCAGGAGGCCATGAAATCTAAGATGGATTCCATGTAAGAAAAACCAAGTAAGGACTTTGGTTGATCCACCTAAAGGGGTAAAACCTATAAGGTGCAAGTGTGTTTTCAAGAATAAAACTGACATGGATAGTAATGTACAGACCTATAAGGCAAGACTGGTGGCAAAAGGTTTCAAGTAAATTCATGGAATTGACTATGATGAAACTTTCTCACCAGTGGCAATGGTCAAGTCCATCAGGATTTTGCTTGCTTACTATGACTACAAAATCTGGCAAATGGATGTCAAGACTACTTTATTAAATGGGAGCATTGGAGAGGTTGTGTACTTTATTAAATAGATCCAAGTTTTGCTAGAATGGTTTATAAGATAAGTCGATCCATTTATGGATTAAAGTAAGCCTCGAGGAGATGGAATATATGTTTTGATTAAACAGTCAAATAGTTTGGCTCTATTCAAAATGAAGATGAATCGTGTGTTTACAAGAAGGTTAGTGGGAGCCATGTGGCATTCCTAGTATCATATGTAGATGATATATTACAAATAACGAATGACATTCTTCCTCAACAGACTGTTAAGACTTGGTAGAGAAATAGTTTCTAGATGAAAGACTTAAGAGATGTGTCCTATATCTTAGGGATCATGATCTATAGAGATAGATCACAAATATTTTTCGGCTTAAGTCAGAGTACATACATTGACAATGTATTGCACCAATTAGGGATGCAAAAAGGCTAAAAGGGAAATGTTCCCATGTCTATGAGATAGTGATCTCAAAATAAATGGTCCAAAATCATTGGATGATATGGACCACATTAGTATAGTTCTATATGCTTCCGAAATTGGTTTCATAATGTATGTGATGATATGTACTCGTCATGATGTCTCATATGCTTTATGCATGACGAGCATGTACCAGTCTAATCCAAGTGATGGTCACTTGATTGGAATCAAGAATATTCTTAAGTGCCTGAAGAGGACTAAAGACTCATTCTTGGTATATGGAGGAGATGGGAAGATGGATGTAAAATGTTACACGGATGTTAGTTTCTAGACATACAGGACGGTTTTGTGTCTTAGTCTGGATTTGTGTTTTTTCTAAATAGATGTGTTGTAATCTAGAATAGTTCATAGCAAGAACCGTAAATGATTCTACAATCGAGGCTTAGTATATTGATACTAGCGAAGTAGCCAAAGAGGATGTTTTGGGAATTTACTAAGGCGATATCACCTTATTAATGAGATTAATGATCAAGGAGATATACTTATATGTAAAGTGCATACTATTGATAATATTGCAGAACCACTGACTAAGGCTTTGTCGCAGCAGAAGCATGTAAGTCACACTAGTTCCAAATGTATTGGATACATGGGATATTGGCTCTAGTGCAAGTGGGAGATTGTTAGTATTAGTGCTCTAGAGACAATACTTTTATGTTTTAAAGAAAACATTTTATTATTATAAATTATGTTTTATTGATTATTATTATTAGTTTATTATGTCTTTATTTAATGCGTTGTAAATGTTAGCATAATAAATGTCCCTGGAATTATGATACGTATTCGATATCTTTAAGTATGTGACTTAAAAATGAGATTATATGAATAGTATCTTTATTCCTAAATATCCCTAGTCGAGTGTTATTATTTAAGGACAATAATAATGCACAGACACTAGTATGTTTGTTGACTGATGACCACATCTCATTGGTCATCGGTATGGTGACACTAAAGACAAAACATAGGTGCATGTAAAAGTACATGACACGGGATTGACCCGCCGTGAGATTACACATGTTAATAGTGTCATAAGTAATTCTCACTGTGATAATGGTGTAATGATCCTTAGACCTGAAATCATTATATTTTTATACGAGAATTAATATACTTTGATTACATTAAAAGTTACCTTTGACTCGGTGATGATAAAAGTGGACATTGGGTATATTATGAATCGTATGAGAAATATCAATGATCTAGATGGGATTTAACCCTCCTAATTTTAGGAGCGATATTATTGGCCTCTTGTTTGAGTGAGACTAAGAAATGCACGGCCGTGCTCAAATGTTGATTTGATTTATTAGTCTACTCATCGATCAAGAAAACTAAGATTAAATTATTAAGAGGATGACACATTACATGCCTCGAGTTTAATCTATAATATTAAGGTTAAAGGGATTATATTACATAGAACATTATTCACGAAAGGCTTAATCGAATCACCGATTTAATTATTATTACTTGGGTGACAATGATGTATTACTAGATGCCGCTCATTGTTTACAATTTTAATTAGTTATTAAAATTGTTACCTACGTAATAATAACCTACAGGGTCACACACAAAGAACGCTTGAAGGAGAAATAATTTAAATTATGAATTTAAATTTAAATAAGTAATTTATTCTATTTATAATATTAATTAAGTATGACTTGATTAATTATTTAAATAGAAAATGGAATTACTTAAACTAATTCTGAAATTAGTTATTAATTAATTAAGTGTGACTTAATTAAATAATAAATTGGAATTTCGGATTAGTATTTTATTATAATTGGATTATAATTAGAAAACTTATTTTCTCTCTATATAAACTCTCAAAGAGGGCTGATTTTAATGATGAAAAACGTTTTTACATTAAAACCCTAGCCGCTTATGAGAGCAAGAAAAGAGAGAGAGAAAGAAGCAGTTTTCGGGTGCTAGTACACATCAATCCTTCAAGAAAAGCGTTCGTGTGGATACCGTAGAGCGTAGATCGCGAGAGCGGGATACGTGGTGATTGAACAAGCTTTGGATATCCATTAATCTTCCATTAATGAACTGCTAAAGCTTCTTAAGGTATTTGTTCTTAATCTCCGAATTAAATCTTTTGTTTTCGCATGGATCCTGCGGAGGGTTTTCAAATTTTGATTTATTTTTAAGTTTTCCATTGAGTTTATGTGCTCAAAACCCTTCAAAACCAACAATCAAAGCAAAACTGACCAATCAAGAAAATTCCTTGACCAATTTCAACATTAAAAACCATGCAAGTTAATGTCATACAGAGTCTAACTTTCAAGTAAACGATTAGCACAAAATTGAATTTAACAAAGAAAGTAAACGTGCTGTCGAAAACAAATAGAGACTTAGGTTGACAATAACTTTCTCATGATAGCAACTTGTTAGGGTTACTGTCACAAGCTTCAATGAGAAATTTAGAATGGAAAAACTAGTAAGTTAACATACCAGATTTAGCATTCCCAATTCACTTACCAACCTGTTAAAGGTTGCTTCATCGAGTGGTTTTGTGAAGATGTCTGCAAGTTGATTTTCTGTAGGGACATAGATCAACTTCACAGTTCCTCTTTCAATATGCTCTCTTATGAAATGATGTCTAATATCAATGTGCTTTGTCCTAGAGTGTTGAACAGGATTGTCTGAGATGGCTATGGCACTAGTGTTATCACAGTAGATAGGGATATTATTTAACACTAGACCATAATCCAGCAGTTGATTCTTCATCCATAGAATTTGTGCACAACAACTTCCAGCAGCAATGTATTCAGCTTCTGTAGTAGATGTAGAAACTGAATGTTGCTTCTTACTAAACCATGACACCAATCTTCCACCAAGAAATTGACAGCTTCCTGTAGTGCTCTTCCTGTCAATCCTACATCCAGCATAATCTGAATCAGAATACCCCACTAGCTTAAATCCAGTGTTTTTAGGATACCAAAGGCCTAGATTAGGAGTGCCCTTAAGATATCTAAAAATCCTCTTGATAGCAATCAAGTGTGACTCCTTTGGATCATATTGAAATCTTGCACAAAGACATGTAACAAACATTATGTCAGGTCTGCTAGCGGTTAGATCCAAACTAGTTGAAGTAGAGATATGAGTCTTGGCAGGTGATGAATCTTCGAGGTTGAACTTCTTGAGAAGTTCCTTGACATACTTTGCTTGAAAAATGAAGATTCCATCATCTTTCTGAAGAACTTGTAAACCAAGGAAGAATGACAGTTCTCCCATCATGCTCATCTCATACTTGTTTCTCATTAGAGATGAAAACTTTTCACACAGCTTCTCATTTAATGAACCAAAGATGATATCATCAACATAAATTTGAACCAGAATGATGTCTTTGCCATGATGCTTGTAGAATAGAGTCTTATCTACTACACCTCTTGTAAACTGGTTTTCCAATAGAAAGGCAGAGAGGGTATCATACCATGCTCTTGGAGCTTGTTTCAACCCATAAAGTGCCTTGAACAGCTTGTACACAAAATCATACATTTCAGCATCTTCAAAGCCAGGTGGCTGTTCAACATACACTTCTTCCTCCAACTCTCCATTTAGAAAAGCACTTTTGACATCCATTTGGAACACCTTGAAGTTACAGTGTGCAGCAAAGGCTAGGAAAATCCTGATAGCTTCAAGTCTGGCAACATGTGCAATTGTCTCATCATAATCTATCCTTTCCTGTTAACAGTAACCTTTAGCTACTAGTCTTGCCTTGTTTCTAGTCACATTTCCATTTTCATCCAGTTTGTTTCTGAAAACCCACTTTGTCTCAATAACTGACTTTCCTTTTGGTATTGGAACCAACTTCCATACATTGTTTCTTTCAAACTGGTTGAGTTCCTCTTGCATAGCAATCACCCAATCAGAATCCAACAATGCTTCATCAATTTCTTTAGGCTCCACTTGAGATAGAAAACAAGAAAACATGTTGTCAGCAGAAACATTGTTCCTGGTTCTCACCCCAGAAGAAGGATCTCCAATAATTAAGTCATTTGTGTGATCCTTGTTCCACCTTGTAGTTCTAGGCAAGCTTCTTGTTTGTTCTGAAACAGTAGCCTCAGTTAGAGGAACTGAGTCTTCACCAGGGCAATTGTCTCCACCATTTTCTTTAACATCTCCAGAGTCACCATCATTTTGAGTATTTCCTGAAATAGTCTGTGACTGAGCTGGGGTTTGATTTATATCACTTTCAATGACAACATCTTTTTCAGTTTCTACAGTTTGAGTAAAGGTAGGTTCTTCATCAACAATTTCTTCTTCTTCTTCCAAGTATCTTGATTCTCAAATCTAAGAATCTGCATTTGACCTTCTTCATGCAGTCCAGGAAACTTGGTTTCATCAAATGTGACATTCACACTTTCATATATGATTCTGTGTTGCAAGAGATAGACTCTGTAGGCAGTCCTTTCTAAAGCATACCCCATGAAAATACCTTCATAAGCTTTGGTGTCAAATTTCCCTTTCTTTTCATGGTTATCTTTCATCATGAAACATTTTCTTCCAAACACATAAAAATACTTGACAGTAGGTTTCTTTCCATTGAGCAGATAGTAAGGAGTGTTCCCATGAGTCTTGTTGATCAAGGTTCTGTTCTGTGTGTAGCAGGCTGTGTTGATAGCTTCTGCCTAGAAGTATGTAGGTAACTTTGCATCATGAAGCATAGTTCTGGCAACTTTAATGAGAGTCTTGTTCTTCCTTTCTACAACTCCATTCTGTTGTGGAGTCCTTGCAGCAGAAAACTGTTGTACAATTCCTTCATCTTTGCAGAAATTACCAAGAGTGGCATTTCTGAACTCAGTGTCATTGTCACTTCTCAGAATTTGAACCTTGGCATTTGGAGCTCTGTCAAGAACTCTTAAGTGATCAATTATAACCTGAGCAGCTTCATCTTTTGATTCTAGATACTTCACCCAAGTATACCTAGAATAATCATCCACCATAACTAATGCATATCTCTTCTTGGCTAAGGATAGAAAATTAACTGGTCCAAAGAGATCCATATGAATTAGTTTGAGTGGCTCTGTTTTGGTGTTGATTTGCTTTGTCCTGTGCACAGCTCTCTTCAATTTTCCCATTTAAAAGTCCTCACACAGTCCTTCTTGACAGAATTCCTGTTGAGGTAGTCCTCTAACTAATTCCTTCTTCATCAGCATATACAATGTCTTGAAGTTGAGGTGAGAGAGTTTCCTGTGCCAAAGCATACTGTCACCAACAGTAGCTTTACTGTAGAAACGGTAAATCTTATCCTTCTTTGTTGAGCTTAGATCAGCAACAAACAGGCTTCCTTTCCTTACCCCTTTCAGAGAGAGGCTTCCATCTTTCTTGTGATAGATATTGCACACCATCATGTCAAACTTAGGCCTATAAATTATTACACGATCCCTTTTTCTTGAACGAATCCCCTGTCACTGAATTGGCTGACACTGAGCAGGTTGTGCTTCAATCCATCAACAAGTGCAATATCATTGATGACAACATTTCCAATTTCCAAACAGCCATATCCCACTGTGTAACCTTTGCTGTTGTCTCCAAAGGTTATGACTGGGCCAGCTTTTTCTACAAATTGTGATAGCAGGGCTTTATCACCAGTCATGTGTCTTGAGCAGCCACTGTCAATGATCCAAATGACTTGCTCCTTATTCTTGCCCTGCAAAACAAATTGTATTTAAGAGGCATATGGTACCCAATCCTTGTTGGGTCCTGTTACTTCAGTATCACAAACATAATCAACATTTTCAACTTTAACCATCACATCAGGAATCTTCTGTTGGACTCCTTTCTTTACCCACTTTTCCTTAGAATTAGACTTGGTCTTATTCTTAGTGGATGTAGCCTTGTTACTGTTTCCAGTAGGCTTAGAAGTCTCAACGGTTTGCAAATAGAGACATTGTTCAGTAGATGAAATAGGCAGGTTGAAACAAGTACTCATGGAAGTTATCTTGCATGGCATGCAGTCAATGTTATTACACACTACCATAGATCTATGCATAATGGGGGTTCTATGTAAGTTACCATCTTTTATGGTCACATTATTCTTGCCCTCTTTTGGTTTCTTACAAACATGAGTTAAGTGATGTGAAGAGCCACAGTTATTGCATAGTTTTCTAGGAGCACTACCAGCATTAGCATTGCCATTTCCTAACTTACCATTTCTGTTTCTAGAATTGTAGGTAACTGTGTCATCAGGATGTTCTGAAGTTGCTGTCGAGCTTTTCTTGACAGTGCCTTTCATACCTTCTGTCTTGACAATAGGTTTGGAAGTTACTGTCTTTGAAGCTCTCTTGACAGTATCTTTAGAAGCTACTGTCTTGCCATTATTGACAGCATCTTTAGAACATTATGTCAGATTGTTTGGCAAAGTTACTGTCTTAGGGATTGAGACAACATCTTTTCCGTCAACTGTTGTACTGTCAATGCCTTCATCCTCATCATCAAGTTGTTGCTTGATGAGCATGGCTTCCTCATCAAACTCAAGCTCAGAAAGTTTGAAAATTGGTTTGTTGATATTTTTGAGGACATGAGGTTTGACAGAAGCATCAGCTGAACAATCCTGACTAACAATTTCCTTACCAGGTCTTTTACCATATTCAAAACCTATCCCTACCTTTTCATCCTCTGTGTGTTTCTCATGATAATCCTGAAGTTGTTTGGATGAGTTTCTGTAGGCTTTAATCTTGAATTCATTTTCACTAATTTCTTTCCTTAGAAACTCCTCAATATCTTTAGCACAGACTAATTCATTTTTAAGTTTAGCATTCTCCTGTGTTGAAGATTCTAGACCACTGGTCTTCAACAAAAGCAAATCGTTTTCAGAAGTGAGTGTTTCATTCAATTTAGTTAACCTAGCAATTTCTTCATTAGCTGCAGTTAAACTAGTATGAATATTGAACATCTATGCACTCAATTCCTCAACAGTTTGTTTGTATTCATCTTTAGACATATCAAGTAAGACAAGTTAGGGTACCTGACTTGGAGAGCTAGAGGAGGCCTCTTCAGATTTAGCCATGAGTGCTAGATTCACATATTCCTCTTCCTCTTCATCATCAGTATCATCCCAGCACTTTCTTTCAGCCACATAGGCCTTTCCCTGTCCTTTCTTGAAGTGTCCACTAGACCCTTTATACATCCTTTGATTTTGCTTTGGTCTTCTGCGTTTTGTAGCAAAATGACCAAGCTCATTGCAGTTGTATCACCTAAACTTGGATCTGTCCACCATCCCTGTCTTATAACCACCTCTTGTGGCACCACCTTCAACCTTGGAGGAGTACCCTTTGCTGAACCTTGATGTTTGACCTTGAAACTTATATGGCTTGTTTCTCTTGAACCTTATATTCTTGAATTTCTTAGCCATGTAAGCCATGGTTGGATTATCCATCTTTTCCATTTCTTCTAAAGAGTAGAAGTCTTCATCTTCAACATCAGTTATCTGCAGTACAACTTTCTCCTCATCATCCACGACCTCTTCAATCTTAAGAGTAGGTACTGGAGCAGGTTGGATGATTTGAATTCCTTCAGTAGGTTGCGTGATTCTGGGTACATGAGCCACGAGAGTACCTGACATATTAGCCATCTTTCCTCTGGATCCAGCTAGAATAGCTCTTTTCTGGAAAAACTCAAGCTTATATGATTTAAGCACACCATATAAAGTTTCAAGAGAAATATTGTTCAGATTTCTTCCTTCTCTTATGGCAGTGACTTTGTGCTCAAGATTCTCAGGAAGTGTGAGCAAGAACTTGACATTTAACTCCTTCCTATCATAGTACTTGCCATGAATCTGTAGCTCAGTCATCAGTTTACTAAACCTCTCAAACATTGTTGTTAGGTCTTCTCTTGACTTTGCCAAGAAAGCTTCATACTGTGAGATAATAATTTGTCTTTGATTGTCTTTCACTTCTTCACTTCCTTCACATAACAGCTCGATCTTATTCCACATGTCCTTGGCTGATGAGCACCCAATGACATTCCCACACATGGCTTTGTCCAAAGTGAGAGCATCCAGTAATATGAGTTGCAAGTAATCATCCAAGGCTACCTTCTCTTTTTCTGGCTCCAGAAACTCTGAAGGTAATTTGTTGACCCAGCAGGCTGGAACAAGAACACCATCTACAGTTGAGGCTTCAATTTCTTTTAGTGGTACGAAGGGACCATTCTGGAGGATACCCAAGTATAATGGATTCGCAGCTTTGATAAACAACATGATTTTTCTTTTCCATACATTGTAGTTCTCCTTATCAAAAGCTGGAATCTTTATGCTACTTGACTTCTGCATACTTGTCATGATCTCAGATTTGTAGAACAATCTATCTGCTCTGATACCAGTTGTTGGTCCTTGACTATTGCAGAGGGGGGGGGGGGGTTGAATGCAATACTGATAAATCTCAATCTACGTTCCAACAACAAAAACTAAGATTAAGGATTATCAGTTTATCGAATGCAAACACAAGTAGACACACGAGTAATTCTCACAAAATAAATGTTTTATTTATTTTGCAATGGGTTGCTACAACCTCAAGAAAATGTTTGTTTTCTTGAGCTTCTGTTTCTGGAGTGATTACAAAGAATGGATTTGAAAGATAGTCTAAGTAGACTAATCTTATCACTATCAACACGGGTTTGTGAAGCTGTTGTCATTTTCATGTGGTAGCTTCTTACAAATTGTCTACCCTTGAGTCTTTCCTAAATTTCTATACAAACAGCTTATCAGTACAGCACAAAGAAATCTAGAAACTTTCTATATTAAGCTAACACAATTCAGTAGATGTAGATTTGTCATACTCTTGAATTGGTGAGCTTTGTCATGTGATCTCTCAAGCTTCGGTCGTAGTCTTACAGACCTGTTGTAGTGTTGGGATACTGCAACATGCCTGTTTCTTGAACATACAAACTGTCACAGGTTTGACTGGGTAGATCCCCAATACAAATGTTATCCCTTCATGACAGTATCCTGATGGCTAAGCTTGCTGTCACAGGAATGCGCTTGTGGTGACAATACAAAATCCCCGCATAAGGTGCTGTCAGGATTTCCAAGCTTGCTGTCAGGTTAAGATAAAGTTGCTGTCCGAGGGCTTCCGCCAATGTTGCTGTCAGAGTGAATGTACTGTCGTGACTTGCAATATGTTGTCTTCAAGTAACCTTACTGTCAATGTAGTGACAGTAACATTTATTCTTGCTGTCCATCTTGAGCACTTCTTGAGGCTTGAACAAACTAATGAACTTCTACCAAGATGTACTAGAATCTTATTTGCAGCAAACAAAAACGGTTACGTAGAAATACTCTGGCTGTGACAGTATGTTCATACTTAATAAAATTAAGTACATAAAATATCTAGTTAAGTTGTCTCATATCTATCACCCATAAATCCTAACAAAATAGAACTTCGAACTTCGCTATAAATTCGAACCATTCTCCTCAATAAATTCGAGCACCTATTCTACTTCTAATATGTTAAATGATATTTTTTGATTTATTAGTATCTAAAATTAAAAAATTCTAGAAAATTAGAAAAATAGATTGAGACAATCTTAGAGGCGCCACCTAACCTCCCGCGTATCCTCCTTTATATATATACTAGTCGACTAAGCCGCGCTTCGCGGCGAACTTATAATATTTTTTTCAAAAATTTTAAATACATACTATTAATTAAGAAAAAAGATTACAAACATAAATTTTTATTTATATATCGATACTTTTACTTTTATAGATAAAAAAAAATTTCTTCTATGATGGAGCCTAAGTTTCAATTCACCTGCTAAGAAATTATAGTGATCACGTTGAAACAAAACATTGTTTCTCACTTAAAAGACGATATTTACTATTAACAAAATCACAATAAAATTATTAATTAATAGCATATGATACGTTAGAACATATAAAACAAAACTCAGTTAATATTTATGAGTCCTAAGTATGATTTAAGTTAGCTGGAAATAAGTAATATTTGGTTAATTAAATTCTAAGTAGGATTAGTTTTTGTATATTAATTATCTTCCCTATAAATTCGAATTTAATAAGAATATCCAGTTTTATTGAATTATATTGAGGAATTCTAAAAAAATGATAAATATTTTTAAGACGATTTGAGAGCGCTTGAGGATTTTCCTTTATATAAAGATAATCTTCCTTTGTATATAGTCCACTAAGCCGCGTTTTGCGGCTACTTTATAATATATTTTTTAAAACTTCCAACTAAGGATTATTTAAGAAAAATAGAGTAAAATATATGTATACTATCATATAAATTAGTAAACACAATATTGTACAAATTAAATATACATTTACAATAAACTAAACTATTTATATATTATTTATATCGATTTGTGTCACATTTTTTTAGGCCGACTCCCGTTGTAATAAATAAATATATATATAAATACTAATAATATGTAATAATAAACAAAATTAATACGTACACTCACATTGTGATAACACATATAAAAGGTCCATCTTAGAAATCTTATGAAGTGCTAGTTAAAATTTCAAATACTTTTTCTATTTCAAATATGTTAAAAAAAGTTTTAATTTTCTATCTTTTTCAATAAATTTGAAATATCCTCCTACATAAATTTGATTTATTTTCTACTTCAAACATATTTAAAAAAATAATTATATGTCATCCCTATAAATATGAATTCTCATTCCTTATAAATCCGAATGTATTTTTAACTTCAAATATGTTAAAGAAACTTCAATTTTAATATTGCTTTCCCATTTCAAATTCTTACTATTCCTTTTCTATTTTTAAATATGTTAAAAGAAACTTTTACTTAAGTACGTCAATAATATTTTTCTATTAGAACTTTCTGTAATATAAACAATATCTTTCAACCCTAGTTAAGGATGTAATTTTCATCATTATTTTTAACTTGGTTGGCCACTAAAATTCTGAAAAAATATAAAAACTCGCTTACACATAAATTTAATACAAAATAATGTGAAAATAAAAAATGGAAAAAGTTGAATTGATAGTCTTCAATAAAGATTTTAACCAAAGAAACATAAAATGAGAAGATAATGAAAGTTCTATAAATAAAATTATCATTGTCATGGTTTATTCCGGACGGAAAAAACAACAAACATGTGCAATAAAATCTAAATTTTTGAGCCTCACCAAAAGTGCTAGTTAAGTTAGCATTAAAAAAAATCAATAATATATCTTTTCTGGAGATATGTAACCTAGTCGGTATATGAAAATTGTGTAGCATCTCTTGGAGACCACTTTAGTGACATCTCTTGAAGATGACATAGCAGATTGGTATCTACTTTCTTTACTCCAAATTGACACCCTGAGTTTTCAGTCCGCTCTTGGTTATTGGATTGAGACTCGTTCAATTACTCGATTAGTACGGACTTTGCTCAACCTTCAGATTAATTCGTTAACACGTGATTTCATGCTTATTAACCTGACAACTTCTCCAAATTTTAAGATTCATGCCTAATAATCTTAAAATCATTAATAAAAAATTATAGTCAAACTAATAAAAATAACAAAAAAACATTGAAAAAATATCGTTCAAATAGTCTTAGACCATTTTTAATCAATTAACTACAAATATAGGAGTCTAAATAACATGTTAAGGTACATTAAGCAAAATTTCATATACGCAATTATGTGAAAATTATAAAAAATATGGAGTTAACAATCTATTATTCTATGCAATGCATGGTACATGAGGTTGAAGAGGCCAGCATCACAGCATGTACAACAATATCGTATCAGAAAAGTAATCCAACTCATCCGCATATTAGAAACAAACAAAGTTGCATATTATGAAACAAATAATAATCTACCTGAACAGGTGAAGACAACCTATTTTATGCTCGTGTTCTTTCCGGCATACAATTTCTGGTGTCTTTCTGCTGTAATGTTCACGAATTACGATGGCATTAAGCTGAATCGCCACTTTGATGTGTGAAAATACATGTGAAAATACAGATTAGTAAAAAATTGGAGATCATGCCAATAGATAAGCACATTAAATTAATTAATTAAAAATGTATGAATGCATGACAATACATAAAAGAAACAATTGAATGTCAAACAATTATAAAAGTACTTTTGAGATCGTGCATATTTTTTTAGTCCCTTTGTTCTTAATATATATAATTATTTTATATAAAGATAATGAACTTAAATTATAATTAGGATTCAAGTTTTTGGTCGAGAAATAAGGTAATATTTGTTTAATTAAATTTTAAACATGATTGAATTGTATATATTTTGTTGTCTTTCTTTTGAATTTGAATATAATTAAGGAAATTCAATTTTATTAAAATAAAATTGAGGAGCTCTGGAAAAAAAAGATAAATATTTTTCAGATTATTTGAGAGCGCCTGGAGATTT
This sequence comes from Heracleum sosnowskyi, assembly GCA_030848705.1. Taxonomy (NCBI): domain Eukaryota; kingdom Viridiplantae; phylum Streptophyta; class Magnoliopsida; order Apiales; family Apiaceae; genus Heracleum; species Heracleum sosnowskyi. The sequence goes on from CM061235.1 coordinate 61,234,085, forward strand.
TACTTTATATAATACAAAGATAAAGATAGAGATATAAGTTAAGTATATTATTTTATAGTTGTGAGTTCAAGTTGATTAAGTTAAGTTATACAATGTGTTAGTTTGTAATTTGATTCTTGATTGTTGGTATTAGTTTAAAACAGGTGGATTGTTATATAAATAGAGGAAGTGCTGCCTGATTTTCGGCAGGACTATAAAATGAATATTATTTGGAAATTGTATATGATATGATATGATAGTTTAAATGCATACGTGAATGAAATATGTTTATGTGTTAATTGTGTAGTCATGTGTTATGTGTTACGTGAAGTATAGGAAATTATGTGAATTAGTTATTTGAATTGCTACGTGATAAATGTTATACGTGATTGCTTATTTCTGGATAAAATAGTTGCAAGTTAATGCAGATTTATTTTCTTATATGTTTACTGCAAGTCAAGGCACATTTATTTTCTTATATGTTTACTGCAAGTCAAGGCAGATTTATTTTCTTATATGTCTACTGCAAGTCAAGGCAGATGAATTGAGTATTGAATAAACTGTGGATTGTTTGTGGATGATTGAGTTAGAAAGTTTTGGTGTTTTAAAACAGGGCAACGTCCACTTTACGAATAGGTCATGCCCAATTTTCTGTAGAAAATACATTCGCTTAAGTTTATAAACATTTATATTAAGTAGAGTTGAAGTCCGAAGGCTAAAGTATATCTTATATTTAATTAGTGAATAGTTGGGCGGGCACGATCTCGGTAGTGCAGACTCGTAGCAACCGCATATGCGTCGGAACCAAGAGTTATCAGAATAGAAATCGTGATGACATAAGATAGAAGAAGATGAGAATCATATTACTTTGGCTTTACGTAATAGCTGAGGACCAAAGGCAAGTTTACTAACTCGTACTCTTTTGTTCGGAGTATCGTAGTGAGATTTCTGTTTTTCAATTCTTAATTCAATTACTTGTTGCATAACCAGTTCCTATTCTTATCCTGTATTCATGGCAACCTATTTATTTCTAACTTGACAATTCTATTTCGGTTCATAATTCATATCCTGCAGTATCTTGTGGTTACCAGATTTAATCCCGGTTCTTTATCATTGGAAACCTAATTCATATGTACTTGTTTTAACCTAACCTAGTTTGATAATCTGAATCAGACAATTGAAAGCATTAATTTGAGTTAATCAGGTAGTCGATTGTTACGACACCTAATCTGAGTATTAGATTGGAATTGGAAGTTTTTATTAAAATGAAATGTTTTAAGGACTGCAGACGCCAGTCAGAGTATGAATATTATTATGTGGCCAATGTGGCCTTGGATCCAGTTCAGTATTTGGACATACCGTAGGGTATGATCCGGAGTTTTAGTGTGACTGATCATCCACTATAACTCGTTGCGTCACAGTAAAAATCAAATTCTAATTTAAAGTTTGACACAATTGTTGTTGTTCATTTTGCCAGTTGAGCTAATTTTCATACATTGCTATTATTGCACTATTATTTCACCCCAGTTGAGTTGAATTCTTTTCAGATATTGTTGCATCATTATTTTATCTTGTGCAGTATTATATACTTGCTGAGCTTCTTTTGCTCACTCTTGCTTGTTACCCTTGATATTTCAGTAAGACGAGAGGATGTCTCCGCTCATATGTGCTTGTTTCACCTTTTAAACCTTCCAGTGTAAGGTAGATTGACATTATTAAATTGTATGACTGTGGAACGAGAAGAGTCAAGATGACGTTGGGAAGACGAGTTGATGCAGAGCATTTGGATCTAGAGTAAAGTTATTGTATATAGTTGATTTCTAGTAAATAATATATTGTATAAGATTAGTTTGCCTGGTATACTTCTTATCGAAGTTATACTAGTGCTATAGAATTTGTGCAAAGAGTATTGCTGTAAAAGGAAGTTAAAGTTTGTGAAATTTTGGATTCTTGTTTCTAGCACTATAGCCTAAAAGATTCTTGGTAGAGTTGGGGTCGCAGATGTTATATTTATTTTGGTTTTATATTTAGCAGGTTATTTAAATTGAGATTTTAGCGTGACGACCAAATTCCCTGACCCCGGATTTGGGGGCGTCACACGTACAGTGGTTAGTTGTAGCAATCACAATCACAGATCGATGATCCACAGAGACTATGTATTTTCAAAACCCTAACAATCAACTCATGCGAACTAGACAATAAGATTTGAGATGAGATTTGTTTAACCTAATTAAAAATTAAAATCAGATAAGGAAAACCTAGGAATACGAATCCATTAATCAATCACAATTAATATCAACTCGCCCTAAAATCAATTCTCTTTTCTTCACAAATAAGATATATCAATTAACGAGACAAACATATACTATGAAACTTGTTATCTAACAATAACCTATCAAAACTTCATGGAGCAAGCATAGGTTATGAAAAATAAATCTGATAACAATAATATATCAAAATCACTTTGTCAATTGACCAATTAAGCACCAAGAAAAATAATGAGAACCAATTAATAGGAACAAGAAGATATAAAAAATAATTAAATTAACTTAATCTTCATCCTTGGGCAAGAAAATTACCTACACATAATTATTAAAGACTCAAAACAATAAAACATTAAAAGCAAGAATTAATATAAAAGTAAACTAAGAAAACTTGAATTATAATACGTAAATAACTAGAATGAATAAGTAAGACATGGCTGACATTAATATTAAACCTAAGAACAAACAAACTAATCTAAGGACAGAACAAACTACTTAATATAAAACAAATAAAGTACTCCCTGGAATTGTTGTTGCCGCAAGAAAAGTGGAGGCCAAATCAGAAATTAAAGTTGTCACTAGTAAATAAAATTGCTAGTAGATAAATTGCAGAATATTAAAGTTTGGAACGGAATAAAATTATATTAATATAATCTACTCCTAGTTACCAAACTAGTCTAAAGTGGTTTCTTAATTCTAGGTGTCTGAAATACAATAGGGGAGATCTATATATAGGAAAAATAATGGGTTTGGCCTCTTTTACTACAAATCGGATTCTAAAAATATTTGTTCAATTCCTTTTTTCTTCTCCGATAAGTTTTCCATTTTTTCTCCAATTTCCTTTTGACTTCAAGTATTTTCATCTCCTTGCCTCTTTCACCTTTTTCTGCTTGAAATATGATTTTATTTATTTTCCTACAAAACAAAAGAAAACAATTTATTAAATAATAAAATTACGAAAACAGACATAAAATAGGTATTAAAAATGTATTAAATTATGGACATATCAAAAAGGTCAATGTAACACCCCCATCTATATCTAAATGAGGGGCTACTTATTAAACCTTAAACCTGCAAACAGAGCACTAAAATAATCTCTAAATAATAAATAAACAGTCTAATAATCTCCAAGATAATATTAAACCTCCAAAACGGTTCAAAGCAATAAATATGAAAAACCAAAATGTCTAAAATAATATTCAAGTCTAAATAACGATAGAAGTTTGCAAAGCCTAATCAATGATATAAAGGGGTGGCTCTCCATCATACAATCCCAGATCCCCCTAAACACCTGCCAGAAAAAGAATACGGCATGAGCCAATCGCCCAGTACGGATTTGGAATACAGTTTATAAAACAGAAAACAGATATTCATATTTGACAGTTTATATAATGAAACATTTATTTAAAAATAATTATGGCTGAAGCAACGAGGGGTTGGGATATTTCATACCGAGATTCAGAACAGAACAGATACAAATACACACATCATACGGTACCTAATGTGTGCAAAAAACCGTATAACGCGTACGGCATATACAACGTCACCGTCAAATCAAATCACAAATCACAAATCACAAACTCTGGGTGCACCCACGTATCCTAAAACAAATATTAAATGCGCAAAAGCTCGCCTCCTGAGCTATCAGAACAGAAGGATACGCCATGACCAATCACACTGCCATGGAAGTGTCATGTCACTGGTGCCGCAATGACATGGCTGTAGTACCCCTACAGCTGGTTAACTCGGTATACCCTATATCACTAAGGATTCAAATATAATATTTCGCAAAACATTTTAAAATCTCACATAACAGAGATTCTCAATATTTTCAACAGATATAAAATATACGCAATATCAAATAATCGCAGAAACAAATATTTAAGAAACAAATTTAAATATACTTTTCAGAATCAAAACAATTTTCATATTCAAAACGATTCAAAATGAAACGAACAGATTTGAGATCAAAACGAATTTAATTTAAATATTTCTAAGAGGAGTAGCGCTGAATAAAAGAGGAGAGAATCCGTACCTCAAAAAAAAAGCAATCTCAAACACTAACCAAATTCGCAAACACTCCTCTAAACTTCTGATCCCCGATCTAATAACAAAATTATCATCTTTAATTAATATACGTTATTCCTTACATTAACTACCAATTAACCAAAAATAAAATTTATATTAATCTGGACTAGCCTTGCTCGTGCATATATGCTCCCTTATGGAGTAACTCCACAGACGACAATGATATCAGTATTATATTTGTAAGTACAATACTTATACAAAAGTAAATCAACATGTGCACCATGCTAAGGTCATCAATTTAATAAATAATATATGCACATAGCTTGACTTCGAAACTAACAGCAATTCAATTAACATGGCTCAGCACTTAAACCATTACACATATAAACAAATTATTAACTGCAAAACTAATGACAACTAATACACATAAATAGATTTAATAATATAACTAATAAACATGAAGTGTAAAATCAGCGAAGACATCTCATAAAAAATTATAATATTATATTAATAATTTGAACAACTTGTATTGTCCAGAAAACTCATGTTATCAAACTTAAGTTAGTAATGTTGTAAATCAAATAAGAGCTCATAATATATAATGTAATTAAATAATGCAAATTAAGATGTAAATTAAAATAGATGCATCAAATAAATAATTAACAAGTTGTTAACATAACAGAGTACTTAAGTACATGATTTTTCCAAAACATGTACGAAGCAATAGATCATGAAAATAATAGATGGCTTATTATGGCTACTTTTATTCAAAACCAGATAATAGAAATTAGAACCAATGTACACAATATACATCTTTTATATTGTATTAATATTAACAAGTGAAACATGAACTCCTTGACTTATGCGTACATCAACAAAATCATATTTAATAGTCTATCGGTCATGAATTTAACTCACATACATGTAACTACCTAACAAATGAATAAGAATACCTTTTAAATTATAAAATCCTAAACACAAGTATTGCTTGCAATCTTCCTCTCGCCTCTTTTTCTTCTTCTATCTCTCCGCGCATCAGTTCTAGGGTTTTATTATTAGACTCGTGTGCGTAGCCAATGACCGGATATGTTGATATATAGTACATAATTAATACTGATACTTTTTCTTTTCTAAATAATTAAAATATTTATTCACCTATTCTTATTCTAATTCTAATTCTAATTCTATTATTATTATTATTATTATTATTATTATTATTATTATTATTATTATTATTATTATTATTATTATTATTATTATTATTTAAATATCTACAATTCATATATATTACATATATACCCCTTAAAAAGGATTCCGTCCCCGGAATCAAACGAAACTAAAAATTGTACCTGAATCGAATAAGTGCGGATATCTCTCACAAATAGACCCTTCTAATTCCCAAGTAGCCTCTCTCTCTCAGAATGATTTTTCCACAAAACTTTCACAAAAGGAATAGTATTTTTCCTCATAACTCGCTCCTCTCGAGCTAGGATAGCTTCCGCTTCCTCCTCACAAGTAAGATCCTCTCTAATCGTATGCAATGGATACTGAACTACATGAAGCGGATGATACTTGTAGCCCCTCAAAACAGACACATGAAACACATTATGGACATGAGATAATTGTGGTGGCAACGCAACCCGATAAGACACTTCACCTACTTTCTCTATAACATCAAAAGGACCAACATATCTCGGACTAAGCTTCCCTTTCATGCCAAAACGTTTAACACCCTTCCAAGGCGACACCTTCAAGAACACATGATCACCAGGTTCAAATCCACCAAACTTCCTATGTTGATCTGCATAACTCTTTTGACGTGATCGAGCCTTCTTCAAACTTGCCTTAGCCTGCTCCACCTTCTCATTAGTGACTCTAACTAACTCTGGCCCTTCAATGACTCGTTCTCCAACCTCATCCCAACAAGACAGTGCTCTACATCTCCTACCATACAAAGCCTCAAATGGTGGCATACTAATACTCGTGTGCCAACTATTATTGTACGCAAACTCAACAAGATACAAATACTTATCCCAATCACCTGTCCACTCCAAAGCACAAGCCCTCAACATATCCTCCAATGTCTGAATCGTCCTCTCTGACTGTCCATCAGTCTGCGGATGAAAAGCTGTACTAAAGTTAAGCCTCGTACCCCAAGCCTGTTGGAAACCTTTCGAAAAACGGGATGTGAACCTCGTATCCCTGTCAGAAACTATCGACACAAGCACCCCATGAAGTCTAACTATATCTCGCTGAAAAATCTCTGCTAATTCATGAATAGGAGTAGTCTCTCTAATAGGCAATAAATGAGCTGATTTAGTAAGTCGATCGACCACCACCCATATAACATCATTCTTCTTAAAGGTCCTCGGCAAATGAGTCACAAAATCCATAGTAATGTTTTCCCACTTCCAAACTGGAATATCTAACTGCTGCAACAGTCCACTAGGCCTCTGATGATCTATCTTTACTTGTTGACATATAAGACATTTTCCCACAAATTCTGCTATGTCTCCTTTCATTCTACTCCACCAAAAGTGCTCTTTCAAATCTCTATACATTTTAGTGGAACCTGGATGAATAGAGAATGAAGAACTATGAGCCTCGGTCAAAATTTCTTCCCGAATCACCAAATCTGCAGGCACACACAGTTTACTACCCAACCATAACACACCCTCATCATCAATACGGAAATGTTTTTGCTTACCAGCTTGCCACCTCCGATCTAATAACATCCAAACCTGTATCTTTCTTTTGAGCTTCCTTGACCCTTGAAACTAGATTTGGTTCCACTCTCAAACTAGCAATGCTACCACCTGATCCTCTAACGTACAACTCAATGCCAAAGCGCTCCATGTCTGAGATAAGATGCGGCTGAGTAATTAGAGATGCAACACTCCCCAAGTTCTTCCTACTAAGAGCGTCTGCCACAACATTTGCCTTCCCTGGATGGTACTGAATATTAGCATCATAACCCTTAAGAAGTTCAAGCCACCTTCGTTGTCTCATGTTAAGCTCCTTTTGAGTAAAAATGTACTTGAGACTCTTGTGATCAGTGAAGATATCACAAGTCTCTCCATACAAATAATGCCTCCAAATCTTCAAAGCAAAGACCACTGCTACTTACTCCAAGTCATGCGTAGGATAGTTTACCTCATAAGGTTTAAGTTGCCTAGAAGCGTAAGAAATCACCTTCCCATGCTGCATAAGAACACAACCCAATCCTCTCTTAGAAGCATCACTATAAACCTGATATCCTCCACTCCTTGATGGCAACACAAGTATAGGAGCAGTCACCAATCTCTTCTTCAACTCTTGGAAACTCTTCTCACGATCATCATTCCATTCGAACTTAACACCCTTTCTCATCAGTTGAGTCATCGGCAAAGCTATGGACGAGAAACCCTCCACAAAGCGCCTATAATAACCTGCCAAACCCAAGAAACTCCTCACCTCTGTCACATTGCTAGGTCTCGGCCAATTAGTGATAGCCTCGACTTTCGCAGGATCCAACTCAATCCCTCTAGCAGACACAACATGCCCTAAGAATGCCACCTGCTCTAACCAGAAGTCACATTTTGAAAATTTTGCAAACAATTTCTTCTGTCTCAAGATCTCAAGTACAGTACGTAAATGCTCCTCATGCTCCTCCTTACTCCTAGAGTATATCAAGATATCATCGATAAAGACGACAACAAACTTATCCAAATAATCATGAAAGACACGATTCATCAAATCCATAAATACCGGTGGAGCATTCGTCAACCCAAAGGACATCACAAGAAACTCATAATGCCCGTAACGAGTACGAAATGATGTCTTTGGAATATCTTCATCCCTTACTCGCAACTGATGGTAACCCGATCTCAAATCTATCTTCGAAAAGTACTTCGCCCCTTGCAACTGATCGAACAAGTCATCAATGCGTGGCAAAGGATACATGTTTCTGATAGTCACCTTATTCAACTCCATGTAGTCAATACACAACCTCATAGAACCATCATTCTTCTTCACAAACAACACTGGAGCACCCCACAGAGATACACTTGGCCTTATAAATCCTCTATCCAACAACTCTTGCAACTGCTCCTTCAATTCCTGCAACTCTAGTGGTGCCATTCGGTACGGCGCCTTAGAAATAGGCTCTGCACCTGGGACAAGTTCAATAGTAAACTCCACCTCTCTCTGTGGTGGCAAACCTGGTAGCTCATCGGGGAACACGTCTGTAAATTCATTCACAACTGGATAATCCTCGATGCGAGGCTCATCCTTAGACGTATCCTTCACGAAAGCAAGATAGCCATCACAACCCTTAGACAAAAGTTTACTCGCCTTTAGAGCTAAAATCATTTTAACCTCTCCTTTCGGCTGAGAACCCTGATATACAAATTCTGGTTTATTTGCATCCCCAAAGATCACCCTCTTCCCTTGACAGTCAATTGTAGCTCGATGTTCACTCAACCAATCCATACCCAAAATAATGTCAAAGTCATGCATCTCCATCGGAAACAAGTTAACCTTACAATTTCTATCCCCAACAGCTATCGGACACTCTCGGTACACATCAGAAATAATAACGGAATTCCCCATTGGGGTAGCAATAGACATACGAGGATATAATAATGATGGAAGAACACCAAGATGATAAACAAACGATAAAGACACAACAGAATGAGTCGAACCAGTATCAAATAACACATAAGCATCACGTCTACCAACAAGAAGTGTTCCTGAAACGGTACCTGAATGAGCTGCTGCCTGATTAGCAGTCAATGCAAACACTCTGCCTGAAGGATTCTGTTGATTCTGCTGACCACCATACTGATTCTGACTGTAAGTCGACTGAGTCCTCATATTCTGGTATCTTCCACGCCACTGTCCCTGCTGATTACCTTGACCTCCATTCCACTGTTTACCCTGTATAGAACTCTGATCATCTCTAGGCCTCTTACGATCATTCTGAAACCTGGAAGCTCTATACTCAGTACGCTCCTTCTCAATATCCTTAGCTGCATCTGCCACCTCCGCCACATTAGGAAACTTTAGTGAAATGATAGAACCCCTTAGATTAGGCCTCAGTCCCCATTTAAATTTTTCAGCTTGCTGTGTAGCAGTCCCTGCAACTGTCCCAGCAAATACAACTAACCTGATAAACCTCGCCATATAGTCAGTAAGGCTCTCATCGAAGTTCTGCGAGATAGAATGAAACTCCCTCAAATATGCCTCTCTATCTGCATTAGAAAAGTATTGCTCATAGAAAACTTCCTTAAATCCTTGCCAAATCAATGTCTCTGTAAACTCTTCACCCCAAGTAGCCTTCACACCTCTCCACCATCGCTGAGCATCTCCCTCTAACTTATACACAGCCAATCTGACCTTTTGGATCTCATCGCAACCCAAAGCATCAAAAATCTTCTCAAGATGAACAATCCAGTTCTCAGCATCAATAGGAGTCTGTGGTGCGTGAAAAGATTCTGGTTTCTGCTTAACAAATCTCTCCAACCATACAAATGGCTCCAATGGATTACCCTGACCCTCCGGATTTTGCTGATGTCCTTGGGCATTCTGATCATTCTGACCATCTTGATTCCCTTGACCATTCTGATTATCCTGATTGTTCTGATTATTTTGATTGTTCTGATTATTCTGATTTGCCATAGCTTGCTGTATACCCTGAGCCACTGTTTGACCTATCATCGCAGCTAACTCAGCTTGGCTAACACCCAAGTTAGTCTGGTTAGTAGTTCGATTACGTCTAGGAGGCATCTACAATATAAGATAACGAACGAATGAAGATAACAAGAATAGATAAGCAGAAGCGATTTAAAAACAGAAGTCAATAGAATAGAGCAAAATGAAATGAGCTTGAAATAGAGCACCCATCCTAACGTCTACCCAATCTCACAGGTCAACCTAAATAGGTTTTCTACAAGAAAGAACCTGGCTCTGATACCATCTTTGTAACACCCCCATCTATATCTAAATGAGGGGCTACTTATTAAACCTTAAACCTGCAAACAGAGCACTAAAATAATCTCTAAATAATAAATAAACAGTCTAATAATCTCCAAGATAATATTAAACCTCCAAAATGGTTCAAAGCAATAAATATGAAAAACCAAAATGTCTAAAATAATATTCAAGTCTAAATAACGATAGAAGTTTGCAAAGCCTAATCAATGATATAAAGGGGTGGCTCTCCATCACACAATCCCAGATCCCCCTAAGCACCTGCCAGAAAAAGAATACGGCATGAGCCAATCGCCCAGTACGGATTTGGAATACAGTTTATAAAACAGAAAACAGATATTCATATTTGACAGTTTATATAATGAAACATTTATTTAAAAATAATTATGGCTGAAGCAACGAGGGGTTGGGATATTTCATACCGAGATTCAGAACAGAACAGGTACAAATACACACATCATAGGGTACCTAATGTGTGCAAAAAACCGTATAACGCGTACGGCATATACAACGTCACCGTCAAATCAAATCACAAATCACAAACGTCACCGTCAAATCAAATCACAAATCACAAATCACAGAAGGATACGCCATGACCAATCACACTGCCATGGAAGTGTCATGTCACTGGTGCCGCAATGACATGGTTGTAGTACCCCTACAGCTGGTTAACTCGGTATACCCTATATCACTAAGGGTTCAAATATAATATTTCGCAAAACATTTTAAAATCTCACATAACAGAGATTCTCAATATTTTCAACAGATATAAAATATACGCAATATCAAATAATCGCAGAAACAAATTTAAATATACTTTTCAGAATCAAAACAATTTTCATATTCAAAACGATTCAAAATCAAACGAACAGATTTGAGATCAAAACGAATTTAATTTAAATATTTCTAAGAGGAGTAGCGCTGAATAAAAGAGGAGAGAATCCGTACCTCAAAAAAAAAAAGCAATCTCAAACACTAACCAAATTCGCAAACACTCCGCTAAACTTCCGATCCCCGATCTAATAACAAAATTATCATCTTTAATTAATATACGTTATTCCTTACATTAACTACCAATTAACCAAAAATAAAATTTATATTAATCTGGACTAGCCTTGCTCGTGCATATATGCTCCCTTATGGAGTAACTCCACAGACGACAATGATATCAGTATTATATTTGTAAGTACAATACTTATAAAAAAGTAAATCAACATGTGCACCATGCTAAGGTCATCAATTTAATAAATAATATATGCACATAGCTTGACTTCGAAACTAACAGCAATTCAATTAACATGGCTCAGCACTTAAACCATTACACATATAAACAAATTATTAACTGCAAAACTAATGACAACTAATACACATAAATAGATTTAATAATATAACTAATAAACATGAAGTGTAAAATCACCGAAGACATCTCATAAAAAATTATAATATTATATTAATAATTTGAACAACTTGTATTGTCCAGAAAACTCATGTTATCAAACTTAAGTTAGTAATGTTGTAAATCAAATAAGAGCTCATAATATATAATGTAATTAAATAATGCAAATTAAGATGTAAATTAAAATAGATGCATCAAATAAATAATTAACAAGTTGTTAACATAACAGAGTACTTAAGTACATGATTTTTCCAAAACATGTACGAAGCAATAGATCATGAAAATAATAGATGGCTTATTATGGCTACTTTTATTCAAAACCAGATAATAGAAATTAGAACCAATGTACACAATATACATCTTTTATATTGTATTAATATTAACAAGTGAAACATGAACTCCTTGACTTATGCGTACATCAACAAAATCATATTTAATAGTCTATCGGTCATGAATTTAACTCACATACATGTAATTGTTGGGTTTTATACTAAACTATTCATTTGTAGTATATAAACATTGTCCATTTTATTGAGAATCTTGATTGCATATTTTTACATTGTCTGTTTATTATATATTGTGGATAATTTAGTATCAAATGGGATAACAGAAGATTAAATTATCAGTGTCTATATATAATATAAAAGGGTTCACAGTTTAAGTGGAATTAGACAAACCACTGGAATAACTGAAGTATTATTTGGGAATAGTTTATCTTGACTATTAAATAATACTTGTATACTTTGTGTATATTGAACAGGATCAAAATATTAGAATTGTTCTTCTATTCTGACAATAAAGAAGAACTAAGATTCTATGATATTATTAATGCTTAGGTTCTCAATCCAAGTGTAGTGATTGATACTTGTATGCAATGCACATGTTTTGATTCATATGTGATGTAATTAATTGTTAATTATAATATTATGTATTGAGCAATGAAATTGCATACAGAGTGGGATATTAATTACATAAGGAAACCATGTCCTGATAATATTCGGGTTGATGATGTCCTCTTGAAAGCTCATAAAGATAATTTTGCTTTAGTCCTGCAGGCAGATTTGTTCTTGCATAATTATAAGGTTGAGTGGATGATCAAGGATAAAAGATATTAATTAAATTAATTATCAGAAATTAATTTAATTAATGGACATACGATATCTTAAACATGGGGAATTTAACAAGCAAATAATATATGAGCCGAATTTAATAATTACGGTATTAGGAAAGGTAGTGCAAATATTAATTCGTTAGTGGATAGAATTAATATTTAATGACATTGAGCTTGACCCAGAATGTCATTGGGAGGCCCGACCTAATTGTCCGTGATCCCTACTGGAGCCTATATATATTCTTGTTCTCCTAAAGCTGCAAAGAGAAGAATTCGAGATTAAAAACCTAGGGCAGCCGCAAGGAGCTAGGGTTTTGGGATTTCGAGGCTTTAAGGAGAGGAAACTTTGGGAGATCGAAGGCCACACTTCGCTCGAAGGGAATCAAGGAATTCAGTAGAAGACGTGGATCTGAATCGTAGCGATTAAGGTAAAGTTTTCTTTTCGAACTCATAATCAATGATATAGTAAAACGCAGAACAGTAATCATACGTCCCAACAGTAACTACCTAACAAATGAATAAGAATACCTTTTAAATTATAAAATCCTAAACACAAGTATTGCTTGCAATCTTCCTCTCGTCTCTTTTTCTTCTTTTATCTCTCCGCGCATCAGTTCTAGGGTTTTATTATTAGACTCGTGTGCGTAGCCAATGACCGGATATGTTGATATATAGTACATAATTAATACTGATACTTTTTCTTTTCTAATTAATTAAAATATTTATTCACCTATTCTTATTCTAATTCTAATTCTAATTCTAATTCTAATTCTATTATTATTATTATTATTATTATTATTATTATTATTATTTAAATATCTACAATTCATATATATTACAGTCAATTATGAAAAGTTACCTCCTAATATTTCTTAAATTCTCAAATACAAATTATTTTGAAAAGAATTAGGATTTTATAATATAACATATAAATTAGTGAATTATTTTTGTTTATTCCAATTTGGTGCTCTTTTTTCTGTGCCAGCCAATTATATTCTCAGAAAAAATACTAATTTCTTGAGTATATTTAAATGCAACAATAATAATAAAAAATTGAAAAATAAATATTTATAATATCATATAAATTAGTTAGCACAATATTGCACAAACTAAATATATAGACAGTAAAATAAATTATTTACATATTTATATTAATAGTTATAAATAATACATGTCATTAATTTAATGAGCATGGGGATCCTAAGGTTAACCTTAGGATATTTTTCCTAATGTCATATAAAATACATGTAAATGAACAAATCTAATCATTTATCAATGAATATTCACTTACCATTTATTTTAATTATAAATAAATTAGGTAAACAAATAATTAGGTAAGCTATATAATACACTAACACAATCACTACCTCAGGAAAATCTCCCTCAGGGTCCTTTTTCCCTAATTTAATAATTATTATCATAGCTAATCTTATATTGATAATATTATGATATCACAAATATACAATTTTAACAATTCGAATGATTAATATCAATTTTATTGTAGAAGTTAATTATAATATATAAGTTCGACGTTTATGTACATTTTCTTTCCATTTCTATCCTATAATTTTCTTTTAATTAGCTTGTGATAAACTGATTTTTGACAAAAAAAAAAAAGCTTGTGATAAACTGATAAGTCATCAAACGATAATTACGCATATTATTGTTTTGTCCGATTTGACTTCGTCAGATTAAGCAAAATTTGGCTAAAATTTATATATATTACGTAACTGAGAAAAATAATAAAAAAAATATCATAAAAAATTACACTTAATCTATTTTAAAATGTAATTTTTAGATTTTCAGACTTTTAAAATTATGAAATTATAATTTTTAATCCTTAATTAAAAATGGTAAATTTGATAATCAAAATGGAGTATAGTAGGAAGACATCCTTGACAGGCATAATATGATGAATTAAAACAGTTAAGAATGAAGTATCTGATAGGTCCATAATTTAATACATTTTTAATACCTATTTTATGTTTGTTTTCGTAATTTTATTATTTAATAAATTGTTTTCTTTTGTTTTGTAGGAAAATAAATAAAATCATATTTCAAGCAGAAAAAGGTGAAAAAGGCAAGGAGATGGAAATACTTGAAGTCAAAAGGAAATTGGAGAAAAATTGGAAAACTTATCGGAGAAGAAAAAGGAATTGAGGAAATATTTCCAGAATCCGATTTGTAGTCAAAGAACCCAAGCCCATTATTTTTCCTATATATATGGATCTCCTCTCTTGTATTTGAGACATCAATTTAGAGACCTAGAGTTTAGACATCAATTTAGAGACCTAGAGTTTAGACATCAATTTAGAGACCTAGAGTTTAGACATCAATATAGAGACCTAGAATTTTGTTTACCTAGAATTTAGTTTAGATCTGATAATTAGGAGTATGATAGATTTATTATTGTCTTTCAATACAAGTTCTTTATTCTATTCAAACACTTTTGCTTGCATTATTTATATTTAATTGTTTTGTTTCTTCTGCCATGTCTAGCTAAGTTAATTCTCCTAGGATGAAGATGAAGTTAATTTGATTATTTTTGATATCTTCTTGTTCCTATTAATTGATTCTCATGATTTTTCTTGGTGCTTAATTGTTCAATTGACAAAGTGATTTTGATATATTATTGTTACCAGATTTATTTTTCATAGCCTATGCTTGCTCCATGAAGTTTTGATAGGTTATTGTTAGATAACAAGTTTCATAGTATATGCTTGTCTCGTTAATTGATATATCTTATTTGTGAAGAAAGAGAATTGATTTTAGGGTGAGTTGATATTAATTGTGATTGATTAATGGATTCGGATTCCTAGGTTTTCCTTATTTGATTTTAATTGTTAATTAGGTTAAACAAATCTCAACTCAAATCTTATTTGTCTAGTTCGCCTGAGTTAATTGTTAGGGTTTTGAAAATTCATAGTCTTTGTGGATCGATCTGTGATTGCTACAACTGAACACTGTGCGCTTGCAGTTTACATTATTTTTACACATCAAGTTTTTGGCGCCGCTGCCGGGGACTATTGGTAATTTTCACTCCTTGATATTTAATTCTTCGGATTAGTTTCTTGTTCTGCATTGTTTGTCTTTTAGGGTACATTGAAGTGAAGGAAAGCTTGGACAAGAAGATTGCTAGAAGGCCTCGTCGTCTCTTGTGAAATTTTTGGAAGCGCTTTTCGGTATTCCGTATCACCTCTCTCTGTTTTCTTTCCATCCATTATTGAAAAACACAAAAAAATTAAATATTTGAAAAATCCAAAAATATTAGTTAGTTATTTGTTAAAAACCAATTTGTTGCGTCATTCATTCTCTCACATAGGATCACATCATCTAGATTTCTTTATTGTCTTTATCGCTTTCCATATTATACAATTGTGGTGATTGCTGGAGGAAAGAGGTACGTACAATTTAGAATAGAACACGTAGTGTAGTGCATTCATAAGTGTTTATTTCTCGTTCTTTGTGTGTTGCATCATCTAATAAATCTTAAGGGCGCCACCCAATTTCAAGATAAGGTGAGGGATTTCATCACTCTTTCCTTGGCCCACAAATCACTAATTCGTTCATCTTGCATTCCTTTTTCCTTAATAAGATTAATTAGACGTTAGCCCTTAGGATATCGCGCTGAACTAGGAAGAGAATCTAGGAGGAACAAATCACTAAGTATTTTTTGGTGGTGTCTAGGACTAGCGAAAGCTTACCTGGCCTTTAGACTGGTGCCTAGAATGGTGGTTAGCCTCTTGGCAATGCTTCCTCCTGCCTGGCCAGTCACGACGAATGCTTTTTGAGCTGTTACTTTTAGTAGTATCTTATTGTTAGGAGCAAGGTCTAGATTTTTTTAGGATAAGATAGATTTTTCTTTTGATTTTGCGTATTCTTGGGTGTTTACTTATAGCTCTTGTCTGCTACGTGCTTAGTTGATTGTTTCTCTTGTATGCAAAGTACTTGGGTTCGAGATAATACATCTAGATTAGTGAGACAATCCGACCTTTCATTACCTGGAATAGCAAGACAACTCGATTTCTCTTCACCCACTAAAATTGAGTCAAAAGAAGTAGAAGTTCCAACAACCGTCATGGCTGTCTCTCTTAAAGAACGTTGTTACCCCGCTCGTACCGCCCAACCCTCATGCATAGTGCTACCAGCAGTAACCGCAAACAATTTTGAAATCAAACATCATAACATTAGCATGTTACCTAGGTTTGCTGGGGTAGAGGGAGAGGATCCATATCTTTTCATTCGAGAATTTGAGGAAGTGTGTGCTTTACAAAAACTTCAACAACTAAGTGAGGATTCCATTAGGCTTAGACTCATTAACTTTGCTTTAAAAGAAGATGCTAAACAGTGGTTGTATAGTCTACCCGTTAATTCTATTTCCACATGGGAGGGATTTGTTGCTATATTTCTTAAAAAATATTTTCCCAACCATAAGGCTAACAGGCTTAGGAATGAAATCAACCAATTTCAACAAAATCGAAATGAGCCTTTTTGGAAATATTTTGATAGATTTCAAAAGTTGTTGTCTAAGTGTCCTCAACATGGTATAGAAAAATGGAGACTTTGTAAAATTCTCTATGAAGCCTTAGATAGCCAAACCACTGCCTTGTTAGAGTCTATGTGTAATGGTAGGTTTATGGATAAAACTGATGAAGAAGCTTGGCAATTTTTTGAAGAATTAGCTGAAAGAACAATGTTGTGGGAGTCAACTAGGGAACCCAGTCAGGAAACTGAAAAATCTAAGGGCGTACACGTAGTTGGTAATTCTATTGCAACCGAAGCTAAGTTAGCTACACTCACTAGACGTCTAGAAGCCTTAGAAACCAACAAGGTGTCCTCACAAGTGTTTCTGTGTGCAAACTGTAATTCTCCCACTCATTTGATAGAAAATTGTCCTGAAATTGAACAAGCCAATGCCATGTTTCAATCTAGAGTTAGGAATGATCCTTATTCATCCACATACAATCCTGGTTGGAAAAATCATCCAAATTTCTCATGGAACCAAGGTCAATACAATCAGTATAACCAAAATTCTCAACCTGCTTTTCAAAAGCCCAATCCTGGTCCATACCCAACTCAAAATCCTAACTCATATCCTCCACAAAATCTCGGTCAATATCAAAATTCAGTCCCCTTGAATCCTCCTGGTTTTGCAGAATCTGACAAAAGATTTACTTCCATTGAAAAGAGTTTAGAGGCATTGCTCAAATCTCAACAAAATTTCATGAACACTATGACCCAAGATAGGCAATTGCTAAATTCCAATGCTCAAGCCATATCTAAGCTAGAGGTCCAAGTTAGTCAGTTGGCAAACACCATCAGTGAGAGAGAGAAAAATCGATTTCCTAGTCAACCCGAGATTAATCCCAAATTTCATCCAAATCAAAAGTCTCATGAAAATGTGAATTCTGTTATCTCTCTAAGGTCTGGTAATCAATTCAATAATCATGCTGGTGTCAATACTCAAACAGAAGATAAGCTTACAACTGAACCAAATCCGTTACTCTTGAATCCTAGTCTTAAACAATCTTCCAATCCCAAGAGTCCTGAAGAAGTTGAATCTAATGAGTCATCACCCTCCGATGAACCACCTTCAAAACCCCAATCTGATGTGTCTATTGAAAAAGTCTTTAAGCCAAAAGCTCCGTTTCCTCACAGACTTACTTCAAACAAACAATCTGCTCAATTAGATAAGATTTTGGAAGTCTTCAAACAAGTCAAGATTAACATTCCTCTTTTAGATGCAATTCAACAAGTTCCCTCTTATGCTAAGTGTCTAAAAGATTTGTGTACTCATAAAAGAACCACTCATGTTCCTAAGAAAGCTTTCCTAACATCTAATGTTAGTTCTATCTTGTCAAATCAAATCCCTTTGAAGTATAAGGATCCTGGATGTCCTACCATTTCTTGTGTCATTGGTAATACTTTCATTGATAAAGCTTTACTCGATCTAGGAGCTAGTGTGAATCTTCTTCCATTATCTGTCTATCAAGACCTGGGTTTAGGTGAACTTAAAGAGACTACTATCACTCTTCAGTTAGCTGACCGTTCTGTCAAAATTCCTAAGGGTATAGTGGAAGATGTGTTGATTAAGGTTGGTGATTTTGTCTTCCCTGTCGATTTCATTGTTCTAGAAACTGAACCTGTCCAAAATCTCAAAAATCAAATTCCCATCATTCTAGGAAGACCTTTTCTTGCCACGTCTAATGCTTTGATTAACTGTAGGAATGGTTCGATGAAACTCACTTTTGGAAATATGACAATAGATCTTAATGTCTTTAATGTAGGTAATCAACCTAATGAGCTTTTTGAACAACCTGTAGGAGTTAATTTGATTGATGAAGTTGTTTCATGGTCACATCTTGAGGATATTGCAATTGAGTCTTTTCTTGAGAACGATATTTTGTTAGCGTATGAGAGTAATAAAGAACTTCATGATATGTATCAGAATTTTTCTTCTGATGAGATGTTAAATGAATTGAATGCTATTTGTTCTAAGCATGAAACCCAACTTGAGGATAGTTTTTTTTATCTTAAGTTATTTGCTAAGACTTCTATTGGTGAGCCACCCCCACTTGATTTTAATCCATCTTTTTCCACTCTTGATCAGTCTTTGGTAGTTAATAATGAAACTCATCATGTTTTTATCTCTAGTGACATAGTGCAAAACCAAAAATTTCAAGTTATTAATCTGCTTAAACAACATAAAGAAGCGTATAATTGGTCTATGAATGATGTTAGTGTCTATGAAGCGTATATTGTCTTCTTTGTGGGTGAGTTTCACATGATTGTTGATTGTGTCACAAAGGTAGTTTTTCCTCGATCTGGTATTGGTTAATAAGTGTTTTGTATGTGTCTCCCATAGTCAAGTGTAGGTATGGGGTAATATTTTTGGATTTTTCAAATATTTAATTTTTTTTTGTGTTTTTCAATAATGATGGAAAGAAAATAGAGAGAGGTGATACGGAATACCGAAAAGCGCTTCAAAAAATTTCACAAGAGACGACGATGCCTTCTAGCAATCTTCTTGCCCAAGCTTTCCTCTGCTTCACTGTCCCTAAAAGACAAACAATGCAGAACAAGAACTAATCCGAAGAATTAAATATCAAGGAGTGAAAATTACCAATAATCCCCGGCAGCGGCGCCAAAAACTTGATGTGTAAAAATAATGTAAACTGCAAGCGCACAGTGTTCAGTTGTAGCAATCACAGATCGATCCACAGAGACTATGTATTTTCGAAACCCTAACAATTAACTCAGGCGAACTAGACAAATAAGATTTGAGTTGAGATTTGTTTAACCTAATTAACAATTAAAATCAAATAAGGAAAACCTAGGAATCCGAATCCATTAATCAATCACAATTAATATCAACTCCCCTAAAATCAATTCTCTTTCTTCACAAATAAGATATATCAATTAACGAGACAAGCATATACTATGAAACTTGTTATCTAACAATAACCTATCAAAACTTCATGGAGCAAGCATAGGCTATGAAAAATAAATCTGGTAACAATAATATATCAAAATCACTTTGTCAATTGAACAATTAAGCACCAAGAAAAATCATGAGAATCAATTAATAGGAACAAGAAGATATCAAAAATAATCAAATTAACTTCATCTTCATCCTAGGAGAATTAACTTAGCTAGACATGGCAGAAGAAACAAAACAATTAAATATAAATAATGCAAGCAAAAGTGTTTGAATAGAATAAAGAACTTGTATTGAAAGACAATAATAAATCTATCATACTCCTAATTATCAGATCTAAACTAAATTCTAGGTAAACAAAATTCTAGGTCTCTATATTGATGTCTAAACTCTAGGTCTCTAAATTGATGTCTAAACTCTAGGTCTCTAAATTGATGTCTAAACTCTAGGTCTCTAAATTGATGTCTCAAATACAAGAGAGGAGATCCATATATATAGGAAAAATAATGGGCTTGGGTTCTTTGACTACAAATCGGATTCTGGAAATATTTCCTCAATTCCTTTTTCTTCTCCGATAAGTTTTCCAATTTTTCTCCAATTTCCTTTTGACTTCAAGTATTTCCATCTCCTTGCCTTTTTCACCTTTTTCTGCTTGAAATATGATTTTATTTATTTTCCTACAAAACAAAAGAAAACAATTTATTAAATAATAAAATTACGAAAACAAACATAAAATAGGTATTAAAAATGTATTAAATTATGGACCTATCAGTATCTTGCCGCTAAAACTTCAATAACTTTTCTTAATCAATCTACTAACATATTCATCAGATCAACTTAAACCACACTTCATTGTTAGGATGATCTTTGATCATTTTATTTTTGTCTTCAATTCTATAATCAAAGCACTTTAAAAGAATGATGTATTTGAAAAATGTGTTTCTTGTTATTTTTCTTAATCAAGGTGAAATGTGAGGCCTCTAATAGGTTTCAAATATGCTTTTACATAATCTGCTCCATCAAAATGCGTAAACATACAAAGTTTACTCATCTTATGACATCATATTGCATTACATACTGACCTATTGCAAAAGCCTTACTAACGTTTAAAACCAAGTTTACCTGGTAAGTAGAGTACCCACAATTTTTACTAATACAAAACATTCATCATATATGTTAAGCCAAGTACAACTAGTTCTTTAATTAGGCTATTATCCTTCGCCCTTACCTTATCTTTGCATCTGCACATTTCTCTCCCCAACGGTATTGTAACACCTCCGTCTATACTTAAATAATTAAATGAGATGTTACTTATTAAATCATAAATCTGAATACGGAGTACTAAAATCTCTAAAAAAATAATTAAAAAATCTAAATAATTCCAGAAGTCCATAATCTTAATCAATGAAATACAGGGTAGCTCTCATTCACATAATCCCATAATCCCAGATCCCCTAATTACCTGCCAGAAAAAGAATACGGCATGAGCCAAACGCCCAGTACGAATTTGGAATACAGTTAATAAAACAGATATATGTATTTGACAGTTAATAATAAAACAGTTATTTTAAAAATAAACATGGTTGAAGCAACGAAATGGGTAGTATATTTCATACCGAGATCAGAACCGAACAGATACACATACATACATCATAGGTACCGTAATGTATGCAACAAACCGGATAACGTGTACGACACCAATCACACTGTCACGGAAGTGTCATGTCACTGGTGCCGCAATGACATGGTTGTAGTACCCCTACAGCTGGTTAACTAGGTATACCTTATATCACTAAGGCTCCAAATAAAATATTTCGCAGAAGCTAAAAATATATTTTATTACAGAGAGACGAATACTTGAAACATATATTTAATATTCACAATTTTCTAACTATCAATGAAACATATGTTGACATATTTCGTAACAGAACTGAGACAAATACATAAATGTTTCGGAATAAACGAAGAGGTATTCAAATATTCTAAACAGATACGTAGTATAATTAAATTTTGAAAACTGCAGAAACAGATTTTTAAATATTTCAAAGCGACCTTTAAAATAATTTTCAAAAGTCAACACCATCAAAATGAATATTTAAATATTTTAAAACAGTTTTAAAGTAATTTTTGATTGTCAAAATAGTTGAAACGAATAATAACGAGAGCGAACAAATTTGAGGACAAAACGTATAAATATAGGTAATTCCTAGCATGAGTAGCGGTGAATAAAAAGGGACATAAATCCGTAACTCGAAAATAGCAACTAAAATTACTAACAAAATCCACAAACGATCTGGTAAATTCCCGACCCATGACCTATTTACAAAATTATAATTTATTAGAAATCTATTCTTCTAACAAGTTATTAATCCAATAAATTTATATTATTACCACGATTATATTTATACTCTGACACTACATTATAGAATATTTTAACATTAAAAGAGATTACAACACATGCAGAATTACATGACTCGCGTAAACTAATTATAATATACAACTAACAAAATTGAATGCAACAAATTGATCAATGCACTAACTTATAAATATAATAATATGAGTAATGTTAAAAAATCCAACAAAATGTCCCAAAACTTGTACATAATGATGTGGTTAACACTTGACAACTTTTAATTTGTCGGCTCATATTTATGCACGTGTGATTTTATATTTTTATAAGGAATGTTAACCTTTAAAAATGAATTTGGGACATGTTTTGGAATATTTTGTTAGGACATCTAGCATTTTTCTAATAATATATGTTAAAACAAGACTCTCATCTTATACTGCAACAACGATTTTGTGAAACATTTTATTCAACAACTTGAAATTACATAACTGCCCCTCCAAAGTCAAATGTTATAAAAATGTAAGAAAATTTTCATCTTGATGGGAATCGAACCTAAGACACTTCAATACTAATTACTAAGAATTTCAAGTCACCAATTTAACCATTGAGCTACTTTGGCTTTTTTGTTGTGGTATAAAACCCATTAGTATGATAATGTCTTTCACAAATATTATTTTACGCTTTAGTTTTTATTCAAGATTCTTTCATGATAATTTCATTTGTCTGATTATTAATAAAAGTGGTTATTGGTATAAAGTATATCCAATAGACACGTATCTCTTTAATTAAATTTAATTATGTTTCTTCCTTTGTATTCACAATTTTAAGACAAAGTACAAATGCATTTTTAGTCACATAATATCACTTTTTAGTCCAAGCATCCAATAATACAAAATAATACAAAATAGTAATCACTTTGTCTCAATTATGTTCATACATATCAGATAATATAAGTAATAATATAAGCACCTCTATAGTTGTTACCCTGAATAGAGATGAACGTAATCCGGATTCAGGTCGGATTTTTCGATATCCGATAGGGCCGGGCTTTTTTAAATCGAGACAAATTTCCTCTAAAATATTTATACCTGTAGATAGGGTCGGGTCAGGAGGGGCCAAATCGGATTTTTACAAATTATTTTAGATATTGATAACTTTAACTTTAACTTTTTTTTATTTTTTCGGATTTAATTAAAAAAATTAAGCTTTTATCCGAGATTTAATTGAAAATTCTAACTTTTTGGATTGGACTTTTATCCTGATCAAGACTACGTCCAAATCGAGATTAAATTTGGGTTTATTCGGCTCGAACCGGATCGGAGTTTTGTGAAAAATATGCGATCCGTTTAAGCCCGCGGGGTGGATCCAATTGACGTGGACTTTTTTTTAATCAGATTTTTTCCGATTTTTTTAACCAGTTCGAACAGTTTTTTTCGAATACGAATTTGTGTGCATCTCAATCCCGCCAGCTCATGCATTAAGGACAAGTATACTACTCCGGCCGCTTATAGAGAATTATGGAGACCGGAGAGTATTGGTAATTTCGAAATGGAGCCTTTATTTGACACATTTAACTAATTCCTATCTGATTAATAATTAGCTTATAAAACTAATCCTCAAATACATTCAACTAAGAACAAAATCTTCTTCGGACTAATACCAAACCGATCTTCCTTGCAAATCTTCTCAATCATGTCACATAGTGTCACCAACAAGTTCAAACTGGTGGCAGGATCACCACAACAAACTGAAGAATACTTATCATCGCAAAATTAAACTGACGTGAACTAGAAAATATCGTCACAAAATAACATCAAGTTCTGTCGGTTAGAGCGATCCTGTGCCTTGCACGGGTACAAGTGCAGTCGCATCAGTAGTAGGAAACCATGGACGGTACACAAAGATAACCTAGATTTTTTACTACTCTAGGCTCAAGGTTCTAGTACCTTTTAAATCTTATTAATAAATTTGTTAATTTTGTTCTCTTTCTTTAGTTTTAACTCCTTTTGTCACACCATCGAATCTTACATAGAATTGTATGATATTTTTCAAGTTCTAAAATAATTATGATGCATTTGCTTAATACAATGTATCTATTCAATATTTTAGTTATGGCAATTAGTTGATTGATGTCAGTAATAGAAAATGAACTTTTGATAAGAGCCCAGAAACTACTTCTTCTGTACGGGGAAAAGAAGCCAAAGAAATGAGCTTAGGAGCTCATCTATTTCAACGGATAACAACATGCAACATAACAGAGAAATCAGAAAAGTGCGCTCACAATACAACAGGTATTTGCATTTTTAGTGTGCATCCAAATCTCAAGCAACTAAACATAACTAGGACATGCCCGTGCCTCGCACGGGCTATAAAGCTAGTCCATTATATATATTATAGTCTAACAGGGGTTTTTCGGCCATTTAGTAAAAGACAAATATGCCCTTAAAATGTCTTTATTGCCCTCCCGCATTCCTTCCGTTACAGTTTTTGCCATTTACTAGTGTTCATCAAACTGATGTTCGCTTGAGGTTGTTGGAGAGGCGGACAACAGATGGCCGCTTTGTTAATATTCCGAACAGGAATGACTACGAATTTGCAGGGCTTGTGCTTGATAATGACTTTGTAAATCACAGGGACATTGTGGTGGACCATAAGAAATTCGGTTTGCAAAGGGTTAACGAGTTGCATCCTTGTTTCATGTCACTGCAATACCCGTTATTGTTCCCCCGCGGGGAAGATGGATACAGGATAAACATAATGCATCGTGGTGTCGATGCTTCGGATAAACGTCCCCACAACACAGTTAGCATGCGTGCATTCAATGCATTTCGGATGCAGTACCGTGACTCAGAGGGCCACACCCTTATACATGGAGGTAGATTGTTCTTGCAGTATGTGGTTGATGCTTGGTGTAATGTTGAGCGTGTGAGGCTAAAATGGGTTCAAACGCATCAGTCTGAAATCCGGTCAGATCTGTACAATAATGTTATCGATAGTCTTCGTCGTGGAGATGTCTCCGCTTCCGAGATTGGCAGGCGTGTGGTGTTGCCGCCAAGCTTTACAGGTGGATACCGTTACATGCAGCAGAATTTCCAAGATTCGTTAGCTATATGCAAAGAGTATGGTCATCCTGATCTATTTATAACTTTCACCTGCAACCCCAAATGGGAAGAAATTCAGAATGCAGTTAGATCCTCCGGTTCCCAGGATGCTTCTGTCCGTCCAGATATTATAGCCAGGGTCTTCAAAATAAAGCTTGACATGATGCTTTCAGATTTGACCAAGAAAGATGCCTTGGGTCGTGTCCGTGCAGGTACTATTTTCCCACTACCGCCTTTTGCATTTATGTAAGGTTTGCTCATGCTTACTCCATTACGTATCTCTTTGGCCTAAATGAATGATTTGTTACTTGTGCGTTGCCCCTCTTTGCTCCTACATTTTTAGGCCGACTCCCAGACATAGTCGGGTCTGCACCATGACCTAGGTTTAACCAAATATTAGCAAGGGCCTGTATACGATTACCCTCTATGTATACATATGTAATAAAATAATTTATGGAGGAATAACAAGTGATTATAAAATATTTCTAATTGTAATAGCTTCTCATTTCACATTCAAAATGTGATAAATCATTTAATTAACAGATGATATCTGCTGAGGCACTAGCTTATAAGTTATGGTTATCCTTGTTCAGGGCTACTAAAAAACTAAGTAATTGTAAATATTTCTAATTATAGTAGCTTCTCATTTCACATTCAAAATGTAATAAATCCTTTAGTTAACAGATGATATTTGTTGAGGCACTAGCTTATAAGCTATGGTTATCCTTGTTCAGGCCTACTAAAAATCTAACTATTTGCGTTAAATAAAAAAATTAAAAAATTTAAATTACTATGTGCTTAGAAAAAAATATTACTATTGCATTTCAAAAGATTCATTATTTGTCGGTAAATCCTGTCATTAGTTAAGGTAATCTGCCCTTAAAATTTACTTGCTACCCTCCCGCCTTCCTTCCGTTACAGTACCCTGGCAGAAGCCTGTTTAGTATGGAGGTGATTCTATCCAGATGGTGCACCTCTACTTTCTTCGATATTAAAACTGATGGCCAAGAAAACTGTGTCTGTACACTTAGAGATTGTATATGATTTGCGCAAGGAAACCAAATATTTTGTTCTTGTTTTTTTATGTCAAAATGTTAACTTTTTAATGTATTTTCCTTTTGACCCTGTTTTTGAAACTTCATATCATTCCTGCGGTTAATGAAATCATGAATAAAGTCTAGACATTCAGCTTGTCACACATTGCAGAGTTTTAATAATGTATTTAGCAGTTTATCATTTAAATGATTTTTCGTGTGCAATAAATATCAGGGATGAGTGTGATATCAATTCACAACTTTAGGGCACTGAACACCTTGAATTTGTCACTGTTCGCCGCTATACTTTATTTCGTAGAAATGGTTAAGTAGTTTTGTAGCAGTCCTCTTTCCCCTGGTTATCTCGGAAAAGTAGGCACCAAGCCCTTCAAATGAGATTGAGTGGATAACATTCTTCTTCATCTTTAGCATCTCCAACTGAGGCAAGTTCTCCTTGTCACTTTTGCCCTCTAAAGTGGAAAGTACAACAGTAAATAGGATAAGTCACAAGCGTAGGACTATTCTGAAGCATCCAGCTTGCCCTTTAGAAAAACCTCTAAGTTTTCCAACATGTGCCACCCAACATCTGTATCTTTGTTATCAATTAAAACCTCAATGCCAGAAGCTTCATATCCTTCCTCCACAGATGCAGCTCTAAAGTAGGGTACAGTTTGTAAAAATAAATAAATGAGGCTAAGCAGAAAACTATAGGTCACCGCTAATCCAAGATAAAAATTACCTAAGAACAGTACAAAGAATGGAGAAATCTACTTATTTATGTCATGTATATCTACAGCTAGACTTGTATGGCAAAACATACAAGTTCACAATTCAAACCGTCTTTATCAATGGTTCTTTCCATCATCGCCACTTACACTTCTTATGTTAATAAAAGAATAAGCTTAGGACTATCAGTCCAACAACAAGTAAAATATGAGACGATAACTCAAAATCATCTCAATGCTACTACTTTCTCACGACAGAAGGGGACCGCTTAAAATTAGCCTTCCTGATGCAGCTATAGGTTGAAGCTGAGATCTCAGCTCTTACTGAGTTACAGGGAAATCTTCCAGAAATCCATGGAGAAAAAAACTGTGATAAACATATCCAAATGAAACTGCAGGGGGGTGGAATTCCGGAACTACATCAATGTTCTCATTTCATAAATATGTATTAGGAGATTATTAAATCAATTAAATAACTAAAATTGATTAGTTAATCAGAATTATCATTCTTATATTTATTTTAATTATCTATTTGTACCTATAAGAAATTCATACAAGCTATTAATTTGTCGTTCCCTTTGTCCCTATATAGATGAAGATGACATTATTTAATAATTTTTTAGTTTATGTTCATATTTTCTTTTGTTTTAAAATTACAGATATTTAAGCAGTACTTTTTTCGTTCAACAAGTCTATACAAACACAATATAATTTAAGACGCTATATAATGAGATAATGTACAGAACTATTACCTATTGATTTTGCTCATCTCCCCTGGTAAATTTGGGCTTACCATTACTTCTGAATTCTGATCATAGAACAAGTCCACTAAAATTATGGCTCACAGAGAGAATGACTGTAACTTGTAAGATCATAAATTTGATTGATTATCGCCTGCTTATATTTTTCTGGTTTTTTACAACAAGTTCATTCACTACATTGGATACAAACTTTAATACATGTGATGAAGTGTCATTTAAATCAACTGGCCTCGGTGGATGAGTTGTTCCGATATGTGATACAATGATCAAGTAAGTTGCTGCTTCAGTTATTTAATATAATTTCCAGTTAAAGGGCAATTAGAATTGACTTGATTATATGTGTTCTTAAGATACTCCTACTATAATACTCTAACAAGGCATGTACTTAGAGTTAGCCTGTCATGAAAAAAGCACATTGAACGGGAAAGTGTATGGACTAAGAAAGCTGAAGGGCTGAGTAGCAATGGTTAGAGAGTTTTGTCATGACCAGGGATGTCCTTGTACAAGTAGTGGCCTGTCAATATCTTTGCGTTCTTCATGGCCTTGTAAAAAACATGATTTAGCCCAGTAGCAAGCACAAAACTAAATCATGTAATAATTGTTGACAACAAAATGTTAACTGTCTATTAAACATGCATTGATCTTGGCCGCTTACGTGCCGATCTTTGTCAAAATCTTGTTTGTTGGTAATAGTAATGACATAACAGCTAGAGGACTATAAATATTACACATTTTTTTTTGCAGTGGTTTATACAGTGGAATTCCAGAAACGAGGCCTCCCTCATGCGCATATTGTTTTGTGGTTGGCTGATGGTGATAAGTTAACAACACCTGCGGATATTGATACCATGGTCTGTGCTGAGATTCCCGACAAAGAAACTGATGTAGTTGGCTATAATGCGGTGTCCCAGTTTATGATGCATGGGCCATGTGGGGAAGCAAACCCTCGGTGTCCTTGTATGCAAAATAATGTGTGTACAAAGTTTTACCCAAAAAACTTTGCTAATGCCACCCACGTGGCCGCTGATGGGTATGCTGCCTATCGTAGGAGGGACACTGGAAGAACCGTGGAGGTTAATAACATTTATCTTGATAACAGGTGTACCTTAAAACCTTATATGATATATGATAATTCTATTTTTCTGTTCCACCTGGCCTCGAGTTTATAAATCATTTTAACAGAACCTTGATGTGTAGTAACTTATGTCTTCCGCTGATATTGCAGACATGTTGTTCCCTATAATCGTGGCTTGTTGGTCAAGTACCAAGCTCACATAAACGTCGAGTGGTGAAACCATTCTCAGTCTATCAAATACTTGTTTAAATACATTGGTAAGGGACCTGATACAGCTACTGCAGTTGTGGAACCAGTTGGGGTGGTGCACACCTCAGAAAACAGGGAGCATGCATCTTCTCAGAATGGTGAGATTGACGAGATTAAAAATTATATCACATGTCGTTATGTGTCGGCATCCGAAGCGAGTTGGAGGCTGTTTGAGTTCTCTTTGCATCATAGGGAACCTTTTGTGCAACGTTTATATTTTCACCTTGAAAATGAGCAGGAGGTAAGATTTCGTGATAATGAAACCTTGCCCCAAATTGTCCGCAGAACTGATCGAGATGGGACAATGTTGATACAGTGGTTCTATAGCAATCGTTCTGACCCGCGTGGAAAGCACCTAACATTTCCTATGTATCCAACACTTTACCGATGGGAAAGTTCTGAAAAACGTTGGGTTTATCGGCAACAAAGAGTGGATGTTGTTGGGCGTATGGTTGCTGCACACCCTTCATCTGGAGAACGTTTCTATATGCGCATGCTATTAAACATTGTGCCCGGGGCCGAAAGCTTTAAAGATATTAGGACTGTGGATGGGGTAGTTTACAGAACATACAAAGAAGCTTGCTTTCGCCGGGGACTTTTGGAATCAGATAATGAGTGGAATATAGCACTTGATGAGGCTTCAGCATTTGCTAATGCTGCACAACTACGGGACCTGTTTGTCACATTATTGATCTTCTGTGAGGTTTCAGACCCCGTTCAGCTTTGGGAGAGGCATTGGCAGGATCTATCAGATGATATACAGTACAAACGTAGAAAAGTCTTGAAATTACCAAATCTGGTAATTAGCGATATGGACAGACAAATGCTTGCACTTATTGAAATCAACAATTTGTTAAAGCAACATGGAAAGAATATTGCAGATTACCCGGGCTTCCCTGCGCTAGATCCTACTCGCATGTCTGCATATGCAAATCAACTAATGTTAGAAGAAATGATGTATGATTGTAATAGGTTGAAGTTGGAGGCAATCCAGCGCATTGGTAGCCTGAATCATATGCAGCGTGTTATATTTGAAAAAGTTGTACGCGATGTGGAGAAGAACAACGGTGGATTATATTTTGTGTATGGCCATGGTGGGACCGGCAAGACCTTTTTATGGTCAACCATTATATCAAAATTGAGGAGCGAGGGTAAAATTGTATTGGCCGTGGCATCATCAGGTATAGCTTCTCTACTGGTGGAAGGCGGGAGAACTGCTCATTCACGCTTTAAAATTCCAATTGATCTTGATGAATATACTTGTTGCACAATCAAGAAGAACACACATTTGGCGGAGCTAATATGTAAAACTAGCCTTGTCATTTGGGATGAGGCGCCCATGAACCACCGTTACGTGTTTGAAGCGGTGGATCGTTTCTTCCGTGATATCCTCTCCAAACAGAAACCACACGCTGCTTCACTACCATTTGGGGGTATGACAATGCTTCTTGGCGGCGATTTTAGACAAACACTCCCAGTTGTATCAAAAATGGGCCGTGAGGCCACTGTTAGTGCAAGTTTAACTAAATCTCATCTCTGGAAAAACTTCATGTTATATCCTTTATTGGAAAACATGAGGGTTGAAAAAAATGTTCCCCCCGTTACAGTAGCTGGCATTGCCCTACCATTTAGAGATTGGGTATTGAGTGTGGGTGATGGAACAGAGCAAACTTTCGATTTGAGGCATGATGGAGATGACTCATGGATACACATTCCAAAAGAGGTTTGCACTTCTGAACCTATAATTATAAATATTTGCCTAAAATTTAAATTCATATATAAAATCTTCACATAAATGAAGCTTCTAAACATTCTAAAAATAAAGACCTTTAAAATAGGATAACTATGTTGTGTTTGAATTATTTGTTCACCCCCGTGCGCTTTATATTCCCTTCTTCTCTGCATGTTCATCTGATATTACATTTACGACTGTTACTTTCAATGCTTTTTAATCCATGTCTACATGGAACCTCTATATTGAGCGCAACTTTATCATGCTGAAAGCGTGATGAGTGGTTTGTTGGTAAACCTAACAGTGTTTCATCTCCAAGTATAAATTAAGGACCAAAACCCGAGGGAGTGGCCTGACCCCCATATTCAGAACCAGGGATACAAATCAAGTGAAAATCTTTAAACAACTGGTAACCACAGGAATGTACAAAGCGAATGCACATTATCTCTACAAGACTACAACCAACTTATCCTCAACTAACCCTAGGTTAAAATAATTTTATTTTAAAAAGGAACTTTAAATATGCCGAGGTGAATCTCATTATAAGAGAGCATTAAAAGATTTCCCTTCTCTCGTCCGTAGATTGATTAATTTATAATCAAATCATTCTAATAATTTTGCAAATTTGGTCAAGATAACAAGTTTGGGCTAATTGACAAATGGTAATGGTATAATGTATAGAAATAAAGTAGTAATTGCAGTGCCTTCTTATACTCTAGCTACTGAGCACATCTGATAGAATACCGTGATTACCTCTGTTGTTAACAAGCTCTCCCCGCAAGCCCCAGCCCCAACATAGTTAATTTCCTGCACTCAAAAACATATCAGACTTCATCACCAAGATCTGGTAGGTGTTGGGTAATCTATGCTTACCTTAAATATTTTTGTTTTCCAAAAAACAGCAAATTCACATTACAAACAGTGGCAAATTTGTCAGCTGTGGCCTTGATCAAATCTGACGGTGCGTATATGCAGTAATACATTTGTGTATACCAGCATTGCGAATTGTTAGAGAAACTCGCCTCAAAGAATATGCCGGACAATGTGTATGGAATAGTGCTTGTACAATATTTAGTATCGTTCTGCCGTGTTACCTTACGAATTTTAGTCTCATGCCATCTTAATACATGTTTTATGAGAGACTGACACATGTTGCATGTTTCAGCTACAGGTTTCATATGACGGTGACCTAGTGTGCGCCATAGTTAATGAAATCTATGCTGGCTTGGATGCTAAACATGGAGACATTGCATACTTACGTGATAGAGCCATCTTGACCCCGTTAAATGAGTATGTTGAAGTGATTAATCAAGAAGTGTTGGGAAGATTGCCCGGGAAATCCAAGAGCTACACAAGTTGTGATACCATATGCAAAGGATCTACAACGAGTGATGCCGCAGAGACCCTATATCCAACAGAATACCTTAATTCTTTGAGATTTAGTGGTATGCCAAATCATAAAATTCAACTTAAGATTGGTGCACCTATTATGCTTCTACGGAACCTGAATCCAAAGAAAGGCCTATGTAATGGGACACGGCTAATAGTTACTCGCTGTTACCCATTTCTTATTGAAGCTGTCATCATAACTGGTAACAAAATCGGTGATATAGCTTACATACCCCGGATAACTATGACCCCAGCTGATAAGACATACCCCTTTGTCTTGAAACGGAAACAATTCCCTGTGGCCCTCTCTTATGCAATGACTATCAACAAGAGCCAGGGACAAACAATGAAAAATGTGGGCTTGTATTTACCAAATTCGGTCTTTAGCCACGGCCAGCTATATGTGGCAATTTCCCGCGTCACAACTCCATGTGGCTTGAAAATTGTTTGTGTAAACGAAGACCAGGCCACTGATGGATACACCAAAAATGTTGTTTACCGGGAAATTTTCACTGGTATACAATGTCCTTCACTTGATAATCCCTGCTGAAGATAACGGAGGACATGCGTTGCTCCTCGTGCGTTCTATTCTGATGCAGTGCCTTTATATGCTTCAGGACTTTTTTACTACATCTTCGTCCTTTCTTGAGATGAAATATATGAATGCTAAAAAAAAGCTGGCCATTACGTGAACTCTATAATTTGGCCCTATGCTTTGTTCAAACAATATATGTACACACCATCCCCAAAAATTGTTAAGAGCTTCATGTTGCATCTACCTTTTGCGTCTATGACAATGTGCTGGTGGGTGCATTAGTTAACAGAATTCTAAATTTAAACTTTGCAAGCTTCTTCCATTTGGCCATGATGACAAATGCATTACCTTAGACATTTCTTATGCTAGATGCATATTTCACGATTGTATTGCTTGTTTGAAATTTAGAATTTTATCTTCGTTTATTACTCTAGCTATTTCTTGATAATTTTTCTTAAAAAAAATTGTTATGTTTAGCATCATGTGAGAACTCGTGATTACATACTGATGTTGACATTTTATTATTTCCTTATTATAAAAAAATTAATATTCTTCATTACGGAAAATTTTATATGAGTAGTATTTTTATGTTGATATTGTTTTTTTATATTTAATCTTTTCTAAATATATTTCTTCTTTGTATTTATTATTGTTATTTAAACTTTATTTTAAATTATAAAAAATTTAATAATCCTCATTACAGAAAATTTTATATGAGTAGTGTTTTTATGTTGATATTTTTATTTTTATATTTAATCTTTTCTAAATATATTTCTTCTTTGTATTTATTATTGTTATTTAAACTTTATTTTAAAATTGTAATTGTATTTATCAACGTGTCAAAACATGTTTCTATATTTTAATTTCTGATTGATCACCTATATTCTTATACTAAAAATTGTGCATCATAATCTTAGGCTGAAACTGTTAGCAGAATTATATATGGAATATATAACGCACTTCTTGGTTACTAAAATTACAAAATTTAGATTTATTTTTCCAGTTGTGATAATTTCTGATACATGACTGCAAACTTATGACAGCGGTTACCAAAAATCCATCCTCCCCGAGGTGTTATTCCTAATAAATCTACCCTTTCAAATGCCACTAATAAAAAAACACGCACAGCTAACAACTTTCAAAGCACTGGATTTTTGATTTACTCCTCATCTCAAACCAGCCATGGATCTCAATAAACCAGGACATCCTCCACCAGCGACACTCATGTTTTCTCAGCTCCAACCAGGAATAAATGAAACAACAATCGTGGTGCGTGTTACACAGGCTTGGAAAGGTGTGTCCACCTACGACTCCACTCAAATGGTGGCTAATTTCATTCTACTGGATGAGGAGGTAACAATTATATCTACACACAAAGCTGACATTTGCTAAATCTGAATTATAGTACATCTTTACAACCTAACGACACTTGTACTTGCACTTCCCTAACCACAGGATAGCCAGGTCCACGCAGTCGCGGGTGGAGAAGAAATGGACCGCATATGGCCCAAATTGTGTGAGGACCTACTTTATTATATTACTAATTTCAGGTTTGTTACTTCGCCCGTGAAATACAAACCAGTGCAGTCAAAAAGGTTTCTTCTTTTCTACCACCAAACAAAAATTTACGACTGCTGCAAGGGAATCAACATTTCAAACCTGAAATTCGAATTACAGATGTTGTCAGCACTCAGGTCACAACAACCAACCATGGATATTTTAATTGGTTAGGGACTACACTTCAAGTTTTTTATCTTGCTCCCACATAATGCTCAAAATATCCTTATCGCTTTGTTTTGTTCATGGTATATAAATATTGTGTCAACTTCACTATGATTATCATTTTGTAATAAATCACTTCACAGATGTGTGCGGAGTGTTATTAAAGATTGAGGACATGGGACCTGCTGCTAATGACACCAATAAACTACAGATCACAATTATGGACAAGAGGTATATCTTAAATATTTACTCATGCCGTCATATTGAAACAACTCAAAGCCCTTTGGACTTGGTCCTAACAAATTTTATAAGTTTCAGTATTTATCCTTCTTTTGTGTTTCTTCCAGTTGTATATCTGTTCCTGTTATCCTATGGGGTGACCAGGCAACACTGTTTGGGTTACAATTTAATCTCCACAGGAAAATGAATACAGTCATCATATTGCCAGGCTTACGCATGAAAAAAAGGAATGGTAAGTTTCGTTATAGCATCTTCACAATACTCTGAAACATTCTGTAACTTAAATTATTCCGATTGTGTAGGACAAACATACTTCTCTTCAACACCTGCAACCCAAATACATTACAATCCAATTTACGAGCCGCTTCAAAACCTACACAAAGTGGTAAAAGATACCTACGGTTCCATTATGTGTCTGAAGCCCCCACCAACAGTCCCTCACAATCTCAGTGACCACAATCAAACTATCAGTTTTGTGTCAATATCTGAGCTTCGTGGTGCCCAAGATAGCCTCCCCCAAAAGGTAATTGTGGTTCCTCTTGCTATTCTCTCTAGTGCCCACATTGTTTTGTAATAATTCCATATCCCAAGCTCACGCATGTTTTTGTGCTACCGTCTCTCATGCAAGTTCACATTCCAACACGCAACCATCATAAATTTAATGTTGGCAACGGACTGGTCTTTGGATTCGTGTGTATGTTGCTCGCGTAATGTCAATGTGCAACCCAATACTTACTACTGTGAGAGATGTGAGAAACAATTCAATCCTTATATAACAAGGTACACTGTTTCCCGCATTTCACACAAGTGCATTATCATTGTATCCCTCACACCAAAACTAATTAACTATGACATTATAATTTGACAGATCCATGCGGGCTGCCCTTCTTGACTCGACCGGTTGCACGGCTGAATTCATTATCCAACCGCGAGAAATAGCACAACTCATAGGACTCTCACCGATGCAACTTGTCTGCACAACAACTACAGATCAGGTAGTATCTATCTTAACAAGTACATATGTCCCCTACACTTTTGAACTTGACAGATCTGTCCTTACCTTCTTCGTTCATAAAATACAGCTCCCGCAAACCATAAATGGAACCCCGACTAAAAAAGTAATAGATGGCATTAAAGGAACCAAATGTTCAGCGGAAGTGGAATATTACCGGGATCCTGTTGTGGAAAATAATGGAAACTTTGTTATCAAGACAATTATTGAATCATCGAAGCTTACACGAAAGAGAAAAGCCGGTAATTATTTGTAGCACTTTCCCTTCCGCACACCTCTGCACCCTGGCAGACAAAATTTATGGAAATCATTACACAAAATAAAAGCATATTTTTCCTAAATGACTTTGTAGCCCCGGCTACAACATGCAGGTAACTAGGATACCCCAAGAAAAACCTTGACCATGGACAGCAAATTTAGAAAATAAAGAAGAGCAGCACAGGCCGCAAAATAATGTTTGACCAATCCTAGGTGCATGCTCCTGTCACCACTCCTATATCGTCTCAACACATTTCTTTGCGTTCCAATTACACACCGCTCCAACTTGGATTATATTATTAAGCCAGGATGAATAAAGAATGCTCATCATGAATACAAAAAAAACCTACTTTTTCCCGTTAAGCAGGATGACCGATTTCAGATTGGTATTTCCATCTTCTTATGTTGTATCACTTTGTTCTTTCAATAATAAAATCAATTTTAGATTACATAATTATATATTTTTTAAAAAGAATTGAATTTAAGGCAAAACCAAAAATTAAAGAAAAAATAACAAAAATACCCGACTTTTTATATCTTTTTCCCAAAAAAATAATTTTAGTTACAAATGAGGTTGTGACAATTGTAATTGGAGTTGCAAAATAGGTTACAACATCTTTTCAAACAAAAAATCACCTGCTTGGGTATTCTGGAAAAAAAACCAAAAATTAAAACTTAGAATTTCACTTATTAATAAAGTTTATCTATTTATCGATTTATCAATATTATTGAACCATTTCGATATTAAGAAAAGCAAAATCCAGGATTACGTTCACTTACTCTGTAATTAAATTTGAATTTCAACTACAGTTTCTGCAAACATTATACCTAGAAAACTCTTGATATTTATTTTTGTTATTTGTATTATATTTTAAATTATATTTATCATTATGTGAGGACATGTTTCTATATTTTAATTTATGAAGTAATTGCTTATATACTTATTCTAAATATTTTACAACATAATAACAACATGTTATTATTCTGGAAAAAAACCAAAAAAAAACTCTACAGTTTCTGCAAACATTATACCTAGAAAACTCTTGATATTTATTTTTGTTATTTGTAATATATTTTAAATTATATTTATCATTATGTGAGGACATGTTTTTATATTTTGGTTTATGCAGAAATTGCTTATATACTTATTAGGCAACCAAAAGATTTCTTTTTATTAATAACACTTGCAAGAAAAAAACCTGAAATTAGCCTTAATTAGGACATTAATAACATGAAAAGTAACTGAACAAACTTTTCGAATTTCAGCTGCATTCTTAACTTAACCACTTTAAAACCACAACTTTTGAACACATAAAAAACCAACTCCACAACAAAAACTTACAACAAAAAGCTTCCAGAAAAAATGACTACCCCTTGCACTATGATTGCTGCTTTGGTGAATGATACAGATACAGCTGCCATCCATGTGCGTGTGACTCGAATATGTCAATCTTTCAATCCAAATGACAAAAAACTCTTGCATACTAATGTCATCTTGCTCGACCAAGAGGTAAAATATTCTAATACCAACAGCATAATAAGCTTTACAATCCCCTTGCATCCTACTTACTGTTTATGCATGTGTTTCTCATAATTGCATAACTCACAGGGCAATCACATATGGGCAATGGTAAGGAACACCCAGAAGCCTTATATCATGAAAAAACTTGAGGAAGATGGAGTTTACATCATTTCCAGGGTCATCGTGGTTAGCGCCCCAGAAAGATTTCGCAGCGTTAACAGGGATATTGCAATCAATTTCTTTCACCAAACAAAATTCGAAAAAATGGATGACACTGGAATTATACCAAAATATAAATTTGAACTACAAGATTTTCAAACCATTGGAGGCCTTATTGGAAATGTCACCTCTTTCATAGGTCATTTCCAAACTTTCAAATCTTACCCTACGATTTGTTTCTTTAATTATAATTTTAACACCACTTGTTTGCAGACGTCGTCGGCTGGGTAGAAAGCTATGGAGATTTTGAGACAACACAGAGAGGAGCTAAAAAAATGGATGTCAACCTGCTGAATAACAGGTTTTCGAATTTGTCATTTTATAAAAGGTTACCTTCATCGTGTGTAATGCAGCTTTCGTCATATACCATTCTGACCGCAGGCAAGAAACAATGACGGTCAGTTTGTGGGGAGACAAAGGTGCGGAGTTCCTTGCAGACCTCGCTAAGATAAACGATGTCCCTGTTTTTGTTGTTATAACAGGCCTCTTAGCCAAGACTTATTTTGGTACTGCACACACAAATTATTTGCACACAGCACACACACTTATAGATCCGTCAATTTTTTTTTTAACAAATCAGTTCAAACTTACAAAATATATGCACTCATTACTAATTATGCAAGGCGGATTAGCATTGTCACCCGGGGATGGAACTAAGTATTACTTCAATATAGACTACGCTCCACTCAACGACCTTAAGGCTGCAATACTAGCTGCAACAAATTCAACTCTCGACATGCTACCCGCACCCAGGCACAAACCACTTGCCAAAACTGTTGTGCCGGCTACCGTCCAGGCTACAATAAATGCCATCCTGGAAATGACACTCCCCCCGGGAAAAGAGGTCGCTCAAATCTGCCGAAATTCCTAACTCTTTGAATTCTACCCACTCTATAAAATCATTATATACTAACATTTAACAAATTGGTTTGTAGTTTGTTCGTTGTGCGTGCAAGGCAACGATAACAGATATTATACAGGAGCAAAGTTGGTATTATAACTGTTGCCCAGCCTGCAACCGTAGCCTTTACTTGGTTGACGGGAGTTACCGTTGCCGCGCATGTGTAGAGCCCCCCCAAACCATCAAACAAGGGTATGACTATGCACTACTTTATGAAACTATACACACATCCACGTAACCCCTGTGACACACAAAATATTAACAATACAAATATTTCATGGCACCGGATACTTCAATTACTTCACTTCAATGTCTGCGCCCTGTAGCTATAAAGTAAGCGTTACTGTGGAGGATGATTCAGGAACTACAACCTTCACTCTTTTTAACAAAGATGCTGAGCTTCTCATTGGAATACCCTTAGAGAAGGTGATCAGTGAAATGCCTGAGGTGCGTGGACAATGATAACGAGCTTACACATGCTAATAATATTTGTTACATATCTGGTCTAATTTTACTTCGCCGTAAAATACACGCTTCATGTTTGTATTTCATTACCATGTTATCACCTAACATTCTTGCTCTTTTTAAAGATACTCTAAACATAAATACATTATCACATTAATATTTGTTAAAACTTTGCATCTTTAATCCCACATATCCCCCACCTAACCTTATTCACACATTTTGACTTCCTCCTTACAGGACCACCTCATGGACGATATACCAACTGTCGTACACAACATTGTGGGAAAGGTGTGTGATTTTGAGATAAAAGTCACTTCATACAACATTAAACACCATGTTGAGGACTACACTGTCGCTAGAGTCACCGAATGCCCCCCCATAACCCGCGGAAAAGAAAAACTGGCTGAAGCAACCACGTCTTCTACCAAGAAACGCAAGACAACATGAGGAAAACACGGCTCAACCACAAACAACAAAACGTACCAGCTTTTACTTTTCTTTGTCTTATCTATTTAAATTCAGCTTTTTCCCTTTCTACACAAGAACAACTGCAAGAACCAAAATTCTCAAGTATGTATTTATGATATCAACATTGTACCTACTTTTTGTCTGGCATTTAAATACTCATTTGTCGGGAACTCGCATTCATGCACGATGCCCACCTCAATCTCTAAACCGGTTAACTAAATCAAACTTATACAAACTCAACACCGTTGCACACTTATCCCAATGCCTCCTATATGATATGGTTAACTTATTACTCTTATGTTCTACAATGTGGCCCGTGCTTTGCACGGGCTATCTATGTCCATGGGAAGATTAAACAGATATGACGATAGATACAATTTGGAAATTCTGCCTGTTAAATAGCATTTGATGAGTCTGAAGATGATAAATGTGGAATATTCTATGGACTTGGAAACAACTCCCAACTTTGGAAATTCAAAATCTATTGAGAGGTTATACTTACGTGGTTGTGAAAGCTTGCTACTGGCACAAAAATTATAACCTTTGACATCTGTCTTAATGTGCGGGTGCCATAAACAGAATCACTAACAAAATATAGCAATATTTAAGAGGAAGAAGAGATATCTTTTTAACATATAATGCTTGCCAGCCTCTCACAAATACCAAATGATTGGAGTTGAGGTTTTAATTCATTATCTTAGTTTTAAAACATCTATCTCGAAGATTATTGAAATGCTCCATTCCAAGTATTTTACAAGTGCCTTTCTTTCAGTATATTTTCCTCTCTTTTCAGTTGTTAGTGTACATTGTTGGTGGTTCATGCAGCTTTGGTGAATACTGGTAATGCTGAAGAGACCAACATGTACTGACGCGGTAAGGTCTACGATTTCAAATGAATATTCAATCTGATGCAGAAAGGCAAAGTTCAATTGCCTTTGCCCAAAACTTTTCAAGAATTAAACAGCCTCGCACGAAAGAAGCTCGCCTACAATATTTTCATGAATGTTAGTAGTTCTCGTTGATGAATTGGTATGTGGCCCGTGCTTTGCACGGGCTATCATGCTAGTTATATATAATAGAGCAACTAAGGGGTTGCTTGAGACAATTTAAACAGTGTGAAATTACCAAATTACCCCTACTTATTATATTAATGATAAAAAAATTGTTTCTAATGGGAGTTGAACCCTTGACCTCTAAATTAGAGAGGACACTTCTGACCACTATGCTAGACATCAATTTTGGTTATATCATAAAACTCTTTATTAATATGTTCAAATACTCAATATGTTATATTCTATTTTGGTCTCTTCTTGTAATCTACTTGGTAAGGTAGATAATATATTTTCACAGTTCCTTAAAATCATATATTTGATCATATTAGAGAAAAATTCATGCAAAATAGATATACAAAATGTTATAAATTGAAATTGGCCCATTGGAAAAAGAATTATATTAATATTTTTATATTGTAAATCATGTTTATTTGCAATAAGTATATATTTGCTCATATTATATATACTATTAGATTAAAAATTCTATATACAATCAATATATATCTATTATTATATATATAATAGAGCAACTAGGGGGTTCAATGAGTCAATTTATTCAAGTTAAATTACCAAAATACCCTTCTAAATTATATTTTAATTATACATGTATTAATTACAATTAATACTCATCTACTTTAATATGCGTACATTAATTATGTCCAACTCATTATTGCATATCATTGATATTTATTATTACTTCAATATCTAATATTAACAATTTATGATTAGATATTATTTTTTATAGAAAATATTAAAACTTTTAAACATTAAATAAATTATGACAATGATGATTGATAATTGTTAATTGAAAGATATTACCAACTAATTTAGAGCTTCATTCACTATTGCAAAGTGGTGCATATGAAATCTTATTTTGCTAAATTAAAAAAAAAACTATTGGCCTTATTGCATATTTCCTATCTAGGTTCGCTATTTGGTTCATTAAATTTATTTGCTTATATAGCAAACGGTTTAGGGATATCAAAAGTAATTATAGACCAAATAAATGATGTTAGGTCCAAAGTATCGTAGAATGGGGGGTTGAATACGATACCTACAAATTATTCAATTTCGTTCGCGGATAAATCATTTAGTTCAACTACGAAATCAAATACACCAAATCAAACCAAGAGTCGGGGAATATATCGTTTATAAATATAAACCTCGAGGGGTGCTACAATTTCTAATCTGTAGATTAGCTTCAATGAGTTTAAGGTTACACAAATTCAATACAATGATAAGATTCTGAGCAATATAAATTTCTCTGATAATTCTCTCTGGCTTAAACTCTCTCATCGTAAATTCTTCTATGTTCTGCCTTAACTGAAGAAGACACTTCTTCAAATCTCTGTATTAATTTCAGACTTGTTTTGAAAACTATCGAACCAAGTTTGAACAAGCAATCATGGCCGTCCATCTTCAAAATCAACCTGACAAACAAATACTTTCCACCTGCTCCTCAATTTGAAAAACTATTGAATGTAATAAAGAATTTTAACATTCGATAGTTTTTAAATAAAAACTATCGAAAAGTAAATTACTTTATTCTTGTTTTTAAATGGTTTTCTTAAATCACATTCGATTGTTTTCTAAATAGAAAAACCATTGAATTCTTTTCTTGTCCTTGATCTTTTTAGAAAACCTTCTGAGCTCCAGGGTGTTTAAGTTTTATACTGTATCAATTTCTTTTAAGACGATAAAACAACTTGATCTTTCTAAGTGCCGTCAACTGGTGCAACTGGTCTGGTTCACAAATGAATAGCACTTGATCAATTCTTCTATGTCTTCAATTCAATGTTGCTGATAAGTCCTTTGTCGATCTAGTTGCTTCAAATAAATCACTGGAATCCTGTGGTACTAACCCTAAATCATTCACATACTTCTGTAGTCTTGAAAATCTTGTTTCTTTGATTGTCACTGAGGCTTGAACATTTTCATGAACTTCTTTCCGTGACCTGTTTACAGACTTCAAGAATACATACCATATTTTGA
This sequence comes from Heracleum sosnowskyi, assembly GCA_030848705.1. Lineage (NCBI taxonomy): Eukaryota > Viridiplantae > Streptophyta > Magnoliopsida > Apiales > Apiaceae > Heracleum > Heracleum sosnowskyi. The sequence continues at coordinate 61,277,073 of CM061235.1, forward strand.
TTTTTTGAGTTTACCTTTTCTTTTTTGATTCTGGATTCCTGTGCTTCTGTTAATATTATTGGTTGTCTTGTCCTTTGTTGAGTTGCAGTTATCTCTTTTACATCTTATGTTACATTATGCTTTACAATCTCCCCCTATTTGATTGTATAGAGTTCGACAAGCAAATACTTCGAGGATAACTCAACTAACTAAGGAAACATGAAACTAATTAAATTAAGACAGTTGAATAATATTAATTGCATTCTGGATCAGATATATATATATATATATACATTTCCAGATTTCATAATTCAAAAAACAATAAAACTTTATACATAGAAGTTGTTCCTCTAGACTGAGCTGATAGTTCTTTTGTTCTTTGCTTCTGTTCTTCAGTCCATTTCGATCTCACCTTCTTCAATCATTGGATCAGAGTTAGCAGCTTGATAATCAATCACTGATGGATAGTGCAATGAATCTCCAGGTTTAAGGATTGCTCCTTGGATGTGTTTTCCAATATATTCGACCTCTTGACCCACTCCATCCCACAACAATGCAATGCTCACATCTTTCTTGTTTAGCTTTCGCATGTTTGGTAGTCTGGTACGCACTTCCAATCCTCTTTCCACTCTTTTCCTATAGTAAGGAACATTCTCCATTAGATATCTCCTCAGAGTGTCTGCTGCTTTGTCCTTCTCCGTTGAAGTGAATCCAGTGGATCTGAGATACTTCTCCACGGATATGAGATAATTATTTGGATAATCCTTCAGCTTGTCCTCAGTCAAATAGCATATTCTGAACAAGTCATTCGTCATGAATCTAACCATTGGAGGATCTTCAGAAATCTCTGGACTGACTTTCATCAAGATTTATTTAACATGCTCACGGAGCAGTTCATTTAGCCTTGTAGTCCTTTGAATCTTGATAAGCATCACCTGCAGTTATGTGTATGTTCTCTGTTCAAAAAACTTAGTGAAAATCACAAAGGTACCTTTCTCAAGAAAGTTGATCACTATGTTCCAGGCACCGTTTGCTTTAACCCCAGCTTTCAGAAAGATCACAGTATTTCTCAGTGCAGTGAAGTAAGTCTGATTTTCAAGATTTGCACTTCGGATGTCTTGAATGATAACTTCCACCTCCGCATTGTCGTTGACTTCTAATCCGTCTTCAACTCCATAGAAGGTTTTGTAAGTCATCTCCCAGTCAATACCTTACTTCTTTGCCAAATCCATCATCTTCTTCTTCCTCACTTCAGCATACACCTTGAATCTTTTCAGTTTCTCACTCCTTAGAACTGCTTGTTGTTTTTCCCTCTCAGCTTGCCTGGCATCTCTTTCAGCTCTTTCAGCTCTTAATATCTCCAAGGCAGCTTCTTCTTCCTGTGACAGAGAATTTGCTTCTTCTTCCATATCATCATCAAAGATAGGATGTTCTATTGGCTCTGGATAATATGGCTCTTGCTCCTCTTATAGTGGTTGCTCATGCATGATTTCAAATTCCTCCTCACTCTCCTCTTCTTGCACCATGTTCTCAATCCAATACTGTCTAACCGGAATAGTTTCATTGGTTTCCCACAAACCCCATCCATTTGCCTCCCATCCTCCAACTTTCTCCCCCTTAGTTGAGGAATCCTCGACGAAGTTATCCTCATTGTAAAAGGTAGTAGCAGGATCAGGTTGTTGATTTGAAGGTCCGGGGTGTTAGTTCCTCAACATATTCCAAATTGACTGTATCCCATCACTTTGGTTCTCCATGAACTCAGTCATCTCCTTATTCATTTCATGCACAGAAGCTAGGTCAATGTCATCCAATCTCAGCTTGGTAGTCTTTTCAATTCTGTCCAATCTCTGGTTCAGCTTAGACTCCACTCTAGAAAGGGTGTTCATTGCATCTTTTACCCTAGCTTGACCATCCCGGATAACCAGAACGTCTTCTCTCAAAGCTTCTTGTCCTTGTTGCAGAGCATTCACCTCATTCATGAATCCATCTTTAAGCTCTTTGAAATCTGTCCTCAAGTCGACTAGTTCCTCTATTGCTTCCTTCTTCAAGGAGTCCACTGCTTGCTTAGTACCTGTTATAGTATCAGATGCACTGCCTAAGACCCGGTAAGTTCTTCTAGAATCAGCCGCCGCCAAGTCAACCTTCTCTTGAATAGACATTAAAGATGCATTGGCTTGATCAGAGGAGATCCCTTGGTCAAAGGAAGGTCTCAGTGGAACCTTGAATAGTGGATTTCCTTTGTGTTTCACTCAATCCCTTTTTGCTCTTTGTACCTGCATCAGAAAACACCGTAGCCATCCTTAAGGAGGTCACCGGTGGTGCAATGGGGCTTCGTAGACATCCTAGAATCAGGCTCTATTACCAGCAGAGATCTTGAAACTTCCTCAATAGTCCGTGAAGACTTGTCCTCAGTTAACTCCTCAATGTGAATTGATTCATTGTCACCGAGTTGCCGATCTGCACCTACGTTAGACCCTTTACCCGCAGGATCCAGATATGTTCCATCTGGGGAGCTAGGCAATGACTCTTTAGATTGTGCATGTAGGTCAAAACCTTCTCTCAACGTCTGTGAAGACTCTTGGTTCTTAGAACCTTCAACAAGTGAACCTGACCGTAATATGGTCGGAATACCAGTTGCTTCCGTCAATTCTTCCTCATTTGATTGAGCTATTGGTTCAGATATAGCTTTAGTTAATGTAGCCCAATCAACATCAGAAAAATCTGTGAAGGGCTCTTTGGAGGTTTGAAATGAAGTTTCAACAGTTGCCTCGATTTCTTTTCTTCTCCTTTTAAAGGAAGGCAGAGCTGCTGTTGAAGGGTGTATCTCCTTATGTGGTGCTACTATGGCACTATCTCCCTCTACACTCATGGATATCTGTATGATGGGTATAGTAGGGGAAGGAGGTTCGTTTATGTTTTCATTTGGCTCTTCCAAAAGCTCTGTGACCGTGGTTAGAGATTGTGGGTTTGTAATCTCATGGTCAGAAATGGCCACTAAGGGCTCTGGATCTACATCCATTTGTTTTGGTTCAGGAGCTAGTTCAGGTTGAGGAATATTACCTTCGATTACCTGTTCCCCTGGGGGAAGAAGTGGTAGGGGCACCATTCTTAGATATTCAGTTAGAACAATGGGTACCCCTGGAAGATGATTCTTTCTTATCAGAGCGGTTATTGCATTGCTCTTCATCCTCATACACTCCATGGTCTCCTCACCTTCGAATGTCTCCCGTTCATCACCTGTTAACACATCATTTAGAATTAACTGTAGGAACCTAGGATAGAAACAAAGCACATCATCCATGCATGTTCTTTCATCCGGTGGTCCCATGCATAGAATGACTTGATCAATAACTAATCTTCCTATGTTTATATGCCTATTGTTAGCAATGGCAAACCCTATCTTCTGAAGAAATAAGGGAATACCATGCAGATTTGTCAGTTTTGCAGTAAAAACATGGATAAGAGTGTGAAAGAAGAAATTCCACGGCTTTGTCAAGTAATGCTTAAGGAACTCTCCCACAAAGAAGTTTGGTTGTTGACTTCTTATGAGAGTGAAGAAAGCATGTAGTTCCTCAGTCATGGGATGCGGAACATGGTTTTCTATTGGAAAATGTAGAATTCTATTAAAGTCATGTTTCGTCACCCTTATTGTTCTGCCCCCTGGCACAACAAAACTAAATGATCTAATATTGTTCTCAGATGTGTCAGTGGCGGATGTGTACAACGCAGTCAATTGATCGATACAAAGGACCACAGGAGTACTCAGTGCATATGCCACTAATGAACGTGTATTCAGAAATTCTGCCCATGCACGAAATTGTAAATTCGTAATGGATTGCAAATTCTGAAAAGAGACATGATTAGTCTTGGTTACGATAAATTCTCCAGCCATTTTATTTCAAATATCCAGAAAATTAATTTTAAACCAAAACTAATTTTTCAATTTGTTAGGCTCAAGGCATGTCTCATTACCACTATTAAGAAGCCTAATCATTGTGACTATGTCACTCTACATGACCTAGTGATTTCTATCACTGGGATATAGTATAGGTCTCTCTGTACTTGTCTTGTTCTCATGAATATTAGCTTGATCATGTATGCTCAGAATTATAATGAGCTTAGTAAGTTTTGAAAGGCATATGCTATAGCCTATTTGTAATTCGAGGATTCTACTCAACTTAAACAAGAATGTAATAAGTAAATATTAGATTAAAGGTCACAGGAATCTCAGAGAGTTTTATCTGTCAAGAGAATGGAGAATTAAAGTCATCTACAGACTTGAAGTTATTCTACATTGAAAGAAGTTCAATTTATTGTTCAAGCCTCAGTGAAGTATTCAAGAAAGTGGATTTACTACAGTGACAGAGATTTCCAGTTGGTGACAGAAGAAGTACAGGATACAGAGTTTAGTCAAAGCTAAAGAAAAGAAGCCACAGCTTTAAATGTTTTAAAGATGAAAAATTATCATTGAAGTCAGTTATTCATGAAACCAGACAGTGCATCGAATGACGACATCAATCAGTGGAATTAAATCATCTATATTCAGTGGTTTTCAGAAGATAGAGGAATGCAAGGATTTTAAGTTATCTTCTTTAATTTATTAATTCAATTTCATTAATAAATTAATTCTATCAGAATTAATTTATTTATTAAATTAATTAAGTTAGTTGTTTAAATTATTTATTAAATTAATTCTATAAAAGAATTAATTTAATCTATAATTTAATCTATCTAAATAAATTAAAAGGATTTTCTTTTTAAATCTCGGTATGACCTGTTTAGAAGACTCGGTATGACCTATTGTTTTAATACCCTAGGTTCTACCGAATTATACTTCAGGTCATACCATACAATTCTGTCAGGTCATACGGATTGCTTTCCCAGGTTCTATCCAGAGTTGGTGGAAGTACAGAAGGTCATACCGGACACTTTTGACAGGTTCTATTGCTGAAGCTAGGTTCTACCGAGCTTTAGATGTAAGGTCATACAAGTGTTTTGATTTATTAATTAAGTCATTCTGATTTAATTAAGAGGTCATACAAGGAAATGCAATTGTATTAAAACCGTGGCAGTACAGACAGAACAGTGCAGTTAATCAAAAACAAAGCAGCAGAACCATTTCTCTCAAGAACAAGAAGAAAAGCTTTTGATCTCATTTCTTCTCAAGCAATTAATTCTAGTTTTTATTGTTAAATCCAAACCACTAGAAGTTGATTACTTGTATTGCTTTGATTATCTAGCGGATTTTTATCCCTAGAATTTATCTCGAACTTGCTTTTAGCATTCGATCTTTTTATTACAAATATTAGAAAAGTTCATGTCGAATTTATTCTAAATTTGTATTAATTAGTTTGAGATAAATACTTTGTAATCCTTATTGTATTTGCAACACCCTTCAAGTTTAATATAGTTTATATTTAACTTGAATTTTGTTTCATTTATATTCCGCATTAATTTGTTCTAAATTGTTAAATTATTCAAAGAACAAATTTCGATAAAACGGTATAGTTTGTATTCAACCCCCCTTCTACAAACTTATCAGGACCTAACAATTGGTATCAGAGCCTTTTGATTGATATACAAATCAAAGATCCAATTGTTTTGAGATTTTTCTTAAACTCTGAAATTTTTATTATTCTAAAAATCTCAAAAGATGTCTACTACACAGAAAGTTGGTACTGTCAAAATCCCAATGTTCAGCAAGGAGCATTATCCTATGTGGAAGAAGAAAATTCTCCTATTTCTTAAGGTTGCAAATCCTAAATACATTGGTGTGCTGAAGAATGGTCCCAAAGTCCCTATGATTGTTGAGGAAGAGATAACAGTGGATAATGTTGTTACTAGGGTTGCTAGTATGTACCCTAAAGATCCCAAGGAGTACACTCCTGATGAGAAAGAGGATGTTACCTTGGATTCCTGTCTTCAGTTGATCCTTATTGATTGTCTTGATCCTATCATGCATAATCATGTCCTAAATTGTGATACTGCCAAACACATTTGGGATACCATAGAGATAATCAATGAGGGGACAGAGGAAGTTAGGGAGAATATGCTGGAAATTCTCACCTCACAATATGAGCATTTCAGATCAAACCCTGGTGAAGGTATCTCTCAGGTTTTTGAGAGATACAACAAATTAATCAATGATCTGAATCTCAATGGGAAGCACTACACCAACAAGGAGATTAACAAGAAGTTCCTTCTTACACTCCCACCTCATTTGGAGCACAAAATATCTGCCATTAGAGAAGCAAGAGATATGAATGAGATTGCTTTGGAGAGATTATATGGTGTTCTGAAGACCTATGAGCTGGAGCAGATTCAACAAAGGGAGCTGTATGGAACTGGGAAGGTTGTTAGTACTTCTACTGCACTGGCTGCTGAAGTCCCACAGAAACTGGAAGTGAAGGCTGTTCAACCTTCCAGTTCTAACATGAATGTTATTGATGCTGAATATGGATTAACATCCATTGATCAATCTGGTGGTGACTTCTATTCTTTAGAAGAACTTGATCAGCTGGAGGATGGTGATTTGGCTTTGATAGTCAGGAAGTTTGGGAAGTTTAGATTCAAGAGGAATCCCAATCTTAAGTTCAGACCCAGATTTCAGAGAGGTGGATCTTCCTCTTCAAGTGGCACAAGGGGTGGTTACAAAACTGGAACTGTGGAAAGGAGCACAATCAGATGCTACAATTGCAATGAGTTGGGTCACTTTGCTACTGAATGTAAAAAGCCAAAGCAAGTGACAAGGAACTCATTTGATGCTAGCAAGAAGAATAAGATTGGGAAAGCTTATGTTACTGAAGGAAAGAGCTGGGATGACACTGACAGTGATGAAGAAGCAGGTGAGATTGTGAATCTTGCACTCATGGCAATAGGAGACAAACTCTTTGATTCCATGTTTTCTTCACCCAACATGTCTAAGGTAAAGTTCACTGATACTGAAATGATTCGTCATCTTGGTGATACTTTAAGTTGTGCACGCACTGAAAATGATAAAATAATTCTTTTAAACACAAATCTTGAAAAGGAAATAAAAGAATTAAAACTAGTGCATATCAATCAAGATGAACTTACTAATAATGTAGCAGTTCTTGAGAAAAGGGTTAAATTGTATCAACAACTAGAAACCATTCTCAAAGATCAGATTAGTGAGCTTAAGACCAAAGCTAATGCCTATTACAACTCTTGTAAGACGGCTAAAGAGATTCTTAATAAACAAGTTGTTGGTAATCATGTCAGTATAGGTTATGATTATAATGAGGCCATTGGATTTCTTGGAATTAATTCCCCTTGTAGAGTCAGATCTGAAGGAAGGGGTGTTCCATATGTGCTTAAGGGTATTGAAACACCCTTCTGTAAGGAGTCTGAGGCAGATCCTCTGAATGAATACTCTATCATTATTGCTGAGGAGATTCGTGAAGAAGATATTGCTTTGGAAGTTGAACAGTCCAAAAAGTGTATATCTGATATTCCAGTCAAAGTTGCTACAACTAAAAAGACTAAATCAGATATCCATAAGTTGGATCAAAACAACTGATGAACTAACATGCCTGCTGTTATTTCTTCTCATAAAGCATGTGGTGTGATTAATTGCATGTCTTGTGCTTTCAATGTTATGTATGCTTATTTTAATAGTAAGCATGTATCTAGTGATAAGACTGCTCCACGTCAACATGTTAATAGTAAGAAGCATGTTAAAGCAAAGACTACTAGTCCTCCTAAGACTAGAGTGGATTCATTTATCCCTAAGCCTACTCAGAAATGTGTTAAGGCTGGCTATAAATGGAAACGCTCTTATGTGAAAGAGGTTGAAGTAGTTTTAGTTAAAAATGTTGTTTTGCCTGACAAAGGCCAGTTCTTTAAGTATGCCGGACCCAATCAAGTTTGGGCTCCGAAGAAGGTCTAATCAATTTGGTATTGCAGGGAGTTAAACAGGTAAACCGTGTTATGTGGATTCTTGACAGTGGCTGTTCAAGGCATATGACCGGAGATAGAGCCCTGCTATCAGATTTGGTTGAGAAAGCTGGCCCAGTAGTTACCTTTGGAGATAACAGCAAGGGTATTACGAAAGGATATGGCTGTTTGAAGTACGGAAATGTTATCATTGAAGATGTTTCATTTGTGGAAGGTCTGAAGTTCAATCTTCTCAGCATCAGTCATTTCTGTGACAGAGGATATGTTGTTTCCTTTGAAAGAGAGAAGTGTCAGATCCTTCACAAGAAGAATGGAAAGCCTGCTCTTCAAGGAGTAAGGAAAGGTGACTTGTTCATAGCTGATCTGAACTCGGGATTCAAAGATGAAGTTAATTGTTTTTATGCTAAAGCTTCATCAGATGATAGTTGGCTATGGCACAAGAAGATGTCTCACCTTAACTTCAAAACTATGAACTCTTTAGTCAAGAGGGAATTGGTTAGAGGTTTGCCTCAGATGGAATTTACACAGGAAGGACTGTGTGAGGCATGTCAGAAAGGAAAGTCAAAGAAAGCTTCTCACAAGGGCACTGACACATCATCAATAACTGAACCACTTCAGCTACTGCACATGGATTTGTTTGGACCAGTTAATGTGATGTCTATGTCAAAGAAGCAATATGCACTTGTGATTGTTGATGAATTTTCAAAATATACATGGGTTTTATTCCTACATTCCAAGGATGAGACCCCATACCTGGTGATTGGCCATATAAAGTTGATTGAGCTGGATTCTAGATTCCCTGTTAGAGCCATAAGGTCAGATAATGGTACTGAATTCAAGAATGCCATTCTAAATGACTTTTGTGCTGATAAAGGAATAACAAGACAGTATTCTGCCCCTAGAACTCCTCAACAAAATGGAGTAGTGGAAAGAAAGAATCGTACATTGATTGAAGATGCAAGGACTATGTTAAGTGAGTCCAAACTTCCAACATACTTTTGGGCTGAAGCAGCTAATACAGCTTGTTATACTCAGAATCGAACTTTAATCAACAAGGACTTAATGAAGACTCTGTATGAGATCATGAACAACAAGAAACCAACTGTCAAGTACTTTCATGTATTTGGAGCAAAATGCTTTGTGCTTATAGATGACAATGTGAAACGTGGCAAGTTTGATGCAAAGGCACAAGAAGCTATTTTTGTTGGTTATTCCAGAAGATCTTACATGGTCTACTTGGTTGGCAGTCACACGGTAAAGGAAAGTGTCAATGTTACTTTTGATGACACTAAGTTCCCTAATATCCAAACAGCAGATTCATCTGAGAAAATGAAGTTTGATAACTTGCCAGACTCAGATTTAGATGATGAAGCCCCACCTGAAGTTATTGCTGGTGATGATAATAACAATGATGATAATGATCATGGTGATGGTGGTAGAAACACTGGTAACAATGGAGATACCACCAACACTGGAGAAGAATCATCAAGGCAATCAAGCAACAACTCAGGGGGAGCAAATGAAGGATCAACTAGTCACTCACAACATCAAAGTGAAATTCAAGGCGAATCATCAATATCAAATCTTCCAAGACAGACTGTATGGAATAGAGCTCATCCTTTTGAGCTGATCATTGGTGATCCAGATGTTGGAGTTAAAACTAGAAGTGCAACTCAGAATGAATGTCATTTTTCAGCGTTTCTATCTAAAATGGAGCCAAAGAAAACTGAGGAATCACTGACTGATCCAGATTGGGTGATTGCTATGCAAGATGAACTCAATCAGTTTGAACAACAGCAAGTCTGGAAGCTGGTACCCAGGCCAAAGAACAAGAAAGTAGTTGGTACAAGATGGGTATACATGAACAAGCTAGATGAGGATGGCATTGTTACAAGGAACAAGGCAAGACTGGTTGCACAAGGGTATTCACAAGCCGAAGGCATTGATTATGATGAAACCTATGCACCAGTGGCTAGACTTGAGGCCATCAGGATGTTCTTAGCATTTGCTGCTTACTCCAATTTTAAAGTCTATCAAATGGATGTTAAGAGTGCATTCCTGAATGGTGAGCTTGATGAAGAAGTGTATGTGGAACAGCCCCCTGGCTTTGAAAATCAGGAGCTGCTGGACTTTGTGTACTTTCTCTTCAAGGCTATCTATGGTCTCAAACAAGCCCCAAGAAAATGGTATGACACTCTCTCTGGTTTTCTTTTAGAAAATGGTTTTGTTAGAGGTATCATAGACAAAACTCTTTTTTCAAAGAAACACAAAAGTGATATGATATTAGTCCAAGTCTATGTGGATGACATCATATTTGGGTCTACTAATGATAATCTCTGTAAGAGATTTGCTGAGCTTGTGCAGAGTAAGTTTGAAATGAGTATGATGGGTGAGCTGAAGTTCTTTCTTGGATTGCAAGTAAGTCAAAGGACAAATGGTATATTTATTTGTCAATCCAAGTATCTCAAAGAACTCCTCAAGAAATATCACATGGAGGATTCAGCATCAGCAAGGACTCCATCTTCAACAGCCGTCAAACTTGGAGCTTCTAACAAATCTATCAAGGTAGATGTTAAAAGCTACAGAGGTATGATTGGCTCCTTACTCTATCTTACTGCTAGTAGACCAGATATTATGTATGCTACATGCTTGTGTGCAAGGTTCCAAGCGGACCCTAGAGATGTACATCTCGTTGCTGTGAAAAGAATCTTGAGATATCTTAAGGGTACACCTAATCTAGGTATCTGGTACCCTAAAGATTCTGGTTTTAATCTTGTTGGATATACAGATTCTGATTATGCAGGTAGTGTTGTGGATAGAAAGAGTACCTCTGGGAGTTGTCAATTCCTAGGAGGTAGGTTGATTTCCTGGTATAGCAAGAAACAGCAAACAGTTTCCAATTCAACAGCAGAAGCTGAATATATTACTGCTGGAAGCTGTTGTGCTCAGATCTTATGGATTAGGAATCAATTAAAGGACTATGGCTTTGCATTAGACAAAATTCCTATTTTGTGTGATAATACAAGTGCCATAGCAATCTCCAACAACCCTGTGCAGCACTCGAGAACGAAGCACATTGATATCAGGTATCATTTTATCAGAGAGCATGTCATGAATGGAACTATGGAGTTACACTTTGTACCCACAGAAGAACAGACTGCAGATATATTCACTAAATCTGTTGACGAATCCACATTTATCAAGTTAGTTGGTAAATTGGGTATGTTAAACAGTCTTAGTGATTAAAAATATCTCTGTCATGTTTGTTCTTTCAAAATCATTTTCTCTTGCTAATATTGAATGATATATTTTGCCAATTCTTGTTTAGAATATAAATCTTGTTAATTTAAAATATTCTGAATAATTTATTTTCTTTATAAATACTTTTCTCATATTTTTTAAATGGAGAAACTTATTTTTATTGAAAATTTATTTATTTAAGAATCATTTAAGTTAGTTTCAGATTGTAAATATTGTTGTTTAAATATTTCTGCAAGTTTATATTATTTTTATGCACTTCTATAATATTCTGCATTTTTCTAATGTTTGTGCATAGTTTCCTGTAAATAGTTTTTTTATATATATATTATATTATATTAGTTTATTATTATTATTTATTATCTTTTATTTTCTATTTGTCTTAGTTGGTTTGTGTAAATATATTGTATATATTATTTCTGATCTAGCTCTTGCTTAGCTGGAAATTCAGTGCCAAATCAAATTCAGGTATTACTTTCTATCTCTCAATCCACTTCTTTTACTGTTGCTGAACCCAAGTGGTTGTTAGGGCTGACCAAGGGATTGTAGATCCACAATCTCTATCCCAGGTCTTAGAGCCAAACAATGAGTCTACAACTTAATTACTTCACCTCTCAGCCTAAACAGAAATCAAATGTTAAACAAATAAGTATCTTGATTAAAACAGTGAGTGATCCCACAGCTCTACCTCCTTTAAAGTAATTCAACATATACTGAGGCATCTGTCAGCCCATCTGTATCCTCTCAATAGGATATGGACTTTGAAATGGCCAATGAACTGTTTCTAGAGACATTCTCTCAACAGGATGAATCTATTGAAATTCGCCATAGGGCCATGGCACTTTGTACTGAGTCAAGCACACTCTCATTACTCACAATGGGAGAAAACAATTTCATTAGATGAAACTCAGGACACAGTGAAAGCAGAGCACCTGCAACTGGTTACAGTGCCTACCATTGTCACGGTAGAAGTGTCTTCATAGGCAATTGAGGGAAAATTTGATTCTTTGCCATATCAAATAGAATCATTTTCTCCCCTCCCAGAGTGAACACCTCTGGCTCCCAAAGGGATTTTCCACTCGCAGATTTATCTGGAGAAAGTGGAAGGCAACTTGGTCAGTCTATCACTGAAGCAATTCAGATTTCAAATCCAAGTGATTTGATAGATATGATTGAGGATCGGGATTTGCGAACTCCCATTGCACCACCACTGACCTCTCTTGAAGAGGCTAGGGTGAGTTTGAATGCAGGTACTGATCAAAAAGGAGCAAACAGACAGCTAATGTTGAGTGATAAGAGTCAAACACTGAGTGAAACACATGCACGTGAGATAAGTGATACACTTACAAGAGAAATTCAAGTGAGTGGCACACACAGACACATACACTGCAATGTAGTTAGCTCACATAGCTGATCTACAGGAACATCTATTCAAAACCCAGGCTGATAAAGAACTTTTTCAAGCACAAGTGGTTGAACGGTCTTCTTCTTCCACCTCTGTCAACAATCAGCTGGGACTACTCAAGGAAATTTTGAAGACACATTTACTTCCCAAGATCAACTCCATCAACTATCTCAACTCCTACTGGCTTCAGATACTCATAAAGTGAAATCTGTAGAGAATTCCTCAACTAAGGGGGAGAATTTTGGAGAAGCTAGGAAGAGGGAGCTGAAAAAGATATAAAAGGTAAAGAGGGAGTTTCAGGGGAGTAAAGGTAAATTAGCTCTGTTTTGTAAATGTTATATGTATAGAGCTTAGGTAAATCAAGACAGGTTCAATGTTATCATATGTTCAGTCTAGAGGAACATCTGTCTTGTATTTATCTTTACTGGTGAAATATGGAAATGTCATATTTGATCCAGAACTTTCTAGTATTTACTTAGGCTTAAGAGTCTTATCTTTTTCTTGGTTTTAGTTGAGTGATCCTCTAGGTATTTGGTTGTTATTCTCTAACAAACAAATTGGGGGAGATTGAAAGTGATATGCTATAGCCTATTTGTAATTCGAGGATTCTACTCAACTTAAACAAGAATGTAATAAGTAAATATTAGATTAAAGGTCACAGGAATCTCAGAGAGTTTTATCTGTCAAGAGAATGGAGAATTAAAGTCATCTACAGACTTGAAGTTATTCTACATTGAAAGAAGTTCAATTTATTGTTCAAGCCTCAGTGAAGTATTCAAGAAAGTGGATTTACTACAGTGACAGAGATTTCCAGTTGGTGACAGAAGAAGTACAGGATACAGAGTTTAGTCAAAGCTAAAGAAAAGAAGCCACAACTTTAAATGTTTTAAAGATGAAGAATTATCATTGAAGTCAGTTATTCATGAAACCAGACAGTGCATCGAATGACGACATCAATCAGTGGAATTAAATCATCTATATTCAGTGGTTTTCAGAAGATAGAGGAATGCAAGGATTTTAAGTTATCTTCTTTAATTTATTAATTCAATTTCATTAATAAATTAATTCTATCAGAATTAATTTATTTATTAAATTAATTAAGTTAGTTGTTTAAATTATTTATTAAATTAATTCTATAAAAGAATTAATTTAATCTATAATTTAATCTATCTAAATAAATTAAAAGGATTTTCTTTTTAAATCTCGGTATGACCTGTTTAGAAGACTCGGTATGACCTATTGTTTTAATACCCTAGGTTCTACCGAATTATACTTCAGGTCATACCATACAATTCTGTCAGGTCATACAGATTGCTTTCTCAGGTTCTATCCAGAGTTGGTGGAAGTACAGAAGGTCATACCGGACACTTTTGACAGGTTCTATTGCTGAAGCTAGGTTCTACCGAGCTTTAGATGTAAGGTCATACAAGTGTTTTGATTTATTAATTAAGTCATTCTGATTTAATTAAGAGGTCATACAAGGAAATGCAATTGTATTAAAACCGTGGCAGTACAGACAGAACAGTGCAGTTAATCAAAAACAAAGCAGCAGAACCATTTCTCTCAAAAACAAGAAGAAAAGCTTTTGATCTCATTTCTTCTCAAGCAATTAATTCTAGTTTTTATTGTTAAATCCAAACCACTAGAAGTTGATTACTTGTATTGCTTTGATTATCTAGCGGATTTTTATCCCTAGAATTTATCTCGAACTTGCTTTTAGCATTCGATCTTTTTATTACAAATATTAGAAAAGTTCATGTCGAATTTATTCTAAATTTGTATTAATTAGTTTGAGATAAATACTTTGTAATCCTTATTGTATTTGCAACACCCTTCAAGTTTAATATAGTTTATATTTAACTTGAATTTTATTTCATTTATATTCCGCATTAATTTGTTCTAAATTGTTAAATTATTCAAAGAACAAATTTCGATAAAACGGTATAGTTTGTATTCAACCCCCCTTCTACCACTACTAGAAAAAGTAGAATAGACATCACTCATTTCACATCGGTTGGACATGCCACCGATGTTAAAAAATCTTAATAACATCGCTTGTAAATAATTTGATGTCTTTGTGGTGTTAGGACATCAGTTGTTAATACAACCGATATGCTTGATAGACTTTTAAAAAATTGGACCCGTCTTCATTTCTTTCCCCCCTTTTTATCATTTTCATTTCCCCCTTTTACCAAATTATTTCCCCCCTTAACCAATTTGCTTCCCCCTTTTTCTTTGTATCACTTAAACAAAACCAAACAGAAAAACTACACTCTTTCACAAACACAATTACTCTCTATCCCCTCTCTCTCTCTTTCTCTCTCACACACACAATTACTCACCTCCATCGCAAATAAGAACCCTAATTTTTTGAAACTTTAGCTCATATTTGGCTCGATTTCTTCAAACCTTAGCTCGTATTTATCTTTATTTGTTCACACATAAGTCTACATCTCATACATAAACCCTAATTGCGTAAGTTATTTGAAAGTTCAAAACCAAATATACAAGCAAGTTCAATTCACAACTCAGAACCAAACCACAAGTCGAAAGCTCGAATTTAAAGCTCTAAGGATTGAATTAGTGATTCTTCAATTAGTCCGATTTACTTTTCAATTACTAATTTTTAATTTTGTTTCTTCCAGTTTATTTTAGAGCGGAGCATTTGTTTGAAGGAGTATTTGTCTGGGTAAGTTTACATCAATTAATCTGTAAGGAGTATTTATTTTATTTATACAAAAGAGTATTCACTCAGTATTTCAATTAGTAATTTTTTAAAATTGTTTTGTGTGTTTTTTCTTAAATTTCTATGTGCGGGAGAATTTAATTGAGCATTTGTCTATGTTTGGGTAAGTTTGATCATTTGTGATGTGTGTTAGTGTACCTATTTGCATATATTCAGATATATGCATACTTGATTTCTATCCAATATTGTTTAACATGTGTTTATATGTGAGTGTTTTCCAATTTACAATTCCAAGCATGTGATTTCTATCAGGTACATGTGTTGGTTCAACTAATTATCTCTATATATAAAAATTTTGATGTAAGAACTATTGGAGTCGATATAATTGAGGTAACTAGTAGATAAAATGTGAATCATGAGTACTTTATCTTCTATTTGAAAGTACAAATGGCTAGTTTCAGAGTGTGATAAAAGCATATTTGCCATTATGTATTTTCCTCTGTTATAGGAAATAGTTCAGACAGCAGCAATTGAGTATGTGTTAAGAAGAAATAGTAATAAATTAAAATAATATCTACGGTAAGGAGTGGTAGAGTTGTATTTCATTTTACTCCTTTCAGATTATAGAAAAAGGGCAGACAGAGTCATAAAGTTTGTTGAAGGAAGAAACATCAATTAAAAAAATCTGATAGGTACCTTTTCTTTGATCCCTTTCAGTGATTAAGTATCCAGTGGCTGTCAGTGTCATCATTCTTTTGATCCCTTTTCTTTTGTTAGTGCCCCATACAATTTACTACAGCAACTCACATTTCTAAGTAGGAGTCCACAAAAGTTACACACAACTTGATAATACAAGTTCAGAATTACAACAGGTATGCCTCTATACAACCATCTCTGCAGGTCTGAATTGCTCATCCCATATGTGTACTAATAGAGAAACTGTGTTAATATATAACTGAATTTCAGAATGAAATATCACCAACAAATTTACAATATTTAAAAGTTGTTGTTTATAGCTGAAGTTCTTTAACTCATTTGATATCTGCCCATTGATATTGATGTTGATGCAACAAAGTTTGTATGATCAAGGAGGATTGCAGGTGCCTTGATGTTTCTTTAGTTTATCATATCATCATTATTTTAGCTTCAAATACATACTAATATTAGATTGACTTCCGTGAACCATTTCTATGCATCCATTGCTTAATTTCTTAGTCCTGTAATCATTCTTACTTTCTACTGATATGTACAGGTAGAAGCAATATTCAGAATTAATGCTGATAATGGCCAGGAGGAGTTTGTGAGAAATCAACTAAATGTTGGAGTTGTTCCAGTAGGCATTGATGTACACTGTTTGGCTGGTCTCATTAAGGTATATTTTAGTGGAAATATTTTTTGAATCTTTTATGTATATAAAAAATGCCATCAAGTATTGTAAATATAGAATGTATCCCGTGTTATAAATTTCCATTAGCTGGGCACATTTTGTAAAGTGTAATTATTAAATACACATAAAGCATATTTTGATTAGCTTAAAAAGTTTCACCCGGTTTTTGGTAATACTATTGTGGGTTTGTGAAGGTTAGTTTTTGTTTTGTTTCTTTTTCTTTGCTAAGTTTCTGTACTCTGAAATTAGTGAGTAACCACTACCATTGCCCCATCTCTCATTGTCTACTTATGGGAAGAACAGTGGAATGATTATTGGAATTGCAGAAATAGTTTTTCTTATCCTGAAACATGTGCTGAATACTGTAATACAACTAGAGGCGTCAAACGACAAGGTCTCTTCACATCCTGCACAGAAACAATAATTAGACTGGTTTTCTGTTTTGACTTGTTTACAGTGGACTTCTATTAGTATGTTGTAACTACTGAACTTAGTATTCGGTCTTTCTGAAAATTATTAATGTATTGCAATGCCATATTTTACATCAGATCGTTGGAAGAATTTTGAATTCCATGCAAGCTCTGCATGGACATGCCTTCATTGAAGATCACCCCGAGCATCTTGTAATGGCACTTACCGAAGCCCTTGCCTTGGTTGGACCGATCAAGTGTTATCCAAGTTCTTAACATCATGCATACATTCTGCAATCTGTACTACTGACCTCGACTGACCTGCCCAATCAGCTTCATAAGAGAACTCACCTCTTATGAGTTTCGGCATTAATTCATTATCACCTCTTATAGTTAGTTGTTTGTTTGTACTTGAAACTTCGGTTCTGGTTTCGAATGAACGTGGCCATTGTAATTTGATGTTTTTTTATTGATGTAGGAATACTGGATTTGTGTTAATGCTAACTTTACTTTTGGTTATTTTAGTGAATACATGAAATATAAAGTTCGTGTTCATGCAAGTAAAAATAAAAAAATTAATAAAAGGAAAAAATGTCCATCAGAATAAAAGACAACGATTAATTGATAGAAAAGTGATGTAGAAAAACAAAATTAACACCAATTTTTCAAAACAAAACTGATGTTAAAAGTATATAAAGACAATAGTCACTTGAAAAGAAATCGATGTCAAATGTTAGTTTAGACAACAGAATTCACAATGTGACTGATGCTAAATGTATGTTAAGACAACATATCTTAGAAAGAAACCGATGTAAAATGGCTATTTAGACATCGGCTAGAAACCGATGTCTAAAAGGGGTACTTTTAACATCACCGACAAAGACATCGGTCGAAAAACACGTAGACATCGGCCAAAAACCGATGTCTATTGAAGTTTTTCTAGTAGTGTACAAACTTATCAGGACCTAACAAGTTTCATGCATCTAGAATGTACATAGGCCATTGAATAATTGTCCTGGTAGAAGTTCAGAATTGTTCATGCAGCAGGATAGAGAGGAATAAGGCCCTGAAGAAATAAGTTGCAGAAATTTATCTAAGGCATTATATAGCAAAGTCAGAATAAAGCTATATCGTGAAGTCACCAATATCCATGTCGAGAAGTGCTTTATCGCATAGTCCAATTTGTACTATGTCGTGAAGTCATCAAGACTCATATCGTGAAGTGTTGATACCGCAAAGTCAAGATGTACTGGATCGCGAAGTCCTCAAATAGTCTATGTCGCATAGTCCTCAAAAAGTCTATGTCGCATAGTCGTCAAAAAGGCTATGTCACAAAGTCCTCAAATGGCTTATGTCGCAAAGTCCTCAAATGGCTTATGTCGCAAAGTCCTCAAATGGCTTATGTCGCAAAGTCCTCAAAGGTCATGTCGCGTAGTCTTCACAAGGGACATCGCGAAGTCAGGAATGAAGTGGAGTTCACGATATCAACACTTAGCCATTTACAACAAGACAAATGAAGGTACAAGATCAAAGTCAATGGAGACAAATACTGAAGCATTTGTTCTGGCAAGGTGGTCCAAAGAACAGATGGCAAATCTACAGCTAAACTTGGAGAAAAAGATAAGAGACAAGCAGCTACAGAAACGGGAAAGACTCCAAAAAGTAGGTGGTCCTTCCTGACACAGTTAACCTCTTATGGCAGAACAAGTTGGATTAACAGTGAGGGTAACAGTGTAAATAGGTGTGTGCACTAGTTTGTATAGGACTTATATATATCATGCACACCCTACTGTTAGCTGTAAGAGAGATACACAAAGTTTTATCTTAAGCACTCTTTTCTCTGTAAGCAAAACAAGATACGAACTGTTCTTGTTTAGAAGCCAGAAATTCAGTTGTGAAATTCTGGAAAGCTGTAGTATTTAATTTGCTTAATACAAAGTAGATTAAAGTGATTGTGTGTGTTGTTTATTTTCTGCATTTTACATAGCATAATCATATACATCTTATTTAGTTTCAAGAATCGAAAAATATCAAAACTATCCATTCACCCCCCCCCCCTCTGTCTAGTTTCTAAGTGGTATTCATTTCTAACAAGTGGTATCAGAGCAAGGTTGTTAACGTACAAACAGGAAAAGATCACGAATGAGTTCACAGAAACTAAGCAGTATAAAGATTCCTCCCTTTAACAAGGAGCACTATAGTTTATGGAAGAAGAAGATGTTGTTTTTCATCAAAGCTTCTAACCCCATGTATTTAGACATTCTAAAGCATGGTCCCTTTATTCCAATGATTGAGGTTGCTGAAACAACTTCTGGTACTGAAATAATACCAGCAAAGCATGTTCCTAAAGACCCTTCCAAATACACTGATCTTGAAAAAGAGAAAATAGCACTGGATGGACATCTCCAACTTATCATTTGTGAATCTATGGATTTCAACATGTATGGCACTGTTGCTCACTATAGTAGTGCTAAGAATATGTGGGATCTTATAGAAGTGTTATGTGAAGGAACTCCTGAAGTAAGAAAGAACAAGAAGCAGATTCTTGTGTCACAGTATGAAGCTTTCATGGCTCAGCCAAAAGAGGGAATCACAGAAGTGTTTGAGAGGTTCAACAAGTTGGTAAAGGAGCTCAAACTATATGACAAACACTATGAGACAGAAGAGCTCAACATGAAGTTCTTGCTAACTCTTCCTGATCACTTGGAACCAAGAATCTCTTCCCTCAAAGAGAGAGATCTAACAAAGATTGGTTTTGATGTGTTGTATGGTGTTTTAAAAACATATGAGCTAGAGTTGTTTCAAAAGAGATCCATTCAAGCTAAGCAAGGATTAATGGCAAATACCTCATGTGCCCTTATTGCTAACAATCTAAGTCAAAGAATGGATTCTCTTAAAGTCAGTCAAGTCAAGATTGAGGAACTGGAAGTTGAAGACACTGGTGATGAGACTCAAGTTGTCTATGATTTACCTGAGGATGATGAATTCTACAGCATAGATGAACTGGACAAGATGGAAAACAAATCTTTTGCATATATGGCTAGGAGATATCCTAACATAAGGTTTAAAAGGAAGCAGCCATTTATCCAAGTTCAATACTGGAAATGCTGGTGGTTCAAGTGGCTCAAACACCTTTTATAATATCCGTGATTTTTTTTATTTTATATATATAAATGATATATTTGGTGTAAAATATTTCGTGTGGAATAATTTGAATATTAATAAGTTACGTTTATTAAGTGATTATGTGTTATTTGGTGAGTCAAAATCCCCTTTCAAATATTTCGTCATTTAAAATCTTATTCAATTTTGAGCCCCGTTTTGAAAATTCAAGGGCCCCGTTGAAATTTTGTACATCATTATTATCCCTTCGCCCTTCGTATTCGAATAGTTATCAAAAGAATTATTCGTATCATTTCATCCCTACCTATTTGATATTGTCAATGTAATTCGTTTTGTTCAAAAAGGAAAAAATTATTCCAAACCCTAATTGTCCAGGGTGACGGATATGTCGTTTATATCAATATTTCATCTGTTATAGCCCCGGTATTCTTGAGCATTAGTTATATAATGTTATGTATTGATTTGGATAACTATCAGTCTTTGTAGATAGTTATCTTCTCGTAAAACGTATTTTTAACCTAATTAGGGTTTTTAAACGATCCAGTGGATCTATATCGATCCAAAAATGTTGTTTGGGGTATTATTTTTCCAAAAATATAAAAAGACTGTAACAGCCCCAAATCCGGGGTCAGGGATTTAGGGTTGTCACAATCCATGTACTTCTTGCCTTACCTGTATTACTCACACCATTCATATTTCACATGCTCATGACCCCACAACATATGTCTCACACACACACAGGTTAGAGTCTCAGAAACGACACAATACAACAACTGCGGAATAAATAATTTTTATTACAATACCCAGATGTCTTTTGAATCTGTTACTGATACAATTTCTAAGTATTGTTACATTACCAACCTAGCCTTCTGATGCTCACAATCCTCTAATACCATTCATGTCTATGCATAAGTTGAATACCAACAGCCGTAGCCTGATTCGATTGGTTCGTACTACTCCCGGGATCACTGCTAGAAACTGTTTATGGATACGCCTTGCGAGGTATGCGCCGTCCCATTGGCATCCTGCTTCGCTGCTATATAATATATATAATATAATAGCAAGAGTGAGCGATAGCTCAGCAAGGTAATGAAAGTATGGCATAATGCTGCCTTTTAATACAACCCAGAAATAAAGCGGGTATAAGACAGTAATTTGTCAAAATATCTCGATACTGAAATTATTTCCTTATCGGAATGTATTCCAAAAATAGTACCATTGTGGTATTTCAAATATCATTTCATAATACTCTGCAACTTTCAATATTTATACTATAAACAAAGTTCTAGTATAGTATAAAAGATGAAATAACAAGATAACTCATATACTGAAATAAACTGGAATACTCTTGAGTAAACTTTCTCTTTCTGAAAACTTGCATAGAACTGAATGACTGGAATAACTTTCTATTCTGAAAACTTGCATAAAACTGAGTAACTGGAATGATTTCTCTTTCTCTGAAAACTTGCACAAAATGTGCTCTTTCATGAATAGTGAACTGTAGATGGAGATTCTGGGCGACAGGGATACCTCTACGATGATCAGTCGTAAGGCAAATCCCCACTGCTGTTTTTCTACGTAGAAGGGAAAATAGAACAGACGCTAACTGATCTACCTCCCCGCCTTCGGTTGTAGGGGGAAGAGCAGACCCGTTCATAGACTGCCGGCCTGATACTCTTCTCTGGGTGGGAAAAACAGACCCGTTCATAGACCGTCGGTCTACGCGTAATTCCCTCCTCTTACCCTACGGTCGGGCACATACTGATAATCTAAGGGAAAAACAGACCCGTTCATAGACTGTCGGTCTACGCGTAATTCCCTTAGGGGACAGGCGCCACTCAGTCCCTTACATATTCTCCGAGTTCAAGAAAATCCATAACACTGAAACATAAAGTTCCTTTCCCTTTTTCCCCAAGTATACAACTCCACAAAGTAGTCGTATCTGGTTGGAAAGGAAATTCACTCATATTTCCCAGGCTGATGCCTGTTAATGGATATCGACTTGTTCCATGAATTTACCCCTCGATTGTTGAGGTGGTAACACAATATTTGACTTGCAGCAATTACATTGTTCCGAAAAATATCTGTCCCTTGACAGTTTTTGAATTGAGAGTTTAAAAAGAGTAGTAGTCACTTAAATCAGGTTTCCCATATTTTTGATAGTTGAGCGAGCATTTAAATCCCCTTTAAAAGACAGATTTAAATGGAAAAACATTGTTTTGGGAACCTCTTTTTGATTTGAAAATAATTAATAATATTTATTAAATAAGTAACCTTAAATGAATATTTGAAATAATATTCATTAAGTAAGTATCCTCAAATGAATATTTGAAAATAATATTTATTAAATAATTAAGCCTCAAATGAATATTCAAAATAATATTCATTAATAAATAAATTTCAAATGAATATTCGAAAATAATATTCATTAAATAATTAATCTCAAATGAATATCCGAAAGTAATATTCATTAAATAAATAATCAATCCTCGAATGAATATTTAAAGGTAATATTCATTAAACAATTAAATAACTTTCAAATGAATATTCAAACATACTATTCATTACACAATCCCCAGATGAATATGTACGATAATATTCTTAAAGTCAATATCCTCAAATGAATATAAATGATATTCTGTAAGTCGATAATCCTCAAATGAATAGTAATAAATAATATTCTGTTGGGATTTATGGGTGATAGCATAGAAACAACTTAACTTTGATTGTACTTAATTTTTTAAATTAAGTAGAACATACTGTCATAGCCAAAGTATGTTCTTGTAATCAGTATGTAATGTTATTCTAGTTGTATTGTTTGAAAGAAGTTCACTTATGTGTTCAAGCCTCAAAGAATGCTTTTTGGATGACAACATGAATAAAGGTTACTGTCCTAAAGCTCTGACAGTAAGATTACAAGAAGACAGAATGTTGCAAGTCACGACAGCATATTCACTCTGACAGCAACATTGGCGGAAGACTACGCGACAGCAACTATTGCCCTCGACAGCAAGTTTGGGATCCTCGACAGCACTCTATGCGGGGAACTCATATTGTCACCAAAAGATCATTCCTGTGACAGCAAGCTTTGCGGCAAAAGTAACTGTCTCAATAAAGATCCTTATGCTAGGTATCTTTCTCAGTCAAATCCCGTGACAGTTTAAATGTTCAAGAAACAGGCGTGATGCAGTATCCCTAAGCTGCACCAAGTCTGCAAGACTACGACAGAAGCTTCAAGCACTGCAAAACAAAAGCGAATCAATTCAAGAGCAAGGTCAAGTCTTTATCTGCTGAATTGGTTTACCTGGAAATGGAATGAATCTAGGTTGCTTTCTTTGTAATGTATATCTGACATGTTAGCAATTTAGGAAAGTCACATGGGTAAGACAATCTGTAAGAAGCTGCCACTTGACAGTGACAGCAGCTTCACAAACCCGTGACTGATAGTGATAGGGTTAGTCTTATACCTACTATCAATTCATTCTAGAAAAGTAACGAAGACAAGCAAGTGTCTTTGAAGAAAACCCGAAGCTCGAGAATTCTTTCTTGAGGTTGTAGCAACACTTTGCAAAATAAATAAAACATTTATTTTGTGAATCTTGTTCTTACTGAATACTGTTCGTGATTGCATATATTGCTGATAACGTTTAATCTTGATTTTAGTTGTTGAAATTTAGATTGAATTTTATCAGTATTGCATTCATCCCCCCCCCCTTCTGCAATACACAAGGACTAACAACTGGTATCAGAGCTTTCAGATTAACATACATATCTGAGATCCCGAAGAAAATGCAGAAATCAAACAGTATCAAGATCCCAGAATTTGATAAAGAGAACTACAGCATTTGGAAAAGAAAAATCTTGTTGTTTATCAAAGCTGCGAATCCACTATACCCAGGTATACTCGAGAATGGTCCTTTCATACCAAGAAAGGAAATTGAAGCCACAACAGTGAATGGTGAGATTATTCCTGCACATTGGGTTCCCAAAGATCCCTCAGAAATCTTGGAACCTGAAAAGGAGAAATGGGTGCTAGATGATCATTTGCAACTTATCTTGCTCGATTCTCTCACGCTGGATAAAGCCATGTGTGGAAGTGTGATAAGCTGCACATCAGCCAAGGAGATGTGGATCAGGTTAGCCTTACTCTGTGAAGGAAGTGAAGAGGTTAAGGGCAACCAAAGGCAAATTCTAATATCTCAATATGAGGCATTCATGGCCAATCCTGGTGAAGACTTAACCTCCATGTTTGAAAGGTTCAGTAAGCTCTTAACTGAATTACAGATACATGGCAAGTACTATGACAGAAAAGAATTAAATGTCAAGTTCCTGCTCACACTGCCTGATCACCTTGAACACAAGACAACAGCCATACGAGAAGGAAGAGATCTCAACAATATAACCTTTGAGACACTTTATGGTATTCTGAAATCTTATGAACTCGAACTCTTTCAAAAGAGAGCCATACAAAGTGGAACAAGGAACAAGATGGCTAATATGTCAAGTGCCCTAGTAGCACATGTGCCAAGGATCACACAACCAAGTGAAGTACTACAGATCACACCATCAACCCCAACACAGACCTTGAAGATAGAAGAGGTGGTTGAAGATGATGAGAAAGTGGTACTACAGCTCAAAGATGTGGAAGATGAAGACTTCTACACAATGGAGGAACTGGAAAGCATGGACAACCCTACTATGGCTTACATGGCCAAAAAGTTCAAGAACTTTAGGTTCAAGAAGGATAGGTCATACAAGCCTCAAGGCCAAGCATCCAAGTTCAGCAAAGGAAGCTCATCAAAGCCTGCTGTGGGAAGTTCAACCAAAGGAGGATACAAAACTGGATTTGTGGATAGATCAAAGTTCAAATGTTACAACTGTGGAGAACCTGGTCATTTTGCTACTGAATGCAAAAGACCCAAACAGGTTCAAAGATATGAGAAAGGAACTGGTGGATACTCCAAGAAAAATCAAGGTAGAGCCTATGTGGCTGAAGGAAAGTGTTGGGATGATTCTGATGATGAAGAAGAGGAAGAATATGTCAACCTAGCTCTCATGGCTAGCACTGATGAGGTAGCATCAACACCTTCAAGTCAGGTACCTTCACTTGTCTTACTTGATATGTCTACTGATGAGTATAAGAAAACCATTAAAGACTTAAGTGCTGAAATGTTCAATGTCTATACTAGCTTATCTGCTGCTAATGAGGAAATCTCTAGACTAAGTAAGCTAAATGAAACACTTCAGTCTGAAAATGATTCTCTTGTTCTCAAAACCAGTTCACTAGGCTCTTTAGCTCAAGAGAATGCTAAACTTAAAAATGAATTAAAATGTGCTAAGGAGGTTGAGGAATTCCTGAGGAATGAGATTGCTGAAAATGAATTTAAGATTAAGGCCTATAGAAACTCATCAAAGATAGTTCAGGATTACAATGATAAGCATACAGAAAATCAGTCTGTTGGTATAGGTTTTTCTTATGGTAGAAGACCTGGAAAGGAAACTGTGATTCAAGATTGTCCTGGAAATGCTGATGTCAAACCCACCATTCTCAAGAAAGTTAAAACTCCTATTTTCAAAGCTGCTGAAATTGAGTTTGATGAAGAAGCCATGCTCATCAAACAAGAAATTCTTGATGAGGATGAAGGTGTTGACAGCACATTCAAGGAAGGAAAGGATACTGTCACAATCCCCAAGACAGTAAACTTACCAAGCAATCAGACAGTAAGTTCAAAGGATGCTGTCACGATTGGCAAGACAGAATCTTTCAAAGATACTGTCAAGAATGATTCCAAGACAGCAACTTTCAAACCTTCTGTCAAGACAGTAGGAATAAAAGATACTGTCAAGGAAAGTTCGACAGCAACTTCTGAACATATTGTCAATCCAGTAACTCCCAAGTCTAAAAACAGGAATGGTAAGGTAGGTGTCAATAAAGGAAATGGATACACTAATGTTGGAGGTGCTTCTAGGAAACTGTGCAATAACTGTGGATCTACTCATCACTTAACACATGTTTGTAAGAAACCAATTGAGAATAAGATCAATGCAACTGAACTCAATGGTAACTTACACAGAACCCCCCTTTTGCATAGAACTATGAGTGTCTGTAACAACATTGAATATATGCCATGCAAAATCACTGCCATGAGTACATGCTTTAACTTACCTGTTCTCTCTACTGAAAAATGCTCATACCTAAACACTGTTGAGACTTCTGAGCCTGCTGGCAACAGCAAAAAGGCTTCATCCACTAAGAAAAGGACCAAGTCCAATTCTAAACCTAAGTGGGTGAAAAGAGAAGTCAAACAGGAAGTCTTTGATAATGCTTGTGATGTTGTGACTGAAAGAAACTCAGGAAACACTGAAACTGCAGGACCCAACAAAGATTGGGTACCATATGCAACTTAGAAACATTCTGTTTTGCAGGGTAAGAAGAAAAATCAGGTCATGTGGATTATTGACAGTGGTTGCTCAAGACACATGACAGGTGATAAAGCCCTGCTATCACATTATGTAGAGAAAGCTGGCCCAATCATAACCTTTGGAGACAACAACAAGGGTTACACAGTGGGATATGGCTGTCTGGAAATTGGAAATGTTGTCATTGAAGATATTGCTCTTGTGGATGGATTGAAGCACAACCTACTCAGTGTCAGCCAATTCAGTGACAGAGGATTTAAGGTTGACTTTGACATGATGGTGTGCAACATCTATCACAAGAAGGATGGAAGCCTCTCTCTAAAAGGGGTTAGAAAAGGAAGCCTGTTTGTTGCTGATCTAAGCTCAACAAAGAAGGATAAAGTTTACTGTTTTTACAGTAAAGCTACTGTTGGTGACAGTATGCTTTGGCACAGGAAGCTCTCACATCTCAACTTCAAGACAATGAATATTCTGATGAAGAAGGAGTTAGTGAGAGGTTTGCCCCAACAGGAATTCTGTCAAGAAGGACTGTGTGAAGATTGTCAAATGGGCAAACTGAGAAGAGCTGTGCACAAGTCCAAGCAAGTAAACACCAACACAGAAGCACTCAAGTTAATTCACATGGATCTCTTTGGACCAGTCAATGTACCATCTATGGCCAGAAAGAGGTATGCCTTAGTAATGGTGGATGATTACTCAAGGTACACTTGGGTGAAATTTCTTGAATCCAAAGATGAAGCTGCTCAAGTGATTATTGATCAAGTCAGAGTTCTTGATAGAACCCCAAACTCAAAAGTTCAAATCTTGAGGAGTGACAATGGTATAGAATTCAGAAATGCCACACTTGGAAATTTCTGCAAAGATGAAGGAATTGTACAACAATTCTCTGCTGCAAGAACTCCACAGCAGAATGGAGTTGTAGAAAGAAAGAATAGGACTCTCATTGAAGCAGCTAGAACTATGTTGCATGATGCTAAGCTGCCAACATATTTCTGGGCTGAAGCTATCAACACAGCCTGTTATACTCAGAACAGAACCATGATCAACAAAACTCATGCAAGTACTCCTTACTGTCTGTTAACTGGAAAGAAACCTACTGTCAAATATTTTCATGTGTTTGGGAGCAAATGCTTTATGATGAAAGACAACCATGAGAAGAAAGGAAAATTTGACACCAAGGCTTTTGAAGGACTATTCATGGGTTACAGCACAGAAAGGACTGCCTACAGAGTTTATGTTATGGAACACAGGATTATTGAAGAAAGTGTTAATGTCACATTTGATGAAACCAAGTTTCCAGGACTGCATGAAGAAGGAAAGATGCAGACATTCAGATTTGAGGATCAAGGATACTTGGAAGCTGAGGAGATTGTGGATGAAGAACCTAGCTTCACTCAAGTTGTTGAAGTTGATAAAGATACTGTCAATGCCACTACTGTCAACCAAACTCCAGCTCAGTCACAGACCATATCCTCTAACATTCATGACAATGGTGACTCTGGAGACAATGAAGAACATGGTGAAGACAATGGGATTGGTGATCACTCAACTCAACAAACTGAAGGAAGTGTTCCTGTGCAGTCAAGTAGCTTGCCCAGAATCACCAAGTGGAACAAAGATCACTCAAGTGACCTTATCATTGGTGATCCTAATTCTGGAGTGAGGACAAGGAACAAAGTCTCTGCTGACAGCATGTTTTCATGCTTCCTGTCACAAATGGAACCCAAGACAATTGATGAAGCATTGTTGGATTCTGACTGGGTGATAGCCATGCAAGAAGAGCTAAATCAGTTTGAAAGAAACAATGTATGGAAATTGGTTCCAAGACCTAAGGGAAAGTCAGTTATTGAGACCAAGTGGGTTTTCATAAACAAACTTGATGAAAATGGATTGGTGACAAGGAACAAAGCAAGGCTAGTGGCTAAAGGTTACTGTCAACAGGAGGGAATAGATTATGATGAGACATTTGCTCCTGTTGCAAGACTTGAAGCTATAAGAATCTTTCTAGCTTATGCTGCACACTGCAACTTCAAAGTATTTCAGATGGATGTCAAAAGTGCCTTTCTAAATGGAGAGCTGGAAGAAGAAGTGTATGTGGAACAGCCACCAGGGTTTGAGGATGCTGAAATGCATAATTTTGTGTACAAACTCTTCAAAGCTTTGTATGGACTAAAGCAAGCACCCAGCGCATGGTATGACACACTTTCCACCTTTCTTCTGGAAAACCAGTTTACCAGAGGAGTTGTGGACAAGACACTTTTCTACAAGCATCATGGCAAGGACATCATTCTGGTACAAATCTATGTGGATGACATCATTTTTGGTTCTACAAATGAGAAGCTGTGTGAGAAGTTTTCCCATCTCATGAGTAACAAATATGAGATGAGCATGATGGGAGAATTGTCATTCTTTCTGGGGTTACAAATTCTTCAACAAACTGATGGAATCTTCATAAGTCAAGCTAAGTATATCAAGGAACTTCTCAAAAAGTTCAACTTGGAAGATTCATCTCCTGCAAAGACACCAATGTCCACAGCAACTAGTCTGGATCTTGATCCTAAAGGAAAGAAAGTTGACTCAAGCACCTATAGAGGCATGGTAGGATCCCTCCTATACCTAACTGCTAGCAGACCTGACATCATGTTTGCTACATGTCTCTGTGCAAGGTTTCAAAGTGATCCAAAGGAGTCACACTTGGTAGCCATCAAGAGAATCTTTAGATACTTAAAAGGCACTCCTAACCTAGGCCTTTGGTATCCTAAGAATACTGGATTTGATCTAATTGGTTACTCAGACTCAGACTATGCTGGATGCAAGATTGACAGAAAGAGTACTACTGGTAGCTGTCAATTTCTTGGTGGAAGATTGGTCTCATGGTTTAGCAAGAAGCAGCATTCAGTTTCTACCTCAACTGCAGAAGCTGAGTACATTGCTGCAGGCAGTTGCTGTGCACAAATTCTATGGATGAAAAGTCAACTTCTAGATTATGGTCTAGTGTTAAGAGAAATTCCTATTTACTGTGACAACACTAGTGCCATAGCCATCTCAGACAATCCAGTTCAACACTCTAGGACAAAGCACATTGATATAAGACATCACTTTATCAGAGAGCATGTTGAACAAGGAACTGTGAAGCTGATTTATGTCCCAACTGACAAGCAACTTGCTGACATCTTCACTAAGCCATTGGATGAAGCAACCTTCAACAGGTTGGTAAGTGAATTGGGAATGCTGAATCTGGTATGTTAATTTACTAAGGTTTCTAAATTTTCAATTCTTATTGAAGCTCATGACAGCAACTTCAAACCTGCTGTCAAGAGAAGTTACTGTCTACTTGGTTTATGTCTGTTATGTGACAGTATGTGTTGATTTGACTTTTCATGTCAGTATTTTGTGCCAGTCTCATACTTTTAAACCGTGTATGACTTTAATGTGGTTATCCGTTAAGTTTGAGAGTTAAAAATCTGTTCCATTGGACTTTCACACTCTTTTGCATTAATCTGTAGGATTAAAGGAGGACACGACCATTAATTACTTTTGTGGTAGTTGTATGGGTACTCTAACTGTTGACCATTAGACTTTAATCCTTAGACGGTTTTGCCTATAAATTAACCTTAGGTTTCACCAGTCTGCTCTCAGTTTTAAAGTAAATAATGGAAAACAAAGTAGGAATCGAAGTTGGTCTAAAGAAGTGTGATAGTGAACCCGACAATGAAGAGATCGATGAGCTCTTTGAAATGCTGTTGGACGCCATGGATGAGATAGACGAGGAAAAGGAGGCCAAGGCTAAGGAAGAGGAGGCCAAGGCTATGGAAGAAGAGAAGGAGCTTCAGGCACTTCTTGAAAAAGAAGGCCGCTCTGAAGAAGAGATTAAGGAAGAAGTCTTAGAACTAGTTGATAAAATCATAGAATGATGTACTCAATGTTCAATATTAATGATTTTATTAATAATAATAAAAGTTCCTGTTTATGTGGTTACTGAGTTTATGACTTGTCTGTGTAACTTGTTTAATATCTGTGTTTGAAAGATTACATTGCTAAATTCATATTCTGTTAATTTTAGGTTAAGTATATGAGCAACGCATCCTAATTAGTTCATGACAGAAACAATTTCCCATTTAAATTACTGTCACAAAGAAGGATACTGTCCTGTGTCTCTTGACAGCAACCTTCTTGACAGCAGGGAAAGACTTTCTGTCACGACCTTTAAAGGATACTGTCACTCAAATGCTTAACGGTGACAGCAAGTTTTTGCGCAATAGTTGCTGTCGCGCAAAACCTACTGTCACCACCACTTCTTACTGACAGATTGTTTCTAGCGCACAGGTTACTGTCAACAATAGTGGACCGTTGTAATTGGATATTCACCCCACGATTGACAGTGAATAACGGGCAGTAACTCACGTGTTAAGAGAGTGGGTTAAGACACGTCCTTTAACTCCACTTTTTGAGCAAACGTTTGAGATACCCATATTTATTCTCCAGTTACTCAGACATATCACTCTCACAAAACTCAAGGCAAAATACTTTTCTTCAAGCAAAAAGCTACTTTCTCACTTTCTTCTTTTCTTGAAATCTCCATGGCCCCCAAACAGTCTCTCTCTCAAACAAACTTTGCTGGCATCTTTTCCCCAAATGATGCTGGTGAAGGTTTCAAAGGACTGGTGTTTTTCTTGAACAAGTCCTATCTTCGTTCAGCCATTACCTCAACTCCACATCTCGACCTAGACAAACTTGAGGAATTTTGGCGGACTGCTGTTGCTCTAACTGTGGGTGAAAACCCAGCTATTCAATTCAAGATTAATGGGCAACAATACATTCTCACAGCTGAGGTCATCAATACTGCTCTTAGAATTACACTGGAAGAAGGCCAAAACTTTGCTCCACTTGCTAATGATGACACTCTGAAGAAGCTCTTCTTGAAGATTGGGTATGCAGGCCCTATTCTCGAAGAGGGAACAACCAAGTGGTACCCGTCTGGTGAAATGGACAGGAAGTATCTAAGGAAGGAGTGGAGCATGATATTTGATGCAATGGTCAAGGTGTTCTCTACCAAGTCCACAGGCTGGAATGGGATACCCTCCTACATCAAGAAACTGACACATTCTCTTGTCCATGGATACAAGGTGAATGTTGGAGCTCTCCTCATGGCACAACTCAAAGCTGCCATAGGTAAGAAGGTATCACACTACCCTCGCTTTCTTATGTTGTGCATTAATTCATTCTGTGATTTTAATGATGCTGCTCCTCGTTTAGAGGCTTGCTCAGTTTTGAAAAAGAACACACACACACTGTTATCTTCACAGGATCTAAATGCACATATTCCACTTTGCTTCACTCAGCACATGGTTGATCAAGTGTCCAACCTTGATTATCCATTACCTACTGGTTATGATTCTTTTTCTCTTGAGGATGAAACTGAATTAGACCCAAATTCAGTTAACCCACATTCAACACCATACACTCAGCCTAGGCCCTCTAGACTTCCCAAAGCCCAAAGAGAAGCCTTGCAAGAATCCAGAAAAAGATCCTTAGAAGCTGATGTTGGTGGTAGCTCTGTTAGTCAAGAGGGAGACACTGCACCTAGTGCAGCAAATAAGGAAGGTAGTCAAACAGAACCCACAGTGGTTCCCCCTGAGCCTAAGAAGAAGAGAGCTAGGAGGACCAAAACCACTGTCAGCCACCCTGCAGTCTCCCAAAAGACTGTAGAGGAAACCAGGGAAATACACTCCTCCCTAGATGTGCCTTCTCAACAAGGGACATCTATTGAAATTGGCCTGTCTCCCAAGGCACCCTGTACAGAGTCTGCACAAACTCATGGTTCCCAACCTGAGATACCCCCACTTGAAGAAACACACAGTGAGTTAGGGCACAGTGAGGATTTCTCTACTCCTATTGATGGTTCACATGTTTCATCTGTGAATCAGCCCCCACTCTCTGCTACACTTTCACCTTCTTCCTTCCCTACACATTCTTTTGTTTCTTCTCCACAACCTAGAGAAGGGGACAGTCCCAACCCTTCAGGTTTTGATCATCCATCTCCAATCATGGATGAGCCCCCATCTAGTGGTCCACAAGAACCCATTTCTCAAAGTGAGATGGACACCACTCCTCCAAACACTGAGCTAGGGCAAAGTGGTATTTTGTCAGAAAATGAAACAGCCAACACTTTGTCTGAACTCCAAGGAGCATCTTACCTTCAGGAAGATGCTGTCACAGCCTCTGTTGCTGTCAAAGACACTGGCAATGTTGCTGTCCTGGACACAGCTGCTGTCATGGGTGGAGAGAAAGATATTGTCACTACAGAACCTACTGTCACTCCACCTCCCAAAGATGCTGTCATGCCAGAACCTGCTGTCCAGACTCCAACTGACAGTACCATTCCTACTCAAGATGCTGTCCAGCCCTCCCAGCCTAATTTTGATGCTGTACTTGTTGAGGATGCCTCTGATGATGACCTACCTCTTGCCAAACTCCTAAAGGTACATTCTAAATCTTCTCCTTCCATGCATGTTAGTACTGCTCATACCCATGCATCTAGGTTGAGTGAGGGTGTGCAAAAGAAAAGAGAGGTGAGCATAAAAATGAGAGGCAGCCAAATGAGCTGGCAAAAGGAGAGGGACTTGAGCATGTCCAGAGAGAAATTGAGGGAGCCCACACTATTCAGGCACTAGGCCTTGAGAGTCAAACTGTGAGGGGTGATGAGATCACTCAAAAACACCCTGAGAGTGTGAGAACCCCCATAGCCTCCAAGCCCCTGTCTTTTCCTTCCCCTCCAAGAAGGTTAAGGTCTGGTGGCCCCTCTGCTACTTTTGGTAACAGGATTGCAGCTCTTGAAGGACAGTGTGCTACTTTGGACTCCAAACTGGACTCTCTCTCTCAACTGGTGGTTGATGGTTTTGCTGCTACTCAACTCTCTATTCAGTTCCTTACTGACCTGGTAGCTGCCAACTCAATTAAGGGGGAGAAGGTAGCAAGATCAGAATCATTGCCTATTCAAGAATCAGGTGGAACTCAGGGGGAGCCTGTAGCTGTGGAGACCAGAGGGGGAGCTAAAAGGAAAGCAATGTCTAAGGGGGAGCAAGTCAAACCAAGCAGTGCAAAACCACAGGATAAAGCTGAAAAGCCTGTTGAAGTGGAAATGGATGGAGAAAGGGTGTTAATGTCAAAGGAAACTCAAGATGCATTGCAAAGAAGACCTGCATCTAGACATCCAATCTTGCCTCCTGTGGTGATTAGAGAACCTACTCAAGAAACTCAAGAAACTGCTCTACAGAAGAAATGGAGAGAAATGGAGGAACAAAACAAACTTGGGAAAGGTAAAGGGAAACTGCCTGAATCCATTCATGGTGGAATTATATGGACAAATGGCACTGAATTTGATCAAGAGGAAGCCAATGTCTTGATGGTGGATTACAGGGAGAGCACATTACACAACCATGACAGTAAGTTTAGCAGTTTGGTGGAAGAAGCAATGAATGCTCCTAGCAACCGTCCAACCAACACCACAAAACTGTTAAAGGAACAAATTACTAGTGTCAGTGTAATGGTGAATGATGATAAAAGATGGGCTGTAAGTATTTATCTCACTTCTGGCATATCTTATTTCATCACAATGCAGCTATTGCAGAGTCTGCCAGCAAAGGTGTTGTGTGCTTTGAAGGGAAAGATCAGGGCAACTCAAACACCATTCAATGAAATATTGGATATGCAAATCCAGAACCTGATCATGCAGAAGCTACCTGAAGTCTACTCAAATCCACCATGTGTTTTCTACAGATCTAAAACTAAGGATGGCACAAGAAGGAACAGCTTCATGAATATTGGTAGCCCATCCAGAATGGAAACCAAGTCAATTCTGAAGGTACTAGATGGAATACTCAGTTCAAATGCCAATCCAGGAAGAGTTCATGCTGTTCAAGAAATCTACAAAATGCTGGTGTTGAGAGACAAGGCACTGGGAGCTAGAATGAAGGAGCTAATCACTAGAGCCAATGCCAAAAGAAATGATCAAGGTGGAAGTTGCTTCTATAACATTCCTCCCCATGGTGATGATGATGATGATGAAGATGGTGAGGATGGAGGTGGTGAAGCTTCTGGAAATGCTGGAAATGCTGGTGGAAGTAATTCTGGGAATACTGGTATTCAATCTCAGAATGAAGAAACTCCTAGCCAGGAAAAGAAAGATGCTGGTGCAACAGATGAAGAGGAGTCAAGAATACTGGAAGCTTTGGAGGCAAGCATTCTTAGATGTGCTATTGACTGCATAAATGCTGAAAAAGATGCTGTCACCAAAGGTACTGTCGACAAGGATACTGTCATAGAAGATGCTGTCTTGAAAGATGCTGTCGACAAGGATACTGTCAAGGAAGGTTCTGTCAAGGATGAAACCAAGGCTACTGTCAAGTCCAAAAGACTGAAAGCTAAAGCTAAGGCATGGTTTACTAGACAGAAACCAACAGGGAAGCACAAGTACTCAGGAAAGGAAAAGGCCACTGGATTTGGCAGGAATCTCAAAAAGCCAATTCAATCAATTCCTCCCAACAGTCTTAAGATTCAACAAATGCAATCAAGAGAAATCAAGAGCGTTGAGGTTAAGCTGGATGCAAATCAAGAGGCCACTGAGTACATTCTGTGGTGGGCAGAATCAAGGTCAGCCAAGATTGACAAGGACTTCAATCTGGTAGCCACATCAACCAAGAAAAGTGAATCAACCATAGATAAAAGAAGAATTGATTTCTTCTACCTGGAAAGAATGGTAGAGTTGCTGGAGAGCTATGATGATGTTTCAAAGGCTGTCATGGAACATGTTCTAAAATATCAGGCAGATAGGGATGCTGAATTTTATCAGAAATTTGGCTATAACTTTGCAGATTTTGATGATGCTGATATTCTTACTGATCTCCCAGCCTCTCCTATACCATACCACTGGTACTATGAGTTTGATGACATACCCACAGAAGAAGGGCAAACCCAACCAACTTAGGAAGGGGAACCCAAGCCAAGCAAACAACCTGAATCTTCTGAATATTCTCAAACTCAGTCAGAACTTGATAAGAAGGAAGCTGAATTACTGGAAAAACACAAGGCCTCTAACAAGGCAGAAAGTGAAGCTCCAAATTATCAATCATATATGCTGGAAAATCCCCTAAGAGTCAAGTTCCTAAAAGAAGAAATCTATGTTTGCAGCTTGCATAAGCTTAAAACATCCACTCTGAAGGATTTACAGTATATGGTAGCTGGTTCAATTCATCCCTTGGAACAGATTTGTTCTGATGAGATAGAGAAGTTATTGGAAGGGAGAAAAGGAGAAGACTCAAAACTGGACAAGCAAAGAAGGAAGTCTCTCAATGCTTATCCTGGAAGTAGATTCAAGCTCATTAATGAAGAACTTCATTTCAGAACCTATCCATATGATATAGAGCAATGGCTGAATCTCAGGGATGTTAGTTCTCTCATATCCTCTTCCATAAAGAAGGTCATTGATGAAGTAGAGGATGATGCAGTGTCTGCTGCTGAAATTTCTCTTATAGAAAGTCTAAGAGGCTGCTTGGAAGAAGCTCTCAAAAGAGAGGATGTAGCAAGACAGAAGAGGAAATCTCAAGCTAAGTAAAAATTCTTAAATTCTGATCTTGTTAGTTAAGTTGTCACCACATATTGTAAATTTGTTGTTATTTTCCATAAAAACAAATTGGGGGAGATTGTTGGGATTTATGAGTGATAACATAGAAACAACTTAACTTTGATTGTACTTAATTTTTTAAATTAAGTAGAACATACTGTCATAGCCAAAGTATGTTCTTGTAATCAGTATGTAATGTTATTCTAGTTGTATTGTTTGAAAGAAGTTCACTTATGTGTTCAAGCCTCAAAGAATGCTTTTTGGATGACAACATGAATAAAGGTTACTGTCCTAAAGCTGTGACAGTAAGATTACAAGAAGACAGAATGTTGCAAGTCACGACAGCATATTCACTCTGACAGCAACATTGGCGGAAGACTACGCGACAACAACTATTGCCCTCGACAGCAAGTTTGGGATCCTCGACAGCACTCTATGCGGGGAACTCATACTATCACCAAAAGATCATTCCTGTGACAGCAAGCTTTGCGGCAAAAGTAACTGTCTCAATAAAGATCCTTATGCTAGGTATCTTTCTCAGTCAAATCCCGTGACAGTTTAAATGTTCAAGAAACAGGCGTGATGCAGTATCCCTAAGCTGCACCAAGTCTGCAAGACTACGACAGAAGCTTCAAGCACTGCAAAACAAAAGCGAATCAATTCAAGAGCAAGGTCAAGTCTTTATCTGCTGAATTGGTTTAGCTGGAAATGGAATGAATCTAGGTTGCTTTCTTTGTAATGTATATCTGACATGTTAGCAATTTAGGAAAGTCACATGGGTAAGACAATCTGTAAGAAGCTGCCACTTGACAGTGACAGCAGCTTCACAAACCCGTGACTGATAGTGATAGGGTTAGTCTTATACCTACTATCAATTCATTCTAGAAAAGTAACGAAGACAAGCAAGTGTCTTTGAAGAAAACCCGAAGCTCGAGAATTCTTTCTTGAGGTTGTAGCAACACTTTTCAAAATAAATAAAACATTTATTTTGTGAATCTTGTTCTTACTGAATACTGTTCGTGATTGCATATATTGCTGATAACGTTTAATCTTGATTTTAGTTGTTGAAATTTAGATTGAATTTTATCAGTATTGCATTCATCCCCCCCCCCCTTCTGCAATACACAAGGACTAACATATTCTTAAAATGAATATTAATAAATAATATTCTTAAAGTCAATAATCCTCAAATGAATATTCATAAATAATATTCCTTAAATAAAATAATTAACCCTCGAATAACAGTTACCCGATATCTTTATCGGAAAATAACCTTTATCATATACAAAATATAATCACATCTGACCTTTCAAGAAAATCACACGCCCTTACCCTAGGGCAAATATAAAACCCTAGCTTATAGCTGATATCCCATGTCTAACTTATAAGCCCCAACTTCAAGTCATAACCTCAAGTATTGCTATACATAACAAATCGAAAACAAGTATGCAACTTATATATATCGCAATCGCATATCATAATTGAAAACAGTTATTATCACAACAACAGTAATATAGGTTTTGAAAACTTGCATCTAGTATATGCATACTTCAAAATATGGTTTTAGAAACTTGCCTGATGCTCGAGAAGTGATAGGGGTTCGCGACGATGCCGGACAATCTAGACAAAGTCAAAGAAAACGCACGATTAATCCCCTGGATAATCCACTTGTAACTCAATGCTTAAACACGTAAGCGAAACACAACCAAGGAATTACTAGCTCGTTATAGGCTCATACTAGGTCCACGTTTAGTCGAAAATTACTTAAGTCGTAGGTTTAGTCCGAAATCGATCCTCGAATACAAGTTATACTTAACCATTTACAACATTGGTTTCTAAGGCATGCTCTTGGTGGTTTTCACTTGCGCGACCTCGACTAAATTTTTTTTATAAAATCGAAAAATAATCTTTTTAATCCGAATCTTTTTCGTGATCCTTCCTAACTGTCTCTAACATTATTCCTCAAAGTTTAACATTTTAATATGGCTTCTAAGTGGTCCAAATATAGCCTCAAAGTGACTGACCAGAGATGGGTTGTTCCTCCGAACGGCGTTTACTAAAACTCACTTTTCTCTTAAACCGTACTTCGTATAGACATTATCTTTATATCAAAACAACCCTTAAAACAAGACCTACATGTTCATGGTCAGTGTTGTTCAAAAATATTCCAAGACCAGTTCGAAATTCTTGCTCAAAACAGCCTTAAATCAAATGGGCATTACGACGGCTATAATCGTAACGTTTCCCGGTTTTTGTTATGTCAAAACCTCTTAAAACCAAATCAATTCAACAACACAACCATCTCTACAACATAATCAGTTTATATACTTCAAGAACATATCACCAACATCAACCAACAACAAGTATCCATCAAGAATTAACCATACATACTCCAAATTCCATAATCATGCTTATTCTTAAACATTACTAGAAGATTCACTTAAATCTCAACATAAATCAAAGGGTGGATGAGTGGTATACCTTCCTTGATGCTCTACCAACACTAACCAGTGGCCGCAACCACTCAACAAGCCTTATATACTCCTTACAAAGTTTAAACCTTAAGATACAAAATCAAGAATCATGAAAAGTTACTATTCATCATCACTTTGTAAACTCCATATAAAATCGAAAAACAAGAGTTTGGTTCTCAACTTTTTACCATACCTTCGACTCTTCAAGGGCTTTCTTTTGAGTCCTATCTCATCACCAGGGGATGCTTGAAGCTCGACTTATTGGCTTTCTACGGTGAGGGGTCGAAACTGGAAAAGACAGGACAGTTTCTGTTCTCCGACTTGGGGAAGCGATTTGACTAGGCTACACTCCTTTTTTGGCCATGAAAGTTTGAACGAATGTTGCCCATGGAGTGGAGAAGCTGTGGTTAAAATTTGGTGATTTTATCATGAGTAGATATTAAGTTACGAATTTTTCTTCATTGCCTGGTCTTGCTGGGCAGAAATCTGGAAAATGAGAGAGAGAACTTTTCTCTTGCTTTTCTTCTTTTCTTTTTCTTTGTTTTGATTAATAATGATAAGAATGCTGATATTTTTGTATTAGAAAGTGGTGAGTCATCACCTTGATGTCTTCTTCTTGCGACACTTGTCAAACATGCACTGGTTGAGATAAAGTAGCTTTACTGGTTTGCTTTACTGATTCGTTTCTTTTCACATGGATGATCCAAATGTTGCATCCCTCGAGTTAATCTTGTAACATGTTACTTCCATGTATATATTTAATCCTGTAAATGTTGCCTTGTTCCTCTTGAAACGATTCGAAATATTTTCCAAAAAGAGCGAGTAAAACTTTACGCGATTCTCGCAGTGAATAGTAACTATTCACTTCATCAATCGAATCCTTAGATCGACTTTAATAAATTAATAAAATCCCAAAATATTAAATCCTCAAATCCTCAATTTTTATATCTCATTTCTTGAATATAATAATATATAATTCGCTGCCCGGTCGAATATTACACCAAAATAAAATTTGGAATTTCTGAATTTCGATCGTCTTTGCATTCACTTATTTACTCCGTAGATCACTAATATGATTTCGGAATATCCACACTACGTCTCATACATAGGTGGCATGAAAAATTTTCTTAACCCTCAAGATCACTATTCATCCACCAAATCACTATTCACTGATACACTTAATCATAATCAGAAAAGTTTTAAATTTTTCCAAAAATTCGGGTTATTACAAAGACGAATCGTACCTTAAACCTCACATAATCTATATTTCATAATCTCGAAAAAGTAAAAATCCCCGAACCGTGTTCTTGAATAATCAAATCAACTTTTGAGGGTGTTATTGAAATCAGACATTGAAGTTCAAATACTCAAAACAAAGATCTTGAGCTCTAGTTTCAGAATCTTCCAACCTCATCATCATCTGGTAATTTTTCGATTTATTATGAATTTTACAATTTTCGAATTAAATTAGGGATTATGTTCGAATTGGGGATTTTCATTCTGTTGATTCTCCGTTCAATTGGTTGCTTCTAACATGTTCCTAGGGTTCTAATTAGCAGGAATCCATGTTTTAATTTCATGTTATGTTCGATTTTTACGGGTTTGATTTTCGGGTTTTGACCCGAATTCTTCTTTTGAACAGTCCGTTCTTGTTGTTGATCTGACATGAATTCTGATAGAGGGCTTTCATTGTGTGAGTTGTAAGATTCATTTTAACATAAAGAACGTAGAGTTTCATGTACAAAATTTGTAGATCGGAAAATTTGTTTAAGGTCACCGGAAAATAGTCGGGTTTGGAGTTCTGGTGATGTTTTTGGTTTGTTTTTTATCAGAATGTATTGGTATGGTTATTTAGAATGTTTTGGGATCAAAAGCCCTAAATTTGGTCGTGTTTTTGGCTCGCCGGATTCTGGAAATGTCTCCGGATTGTGGGAAAATTCCGGTTGTTCTTGGCGACGCGTTTCTGTTCTTGGCGACCCGTTTTCTGACCCGGTTTCAATCTTCAAAACCCTAATTCATTTTCAGAAAACTGTTTTTGAATTTTATTTTTAAAAATAATTCGAAAATATTTTAAAATCTTTAAAAATTCATATTTTATTTTTAAAAATATATTTTTAATTCAGAAAAATTCTGGAAAATTATATTTATTATTTTAAATTCGAAAATTGATTAAACTTAATTATTTTAATTAATAATTAGTTTATTTAATTGATTGATTAATTCTTTTAATTAGTTAATTCTTAAAAATTAATTATTAATTAGTTTTAATTAATTAAAAATTCAGTTTAATTATTTTCAAACCTGTTTTATTATTTAAAAAAAGTTTGAGCATTTAAAGAGTGCCAATTAATTTTATTAATTGATTTATTTGCATTTAAATACTTATATTGGGTTTAAAAATCCGATTTTTGATTTAACAATTTGTTTGCGACTTATTTAAATTCTAATAAGTCTCGGATATTGTTTTAAAAACATTTATAAGCACTATATGGTTTATATAAAGTGGAATAATGTGTTTAGTGTTCGTAAATGTCTTATAAAAAGAATAGAGTATGAGTCTGTCTATCGGAAAAATAGGTCGGGCGTTCGATAAATCTCGAAATTGGCCTGATAGGCTGTTTAGACTTAAAAATGATTATGAGTTTATATTGAGGATAGAATAAATGATGGGATGTACTAATGTGAGTTATGTATTATAGAATTGGGTTCCCGAAGCAAGGGAAAGGAGAAGGTAGAATAACAACGGTAGAATTTGGCTACGTCGAACCAGGAAAGTGTCTATTTCTTTCACTAATCCTTGAGTAATCTTACTCTGAGTTATTATATGCATGTTGTCATCAAACCAATACCAATGATTCAATTCTTATCCTGAATCAAAACCGATAACATTGTTTCCATGAAAAATTCCTGATTTCTTTGTTGAATATTGAGAATCCTCACCTTCGATTCACTTGCGTATATTATAACCTTGTTTATTTTCCTTGAAACGGATGTGTTGCTTCTATGAAACCATCCCGAACTTGTTTCACGAACCTTATTTGGTCTTGATCAGTTGAAGCTCTTTTGCAATTCATTATACTATTTCACCCTCATTGTGATTGATTGTCAGATGAAGCTTTTGTTATTGTCATTCTATTTTGTTCTTGTTGTGATTATTGTTGAAGCCTGTATTGCTTATGTGTTGTAATATAATTGGAAATTTTTTTGAAAATAAGGACCAGATTTATGGTCGATGATAATTAAGGCCAGGATGGCCAAGGATCCAGTGGAGGGCTTCACAATAAGCAGGCCCGGGGTTGATGCGTGGCTGGCCAGCAGCTCAACCTTTGATTTGAATGAGATAAATAAAAATCCAATTCTAATTTGTTTTCTTCAGAAGAGATTGATATAATCATGCATTGTGCATTGATTCAAATTCTTGTGATTTCTTTTCATTATAAACTGCATTGGATATATATATGATGTTTCTGAGCACATTTGGCTCACTCTTTCTTGTTGTTTTCTAACCCTATTCCAGTGAAGCGAGAGTATGAGTCGACACAGCATGACTGATAGTTCACCGGCAGCTAGGAGAGCTCCTCGAGTGGTTGTCATTGGCAGGGTAGTTGTTTGTTTTATATTATTAGACTAGATGTCTAGCTCTGGACTTAAGTTGTGATGTAATAACTCTGATAAAAATAGTTTGTATTAATAAAAGATTGTAGAAACTTGTGTTCAATGCCATAATCTGGATGCGGTCTTGGATAAGGGGTATTTTATGATATTATTATATTATGCATGTGTTATATTCAGATATGTTGAGTTTCGTTGGTCGGGTGACTCCCCAAATCTGTACCCCGGATTTGGAGGGCGTCACACCTTCAATAAAGGAAAAGGGATTGCTGGTGCTGCTAAAGGAGGATACAAATCTGGAAGTGTGGATAGGTCCAAGATAAGGTGCTATAACTGCAATGAACTTGGGCATTTTCCACTGAGTGCAAAAAGCCTAAACATGCCAAAAAGGACAAAGCATACTTAGAGCTTGAAGCTAAGTATGAAGCTCTACTCAAGAAACAACAGGGCAAATCTTTTATTGCTGAGGGAAAGTGCTGGGATGACTCTGATGAAGAAGAAGAACATGAGTATTCAAACTATGCCTTAATGGCATTTTCTAATGATGGTGATTTCTCAAGTCAGGTACCTATTCTTACTTCTCTTGATATGACTCTCTTTCAATACAAGCAAACTGTTGAAGATATGAGTACTGAGATGTTCAATATTCACACTAGCATGTTAGTTTCCAATGAAGAAATTAATAGACTAACTGCTAAAAATCTTGAGCTTACAGAAAAGAATGAGGAACTTGTGTTAATGGTTGTGAGCCTTGATGGTTTGAAAAAGGAGAATGAGTATCTTAAAAACAAAGTGATTTGTGCTGAACAAATAGAAAAAGCTCTTAGAGAACAAATTGCTGAAAATGAATTAAAGCTAAGAAGTTTCAAGAACTCCTTTGAGCTTATTCAAACCTATCACAAGGAACACACTGAAAACTGCAAGGTTGGAGTTGGTTTTGATTATGAAAATGATAAGGGAAGGAAGAAGGCCAAGGGCAAAGGAAAAGAATCTATTACAAACAAAAATGCCCCAACCATTTTGTCAAGTGTTGAAAAGCCCATTTTCAAAAAGAGTAGTGTTGAGTTTGATGAAGAACTTTTGATCATCAAACAACAACTACTTGAAGAAGATGAGGCTGCTAAGGATACTTCTTCCTCCTCCTCCAAGTCTGTTGTTCAGAAAGAAACCAAAGACAACCTTGTCAAGAGTCCTAAAATTAAGAAAGAAGTTGTTAAGAAGAAGAAACAAAACAGAAATGGTAAGATAGGTGTCAACAAGAGTAACAATTATGCTTATGTGCCAAATGCTCCTAGGAAACAGTGTCAGAAATGCTTATATGTGAATCATTTGACTCATAAATGTACGAAACCTGTAAATGTTGAAGTTGATAACCTGAGTAACCATTCTGTAGGCATAAACTCTATTCATGATTCTTTTTGTGGTAATGCTAACTACATGACATGCTATGTGACTGTGATTGCTAACTGTTTATCTCTTAAGCATAAGCTTGACTCTGCACAATCTTGTGAATCACACACACATATGCACACTCACAGGACAGGATCCCCAATCAAGGTTGAGAGGGTGAAAACTTCATGTGAGCCTAAGAGTGTAAACTCCAAATCCACAAACAAAGTGAAGTCTCCTACTGTGAAGAATGCTATTTATGACAGAAGAATTGTTAACAAAACTGTTTCTAAATCAACTGGACCCTACCAAGTGTGGGTACCAAAAACAACTTAGTCATTTTGTGAAT
Organism: Heracleum sosnowskyi; assembly: GCA_030848705.1. Taxonomy (NCBI): domain Eukaryota; kingdom Viridiplantae; phylum Streptophyta; class Magnoliopsida; order Apiales; family Apiaceae; genus Heracleum; species Heracleum sosnowskyi. Next base: position 61,321,104 of record CM061235.1, read on the forward strand.
GCAGGGCAACAGAAATAAAAGAGTCATTTGGATCTTGGACAGTGGATGCTCAAGTCACATGACTGGTGATATAGCCCTGCTATCACAATTTGAGGAGAAAGCTGGCCCATCAGTAACCTTTGGAAATTACAATATTGGTTATACAATGAGATATGGCAGTGTCAAATCTGGGAATGTCATTATTGAAGATGTAGCATTTGTTGAAGGACTAAAACACAACCTCTTGAGTATTGGACAATTTACCAACAGGGGTTTCAAAGTGGAATTTGATGAAGATCATTGAATGACGAGCCACCAGAGGAGCTGATACAGAAGACATACCTGAAGACCTTGGCAATATTTCCCTTCTTATTGAATCATGTGACACTCTTTTGAGTTTCTAAAACCCTATCAAGTTTTGATATTTGAATTTCTAAATTTCTTCAATAGTGAATAACTCTATTATTGATAAATCATCATTTCCTCGTATTGCGCCAGTAATTTCTTTTTCGAATATTCTTTTCTCCGGGAGTAGTACCTTTGGAATCTGTTCAGTTGTAATCCAAGGGTGTATCTGAGAATTTCTCATCAAAAGGCCTTAATGGTTAATTTGATTTTAGACTCATTTTATATTTCTCTACTCCAGCTGAGACGAACAACCCTATTTATAGGGGACACAAGGACTATCTGTTTGTGTGATAGAAGTTTGATGGGACGTCATCACTTGTGTGTTGTGCAACACAAGAAGGTTAATTACCTTTAGTAATGTCTTAACTAAGACACACAACATTGGTTCATTTGATCATATTGGTCTCTCAGTGATTCTTTTATATCAGAAATGTTTGTTTTAAAATTCGTAATTCGATAACCACAATTGTGGGACACTCGTTATGATACGACATCTCTTCACTTCAAAATATCATGAATTTGATTATCTCAAATAATCTTGGAAGTATGCCAAGCAGGTTGGAATTAGTTAACCTTTGCGGTGGGATTACCAAGAGTTAAAGCGGATCAAGATGCGATTATAATACTAGTAACGCGTAACGTGTAGTGGTACAACTGGGTTTACCTTATATAGAGGAACTAGAAGAATACCGGACTAGAAAGAATGAGTATCAAAGATTAAGGAGTTAGTATTATTGTGGATGCAACCAGAGTTAGAAGTTATTAAAAGAACCTTAGTGACACCTTCAACTGATTCTGAGGACGGAATCCTTATAAATTGGGTAGATTGTAGTAACCCGAATGTTCAGGATTTATCAATATTATTAGTAGTATTTAATAATATTTTGAGATTTGTGACATGTGAACTTTTTGTGAAAGGTTGATACTTGAAATATGGTAATTATATGTTTACCTGGTGAATGGTATGAGTTAAAATTTATGTGCATGCTTTTAATTGCATTTTATATGATTTTCTTATTAAAAATCAATTCTTTTTGACTTTCCAGGAATTTTATAAAATCATAGGAGACTCTATTAATTGTAAAATCTTTTTCATTACTCTTCTTTTATATTCTATTATTTTCGAAAATTGATGGAGGAATTTATTTTCAGTTTTAAGGATTTAAAAACGATTTTATGATTTAAATTCCATTTTGTGAGTTAAACTTTGAAAAATTCATATTTAATTCATTTTTTATCACAAAAATATTTTAAAAATATGTGTGAGCTTGTAAATCTGTACTTTTTGTTTTTAAATAAAAATTCTGATTTTTATTTATTAATTGCATTTTATTTTGGATTTTTGAAATGTTATTTATTGATTTTTCTTTTATTAAAAATCAGATTTCGGAATTTTGAAATGACAGAAATACCCTGGGGTTACAAAAACCCTCGAGGTCAGTTTTTTTTCCCCAATTCTCCTCTCTCATTTCTTCTCTCGAAGCTGCTTCCCCCCCCCCCTCTCATCTTCGGCCGCTGCTGCTACCACCGCCGCCGCCGTTGTCCTCCACCAGTTCCGGCCAGAGAAACGACCACTCACTTCGTTTTCGAGCCACAGTCTTTCCCATCACGGTGCAAGCTGTATTCGCGAGTTTTGTGGAGTTTGAGTTCATTTTTCCTTCGAATTCAGCAGCAAAACTCGAGTTCTGTGTTCGTGTGGGTATAAATTCGAACCCCCTTGTGTTTATAATTCGTTTTGTGCAGAGTTTAATTTTGTTTATTGTTTTATGTGATTGTAGGTAATTTCCGAATTGGGGGGCTGGAGTTGTGCTTCGTTTTGTTGAGAATCGAGCTTAACCTTATGTATATGACTCGATTTTATAAGTATTATTATGTTAGAATTGTTAGGGATTGACTTTGATTTTTTTGTGATAATTTAAATTGATTCTTGTTAATTTCGAATTGGGGATTATATATGTGTTTGTCGGGTTTTGTAGTTATAATCTGAGTTCTTTTTGTTCTTGTGTGTCTTTGTTTCGATTTGATTGTTGTTGTGTTATTTGGTTCTGGAAAGATAGTATGTTGGTATGAAATTGATTATGAATTATCGAGTCAATTACCGTCGAGTTTTCGCAATAACACTGCCTCTGTTTGGAGTCATGTTTTGAACAGTTTAAGCTCATGCTTAAGCTGTGATTTTCTGAGATTCATGTTATCCTCAGAGCCCAGTGTTAGCACGTGAAAGATAGGTAGCGTTTCGATTAGCGAGCTATTAGATATAGTTATATTGGGATAGTATGCGCAGATTGCTAAAACTGAGCTGGCATAAACTCCGTAGTTAATTCGTTATTTATCAAAATATTGTGATTTAGCATCTGTTAGAAAGGTCTTGGAACTATCTTCAACTATCGTTCTTTGAGTTTTATGCAATTTGGTTTCGAAATATTTGTATTTTCATGATTTTGTCAAGTATGTGCTGAATTTCGAAAATGGTACTCTGTTCTTTAAAAATTTGTAGTAAATTCACTGTTTTGTTTTGGCTATGACCTTGAGTTTTATCAATATGAAAAGATATTTTCGAGCTTTATAATTGTTGTTTACATTCCATTTACAAATTCCATGATTTAAGAGTCTTAAATGTCAAGTTACTTACGAAAACAGGGCTGAGTCTGCTTATGCAGCTTCTTGTTTTAAAGTTTCTGAATTCGTTACTTGGTCATTTTTAACGAGCCGTACCAGTACAGAAAGGTCTCGACAAATTCTACAACTTTTATGTTTTAAACTTTTCTGTTTGAGACCATCTAGATGTAGTAAAATGTCATTCTTCCGAGACTGGTCAACTTGAATTTTAGGTTCGATAGCTATTTATGTGTGTTATGACTAGACGTATGGTTTTATGCTAATATAAGTGATCGCCAGACTATTTGTGGTATGTTACATGTATTACTACATGCTACGTGTTACGTGCTAAACGTTAACTGTTAAGGGATAGTATATTGTGCGTTTTAAATGATTTTAGATCACTAATTAATTTTAATGTTAGTATGGTTTTATTTGGTGAGTTGAAATTTATTTTAAATTGAACATTTGTTTAACCTCATTTTTATGGATGTTAGTTATTGTGAAGTGGTTTTCTGTGAAGATTTAATTTTGATATTCGTGTTGGTTTATTTTTTTTAATTCTGAACTTTAAGATTTTGTTAAAGTTTGCTGGCCGGTGGAGATTATTATGGGTTGTTAAGTAATTGGTTATACAGGTTATTGTTGTGTTGTGCTATGTGATCCGTCCTATGACTGGGGACGCAGCATAGTACATGCAAAATTTCTGGCTAGTCCTGCTTACGAGCGGGTTATGCCGAAATTTCGTAAAATTTATTTGTTTATTTTAAAAATTTTAGAGTTAAAGAGTTGTTGAATTTGATTATTCTTAATCAATTTTAAATAATAATATAATTGATTTAATTGAGTAGTTAATTGGTCAATTTTATTAATTAATTATTATTTAATCTTGATTAATTATAAATCAAATTTAATTAATATTTTCCAAAAAGAGTTTCAACTTTATTACGTGTCTTGTGGCTTGTGTAATCTGTTGAGGAGTCTTGAATGTATTGTGATGACCCTTGAATCTGTTAATTGTTTAACCGAGTCTATAAATGCTATAAAAAGGTTGGTACTTAGAGTTGAACTATTTAATTGGATTTTAATGATCGTCTCAGGAGTAAATGTTACTTTCTGATAATGAGTTTGGTGTTGTATAGTGGCATTTGAACTGATAAGTGCTATGTGTTTAGATGATGTATTGAGTTGAATATGTTAATTACAGTTGTGAGTTTAGGTTGATTAAGTTAAATTGTATGAATATGGTAGATTGTAAGTTGATTCTTGGTTCTTGGTGGTATCGTATCAAGATTCATGTTTTCAATTCTTAAATTAATTACTGTTTCATAACCAGATTCTTTTATTATCCTGAGATTGAGATAGCCTATTGTTCTTGATTTGATGAATTCTTTTTCATTTCATAACTTATACCTTGAAGCACCTTGTATTGTCAAATTTTACCTTGATTCCTTGTGATTGGAAATCTAATTCTTATGCATTTGTTTTAGCCTAATTCAGTTGATATGGTTAAGCAGACAGTTGAAAGTAATAGTTTGAATTATTGAGATGGTCGATTGTTCCGACACCTAACTCCCAGTATTAAGTTGGAATTAGAAGTTTTTAATTAAAATGAAATGTTTTAAGGACTGTAGACGCCAGTCAGAATATGAATATTAGTATGTGGCCAATGTGGCATTGGATCCAGTTCAGTATTTGGACATACCGTGGGTATGGTCCGGAGTTTTAGTGTGACTGATCATCCACTGTAAATCATTGCATCACAGTAAAAATCCAATTCTAACTTACAGTTGACATTGATTATTATTATTGTTCATTTTGCCAGTTAAATTGATTCACTCATATATTGCCATTTTCTTGGCCAACTGGGTTCATTTTATTTACGTATTGTTATTATTGCATCATTATTTGATCTTGTGCAGTACTATATACTTGCTGAGCTTCTTTCGCTCACTCTTGTTTGTTTTACCTTTTAACCCTCCAGTGAAAAGGTAGATTGCCAGTATTTAATTGCATAGCTATGGAACGAGATGATTCAAGATGACGTTGGGAAGATGAGTTGATGCAGAGCATGTGGACCTAGTGTAAGGGTATTGTATAGAGTTGATTTCTAGTAAATATAATATTGTATAAATATAGTTTTGCCTGGTATACTTCACATCGAAGTTATACCAGTGTTATAGATTTATGTAAAGAGATTGTTGTAAAAGAAAGTTTAAGTTTATTAAAGTTTGGATTCTTGTTTCTAGCATTATAGCTTAAAAGATTCTTGGTAGAGTTGGGGTCGTAGATGTTATATTTGTTTTGGTTTTATATTCGGTAGGTGATTTTATTTGAGATTTTAGTGTGGCGACCAAATCCACTGACCCCGGGAATTGGGGGCGTCACAATATGTATTCTTGAAGTCCGTAAACAGGTCACGAAAAGAATTTCATGAAAATGTTAAAGCCTCAGTGACAAATAAAGAAACAAGACTTTCAAGACTACAGAAGTATGTGAATGATTTAGAGTCAGTACCACAGGGTTCCAGTGATTTATTTGAAGCAACCAGAACGACAAATGACTTATCAGTAGCATTGAATTGAAGACATAGAAGAATTGATCAAGTGTTTTTCATCTGTGAAACATACCAGTTGCACCAGGTGTTAGCTCTTAAAAGATCAAGTTGTTTTATCATCTCAGAAGAAATTGATTTAAGTCTAAATCTAAACACCCTGAAACTCAAAAGGTTTTTTAGAAAAGATCAAGGACTAAAGAAATGGTTCGATGGTTTTTCCTTAAAGAAAACCATCGAATGTGATTATAAAAATCTATCAGAAAACCATTAATAAGTAACTTGTCATTCGATAGTTTTTATTTAAAAACTATCGAATGGAAAATTACTTTAATTCATTCGATGGTTTGTAATTGGAGGAGCAAGTGAGTTTTTAGTATTTGTTGTCAGGTTGATGAGAAATGGACGGCCATGATTAATCAAGAATTATGGTTCGATAGTTTTTCTAACTAAGTCTACAATAACAGAGAATTGAAGAAGTGTCTTCTTCAATAGAGAAGATTTAACACAGAAGCATTTACGAAGAGAGAGTTTGAGCCAGAGAAAATTCAGAGAAATTAATAGTGCTCAGAAATCTATCATTGTATTGATTTTGTGTAACCTTGAACTCATTGAAGCTAATCTACGGATTAGAATTGTAGCACCCCTCGCAGATTATATTTATAAAACAATATATTCCCCGACTCGTGTTTTGATTTGGTGCATTTCATTTCGTAGTTGAACTGAATGATTTATCCGCGAACAAAATTAAATAATTTGTGAGTATCGTATTCAACCCCCCTTCTACAATACTTTGGACCTAACAATTGGTATCAGAGCTATTTGATTGACATACAAATCAGATCCGGTGAATGAGACCAAAATCAAACAAGGCTTGAAAATTTGAAGCAAATTATTTAACTTTCAAAAAAATTCATTTAATTGGAATTTTTTGAATTTTAAACAGTTTGAAATTTTCAGAAACCATGAGTGCTCCAAAGACAACTGCTGGTATTAAAGTTCCCCCTTCACTAGAGATGATTTCGGTTTGTGGAAGATGAAGATGTTATTTATCAAGGCATCTAATCCGTTGTACATTGGCATATTAGAGAACGGGTCGTTTGTACCAATGAAATCAGTAGGTGAAACCACAACACCTGAAGGTACTAGGATTCCTCAAAGTTATATCCCAAAGGATCTATCTGAGTACACAGATACAGATAAAGAACTGATTCGATTGGATACAGGTTTGATGTTGATATTGACAGACTCCGCAGACAAAGAAATGAGCTATCAGTTGATGAACTATGTGAGCGGGAAACAAATGTGGGATACCATAAATTTGATAATGGAAGGAACTGAAGACGTGCAGGAAAACAGACTGGACATCCTGACTTCTCAATATGAATCATTTAGGTCACTTCCTGGAGAAAGTATAACTCAAGTTTTTGAGAAATATACTAAGCTGTTGAATGAGTTAACCATGAAAGGGAAGACCTATCCTCTGAGAGAGACAAACAGGAAGTTCATGATGACACTGCCCCATCATGTAGAACACAAGTCCTCATCCATAAGGGAAAGAATTGATTTTACTAAGATGCCATTGGAAATGATTTATGGCAAGCTGAAGACTTATGAGATGGAGCAAGAACAACGAGTGATAATCTACGGACCAGGGACAGTGGACAACAAGCACAATGCACTTGTGAGATCAGCTGCACTTGTAGTGGATGAACCAATAACTTCTGATATTCAGGTTCAAACCCCTAGAGCTGGAAAGGAGGTGATTATAGAAGCTGAAATGGATTCTGTGAATTTGGGTGTTGATGAAAGTGATTACTACACCCTAGAAGAGCTTGAGCAAATGGAAGACAAAACCATTGCGTACTTAGCTGCAAAGTTTAGTAGAAGATTCCAGAAGTTCAAGGGCTCAACCAACACATTCCAGAAGAGCAAGTATTCACCAGGCACTGGTTTTAAGGGAGGCTACAAGACTAGCATGATTGATAGAAGCAAATCAAGATGCTACAACTGCAATGAGTTAGGGCATTTCGCCACTGAATGCCGGAAGCCTCGTCAAACAAGAGACAAGAAAGATGTCTATGAGAAGAAAGATTCTTATGATGAGTTGAATAAAGAGAATGCTAAGCTGAAACAGAAACTGGAAACCTTATCTGGAAAGCAGAAAGGAAAAGCTTATATTGCAGAGGGTAAAAGTTGGGATGATACTGATTCGGATGAAGAGGAAGAGTATGTGAATCTTGCCCTAATGGCCGACTCTTCAGAGGAATCACCACAATCATCTCAGGTACCTATCTTAACAACAGTTGACATGCCTAATTCTGAGTACAAGAATACTGTGCAAGATCTTAGTGTAGAATTGTTTAATGTACACACAAGCATGCTAGCATCAGAAATGGAAAATGCTAAGTTAGTTCTTAAGATTAAAGATCTAGAATCTAAGAATGAAGAACTAATGCTTGTAGCTGTGACAATAGAAGATCTAAAACAGAAAAATGAGTACTTAGAGAACAAGGTCAAGTGTAATGATGAGATAGAGACAATCCTCAAGAAGCAGATTTCAGATTTAGATTTGAAACTGAATGCATATAAGAACTCCGCCCTAATTGCTAAGGAAATAATTGATACTCAGACCTTAGGGAATAAAACTGCTATAGGATTTGACTACAGCAAGAAAACTGGAAAGAAGATTGTGGAATTCCCTGTGACACCTCCAGCTGTCAACAAGAATACTCCACATGTTCTTAAGAATGTAGAATGTCCAGTGTTTGTTATGCCGTTTCCAGCACTTTTCAATGAGGATGATCTAATCATTAGACAGGAATTGCTTGAGGAGGATATGTTGAAGGAAAAAGAGATTAAAACTAAGTTGCCGAGGAAGTCAGTAAAAACTGAATTACCTAAAACTGATATAGGCAATAAGGTTAGCAAGGCTAAAAAGAACAGGAATGGGAAAAATGTTGTTAATCAGAATATTGTTTCTTCTTCTCCCATTGCATCTAGGAAGTTGTGCACTATTTGTAATTCTGATGGACACCTTACACATGCATGTAAAAAGGTTAAAGTAGAAACTGCTGATACTTCTGCAATGCATAACATGCCTGACATGCCTGATCTTCATAAACCCTGTGGAAAGAAAGAGTGTTTGCTATGTACATACAAACATCATGCATGCTTATTTTAAGTGTATGAATGCATCTGGTAGCAATAACACTGATAATGTTGAATCCAAAGATAATATGAAAATCAAGCAGGGTAAGACTAAATTGAATGTTACTCCTGTTAAAGTATCTAAACCTTCAGGACCCAAACAATTTTGGGTACCAAAGTCCGCTTAATCAATCTGTGATTGCAGGGTAAGGTTAAAAGTTCAAAGGTCGTGTGGATTCTGGATAGTGGCTGTTCTAGACACATGACAGGTGAAGAGTCCCTGCTTACAGAGGTGGTTAAGAAGACCGGCCCGATTGTAACCTTTGGAGATACAACAAAGGATTCACTACGGGATATGGTAAACTAAGAATTGGGAATGTCATCATTGAAAACATCTCTCTTGTTGAAGGATTGAAGCACAATCTTCTAAGTATCAGTCAATTCTATGATAAAGGATACAATGTGGATTTCAGAAAGGACAAGTGCTTGATCACAAACAGGAAGGATGAGAAGCTTGCTCTACTAGGAGTGAGAAAAGGAAATTTGTTTATAGCTGACTTAAGTTCTACCAGTGAAGGAGAAGTTACATTTTTCTACAGTAAGGCATCTTCAGAACAAAGTTGGTTATGGCATAAGAAGCTCTCACACTTGAACTTCAAAACTATGAACTCTTTGGTAAAGAGAGAGTTGGTGAGAGGGTTGCCCTTGATGGAATTTTATCACGAGGGACTATGTGAAGCATGTGAAAAAGGGAAGTCTAAGAAGGCATCACACAGAAGCAGAGAAATGACAAGCATTGCTGAACCTCTTCAGCTGATTCATATGGATTTATTTGGTCCAGTCAATGTTATGTCACTTTCAAGAAAAAGATATGCATTAGTGATGGTGGATGACTACTCCAAGTACACGTGGGTGTTATTCTTACATTCAAAGGATGAAGCAACACAACTTATCATTGATCACATCAAAAAGATAGAAGTGGAAGCTAAGCTACATGTGCGGACAATCAGATCAGACAATGGAACTGAATTCAAGAATGCAGTTCTTAATGATTTCTGCTCAGAGAAAGGAATATCTAGACAATATTCAGCACCAAGAACTCATCAACATAATGGAGTAGTGGAAAGGAAGAACATAACCTTGGTTGAAGCAGCAAGGACAATGTTAAATGAATCAAAACTTCCCACTTACTTTTGGGCTGAAGGAGTGAATGCAGCTTGCTACACTCAAAATCGAACTCTGATTAACAAAGATCATGAAAAGACTCCGTATGAGTTAATGGCCAACAAGAAACCAACACTGAAGTACTTTCATGTGTTTGGTGCAAAGTGCTTTGTACTTAAAGATGGAGAACATCTAGGCAAGTTTGATGCCAAAGCAGATGAAGGCATTTTTCTGGGCTATTCTCTGGAATCTAAGGCTTACAGGGTGTATGTGATTGAAGATAAGAAGATGTTGGAAAGCCTGAATGTAACATTTGATGACACCAAAAGACCAGGCCTGCAAACTAGAGAGAACTCTGAATCCTTGGTATTTGAAAATCTATCAGGAGATCTCTCTGACATTGAAGAAGAACCTGAAGTTGTTACAGTTATTAATAATAATGATAATGATAATGATTCTGGACCAAGTGGTGATAGTGGTGGAAATACTCAAACTACTACTGGATCCACTAGTTAGTCAACAGATTATACCGGCAACAACTCAGGGGGAGCAGGAGAAGGATCAACAAGTCACACTCCACAACATTTTGAACAAGAAGAATCAGCAAGATCGCATCTGCCGAGACAAAGGGTATGGAATAGAGATCATCCATTTCACTTGATCCTTGGTGATCCAGACACAGGAGTGAGAACTAGAAGGACATCACAAAATGAATGTCACTATTCTAGGTTTCTTTCAGAAACAGAACCTAAGAAAGTTGAAGATGCCCTAGATGATCCAGATTGGGTGATTGCAATGCAAGATGAACTCAATCAGTTTGAAAGGCAGAAAGTTTGGAAGCTGGTACCCAGGCCTAAAGGAAAATCTGTTATAGGAACAAGATGGGTATTCAGAAATAAGTTGGATGAATATGGCATTGTAATGAGAAACAAATCCAGACTGGTTGCTAAAGGTTACTCTCAAGAAGAGAGTATAGACTATGATGAAACCTATGCACCAGTAGCAAGACTTCAGGCCATCAGGATGTTTCTAGCATTCGCAACACATTCCAATTACAAAGTATATCAAATGGATGTGAAGAGTGCTTTTCTGAATGGGGAGTTAGAAGAAGAAGTGTATGTGGAACAACCTCCAGGGTTTGAGGATTCAAAACTGGCAGACTTTGTGTACTTTCTATTCAAAGCTCGCTATGGACTCAAACAAGCTCCAAGGACATGGTATGACACTCTCTCTGAATTTTTACTTGAAAATAACTTTACAAGAGGTGTCGTAGACAAAACTCTCTTTTACAAACAACACAAAAATGATTTGATATTGGTGCAAGTATATGTTGATGACATAATATTTGGTTCTACTAATGATGATCTATGCAAGAGATTTGCTAAGTTAATGCAGAGTCGATATGAAATGAGCATGATGGGTGAATCGTCATTCTTTCTTGGACTGCAAGTGTATCAAAGGCTAGATGGAATATTCATTTGCCAGTCCAAGTACATTAAAGATCTTCTGAAGAAGTATCAAATGGAAGACTCATCTACAACAAAGACTCCAATGCCAACTGCCACTAAGCTTGATAAGGATGAAACTGGTAAGAAGGTTGACATCACAGGCTACAGAGGTATGATAGGCTCCTTACTATATCTCACTGCAAGTAGACCAAATATAATGTTTGCAACATGCTTGTGTGCTAGGTTTCAGTCTGATCCTAAAGAATCTCATCTAATAGCTGTTAAACGAATATTTAGATATCTTAAGGGAACCCCAAATCTTGGAATTTGGTACCCTAAAGATACAGGATTTGATCTCATTGGATATACAGACTCAGATTTTGCAGGTTGTAAGATTGATCGGAAGAGTACTTCAGGAAGCTGTCAGTTTCTTGGAAGAAGGTTAGTTTCTTGGTATAGCAAGAAGCAACACTCAGTGTCCACATCAACAACTGAGGCTGAATACATAGCTGCTGGTAGCTGCTGTGCTCAAATCTTGTGGATGAGGAACCAACTCCGTTACTATGGACTTTTGTTGACAAAGATTCCAATTTTTTGTGACAACACAAGTGCCATAGCAATCTCCAACAACCCAGTGCAACACTCGAGGACAAAGCACATCGACATCAAGTATCATTTTATCCGAGAGCATGTCATGAATGGAACTGTGGAGTTACACTTTGTACCCACAGAGGAACAAATTGCAGACTTCTTCACTAAACCGCTTGATGAATCCACTTTTTCTAAGCTGGTTGGTGAACTTGGGATGTTAAATCTTTCTAATTGATTTTGATTAGAAGTCAGTAACTGCAAGAAAGTCCTAGTGATTACATGAGTTTAAGAATTTCCATATCCTTAGGACTCGTGAATTTATTTTCTGGAGCAATTCTCGTAGTTAGGATTATTGTACTAATTTTATGTCATATTTATGGATGATATATATTCTGGCATTTGATTGGTTATTAATTCTAAAATTATTTAGGTGCTAATATTTGTTCTAAATATTTAAGCATCTATTTAATTCGAATTAATTTACTTTGTTTTAAACATTGTAGATTAATGCAACATAATATATTGGATTTCAATTGGTTAATATCATTTAATGATATTTAGTCGATTTTATTCTAAGAAAATTGTGAATTTTCTGTTAGCTGTGATTTTGGTAAATTTGTAAAAGTTTATACAGATTCTAAGTTTACAGAAAACCAAAAAGTTTGATTTTTAAAACAAAACAGGTTTTAGAAATTGGACAGAAGCAAAAAATATCGAATTTAGGAAATTCGATAGTTTTTCTAAGTACCAGAAGAAATCTATCGAAAGCAATTTTTGATAATTTTTGGAAAAGGAAAAGAAAACTATCGAAGACAATTCTCGATAGATTTTGAAATTCAGTTGAAAAAATATCGAATGGAATTTAACTCTTGAAATATTTAAATTCTCGATAGTTTTTCATAAAAGACTTTCGATAGTTTTTGTTTTACACAGAAACAACATTCGATAGTTTTTCAGAAAAACGTTTTAAATTCCCATTTTCAAACACTTCGATAGTTTTTCAAAAACTATCGAAGTGAAGTTGACATTTTTGCCCCTCTGAGAAAACTATCGATAGTTTATTTAAAAACTATCGAACAGTGAATTTACAAAATTACCCCTGTCAGTTCAAAAAGTATTTAACAGCCCCTTAGAGTTTTTTTTCATTATTCTCAGATCTGGGGGTTTTGTTTGATACTTACACGAATACATACACAACCAAGAACATCACTTTCGATATATTCTTCAGTTTTAACCGAGTAAAGATTGAAAAAAATTAATGTTTTTCATTGTTAATTGATTTTAACCGTGAAAACTTGATTATTTTAAGTTTTCGGAACATTTTAAGGAAGAAACTATCGAACTTAAGCTTTTGAACCTTAGAAAAGTGTTAACAGTTCTTTTCTTTAGAAATTGATTGTTTATCAGTTGATTTCTTTGGATTATTGTAAGATCCGGGAAAATTACGTGTTAATATTTGATGTGAAATGAAATTTTATTTCATATTAAGATTTATTAAATGTTTTATCTGTTTAAATGGGTTAAGTTATTCGTTAAATGATCGAATATGTGACATTGGGATGCTATGTGAAAATGTGTGGGGAATTAGAAATTATTTTGAAAAGAATGGCATACTATTTTATTCTATTTTAATTATCGAAAAGAAAAATTATTCCGTACCCTAATTATTCGGGGAATTGATATATCGTTCGTACCAATATTTCATTCGTTAAAGTGGGAAATATTCGGAAACATTCGTAATAGAGGTATTTTGGTTTGTATATCTATTATTAAACGATTCTTGTAGTTATCCATATATTCTGGATAATTATCGTCTCGTAAAGCGTGTATTCTACTTAATTGTATTAAGCGATCCATCGGATCAATATCGATCCAAAAATGTCGTTTGGGGTATTATTTTCCGTTTAATATAAAAAGGCGAATCGTACTTTGTTTTGCGTATAATAAAACTTAATTATCGTTAAATATCCAAAAATCTCTGAAACGTGTTCTTCGTGTTCTTGAGAATCAAACTCGATTTTGAAGGCGTTACCGGAATCCGATTTCGACGCTCTAGTAGTCGAATCGAATCTCTCATCATCCTCTATCTAAATCCATCATCAAAATTCATGTGGGTATGATTTCTGAGATTTTCTTATCTTTAATTATTTAATAAATTCGAATTTTTTATATTTAATTTGGGGAAATCTTGAATCCTTGTTGTTCTTGTAAATTGATAGTTTGATGTGTTCTTTATGTGATTTGGAACATGTTAGTGATTTTTACTGGGATTTTTGTTGCATAAATCGAGCTATACGAATTTTGTGAAACTCGTCGAAAAAGCTTCAATGGTCGCCGGATTTTGAGATAGAACGATTTGTTCTTGATTTCGTTTATGCCATTAGATAGATCGTGGGTTGCTGAGTGTGACGCCCCTATATCCGGGGTCAAAGGATTTGTTCGTCACGCTGCATTCTCAATTCAAACAATCTGTTCAATTTACATCAACACAATAATAATATCTGCGACCCCAACTCTACCAAGAATCTTTAAAGGTTATAGTGCTAGAAACAGTATCCAAAATTCCATTACACAAAAATTTCTTCTTTACAACCATTCTCTTTACATGCAATCTAGAACACTAGTATAACTTCGATAAGAAGTATACCATGCAACTACTTATATACAATATCATATTCAATAGAAAACATCTATATACAAAACCTATCACTAGCTCCAATGCTCTGGATCAAAACGTCTTTACGCTAATATCCTTCCCCATCTCTGATCAGCTACGTGGACAACTCTCGCCAATATACCTTCTTACTGGCAGGCTAAAATATATAAAGAAAACAAGTATGAGCGAATGAATTGCTCAGCAAGTGCATTATCAAGTATAATACGAAAAGTTTCCAAGATAAACATTGGATTTTCAAATAAACAAGCCCTCGGTTTAAACATTTGCAATTTCTAAAATCTTCAAACCAAGTTTGGTAATTTACCACAATTTCTCATTCAGCTTCTCGCAACTGAATAGTTTAAAACACCAGAAGATTTATATTGGTCATCTCGGTGACCGAACAACAATAACTACAATAGTATGTAGAAAATATGAAATAAATATAACTCATACGTCTTCAAGACCATAGTTTGTATAAAGATACTAGTTTTGAAGATAACCGTTCTATTCACAATATCTTCTGAAACCAACAACTCTGGAACAGTAGAATAGTAAAGGAGTAAGAATGAGCCAACACGCTCGGCCGTGGAATAAAAAACGTACTTCATGACTTCAATATGGTACCGACTGGATATGCGGTATGAATAAAACTTATCAAGATAGATATCTCACGATTGCCAATGGAATCAAGAAAGAGGATTTCGACTATTTGGAATCCAATATATTAAGAGTAAATGATTTCAGCAAGATTGAAACCATTACTTATCAATCAACGAACTAACAACTTCGAGCGAACGAATAAACCTGAGTATCAGGTCATAACTCACAAGTACAGAACATATGAATGTAATCCATCTCAAATATAAGAAGTGATATTAGAATTGGATTTTTCACATTTATCAAATCAAAGGTTGAGCTGCTGGCCAGCCACGCTTCAACCCCGGACTTTCTTATAGCAAAGTCCTCTACTGGATCCTTGGCCAATCTGGGCCATAAGTTATTCCGACCATAAATATGGTCCGACCATTACTGGTCCATTTAAAAACATTCCAATCCTATATTATATACGTCAGGTGTCAGAACAATTAACAACCTTACTTCGACAATCAGGTGTCGGAAGAATCGACAACCTTAATACAACAAACGCTGGAAAACTCACGTTCCAGGAAACAATTCAACTATGAAGAATCCATCAAGGAATAACAATATAATCTAGTATCGACGAGATCGACACAATATTGGGAGGTGCATATGAAAAGTGATAGTATAATAAGCATCGACGAGATCGATGTAACAACTGGGATAATAATGACGAATAAAAAATGACATGCTCAACAAGATTTAGTCTGATATGAAACATGCATTATGATATCAACATAATTTACAACAACTCAATATAGAGTAGGGTTCAAGAACAGGCTCTAGATGGCCTCAACAGTTCAAATTATCACATCATGGAAGAATTAGTTAAGATTCACCAATCTGGTAAGTGACAAGAAAGTCAAGTTCGAGTTTAAGGAAATTCAAGGTGAAGTTTATAAATAGGGAAAACAATGGGTTACCGACTTCTGGCAGAAATAGTTTAAGTCCTTCGAAAATATACTTATAATAGATAAGCCTTATATTTGAAGCAAATGAACTAAATCATACACATTATATATGAATTCGAATCAGGGACTGGATCAGATAATCGCATTAATAAGAATTGATAATCACACTTGCATAGGTGCAAGATGGGAAAATAGAATATTAGTAGAATAAGTACCACAACTTCAGAATTTAAAATAACATTTTTACCCTTATCGGGTTCACAAGTTCCCATTCATCTAGGGTTGGTAACATTCCAACCTAATATTTTTAAATCAAGATTTTTGAAAGAAAGCCTTAGTATAAGGCCCATAACTATCTTTCAAATCGTTTCAATACAATAATTTATAGTTTTCCACTCAACATGGAAATATGAATCTAAACTCAAAAGGTATAAAAGAATACTCGTCAATTTACAAGATTAAACAACTTACTTGCAATTTAATGCAAAGGAATCGACATTTGAAAATTCATTGAAAAGTATTCAACTTTCATAATAACAATTCAAGACAATATCATTCAATAATATGTGAAAGAAATAGACACTTGCAGTTTACAGCAAAAGAGTCATCATTTAAAATTTAGGGAAAAGTATGCCAAAATAATAATTCAAGGGAATATCACTCAATTAATAAGCAAGGGTATAAACACTTGCCTCTGGTCCTTAGCTATTTCGTAAGGCTGAAATAATACGATTCCCTCCTTATTCTGTCTTGTAGCACGATTCTCTATTTTCGTCCTTCTTCGATTTACCGCTCTTATGAACACCACTAATTTGATCCTACCGTTTCGAATCCACGCATCGATATCTCTGTTGGAAGAAAATACTTGCACATGTCCTCTACGAGTGTTGACGTCCCCTTGGTGTTACGTCACCTCACAAATAACCCAATCAGTCGTAAACAATATCTCATCCTTCTCCGACATCTCTTATTTAACATACTTCGATAATCTGACTCGTCTCGTCCAGTCGCCTCTGTTGCATAGATAACCATATTTCAATTGATAGAATAATCACGGTTAATCAAATAAATAACCCACGTATCACGCTCGTCGAAAATCTCTATACCATAAAAGTCAATATCCAATTCAACCTCTAAGTCAACGGTCTCGTAAATCTCATTTTCTAGCATTACTGACAAATTTCTATCCCAACTACCCCTCGTGATAATATTAGACACGACCAAAGTATTTAAACAAGTCTTAAAACAATTATTCGTATTTACGACTCACTAACCAGATAATTCACATAATTCACATAACACATTTTGTCATTTAATTGTGATAAATAAATCACAAAAGTCTTGTAATATCTAAGAAATAATTTTAGAAAAAAATATTCGACTCTCGTTTCAAAGAAGTTAAACCTCCAAATATTTTTAGGTCAAGAATCAGATCATTTATCCCAATATAACGATTTAAAAACAATTTAATCAATTAATATAAAATTAATTGACAATTTCCAAACACTCAAACTATTTTTAAATAAATAAACCAAGCTAGAAAATAATTAAACTTAATTTTAATTAATTAAATCTAATTAATAATTAATTATTAAGAATTAACTGATTAAAAGAATTAATCAATTAATTAAATTAATTAATTATTAATCAAAAATAATTAAAATAATTAAATTTAATCAATTTTCGAATTTAAATAAATATGTATAAATTTATAAAATTTTCTGAATAATAAAATGTATTTTTAAATCAAAAATATGATTTTTTGAATTTTTAAACTATTTTTGAATTATTTATAAAAATAATTCTCAGAAACAGTTTTCTGAAATGCAATTAGGGTTTTGGAAATCAAAATCGGGTCGGGTTAGGGTTTGAAAACGGGTCTCCAAGAACTTTTCCGGGTCGCCAAGAACTTTTCCGGGTCGCCAAGAACAACCCACCTTCTCCTGGTGCCCAAAACCAACTGCAAACTCGCGTTTCTTTGAGGGGAAATCACCTACACATCATACTCACTCCAAATATGGTCACAAACAAGCCAAAACATCATCAGATTGCCAAAAAAAATCCGATCAAAACCCGGCGACTCAATTTTTCCGGCAAGCCAGAGTCGAACACCAAATTGAAAACTGAATACATGAATCGATTCTAATTAACACGATCTATACATCTGCAATCTTAAAAACAGTGTCAGCACTTCCGAACTCATCTTCCGACCAAACTTATAAAACTCCGGTGAGCTTACAGTTTTCCGATTTGCTCGAAATCTGGCTCAAAATCCAAATTAAAAATCATACTCATATCCTATATCTTATAACAAACACAACTATACCATCAATTTCCAAGAAAAATCAATATTATGAATTCCCCCAAATTAAATTAATAAATTCGAATTAATTAAAAAAAATAAAAATAGGAAAAACTCAGGAATCATACCCCCACAGATTTTGATGATGGATTTGGATAGAGGATGATTAGAGCTTCGATTTGGTTACAAGAACATCGAAATCGGATTCCGATAACGCCTTCAAAAGTTGATTTGATTCTCAAGAACACGAAGAACACGTTTCAGGGGTTTTTAGATTTTTAACGATAATTAAGCTTTATTATACGCAAAACAAAGTACGATTTGCCTTTTTATATTAAACGGAAAATAATACCCCAAACGACATCTTTGGATCGATATTGATCCGATGGATCGTTTTAAATACAATTTAACAGAATATACACTTTAAATCTTTAATAAAGTAGAATACAAGTTTTACGAGACGATAATCATCCAGAATATACGGATAACTACAAGAATCGTTTAATAATAGATATACAAACCAAAATACCTCTATTACGAACATTTCTGAATATTTCCCACTTTAACGAATGAAATATTGGTACGAACGATATACCAATTTCCCGAATAATTAGGGAACGAACTGAATTTTCTTTTCAATATTTAAAATAAAATAAAATAGAATGACATCCTTTTCAAAATAATTTCTAATTCACCACACATTTTCACATAACATCCCAATGTCACATATTTGATCATTTAACGAATAACTTAACCCATTTAAACAGATAAAACATTTAATAAATCTTAATATGCAATAAAATTTCATTTCTCATCAAATATTAACACGTAATTTTCCCGGATCTTACATCCTCCCCCCCTTAAAAGGATTCTGTCCTCAGAATCAACTTGCGCAAACATATATGGATATTTTCCAACATCTCATTCTCAAGTCCCTAGATTGACTCTTCAATCTTAGGATTCTCCTCATACTCATACTAAATTGACTCCTGTATTACTTAACACTTTCTCATACTAACTCAATATCTCAATCGGTTGCTCAACACAGAACAAATTTAACTAAATCTTTGTAGGTTCATATTTTATGAAATACACTATGAATACACCACTCATGGAGTGGTAGGCAAACTTATACGCAACTTTCCCAACACGCAATAGATCGACGTAAGGTAGCATTTCAAAATCGCCATAATAACCGTTGTCGTAAAGAAATTTAACCAATGGTAAGTGATCCTTCCAATTACCTTCAAAGTCTAGTACACAACTCGTAGCATGTCCTTGTTGGTCCTCGTGTATTGTAGAAGGGGGGGGGGGGGGGATGAATGCAATACTGATAAAATTCAATCTCAATTTCAACAACCAAAACTAAGATTAAATGTTATCAGTAATATGTATGCATTTACAAACAGTGTGATCTAAAGACAAGTTTCACAAAATAAATGTTTTTATTTATTTTGCAAAGTGTTGCTACAACCTCAAGAGCGAAATCTTGAGCTTCTGTCTTCTTCAAGACACTGCTTGCTTTCGTTACCGTTCTAGAATGAATTGATAGTCTAAGTATAAACTAATCCTATCACTGTCAACACGGGTTTGTGAAGCTGTTGTCATTATCAAGTGGCAGCTTCTTACAAACTGTCTACCCATGTGACTTTCCTAAATTGCTAACATGTCAGATATACAATACAAAGAAAGCAACCTAGATTCATTCTATTTCCAGCTAAAACAATTCAGCAAATAGAGACTTGACCTTACTCTTGAATTGATTCGCTTTTGTTTTGTAGTGCTTGAAGCTTCTGTCGTAGTCTTGCAGACTTCGTGCAGCTTAGGGATACTGCAACACGCCTGTTTCTTGAACATTGAAACTGTCACGGGATTTGACTGAGAAGATACCTAGAACAAGGATCTTTCTCGAGAAAGTTACTTTTGCCGCAAAGCTTGCTGTCACAGGAATGTTCTTTTGGTGACAGTATGAGTTCCCCGCATAGAGTGCTGTCGAGGTTTCCAAACATGCTGTCGAGGGCTAAAGTTGCTGTCGCGTAGTCTTCCGCCAATGTTGCTGTCAGAGTGAATATGCTGTCGTGACTTGCAACATTCTGTCTTCTTGTAATCTTACTGTCAATGCTTATGACAGTAACCTTTATTCATGCTGTCATCTAATATGCATTCTTTGAGGCTTGAACACAGCAAGTGAACTTCTTTCAAATTACACAACTAAAATGACATTGCATACTGATTACAAGAACATACTTTGGCTGTGACAGTATGTTCTACTTAATTAAAAAATTAAGTATGTACAAAGTTAAGTTGTTTCTATGCTATCACCCATAAATCCCAACAATCTCCCCCAATTTGTTTTTATGGATAATAACAACAAATTTACAATATATGTTGACAAATTAACTAACAAGATCAGAATGGATTAAGAATTTTTACTTAGCTTGAGATTTCCTCTTCTGTCTTGCTACATCCTCTCTTTTGAGAGCTTCTACCAAGCAGCCTCTTAGACCTTCTACAAGAGAGATTTCAGTAGGAGTGACTGCAGCATCTTCTATTTCTTCAATGATCTTCTTGATAGTAGGAGAGATAAGAGAATTAGCATCCCTGAGATTCATCCATAGCTCTAGATCATATGGATAGCTTCTGAAGTGGAGTTCTTCAAGAATGAGCTTGAATCTACTTCCAGGATAAGCATTGAGAGACATCCTCCTTTGCTTGTCCAGCTTTGAACATTCTCCTTTTCTCCTTTTCAATATTTCCTCTATCTCATCAGAACAAATCTGTTCCAAGGGATGAATTGATCCAACTACCATATACTGTAAATCCTTCAGAATAGTTGTTTTTAGCTTGTGCAAGCTGCAAACGTAGATTTCTTCTCTTAGATGCTTGATTCTTAAGGGATTTTCCAGCATACATGTTTGATAATTTGGAGCTTCACTTTCTGCCTTGTTGGCAGTCTTGCATCTTTCCAGGAGTCCAGCTTCCTTCTTATCAAGTTCTGACTGATATTGAGAATATTAAGAAGAGTCAGGTCTTTTGCTTGGCTTGGGTTGCCCTTCCTGAGTTGGTTGGGTTTGCCCTTCTTCTGTGGGTAAATCATCAAACACATAGTACCAGTGATATGGTATAGGAGAAGCTGGTAGATCAGTTAAAATATCAGCATCATCAAAATCTGCAAAATTGTAGCCAAATTTCTGGTAGAACTCAGCATCCCTATCAGCCTGATATTTCAGAATATGTTCCATGACAGACTCTGAGACATTTTCATAGCTCTCCAACAACTCCACCATTCTTTCCAGGTAGAAGAAGTCAATTCTCCTTTTATCTATGGTTGTCGTTCTACCACTGGTTGATGTGGCTTCCAGATAGAAGTCCTTATTAACCTTGGTAGATCTTGATTCTTCCCACCACAGAATGTACTCAGTGGCCTCTTGATTTGCATCCAGCTTAACCTCAACACTCTTGATTTCTTTAGATTGCATCTCTTGTATCTTAAGACTGTTAGGAGGTATTGATTGAATTGGCTTCTTAAGATTCCTGCCAAATCCAGTGGCCTTTTCCTTTCCTGAGTACTTGTGCTTTCCTTCAGGTTTCTGTGTAGAAAACCATGCTTTTGCTTTAGCTTTCAGTCTTTTGGGCTTGACAGTAGCTTTGGCTTCATCCTTGACAGAACCTTCCTTGACAGTACCTTGGTCGACAACATCTTCCATGACAGCATCTTCTATGACAGTTTCCCTGTCGACAGTATCTTTGGTGACAGCATCTTTTTCTGCATTTATGCAGTCAATAGCACATCTAAGAATGCTTGCCTCCAAAGCTTCCAGTATTCTTGGCTCCTCTTCATCTGTTGCATCAGCATCTTTCTTTTCCTGACTAGGAGTTTCTTCATTGCCTTCATTCTGAGATTGAATACCAGTATTCCCAGAATTACTTCCACCAGCATTACCTGCATTTCCAGAAGCTTCACCACCTCCAATCTCATCATCATCATCATCATATTGAAAAGGAATATCATAGAGGCAGCTTCCACCTTGATCAGTTCTTTTGGCATTGGCTCTAGTGATTAACTCCTTCACTCTAGTTCCCAGTGCCTTGTCTCTCAACACCAGTATTTTATAGATCTCTTGAATAACATGGACTCTTCCTGGATTGGCATTTGAGCTGAGTATTCCATATAGCACTTTCATAATTGACTCAGTTGGCATCCTGGATGGACTGATCAAATTCATGTAGTTGTTCCTTCTTGTGCCATCCATTGTAGTAGATCTGTAGAAAACACATGGTGGATTTGTGTAGACTTCAGGTAGCTTCTGTGTGATCATGTTCTTGATTTGCATATTCAATATTTCATTGAATGGTGTTTGAGTTGCCTTGATCTTTCCCTTCATAGCACACAACACCTTTGTTGGAAGACTCTGCAATAACTGCATTGTGATGAAATAAGATATGCCAGAAGTGAAATAGATACTTATAGCCCATCTTTTCTCATCATTCACCATTACACTGACACTGATGATTTGATCCTTTAACAGTTTTGCGGTGTTGGTTGGACTGTTGCTTGGTGAATTCATTGCTTCTTCCACCAGACTGCTAAATCCAATGTCGTGATTGTGTAATGTGCTCTCCATGTAATCCACCATTATAGTATTGGCTTCTTCTTGATCAAACTCAGTACCATTGGACCAAGTATTTCCCTTCTGGATGGATTCAGGCAGTTTCCCTTTACCTTTCCCAAGCTTATTTTGTTCCTCCATTTCTCTCCATCTTTTCTGTAGAGCAGTTTCTTGAGTTGCTGAAGTTGGTTCTCTAATTGTTACAGGAGGTAGAATTGGGTGTCTAGATGCAGGTATTCTTTGCATTGCATCTTGAGTTGCCTTAGACATTAACACCTTTTCACCATCCAAGTCAACTTCAACAAGTTCTTCAGCTTTATCCTTTGGTTGTCCACTACTTGGTTTGACTTGCTCCCCCTTTGACATTGCTTTACTCTTGACTCCAGAAACTTGTTTTGCTCCCCCTTTGGTCTTCACAGCTACTGGCTCCCCCTGAGTTCCACCTGAACCCTGAATAGTTATTGATTCTGATCTTGCTACCTTCTCCCCCTTAGTTGAGTTGGCAGCTACTAGGTCATTAAGGAACTGGATAGATAGTTGAGTAGAAGCAAAACCATCAACCACCAGTTGAGAGAGAGAGTCCATCTTGGAGTATAAGGCAGCACACTGACCTTCCAGAGCTTCAATCCTGTTACCAAAATTTGCAGAGGGGCCACCATTCCTTAACCTTCTTGGAGGGGAAGGAAAAGAAAGGGGCTTGGAGGCTAAGGGGGTCCTCACACTCTCAGGGTGTTTTTGAGTGATCTCATCACTCCTCACAGTTTGACTCTCAAGGCCTAATGCCTGAATAGTGTGGGCTCCCTCAAGATCTCTCTGGACATGCTCAAGTCCCTCTCCTTTTGCCAGCTCATTTGGCTGCCTCTCATTTTTATGCTCACCTCTCTTTTCTTTTATCTCTCTTTTCTTTTGCACACCCTCACTCATCCTAAATGCATGGGTATGAGCAGTACTAACATGCATGGAAGTAGAAGATTTAGAATGTACCTTCAAGATTTTGGCAAGAGGTAGGTCATCATCAGAGGCATCCTCAATGATTACAGCATCAAAATATGGCTGAGAGGACTGGACAACATCTTTGGCAGGAATGTTACTGTCGGCTGAAGTGTGGACAACAGGTTCTGTCATGACAACATCTTTGGGATGTGGAGTGACAGTAGGTTCTGTATTGACAGTATCTTTCTCTCCACCCATGATAGCAGCTGTGTCCAAGACAGCAACATTTCCAGTGTCTTTGACAGCAACAGAGGCCGTGACAGCATCTTCCTGAAGGTAAGATGCTCCTTGGAGTTCAGACAAAGTGTTGGCTGTTTCATTTTCTGACAAAATACCACTTTGCCCTTGCTCAGTGTTTGGAGGAGTGGTATCCATTTCACTTTGAGAAATGGGTTCTTGTGGACCACTAGATGGGGGCTCATCCATGATTGGAGATGGATGATCAAAACCTGAAGGGTTGGGACTGTCCCCTTCTCTAGGTTGTGGAGAAGAAACAAATGAATGTATAGGGAAGGAAGAAGGTGAAAGTGTAGCAGAGAGTGGGGGCTGATTCACAGGAGAAACATGTGAACCATCAATGGGAATAGAGAAGTCCTCACTGTGCCCTAACTCACTGTGTGTTTCTTCAAGTGGGGGTTCCTCAGGTTGTGAACCATGAGTTTGTGCAGACTCTGTACAGGGTGCCTTGGGAGACATGCCAATTTCAATAGATGCACCTTGTTGAGAAGGCACATCTAGGGAGGTGTTTGAATCTCTTTCAGGAACCACAGTTTGTTGAGAAACTGCAGCTTGGCTAACAGTGGTTTTGGTCCTCCTAGTTTTCTTCTTCTTAGGCTCAGGGGGAACCACTCGGGTTCTGTTTGACTATCCTCCTTATTTGCTGCACTAGGTGCAGTGTCTCCCTCTTGACTAACAGAGCTACCACCAACATCAGCTTCTAAGGGTCGTTTCCTGGTTTCTTGCAAGGCTTCACTTTGGGCTTTGGGAAGTCTAGAGAGCCTAGGCTGAGTGTATGGTGTGGAATGTGGGTTAACTGAATTTGGGTCTAATTCAGTTTCATTCGCACGAGTGAAAGATTCATAACCAGAAGGTAATGGAAAATCAAGGTTGGACACTTGATCAACCATGTACTGAGAGAAACAAAGTTGAATATGTGCATTGAGATTCTGTGAAGATAATAGTGTGTGTGTGTGTTCTTTTTCAAAACAGAGCAAGCCTCTAAACGAGGGGCATCATTATTAAAATCACAGAAAGAGTTGATGCACATCATAAGAAAACGAGGGTAGATTGATACCTTCTTACCTATGGCAGCCCTGAGGTGTGCCATGAGGAGAGCTCCAACATTCACTTTGTATCCATGGACAAGAGAATGTGTCAGTTTCATGATGTAGGAGGGTATTCCATTCCAGCCAGTGGACTTGGTAGAGAACACCTTGACCATCACATCAAAAATCATACTCCACTCCTTTCTCAGATGCTTCCTATCCATTTCACCAGACGGATACCATTTGGTTGTTCCCTCTTCGAGAATAGGGCCTGCATACCCAATCTTCAAGAAGAGCTTCTTGAGAGTGTCATCATTAGCAAGTTCAGCAAAATTTCGGCCTTCTTGAAGTGTAATTCCAAGAGCAGTGTTGATGACCTCAGCTGTAAGAATGTAGTGTTGCCCATTGATTGTGAATTGAATAGATGGGTTTTCACCCTCTGTTTGAGCAACATCAGTTTGCCAAAATGCCTCAATTCTGTCTAGGTCGAGAATGGGTGTTGAGGTAATGGCAGAACCAAGATAGGACTTGTTCAAGAAAAACACTAGTCCTTTGAAACCTTCACCAGCATCATTGGGGGAAAAGATACCAGCAAAGTTTGTTTGAGAGAGAGTCTATTTGGGGGCCATGGAGATTCAAGAAAAGAAGAAAGTAGGAAAGTAGCTTTTTGCTTGGAGAAAAGTATTTTGCCTTGAGTTTGATAAGAATGATATGTCTGAGTAACTGGGGAATAAAAAGGGTATCTTAAACGTTGGTGCACAAAAAGCGGGTTTAAAGAACGTGTCTTAACCCTCTCACACAACACGTGAGTTACTGCCCGTTATTCACTGTCAAACGTGGGATGAATATCCAATTTCAACGGTCCACTATTCGTGACAGTAACCTGTGCGCTAGAAACAATCTGTCAGTAATAAGCGGTGGTGACAGTAGGTTTTGCGCGACAGCAACTATGGCGCAAAAACATGCTGTCACCGTTAAGCATCTGAATGACAATATCCTGTAAAAGTCTTGACAAAAAGTCTTTCCCTGCTGTCAAGAGACACATGACAGTATCCTTCTTAATGACAGCAACTTAGTTTGGGAATTATTTATGTCATGAACTTACCAGAATGCTTTATTCATAAACTTAACCTAAAATTAACAGAGTGTGGATTTAGCAATTTAATCTTTTGAACACAGATACTATGCAATTAACACAGACGAAAGAAAACTCAATAAACAAAACAGCAAGAAATTTTATTTTCATTAATAAAATCATTTAAATATAGCATTGAGTACATCAGTTTATGATTTTATCAATTAATTCTAAAAGTTCTTTCCTAATCTCCTCTTCAAAGCGACCTTCTGCCTTGAGAAGTGCCTGAAGTTCTTCCTCTTGAATCTTCCATTTTTCCTCTTCCTGTGCTTGAAGGGCTTGAGGCTGTTCATCTTCCTTATGAAGCAGGTCTTCAAGTTCATCAAACAGGACTTCCACTTCATCTCTAAGGTGAGATTCACACGAGACTTTTGGCCTGTACTCTATTCCTACTTTGTTTTCCATAATTTACTTTAAAATTGAGAGCAGACTGGTGAAACCTAAGGTTAATTTATAGGCAAAACCGTCTAAGGATTAAAGTCTAATGGTCAACAGTTAGAGTACCCATACAACTACCACAAAAGTAATTAATGGTCGTGTCCTCCTTTAATCCTACAGATTAATGCAAAGAGTATGAAAGTCCAATGGAACAGATATTTATCTCTCAAACTAAGCAAATAATCACATTAATGTCATACAGAGTCTAAAAGTATGAGACTGGCACGGAATACAGACATGAATAGTCAAATCAATACATGCTGTCACATAACAGACATAGACCAAGTAGACAGTAACTTCTCTTGACAGTAGGTTTGAAGGTGTTGTTATGATCTTCAAAAACAAATTGGAAATTTAGAAAACTAAGTAAATCAACATACCAGATTCAGCATTCCCAATTCACTTACCAACCTGTTGAAGGTTGCTTCATCCAATGGCTTAGTGAAGATGTCAGCTAGTTGCTTGTCAGTTAGGACATAGATCAGCTTCACAGTTCCTTGTTCAACATGCTCTCTGATAAAGTGATGTCTTATATCAATGTGCTTTGTCCTAGAGTGTTGAACTGGATTGTCTGAAATGGCTATGGCACTAGTTTTGTCACAGTAAATAGGAATGTCTCTTAACACTAGACCATAATCCAGAAGTTGATTATTCATCCATAGAATTTGTGCACAGCAACTGCCTGCAGCAATATATTCAGCTTCTGCAGTTGAGGTAGAAACTGAATGTTGCTTCTTGCTAAACCATGAGACCAATCTTCCACCAAGAAATTGACAGCTACCAGTAGTACTCTTTCTGTCAATCTTGCATCCAGCATAGTCTGAGTCTGAGTAACCAATTAGATCAAATCCAGTGTTCTTAGGATACCAAAGGCCTAGGTTAGGAGTGCCTTTTAGGTATCTAAAGATTCTCTTGATGGCTACTAGATGTGACTCCTTTGGATCACTTTGAAACCTTGCACAGAGACATGTAGCAAACATAATGTCAGGTCTGCTAGCAGTTAGGTATAGGAGAGATCCTACCATGCCTCTATAGGTGCTTGAGGCAACTTTCTTTCCTTTAGGGTCAAGATCTAGACTAGTTGATGTGGACATTGGTGTCTTTGCAGGTGATGAATCTTCCAAGTTGAACTTTCTGAGAAGTTCCTTGATGTATTTAGCTTGACAAATGAAGATTCCATCAGATTGTTGAAGAATTTGCAATCCCAGAAAGAATGACAATTCTCCCATCATACTCATCTCATATTTGTTACTCATGAGAGAGAAAAACTTCTCACACAGCTTCTCATTTGTAGAACCAAAAATGATGTCATTCACATAGATTTGTACCAGAATAATGTCCTTGCCATGATGTTTGTAGAAAAGTGTCTTGTCCACAACTCCTCCAGTAAACTGATTTTCCAACAGAAAAGTGGAAAGAGTGTCATACCAAGCCCTGGGTGCTTGCTTTAGTCCATACAAAGCCTTGAAGAGTTTGTACACAAAATCATACATTTCAGCATCCTCAAACCCTGGTGGCTGTTTAACATACACTTCTTCTTCCAATTCTCCATTTAGGAAGGCACTTTTGACATCCATCTGAAATACTTTGAAGTTGCAGTGTGCAACATAAGCTAGAAAGATTCTTATAGCTTCAAGTCTTGCAACAGGTGCAAATGTCTCATCATAATCTATTCCTTCCTGTTGACAGTAACCTTTAGCCACTAGCCTTGCTTTGTTTCTTGTCACTGATCCATTTTCATCAAGCTTGTTTCTGAAAACCCATTTGGTCTCAATGACTGACTTTCCATTAGGTCTTGGAACTAACTTCCATACATTGTTTATTTCAAACTGATTTAGCTCTTCTTGCATGGCTATCACCCAGTCAGAATCCAACAATGCTTCATCAGTTGTATTGGGTTCCATTTGAGACAGGAAGCATGAAAACATGCTGTCAGCAGAGACTTTGTTCCTTGTCCTCACTCCAGAAGTAGGGTCACCAATGATAAGGTCATTTGTGTGATCCTTGTTCCACTTGGTGATTCTGGGTAAGATACTTGATTGTACAGGAACAGTTGCTTCAGTTTGTTGAGTTGACTGCTCATCAATTCCATTGTCTTCACCATGTTCTTCATTGTCTCCAGAGGCATTACTGTTATGAATGTTAGAGGTTATGGTCTGTGACTGAGCTGGAGTTTGGTTGACAGTAATGGTATTGACAGTATCTTTGTCAACTTCAACAGTTTGAGTGAAGCTAGGTTCTTCATCAACAATTTCCTCAGCTTCCAAGTATCCTTGATTCTCAAATCTGAATGTCTGCATCTTTCCTTCTTCATGCAGTCCTGGAAACTTGGTTTCATCAAATGTGACATTAACACTTTCTTCAATAATCCTGTGTTCCATAACATAAACTCTGTAGGCAGTCCTTTCTGTGTTGTAACCCATGAATAGTCCTTCAAATGCCTTGGTGTCAAATTTTCCTTTCTTCTCATGGTTATCCTTCATCATAAAGCATTTGCTTCCAACCACATGAAAATATTTGACAGAAGGTTTCTTCCCAGTTAGTAGACAGTAAGGTGTACTTGCATGAGTTTTGTTAATCATGGTTCTGTTTTGAGTATAACAAGCTGTGTTGATAGCTTCAGCCCAGAAATATGTTGGCAGTTTGGCATCATGCAACATAGTTCTAGCTGCTTCAATGAGAGTCCTGTTCTTTCTTTCTACAACTCCATTCTGCTGTGGAGTCCTTGCAGCAGAGAATTGTTGTACAATTCCTTCATCTTTACAGAAATTTCCAAGTGTGGCATTTCTGAATTCTGTACCATTGTCACTCCTCAAGATTTGGACTTTTGAGTTTGGAGTTCTATCAAGAACTCTGACTTGATCAATAATCACTTGAGCAGCTTCATCTTTGGATTCAAGAAATTTCACCCAAGTGTACCTTGAGTAATCATCTACCATTACTAAGGCATATCTCTTTTTGGCCATAGATGGTACATTGACTGGACCAAAGAGATCCATGTGAATCAACTTGAGTGCTTCTATGTTGGTGTTCAGTTGCTTGGACTTGTGCACAGCTCTCCTTAGTTTGCCCATTTGACAATCTTCACACGGTCCTTCTTGACAGAATTCCTGTTGGGGCAAACTTCTCACTAACTCCTTCTTCATCAAAATATTCATTGTCTTGAAGTTGAGATGTGAGAGCTTCCTGTGCCAAAGCATACTGTCACCAATAGTTGCTTTACTGTAAAAACAGTAAACTTTATCCTTCTTTGTTGAGTTTAAGTCAGCAACAAACAAGCTTCCTTTTCTGACCCCTTTTAAGGAGAGGCTCCCATCCTTCTTGTGATAGATGTTACACATCATCATATCAAAATCAACCTTGAATCCCCTGTCACTGAATTGGCTGACACTGAGTATATTGTGCTTCAATCCATCCACAAGAGCAATGTCTTCAATGACAACATTTCCAATTTCCAGACAGCCATATCCCACTGTGTAACCCTTGCTGTTGTCTCCAAAGGTTATGATTGGGCCAACTTTCTCTACATAGTGTGATAGCAGGGCTTTATCACCTGTCATGTGTCTTGAGCAACCACTGTCAATGATCCACATGACTTGATCTTTCTTCTTGCCCTGCAAAACAGAATGTGTTTAGGTTGCATATGGTACCCAATCCTTGTTGGGTTCTGCAGTTTTAGTGTCTCCTGAGTTTCTTCCAGTCATAAAATCACAAGCATCGTCAAAAACCTCCTGTTTGACTTCTCTTTTCACCCACTTAGGTTTAGAATTGGACTTGATCCTTTTCTTAGTGGATGAAGCCTTTTTACTGTTGCCAGCAGGCTCAGAAGTCTCAACAGTGTGCATGTATGAACATTTTTCAGTAGTGAGAATAGGTAAGTTAAAGCATGTACTCATGGAAGTGATCTTGCATGGCATACATTCAATGTTATTACAGACACTCATAGTTCTATGCACAAGAGGGGTTCGGTGTAAGTTACCATTGAGTTCAGTAGCATTGATCTTATCCTCAATTGGGTTCTTACAAACGTGTGTTAAATGATGTGAAGATCCACAGTTATTGCATAGTTTCCTAGAAGCACCTCCAACATTAGTGTATCCATTTCCTTTATTGACACCTACCTTACCATTCCTATTCTTAGACTTGGGAGTTACTAGATTGACAGTGTGTTCAGAAGTTGCTGTCGAACTTTCCTTGACAGTACCTTTTATTCCTACTGTCTTGACAGAAGGTTTGGAAGCTATTGTCTTGGAAACATTGTTGACAGCATCTTTGGAAGATACTGTCTTGCCAACTGTGACAGCATCTTTTGAACTTACTGTCTGATTGCTTGGTAAGTTTACTGTCTTGGGGATTGTGACAGTATCCTTTCCATCCTTGGATGTGCTGTCAACACCTTCATCCTCATCAAGAATTTCTTGTTTGATGAGCATGGCTTCTTCATCAAACTCAATTTCTGCAGCTTTGAAAATAGGAGTTTTAACCTTCTTGAGAATGGTGGGTTTGACAGCAGCATTTCCGGAACAATCTTGAATCACAGTTTCCTTTCCAGGTCTTCTACCATACGAAAAACCTATACCAACTGTCTGATTTTCTGTATGCTTATCATTGTAATCCTGAACTATCTTTGATGAGTTTTTATAAGCTTTAATCTTGAATTCATTTTCAGCAATCTCATTCCTCAGGAATTCCTCAACCTCTTTAGCACATTTTAATTCATTTTTAAGTCTAGCATTCTCCTGAGCTAAAGAGTCTAGTGAACTGGTTTTGAGAACAAGAGATTCATTTTCAGACTTTAGTGTTTCATTTAGCTTACTCAGCCTAGTGATTTCCTCATTAGCAGCAGATAAGCTAGTATAAACATTGAACATTTCATCACTTAAGTCTTTAATGGTTTTCTTATACTCATCAGTGGACATATCAAGTAAGACAAGTGAAGGTACCTGACTTGAAGATGTTGATGCTACTTCATTAGTGCTAGCCATGAGAGCTAGGTTGACATATTCTTCTTCTTCTTCATCATCATCAGTCTCATCCCAACACTTTCCTTCAGCCACATAGGCTCTACCTTGATTCTTCTTAGAGTATCCACCAGTTCCTTTTTCAAACCTCTGAACCTGTTTGGGTCTTTTGCATTCAGTAGCAAAATGACCAGGTTCACCACAGTTGTAACACTTGAATTTTGACCTATCCACAAATCCAGTCTTGTATCCTCCTTTGGTTGAACTTCCCACAGCAGCCTTTGATGAACTTCCTATGTTGAACTTGGATGCTTGGCCTTGGGGCTTGTATGACCTATCCTTATTGAACATGAAGTTCTTGAACTTTTTGGCCATGTAAGCCAAAGTAGGATTGTCCATGCTTTCCAGTTCCTCCATTGTGTAAAAGTCTTCATCTTCAACATCCTTGAGCTGCAGTACTACTTTCTCATCATCTTCAACAACCTCTTCTATCTTCAAGGATTGTACAGGGGTTGGTTGTGTGATTTGTAGTACTTCACTTGGCTGTGTGATCCTTGGAACATGTGCTACTAGGGCACTTGACATATTAGCCATCTTGTTCCTTGTTCCACTCTGTATGGCTCTCTTTTGAAAGAGTTCAAGTTCATAGGATTTCAGAATGCCATAAAGTGTCTCAAAGGTTATATTGTTGAGATCTCTTCCTTCTCGTATGGTTGTTGTCTTGTGTTCAAGGTGATCAGGCAGTGTAAGCAGGAACTTGACATTCAATTCCTTTATGTCATAGTACTTGCCATGTATCTATAGTTCAGTTAAGAGCTTACTGAACCTTTCAAACATGGAAGTTAAGTCTTCACCAGGCTTGGCCATGAAAGCCTCATATTGTGATATCAGTATTTGCCTTTGGTTGCCCTTAACTTCTTCACTTCCTTCACATAGTAAAGCTAACCTGATCCACATCTCCTTGGCTGATGTGCAGCTTATCACACTTCCACACATGGCTTTATCCAACGTGAGAGAATCGAGCAAGATGAGTTTCAAGTGATCATCTAGCACCATCTTCTCCTTCTCAGGTTCCAAAATTTCCGAGGGATCTTTGGGAACCCAATGTGCAGGAATGACTTCACCATTTACTGTTGTGGCTTCAATTTCCTTCCTTGGAATGAAAGGACCATTCTCGAGAATACTTGGGTATAGTGGATTCGCAGCTTTGATAAACAACAAGATCTTTCTTTTCCAAATGCTGTAGTTTTCTTTATCAAAAACTGGGATCTTGATACTGTTTGATTTCTGCATTGTCGTCGTGATCTCAGATATGTATGTTAATCTGTTTTCTCTGATACCAGTGGTTGGTCCTCTTGTATTGCAGAAGGGGGGGGGGGGGATGAATGCAATACTGATAAAATTCAATCTCAATTTCAACAACCAAAACTAAGATTTAATGTTATCAGTAATATGTATGCATTTACAAACAGTATGATCTAAAGACAAGTTTCACAAAATAAATGTTTTTATTTATTTTTCAAAGTGTTTCCACAACCTCAAGAGCGAAATCTTGAGCTTCTGTTTTCTTCAAGACACTGCTTGCTTTCGTTACCGTTCTAGAATGAATTGATAGTCTAAGTATAAACTAATCCTATCACTGTCAACACGGGTTTGTGAAGCTGCTGTCATTATCAAGTGGCAGCTTCTTACAAACTGTCTACCCATGTGACTTTCCTAAATTGCTAACATGTCAGATATACAATACAAAGAAAGTAACCTGAATTCATTCTATTTCCAGCTAAAACAATTCAGCAAATAGAGACTTGACCTTGCTCTTGAATTGATTCGCTTTTGTTTTGTAGTGCTTGAAGCTTCTGTCGTAGTCTTGCAGACTTGGTGCAGCTTAGGGATACTGCAACACGCCTGTTTCTTGAACATTGAAACTGTCACGGGATTTGACTGAGAAGATACCTAGAACAAGGATCTTTCTCGAGACAGTTACTTTTGCCGCAAAGCTTGATGTCACAGGAATGTTCTTTTGGTGACAGTATGAGTTCCCCGCATAGAGTGCTGTCGAAGTTTCCAAACTTGCTATCGAGGGCTAAAGTTGCTGTCGCGTAGTCTTCCGCCAATGTTGCTGTCAGAGTGAATATGCTGTCGTGACTTGCAACATTCTGTCTTCTTGTAATCTTACTGTCAATGCTTATGACAGTAACCTTTATTCATGCTGTCATCTAATATGCATTCTTTGAGGCTTGAACACAGCAAGTGAACTTCTTTCAAATTGCACAACTAAAATGACATTGCATACTGATTACAAGAACATACTTTGGCTGTGACAGTATGTTCTACTTAATTAAAAAATTAAGTATGTACAAAGTTAAGTTGTTTCTATGCTATCACCCATAAATCCCAACAATCCTTAATCATTTGAATGGTCCTCTTATTCTAACCGTCTGTCTGAATTCTTAAATTAAGTCGTGGATTTCTGTCAGATACAATTGAACCCGTCATTCCACGTCGTACTACTATCTCATTCAAATAGGGATGAACCAACTCACCCAATGAATATCTCTCGTTACTCGGTCACTCATAACCTAAATAACATCATAATCAGCTCTAGGCCTTGGCAATTCTACTACAAAGTCTATCTTAATATGTTTTCACTTCCATTCAGGAATCTCTTTAGTTGTAATCGTCTACTAAATCTCTGTTATTCTGTCTTCATTTTCTAACATCTCAAGTACTTAGATACTCACTAACACTAGTATTCCTTTAAATCCCTCATATATATTCTTGCATTTCCTTATTATCCCTTATACTTTCTCGTCCCCTCCTATAATTGAATCCATTTCTTTTTCCATAATTCTTTCCTTAATGTAACCCTTTATCTTTGATCAATTCTGGTTGAATCCTAATTCCAACCATTTCTTCTAGTTAATCTCTTTTTATTATAACCTTAAAGCTCCATCCTTTCTAATCCTTGTACCGAAGATATTTACATCTCTAATCTCTCTTTACTACTTATAATGCCGGCTTCCAATATAATCTCTTAGTTAATTCTATCTACCTCCAATATAGCTTACAAATGTTTTCAACAATCACATACCTTCCGTGCCAAACAAATATTCAGTTTAATCAATCACTCACTACCTTGCCCATTGTCTTTAAATCCTTGTTAAAGCCTCTTCATCTTCTTTTCCTATTTACAATTGTGAGAAATACTCCTAATCAACTTGGTGACTTAGTCCCATATCTTTAAAATTGTTCTACTTAGTTCCCAGAACTTAATTAATCTCCATCTGATTTCCCAAATAATTCAGAAGATACATTCATAGTAACACTCAGGACACCTTTCCCAGGGTACCATCTTATTCCCCAATTAACTTGATTAAATCGACATCATCTTGATCCTCATTCTATACATCCACATTGACTGGTAAGACCTACCTTAACTATAGTGAGCAAAAGACTTGCTACCATATCATACAATCCTGAAATATTCAAAGATCCAGTCATTCCCCATTATTAGCCTATCATTGCAATTAAAAGTTCTTCTCATTGAGACAAAAATCTATTATGTACATTTTCCACAACCTGGGATATCATCAGCACAATTACACATTTTCCCCAATTTCCAATCAACTCTTGAATTTTCTAACTATCATAAATGGTTACTGAGGCTTCATAGCGCGTCGTTGTTTCTTCGATTATTATTTCTTCTTCAAATACTGTCGTTTCTGTCAAATAAAATTTGATCCATTCTTCCACATCGTAACGTTAATCGATAGAGAGAGAACAACTGGCTCCGTTATATGTTACTAGTATTCTAATCGCATCGTGATCCGCTTTCGCTCGTGGTAATTCAATCGCAAATTCTTTGTTCATTATGGTAAGGTAAATTCCTTCCAACCTGGTGGCATACCTTCAAGATTATTAGAGACAACAAGATTCATGATATTTTGAAGTGAAAAGGTTCTGCATCTTAGCAAATGTCCCACAATTGTGGTTACAAAATTTACATATTCTAAAGCGAACATTATTGGAATTAATAGAATCACTGAGAGATCAATTCCATCACATGAACTCAATGTTACGTGTCTTAATTAAGACATTACTAAAGGTAATTAGCCTTCTTGTATTGCACAACACACAAGTGACGACGTCTCATCAGACTTCTATCATATAGACATATAGTCCTTGTGTCCCCTATAAATAGGGTTGTTTGTCTCAGTTAGAGTAGAGAAATATGAAAGAAATTTTAAAATCATATTAACAATCAAGGCCTTTTGACCAGAAATTCTCGGACATAAACCTTGGATTGAAATTGAATAGATCCCAAAGGTGTTATCTCAGAAAAGAAGAACAACCAGAAAGGAAGTATCAACAAATAGTGTTACATTACAATTAGAGTTATCCACCCCTGAAGAATGAAGGAGTTGGAATTCAAATAACATATTTTTTAACAAGCCTCAAAATTTGAAATAGGCATAACAACATTCTTTGACGCAATTTAAAATATGATTGATCAAGAGTATCAAATTCAAGATCAACAGGTGGAATATATTCACCAACACAGGTTTCACTTAAAGGAATGTCAAATATTTCATTAGGATGGAAAGGCATTGCCAAGGTCTTCACATACGCCTCCTCTGTCGACTCCTTCGATAGCTTGTTATTCGATTCTAAGCCCTTCTTCTCCACGTCGCAAGGTTATCAATATCGTACGTTGTCGTCGACTCGTAATAGTCCTTAAAGATTCCGCCGTAGACATCCACAACCGTAAGAAGTTCTATCCAGCTCAGCACCACTATCTCAAACGAATACACTTATCTTAACTCACTCATTGGTACTATATCCAATAATCCAACACGAACTCTAAATGAGCTCTAACGTTCCTTACATAACTATACACACTCTTACACACTCTCTTTTCTAGTTTTACTATAACCCTGCTCTGATACCAACTGTGACGCCCCTATATCCGGGGTCAAAGGATTTGGTCGTCACGCTGCATTCTCAATTCAAACAACCTGTTCAATTTACATCAACACAATAATAATATCTGCGACCCCAACTCTACCAAGAATCTTTAAAGGTTATAGTGCTAGAAACAAGAATCCAAAATTCCATTACACAAAAATTTTCTTCTTTACAACCATTCTCTTTACATGCAATCTAGAACACTAGTATAACTTTGATAAGAAGTATACCAGGCAACTACTTATATACAATATCATATTCAATAGAAAACATCTATATACAAAACCTATCACTAGCTCCAATGCTCTGGATCAAAACGTCTTTACGCTAATATCCTTCCCCATCTCTGATCAGCTACGCGGACAACTCTCGCCAATATACCTTCTTACTGGCAGGCTAAAATATATAAAGAAAACAAGTATGAGCGAATGAATTGCTCAGCAAGTGCATTATCAAGTATAATACGAAAAGTTTCCAAGATAAACTTTGGATTTTCAAATAAACAAGCCTTCGGTTTAAACATTTGCAATTTCTAAAATCTTCAAACCAAGTTTGGTAATTTACCACAATTTCTCATTCAGCTTCTCGCAACTGAATAGTTTAAAACACAAGAATATTTATATTGGTCATCTCGGTGACCGAACAATAATAACTACAATAGTATGTAGAAAATATGAAATAAATATAACTCATACGTCTTCAAGACCATAGTTTGTATAAAGATACTAGTTTTGAAGATGACCGTTCTATTCACAATATCTTCTGAAACCAACAACTCTGGAAGAGTATAACA
Source organism: Heracleum sosnowskyi (assembly GCA_030848705.1). Taxonomy (NCBI): domain Eukaryota; kingdom Viridiplantae; phylum Streptophyta; class Magnoliopsida; order Apiales; family Apiaceae; genus Heracleum; species Heracleum sosnowskyi. The sequence continues at coordinate 61,358,667 of CM061235.1, forward strand.
ATAAAAGAGTAAGAATGAGCCAACGCGCTCGGCCGTGGAATAAAGAACGTACTTCATGACTTCAATATGGTACCGACTGTATATGCGGTATGAATAAAACTTATCAAGATAGATATCTCACGATTGCCAATGGAATCAAGGAAGAGGATTTCGACTATTTGGAATCCAATATATTAAGAGTAAATGATTTCAGCAAGATTGAAACCATTACTTATCAATCAACGAACTAACAACTTCGAGCGAACGAATAAACCTGAGTATCAGGTCATAACTCACAAGTACAGAACATATGAATGTAATCCATCTCAGATATAAGAAGTGATATTAGAATTGGATTTTTCACATTTATCAAATCAAAGGTTGAACTGCTGGCCAGCCACGCTTCAACCCCTAACTTGCTTATAGCAAAGTCCTCTACTGGATCCTTGGCCAATCTGGGCCATAAGTTATTCCGACCATTACTGGTCCATTTAAAAACATTACGTCAGGTGTCAGAACAATTGACAACCTTACTTCGACAATATGGTGTCGGAAGAATCGACAACCTTAATACAACAAACGCTGGAAAACTCACGTTCCAGGAAATAATTCAACTATGAAGAATCCATCAAGGAATAACAATGTAATCTAGTATCGACGAGATCGACACAATATTGGGAGGTACATATGAAAAGTGACAATATAATAAGCATCGACGAGATCGATGTAACAACTGGGATAATAATGACGAATAAACAATGACATGCTCAATAAGATTAAGTCTGATATGAAACAGGCATTATGATATCAACAGAATTTACAACAACTCAATATAGAGTAGGGTTCAAGAACAGGCTCTAGATGGCCTCAACAGTTCAAATTATCACATCATGGAAGAATTAGTTAAGATTCACCAATCTGGTAAGTGACAAGAAAGTCAAGTTCGAGTTTAAGGAAATTCAAGGTGAAGTTTATAAATAGGGAAAACAATGGGTTAGCGACTTCTGGCAGAAATAGTTTAAGTCCTTCGAAAATATACTTATAATAGATAAGCCTTATATTTGAAGGAAATAAACTAAATCATACACATCATATATGAATTCGAATCAGGGACTGGATCAGATAATCACATTAATAAGAATTGATAATCACACTTGCATAGGTGCAAGATGGGAAAATAGAATATTAGTAGAATAAGTACCACAACTTCAGAATTTAAAATAAAATTTTTACCCTTATCGGGTTTACAAGTTCCCACTCATCTAGGGTTGGTAACATTCCAACCTAATATTTTTAAATCAAGATTTTTGAAAGAAAGCCTTAGTATAAGGCCCATAACTATCTTTTAAATCGTTTCAATACAATAATTTATAATTTTCCACTCAACATGGAAATATGAATCTAAACTCAAAAGGTATAAAAGAATACTCGTCAATTTACGAGATTAAACAACTTACTTGCAATTTAATGCAAAGGAATCGACATTTGAAAATTCATTGAAAAGTATTCAACTTTCATAATAACAATTCAAGACAATATCATTCAATAATATGTGAAAGAAATAGACACTTGTAGTTTAATGCAAAAGAGTTGTAATACCCGGGAATTTAGGTACGAATTTCCTATTTATTTAAGTGATAAAAATAGTAATATTTATTTATTTAGATTAAACTGAAAATTTTTCTGCAATATGTGATTAAATGATTAAATATTATTCTGCGAAAATGTGAATGTGGTAGTATGTGTGAAATATTATTTTTAGTTAAATTGAGCCCGACCTAATTTGATTTAATAAAAATAGTTGAATTTTTGTTTTATTATAAATTTTGAGCATTTAAATATTTTTGGAGTAATTACGGTATTTAAATTATTTTTATGAGTCAGAATTTATTTTAGTAAGTACTTAATAATATTTTTAGAATTATGAGTTTAAAATATATATATTTTTAGTAATTATTAGTAAATTTCAGCCCGTCATAATTGTTTTAAGTAAATTAGTTTCAAATTTATTTAATACTGAAATTTTGTGCATTTAAATGTTTTTAGAATAATTTTAGTATATAAATTATTTTATGAGTTCGATTTAATTATTTTAGAGTTATTTCGTTTAAAAAGAATTATTTGTTTCAGTATCGTATTAGGCCCGCAAATTGCAGTCAGAGGGCTAATAAAATGTTATCAAATCATCCTTATCTAAAACAGTTTTCTTTTATCCTAATCTAATATACACACCCCAGCATATACACACACACGCACACCTCACGCGACTCACACACACCACAGCACACACACACACTTTCGGCAAAAGAAATGAAAACCCAGAAACCCCCTTCGAATTAATCCCTGTGCCACCATTTCTCTCTGATTTCTGTTAGTGGCACATCACCACCTTCACCCCTGCTGTTTCTGCGCTACCACCGCGCCTCAGCCGTCGGTTTTCTCCTCTGACCGCCAATTTCTGTCCGTTTTCCGGCCGCCCTCCCCGTTCTTTCTCTCCGGCGCCGCCAGTGCTCCATCGCACCACCGCCATCACTCCTCTTCAGCCCCGTTTCCGGCACACTCTTGTTCCGTGTGGTATAACTTGAAATCTGTTATGTATCTGTTTGTTTTATATATATGTGATTGCAAATTCATATTTGTTTATTGTTTATGTATCGTTAATTAGTAACTCGTTTCGATAATTACTTTAGGAATATCAATAATTTGAATTCCGTTTTTTTATTTATGTGCATATGTATAATTCGTTTTTTATGTAGGTTTTATTATTTCGTTTTTATTTAAGTATTAGTGATTAATTTATATATTTGTCTGTATTAGTTGTTTATAAAAATGGCTATGCAGAATTTGCAAAAGGATTTTGAGAATAGCCCGATTAATTTAGTTAGCATATGTCAATTTTAGTGTTTAATTCGTATTATATGTATGGTTTTACTGTTCCGTTTTATTTATGTGTTGATTATTAATTCATATTTCTGTTTTACTTGTTATAAATAATTTATGCAGAATTTTGAAGTATGTTAAGTGATGTTTTGACAGTAAGTCTTTAGATGGTATATGTATATAAATTTCAGTGTTAACTGCTTTAGGTATTATCTAATATTCTATTTCCTATTGTGCAGGTTCTTGGAGTGTATTAATTAGTAGTGTGGTGCGGAGTTATATATTATTATTTATAATTCTTAGTTGATTTCAAATAAATCGAAGTCATTAGTTGTATATCGTAGATTGATGTATTTAAAGTTAGAATTAGTCTTGAGTTGTAAATTAGTAGTGATAGTGATTATTATTGGGGATTACGATGATTGTTTATACAGGTTATTATTGTGGGTTGTACTATGTGATCCGTCCTATGATTGGGGACGCAGCATAGTACATGCAAAATTTCTGGCTAGTCCTGTTTATGAATGGGTCATGCCGAAATTTCGTAAAATCTATTCATTTATTTTATTATTTGTTTTAAAAATTTTAGATTTTAAAGAATAATTGAATTTGATTAATTTTAATCAATTTTAAATAATAATAAAATTGATTTAATTGACCAATTAATTTGATAATTAATTGGTGAATTTTATTAATTGATTATTATTTAATTTTGATTATTTTTAAATCAAATTTGATTATTATTTTCAAACTATTGAATTATTTTAGATTTATTTAATTTATTCTCTGGTTGATTTGGTTAATTTAGTTGATTAAATGAGTTATTTGATTTTAATTAATTATATTTAACCCTGTGTTAATATATGTTCATTAAAATGCGATTAAATGCTACGTGCTATTCGATGGTAATAAGTTAGGTGTTTAATTATTATTATGTTAGTGTCGAGTCAATGCATGCTTATATGCTAACTGCTATGTGTAATTATTTGTTTAAATTAGTATAATCGATTAGATTGCGCTGGGTAGATAGTAATAGAAATGAACTGAGATTATTGGTTAGTTTCTAATCTAGAAATTTGATATTATAGAGACGAGTAAAGACAAAGGAAAGGATAAAGTTCAGTAGCACCAGTTAAACCAGTATCCAGGCAAGTTTACTCAACTCGTATTCTTATGAAGCAAGACTCTTGCCTTTCACTGTCAATTATTCATTGTTGCATAAACCCTTTTCATTATTGTTCTGAGATTGAGATACCTTGTTTTTGAACGTGATAACTCTATTTCATTTCAGAATTCATTCTTGAAGCACTTTATAAATTATCAGATTAAACCTTGATTCCTGTTGATTGTAAACCCTATTCATATGCATTAAATTACTTAATCCCGTTGATAATTTGAATCAGACAGTTGGAGGTAATTAGTTGAATTGATTAGGTGGTCGATTGTTCCGACACCTAACTCCCAGTATTAAGTCGGAATTGGAAGTTTTTAATTAAAAATGAAATGTTTTTAAGGACTGCCGACGCCAGTCAGAGTATCAGTATTATGTAGGCCAAAAGCGGCCTTGGATCCAGTTCAGTATTTGGACATACCGTGGGTATGGTTCGGAGTTTTGGTGTGACTGATCATCCACCTTAACTCGTTGCGTCACAATAAAAATCCAATTCTAACTTACAGTTTGAAGTTGATTTCCAGTATTATTCATTTTTGCCAGTTAAGTTAATTCTTTCATTTATTGCCATTTTCTTGGCCAGTTGAGTTCATTTTTATACATATTGCTATTGTTGCATCATTATTTCATATTGTGCAGTTTATATATACTTTCTGAGCCTTTTGCTCACTCTTGTTGTTAATCTTGATATTTCAGTAAAACGAGAAGATATTCCACCGAGACACAATCCGCTTTAAGTTCTCTGATTCACCTGATATCTTGGAGTTCATTTTTCCCTCAGGAGGTTGTTTACTGTAGTTGTTTATGGGCTTTAGTAGACCAGTGATGTATGAGATTTATTTATGTTAGAAGTTGTAACCTTAATTAGTTTTGGGTTGTTAGTGATAGCTCCTAATCGGGGCGTCCTAATGACATGCATTAGTTTGATTCTAGTTTATGTTTTGTAGTATCTGTTTCAGACTATAACCTGATGTGATCTTGGTGTGTAGTTCAAGGGTTGTTGTATTTATAATATTGTTTAGCAGGTTTATGTTATTCGTTAGAATGCGTGATGCCCAAAAATCGTAACCCCGGGTTTTGAGGGCGTCACAAGAGTCATCATTTAAAATTTAGGGAAAAGTATGCCAAAATAATAATTCAAGGGAATATCACTCAAATAATAAGCAAGGGTATAAACACTTGCCTCTGGTCCTTAGTTATTTCGCAAGGCTGAAATAATACGATTCCCTCCTTATTCTGTCTTGTAGCACGATTCTCTATTTCCGTCCTTCGATTTACCGCTCTTATGAACACCACTAATTTGATCCTACCGTTTCGAATCCACGCATCGATATCTCTGTTGGAAGAAAATACTTGCACATGTCCTCTACGAGTGTTGACGTCCCCTTGGTGTTACGTCACCTCACAAATAACCCAATTAGACGTAAACAATATCTCATCCTTCTTCGACATCTCTTATTTAACATACTTCGATAATCTGACTGGTCTCGTCCAGTAGCCTATGTTGCATAGATAACCATATTTCAATTGATAGAATAATCACAGTTAATCAAATAAATAACCCATGTATCACGCTCGTCGAAAATCTCTATACCATAAAAGTCAATATCCAAGTCAACATCTAAGTCAACGGTCTCGTAAATCTCATTTTCTAGCATTTCTGACAAATTTCTATCCCAACTACCCCTCGTGATAATATTAGACACGACCAAAGTATTTAAACAAGTCTTAAAACAATTATTCGTATTTACGACTCACTAACCAGATAATTCACATAATTCACATAACAAATTTTGTCATTTAATTGTGATAAATAAATCACAAAAGTCTTATAATATCTAAGAAATAATTTTAGAAAAAATATCCGACTCTCGTTTCAAAGAATTTAAACCTCCAAATATTTTTAGGTCAAGAATCGGATCATTTATCCCAATATAACGATTTAAAAACAATTTAATTAATTAATATAAAATTAATTGACAATTTACAAACACTCAAACTATTTTTAAATAAATAAACCAAGCTAGAAAATAATTAAACTTAATTTTAATTAATTAAATCTAATTAATTATTAATTATTAAGAATTAACTGATTAAAAGAATTAATCAATTAATTAAATTAATTAATTATTAATAAAAAATAATTAAAATAATTAAATTTAATAAATTTTCGAATTTAAATAAATATTTATAAAATTATAAAATTTTCTGAATAATAAAATGTATTGTTAAATCAAAAATATGATTTTAGAATTTTTAAACTATTTTTGAATTATTTATAAAAATAATTCCCAGAAACAGTTTTCTGAAATGCAATTAAGGTTTTGGAAATCAAAACCGGGTCGGGTTAGGGTTTGAAAAAGGGTCGCCAAGAACTTTTCCGGGTCGCCAAGAACAACCCACCGGAAACTGGGTTTTCCAGTTTCCGGCCGGCGTCCGGCCACCGGAATTCTCCTGGTGCCCAAAACCAACTGCAAACTCGCGTTTCTTTGAGGGGAAATCACCTACACAACATACTCACTCCAAATATGGTCACAAACAAGCCAAAAACATCACCGGATTGCCAAAAGAAATCCGATCAAAACCCGGCGGCTCAATTTTTCCGACAAGCCAGAGTCGAACACCAAATTGAAAACTGAATACATGAATCGATTCTAATTAACACGATCTATACATCTGCAATCTTAAAAACACTGTCAGCACTTCCGAACTCATTTTTCGACCAAACTCATAAAACTCCGGTGAGCTTACAGTTCTCCGATTTGCTCGAAATCGGGCTCAAAATCCAAATTAAAAATCATACTCATATCCTATATCTCATCACAAACACAACTATACCATCAATTTCCAAGAACACTCAATATTACGATTTCCCCCAAATTAAATTAATTAAAAAAAATAAAAATAGGAAAAACCCAGGAATCATACCCACACGGATTTTGATGATGGATTTGGATAGAGGATGATTAGAGCTTCGATTTGGTTACAAGAACATCGAAATCGGATTCAGATAACGCCTTCAAAAGTTGATTTGATTCTCAAGAACACGAAGAACACGTTTCAGGGGTTTTTAGATTTTTAATGATAATTAAGCTTTACTATACGCAAAACAAATACGATTCGCCTTTTTATATTAAACGGAAAATAATACCCCACACGACATTTTTGGATCGATATTGATCCGATGGATCGTTTTAAATACAATTTAACAGAATATACGCTTTAAATCTTTAATAAAGTAGAATACACGTTTTACGAGACGATAATCATCCAGAATATACGGATAACTACATGAATCGTTTAATAATAGATATACGAACCAAAATACCTCTATTACGAACATTTCTGAATATTTCCCACTTTAACGAATGAAATATTGGTACGAACGATATACCAATTTCCCGAATAATTAGGGAACGAACTGAATTTTCTTTTCGATAATTAAAATAAAATAAAATAGAATGACATCCTTTTCAAAATAATTTCTAATTCACCACACATTTTCACATAACATCCCAATGTCACATATTTGATCATTTAACGAATAACTTAACCCATTTAAACAGATAAAACATTTAATAAATCTTAATATGAAATAAAATTTCATTTCTCATCAAATATTAACACGTAATTTTCCCGGATCTTACATCCTTCCCCCCTTAAAAGGATTCTGTCCTCAGAATCAACTTGCGCAAACATATATGAATATTTTCCAACATCTCATTCTCAAGTCCCTAGATTGACTCTTCAATCTTAGGATTCTCCTCATACTCCTACTAAATTGACTCCTCTATTACTTAACACTTTCTCATACTAACTCAATATCTCAATCGGTTGCTCAACACAGAACAAATTTAACTAAATCTTTGTAGGTTCATATTTTATGAAATACACTATGAATACACCACTCATGGAGTGGTAGGCAAAATTATACGCAACTTTCCCAACATGCAATAGATCGACGTAAGGTAGCATTTCAAAATCGCCATAATAACTGTTGTCGTAAAGAAATTTAACCAATGGTAAGTGATCCTTCCAATTACCTTCAAAGTCTAGTACACAACTCGTAGCATGTCCTTAATCGTTTGAATGGTCCTCTTATTCTAACCGTCTGTCTGAATTCTTAAATTAAGTCGTGGATTTCTGTCAGATACAATTGAACCCGTCATTCCACGTCGTACTACTATCTCATTCAAATAGGGATGAACCAACTCACCCAATGAATATCTCTCGTTACTCGGTCACTCATAACCTAAATAGCATCATAATTAGCTCTAGGCCTTGGCAATTCTACTACAAAGTCTATCTTAATATGTTTTCACTTCCATTCAGGAATCTCTTTAGTTGTAATCGTCTACTATATCTCTGTTATTCTGTCTTCATTTTCTAACATGTCAAGTACTTAGATACTCACTAACACTAGTATTCCTTTAAATCCCTCATATATATTCTTGCATTTCCTTCTTATCCCTTATACTTTCTCATCCCCTCCTATAATTGAATCCATTTCTTTTTCCATAATTCTTTCCTTAATGTAACCCTTTATCTTTGATCAATTCTGGTTGAATCCTAATTCCAGCCATTTCTTCTAGTTAATCTCTTATTCTTATAACCTTAAAGCTCCATCCTTTCTAATCCTTGTACCGAAGATATTTACATCTCTAATCTCTCTTTACTACTTATAATGCCAGCTTCCAATATAATCTCTTAGTTAGTTCTATCTATCTCCAATATAGCTTACAAATGTTTTCAACAATCACATACCTTCCGTGCCAAACAAATATTCAGTTTAATCAATCACTCACTACCTTGCCCATTGTCTTTAAATCCTTGTTAAAGCCTGTTGCCCAGTAAATCACAATTGTAGAAGGGGGGTTGAATACAATTGTATAAGATTCTCGACTTAATCAAGTATATAACACAAATATGAAAGAACAATAACAGCTTTATTAAATCTGATATAAAACTGTTACAAACTCTCTCAAGAAATTCTGATGTTCTTGAGAGCTGCTAGTTTACACAAAATACTCGAGTGTATGATCGTTTATGTTCTCGTACATAAATCGAAACCTAAACTGTGTTTATATACTACACAGCTTCTCTATCAACGATAAGTCCTAATCAATTACAAAGATTGAAACCTATCCATAATTGATAGCTACATTCTACAAACCAGGAACCGACAAAATAAACTTCCATGTTTAACTAGACTCCAAATATAACTCGAAGTAGGAATCCTGATCAGCTTCCAGTCCTGATGATCAAACCTGATCCTAGTCCTGATATGTACTCTGATCCTGACGACCATGCAATCCTGATGACGTTAGCAATCCTGATCAGTTGAGTCTAGCTCCTGACGATCATTGAATTCTGATCTAACAATCTCCCCCAATCTCATACTTTGTGAAATAAAGTATAGATTCCTAAGATTCAATGATGTCAAAAACATATATACAAAATGTACAAGTATCTGCAGAAACAACTTATCTGTTTAAATTCTTTGATAGAACAGATTCATCTTCAAGAAGTTGGATAACAAATTTTCTTCTTTTTCTTCAAGAATTTGAATCAGTATTTCCTTAAGATTTCTGAGTTCTTCATCTTCCTCATTAACCTAGTAGATAGCTGCTCTGAGATTCAATATGGAGCTTCTCTGAAGACTATGCTCTTTAAGCAAAAGATAAGCAATTTCCTTCCCATCAGGATTGAGAGTAAGTTGAGTCATGCCAAAAGTTACTTCTTTAACAGCAGTACCCCTTTGCATTTCCACATCCTGACCTCTTTGATTTAAGTACATGGGAGTATAATTACCTTTGAAATTACTGTTTCTAGCCAGTCTTCTTCTTATTGTTGACAAAATCATGTCACTCCACACTTTGCACATTTGATTCTTCAATCTCAAAAGATAATGAACATGTTTCAGTTCCTGTGTAGTTTTCATCAGCAGATCTTGAATAGATAGAATCTTCACACTACCATCTTTCATGAAGTACAGAAGCTTTTCTTTCTTGTCAAAACCATTATGACAATCTATAACTATATCAACAGCTAGTAAATTGTTCAGGTTTTCAGAAGTTAAAGTACCTCCAATTTCAGTTAAGGAGTAAGGATCTACATATGACATATTTAGATATTCAGCATCCCTGTGTCCAATACCTCCTCTTAAATTACTTGTCAATTGCTTCAGATTTGAAAACATCTTTAACCAGAGTGCTTTTGATCTAACCATATCAGATAAATCAAAAACACTTGAAGCACTTGTAATAATTCCTCCAGTCTGAAAATTGATAGGTGTATCACACCTCAGTGTACTTATGTGTTTCCACTTCTTATCTTTTTCCTTTTCAAAGACATAGCTTCTTTCCATTAAAGATTCTTGTCTGCTTGGGTTCCTCCAGTTTCTTTTATTTGAACTTTAAAGCCTTTGTTTATAGAGATTGAAATCTCTATTTGTTTTTCTTGTGATTTCTCTTCTTCTGGCTTCTTCTTCTTCATCTACTTCCTTGTTGTGAGAGTCAACCACAGTAGATAAGATTGTCAAATCAATCTCTTGCAGAATTTCAGAATCATCAGGATCTTGAATATTATCAGGAACAACATCAGGATTAGATTCTTCAATTTGATTTGTATTGTAGAGAGTTGATTTTCTTGATTTTCTTCTCAATTCAGGTTCTTCTTCGATATTTCCATCATCACCAAAAGTAGATCTGTCAGGAACTACTAGAGTTTGAATAGGTTCAGGAATTTCTTCAATTCTTAACCCTCTAGACCTTGTCTGTCTAGGTACTGTTTGAGTTGAAGAACCTCTTCTACTTCTTCTAGCACCTCTCCTACCTCTGCTTCCTCTACCTCTAGTAGAAACAGAATAGCTTTCCATTATCTCTTTTTGTTGTCTCAAGAATTCTTCATTTGAGAGATATGGATATTCTTCACTTGCTGTAGAGAGTGCTTTTCTGGCAAATAATTGTTGAACTCTTTTATCAGTATGATAAAGAGTAACAATTCTACCATCCTTTGTAGTAAACTTCTGGATTAAATTTGATGCATCTTCAGGATTATCAATAAAAATATCTTCATCACCTTCAGGAATTGTAGTAAGAGTATGTCCATGACCAGGTGTCAGGATCTGTTCTTCCATCAGGATCTGAGATTGCACCAACGTTCTTACTGTCTTAACTCCAGAATCAGAAACATGAGTTGACTGCGTTGTTTGACTTTGTGAAGTTTGAATTGTAGACTTTATAACAGCAGCATCAGAGGTTTCTCCTTGTATCACTTTGTCACTACCATCATCTCCAGTATCATCATCATTATTCCTTAATACTAGATCAGGTGTGCATTTTGTTGCCTGACTTATCTTCTCCCCCTTTTTGACATCAGGATTTGACAATAAATTCAAAATTAAGGAAAGAGAGGCTTGAATGTCAGTTACCTTAGTATCCAGAGAATCAATCCTTCTGTTGATGGAGGTTTGTTCAGAAATGACAGACTTCACTTGGGATTCTACTACCCGTAGCTGAAAAGTAGTAGGCACCTTTGTAAAATTTTGAGAAATATCATTCCTCACCAACTCAGTTGAGTTCTTGATAGAATCAATCTCACTTTTTAGGCTTTTGGATAACAGAGTTGTAGCCTTCAGATGATTCTTCAAGTCTTGATTCTCTATAGATTGCACTGCATCATAGGCATGTTCCAAAGCAGAAGAATAACTTACAGATTCAGCAGATCTGTACCATGAATTGTTCCATTCATTCTGTCTAAGTGCCTCAGCAGGATTAAAGGAAGGAATAGAAAAATCTTGTCTCTGATCTTTCCCAGTGGAAGCTTTTCCAGCCATATATGTACTTGATGAACCAAAATTAGTTCCAAGACTAACTTTGAGTGCTGTAGCAAGCTGTTCCTTCTCTTTTCGATTCTCATCATTATCACTATCATCAGAGTCATCATCATCAGTACTATGAGTAACATCAGGATCAGGAATAGCTATACCTTTCATTTTATCCTGTGAATCTGTGATAGGATAATCCATTGGTCTTGAACGAAGTGGTTGTATCAGGATAGGCTCAGCATCAGGAGCACCACTAGCGTCAGGATGAACACCGTCAGGATTTGATATGCTTGCATCAGTATTTGCTACCAATGGTTCTTGTGGAGCTTGAGGTTCAGAAGCTGCTTCAACACTTTGAGTCAAAGGTTCTTGTGTGCTTCACTCATTGACAGTGTCCTCGACCAATCTTTGAACTTCATCTGCACCAGAAATCCCTTGAGCTGTGTCAGGAAATTTCTCAGAAACTGTAGCTTGGCCTGCATCTTCACTTTGAGAAGATGGTTCTTGTGTGACCATTCCACTAGCTAAGCCTTCACCCAAACTTTGATTGAGTGGTTCTTGTGTGGCTGGATCATCAGAAAGAGCTGCTGAACCACTTTGAGGTTCAAGTTCTTGTGGGCTTGATCCTTTCAGTTTCTTCTGTCTCTGATAGACTAACTCTTCTGCCTTCCTTAGCTTTTCCATTGGATGTTTTATCCCAAGATTGGAAGCAGCAGCACCATACTTCTCCCATGAAATATCAACATGTCTTTTTGTTGGAGAGTCCTGTGCTGGAGAGTCTGAAATAGTAACCACTTGACTTGGTGCAGCATCAGGAATACTAACATCAGGATTTGCTTGAGCAGTAGAAACTGATTGCTCATTCAGAATAGAGGTGTCCTGTACATCAGTATCCTGCTTCTTTTCTAAAGGAATTTGATACTTGCCCTTAGTTAATCTTCGTTTCTTCTGCGGGGTAGACAATGAAACCACAGCTGCAGTAGCAGTATCAGCAACTTCCTTATTCACATTCATTATAGAGGATATATGTAAGTCATCCTCTGAATCAGTCTCATCCGTGAGAACTAATTTTCTTTTAACAGAAACAGCCTCAACACCTTTTGCAGCTTTCTTCACCAGGACCCCTTGTACACCCCCTTGTAACTTCTTTTTAGTGAGTGGTGTAGAGGAAAAATCCGTTGAACCTGATTGCCTTCCTGACACATCAGTTCTAGCTGACTTCTTTGATTTTTCAACTAAAGTCTTTTGAGAGACAATAGAGGTGGCAGTTGACTGTTTATTCTGTTTAGGAGACATGCTTGGGTTAGGAACAAGGTGTGATTGGCCTTGCCCCATAACGAGTAGGCATTTTCCTATGTAAGAAAAACCTAACCTCATCAGGAATAAAAGCATTTCCTATGAAACTGTTTGCCTTATCATGATTGAAAAACGCAAAAATTTTAATATGAAGTAAAATAAAATTTTATTTATGAAAACAAAATTTATTTTGACAATCCTGATAAATGTTTTTTTTTTAAAAATGATTACAAAATAAATAGCATAATACCCATGTAACCATTCTTACCAATTAACAAGGCAAAGTAATTATGAGAGACTGAACAGTCGCCTCGATATTGAGAAAATGACCTGCATCCTTAACACACATTCTCTATAAAATAGAACTGTTAAACATAACATCATATATCTATTAAAACACAAACCCTCTCAATAGAAAAACTTACGAAAACTTTTCACCTTCTTTGTTTTTCAATGGCTGCCAACCAACAACCAGATGACTTACCTGATCAAGAACTCGATGAATTAGAAATAATCTGGCAGGAGTTGGATCAGGTGCTTGCAGAAATTGCAGAAGATGAAGAGCCTCAACCAGTTCCTGACCCTCAGGAACACGAAGCCTTTGTTAACGCAATGGCCGATGTGCTTTGGCACAATTTCCAACAGGCCAATCCTGACTGGAATCCTCTTGACAATCTCATATTTGTCAATGATGAAGAGGACGAAGACGATGAGGATGATGAAGAGGATGAGGATGAAGAGCTCGTACGAGAGCTTGAGAGGAGGAAAAAGAAGATCTTGGATGCTCGCAGGTCTTGCAAGTTGGAGGCTTGGAAGAGTCCCGGTGATCATGGGGACGAGCCACCTTCAAGTGCATCTGCTCCCCTCCTTGTCCTTTAAGGATGGAACAAGAGATCTTCCAATCCTGATGGACTGTGAAGCTGCTCAAGAGCGTTCATGCTTATTTGCAGGGCACGTGTTCCTGAGTAGAAAAATAGACTAGGAAAAAAATATGTAATTTCCATTTTCATTTGTAAAGAATCTTCAAGAATTAATGAAATTTGTCTATTTTCTCAACTATTTCTTTCTGTACTTGCCTGCACAATTTGTTAGCAACACTGATATTGACATATAAAATGACGAATAATAAACTCTGATAGAAATATAATTGAAATTGAGAATTAAGACTGAAAACTTAATCAAAGACTAAGTAAAAATCTTATTTTCCAGAGTTTACCAGAAGTGTTGATGACAAATTAGCATAGAACCTCTGGTTTTCACACCAGCTTCAGTATCTGAGCATAAGGATTTGACCAGTTGACTTCCTGTCAGGATTGAGTCCTATCAGGAATAGATCAAAAATACATACCTTTCTGAATAACCATCAGTATTTGACAGTTATCAGGATTTCCTCTCTGTAGCTTTCCTCATAAATTCTCAAAGTTCATCATTCCAAGTTCATTCACCAATTTATTGAAAGTAGCTTCAGGTAGTGGCTTGGTGAATATATCAGCTAGTTGTTGATCAGTAGGAAGAAAGTGAAGTTCAATTGTTCCTTCCAGAACTTGTTCTCTTATGAAGTGATATCGAATACTGATGTGTTTAGTAAGAGAATGTTGAACTGGATTTCCTGTCATTGCAATAGCACTTTGGTTATCACAAAAAATAGGGTTTTTTGAGTATGACATGCCATAATCTAACAACTGATTTCTCATCCACATTATCTGAGCACAACAACTTCCTGCAGCAATGTACTCAGCTTCTGCAGTTGAAGTGGAAATGGATTTTTGCTTCTTACTGAACCATGAAACTAGTCTTCCACCCAAAAACTGACAACTTCCTGAAGTACTTTTCTTGTCTATTTTACATCCTGCAAAATCAGCATCTGAATAACCACACAACCCAAAATCTGATTCCCTTGCATACCAAAGGCCAAGTGAAGGAGTGCCTTTGAGATATCTGAAAATTCTTTTGACTGCAATCAGATGGGGTTCTCTAGGTTTTGCTTGAAATCTTGCACACATACAGGTTGCAAACATGATATCTGGTCTACTTGTAGTGAGATACAATAAAGAGCCAATCATTCCTCTGTAGTGAGTTACATCTACCTCAGCACCTTGATCAGGATCAAGTTTGGTAGCTGTAGCTATGGGAGTTGTAGCAGGAGAACTATCTTGCATGTTAAACCTTGTCAATAAATTCCTTGTATATTTAGACTGATTGATAAAAATCCCTTCATCAGTCTGTTTAACTTGAAGACCAAGAAAGTAACTCATTTCTCCCATCATGCTCATTTGATATCTTGACTGCATAAGCTTGGAAAACTTTTCACATAGCTTATTGTTTGTTGACCCAAAAATGATATCATCAACATAAATCTGAACTAACAACAAGTCCTTACCATGATTCAAATAAAATAGAGTTTTATCAATAGCACCTCTTTTGAATCCACTTTCCAGTAAGAATAGAGCTAAGGTTTCATACCATGCTCTTGGAGCTTGCTTTAGTCCATAAAGTTCCTTATCCAATCTGTAGACATAATCTGGATATTTAGGATCAATGAAACCAGGAGGTTGCTCAACATAGACTTCTTCCTCTAGTTCTCCATTTAAGAAAGCACTTTTAACATCCATCTGGAAAACCTTGAATTTCTTATGAGCTGCATAAGCAAGAAATATCCTGATGGCTTCTAATCTTGCAACATGAGCAAAAGTTTCATCATAGTCAATTCCCTCTTGTTGAGAATACCCCTTTGCAACTAGTCTAGCTTTGTTTCTTATTATTACTCCATCAGAATCAGTCTTGTTCTTGAAAATCCACTTTGTACCAACAATTGATCTATTCTTTGGTCTTGGTACCAGTTTCCAGACTTCATTTCTTTCAAATTCATTCAGTTCCTCTTGCATTGCAGTAACCCAATCAGCATCTTTAAGTGCATCTTCAACTTTCTTTGGCTCCTCCTTGGATAGAAAGTTATTGTATAGACATTCATTCTGAGTTGCACTTCTTGTTTCAACACCTGCATCAGGATCTCCAATGATCAAATCAGGAGTATGACTTGCAGTCCATTTCCTTGCTGGTGGTAAATCAGTCCTTGAAGTAGATGCTCCCCCTGGATTGGTGTTATCTTGATTTGAAGAATTTGCTTGATTTGAAGCTCCTCCTGAATTATTGCTATGTCTTCCTGATAAGTTATCAGGATCATCACTTGAATCAGTATCTGAAGAATTCTGTCCTGATGATTGAGTTGACTCTGAACTTGTAGCAGAATGCTGTTGCTCCACCCCAACATTAGCACTACTATAAGTATCACTATTGATTGCATCATCAGAATTAGCACCATCAGTATCTGGTGTGTCATCAGGATTTGGTGACCCATCAGGATCTGATGAATTGACAACTTCTGATTCACTTTCTTCAGGCTCCTTGGTAGCTTCATTTTCAAAAATCAATCTATCATGAGAGTCTTCACTGATTCCAGTTATCTTCTTGTCATCAAAAGATACATGTATTGACTCCATGACAGTTCTTGTTCTCAAATTAAAAACTCTGAAGGCTCTTGATGCAGGATAGCCTATGAAAATTCCTTCATCAGCCTTTGTTTCAAATTTCCCTAGCTGTTCAGGATGAGTTCTGAGAACAAAACATTTACAGCCAAACACATGCAGATGCTTCAGACTTGGTTTCTTCTCCTTGAGTGACTGATAAGGAGTACTACCATGCCTGTTTATTAATGTGAGATTTTGAGTATAACATGCTGTGTTGACTGCTTCTGCCCAGAAATATGTAGGTAATTTATCTTCTTCCAACATAGTTCTGCCAGCTTCAATAAGAGTTCTATTTTTCCTTTCAACTACTCCATTTTCCTGGGGTGTGCCAGGAGCAGAGAATTGTTGAATGATTCCTTTGTATTTGCAGAACTCTTCCATCTTTGAATTCTTAAATTCAATACCATTATCACTTCTCAGTATCTTGACTTTGTACTTTGTGGTTGTCTCAATCATTCTCACATGATCCAACAGAACTTCAGGAGTCTCATCTTTTCTGTGCAGAAAATACACCCATGTGAATCTAGAATATTCATCAACAATTACAAGAGTGTGCCTTTTCTTACTGATGGACATGATGTTGACTGGACCAAATAGATCAAGATGTAGCATGTGATATGGTTCTTCAATAGAGGATTCTGATTTACTCTGGAATGATGTCCTTCTTTGTTTTGCTTTCTGACATGCATCACAGAGTCCATCAGGTGTATATAATACTTCTGGTAATCCTCTTACTAAATCTTTCTTAACCAACTCATTGATATTGCTGAAGTTGAGATGAGAAAACTTCTTGTGCCAATTCCAACTTTCATCTACTGAAGCTTTACTGATCAGACATGTAGGGGAGCCTTCAGTATTGGAGAGAATGTTGGTTTCATATATGTTACCATGCCTGTAGCCAGTCAGAGCTATCTTTCCTGTTGCTTTACTGACTACTTCACAATGAGTGGAATAGAAATTGACATGATAACCTCTGTCAGTGATTTGACTAATACTCAAAAGATTGTGTTTTAGTCCCTTCACTAGAGCTACTTTTTCAATGATGACATTTCCAATGATCATATTGCCATATCCCAAAGTTTGTCCAATGTTGCCATCTCCATAAGACAAAAATGGGCCAGCTTTTTCCACATATTCTGATAACAGGGCCTTGTTTCCAGTCATGTGCACAGAACATCCACTATCCATGACTAACACATTCTTCCTTTTTCCCTTATCATCAGGAGCAGCAGTTACATCAGCATTGGCCATTAGAGCATAGTTGACTACCTCAGTATAAGATTCTGAGGAAGAGTCCATCCAATCCTTGCTTGATGTGATAAGTGCCTTTGTCTTCTTGCACTCAGAAGCAAAGTGACCCATACCATTACACTTGTAGCATCTAACCTTTGACTTGTCAAATTTGCTACCCTTGCTGTCCTTTTTGATATACTTGTCTTTGTTTGCATTAAAGGCCTTTTTCTGAAAGTTGCCTTGTCTTCTACTCTTCCTGAACTTCATCCTCCTGAAGTTTCTGACAATCATAGCAACCATCTCTTCCATGTCTGACTCAGAAGAATCATCATCAATATTGGCATCAGGATTGCCATCAGTATCTGATGAAGAGTCATCAGGATCTGACTCAACTATTCTTGTTTTACTTCTAGAGACCTCCATAGTTTTTCCTTTTGATTTAGCCTCTGCTTTCAAAGCAATTGATTTTGCCTTGTTGCTTTTCTTGTTCATTCTCTGTTGAACTTCAAGATCATGAGTTCTTAGCATCCCATAGACTTCATCAAGAGACACAGTGTTCAGATCATACTGATGTCTAATGATCGAGGTCTGAGTGTCCCATTCTTCAGGTAAAGCTCTTAGAAACTTGGTGTTTGAATCTTCAGTTTCATATTCCTTGTCAACTAAAGATAAACTGTTCAATAGTGTCAGAAATCTATCATATAGATCAGTTAGGCTCTCATCAGGTCTTGCATCAAATTGTTCATATTCTTGAATCAAAAGAGCCCTTATGTTTTTCTTGACAGATGCAGATCCCTGGCACTGAGTTTCCAAAGTATCCCAGATTTCTTTTGAAGACTTGCATGCAATCACTCTGTTTGACATGACAGCATCAAGACTACTGTGCAAGATATTCTTTATCTTTGGTTCCCTGAGTACATGAGCTTTTTCTTCTAGAGTCCATTCACTTTTAGCCTTGACCACATAATGTTCAGGTACAGTATCTGTTCGTTCTACGAACTTTGTAGGTATATATGGTCCATCACGAATCCTGTCCAAATAGTCAGGATCCATAGCCTCCAGGTACATCAGCATCTTTACCCTCCATGTTGGATATTCTGATTTCTTCAAGATGGGAATTGTTAGGAATATGTTGTTCTTGATGATAATTATAAAAACACTTAGTAGATTTTGTATTAAGTCATTTTGTAACTGTCAACGGAATGGCATGCTCTGCAGTGTTTCGTTGACAGGAAGCTCATCAACGGAATGAGTGTTGTAGCAATTGCACTGTACAATACTTCACAGTTTGATATGCATTTGATGTATGTATTAGATAGGTTTCCTAAGTCATGTTGACTAAGTACTAGATAGGCAAAATAGGTTGGTTAATTGTAAGTATATCATGCCTTGTAATTTTGCCTAAGTGAAGACATGTCAACGGTATGAAGATTACTCTATCAACGAAACAAGGATACACCATCAACGTAATGAAGAATAAAGCTATCAACGAAATACATTCTCCTGCCATCAACGGATCATTATTGCTCTTCTGTATAGTTGACAAAGTGATAGTGACAGCTTTCTGACAGATCAAAAGGAGATGTAGAAGTGTGCATTTGCATTGGGAGCCATTAAAATGGTCACTGGAAATAAGGAAACATTCCAATTCCCAATTGGGTTCTTGAGTGGGATCAGAATAAGCATGAAGACAAAAGACAAGGATCTCCAAGGACCACTGGACAAAAGGAATGAAAAACAAGCTACTGGCGGTTACCTTTAGTGTACTTAAGTGTAACCAAAAATAGTATTGTAAACTTGGGGAATATATAACCAAGTGTAGCAGTTAAAATAGAATAAGGGAAGAAAAACAAATAGATTGTATTAGCTATTTTTGAGAGCATTTTTCTTCTCTACAAATCTTGTAACTGAGCAGCTGTGTACATTAGTATCACAGATTATTTCCGAAATAAAAACACTTCAGTTGGATCATCAAACAATCCAACTGAATTATTTATATCTTGTGTTTTTACTTATTCAGTTCAGTTTTATTTATAAGTGTTTTAAGTTTAAGAAAATATCAAGAATTGTATACAACCCCCCCCCCCTTCTACAATTCTGTTAGGTCATTTGGGATTAACAATTGGTATCAGAGCAAGCTTCTAACATACAAGAAGTTTAAAGATCAAGACCAAAACAGAAACCATGGTGAAGAAGGATGCAGGTGTGAAGATACCAGTTCTTGATAAGGACAATTACTTTCACTGGAAAGTAAAGATGCATTTACATCTCATGTCTATGGACGAGAGGTATGTAGACTGCATTGAGAAAGGTCCACACGTTCCCATGAAGTTTGCTTCTAGAGTTGGACTGCCAGATGATGCTCCTGATGTGGAAATTCCAAAACTTGTCTCAGAATGGACTATTGAAGATGTTGCAGAAGTCCATAAAGATAAAAGAACCATGAACATTCTGTTTAATGGTTTGGAGCAAGAGATGTTTGACAATGTCATAAACTGTACAACCTCCAAAGAAGTATGGGACACTGTCAGAACACTATGTGAAGGAACTGAGCAAGTAAGGGAGAACAAAATGCAACTCCTTATACAACAATATGAGCACTTTCACTTTAAAGCTGGTGAAACCCTAAATGACACGTTTAGTAGGTTTCAAAAGCTTCTGAATGGATTAAAGTTGTATGGGAGAATCTACCAAACTAAGGATTCAAACCTTAAATTTCTAAGAGCTCTTCCAAAAGAATGGAAGCCTATGACTGTTTCTCTAAGAAACACTCAAGAGTACAAAGATTACACTCTTGAAAGGCTGTATGGAACATTAAAGACATATGAGTTGGAAATGGAGCAAGATGAAGAAATTGAGAAGGTACAGAAGAAGGGTGGATCTATTGCATTGATTGCATCTGTGAACCAACTGGAAGATGACAATGAGGAAGCTGCAAAAGCCACAACTAGTCGAGCTAGTTGTAGAAGTGATGTTAGCAAGGGAAAAGGCAAGATGACAGAGGAAGAAGAATCAGAACCAGCCAACTTGGATGACTTAGATGAGATTGATGAACACATTGCTTTTCTATCAAGAAAATTCTCTAAGTTCAAGTTCAAGAGAAACTCAGAAGCAAGGCCACCAAGGAGAGACTTTCAACCTAACAAAAGTAACTGGATTGAAAAGTCTAAATCTAAATGTTTCAATTGTGGAATGCTTGGTCACTTTGCTGGAGACTGCAGAAAGCCCAAGATTGAGAAGGGCAACAGGAAATTTGAGCCTGTTGATTATAAAAAGAAATACTTTGAACTTCTCAAGCAAAAAGAAAAGGCTTTCATGTCTCAGGAGTATGATTGGGCTGGTAATGGTGAAGATTCTGATGATGATGTTGAGTATGTCAACTTGGCTCTTATGGCTAACATGTTAGGCCGAATACACAATATAATCAAGTATGTATGAGAATAACAATCAAGAACACTGTTTATAAATCAACAAAACTGTAATTATATTAACAGTTTATCTCTTTATGATGTTAATGAATCACAAAGAGCTACTAGGTTACAAGAATAATATTTTCAATAATCGCATCCCTTCTAGGGATAACCTATCTGTGTTTATATAATACACAACTACATACAATCCATCTCTAATTGATATTCCTATAAATTAGCTATACAATTCATATCAATTAAGGATTGCTTCAGTCTTCTATTCCGTCTCCTTAGCTGTATCAATATATTCTGCTTCTTTCCATCTTCAGAATATATTGCTTCTAGAATATTCAATTCAGCACCGACAGCTAATTCAACTATCACCACGTCAGGCTTTAACAAACTCTGACTGGCTTCAATGTAAACTCTGATGATCACCTGTTGCTTAAACACTGATGAACAAACGTCAACAATTATATCTAACAATCTCCCCCAACTTGTGCATAATAAAAATGTACAAGTTAAACAGATAATTGATGATGTCAAAACGTATAACAAATGCAGTGTTTAAAATATGTCAGAGTTTAACTTTAACTTAGAATAGAAAACTTTAAAAACTTACAGTCAGACTTTATTTGATTTCTTGAATATCAGGCACTGTCCTGATATAGTCTGTAAGCAATCTTCTTTCAGCTCTCTCTAACTCAGCAATCATAATCTCTTTCAGCTCCTTCAATTCTGGATCACTTTCATCAGTTTGATATATGGCAGCCCTCAGAGAATATATGTTGTTTCTTCTCATATCATTGCCCAGCCTTATTATAAAGGCTTTGTCAGATTCCAAATTGAATTCCAACACCTTTATTCCAAGAGCTGTAGAGAGCTTTGCACTATTTCTTCTCATCTCAACAAGATTTCCATGAGCATCTTTGTACTTAGGAATGTAAGCACTTGTAATTTTAGCACCACTGAGAACCTTTGCTCTCATCATCCTTCCTCTCAAAACTTCAGCAGCATTTTGAGTCCTTTGATTTCTGACTTTGAGTAGATATAATACATATTCTAACTCTTCGGCCATTTTCAAATGTATATCATTTTCACCTATTCTGTATACTCTGCCATCAGCCATGAAGTATAACATAAAGTCCTTCCTAAGTCCCTTATGATGAATTAACTGAACAGACTCTAGCTTGTCAAGGCTCTCTTGAGTAACCCCAACACCAGGTTCTGCCAGTGATGTTTGATCCATTGGACTGTTATTTATCCTCTTCTCTCTGTGTGAACCTAAACCAGACTTGTCATAAGATTGTTTTCCGTGTACTGTCCTCGTTTGAGAAAAATCCACAGGTTCTAATGTCAGAGTTTCAGGAAGTACAGGTCTTAAGAAACCTTTGAGTTGAGTTTGTACAACTTGAGCCTTGTCAGAGGTTGTCACAACTTTAGTAGCAATATCAACATGAGCAACGTCAGAGGTTGATTTATTTATCCTTGATTCAACTTGAGCAATGTCAGAGGTTGAATAAATCTTCTTTGGTAACTGTTCTTCTTCTACCAGTTTACCTTTTCCTTTGTCATTTCTTGAAATAGTAGGTTTCCTTGAGTATTGCAAACTTTGATCAGAGTTTACATTATCTTTAATAGATATTCCTATCTCTTTTCTCCTTAGAGCTTTACCTTTCTTTATATAAGTACCAGCTTCCATTTTCTTCTGGTGCTCTTCATTTATCATTTTTAATTCAACATCATAATCCTCAACTGTTACCTCACCACCATGCTCTTCTAAAAACATTTTAGTAGCAATTTCCTCATATGTGGTAGGCTTATCAGAGATTATCAAACTTTTGAGTTTTGAACCACTGGCAGAGTTTACATTTCCCTTACCAGATTTTGATCTTCTATCAGAGTTTGATCTTCTTGGTAGTCTTCTATCAGAATTTAATCTTAAACTCTTTCTATCTCCCTTGTTTCTACCATCATTACCATCATCCCTCCGTCTCAGAGCTTGAGTGTCTTTGCATTTGTCACTTGGTACACTCTCCCCCTTTTTGACATCATCAGAAAGTAGTACTGATGTCAACAACTCAATTGCAGTAGAAATTGAAGTCAGTTGGGCAGACATAGCAGTCTGGTTGTCCTCAACTTTCCCAAGCCTCTTCTGAATTTCATCAGAGTCCTTAGCTTGCTTCTTGAACATAGAATTGTAGTAAGCTCTATCATTCTTCAGAGTAAGATCTCTCAGACCAACTTCATTCCTCAAAGCAGTGACTTCCTTATGAGACTCATCAAATCTGTTGTGGAGAGATTTAATTTGAATCACAGTAGCCTTTAGACTTGTAAGAATATCAGGATTTGAAATTGTCTTCACAGAATCACCAAGAAAATCAGCAGCCCTCTGTGCTGAAAAGATACAATCTGCAGCAGCCCATCTATTGTAGTACATATCCTGATAATGCTCAGCCGTAGCACGATTGACCTCTCTTTGCTCATCAGAGTTTGCTTGACTATCAGATATCTCCTCTTGTGAATGATCAGAACTATCATCATCATTATCATTATCTGCTGTATTCTCTGCAGGAACATTCTCAGCAGTAGTTTCAAAATTACCCTGTGCAGCTTCATCAATAACTTTCTCTGCAACAGGTTCTGGAATCTCAGAGTTTGCAGTTTGCATTAACTCTGCTTCTTTTGTTACAACCTCAACAACAGATTGTTGTAGAGCTTCAAGAATAATATCCTCAGAGATTAGCTTGTCAGCAGCCTCTTGTACATTCTCTGCTACAGCCTCCAAACTCTGATCAACTTCCTCACCTTGTTCAGAATTAGCATTGTTTACCGAAAGAACCTCTGTGTGAGAACCCACAGAGTCTTCAATCACTAAGGTGGCTTGATCAGCTTCTACATCCTCAGTATCACAGGTACTGATAGTAGGATGTGCATCTGGAATATCTCCACCAACAAAGAAATCCAGTTTCTCAAAAACTCTGCTGTCAGAATGATCAGCATCTTCCTCAACTACATCATCAGTCTTTGATGTAGGAGCTTCTCTCTCAAAATTCATCATGCCAGCTTCAGAATTTACCCTGTCCTCAGTAGGCACAGGAGTATCAAAAATCTCCTCTTGAAGAACAACTTCAGGAGCTACATTCTCCATAGAAACTCTGTCCATAGTGACAGCTTCATTCTCCTGTAACTCAACTTCAAGATTTTCAGCAACTGTTGAAGAAATATTCTCTGCACCAAAGAGATGTACTGCCACCAGTCTTCTTTTCCTCTGATGAAGAGTTTCATCATCAGTTTCACTTTCCTCATTAGCAGCATCAGACTTTGCCCCGTTGGCCCTTCTTTTCTTTAATCTTTTCTTCTGAGGCATATCATCAGTATTTGATACCCCAGCTTCAGCAGTTGATGGATTCACCCTAGCTGATTTAACAGCTCTTACCTTTGACTTCTTTGACCTCTGTGATGGAGACACAGAAGGTCCAGCTTCAGCGTTTGCTATTTGTTGTTGTTGTGAATCTACTTGAAATTGTCGCACAAACTCAGGTAGCAACAAGACACCGACATCCCCTTTCTTGTTATCCTTATTAGTTAAATCAGAGAATATGCGTTTATGTAATTTAAAACATGGAATCACATCATTCTCAGCTATCTCTACTTCAGAAACACATTCAGAGAATATTAATTGACAAAATCTTGCAAAATAGACTACACCTCTGTTTTCAGTCATTTTCTCACCTATATTATTTAGAACTAGTCTAGCAACATCAAAATTACCTCCATAAAGAAGAGAATACCCGATTTGCAGACTATCAGTGGGAATCGCATCCCAATTCGTGCACTTCTTCCCGAACGCCCTTGTTATGCAGTCGAAAAAGAAACTCCATTCCTTTCTCAAGAGCGGTCGCTTCAACTGACCAAGCTTTGTCAGTGGTCCAGAGTAGCCTATCTCTATCATCATACGAACTAACTCAGAATCTCCAACAGAGATTGTGAAAGCATTAAAGTCCTCAAGGCCCAGAGCATCACGAACAGTAGTTGGAGTAACTACAAACTCTTCTCCTTGAAATTCAAAAATTATGGACGGAGACCCAGACTCTCCTCCATTATCATAAGTACCTGTCTGCCAGAAAGATCTGATTTGAGATGCAGACAGCTTCAATGGTGCGGTGAGAGCAGTTCCAACATCAGAGTTTGACAAGAAACTCTGAATCAAATGAAACGTCTCCGGTGCGTTCTCATTCGCCAAAGGAGCAGCATAGTTATTAGGAACAAATTCTAACCCAGAAGCAGTAAACATTGTAGTAGCCATCAAAAAAGTTTAGAAGAAAGACAGAGAAAAGTATAGAATGGATGCAGTGAAAGTGTTTGAGACAGTGTTTGTGAGTAAAGAAAATGAAGTGTGTAAAAGAATGAACCGTTTATGTGTAGTAAGTTTAAATAATGACTTGTGAAAATTAAAACTGAATCGTTTTAATCCTTACTACACACAGCAGGCGTCTTTGAAAAATGTGTGAGTGGGACAGATGTCAAACATGTATTCGCTGACAGCTGTATATAACAACTTCCAATACACACGCGCAGTAAAAATAGCCATAATTACCGCTTTTCACACTGTTCAAAACACTCAACCTCTCTCTCCTCTGTTTAATACAAATTTGAACCATTTGTACTCATACTCTTTCGAATTTCTAAACAAATGTTGAATCTCAAAATTATAAAATGTCTGAAACAAAGAAATCATTTTAATCATCAGAGATTAAAACAAAATTACCTCGGCGTATTTCACACAATACATCAGTGTTTACCATTTGTCCTTCTTTGTCAATAAACTCTTTTCTCAAACTGTACAGGTGTGAATAATTGTGTGTGCTATAGCAGAGTTTATCGAAATCAGTATTTAGATCATCTCAAAGTGCATAAAATCCACAAACTTAAGCAGTAAAAACTATTTGCCTAAACTCTCATGTAAAACATAAAATCAGATTTTTATATCTAAACTCTGTATTTTGATATCCTTTCATTTGGATATATCTTTTATTCTTCACCCCCTTTATATATATATATATATATATATATATATATATATATATATATATATATATATTTTTTAATTTTTCCAGTAATCAGTGGTTGGCACTAGTCACCAAAAATCAAAGATTTTAGCCCTTATTTCATACAATAAGTTCCTGGATCTTCCTAGGCACAACATGATCTCAAAGGAATTTGTGCTCTTTTTGGCATCTTTTGATTTGAGGGTGAATTATTTACAATTAATAATCAGAGTTTAGACTTTTCATCAGTTAATGCAATTAATTTATGAGAGAAAATGCAAACAGCTAATACAGACTCAGTGTATAGGATGAATAAACTAAGAGATGCTATAAATACAGAGACAGTATCATGCTGTGTTAACTTCCTTCACATTTGAGATCAGAATCTATACAACTCTTAAGGATTCACAATTACTTACTGAGAATTATGTTTCATACAAATTTCTTCATTGGTCCATATGTTTCAGACAAAATTACAATCAGAGTATAGCATTAGACTGTAACTATCAGAGTATGACCAACACTTTATGACTAACAGAGTTTAGCATCAGAGTTTACTTTCAGAGTTTATGGCACTGGTACTCATAACAGTTAATACATGCAAGGAGTCATGAGCATAAAAATCAAACATGTATAGTTTTTGAGTCTAACCCGTATCTCTAGTCAAAACCAGAGATCATTCCAAGTTCATTTACCAATCTTGTAAAAGTAGCTTCACTCAAAGGTTTGGTGAAGATATCTGCAAGTTGTTGGTCTGTAGACACAAAATGAAGCTCAATATCTCCTTCTTCCACATGTTCCCTGATAAAATGATACCTTATGCTGATGTGCTTGGTCATGGAGTGCTGTACTGGGTTACCTGTCATAGCAATAGCACTTTGGTTATCACAATAAATAGGTATTTTAGAGTACCTTAACCCATAATCCAGCAACTGATTCTTCATCCACAGAATCTGTGCACAACAGCTACCAGCAGCTATATACTCTGCTTCTGCAGTGGATGTAGAAATTGATTTCTGTTTCTTGCTATACCAAGAAACCAATCTGTCACCTAAGAATTGACAGCTTCCACTTGTACTTTTTCTGTCTATCTTACAGCCTGCAAAATCTGCATCAGAGTAACCAATTAGCTTAAACTCTGATTCTCTAGGATACCACAAACCCAAGGTTATGGTTCCTTTGAGATATTTGAAGATCCTTTTTACAGCTGTTAGATGAGGCTCTCTGGGATCTGCTTGAAATCTTGCACAAAGATATGTGGCATACATGACATCAGGTCTACTTGCTGTGAGATACAGAAGAGACCCTATCATGCCTCTATAGGTTGTCATATCCACTGTAGCACCTGTGTCTTTGTCGAGCTTTGTTGCTGTAGCCATGGGAGTTGTAGCAGATGAACTATCAAGCATACCAAATTTCTTTAGAAGATTTCTGGTATACTTTGCTTGATTGATAAAAATCCCATCATCTGTTTGCTTGACCTGTAAGCCTAGAAAATAACTAAGCTCTCCCATCATGCTCATTTGATACCTGGACTGCATAAGCTTTGCAAACTTCTTACAAAGTTTGTCATTAGTAGATCCAAAAATAATATCATCTACATAAATTTGAACTAAAAGCAAATCATCACCAGTATTAAAATAAAACAAAGTTTTATCAATTGTACCTCTTGTGAACCCACTTTCTAAAAGAAATTGAGCAAGAGTTTCATACCATGCTCTTGGTGCTTGCTTTAGTCCATACAATGCCTTGGCAAGCCTGTAGACATAATCTGGATGTTTGGAATCTACAAATCCTGGTGGTTGTTCAACAAACACTTCTTCTTCAAGCTTTCCATTGAGAAAAGCACTTTTCACATCCATCTGAAAGACTTTAAACTTCTTGTGTGCAGCATAGGCCAGAAAAATTCTTATGGCTTCCAATCTTGCAACTGGAGCAAAGGTTTCATCATAGTCAATTCCTTCCTGTTGTGAATAACCTTTAGCCACAAGTCTAGCCTTGTTTCTTGTAATCACACCTTCACTGTCAGTCTTGTTTCTGAAAACCCACTTTGTACCTACAATTGATCTATTCTTTGGTCTAGGTACAAGTGTCCAGACTTCATTTCTTTCAAATTCATTTAACTCTTCTTGCATTGCTGTTATCCAGTTTGCATCTTGAAGAGCTTCTTCCACTTTCTTTGGTTCTGTTTGAGACAAGAAAGCATGATACAGACACTCATTATTTGTTGCACTTCTAGTTTTCACACTAGCATCAGGATCTCCAATTATGAGATCAGGTGTGTGTGCCTGTGTCCACTTTCTTGATGTTGGTAAGTGGTTTCTTGCTGTTAGGCCGAATACACAATATAATCAAGTATGTATGAGAATAACAATCAAGAACACTGTTTATAAATCAACAAACTGTAATTATATTAACAGTTTCTCTCTTTATGATGTTAATGAATCACAAAGAGCTACTAGGTTACAAGAATAATATTTTCAATAATCGCATCATTATTGAATCCTCCCCCTTGATCCATGCTCTCCTGATTCATATGTTGACTTTCTGCAGCATCTGAGGCTCTCCCTGAATTGGATGGCTCAGAGTTTAAACTGTCAGAGTTTGAATCAGTTTCCTCAACTGACTCACTTTCTGTGTCTTGTTGAGCTTCTTCACGCTCCCCCTCAACTGGTTCTCTATTTTGTTCAATTTGAGAATTTCCAATTTCTCCAGTATTTACCAGTAGAGGTTCAGAGTATGCTTCGTCAGAGTTTGTCAGAACCGCTTCATCAGAGTTTGTCGGTACTTCTTCATCAGAGTTTGCATCATCAGAAAATAAACCTTCATTTTCAAAGCGCAGTTGATCATATTCATCTAAGTCATCAAGTCCAGTTATTTTCTTGTCATCAAATGACACATGTATAGACTCCATGATCACTTTAGTTCTCAGATTGTAAACTCTGAATGCTTTTGTTGACACTGGATAGCCAACAAAGATTCCTTCATCAGCTTTTAACTCGAACTTAGTCAACTGTTCAGGATGAGTCTTCAACACAAAGCATTTGCATCCAAATATATGAAAATATTTCAAATTTGGCTTCTTATTTTTCACCATCTCATATGGTGTTTTCCCATGCTTGTTGATCAGTGTAGAATTTTGAGTAAAACAAGCAGTTTGAACAGCTTCTGCCCAGAAATAAGTTGGCAATTTTGCTTCGTCAAGCATAGTTCTGGCTGCTTCAATTAAAGTTCTGTTCTTTCTTTCAACTACACCATTTTGCTGTGGAGTTCCAGGTGCAGAAAATTCTTGTTTCACTCCTCTTTCCTTGCAGAAAGCTTCCACTATTGAGTTTCTGAATTCAGTTCCATTATCACTCCTTATTATTTTGACTTTGTACTGTGATCCTTTGTCCAGTAGATTTACATGATCCATCAGAGTTTGAGAAGTTTCATCCTTCTTTGATAAGAAATACACCCATGTATATCTAGTATATTCATCAACAATTACTAGAGCATATTTCTTTCTGCCCATAGACATCACATTCACTGGTCCAAAGAGATCAACATGTAGAAGATGATAAGGTTCTACTACTGAAGATTCAGACTTGCTCTTGAAAGATGACTTCCTTTGCTTGGCCTTTTGACAAGAATCACATAGGCCATCTAAGCTGAGTATTGATTTGGGAAGTCCCCTTACAAGATCCTTTCTTATTAGGTCATTAATGTTGTTCAAATTGAGATGAGAGAGCTTCTTATGCCAGTTCCAACTCTCTTCATTTGACATTCTTGCAGTCAGACACACTGTTTTTCCATCAGAGTTTGTTACCAAACTTGCTTCATAAATGTTGTTGTGCCTGTGTCCAACTAGAACAACTTTTCCAGTAGATTTACTGATAACTTCACAGTGTTCAGTATGAAAATCTACATGGTTTCCTCTATCACAGATTTGACTCACAGATAGCAGATTATGCTTGAGTCCTGAGACTAGAGCTACATTTGTTATGATGACACTTCCAAGATTTATATTGCCATATCCCAGAGTAATTCCTATGTTGCCATCTCCATAGGATACCTTTGGGCCAGCTTTCTCCTCAAAATCTGATAGCAGGGCTTTATTTCCAGTCATGTGTCCTGAGCATCCACTGTCCAAGATAAGGGTGCTCTCTTTTATGCCTTGCAATCACAAACAAACACTAAGTGTTAGTTTAAAGGACCCAGACTTGCTTGGATCCTTTGTCTTTCTTAACAGTGTTAGCTTTTGCAGCGGAATCACTATCAACAGAGTTTAAACTAACATTGTCAGACTTTACACTTGCAGAGTTTGCCCTAACCCACTTCAAGTTGGGCTTTGGCTCATAATAGTTATGATAAATAGCATGATAACTCTTACAAGTATAAATAGAATGCCAAGTGCTCCCACAGTGTGTGCATAAAGTCTGTGGTTTAACCCTTACATAATCATTCTTTACTCCTGATTTAGAAGGTAAAGAATTAATATCTTTGTTCTTATTGCAAAATCTAGCAAGATGGTTAGAACTACCACAGTTATAACATGTTTTCCTTGGAGCAGCAGCAGTAGGCAAATGATTATTTCTTTTATTTATGCCTATCTTTCCATTCCTATTCTTCTTGGACCCTTTTGGTTTCATGGCAGACTTTACCTCTTTTAGCTTATGATTGAACTGTTTTCCTGTCATTAAACCAACATTAACCTGTTTTTCACAGACTTTTATTGGTTTTCTAACAGCTTCTATTTCCATTAGATTTTCTGTTATAATATTTTCCTGTCTTTCACAGGTTTCATCTGATTCCATATCAGCTTCTCTTACTACAACAGATTTTAACTTAGTGGACTCTGGAACAAATTTCACAGGTTTAAGTTGTGGTTTAACCTTAACCTTGTCTTTAAACCTAAGTTCATCATTTTCACAATAACCTAAACCTACAGAATCTGTTTGAAACACTTGATGAGTGTCTCTTCCAGAGTTTGTCCAAGTCTTGATTATTTTTATTTCTTTTTCTAGATCAGATTCTAGTTGCCTATATCTTTTGAGCAACTCCTGTTCAACATAAACAACATCATCTCTTTCTTTTTGAATCTGCTTCATATTTTCAAGTTCTCCTTCAAGAAACTTGTTTCTATCTTTAAGACTAAAATTCTCAGATTTAATTCTCTCATTTTCTAAAGTCTGATCCCTATAACTAACATGTACGCTTTTCAGATATACTCTTAACTCAGATATATTATCAGTATCATAAGCATAAGTAGTTAGGGGTACCTTATTTTCAGATGATTCAGTCTCATCTTTGACAGTTGCCATAAGAGCATAATTTACTCCATCATCAGAGTCTGAAGTATCTGCCCAGTCTTTGCCTTTAGAGATGAGTGCTTTCTCAGATTTTCCTTTCTTGCACTCCGGGGCATAGTGACCCATCTCCTTACACTTGTAGCACTGGATTTCAGATTTATCCTTCTTGCCAGACTTGGTCTCCCTTCCATCAGACTTTCTAAAACTTTTCCTTTCAGAGTTTGAATCTTTCCTTGAGAATCTCTTTCCTTTCTTGAAGTTCTTGAATCCCATTTTCTTGAAGGTTTTCACCATCAATGCAGCCATTTACATCATCTGTTCTTCATCATCCTCAGAGTCAGAAGCTTCATCAGAGTTTGAGTCATCATCAGAGTTTGATGACTCACTTTCAGATTTAATGACTAAAGCCTTTCCCTTGGCTTTCTTCCTTGATGATTCCTTCTTGATGGGCTTCTCCTCAACTTTGAGAGCAACAAATTTTGTCTTCTTGATTGATCTTCTGTTTCTTTGTTCTATTTCCAATTCATGAGTTTTCAGTAACCCATAAATCTCATCAAGTTCAGGTTCAGCAAGTTCGTAATTATCTCTTATAGTTGTTGTCTTCAAATCCCATCTTTCAGGTAAAGATAAGAGAAATTTGAGATTTGATTCTTCAAGATCATATTCTTTATCAACTAGAGATAAATCATTCAGCAGTTTACAGAATCTGTCATATGTCTCAGTCAAGGTTTCATTGGCTCTTGAATCAAAGTGCTCATACTCCTGAGTGAGTATTGTTTTCCTGTTCTTCTTTATAGCAGTGGTTCCTTGACACCTGACTTCCAAAGCATCCCAGATTTCTTTTGCAGTTTTGCAACCAATTACTCTGTTAGACATAACATTATCTAAAGCACTGTGGAGAAGATGTCTAACCTTTGCATCTTTTGCAATTGATGAGATGTCCTCAGGAGTCATATCTTTCTTTTCCTTTGGAACAGTCTTTTGTTCTTGACCATCAACAACAGGAGACAATTTAGTCGGCATATGAGGACCATCATAGATTCTGTCAAGATATTCTGGATCTGTAGCCTCCAGAAACATGGTCATCTTCACCTTCCAAATTGGATACTCCACTGGCCTAAGAATTGGAACCCTGATTGTTTCATATCGACTCACAGAATTAGGCTTAACCTGTTCAACCTTGGGAGGAGCTTGATTTTCTTCAGACATGATTATTACTGTGTTTGAATCATCAAACTGTATATATTAAACAGCCTAGGCTCTGATACCAATTGTTAGGCCGAATACACAATATAATCAAGTATGTATGAGAATAACAATCAAGAACACTGTTTATAAATCAACAAAACTGTAATTATATTAACAGTTTCTCTCTTTATGATGTTAATGAATCACAAAGAGCTACTAGGTTACAAGAATAATATTTTCAATAATCGCATCCCTTCTAGGGATAACCTATCTGTGTTTATATAATACACAGCTACATACAATCCATCTCTAATTGATATTCCTATAAATTAGCTATACAATTCATATCAATTAAGGATTGCTTCAGTCTTCTATTCCGTCTCCTTAGCTGTATCAATATATTCTGCTTCTTTCCATCTTCAGAATATATTGCTTCTAGAATATTCAATTCAGCACCGACAGCTAATTCAACTATCACCACGTCAGACTTTAACAAACTCTGACTGGCTTCAATGTAAACTCTGATGATCACCTGTTGCTTAAACACTGATGAACAAACGTCAGCATTTATATCTAACATAACAATCATGAGCAGGAAGCAAGCTCCTCAAGCAACCAGGTAACAATTACTAATCTTTCTGAGCTTTCTAAAGAGGAATGCGATAGTGCAGTAAATGAAATGTCTACTGTACTATACAATCTGCGTGTTACTCTTAAATCACTTACCAAGGAGAATTCAAGGATTAAAGAATCAAATCCGCTCTTAAGTGATAGAAATGCCATGTTAGAAGCACAGCTCATTGAGTTTGAGAAAATGAGATGTGTTAGTAGGGATGCTAAGCTGGAACTTGAGAAAGTATTAAAGAGGGAAGAAATTCTTAAAACACAACTAGAGATAGAACAGAGTGTGATTGCAAAATGGAAAGATTCCAGGAATGTTGCTAGCAACATCATTAATGTTCAAGGTGTGGAATCTTTCTGTGAGCAATCATGGAAAAAGAACAAGGAGAAACTAGGGTATGCTGTTGAAACCTTAGAATCAGAATCAGAGTCAACAAACAACAATGATCATTTGTTGAAGGTTGATACGTCAACGGAATGCAATGTTTCGTTGACAGATGAACCATCAACCGATCATGCTGTTTCGTTGACAGAGAAAAAGAAAGTAGAACTCACTAGACTTAATGAAAAGTATGGTCCTGTCACCAAGAACTTTGTTCAAGGTGAGTCTAGTAAATCAAAGAAAGTTGAGAAGCCTGTTGAAAGAGCTAATGTAGGTCACTTGTCTAACAAGCAATTGAAAGACAAGTTAGAGAAAGTTCAAGTTGAGACTAAAGGTAACAAAAAGAATAACAGAAATGGAAAAGTAGGGATTAACAAGCACAATAATTACACACCTGATAAATATGCACCTAGAAAGACATGTGTTAATTGTGGTAGTGTTAATCATCTATCTGCTAATTGCAAGTCTGTTAAGAAACCTGCTAATGTGAGAATGCCTAAGTCTACATTGAATGATTCTATACCTGCAATGCCTGTTATGCCTAACATGTTTGCTCCATATGCACAGTATCAAAATCCATATGCTGGTATGTCATTTGTGCCTAACCCTTACATGAATATGTTTAACATGCCACAAATGCCATGGAATAACATGTTTGTTCCTCCATCTATGCATGCTGAGAATGAAACTGTGAGCAACCCTCAAAGATCAACACAAGTGAAAAATGATCTGAGAGGGAAATCAAAGGCTAACAAGACAGGACCCAAGGAAACTTGGGTACCAAAATCAACTTGATTTGGTTTGTTGTGTGCAGGGAGACAAAAGGAATCTTTGGTACTTGGATAGTGGTTGTTCAAGACACATGACTGGTGATTCTACCCTGCTCACAGAGTTTCAGGAAAAAGTTGGCCCTTGTATTGCTTTTGGAGATGACAGCAAAGGCTACACAAAGGGATATGGCTTGATTTCAAAAGAGAATGTCATCATTGATGAGGTTGCATTGGTGGATGGTCTTAAGCACAACCTGCTTAGTATCAGCCAACTTTGTGACAAAGGATTTTTAGTTACTTTTTCAAAAGAAGCCTGTGTTGTTTCTAAGGTAGGAAACAACAATGTGGTCATGACTGGATTCAGAAGAGGGAACGTGTACATTGCTGACTTTAGCAGCACAAGTCCAGACACCATCACATGTCTTTTCAGCAAGGCAAGCAAGGATGAAAGTTGGCTGTGACACAAGAAATTATCTCATCTGAATTTCAAAGTCATGAATGATTTGGTAAGGAAAGATCTTGCTAGAGGAATTCCACAGGTAGAATTCTCCAAGGATGGTTTGTGTGATGCCTGTCAAAAAGGGAAACAAAAGAAGGCATCATTCAAAAGCAAGACAGAGTCATCAATTGTTCAACAGCTTGAGTTGCTCCACATGGATTTATTTGGCCCTGTAAATGTCATGTCAATTTCAAAGAAGAAGTATTGTCTTGTGATTGTTGATGATTTTTCTAGATTTACATGGACTTTCTTTTTGCACTCCAAAGATGAGGCAAGTGAAATCATTATCAATCACATCAAGATGGTAAGCAATCATCCTGATTTCAAAGTGAGAAGAATTAGGAGTGACAATGGGACAGAATTCAAGAATTCAAGCATGAAAGTGTTCTGTGAAGAAAATGGTATATTGCATGAGTTTTCAGTAGTTATTCAAGCATGGAAAAATAGAACACTTATTGAAGCTGCAAGGACAATGCTAGATGAATCAAAGTTACCTACTTATTTTTGGGCTGAGGCAGTCAACACAGCTTGTTTCACTCAAAATATTTCTTTGATTAATCAGGCCAAGGGAATGACACCTTATCAACTACTCAAAAGAAAGAAACCACTATTGGATTTTCTTCATGTCTTTGGTTGCAAGTGTTTTGTTCTGAGAAATCAAGCTGAGCACTTGGGGAAATTTGAAGCAAAGGCAGATGAAGCAATATTTGTGGGTTATGCAGCAGGGAAAGCCTACAGAGTCTACAATCTCAGAACCAACATTGTCATGGAATCTGTACATGTTGTTTTTGATGATCTCAAAATTCAGGGTCTCTGTGATGAAGGTTTCCATGAAAGTCTCTCTTTTGAGAATGAGGAAGGAGAACAAATGGATCATGATAAGACTATTGAGAAACAGTCCAAAGTTGTTGTATCTAGCACAGATGAAAGCAGCAGTGAAGATGAAATTGCTGCATTAAGATTGAAAAGAATAGCTGCTAGTAGACCAAATGGTCATTTCGTTGACAGTCAGAATGAGCGTTTCGTTGACAGTCAAAATGGACATTCCGTTGACAGTCACAGAAATGCTTCCAGGAGTGATCAATTAGGGACAACACACTCAGGGGGAGTTTCTCAAGGACAAATATCTAATCAAGGCAATCATGATCATGAAGCTACTTCTTCAAGAGCAAATCTACCTCCCTCAAGAAAATGGACTAAAGATCATCTCTTTGAACTTATTATAGGTGATGTTTCTTCAAAAGTTCAAACTAGAAGAGCAACTCAAGAGGAATGTCTATATAGTAGCTTTCTGTCTCAAGAAGAGCCAAAGAAAGTTGAGGATGCACTTCTAGATCCAGATTGGGTTTTGGCTATGCAAGAGGAGCTAAACCAATTCGAGAGGAACAATGTTTGGAAGCTGGTGCCCAAGCCTAAAGACAGGAGTGTAATAGGCACAAAATGGGTGTTCAGAAACAAGATGGATGAAAATGGCATAGTCACAAGGAACAAAGCTAGATTGGTTGCAAAAGGCTACTCACAGGAAGAGGGAATTGATTTTGATGAAACCTTTGCTCCTGTTGCAAGACTAGAAGCAATAAGGATTTTCCTAGCCTATGCAGCCCATGCCAATTTCAAGGTCTTTCAAATGGATGTGAAGAGTGCTTTTCTGAATGGGGAACTGGAAGAGGAGGTGTATGTGAGTCAACCTCCTGGCTTTGAAGATGATGATTTTCCAGAGTATGTGTACTTTCTCCTCAAAGCACTCTATGGTTTGAAACAAGCACCTAGAGCCTGGTATGACACATTGTCGCAGTTCCTTCTTGAGAATCACTTCACTAGAGGTACTGTAGATAAAAC
Source organism: Heracleum sosnowskyi (assembly GCA_030848705.1). Lineage (NCBI taxonomy): Eukaryota > Viridiplantae > Streptophyta > Magnoliopsida > Apiales > Apiaceae > Heracleum > Heracleum sosnowskyi. The sequence goes on from CM061235.1 coordinate 61,395,632, forward strand.
TCTTTTTCATAGGATTGTGAATGGCTCTACAATACTTGTTCAAATTTATGTAGATGACATAATTTTTGGGTCTACAGATGAAAAACTTTGTCAAAAGTTTGCCAAGCTTATGCAAAGTAAGTATGAAATGAGCATGATGGGAGAATTAACTTATTTTCTTGGTCTTCAAGTAAAGCAAGTTAATGAAGGCATTTTCATTAGTCAAACCAAGTACATTAATGATTTGTTAAAGAGGTTTAACTTAATGGAATGCTCTCCTGCCAAAACACCCATGCCTACTGCCACCAAACTTGAATTGAATACTAAGGAAAAATCTGTGGACATTTCAAGTTACAGAGGCATGGTTGGCTCACTTTTATATTTAACAGCTAGTAGACCTGATATTATGTTTGCTACATGTCTATGTGCTAGATTTCAGGCTGATCCTAGGGAATCCCATTTAGTTGCTATTAAAAGAATTTTCAGATATCTCAAAGGAACACCAAACCTTGGCATTTGGTATCCTAGAGAATCTGGTTTTGAACTAATTGGTTATTCAGATGCAGATTATGCAGGATGTAAAATTGACAGGAAAAGCACAACTGGAACCTGTCAATTTCTAGGAAACAAGCTTGTATCATGGTTCATCAAGAAACAAAACTCAGTTTCCACCTCCACAGCTGAGGCTGAGTATATTGCAGCTGGAAGTTGTTGTGCACAGATTTTATGGATGAAAAACCAACTACTTGATTATGGATTAAGAGTTGAGAAAATTCCTATTTTCTGTGACAACACTAGTGCCATTGCCATTACTGAGAATCCAGTGCAACATTCAAGGACCAAGCACATTGACATCAAGTACCACTTTATTAGAGAACATGTTATGAATGGTACTGTGGAGTTACATTTTGTTCCAAGTGAACAACAACTTGCAGACATCTTTACCAAGCCACTTGATGAATCCACATTCTCAAGATTAGTAAGTGAGCTAGGTATGCTAAATTTCTCTTAATTATTTTGAGATTTTTGCAAGTTAAAATGCAGCCAGGAATTTGCTATAATTTTTCTGTGAATTGATTTTCTCAGGAAAAGGTGAAATTTTGCCTAAGTCAAAATTACTATGTCAACGAAACGCACCATTTCGTTGATAGTCTTAGCATTTTTCTGGGTGTTTCGTTGATAGCTCTTTTATATCAACGAAACGCAGCTTTATCAACGGAATAGAAGGGACCTAAAATTCCCAATTCTGATTCGTTGATGTAGCGCTTTTTAATCTGAACCGTTGAAATTGCACGTTCTTTATCACGATCTATACATACACCCCTGTAAGTATAAATCGTGGTAATATTTAATTCTAACGGTTACTTTTTAAGCCAATCAGGTAATTTAGATTAATTATTGGACTTAATTTCTGAGAATTTTTGGGGGAGTATTTAAGAAATTTCAATTTCTTTATTTCATTTCTACCTGTTCTCAAAAATTCCAAAAGTTTTTCTATCTTCTTCTCTCTAACAAGCAATACAGCTCGAAGCTTTTCCTCACTCAACAATGGCACCCATAGTCAAGCTTATGTCTGCTGGTGGGTTCATCTATGAGAAGAACAATTCTATTCCATTTGTTGTTAAGGAGAGTCCAAACAGCATCTTTTTCAAGATGATGGACTTCATGAGGAACTGTAAGTTGAGCTATGCGATGTTTCACTCTACACCACTCTACAATGAAATAATCGAGGAGATTTGGACCTCATGTGAGTATAGTGGAACAAACTGCACACTGCAATTCACTCTTCAAGGTAATGAGTACATAGTTAATTCTGATGTTTTGCAAGCATGTTTACATATTCCTGATAATAACTGTGATGCTTTGCCTACTAACACTGAAATAACTACCGTGCTAAATTCTATAAACTACTCTTTGCCTATTGATAACTTAGGTAGGATAATTAGGAGAGGTTTGGTTAGGGAATACATCTATTTAGCTGATGCATTCATTAAGGTCTTTTCTGGAAAGATTAGTAATTTTGATGCATTAACTAACTCTATGTTAATTCTCCTAACCATGCTTCTAAATGATAGATATTATAACTTTAGCACCCAACTTATGTATGAAATTGGTGCTAAGTTGGGTGATAAGGCAAATAGGAAGAAAAATATCTATTATGCAAGGTTTCTGAGTGCTTTGTGCAAGAGAAGAGAGTATTGACAGACATACTGAGGCTGAACCACAATGGTGATGTTCCAGTGGTGTATCTGCCAATCATTGAGGTAACTACTGCTATCCCTGTTAGTATAGTTGTTACTTCCATTGTTTCATCCAACCCAGTTGCTATGGAGTCTGTAGCTGTGACCCAACAGGCTCCTGCCCCAGCAACAAAACCAAAATCAAAGAAATCCTCCAAGCCAACCTCAGGTGCTTCTCAAAAGGCACCTGTTGTAAAAACTACCACACAACCTAAGGGGAGTGAGTCTGGAGTTGTGACAGGTGAGGGAAGGGGTGAAAGTCAAAGAAACCCCAAGAATAAGTGTAAGACCCCAGATTTTGGGTAGAATTAAAACTTTTATTATATGTTGATGTAAATATGGATAGTGGCAATGACTTTGAGAATCAAGTTATGAAATGAATATGAATTTCGGTTTTCAAACATTTTGAGAATAGTAAGAATGGACTGAACATATAAATAAGAACAATCAATCTGGAAGATAAAAATACAATACTCCAGGGAAGGAAAGTATTTTTATGTCATCCAAATCAATATCTGGAATACATCCGACAACTCCGTAAACAAGATAGCGTATGCCCGAGAAAGCACTAGAACGTTTTCTAAGTGCAAAGAGTAAAGAGAAAATAGATCAGGAATATTGGAACGGATTTTGATCCAAAGGATTATAGAAAAACCACTGATGAATAGTAACTCTTCATTTAAAAGTTTTTCAGACCACCCTATATGCGGGACGATATAATAAACTTTCAAAGTCGCATTAGTGATCTACGATGGAAATAAAAGAATGCAGAAGCTGTCAGAATCGGAAAAATAGCATTTTTCGCTTTCTCCGAAATTTCACCAAAAACGGACTAAATAATTATTATTTGAGGATATTTAAGGATTTAAATTATTAATTCCATGGATATGGATTTGATAAATGAATTAGAAGTATCGAGAACGATTTCGGTAAAATACCTCGATAGAACCCTCGAGAAACCTTGCGAGCGTTCTACGAAATTAAATGAACCAGAAAAGCTACTTTATCCCAAGCCAATGCATGCTTGCCAAGTGTCAAGACAAGAAGAGACCAAGGGTGATGACTCACCACATTGGATAAATATCAAGTAATTAAACAAGAAAAGAAAAAGAAGAATTCTCCACCTTGAAGAAAATTCGGGAGAGAAGAAGAAAGAAAATGGAGGAGAAAGAAATGCTTATAACTTGAGATTCCGTTGTCCGTTTTTGGCGTTCCACCACTCAAATCGAAGCTCTCGAGAAGCTCTACGCAACCATGGTAAGCGCTCGCCTCACCTCTGTGATTTACCCTTCGATTTCAGTGAGTAACAGTTGGAGAAGATGATGAATAGTAACTTGTATTTTGCTTTGTTGCTTTTGATATTGAGTTTTTGGCTTCCAAAGGTTGTATTAAGCAAGGATCTAAGATTACATAAGGAATATAGCAGCAAGAAAGCTTGGAGGAAGGTATAAACCTCTGCCCCTTTGAGTTTTATATGAGTTTTAAAGTGGTTTTGATGTTCATGTAAAGTTAAGATCATGATTAAGTGATTTAGTGATTATTTGGATTTGTTTGAATGTGTAAAATGATGGGTGTTGGATTTGAGCCTCCCCACTGATCTTAGAGGTGTATGATGGTTGTTTGTTGAGGTTGTAGATGTATGTTATGCCCGGTGTGGCTTGGTTATGTTGTGACAAAATAGGATTATTCGGTTTTAAGCCGTCGTAATGCCCGATTTTCGGTAACTCTATAAACTGCCTAGAATCAGAAAACCTAACTGCCTCTTTTGGTTCATTTATGAACATGAGTGTGTAGAGATTTGTTTCTAGTTTACGTGAGCGCAAGAATCATGTCATTACGATTTACGGTTTATGAGATATGACCATTTTAGTGAAAGTGGTTCAAGGAATGAGATTGCAGAAATGTACCAACTTTGTGGCTATGCTTGAGACCCTTAAAAGTTGTTTTAAAATATGAAATTTTGTATTGAAGTGTCAAGGGCAGTTACGAAGGTTTGTACGAAGGTTTCGAGTCCAAAAGATTATTTTCTGATTTTATAAAAATGTGTTAGCCGAGGTTGCGCAAGTGAAAACCACTAAGAGCATGACTTAGGAATCAATGTTGAAAATGGTTAAGTATAACTTGTATTCGAGGATCGATTTCGGACTAAACCTACGACTGAAGTAATTGTCGACTAAACATGGACTTAGTATGAGCCTATAACGAGCTAGTAATGCCTTGGTTGTGTTTCGCTTACGTGTTTAAGCATAGAGTACAAGTGGATTATCCAGGGGATTAATCGTGCGTTTTCTTTGACTTTGTCTAGATTGTCCGGCATCGTCGCGAACCCCTATCACTTCTCGAGCATCAGGCAAGTTTACTAAACCTTACTCTATTATTCAGAGTATGTATATTTTCCTATGTTCAATACTTGTGTATTCCCAATTTATATACCAAATCTTTGTTGCAAGTATTGTGGCAAGTTTTCTAAATCTATACTTTGAAGTATTGATTATATATTACTGCTGTTGCCATGTGTGGAGTTATACAGTTGTGCGATACATGTTATATATTGTATAAAAATAGAGTTTGATTTGGGTTTATATATGAGCTTTGAGATAAAGTAGTTATAAACCGGTATACCTTGTAGCTCTAGAGATAAGAGCATACTTCTTGTTTTCGACTCTAGACCGGGAGTCAGTATTTGAGATATGGAGATAGCCGTGGAAACCCGGAGGGATTCCAGCGGCAGTGTACTAATTATTTTGAGGACTGCTATTATTAAACATTAATTATATTTCTAGAAAGTATTAATTACCTGGAAATGATTTGAGGAATGTTATTTGAATATTACCTCATTCGAATGTTATTACTTGGAAATGATTTGGTAATTGGCTTATAAGCTAGATATGGGATATCAGTTATAAGCCAGGTTTTTATAAATGCCCTAGTTAAAGGGCGTATGATTTTATTCTTTAGACCGGAAGTAGATATATTTTCGGTATATTTTAAATGATTATTTTTCCGATAAAGATATCGGGTAACGGTTATTCGAGGATTTTTTGACTTAGAGAATATTATTTATATTTATTTGAGGATTATTGACTTTAAGAATATTATTGTAAATATAATTTAGGAATATTCATTCGAGGATTAATTATTTATTTAATGAATATTATGTAGAATATTCATTCAAGGTTTATTTACTTAATGAATATTATTTTTGAATATTCATTTACTGATTATCTATTTAAGGATTATTTATTTAAGGACTATTTACCTAATGAATATTACTTTTGAATATTCATTTGGGTTTTATTTATTTGATGAATATTATTTTCAAATATTCAATGGAGATTATTATTTAATGAATATTATTTTGAATATTCATTCGAGGTTTATATTATTTTGAATATTCATTCGAGGTTTATATTATTTTGAATATTCATTCGAGGTTTATATTATTTTGAATATTCATTCGAGGTTTATATTATTTTGAATTATTCATTCGAGGTTTATTAGTTAATGAATATTATGTAGGATATTCATTTAATCCTCATTTATTTAATGGATATTATTTCTAAATATTCATTCATGGTTTATTTACTTAATTAATATTATTTTCGAATATTCATTTGAGGGTTTACTATTTAATAAATTTTATTAATTGTTTTAAATCAAAAGAGGTTCCCAAACCAATGTTTTCCACTTAAGTCCGTCTTTTAAGAGGATTTAAATGCTCGCTCAACTATCAAAAATATGGGAAACCTGATTTAAGTAACTGCTATTCATTTTAAACTCTCAACTCAAAACTGTCGGGGGACAGATATTTTCTCAAAGCAATTTAGTTGCTGCAAGTTAAATATTGTGCTACCACCTCAACGCTCGAGGGGTAAATTCCTGGAACAAGTCGATATCCATTAACAAGCATCGCTTGGGAAATATTGGAGAATCTTCCTTTCCAACCTAGATATGACTACTGAGTGGAGTCGTATCAACAAGTATTACACTTGGGGAAAGGGAGACGATCTTTACGTTTCAGAGTCATGGATTTCATCTGAACTAGGAGCATGTGTAAGAGGTCGAGTCGCGCCGATCCATCACCTTATTGCCCCAAATGGGCCGGGAGATCCAGAAAGGCGGTAGACAATGTCAGGCTGTCGTGATACTTCCATCTACATGTAGAAAACATATTTTTGTTGTACAACCTGCTACTAATCATAGTAAGGTTGGTACGACGGGCGCGGAGAACGCTCCAGTATTGGTTCATCATCCATTTTGGATAATTCTGCAACATGTACTGAAAGGGACCACGGATGACACCCGTGGTACAGGTTTACCGGTCATGTTGGCAGGGGGTCGAAAAGTGTTCAAAATAAAGTTACCATGAATCCTTGCAACTTCATCTGTTATGAGTTATGACTCTGATAATATATGCATAAGTAAATCTTGGGTTACGGAGATATGATATTAATTTTCCTCGTAACTTCATCTTTTATATCATTTGACTCTGTGGATACCTTACATAATATGAGTTATGGTAAGGGAGTTGTTTATACTGAATCACCTTATAACTTCATCTTTTAAGTTATGTGTTGATATTCTGCTTATATAGCAGATATTTTTCGGAAAGGTTATATTTGGTTTACTTTGAAACCTCATCTTTTATACTAGAAACTTGTTCATAATATAGCAAAAGTTTGCAGAAATATTATGAAATGATATTTGAAATACAATAATGGTACTATTTTTGGGAATACATTCTGATAAGGAAATAATTTCAGTATCGAGATATTTTGACAAACTATTGTCTTATACCCGCTTATTCTGGGTTGAGTTAAAGGCAGAATTATGCCTTACTTTTATTACCTTGCTGAGCTATCGCTCACTCTTGCTATTGTTTTATATATATTATATAGCAGCGAAGCAGGATGCCAATGGGTCGGCACCTACCCCGCAAGGCGTTTCCATAAATAGTTTCTAGCAGTGATCCCGAAGAGTAGTACGAACCAATCGAATCAGGCTACAGCTTTTGGTATTCAACTTATGTATAGATATGAATGGTATGAGAGGATTGTGAGCATCAGAAGACTAAGTTGGTAATGTAACATTACTTAGAAATTGTATCAGTGACAAATTCAAAAGACATTTGGGTATTGTAATAAAAATTATTTATTCTGCAGTTGTTGTATTGTGTCGTTTCTGAGACTCTAACCTGTGTGTGTGTGTGAGACATATGTTGTGGGGTCATGAGCAGGTGAATTATGAAGGGTGTGAGTAATACAGGTAAGGCAATGAATACATGGATTGTGACAACCCTAGATCCCTGACCCCGGATTTGGGGCTGTTACAGAGATGGTATCAGAGAGCTAGGTTACAATCCTCAGAAACGATAGGAGATCGAGTCTTACAATACCCTTAATAATGATAAGGACATCTAGAGCTCAAATTAAGTTCGTAGTCGGGTTAGAGGACATGACCCTGACTGTTTAAGATGAAGCCCGAGAAGGGACTTCTTCTGGGAAACCGTACTTAGGACTTCATGGTTAGTCACCTCGACTCGTAGGAGTTATAGATTGATGGGACTCTGAGATACCTGACCCCGAGGCCTTCGAGTAGGCAATTGATGATGCGTTCCTTGAAATGAACGGACACCCGATAAAGGAAGGTCCATAGGAGGATCTAGAGGAAGACCCCATGGTGGGTCAAGGAAAAAGTCTAGTAGAGAACGTGTTGATTGATAAAGATGTGGTATGTTACTTGAGGTCGTATAATAGGACCAGACGAACCTTCAGAGGATAAATAGGTGCCGATACGAGAGTTTAGGATCGTTATGATTCATCAAGAGATATGACAAAGAAAATGGAGTAGAGTCTCCAAAGCAGAAGAGGTAGAGGCAGTATAGCCAGTATCAGTGGATTGATTCGACTTGAACGAAACCTGTTACTCGTGATCGGTTATAGTTGCCCATAAGGAGGCGGCATACGTAAGAACCAAGATGTTCAGATTTTCATGAACGATCAAGGGTACTTAGTTGCCTAGAATAGTGAAAGGAATTGCTTTGGCTATGAGGTTTCAATCCCCCACGACCAGCGATTCCACTGGAAAGAGTGTCTATTACATCATTGAGGGATTTTATTATCTCAAGGAGAATTTTGGGTATATGTACCATGCAAATGATATTGTAAGACAAGCACGCTAAGACGGAATCGAGAACGAGATTTACCACCCTCAGGAAACCAGGGAGGAATTATGAGGATAAAACAGAAAGGTCGGAGATCAGATCCGAGCATTATTAGTAGGTAAATAGATTGATCAAGTTTCCCTGATTTTGGAAAGAAATTCAGCAAATTTTGGCAAACCTTGTCTTTCTGATTACCAGAGAATGTCACCAAAGAGAGTGGAAATTAGAGCGAACCCTGTGGATTGGGTAAGATAGCTGTTATATGGGTTGGTGGACAGACCCTGATTGCTATAATTGATTGTAGAGATAAAATGATGAAGTTGAGATTGGACGGTAAAGGCGAAATATATTTAAGGACCAAGATGGACTGAGAAGTTCCGGGATTGACTCAAATGAAAAGGCTATTGTGCCAAAAGTGTTAAGCTTAGGTAGCACACGGGATTGATATGGGAGAAGGAATATTAGATATAAGGATGATTGAAATAGAGACCGGATTTAAGCATGTAGATTCTAACGATCTTCCGGAGTACCGCCCAGTCGACATGAGGAATTGTCATTGCTATGGGCGACAACAGTATCGAAGTCTTCTAATAGAACAGAACGCTTACTTGAGATGTTTGCGCCTAGTCGAATAGAATTCCCTGCAGTTGCAAAGGTCGATGGTTGAATCCTTAGCGACTATTATGAGTCGGCAATAATGTAAGTATCGAGCACCTTAGGGTATGCATGAAGAAGAAAAGCTTTGGAATGGAACAATTATCCATTAGAGGAGCCGACATAAAAGGCATCCGTAGAGACCTTGGTAATACCCTCCCCATTTGCAAATTATGTGGGGTACCTCCCCAATCTATGATCTATCTTGACCTCTCTCCAGGAAAGAATTCTGATAAAGGGTATATTCCCTTTTCGAAGTTATTTTATAACACTTGTGCTAAACCATATTCAGTTTCACTTGTGCCAGAGGCTGTCACAATGCCTACTTTCAGGTTTTCGAAGCCCTGCCAAATGATGTTATTTAAGCTTTCACTTTTCTTCAAATAATGAATGACCCTATGGTGATACATCACCACTTGTTTGTTAAGTACCAGTATCTTGTGGTTATTCTTTTATTTATATTTTCTTTGGAAAACCGCACCTTTGGAATCTGTTCAATTTTAATCCAAGGTGTTCCTTTGAGAAATATTGTCGAAAGGCGATAATCATTAAATTGATCTCGAATTGCTTTCATACTTTTCAACTTCCACTGAGACGAACAACCCTATACTTATAGGGGCTACAAGGACTATCTGTCTGTGTGATAGAAGTCGGATGGGACGCCATCACTTGTAAGTTATGAAATACAAGAAGGCTAATTACCTTTAGTAATGTCTCAATTGAGGCACACAACGTTGAGTTCTTATGATCATGTTGATCTCTCGGTAAATTCTCTTACCTCCAATAAGGTTACCTTAAAACTCATAACCTTATGATCACCAGTGTGTGACGTTTTCCTTGATATGGGAGCTGTCTTTTCAAGGCCCCATAATTTTGTTATCCTTATTGAATTTCAAGGGAAGGCCTACCAGGTCAAATAAGTCAAAAATTCGCTGATAGGAATTAGATTCGCGACGAAATCGCCTATGTCAGGAGCGAATCCCTAAGACGAATAGAATGTTAATGACATATCAATGAAATTGGTTTATTCTCCCAAGGATATTATGATAATGGAAAGCGTGTCAATCGATATATGTGAAAGAAATAACGATGTGCCGTGAACTCCAGTGACAACGGTGTTAGATAGATACCCTATAGTGGAATTGAGATTTTGGAGGAGTTCTTACGAATGGACACTACCTCTGGGTTAGCAAGATAAGTACTGACGATGGAGTCAAAGGGAGCTGGTATTGTGACTTGGGAGAGGTGCAGCAGGAATAATTTCCGGAAATATATGGAGACCCGGATGGAAATGAAAGTTAAAGAGTTAAAACAAGAAACCATGACTGTGACCGAGTATGAGGCCAAGTTTTTCCGAATTATTGAGGTTTGCTCCGGAGTTTGTGAACACAGAATAAAAGAAAGCCAGTAGGTTTCAAACAGGGCTACCTCCAACAAGCAGCCCACTGTCAGGACCTTTAAATAATAGGTACCCTTGTAAATGATTGTTTGATCAGCGGAAGAACGTTGTGTATTTCCAAATTTATTTAAGAACTGGGTATCACCAGTTGGAAGTTAAATCCGAGGATATACCCAAGACTGCGATTCGTACCGGGAATAGACACTTCGAGTTTTCAGCGAGGTTATTTTGGGATTGACTATGCACCCACAAATTTTTATGGAATGTAATGAATAGACTTTGAGTTATCCGTGATAGTAGATAACGTGAGATGGAGAAATGGCTAGAATTGACCTAGAATTATGACTGTGAGATACACTACCATCCGGGGAAGGCCAATGTGGTGGCCGATACCCTTAATTAAAATGGGACAGAGATGGATTCCGAATGATCGGGAATTAAAGGATGAGATTTTACACAAAACCCAAATTAGTCCAACAAACTAGGAAGACAAAAGATTTCACCAACAAGCGGCTAGTGACAACCAAGACAGACAGAGAAAGTATGCGGACTAAGCCCGCGAGTATAGAGATAGTACTGCTACTGATAAGCTAAATGACAAGTTGATGAATGGCAAACAAGTTTATGCTGGTGTATTTCTGTGCAAACAAGATAGAGAATATGAGGTTAGAGATTCGTGATGCTAAAGGTATCTCCAAGGAAGGAATTAATGAGATTTGAAAAGAAAGGGAAGTGAGCCCGATATTCTTTGGGCCATCTGAGATTTAAGACGCGCCAGGAAGGTGGCCTACGAGCCAGCCTTACCCCCCCAAACTTGTAGAATGGTCATAACGGGGTTCATGTGTCAATGCTACGTCAGTATACTATAGATGCCCGGCATATGTAGAGTACGAGCACGTAGACATACAACCAGACTTGACCTATGTGGAGCAACCAATGGAAATTATAGATCGAAAGGAACAACTACTCCGAAACAAGGTCATCAAACTAGCCAGAGTGGTATGGAGGAATCATAATGTGGAAGAATCAACTTGGGAGCTAGAGAGCGAGATGCTAGAAAGATATCCCCATTTGTTTTCAGAGTGATTCCGGGACGGAATCCTTTTAAGGAGGGGAGACTGTAAGACCCCAGATTTTGGGTATAATTAAAACTTTTATTATATGTTGATGTAAATATGGATAGTGGCAATGACTTTGAGAATCAAGTTATGAAATGAATATGAATTTCGGTTTTCAAACATTTTGAGAATAGTAAGAATGGACTGAACATATAAATAAGAACAATCAATCTGGAAGATAAGAATACAATACTCCAGGGAAGGAAAGTATTTTTATGTCATCCAAATCAATATCTGGAATACATCCGACAACTCCGTAAACAAGATAGCGTATGCCCGAGAAAGCACTAGAACGTTTTCTAAGTGCAAAGAGTAAAGAGAAAATAGATCAGGAATATTGGAACGGATTTTGATCCAAAGGATTATAGAAAAACCACTGATGAATAGTAACTCTTCATTTAAAAGTTTTTCAGACCACCCTATATGCGGGACGATATAATAAACTTTCAAAGTCGCATTAGTGATCTACGATGGAAATAAAAGAATGCAGAAGCTGTCAGAATCGGAAAAATAGCATTTTTCGTTTTCTCCGAAATTTCACCAAAAACAGACTAAATAATTATTATTTGAGGATATTTAAGGATTTAAATTATTAATTCCATGGATATGGATTTGATAAATGAATTAGAAGTATCGAGAACGATTTCGGTAAAATACCTCGATAGAACCCTCGAGAAACCTTGCGAGCGTTCTACGAAATTAAACGAACCAGAAAAGCTACTTTATCCCAAGCCAATGCATGCTTGCCAAGTGTCAAGACAAGAAGAGACCAAGGGTGATGACTCACCACATTGGATAAATATCAATTAATTAAACAAGAAAAGAAAAAGAAGAATTCTCCACCTTGAAGAAAATTCGGGAGAGAAGAAGAAAGAAAATGGAGGAGAAAGAAATGCTTATAACTTGAGATTCCGTTGTCCGTTTTTGGCGTTCCACCACTCAAATCGAAGCTCTCGAGAAGCTCTACGCAACCATGGTAAGCGCTCGCCTCACCTCTGTGATTTACCCTTCGATTTCAGTGTGTAACAGTTGGAGAAGATGATGAATAGTAACTTGTATTTTGCTTTGTTGCTTTTGATATTGAGTTTTTGGCTTCCAAAGGTTGTATTAAGCAAGGATCTAAGGTTACATAAGGAATATAGCAGCAAGCAAGCTTGGAGGAAGGTATAAACCTCTGCCCCTTTGAGTTTTATATGAGTTTTAAAGTGGTTTTGATGTTCATGTAAAGTTAAGATCATGATTAAGTGATTTAGTGATTATTTGGATTTGTTTGAATGTGTAAAATGATGGGTGTTGGATTTGAGCCTCCCCACTGATCTTAGAGGGGTATGATGGTTGTTTGTTGAGGTTGTAGATGTATGGTATGCCCGGTGTGGCTTGGTTATGTTGTGACAAAATAGGATTATTCTGTTTTAAGCCGTCGTAATGCCCGATTTTCGGTAACTCTATAAACTGCCTAGAATCAGAAAACCTAACTGCCTCTTTTGGTTCATTTATGAACATGAGTGTGTAGAGATTTATTTCTAGTTTACGTGAGCGCAAGAATCATGTCATTACGATTTACGGTTTATGAGATATGACCATTTTAGTGAAAGTGGTTCAAAGAATGAGATTGCAGAAATGTACCAACTTTGTGGCTATGCTTGAGACCCTTAAAAGTTGTTTTAAAATATGAAATTTTGTATTGAAGTGTCAAGGGCAGTTACGAAGGTTTGTACGAAGGTTTCGAGTCCAAAAGATTATTTTCCGATTTTATAAAAATGTGTTAGCCGAGGTTGCGCAAGTGAAAACCACTAAGAGCATGACTTAGGAATCAATGTTGAAAATGGTTAAGTATAACTTGTATTCGAGGATCGATTTCGGACTAAACCTACGACTGAAGTAATTGTCGACTAAACATGGACTTAGTATGAGCCTATAACGAGCTAGTAATGCCTTGGTTGTGTTTCGCTTACGTGTTTAAGCATAGAGTACAAGTGGATTATCCAGGGGATTAATCGTGCGTTTTCTTTGACTTTGTCTAGATTGTCCGGCATCGTCGCGAACCCCTATCACTTCTCGAGCATCAGGCAAGTTTACTAAACCTTACTCTATTATTCAGAGTATGTATATTTTCCTATGTTCAATACTTGTGTATTCCCAATTTATATACCAAATCTTTGTTGCAAGTATTGTGGCAAGTTTTCTAAATCTATACTTTGAAGTATTGATTATATATTACTGCTGTTGCCATGTGTGGAGTTATACAGTTGTGCGATACATGTTATATATTGTATAAAAATAGAGTTTGATTTGGGTTTATATATGAGCTTTGAGATAAAGTAGTTATAAACCGGTATACCTTGTAGCTCTAGAGATAAGAGCATACTTCTTGTTTTCGACTCTAGACCGGGAGTCAGTATTTGAGATATGGAGATAGCCGTGGAAACCCGGAGGGATTCCAGCGGCAGTGTACTAATTATTTTGAGGACTGCTATTATTAAACATTAATTATATTTCTAGAAAGTATTAATTACCTGGAAATGATTTGAGGAATGTTATTTGAATATTACCTCATTCGAATGTTATTACTTGGAAATGATTTGGTAATTGGCTTATAAGCTAGATATGGGAAGTAGATATATTTTCGGTATATTTTAAATGATTATTTTTCCGATAAAGATATCGGGTAACGGTTATTCGAGGATTTTTTGACTTAGAGAATATTATTTATATTTATTTGAGGATTATTGACTTTAAGAATATTATTGTAAATATAATTTAGGAATATTCATTCGAGGATTAATTATTTATTTAATGAATATTATGTAGAATATTCATTCAAGGTTTATTTACTTAATGAATATTATTTTTGAATATTCATTTACTGATTATCTATTTAAGGATTATTTATTTAAGGACTATTTACCTAATGAATATTACTTTTGAATATTCATTTAGGTTTTATTTATTTGATGAATATTATTTTCAAATATTCAATGGAGATTATTATTTAATGAATATTATTTTGAATATTCATTCGAGGTTTATATTATTTTGAATATTCATTCGAGGTTTATATTATTTTGAATATTCATTCCAGGTTTATATTATTTTGAATTATTCATTCGAGGTTTATTAGTTAATGAATATTATGTAGGATATTCATTTAATCCTCATTTATTTAATGGATATTATTTCTAAATATTCATTCATGGTTTATTTACTTAATGAATATTATTTTCGAATATTCATTTGAGGGTTTACTATTTAATAAATTTTATTAATTGTTTTAAATCAAAAGAGGTTCCCAAACCAATGTTTTCCACTTAAGTCCGTCTTTTAAGAGGATTTAAATGCTCGCTCAACTATCAAAAATATGGGAAACCTGATTTAAGTAACTGCTATTCATTTTAAACTCTCAACTCAAAACTGTCGGGGAACAGATATTTTCTCAAAGCAATTTAGTTGCTGCAAGTTAAATATTGTGCTACCACCTCAACGCTCGAGGGGTAAATTCCTGGAACAAGTCGATATCCATTAACAAGCATCGCTTGGGAAATATTGGAGAATCTTCCTTTCCAACCTAGATATGACTACTGAGTGGAGTCGTATCAACAAGTATTACACTTGGGGAAAGGGAGACGATCTTTACGTTTCAGAGTCATGGATTTCATCTGAACTAGGAGCATGTGTAAGAGGTCGAGTCGCGCCGATCCATCACCTTATTGCCGTGAATCGGAAGAAGATATTCAGAATACTATTATTCAGTATTTTGATGATATATTCTTGACATCAAACACAGGGGAACACTTTTCGGATCGAGTACAATTTAAAAAGATTACGGAGGCACAAAGCTATGATTTGATGCAGCAGATAACGGAAAAAGAAGTACGCGAGGCAGTATTTGACATGTATCCTGAAAAAGCTCCGGGTATAGATGGCTTAAATCCGTGTTTCTTTCAAACCTACTGGTCCATTGTAAGTGAAGATGTTGTTAAGTTTTGTCGAGATTTTTTTTGAACATGGGATGCTGCCAGCAGAAGTTAATAAAACTTTGGTATGCTTGATTCCTAAAGTGAAATGCCCAAAGCAGGTGGCAGATTTTCGTCCGATATCCCTATGCAATATGATCATGCGTATAGTGTCGAAAGTGGCTGCTAACAGGTTGAAGCCGTGTTTAAATTCCATCATATCACCCAATCAATCAGCGTTTATGGAGGGTAGGCTTCTTACAGATAATGCCATTCTGGAATTTGAAATGAATCACTATATTCATAGGAAAACGCAAGGGTCTCATGGTGTGGCAGCACTTAAGATAGATATCTCTAAAGCTTATGACCGAGTGGAATGGAAATATGTGGAGCTTATGTTGAATAGGATGGGGTTTCCTCAGTACTGGATAAATCGAATCATGCAATTGGTAAACACTGTCTCGTATAGTTTTGTGAGGGATGGCAAGGTTTTTGGTGAAGTTCATCCGACTCGGGGGATTAGACAGGGAGATCCAATCTCCCCATATTTATACCTTATGTGTGCAGAGGGGTTGACAGGGATCCTACGACTATATGATGAGAGTGGTTTAATTCATGGTTGTAAGGTGGCAAGAGGAGCTCCTAGTATAACACATCTGCTATTTGCAGATGATTGTTACCTGTTTTTCAAAGCAAAGGGATGTGAAGCACGTAATATGGCGAGCATTCTCCAGAATTATGAGCGATTGTCAGGGCAGAAAATCAACTTTGGAAAATCGGATATTATTTTTAGTCCGAATACGTGTGATGCTGAACGTAATGACATCTGTGAGACGCTGAATGTGAAAGCCAAGGAGAGACCTGGAAAGTACTTAGGCATGCCTATGTATGTGGGGCGAAATAAGAAGGAGGTTTTTGGTTTTCTCAGTGATAAAATCCAAGGGAAATTGCATTCATGGAGTCACAAGGAGCTATCAAAAGCAGGGAAGTTGACACTGATTGGAACGGCAGCACAAACTATTCCTAATTTCTGGATGAGTCTCTTCTTGATTCCTGAATCGATATGTGATGAAATGGAACGGAAAATGAATGCATTCTTATGGGGGAATACTACAGGCAGAGGGGTGAAATGGATGACCTGGAAAAAGATGTGTGTGCCAAAGAAGTTTGGAGGTCTGGGGTTAAAAGATTTAAAGAAGTTCAACTTAGCAATGATAGCCAAACAAGGTTGGCGACTACTCACGGAAGCAAACCCACTAGTCAGTGCAGTCATGAAGGCTCGATATTATCCTCGTGTCGAGCTGCTGAATGCGGAATTAGGAAATAATCCTAGTTACGTATGGCGAGGTATTGTGGCGTCTTTGGGGATGATACAACAGGGAGCTCGACGCAGAATTGGTAATGGGCAGGATACACGGGTATGGCGTGATCCGTGGTTACCTGATCCCTCGAATGGATATATACGAACAGGTACTTATAATCAGCTAGAGAATATAAAGGTGAGCAACTTGATGACAGAGGAAGGAAATGCCTGGGACTTGGCAGTCATTGAGGACCTCTTTGGAGCTGAAGATTGTGATCTGATTAAACGTATACCTCTGTCCAGACATCTATTACATGACTCATGGTATTGGCTAAAAGAAGAAAAGGGAATATTCACGGTAAGGAGTTGTTATAGGCTTATACAAGGGGAATGTACTGATAGCTATGAACAGTTATGGAGGAAAATTTGAACTCTGAAGCTACCTAAAAAGATGACACACTTGCTATGGAGATTGTGCAAGGAATGTTTACCTACAAATGCAGCATTGTATGGTAGATATGTTGACGTAAATCCTATTTGTCCATGGTGTCACTCAGCTACTGAAACGAATTTACATACTATCTTTCTTTGTGACTTTGCTATGACTCTGTGGCATACGGTGGGATTACAATCCTTGGTGCAATGTACAGCAGATGAACCTCCTGCTAAAGTGTTTCAGCGTGTGTTTAATCAGGGTTCTAGAGAGCAGTGTGTAAAGGTGGCAATGCTATGTTGGAGCTTATGGCATCGCAGAAACAAATGGGTTTGGGATCGGATAAATGGCTCTATCTTCGGGGTAGAAAGCATGGCTACTTGCCTACTACGAGCATGGACAGAAGCACAAGCACAAGAAGAGAATATGACGATTAGAGGCAAGATCGGGGATAAGGTATGGTCGAGACCGACAACCGGATGGTTTAAAATAAATGTGGATGCAGCGGTGTTTATGATGGGTGGAATTGGAGTTGCTGCTGTAATCAGGGATGACAAGGGAGCATTTGTTGCAGCTCGTGTCAGGAAATTACCAGGTATATGGAGTCCTCGCGAAGCCGAAGCCTTTGCTCTTAAGGAGGCGCTATCTTGGGTGATTAATCGAGGCTACTTGCAATGTGAGTTTGAGACAGATTGTTATGCTTTAGCCGATCGATGTAATGGAACCCCAGGAAGGGCTTTGTTTGATACCATTGTGGGTGATTGTATGGATTTAAGTAAGCACATAAATCAAGTGCTTTTTAGTTTTGCATTTCGTTCTGCGAATAATGTAGCCCATGTCCTAGCATGGGCTGCTTATTCTATGTCAGAAATAGGAGAGTGGTATGTCACTCCACCTAGTTTTCTTGTACGCTCCTTGGAGCTGGATTCTATTATTTAAATGCAAGTTCGAATTAGTCAAAAAAAAAAAAATATATACATGGCACGTAATACAAATCTTTGGATATCCACGTGTTATACGTCTAATCTCATGCTCTATTTAGAAGCTGGCTTATGATCCAAATAACTGATTATTTTATATCTGTTTAATCCTTCCTGGATTTGTATCACAAGACAGATGTAATACCCTATTAAGTTGTAGCAATATAAATCAACATCTAAACAATTTGACATAACAATTGGCCTCTACCACATACACTCCAGCATTTAAGGTTCTCATATTTAAGCTCTGGTTTCATGTTTCAACCAGCACCAGAAAATGTCTCTATTAATTTCAAAGAAACCAACTTCTCAACAATCTACTACCCCACGGAACGACGACAGCTTATCAGTGCTGTCCTAATCGGTGTGAACACCGTTTGTGCCACGATACAAAGCCACATTCTTCGTTGTTTTTATTTCACAACATAGATTTACTGTATTTTTGTCAGTATCACCTGCTATAAATATAACTCCAATGTATGAAAAAAATCAACTGATGTTGGTCTCATGAAGTACAAATTGTGCTAAAGAAACATGTTTTCCAGGGTACATTAAAGTCTACCAAGCCATCAGTAACTTACCAATCAAATCCTAGAAACTGCTTTAATTTTGTGCACATTAAAATTGAACATGCAAAACAATCTAAGAGAATATTTGGGTAACAATGTACAAAAATAAAATACAACTAATATTATTACCACATCAGATGTAACAACTGTATTTAGAAATAAAGCAACAGTTTATAATATCTTAATCGCAAGAGAACTATAAAAGTAATCCAAGCATTCGTGTGCAAAGTACATCTTTTCCAAACAACTATGTTGAACCAGGATATCGTCTAAACAAAAATCCTGCTAAACAATTAATTGCAAAAGGCTCTCAATACATGTACTAGATATTTGATTTAAGGTGAAACAGAAATGGTTTCCTCTCTTCCGCTTCTAATATTCAAAAGGGAAAATAAGATTTAAAGAGGAGAATATAATAATATTCGGTAACAGTTGTTAACAGATTACTAGCATAAGCTCTTTTAATAAACACACACTAGTTGGCCAAAGTGAAGCTTAATCCCTAATATTCGATCACTGGCGGCGGGCAAATGTGTTGTCAGACTGGCCTGGGACTGGTCTTGGCCTAGCATACTCGGCAAATATAACCCAACCATCAAGAAACTGCAAAACAGTGAAACACAAAGATCATGAAAAAGCTTTGGCAAAAGAAATTAAAAACATTTATCATTTTCTTTTTGCTAACTAAAAACATACAACAGATGAAACCTTAGTCATGTCTTGAAATTATCTATTTTATGCATTTTGAGTGATCATCAGCCCTGAATGTTACTAGTTAATTGTTGCATAGGATTATCAATTTAGCTTTATACATTTGAGATTTTATTTCAGTAATCAGGTGATAGAAGCAAGATGGGAGCATAGTAGCATAGTAACTAGTAAGAGTAGGATTCGATGAACACTTGTAAACTATAAGCATATACATATATGCTCTGTTACCCAGACACCTCAATTCAGTCGTCATACCCACATTATTATGACAAGACAAGGTGTTGGGTTTAGGATCAGAGTCCAATCCTAGAGCTGGGCACTTCACCTTCCACCAATCTAGTTCAGAATGAAACCCGACGTTTCCTGAAGCTTTTTCAGAAAGAGAGAGAGCAAGGTCTTGGACGACTTGTTTCTATCTTATCACTTTAACTTTATACCATGTACTTTTTCATCTATAATTAAAATATATATCAATATATCATCTTAAAATCTATACCATGAATTAAATTCTATAATGAATTAAATCTTAAAAAAGTATTTGGGAACAGTATAATAGGCTTTGGAAGCCCATTTATTAGAAAATTATATAATAGGTTTATTTTTATTATTATTGATAATATAAATTTTAGGATTTTAGTTTTATTAGGAAAGTCAATTATTATATATAGGACTATTATCATTGTATTTCAGCAGAGCTATTATTATTGAGAAATTATATTGAGTTGTTATCGAAATTCTCTTGCGAGAACTCCCAACAATCTCCTCATTCACACATCGGGCTCTGACACCTGCCGAATCTGCCACCATTATCTGGCTCCCCCTTGACCCATACTGGAAGTCCACCTAGCTCCCTGGCTTCGCTTGGGCTCATACTGGAAGGCCCAACTGCCTCCCCCTTAAGCCCAACCTGCCTCTTCCTAGGCCCATCTGAGCCCATCTCCATCTGAGATTGTTATGGACCGTTATAACCATTGATCTGATACCGCTTGTTGGACCGCTAGCAAGCCTTAACCCCACATTAGTACCCTTCCCACAAATGATGTGGGACAACTCCCAACAATATTGTCAATAAGAACAACATCTATTCACAACTCTAGGAGAATTTTTATAATTATTGATAGTCTTCTTCAAGAGTTTGTTGGTTTTATTAGCTAACCTGGCCATCCATGCCTTTTATACCCGCTTCAGCATCTTCTACAGTAGCATATCTCACAAAACCAAATCCCTTTGAATATCCTGAATTCCGATCGGTCACTACTCTGGCTGCAAGAGGCAGAGCACCATGCTTAAATTGTTTCAGGTAAATGTATTCAATTAAAACCACTAGTTTTTAAAACAATAACAACAACAATACCATGAACTATTTCACCAAACTTTGCGAAGGCAACATGAAGTCCTTCCGTAGTCGTACGTTTGCTTAGTCCTGTAAAGAAAGATAAAAACAATTTGTAATGAACCCATAATTCTATATTATCATTCTTGACAGATGAGACACAAAGAAGAACCACTTGACTGGCCTCAATGTTTCCATCTATAAGATGGAATTGCTTGTGGGCTGTGGCCTTCTTTATCTTCATTAAGATTCCAAACTAAGAATTATTCACCGAAGTCTTAAAGCATGCAATATATTGCTAGACAAGGACATGAACCCAAAATTTTCAAACTTTAGACAAAACAAAAGTATCAGGGAAAATGAGCATGCCACAAGCACAAACAGAGTCGCCTGGACATAGAAATAAAATAAAAATACGTGCCCATATTAAGGTTATAATTGTTAATAACTAACTCATTACCATATTTAGCCAAAATGCATATTTTTTTTATATTTTCTAACTAAAATTTCTACTTTTCTATTTTTACTAAATAAAACCTCTCATTTTCAAAAAATATCACGAACATTTCTATTTAATAAAATAAAATAATATTATTATAATTATTAATGACCAACCAATTAGCTTTTTTTCCCAAAACGTATATTCTTTTTTATATTTTCTAACTAATATTTCTCCTAACTAGAACCTCAAAAATATCACGGGTTATTCCATTTAGTAGAATAAAATACTAATATTATAAATCTATCTATCTATCTATATTATATTATTAAAGTCGAAACATTAAAAGTTTTGGTACCTGTTTTTTGGTATGGTACTTGCTTTATTTAATTATTTATTTAATTATTATAAAAATTATTATAATCAGTTACCCTTTCGATTAAAATACAATACCATTTTTTTCTAAAAAAATCACGGGCAATTTTCTTTTTAGCTAAAACATGTTACTTTTTCTATTTCCATTACTAAAATCCATCATTTTTCAAATATATAGCAAACCCTTACTTATTTATTTTAAAACCTATTTTAATACTTTTAATTGGCAATTACATTTCCCCTCTTTTTCTAGAAAAATCACGGTCAATTATCTTTTTTAGCTAAAACATGTTATATTTTCTATTTTCCTAAGTAAAATCCCTCATTTTCCAAATATATCACGGAAAAACCTTTACTTATTTACTTTAAAATCTATTTTAATACTTTTAATTGACAATTATCTTTTTCACCTAAAACATGTCACCTTTTCTATTTTTCTTACTAAAGCCCCCCTTTTTTTAAAAATATCACGGGCAAATCATTACTTTATATTTTAAAATTCATCGAAAACATGTTACTTTCTATTTTTCTTACTAAAACCCCTATTGTTTCAAAATATCACGGACAAACGGTTACTTATTTATTTTAAAATCTATTTTAATACTTTTAATTATTTAAAAATGTTTAACACGCCTACTTAGTTTTTTTAATAAATGCAATTAATAAAATATAAATAATAAAATTAACAATTATTAAAAACAATATGTGCATCGCACGGGTTTTAAGCTATATTATTAAAGACGAAACATTAAAAGTTTGGTAGTCGGACGGACAGTCGATACTTAGTGATTTTACTTAATTACCCTTACTTATTTTTTTTTAAAATCTATCACTAAAACAATAACATTATTTATAACCAATTACCTTTTCAGCTAAAATACATTACCTTTTTTTTATTTTTTTCTAAGGCGATTATCTTTTTTAACAAAAACAGGTTATTATTTCTATTTTTCCTTACTAAAACCCCTCATTTTCCAAAAATATCACGGGCAAACCCTTACTTATTTATTTTAAAATCTATTTTAATACTTTTAATTATGAGCACTTTTTCAGCTGAAACGTGTTACTTTTTCTTTTTTTTTCATTTTCTAAACAAATTATTATTAGATAATAACATTTTTATAACCAACTACCTTTTCAGCTAAAATACATTACCTTTTCTATTTTTTCTAACAAAATCCTCTCTTTTTCCAAAAAAATCACGGGCAATTACCTTTTTCAACTAAAACATGTTACTCTTTCTATTTTTCCTTACTAAAACCCCTCATTTTTCAAAAATATCCCGGGCAAATCCTTACTTATTTATTTTGAAACATATTTAAATACTTTTAATTACATCCACTTGCCTTTTCAGCTAAAACATGTTACTTTTTCTATTTTTTCTTACTAAGACCCCTCCTTTTTCAAATATATCACGGGTAAACAGTTATTAATTTATTTTAAAATTGATTTTAATACTTTTGATTATTTAAAAAAGTTTAAGCTAGTATTGTGTATAAAAGAATTATTACCAAATATCTTTTTCGGCAAGACAACATTTTTGAATAATAATCCCTGCCTAAATAATAACTATAATATATTCTCTCCATTCCCATCATTTTTTTTACATTTTTTTTCCTCTGAATGTCACTCAAAATTTTTAAAATAATAAATTTTATTATATATAAGTTAACTTCATTCCCGCTTTCCTCTTTTATATTGCTATGCTCACATTACTCAAATATCTTTTTTTTAATAGCTATTTGATACATTTTTTTAACTTCCTCCGAGCAAAATTAACAAACCCACCAAATTCTGCATATATACAAAGTTACGAACATTACGAACACAATTCTGATGTCCTACTCATGTAACGAAATTATCATTTAATTTAATATTTGGATTAATCATTCATATTACGGTTTGGTAATGATATTCAAGGCAACTATGCTACAAATAGTCCGCGGAGAGGAGGGCAGAAGTTGGTGCCACGATTTAATCATCATGCAAGTTTGACAAACTAGTAATCCATCCCAAATGTATTTAGGATTATTTTGGTATGTAGTGCTAACGACTAAATTTTGAGAAGAAGGAATCAGTAGATACGCATAGGAAGTAAATAAGTCAAATTGTTCGTGAATATTGTTTCCGCTTTCACGGGAAACAATATTCTATTACAGTTCTACATTCCAAACTAGAGCTCCTACAATGGATATCAAGCTTTGCTCCCTTTCCCAACTTTCTATGTTTCTCATTCTCTGTTTATTCACTTCTTCCATAACAGCATCCAAAGAAACTACATGCAATAATACTCCTTTTCCAAAATTTTGCAAATCTTTCATACCTGAATCTGCCAACATACACAATCATGGCAGGTTCTCTATTCAGCGTTCTATTTCGATGACAAATAATTTTCTTTCATTAGTCAATCGTTATCTTCAGTCTCCAAACACATTGCCTGAGAACACGGTACTACTTGCTCTTAAAAATTGTCAACTTGTAGCCAAGTTGAACTTGGATTTCTTTTCTAAAGCTCTTGAGAGTATCCGTTCTTCGGATTCCATTGAAAGTTTAAAAGCTTATGATATGCATACTTTGCTCAGTGCAACTCTAACAAACCAGCAGACTTGCTTTGCAGAGCTTGATGCCCTAACGTCGCCTTCAATTCCTAAAAATGAATTTTTAGTTCCACTTTCCAATGGGAGTATGCTGTATAGTGTGTCACTTGCTATTTTTAAACATGGTTGGATTAATACAACAAGAGGAAGAGGGAGAGGCAGAGGCAGAGGAAGAGGAAGGAGGAACCCCGACGTTCCAATTCCCCAAGATGATGGAAAATTGAGGCTCTATCCAGGTGGAAATGTTGTAAATGTGACTCAAAAGGTTGTCGTAGATCCTAGTGGACATAGGAATTTTACGACAATCAATGATGCTGTTGCAGCAGCTCCAAACAACACTGATGGTAGCAATGGGTATTTCTTGATTAATATCGTGGCTGGTGTTTACGAAGAGTATATCAACATACCCGTAAACAAGAAATATTTGATGATGATCGGAGCAGGAATTAATCAGACTATCATTACTGGTGACCGTAGCATCTCAGATGGGCTGTCCACATTCAACACAGGAACATTCAGTAAGTTATTCATTTGTACTGTTTGCTTAAGTTTCAATAAAAATTATGTATATTAAACAATTAGTCCTGTTATTAAAACTAACGGCCCAGGCTAATTTTAGGAGGAAAGACTAGTTCATGTTTTAAGCAGAAGTTTCTGATCCGGTGAAAGTTATAAAGTTATAAATTTTTTAGTGCAATACTTTACAATAACAACCCTTTCTGTCATTCTTAATCGTGTTTTAATAGCACTCATGAAGTCGATTTGTGTGGGTAAGTGGTTGGTACATAAACTTTACGAGGCTCTTTTTAGAAAGTATATATAAGTGGTCATTCCTAAACTTTGCAGTTGTTGTCGGAGAAGGATTTGTTGGAGTAAACATGACTATCAGAAACACAGCAGGAGCCAAAAACTTTCAAGCTGTCGCTTTTAGAAGTGGTGCTGATTTATCAACATTCTATCGTTGCAGTTTTGAAGGTTATCAAACACCTTATATGCACATTCTTTAAGGCAATTCTACAGGGAATGTGACATTTATGGTACTATAGATTTCATACTCGGAAATGCTGCAGTTGTTCTTCAAAACTGCAACATTTATCCTCGTCTTCCACTTCAAGGTCAGTTTGATCCTATAACAGCTCAAGGTAGAACAGATATTAACCAAAACACCGGAACTTCAATACAAAATTGCACCATTACACCAGCAGAAGACTTGGCTACCACAAAAACTTATCTTGGTAGGCCGTGGAAGGAGTATTCACGAGTAGTTGTTATTGAGTCTTTTTTGGATAGTTTGATTGATCCGGCAGGTTGGAGCATTTGGGACGGGGATTTTGCACTAAACACATTGTACTATGGTGAATATAACAACAGAGGACCTGGATCAGATACGAGCAAAAGAGTTACATGGCCTGGTTGCCATGTGATTAATTCGACAGATGCAGGAAATTTTACAGTTTCCAACTTCTTAGGAGGAGATAGCTGGCTGCCTAAAATTGGAGTTCCATACAATGGTGGATTACTGTAGAATAAATTTGAGATCCCTGTATTTCGTTAAATTTATACGCGTTATATCTTCTCGTTGAATTTGTTCATTTGCATTTTTGAAATTATTTGTTAAAATCATATTTTGAGATTCATACGTTGGCAATGTCACCATACATATGTTGATCATGTCAAATTGTCAATTGTATCTTATAAATTTGTTTGGATTATTTTGTTAATATTTTTAGGGCTTTTTGGTGATAAAATTGAAATGAAAGACAAGACAGAAAATAAATTAAATGAAAACAGTATTCATTTCTTCGATAATGATTCTCCAGTACAGAGCTGCCTTAAATTCAAGCCCCAAATACTCAAGTGCCACGTACATAAAAGTTATATTTGAAGTATATTATAGGTGTACGAATTTATAAAGGAGAATATTTCAAATTTATCGGTTAGACATATAATTAAAATTTTTATCGGAAGTAGAATAGATTTCCGCATTTACGGAGTAGAAGAATTCGAATTTATATGATATATATACAATTAAAAGTTCTATTGAAAGTAAAATATGAGTGCGAATTTATATAAGTATATTTTTACGATATTTAACTATGCTTTCTTCGGTCAACACTCAACATGAAGATTAATATACAAGATAATTATTCAATATATTAAATTTGGAATTTCGATCTTAACAAATAAATCGTGTTTATCAAAAGGACTTCTTATTATTGAGGAATGACTAATTATTTAATTTTATGACGGAGTTTTTAAGAAAAATTATAACACCGCTGCGAAGCGCGGCTTTATCAACTAGTCGACTCTTATTTCAAAAATAAAAAGAATAAAAATCGACCATCATTAGAGGAGTATTAGAAGAATTAGATCCAATTGAAGTGGTCTACAACACGTAAAAGAATCCTAATAGAACATGGACATAAGTACTATACATATATACCAGGTTTAGGTCACGTTCTTTGCTACGAGGTTAGAGTTGAGTTGACGAGGCAAGATGAGAATTATGTTGAAGGGTGGAGTATGGAAGAACACCTCTGATGAGATTTTGAAAGTTGGTATTATGAAGTATGGCAAGAATCAATGGTCTCGTATACAAACTCTTGTTGCTCGTAAATCTCATAGACAGTGCAAGGCTCATTGGTTAGAATGGCTGGACCCCTCTATCAAAAAGACTGCATGGACACGAGAAGAAGATGAGAAGCTACTTCATTTGGCTAAGTTGATGCCTAGTCAATGGAGGACTATTGCCTATAGCATGGGTCGTACTGCATTACAGTGTCTCGAGCGTTACGAAAGACTTCTTGATGCTGCATGTGGTAGAGGTGGGAGTTATGAGACAGGGGATGATCCAAGAAAGTTGCGGTGTGGGGAGATTGATCCTGATGTGGAGTCAAGGCCTGCCCGTCCTGATTCTGTTGATATGGATGAGGATGAGCTTGAGATGCTTGCTGAAGCACAGGCTCGGTTAGCTAATACCAGGGGAAAGAAAGCGAAAAGAAAGGCTAGGGAAAAGCAGCTTGAAGAGGCAAAGCGCCTTGCAACTTTGCAAAAAAGGAGAGAATTAAAGGCAGCAGGAATTCGTAATGGGGATAGAAAGAGGAAAAAGAATGGTATTCATTATATTGCTGAAATTCCCTTCGAGAAGAAGCCTCCTCCAGGCTTTTATGATGTGGCGGATGAAACACAAACAGTTGAACAACCAAAGTTTCCAACAACAATTGAGGAACTTGAAGGTGAAAGGTCAGATAGAGAAGCTCGATTGAGAAGTCAAGACGCTGCAAGGAATTCAATTTTGCAGAGGCAGGATGCCCCATCAGCTATGCTGCAAGTGAACAAGCTTAATGATTCAGAAGTTCTGAGGAAGAGGCCAAAATTGAATCTCAGAAGGAGGTGGTGCAACACGTGTTCTTCTCGTGGACTATGCTCAGACACCGCAGCAGGGAGCAATCTCATCACGAACCCCTCGAACTCATGCAAGTAAGCAAGATGCGATTATGATGGATGCAGAAAACCAGGTAAGTCGGAGAGTATCCCAGACACCATTACTAGGAGGAGAGAATCTGGAACTGCACCCTTCGGATTCTTCCGGGGTAACTCCCGAAAAGATGGAAATTCAAATACCAAATCTTATTAAGACTCCCTCTGTAGCTCCTATTCCAGGAGGTTCAGGTCTAACTTCTAGAGTTGGAATTACCCCATCAAGGGATGGTCCTTCATTCGGTAGAACCCCTAAAGGACCTCCCATTAGGGATGAGCTGCACATCAATGATAACATGGATATGAGTGCTAATCTTGAGTTGCAAAGACAGGCTGATTTGAGAACGAATATGCACATTCTTTAAGGCAATTCTACAGGGAATGTGACATTTATGGTACTATAGATTTCATACTCGGAAATGCTGCAGTTGTTCTTCAAAACTGCAACATTTATCCTCGTCTTCCACTTCAAGGTCAGTTTGATCCTATAACAGCTCAAGGTAGAACAGATATTAACCAAAACACCGGAACTTCAATACAAAATTGCACCATTACAGCAGCAGAAGACTTGGCTACAACAAAAACTTATCTTGGTAGGCCGTGGAAGGAGTATTCGCGAGTAGTTGTTATTGAGTCTTTTTTGGATAGTTTGATTGATCCGGCAGGTTGGAGCATTTGGGACGGGGATTTTGCACTAAACACATTGTACTATGGTGAATATAACAACAGAGGACCTGGATCAGATACGAGCAAAAGAGTTACATGGCCTGGTTACCATGTGATTAATTCGACAGATGCAGGAAATTTTACAGTTTCCAACTTCTTAGGAGGAGATAGCTGGCTGCCTAAAACTGGAGTTCCATGGATTACTGTAGAATAAATTTGAGATCCCTGTCTTACAAGTTATGAATTTATTTTATTATATGTAAACATCATTTAATTAAACCATTTTATATAATCACCCTGACCATCACTATTGGTTTCAATGTATTAAACCTCTATGTCTTTCAGTAACAAGTATCACCAGAATTTCTCTTATATTAGCAAATTCGGGAATAAAATTGAACTAATGACACAACAACAATAATGTTGAAAACAATTAACATATTCCGAAATAAAACAGTAAACAGAATCCAAACTAATTCAAAAATAATATAAGACAAAATTAACAGATTAAATAAAACGAGAGATGTATGTACCTGAAACAAAGAGATTAGGGGAAGGATCAGCAGGAGGTTCCTTATTGGGTTGATTAACTTGGGGTGGAGCAAATGGTAAGCCTGATGTAAAACTTGAATAGAGCATGCCTCTCAGCCCTCCTTGTGACGTCATTCTCCCCGTCGCCGCCGCTCTCATCGCCGTCATCGCCATCAATTTCTATGAAAATTCCTCTTTCTCTCTCTTCAGGGTTTTACAAAGATTTTTGGACAAACAAAAATGAAGCAACAGAGTAATTGTGGCCTGTGGGGGGTTAGGTCTTATATGGGCCGCTTCAAAACATATCTCGAAAATGTTATCAGCTTATTTTTAAAATTTTCTTTTTCTAAATAAAAATTTAAATATTATATTTTTATTTAGAAAAAAAAAATTAAAATAATTTATCGAATTATATATTAAAGGAATCTTAAAATGCGTGTCGAGGCCTCGTCCCCCAATATAAAGAATTGAGGGGGATGGAGGGAGTATTAAACAAAAAACTCTTAATACACAATTTATCACGATCGTATACACCTACGTCAATTTGACATTGAGTTCAACAACCACATAGAAGTGTTTAAATTTAAAAACCATTTTTATAAACAAATATAAATATAAAAATTAAATTTTAAACTCTTACATGACATGAGCTTGTACTTGTATATGTAATAAGAATACTCATGAATATCGTGTTTACATGTGATCGACATGTGCTATATAACTGTGATTGTTGTCTAATTTTTAAATATTTTGATTGTAGTTTTTTTAATTTAAACATAATTAATTAAAATATATATAATAAAGTACTTGTAATATGTTACTTATGTTATATCAATTTTAATATTACTGTTGTGGAATAAAATCTGAGCTTACGAATTTAATGCGAGGGTTTAATGAGCTTCGAGCTTTTATGGCTGCACTTGTGTTTCGAGACTAAATCGGTCCTCACAAGATGCCTACGTATCTCAATTCGTTATTGAGAATCAAGCCAAAGACGTAGTTCTTGGTGTTGCCCTCGGGGCTATGGCGGCAGGGGCACACGAAGGACGTAGTGACTTGTATGTCCTTATTCGAGGATGAAGTCTAAAACGTAGTTCTAGGGGTGCCTTTGTGGCTTGTTGCGCCTTCGAGGCGTTGTGACGTATGGAGCTATGCCCAAAACGTAGATCTGATTGTAGGATCAGGGTCCTTATATAGGCGTCTAGAGCCTATTATTTATGGTATGTTTAGGAGTCTTAGCGAATAAGTCTCCTTATTGATAATGGATAAACATTGTATTTCTTGCAGGATAAGTCTTTTCCTTGTTGATAAAGGCTATGACTCATTAATTGCCTTTAATTGGGATTCCGGATCCTTCTTTGATGAATTTACCATATTTTGGACTCTTTTTATGAGCTGTATATTTTCCCTATTTATTAATTACGAAATTAATAAATAATCTGGGTTTTGGACCTTAAATAATTGGCCTTTCCAAAGAATTAGCAATTATATTTCTATAATTACTTTTCTATCCATATCATTTGCCCCCCAACTTCTGGGAAAATCTCCTTGGAGTTTTCGTAGAAGTTATAACGTGTTTTTCCTCAAAATTTTCCATTTTAAGGGCATTTTTGACCTCAAATTAGGTCATTTTCGACCTCCTTTTCGACCAGGAAACAAGTCATTTTCGACCTGAAATTCGACCAGGAAACAGGTCATTTTCGACCAGAAATTCGACCTGGATTTCGACCTCGATTGGTCCCAGGTCGATGGTTTCGACCTCGATTTACCAGTCATTTTCGACCTCGGTCGTTCGACCTCGATCCAGCCTTTTTCGACCAGGATTTTCAGGTCATTTTCGACCTGGGTCATTCGACCTTGATCCCTCATACTTTCGACCTCAAATTGGTGTGAGATCGAATGCCTCGAGCTCATTTTCTGGGCCATTTTCGACCTCGAGCCTTCGAACTCGATCCAGGGTCTTTTCGACCTTAGATCTTTAATTTTTGTGCCTTATTTTGGTGCGAAATCGATGGATACGACCTCGATTTCTCTTATATTTTCGACTTCGGTCGTACGACTTCGTTCTAAGGTTTTTTCGACCTCAAATCTTCAATTTTTTGTTTTTATTTGGGAGCGAGGTCGATGGATACGACCTCGATTTCTCATGTATTTTCGACCTTGGTCGTACGATTTTGTTTTAGGGTCTTTTCGACCTCAAATCTTTTATCCTTGTTTTTGCCTTGGTTTCATTCCAAATTTCATTCTTTCTTGGGCCTTAACTAGCCCAATTTTTAATTGGACTTAAATTATTCCAGCCTTGGGCCTTATTGGGCCTCATTGTTTTGGGCTTCGAATTCGTCTAAGACCCAAATTGTTTGGGCTTCAATTTCTATAATCCATAAATGGATTCGTGGGCCTTAACTGGCTATAGACGGTTGCTCTTCTTTCAACCGGCCCATTGACCGGCTGTTGCCCCTATCAAAGGGTGAAATCTCACTTGTTTCAACTCACTTCTCACTTTTCATTTCTCAGAAATATTCTTCTATATTTTCTCCAAAATTCTCTCTGCAAAGCTCTGCTAGGGTTCTGTGGCAAGGCGACTCCCGACGAGGTTTTCTGTTTAAACTCACCGGTTTCTGGGTTCTTTTGAAGATTTAAAGATTTCTTGAAGATTCTGGGTTTAAAATAGCTGATCGCGCTTCCCAACATCTATGATAATGCACTAGGATTTCATAGAAATTATACCGGTCTTTTTCGAGACTTAGGGTCTTTTTATCCCTTAATTGGGACTTACTACCCCTTTTTGGAGATTTTAATATACACTAGTGTTTCACGAGTATCGTCTTGGTGTAAAGTGTGGAGCGACCTACACATTTACGACGATTTTGCCTTATTCGAGGCTAACTTGACATTTGCATAAGCCTTTTATGTCTATTACCTTCTTGTTTTGGCTTCAAGCCTTTCATTGAGCATATCGAATGATGGGGTTTGGACTGAATGTCTTAGGTTTTTGGGGTTTCAACCCTTCACCCTTACGAGTTCTTACTGATGGCTCCACTCGTAGTGATTCATTCTCAAGTCTATCATATCAAACTTCTCTTGAGCTTGAAATTTTCGCTAATTAACAATAAGCATCTTAGGCTTTCTTTTGTATGTTTATTAGCAACATTCACCCTTCGGGGTTCGTTGTATTCAGCTCTATTTGTGCAGTTGACATGCATATTTTGTATGCTTTCCTTTGAATTCATTTGTAGTTTGTCTTGACAATGCTTTGAGGATGTTTCTACCAATCAAAACGGGTTCAACCCTTCATCTTCTTTCCAGGAAGCTCATGATTTCATCGAACCATATTTCTACTTGTCCTACTAGCGGATCCTTTTAGGATGCACTAAACATAATAGACTTTCAAATTTGAGGCATGCCAAGTCCTTGGCACCTCATGCCCTTCGAGGGTTTCCAATTTGTAGGAGCCTAGACCAAATACGTTCTTAACATGATATGGTCCTTCCCAATTTGGGGCCAGCTTGCCTTTTTGTCCAACTCCGGATGCCTCAATCTTTCGTAGAACCAAGTCTCCTTACCGAAAGAACCTTTCTTTAACCCTTAGGTTGTAGTAGAAAGATGCCTTCTTTTGATGTTCAACTATCTTGGCGTTTGCCTCATCTCTAACTTCGTAAATTAGATCTAAAGCTAGCCTCAAGCCTTCTTCATTTGTTTTGGTTCATAAGCCTCAACTCTTGGAGACATGTGAGTAATTTCCACCGGAACCACTGCCTCTGCTCCATAAGCCAATAGAAATGGAGTTGCTCCGGTGGTGACTTTGCAGGTAGTACGATATGCCCAAAGTATGGGGAGCAATTCGTCTACCCAAGTGTTTCTGGAGCGTTCAACTCTTTTCTTCAGTCCATCTAGGATAATTCGATTTGCAACCTCAGCTTGCCCATTTGCTTATGGATGGGCAACAGAAGTGAAGCGCAACTTGATATCATTCTCATCGCAATACTTCTTGAACTCATCGTTGTTAAACTGAGTTCCATTGTCCGTGACCAGGATTCGTGGAATTCCATATCTACATATCACATTTTCCCAGAAGAAATGCATTACTTGCTTGGTGGTTATCTTGGCTAATGGCTTAGCCTCAATCCACTTGGTGAAGTAGTCGATTGCTACTATCAAGAACTTCCTTTGTGCACTTGCCATTGGAAATGGTCCAAGTATGTCCATTCCCCACATTGCAAATGAGATTGGTGAGTTTATGGATGTCAACATCTCAGGTGGTTGCCTAACCACTGGT
This sequence comes from Heracleum sosnowskyi, assembly GCA_030848705.1. Classification (NCBI taxonomy): domain Eukaryota; kingdom Viridiplantae; phylum Streptophyta; class Magnoliopsida; order Apiales; family Apiaceae; genus Heracleum; species Heracleum sosnowskyi. The sequence continues at coordinate 61,428,831 of CM061235.1, forward strand.
GCATGTTTCTGGCACCGTTCACACTTCTTCACATAGCTTTTAGCATCGGCTAGTATGCTTGGCCAATAGAAACCTAGACGGGTGATTTTATGAGCAAGGGCTCTGCCCCCCAATTGTTGCCCACAAATTCCTTCATGTACTTCCTTTAGGGCCAATTCTGCCTCTTGAGGTCTCAAGCATTTCAGATAAGGAATGATGAAAGACTTCTTGTATAGAATTCCCTCAATCAAGGCATACCTTAGTGCTCTCACATATAGCTTTCTTGCTTATGAAGTGTCGTTGGGTAGCCACCCCGTTTCCAGATGGGCCTTAATGGGATCCATCCAACAACTAGCAACATCAATGGGTGCTACCAACTTTCCGTTGATGCTTGGGGTCTTCAAGACTTGGAAGTATACACTCCCTGCATAGTTTTCAATTTCTGAAGAAGCAAACTTAGACAAGGCATCAGCCTTCATGTTTTCTTCCCTTGGAATGTGCTCTACATAGCATTCGTCAAATTGAGTCATGTGATTGATTTGACGAGCTTTAAGTACTTGGCCATGATTTCATCTCTGGCTTCAAACTCCCCATTTACTTGGGAAACCACTAGCCTCGAGTCTCCACATACATTCAGAGTTTTGACTCTCAAGGCTCCAGCCAGCCCTAAGCCAACTATCAGAGCTTCATATTCAGCTTCGTTGTTTGTCGTTGGGAAGTCCAGTTTTAGTGCGTACTCTATGAGGAATCCATCATGACTTTGTAGCACTAAACCAGCTCCACTTGATTTTTTTTTGATGTTCCATCAAAATAGAGCACCCAACATTCTTTGGAGAAGCAGTAGGGCTGAGGCCCCAAGGGGTGATCCTACTGATTTGTTGCCCCTAGGAGATCCTGATGATCCAACACCACCCTTCACTCAAGACATCATGAAATCCAACATCTCTAGAAAATTCAAGATGCCGACGATCAAGGCTTATGATGGAACGGGAGATCCCGCTAACCATGTGAGAACCTTCTCCAACGCACTGATGTTGCAACCGACCAACGATGCGGTCAAGTGTAGGGCGTTTCCCCAAACCTTGGCAGGCATGGCACGACGTTGGTATAGCCGCTTGCCTCCCAATTCTATTGGGTCCTTCAAGGAATTGAGCAAGGCGTTTATCAACCAATTCGTAAGTGGGAGAGTGCACGAGAAAAGCTCTGCATCCCTCATGGGAATTCAGCAAGGAAAGAATGAAGCCTTGAGAGATTACATTAATCGATTCACTAGAGAGGCTCTAAAAGTCCCAGACTTGGAGGACAAAGTGGCTATGATAGCCCTACAGCAAGGAACTACTGATGATCACTTCAAGAGATCATTGGCCAAGCACCCACCTGAGAGCATGTTAAAGCTCCAAGACAGAGCCGGCAAATACATCAAGGCAGAAGAAAGCATGAGAAAGCATGAACCCACTACTGGTGGTAATGGGAACTCAAAGAAAAGGAAGGGCCATAGCCCCGAGGGCAACACCAAGAACTACGTCTTTGGCTTGATTCTCAATAACGAATTGAGATACGTAGGCATCTTGTGAGGACCGATTTAGTCTCGAAACACAAGTGCAGCCATAAAAGCTCGAAGCTCATTAAACCCTCGCATTAAATTCGTAAGCTCAGATTTTATTCCACAACAATTACGTTTTATATATTAAATATATGAATAATTCAAATATTTGTGTAGTACAAAAAAGATAAATCGTTGTTCAAAAATATAAATTATATCATAGTTAATATTATATATACAAAATATTTGTTTAACTAAAACATATATAAATATAATTGCATATGACATTGTTCTTAAAATTTAATATTAAAATTGTATAAGATTGGTTGTTATATAATTTTGTACAATACTTTGAAAACTGAAAATATAGAGTTTTATAAATGTTACAAACCTCTACTTTTGCTCAAAAGTTAATATAATTAAAAATATAGGATAAAGAGAGATGTGAGGTTCATGTAATAAGATTTTAAACTCATAACCAAAAGAAGCAAGCAACACAATGGTTATAAGGGTGAATCTCTTAGAGAAGGTTAGTGGTTCGATCCATCATAGAAGCATTATTAATTCAATTTTTTTCTTTGAATAAGAGTGCAGTGGCATATTCATGTAATTTTGTTAAAAATAAGGACAATATGGTAACTTCACAGAGGATTTATTAGCTCAAAATGCCCCTAAATTATCCCTTTGTTCTCCTATTATATATAGAACTAGCGTAAAAGCCCGTGCGAGGCACGGGCCTGTTTATATACTGAAAAAATAAATTCGCACCAATATATACACATATCAAAATAATTTTGTAAATATGGTAAATGATATTATTTTGAATTTATATTATATATGCATAGTATTATATATATTTTTTCTAATTGAATAAGATTTTATAAAATTTGGACAAATTCCTATAAGATAAAGATCAAATGATTGTTTTAAGTATTCAAAATATTAGTTTAGTTTTGAATGTCGTGGCGTGAATTTTATCAAATTTAAAAGGTTATTTTATCAGAGTTCTCCGTATATAAAATGAATGTATGTAAACTCGTGTATTGTTAATAAAATAATAGTATATTTGTAATATAATATTGGTCACAAATGTACGAATATACTTTAAATACATCATAAAATTTCTTACTTTTAATTTCGTGTATAAGACGTATGTAAAGTAATATAATTTTAATGAAATAAAAGTATATTTATAAAATATAAAATTGGTCATTCATGTAATACTATACAGTGAACACAATATAAAATCTCTTTATTTTATGTAAAAGTCAATCTTGAAGTTGTCTTACTCTTTCCTTCATATGTACATATTTATACTCTTTTAAACTCAATTATATATGTTTAGTCTAGTATTAATTATGAAATATCTAAGATCGTAGTTTAAGAATTACATAAATTGAATTTTTTTATATATGTAATTTAGAATCATTTTTTAACATAACCATAAAATTTTATCTCATGCGATTTTAATATTTGAATTATAAATAATCTTGTTTTTATCTTATATGAATCATAATATACCTAAATAATTTAACATCTGTGTAGAGTAATTATTAATTAATTTAATATTATTTTTTTCCAGACTTAATTGTATTTATATGTATAATATATGTTTTAAACGCTGGCGATTAACCGCTAGAAGATGATTAATCAATCCGAATGTGTTAAAATCGGATTGGAAAATCAATTTTTATAGAAATCATATCATTTGGATTAAATGGGCACACATTGGTTTAATCGGTCGAAAATTGGCTTACAAACCGATTAAACCGAACAAAATCAACCCAGCCCTTTTTTCGACCAACCAAGCCGACAAAGAAAACCCGATACTTAATTGTGTCTAAAAAAATTTCAAACCGATTTTAATGGTTGCATATCAGTTTTATATAATTCGGCCAACCCAACCCAACCCTATTTAAATTACAAATTTTGTTCGATAATTTATATATATATATATATTATATGTAATTGTACATTATATAATACAATATATCATCTTATTTATAGATGTGTACATAACTAAAATTATTATGTTAATAAAAAAAATATTAGCACTAAAATCGTAAGTTATACGTATTTTAGCTATACTTGAATTTTTGAAATGAAGACATTGTGTAATATTTATTTTTTATAAAAATTATTTAACACATCCAAACCAACCCAACCCGGCGCAAACTTAAGGACGATAAGTACGATTGGGTCATGAATTAATTTTTTGTGAGTTGGATTAAAAAATTTCAAACTTATTTAATTAGATTGGGTTGCAAAAATGCTTCCAACCCCCGACAACCTGACCCATGAACACCCCTAACTATGATTCCCATTTTTTATAATCCCTTGTATAATTCTAAAATATAAAAGTTACGTATAATATGTTACTTATTTTAGATCAAATTTTGATATTATATTTATCAATACTTGAATAATTCGTATAAAGATAATAACTGACATAGTATTGTATAAAAATATAAATCGTATAACAATTAACATTTAATCAAAAAAATTAAGGGTGAAATAATAATATTTGTAAAGAAATACATAATTATATATTAAAACTACGAAAACTTTAAAAAATAGAGCTATATAAATAATATAAACTAACATTTTTTTATTAAAAAATTGAATAAGCATGTTGTATAAATAATATAAAACAACTTATTATTTACTCAAAAGTTGAAATAATAAAAGATAATATACTTTATCTAATAATAATTTGAAAATAAACTCAAAACTCAATGTAGCACACTCGATTATGACATGAAACTATTACGAGTATGCCAACATTTCGATTCTCGATGTTTACACACAAATTTGACATTTTCTATCTTCAGTAATAAACAAAGGGGTGACATGTTTGTAATTTTAAAAATACAAGGGTAAAGTTGTAATTTCATGAATACTTTTTTGGCTCTTTTTGCCTTTGATGATCTTTTAATATATAGAAGTAGATTTTTAAAAAAATTGGTTATGTATGTAAAATTATACACTTAGACTGTCTTGCTCTTTTTTCAATGAATATATATTTTTTCATATATATATATAATTTTAAATTCAGATATCTATTTTAAGTCTATTATTCATTACACATTATCTAACAGTCTAGTTTAGAAATTAAGTAAATTGAATATTTTATATTATAATGTAGAATTATTTTTTAACTCAACTTTAAATTTATATATCTAAAAATTATATGATGCAATTATATTCACACGTAAATGAAATATTTATGTTTCTTAAAATATTATCCTATTATTATCAAATAATCTAATATATACATAGAGACGAATTTTAACAAATTCATATTTTCTCAATCTGAATTTGGTTACATTTATGAATAATTTAGAATTTCTTTTTTATAAGAAATATAAACCAACAATATATTTAATCAAAACTTAAAGTAAAAAGAGAAAATAAGATTATAAGGAACTTGTAGCTTATCTAATAAGATTTTTAAAGCTAACTCAAAAATTGATGTAGTACAATGGTTATGTTATGGATTAAAAAGCGTACTTGTAAATTAATTGATTGGGTTTAAAGAGCTTTCGAGCTTTAATGGTTGCTCTTGTGTTTCGTGACTAAATCGGTCCTCACAAGATGCCTACGTATCTCAATCAATGCTGAGAATCAAGCCAGAAAACGTAGTTCTATTGTGAAGGAGCATGGTCCTTATATAGGCGTCTGGAGCCTCGTATTTAGGGTATGTTTAGGAGACTTAGCGAATAAGTCTCCTTTTTGATAATGGATAAACATTGTATTTCTTGGTGGGCAAGTCTTTTCCTTGTTGATAAGGATTATGACTCATTATTTCTTTTAATTAGGGATTCTGGATCCTTCTTTGATGAATTTACCATATTTTGGACTCATTTCCTGAGCTATATATTTTCCATATTTATTAATTACGAAATTAATAAGTAATTAGGGTTTCAGGCCTTGCTTATTGGGCCGTACTCTTGGACCAATCCGGGTCTAATTAATATGTCATTAATTGCACTTCTAGGTTTATTTTTCAACCCATATCATTTGCCCCCCAACTTCTAGGATAATCTCTTTTGGATTATCGTAGAAGTTACTTTATTCGGGAGTTACAAAGTTTTCTTTTGTATTCTAGCTTGGTTTTGCGAACATATAGTTATAAACCAATTTTTATAATTTTCCCAAAATAGGAATCAGGATTTTTCATCAATTCCTTGGAAAATAAATTAAATTTTGAAATTCCAGTGTATTTTCAACCAGGAACCTGGTCGAATTCGACCCCATTTTTGGCTCCTGGTCGAATTTGGCCTCGTTTTTGCCTCCTGGTCGAATTTGGCTTCGTTTTTGCCTTCTGGTCTAACACTTTCGACCAGGATTCTGGTCGAATTTTAATGTCATTTCATCCCCTGGTCGAACACTTTCGACCAGGTTTGTGGTCGAACTTTGGTGCAATTTCGTCTTCTGGTCGAACACTTTCGACCAGGTTTTTGGTCAAAAATATAAGCAATTTTGGGCCTTGGTCGAACATTTTCGATCAGGACTCTAGTCGAAGATAGGTGATCCATTTTAGGCCCTGGTCGAACTCTTTCGACTAGGATTCTAGTTGAAGATTTTCGCCATTTTGACTCTTAGTCGAACACTTTCGACCAGGTTTCTAGTCGAAGATAAGTGCCATTTTGGCCCTTAGTCGAACACTTTCGACCAGGTTTCTAGTCGAAGATAAGTGCCATTTTGGCCCCTGGTCAAACACTCTCGACCAGGTTTCTTCAAGTTGTACCTCTTGTGCTCTTTAAGGCCCACCTATGTTGGGCTCAATTTGGGCCTAAGGCCTTTATTTAATAATTGGGCATGTAGCCTTTTATGGGCTATACCGGCTAATGCCGGTTGCCCTTCTTTCAACCGGCCCATTTGACCGGCTATTCTTTCTATATAAGTGTAGTACATCACTTCTCATTTCTCACTTTTCTTTCCTTAAAGTTATTCTGCAAAATTTTCTCCAAAACTTTCTCTGCAAAGCTCTGCTAGGGTTCTGCGGTAAGGCGATTCCCGGCGAGATTTTTCACTGATTTCTGGGTTTTTCCGTTTGAAGATTTGAAAATTCTGGGTTCCTTCCCTTGAAGACTTGAAGATTCTGGGTTTCTGCCTTGAAGATTTGAAGATTTTCTTGAAGATTCTGGGTTTTCTCCCTTGAAGATTTGAAGATTCTGGGTTTAGAAATGGCTGATCGTGCTTCCCAATGTCTTCAAAAGATGAATTTTGCATCCAAACAAGGTATCCCCATTCCTATTCGTTCTAAATACATGTCTTTGCATGATATGATCAACGAACGTGGGGATGAGTACCCGTTTGTGTATGCTTTAGATTCATACAATTGCAGTAATAAATTTCATGATGTAGATAAAATTAAGGACTGCAATAAAATGTATAGGGTTAAGGCCCCCCTAAAATTAGTTCCTGCCGGTGCTGGTGACCGTTCTTGTCATTGGCGGCCTAACGCCTTGTGTATTTACAAAGACTCCATAGTTGCTGGCCTTAAGTTTCCCTTTCACGAGTTTATACCTAGGCTCCTGGCCGATGTTCAAATAAACCCTAGCCAATTACCCTCAAACGCATGGAGGATAATTCACTGTTTTATGGTTTTATGTCTTAGAAATAAATTGCCTCTTTCTGTTCCCTTATTTAGGAAGATTTTCCAATTTAAGAACAGTTCTACCAACAACTTGGGTTGGGTATACATTAGCCATAGGGTTGGCTTTCCTTTTATCTTCCACCCAAAGTCTATCCCAGATAATAACCCTAGGTGGAAGAATGAGTTCATGTACCTTGTCTGGGAAGGTGGGGACTGGGGAACCCTGTTCCGTAAGTCTTTTAGGAGAGTTTCAGATGGTAGTCCCAGCAACATAGTCTTGACTGATGAGGAGTCCTTTGCCTACTCTGAGTTAATCAAGGACAATGGGACTACCGTGGCTTGGGAGCTACTGGATGAGTTTGTCCTCAAGTCTGTTCACCTCTCAACTGTTTCTGATAAGGGTAATTTTACTTATCCTTTTTGTTCATTACTTTCTTTCCTTTTGTGATTTTTTGTTAACCATTTTTTGGTTGTACTTACAGCTGCGGCCTTTATAAACAAGACCAACGAGCCCAAGGATGATGAGACCTCGAGGATGAAGAGGGCCAGGATAGGAGATGATCCACGGGGAAAGTCTAGTGTTCCCAGTTTCCTGATCCTTTCGCAGATTCCTGTGGACGAGGCAGACATCCCTGTGTCTACCAAGTCTTCAGTTTGGCGCCCCAACTGGGGTATCAGGAAGAGGGACACCATCACTGGGGTTGTTAGGCCGAATACACAATATATAATCAAGTATGTATGAGAATAACAATCAAGAACACAGGTTTGTAAATCAACAAACTGAATTATATTAAATAATTCTCTCTTAGTGATGTTAATGAATCACAAAGAGCTACTAGGTTACAAGAATAATATTTTCAATGTCCGCATCCCTTCTAGGGATAACCTATCTGTGTTTATATAGTACACAGCTACATACAATCCTTATCTAATTGATACTCCTATAAATTAGCTATACAATTATTATCAATTAAGGATTGCTTCAGTCTTCTGTCCAGTTTCCTTAGCTGTATCAATATATTCTGCTTCTTTCCATCTTCAGAATATATTGCTTCTAGAATCTTTATCTTTGCACCGACAGCTAAGTCAACTATCACCCTGTCAGACTTTAACAAACTCTGACCGGCTTCCATATAAACACTGATATGTACCTGTTACTTAAACACTGATGAACAAACGTCAGCAATTATATCTAACAATCTCCCCCAACTTGTTCATATTAAAATGTACAAGTTAAAAAGATAATTGATGATGTCAAAACATATAACAAATGCAGTGTTTAAAATATGTCAGAGTTTAACTTTAAAACAGAGTTTAAATTTAACTTAGAACAGAAAACAAAAAAAAACTTACAGTCAGACTTTACTTGACTTCTTCAATATCAGGTACTGTCCTGAGATAATCAATCAGCAGCTTTCTCTCAGCTCGATCTAGTTCAGCAATCATATCCTTCTTCAGCTCCTTCAATTTTGGTTCATCTTCACCAATTTGATAAATGGCAGCCCTTAAAGAATAGATGTTGTTCTTGTTCATTTCATTGCCAAGTCTGATATAAAAAGCTTTATCAGACTCTAGATTGAACTCTAGAACTTTCTTATTCAGTGCAGTCCTGAATCTAGCACTATTCTTCTTCATTTCCACCAACTTTCCAGTATGATCCCTATACTTTGGAATGTAGACACTTGATACTCCTCCTCCAAGCATAGCTTTAGATCTCAGCATCTTTTCTCTCAACACTTGAGCAACATCATGAGTATATCAGCATTTACCTTTATCAGCATTTGAACCACTAGGCCTCCTTGAGTACTGTAAACTCTGATCAGAGTTTACATTCTCTTTGATAACAATTCCTTTTTCTTTTCTCCTTGGAGCCTTGATAACCTTCTGTTTGTAGATTCCAGCTTCAACATCTTTCCTGTGTTCTTCAGCTAGCAATTTCTCTTCTGCCTGGATATCTTCAATAGTAACATCTTTACCATGTTCTGCTATAAACATTTTAGCAGCTATTTCCTCATCAGTGCTAGGTTTATCAGTGTTTATCAAACTTTTGAGTTTTGAACCACTGGCAGAGTTTACATTTCCCTTACCAGAGTTTGATCTTCTATCAGAGTTTGATCTTGGTCTTGGTAGTCTTCTATCATCATTTGATCTTAAGCTCTTTCTATCTCCTCCCTTGTTTCCACCATCATTACCATCATCCCTCCGTCTCAGAGTTTGAGTGTCTTTGCATTTGTCACTTGGTACACTCTCCCCCTTTTTGACATCATCAGAAAGTAGTACTGATGTCAACAACTCAATTGCATTAGAAATTGATGTCAGTTGGGCAGACATAGCATTCTGGTTGTCCTCAACTTTCAACAATCTAGAGTTAAAATTCTTTTGCTCTTTACACAAAGAGATGTATAGAGATTTGTCCTTTTGCTGTGTAAGCTCTCTCGTAGCTATATCATTCCTTAATCCTGCAATCACCATGTCAGAATCATCAAAACGATTGGTTAATGATTTGATTTGTACAATAGTTGCTTTGAGATGATTGAGAAGTTCTGGATTTTTAATCTCTTTAGAAGACTTTGTCACAAAATCTGCAGCTCTTTCATTGGAAAAGATAGTATCCTTGCTTGACCAATTAGAGAAGTACATATCTTGATAATACGCAGTAGTAGCTCTGTTGACTTCTCTTTCTTCTTCAGAGTTTGCTTGAATGTCAGACAACTCTACTTGTATATCAGGATTGGAATGAACAGGACTAGCTTCAGCATTGTCATCCTCTGCTTCATTCTCTGCAAGAACATTTTCTGCCATTCTTTCAGGATCATCAGAGTGTGCAGTATGACTAAACTCTGCTTCTCTTTGAACAATCTCAACAACAGATTGTTGTAGAGCTTCAAGAACAAGAATATCCTCAGAGTTTGCGACAAACTCTGCTTCAAAAGGAACATTCTCTGTTGCATCCTTGTCAACAACATCAGGATATGCAGCAACAGTTTCTGTAGCTTTAACAGCTAAAGTCTGATCGACTTCCTCACCTTTCTCAAGATCAAAAGATATTATTTCAGTGTGAGAAGCCATAGATTCTTCAAGTTGAACAGTATCTTGATCAGCTTCCAAACCCTCTGTGAAATGTTCAGAGTTTAAAGAGAGGTTTGCTTCAACTTCCATATAAAAGTCTTGTGGCTCAATATTTTCTGTAGCCTCCTGAACAAGAATTTCAGGAGCTTCATCTGCAGCTTCCTCTTCATTTTGAAAAACAGTCTCCATAAAAATTCTATCTTCAGGAACAGCTTCAACTTCTGGAATCTCAATTTCAATATCATCAGCAACAGTTGAAGAGATATTCACAGCACCAAACAGATGTGCTGCTACCAATCTTCTTTTTCTCTGATGAAGAGTTTCTTCATCAGTTTCAGTCTCTGCATCAACAGCATCAGCAGCATCAGACTTTGCCCTATTGGCTCTTCTCTTCTTCATTCTTCTCTTCTGAGGCATATCATCAACATTTGATGCCCCAGCCTCAGTGTTTATCCTGACAGACTTAACAGCCCTTACCTTAGATCTCTGTGACCGTTGTGGTTGAGACACAGAAGGTCCAGCTTCAGAGTTTGCTAGCTGTTGTTGTTGTAAGTTATCCAGGAATTGTTGCACAGACTCAGGTAGCAACAAAACACCAACATCTCCTTTCTTGTTATCTTTATTGGTTAGATCAGAGAATATGCGTTTATGTAATTTAAAACAGGGAATCACATCATTCTCATCTATCTCTACGTCAGAAACACATTCAGAGAATATCAATTGACAAAATCTTGCAAAATAGACGACACCTCTGTTTTCATTCATTTTCTCACCTATATTATTTAGAACTAGCCTAGCAACATCAAAATTACCTCCATAAAGAAGAGAAAACCCGATTTGCAGACTATCCGTGGGAATAGCATCCCAGTTCGTGCATTTCTTGCCGAACGCCCTTGTTATGCAGTCGAAAAAGAAACTCCATTCCTTTCGCAAGAGCGGTCGCTTCAACTGACCAAGCTTTGTCAGTGGCCCAGAGTATCCTATTTCCCTCATCATTCGAACTAACTCAGAATCTCCAACAGAGATTATGAAAGCATTAAAGTCTTCAAGGCCCAGAGCATCACGAACAGTTGTAGGAGTAACTACAAACTCTTCTCCTTGAAATTCAAAGATAATAGATGGAGACCCAGACTCTCCTCCATTGTCATAAGTACCTGTCTGCCAAAAAGATCTGATTTGAGATGCAGACAGCTTCAATGGTGCTGTGAGAGCAGTTCCAACATCAGAGTTTGACAAGAAATCTTGAATCAAATGAAACGCCTCCGGTGCGTTCTCATTTGCCAAAGGAGCAGCATAGTTATTAGGAACGAATTCTAACCCAGAAGCAGTAAACATTGTAGTAGCCATTAGAAAAGTTTAGAAGATAACAAACAGAGAATAGATTGTATGCAGTGAAAGTGTTTGAGACAATGTGTGTAAGTAAAAGCTTATGAAAAGTTGAGGTGTGTAAAAGAGTGAACCATTTATGTGTAGTATATTTAAATAATAACTGTGAAGATTTAAAACTCAAACATTTTAATCATTACTACACACAGCAGGCGTCTTTGAAAAGTGTGTGAGTGGGACAGGTGTCAAACGTGTATACGCTGACAGCTGTATGTAACAACTTTCAATACACATGCGCAGTAAAAATAGCCATAATTACCGCATGTCACATTGTTCAAAATACTTAATCTCTCTCTTTTCTGTTTAATACAAATATGAACCGTTTGTTATCATACTCTTTTGAACTTCAAAACAAATGTCTAATCTCAAAATTATAAAATGTCTGAAACCAATAAAATTTATTTTAATCATCAGAGATTAAAAGTAAATTACCTCGGCGTATTTCACACAATACATCAGTGTTTACCATTTGTCCTTCTTTGTCAATAAACTCTTTTCTCAATCTGTACAGGTGTGAATAATTGTGTGTGCAATAGCAGAATTTACCGAAATCAATATTTAGATCATCTCAAAGTGCATAAAATCCACAAACTAAAGCAGTAAAAACTGGTTGCCTAAACTCTCATGTATAAAATAAAATCTGATTTTATATCTAAACTCTGTAATACTGATATCCTTTCATTTGGATATATCTTTTATGTTTCACCCCCTTTATTTACATTTTTTTTTTTTAATTTTTCCAGTAATCAGTGGTTGGCACTAGTCACCAAAAATCAAAGATTTTAGCCCTTATTTCATACAATAAGTTCCTGGATCTTCCTAGGCACAACATGATCTCAAAGGAATTTGTGCTCTTTTTAGCATATTTTGATTTGAGGGTGAATTATTTGCAATTAATAATCAGAGTTTAGACTTTTCATCAGTTAATACAATTAATTTATGAGAGAAAATGCAAACAACTAATACAAACTCAGTGTATAGGATCAATAAACTAAGAGATGCTATAAATATAGAGACAGTATCATGCTGTGTTAACTTACTGCACATATTTGAGATCAGAATCTATATAACTCTTAAGGATTCATAATTACTTACTGAGAATTATGCCTCATACAAATTTCTTCATTGGTCCATATGTTTCAGACAAAATTACAATCAGAGTATAGCATTAGACTCTTACTATCAGAGTATGACCAACACTTTATGACTAACAGAGTTTAGCAGCAGAGTTTACTTTCAGAGTTTATGGTACTGGCACTCATAATAGTTAATACATGCAAGAAATCATGAGCATAAAAAAAATCAAACATGTATAGATTTTGAGTCTAACCCGTATCTCTAGTCAAAACCAGAAATCATTCCAAGTTCATTTACCAATCTTGTAAAAGTAGCTTCACTCAAAGGTTTTGTGAAGATATCTGCAAGTTGTTGGTCTGTAGACACAAAATGAAGCTCAATGTTTCCTTCTTCCACATGTTCTCTGATAAAATGATACCTTATGCTGATGTGCTTGGTCATGGAGTGCTGTACTGGATTTCCTGTCATAGCAATAGCACTTTGGTTATCACAGAAAATAGGTATTTTAGAGTACTTCAAACCATAATCCAGCAACTGATTCTTCATCCACAGAATCTGTGCACAACAGCTACGAGCAGCTATATACTCTGCTTCTGCAGTGGATGTGGAAATAGACTTTTGTTTCTTGCTATACCAAGAAACCAATCTGTCACCTAAGAATTGACAGCTTCCACTTGTACTTTTTCTGTCTATTTTACAGCCTGCAAAATCTGCATCAGAGTAACCAATTAGCTTAAACTCTGATTCTCTAGGATACCACAAACCCAAGGTTATGGTTCCTTTGAGATATTTGAAAATCCTTTTTACAGCTGTTAGATGAGGCTCTCTGGGATCTGCTTGAAATCTTGCACAAAGACATGTTGCATACATGATATCAGGTCTACTTGCAGTAAGATACAGTAAAGACCCTATCATTCCTCTGTAGTTTGTCATATCTACTGAGGCTCCTGTGTCTTTGTCTAGCTTTGTTGCTGTAGCCATGGGAGTTGTAGCAGATGAACTATCAAGCATACCAAATTTCTTGAGAAGATTTCTAGTATATTTGTCTTGATTGATAAAAATACCATCATCTGTTTGCTTGACCTGTAAGCCTAGAAAATAACTAAGCTCTCCCATCATGCTCATTTGATACCTGGACTGCATAAGCTTTGCAAACTTCTTACAAAGTTTGTCATTAGTAGATCCAAAAATAATATCATCTACATAAATTTGAACTAAAAGCAAATCATCACCAGAATTGAAATAAAACAAGGTTTTATCAATTGTACCTCTTGTGAACCCACTTTCTAAAAGAAATTGAGCAAGAGTTTCATACCATGCTCTTGGTGCTTGCTTTAGTCCATATAATGCCTTGTCAAGCCTGTAGACATAATCTGGATGCTTGGGATCTACAAATCCTGGTGGTTGTTCAACAAACACTTCTTCTTCAAGCTTCCCATTGAGAAAAGCACTTTTTACATCCATCTGAAAGACTTTAAACTTCTTGTGTGCAGCATAGGCCAGAAAAATTCTTATGGCCTCCAATCTTGCAACTGGAGCAAAGGTTTCATCATAGTCAATCCCTTCCTGTTGTGAATAACCTTTAGCCACAAGTCTAGCCTTGTTTCTTGTAATCACACCTTCACTGTCAGTCTTGTTTCTGAAAACCCACTTTGTACCTACAATTGATCTATTCTTTGGTCTAGGTACAAGTGTCCAGACTTCATTTCTTTCAAATTCATTTAACTCTTCTTGCATTGCTGTAATCCAATTAGCATCTTGAAGAGCTTCCTCCACTTTCTTTGGTTCTGTTTGAGACAAGAAAGCATGATACAGACACTCATTATTTGTTGCACTTCTAGTTCTCACACTAGCATCAGGATCTCCAATTATGAGATCAGGTGTGTGTGCCTGTGTCCACTTTCTTGCTGTTGGTAAGTGGTTTCTTGCATCATTATTGGATCATCCCCCTTGATCCATGCTCTCCTGATTCATATGTTGACTTTCTGCAGTATCTGAGGCTCCCCCTGAATTGGATGGCTCAGAGTTTGAACTGTCAGAGTTTGAATCAGTTTCCTCAACTGACTCACTTGCTGTGTCTTGTTGAGCTTCTTCACGCTCCCCCTCAACTGATTCTCCAGTTTGTTCAATTTGAGAATATTCAGTTTCTCCAGTATTTACCAGTAGAGGTTCAGAGTATGCTTCGTCAGAGTTTGTCAGAACCGCTTCATCAGAGTTTGTCGGTACTGCTTCATCAGAGTTTACATCATCAGAGAATAAACCTTCATTTTCAAAACGCAGTTGATCATATCCATCTAAGTCATCAAGTCCAGTTATTTTCTTGTCATCAAATGACACATGTATGGATTCCATGATCACTTTAGTTCTCAGATTGTAGACTCTGAATGCTTTTGTTGACAATGGATAGCCAACAAAGATTCCTTCATCAGCTTTTAACTCGAACTTGATTAACTGTTCAGGATGAGTCTTCAACACAAAGCATTTGCATCCAAATATATGAAAATATTTCAAATTTGGCTTCTTATTTTTCACCATCTCATATGGTGTTTTCCCATGCTTGTTGATCAGAGTAGCATTTTGAGTAAAACAAGCAGTTTGAACAGCTTCTGCCCAGAAATAAGTTGGTAATTTTGCTTTTTCAAGCATAGTTCTTGCTGCTTCAATTAAAGTTCTGTTCTTTCTTTCAACTACACCATTTTGCTGTGGAGTTCTAGGTGCAGAAAATTCTTGTTTCACTCCTCTTTCCTTGCAGAAAGCTTCCATGATTGAGTTTCTGAATTCAGTTCCATTATCACTCCTTATAATTTTGACTTTGTGCTGTGATCCTTTGTCCAGTAGATTTACATGATCCATCAGAGTTTGAGCAGTTTCATCCTTCTTTGATAAGAAATACACCCATGTATATCTAGTATATTCATCAACAATTACTAGAGCATATTTCTTTCTGCCCATGGACATTACATTCACTGGTCCAAAGAGATCAATATGAAGAAGATGATAAGGTTCCACTACTGAAGATTCAGATTTGCTCTTGAAAGATGACTTCCTTTGCTTGGCTTTTTGACAAGAATCACATAGGCTATTGAAGCTAAGTATTGACTTGGGAAGTCCCCTTACAAGATCCTTTCTTATTAGCTCATTAATGTTGTTCAAATTGAGATGAGAGAGCTTCTTATGCCAGTTCCAACTCTCTTCATTTGACATTCTTGCAGTTAGACACACTGTTTTTCCATCAGAGTTTGTTACCAAACTTGCTTCATAAATGTTGTTGCGCCTGTGTCCAACTAGAACAACTTTTCCAGTAGATTTACTGATAACTTCACAGTATTCAGTATGAAAATCTACATGGTTTCCTCTATCACAGATTTGACTCACAGATAGCAGATTATGCTTGAGTCCTGAGACTAGAGCTACATTCGTGATGATGACACTTCCAAGATTAATATTGCCATATCCCAGAGTGTGTCCTATGTTTCCATCTCCATAGGAAACCTTTGGGCCAGCCTTCTCCTTAAAGTCTGATAGCAGGGCTTTATTTCCAGTCATATGTCCTGAGCATCCACTGTCCAAGATAATTGTGCTCTCTTTTATACCCTGCAATCACAAACAAACACTAAGTGTTAGTTTTAAGGACCCAGACATGCTTGGATCCTTTGTCTTTCTTAACAGTGTTAGTTTTTGCAGCGGAATTACTATCAACAGAGTTTAAACTAACATTGTCAGACTTTACACTTGCAGAGTTTGCTCTAACCCATTTCAGATTGGGTTTTAGCTCATAATAGTTGTGATAAATAGTATGATAACTCTTGCAAGTATAAATGGAATGCCAAGTGCTCCCACAGTGTGTGCATAAAGTCTGTGGTCTAACCCTAACATAATCATTCTTTACTCCTGATGTAGAAGGTAAAGAATTGATATTTTTATTCTTTGTGCAGTAATTAGCAAGATGATTAGAACTACCACAATTATAACATGTTTTCCTTGGAGCAGCAGCATTAGGCAAATGATTATTTCTTTTAGTTATGCCTATCTTTCCATTCCTATTCTTCTTGGATCCTTTTGGTTTCATGGCAGATTTTACCTCTTTGAGCTTATGATTGAACTGTTTTCCTGTCATCAAACCAACATTAACCTGTTTTTCACAAGTTTTTACTGGCTTTCTAACATCTTCTCTTTCCATAAGTTTTTCTGTTATAATATTTTCCTGTCTTTCACAGGCTTCATCTGATTCCATATCAGCTTCTCTTATTACAACAGATTTTAACTTATTGGCTTCTGAAACAAATATTACAGGTTTAAGTTGTGGTTTAATCTTAACCTTGTCTTTAAACCTAAGTTCATCATTTTCACAATAGCCTAAACCTACAGAATCTGTCTGAAACACTTGATGAGTGTCTCTTCCAGAATCTGTCCAAGTCTTGATTATCTTTCTTTCTTTTTCTAGATCAGATTCTAATTGCTTATCTTTATCTTTGGTTCTCTGAGTACATGAGCTTTTTCTTCTGGAGTCCATTCAGATTTAGCTTTGACCACATAATGTTCTGGTACTTTATCCGTTCGTTCTACGAACTTTGTTGGTATATATGGTCCATCACGAATCCTGTCCAAGTAGTCAGGATCCATAGCCTCCAGGTACATCAGCATCTTTACCCTCCATGTAGGATATTCTGATATCTTCAAGATGGGAATCTTCATGCTTTCATACTTGGTTGTCGACATCTTAGATCGTCTCTGATTTAAAAATAAACCAGTTTGCTCTGATACCAATTGTTGCCCAGTAATAATCTATTGTAGAAGGGGGGGTTGAATACAATAGAGTAAGATAATCGACTTTTTAATGTATATATCACAAATATGAAAAGAAAGATAACAGCTTTATTAAATTTGATATAAAACTGTTACAAACTCTCTCAAGAAATTCTGATGTTCTTGAGAGCTGCTAGCTTACAAAAACTCTCTCAAGAAATTCTATGTTCTCGAGAGCTTCTATCTTGATTCTGTTCTCGATTATGTTCTCCTTCATAAATCGAAACCAAGACTGTGTTTATATACTACACAGCTTCTCTATCAATGATAAGTCCTAATCAATTACAAAGATTGAAACCTATCCATAATTGATAGCTACATTCTACAAACCAGGAACCGACAGAATAAACTTCCATGTTTATCTAGACTCCAAATATAACTCGAAGTAGGAATCCTGATCAGCTTCCAGTCCTGATGATCAATCCTGATCCTAGTCCTGATATGTCTTCTGATCCTGACGACCATGTAATCCTGATGACGTCAGCAATCCTGATCAGTTGAGTCTAGCTCCTGACGATCATTGAATTCTGATCTAACAAAGTTGATGCAAAGCAAATATGAGATGAGTATGATGGGAGAGCTAACCTTCTTCCTAGGCCTGCAAGTACATCAAAGGGAGGATGGCATCTTCATAAATCAATCTAAGTATGTTAAAGATCTCTTAAAGAAATATGGTTTAGAAGAGTCATCCCAAGCAAAAACTCCTATGTCAACTGCAATCAAGCTTGATGAAGATAAAAAGGGCAAGAGAGTTGACATCAAGGTCTATAAGGGAATGGTTGGATCATTACTCTATCTCACTGCTAGCAGGCCAGACATCATGTTTGCCACATGCCTTTGTGTAAGGTTCCAATCTGACCCTAAGGAATCTCACATGATGGCTATCAAAAGAATCTTTAGGTATCTGAAAGGGACTCCTAATCTTGGGCTATGGTATCCAAAGGGCACTGGGTTCAACCTGGTTGGTTACACAGATTCTGATTATGCTGAATGCAGAATTGACAGGAAGTGCACCTCTGGAAGCTGCCAATTCTTAGGTCAAAGGTTAGTGTCCTGGTTCAGTAAGAAACAACAATCCACAACAACATCTACAGGTGAGGCTGAATATATTGCTGCTGAAAGCTGCTGTGCTCAATTGCTTTGGATTAGAAATCAACTCATGGATTATGGACTAGTGTTGGAACACATTCCTCTTATGTGTGACAATACTAGTGCAATATCCATTGTTGCCAATCCTGTTAATCATTCTACTACAAAGCACATTGAGATAAGGTACCATTTCATTAGGGAACATGCTGCAAATGGTACTATAGCAGTCTCTTATGTTCCAACTTAGAAACAATTAGCTGACATATTTACTAAACCTCTAAATGAAGCTGTCTTCAACAGACTTGTGAGTGAAATTGGAATGCTAAATCCTTCATTTAGTTGTTCTAAGTAAGTATGCTAGTTAATTGTTACAGCAGTAAATTTTCACTGTATTTAAATGTTCTATTTACTTGGAGTGAAATTTAGCTAAGATATGATTTATAAATATTTCAGTATTTTACTGTATATTTTTCAAATCATACTTTTATGAGAAGTTATGAGCTTTTAAGACATCTCTACATAGGTGATCTTGAGAGTTCACGACTTAGTTCAAATAAAACAAACTTATATCGCAAACTGTTGAAATTTTATGACTTCGCGACTTAGAATAACTATATCGACAAGTCTCCATATATGACAAAATCTTGATTTAAATTAATTTTATTTCAATTCTTGATTTAAGTCTGACAAAATGCTTGAAATTCCAAAAAGAGAGTTTTAGACAAGGTATTTATACTATATCGCAAAGTCCTCCCCATTCTTTCTACCTTCAAGACTTTGCGACATAGTTCATTTTTGGACTCTGCGATATACTTTGCAAGACTTCGCAATATAGGCTATTTTGAGACTTCACGACATCAAAATAGCCTGTACAAATTCATAACCCCATATCGCAGTGTCTCTATCATATAAATACTATTTTCTAACCGTTCACAACTTTTCATCCTCTCTCTTACTCTCAATTCTCAAACCTAAACACAAATTCTCTTCTCTCTTCTTCACTCTCAATTTCAAATGGCACCCAAATCTCAAGTAGCGTCTTCCTCAAACCCTTTAACCATACCCAGATAGACCAATCTTCTCACTATCCCCTCTGAGGCGGAGGCAAACCCAAGGTACAAGTGTTTTGTACGGTTCTTGAACACATCCTACCTTCACCAAGATTTAACTATGAACCCCACTCTGTACGTTGATGTACTGGAAGGATTCTGGAGAACGGCTTTGGTATCTACAATGGCGAAGGAGGATGGGACTTCATTTCAGGAAATCAACTGCACAATTTGGGGTAAGCACTTGCAATTTGGAGAAAAAGAAATCAATGAAGCTTTGGGGTTCAAGGTTGAAGGTCATGATGCTGAAGCCAATGATGCTGAAATGGTGGCATTCATGGACCTAATCAAGTATGCAGATGAGATAGACATGGCTAAGCTTAAAAAGAAGCATGTCAGGAGGGAGTGGTCATTTCTGTTTGACGCACTCCAAAAGGTGTTTCTGTGCAGGAAGACAGGATGGGACCACATTAGTCACATTGCTGTGAAACTAGCCTACTCCTTAGCTTATAATCAGGAGATTAATGTAGGAGCAATTATTCTCAAAGAATTGGCTCAAAGGCTAGGCAGGACGGTTCGTGGAAGAGGTAATGAAATCTTTTACCCTCGTTTTCTTCAGTGCATTTTAAATTATCTTGATACTAATGTGCATGAATTAGATGGTATAGATAAAACTAAAATGGCTTATTCCAAATCCATGTCCAAAGTTCTATTTGGTTCATTGGACACTAGGAATCAAGTGGATGTGATTCTAAGTGTGACCCAGCATATGCAGGACACATTTGCATCCTATCCACTTGATAAGCCCAAATATCATGAACTTTCCTGGAAAGGGAAGGCTAAGACTGAAGGAGCTTCAAAGTCTAACCCAAGCCTTCCTAACCCATCCAATGACCCCTACAAACAGTACAATAGTGATTAGGGAGCCAAGTGCACCAATCTCCCAAAAGGTTGGTGTTACTAAAAAGAAGACTAAGAAGAGAGCCCTTGCTATAAGTGATGAGTCTCTAGATTTAGGAAGTGAGGAACCTGAGTCACAGCTCACCAGACAAAAGAAAAAATCCAAATCAATAGCTGCCACTAAATCCTCCCAACAGGATTCAGCTGTGTTAAAAGGGGTACACCTATTACTGTCAATGTCCTCTCAACAGGGCATTGGCATTGAAAAGAGTAGTCTCCCCACTACAGTCTGTAAAGAGTCTGCATAGAGTCAAGAACTCACTCTTGACTCAGGTGGTAATAAGGGTGAACAAACACATAGTGGAGAGCACATCACCTTTGAAACTCCTCCTATTTCTCAGGGGGGGTTGCCAAAATCCAGTCTAAACTACACTTCTCTTCCAGAATCTACATCTCAAATTTCTTCTCAACAGAAAAGTCATTCTCATGACAATTCTGCTCTTGATCAGTCACAATCACCATCCATGACTGAGCCCATTTCAAGTGACATGGTGCTTGACACTGTGCTCACCACCTAGGACCCACATTTGGTTGGTCAGGAAATGCACGATGGGGCATATTCTAATGACACCAACAAAAACATAGAGGATTCACCAGTCTTTACTGGAGACTCTGTGCCAACTTCTCCTCCTTAGGGATTTGGACTTGCCTTCACAGGCACATGGAGATGATGTTGTCACACATCCCATTTCAATGGAGACAGCATCAGACTCCACAGTCATTCCAAGACTGGAGGAAACTCATATCTCTACCCCCCCTGAGGTGCCTAGCACTAGCTCTCACTTGGCCCAGGCCACCTTGTCAGAATGGCTGAAGCCTGTGCAACATGACAGGCCTTTAGGATCATCATTTGTGCCATCACAATTGACGGAAGAAGACCTTCAAAATCTTCATGTGGCACAGATTGATGAGATCTCAAAAATAGCTCAACATCTCCTAACAACAAATCTCCCTAATTCAGACTATGAAGCCATTCTTCTTTGTCACAAGGAGGATGTTGAAGCTCAACAGCATAAGATTGTAGATGAGGCCCAACAGGATGGAAATGTTGATGCCTGGTTGGATGCTAAAAGATCTGTGAAGCTCAAAGATGCCCTAGCCTTTCTCAGGGAAGAATATCTCACATCTTTGGGGTCTAATGCCAAGAATCTTGCTCCTGCAGAAGTCTTTGAAGCAGTGAATGACATGTACAAGAATCAGCTGAAGGCTCTGCATTATCTTGGGAATGGTCTTCAATCAGAGATTTATACTATCAAGGAGGAAACAGACAGATCTTTGACTCAGCTCAGGAACTCCTATCTCTCTGATTTTCCCATGGTAGATGGCATCCTTAAGAAGGTTCAGAAAACAGCTGCTAATGTCACAATGATGGACTGCACCCTAGCTTTGGTCTCAGATAATATGAAGAAGCTTTCTTCCAAGCTAGATAACCAGGTGCAAGCCAACATCAACTCCAACTCCATGCTCACTGTGATGTGGAAGAATCAATATGGGAACAAGCTTGTGGATGAAGTTCCTATTTCTGACATCTCAAAATTTAACTTCTCAAAGATCAATCTCAACAACTCTTCTCAAAGGTGGATGGCTTGGAAAGGGAGGTAGCTGAACTTAAATATGCCAACAAAGTGCTCTCTCATTCCTTGGAAAAGCTCAATGCTAAGTTGGATGACCAAAGCAATGCCACATCTAATATTCTGCTCGTCCAACAGCAAATGATGACAACCCTGCTCAGAAGTATGAACCTTCCTATTCTTGGAGAAGCTCAAGACATCTTGTCTGATCCCAAGCCTAAGGGGGAGAAAGGAAAGGAGGTCATTGTGGAAAAGAGAGGGGGAGTACCAGCCAAGCAACAAAAGCTTAAGGGCAAACTCACTGAAGAAACTCTAAAGCCAATCACTCTCCCCTCTGTGGATGTCATCAATAAACAAGGCCAAAGAAGCACGGTTACAACTACCTACTATCCCTCTACAATGCCAATGGAAATCTCAGCTCCTCAAATCACAACAAGTGCCAAACCAATCAAAGTAAACATGATCACTGATGCCAAGCTACAGGAAGTTTCCAATTCTCACATCTATCATGATGAGGCCTTCCTGGAGTTTCTGAAAGCCATTCAAGCAAGTGTGCAAGGCAACACTCTCAACTACAGAAGCAAGATCAATGAACAAATCAAGTATTTTACAGTGGCAGTCAGGAAAATCAAGGATGCTCATCTAAGAGAAATCATCATGGTATCAAAGGATAATTGCTTGTGGCATTTATCCTTTGAAACTCTAGAGAAGCTGAGGTTTAATGAGCTGAACACACTTCTGGAGTTGATTGAGAAGCATGAGGAGAACAACAAGAGGCTGTTTGATGACTTATCAAAAGATCAATATCTAAGATTGCCTGAAGTTATTTCTAACCCAAGGACAATACTTTTTCAAAGCCAAAGCAAAGCAAACAACATTGATCAACTGGTGATTCCTGCACACTTGACAATGAAGAACAGAGAAAAAGTCAATCAAGTTTTGCAAATGCTGAGAGCTAAGAGAGGAGTCGGAACAGCAGAAGAGCTAGAGACAATCCACATTCTCCAATCTTTCTTGATTCATGGCAGTATTCCTGAGTCACTCAAAGAAAGAAGAAATAAGAAAGATGATGAGGAGGATGATGAGGAAAAGACCTACAGAAGGAGAAGTCAATCAAGGAACAATAAGGATGGAGGAAGTGAAAGCAGCAAAAGCAAAACATCAAAGAAATCTAAAGATGCTGACAGTGACAACAAAGATTCCAAGAAGAAGAAAGAGGCTGAGAAGACAAGGAGTGGAAATCAGCAAGTCAAGGACATTGCTAGCAGTACCTTAACCATAACACAAGACTCTAAGTCTAGGGTGGGTACTGTTAGTAATGATCCTCCAAAATCATTATCCAAGACTTCTGAACCTGATTTGCCACAGAAGAAAATTGAAGCCACAAAAGAAAAATCAAAAAGACACTTCCACAAAGTCACAGCTAGTGGAGTGTTACAGTGGATGAAAGGGAAAGGAATGAGGCTACTTCCAAATGATGTGGCACTGAAGACAAAATCTCCTTGTTCCAGAAAACTACCTCAAGTGAAGCACATGAAGATCAAGAGTGTAGCCAAAAGAACAAGGATAACAAAGAAGAATGGGGTGATCACTAATGTAGTAGGGATCAAAGTACTTCCTCTGGATGAAGACTATGATGAAGATGCCCTAGCATTTCTGAGAGCTCAAAGAATCTTTGAAGTCAAGGTGAAGCAAAATCATCTAGAGATCAAATACACTGATGGAAGAGAAAGAGAAATGAAGCAAGGGGGCTGGCAATACTTTTCACAATATGAGCTTGAAAGAATAAATGCACTGCTAAACTTTGAAGAAAAGGAAGAGAGATTGTGGAAGATAGAGATTGCCAGATTCCTGAATATGCACTCTGATTACAAAGAAAACCCAAGGAAGCTAAATGAAGAGAAGAACATTCAGAAAGAGAAAGAGATGGCTGAGATGGAAGAGAGGGCTAAAGAGCTAAGAAAGAAAGGGCTGTGCAAGGTAAAACAAAATCCTTATGTTGTGGAATACAAAAATCAAAATGGAGGCAAAAGCAAGATAAGGATGGAGTTTTTAGATTCTTATGTGGAAAGTGCCCTTAGAGTTGCAATTGAAGATCTAAAAGACTCACCTCTCATTGAAGAACTAATTGCAAGAGATGAAATTCAAGCAGCCATCTCAGATATGAAGAGAAAGGAAGAAGTGAGAAAGAAGAAGGTTTATGATGACTATCTTGAGAAGCAAATGGAAACTGAAGTTGTTGAGCAACAAAGATAATCTGTAAGCTTTCACTTTCAGTATGTAATCAAAATTCTGTTCATATTGTTCATCTATTGTTCTCTCTGAACCTTAATTCCTTTTATGTAAAGTTAGGCTTGTTATCAGACATAAAATTGTGCCTAAGTTTCTTACTCACAATTTGGGGGAGATTGTTAGGCTTAAGGCATGTCTGAGTACCACTATTAACAAGCCTACTCATTGTGACTATGTCACTCTACATGACCTAGTGAATTCTTTCACTGGGATATAGTATAGGTCTCTATTGTACTTGTCTTGTTTTCACGTACTTAGCTTTATTCTGTATGCTCAAGATTATAATGAGCTTAGTAAGTTTCTTACACCTAGAATGTACATAGGCCATAGAATAAATATCCTGGAAGAAGTTCAATTTGTTCATGCAGCAGGATGTGAATAAGGCCTTGAAGAAATAAGTTGCAGAAATTTATCTACGTCCCCATATCGTGAAGTCAGAATGAGCTATGTCGTGAAGTCACCAATATCCATGTCGTGAAGTACTGAGATCGCATAGTCCAAAATGAACTATGTCGTGAAGTCTTCAAGACTCATGTCGTGAAGTGTTGAGATCACAAAATCAGAATGTACTAGATCGTGAAGTCCTCAAAAAGGCTATATCGTGAAGTCAGAAATATGCCATATCGCATACTCCTAAAATACTCATATCGCAAAGTCCTCATATAGCAAAGTCTCAAATGCTCTATGTCGACAAGTCACAGGATAAGGAATATGTTGGAGTTCACGATGTCAACACTTAGACGATCTACAACAAGACAAATCAAGGTACAAAATCAAAGTTCAAAGGAGACAAATACTGAAGCATCTGTTATGGTTAAGTGGTCCAGAGACAGATGGCAAATCTACAGCAAAACTTGGAGAGAAAGAATAGAGACAAGCAGCTACAGAAACGGGAAAGGACGACAAAAAACAAGTGGTCCTTCCTGACATAGTTAACCTCTTATGGAAGAACAAGTTGGAGTTACAGTTTGGGGTAGCTGTGTAAATAGGTGTGTGCACTAGTTTGTATAGGTCATATATATATATATATATATATATATTGGGCACAACCTATAGTTAGTTGCAAGAGAGATATACATAGAAATATTCAAGCACTCTTTTCTCTGTAAGAAAACAAGAAAACATTGTTCTTGTTTAGAAGCCAGAATTTCACTTATGAAATTTTGGAAGCTGTAGTATTTGATTTACTTAATACAAAGTAGATTAAAGTGATTGTGTGTGTTCTGTTTATTTTATTCCGCACTTTCATACTACACAATCTAACACAGCTTTTAAGTTTCAAGAAAACTAAAAACATTCAAACTATCCATTCACCCCCCCCCCCTGTCTAGTTTCTTAGTGATATTCATATCTAACAAGTGGTATCAGAGCGGGCTGTTAAAATACAAACATGAATAGATCAAGAATGAGTTCACAAAAACTAAGCAATATCAAGATTCCTGCCTTTAACAAGGAACACTATAATCTATGGAAGAAGAAGATGTTATTGTTCATCAAAGCTTCAAACCCCATGTATTTAGACATCCTAAAGCATGGTCCCATAATTCCAATGATTGAGATTCCTGAAACAACTGTTGGTACTAAAAAGATACCACATCATTATGAGCCTAAAGATCCTTCAAAATATACTGATCCTGAAAAGGAGAAGGTGGCACTAGATGGAAATCTCCAACTCATTATTTGTGAATCTATGGATTTTAACATGTATGGCACTGTTGCTCATTACAGTAGTGCAAAGAAGATGTGGGATCTCATAGAAGTGTTATGTGAAGGAACTCCTAAGGTAAGAAAGAACAAGAAGCAGATTCTGGTTTCACAGTATGAAGCATTCATGGCTCAGCCAAAAGAGGGCATCACAGAAGTGTTTGAAAGGTTTAACAAGCTGATAAATGAGCTCAAACTCTATGATAAACACTATGAAACAGAAGAGCTTAACATGAAGTTCTTGTTGACTCTACCAAATCACTTGGAGCCAAGGATCTCTTCCCTCAAAGAAAGAGATCTAACCAAGATTGGTTTTGATGTATTGTATGGTGTTTTGAAAACATGTGAACTGGAGTTGTTTCAGAAGAGGTCCATTCAAGCAAAGCAAGGTATAATGGCCAACACATCATGTGCCCTTATTGACGACAATTTAGGTCAAAGAATGGAAGCAATGAAAGTCAACCAAGTCAAGATTGAAGAGCTGGAAGTTGAAGACACTGGTGATGAGTCTCAAGTCATTTATGATCTGCCTGAGGAAGATGATTTCTACAGCATAGATGAACTGGATAAAATGGAAAACAAATCTTTTGCTTATATGGCTAGGAGGTATCCTAACATAAGGTTCAAAAGGAAGCAGCCATTTAAGTCAAAGCATAATGCTGGTGGTGCAGGTGGATCTAGTGGCTCAAACACCTTCAGTAAAGGGAAAGGAATTGATGGTGCTGTAAAAGGAGGTTACAAGACTGGTAGTGTGGATAGAACAAAGATAAGATGCTACAACTGTAATGAACTTGGGCACTTTGCTACAGAGTGCAAGAAGCCCAAGCAAGTCAAGAAGGACAAAGCATACTTGGAACTTGAAGTAAAGTATGAAGCTCTACTCAAGAAATAGCAGGGCAAAGCTTTTATTGCAGAGGGAAAATGCTGGGATGATTCTGATGAAGAAAAAGAACAGGAGTATTCAAACTATGCCTTGATGGCTTTTTCTGATGATGGTGATTCCTCAGATCAGGTACCTATTCTTACTTCTCTTGAAATGACTCCCTCTTAATACACGCAAACTGTTGAAGCCATGAGTACTGAGATGTTTAATATTCATACTAGTATGTTAGTTGCTAATGAAGAAATTGATAGACTAACTACTAAGAACCTTGAACTTACAGAAAAGAATGAGGAACTTGAGTTAATGGTTGTGAACCTTGATGGTTTGAAATAGGAGGTTGAGTACCTTAAGAATAAAGTAGTTTGTGCTGAACAAATAGAAATAGCTCTTAGGGAACAAATTGCTGAAAATGAATTAAAGATAAGAAGCTATAAAAACTCCTCTGATCTTGTTCAAACCTATCACAAGGAACACACTGAAGACAGTAAGGTTGGAATTGGTTTTGATTATGAGAATGACAAGGGAAGGAAGAAGGCTAAGGGGTAAAGGAAAAGAACCTTTTGTAAACAAAAATGCCCCATCTATCTTGTCAGGTGTCAAAGAGCCCATCTTCAAAAAGAGTGTTGTTGAGTTTGATGAAGATTTAATGGTCATCAAACAACAATTACTTGAAGAAGATAAGGCTGCTAAAGACACTTCTTCCTCTCCTAAATCTGTAAATCAGAAAGAAACCAAAGACAATCTTATCAAGAGTCCTAAGGTCACTAAGGAAGTTGCTAAGAAAAAGAAACAAAACAGGAATGGGAAAGTAGGTGTCAATAAGGGTAACAGTTATGCTTATGTGCCAAATTCTCCTAGGAAACAATGTCAAAAATGCTTATCTGTTAATCATTTGACTCATAAGTGTAATAAACCTGTTAACAATGATGTTGATAATCTGAGCAACCATTCTGTTGGCATGAATAATATCCATGATTCTTTCTGTGGTAAATCTAACTGCATGACATGCTATATGACTGTGATTGCTAATTGCTTATCTTTGAAGCAAAAAATTGACTCTGCACAATCATGTGAATCACACACACATATGCACACTCACAGGACAGGATCCCCAATCAAGGTTGAAAGGGTAAACACTTCATGTGAGCCTAAGAGTGTCAACTCTAAATCTTTAAACACAGTGAAGTCTCCTACTGTGAAGAATGCTGATTATGATAGAAGAATCAATTACAAAAATGTTTCTAAATCAAATGGACCCTACCAAGTGTGGGTACCAAAAACAACTTAGTCATCTTGTGAATGCAGGGCAACAGGAATAAAAGAGTCATATGGATCTTGGACAGTGGATGCTCAAGTCACACGACTGGTGATATAGCCCTGCTATCACATTTTGAAAAGAAGGCTGGCCCATCAGTAACCTTTGAAAATGACAACATTGGTTATACAATGGGATATGGAAGTGTTGAATTTGGAAATGTCATTATTGAAGATGTGGCATTTGTTGAAAGACTGAAGCACAACCTCTTGAGTATTGGACAATTCACCAATAGGGGTTTCAAAGTGGAATTTGTTGAAGATCAATGTCTAATATCTAAAAGAGGAAGTGGTGAAGTTGTTTTAACTCGTGTGAAGAAAGGAAGCTTGTTTGTAGCTAATCTAAAGGCTGCAGATAAGGGTGAAATTTGTTGTTTCTACACAAAGGCCACAAATGAAGAATTCTGGCTGTGGCACAAGAAACTATCTCACTTGAATGTAAAGGCAATGAACTCTCTAGCAAAGAGAGAACTCATCAGAGACATGCCTGCTTTGGAGTTTGTTCAAGATGGAGCATGTGAAGCATGTCAAAGAGGGAAAATAAAAAAGTCAAGTCACAAGAACAAATTGCTCAACTCAAACTCAAAACCTCTGCAGTTAATTCATATAGACCTATTTGGCCCTGTAAATGTAATGTCCATTTCCAAGAAGAAATATGCTCTAGTTATGGTTGATGACTATTCAAGATACACCTGGGTGGAATTCCTATTTTCTAAGGATGAAGCTCCTCAAGTCATCATAGAGCATATCAAGAGAGTTGATAGAGAAGCACAAAACACTGGTTCCTCTGTGGTTGCTTTGAGAAGTGATAATGGAACTGAATTCAGAAATGCCACATTGTATGAGGTCTGCAAAGACAAGGGAATTTCTCAACAATTCTCAGCTCCCAGAACTCCACAGCAAAATGGAGTTGTAGAAAGGAAGAATAGAACTCTCATTGAAGCTGCAAGAACAATGTTGTTGGATGCAAAGCTTCCTACTAGCTTTTGGGCTGATGATGTTAACACAACATGCTATGTGAAAAATAGAACATTAATCAATAAGAGGTCAGGAAAAACTTCTTACTCTTTGATGACTGGAAAAAGAGCATCCTTCAAGCATCTTCATGTATTTGGAAGCAAGTGTTTTGTGATGAAAGATACATCTGAGCATGTTGGAAAACTTGATGCAAAGGCATTTGAAGGTATCTTCATTGGATACTCTCTGGAAAGGACAACATACAGAGGTTTGTACCTGAGCATCATAAAGTGATGGAAAGCATGGATGTCACTTTTAATGACAAGAAATTCCCTGGACTTGAAACAAGTGAAACAGACAATGTGCCATTAAGATTTGAAAATCAAGGATATCTTGAAGATTCTGAAAGTGAAGATGAGACACATGTTTTCACTGTCCCACATGAGGAAATAAATGAAGTTGATGATCATCTTCAAACACCTGTGCAAGGGAACACTAACACAGGGGGAGAAGAAGAGAATTCCAATGTTGGTGATCAAAATGACCCTGAGTCAAATCAAGGAGATGAACAGGGTCATACAAGAAAATGGGACAGAGCCCACACTAGGGAACAAATCATTGGTGATCCCAGTGAAGGTGTTAGAACAAGGAGAGCTATAATGAATACATGTATGTACAGCTGTTTTCTTTCACAAAAAGAACCAAAGATAATTGAAGAAGCTTTGAAGCACTCTGACTGGATTGTTGCCATGCAAGAACAGTTGATTCAATTTGAGAAGAACAAAGTTTGGGAATTAGTACCACCTCCTGAAGATAAGAATGTCATTGAAACCAAATGGGTGTTCAGGAATAAAATGGATGAAGAAGGTGTGGTTGTGAGAAGCAAAGCAAGGTTGGTTGCTAAAGGATACTGTCAACAAGAAGGCATTGATTATGATGAGACATTTGTACTTGTAGCTAGACTGGAGGCCATCAGAATATTTTTGGCCTTTGCAGCTCATTCAGATTTCAAGGTGTATCAAATGGATGTGAAAAGTGCTTTTCTCAATGGTGATCTTGCTGAAGAAGTATATGTGTCCCAACCTCCTGGCTTTGAGAATGAAGAATTTCTAGACTTTGTGTATAGATTGCTCAAGGCACTCTATGGCCTCAAGCAGGCACCTAGAGCTTGGTATGAAACTCTTTCTCAATTTCTTCTTGAGCATCAATTCACAAGAGGGACAATTGATAAAACTCTATTCTTCAAGAAGCATGGTAATGATATCATTCTAGTTCAGATTTATGTGGATGATATCATCTTTGGCTCTTCAAATGAAAAACTCTGTCAAAGGTTCTCCAAGTTGATACAAAGCAAGTATGAGATGAGTATGATGGGAGAGCTAACCTACTTCTTAGGCCTGCAAGAAAATCAAATGGAGGATGGCATCTTCATAAATCAATCAAATTATGTCAAAGATCTTTTAAAGAAATATGGTTTAGAAGATTCATCCCCTGCAAAAACTCCAATGTCTACTGCAATCAAGCTTGATGAAGATAAGAAAGGCAAGAGAGTTGACATCAAAGTTTACAGAGGCATGGTTGGATCATTACTCTATCTCACAGCTAGCAGGCCAGACATCATGTTTGCCACATGTCTATGTGCAAGGTTTCAATCTGATCCCAAGGAATCTCACATGATGGCAATCAAAAGAATCTTCAGGTATCTGAAAGGGACTCATAATCTTGGCTTATGGTATCTAAAGGGCATTGGGTTCAACCTGGTTGGTTACACAGATTCTGACTATGCTGGATGCAGAATTGACAGGAAGAGTACTTCAAGAAGCTTCCAGTTCTTAGGTCAAAGGTTAGTGTCCTGGTTCAGTAAGAAACAATAATCCACAACAACATCTACAGATGAGGCTGAATATATTGCTGCTAGAAGCTGCTGTGCTCAATTGCTTTGGATTAGAAATCAACTCATGGATTATGGACTAGTGCTGGAGCACATTCCCCTGATGTGTGACAACACTAGTGCAATATCCATTGTTGCCAATCCTGTTAATCATTCTACTACAAAGCACATTGAGATAAGGTACCATTTCATTAGGGAACATGCTGTAAATGGTGCTATAGTAGTTTCTTATGTTCCAACTGAGAAACAATTAGCCGACATATTTACTAAACCCCTAAATGAAGCTGTTTTCAACAGACTAGTGAGTGAAATTGGAATGATCAATCCTTCATTTAGTAGTTCTAAGTAATTATGCTAGTTAATTGTTGCAGCAGTAAATTTTCACTCTATTTAAATGCACTATTTGATTGGAGTGAAAATTAGCTGAAATATGATTTATAAATATTTCAGTATTTTACTGCATATTTTTTAAAATCATATTTGGTTGTGAAGTTATGAGCTTTTGAGACATCTCTATATAGGTGATTTTGAGAGTTCACGACTTAGTTCAAAATAAACAGACCTATATCGCAAACTGTTCAAGTTGTGAGACTTCGCGACATAGTTCAATTCTTGAGTTTGCGATCTACTTATTGGACTTCGCGACACAGAATAACTATATCGACAAGTCTCCACATATTAACAAAATTTTGATTTAATTTGATTTTATTTCAAAATTTTGATATATGTCTGACAAATTGATTGAAATTCCAAAAAGATAGTTCTCGACAGGGTATTTACACTATACCGCAAAGTCTCCTTAAATTTCGTACCCTTCAGACTTTGCGACATAGTTCATTTCTCGACTTTGCGATGTACTTTAAAAGACTTCGCGATACAGTCTATTTTGAGACTTCACGACATCAGAATAGTCTGTACACATTCATATCTCTATATCGTACTGTCTCAGTCATATAAATACTTTTTGCAAACACTCTCACATCTTTTCATCTTGTCGATTACTCTCAATTCTTAAACCTAATTTAAAATCTTTTCCCCTTTTTCAATCTCAAACTCAGAAATGGCACCCAAATCTCAAACAGCTGCTTCATCAAACCCGTTAACCATACCCAAAGAAACCAACCTTCTCACCATCCCATCTGACACAGAGGAAAACCCAAGGTACAAGTGCTTTGTACGCTTTTTGAACACATCCTACCTTCGCCAAGCTTTAACAATGAACCCACCTTTGTACATTGATTTACTGGAAGCATTCTGGAGGACTGCAACTTGTACTGTAATGGCGAGGGAGGATGGAACTTCATATCAAGAGATAACGTGCACTGTGGAGGCAAGCAATTGCAGTTTGGTGAAAAGGAAGTAAATGAAACATTTGGCTTTAAGACTGAAGAGCATTATGTTGAAGCAAATGACAAGGAAATGGTGGACTTCATGACCCTGATTAAGTATGCTGATACAATTGACATGGCGAAGCTGAATAAAAAGAATGTCAGGAGGGAGTGGTCATATTTGTTTGATGCTCTTCAGAAGGTGTTCCTGTGCAGGAAGACAGGGTGGGATCAAATCAGCCACATTACAGTGAAGCTTGCCTATTCCTTGGCCTACAACCAGGAAATCAATGTTGGAGCAATCATTATAAGGGAGTTGGCTCACAGGCTAGGTAAGACTCCACGTGGCAGAGGTACTGAAATCTTCTACCCTTGTTTCATTCAATGCATTTTGAATCATTTAGATAATAAACTGCATGAAGTAGAAGGGATAGACATATAAAAATTGGCTTATCCTAAGTCCATGTCCAAAGTCATTTTTGGTACATTGGACACTAGGAATCAATTGGATGTGGTTTTGAGTGTGACAAAGCATATGCAAGACACATTTGAAACCTATACACTTGCTAAGCCCATATATCATTCTCTTTCCTGGAAAGGGAAGGCTAAGACTGATGGAGCTTCTGAGTCTATCCCCAGCCTTCCTATCCCATCCAGTGACCCCCTGCAAACAGTACATTAGTTATTAGGGAGCCAAGTGCACCAACTTCTCAAAAGATTGGTATTACTAAAAAGAAGACTAAGAAGAGAACCCTGGCTATAATTGATGAAACTGTAGATTTAGGTAGTGAGGAACCTGAGTCACAGCTCACTAGACAAAGAAAGAAATCCAAACAAATAGCCATCACTGAATCCTCCCAACAGGATTCAGATGTGATAAAAGGGGTAAACCTGTTACTATCAATGGCCTCTCAAAAGGTCATTGGTATTGAAAAGAGTAGTCTCCCTACTACATTCTGTACAGAGTCTGCACAGGGTCAAGAACTCACTCTTGACTCAGGTGAACATAAGGGTGATACTACACAGAGTGGAGATCACATCAATATTGAAACTCCTCCTATTTCTCAGGGGGAGTTGCCAAAATCCAATCTAAACTCCACTTCTCTTCTAGAATCTATCAATGCACTAATTTCTTCTCTAAAGGAAGGTCAGTCTAATGACACTCCTACACTTGATCATTCACTCTCCAATTCTATGAATGAGCCCCATTCAAGTGACATGGTGCTTGACACTGTGCTCACCACCCAGGACCCCCATTCTATTGGTCAGGAAATGCATGCTGGGGCATATTCTAATGACACCAACAAAAACCTGATGGATTCACCAGTTTTTACTGGAGACTCTGTGCCTACTTCTCCAATCCTCAGGGATTTGGAAATGCCTTCACAGGCAAATAGAGATGATGCTGTAACTCATCTCATTTCAATGGAGACAGCATCATACTCTACAGCTATTCCAAGGATGGAGGAGACTCAATCAACTTCCATACCTGTTACAGAACCTTCATCTGTGACAGGAGTGCCTAGCACTAGCTCTCACTTGGCTCAGGCCACCATGTCTCAATGGCTGAAGTCTGTGCAACATGATAGGCCTTCAGGATCATCTTCAGTGCCCACTCAATTGACGGAAGAAGCACTCCAAAGCTTACATGCGGCACAGATTGATGAGTTCTCAAAGATTGCCCAACAACTCCTCACAGCTGGACTTCGAAATAAAGACTATGAAGCAATTCTTTTATGCCATAAGGAGGATGTTGAGGCACAGAAGGAGAAGATTGTAGATGAGGCTCAACAGGATGGCAATGTAGATGCCTGGTTGGATGCCAAAAGATCAGTAAAGCTCAAGGATGCCCTAGCCTTTCTAAGGGAAGAATATCTTACCACCTTGGGGTCAAATGCAAAGAATCTCTCTCCTACAGAAGTCTTTGATGCAGTAAATGAAGTCTATAAAAGTCAGTTGAAGGCTCTTCATTATCTGGGAATGGTCTTCAATCAAAGATATCTACCATCAAGGAGGAAATAGACCAATCTTTGGCCAAGCTGAGGAACTCCTATCTCTCTGATTTTCCCAAGGTAGATGGCATTCTTAAGGAAGTGCAAAAGACTACACAACATGTCAACAAGATGGATTGCACCCTAGCCTTGGTGACAGATAATCCAAAGAAGCTGTCTAGAAAGCTAGAGAATCAGGTGCAATCCAACATCAACTCAAACTCCATGATCTCAGTCATGTGGAAGAATCAATATGCTGATAAGCTAGTGGATGAGGTTCCCATCTCCAACTTATCCAAATTTGACTTCTCCAAGATTAAAGAACAGTCTCTCAACTCCTTCAAGTCTGAGCAACTTTTCTCCAAGGTTGATAGATTGGAAAGAGAGGTGTCTGAGCTCAAATCTGAAAACCAAGGGATTTCTCATTCTTTGGAGCTCCTCAACTCAAAATTGGATGACCAAAGCAATACCACCTCAACTATATTGCTAGTCCAACAACAAATGATGACAGCTATGATGAAAAGCATGAATCTCCCCATTCCTGGTGAAGCTCAAGACATCTTGTTTGATCCCAAGCCTAAGGGGGAGAAAGAGAAAGAAAGCATAAGTTTAGAAAAGAGAGGGGGAGCACTGGCCAAGCAAAAGCTAAAGGGCAAAATCACTGAAAAATATCTCAAGCCTATTACTCTTCCTACTGTTTATGTCACCAGTAAAGCTGGCCAGAAAAGTACTGTCACAACAACCTTCTATCCTGGCATAATGCCAATGGATGTCAAAGCTCCTCAAATCACATCAACTGCTCAGCCAGTCACATCAAATCTAATCACTGAGGCCAAGCTACAGGAAGTTGTCAACTCAAACATCTATCATGATGAAGCCTTCCTAGAGTTTCTGAAAGCCATGAAAATCAGTGTACAAGGTCAAACCCTCAACTACAGACATAAACTCAATGAAGAAATCAAATACTTTACAGTGGCAGTCAGGAAAATCAAAGAAGCTCATCTAAGAGAAATAATCATGGTATCCAAAGACAATTGCTTATGGCATTTGTCCTTTGAAACTCTAGAGAAGCTGAGGTATACTGAGCTGGACACACTTCTGGAGTTAATTGAGAAGAATGGGGAGAACAACAAGAGACTGTATGATGAACTGAAGAAAGATCAATTCTTGAGGCTACCTGAGGTCATATCAAATCCTAGAACCATTATATTCCAAAGCATGTCAAGGGCAAATTCCATTGATCAACTGTCCATTCCTGCCCACTTGGAAATGAAAAACAAAAACAAAATCCATCAAGTGGTTCAAATGCTAAGAGCTAAAAGGGGATTCAGGACTGCAGAAGAATTAGAGACAATACAAATTCTACAATCATTTCTTTCTTCTGGCAGAATTCCTGAATCAATCAAAATGATCAAGGAAAAGAAAGAAGACAAAGATGATGAAGACAAAAGTGGTAGAAGAAGAAGTTCTCAAAGGAGTGATAAGGATGGGAAAAGTGAAAGCAGCAAGAGCAAATCATCCAAGAAATCCAAAGATGCTGATAGTGATAAGAAACACAAACATGGAGAGAAAGAAGTTGAAAAGAGAAAGAGTGGAAATCAGCAAGTCAAGGATATTGCTATCAGTATCTTAACCACAACACAAGACTCTAAGTCTGGGGTGGATACTATTAGTAATGATCCTCCAAAATCTAAATCGAAGGCTTCTGAAACTGATTTGCCACTGAAGAAAATTAAAGCCACAACATCAAAATCTAAAAGACACTTTCACAAAGTCACAGCTAGTGGAGTGTTACAGTGGATCAAAGGGAAATGATCAAGGCTACTTCCAAATGATGTGGCACTGAAGGCTAAATCTCCATGTTCAAGAAAGCTACCACAAGTGAAGCACTGGAAAATCAAAAGGGTAGCCAAAAGAACAAGGATAACAAAGAAGAATGGAGTGATCACAAATGTTGTAGGGCTGAATGTACCTCCTCTAGATGAAGACTATGATGAAGAAGCCCTAGCATTCCTGAGAGCCCAAAGAATCTTTGAAGTCAAAGTGAAACAAGATCATCTAGAGATCAAATACACAGATGGAAGGGAGAAAGAGATGAAGACTGGGAGATGGCAATATTTTCCAACTTATGATCTTGAAAGGATCAATGCCTTGCTGAATTTTGAGGAAAAAGAAGAAAGAATGTGGAAGATTGAAATTGCCAGGTTTTTGAAAATACATTCTGACTATCAAGAAGATTTAAGGAAATGGAATGAAGAGAAGAAAATTCAGAAGGAAAAGGAGATGGCAGAAATGGAAGAGAAGGCTAAGGAGTTAAGAAAGAAAGGGTTGTGCAAAGTGAAGCTAAATCCTTATGTGGTGGAGTACAAAAATAGAAATGGAGGGATAAGAAAAATAAGGATGGAATTCCTGGATTCTTATGTAGAAAGTGCCCTGAGGACTGCTGTTGAAGATTTAGAAGACTCTCCTCTCTTAGAAGAATTGACTGCAAGGGATAAAATTCTGGAAGCCATCTCAGAAATGAACAGAAAGGAAGAAGCTAGAAAGAAGAAGGTCTATGATGATTATCTAGAAAAGCAAATAGAATCTGAAGCTGCTCAGCAACAAAGAAATCATCTATAAGCTATCAATTTCTATTTTGTAATCAAATTCTGTTCATAATGTTCATTTACTATTTTCTCTGAAACATGTTTCCTTTTATGTAAGTTAGGTATGTTATCAGACATGAAATTGTGCCTAAGTTTCTTACTCACAATTTGGGGGAGATTGTTAGGCTCAAGACATGTCTGAATACCACTATTAACAAGCCTACACATTGTGACTATGTCACTTTACATAACCTAGTGAAGTTAATAACTGGGATATAGTATAGGTCTCTATTGTACTTGTCTTGTTTTCATGTACTTAGTTTTATTCTGTATGCTCAAGATTATAATGAGCTTAGTAAGTTTCTTGCACCTAGAATGTACATAGTCCATGAAATAATTGTCCTGGTAGAAGTTCAAATTGTTATGCAGCAGGATGTGATATTCAAACTATCCATTCACCCCCACTTTATCTAATTTCTTAATGATATTTATATCTAACATTTATCCATTTCTTTACTCCACTTTTTCCCCACCTTCCAGTCTTTCTCTCGCTCTTCTTGGTTACCCATGAAACGACTTGCGATTTCTCACAAGAAAATTTTGTTAAGATATCTCGCCACATAAAGAATGGATTTGGGAATATTCGGAACTCTTATATTTATAGGTTTATAATATGTTTTGTTTATGTTTTAGTCATTTTGGAATGCTTATGTATAATTCACATCCCAGAGGTTTATACTACTTTGTTTCAAATAACTTAAAAAACGACTTTTGATCCTCTAATTATATAAATAAATTTAATTTTAATTTACAAAGATAATGATTCAAAAATAAATTTTACTTTATAGAAGCTATAAAACGTATTTTAAAATAAAAAACAAGACATCTTAAAGTAACCAAAAAATTAAGAAAAATGCTAGGAAATCATAAAATTGTTCCCATAAACAACATGTCTCATTTTACTTTAGTATTGTTTATATTTTATATGGCATAATTACTCATCAGCTTATTGTTTAAATATAAAAATAATAATAATTTGCGGGCAGGGAGTTAACAAACTAAATTGTAGGTAGTGAGTTAGTAATATATGTATGCTAAAATTTATTCAACTTAAAATTAAAAAAAAAATTCTAGAATATAAAACTCGCTACCAAACCTAATTTTGAACATCATGGGCTAGTTGGAATTTTTAATACCACATTTAATTGACTTCGATCGTGTTCAATTAGCAATTTCTTTCAAGAAACGTAATTGATAATTAATTAAAGTTATCTAATAACTAAATAAATTTGTACAAAATTCTCTTTGATTTGTTACGACGTGCAACAGCTAATGAATACAATCATAAAAATTTATGCCGGTTGGTTATAAGGCATAAGAATTTGACTTTGCATCAATTAAATAGTTGACTGATCTATAATACGTAAAGATTACTTGAACTGAGTTCATGTAAAATTAGGAGTATAGTTTAAGTTGATTAGATTCCGTAATAGATTAACACATTGAAGTATATATGTTTCATATTTTTTTTGAAAAATGCTATAATTTCCGTAATTATTTATGACACGTATTATTTGAAAACTTTTCTGAAAAATGAA
The DNA here is from genome assembly GCA_030848705.1 of Heracleum sosnowskyi. Lineage (NCBI taxonomy): Eukaryota > Viridiplantae > Streptophyta > Magnoliopsida > Apiales > Apiaceae > Heracleum > Heracleum sosnowskyi. The sequence goes on from CM061235.1 coordinate 61,467,508, forward strand.
TATTGGTCATTGTTTTTACGTCAAAATTTTAAAGAAAAGATTATAAATTTTTTAGAATTTATACTATTATATTAAAGACGAAACATTGAAAGTTTTGTAGTCTGGTTCTGAAATTTTTTGTAGTTTGGTCACTTCATTCATAGCCGTTAGATATTTTTGAACAAATCGATTAGAACCGTTAGAGAAAATATTAAAATTATTATATAGAATATCTTTTCTATTTTTCCTAACTAAAACATCTTATTTTCCAAAAATATCGCAGGCAGTTTCATTTAATAAAATAACATATTAAGGTTATAATTGTTAATAACTAACCCATTACCATATTTAGCCAAAATGCATATTTTTTTTTATATATTTTCTAACTAAAATTTCTACTTTTCTATTTTTACTAAATAAAACCTCTCATTTTCAAAAAATATCACGAACATTTCTATTTAATAAAATAAAATAATATTATTATAATTATTAATGACTAACCGATTAGCTTTTTTTCCAAAACGTATATTCTTTTTTATATTTTCTAACTAATATGCTATTCTATTTAGTAGCATAAAATACTAATATTATAAATCTTGAGAATCAACACCTAGAGGGGAGGGGTGAATAGGTGTTATGACTAACAATGACCGATTTTAAATATTACCAAGTTATGTGACTGAAAAAGCAAAAATCAGTCTGTTTTGCTGTCTGGCAGCTTACTGAGTTCACAGAATATAAAGTGGCAGCTAGCTACGTTGTTCACAGCAGTATAGAAGATGTAATATATATTAGAGCTCAAAAGTATATGAAAGAATATATCAAATCAGTTCGAAAGTACTTGTGTTTTCTGTTTAAAGTCGTTCAACCTCTGAGAATGAAAACACACAAGTATTTATATAATGAACCAATGATTTTGAATTAATCTAACAACTAACGGTCTTGACTACCAAGTCTCACGTATTTGTTCCTTGATTAATTCAAGCCCAACGTTCATAAAAGTAACGTTTAGAAACCAGAAGAATAGAGAGAATAAGAACGTCAAGAAGACACGTTCAACTGGTTTTAAAAGCCCAATAAAATAGAAGTTGTTAAAAGATAAAACGTTTATAAACAACTTCCTATAATATAGGAATTATATATATATGAAAATAAATTCGAAATTATTTGAGCCCATATATATATCCATGACTTATATAACTGATAGAGTCCTTACAAATCAGTTCCTAGAAGATTTCCTATAAAATAGGACTGAAACTCTATCTGCTGGAAGTGTTTTCAGCTTGCTGCCTGTGTACACAATTTCTCTGCCAGCTTCCTGCCTGCATAGAAAATTAGTCTACCAGCTAGCTGCTACAACATGTTTTGTTAGAAAAATACATAGCATTTATTTCCTGCAAAACCATGTTAGTACAATACACTTAACCTAGCTTGCTGCTATAGTGTTATCATCAAAATACCAGGGTTTCAATCTCCCCCTTTTTGATGATTACACACCAATATTCAGGAGCAAAATACTCCCCCTAAAATTATGCTTCCCCTGCAAAAAGATTAGCATTCTATCCAAGCAGCTAAGCATATTTTCATGGTATCACATTAAAATTTAGCATTAGCATAAATTCATATTAAAAACATGTGACCCAAAGAGTAACTAAAAACTCCCCCTAAATCACACATGCTATGATCCTGAATTTTCTCCCCCTTATTCATCAAAAAGGTTATTCACATGTTATCAATAATAGAAAATTCAAATACGCATAGATTATCATGCTAAGTGAGCTAATATTACCAGACAACTGTAAGCAGCTTGCTGTCTAGACATTGCACATGCCAATTTCCCTCTATACTTGCGAACATCAACATCTATCAAATTGATTGAGTTCTTCTTGCATTGCCATGATCCAATTCTCATCTTGAAGTGCTTCTTTAACATTCTTTGGTTCCTCTTGAGCTAGAAAGGCCGCAAATGCACAAAAGTTGGCTTGACCCTTCCTTGTCTTGATTCCTTCTGATTTATCACCAATGATCAACTCTGGAGGATGGTTCTTCACTGTTCTTGTTGATTTTGGCAAAGAATGTTGAGCTATGACTTCCTCATGTACTCGAATTCGCTTGGATGGAGGAGAAACTTCACCACCTTCATATATAGGCATCTTTTCTTGTGATCTTTGACCTCTTGGACCTTCCAAGGTGAGCTTTGACAACTTAGCAATAGTTTCATCTACTGGAGAAGAGGTTTCAGTTTGCTTTTCAGCTTCTGTAGTTGTCTCAGGCTGGTTGGCAGCTTGCTGTGACACAGTAGTTGTTACTGGCAGCTGGCTGTCATCACCTGCACCTGCAATATCTTCCTCATCTCTTGACAGATCAACATTAGACTCTTGAAATGAAACATCTATAGACTCTTCAACAATACGTTTAGATGTATTATACACTCTATAAGCACGACTTGTTAAAGAATAACCCAAAAATATTGCTTCATAAGATTTAGCATCGAATTTACCATCTCTATCAATAGTTTTGAGTACAAAGCACCTGGAGCCAAAAACCTTGAAATATCCAATGTTTGGCTTCTTATTCCTCAGCAATTCATATGGAGTTTTGTTGAGAATAGGCCTGATAAGCACTCTGTTCAGAACGTAGCTTGCTGTGTTGACTGATTCTGCCCAGAAACTCCTTGGCAGTTTGCTCTCTTGCAGCAAAGTCCTTGCAGTTTCTTGCAAAGAGCTGGGTTTGTATCAACAGTAGATAAATAGCAGCCTACTTCCTGCATCTCAAAGTCCAACATATATATATTTCCTTCCCTTCTAGCAACTAGGGGGACTTTGTTAGTGCCAACATTAATAGTACATTTCTCTTTATCAAAAATAACAGTATGTCCATCATCATATAACTGACTTATACTAAGCAAATTATATTTAAGACCTTGAACATATTGTACTTTATCAATAGAAATGTTACTATTACCAATTGTTCCTTTGCCAAGTATACGGAGTGTTTTGCTATCACCAATTGTAACACTACCACCCCTTTTCATCTTGAGGCTAAGGAACTGAGATTTGTCACCACACATATGTCTTGTACATCCACTATCCAATATCCATTGATTTGCATTGACTTTGACCACAAGACATACCTACAAAACAAAGAACAAACAACTCAACGTTTTGGTACCCAAATTTTGTTGGGTCCAGCATGGTTAGATGATAGAACATAAAGAACATTCAATTCAGATTTCTTGATCCACATTTGGACCACTTTAGATGCTTGGTTTCCTGTTCTACTTGTTCTGTTAGCTTGCTGTCCAGAAGTAGTCTGTCTGTTCCAGCTCGCTGGCTTAGTGTTCTCTGTTGGGCAATGATGTGACAAATGACCTTTCTTTCCACATTTGTAGCATATTTTCCAAGGCATAGCATAATTATATGGTATACCCTGTTTGCCTTCATATTGAAAAGCCTTGGTCTTTGATGTAGAAGCCATTCCAAGTCCTTCTTTATCCATAGGAACCTTTGTTTGTTTCATAATAGTCTTTAATACTTCCTCTCCTTGAACAAATTTTCCCATGCCTTTCTCAAGCCTTGTAACTTCAGCTTCCAATTCCTTTATCTTCTCAGCTTGTTGAGTAGCTTCAATTGAGATGGATTCTCGGATTTTAAAAGTTTCAAGACATACATCTCTTGCTTCAATTTCTGCACGCAGCTCGCTGAGTTCCTTCATCAATGTATCATTTCTTTTGAGAAGTAATTTGTTGAACCCCTCAAGTTGTGTTAGCTTTCCCTTGAGGTCAGAAATGAGATCTTCATGATTGCTTGATGGAGTCTTTTCAGCCATAAGATCAGAAATGATCTTTCGAAGAGAAGCATTTTTCTTTTCAAGCTCATTGTTCTCATTCTTTAATTCCATGAACTCTACAATAGATATATTACTATGTTCCTGCATGGTTAGTGAGTCCAATATAATATTTTCAGAAGATATGTTAAACTGAAATGAGTTTACCGTACTAGATTCAACATCAGAGTCCGAATGTGATACATCACTATCTACAAGAACTTCTTCGGTGTTTCCTCGAACCACATCATCGTCAATGCCAATCAATGCAATATTTAGCATATCTTCGCTTGAGTCTTCATTGGAATTAAATTCCTCGTCACTCCAAGTGATTTGAGCCTTTGCTTTGTTTTCGTCTCTTGAGGCAGCTTGCTGTTTTGACTTGAAACATTCTTCTTCTGATTTTGTTGTAGCTTTATAATGCATTTTTAAGGTATCCCATATATCCTTTGCTGTGCTACATGAAGAAACCTTGTCAAAATCTGAATTTGAAAGACCACATATTAGTGTGTACCTTGCTCTTCCATCATAGCTTGTTTTCATCAATTCTGCCTCGGTAAGATCATCAACATCTTTTGGCTTGCCATTATTATCCAAAAAAATGAATGGACCGTCCTTAACAACTCTCCACTCAAATGGATTTCTGCTCAAGAACACCTTCATCTTTAGTCTCCATAAATCATAATTTTCTGCCCCATTGAGAAGTGGTGGCGTGTTTAATGATTCTCCCTCTACATAAAAGTGTGCCATAGGATCTATACTTTCCTGTTACAGAAATGTTAGTACACCAAAGCTCTGATACCAACTGAGAATCAACACCTAGAGGGGAGGGGTGAATAGGTGTTATGACTAACAATGACCGATTTTAAATATTACCAAGTTATGTGACTGAAAAAGCAAAAATCAGTCTGTTTTGCTGTCTGGCAGCTTACTGAGTTCACAGAATATAAAGTGGCAGCTAGCTACGTTGTTCACAGCAGTATAGAAAATGTGCAGAAAATAAAGAACACACAGCAATTTTAGCCAGGTTCGACCCCTATCTCCTATAGGTCTACGTCCTGGTCCTTTACCAACACGGCAAAGGAATATATTATTGATCAAAGTGAATTACAACTACACAATACAATAATATATCTCCCTGATCTCCCTGTTACTGTTTGCAGCTTGCTGAAACGCCTTGTTCCTTGAACACAGCTCTCTAAGTACTATACTAAACCAAGTATAAACTCCTCTAGCTATCAAGTTCCTTGAACCCTTGTTTCCCAAGCTTACAAAACCAGCAACTACCAACTTACAAGTTGAACAATACAAGTATAATCAATTACAATTGAATATATGAACTCTAATCAAAGATATAAGATGTAATATATATTAGAGCTCAAAAGTATATGAAAGAATATATCAAATCAGTTCGAAAGTACTTGTGTTTTCTGTTTAAAGTCGTTCAACCTCTGAGAATGAAAACACACAAGTATTTATATAATGAACCAATGATTTTGAATTAATCTAACAACTAACGGTCTTGACTACCAAGTCTCACGTATTTGTTCCTTGATTAATTCAAGCCCAACGTTCATAAAAGTAACGTTTAGAAACCAGAAGAATAGAGAGAATAAGAACGTCAAGAAGACACGTTCAACTGGTTTTAAAAGCCCAATAAAATAGAAGTTGTTAAAAGATAAAACGTTTATAAACAACTTCCTATAATATAGGAATTATATATATATGAAAATAAATTCGAAATTATTTGAGCCCATATATATATCCATGACTTATATAACTGATAGAGTCCTTACAAATCAGTTCCTAGAAGATTTCCTATAAAATAGGACTGAAACTCTATCTGCTGGAAGTGTTTTCAGCTTGCTGCCTGTGTACACAATTTCTCTGCCAGCTTCCTGCCTGCATAGAAAATTAGTCTACCAGCTAGCTGCTACAACATGTTTTGTTAGAAAAATACATAGCATTTATTTCCTGCAAAACCATGTTAGTACAATACACTTAACCTAGCTTGCTGCTATAGTGTTATCATCAAAATACCAAGGTTTCAAATCTATCTATCTATCTATATTATATTATTAAAGACGAAACATTAAAAGTTTTGGTACCTGTTTTTTGGTATGGTACTTGCCTTATTTAATTATTTATTTAATTATTATAAAAATTATTATAATCAGTTACCCTTTCAGTTAAAATACATTACCATTTTTTTCTAAAAAAATCACGGGCAATTTCCCTTTTAGCTAAAACATGTTATTTTTTCTATTTCCATTACTAAAATCCATCATTTTCCAAATATATAGCAAACCCTCACTTATTTATTTTAAAACCTATTTTAATACTTTTAATTGGCAATTACATATCCCCTCTTTTTCTAGAAAAATCACGGTCAATTATCTTTTTCAGCTAAAACATGTTATATTTTCTATTTTCCAAAGTAAAATCCCTCATTTTCCAAATATATCACAGGCAAACCTTTACTTATTTACTTTAAAATCTATTTTAATACTTTTAATTGACAATTATCTTTTTCAACTAAAACATGTCACATTTTCTATTTTTCTTACTAAAGCCCCCCTTTTTTTAAAAATATCACGGGTAAATCGTTACTTTTATATTTTAAAATTCAACAAAAACATGTTACTTTCTATTTTTCTTACTAAAACCCCTATTTTTCCAAAATATCACGTACAAACCGTTATTTATTTATTTTAAAATCTATTTTAATACTTTTAATTATTTAAAAATGTTTAACACGCCTACTTATTTTTTTTAATAAATGCAATTAATAAAATATAAATAATAAAATTAACAATTATTAAAAACAATATGTGCATCGCACGGGTTTTAAGCTATATTATTAAAGACGAAACATTAAAAATTTGGTAGTCGGATGGACGGACGGTCGATACTTAGTGATTTTACTTAATTACCCTTACTTATTTTTTTAAAAAACTATCACTAAATAATAACATTATTTATAACCAATTACCTTTTCAGCTAAAATACATTATCTTTTTTTTTTATTTTTTTCTAAGGCGATTATCTTTTTTAACAAAAACATGTTATTATTTCTATTTTTCCTTACTAAAACCCCTCATTTTCCAAAAATATCACGGGCAAACCCTTACTTATTTATTTTAAAATCTATTTAAATACTTTTAATTATGAGCACTTTTTCAGCTGAAACGTGTTACTTTTTCTATTTTTTTCATTTTCTAAACAAATTATTATTAGATAATAACATTTTTATAACCAACTACCTTTTCAGCTAAAATACATTACCTTTTCTATTTTTTCTAACAAAATCCTCTCTTTTTCTAAAAAAATCACGGGCAATTACCTTTTTCAACTAAAACATGTTACTCTTTCTATTTTTTCTTACTAGAACTCTCCTTTTTCAAAAATATCACGGGTAAACAGTTATTAATTTATTTTAAAATTTATTTTAATACTTTTGATTATTTAAAAAAGTTTAACACGTCTAATTATTATTTTTAGCAAATGCAAAATAATAGAATATTAAAACATAAATAATAAAAATAATAAGTATTAATAACAATCCGTGCATCGCACTGTTTTAAACTAGTATTGTGTATAAAAGAATTATTACCAAATATCTTTTTCGGCAAGACAACATTTTTGAATATTGTCCGCGGAGAGGAGGGCAGATGTTGGTGCCACGATTTAATCATCATGCAAGTTTGATAAACTAGTAATCCATCCCAAATGTATTTAGGATTATTTTGGTACGTAGTGCTAACGACTAAATTTTGAGAAGTAGGAATCACCGAATCAGTAGATACGCATAGGAAGTAAATAAGTCAAATTATTCGTGAATATTGTTTCCGCTCTATTAATATGCAACCATTTTTAGGACATGTTTCGACTGAATACTTAAAAAACTACTTCTTGCTATATTATATGCGTGTGTAGTGATAATGTGATATGCATACATTAACATAAATAATTCCAAACAAGTATCTATTTAAGCACACAAAATGTTAAGGCTAATCACACAAGCATTCCAAACTAGAGCTCTTACAATGGATATCAAGCTTTGCTCCCTTTCCCAACTTTCTATGTTTCTCATTCTCTGTTTATTCACTTCTTCCATAACAGCATCCAAAGAAACTACATGCAATAATACTCCTTTTCCAAAATTTTGCAAATCTTTCATACCTGAATCTGCCAACATACACAATCATGGCAGGTTCTCTATTCAGCGTTCTATTTCGATGACAAATAATTTTCTTTCATTAGTCAATCGTTATCTTCAGTCTCCAAACACATTGCCTGAGAACACGGTACTACTTGCTCTTAAAAATTGTCAACTTGTAGCCAAGTTGAACTTGGATTTCTTTTCTAAAGCTCTTGAGAGTATCCGTTCTTCGGATTCCATTGAAAGTTTAAAAGCTTATGATATGCATACTTTGCTCAGTGCAACTCTAACAAACCAGCAGACTTGCTTTGCAGAGCTTGATGCCCTAACGTCGCCTTCAATTCCTAAAAATGAATTTTTAGTTCCACTTTCCAATGGGAGTATGCTGTATAGTGTGTCACTTGCTATTTTTAAACATGGTTGGATTAATACAACAAGAGGAAGAGGGAGAGGCAGAGGCAGAGGAAGGAGGAACCCCGACGTTCCAATTCCCCAAGATGATGGAAAATTGAGGCTTTATCCAGGAGGAAACGTTGTGAATGTTACTCAAAAGGTTGTAGTAGATCCTAGCGGAAATGGGAATTTTACGACAATCAATGATGCTGTTGCAGCAGCTCCAAACAACACTGATGGTAGCAATGGGTATTTCTTGATTAATATCGTGGCTGGTGTTTACGAAGAGTATATCAACATACCCGTAAACAAGAAATATTTGATGATGATCGGAGCAGGAATTAATCAGACTATAATTACTGGTAACCGTAGCATCTCAGATGGGTTGTCCACATTCAACACAGGAACATTCAGTAAGTTATTCATTTGTACTGTTTGCTTAAGTTTCAATAAAAATTATGTATATTAAACAATTAGTCCTATTATTAAAACTGACGGCCCAGGCTAATTTTAGGAGGAAAGACTAGTTCAGGTTTTAAGCAGAAGTTTCTGATCCGGTGAAAGTTATAAAGTTATAAATTTTTTAGTGCAATAGTTTACAATAACAACCCTTTCTGTCAATCTTAATCGTGTTTTAATAGCACTCATGAAGTCGATTTGTGTGGGTAAGTGGTTGGTACATAAACTTTACGAGGCTCTTTTTAGAAAGTATATATAAGTGGTCATTCCTAAATTTGCAGTTGTTGTCGGAGAAGGATTTGTTGGAGTAAACATGACTATCAGAAACACAGCAGGAGCCAAAAACTTTCAAGCTGTCGCTCTTAGAAGTGGTGCTGATTTATCAACATTCTATCGTTGCAGTTTTGAAGGTTATCAAGACACCTTATATGCACATTCTTTAAGGCAATTCTACAGGGAATGTGACATTTATGGTACTATAGATTTCATACTCGGAAATGCTGCAGTTGTTCTTCAAAACTGCAACATTTATCCTCGTCTTCCACTTCAAGGTCAGTTTGATCCTATAACAGCTCAAGGTAGAACAGATATTAACCAAAACACCGGAACTTCAATACAAAATTGCACCATTACAGCAGCAGAAGACTTGGCTACAACAAAAACTTATCTTGGTAGGCCGTGGAAGGAGTATTCGCGAGTAGTTGTTATTGAGTCTTTTTTGGATAGTTTGATTGATCCGGCAGGTTGGAGCATTTGGGACGGGGATTTTGCACTAAACACATTGTACTATGGTGAATATAACAACAGAGGACTTGGATCAGATACGAGCAAAAGAGTTACATGGCCTGGTTACCATGTGATTAATTCGACAGATGCAGGAAATTTTACAGTTTCCAACTTCTTAGGAGGAGATAGCTGGCTGCCTAAAACTGGAGTTCCATACAATGGTGGATTACTGTAGAATAAATTTGAGATCCCTGTATTTCGTTAAATTTAAGCCCGTGTTTTTTTCGTCGAATTTATTACAATTGTATTTTTGAGATTATTTGTATCTATAAATGTATTTCTTTGTTGTTTGATAATTTCCCATATACAGAGTTCATAGTAAGGTTTGCTTGTATATAGGTGCTGCTATCTTCCCGCACAACCTTACACTGTTGAGGCTTTAATCAACAAACAAATAAAAAGAGGAGTGCACGGTCAACCTTTAGTATTTTTAGGCACACTTGAAAGGCTGAAAGAAGAAATTTATCAAAACAAGAGAGTCAGAGAAATTTTTTTAGACTTGAATTGAAAAAATAAGAAAACATGGACAAGAAACGCAAGAGATTTCCCGTATCAAGCTTCTGTTCTACAGCGTTGGTTTGTATGGTAATGTTTATGGTGACCATAGGCTATGTTGGTAACCAAAGGAATACTACTGCTACTGAGAGTACGAAACACATAACATTGTCGAAAAAAGCAGTTCAAGAGATTTGTCGTGGAGTTGATTTTCATGATACTTGCACTCAAAACCTCCCATTTAAGCTCTTCGATAGTAACCAAAATAATCCCCATGATATGTTGAAGTCGGGATTCGAAGCAGCAATGAATAATTTGAGAAGTGCAGGACAGAGATTAGTAGCCCTCCAAATGGAGAACACTGATCAATATACAAGTAATGCGCTCACGGCTTGCAGCAAGCTGACAGACATGGCTATTAATGACCTTGAGAGATGTCTACAACATTGCGCTGATCATGATATGAATAATATCTCTGATTTTCTTGATGATCTCTTAACTTGGGTGAGCGGTTCTTTTACATACCAACAAACTTGTTTAGATGGCTTACATACAAATGGAGTGGCAGTTGGGCCAATTCACCAGAATATGAGTATGGCCTTGTCAAAAGGGATGGAGTTAACTATCAATGCCCTTGGAATGTCGACCCAAATTGCCAACACAAGCGGGTCCAGAGACGCGAAAACCAATGCTCATAGTCGTCATCTAAAATCATTGATAAGATTCCCAGAAGGATTGGATTCTAGAAGAAGGGCTCTTCTTGAAGGTGGTCTTCCTCCGAATGTTGCAGCAGACGTTATTGTTGCACAAGATGGTTCTGGCAAGTATAAGACAATTAATGAAGCTTTGAAGGAAATTCCTCTAAATGGTGATAAACTATTTGTGCTATACATTAAGGCAGGGATATACACTGAAAAACTTACATTCAACATAGCCATGACGCATTTGATGGTCATAGGTGATGGTCCAACCAAGACAAAAATAACTGGAGCTCAGAGCGTCGCGGATGGAATAATTACCTTCCTTACTGCAACTGTTGGTATGTAGAACATACTTACCGGAATTTTAAATTAAATGTTCAAACAAACGAAATTGGAATAATTTGTAGTAGCCATCACTCGCCACTCTTCTCTTGAGGGTTTAAGTTTTACAACTGCAATAATTGACCATTAAATATTTTTACCCCCTAAAACCTAAGGACATACTGAATGCCCTTGATCAATGCAGCTGTCGAAGGGGATTTCTTCATCGCAAAAGACATTGGATTTGAGAACACCGCTGGTCCCGCAAAAGGCCAAGCTGTGGCACTCAGGGTCGGAGCTGATAAGGTGATCTTCTCTAATTGCCAAATAGATGGATACCAAGACTCTCTGTACGCACACACCTATCGCCAATTCTACCGAGATTGTACTGTCACTGGAACCATAGACTTTATTCTCGGCGACTCGGCAGCTGTTTTCCAAAACTGCAAGTTTCTAGTGAGAAAGCCTATGGTAGGTCAGGCAAGCGTTATCTTGGCACAAAGCAGGACTAATGTACGTCAGCCTACGGGAACTATCTTACAAAACTGCACCATTGTGGAAGACGCATCGCTGCGTCCAGACAAAGCTACAGTCCAAGTATACCTCGGAAGACCATGGGGAGAAAATTCTAGAACAATCATCATGGAATCTTATATTGGCGACGTAATACGACCAGAAGGATATACCCTATGGGATGGGACATTTGGTATAGACACACTATTTTATTCGGAATTTAACAATAGAGGCCCCGGTGCAGCCAAAGATAGACGTGTAAAATGGAAAGGAATCAAGGAACTTTCTTCTAATCAAGTCGAACGTTTCACTCCTAAACACTTTCTTCAAGGAGATACTTGGATACCGCCTACTAAAATTCCTTATGCACCTGGCTTTATGTTTCCGGTTGACCCCAAGAAAGATCCACCTGTCGCAGCAGCCCCAGTTGGAGGAAACGATGATATACCTTTCCAGATGAACAAAAATTGTTATAATACACAAGCTAGTTTTGATAACTTCAACTGTATTTGAGGTTCATCTACATCTGGTGCAGATGATGATTCTGCTTCCGCTCCTGCATGGACGGGTTCTTCAACTGAATTTGATGCATGCAAATTTTTAGATATTCCTAGGAATTTTCTTCCGTTTGCCTTGTTCCTTAACTCTGTTTTCTTAAGCTTATTGTGTAAAGAGTAAACATCCCTGTAAGTAGATTAGTTACCGTGTCATGCACAGTTACAATTAATATAAAAATTATGTAATTTTACGAATATCAATTTTATTTCAATTGGACATTACAAATTTCCTGCCAAAAACTTAGAAACTGTAAAAATCTTTATAGAAAAAAATTATTTGGACGAAATGTGGTTCGGTCATGTCGAGTATTACCGCAGGGAACTTAAATCCGGAATTTGGTTTAAAATCTCCCAAGCCCTACATGTAAATAGGTCGAAAGTGTAAATTCTCTCTATATTTCAACTTTGAAATTTAAAAAACAGAGAGAGTTTATGAAGGAAGGGAGACTATGTGTTTGGTGCTGTCTCTGAACCAGAATACACACTCCAGTTTAGCAATGTTGTGCTTGAATAGACTCTTTCTGTTCACGGTTATAGTCACTCAAAAAACCCCATGATCAATCATTTAATGTCAAGGATGTCAAGTCGTGAAAAGGTGAAGACGCTAATTTTGTTAAGGCGAAAACAGATTTCGGGGTAAGAAAAAGTATGTTACAACAATTCTTTGTTAAAGAACTGAAGTCTCTTCGGATATCATTGTATCTCTTTTTTTCTTGTCGGAGATTTTGACGTTTGAATCTATACTCTTTATTAATAAACAAAACAATGTAAAAATGACGCGCGGTACTAAAGTACCAAAGTACCAAATTTGGTAATCACTTAACCCGGCTTCGATTTCTCGCAACTACATAATTATACAAGATTTATTTACTTTAAATTTTTTAGCTTCATCCAGGGTTGAAATCCTTACAACTACGTAATTATACAAAATTTATTTATTTACTTTAAATTCAATATACTTTTTATTAATAAGCAAAACAATGTGAAAATGGCGCGCGGTACTAAAGTACCAAAGTACCAAATTTTGTTATCACTTAACCCGGGTTCGATTCCTCGCAACTACATAATTCTACAAGATTTATTTACTTTAAATTCTTTAGCTTCATCCAAGGTTCGATTCCTTACAACTACGTAATTATACAAGATTTATTTATTTACTTTAAATTCAATAGTTTCATCGAGCATTAGATTCTTTGCAACTTATTTATTTACTTTAATTTCTTTAGCTTCATCCAGGTTCGATTCTTTACAACTACGTAATTATACAAGATTTTTTTATTTAATTTAAATTCAATAGTTTCATCGAGCGTTAGATTCTTTGCAACTACGTAATCATACAAGATTTATTTATTTACTTTAATTTCTTTAGCTTTATGCACAGTTGTTAGGAATATGTTGTTTTTGATGATAATTATAAAACACTTAGTAGATTTTGTATTAAGTCATTTTTGTAACTGTCAACGAAATGGCATGCTTTGCAGCATTTCGTTGACAGGAAGCTCATCAACGAAATGAGTGATGTAGCAATTGCACTGTACAATACTTCTAGTTTGATATGCATTTCGTTGTAGGTATTAGATAGGTTTTCTAAGTCATGTTGACTAAGTACTAGATAGGCAAAATAGGTTGGTTAATTGTAAATATATTATGCCTTGTAATTTTGCCTAAGTGAAGACATGTCAACGGTATGAAGATTACTCCGCCAACGGTATGAAGTTTACTCATCAACGAAATGGAGTTTACTCATCAACGAAACGAAGATTACCCATCAACGAAATGAAGAATAAAGCTATCAACAAAACACATCTCTCTACTATCAACGAATCATTATTGCTTTTCTGAATAGTTGACAAAATGATAGTGACAGTTATCTGACAGATCAAAAGGAGATATGGAAGTGTACTTTGCATTGAAAGCCATCAAAATGGTTACTGAAAATAAGGAAACATTCCAATTTCCAATAGGTTCTAGAAAGTGATTATAATAAGCATGAAGACAAAAGCCAAGATCTTCAGGGACCATTGGACAAAAGGAATGAAAAGCAAGCTACTGGAGGATACTTCTAGTTCAATTTAGAGTAGCCAAAAATAGCATTGTAAACTTGGGAATATATATAACCAAGTGTAGCAGTTAAAACTAATGTAAGAGAAGAAAAACAAATAGATTGTATTAGCTATCTTTGAGAGCATACTTCTCTACATTCTTGTAACTGAGCAGCTGTGTACATTTTGTATCACAGATTATTTCCGCAATAAAAACACTTCAGTTGGATCATCAAACAATCCAACTGAAATTATTTTAGTGCTTGTGTTTTTATTTTATAAGTTCAGTTTTATTTCGAAAGTTGTTTTTAAGTTTGAGAAATATCTAGAATTGTACCCCCTTCTACAATTCTGTTAGGTCATTTGGGATTAACAATTGGTATCAGAGCAAGCTTCTAACATACAAGTAGTTTAAAGATCAAGGCCAAAACAGTAACCATGGTGAAGAAGGATGCAGGTGTGAAGATACCAGTTCTAGATAAGGACAATTACTTTCACTGGAAAGTAAAGATGCATCTGCATCTCATGTCTATGGATGAGAGATATGTAGACTGCATTGAGAAAGGTCCACACATTCCCATGAAGTTTGCATCTAGAGTTGGACTGCCAGATGATGCTCCTGATGTAGAAATTCCAAAACCTGTCTCAGAATGGACTATTGAAGATGTTGCAGAAGTCCATAAAGATAAAAGAACCATGAACATTCTGTTTAATGGTTTGGAACAAGAGATGTTTGACAATGTCATAAACTGTACAACCTCTAAAGAAGTATGGGACACTGTTAGAACACTCTGTGAAGGAACTGAGCAAGTTAGGGAGAACAAAATGCAACTCCTCATACAACAATATGAACATTTTCATTTTAAAGCTGGTGAAACCCTAAATGACACATTTAGTAGGTTTCAAAAGCTTTTGAATGGATTAAAGTTGTATGGGAGGATCTATCAAACCAAGGATTCAAACCTTAAATTTCTTAGAGCTCTTCCAAAAGAATGGAAGCCTATGACTGTTTCTCTCAGAAACACTCAAGAGTACAAAGACTACACTCTTGAAAGGCTTTATGGAACTTTAAAGACATATGAGTTGGAAATGGAGCAAGATGAAGAAATTGAAAAGGTACAGAAGAAAGGTGGATCTATTGCATTGATTGCATCTGTGAACCAACTGGAAGATGACAATGAAGAAGCTGCAAAAGCCACAACTAGTCGAGCTAGTTGTAGGAGTGATGTTAGCAATGGTAAAGGCAAGATGACAGAAGAAGAAGAACCAGAACCAGCCAACTTGGATGACTTAGATGAGATTGATGAACACATTGCTTTTCTTTCAAGGAAATTCTCTAAGTTCAAATTCAAGAGAAACTCTGAAGCAAGGCCACCAAGGAGAGACTTTCAACCTAGCAAAAATAACTGGATTGAAAAGTCTAAATCTAAATGTTTCAATTGTGGAATGATTGGTCACTTTGCTGGAGATTGCAGAAAGCCCAAAATTGAGAAGGGCAACAGGAAATTTGAGCCTGTTGATTATAAAAAGAAATACTTTGAACTTCTCAAGCAAAAAGAAAAGGCTTTCATGTCTCAGGAGTATGATTGGGCTGGTAATGGTGAAGATTATGATGATGATGATGTTGAGTATGTCAACTTGGCTCTTATGGCTAACAATCATGAGCAGGAAGCAAGTTCCTCAAGCAACCAGGTAACAATTACTAATCTTTCTGAGCTTTCTAAAGAGGATTGCGATAGTGCAGTAAATGAAATGTCTACTGTACTATATAATTTGCGTGTTACTCTTAAATCACTTACCAAAGAGAATTCAAGAATAAAAGAGACTAATTTGCTCTTAAGTGATAGAAATGCCATGTTAGAAGCACAGCTCATTGAATTTGAGAAAATGAGGTGTGTTAGTAGGGATGCTAAGAAGGAACTTGAGAAAGTGTTAGAAAGGGAAGAAATTCTTAAAACACAACTTGAAATAGAACAAAGTGTGATTGCAAAATGGAAAGATTCCAGGAATGTTTCTACCAACATCATTAATGTTCAAGGTATGGAATCTTTTTGTGATCAATCATGGAAAAAGAACAAAGAGAAGCTAGGGTATGCTGGTGAAACCTTAGAATCAGAAACAGAGTCAACAAACAACAATGATCATTTGTTGAAGGTTGATACGTCAACGGAATGCAAGGTTTCGTTGAAAGATGAACCATCAACCGATCAGGGTGTTTCGTTGACAGGGAAAAAGAAAGTAGAACTCACTAGACTTAATAACAAGTATGGTCTTGTCACCAAGAACTTTGTTCAAGGTGAGTCTAGTAAATCAAAAAAAGTTGAGAAGCCTGTTGAAAGAGCAAATGTAGGTCACTTGTCTAACAAGAAATTGGGAGACAAGTTAGAGAAAGTTCAAGTTGAGGTTAAGGGCAATAAAAAGAATAACAGGAATGGCAAAGTAGGGATTAACAAACACAACAATTACACACCTGATAAATATGCTCCTAGAAAAACATGTGTCAATTGTGGAAGTGTTAGTCATTTATCTGCTAACTGCAAATCTGTTAAGAAGACCACTAATGTGAAAATGCCTAAGCTTGTACAGAATGTTTCCATGCCTACAATGCCTGTTATGCCTAATCTGTTTGCTCCATATGCAAAATTTCAGAATCCATATGCTAGCATGCCATTTGTGCCTAATCCATACATGAATATGTTTAATGTGCCACAAATGCCATGGAATGTGAATAACATGTTTTTTCCTCCAACTATGCATGTTGTGAATGAAAATGTGAGTAACCCTCAGAAATCAACACCAAAGATAAAGATTGATTTAAATCAATCTGAGCCTAAGGTGAAAAATGATATAAAAGGAAAATCAAAGGCTAACAAAACAGGACCCAAGGAAATTTGGGTACCAAAATCAACTTGATTTGGTTTTATTGTGTGCAGGGAGACAGTTGTTCAAGACACATGACTGGTGATTCTACCCTGCTCACAGAGTTTCAGGAAAGAGCTGGCCCTTGTATTGCTTTTGGAGATGACAGCAAAGGCTACACTAAGGGATATGGCTTGATTTCAAAAGAGAATGTTATCATTAATGAGGTTGCATTGGTGGATGGTCTTAAGCATAATTTGCTTAGTATCAGCCAACTTTGTGACAAAGGATTTTTAGTTACTTTTTCAAAAGAAGCCTGTGTTGTTTCTAAAGGAGGAAACAACAATGTGGTAATGACTGGATTCAGAAGAGGGAATGTGTACATTGCTGACTTTAGTAGCACAAGTCCAGACACCATCACTTGGTTTTTCAGCAAGGCAAGCAAGGATGAAAGTTGGCTATGGCACAAGAAATTGTCTCATTTGAATTTCAAGGTTATGAATGATTTGGTGAGGAAAGATCTTGCTAGAGGAATTCCACAGGTGGAATTCTCCAAGGATGGTTTGTGTGATGCCTGTCAAAAAGGGAAACAAAAGAAGGCATCATTCAAAAGCAAGACAGAGTCATCAATTGTCCATCAGCTTGAGTTACTCCATATGGATCTGTTTGGCCCTGTAAATGTCATGTCCATTTCAAAGAAGAAATACTGCCTTGTGATTGTTGATGATTTTTCTAGATTAACATGGACCTTATTTTTGCACTCCAAAGATGAGGCCAGTGAAATCATTATCAATCACATCAAGATGGTAAACAATCATCCTGATTTCAAAGTACGAAGGATTAGGAGTGACAATGGGACAGAATTCAAGAATTCAAGCATGAAGGTGTTCTGTGAAGAAAATGGTATTTTGCATGAGTTTTCAGCAGCAAGGACACCACAGCAAAATGGTGTAGTCGAAAGGAAAAACAGGACACTTATTGAAGTTGCAAGGACAATGCTAGATGAATCAAAGTTACCAACTTATTTTTGGGTCGAGGCAGTTAACACAGCTTGCTTCACTCAAAATATTTCTTTGATTAATCAGGCCAAGGGAATGACCCCTTATCAACTACTCAAAAGAAAGAATCCACTATTGTATTTTCTTCATGTCTTTGGATGCAAGTGCTTTGTTCTGAGAAATCAAGCTGAGCATTTGGGAAAATTTGAAGCAAAGGCAAATGAAGCAATATTTATGGGATATGCAGCAGGGAAAGCTTACAGAGTCTATAATCTCAGAACGAACATTGTTATGGAATCTGTACATGTTGTTTTTGATGATCTCAAAATTCAAGGTCTCTGTGATGAAGGTTTCCATGAAAGTCTTTCTTTTGAGAATGAGGAAGGAG
The DNA here is from genome assembly GCA_030848705.1 of Heracleum sosnowskyi. Taxonomy (NCBI): domain Eukaryota; kingdom Viridiplantae; phylum Streptophyta; class Magnoliopsida; order Apiales; family Apiaceae; genus Heracleum; species Heracleum sosnowskyi. Next base: position 61,485,986 of record CM061235.1, read on the forward strand.
ATCAAGTGAATCATGTCAAGGCTATTGAGAAACAACCTAAAGTTGTTGTGTCTAGCACAGATGAAAGCAGCAGTGAAGATGAAATTGCTGCATTAATATTGAAAAGAATAGCTGCTAGCAGACCAAATGGTCATTTCGTTGACAATCATGATGAAGGATTCGTTGACAGTCAGAAAGAGCGTTTCGTTGACAGTCAAAATGGTCATACCGTTGACAGTCACAGAAATGCCTCTAGGAGTGATCATTTAGGGACAACAAACTCAAGGGGAGTTTCTCAAGGACAAATATCCAATCAAGGCAACCATGATCATGAAGCTACTTCTTCAAGAGCAAATCTACCTCCCTCAAGGAAATGGACTAAAGATCATCCCTTTGAACTTATTATAGGTGATGTTTCTTCAAAAGTCCAAACTAGAAGAGCAACTCAAGAGGAATGTCTATATAGTAGCTTTTTGTCTCAAGATGAGCCAAAGAAAGTTGAGGATGCACTTCTAGATCCAGATTGGGTTTTAGCTATGCAAGAGGAGCTAAACCAATTTGAGAGAAACAATGTTTGGAAGCTGGTGCCCAAGCCTAAGGACATGAGTGTCATAGGCACAAAATGGGTGTTTAGAAACAAGATGGATGAAAATGGCATAGTCACAAGGAACAAAGCTAGATTGGTTGCAAAAGGCTATTCACAGGAAGAGGGAATTGATTTTGATGAGACCTTTGCTCCTGTTGCAAGACTAGAAGCAATAAGGATTTTCCTAGCCTATGCAGCCCATGCCAATTTCAAGGTCTATCAAATGGATGTGAAGAGTGCTTTTCTGAATGGGGAATTGGAAGAGGAGGTGTATGTGAGTCAACCTCCTGGTTTTGAAGATGATAATTTTCCAGAATATGTATACTTCCTCCTCAAAGCACTCTATGGTTTGAAACAAGCACCTAGAGCCTGGTATGACACACTTTCACAGTTCCTCCTTGAGAATCACTTCACTAGAGATACTGTAGATAAAACTCTTTTTCACAGGGTTGTGAATGGCTATGCTATACTTGTTCAAATTTATGTAGATGACATAATTTTTGGGTCTACAGATGAAAAACTTTGTCAAAAGTTTGCCAAGCTTATGCAAAGTAAATATGAAATGAGCATTATAGGAGAATTAACTTACTTTCTTGGTCTCCAAGTGAAGCAAGTTAATGAAGGCATTTTCATTAGTCAAACAAAATATATTCATGATTTGTTAAAGAAATTTAACTTAATGGAATGCTCTCCTGCCAAAACTCCCATGCCTACTGCCACCAAACTTGAATTGAATACTAAGGAAAAATCTGTGGACATTTCAAGTTACAGAGGCATGGTAGGCTCACTTTTATATTTAACAGCTAGTAGACCTGATATTATGTTTGCTACATGTCTATGTGCTAGATTTCAGGCTGATCCTAGGGAATCCCATTTAGTTGCTATTAAAAGAATTTTCAGATATCTCAAAGGAACACCAAACCTTGGCATTTGGTATCCTAGAGAATCTGGCTTTGAACTAATTGGTTATTCAGATGCAGATTATGCAGGATGTAAAATTCACAGGAAAAACAAAACTGGCACCTGTCAATTCCTAGGAAACAAGCTTGTGTCATGGTTCAGCAAGAAACAAAACTCAGTTTCTACCTCCACAGCTGAGTCTGAGTACATTGCAGCTGGAAGTTGTTGTGCACAGATTTTATGGATGAAAAATAAACTACTTGATTATGGATTAAGAGTTGAGAAAATTCCTATCTTCTGTGACAACACTAGTGCCATTGCCATTACTGAGAATCCAGTGCAGCACTCAAGGACCAAGCACATTGACATCAAGTACCATTTCATCAGAGAACATGTTATGAATGGTACTGTGGAGTTACATTTTGTTCCAAGTGAACAACAACTTGCAGATAGCTTTACCAAGCCACTTGATGAATCAACATTCTCAAGATTAGTAAGTGAGCTAGGTATTCTAAATTTCTCTTAATTATTTTTGAGATTTTTGCAAGTTACAATGCAGCCAGAAATTTGCTATGTTTTTCTGTGAATTAATTTTCTAAGTAAAATGTGAAATTTTGTCTAAGTCAAAATTACTATGTCAACGGAACGCACCATTTCGTTGACAATATTAGCACTTTTCTGGGTGTTTCGTTGACAACACTTTTTATGTCAACGAAACGCAGCTTTATCAACGAAATAGACGGGACCTTAAACGCCCAATTCTGATTCGTTGATATAGCGCAGTTAATCTGAACCGTTGAAATTTGACACGTCTTTTACCGCGATCTATACATACACCCCTGTAAGTATAAATCATGGTAATACTTTAAAAGTAACGGTTATATTTTTTAAGCCAATCCAGTAATTTACATTTATTTTTGGACTTAATTTTTGAGAATTTTTGGGGGAGTATTTAAGAAATTTTATTTTCTTTAATTCTTTTCTACCTGCTCTCAAAAATTCCAAAGGCTTTCTTACTCTTTCTCTCTCAAAGCAAATCACATTTCAAGCTTTCTTTACTCAACAATGGCACCCATCGTGAAACTCATGTCTACTGGAGGGTTCATTTACGAAAAGAACAACTTCATTCCTTTTGTTGTTAAGGAAAGCCCGAACAGGATCTTCTTCAAGATGATGGATTTTATGATGAATTGCAAACTAAGCTACGCAATGTTTCACTGTACACCACTCTACAATGAGATAATCAAGGAGATTTGGACCTCATGTGAGTACAGTGGGACAAATTGCACTTTGCAATTCACCATTCAAGGTAATGAGTACATAGTCAATTCTGATGTGTTGCAAGCATGCTTACACCTTCCTGAAAATAATTGCTCTGCTTTGCCCACATATACTGAAATGATTAACATGCTAAATTCCATAAACTACTCTTTGCCTACTGTTAATCTGGGTAAAATAATTAGGAGAGGTTTGGTTAGGGAATACAGTTATTTAGCTGATGCATTCATCAAGGTCTTTTCTGGTAAAATTAGTAATTTTGATGCATTAACTAATTCCATGTTGATTCTATTTACCATGCTCCTAACTGATATATATTACAACTTTAGCACCCAACTTATGTATGAAATTGGTGCTAAGTTGGGTGATAAGTCAAATAGGAAGAAAAATATCTATTATGCTAGATTTCTGATGATGTTGTCTAACCATGTTAGTCCAGCACCATTGGTTATCTCTAACCCTGTTTCTAGGTTTGATTACTTTGTGCAACAAAAGAGAGTATTGACAGACATACTGAGGCTGAACCACAATGGTGATGTTCCAGTGGTGTATCTGCCAATAATTGAGGTAGCTACTACTATCCCTGCTAGTATAGCTGTTACTTATACTGTTTCACCCAACCATGTTGCTATGGAGTCTGTAGTTGTGACCCAACAGGCTCCTGCCCCAGCAACAAAACCAAAATCAAAGAAATCCTCAAAGCCAACCTCATGTGCTTCCCAAAAGGCACATGTTGTAAAATCCACTACACAACCTAAGGGGAGTGGTGTAGGTGTTGTGAGAGGTGAGGGAAGGGGTGAACATAAAAGAAACCCTAAGGATAAGAAAGGAGAGATGAGTGTGATCCAGCCAAGCCCCATTGTGTCTTCCCAACAAGGCACAGTGTGTAATATGGAAATTAGCTCAAGTCTAATTGTATCCTCCCAAAAGGATGCAGTTATTGAAACAAGCTCTCCTCCAAGAGCACACTCCAAAAGGATAAGGGACACTTCAAGCCCACAGTCTACTATTTCCCAATACCAAAGGAGAGTGAACCAAAAATCCCTGGTTTCACAGGGTGCACACACACTGGAAGCAACACTTCCAGCTTCTCAAATTCAGTTTGATGTAACCCCTATCATTACTCTGGGGTTATAGTCCCATTCTCTAAATATAAATCTTGAACCAACTCCTCAAAATTCACCAACTCAATCATTAGATGTGGATATGATCCATTCAACTATTCCTGATTCTCCAACTCTTTTCTTGGAGAAGCCCCACTCTGACATTGGTGGTCATCACTTGTTAAGTGATTTGTTGGGCCACCAATCATCCTTTTCTGAAATTATAAGAGGATCTGTGGAACAATCTCTAAAATCAATCACCACAGATTCTACTGTAATTTCACATTCTCAAAGTGCTTTCTTGACTTCATCAACGAAACAGTCTCTTTCGTTGACAAGTGTTTCTCCATCAACGGTATCCATACCGTTGACAGTTCAAACTATCATACCGTTGATAGTTCATTCTGCACCTCTTATTGAAAATCAAGTTGTTTCCACAACTAGTGCAGATGATCTAGTGGTAGTTGAAACACTTCTAGAAATGAGAGGGGGTGAAACTGAGAGGCTGGCTTGCAGCCAGGCAAAAGGAGAGGTTGAGAGTGAGAGGCTGACTATTTCTTCCAGTCAGGCAAAAGGAAAGGCTGAGGGTTCCACCTTAGTAGGTGAAGGTGAGAGCGTGAGAGGTGTGAGCCATGGGGAGCCCATGATGCAAGAAAATAGAGGAGAGAGAGAAGGGACTACATGAGCTATAAGGGATGAAGCAGCCATTGCAAATGAGTTAATGGAGGTTCATGAGGGAGAAAGGGAACTTACTTTCCAAGAGCATTATCAACAAACTCTGGATAGTATTTCCCTGGATCCTGAAACCTTTACTCATCCTGTGCCAGCCTATCAAATTATGGCTCAACAGGGCAATGTGGAGGCAGAAAGGTCATTCAATCTAATCCATACAACTGCATCCATGCAAAGAGCAAAGGATGCAATCACCAATCTGTCTCCAGGAGCTGCAGCAAGTGGTGAGTTTAATTTTTCTGATGATGATGACAGTTTTGGTGACAATCTACAGGTGGCCATCACTTCACAGACTGGGACTTCTGTGGTGCCCCCTACACCAAACTGGCTTTCTCAGGATATGCAAGGAAGAATCACCTTGGATACTGCAATTACCAGGCAGTACAATGAGGCCTATCTGGCTCATGAGTCTGCAAATGCCAATGACAAAAAATCTACAAGGCTGTTATGGATTCACTGGAAATCCAAAGACTACAGATGATGCAGACAAGGATTGAAGCTAGAGAAATCAAGGACTCAATTAGAAATCTTAAGGATGCTACTGACAGGAGGCTAGATGAAAAGCTTCCTCTTCTCACTGTGTCCAAGATGAACAGGTTTTTCTCTAAGGAACCTCAGGTGGCTACCTCCTTGAAGACTCTCTCTTCTAGAGTGGACAAGGTGTAAGCTACTTTATCTCAGATGCAAAAGGAACAGGAGAAGCAAACACAACTCTTAGCCCAGCTAGTGGCAGCTCAAGGACTCCCAGTCATTTCTTTTGATGATAACAAAAAGGGGGAGAAAACTAAGGAGCTAGACATTCAAATCACAAAGGTTGTGGTCCCAGCCATTTCCCTACCAAAGGAGCAATTAGCAATGGGGGAGTCAGGAAATGCTAAACTGGATGGCATTGACCTGATTCAGCAAGCATCTATGAAACTACAACTTGCTAAACAAATAAAAGACCACTGGTCCAACATAGATGCAAGAGTCAAGAGATAGCTGAATCTTCAAAGAATTCAAATCCATCAACGAATCAAGCTTCTTCTACAGCACCATCAACGAATGCCATGGTTTTAGTGTCAACGGAATAGGAGCCACAGACCAATTCTTTCTATGAGGTAGAGCCCCTTCTACATGGAGTCACTCAAGGTCCAAGGAAGGAAAAAGGACAAACTTCATGCATTAGGGATGTGGAACAAGCTACACTTCAAAGAATCTTATCTCCCAAGTCCCCTGCTAAACCAAAGGGCAAAAACATAGCAAGGATTTTCTATCCTGCACCTTATCCAGATGAGCTCAAGGTTCTTGGACTACTTATCACAAAATGCAAGGAAAGCAATGATCATGAGATAAGGAAGCAAAGGGCAATTGTCTACAGGAATGGACAAGAAATCTGTTTGGGCTGGTCACCCAAACTTTGCTGAAGCTAAGGCCGAAGAGTCAGAAAGAGCAGCAATGCAAGCACTTGCAGTTGCTCAATTTCTTGATGAAGAAGAAAGGCAGCTAGAAGAAAAAGCCAGAGAGGAAAAGAGTACAAAGAAGAGCATAAGGCAACCAAAGGCAAGAGCTTGGAGAAACATAGCCTTTGAGAATGATGACTCTCAGAGTATTGCAACAGACTCTTCTGTACCTATTGCACCTCCAACAATTCCTGATCCAGTTTCAGAGGTAAATTTAGCCTGTGATCCTAAACATCCTGTCAATTTCCATGATCAGCTAATTGAGCCAAAGGGAGAGCCAATTGAGTTTGATGAGGCCAACTTTCCAAAATTCCTCTTTGAAATGGATCCAAAGAAGAAATCTAAGCAGAGGGCTGCCAAGGCTAAGCCAATTCTTGTAAGGAGACCACAAGCTGAGAAACCCCCTACCAACCCAGAAGACTTCATCTACATTGCTGATATCAGGGAGGAGTCTGACCTACATATCAATCTTGATGACCTGGTTGAAGTGAGAGGAATAGCAGCTTCTTACAAACTACCAGAGAGATTGGTGTTTGTCTACAAGGGTGGGAGAGAACAGGTTTGGCCTCTACACAGAATTCTGGGAGAAGACTATCAGACACTGCTATTTGTGTTTAAATGTCTGAAGAAAGATTTTGGTTTTACCAAAACAGCCAAGTCTGAGGTTGTCTCCAAAATTTGCCAAATCAAAGCTAACTGGAACAAGCCTGGTGCACTTCCCAGAGTATTGAAGGTCCCTCAAACAAGAAAGAAAATTCATCTCCAACCTTTTTGGATGATGGAATTCAGAGATAAGGACAACTGTAGAAGATTCTTTAGAATAGAAGACCAACTGGAGAAGGCATCCAATGAAACTCTGAGATTAATGAAATCCAAGTTGGGGAATCAAGATGAAGAAGAGAAGATTTTCTACAGAAGACTTCAAGCTCAGATTGAGGAGAACAATGCAAGAAAAGGGAAGAAAACAAGACCACAGAGGCAAAGATGAAAAATCTGCTCAGACTAGAGGAGCAACTCTGTGCACTTGTTTTGTAAGATTTTCTACTTTGCATTTCAATTAAATTCAATGAAGCTCAATGCAATTTTTATTTTTATCATGTGTAATTTGACTGAGTGTTTTTGTTATCATCAAGGCTCTTGATTTATGGCTGTTATTCTATCAGTCATAAATTGAGGGAGATTGTTAGGAATATGTTGTTCTTGATGATAGTTATAAAACACTTAGTAGATTTTGTATTAAGTCATTTTTGTAACTATCAACGAAATGGCATGCTTTGCAGCATTTCGTTGACAGGAAGCTTATCAACGAAATGAGTGATGTAGCAATTGCACTGTACAATACTTCTATTTTGATATGCATTTCGTTGTAGGTATTAGATAGGTTTTCTAAGTCATGTTGACTAAGTACTAGATAGGCAAAATAGGTTGGTTAATTGTAAATATATTATGCCTTGTAATTTTGCCTAAGTGAAGACATGTCAACGGTATGAAGATTACTCTGTCAACGGTATGAAGTTTACTCATCAACGAAATGGAGTTTACTCATCAACGAAACGAAGATTACCCATCAACGAAATGAAGAATAAAGCTATCAACGAAACACATCTCTCTACTATCAACGAATCATTATTGCTTTTCTGAATAGTTGACAAAGTGATAGTGACAGTTATGTGACAGATCAAAAGGAGATATGGAAGTGTACTTTGCATTGGAAGCCATCAAAATGGTTACTGGAAATAAGGAAACATTCCAATTTCCAATAAGGTTCTAGAAAGTGATCATAATAAGCATGAAGACAAAAGCCAAGATCTTCAGGGACCATTGGACAAAAGGAATGAAAAGCAAGCTACTGGAGGATACTTCTAGTTCAATTTAGAGTAGCCAAAAATAGCATTGTAAACTTGGGAATATATATAACCAAGTGTAGCAGTTAAAACTAATGTAAGAGAAAAAAAACAAATAGATTGTATTAGCTATCTTTGAGAGCATACTTCTCTACATTCTTGTAACTGAGCAGCTGTGTACATTTTGTATCACAGATTATTTCCGTAATAAAAACACTTCAGTTGGATCATTTCCAAACAATCCAACTGAAATTATTTAAGTGCTTGTGTTTTAATTTTATAAGTTTAGTTTTATTTCGAAAGTTGTTTTTAAGTTTGAGAAATATCTAGAATTGTATTCAACCCCCCCCCTCTACAATTCTGTTAGGTTATTTGGGATTAGCAACAGTTCGATTGTCTATAACTACATAATTAAATAGTTATTTATTTATTATATATTTTTATCATTCAATTCTCGAGAACTACATTTTTAAATAATATTTATTAATAATTTATTAATACTAATATTTTAATGTTGACTCATGCTCGGCCCGTGCTTGACACGGGTTATAAGCTAGTATTTACTGAAGTCCGTTTTGGATTTGAAATCCAAATGTTAAAGACTTAAAAGTTGATTCTAAATTTCGTTAAATTGTATTATCAAAACATGTTCACTTTGTACATGGTGTTTTTACACAGGTGCTATATTTCCGCACAATCAATTTTCTAGAGCCGCAGAGTGTGGAGGCTTTAGAAAACAACAAATTAAACTAGGAGAATACGGTCAACCTTCAATTCAGGCACACTTGAAAGCATATCTTTCTTCAAAGAAGAAAATATTTAATAAAAACAGTGAAAAAATTAGTTATCAGATTCATTGAAATCCTTGAAAGATATATAAACATGGATAAAACAAACAAGCGATATGCCATAATAGGCTTCTCTTCTTTAGCACTGGTGGCTATAGTGCTGGTGGTCACCATTGGCAACCAAAACAAAATTACTTCACATGACAAACACATTACATTGTCTGAAAAAACACTTCTGGACATTTGTCATGGAGTCGATTTCAGAGATGCTTGCGTTGCTCACCTTCCGTTTAGAAAAGATCACGATCCCAGACATTTGTTGCGTACGGTGTTTGAGGTAGCAATGACAAACTTAAGAATTGCATCTAAAAGAGCATTATCCCTCCGATTACTGCACAGAGAACCTCTAATAAAAGGTGCTCTCTCGGGTTGCAGCGAGCTCACGGAAATGGCGATCAGTGACCTCCAAAGATCTGTGGACAAGTTCATCCATCATGAATTTGGAACCTTGGCTAGAATTCTTAATGATGTCTTATTTTGGGTAAGCGGTGCCATGACATACCAAGAAACTTGTTTAGATGGATTTGTATATACACATGGATTGGTTGGCCAGCATATGAGATTGGCTTTGAAAACTGGCATGGAGTTAACTACCAATGCCCTTGCCATGATGACTCATGTTGCCTCACGATTCGAATCATCAATAGAAAAGACAGCGACCATTCATATCAATCGCCGTCTAAAGTCAATGGCAAGATTTCCAGAATGGTTAGATTCTAACAAAAGGAGGCTTCTTGAAGATAATCAGGGAAATTTGAAGGCAGACCTTGTTGTTGCACAAGATGGATCAGGAAAATATACGACAATAAATGAAGCTTTATGGGACATTCCTAAACATAGTCACAGGACGTTTGTGCTATACATCAAGGAAGGTGTGTATTACGAACAAGTTCAATTCAATTCAAGCATGACGAATGTGATGCTAGTAGGTGACGGTCCAAGAAAGACAAGGATAAGTGGAAGTTTAAACTTCATCGATGGAACCACCACCTACCGAAGTGCAACTGTCGGTAAGCATGTTATACTTGTTAACAACTCTCCTACAGTTTTAAGGAGGTTAGATTTTTTCCCAATAACCTAACTATACACTACATTCAAATGATTGTTGCAGCGGTTAGCGGAGATTATTTCATCGCAAAGGACATTGGATTTGAGAACACTGCAGGTCCTGAAAAACACCAAGCAGTGGCACTCAGGGTTGGAGCTGATAGGTCAATATTCTACAATTGCCAAATGGATGGATACCAAGATACTCTCTACACACACACTTATCGCCAATTTTACAGAGATTGTGTTATTTCAGGCACAGTAGACTTTGTTTTCGGTGACGCAGCCGCTGTTTTCCAGAACTGTACATTTCTAATCCGAAAGCCTATGGATAATCAACAATGCATTGTCACAGCACAAGGCAGGAGAAATATACGTCAGCCAACAGGATTAGTCTTTCAAAACTGCACCATTATTGGCGACTCCTCACTCCAACCTGTCAAGAACAAATTCCGTTCTTACCTCGGAAGACCATGGAAAGAATATTCTAGAACAGTCATTATGGAATCTTTTATAGGTGATGTAATTCAACCAGATGGATTTCTCCCCTGGAATGGTACATTTGCTCTAGACACACTCTTCTATACCGAATTTAACAATAGAGGACCGGGTTCAAACAAAGATAAACGTGTAAAATGGCCTGGAATCGTGGAGCTCTCTCCTGACCGGATACAACGTTTTACTGCTTCAAAATTTATTGAGGGAGATTCTTGGGTGCCATCTTCGAAAGTTCCTTATGCATCTGGCCTTATTTATGAACCCCGGCAGCAAACTGAATCAACCCCAGTTTCAGCTGAAGAAAATGCAGACTCATCTTACATGAACATTCGAGATTCTTACAATCCTCATAATAACTTAACATCAAGTCCTCCCCTTCCAACTCCAACTGATTCTTCTCCACCTGCACCTGTTTCTGTTGATCAGGGCTCATCTACATCTCCTGCAGCAGACAATTCTGCTTCTCCCGCTGCACCTATGTCTGTTAATCAGGATTCATCTGCACCTCCTGCCGAAGATAATTCTGCTTCTCGTGCTGCACCAGCGGTTCCTTCAACCGACACCAGTTCAAATTCTGCTTCTCGTGCTGCACCAGCGGTTCCTTCGTCCGACACCAGTTCAAATTCTGCTTCTCGTGCTGCACCAGCGATTCCTTCAACCGACACCAGATCAAATTCTGCTTCTCGTCCTGCACCAACGGTTCCTTCAACCGACACCAGATCAAATTCTGCTTCTCGTGCTGCACCAGCGGTTCCTTCAACCGACACCAGATCAAATTCTGCTTCTCGTGCTGCACCAGCGGTTCCTTCAACCGACACCAGATCAAATTCGGCTTCTCGTGCTGCACCAGCGGTTCCTTCAACAGACACTAGATCAAATTCTGCTTCTCGTGCTGCACCAGCAGTTCCTTCGTCCGACACCAGTTCAAATTCTGCTTCTCGTGCTGCACCAACGATTCCTTCAACCGACACCAGATCAAATTCTGCTTCTCGTGCTGCACCAGCGGTTCCTTCAACCGACACCAGATCAAATTCTGCTTCTCGTGTTGCACCAGCGATTCCTTCAACCGACACCAGATCAAATTCCGATTCTCTTGCTGCACCGACGGTTCCTGCAACTGACAGAGGTTCAGATTTTGCTTCTCCTACTGAACCAACGGTTCGTACAACTGACAGAAGTTCAGATTTTGCTTCTCCTACTGAACCGACGACGGTTCGTACAACTGAAACAGGCCAAAATTTTGGTAATCCTACAAGACAGACCCGTCCTTCAAAAGGATTCGATGCAAATTTTGCCTTCAGCACAGTTTTAAATATCCACTAGAATTTCACTCCTTAAACCTTTTATTAACTCCAATTTTGTAAGGTCGTTATGTAAATTCTGTGAATAGTAGCATGCAGGTAACTTTTGAAGAACATATATTAGTTTAAATTATATGTTACTAAACATAATTAATCCAAATTCTTTTACAAATCGTAAACTTGTAAATTACCAACTAAATTAAGTTGAATGCTGCTTAGCTTTAATCCAAATAGTTGTGCGCTTAAGTGTGATCGCTTGAAATCATTATCATAGGGGCTAATTTAAGATCTGCTGCTAACAATTCTTGCAAGTGATAAGTAACCGATCGTTCTAAAATTTTAAGGCGTTGAAGAATGACCTAACAATATCCTATACACTTATATTATAACAAATATTATTGAACAACAACGACTTGTAAGATTAGTTCCGCAGATGAAATATTACTGTTACTCATATTGTCAAATCTTCTCTAAACAATACCACTAGCAGACTTTTCGAAATTTTTTCTAAAACTTTGTTTTCAATAATTCGAAAACTATGTATTTTTTAAAATATTTATAACTGCAAAAGAAAACATTAATCTTTCAGTATCGAGGAGGCAGCCATGTGACATCCCCTTAAAACAGGCAAACAGAATTTATGAGGTGTGAAACAATTCACTCATCACTGTACAATTAAAGTGAAATTCGTGATTTCTGTGACCTTATTGACAATGTCCTGTTAAAAAAAGTAACTTCCAACCACCGTCACCTTGTTGCTTTTCGTTACTTCACAATTCACAACTCAAAAGACCTTGTTGTAACGAGTAGGTTCCCCATTTTTTTTCTTTTTTTCGCTAAGATTAATTAATTTTATGTATAATCTGGATTAACGAGATTACACGCGGATTTTAAACTTTGCCATGACCCAAAAGACCTAATGATCGTAATTTCTACCAAATTTAGAGACCATGAAAAGATGCGTTTATATGTTACATACATAAAACAGACCAAAACTCCGAAAGAGCTTAAATAAGTTCAATATACTGAAAACAATATTACAATAACAACATGGGAATCAAATAATAAATCACATCCATATCTTAAAAATGCAATGTTTCAACATAAAAATGACATATATTTCAACTTATAGAGTTGTAGGTTATTCTTACATAAACCAAAATGTACACTTACGTATCTTTAATTTTTTTTAAACCATCTTATTTTATATATTAAAGATTAAAGATAGTCGGGAATCGTAAGGAAAATAGTTCACGCTTACGCACTTAAGTATTTTTTATGTAAGGTAACAAGAGATCGAAAAGTCGAATTTGGAATTTCAACATATCAAAAAACTTCCAATGTGATACATCATGTGGTGTTTCAACAAAAACCCTTATGCCTAGCTGCCATTCGCCTCGTTTGCTTTGATGTAATCAAGTCTCGTTTGCTTTGATGTAATCAAGTCATGTAATGAATTACACTGTTTGGTCACTATTTGGTTCATTGTATTTTAAATTGGACAAGGGAACTCAAACTTCCAAGGTTCTCGTGGTTACCACAAAACATGAAAATTTAGTTACCAAGGTTCATCATGGTCACTATAACTTACATAAGTATTTAATGTAAAATAATTAATTACTTACCAAAATTAATAACATAATTTCTAGTTACACAGTAATCATCCAAACACAAATTTTTGAATCACCTTGGAACTTATAGTTGTAATTAAGTTACGAGGAAGCTTAAGTTCCTGCGTAATTATAAAGTTGATGAAATAAACGAGGTCAATGAGACCTATATGATGTGCATTATACTCCTAACAGCCTCTTTAAAATATAAAATTGATTATTTAAAATTTGTTTAACCTGTAACGTATTATACTCCAATAATATTAGCTATGACGATTCGCTATATTCTCAAAATAGTATTTTTACTATTTAATCTTATTATAAATGGATAATATTATTTAAACGTGACAATAAGATGATGTGAAATTTGTTACAGATCCCTATAGTTGGCTATAATTTTAGCTAAGGGAAGTGCTCGATTGGAGTGAGTTATATTATAGAGATTATATATAATTTTTATATTTGGCATCTTATATAAATTTTTTAGCTAAGGGCTTTGAGCGTAGAGCATCTCCAAGGACAATAGGTAAAATGGTTGGCTATCTTGATTGGCTATAATGATTATGGAATTTTTGTGCTAAGGGTAATAATATGTACTCCAATGGTGTTATCTATATTTGTTGTTAGGTAAAATTATACATAAGGGGTTTATTGGTTCAACAAATATAATCAATCATAAATAATTGTCTATATTTTTTTGCTAAAGGTTATATGATCGGAGTGCTTAACTTTTTACATATTATCTAAAAGGTGACACAACACACCTGGGGGAGTTTATTGCCCACAACACACCTATTCCTTTTCCGGTGAAATTAGATTTGAGATTTTCAAATCTCACAATGAACACCCTAGACTCTATGATTCCTTCACCTCTACGAGGGAGCTCGGTTTGCTTTGATGGTAAATATTGTCTACTCTCTCGAGATAGGGCATACTCTGTTTGGGCTTGTTTGGGCTTCTGGATTGGGGTTGCTGGGACCAGAAACGACGCATAAATTAATTTTAGGGGGGCCGAAAAAAATTAAAATACTAAACAATTTTTATCTTACTTATAATATAAATGGAAAGACATATATATAAGTAAACACTTTTTACAACGGATCATATAAAAAAATATAAAGGAAAACTTACTGAAATTTTTAATCGAATTACTTAAATATACAGTGTTGTGAAATATTGGAAAAAGTTGAAAAAAGAGGAGGAAATAACCTTAACTTTTTGAAATTAACGGATAAATTAACATGCTTTGACATTCGAACTTGTAGCGAATGGTATCATGCTAAAACACACAGACTATATACCTAGTAATTAGTATCAATGAGTTGTAGTTAGATATGTTTATATTATCTTTGAAGCCATGTTAATAGTATAAAAGGTAGTAAAAATTATAAAGAAGTGAATGCATATAACAATAACAAGAGAAACGAGAGTGTATGTTCTCCCATAGTTGATAAATAAAAAAGAAAAGTAGAATAAGAAAATTGTTAAGGACTCGAACCCTGGCCTTGAGTGAAGAAGACAGTCCAATTAACCAGCCAAACTAGGGAAATAATACATTCAGGGTGTATACTACTCCATTATATTAGAAATTTTAGGGGGGGCAAGGACCCCATTGGACCCCCCAAAATCCACCTCTGGCTGGGACATGGGGCTATTTGGATTTATTCCTCTGAGTTCTTTTATGTTATTATGCTGGATGTTTTAGCATTTGAATCAAGCTTTCGAGTTTGGCAGAGTTGGGACGATTTTAATCACTCTGAAGATGAATTTGTATGCCTTGTTTTTAAAAAGTTTTTAGAGCCTATAATAGAGTACACTTTTCCTATGAAAGTTGTTTAACAGAATTCTTGTGAATACTATTGGCGGATTATTGGGTTTGTAACTAAGAACCAATGTTTGTGTGCTATGCATTATGTTAATGTCTCTACATTATTGACCATAATTGAACACAAGTCTTGCTTCTTGTTGCTGGAGAATGAGTAAATCTACGGTTACACATGTGCCAATGGTTGTGAAAACAATTCTAGTGCATCAGGATCAGGCTAGTAACACAGTGAACACAAGAGTGCTGGAGCTTCGTTTTGGGGCAAGTGATGGCTCTGTTGGTAGGGGTTTAAACCTATTCAATTGTGACCTTCTGGAGACAGTAGCAGCTCGTAGGGGTTTAAACCTATTCAATTGTGACCTTGTGGAGACTGTAGCAGCTCGAGGGAAGTCAGCGTTTCGGAGAATTGATGTGATTGTTAAGAACATGTTGGTTGATGATACTTTTCAGTGGTCTAGGTGCTTGCAGGAGGACCGAGGACCAGTTGAAGGAGAATACGCAGCTGTTGAAGCATACTCCGCAGGTAGAGATGACACGGCTGTTCATGGAATGTGGCCAGAGGTTTTGGAATAAAGACAATGGAGGTGACTAGGATGGTGATCGATTTTGGAGTACAGATAAAAGAGATGACCAAGATGGTGATATGGATGATGTTGATGGCGACGGAGAGGATGGTGATGTTGGTGGTGATTCTACCCTTGTGTCGGTAACTTAAGTGTATACTTTTATGTCTGTAACTATAATTTGAACCAGGTATTGTAACTTTTGGTTAAGACCCTTTGCACTCGTGTTTGTTTGGCACGAGTTGCTATACTTTTATGTCTGTAACTATAATTTGAAACCATGTATTGTAACTTTTGGTTAAGACCCTTTGCACTCGTGTTTGTTTGGCATGAGTTGCTATACTTTTATGTCTGTAACTATAATTTGAAACCATGTATTGTAACTTTTGGTTAAGACCCTAAAAAAGTTGACTTGCTTAAAATGAGTAATTGTCATATAAGTGTTAAGTGAATGAATAAGTTATATTGGTGTTTGGATAAATTTACTTATAAGTTAATTAAGAGTTTGTTAAATTAAATTTAAAAAAATAATTATTAAATACAACAACCTCAATACATGCATTTTAAATTAAAAAGACATTTAAAAACACAAATGTGAAAATATAAATTATTAAAAAGACAAAAAAATCAATAAATTACAGAAAATCTACATCAATTGTTAACATTCAACTTATCATCATATAAGTTATAAGTTGAGATTGAGATTATGGGTTGATAAACACCTCCATAAATTTTTATTAACTTATAATAAATAAGTAGTAGCTGACAAACAGGCCATAATCTTGAATCTCCTAATGTTGAAAAATGTTCACAGGGATTTTGGTGTTCGCAAAGTTATTTATCCATTATCACAGTTGGTTGGTGTTGGGCCATAGCCCACTTCTCAAACAAGGCTTAAATATTAGTTTGTATATAGGCCCACTTTGTAATAGGCCCAATTAGAAATAAGCCCAATTAGGCTATCCCTATAAATACCCCCCAACCCCAACATTAGAAGGGGTTGGAAAATTAGACTAAGGAGAGAACCTCCTAAGAATGTATTATTGTATTAACTCCACTTTATAATAATAAGAGAAAGACTTGTTGATTGATTCATATACGGTTTTACATTCATCATTTGGCGCTAGAAGGAGCTCTTTTTTCTTTAGTTCCAACCGATATGGAGGGGAGTGAACCGCTTATCTCTAAAATAGGTGACACAAACGAGGTGGTTACAGTACCTCGTCGGGAAGGGGCATAATTGCCTCCCGTGTTGCAGCCTCGGGAGTTGTTTCCCCCCACAGATGACCAAAATGAGGGATCCCCTGGACCCCCCGTGAACACACGATTGAGGGTCATGACTCCAACAGGCAAAAAAGTGCTAACAAGCGACGCGCGTCTGCACTTGCTTAAGATGCGGAAACAAAGGAAGCAACCGGTGCAGACTCACTGTTTTGAAGAGTTCGCTGGGTCAGACGATGAACTGGCATATTTGGAGGAGCAGAAATGTTTGTTGGAGGCTCGCCTAGAGAAACATAGGGAGATTCGACGTCTGCAGCGCGAGTTGCAGCAGACGACGATCTCGCGTCGTAACAAGGATCCCCATCGGCAATTGGATGAGGATTATGAGGAAAATTATGACCTCGATAAGGATATATCCAGCGAATCCCAATGCTCCCGACCACCTCCAAAGTGACGCATGACATCGTCAGCAAATGATTCCTCATGGCGAAGTGATTCATGCGAGTCATTTCGTCCAGAGGACATCGCTAAAATGCAGAATGACCTCGCCGAGTGCCAAGATTACATAAAAAACCATTCCGGACTACCCATCTCCACAGAGAGCCCCTTGTCCCGATCGATTGAGATCGCCAAGATTGACAGAAATTTGAAAACTCCAGCTTTAGATTACTTTGATGGGTTGTGCGACCCTATCGGGTTCCTAAATACCTTTGACGGGCGAATGGCTTTCTTTGGCCATTCCGAAGTCGCCAGATGCCAGTTCTTCTCCACCTGCTTAAAGGGCACAGCGCTACGATGGTATAGTAATTTGCCACCACGCTCCATCGATTCCTGGCACACCTTGAAAAGCAAGTTTCAAAGTCGTTTCTCCAGTAACTATAAAGGGGGTAAGATAACTGCATCGTTGATGACAATACGACAGCGACACTCCGAGTCTTTACGAGACTTCCTAGCTCGCTTCCGAGCAGAGGTCGCCGACATTCCAAACTTAATCGAGGAGCTCGCCATCAATTATCTCGCCGCTGGCATTGACAAGCACCGACATGCACTCTTGCTAGAGGAATTCTTCGAGAAGAATCCTCGCACTCTCCAGTCAGCATTTCAAATCATTGAGCATAGAATGACATTACAAGAAGCCGTGGGGAGCATTCAGTCTCCCCGACGATTTTCTCAAAAACGGGAAAGAAGTCGAAGTCCACGACGACGATCTCCGCAAAATAATGCAAGGCGTGGATATGACTCCCAATCTCGCTCCCATGATCACCGAACTTCATTGCCAGACAAAACGGAGAGAAGCGACAAAGTAGATAGATCATGGAAGCCACGGGATCGCAGTGAAAAGGAATTCACCAAGCTCAATGCCGATAAGGCAACTATACTTGCAATTCTTAAAACAGAACCTGATTACCGTCCTCCAAGGCCAATGAAGCCAGGACGACCTCCAAGCTCCCGATATTGCGAGTACCATGAAGATACCGGCCACACAACAGAATCCTGTTTCCAACTTAGCTCGTTCATTGAAGGAAAAATTCGCCGAGGACAACTCGTCCATTTCATTGATGATAACAGTCACCCCACCTCGCGTAACCATGACCTCGACAAAGTCATTGACGTCATCGCAGGGGGACACTCCGCCGGGGGCACATCTAATAACTCCAAAAAGTCATACGCCCGTGAGGTATTTTCTATCAACCCAGAGGCCCCAAAGAAGCCAAGACGCAACCCAACGCCGACTATCTCATTTTCAGATGATGACTACCCGTCAGGGCTAATCGAAGCCCATCAAGACGCCCTGGTTATCACCGCCAAAGTAGGCACGAACACTGTGAAAAAGATCCTAATCGACAACGGCAGTTCAGTCAATATCCTCTACCACCATGCATTTTCACGAATGGACCTCGGAGATCGCAAGCTAGAAAATGTCAATATCCCTTTATATGGGTTCACAGGGAATGAAGTCAAGGTGGTGGGTACTATCGACCTACCTGTCCTGTTTGGAGTGTCTCCATGCCAAACGTGGCAAATGGTTAAATTCCACGTTGTTAATGCGATGTCAGGCTACAATGCCATCCTCGGTCGTACCACATTGGCCTCCCTCAAGGCAATCACGTCGATTCCTCACCTCAAAATGAAGTTCCCCACAGACTTCGGGGTAGGAGAGGTCATAGGCGATCAGGTCGCAGCTAGACAGTGCTACTTATCCGCCGTGATCCCACGACAGAAAGCTGGCGACGATTCCTCCATTAATCAGGTGATAGAAATCGACCCAAATGACGCCATTGAGGTTCCCACGACCTTAGCTTGTATACCTATGGAGGATACAGATGATATAGAACTCGTGCTGGGAAATTCGGAGAAAAAAGTCAAAATTGGGAAAGAACTCCAGGACCCCCTAAGACAACAAATTGTCGATCTCGTCCGCGAATTCTCCGACATCTTCGCTTGGAACCCCAGCGATATTCCCGGGATCCCAGAGGTCATAGCTCGCCACTCACTACACCTCGATCCAAAAATCCGACCTGTTAAACAAAAGAAGCGTGTCTTTTCAGAGAACAAGAAACAGGCAATCGATGCCGAGCTTGATCGCTTGCTCGCGGCTGGATTCATTGAACCAGTACAATTCCCCACTTGGCTCGCCAACGCGGTGCTGGTGAAAAAGAGCAACGGTAAATGGCGCATGTGCGTTGACTACTCCGACCTCAACCGGGCATGCCCTAAGGACTTTTACCCACTACCTAATATCGACCAGTTGATCGACGCCACTACGGGCCACGAGCTCTTGTCATTCATGGACGCATTTTCAGGCTACAATCAGATAAAAATGGACAGCCAAGATTGGGAAAAAACCGCTTTCATCACGCATAGAGGCGTCTTTGAATACAAAAACATGCCCTTCGGGCTCATCAACGCGGGAGCGACGTTCCAGCAAATGATGGATTCTATATTTTCTTCGCAAATCGGTCGCAATATGCAGGTCTACGTCGATGACATGATCACCAAGTCTCAGAAAGCTGCGGACCACATTGACGATTTGCGAGAAACCTTTCAGACAATTCGCCTCCATAGTATGCGACTCAATCCAGCAAAATGCTCGTTCGGTCTCACCACTGGCAAGTTCCTCGGCTTCCTGATCACTCAGCGAGGAATCGAAGCAGATCCCTCTCAAATCAAGGCCATCATGGACATTAAAATCCCATCCACCCTGAAGGAAGTTCAAGTCTTAACAGGCTGTGTCGCTGCTCTGAGACGATTTATCCCCCAATCATCTAAACACTGCACACCCTTCTTTCAGGTAATCAAAGAGACAGCTAAAACGTCAAAGATTGATTAGAATGACAAGTGCCAAGAGGCGTTGGCCGAGCTTAAAAAGTTCTTAACCTCTCCCCCCGTATTGACCCATGCGGTCGGCTGCGAGCCCTTGCGAATCTATCTCGCCGCCACTGATGTCAACATCGCCGCTGTTTTGATAAAATCCAAAGAAGGAACGGAGTCACCAGTATATTATGTCAGCCATACACTTCGGGACGCGGAAACGCGATACCCACAAATCGAAAAACTGGTCTTTGCTCTCGTCATCGCAAGTAGGAAATTACGACATTACTTCCACGGTCGCGAGATTCAGGTCATGACCAATTTACCCCTAAAAAGAATACTACATAAACCCGACATGACTGGTCGCCTCGCCGCGTGGACTGTCGAGCTCGGCCAATTCTATATCGAGTACAAGCCTCGGACAACGATGAAAGCCCAGGCACTGTCAGATTTTGTTGTTGAATGTCAATTCTCCCAGAAAGAAAACCCTTCAAGGGCGGCAAACCCCCTGTCCTCATGTCCCTGGTCACTTTACGTCGATGGTTCATCCACCATGGAAACTAGTGGGGCAGGGGTCATCTTGATTAGCCCTGAAGGTTTTCAAGTTCAACAAGTAGTCAAATTCTCATTCAAAGCAACCAACAATGAGTCAGAATACGAGGCCCTGATAGCAGGCCTTAGGCTAGCGAGTGAACTGGAAGCTAAAATCATTGATATCTTCAGCGATTCCCAGTTAGTGGTCAAACAGATCAAAGGCGAATTCAAAACTCACAATGACAGAATGTCATCCTACTTGAAAAAAACCCAATCCTTATTGGCGAGCTTCATGTCGTGGACAATTACAAACGTCGACCGACTGGAAAACCAGTGGGCCGATGCGTTATCCAAACTGGCCTCATCAAATATCCCGACCAACTCTCACCCCGTGTATGTCGAAGAGCTGTCCATTCCAACAATTCATGAACTTCCAGTAAGTGAAATCAGTACTTCCCCGGACTGGCGCACCACATTTTTAAACTACATAGTCAACAACCAACTCCCAGACGACAAGAAAGCCGCTCGCTCGATAATGTTCAAAGCTCGCAATTATTGCGTCCTGGATTCAAAGCTCTACAGGCGTGCACTGACAGAACCGCTACTTCACTGCCTAGGTCCCGCCGAGTCTCAGCTCGCCATCCTTGAAACTCACACAGGAATATGTGGAGAACACATGGGGGGCAAGAACTTAGCACTTAAAATCATTAGACAGGGCCTGTATTGGCCCACAATGAGGAAAGACTGTGAGACCTATGTCAAGAGCTGTGTTCCGTGCCAACTTTATAGTACTGTCAGCCACGCCCCTTCGCAGACGATGACACCAATTCTCTGTCCTTGTCTTTTTTTCCAGTGGGGAATCGACATTGTGGGACCTCTCCCAAAAGTTAAGGGACAATTTCAATATCTAGTCGTTGCTATCGATTATGCCACGAAATGGGTGGAAGCTAAGCCACTAGCCCGCATTCGAGAGAAAGAAATGATAGAATTTTTCATGGAGTTTATCGTATTTCGGTTCGGAATCCCTAGGACGGTAGTAACCGACAATGGTACCCAGTTCGTCGGCGACAAGTTCGAAACCATGCTGCGGGATCTCCATATCAAGCACTCCAAAGCCTCGGTAGCGTACCCACAGGCTAATGGCCAGGTGGAAGTCACTAACAGGATCATCCTACAAGGACTCAAAAAACGACTCCAAGAGCAACCTCGCTCATGGGCCGACGAGCTCCCCAATGTCCTCTGGTCTTACCGAACCACTCCAAGGACTTCCACATGCGACACTCCATTCAGGCTAGCATACGGCACAGATGCCGTTATTCCTTTGGAAACAAATCTTCAGTCACCTAGGGTTGACCTTTTCGACCCTGCTGCCTCATTGGACGGACTGTGTCTCGACAAGGACCTACTGGAAGAGGTCCGAGAAGAGGCCTACTTGGCCACAATGCGTCATCAGAAGGCAACAGCTAAGTATTTTGACAAAAAGGTAAAAACCAAAAAATTTCAGGTCAACGATCTCATGTTAAGGGAGTCAGCCTCGTCTCAGCCAGCTGTTACAGGGAAGTTCAAGGCACCTTGGGAAGGCCCATACAAGATTTCTAAAACTTTGAGACCAGGAACCTACGAGCTCGTCCAACTCGACGGCGTGCCAGTGAAGAATGCATGGAATGCAATCCACCTGAAGAGATTTTTCCCATGAACATGGGAAAGTTGGCATGGTTACTGCTTTTTATTAAGTTATTTTCGAAACAAGTCTAGTTAAAGACATATCCTCCTAAACTTTCAGCATTTATATTTAAGTATCCACGTGATTTATATTTAACAAGTCTAGCTATGATATTCATGTCAAGTATCAAATTACCACAAGTCTAACATGTTATACTATTAGAAACTACCAAGTTGGTAAAGTAGCAACGAATAAAGGACAAAACCAAAACAGGTTTAAACCAGCATTTTTATAACTGGACACGGACACAAAACAAAAATCCCAACAAAACACATCTAGTTATGATAAGATGTTACTAAATGTTAACAACATACGGCCACCAAAGTAAGAAGTACAAATTTATGGGGCATTCCCCACCTTCAATTGGGCACATCCTCAGGCTCCACATCCCCCGTCGACCGAGCTAGGTCAGCACAGAAATCGTCAAAGGAGTGACCTATCATATCTATCCCGGCTGCGACGGCCCGGGAATAGCAACGTTCGTACCCAGCCTCGAGCCCATTTGCAATCTCCTCCACGCCCTTCTCCACCTCGGCTTTCAAAACACTGACCTCTTTTGCAAGGACGTCTCGCTCACCTCGGCAGTGGTCGAGGTTGAAACTCATCTCATCGCTCTCTTTCTGTTTCGCTTCAAGGAGTTTCTTCCCTCCTTCCAGCTCTTCTGTGAGCTTTCCAATCATCCGGATAGCCTCGCCATTGTCCATCTTCAATTTGTCAAAATCGATAGATATACTTCATGTCAGCAAGGAACTAAAATAAAGGTGGAAGAGTATGTTGATCACGATATCACGACAAGGTAATAGATAAAACGAATTAAGTCGCAAGGCAAACAAAAAGATACCCGCCCTGCGCGCGTCAGGCACCGATCGACGACCTCAGTCCGAGAACGGTCCACATAGGAACTAAAATCCTGAGGCAGGTTGAAAGCTTCAAAAACCTGCCAAACGTGGGATATAATTAACATAACAATCCGACTGGATAACAAGATAATACAATAAAACTCAAACAAAACATACCCGTAGTGGCACGTGCGAGCCCGCAGTCCACCGTTCGAAAGGCTGAACCTCGAAGCGAGCTGGTTCCACAGCGGCCTCGGGTTGCAAAATGGCAGGTCGTTCACCACCTCGCAACCCGGTAAACGTTATCGACTTTGCGCCTCCAGGTTTCAACAACTCCTGCCCTCGTCTAACAGTGACCTTCTCGGAGACATCGTTTCCCACCTCGGCGCGTGCCCTCTTGCGGTCGCGGGGCACTAGTTCAGTACTCGTGCCCTGATCTACACTGGCATCCTCGTTGATTTCCACGACCGGCACAGACTCCAAGGTTGTTGTTCGGCCGACACCCATTCCAGGTCCACTCCCACCATGATTCGACTCCTGGTTACCCCGCGATGTCTGGGAACGGGGCCTTTTAGCAAGTAATTCCAACGCCTTATCCATTTCCTCCTTTAAGCCTCCGTCTAACACTTGCCTTAAAGATTGACCTGAAACTGAAACACAACGACACAAAGAGAGTAAGGTTAGTAATAAACCTAGAAGACAAGGATAATAAAAGTTAACTCACAACTAAAGTGCCTTACGGTTGTGACCCCCTAAAAACGGCTCATCCTTTAACTGTGACCAGTCATAGGGCGACCAAGACCCTAAGAAAGTCCTCAGAAAGACGGCGTCGTATTTACTAAGACCATTTAAAAGGTCAATGGTCTCCTTAGGCACAGCTCGGCAAGAAGGCACGAATTCCAGATCCTTCCCATACCAGAACAACCATCGACCATGCCAGCCATGGTTCGATGACTTCACATTAACAAGACGAACTCCAGCTCGCTTATAAAAGTAAATCTGACCACGGGTATAATGAATACTGTAAATAGAAAAGAACAAATTCAAGGACGGTAACCTATTGACCTCGGCACAGCGAGCTATGAAGCCGCTTATCTGCGCGATGGCATTCGGGGACATTTGGGCCACCCCACACCCAATAGCCTCGAACATACACAAGAAAAAGGGATGCAGAGGAAGACGCAACCCATAATCGAAATGGATTAAAGGTATGCCATGCATCCCATACTCAGGCATAACCCATATCCGGTCATCGGGGTTAGGGATCTCGCAGCGATAGCCCCCCACAGACAGGTCGACCCAATTCTTATCTATATCCACTCGCAGCGAGGGATTTGAGTAAATACTGGACATGTTAAGACTAGCATTGTCATTAAATTCTAGATGACCAGAGGCGAGGGCTTCCGCAACCAGCCTCTCGCGCTCAGTTACGGTACCGGGAGTCAAAGGAGGCGACTCGTGAGTCTCCTCTCTCCCCTCGTCCTCAGAAAAACCAAACCCCGAGCCAGTCTCGGCATCAGGAAGTTCTAAATGATTCAAATCGAAAAGGGGATCGAAAGTTTGATCTACTGATAAGTTTATGTGAGGATCTTGACTAACGGTGGCCTCAGACGAATTGGATGGGATAGACATGGCGTAGAATACTAGGGGTAACGAAAGGCAGGACAATTTAAAAAAAAAGGAGAGAGAATACTAAAGTAGGAAAAACGAGAGGAAAAGGGGGTGTACCTGTAAGAGAGAAGGGATGACGGTGAACAAAACAGCCTCACAAACCACTACAACGAAAGGAAACACTACCCAAGGCAAGGGAAGTCGAAACGCCACAGCCAAACTCCGGGTTCCGTACAGGTGGCCAAAATTTAAAAAAAAAAAGAGAGAAAAAAGAAAAATACAGGAAAACAATTAAAAATATTTTATTCCCTTATTAACTTTGTGGATAGCTTAATTTCTCTGACTTTCTTTATTTCGACTTTCTTTTCTTTTACTATTTATTTCTGGCTCATATTTCAAGGACCAGCTAATCTAAAAGATATAGCTCTCAACAAGGGGGGGGGGGGACAAATGTTGGGCCATAGCCCACTTCTCAAACAAGGCTTAAATATTAGTTTGTATATAGGCCCACTTTGTAATAGGCCCAATTAGAAATAAGCCCAATTAGGCTATCCCTATAAATACCCCCCAACCCCAACATTAGAAGGGGTTGGAAAATTAGACTAAGGAGAGAACCTCCTAAGAATGTATTATTGTATTAACTCCACTTTATTAAGAGAAAGACTTGTTGATTGATTCATATACGGTTTTACATTCATCAGTTGGATAATCAATACTCCCATATGAAACGTACTTTAAAATGACAGGAAGAACTTGACAAAAAAAAAAAATTGACAGGTAGAAACCGCCCATTAATTTTTAACAATTCTGCCCACGGATGTTGCGGTGGCCGTTTAGGTGGCAATATGTTTGTACATTCTTTTTCTTTTTTGATTTAATTGTATGTGTTGGAAAAATTTTAGTGTGATTGAACATCAAGGATATTATTCAGAGCCGTTTGATTTTTAATAAATTTAAATTATATTTTCCAATTTATAAATCATTGATATGATAAAATAATGTAAAACAAATAACTTCTTATTAGGTAGTACTCATTTTATCTCAAAATATTATAATTATATTTTAATTTTTGTGGTTGAAATATGAAATTTAGATTACAAATTTAAAATAATTCTTTTAATATTATTGTCACACTATTTTAAACAAATAAATAGGAAATGAATGAATAAATTCTTTTGTAAATGATGTATCACACTATCTATTCATTTTGGTGTATATGGTAATTTACAAATTTGGTTATATATAGTTTGTTATATATATTTATTTACAAATTTGATGTCAAACTATTTATTGATTATTGATGTAATTTTTATATCATTATAGTATTATAGTGGAGTATGTTTTGTACTAAATTTAAATCAAATTGGTGTCCCATTTTTTGTTTGGTGTAATTTCTACACCATTATTATATGCAACAATTTAGATTTTATATATTTTGAGAAATATAAATATTTTTCTTATTCTAAAAAAATGAATGTGTTGTGACATGCATGTTAGGTCCTGATAAGTTTGTAGAAGGGGGGTTGAATACAAACTATACCGTTTTATCGAATTTGTCCTTTAAAAGATTTAACTGTTTAGAACAAATTAGTGCGGAATAAAAACTGAAACAATATTCAAGTTAAATAGAAACTCTATTAAACTTGAGGGGTGTTACAATTCAGTGCACAGATTACAAGGTTCTTGTTAAAACAAATCTAGAATAAATTCGACATCAATTTATCTATATTTGTAATAAAAAGATCGAATACTAAAAAGTAGTTCGATAGTAATTCTAGGGATTATGATCCGCTAGATTGTCAAAGCAATACAAGTAATTGAATTCTAGTGGATTGGATATAACTTTGATGGCTAGAATTTATTACAAGAATAAAACTGAGCTTTGCAGTTGGCTTCGGTTTAATGCAGAAGAGAGAAAGATGATACTTTGCTTTTTCCTTCTTATTTGAATTCTGTAGTCTGCCTGTTTGATCAAACAATTCTATTTAACCAAGTCAACAGACTCCTTCCCACGCGCCAAACTCCACTTGCATTTCTACTAGCAATACTATCAATTTATATTAATAGTACTCTCGGTAGTACTATCATTTTGTACTGGTAGTACTATCGGTAGTACTCTTAATGATAGTACTACTAGTAGTAAACAGATAGTACTACAAGTAGTAAATAGAATTAGGAAATAAAACTGATTTTAATACATTCTACTTTTAATTGATTTAACAAATGAATTAATTCTTTTCAGAATTAATTCACTGATTAAATCAATTAAATAAATGACTCAAATAATTTCATAAATAAATTAATTCTGGAGAATTAATTTATACATTAAATTACTTAAGATCTAGATTGATTAATTTAATATATGAATTAATTCTGAAAGAATTAATTCATAGATTAAATTAAGTATCTTATAGAATAATATTAAAAGAGAATTAAACTAATTCTTAGAACCACTGAAATTGATGACGAACTTCCACTGAATGACGTTGACACTCCATGTACTGTCTGGTTCATGAGCGACTAACTTTAATGGTTGTTCTTCATTCTAAACTTTAAACTGTGATTCTTTTCTCCTTTTATTTAAACAAGGACTGTAACCTGTACTTTTTCCCGTCACACTTCTGAAACCTCTGTCACTTTAAATAGATCCACTTTCTTGAATACTTCACTGAGGCTTGATCAAATAAATGAACTTCTTCCAGTGTAGAATAACTTCAAGTCTGTAGATGACTTTAATCTTCATTCTTTGACAGATATAATCTTCTGAGACTCCTGTGACATTTGATTTTTATTATTTACTTATTACATCTTAATTAAAGTTGAGTAGAATCCTCGGTGTTTACAAATAGGCCTAGACATATGCCTTTCAATGCAAAGTAAACAAAAAATCATTATTTTGAACGAGTATTTTTAATTAGAAATTCAACCATTTAACCAGTTATTCAGTTGAATATTCGATCGCAAAAATTTGGATGATAGATAAATTTTAAAAATAAAATCGAATAAAACCAATTTCCACCATTTGCAAAGTAGTTGCATAAAATTTAGTGTTATTGAATTCATACTTTTAACAACTTTTAAAAGTCATTAAAGTAAGTTGTTATTCAATTTAAATTTTTAATAATTCTTTAAAAGTAAACCGTCATTCAAAAATTCATGGATTTGGAATGACAAATAAATTTAATAACTTTTAATGACTTTTAACTTAAGATATAACTATAAATTTAATTTGAAAATTCTTGAGATTTGGGGT
This sequence comes from Heracleum sosnowskyi, assembly GCA_030848705.1. Taxonomy (NCBI): domain Eukaryota; kingdom Viridiplantae; phylum Streptophyta; class Magnoliopsida; order Apiales; family Apiaceae; genus Heracleum; species Heracleum sosnowskyi. The sequence goes on from CM061235.1 coordinate 61,514,035, forward strand.
ATGATTTCACGTGATTTTTAAATTATTCTTTATTTTCTTCACTTTCATTTATTTCGGAATTTTATCATTTCTCTCTCAAAAATAGAATTTCTTCTAAATTATGAAGGATGGTTATTATCCGATTTTTTTTGTCAAATATTATCCCTTTGATTTAACTCATTTATTTTTTTAATTTGAAAGTTTTTGGCTTTTAATATCTTTTAGTTTTGATTTAATTTTAATTATTGTGTATTTATTTTGAATGTTAAGATTTTTAATGTTAACATTTACACATATTCATCTAAAAAAACTTATTGACTCATTTTTTACTTATTTTTATTTTAATTTTAAAATTTATTAAATTATATTGATATTGAATGTTAGAATTCTATTTTTTATTTGATTTTATATAATTTGGTTATTTGACGAGTCTAAGGATCTCCTTTGGCTGGATTTCTATTTGTATTAATTATTAATTATATAAATTTTTTTGTTTAGATTGTTGTAAAAAAAAATTACTTTACTTAAACAACTTTATTTTCTGGGTTTTAATGTCGTCTTTGCACTTGAAATTTAGGAGTTTTATTTTCAGACATTAAATTCTTATTGTCTAAACTTCCGCGTACACATTGTATATCCTTCGGTTAGATAATAAACTTTTGAAAGTTTAAAATTTCTCTGCATGAAATATATTCTTCTTTACGTTTACGTACTCCTAACAAAAAAAAAATCATATTTTTACCTTTACATACATATATTCAAGATTAATAATCAATAATCAATAATTTAATAATAATTTATATTACTATTGTATATTGAAAAAAGATATTGGTGAAATTTCAATAATTTGATCTTCTTGTTATATAATTTTTAATATAAACTTATAATTTATTACTTTTTTCTATATGTTACGTATTTATAATTTTATATTTATATTAATATAATTTATCGATCAAAAGTCATTAGATGTAAATAAAATTTCTCAAAAGTCAAAATAAAAAATCTCTAAAAATAATGATGATATGTACAAACTGCATAAAAGTCATTAAAAATTTATTAAATCAACAAAAGTTATTGATTTTTAAAAAATCAATAAAAGTTATTTGAAATTGTAACACAATACCACCCCCTAGAGTTGAACGAGAATCGAACACCGATAAAAACAACAAGACCATTATAAAATGTACATAATGATTTGGCGTTTTTAATTCATGAACGCATATATACACACATACTCTCATATTTTTATTAGAAATGTTACCAATTAAAGGAGATTTATGAGATTTTTTGGAAATTGATATGGTCAGAAAAGTAATTATAGAAATATAATTGACAAGTCAATGGAAAGGCCGATATTTAAGGCCCGACACCCTAATTATTCATTAATTTCGTAATTAATGAATAGGGAAAATATACAGCTCATAAAAAGAGTCCAAAATATGGTAAATTCATCAAAGAAGGATCCGGAATCCCAATTAAAGGCAATTAATGAGTCATAGCCTTTATCAACAAGGAAACGAATTCTCCAACAAGAAATACAATGTTTATCCAATATTAAAAAGGAGACTTATTCGCTAAGACTCCTAAACATACCATAAATACCAGGCTCTAGACGCCTATATAAGGACCCTAATCCTACAATCAGAACTACGTTTTGGGCACAGCTCCATACGTCACAACGCCTCGAAGGCGCAACAAGCCACGAAGGCACCCCTAGAACTACGTTTTAGACTTCATCCTCGAATAAGGACATACAAGTCACTACGTCCTTGGTGTGCCCCTGCCGCCATAGCCCCGAGGGCAACACCAAGAACTGCGTCTTTGGCTTGATTCTCAATAACGAATTGAGATACGTAGGCATCATGTGAGGACCGATTTAGTCTCGAAACACAAGTGCAACCATAAAAGCTCGAAGCTCATTAAACCCTCGCATTAAATTCGTAAGCTCGGATTTTATTCCACAACATTTGGCGCCGTCTGTGGGAAGACAACATCAACCATGGGAAACACACGAAGAACAGCTCGAGATACTCAAACTCCTGAGGATTGCCCTGTCACTTCTGAGGCTGATACTCACAGAAATCAACCACCGCCAACTACTGGCACTCAAGGGACGAATATCCCCACCAACACTCAAGGACCGGAAATCCCAATTTCGGTTGAAGGGACGAATCCCCTGCAGATGGTCATTCATGGATCTAATCCACAAGAGACCGTTAACCAGCAACCAATCTCGACTTCTCCACTCATCATGAATGCACCGAGAAGCCTTCAACTCCATACTATTGATCTCCCTCAATACGCGAATCAGACTTTGGGGATGCCAAGCTATGGCATGCCCCCTCAGCCCATGGCGGGCGGTAGTGGAACTAATCCAATTTACCATGAGGCATATGTGCCCCCTTATATTCAAGGTCTGGGACCCCAAAATCAACAAACTCGCCAGACCCCTTTTGTTCAAGATTACTCGGGCCCATACACCGAGGATGAGGGTTATACAACTGGGGAGGATGTCGCCCCAAGAAGGTGACGTTCTTCCCAGACAAATCGGGATCAACCCCAAACTACTAAGGAGAAAATTGCAGCCCATGAGGCAGAGACTACAAGACTCAAGAAACTCCTTGCTGATGAGGAGGCCGAACAACTGAAGGGATCCCGATAATCAACTTGGACCCGCCGGCAAGAAGAACCAAGAGGGCCGAAGCTCCAAGAGTTGATCCTAGTATTCTGTTGCCCCTAAGAGATCCTGATGATCCTACACCACCGTTTACTCAAGACATCATGAAAACGACTATATCTAGAAAATTCAAGATGCCTTCGATCAAAGCCTATGATGGAACGGGAGATCCCGCAAATCATGTAAGGACCTTCTCCAATGCAATGATGTTGCAACCAACCAATGATACGGTCAAGTGTAGGGCGTTTCCACAAACCTTGGCAGGCATGGCCCAACGCTGGTATAACCGTCTTCCTCCCAACTCAATTGGGTCTTTTAAGGAACTAAGCAAAGCTTGTATCAATCAGTTCATTAGTGGAAGGGTGCATGAGAAAAGCTCTGCATCACTCATGGCAATACAACAAGGAAAGAATGAAGCCTTGAGAGATTACATTAATCGATTCACTAGAGAGGCTCTAAAAGTCCCAGACTTGGAGGACAAAGTGGCTATGATAGCCCTACAGCAAGGAACTACTGATGATCACTTCAAGAGATCATTGGCCAAGCACCCACCTGAGAGCATGTTAAAGCTCCAAGACAAAGTCGGCAAATACATCAAGGCAGAAGAAAGCATGAGAAAACATGAACCCACTACTGGTGGTAATGGGAACTCAAAGAAAAGGAAGGAAACCCAAGAGTACGATGTTAGGGAAAAATTTCCTAGAACGTCAAAGTATTCTGATTCTCCACCCAAGAGGAACAATTTTGGGCCAAAGTTTACGAAGTATGCAAGATTAAACACTCCCAAGAGCCAAATTCTGATAGAAATAGAAAAGGAGGAGGATCTCCGATGGCCGAAGCCGCTAAGAACTGACATGTCTAAACGGAATCAAAACCAATTTTGTCGGTTCCACAAGGAAGTCAGTCATGACACGGATGATTGCATACAACTGAAAGATGAGATCGAGTTTTTGATACGAAGAGGAAAGCTCAATAAATTCACTAAGGATGGAAATCAAGGGAGTCGAAGAGGAAACTATGAAAGGAAGGATTAGGACAGAAGGGACAACGATCAAGATCGTAATCCCAAGCCCCAAGGGCCAGTCATCAACATGATATTCGGAGGGCCAACTGCTGCTGGGTCCTCCCGAAACTCAAGGAAAGCCTATGCCCGAGAGGTAATGACTGTGGTTGGAGAAGCACCGAAACGTGCCAGAACGGAAATATCAATAAGTTTTGATGATTCTGACTTGGAAGGAGTGAAGTTTCCCCACGATGATCCTTTAGTCATCGTACCTGTGATAGGAAATTCTGAAACGAAGAGAGTTCTGGTCGACAATGGAGCTTCAGTGGACATCTTGTTCCATGATTCTTTTATCAAGATGAGTTATACTGACTCTCAATTGACACCCTCGAATATGCCCATATATGGATTCAATGGAGTGGAGTCGAAGGTGGAAGGCACAATCCAACTCCCTATGACAATGGGGCAAGGGTCAAATACGTCTACTCAGATGTTGAACTTCATAGTTATAAATGCAACTTCAACCTACAACGCGATCCTTGGAAGGACGGGTCTTCATGCATTCAAGGCTGTAGCCTCGTCTTACCATCTGAAAATTAAGTTCCCAATAAGTAATGGGATTGGTGAAGAATGAGGAGACCAAAAGATGGCTAGAAGTTGTTACGTAGCTGCGTTAAGGCCTGATGGAATCGGGGGGCAGGTTCTCCCCATTGAAGACATGAATACAAACGACGATGAGGACAGAAGAGGGAAACCAGCCGAGGAGTTGATCCCAATTCCCTTAGTCCCAGGTGAACCAGAGAAGGTGACTTATGTTGGGGCACTAGTGCCCGAACCATTGAAAAGCAAACTCACGACTTTTCTTCAAGAGAACAATGACGTTTTTGCTTGGACAGCGGCCGACATGCCAGGGATTGATCCCCAATTGATAACTCACAAACTGAATGTGGGTCCTGAAAGGAAGACGGTGAAACAAAAGAAGAGAAATTTTGCTCCAGAAAGGCAAGAGGCCATTAAACAAGAAGTTGAAAAACTTCTAGAGGCTGGATTCATTGAAGAGATACAATTCCCGGAATGGTTGGCTAACCCCGTAATGGTCAAAAAGGCCAATGTAAAATGGAGGATGTGTGTGGACTTCACTGACTTAAATGATGCATGTCCTAAGGATTGTTTTCCCTTACCAAGGATTGATGCACTAATAGACGCAATAGTTGGGCACGAGATGCTAAGTTTCATGGATGGCTTTAGCGGATACAACCAAATCAAGATGCACAAAGATGACATCTCCAAGGTATCATTCATCACTGACTTTGGTGTTTTATGTTACTTAGTCATGGCATTTGGACTTAAGAATGCAGGGGCAACCTACCAAAGAATGGTGAACAAAATTTTTGAACACCTAATTGGAAAAACCATGGAGGTCTACGTAGATGACATGCTAGTCAAGAGCCTCGATAAGGCCGATCACATTGAGCACCTCCGAGAGGCATTTGAAGTGCTAAGGCACCACAAGATGATGTTAAATCCAGCTAAATGTGCCTTTGGTGTAGGCTCGGGAAAGTTTTTAGGCCTGATGGTTTCCAAGAGAGGAATCGAGGCTAATCCCGACAAAATCAAAGCAATTCTAGACATGGAACCACCACAGACTATTAAAGAAGTCCAGAAACTAACTGGAAGAGTGGCAGCATTGGGAAGATTCATCTCCAAGTCAGGAGAGAAGTGCTTACCTTTCTTCAAAGCACTTAAGAATGTGAATTTTTTTGAATGGACAGCTGAAAGCCAAGAGGCCTTTGAGGCCTTGAAGAAATACACGGCTGAGCCACCACTATTGGCCAAACCAAAACCAGGAGAGGTTCTTTATCTATACTTGGCAGTATCCAACACTGCCCTTGGAGCTGTTTTGGTAAAAGAAGAGTTAAAGGTTCAGAAACCCATCTACTACGTGAGCAAGATCCTACATGGGGCAGAAATAAACTACTCTACCATAGAGAAGTTTGCCTTAGCCTTGATTATGGCCTCAAGAAAACTACGTCCATACTTCCAGGCACACAAGATAGAGGTCTTGACTAATCAGCCTCTAAGAAACATCTTGCACAGCCCTCAAGTAAGTGGAAGATTGATTAAATGGGCCATTGAACTAGGGGAATTTGACATCAAATACAAGCCTCGAACGGCCATAAAAGTACAAGCACTTGCTGACTTCATGGTTGAATGCACCATTGACAACCAAGAAGTCGGGGGACAGGAAGTGACAGTGGAAGACAAGGAAGTTGAAGAAATAGTCTCCAAAGAATGTTGGGTGCTCTATTTTGATGGAGCATCAAAAACAAAATCAAGTGGAGTCGGTTTAGTGCTACAAAGTCCTGATGGATTCCTCATAGAGTACACACTAAAACTGGACTTCCCAACGACAAACAACGAAGCTGAATATGAAGCTCTGATAGCTGGCTTAGGGCTGGCTGGAGCCTTGAGAGTCAAAACTCTGAAAGTATGTGGAGACTCGAGGCTAGTGGTTTCCCAAGTAAATGGAGAATTTGAGGCCAGAGATGAAGTCATGGCCAAGTACTTGAAACTTGTCAAGGCCATCATGACTCAGTTTGATGAATGTTATGTGGAACATATTCCAAGGGAAGAGAACGTGAAGGCTGATGCCTTGTCTAAGTTTGCCTCTTCTAAAATTGAAAACTATGTAGGGAGTGTATACTTCCAAGTCTTGAAGACCCCAAGCATCAACGGAAAGTTGGTAGCACCCATTGATGTTGGCAGTTGTTGGATGGATCCCATCAAATCTCATCTAGAAACTGGGTGGTTACCCAACGACACTTCAGAAGCACGAAAGCTATACGTTAGAGCACTAAGGTATACCCTGATTGAGGGAATCCTATACAAGAAGTCTTTCATCATTCCATATCTGAAATGTTTGAGACCTCAAGAGGCAGAATTGGCCCTGAAGGAAGTACATGAAGGAATTTGTGGGCAGCACTTGGGGGGCAGAGCCCTTGCTCATAAAGTCACTCGTATAGGTTTCTATTGGCCAAGCATACTTGCTGATGCTAAAAGCTACGTGAAGAAATGTGAACGGTGCCAAAAGCATGCACCAGTGGTTAGACAACCACCAGAGATGATGACATCCATTAACTCACCTATCCCCTTTGCCATGTGGGGAATGGATATACTCGGGCCATTTCCAATGGCAATTGCTCAACGAAAGTTTTTGATAGTAGCAATCGACTACTTCACCAAGTGGATTGAGGCTAAGCCATTAACCAAGATAACCACCAAGCAAGTGATGCATTTCTTCTGGGAAAATGTGATATGCAGATATGGAATTCCACGAATCCTGGTCACGGACAATGGAACTCAATTCAATAACGATGAGTTCAAAAAGTATTGCGATGAGAATGATATCAAGTTGCGCTTCACTTCTGTTGCCCATCCACAAGCAAATGGGCAAGCTGAGGTTGCAAATCGAATTATCCTAGATGGATTGAAGAAAAGAGTTGAACGCTCCAGAAACACTTAGGTAGACGAATTGCTCCCCATACTTTGGGCATATCGTACTATCTGCAAAGTCACCACCGGAGCAACTCCATTTCTATTGGCTTATGGAGCAGAGGCAGTGGTTCCCGTGGAAATTACTCACACGTCTCCAAGAGTTGAGGCTTATGAACCAGAAACAAATGAAGAAGGCTTGAGGCTAGATTTAGATCTAATTGACGAAGTTAGAGATGAGGCAAATGCCAAGATAGTTGAACATCAAAAGAAGGCATCTTTCTACTACAACCTAAGGGTTAAAGAAAGGTTCTTTCGGCAAGGAGACTTGGTTCTACGAAAGATGGAGTCATCCGGAGTTGGACAAAAAGGCAAGCTGGCCCCAAAATTGGGAAGGACCATATCGCGTTAAGAACGTATTTGGTCGAGGCTCCTACAAACTAGAAACCCTCGAAGGGCATGAGGTGCCAAGGACTTGGCATGCCTCAAATTTGAAAGTCTATTATGTTTAGTGCATCCTAAAAGGATCCGCTAGTAGGACAAGTAGAAATATGGTTCGATGAAATCATGAGCTTCCTGGAAAGAAGATGAAGGGTTCAACCCGTTTTGATTGAAACATCCTCAAAGCATTGTCAAGACAAACTACAAATGAATTCAAAGGAAAGCATACAAAATATGCATGTCAACTACATAAATAGAGCTGAATACAACGAACCCCGAAGGGTGAATGTTGCTAATAAACATCCAAATGAAAGCCTAAGATGCTTATTGTTAATTAGCGAAAATTTCAAGCTCAAGATAAGTTTGATATGATAGACTTGAGAATGAATCACTACGAGTGGAGCCATCAGTAAGAACTCGTAAGGGTGAAGGGTTGAAACCCCAGAAACCTAAGACATTCAGTCCAAACCCCATCATTCGATATGCTCAATGAAAGGCTTGAAGCCAAAACAAGACGGTATACGACATAAAAGGCTTATGCAAATGTCAAGTTAGCCTCGAATAAGGCAAAATCGTCGTAAATGTGTAGGTCGCTCCACACTTTACACCAAGACGATACTCGTGAAACACTAGTGTATATTAAAATCCCCAAAAAGGGGTAGTAAGTCCCAGGTAAGGGATAAAAAGACCCCAAGTCTCGAAAAAGACTGGTATAATTTCTATGAAATCCTAGTGCATTATCATAGACGTTGGGAAGCGCGATCAGCCATTTTAAATCCAGAAAATCTTCAAAAGATGAAGATTGAACCCAGAAAATCAGGAAAATAATCCCGGAAACTTCGCCGGAAATCGCCTTACTACGGAATACTAAAGAGAAATTTTGGAAAGATGAAAGTATGAAATGAAGAGTGATAGTGGAAATCCCACTCTTTTATAATCGAAACAACCGGTCACCCAACCGGTTAAGAGAAGGGCAACCGTCTATAGCCAGTTAAGGCCCACAAATCCATTTATGGATTATATATAGAGATTAAAACCCAAATAATTTGGGTCTCAGGCAAATTCGAAGCCCAAACAATAAAGGCCCAATAAGGCCCAATGCTGGAAGAATTTAAGTCCAATTAAAAATTGGGCTAGTTAAGGCCCAAGAAAAGAATGAAATTTGAAATATAGCCAAGGCAAAATCAAAGATTTAAGGTCGAAAAGACATTAAATCGAAATCGTACGACCGAGGTCGAAAACATATGGGAAAACGAGGTCGATTCCAACGACCTCGCTCTCAAATAAAGTCGAAAAATAATGAAATTGAGGTCAAAAAAACCTTAGAACGACATCGAAGGCTCGAAGTCGAAAATATACGAGGAGTTGAGGTCGTTTCCATCGACTTCGCACCAAAAATCCAGTCAAAAAATTGAAAATTCGAGGTCAAAAAGACCCTAGATCGAAGTCGATTGATTGAGATCGAAAATACACTATAAATCGAACTCGAACCCCTCGACCTCACACCCAAGTGAGGTCGAAAACAGAAGGATTCAAGGTCGAAAGAATGAGGTCGAATATGACCTAGAAAACGAGGTCTAAGCGTTCGACCTCACGCCAAAATGAGGTCGAAAACGACCTAGAGATCGAGGTCGATATTGACCTAGAAATCATGGTCGAAAAAGGCTGGAACGAGGTCGAATGACCCAGGTCGAAAATGACCTGCAAAAGGAGGTCGAAAATGACCTAATTTGAGGTCGAAAATGCCCTTAAAATGGAGAATTTTGAGGAAAAACATGTTATAACTTCTACGAAAACCCCAAGGAGATTTTCTCAGAAGTTGGGGGGCAAATGATATGGTCAGAAAAGTAATTATAGAAATATAATTGACAAGTCAATGGAAAGGCCGATATTTAAGGCCCGACACCCTAATTATTCATTAATTTCGTAATTAATGAATAGGGAAAATATACAGCTCATAAAAAGAGTCCAAAATATGGTAAATTCATCAAAGAAGGATCCGGAATCCCAATTAAAGGCAATTAATGAGTCATAGCCTTTATCAACAAGGAAACGAATTCTCCAGCAAGAAATACAATGTTTATCCAATATTAAAAAGGAGACTTATTCGCTAAGACTCCTAAACATACCATAAATACCAGGCTCCAGACGCCTATATAAGGACCCTGATTCTACAATCAGAACTACGTTTTGGGCACAGCTCCATACGTCACAACGCCTCGAAGGCGCAACAAGCCACGAAGGCACCCCTAGAACTACGTTTTAGACTTCATCCTCGAATAAGGACATAAAAGTCACTACGTCCTTGGTGTGCCCCTGCCGCCATAGCCCCGAAGGCAACACCAAGAACTACGTCTTTGGCTTGATTCTCAATAACGAATTGAGATACGTAGGCATCTTGTGAGAACCAATTTAGTCTCGAAACACAAGTGCATCCATAAAAGCTCGAAGCTCATTAAACCCTCACATTAAATTCGTAAGCTCGGATTTTATTCCACAACAGAAATATTTGTTGGGTACTCTAACATTTTTCATAGTAAAAAAAGAAAAATAGAAAAAGAAATTAAATTTTAGTTCGAGATCAATTTGCCTGGTACAAAATTGATTTGATTTTCGTAAATCGAGACTTCTGGAAGACTTTCTCATTACCGTCAAAGTTTTTTATTTTAAATTTATTACAAGATGCGCAAATTTAGGAATAAATGTAAACCAAACAGATTGTTATCCATAAAATATTGACATATTTATACTATTAACTCCCTACTTGATTAACACCTTCCTAAAAAAATTGTTAATACTTTCCAAATATAGACTCACAAAAATTAACAAATTACTTAATTTAAAAACTACCGTGCTATTATACTCCCAATAAAATTAAAACTCCCGCACCCCCACGCCTCACACAGGTAAAGGCTCTTTCTTATGCGATTCCTCTGCAACTCAATTAGCCCTCAAATTGTACTACTTCAACCCATCTTCTCCAACTACTGCTTCACCCTTCTGCTCGAGTTTGTCTCCCTAAAAATCGCTGCTATTAAAATTGGTTGGTCTAAAATGTTTGTATCTATTTATGATTCTCGGTTTATTTGTTTGATTAGTTGGAGTCTGTATTTGTTTAGTTTGGACTCTTTGTGTATTTTGGATATATGCGTGAATAATTCTTCCCATTTTCATTAAGTTGTGCCAAGGCTATGAAGGTATGCTTACTGTATAATGATCACTGTGATTCTCTGTGCTACACATATATACATGAAAATATATCCTTTTATGTGATTGGTAAGGTTCGGTTTATCTTTGTGTTTCAGGGAGTAGTATGACATGCTAATTTCATAGGTAAGATTGTTGTCACACCATGTGCATACTGAAACAAAGGTTAAGATTTCGGGGAGTAGATATCAAAAAATTTGACTACCACCTGTTTGATTAAATGTCGTAGTGAAGATTTAAAAAAAATTGATAAATCTAGATGCTTAGTTCTTTGAGAGTTCATGTATATTTATAGTGTAATCACTTTATGCTCTGTTAGTTTAAAGTAATCAAGTTATAACTTACAACTTTATCGATTTCTCTATTAATAAACTATAATAAGCAATCATAGGATAATTTGTAGTTTGGTTAACACATACATATGTGTGTATGTGTTGTAATTAGACTGATGTTTTTTTATTTGATTACAGGTTGCAGTACCTCCACCTGCGGCCAATCCTTTAAATAAAGGTTTGTATTTTGACTTAATATTTTTGATGTGATAATTAAACAAATAGACCCCTGTTTGCTTATTATGAATCTAAAATTCAACCTCTAAATTTAGAGATACACGACTCTTCCTGCAGCACGACAATTGACCCTCGCGAACAATGCATGACGTCCAGCACCCTTCTCTAATCAATCAACATCACAGACCCAGCACAGACAACTCAGCAATTCCGTCCAGGTATTCTCAGGTTGGAGTTCGTTCAACTTTTAATTTAGTTAGTGAGTTTGTACATGAATTTGGGGTTGGAGTTATAATTCTCAGTTTAGAGTTGTTCAATTTTCCTATTGATTGTTTGTTCTAATGTATTATCTATAATTAGAATTATGAAAGTTTATATCTATTAATCTCTAATCTATAATCTATATTACAGTTATGAAAGTTTGCATCTGTTTTTCTTGGACTATGTGATTGATCTTGGGTAATAATGATAACTTCCATTGACAGAAGCATGAGTAGGTGATTTACATTTATTGACGTGTTTGAACTTTGAAGGGTATTGTTTTGCCTCTTTTATGTTTTCATGTTTTTTTAGGTTTGTCCGTTCAATACCATGGCAAGCTTCAAATTGTTTACTCTGGACACCGGCCGACAAGGTTTCCATTTCGGTCTCTCACTATTTTCTACATTTATTTTGTGTAATAGTGAAGAACACATGTTTAATTTTTGTAAAGTTTTTGGTGTATAGCATAAGTCAGAGTTTTGAGTAAATTTTAATTAATTTTTTGATATTTTATTGGTTTTTAATACCAAATCAATAGACTATTTTGAGTTTCTAATGTCGATTAAATGGCTGATATACAATTTTATGCAGAATTCGGCAAAGTTTAGGAAATGCTGTGCTACTTGCTCCTCCCTTATTGTTGGTATAACATTTTGGGTGGTCTCCTAGCACTAGCAGTAAGTCTTCCTGTATTAGATACTAATCATACTTCATAGTAGCTTGGAATTCTTATTCGTATATTTCAATTGTCAACGTATTATTTCTTTTTAGCATATTCTTCTTGATCTTTTTGTATTTTTTATTTTTGCTGAGTACTGATATAAATTATGAATACCGTGTTTCCAATTGAGTCATGCTATCGTGAATATTTGTGCTTAATTTTAATATTCCTGGAAGGATTATGTTTTGCTTATATAAAATGTATAACATCAGTAATTGATAATCACATAGAATACATTATGTTTTTAAGAACTTTCACGCTATAAGGAACCATCAGACAAAGAAATTTGGTTCAGGAACTTATGCACTTTGAGGGGTAATTAAACTAAGTTTAAGGATTACAAACCACATAACAATTAAAACATCATTACCTGCATCAATTCACGTCCAGATCTGTTCTCTTGTGTGATATACATATTTATATCCATTTATGCAGTTCATATTTCTCATATCTGCATCAAATCTTTAGGTTCTCCTTAAAGTATTTCATAATTATTTTTTATTGATGTTTGAGAGTGCTCGGCACTTGGATAGATGATATATACATATATATATATAGATAACTCTTTGGTCATAATTTCCTTTTGGTCTACCGCGTGATGTTACAAAAGGTTAGTTCGTTCTTCGTTAAGTACTACAGTATAAGTTTGGCACCTCAAGAATCATCTAGGTTTTTGGCTAGGTTATATTTTCAATGTAAATCTATTGGTTGCTTAACGCTTGGGGATATTTCAGTACTATGCTACTTTATATTATAATGTTTTGTTATAGTGTTTTCTGTATGATAGCACGAACAAACTTGCTGTAAGTGCTGTCCAGGGAAAGCACCATAATAAACATGAGAATTGCGCTTGCAACAGTGCAGGGCATACACAGAATTATTAGACTATTTTTCACTCATGCTTTGGTTTGGCAGTCTTATTCAACTTTTTGTTACTCTGTTACAGGTGATCAGAAACAAATGGGTATACATCTTTATTTTCTGCTGGTCAACCTTAAGGGTACAATTTGACAAGCTCTCTTCTTTTATTGTTATTAAATTCAGTTTTTCTTTGTGTTTATGACCACAAAGGCTTAAGATACATGGTGTCTTTTTTATTTTATTTTTTGTCTATAATTTACTTTCTTTATTTTTTTTCATTTATGAAACTCTTTTGTGTTTGCAACTTATTTCCATAATATACCTTTTTAAGATTTCTCAAAAGAAAATTTTAACAATTTTATTATTCTAGATTAGGTAACCATGCGCAAACCCAAAATAGTTGAAATTACTCTAGACCATTATTCAATTCACAAACATGAGTTATGTTGATACTTGGTTGTGTAAATAATTTTTTCTATTAAAGTTATGGGTTTCTTATGCAGGTCGTTCCCATGCCTAAAAATTTTGTCGAAAAACCTATCCAGCAGCAAGCCCCAAGTTTTTCAAAACACAAACATTATCTGGAATTAAAAAACTCAATTTAGTGAGAACTTTTCTCACACTATATATTCCACTGATCATAAATCAAAGATAACCCAGACACATCTATGTGCTTTACTAATGGGATTGTTAGTGGTTCAAATAGTGGGTGTATATAAAACCTAAGTAAATTTATTTCCAAAATGGAAGTGCAGCAATCTGAACTTATTAATTATGGAACAACCATCATTTTAGGTTTGTTTCTCTCTCATTCAATTAATAACTAAAATTACAGGAAAATTATTGTATTCTCTATGATTGTTTGCTATCAGGTATTTGTTTAATACAATCAGTGCCCTAAATTTCCTCTCAAAACCATTGTTGAATCAGAATCGCCTAATAAGGTTCTGATCTTATTCTCTTTCTATTTTTCTACAATTAGTTAAATTATTTTAGTTAGTTAACTTATAAATTTGAATCTCCTTGTGCTCACCGTGTGCGCTTAAAGTCCGGGGATCAGTACTATGCTACTATAATACATTATAATGCTCTGAAATAATTTTGTCCAGTGTGATTGTGTGGGAGCCAAACTTGGTGCAAGACTGTGGATTGAGTGTGTGGCTGCAGTTCACTTCTGTTTTCCTCAATCTTTGTAATGGTGCTTCTTGGCATACATGTGATAAATAGGTCGCTCATTATTCCTCTTTTTATTTTCTATGTAAAGTATGTTTTGTTCTCATCCATTAGTTATTATTCATTTTCCATCGATCTTTTAAATATACAAATTTGGATCAGAGCATCCATGATTAATATGTAAATTTTACATAATTTCATTCGTAAACTTAAGTTGCACCCGTTTTATTTTATATGTAGTTGGTTTTCCGGGATTGAGCACTATGATCTATGAAAGAGTCGGAGAAGTCTTAACAAGCCTGATGACCGGTGGATATTCATCCAGGGCAAGGTTTACTGTCATGCAGTGGTCTATGGTACAACCTGGTGAAGATATCTCACTTGTGAAAATGGGTGGCCAGGATGTGACAAATGCATTCATCGCCTTTCAACCGAGTACTACTTGGTAATGTCTTAAAATAATATTTTCTGGTTACATCAAAGATTACAAGGTTTCAAAAATGTCAAAGGATTACAAAACTTGCTTCTGAGCTGGTGAAACCTAGGATGTTTAAAAACAAAGGCCATATCATTATCTATTATCTTTGTTATGTTAGTTTGATGGTTTATCGATGCGTGTATACCGTATTAAATCAAGCATCTTTAGCGCTCATGTGCTATTAGATGCATTGTGGGATTTTTGTGGATTCAAGTGGCTTATCTAGGCTATGATTTGGGGAATTACCAAACAATGATGATTCATGGATGGATCGAATGGCCGGGATTTTAGTTAGGTACTATTTTACTGATATTAGCATTAGTTGGTGGAAGTGGACTCTCATAATACTCATCACAAAGCTAGCAATAACCTGAGTATAACCCTGACCTCCAACATATGCCTTTTTTTTTGCAGTTTTAGACACTTTTTCCCTGATAGATAACATCCAAATTTTGTGACAGGAAACTGACATTTGATCAGAAGCTTTCAACATTTGACCTACTATCCATTGACGTGCATTTTAAGAGTCGATATGCATTTGCAGACTTTGTTATTCTTATGCTCAAAGAGGAAGATAGCCAATGGAGTACTAGAAGAAAAAGGTACATCTATAAGAGTAATCTATAATTTAATAATGGTTATCAAGGCATTTAAATCTTTTTTATGATATATTTAAAAATATTTTAGTTAATTAATAGAATTTTACATTTAGGAAAAATATAAATAATTTTCATATCAGTCAGTTTGGTATGACTTTGACATCTGGTAAAAAAACAAATAATGGTTATTCAATAATGCATAATACCTTTTTTGCCCTCATATTTTTGTTAAATTTTGTTTTACTGAGTATTTTGTTTATGTTTATTTTAGTTTATTTTATTACTGTGCCATACTTCATTCCTTATTTTGTTTTCCCTGCTTATTTTTAATTATCTCATTTTGATTTTTTCATATTTAGCATTGCCTTTATACTTTGAGATGATATTAAAATCTACCTTAATCTTGATTTATTTAATAATTGAAATGTATTATTTCATGGAATAAGAAATGATGTTCAATACATAAAGTTATTGGAATGTTTATTCTATATAGATGATATTGTGATTATATTTTGAACCATCTCATTGCCTTCTTACACTAATAGTTAAATTGACTTCAAATGGGTTTTTTTTCTGTGTCTTTTTCAGGTTTAAACAAGTTTGACTTTTGTGCATGGGCACTCCGAATGTAGAAGAATAGAGACTTAAACCTTATATATTTATTTTTATATTGCACATAGAATTGTAATCACTGGTTGATGTTCCTTGGATTCTCGATGCTTTGATATCCACATTGGAGATCTAATGTCGGTATCTGTAAATTTGAAGTTTGCTTATTTATAATCACAATTCTGATGTTGTATGTATTGTTCTGAGTTTTTGAGAACAAATAGAGCAATCTTTTATTTCTAGAAATTTTCCCTACTTTGCAAGTACATTTTATTTCCAAAGACAAACTCAAAAGTGCAGGATCACAGATTGCTGGCACAAGGTGATCAAATAAGGGTTCAACAACAAGTTTTTTGTGTTCGAGTGCTAAGCATTTACTAAGTCTGATAATGGAGCTTATGTTTGACAGACGACAATAACCAATCAATCTATGTACGAGGAAGTAGTTCCCTTGGAATTTGCACTCTATCATCAGTCCAGAGCTATGGATGTAGATGCTTTCTCACTATAAGCTATACATTACGAATAGTAGTGTTTGTTTGATGTTGGGCTGCCGAATTTTCCAGGACATGTAAGATTGGTATCTTTGTCCCTCAAGCCTGAATGTTTGCTGAACAATAATGTTAGTGATGCTTATTGTTAACATAATGTTTACTAAGAGAAGTTGACGATTATTGAAGTAAAATGTTTATTTAGGGAAGTTTTATTAATATATTCCATTTCACATTTATTACTCAATTTATATTTATGTTATTATCACAAAATATAATTATAATTTGGACGATTATCTTAATTATATAAATATATATTCAAAGTATGATGTAAAATTAAAAAAATTCTAATTAAATTAAAATTATATATTTATATTACTATCATAAAATATAATATGATAATTTGGACCGTTACCTAACATCTACATATGCACTATACTACTTATCTTTTATAAAATTTATAAGTTTTTTTAAAATTTATAGTATTAAAGTACTAATTTTTAACTTTTCCAGAATAATAACATTTTCAGAAATACTAAAATCTCAAGTTTTTTACAATAAACTTCAAAATTATATTTTTTTGCGGCAAAAAAAGAAATTTAAATATTATAGATGTCACACTTCTAACTATGTCACATTTCAAATTATTATCAAGTCAACACTTTTAATTATTATCAAATCATATTCAAATAAAATAAAAAAATTATAGAATTTTAACTGAAATCCGTGCATCGCACGGGTTATAGGCTAGTATATATAATAAGCGTAAGGAAGATCTTATCCAAAACTTTGGTTGGTCAATGTACTACCAAAAGTATACGATCCGTTGGATTATTAAACTATAAATCTTCAAATCAATGAGGACCGTCAGATATAATATTAAAAATTGTATTTGATTATAACTCCTTATATATAATAAGCGTAAGGGAGATCTTATCCAAAACTTTGGTTGGTCACTGTACTACCAAAAGTATACGATCCGTTGGATTATTAAACTATAAATCTTCAAATCAATGAGGACCGTCAGATATAATATTAAAAATTGTATTTGATTATTAATAGGATAGTATTTAAATACTAAAAGATGTATTTTGATAATTTAAACCAATTATAAATAGGTTTTCTATATTGAATAGAAATCTTTATGTAAAAATTCGTAATTATCTTTTCTCTTCAGTTTATGGATAGTTCCAGTTAGATAATAATTATTAAACCATCATTAAATTAAAGATAATTTTGTAAGCTTCGTATGGGCTGTAAAATCGTTAAAATCTGTTGTCTAAAACTCAAGATAGATCCCAAACAGTAAAGTTATTATCTAAATTTTAATAAATATATTTTTATTATTGTAGCACCAATTTAATTTTTTTTCCTAATTCTTTTAAATTTATAAATTCTATGCTTATTTCAATAAAATATTAAAACCAATTTAAGAAAAAATTAAAATCGATCTTCCGTGTACGATTACGACCAAATTAATAATTATAGTTAGATCTTAAATAGATCGATGAGAATTGTTAGATCTAATATTAAAAAGTGTATATGATTAATAATAGAATTATATTTAAATACTAAAAAGTATATTTTGATAATTTAAAATTTTTCTATGTAGAAATTCTTAAATATATTTTCTCTTGAATTTATGTATAGTTCCAGTTAGATAATAATTATTAAACCAAATATCAAGATAATAATTCATATCGATTACAATGATACACGTGGACCCTACGTGGAGACTCTTGTACATGAATAAATTTAAACACTTTCTTTTCTGAACGAACATAACAATTTGATTAATCCAAATTATAATTATATTATTTTACATATAACAAACATAAAATGATAATATCAAAATATTATTAAAATATTGAGGGTTTCATATTCATAAACGATAATTTTGAATATAATACTTATATTAAAATGTGTATTTGATTAAAGGTAGGATTATATTTAAATACTAAGAAGTGTGCTTTGATAATTTAAACCAATTATGAATTGATTTTCTATATTGAATTGAATTCTTTATGTAAAACTTCTTAACCATCTTTTCTTTTCAGTTTATTTTATGAGTAGGTCAACTGGTCAAGTTAGATAATAATTATTAAACCATCATTAAATTAAAGATAATTTCGTTAGTTTCGCATGGGTTGTAAAATCGTCAAAATTCAATTTCTAAAACTCAGGATATAACCCAAATAGTAAAGTTTGTATCTAAATTTTAATAAATATTTTTTTATTATTGTAGCACCAATTTATTTATTTTTCCACTAATTCTTTTAAATATAGAGAAATTTTATGTTTCTTTTAAAAAAGTATCAAAATTAATTAAGAACAAATTCAAATCGATAAAGAATATAATAATATGAGAATAAAATTTTATATAATCATAACATAATTTTTATTCTATTTAATAATTTTTAAGTAATAATGTATTTTAAAATTTTATATACACTGTAAATAAAACCGAAACATTAAAATTAAAAGCAGTTAGTAAGATACTTATATCATTATATACTTGATATCCTTATTATATTAAATCCTTATATATAATAATCATAATAGGGATCTTATCCAAAATTTTGGTCGTAGATAACCAAATTAATAAGGACCATTAGATCTTAACTAGATAAATGAAAATCGTTAGATCAAATATTTAAAAAGTGTATTTTATTAATAATAGGATTATATTTAAATTCTAAAAGGTGTATTTTGATAATTTAAACCAAATATACCAAATATAAATAAGTTTTTTATATTGAATATAATTATCCATGTAAAAAATTCGTGACTTTCTTTTCTCTTCCATGGATAATTCCAGTTAGATAAAAATTGTTAAACCATCTTTTAATTAAATATAATTTAGTTATCTTCATGTGGAGTATAAAATTGTCAAAATCTGATTTTTAAAACACAAGATAAAGCCCAAATTAGTAAAGTGGATATTTAAATTCTAATAATAATTATTATGTCATCATTATTTTAATACCAATTTAATTACTTTTTTCTAACTATTTTAAATTTAGAAATCTATGTTCAAAAATTAAAATCAATCTAAGAAAAATTCAAATCAACAAAGAATATAATAATACGAGGATAAAATTTTAAAAAATTGTGCATATTTTTAATCCTATTTTATTAAGTTTTAGATCATAACTAATCAAATATTATTTATTATTAAATAATAAATTATACGTAAATGATGATTTTGTTTTATAAGAACTCATAGATACCTAATTTCATTGTTAGCAGGACTATATTCATATTTAAAAAAAATCGTATTTTGAAATTTTAGACTCAGCTACAGAGGCCAAACTTTTTTAACATATAAACATTGTAAATTATTAAATTCGAAACTTTAAAAGTTTCTTAATCAATTAGTATAGTACTTTTCTGAAAAATCGTACTTTACAAAAAATATTATCAAATAACCTATGTCTGCAAGAAAAAAAAAATTAAAAAAACCTATAAATTTTAATATGTTGTTGGTAGATTCAAACCTTAGATCATTCTACATGATAATTTTACTGTTATATCTAACGTTTTTCAACAATTTAATTTGAAACATCCAACGATTATGGATTGAATGATCAAACAAAGCGACCAAACTTATAAGGAAGCTTTCATTATTTAGTCTTTAATATAATAACATAGATATTTATAGGATATACTATAAAAAATGAATTTTATACAGAATTTTGATCGTCACGGTACTACTTTAAAAGAACTATTACAAAAACAATTATATTTTAATTGATAATTTATTTTCTCAAAAGTTCAAAATTCCCGCATCTTTAACATATTACAAAAAAGAGTACATTATATTTTAGCAATAAATATTTAAAAAAATTATAAATATTAAGCAAAATTAATGATGTTATCATGGTAGTTTGTTTCTAAATACCGTCAAAACATTCTCAACCGTTAGATCCAATACTTTTAAAAATAGATGATCAAAATTATATCGTATAAAAAGAAGTTATTGTCTAAAAATGATATAAATTAAAAGATATTATATTAGGATTGGATTTTCTAAAATGTCAAAACATAAAAATAGTTGTAATTAAATAAGGAAACTCATTTAATATCAAAATAATCAAAATCGTTTAATGTTAAATAGATAGGTGAAAACCGTTAAATTTAACATTAAAAACTGTATTTGGTTAATAAAGGGTATTCTAATAATCTAAACTACGTATAAGTATATTTCCTAAATTGAATATAATTCTCAACATTAAATTTCGTCACTTTATTCTCTTTTTAGTTTTAGAATAGTTTAGCGTGTAAAATATAATAAATATCAAAATTTTAACCATAATTTTTTTGGCTAAATCTTTTTTAACAATAATTTAATCATCTAACTAATAACTTTTAAATATTAAAATATTCATAAATAAATATAATTATAAATATTTAAAAAACAATCGTGTGTTGCATGGATAATAAAAATATAATTATAAGCAGAATAATTATAAATAAAATTTAAGTAACCGTGCATCGCGGGCTATAAGCTAGTATTATTAAAGACGAAACATTGAAAGTTTTGGTCGGTCGTTGGTCGGTCGGTCGATATTTGGGTCGATTCACGGGCCTATCTATAATCAATTTATTAATAACCAATTACATTTTTTCACTACATTACCTATTTTATATTTATTTTTTAAACCAAACCAACTCATCTTCTAAAAATAAAACGGGCAACATATATATAATATGGTAATATTATTATATATTTATAATTGATTACCTTTTTCAGCTAAAACACATTATTTTTATATATTTTTACCTAAAACAACTCATCTTATAAATAGGACAGAAACCAAGTTATTGATAACCAATTACATTGTTCAGCTAAATTATATTACCTATTTCATATATCTATTTAACTAAAACAAATCATTTTCTAAAAATAAGACGGACAATATATATATAAAATGGTAATATTATTATATATTTATAACCGACAGCTAAAACACATTATGTGTTTTATATTTTCTAACTAAAACAACTTATCTTCTAAATATAATACATGCAAAATAAATATACAATGGTAATATTGTTTTATATAAATATTAATAAATAACAAGTTATTCTTTTCAGCTAAAACAAATGACCTCTTTTATATTTTCTAACTTAAACAACTAATTTTCTAAAAGTAATGCAGACGTATATATAAAAAAATTAATATAATTTTATATAATTGTTAATAAGTAACTAATTGTCTTTTTAAGGATATTACCTGTTTATATTTTTTAACTGAAACAACTCATGTTCAAATTAAAAATAACACGGGCGAAAGATAGATATATTGGTAATATTATTATATTAAACTTATGAAATTCATATTTATTATAATTTTTTTAACATTCAATTTAAACGAGATAATTAATTAAAATAAAAGTAATAGTATATTCAAATAAACTCGGTATATTGAACAAGCACATATTTTGATATTTGCACTTGAGTCCCTTTTTAGATTTTTAAGAGTAAAAAATTATGAATCATTAGATATGTTATTTTAAAATATTTTATATTTTAATATCTAAAATACTACTATTGATTACGTCAATAATATATTAAATTTAAATATTATATTGTTAGATTTATAAATCCAATATATATATATATATATATATATTAAAATTTTATCAAATTATATATAATAACTAAAATCTAAATAAAAAATAAGAAAATATTAAAGAAGACCGTGCATCGCACGGGATATAAGCTAGTAACCATTATCCATACAATATTGATAAATAACCGAAAATCAATCAAAAACTATTAAATTCCTATATCCTAAATCTTTTGTCTTGTTTAATTTTTGAAGTCAAACTCATCAAATTTTGACTACACTACAAGAATAATTGAATCAGACAAGGCTTTTTGCCCGTTGTCTGATGCCCTAGAAAACCGTTGTCTATTGAGATGCCGTCTGTTACGCAGCTCAGACAACGGAGACAACGGTTTTGGTCTTAGAAAACGTTGTCTGAAACGCGTGAACAACAACGGTTGTTGTAGAAACCATTGTCTGACAAATAAATCAACAATTGTTTATTAACTAGAAAATGTTGTTATTTTAATTTTCAGACAAGGCTTTATTTTCCAAAAGAGTGTTGTGTGATCTAAATATTTACGACGGTTTTAGTAGAACAACCCCATTGTCTTAATAGTTTAACACAATGGTTTCCTTTCTAAAAACTGTTGTCTATTCTTGACTTGCACAATTGTTTTCTTTAAATACCTGTTGTCTGAAAGCTGTTAGGCAATGGTTTAAAAAGATAAACATGTTTGAAGATTAGCAGAACCACAACAATTTTTGTTTCTAAAACACTTGTTTCTGATTTTGATAGACAACGGTATTGGACAAAAAACTGTTGCCTGAAGTGTTTACGACAATGGTTTAGCATAAAATACGTTGAATTATTTTTAAAACAACAACGGTTTTTAAAATAACAAGAGACAATGGTTTTATATAACAAAATTAAAAAACCAAACTGGCAATATAAAGAAACCAAACTGGCATTATAAAGAAGCCAAACTAAAACCAAAACAAACAGCCATTCCATTCCATCATGTTCAATAAACCATTACAACCAACACATCCAACCAAGTAAAATTCACGAACTAATTAAGTTAAATATGTTCAACAACATCAGATTTTCGGATGCACATACCCCAAAAGTAGAGACTGAAACCTTCACTTAAGTTAAATAGTTACGCCATTACATGTCCATAGCATATCAGTTAGTCGTTATATATACTGCGCAACTCCCAAAAATACATGTGCATCAGAAAATTTGCGGTGCGTGGTTACTAAATGTGCAAAGAACCTAAGAAGTCTCGTGCTTCATGAAGTACTTCGCCCACTCGATCCTGATTTCATTGAGATCATCGACTCCATAGGATAAGCTGCCCCTCCGTAGCCACTGAAAGATTAAACTATATTATCACCAGATTTCAACATAGAAAAGAAGAACACAAAAGATGACAAAATTAAAAATTTTATACCTTTGAAACAAATTTGAGCTCCTTATCAAGACATATTTCCTTCATATATCGCATGATAAGCAGACCACAGTCCTTGGTCCCGGATTGGAGAGGAACACCCTGAAAAATATTTATATAAATATTAACTCATATATGAAGCAACAATTACAGATATATATCCATACATATATCCGAGAAACTAATATAAGAATAACGGGCGGCCAAGAAATAATTATACCGCAAGATTCTCCCATATGATCTTCTTCTTCGCAATCTTCTTCCCAGCATCCTTGTCTATTTTTCCAAAAATTAATATTTGAGTTTACAAGTCAGAAAACTGGATAAATTCGCAAGTATAAGGTAAGATCCTAATTATTGAAAATTTTAACAGAAGGTGGTCCTGTAATTGGCCTAGTGGGAAAATCAGCCTTGTAAACATTCTTCACTTTGTACTGGTCAGCAAGTCTGAT
Organism: Heracleum sosnowskyi; assembly: GCA_030848705.1. NCBI lineage: Eukaryota > Viridiplantae > Streptophyta > Magnoliopsida > Apiales > Apiaceae > Heracleum > Heracleum sosnowskyi. The sequence goes on from CM061235.1 coordinate 61,537,993, forward strand.
TGGTGTATGAGGATTGACAAATGAGATTCCATTAAGTGTTGTCCGTCGTTTGCCATCAATGGTCACAGGTGGCTTATTTCTCAGTACGTATACGTCAGTCACATTGATCGAGCCATATTAAAATGAACCTTGTGGGTTTGGACGAGCATCACTGGTAGACACATTCCACCTATATATACATATAACAGAAAGGCCTCATTAATTTGGAAAGATTCCTTACCAATGCAAAGAGACTAGAATATTTCTTGAATTCTTTAACATGTTTGACAAACGAAGCACGTAAAAGCAAGCTATACTTTTATGCGATTAAGAAATTAGTAAGCTTTCACGAACCTGATAGACCTTGCTTGGTTCATCGTGAATGTTTTGTCAAATTGATCTTGTGGAGCTTCTGGAAGGGGCCCAGATGCCTTTCCTTTAGAATTTGAATAGCGTAAGATGCCAACACCAGTAACTCTTCTCCAAACTGATTCATTTACGAATCTTGCACTTTCCACTATGTATAATTATAATTATAATTTTAAATATAACACCAAAATTCTGTTGTCAAATCTTAAGATACAATAAGGGTTTCTTATGTTGCACAATGTTGGATCATCATGTAGGTATATTTTGGTGTTGATTGGTGAAAAAAATAGACAATCCATATAAGATGAATAATGTCAAATCCGGACAATGTTGATTTGAATATGCAACCTCTATCTAGCCTATTTACCACATATACCTGAAGCACTAGTACAATCTCTCTATGCCAAGTGAGGCCCTGGGCACAATCAGATAATAGGCCAGGGTGTTATGCAAAAGAGTTATGTCTTAGTTACACATGGACACTCCAATATGTTTTCATCTGTTAAAAAGACCACTGAGGTAGATCTGTAGTTTGAAATTTTTGGTCCTTAAGTACTACCTCTGTCCTAATATGTATGAGGTACTCACTTCTGCACTTACTTATATAATTTGTGTTTTTTCTACACGTACCTCTTTTATATGCCTAAATTTAGATGCAACTAGCAACCAGTTATTACAAACTGAGTTGCCAGGACGAGGAGTACCTGTTTTGCATCAAACATTATACACTGGACTTACCAAAGGTAGCTCCTTGGAGAATATGTGGTATCTGAACTCTGTAGTCAGTTCTGAAAAGGAATTCGGTCCACTCACATAGCAGTGGACATCGAGACACACATCTCCCTTCACTTCTGTCCACTGAGCCACAACGTCATCCTTATTATACCATCCTTTCAACTGCCAGTCAAACATTGACACTTTAAATTATAATTATATTTAAAATAAGGAATTATGCAAAAGAAACCAATGTAATATGCTAGAAAAAAAAATTTAGACCCTTACTGCTTTGTTTTCCAAAATGTTGCACACCCATCACATGAATCACCCGTACGAGCCTTGTAAAGGGTAAAAGACATAAAATTAATTAGCAAACAATATGTTCATAAAATTGTAATATTTTGTTAAAACTTTAAAGTGAACTGCAAAATTAATTTAAGGATGCAGAGGAAGAGTTTAGCACACACCTGGTAAACACCTGTATAGCCATCTTGTTGAAGAAATTTATCTAAATCATCAAAACGATCGACTTCCTGCAACCATGAAACTAGATTTTAGAAAACAACCAACTGATAAAACAAATCACTACTTAATTCAGATTAAATAGGAAAAACGAACCACATAAAAACACATTGCAATAGCCTAAAACTTCAGAAAACCATAAGACAACCATCAACAGGTTCACGCTCGATAAGCGTAGCTCACCGTCCCAAGAGCCGGAGAGAGCGAACTGAAAAATCAACTAGGGTTTTATTACTAAAATTAGGGATTTTTTATTTTGAAAAATATAAGTAGCAATTGATTATGGGGTGAAATGAAATGGGTTGTTGGAGATTGGATTGACCATGGTTGTGGTCGAGATTGGTAAGAGAGAGATTGGTAAGAGAGGGAGATGAGAGAAAGAGGGGGAGACGAGATAAAGAGAGAGCGGCTAACCTAAAGTGAGATAGTGAAATTTTTGTTAAGGGGGGAAATGAAATATGGGCCGGGGGAAATAAGAGTCCGAAAATTTGGGTTCGTTGATGAAAAGTGAGGGAGGGAAATTAAAAAGGTTATGAGTAATAATTTGAAGTTTTTTATTAAAAATAAATATAGAAACAAATTTAAGTTTTTCACGATCCAATTGTAAGTATATAAATACCTATTTATTTTAATGATGTAAAAAAATTAAAAATATAAAATTTATCGTGTACGTTTTTTAAACAGAAAACTAGTAAAAATACTACTCCCTCAAATGAGACTAATGCCGATTAACAAAATGATTTTCCTAATAATTTTTTTGATGATCCCACCGTACAGATATTAATACCAACTTATTTCAATGTGTAACACTTATGTATGTATTAAGGGCAACAAATAAAGTATTTTTTTTAAAAATCAACGTTTTTAATATAGATAACGGTTTAGCTAAAATGTGTTATTTGAATATGACAACATTGTTGTTAATAGTACTGATATCATAAGATTAGAAGTATTTGTGATAAATTATGAATATTTATTAAATATATTAGTTACAAATTAATTATTAGAAAAAAATATATTATATTAAATTATAAATATTTTAATCAAATTATTATAATATGTTAACATATATTATGAATATTAATACACATTTGATTTTCATTCGAGTTAATATTCGATTTCCCGACTTCAAAATTTAGTAACTCGAGTTAATACGTATAATAATAGATTGTGCTTAGGGTTTTATATGTACATTTTATATGTTGTTAAGTATATGGGTTCACAATTAAAGTTTGTCACGAACGAGAAATTCAAAAAAGAAAAAGAAAAAGTCACACAACTGTTTTTAAGTTGTAAAACCGTTGTAGTAAAATCATTCAGACAACAGTTTATAAATAAAAAACCGTTGTGGTAATCACACAACGGTTTCTACAAACAAACCGTCGTGGAAAGTAAAGTACAACAAAGGTTTATTCTTAAAAAAACCGTTGTGTGTTTTTTTTATAAAAATTTTGTTAATACCTTTACCTAATTTATTTTTTACACTTCTTTGAAGATACCGAACATGTTATTGATTGAAAATTTTATAAAATAATACTTATAATAATAGATTGTGCTTAGGGTTTTGTGGTTTAGAGGTTACGACTTAGGGGTTATGTTAGTTTACACACGAAATTATGTAAGTCATGTATAAGCGAGACTGTAGGCCATTCCCGACTTGTATATTTAGTAAATTGTGTGGTGTCCTTGGTCCGACAAAGAAAAATATGTACATTTTATATGTTGTTAAGTATAATAACGAGGATAATACGAAAGTCTTAATATGATAAGAGAACTACAAACTATGATATCCGACTTAATTAAGAATATTATCCTATAATTAAGTGTGTCAATTAAACATAAACTTTATTATTCAAACAAAGTTCACAATTAAAGTTTGTCACGAACAAGAAATTCAAAAAAAAAAAAAAAGGTCACACAACTGTTTTTAAGTTGTAAAACCGTTGTAGTAAAATCATTCAGACAACAGTTTATAAATAAAAAACCGTTGTGGTAATCACACAACGGTTTCTACAAAAAAACCGTCGTGGAAAGTAAAGTACAACAAAGGTTTATTCTTAAAAAAACCGTTGTGTGTTTTTTTTATAAAAATTTTGTTAATACCTTTGCCTAACTTATTTTTTACACTTCTTTGAAGATACCGAACATGTTATTGATTGAAAATTTTATAAAATAATACTTATAATAATAGATTGTGCTTAGGGTTTTGTGGTTTAGGGTTACGATTTAGGGGTTACGACTTAGGGGTTATGTTAGTTTACACACGAAATTATGTAAGTCATGTATAAGCGAGACTGTACGCCATTCCCGACTTGTATGTTTAGTAAATTGTGTGGTGTCCTTGGTCCGACAAAGAAAAATATGTACATTTTATATGTTGTTAAGTATAATAACGAGGATAATACGAAAGTCTTAATATGATAAGAGAACTACAAACTATGATATCCGGCTTAATTAAGAATATTATCCTATAATTAAGTGTGTCAATTAAACATAAACTTTATTATTCAAACAAAGTTCACAATTAAAGTTTGTCACGAACGAGAAATTCAAAAAAAAAAAAAGTCACACAACTGTTTTTAAGTTGTAAAACCGTTGTAGTAAAATCATTCAGACAACAGTTTATAAATAAAAAACCGTTGTGGTAATCACACAACGGTTTCTACAAAAAAACCGTCGTGGAAAGTAAAGTACAACAAAGGTTTATTCTTAAAAAAACCGTTGTATGTTTTTTTTATAAAAATTTTGTTAATACCTTTGCCTAATTTATTTTTTACACTTCTTTGAAGATACCGAACATGTTATTGATTGAAAATTTTATAAAATAATACTTATAATAATAGATTGTGCTTAGGGTTTTGTGGTTTAGGGGTTACGATTTAGGGGTTACGACTTAGGGGTTATGTTAGTTTACACACGAAATTATGTAAGTCATGCATAAGCGAGACTGTACGCCATTCCCGACTTGTATGTTTAGTAAATTGTGTGGTGTCCTTGGTCCGACAAAAAAAAATATGTACATTTTATATGTTGTTAAGTATAATAACGAGGATAATACGAAAGTCTTAATAAGATAAGAGAACTACAAACTATGATATCCGGCTTAATTAAGAATATTATCCTATAATTAAGTGTGTCAATTAAACATAAACTTTATTATTCAAACAAAGTTCACAATTAAAATTTGTCACGAACGAGAAATTCAAAAAAAAAAAAAAAAATCACACAACTGTTTTTAAGTTGTAAAACCGTTGTAGTAAAATCATTCAGACAACAGTTTATAAATAAAAAACCGTTGTGGTAATCACACAACGGTTTCTACAAAAAAACCGTCGTGGAAAGTAAAGTACAACAAAGGTTTATTCTTAAAAAAACCGTTGTGTGTTTTTTTTATAAAAATTTTGTTAATACCTTTGCCTAACTTATTTTTTACACTTCTTTGAAGATACCGAACATGTTATTGATTGAAAATTTTATAAAATAATACTTATAATAATAGATTGTGCTTAGGGTTTTGTGGTTTAGGGGTTACGATTTAGGGGTTACGACTTAGGGGTTATGTTAGTTTACACACGAAATTATGTAAGTCATGTATAAGCGAGACTGTACGCCATTCCCGACTTGTATGTTTAGTAAATTGTGTGGTGTCCTTGGTCCGACAAAGAAAAATATGTACATTTTATATGTTGTTAAGTATAATAACGAGGATAATACGAAAGTCTTAATATGATAAGAGAACTACGAACTATGATATCCGGCTTAATTAAGAATATTATCTTATAATTAAGTGTGTCAATTAAACATAAACTTTATTATTCAAACAAAGTTCACAATTAAAGTTTGTCACGAACGAGAAATTCAAAAAAAAAAAAAAAAGTCACACAACTGTTTTTAAGTTGTAAAACCGTTGTAGTAAAATCATTCAGACAACAGTTTATAAATAAAAAACCGTTGTGGTAATCACACAACGGTTTCTACAAAAAAACCGTCGTGGAAAGTAAAGTACAACAAAGGTTTATTCTTAAAAAAACCGTTGTGTGTTTTTTTTATAAATATTTTGTTAATACCTTTGCCTAACTTAATTTTTACACTTCTTTGAAGATACCGAACATGTTATTGATTGAAAATTTTATAAAATAATACTTATAATAATAGATTGTGCTTAGGATTTTGTGGTTTAGGGGTTACGATTTAGGGGTTACGACTTAGGGGTTATGTTAGTTTACACACGAAATTATGTAAGTCATGTATAAGCGAGACTGTACGCCATTCCCGACTTGTATGTTTAGTAAATTGTGTGGTGTCCTTGGTCCGACAAAGAAAAATATGTAAATTTTATATGTTGTTAAGTATAATAACGAGGATAATACGAAAGTCTTAATATGATAAGAGAACTACAAACTATGATATCCGGCTTAATTAAGAATATTATCCTATAATTAAGTGTGTCAATTAAACATAAACTTTATTATTCAAACAAAGTTCACAATTAAAGTTTGTCACGAACGAGAAATTCAAAAAAAAAAAAAACGTCACACGACTGTTTTTAAGTTGTAAAACCGTTGTAGTAAAATCATTCAGACAACAGTTTATAAATAAAAAACCGTTGTGGTAATCACACAACGGTTTCTACAAAAAAACCGTCGTGGAAAGTAAAGTACAACAAAGGTTTATTCTTAAAAAAACAGTTGTGTGTTTTTTTTATAAAAATTTTGTTAATACCTTTGCCTAACTTATTTTTTACACTTCTTTGAAGATACCGAACATGTTATTGATTGAAAATTTTATAAAATAATACTTATAATAATAGATTGTGCTTAGGGTTTTGTGGTTTAGGGGTTACGATTTAGGGGTTACGACTTAGGGGTTATGTTAGTTTACACACGAAATTATGTAAGTCATGTATAAGCGAGACTGTAAGCCATTCCCGACTTGTATGTTTAGTAAATTGTGTGGTGTCCTTGGTCTGACAAAGAAAAATATGTACATTTTATATGTTGTTAAGTATAATAACGAGGATAATACGAAAGTCTTAATATGATAAGAGAACTACAAACTATGATATCCGGCTTAATTAAGAATATTATCTTATAATTAAGTGTGTCAATTAAACATAAACTTTATTATTCAAACAAAGTTCACAATTAAAGTTTGTCACGAACGAGAAATTCAAAAAAAAAAAAAAAAAAGTCACACAACTGTTTTTAAGTTGTAAAACCGTTTTGTGTTTTTTTTATAAAATTTTTTATAATAATTGTCCGAATCTTTGTCCCCCCTCATTAACTCCTCCAAAATAATTGTCCCCCCCTAAGATTTCAATTGGACAACGGTATGCAGAAACTGTTGTGTGAATTAAGTATAGTCCACATACAAGTAAAACACTTGTCTGATTCTAACAACGGTTTACAAAACCATTGTCTGAAGTTTCTTCAGACAATGGTTTTGTAAACCGTTGTTAGAATCAGACAAGTGTTTATTCAAACTGTTGTGTGACATCCATTTAAGTAACAAAAAAAAAAACACTTGTCTGTTTTTAACAACGGTTTATGAAACACTTGTCTAACCTTTCGTCAGACAACGGTTTTATAATTCCGTTGTGTAAAGCCTCTGCTTTACTCCTTCTAATAGACAATGGTTTTAGAAACCGTTGTGGAAGTTTTTTCAGACAACAAACAGATTTTGCAAAAAAAAAAAACCGTTGTGTGAAAATTTCAAACAATGCTTTTACTGCCGACCGTTGTCTGAGTCAAAAGGTCAGACAAGTGTTTCATAAACAAAAACTAGTACTAATAAACCGTTGTCTAATATAAATAAATAATATAATAACTTGTCTGTTTTTTTTGTAAAATTATATCATTAACCGTTGTCTAATATAAATAAATAATATAATAAAAATTATATCATTAAAAAAATACTCCCTTCGTCCCATGAGTAAGTGGTCAGACCCATTAATATTCAAGACGTAAAGTAAGTAAAATGGATGAAAGTAATGAAGTAGTTAATTTTTTTATTATAAAACTTTCATATTTTGGGAAAGTTTTGGAATGTAAAGAATTGGAGGAACATTCCAAAAAAAATGAAGGAGATAGAGAAAATATATTTAATTTACTTTAATATGTAATTTTTAGATTTTGTATATTGACTTTAACCGAGGAAGTATTTTACAAAAAAAACAAAAACTAGTACTAATTCAAAAGTGAAAGTTTATTAATAATTCCAGTGGTCAAGTATTTCCGAGTTGTGGTTCTACACTGTTCCGTTGAACTATTATTATTTACCCCAAACATACCCTAACTGTACTGCTTCAACATTCAAGAACATTTACGAATACTCTACTCTATTTGACTAAACCTGTACATTTAATTAGACCCTTCTTTTCAACTGTCCCCTGACATGGATATTAACATCTACACAAGCTTATTAAAGTCATGTACAGATGTACTACTACTACTTTCATAACTTCGCAAGCTTAATCAGCGTACGTATCAAGAAATTTTATGTATATTTATGTTCACCCCTTTAAAGCATGTTCACAGCTGGGGTCTAACTAGTTGTTGAGTTTTTTAGTACACTCATTCAACAATTTTGATCAAAAAAGATGGAAACCATAGAGCACAAACTAGTGAGTGTAAATGGCATAACCATGCATGTAGCCGAGAAAGGAAAAGGGCCCGTGGTCCTCTTCCTTCACGGCTTTCCTGAACTTTGGTACACATGGCGCCGCCAGATCCTAGCCTTTGCTGCCTTAGGCTATCGAGCTGTTGCTCCCGATCTTCGCGGTTATGGTGATACTGATGCTCCGGAAGCAGTGACAAGATACACTTGTCACCATATAGTGGGTGATATAGTGGCTCTTATAAAGTCTCTTGAAGTTGAGAAGGTTTTTGTTGTTGGACATGACTGGGGTGCCATGATAGGGTGGTACTTGTGCCTGTTTAGGCCTGATTTGGTCACCGCTTTCGTGTCGCTTACTGTGGATTTCCGGCCGAGGAATCCGAGGTGGAAGCCTGTTCAAGCTATGAAAGCCTTCTTTGGTGCTGACTACTATATGTGCAGATTCCAGGTCAAGGTTTCTCAATTTTATTTTGGCATATATTTTTGTGCATGTTCACTTGTATGTTTCCGTTACTCTGGTTTTAGATACGTGCTCTAGCTTTGATGATTTTTGGGCGCAAGGTAACAGTTAGTAGAGTTCATAGCATGTGAGAAGCTTGAACAAGACAGTGACTTGAAAGTACATGGAATTTAGTTAGATCTGGTACCCACAACTGGTTTCTATTTTCGTCGAATCTGCTTATACTAGCTAATAAAGTAAATTAATACTAATTTCTAGGATAAATCTAGAATCCATAAAACATGATTAGTCTTAAATAATCAACCCATGTCACAAAGAGAAGAGGTATTTTCAATTGCAGGGATTAATACGAATAATGGCTTATTTTTATAGTAGTTGCTCGCTAACATTTGTTTGGAGAGTATAACATGTTAAGAGTGAGCCGAAAGAAAATAATTGTAGTGATGATGATGATGCATGTAGGAACCTGAGATGGAAGCTGAGATAAAGAAGTATGGAACTGCAAACTACATCAAGAAAGTCTTGGCTAGTCGCAAACCAGGGCCCCCATGCTTGCCTAAAACTAACCCTTTCGGTAATCCTGATACTGACGCTCCTATGGCATTGCCTTCCTGGTTTTCCGAAGAGGATCTCAAATATTATGTCAACAAATTTGAACAGAAGGGTTTCTCCGGACCACTAAACTACTACCGCACGTTAAATCTGTGAGGACTTGTAATTTATAAAATTTATAGGTGCAGCTGAAAAGCCATTAATTTTAAAGCTAATACTGAAGCAATATTAATATCTTGATTATAATTTTGCAGAAACTGGGAATTGACGGCTCCATGGACAGGATCAAAAGTTAGAGTACCTGTTAAGTTCATGGTCGGAGACGAAGATGTAACTTATACGACCCCGGGAGTCAAAGAATACGTGCATGGTCCAAGTTTTAAGAAGGATGTGCCATTGTTGGAAGACATTGTTATACTGGAAGGAGTTGCTCATTTCCTCCACCAAGAAAAGCCAGAAGAAGTCAATACCTACATTCATAATTTCATCAAGAAGTTCTAATCAACATGGTTAGCTATATAAATAATCCCCCCACCCTCCTCTCTTTCCCAGAACTTTGTTTAATTATTACTTCTCGCGTACGAGGCAAGTTCTAGCACTTTGTCCGAACGTTTGATGTGTAATTTGTAATAGCATCTGTTTGTTTATTAAAGATAAATAAAAACAGATGTAAACTTGCTATTAAAATCAAACATTAGCTTGATAATTTATTTAAGAGTTGAATAAACTCGAGTCGGAATTGTTTATTTGAATAAAAGATCTTATTTGAATATAAGATCACAGCATCACCTCAACATGAACAACTGATCAGAGTCCAACGAAGCCAAGTCTAATATGTCTGTGAAACATGCTCAACACTGTACAGAAAAGGGTGCACCACACTCCCCTGGACAGTGGGCAAGGCTATCCAAGTAGATGTTTATGGTCACTTCATACAGATTTAAGCCATATACTTCAAAATCTGGATCTAAGTATCTAACAGTACAAGAGGTGGACCAATTTGTTCAGCAAGGTCTATGCAATTTGTTCGTTTTTAAGCAAAAAAACAATTTAAAGAAAAGGTTAACGTGAAACAGGATGTCATAAGAGAACTTGCACAAGAAGTGCATTTAAAGTAATTACAAAGAAAGAGATTCAGTAGTCCAGAGATGCTACTCTATCCTTCCACTTGAGCTCCATGATAGCCAACTTATCCATAGAGTTTAGAACATTAACCTCATATACTGCTCCCAAAGCCTCGAGGCTTGTTACTTTGTAATGCTGAGCAGTGGCATCTTTCTGCAACATCTCAGCTTCATCAACAAACTTGATGATCTTCATGTCTAAGGCCTTATTAATAGTCTGAAGCCTGACTATCTCCTCAGAGTTATCCTTATTCATCATTCCAGCACTTTCGGAATATGTAGCCTCTGCACCTATTGGTTCATACTTTGCTTGAACTTGAACCTCTATCTCAGACAAGATAAATTCTCTCTCTCTCTCCAATTTCACCAGATTATCTACAACCTGCTGATATTTGCGCAACATGCTCGTCAACTTATCTTTTTCCTTGGCCTTAGCAATAGGCAAGAGCATGCCTCGTGTCACTTCCCTATTAAGCTCGTAAGCTCTACTGGTTAAATTTGGCAACTCCCAACGAAGGGATAAGAATTTCTGATGTAATCTTGAAGGGATCCTCCGACAAGCCAGCAAACCATATAAGACTTTATTGAACTCTTGGTAATTTGATTCCTCAGAAAGGGCTAGAAGGCGTCCAGACAAATACTTCTTAAGCACCTTATCGTAATCCTGGATAATCTGGTTATCCAGCTGAGTGTGAGGTGGAAGGGTCTTCAATTCATCATACTTGTTTCCTTGTATTAGGTCTGCCAATTGTTTAAAGAACTTCACTGTCTCAACTGATAGGGACGTGGATGTTTGACTGCAGAATTCTGGAGTATCATCTGAACAAGGAGCTTGTTGTCTGTTGCTTATAGCAGAAGAAGCTTCCTGCGTTGAAGAGGAAAAAGGTAATAGATGAGGGAGGGGAGCAACAGCCAGCTATAACAAGAGCAATGTACATGTAAGATTGTTAATCACCTCAGAAATCTTAGGTTCCTTACGAATGTTTCTTTCACTGGAGGTACCATCATTTATAGGAAGCCTAAGATCCAGGCTCCAGCCTTTCTTAGATAGATTTGAGTTCCTAGACTTTTCGATAACTGAGGGCTTCAGGGCAGACCTCATGAACGTCTCTTTGCTACTTGAAAGAAGAAATTCTGTAGCTGATCCCAGGTAACCTGGATTGGAGCTGATATCCACACACTCGGTCTTGATAGGATAACTGAGAGTATGACAAGAAGAGTTCTGACTCTTAACGCTACATGATGATTAGAATAAGCAGCAACAGAACTTATGATTAGATGAATAATAGTGGACTGAGTGTTAAAGAAAACAGTTATTTAGATAACTGATGCAGGTTTTCTGAGAGTGACTGACTTCCATTTTATAACTGAATTATATATCATGATTTTGTTAACTGAATTAGAATACAAAACAAAGAAATAGATTTAAATATTCTTTTCAAATGGAAGGCCTTAGGTTTTATCGTGAGAAAACTGTCCAGGCTCCTAAACTTTCCTAGATAGGGCATCTTGATGTCCTAGCTTGAGCAGTCCGTAATCTATAAGCACCTTAAATCTCAAGACCGTTATGATGCTTTCGGGCAGAAATAAGGTATGAATGTGATGGATATGATATATCACAAGATTTTGCAAAAAGTTCTTGACTTAATTTAACTACTAAATTGCAATGTGACAAATCGAATAAAGTTGCAAATTAAAGACATGATATTTTCAATAGCTAGGAACCATAATATATGGAGCACATCAAGAAGGAAAGAGGTACACAATCAAGGTGAAAGATATACTTAGCAAAAAAAAGGTGAACGATATAAGCTATCTTACTTTGTAAACTCGTCCAACTCATCTAAGACCTTTCTCATTGCATGAAGAATTAATTTCTTCACCTGTATCACGAAAGCCCACAATAGCCAAATGTAAGACAGAAAAAGTAGATTTTATGTAATGATAAAGAGGAAAATGACGTCAAGCACACTTAGTGCCAGCTGTCCACGCATCGCACAGAAACAATGCATAAGAACATCACATTATTGATTCCTGGACAATGAATTAACTCTGCATCACCTCGCGTGCAATCTAAGATATCATCTGACACACACTCAACATTGGCCTTCACATGACGTGTGCACTCACCCTTCCCCATCAGAAAATAAAGAAGTCTTGATGGCTAGAAATAATTTAATCTCACAAATAGCTGGATGATAGAATTGCTATTGTAACGATGAAGAAAGCAAATATATTTGATAAATGAGGTAGATAGTTTACCTCTAACTTGTCTTCTTTGGCCCTATGGTTCTGGGGAAGGACACGTATTTCCTCTGATAAACGGATGCACTCGTCAACATTTTCAGGTGACACGAATCCCGTTGAAACTGTTATACATGACTATAAGGAATTGCAAAAAAATTAAAAAATGTTGAAAAGATTAGAGGTTTGGTATACAGGGAAACTATTAATGGTTACAAACCCACACCATGGATAAATAACATATTACATGCTGAGGAGCTCACACAAAGAAATTGACTGTTTCATGGGGATGGCTGGTGTCAATCATGATATAAGCATACACCATATGTTAAATTAAATAATACTATTATTTTTTAATTGACAATTTTCTTAAAGAGAAAACAATATCACAGCCCTTCTCTTATTTACCAACGTCATTTATAATTTTGAAATCAAGTCAGGCGAAGGAGGATTGATACACTATTATCACGCACGAAGAAAAAGTTTACAAGCAAATGTACGCTTAATGATCAAACATATGTTAGTTACAAGAAAAGGTGTTCTACAATTAAACTCACTTTTAAATTTCTAACTTGGCAAGGACAGCCAGCAGGAACAAAAACTGCATCTCCTAAATTTTGCACCACGGTCCATGGTTCAATTCCTAGAAGAGAGAGGTTGAAAGCAAACTATTATAAAGTTTTAAAGATTGATACACAAATCTACATTCGATACATGAAAACTTGCCATAATCCTTTTTAAGCCTTTTCTTATGCTCCGAGCTCAAGTAAAATGCTCTATCGTGAATGGGGTGAAAAACCTGTAAAAAAGGCATTTACATATGCTCATATATTTTAAACAGTAAGAACATCAAAAGTATCTAATAATTTACAATAGGAGTGTCCATGTTAACATTAGAGCCCATTATAACCTAGATGTCAATGAGGCTGTTGCTAATTATATTTATGGTGAGCTCAATTGCTAGGTATATGTTGCCGAATGTGGACAACACTACAATAAGGATGTAGTACATACCTCAAAAATACTAAAGATATAACAAGTAGGCATCTACAAGAAACAGAAAAAGTCCTCTTTAAAAACCCATTCTATGTGTTCACAAAAATACCCCTGCTATGCCAATGGTTTTGTTCTGACCTCAGATACCTTCCTGAGGTCAACCTCAGGGCCAGCAATCCAGTGAAAACTATACATGCATTTCTCTTGTTCTAATACCAAAAGGATTAAATAACATCACACTAGAATAAATTACTCCCCTATTACTCCCAGACTTTAGAAGGGTAAAAGAGGAAGCTTCAAGAAAGTCTACATAAAACCAAATATGCAAGCAATGGCATCAGTGAATAAATACCTCTAACATTGTCACGTGTGAGGGACAATAAGAATATTATAAGAGTACGGGCAAGCTCCATGCAGCACATCTCCCAATAAACATCTTTCATCAGTTGATAAAACTCCCATCCCCTTGATAGTGTGCGGTCTTAAAAGGAAACTGGATAGCTGAAATATTTTCTTGCAATTGAACCTCCTATTCTACCATCGCTATTCTAATAACTATATGTACTTTCTCACACAAAACCCTAAAAATTAAAAATATATATATATAATAATAGTAACTTCACAATTCCATGACAATCCAATACATCATGTCCAAGTGAGATGCAAACAAGAAGATAAAGCAAAGGAGAGCTTAAAGAATTTGTTTAAGATGCATCATCTATTAAAAAATCACCATAAACAAATTTGGAAGTACCTGCTGCACTGGCACACAATATATATGCCTAAACTCTTTGAAATGATTTGTGAGATATTCTCTCAACTTAGGAGCATCCTCCCTTCGGTAGATGTCCCAAAGAGCACCTCCATCGGCATTTTCTAATTCTTCAACATCATTACTTTCCATTTGCGCCTCCACTCCATCCGAGATCTGGCCATTCATATATAATTCTCTTTGATCTTGAACACGGTGCCTTTTTCTCAACTTATTAATCTTAGCAAGCTGTGAAGGAGTAACTGTCACTTCTTTAGCATGTGTCAACACATACACCTGTGACAGGACACATAATTATTGTAAGAGATGATCACTACAAATACTATTTTTACTGAGAGACTGACTCCCAAAATATGTGACAGGTGCACGAAAATATCTTCCTCAAGGAACACTTGATGCTAATGACTTTAGTGACCTATAAGTTTATGTGCATCGATGATAATATCCAACACTTTGTTAACATTATCCCGAAAAAAAACAAAATACAATAAATAGTTGAGGACTAATAAACAGAAGCTTGTTGAGGACTTTAAAGTATCACATACCGCATCTGACTCACAACAGTGGATCTTTGTTACAGAGTCTCCACGTCCTAGTTCCTGGGCAAAGCCATAAGAAACATACATCTTTGGCCCCAAATCTGGCGTCAAATAGTCATTCGGTAGCTTGACAGAAAGATTTAAGTAGCCACTACATGGATGTGTGTATTCTTTGAAGGGCAATGAAGTGATGTACTCAATGTCATGACGTGGTAAATGCTCTTCGAATAAACCAGACGAGGGCCAATCATTCAGCTTTAGCATTTGAGGCCAATTAGACTTGTCAAGTAGACCCTCCATATAGCCTTTAAAGAGCTTCTTTATATTTAGCTTCACCTACAAGACAAAGAAGAAATAATCAATATGTTCAGAAATTGAAAAATCAGTACATTTATACAGCTGTATGCAAACGTCTCTTTTGCATGCGCATGCTCTTTTTATGAGATGTAAGATGAAGTGATGAACATAACTGGCAAACCTCTGCTTCACCAAATAGCAATAAAATGATTTCAAATGTTTACTAATATTAAACAAGAACAAGATGAGTCTGAAACTATACATTTCACAGGGTTCAAATGGAAATAAATAATAAATATATGAATCAAGATGCACAGACTAGTATAAGTAACTAGAAATTTCACAACTATCTTTGGAAATATTTGTAATCAGGCAGTCACATTCAACTGGTTGGGGTTAGTTTCTTTAGTATTTCTTAGAATAGACAGTCTTGATTAATCAAAAAGTCAGAACCATAATAGTTGCTAATATTTCGAGTGCTGGAGAGCAACATTTCCAAATTAGCATACACCCGATGCCAGTGAGTTCTGTAATTAATGGCAGATTAAAAAAAACACAAATATGACCATAAATATGGGTACATTAGAATATAGAACTATGATCACCTCGCACCAATCGAAACAATTAAGAGCAATCACATCTACAGGCTGGGACTGCATCTCTTGGATTGCTCGTGACATGACCTCTGGTTCCCAGCTTAGACCATATGTAGTGTTGAGCACATTACTCACAATCACTGGTTCACCTTTTGACCAGTGGGCCTGAAAATGCTTCAAGTCCCCAGCTTGAATGTCCACAGCACTTGGAGAGTACAAGTAATTGTCATATGAGTTATCTCGAGAGGCAGCTTTTATAAATTTTTCTTTGGCAATGTTATCACAAGACAAGCTGGAGCAGGAGCACCATTGTTCAATATTCGGCATGTCCTTCAGCTTATAAAGTTCATACAACTCTTCAGCCTTTGCTAACATGTTTAAGACCCAATTGTCTGGCAAGACTTGCTTTAATACTAAAACTCCTTGACCACAACCACCCATACTCTCCGGGGGACAAAAAATGCTGCCATGCTCGTCGATTTTCCATTCAGATTCAGACTTCGCATGATACATAACTTCTGATTCAGCAGACATCCATGAAGTTCCGCTACTAGTAGATGATGGGGAAAAAGTTTTTTTACCATGCATATAAGCCATCCCGGGGTTTATATATTGCATAATGACTTTCTCCTGACTTCTGTGCAGAGAGCAATCACGCAATTCGCGGCAACAAATGAGGCAAAGATCATATAAGCAATTTGCACAGCTCCTATGGAAGTCAACAATAGAAGTTTTGCAGTTGTTGCTGCATTGGACATGTAAGGTAATTGAGTTAGTTGCGATACTAAGCAGATGAATGATCTCAAAAAGATATTTAAGAATCTAGAAACCCACCAATACAATCGGTCATCAACATCACAGTTTGCCACTTGCAGTTTAACCTCCGAAAGTGATAATCCTTAACATAACAAACATGGATCAGGAACCACTTATGATGGCATAAGTGGCTGGAGATAAACTGAACCAGCTTTAATAAACATAAACACTAAAGTTATCCGTTGACATCAGCGAGTAATAAATTTTGCTAGCAGTGTGCATGTAAAAATAATAATGTAGCAATGGAAACAACAAAGCTATTTTTGTGCTTTGACAATTTAATGATATTTCTCACCATGTTATCTGAAATTGCAGTGTAGGACTGTAGGTACAAGTATCTCTACGTTATCCAGTATACTATTGTTTTTCAGCCAAGTATGACCAGTACCTTGAATCTTCGCCTCCATCTCCCTTTCCCTGATTTGGTCCTCGTTAAACCGTCTCACAAAAGGGAGTAGTAGTTTTAGCAGATATTTCGAGTGGTGGAGTTTATCATCTTTAGTGAGATTGATTTCAAATCTTGTAGTGTCCTAGAACAACCCATGGAAATATGAGTGTAAATGATTACAATATTACATAAACATCACAAGTCCTACATACATTCACAATTAATCAACAACAAAAGTTAAGGTGCTAAGGAAACAAACATTTAACGGAAATTCTACACGCAAACAGCTTGTGCAATTACAGTTGTCTCGACAAACAGGACACGCCACAATAAAATCTTCCTCGTTCATCTGAGGATACCTGTCAAGCAAAGGAAGGGAAATGAAATTTTGAAAAAAGCATAAAACGAAATCACTATCCTCCCTTAACATAATAAACACAGCCTGCCAAATGATTTCAAAATTCTCAATTCTAAACGGATAACACTTATATGACTTCCTCATTTTCAGAGTAACTATAAGAACATTTATTTTTACACATAAAATTTCAACTCTACTGTAAAAAAACTCGCAAAGAAACAGGAGACAGACAGAACTACAATTTCCTCATTTCCAATTGCATCAAATGTAAGTCAGTACAACTTATGAAACCAAATTCAGAAACATAAACATTTAAACACACACTGAATAAGTTGTACTAGAAACACAATTTAGTACATATAAATAATCTACAAACACTTGCTATTGGCTTAAAAACAAAAACAACTCACCATAAGATATAATTTCATAAATCACACATGTAGTATTCACATCGCATATAAATTTACCAACAATTTATTAGTTTGTTACAAACACGAGAGAGAGAGAGAGAGAGAGAGAGAGAGAGAGAGAGAGAGAGAGAGAGAGAGAGAGAGAGAGAGAGAGAGAGAGAGAGAGAGAGAGATTACCATTGAGTAACACAACGGAGACAATAAGACCTCGTGTCACACTTGTTGCAATACAAAACACGGCCGTAACTAATCCGTTGACACTGATGACACCGTCTAGATTCACTACTACCTGATCTCCCCTGTTGATCACATACAAATCAAATCAAACATAATGACACATAGAAAATTAAACTACACACTGAAAACAGTACAATATCTGTAACAATGATATAAGGAGAATGATGAGGATACATACAGCAATTCCATAATATCTACGCTTAATTGAAGCTGCTGGTGAGCTATTCGAATCATAAACTACTCCTCCTCCATTTTTGAAGCTCGTGTAATTTCGTTTTGTCGGACTAGAATTCTCCATTATTACAGTCAATAGTACCTGAGTTTGTGAGCTCTGATCCCGAGATGAGACGTTTCACCTCCTACATATATACAGTACAGATTAAAGTGCTTTGTCCTAAATTAGACATACATATTTGTGTGCATGCCCAACGCGCACCTCATCTAAATTGTGGGACCTACCTATGGTGGTAGTTGCACGTCTTTGGAGAATGCATTAATGAATTGAAGCTCGTGTAATTTCGTTCATATTTGTGTGCAGCTATTACTCGATAAATTTTTATAAGTTATACACTTATTTAAATAAATTTACTTATAAGTTAGTTAAGAATTTGCTAAATTAAATTTTAAAAAATAATTATTAAATACAATGATTTCAACACTTACATTTTAAATTAAAAAAATATTTAAAAACACAAAGGTAAAAATATAAAATATTAAAAAATAAAGAAATCAAGTAATAAGTCAATAAGTTCAGGAAACCATTATTAAAATTCAACTTATCAACATATAAGTTATAAGTTGAGGTCATAAGTTGGGTCGGCAAATACCTCTCATAAGCTCTTATTAACTTATAATGTATAAATTAGGCCGGCTATAAACATGAAAATTGTCGGTGGTACAAAATGTGTTTCCAATTTCTTTTTAAATATATAGGACATTCGTTATAATAATAAATGAGTGTCTGCATTCATATCAACAATATCAATTAAAATATTTCAAATTGTCATATGAGTCAGTCATGTCATTTGCTAACAATTTTTTGAACCAAATTTTGTGTAACATATTTTGTCCTTTAAGACAATCAAATAAAATAAGTATGTATTATCATGTGTTCGTTTAATATATCTTAATATAAGTTATACATTATTTATATCGGATAATTGATAAGTAAATTGTATTTATAAGTTCAGTTAAATGTTTGATAAATTATAATTTAAAAAAATTTAAAAAAATTTATGAAAATTGTATAAAACATTTTATTCAAATATAATGAAATATTTAGTTGTTACATTAACGAATATATTTTCGTAAAAATTATGTTGAAGACCTATTTAAACTTAGAGAGAGAGAGAGAGAGAGAGAGAGAGAGAGAGAGAGAGAGAGAGAGAGAGAGAGAGAGAGAGAGAGAGAGAGAGAGAGAGAGAGAGAGAGAGAGAGAGAGAGAGAGAGAGATTCAAATTTCAATCGGAGAACGGTTCTTTTCAGCCATTTAGATCGGAGATTCGAGCGCATAGAAGGTGCTGCAAGGGTGAATGGATGGAGGAAGAGGGAGGTCAAGACTCAAGAATGGAGACAAAAAGGGCAAGCAGAAAACCTAGTGGCAGAATTATAAGATGGGATGTACGAAGATATCAAATCAGAAGTGCTGAATCTAAAGGGTTTATTTGAGAAGGAGGCCATATTAGCTTTAGAAGCAGGAAATAAAAATATTATGAGGTACGCCTACAATAGACTGTTAAAAATTAAAGGGTTACTAGAGGAGAAGAAGATAATGGAAATATTATAAGGAAATAGATAAGCTTTAGAAGGATGGATGACAATAGCAAACTCGCTCTGGGAGGGACCGATTGTAAAATTTAAGAATCTGAACAAGCAAGACTAGATACTAAGGATGGAAGAAGGGATGATGAATTTTATGAAGGTGCAGAGGGAATTAGTGGATACTAATGTCATGGCAATGGTATTGAATGGAAATAAGGAGGCACAAAGAATGGCTTTGAATCAGATCCATTACAATAGCCTACAAAGACGAACGCCATACAGAAAAGAAAGGGAATTTGAGGAGAATAAGCAAGGATGGCAGATAGTAACGACCAACAACTCTAGAAGGATTGAAGCCTTAAAGAAACGAGTTACTATTTTTGTGAATCAAATTCCTATTGAGACAAGGACCAATGAGATGTGGGAGTTCTTTACAAAAGCAGGTAAGATATTGGATATTATTTTGCCTAGGAAGAAAGATAAATTCAATACTAGATATGTGTTAAGAACTATGTTGTTTCTTGATGATAACTAGATTAACTTAGTGAAAATTGTATAAGTAAAAATGTAGCCTTCAACGGATAGCATGCTTTTGCAGTATCCGTAGAAGGGTAGTTTATCAACGGATAAGACTCAATGTAACATGCTTGTGTAATCCTGATGTACAATCCTGAGATGCAATCCTGATATGCAATCCTGAGGAACAATCCTGATGAACATTCCTGATATGCAATCCTGATATGCAATCCTGATGTGCAGTCCTGATGTGTATTCCTGATTTATAATCCTGATGTTGAAGTTGAAGTTTTTAGGCTGAATAAGCCATGTTGACTATTAATGGATATGTAGAATAGGGAGGCTAATTGTAAATAATCTATGCCTTATAATTTTACATAAGTGAAATTGACTATCTACGGATAGCAACATTAGCCTTCTACGGATGTGGACAATGTACTGTCTATGGATAGCAATACTAGTTGTCTACAGACGTGATCAAGACACTCTCAACGGATACAACTCAAATGACTTCTACGGATACTTTTAGGGTTGATACATTTGGAATGATGAAAACAAAATACTCAAGACAAGAATTTGATCATGATATCGAAGCTGATAGTCAGAAAGCTAAATCACAACATCTGATAATCAGAAAGCTAACTAGAAGGTACTTTATCTATCCAAGGTCTAAAAGCCACATCAAATGTATGGAAGATATTCTGTCATCAAGTTAGGAAGCAATTCAGAAGCAAGCCAACAGACGTCTAATCAAGCACCAAGTGTTTCCAGTGGTATGTTTGCCAAAATAACTCAGTAACGGTGAGTCAATAAGGATGAGAGATGTTTTATCCAAGGATGAAGCTATAGGTATCCGTTCTACAGATAAAGCTATGGAAATCTTATCTCATCTACGGATACAAACTGAAAGCATCTCATCTCATCTACGGATAGAAGCTGAGGACATCTTATATCATCAACGGACATCTATGGATAAAGCTGAAGATAGTTTATCTACAGATACAACTAAGGATGTCATGTTCTATCAATGGATACAGTTCAGGATATTACTTCTACTGATATTCTGAGATTGCTATTCTACGGATAAATGAAGAAGAATAGTAGTCTACGGATACAGAATTAATACGCCTACTAATATTCATCCCATTCAAGAAAAGCAAATCTATGTAAAGGAATCTTTTGAAGTTTTCTTTATTTAACAGGATTGAATGGAGGACAGTCTCATAGATCACAATTACACACCCGTGACTGAAAGATGATGGATAACGATGTAAAAGATGTATGGAATAGGGAGTCAAACTGTAAATATTCGAAGGCTCAAATTCCTATAAATGAAATGTGAAGTCATCCATTATCTTCTATGTCTCGAAGGATAAATAAGAGTTAAATTAGCTACCCAGAAGTTTATCTTCTAACTGGACGCAATGGAAAAACTTGATAAACATGAGGACCTATATGCAAAACTACATGTTCACTTATCTCAGCTGATAGTGACTTGACAGTCGGGTATTTAAGGAAAGGTCTTTTTCATGCAGATGTCACGAGGGCTTGGAAGCTAGGTCAATTTACATGAACTTAGTAATTCTTGAAGAAAGAAGCACATTGAACCATAAAGCACTCTTTGGGATTATTCAATTTTATCTGTGATGCCAGCCAAGGCATTTCCCAAATAGAGGAGCTTCAGAGTCGAACATGTGAACAAGCAAAACCAATAATGTAATATTTTATTATGTTGTAGGTTTTGATTGTAACATACAATTGATGTATATAAGACTGTATGGAGTAGCATAGAAGTGTGTGAAGAGAGCACCAAGCCAAAAGAAAGCACTTAGGCTCTCTTTCATCATCTGTGTAAGCAGCTAGAGTTTGTTGTAATACAAAACCAGAGAATTCTTCAATATACAACTCAGGTGGGCTTTTTCCGAGAAACCCACCTGAAAAGTTTAAAAAGTTTGTTTGTCTCCTGCATTTCTTTTTAACTTGAAGAATTTATTTTTGTTCAAAGCTTGACTGCATTTAGTTAATTTACAAACTCATATATTCATACTCGACAAGGTTAAAAAAGTTTTGTAAAATTAACTAGATTGTATTCAACCCCCCCCCCCTTCTACAATATAGGTTGCATTGTTCTGGGAATAACATATACACACTGTATTTTGTGAAAGGGACAGTTCAGACAGTGCACATGGGTTGACAGACTTCACAGAGCATGGAAACCAGCATTTCTGGTAAACTCACGAGAAGAATAAGCATTTTGTTTTGTCTAATCAAAAGTAGCATTTCTATAAAAGACAATCAGCCAAGAAGTGCAAGTTACCAACACATGGACCACTACTTAGAATGAAGAAACAAGGATCTTGAACAGATTTACTTTTTGTATTATTAACTGTTCGAAATATCTTGTAAACTTGGGATATATAACCAAGCGTAGCATTATTCTAGAACTAGAGAAATCAGTTAGGCAATTTAGAGAGCTCAAAGCAATATCCTTTGTAAATTGCTGAAGCTAGAATAGTGTGTATGCACCTGTGTGTTTATTCATAAATATCACAAAGATTTCTTCTAATAAAAATCTCTCAGGTGGATAAATCAATCCACCAGAATTTTTAATTCTTGTGTTATCTTATCTTGTTTGTTTTTCTGTTCTTGAATTTACTTTCATATCTTTTATGTCAAGAACTAAAGAATTTTCAAAGATTGTATTCAACCCCCCCTTCTACAATCTTGGTTCATTGTCTTGGAATAACAATTGGTATCAGAGCAAGCTTCTAACACACACGAAGTTTAAAGATCTAAAGACATCAGAATCATGGGTCAGAAGGATTATGGAGTTAAAATACCAGTTCTTGATAGAGAGAATTATTTTCACTGGAAAGTAAAAATGCGTCTACATCTAATGTCTATGGATGAAGGATATGTATAATGCATAGATCATGTCCCTCATGTACCAATGAAGCCAAACACCTCAATAACTCAAGAACCTGTAGGAGCTCCAAGCACCATTCCAAAGTTACCTTCAGAATGGACTTCTGAGGACAACATTGCAGTTCATAAAGATAAGAAGTGAAAAGTAAAGTGTCCTAAGTCCAATCATGTATGATGAGTTAGGAAGAACTTTCTGTAATCTATTTGATTTCGTTATATTAATAAAAGACTTTTTTGTTTTTATCACGGGCTTTATCTATTTAAGTGTTTAAATTAGATGATCCATAGTTTAGAGTAATGCTTTTAGAATTATAATTAGATTATAATAGTGAGATCTAAAAGATGATAAACCTAAACTTAAATAGTTCCTGATCATAGGATAACTAATTGGTAGTTAGTTAATCCGCAAAGATCGGTACATACTATGCTTGCTTCATTATGAAGGATGTCTGTTCTCATAGACATTTGTGTGATGACACTATAGCTAGTATGTATGTGCTTATTAGGAATAAGTTCACTGAACATGACTCGATCAGTTGAACAACTAATGGAGTTCACTCATGTGTGAGTAGTTGTTCATATAGTGATGGTTGTACAAGTGTCCTTAGACTTGAGATCATCATAGTCATCTTGTGCACACTGCACTATACTTTGGTTTAGCTCTTAGTCTTGAGGGACAATAATAAGTGCTCTTCTGGGTATAAGAATTTGTACACGAAGATAGTGAATGATCAATAAAGGATCTGCCCCTTTCAGTGAAGGAAGAGAATGTCCTATGTTATTCCATTTATGTTAGTTCAGGAATCTCTGGCCAGAGTGAATGAAATTAGAAAGAAGTTTCTAATTTGCATTAATCGGAACTAGGCATAGTGAATAGGAAAGCGTATGATTAAATTAGATAGGCTTGACACGAGATCCATGCCTTGTATTTAATCGGGACATTGTAGGGTAGAAGGAATTGATTGTACGGTAACTATTCACTGAATAGGTTCTTAGTATTCTAAGCAGTGAATTCATATTATCCGGATAGTCGCGATATGCTGAGAAGTATCCCTCACGATGTAGAATAAATATGATTAATTAATTTATCATATTTAATGAATTAAAAGAATTCATATAAATAATAATAAAATTGTTTTATTATTATTTGTTTCTACTACCGGCTTAATTTTGAACCTACAAAGTCACACCATAAAAGAGAATGATTTAATGGTGAAGGAATTAATTAACAATGGCTAGTCATTATTTATTTATGAAATAAATATTTGATAGCATTTTTTATAATCAATTAAATATGATTTAATTAATTATAAAATAATTAAGAAGTGTTCTTAATATTATTAATTAAGAATTTAATTTAAGAAATTAAATTAAGTGAGAGAATTATTTTCTAAAGAGTTTAGAAAAAGAATTAATGATTAAAAGAGTTTTAATTATTAATTAATTGATTAATAAGATTAATTGATTAAAGGGTCAATAATAATAATATTTTATAGGATAAAATTTCCGCTGAAAAATATGCATATAAATATACTATTATAGACCTCTTGCCAATAACCCTAATTTTTATAAGAAAGAAAAAGGGAGGCAACCCTAATCTCTCTCTCTCTCTCTCTCTCTCTCTCTCTCTCTCTCTCTCTCTCTCAGTTTTTCTTCTCTCATTCGATTCGTTCTCTTGGTGGATACTTGTGGAGTGCTTCACACTTGAGGAGCAGCTGCTAGAGTCTCTCTTCACCATCCTCCATCAATCCAAGGATCGCTTTTGTAAGGTACGAATCGAATCTATTGTTTTTCACGATTCGTATATGCTTTTATATGGGTTTTATTGTTCGATAAATTGTTACACATGCTTCCGCCATGCAATAAATCCCTTCATTGGTATCAGAGCTAGGTTGTATGCATATAGATTCGTGATAAAATTTCAGAATTTTTTATGCATGTTTGAATTTTTAAATTGATTTTATGATTTGGGGCTATATTGATTTAATTATGAATTAAATCGACAATCAATTTATAATAATTTTATTTCTACAGATCTGGGTTCGTCATATTTTTCTGGTAATTTAAATATTTTTTTTTGAAATTTTTTGAGCCCGGAAAGTATTTTTCTTGAATTATTTATGATTAATTCAGACTGGAAAAATAGTTTTCTGATTAATGATGTAATCTGACACGTGGCGCAATCTGATTGGTCCACGACGCTGACTATACGACATGTCAGCGATTGTGTCAGCAGTGACGTCATCAGTGACGTCAGCGGGTGTCAACAGGTGACGTCAACGTGACGTTATCAGATGACGTCAGCATGACGTCAGCAGTCTTGGTCAACAGTGACGCGAGCATGACATCATCAGATGACGTCAGCATGACGTTAGTAGTCTTGGTCAACAGTGACGTAAGATTAACGTTTATCAGTTTATGAATTACAAACACAAGTAGACACAAGAGTATTTCTCACAAAATAAATGTTTTATTTATTTTGCAATGGGTTGCTACATCCTCAAGAAAATGTTCGTTTTCTTGAGCTTCAGTTTCTCGAGTGATACTTAGAATGAATTGAGAGATAGTCTTAGTAAACTAATCCTATCTCTATCATCACGGGTTTGTGAAGCTGCTGTCATTTTCATGTGGCAGCTTCTTACAAATTGTCTACCCTTGAGCATTACCTAAATTTCTATACAAACAAGATTAACATTACTGGGAAAAGCAATCTAGATACATTCTATATTTGGCTAACACAATTCAGTAGATGTTGATTTGTCATACTCTTGAATTGGTGAGATTTGTCATGTGATCTCTCAAGCTTCGGTCGTAGTCTTGCAGACCTGATGCAGTATTGGGATACTGCAACACGCCTATTTCTTGAACATCCAAACTGTCACATGTTTGACTGGGTAGAACCCCAATATCAGTATTATCCCTTCATGACAGTATCCTGATGGCTAAGCTTGTTGTCACAGGAATGCGTTTTTGGTGACAGTAAGAAATCCCCGCATAAGGTACTGTCAGGATTTCCAAGCTTGCTGTCAGGCTAAGGTAAAGTTGTTGTCAGAGGGCTTCCGCCAATGTTGCTATCAGAGTGAATGTATTGTCGTGACTTGCAACATGCTGTCTTCTCGTAACCTTATTGTCAATGTTGTGACAGTAACATTTATTCTTGCTGTCCATCTTGAGCACTTCTTGAAGCTTGAACAAATAAATGAACTTCTACCAAGATGTACTAGAATCTTATTTGCAATAAACAAAATAGTTACAAAGACATACTCTGGCTGTGACAGTATGTTCATACTTAATAAAATTAAGTATTTAAAATATCTAGTTAAGTTGTCTCATAGCTATCACCCATAAATCCTAACAGTAGCCTTGTCGCAAAAACTTACTGTCATCGTTAAGTACATTAATGACAATATCTTTTAAGACTCTTGACAGAATGTTCATTACTGCTCTAAAGAAACTAACTGTCGGGCCAATCTGTGACAACTACTTTTCTTGATGACAGTAACTCTTGCGGAAGAACAATTTACTGTTAAGAATTTTAATAGATTCTTTCAGTAATTTACTTAACTCAATAAACATCAGTTACACATAGTCAATTAAATCAAGAATTCATATTCATGCACATGAGATTGATTAGACAACAAACACAGATACAAAACACTTAAATAATAGACATTAACCAAAATAGGACCAGTTTTATTAATAAAATCATCTTAACAAATGAGAATTACAAATTATGATTTCATGATTTTATTAACTAATCATAAAACTTCTAAACGAGTTTCTTCTTCAGTGCTTTCTTCCTGCTTGAGGAGCACTTGAAGTTCTTCTTCCTGCACTTGCCACTTAGCCTCTTTTGTGGCCTTGACAACAACCTCTTTCTCTTCTTCCTCATCGAGGATGTTATCCAACTGATCTAATAGTGTTTACACAACTTCTTAGTGTGGAGAACCACACTGAATCTTGGGTATGTACTCGATTCCTACTTTATTTTCCATTTTACCCTTTTCTGATTGTGAAAACTAATATGACCTAGTGTTCATTTTATAGGCATATTATGTGAATAGTAAGGTAAACATTCAACAGTTTGGAATACCCATTCAACTACCACAGATAACAATTAAGAGTCATGTCCTCCACTAATCAAACAATTAACACCCAGACAGCCAAACAATGCAAGACCTTTGACCAATATCTCTAACTATGAGGTTATTCAAGTTAATGATACACAAAGTCTAACAAACAACAATACGACTAGCACATTTATCAAGTATAGCAACGCCATAGCAAACATGTTGTCTAAAAGAATAAAGACTATGTGGACATTAACTTCTCATGACAACAACTTGGAGGTTATTGTCACAAGCTGCATTCAGAAATTGAAAATGTAAAACTAGTAAGTTAACATACCAGATTAAGCATTCCCAATTCACTTACCAACCTGTTAAAGGTGGCTTCATCCAATGGTTTAGTGAATATGTCTGCAAGTTGCTTCTCTGTTTGGACATAGATCAGTTTCATAGTTCCTCTTTCAACATGCTCTCTTATGAAGTGATGTCTGATATCAATGTGCTTTGTCCTAGAGTGTTGAACAGGATTGTCTGAGATAGCTATGACACTAGTGTTGTCACAATAGATAGGGATGTTGTTCAACACTAGTCCATAATCCAAAAGCTAATTCTTCATCCACAGAATTTGTGCACAGCAACTTCCAGCTGCAATGTATTCAGCTTCTGCAGTTGATGTAGAGACTGAATGTTGCTTCTTGCTAAAGCATGACACCAACCTTCCACCAAGAAATTGACAGCTACCTGTAGTTCTTTTCCTGTCAATTCTACATCCAGCATAAACTGAATCAGAGTACCCAACTAGCTCAAATCCAGTATCTAAAGGGCTAGATTAGGTGTAGTAACCTGAATTTTCAGGGTTTATTAATATTATTATTTAAATATTTTATTGTTTTTCTCAAAGAGGAGGAATGGAATTATGTGTATATTTTATTTAAAATTTTTGTGAAAGCTGATTATTTTATCGACATTGTCAAATTGAGTTTGTTCTAGAATTTTGAGGATCGAATCGGTATTTTAGTTGCGCCAAAATTTTATCCGATATTCTATTCGGATTCAAAGTTTTATTTTGTTTAAATTATAAAAGTATTCAAAAAGTTAGTATTTTTACATTTTTGGAAGAGTTAGAATATTTGGAAATTTTTGATATCAAAGGGGTATTTTATTATTACCAAAATTTTACCCGGTATCTTATATGTGCCCCATTGGTATTTGTGTGAGTTATAAAAGTATTCACAAATTCAATATTTTTACATGTAAAATCCGGGCTTTATAAAAATTTTGTGTATAATTATTTCAATTTTTAGAGTAAATAATTTTTTTAATATTTATCCGCTAATTGAGTGGAAGTTAAAATTTCGTGCTAAAAATATTTTAGTGATTGAGAATTATTTTTATATTATCGAGTATTTTTTTAGAATAATCTTCGTTCGTTAAAGATCGTTCAGTACAGGATTATTTGGTGTTAGGTGGGGTCATTACCTACGCCCCACCTAACCTTATCATTTAACCTTGTCCTAATCCTAATTCTAATTAACTCCTTATATATAATAAGCGTAAGTGAGATCTTATCCAAAACTTTGGTCGGTCACTGTACTACCAAAAGTATATGATCCGTTGGATTATAAAACTATAAATATTCAAATAGATGAGGACCGTTAGATATAATATTAAAAATTGTATTTGATTAATAATAGGATGGTATTTAAATACTAAAAGGTGTATTTTGATAATTTAAACCGATTATAAATAGGTTTTCTATATTGAATAGAAATCTTTATGTAAAAAATCGTAATTATCTTTTCTATTTGGTTTATGGATAGTTCCAGTTAGATAATAATTATTAAACCATCATTAAATTAAAGATAATTTTGTTAGCTTCGCGTGGGCTGTAAAATTGTTAAAATCTGTTGTCTAAAACTCAAGATAGAGCCCAAACAGTAAAGTGATTATCTAAATTTTAATATATTTTTTTTAATTTAAACCATTTATAAATAGGTTTTCTATATTGAATAAAAATCTTTATGTAAAAAATCGTAATTATCTTTTCTCTTTAGTTTATGGATAGTTTCAGTTAGATAATAATTATTAAACCATCATTAAATTAAAGATAATTTCGTTAGCTTC
The DNA here is from genome assembly GCA_030848705.1 of Heracleum sosnowskyi. Taxonomy (NCBI): domain Eukaryota; kingdom Viridiplantae; phylum Streptophyta; class Magnoliopsida; order Apiales; family Apiaceae; genus Heracleum; species Heracleum sosnowskyi. Next base: position 61,567,377 of record CM061235.1, read on the forward strand.
GCGTGGGCTGTAAAATTGTTAAAATCTGTTGTCTAAAACTCAAGATAGAGCCCAAACAGTAAAGTGATTATCTAAATTTTAATAATTTTTTTTATTATTGTAGCACCAATTTAATTTTTTTCCTAATTCTTTTAAATTTATAAATTCTATGTTTATTTCAATAAAATATTAAAAACAATTTAAGAAAAAATTAAAATCGATCTGGTCCGTGTACGACCACTATAAGACCAAATTAATTATTACAGTTAGATCTTAAATAGATCGATTAAAATTGTTAGATCTAATATTAAAAAGTGTATCTGATTAATAATAGAATTATATTTAAATACTAAAAAGTGTATTTTGATAATTTAAAATTTTTCTATGTAAAAATTCTTAAATATCTTTTTTCTTTAATTTATGTATAGTTCGAGTTATATAATAATTGTTAAACCAAATATCAGATAACAATTCATATCGATTACAATATTAAAAATTATCAATATAATGCTCATGTATATCATATAACAATGATACATGTGGACCCTGCGTTATAAGAGACTTAGGAGAACTCATGTACATGAATAAATTTAAACATTTTTTTTCTGAAGGAACAGAACAATTTGATTAATCCAAATTATAATTATATTATTTTACATATAACAAACATAAAAGGATAATATCAAAATATTATTAAAATATTGAGGGTTTCATATTCATAAACAATAATTTTGAATATAATACTTAACCATCTTTTCTTTTCAGTTTATGGGTAGGTCACTGGTCAAGTTAGATAATAATTATTAAATCATCATTAAATTAAAGATAATTTCGTTAGTTTCACATGGGTTGTAAAATCGTCAAAATTCAATTTCTAAAACTCAGGATAGAACCCAAATGGTAAAGTGAGTATCTAAATTTTAATAAATATTTTTTTATAATTGTAGCACCAATTTATTTATTTTTTCACTAATTCTTTTAAATATAGAAATTTTATCTTTCTTTCAATAAAGTATTAAAATAAATTAAGAAAAAATTCAAATCGATAAAGACTATAATAATATGATAATAAAATTTTATATAATCATAACATAATTTTTATATTGTTTAATAATTTTAAAGTAATAATGTATTTTAAAATTTTATATACACTATAAGTAAAACCGAAACATTAAAAGTAAAAGCAGTTAGTAAGATACTTATATCAGTATGTACTTGATATCCTTATTATATTAAACTCTTTTATATAATAAGCATAATAGGGATTTATCCAAAATTTTGATCATGACAACCAAATTAATAAGAACTATTAGATCTTAACTAGATAAATGAAAATCGTTTGATCAAATATTAAAAAAGTGTATTTTATTTATAGGAAATGTTAACCACAGCCCTTAGGGTTGTTTTTAAGCATTAAATTCTTTTAACTTTTCCATGTTTAAGTATTTAATATAACTCAAACTTTCCAATAATAAAAATATTGATTGCCATATTTTCAAGAAATTGATTGCACTAATGAAAATGATTTTAAAGAAAAATGTATTTATGGAAATCAAATTAGTGTGTTTATGACAACTTACATATAATTTTGGAAATTTTAATACTCTTAACCATAACCCTAAGGGATGTTGTTAACATTACCCTTTATTTATAATAGGATTATATTTAAATTCTAAAAAGTGTATTTTGATAATTTAAACCAAATATACCAAATATAAATAAGTTTTCTATATTGAATAGAATTCTCCATGTAAAACATTCATGACTTTCTTTTCTCTTCCATGGACAATTCCAGTTAGATAAAAATTGTTAAACCATCTTTTAATTAAAAATAATTTAATTATCTTCACGTTGGGTGTAAAATCGTCAAAATCTGATTTTTAAAACACAAGATAAAGCCCAAATCGGTAAAATGGGTATTTAAATTCTAATAATGATTATTATGTCATCATTATTTTAACGCCAATTTAATTACTTTTTTCTAACTATTTTAAATTTAGAAATCTATGTTCAAAAATTAAAATCAATCTAAGAAAAATTCAAATCAACAAAGAATATAATAATACGAGGATAAAATTTTATAAAATTGTGTATATTTTTTATCCTATTTTATTAAGTTATAGATCATAACTAATCAAATATAATTTATTATTAAATAATAAATTATACGCAAATGGTGATTTTGTTTTATAAGCACTCATAGAGACCTAATTTCATTGTTTCATTGTTAGCAGGACTATATTCATATTAAAAAAAACCGTATTTTGAAATTGTAGACTCAGCTACAGAACAGACCTAACTTTTTTATCCTATATACATTGTAAATTATTAAATTCGAAACTTTAAAAGTTTGTTAATCAATTAGTATAGTACTTTTCTGAAAAATCGTACTTTACAAAAAATATTATCAAATAACCTATGTTTGAAAGAAAAAAAATTCAAAAAAAAAAATTCAAAAAAAAACCTGTAAATTTTAATATGTTGTTGGTAGATTCAAATCTTAGATCATTCTACATGATAATTTTACTGTTATATGTAACGTTTCTCAACAATTTAATTTGAAAGATCCAACGATTATGAATTGAGTGATCAAACAAAGCGACCACACTTATCAGAAAGCTTTCATTGTTTAGTTTTTAATATAATAACATAGATATTTACGGGATATACTATAAAAAAATTGAATTTTATACAGAATTTTGATCGTCACGGTGTACTACTTTAAAAGAAAAACTATTACAAAAAAATATATTTTAGTTGATAATTTATTTTCTCAAAAGTTCAAAGTTCCTGCATCATTAACATATTACAAAAAAGAGTATATTATATTTTAGCAATAAATATTTAAAAAAATTAAAAATTATAAATATTATAAATATTAAAAAAAATTAATGATGTTATCCTGGTAATTTGGTCCTAAATATCGCCAAAACATTCTCAACCGTTAGATCCAATACTTTTAAAAATAGATGATCAAGATTATATCATATAAAAAGAAATTATTATCTAAAAATGATATAAGTTAAAAGATATTATATTAGGATTGGATTTTCCAAAAAGTTAAAATATAAAAATAGTTGCAATTAAATAAGGAAACCCATTTATAACCAAAATAATAAAAATCGTTTAATCTTAAATAGATAGGTGAAAACCGTTAGATTTAACATTAAAACATGTATTTGGTTAATAAATGTTATTCTAATAATCTAAACTACATATAAGTTAAGTAGATTTCCTAAATCGAATAGAATTCTCAACATTAAATTTCGTCACTTTATTCTCTTTTTAGTTTTAGAATAGTTTTTAATTGAAAAAGAGATATTAAACCACAACTAAATTAAAGATTATTTTGTGAATTTCATGTGAACCGTAAAATTGGCCAAATCTAATTTTTATAACTCAATATAAACAAATATTAAATTGATCGTGTAAAATATAATAAATATCAAAACTTTAACTATAATTTTTTTTGGCTAAATCTTTTTTAACAATAATTTAATCATGTAAACTAATAACTTTTAAATATTAAAATATTCATAAATAAATATAATTATAAATATTAAAAAACAATCGTGTTTTGCATCGTAATAAAAATATAATTATAAACAGAAAAATTATAAATAAAATTTAAGTAACCGTGCATCGCACGGGCTATAAGCTAGTAAATTGAATATACACAGACTATACAACACACGCAAAAACACAAAAAGGAAAATAGAGACCACTGCCCCCTGTTTTTTTTCACGCACGCGTCAACCCCCCCCCCCCCCCCCCCCCCCCCGCGCCTCCCTCCCTCCGGTTTTCTTCTCTGGCCGCCACCGCGCCACAGCCGCGCACAGCCACCATATCTGTCCATTTTTCTTTCCGTTTTTGGAAGCCGCCAACCCCATCACCGCAGTAGCTCCGAATTAAGGCTGAATTGTGATTTATTGTGGGTATAAAATTCGAACTCATAGTTGTTATTAGTTCGTTTTTTTATACATATATGGTGATGTTCGGAATTAGTTATACAAATTCGAATTATAGTTTGCAATTTTAGTGTTTAATTTAATTTTGTTTTAGTTTAAAAATGCGAATGTTACATTTTCGGGAGTATAATTTTGGGAGATCAATAGATGTTATAGTTATAACTTTCGGAGTTTAATTTTGAGGTTTGATGGGTAATCTTGAGTTTATATAATTGTATTTCAACAATTGTGTTAAGTGTTAATTTTCAGAATTCGTATCGTCGGAATACAGAAGGGATAAAAGGCCGCATGACGATGAAGACGGGTCTTCGGACTCCGAGTCGCATCCTAGACGAACACGCTCCAAAACTACGATAACGATGACTGATTCTGAGGAGGAAGATGACTCGCATGTGCGAGATCGTATAAGGCGAATGGAAAAAGCCATGTTTGGAGAACGGAAAGTCAGTCATGAACCTATTGTTTCTGAAGAAATTGAGCAGTATCGACCTCCGTCAGGGGGGCAATTTCCGAAAATGAACGAGTTTAATGGAAAAGGAGACCCAGAAGATCACTGCGAAAAATATGAGTCTTTAATGACGGGTATGGGACATTGTGACATCATGTTATGCAAGATGTTCAAAACTTACCTAAAGGGACCAGCAACGATGTGGTATCGTTCGCAAAGACCCCGATCGGTGCACTCGTATGAACAGTTGAAAAGAAGATTCTTGAGGCACTACTCCCACCTGTGCCGGAGGGAGAAAGACACTGAAGCACTGATTCATTGTCGTCAGAGACCGAACGAAGAGCTGGGAGATTACCTAGCCCGGTTTAAGGAAGAAGCAGGGATGGTCACTAACCTAGACAAAGTAAAGGCTGCAGGGTTTCTAGCTGCTGGATTGGACCCCGTAAAAGGTAAAAAACTTCGGTCCTCTCTTTATGATATTCCCCCTAAATCTTTAAATGATATATATGTAAAAGGAGAAGCTATCCGAAGAAAGCTGGAATCTATTGGGGGATATAAGGAGAGTCGCAGGAATGAAGGCTCTGGGAGAGACGACCGAAGGGGTCGAGGAGATATCAAAAGCAGATTGACAGATAACAGGCCCGACCGAGGGGCAGAAAGGAGGAGAGATAGAGATAGTACAGTGTTCACCCCGTTGAACGCACCTATCTCGAAGATTCTCCACGAGATAAAGGGGAAGCCGGGATTCGTCCGGCCAGCAAGAATGAAAACCCCAGATTACAAGAAGAACGGGGATAAGTATTGCGAATACCATAAGGATAAGGGGCATAACACAGATGAGTGCTACCATTTGAAGAAGCTTATTGAAAAAATGGTAAAGAAGGGAGATTTGGAACATTACAAAGGCGATCTGAGGGACAAGTTAGAACCCAAGGAACCTAGAAGAGAAAAAGGGCCTGAAAGGGAAGAAAAATACAGAGGTGAAGTTCGAACTATCTCAGGGGGCACGGTTTTAGAACGGTGCAGTAAGACCGCCCGAAAGAAATATGCCCGACAGGTCTACAATTTGTATCAGACCAATCCGGCCAGGCAGCCCCTGCCTATCACCTTCACAGAAGATGATTTTGAAGACGTGATATGGCCGCACGAAGATCCACTCATCATAAATCCCGTTATAGGGGAAAACAAAATCTGGAGAGTTCTAGTGGATGGTGGTAGTTCGGTCAATATCTTATATCACAGAACGTACTGCAAGATGAACTTAGGGGGCGAGCAGTTGGAGCCGTGTCATGAGGCACCCCTGTACGGCTTCGGGAATCAGCCCGTACCAATCGAAGGGACGATTACCCTACCCATTTTGTTGGGCAAAGCTCCTTACACCTTGGAAAAGGAGGCCAAGTTCTACGTGGTGAAAGTGGATAGTCCGTACAACGGAATCCTAGGAAGGCCGATACTCGGTGCTTTCCAGGCGGTAGCTTCTATCCCCCATCTGAAGTTGAAATTTCCAACAGAAAATGGTGTAGGAGAAATGAGAGGGGATCAGAAGGCTGCTCGAATCATCATGTTAGAGGATATAGAGAAGGATAAAGATGTCGAGATGACTGAAGGTGGGAAAAGAAAGAGAAACGAAGACGAAGGAAGCGGTCGTCAGATGATGAACATCGAATTAGAAAAATTCGGAGCTGATTTGTCAAACCCTATTGCTGAACCGGCAACAGAAACAGAGGAGGTAGAACTGTACGTCGGGCAATCGGGCAAAATGATCCAGATAGGCAAAAACATGGAGCCTGAATTAAAGAAAAAAGTGATTGAAGTGATCAGACAGTACCACGATGTGTTCGCATGGGGACCGGAGGACATGCCAGGTTTAGACCCTTCGGTGGCAAAACATTGCCTTAGCGTTAACCCCGATGCAAAGCCGGTTAAGCAGAAGAAGAGGAATTTCGCCATGGAAAGGCAACAAGTAATCCAGGCCGAAGTAGAAAAATTGCTGGAAGCTAGATTCATTGAAGAAATTGAGTATCCAGACTGGTTGGCAAATGTGGTGGTAGTCAAGAAGTCGAACAACAAATGGAGAATGTGTGTCGACTATACCGACCTGAACAAGGCCTGTCCGAAGGATCACTATCCTCTACCTAATATTGATCAGTTGATAGATGCAACCTCAGGCCACCAGGTGCTTAGCTTTTTAGATGCTTTTTCCGGGTATCACCAAATTGCAATGAATGCCGAGGATATTCCAAAGACAGCATTCATCACCCCCAAAGGTACATATGCATACATCAAGATGCCCTTCGGGCTGAAGAATGCAGGGGCAACCTTCCAGAAAATGATCAACAAAGTTTTCAAGCAGCAGATCGGTCGGAACATGGAATGCTATGTGGACGATATGATCGTGAAATCCATGTTTAAAGACCATGCAGAGGACCTGAAAGAGTGTTTTGAAACACTCAGGAGAAATAATATGAAAATTAATCCAAGCAAGGGCACGTTCGGGGTTGCCAGTGGCAAGTTTCTGGGGTACATGGTAAGTGCCAGAGGGATAGAAGCCAATCCCGAGAAGATCAAGGCAGTGATTGATATGGAGGCGCCGAAGACGATCAGGGACATTCAGAAACTAACTGGGCGATTGGCAGCCCTGAGAAGGTTCATTTCCCGATCGGCCGAGAAAGCTCTACCGTTCTTTGAAGTTCTCCGGGGGTCCAAAAATTTTGAATGGGGATCGGACTGTCAGAAGGCATTTGAAGAAGTTAAAGAATATCTGGTCAAGGCACCACTCCTAATGAGGCCCGACCCCAAAGAGACACTGCAACTCTACTTAGCAGTGAGTGACCGAACACTAGGGGCTGTGTTAGTCAAGGAATACGAAAAGAATCAACACCCAGTGTTCTATGTCTCACACATACTCAAGGACGCGGAAACAAGATACCCCAATGCCGAAAAGTTCGCCTTTGGATTGGTGGTGGCATCAAGGAAACTACGCCATTATTTTCAAGGAAGAACTGTGCAAGTGGTTACCGATCAGCCCCTGAAAAAGATCCTTCAAAGACCGGAAGCTTCGGGCAGAGTTGTGGCTTGGTCAGTAGAGTTGGGAGAATATGACTTAGAATTTGTGCCCAGAACTGCGATCAAAGCTCAAGCACTGGCCGACTTCTTGGTAGAATGTTCTTTCTCAGGACCGAAGGACTTGGCGCCTGAGGAACAGCTCATTCAGTCACCCGGGAAATGGAAGCTTTTTGTAGACGGTTCGGTCACAAAAACGAAGTATGGGGCCGGTATGATCCTGATCAGCCCAGATGGTTTTGAGATTTGTCAGGCTATCAGGTTCACTTTCCCCTTGACTAACAATGAGGCTGAATATGAAGCATTACTAGCAGGGCTCTCCTTGGCACGGAGCCTAGAGGTAAAACATGTAAGGGTATTTAGTGATTCCATGTTAGTGGTGAAGCAATTCTCTGGGGAGTATGGTCAAAAAGATCCCCGAACGAAGGCATACACGGCCAAGGTACGTGAAAATTCACTTCATTTTGAGTCGTTTGAATTAAGCCAGGTAGCCAGAGAAAACAACAGCAGGGCGGATGCGTTGTCTAGGCTTGCCTCGGCAGAGACCCAGAACCTGATGGGGTCGATATATCTGACCGAAGTAAAGGTTCCCTCGATCGACAAAAAGCAGTGCATGGAAATACATCAAGGAATCAATTGGATGACCCCCCATCAGAGCCTTCCTGGAGAAAGGGATATTGCCATTAGAAAAAAAAGAAGCCCAAAAGGTGAAATATCGTTCAGCTAGCTACGCCTTAGTAGGGGGACAATTGTTCAGACGATCGGCTACACAACCCCTCCTCAAATGTCTGGACCCCGAAGATCAAAGGTTAGCATTGGAAACAGTGCACGAAGGAATTTGTGGAGAGCATTTGGCGGGACGATCACTAGCCTTCAAAATTCTCAGGCAAGGATTCTTTTGGCCGACCGTAAGGGAAGACGCCAAGAACTACTCGAAGAAGTGCAAGCAATGCCAGCTGTTCAGTACTGTGCCGAAACAACCCCCAGAAGAGATGTCATCGGTCCTCAGTCCCATCCCCTTTGCCATGTGGGCTGTGGACATTGTGGGAATCCTACCCACCAGTACCAAGCAGGCCAAGTATTGTATCGTGGCCATTGACTACATGACTAAATGGGCAGAAGCCCGACCCTTGTCGACTATAACTGAAGAAGCAGCCAAAAAGTTCATGCTAGAACAGGTAATCCTAAGGTTCGGTATCCCGATGATCTGCGTATCAGATAATGGAACTCAATTCATCGGCAGTAAGTTCAGGAAGTTTCTGGCTAAATTTGGAATACAACAGAAGTTTAGTTCAGTCGGTCACCCGCAGGGAAATGGAGCCATTGAAGCGGCAAACAAGATTATCTTTGATGGTATAAAGAAGCGGCTCGGAGATTCTAAAGGTATGTGGGCTGAAGAGTTACCTTATGTTCTTTGGGCTTACCGAACAACTCCCAGGTCCTCGACCGGGGAAACCCCATTTAGATTGGCTTTTGGGACAGATGCATTGATGCCAGCCGAAGTTGGAATGGAATCATACCGAACGCAGGTATTCAATGTGGAAAGCAATGAGTTCGGCCTGCGAGCTAATGTAGACATGGTAGTCGAAGAAAGAGAAGCAGCCCATCAGCGAAATGTCCGATACCAGCTTCAGGCAGCTCAGTACTACGATGCTGGTATAAAGAAAAGATCATTCCAAGTTGGAGATCTCGTCCTCAGAGAGCTAGCAACATCCATGCCGACCAAGCAAGGAAAGCTGATGCCCAATTGGGAAGGCCCCTACACTGTGGTCGAAGTGGTCCGACCAGGGACATACAAACTATCCACAATGGACGGCTCCAGCATAAAAAACACTTGGCATGCTTCACGCCTCCGTAGGTTCTACCAGTAAGCCTATCGAAAATCTTCGTTATTTTATGGTTTTGCTTTAAGACAACTTCGATTCAGCAGATTTTACTTCAGTATGAATAAAAACAGAAAGTTTATTTCCAACCTTGTTTACTCGAATTCCTTTATACCAACTTAAGCATATTTACTTCAGCATATTCATTTTAAACACAATGGATAGTAAAGGCAAAATTTGAATAGAATAAACGTAGGAGCTATGCTAGCACGAAAATTCCAAGCCCATACTTCAGGGCATTCGAAAGGAAATTATGAGCTTGCAATTTCCGATTAATATCCTTAATATTTTAAGATATATGTTCACTTTCTCAAAATATCAAAGGGACAAGCTGGCCGAAGAGGTATGACGAATGGACGTTCATCCCAAAGGCAAACCTCAACAAAAAACACTAAGGCAAAACACAAAGCCGAAGAGGTGTCACAAATAAAAAACACTAAGGCAAAGCATTAAGCCGAAGAGGTGTTACAAAGAAAAATACCAAGGCAAAACATTAAGCCGAAGAAGTATTGTAAAGAAAAGGCCAAGGCAATCAAATAAGACCTAGAGCAACTACGATCGAAAGCCACATACAAAACGTGAATGAAAATTTACGTAAAGGCATGATAGATCACAAAAATTAAAATAAAGATAAGCCCGAAGGCAAAAGTTGAAACAGACCCGAAGGCCAAATGTTAAATTACAAGAATAATAAAGAAGAGGCTAAAGCTAATCGGACATCTCCGACTCAGGGTCCGAGCTAACGACGGGAGGGACGTCAGGCTCCTCAGGACGCCCGATGGGATCTTCCATACCCTCCTCCAAGAGAAGCTTATGGTCGAACCCAGCAGCGTGAGCCTTGCGGATCACCTCCTCGAAGCCAGCCATAAAACCCCTGTCTTCAGACAGCAGAACAAGCTTCTGGGCTTTCTTCTCGGCTTTCTTGGAGGCCCTCAAATTGGACTTGACCCGGTTGAGACGAACAAAGGCAGCATCAAGGTCGACCTTGACGCCATCTCGATCAGCCACCACCTGAGTTAGCCTCTGCTGCAAAGAGACCACCTCTTTCTGCAAACAGTCAAGCTGTGCCTCAGCAGCCTCCGCTCTCTCCTCGGTCAGCTTTAGCCCGCGCAGCTGTCCGTCCAAGTCTTTCATTTTCTGCTCCACAGCAGCAGCCCAAGGAACAACCTGAAAGGAATAAAAGAATAAGAAAGAAACCAACTTATCAACGAAAACTGCTAAGTACAAGGTGGAGAACACTTACTGAAGCTACGTGCCCGATCAACTCTGAGCAGGCACCCAGGCCATCAGTGTTGTCATACACCGGACGATCCTGAGGAAGGATGAACGCCCGACACAGATCAACGCCAATCTCCTTGGCCGCAGTGGGAGCTGGAGTGCCAAAACTGTCCGTGGTCATGATAGACCATTCCGGTCGGTAGGTCAAAATAGCCTCCCCATCCGCGCTGCGAGGACGCTTCTGTGCAGAGGACTGACCGATGTTGGATATGTCGAGGATCTCCACATCCTCAATAGTGGTATCAATGATGTTTTCCTCAGCTACGACCGACCGAGACCCAGCTTGGTCATTAAGGGCCGGCCCGGTAGGAGAATCAGAGATATTCTCGGCACTCTTCTTCTTGGCTAACTCAGCGAGCTTTAGGGCATTCTTGACTTGAGCCCTTTTAAGCATTTCCGATCGAGAAGACACTGCAACAAGAAAAATGTGTGTCAGTAAACAGCATAAATCAGCGATGCATAATCAAAAAGGACGAAGAAAGCAAATAGGAAGACAGTCTAATATGTTACCGGTACCCCATAGCGCACGAAGCCAAGTTTTGTCTCTGCTAACGGCTAACGAGATACGGTTTGGTTCCTGGGGGCGGCAAAGCCGGGCATAATCTGCCCTATCCTCGTCATTCAGTTCAGGAGCCGTGATGAGGGCAGGATCGATTTCTCGCCATACCGAATACTTCCTCAACTTATGACCACTGATATAGAACCAATGGTCGTGGGTGCCCCTATTACTGGAATTGGTGACGCCCCATTCTGGTCGGCCAGTCCTACGAGATAGCTGGTAGAACCCAACGCTCTTCCCGTTCTTTCGGAAGTCGAAATGATGTAACAGAAGGGACAAACGAGGCCTTACTCCCGCCTTCAAACATCTGTCTTGGAAAGTGTTTATGTGAATGAAGGTGTTAGGGTCTAGCTGGCCTAAGGCTACGGAGGTGTCCCTTAAAAGCATCTTCAGAACGGGAAGGAGGGGTAGGCGGAGCCCGCAGAAAAATGCTCGTTCAGACACACCCAAAGCGACCCCCCCCAAACACCTCGTCTACGGCCGGGGTGTGGTAAATCAGGTCGGTCTCATCTGCTGCCCATGTTCGGAAAAGAGAGCTTCCGATGTCGTATTTCTCCGCCATCTTGTGGACTTCGGCCTCCGTCATCACGGAATTGAGATTGGCCGAAGCGAACCGCGAAGCACCGAAGTGCGCCATAGCCGAATAGAATGGTCCGTATTCTACGGGTTGATCCATAACCTGCAGAGAATGAAAAGGAAGGAGGTTAGCCTTGTACTCGGGGGAAGTATAGGACAGAACGATCTAAGAGAAAAGATGATGGAAAGACCGAGTACAGAGGGCCAAACTCGAAAGAAAGAAATTCAGAAGGGTACGAAAAGGAAAATCTTGAGTCCAGAAAAAAGTAAGAAGGGTGTTCTAGGAGTATGACGACCGACCGAAGGGTGTTCATGATTCAACGAAATACCCAGGTATACATCTACTGTTAAAAACACTCGCCACTCTCGGGTTTTCTTCTTAATCACAACATAAAGGGACAGCACACTAAAATAGTCACCGTAAAGCACTAAGGTGACTTAGGGAATGCTGGGGATATACTAAAGTCGCAATATATATGCAATATATGTACACGCATGCATAAAAGGCTATATTGCAAATAAGTAACCATCAAAAGAAAAGGGAAAGTTCTATGCAAATTACGAAAAGGAACAGTAAAGGAAGAAATTACTTACTGGTAATAAGTGTTGGAGAAATTGGTCGATTCCTGGGTATAGATACTTGCGCTCCTATGTTTTGCTCGCCGGAAATCGCAAAAATGAGAGTGTTTGAGAGAGAAAAGCTTGGGATTTTCTATTAGAAACGGTAAGAAGATACAGAAAAGGGCGGTTATATGTGTATATACAACGTCGTTTTGAAATGGATGGCCAGGATGAGAGCCATTGAAATTCACGGCTGAGATCCACCTGGAGAACCGTGTAACTCCCTTGTGTAATTATTACCACAGCTGTCTGTTGCTGACATGGAATGGACTTTTGACATATCCGGCTGACATTTTGATCGCTCTGACAGAGACCGGTCCTAGAAGTTATTCGAAGATGGAACGAATCTTTGGGCCTCCGACCGAATATTCTTCGCACGGAGTCCAGGGACATGTTAGGGGCTTAATTCTGATGGCTACTGGGCCGATCGGAGCAGCCCATTTTCGACAGCCTGTATGAAGAGGCCCAATACCTTTGACGACCGAAGAGTCCGCTTTCACCATTCTTCATAGATTGGGCCGATCCACAGCAGAAGGACCAGGTCGTGGGAAGACCCCGAGTTCCGCGTTCGGAATGTGGGGATCGGAGCGAACTGGTAAAAGGGGAACGATCAGGTTTATTCTAAAATATACACAATTCACAATACACACATATTCTCTGTACGTTCAATTTACCTATTTGGGACGACCAGTTACTGATTCTCACACCGGAGGTGAATCGGGGGGCCCAACCCTCGCATTCTTCTTCTTTGCAGGTCCGACCGGACGTTGTGGACGAAAACTGGTTCCAACATCACCTTATATTGATTTTGTTAGTTAATTTTGGGTATATGATGACGTAAATGTTTATAGTTGAATAAATTCTTGAAGATTAGTTTTTTTGGAATTGTGGCAGCCTAGAGAAGATGGGAATATGAGTTTTAGTGATTAGTAGTACCGTATAAGATAGGATAAATTCTTGGTATTTGAGGATTTTGGTAAATGAACTATATGTTGCATTTTCTGCCTGTTCTGTTTGAGTTAATTCTGACTGTTTACTACTTGTTTTGGACAGAAAGTATAAGTTATAAATTTTCTACTTGGAGTCTAGTTTGTCCACGCGAAAACCTTGTGTCGATTAAGTTAGTGAGTAAAAAGTTATGCTTGTTTTACTAAAAGTTGTGCAGGGCAGAAATTTTCTGCATTCAGTAGGTACTTTAATCAGTTCGTTTATGGTCTAAATGAGGTGTTCTGGAACTGAAATGTTTATGCTAATTTTGTTTGGTATTCGGGAAGGAGCCTGCCAAATTTGGTGTTCATTTGATTACTTTTGGATTTATTAAAAAATGTTTAAGTAGATTACGCGCAGTTACATTTTATATTTCAGTTTGGTATGTCCTGTTTTGTATGTCGAATTTGAAGAGGTTAATGGCCAATTTTTAAGCTGATCAAAGAGTGAAAGTTGTAGGTATACACCTGAATAAAATTTCTGTAGAGTTTGATTGTTGTTGAATGTGTTAAGTCGAGTTATGATAATTATGGAGTTTAAGTTGTTTATTGACTGGGGACACAGCATAGTACATGCAAAATTTTGGGATAGTCCTATTTACAAACGGGTTATGTCGAAATTTTGTAAAATCTATATATGTATTTATTATTTGCATTTTATTATTAGTGTCTGAAGAATAATTAGATTTGATTATTTTCAATCGATTTTAAATAATAATGTAATTGATTTAATTGGCCAATTAACTGAGTAGTTAATTGGTGAATTTTATTAATTAATTATTATTTAATCTTGATTAATTATAAATCAAATTTAATTAATATTTTCAAAAATTATTTTATTATTTACCTGACTTGATTAATTGCTTGATTAACTGAATTGATTGATTTTGATTAATTCTATTTAATCTAGTGATAATTGGATTTAAAGTATGAATGATTGTTTAAGTTTTGTATTCTATAAGTAACTATAAATGTGTGATTAAATGCTATGTGCAGTTATATGTTGATGAGTTATATGAGTATGTGATTATTTGTGTGAACGAGGCTGAGTCTGCTTCTGCAGCAGCTTGTTTTAAAGTTTCTGAACTCGTTAATTGTTCATTTTTTACGAGCCTTACCATTCTGGAAAGGTCTCGGAGTTTAGTACAATTTTTATGTTTTACACTTTTTCATCTGAGTTCATCTTTATACTAAGATGTCCATCTTTCTAACTAGTTAAATAATAAGTTTAGTATTGTATAGTGGCATATGAGCTGATAATTGCTATGTGTTTAAATGGTATATCGAGTTGAGTATGTTATTTTATAGTTGTTAGTTCAGGTTGATTAAGTTAAGTTATATTAAAATGTTAGTTTGTAAATTGATTCTTGATTGTTGGTATTAGTTTAAAACAGGTGGATTGTTATATAAATAGAGGAAGTGTTGCCGGATTTCCGGCAGGACTATTAAATGAATATTACTTGGCAATTTTATATGATATGATATGCTAGTTAAATGCATACGTGAATGAAATATGTTTATTTGTTAAATATGTAGCTATTAAATTTGTATAATTATAAGAGTTATCGGTCCAATCATGTGTTATGTGTTACGTGAAGTATAAGAAATCATGTGAATTAGTTATTTAAATTGCTACGTGATAAATGTTATACATGATTGCTTATTTCTGGATAAAGTAACTGCAAGTCAATGCAGAATTATTTTCTTATATGTTACTGCAAATCAATGCAGAATTATTTTCTTATATGTTTGCTGCAAGTCAATGCAGATGAATTGAGTATTGAATAAACTGTGGATTGATTGTGGATGATTGGGTTAGGATTATTTTGGTGTTTTTAAAACAGGCCAATGTCCACTTTACGATTAGGTCATGCCCAATTTTCTATAGGAAATACATTCGCTTAAGTTTATAAATATTTATATTAAGTAGAGTTGAAGTCCGAAGGCTAAAGTATATGTTATATTTAACTAGTGAATAGTTGGGAGGGCACGATCTCGGTAGTGCAGACTCGTAGCAACCGCATATGCGCCGGACCTAAGAATTATCGGAATAGAAGATGGTGATGACGTGGGATGGAAGAAGAAGAGAGTCGTATTACTTTAGTTTTACGTAATAGCTAAGGACCAAAGACAAGTTTACTAACTCGTACTCTTTTGTTCAGAGTATCGTAGTAAGATTCCTGTTTTCAATTTTCATTTAATTACTTGTTACATAACCAGTTCTTATTCTTATCCTGTGATTGAGACAACCTATTTATTTATAGTTTGACAATTCAATTTTGGTTCATAATTCATACCTTTCAGTATCTTGTAATTGTCAGATTTAATCCTGACTCTTTATCATTGGAAACCTAATTCATATGTACTTGTTTTAACCTAACCTAGTTTGATAATCTGAATCAGAGAGTTGAAATCATTAATTTGAGTTAATCAGGTAGTCGATTGTTCCGACACCTATCTGAGTATTAGATTGGAATTGGAAGTTTTGTTTATTAAAATGAAATGTTTTAAGGACTGCAGACGCCAGTCAGAGTATGAATATTATTATGTGGCCTTGGATCCAGTTCAGTATTTGGATATACCGTAAGGTATGATCCGGAGTTTTAGTGTGACTGATCATCCACTTTAACTCGTTGCGTCACAGTAAAAATCCAATTCTAATTTAAAGTTTGACACAATTATTGTTGTTCATTTTGCCAGTTGAGCTGATTTTCATACATTGCTATTATTGCACTATTATTTCACCCCAGTTGAGTTGAATTTTTTTCAGATATTGTTGCATCATTATTTTATCTTGTGCAGTATTATATACTTGCTGGGCTTCTTTTGCTCACTCTTGCTTGTTACCCTTGATATTTCAGTAAAGCGAGTGGATGTCTCCGCTCATATTTGCTGGTTTCAACTTTTAACCCTCCAGTGAAAGGTAGATTGACAGTATTTAATCGTATAGTTATGGAACGAGAAGAGTCAAGATGACGTTGAGAAGATGAGTTGATGCAGAACATTTGGATCTAGTATAAGGTTATTGTATAAAGTTGATTTATAGTAAATACTATATTGTATAAAATTAGTTTCCTGGTATACTTCTTATCGAAGTTATACTAGTGTTATAGAATTTATGCAAAAGAAATTATTGTAAAGGAAGTTAAAGTTTGTGAGATTTTGGATTCTTGTTTCTAGCACTATAGCCTAATAGATTCTTGGTAGAGTTGGGGTCGTAGATATTATATTTATACTGGTTTAATATTTAGCAGGTTGTTTTAAATTGAGATTTTAGCGTGATGATCAAATTCCCTGACCTCGGATTTGGGGGCGTCACATTAGGAGTGCCCTTTAAGTATCTAAAAATCCTCTTGATAGCAATTAAGTGTGACTCTTTTGGATCAGCTTGAAATCTTGCACAGAGACATGTAACAAACATTATGTCTGGTCTGCTATCAGTTAAGTAGAACAGTGATCCTACCATGCCTCTGTAAGCACCAGAGTCCTTCACACTCACATCTTCTTCCTTCTCTGCCCAGCTACGCGGATAACTCCCGCCAATATGCCTTCTTACTGAAAGGCTAAAATATAAAGAAAGCAAGTATGAGCGAAAGAATTGCTCAGCAGGTGCATTATCAAGTATAATAGGAAAAGTTTCCAAATAAGCCTTGGATTTTCAAATAAATAAGCCTTTGGTTTAAACATTTGTAATCTCTAAAACTTTTAAATCAAGTTTGGTAATTTGCCACAATTTTTCATTCAACTTCCAGCAACTAAATAGTTTAAAACACAAAGGAATTTATATTGGTCGCCACGGTTACCCGAACCACAATAACTACAATAGTATGTAGGAAATATGAAATAATTATACACTCATACGTTTTGGAAACCATAGTTTATACAAAATTACTGTTTTTGAAGATAACAGTTCCACTCACACATTTTCTGAAACCAACAACTCTGGAAGAGTAGAATAATAAAAGAGTAAGAATGAGCCAATGCGCTCGGCCGTGGAATAAAGAACGTACTTCACGACTTCAACATGGTACCGACTGGATATGCGATATGAATAAAACTCATCAAGGTAGGTATCTCACAACTGCCAATGGAATCGAGGAAGTGGATTTTGACTATTTGAAATCCATTTATACTACGAGTAAGTGGTTCCAGCAGGCTTGAAACCCCTTCTTATTAATCAACGAACCAACGATAGTGGTAACAGATATAATTTCTGATAAGAATAGAATATGTTCTGATAATTCCGATAATAATCAAATGCCATAAGGAAGTGGCTACTAGACAATTCGAGTTCCATATTTGAATTAGAATTGGACTTCTATTTTACTTTTAAAAACACAAGGTTAGGTTGCTGATCAGTCACGCACTAACCCCGGACAATGCACACAACAAAGTCCTACAACTAGGATCCTTGGCCATCTTGGCAATAATTCATTCCGACCAAAAATCTGGTCCGACCATTATTGGTCCATTTAAAAACATTCCAATTATATATCCTATACGCCAGGTGTCGGTACAATCGACAACCTTGTTACAACAATCAGGTGTCGGAAGAATCGACAACCTTAATACAACAATCGCTGGAAAACTCACGTTCCAGGAAACAACTCAACTATGAAGAATCAATAAAGAATAACAATACAATCTAGTATCGACGAGATCGACACAATAGTGGGAGGTGCACATGAAAAGTAACACTACAATAAACATCGACGAGATCGATGCAACAATTGGGGTGATAATGGAGAATAAACAATAACATGCTCAACAAGTTACGTATGAAATGAAACAAGCATTACGATAGCAAAAGAAATTTGCAACTGCTCAATATAAAGTAGGGTTTAAGGAACAGGCTCTAGATGGCCTCGACAGTACAATTTGTCTCATTATGGAAGAAGAGTTAAGATTCACCAGTTTGATAAGTGACAAGAAGGTCAAGTTCAAGTTTAGGAAAAATCCAAGGTGAAGTTTATGAATAGGGAAATAAGGGTTTATTGACTTCTGAAAGAAATAGTTTAAGTCCTTCGAAATATGTACTTATAATAGATAAGCCTTGTATTTGAAAAAATTAAACTAAATCATACACAACATATATGAGTTCGAATCTGGGACTGGATCTAGATAATCGCATCAACAAGAAATGATAATAATACTTGCATAGGTGCAAGATGGGAAAATAGAATACTTGTAGAACAAGTACCACGACTTTAGAATTTAAAATAACATTTTTACCCTCATCGGGTTCACAAGTTCCCACTCATCTAGGGTTGGCTACATTCCAACCTAATATTTTTAAATCAAGATTTTTGAAAGAAAGCCTTAGTATAAGGCCCATAACTATCTTTTAAATCGGTTCAACATAATAATATACTTTTCCCAATTAATATGGAAATATAAATCTGACCTCAAAAGATATGAAAGAATACTCGTCCATTTACGAGATTAAATAAGATACTTGCAATTCAATGCAAAGGAATCAACATTTCGAAATTAAGTGAAAAGTATTCAACTTGCATATTAATAATTCAAGATAATATCACTCAATAATATGTGAAAGGAATAGACACTTGCCTCTGGTCCTTAGCTATTACGTAAAGCTGAATAACACGACTTCCTCCTTATTTCGTCTTATAACACGATTCTCTATTTCCGTCCTTCTTTGATTTAATGCTCTTGTGATTACCATCAATCTGATCCTTACGATTTTGAATCCACGCGTCGATACCTCTGTTGGGATACAATACTTGTAAATGTCACCTTGGTGTTAAATCGCCTCACAAATAATCCAATCAATCGTAAACAATACCTCGTCTTTCCCCGACGTCTTTCATTTAACATATTTCGATAACCTGATTCGCCTCGTCCAATAATCTCTGTTGCATAGATAACCATATTCAATTGATAGAATAATCCTGATTAACTAAATAAATAATTCACGTATTACGCTCGTCGAAAATCTCTATACTATAAAAGTCAACATCTAAGTAAACGGTCTCGTCAATCTCATTTTCTAACAACACTGACAAATTTCTATTCTAACTACCCCTCGTGATAATATTAGACATGACCAAAATATTTAAACAAGTTCCAGAACACTTATTCGTATTTATGACTTAATAAACAAATAATTCACATATTTCTCGTAACACACATTGTCATTTAATTGCGATAAATCAATCAGCTAAGTCTCGTAACATCCGAGAAATAATTTTAGAAAAATATTCGACTCTCATTTCAAAGGAATTAACCCTCAAAATATTTTTAGATCAAAAATCGGATCATTTATCCCAATATAAAGATTTAAAAACAATTTAATAAATTAATTGATATGGATAGAAAAGTAATTATAGAAATATAATTGACTATTCAACGGAAAGGCTGGTATTTAAGGTCCGACACCCTAATTATTCATTAATTTCGTAATTAATGAATAGGGAAAATATACAGCTCATGAAAAGAGCCCAAATTATGGAAAATTAGTCAAAGAAGGATCTGGAATCCCAATTAAAGGCAATCAATGAGTCATAACCTTTATCAACAAGGAAACGAATTCTTCAGCAAGAAATACAATACTTATCCAATATCAAAAAGAAGACTTATCCGTTAAGTCTCCTAAACGTACCATAAATACAAGGCTCCAGACGCCTATATAAGGACTCTGATCCTACAATCAGAACTACGTCTTTGGCTTGATTCTCAATAACGATTTGAGATACGTAGGCATCTTGTGAGGACCAATTTAGTCCGGATACACGAGTGCAGCCATTAAAGCTCGAAGCTCATTAAACCTTAGCATTAATTACACAAGCACGTTTTTTAATCCATAACATTTGGCGCCGTCTGTGGGAAGACAACATCAACCATGGCAAACACACGAAGAACAGCTCGAGATACTCAGACTCCCAACGATCGCCCCCTCACCTCTGAGGCTGATCAGCCACCGCCGACTACCGGCACAAAAGGGGCGAATATCCCCACCAGTACTCAAGGACCGGAAATCCCGATTTCGGTTGAAGGAACGAATCCCCTGCAGATGGTCATTCGTGGATCTAATCCACAAGAGACCATTCACCAGCAACCAATCACGACCTCCCCGCTGCTCATGAGTGCACCAAGGAGCCTTCAACTCCATACTACTGATCTCCCTCAATACGCGAATCAGACTTTGGGGATGCCAAGCTATGGCATGCCCCCTCGACCCATGGCGGGCGGTAGTGGAACTAATCCAATCTACCATGAGGCATATGTGCCTCCTTATATTCAAGGTCTGGGACCCCAAAATCAACAAACTCGCCAGACCCTTTCGTTCAAGATTACTCGGTCCCATACACCGAGGATGAGGGTTATACAACTGAGGAGGATGTCGCCCCAAGAAGGAGACGTTCTTCCCAAACAAATCAAGATCAACCCCAAACTACTAAGGAGAAAATTGCAGCCCATGAGGCAGAGACTACAAGACTCAAGAAACTCCTTGCAGAAGAAGAGGCCGCCAAATCTCAAGGCCGAGCAACTGGAAGAGTCCCGATAATCAACCTGGACCCGACACCAAGAAGAACCAAGAGGGCTGAAGCCCCAAGGGGTGATCCTAGTGTTTTGTTGCCCCTAGGAGATCCTGATGATCCTACACCACCGTTTACTCAAGACATCATGAAAACGGCTATATCCAGAAAATTCAAGATGCCAACGATCAAGGCTTATGATGGAACGGGAGATCCCGCTAACCATGTGAGAACCTTCTCCAACGCACTGCTGTTGCAGCCAACCAATGATGCGGTTAAGTGCCGAGCGTTTCCGCAAACCCTTGCGGGCATGGCACAACGTTGGTACAGCCGTTTGCCTCCCAATTCTATTGGATCCTTCAAAGAGTTGAGTAAGGCGTTCATCAACCAATTTGTAAGTGGGAGGGTGCATGAGAAAAGTTCTGCATCCCTCATGGGAATCAGGCAAGGTGAGAATGAATCCTTGAGGGAATACATAAATCGATTCACTAAGGAGGCTCTGAAAGTCCCGGACTTGGAGGACAAAGTAGCTATGATAGCCCTACAACAAGGAACTACTGATGATCACTTCAAAAGGTCGTTAGCAAAACATCCACCAGAAAGCATGTTGACGCTCCAAGACAGAGCCGACAAGTACATCAAAGCAGAAGAAAGTATGAGAAAATATGAACCCATTGCTGAGGGAAGTGGAGGCTCAAAGAAAAGGAAGGAAACTCGAGAATATGATGTTAAGGAAAAATTTCCTCGAACATCAAAGGGATCTGATTCCCCACCAAGGAGAAACAACTTTGGCCCAAAATTTACAGAATATGCAAGATTGAATACTCCCAGGAGTCAGATTCTGATGGAGATTGCAAAGGATGAGGATATCAAATGGCCAAAGCTAATGAGGGCTGACCTATCCAAACGGAACCAAAACCGATATTGTCGGTTTCACAAAGAAGTTGGTTATGACACCGACAATTGTAGGCAGTTGAAAGATGAAATTGAGTTTCTGATACGGAGAGGGAAACTCAGCAAATTCACCAAGGATGGAAATCAAGGAAGCCATGGAGGCAACTATGAAAGGAAAGATTATGAAAGAAGGGACAACGACCAAGATCGTAACCCTAAGCCCCGAGGGCTAGTCATCAACATGATATTCGGAGGACCAACCGCTGCTGGTCCCTCCCGAAACTGAAGGAAGGCTTATGCCCGAGAAGTAATGACCGTGGTTGGAGAAGCACCAAAACGTGCCAGAACAGAAGTCTCGATAGGTTTTGATGATTCCGACTTGGAAGGGGTGAAGTTCCCCCACGATGATCCTCTAGTCATCGTATTCGTACCTGTGATAGGCAACTCCGAAACAAAGAGAGTCTTAGTTGACAATGGAGCTTCGGTGGATATCTTGTTCCACGATGCATTTATCAAGATGGGTTACACTGATTCTCAGTTAACGCCCTCGAATATGCCCATATATGGATTCAATGGAGTGGAGTCAAAGGTGGAAGGCACCATTCAACTCCCAATGACCATGGGACAAGGAATGAATACATCTACTCAGATGCTGAATTTTGTAGTCATCAAGGCAAATTCAACCTATAACGCAATCCTGGGAAGGACTGGTCTTCATGCGTTCAAGGCTGTTGCCTCATCTTATCATCTAAAAATCAAATTCCCAACGAGGAATGGGATTGGTGAAGAACGAGGAGACCAAAAGATGGCTAGAAGCTGTTATGTAGCCGCGTTGAGGCCTGATGGAGTTGGGGGGCAGGTTCTCCCCATTGAAGATATGGACACTAGTGACAATGAGGACCGAAGAGGGAAACCAGCTGAGGATTTAATCCCAATTCCCTTAGTCCCGGATGAACCAGAGAAGATGACTTATATTGGGGCACTACTACCCGAGCCATTGAAGAGCAAACTCACGTCTTTTCTTCAAGAGAACAATGATGTTTTTGCTTGGACAGCAGCCGATATGCCAGGGATTGATCCCCAATTGATAACCCACAAATTGAATGTGGATCCAGAAAGGAAGATAGTGAAACAAAAGAAGAGAAATTTTGCTCCAGAAAGGCAAGAGGCCATTAAACAAGAAGTTGAAAAACATCTAGAGGTCGGATTCATTGAAGAGATACAATTCCCGGAATGGTTGGCTAACCCCGTAATGGTCAAAATGGCCAATGGAAAATGGAGGATATGTGTAGACTTCACTGACTTGAATGATGCATGTCCTAAGGATTGTTTTCCCTTACCAAGGATTGATGCATTAATAAATGCTACAGCTGGACACGAGATGCTCAGCTTCATGGATGACTTCAGTGGATACAACCAAATCAAAATGCACAAGGATGACATCTCCAAGGTATCATTCATCACTGACTTTGGTGTTTTCTGTTATCTAGTCATGACATTTGGACTTAAGAATGCAGGGGCAACCTACCAAAGATTGGTGAACAAAATTTTTGGACACCTAATTGGAAAAACCATGGAGGTCTACGTAGATGACATGTTAGTCAAGAGCCTCGATAAGGCCGATCACATTGAGCACCTCCGAGAGGCATTTGAAGTGCTAAGGCACCACAAGATGATGTTGAATCCAGCTAAGTGTGCCTTTGGTGTAGGCTCGGGAAAGTTTTTAGGTCTAACTGTTTCCAAGAGAGGAATCGAGGCCAATCCCGACAAAATCAAAGCAATTCTAGACATGGAACCACCAAAGACTGTCAAGGATGTCCAAAAACTAACGAGAAGAGTGGCAGCATTGGGAAGATTTATCTCCAAGTCAGGAGAGAAGTGCTTATCTTTCTTCAAAGCACTCAAGAACGTGAAAATTTTTGAATGGACAACGGAGAGCCAAAAGGCCTTTGAGGCCCTGAAGAAATACATGGCTGAGGCACCACTGTTGGCAAAGCCCAAGCCAGGGGAAATTCTCTATTTGTACTTGGCGGTTTCTAGCACAGCCCTTGGAGTCGTTTTGGTAAAAGAAGAATTGAAGGTTCAGAAACCCATCTACTATGTGAGTAAGATTCTACATGGGGCAGAAATAAACTACTCAACGATTGAGAAGTTTGCCTTAGCCTTGGTAATGGCCTCAAGAAAGCTACGCCCGTACTTCCAGGCTCACAAAATAGAGGTCTTGACTGATCAACCTCTAAGAAACATCTTGCATAGCCCTCAAGTTAGTGGAAGGTTGATCAAATGGGCCATTGAATTGGGCAAATTTGACATCAAGTATAAGCCTCGAACGGCCATAAAAGCTCAAGCACTTGCTGACTTCATGGTTGAATGTACCATTGACAACCAAGAAGTCGGGGGGCAGGAAGTAATAGTGGAGGATGAGAAAGATCAAGAGATGGATTTCAAAGAATATTGGGTGATGTATTTTGATGGAGCATCAAAAACAAAATCAAGTGGAGCCGGTTTAGTGCTACAAAGTCCTGATGGATTCCTCATAGAGTATGCACTAAAACTTGACTTCCCAACGACAAACAATGAGGCCGAGTATGAAGCTCTGTTAGCTGGCTTAGGGCTGGCTGGAGCCTTGAGAGTTAAAACTCTGAAAGTATGTGGAGATTCGAGGCTAGTGGTTTCCCAAGTAAATGGGGAATTTGAGGCCAGAGATGAAGTCATGGCCAAGTATTTGAAACTTGTCAAGGCCATCATGACTCAGTTCAACGAATGCTATGTAGAGCACATTCCAAGGGAAGAAAACTGAAGGTTGATGCCTTGTCTAAATTTGCTTCTTCCGAAATGGAAAACTATGCAGGGAGTGTATACTTCCAAGTCCTGAGGACCCCAAGCATCAACGGAAAGTTGGTAGCACCCATTGATGTTGCTAGTTGTTGGATAGATCCTAGCAAGGCTCATCTGGAAACTGGGTGGTTACCCAATGACACTTCAGAAGCCCGAAAGCTATACGTCAGAGCACTAAGGTATACCCTGATTGAGGGGCTCCTATACAAGAAGTCTTTCACCATTCCATATCTGAAATGTTTGAAACCCCAAGAGGCATAATTGGCCCTAAAGGAAGTGCATGAAGGAATCTGTGGGCAACACTTGGGGGGCAGAGCCCTTGCTCATAAAGTCACCCGTCTAGATTTCTATTGGCCAAACATACTTGCTGATGCTAAAAGCTATGTGAAGAAATGTGAACGGTGCCAGAAACATGCACCTGTGGTTAGACAACCACCAGAGATGATGACATCCATTAACTCACCTATCCCCTTTGCCATGTGGGGAATGGATATACTCGGCCATTTCCAATGGCAAGTGCTCAAAGAAAGTTCTTGATAGTAGCAATCGACTACTTCACCAAGTGGATTGAGGCTAAGCCCTTAGCCAAGATAACCACCAAGCAAGTAATGCAATTCTTCTGGGAAAATGTGATATGCATATATGGAATTCCACGAGTCCTGGTCACGGACAATGGAACCCAGTTTAACAACGATGAGTTCAAGAAGTATTGTGATGAAAACGATATCAAGTTGCGCTTCACTTCTGTCGCCCATCCTCAAGCAAATGGGCAAGCTGAGGTTGCAAATCGAATCATCCTTGATGGACTAAAGAAAAGAGTTGAACGCTCCAGAAACACTTGGGTAGACGAATTACTCCCCATACTTTGGGCATATCGTACTACTTGTAAAGTCACCACCGGGGCAACTCCATTTCTATTGGCTTATGGAGCAGAGGCAGTGGTCCCGGTGAAGATTACTCACACCTCCCCAAGAGTTGAGGCTTATGAACCAGAAGAAAATAAAGAAGGCTTGAGGCTAGCTTTGGATCTAATTGACGAAGTTAGAGATGAAGCAAACGCCAAGATAGTTGAACATCAAAAGAAAGCCTCTTTCTACTACAACCTAAGGGTTAAAGAAAGGTTCTTTCGTCAAGGAGACTTGGTTTTCAGAAAGATTGAAGCATCCGGAGTTGGACAAAAAGGCAAGTTGGCCCCAAATTGGGAAGGACCATATCGCGTCAAGAACGTATTTGGTCGAGGCTCGTACAAGCTAGAAACCCTCGAAGGGAATGAGGTGCCAAGGACTTGGCATGCCTCAAATCTGAAAGTCTATTATGTTTAAAGTGTGTCCTAATTGGACTCACTACTAGGACAAATAGAAATAAGGTTCGATGAAATCATGAGCTTCCTAGAAAGCAAATGAAGGGTTGAAACCCCAGAAACCTAAGACATTCAGTCCAAACCCCATCATTCGATATGCTCAATGAAAGGCTTGAAGCCAAAACAAGACGGTATAAGACATAAAAGGCTTATGCAAATATCAAGTTAGCCTCGAATAAGGCAAAATCGTCGTAAATGTGTAGGTCGCTCCACACTTTACACCAAGACGATACTCGTAAAACACTAGTGTATATTAAAATCCCCAAAAAAGGGTAGTAAGTCCCAGGTAAGGGATAAAAAGACCCCAAGTCTCAAAAAAGACCGGTATAACTTCTATGAAATTCTAGTGCATTATCATAGACGTTGGGAAGCGCGATCGGCCATTTTAAACCCAGAATCTTCAAAGAAACCCAGAAATTTTCAAGGGATGAAGGTGAAAACCCAGAAATCTTCGAGGGATGAAGATTGATCCCAGAAAAAGAAGAACACCACCATACAAAAGCTCACCGGGAATCGCCTTACCACGGAATAAAAGAGAGAAAAGCTAAGAAGACTAGAGAGAAATTTTCGGAAAAAAAGAAGTATGAAGTGAAGAGAATAGTGAAAAATCACTCTTATATAGACAAGATGACTGGAAACCCTACCGGTTAAGGAAGGGCAACCGTCTATATCCAGTAAGGCCCGTGAAATCCATTTAAGGATTACAAAGGCAAAAGCCCAAATCAAATAAGGCCCGTTAAGGCCCAAGGCTGGAAAGATTTAAGTCCAAATTAAAATGGACTAATTAAGGCCCAAGAAAAATGAATCTTGGAATAAAACCAAGGCAAAAGACCGAGGTCGAGATGACCCTAAGACAAAGTCGTATGTCCAAGGTCGAAAATATAGGAGAAAACGAGGTCGTATCCAACGACCTCGCTCCCAAACAAAGCGAAATAATTAAAGATTTGAGGTCGAAAAGACCCTAAATCGAGGTCGCATGACCCAAGTCGAAAATACACATGATAATGAGGTCGTGTCCATCGACTTCGCACCAAAAGCAAGTCAAAAAATTGACAGAATGAGGTCGAAAAGACCCTAGGTCGAGGTCGATTGACTGAGATCGAAAATACACTATAAATTGAGTTCGTACCCCTCGACCTCACACCAAAATAAGGTCGAAAAACAGAAGGAAACGAGGTCGAAAATGACCCAGAAAATAAAGTCTACTTTGACCTAGAAAAACGAGGTCGAAGAAACACGGAGATGAGATCGAACAAACGAGATCGAAAATGCATAAGAAATCGAGGTCGTATTGTACGACCTCGTACCAAAATAAAGCCAGGAAATCATAAATCCAGGTCGAAAACACATGGAAACGAAGTCGACAAATCCAGGTCGAAATTGACCTACGAGTCGAAGTCGACAGCTCCAGGTCGAAAACATATTGAGTCGAGGTCGAAATCATGAGGTCGAAAAAGACCTATGATTCGAGGTCGAACCCATCGACCTGGGAACAAGATCAAGATCGAACAAAGGAAGATCGAGGTCGAACGATCCTGGTCGAAAAAGACTAGGAAACTGAGGTCGAAATCTTCGACCTGGGATCGATTCTGGTCGAATTCCTGGTCGAATTTGCACTGCTTCCAGGTCGAATTCCTGGTCGAATTTGTACTGTTTCCAGGTCGAATTCCTGGTCGAAAAATGACCTAATTTGAGGTCAAAAATGCCATTAAAAATGCAAAATTTTGGGAAATACGCGCTATAACTTCTACGAAAACCCCGAGGATATTTTCCCAGAAGTTGGGGGGCAAATGATATGGATAGAAAAGTAATTATAGAAATGTAATTGACTATTCAATGGAAAGGCTGGTATTTAAGGCCCGACACCCTAATTATTCATTAATTTCGTAATTAATGAATAGGGAAAATATACAGCTCATGAAAAGAGCCCAAATTATGGAAAATTAGTCAAAGAAGGATCTGGAATCCCAATTAAAGGCAATCAATGAGTCAAAACCTTTATCAACAAGGAAATGAATTCTTCAGCAAGAAATACAATACTTATCCAATATCAAAAAGAAGACTTATCCGTTAAGTCTCCTAAACGTACCATAAATACAAGGCTCCAGACGCCTATATAAGGACTCTGATCCTACAATCAGAACTACGTCTTTGGCTTGATTCTCAATAACGATTTGAGATACGTAGGCATCTTGTGAGGACCAATTTAGTCCGGATACACGAGTGCAGCCATTAAAGCTCGAAGCTCATTAAACCTTAGCATTAATTACACAAGCACGTTTTTTAATCCATAACATTAATATAAAAATTAATTGATTAATTCCAACACTTAAACAAATTTGTATGAATAAAACCAAGCCAATAAAATAATTAAATCTAATTTAAATTAATTAGATTTAATTAATAATTATTTAATAGAATTAATTGATTATTAAAATTAATAAATTAATTAATTATTAATCAAAAATAATTAAAATAATTAAATTTAATCAATTTTCGAATTTAAATAAATATTTATAAATTTATGAAATTTTCTGAATAATAAAATGAATTCTTAAATTAAAAATATGATTTTTAGAATTTTTAAACTATTTTTGATTTATTCTGAAAATAAAACTCCAAAAACACTTTTCAGAAAAGGAATTAGGGTTTGGGGAATCAAAACCGGGTCGGGTTGGGTCTTAAAACGGGTCGCCAAGAAACGGGTGGGTCGCCAAGAACACCACCGGAATCCGTGGTGGTTCCGGCCACCCGAAACTCGACCAAGACACAAGTCCTCACAAGGGAACATAACACAACCATCTGTAATCATCAAAACGCCAAGAAATGGCCTGAAATCGAGCCAAATGGCCAAGATCCCGACCACCTCCCGCGGCGCCGCCGCCCTCGGCCATTTTCCGGCCACCTAAAAATCCAACACCATACCTTACACTATATACATGAATCCCCTCCTTGAACCACGATCTATTTAATGGTGGTAACGGAATTAAGAAACAATCATCCAACCAAAAATCCGGTCAAATCACTAACATTCCGCTTAACACAATTTCGAATGTAAAAATTAAATTAAAAATCATGGTTATGCTCTAAATCTCATAACAATAACAATAAACCATTAATTATCAAGAACAATAGCAATTAAAGATTCCCCCAAATTTAAGTATTAATTCGAATTTATTAAAAATAGGCAAAATTAAAAGAATTATACCCACACAAAATTGATGATGGATTTAGATAGAGGATGTTTAGAGCTTCGATTCGACTACTAGAGCGTCGAAATCGGATTCCGATAACGCCTTCAAAAGTTGGTTTGATTCTCAAGAACACGAAGAACACGGTTCAAAGATTTTTTTATATTTTTAACAATAAATACGCTTGATTATACGCAAAATAATGTACGATACGCCTTTTTATATTAAATGGAAAATAATACCCCAAACAACATTTTTGGATCGATATTGATCCATTGGATCGCTTTAATATAATTAAATAGAATACACGCTTTACGAGACGATAATTATCCAGATTATATGGATAATTACCAGAATCGTTTAATAATAGATATACGAACCAAAATACCTCTATTACGAATGTTCCCGAATATTTCCCACTTTAACGAATGAAATATTGGTACGAACGATATACCAATTTCCCGAATAATTAGGGTACGGAATAATTTTTCTTTTCGATAATTAATATAAAATGAAATAGTATGACATCCTTTTTAAAATAATTTCTAATCACCACAAATATTCACATAACATCTCAACATCACATATTTGACCATTTAACGAATAAATTAACACATTTAAACAAATAAAACATTTAATAAATTTTGATATGAAAATAAAATTTCATTTCACATCAAATATTAACACGTAATTTTCCCGGATCTTACATCCTTCCCCCCTTAAAAGGATTCTGTCCTCAGAATCAGCTTATGTAAACAGATGTGGATACTTTTCCAACATCTCACTCTCACATTCCTAGGTTGACTTCTCAACCTTAGGATTACTCCACCAACTCTTACTAATTCGATTGTTCTATTACTTAACACTTTCTCATACCGACTTAATATCTTAATCGGTTACTCAACATAGAACAAATTTAACTAAATCTATGTGGGTTCATATTCTATGAAATACATTATGAATACACTACATATGGAGTGGTAAGAAAATTCGTACGCAACTTTCCCAACACGCAGTAGATCGACGTAAGGTAGCATTTCAAAATTGTCATGATAACTGTTGTTGTAAAGGAATTTAACCAATGGTAAGTGATCCTTCCAATTACCTTCAAAATTTAATACACAACTATAGTCTGTCTTTTAGTCATTTGGATGGTCTCCTCATTCTGACCGTCTGTCTGAATTCTTAAATTAAGTCGTGGATCTCTGTCAGGTACAATTGAAACCGGCATTCCATGTCGTACTACTATCTCGTTCAAATAGAGATGAACCAACTTATCCAATGAATATCTTTCGTCAATCGGTCACTAATAACCCAAATAGCATCATGATTAGCTCTAGGCCTTGGCAACTCTACTACAAAGTCTATCTTAATACGTTTCCACTGCCATTCAAGAATCTCTTAGTTGTAATAGTCTACTATACCTCTCTCGTTCTGTCTTCATTTTCTGACACCTCAAGTACTTAGATACTCACCAACATTAATATTCTTTTAAATCTCTTATATATATATCCTTGCATTTCCCTTCTTATCTCTTATACTTTCTCGTTCTCTCCTGTAATTAAATTCCATTTCTTTTTCCATAACTCTTTCCTTAATGTAGCCCTTTCTCTTTGATCAATTCTGGTTGAATCCTAATTTTAGTCATTTCTTCTAGTTAATCTCTTGTCATTATAACCTTAAAGCTCCATCATTTCCAATTCTTGTACCGAAGATATTTACATCTTTAATCTCGCTTTACTACTTACAATATCAGCCATCCACATTCCTTGGTCAATTCTATCTACCTCCTATATAGCTATCAACTGCTTTCAACAATCACATACTTTCTATACCAATGTAAAATAAATATTCAGTTTAAAACAACCACTCATTTCCTTGTCCGTTGTCCTTAAATCCTTGTTAAAGCCTCTTCATCCTCTTTTCCTTGTTATAAATAAAGTGAGAAATACACATTAACAACTCGGTGACTTAGCTTCATATCTTTAAAACTGTTCTACTTAGTTCCAAGAACTTAATTGATCTCCATCTGATTTCCCAAATAATTCAGAAGATACATTCGCAGTAACACTCAGGACACCTTTTCCAGGGTACCATCTCATTTCCCAAATAACTTGATCAAATCGACATCATCTTGATTCTCATTCTATACATCCACGTTGACTGGTAAAATCTACCTTAACTATAGTGAGCAAAAGACTTGCAACCATATCATGTAATCCTGAAGCATTCAAAGATCATATCATTCTCCATTATTAGCCTAACATCGAATTTAGAAGTTCTTCTCATTGCGACAAAAATCTATTATGTCCATTTTCCACAACCTGGGATAACATCAGCACAATTGCACATTTTTCCCAATTTCCAATCAACTCTTGAATTACCTAACTAACGTAAATGGTTACTGAGGCTTCATAGCGCGTCGTTGTTTCTTCAAATATTATTTCATCTTCAAATACTGTTGTTTCAATCAATTAAAGGTTGACCCACTATGACACCCCCAAACCAGTGCCACGAACATTTACATAATATAACATAATATAACATACAACCTAGGCATGTTTCAAATGGTTTGAAACCATACCCCAAGCCAAGATCGCTACCAGGTCGAAGTATGAAACAACATATCTAAGTTCCAACATTTAAATGAGTTACTAATTAAGTTTTACAAGTCTAAACGATTTAACTATTACAACTTAAACCAAATGTCTTAAGTCTACTAGGAAATCAAAAGTACTTAAGTATCTAGAACCTGTGCATGGGTCGGGAACCACGGGCCGCTCCTAGCTGCAAACTCTCTAGCAAAAGTCTTCCTAGCAGTGCGGAATGTACGGACCATCTTCTGACTTCACTGAAAGGTTAGGGTATAACAAGAAAGTGAGCCAAAGAATGCTCAACAAGTATAATCAACAACGTATGTAAATATCAACTAGAAATCCATTAGTAATCAAATGGTAATCAATTGGTAATCAAAATGTAATCATATGGTAATCAACTGGTAATCAAATGATAATCAAATGGTAATCATATGGTAATCAAATGATAATCAGATGGTAATCATTTGGTAACAAGTTTCAAGATATACATTTTTGTTCAAAGAATAAGATTAAGCAATTGAATTGGAACTTCCGGTAAGACGGTACGAGCTATACGGGTGATCAACCACGTAAAGCTCCAGACCATGTTTTCACAAGGTCCTAACATTCAGGATCCATAGGCACACATTGGCCTTAAAATAAATAAATAAGTAACCACGACCGCCGCCTCGGTCATTACTGTGTTCCATTCATAAGTAATTCAACAAAGGGATTAAATTCATAAGAAGCTTTCCAACATTTCCAACAATCATTTCAGGGTATAAGCTAATTCAAGATTTTATTGCAAGGGTTTAAAGAATGAATAATTGAAAGGCATGGTAAGTAAGTGAGCAAAGAAATAAGTAAGCTTCGGGTATCAAAAGTTAATAGAGGTCAACAAAGTATAAGTCAAGGGAAAAGGCTTATATGAACAAAGCAAAGGTAAAGGAACAATTGTAGGTTTTATATGAAAGAACAAGGTAAGAAGGGTACAATAACATGATATAGAGAACAATTGCATAATGGTAAGTAAAGGATAAGTAAGAGTAGGACGTATACTTGCAATAGAATTCAAAGGTAACATTCGCATCATAACTTAAGAGAAACTACCACTTGAACAATAAGTGGAGGGAATAGACACTTGCCTTAAGTAGAAAATATCTCAGTATCTGAATCTCAGGGTTCCAACTTCACTTCCACTGGTTCTTTGCCTAGCCTTCTACTTGAACCTATACAAGAATATAATATCGTCTTAGTCTTTATCCCTTAGTACCTCAGCTTGGTTTACGTATTTCTAAGTACTTTTACCCCATCGTTATACAATTTATATTCTTGTATATATATAACCAAGTAATCATTTAAGGAGCACATAATACTTTAACGATTTAGTTAACATTCAAACATGTAGTCACTTAACGACATCACATGACATCATTAACACTTAATCACATAAGCCATGTATATGCACCTCAAGAATTATACCAACCACATAAATCAATTTACGATTAAGTTTCGATTTAACTAATCAAAACCCAATCCTAATTGCTAAAGCAATACAAAGTCTAATTAAAGACGCCCACATAAATCCAACATAATATATACTTATTCAATTGTCGACAAACTATCTCAATTAAAGTTTAACTAAGCAAGTAGCATAAATGTAACCATGTGTACCACTTAAGATTGAATAAAACTATGTCATTACAATACCACCATCAACACTTTCCTTCCTTCTTCCCTTCTTCTTCTCGGCCTATTGGCCTCTCCCTCTTTTCTTTCTTTTCTCTCCTCATCGGCCTCTCGGCCTTTCTCCCTTTTCTCAATCTCCCTCGGTATTATACTAACACAACCACACACACGAACAAGTACACACACACAAGAACACAATGGTGAACACATTTTAAAAGACTATGCACACACATACATACACTAACTCAAATTACACAACCTTTGCGAAAACACACATTACCCAAGTTTACATTTTTAAACCTCACGCACACTTTTAAAATCACTCTTTTAGTCACTCATACCTTCACACACACCATATATTTTGAAAGAAGCACTCACGCGGAAAGAAATAATTTTCTAGAACAAGACACACTCACACTAAACAAATTTTATGAAAATGACACTCTTCCTTTGTAAATACATTCTCAAGAACTTAGTTTTAAAAGAACTCACACCGAAATTACATTTTTAAAATAACACACACCTAAGAACACATTTTGAAAATACACACACCTATGAACACATTTTGAAAATACACACACCTATTCCCTCAAAATCCCATTTTAAATCACACTCCCATACTCAAAGTTTTTAAATCAATTCCTTCCCTTCCATCTCCATATTTCTCTCGGCTCACCCTCAACCTCTCACCAGTTCTTCCTCTTGGCCTCTCTCCCTCTCTCGGCTTCTCTCCCTCTCTCGGCCCCTCTCTTTCTCATTCTCTTTCTCTTACTAACCTCCTTCCACCTTAACTCCCATCTTCCAAACCATAAACCATTTCAATCTCAACCCAAAGTTCAATCAACAAATTTTCAATTGTAACTAACATCTATAATATAAATAAAAATCACACTTTCTCTTAAACTAACATTTAACTTTATTTAACCATAGATCATCCCTTATGTAATCATAATTGTCTATTTTTCATAGAATCAAGCATATCCCACTAAACAATTACCACAAAAATCCCAAATTATATATCAAATATAACATGCAATCATTAAAACTTTAATCCTTCATTACCCAACATCAAATATGAACAATTAATCTTAAATTAACAAATACCCATTACATAAAACACACTAAAATCACATAATCTCTTCAAAAACCGGACATGTAACTTCCTACAAGCATCAATGTTAGGAATATGTTGTTCTTGATGATAATTATAAAACACTTAGTAGATTTTGTATTAAGTCAATATTGTAACTGTCAACGGAATGGTATGCTTTGCAGCTTCTGTTGACAGGTAGCTCATCAACGAAATGAGTGATGTAGCAATTGCACTGTACAATACTTCACAGTTTGATATGCATTTTGCTGTAAGTATTAGATAGGTTTTCTAAGTCATGTTGAATAAGTATTAGATAGGCAAAATAGGTTGGTTAATTGTAAATATATTATGCCTGGTAATTTTGCCTAAGTGAAGATTACTCTATCAACGGAATGAAGATTACTCTATCAACGGAATGAAGATTACTCATCAACGAAATGAAGAATAAAGCTATCAACGAAACACATCTTCCTGCTATCAACGAATCATTATCACTTTTCTGAATAGTTGACAAAGTGATAGTGACAGTTTTCTGACAGATCAAAAGGAGATGTAGAAGTGTACTTTGCATCGGAAGCCATCAAAATGATCACTGGAAATAAGGAAACATTCCAATTTCCAATTAGGTTCTTGAGTGTGATCATAATAAGCATGAAGACAAAAGCCAAGATCTCCAAGGACCATTGGACAAAAGGGATGAAAAGCAAGCTACTGGAGGTTACCTTTAGTTTAATTTAGAGTAGCCAAAAATAGCATTGTAAACTTGGGTTTTATAACCAAGTGTAGCAGTTCATTTTTAGAGGAGTGAGTGAGATAAAAATAGTTTGTATTAACTTCTTTAAAAGAGCACTCTCACTCCAAATCAGGAACTGAGCAGCTGTGATACTTTTGTAACACAGATTATTTCCGAAATAAAATCATATCTGTTGGATCCTCAAAACATCCAACTGAAATTTTATATTTGCTTGAGTTTTTATTTTCAATATTGTTTTAGTTTAAAGTTGTTTTAAGTTTAGAAAATATCTAGAATTGTATTCAACCCCCCCTTTCTACAATACCTCTTTTCTTTCTTTTCTCTCCTCGGCCTCTCGGCCTTTCTCCCTTTTCTCAATCTCTCTCGGCATTATACTAACACCAACCACACACACGAACAAGTACACACACACAAGAACACAATGGTGAACACATTTTAAAAGACTACGCACACACATACATACACTAACTCAAATTACACAATCTTTGCGAAAACTCACATTACCCAAGTTTACATTTTTAAACCTCACGCACACTTTTAAAATCACTCTTTTAGTCACTCATACCTTCACACACACCATATATTTTGAAAGAAGCACTCACGCGGAAAGAAATAATTTTCTAGAACAAGACACACTCACACTAAACACATTTTATGAAAATGACACTCTTCCTTTGTAAATACATTCTCAAGAACTTAGTTTTAAAAGAACTCACACCGAAATTACATTTTTAAAATAACACACACCTAAGAACACATTTTGAAAATACACACACCTATGAATACATTTTGAAAATACACACACCTATTCCCTCAAAATCCCATTTTAAATCACACTCCCATACTCAAAGTTTTTAAATCAATTCCTTCCCTTCCATCTCCATCTTTCTCTCGGCTCACCCTCAACCTCTCACCAGTTCGTCCTCTCGGCCTCTCTCCCTCTCTCGTCTTCTCTCCCTCTCTCGGCCCCTCTCTTTCTCATTCTCTTTCTCTTACTAACCTCCTTCCACCTTAACTCCCATCTTCCAAACCATTAACCATTTCAATCTCAACCCAAAGTTCAATCAACAAATTTTCAATTGTAACTAACATCTATAATATAAATAAAAATCATACTTTCTCTTAAACTAACATGCAACTTTATCTAACCATAGATCATCCCTTATGTAATCATAATTGTCTATTTTTCATAGAATCAAGCATATCCCACTAAACAATTACCACAAAAATCCCAAATTATATATCAAATATAACATGCAATCATTAAAACTTTAATCCTTCATTACCCAACATCAAATATGAACTATTAATCTTAAATTAACAAATACCCATTACATAAAACACACTAAAATCACATAATCTCTTCAAAAACCGGACATGCAACTTCCTACAAGCATCAATCTAAGAAATACACATACAAATACACCATCGGCTCCTTTTTAAGTCATGGCCGAGGCTAGGTTCTTCTCCGATGAGCCCATTAATTCGTGGGTAATCATCAAAGAGAGGAACCCATAAACTAATTTCATCATACCACTATAATACATA
Organism: Heracleum sosnowskyi; assembly: GCA_030848705.1. Taxonomy (NCBI): domain Eukaryota; kingdom Viridiplantae; phylum Streptophyta; class Magnoliopsida; order Apiales; family Apiaceae; genus Heracleum; species Heracleum sosnowskyi. Next base: position 61,604,180 of record CM061235.1, read on the forward strand.
CATATACTTACAAAACCCCAATTCAAAACTTGTAAGAATAGAGGAACCAAAAGATGAGCAAGTCTTGAGAGGATACTCACAATTGATTTTAGGCTAATATAATTTGGTATGGTGAGGATTTGAGATAGGGAAGATAAAGAAAATAGAAAGGAAGAAGGGAGAGCTCGGGAGAGAGAGATAGAACCGAGAGAGATGAAGTAGAGTGGGGGTTTGGGGGAAAATGGGATGTAAAATGAATAGAGGGTGGGTTTTATTTGGGTGTATTATAACTTTAATTTGGTAAAAGACCTATTTGTCCCCACTAGCAAACAAAATAAGAATTGCATGCAAGGTTATGGAGGTCATTCCATAATCCAAATTCTAGATCCTTCAAGATAATATTTTGTACAAATAAGTTTTGTATTTTAAATACATAAAATCGTTTTTACGGAAAAATAAACAAGTAAGATGCATCTTTATCTCAAAAATATTTTTAAATAAAATTTTACCCTTCACTAGGTAAATAAATAAATTACCCATTGAAAATAAATAATCTAGAAGGTGTAGCATCTCTCAAAATCAATAATTAAAATAATTAAGTGGTTAAAAAAAATTTAAATCATGAGTTTAAAACTAAAATAAAGCTAAGAAATATTTTATGCTACTAATTAAATAATTTAGCATATTCTAAATTTAATATAAATATTATATGACCCAAATAAATTTACAGAACACTTAAATAAAATTTAGAAACCACATACAAAATTAACTAATTACTCGCAAAGTGCTAAATTCACAATTTTTAAATTACATAACAATCATTGCACATAATAAACACCTAACAATAAAATGCACGTTTCATTAAAATATATAAGTAAAAATTCAGAATCGTTACACCCACTCTTCCACATCGTAACATCAATCGATAGAGAGAGAACAACTGGCTCCGTTATATGTCACTAGTATTCTAATCGCATTATGATCCGCTTTCGCTCGTGGTAATTCAATCGCAAATTCCTTGTTCATTATGGTAAGGTAAATTCCTTCCAACCCGGTGGCATACCTTCAAGATTATTAGAGACAACAAGATTCATGATATTTTGAAGTGAAAAGGTTCTGCATCATATCAAATGTCCCACAATTATGGTTGCCAAATTTACATATTCTAAAGCGAACAGTATTGGAAATAAAAGAATCATCGAGAGATCAATTCGACCACATGAACTCAATGTTGTGTGTCTTAATTAAGACATTACTAAAGGTAATTAGCCTTCTTGTATTGCACAACACACAAGTGACGGCGTCCCATCAGACTTCTATCACATAGACAGATAGTCCTTGTGTCCCCTATAAATAGGGTTGTTTGTCTCAGTTTGAGTAGAGAAATATGAAATAAATTTAAAGTCAAAGTAACAACCAAGGCCTTTCGATAAGAAATCTCAGATACACACCTTGTATTGAAACTGAGTAAGTTCCCAAAGGTGTTACTTCAGAAAAGAGGAATAACCCGAAAAGAAAGTATCAAACAAAAAGTGTTCCATTACAATTAGAGGGATTCGCCCCTGAAGAATGAAAGAGTTGAAATTTAAATAACACATTTTCAACAGGCCTCACAATATGAAATAGATATCACAACAACCTCTGATGCAATTGCAAACATGATTGATCAAGAGTATCAATTACAAAGTCAAAAGGTGGAATATATTCACTAACACAAGTTCCGCTTAAAGGAATATCGAATATTTCCTTAGGATGGAAAGGTATTACCAAGGTCTCCACATATGCCTCCTTTGTCGACTCATTCGATAACTCGTTATCCGATTCTAAGCTCTTCTTTTCCACATCGTAAAGTTATCAATATCGTACGTTGTCGTCGACTCGTAATAATCCTTGAAGATTGCGCCGTAGACATCTACAATCGTAAGAAGTTCTATCCATCTTTAGCACAATCATCTTAATCAAATACCCCTATCTTAACTCACTCATTGGTACTATATCCAATAGTCCAACACGAACTCTAAATGAGCTCTGACGTTCCTTATATAACTATATACATTCCTATGCACTCTCGTTTCTAGTTTACTATAACCCTGCTCTGATACCAACCTGTAACGCCCCAAATCCGGGGTCAAAGGATTTGGTCGTCACACTGCATCCTCAATTCAAACAACCTGTTTAATATTAAATCAACACAATAATAACATCTGCGGCCCCAACTCTACCAAGAATCTTTAAAGGTTATAGTGCTAGAAACAAGAATCCAAAATTCCATTACATAAAATTTTCTTCTTTACAACCATTCTCTTTACATGAATCCTATACCACTAGTATAACTTCGACAAGAAGTATACCAGACCAATCTAATCTGATACAACATAGTATTTAATAAAAATTCACTTTATACAATAACCTTACACTAGTTCCAAATACTCTATATCATAACGTCTTCACACTCACATCTTCTTCCTTCTCTGTCCAGCTACGCGGATAACTCCCGCCAATATGCCTTCTTACTGAAAGGCTAAAAATATAAAGAAAGCAAGTATGAGCGAAAGAATTGCTCAGCAGGTGCATTATCAAGTATAATAGGAACAGTTTCCAAATAAGCCTTGGATTTTCAAATAAATAAGCCTCTGGTTTAAACATTTGTAATCTCTAAAACTTTTAAATCAAGTTTGGTAATTTGCCACAATTTTTCATTCAACTTCCAGCAACTGAATAGTTTAAAACACGAAGGAATTTATACTGGTCACCACGGTTACCCGAACCACAATAACTACAATAGTATGTAGGAAATATGAAATAATTATACACTCATACGTTTTGGAAACCATAGTTTATACAAAATTACTGTTTTTGAAGATAACAGTTCCACTCACACATTTTCTGAAACCAACAACTCTGGAAGAGTAGAATAATAAAAGAGTAAGAATGAGCCAACGTGCTCGGCCGTGGAATAAAGAACGTACTTCACGACTTCAATATGGTACCGACTGGATAAGCGATATGAATAAAACTCATCAAGGTAGGTATCTCACAACTGCCAATAGAATCGAGGAAGTGGATTTTGACTATTTGAAATCCATTTATACTACGAGTAAGTGGTTCCAGCAGGCTTGAAACCCCTTCTTAATAATCAATGAACCAACGATAGTGGTAACAGATATAATTTCTGATAAGAATAGAATATGTTCTGATAATTCCGACAATAATCAAATGTCATAAGGAAGTGGCTACGAGACAATTCGAGTTCCATATTTGAATTGGAATTGGACTTCTATTTTACTTTTAAAAACACAAGGTTAGGCTGCTGATCCGTCACGCACTAACCCCGGAAAATGCACACATCAAAGTCCTACAACTAGGATCCTTGGTCATCTTGGCCATAATTCATTCCGACCAAAAATTTGGTCCGACCATTATTGGTCCATTTAAAAACATTCCAATTCTATATCCTATACGCCAGGTGTCGGTACAATCGACAACCTTGTTACAACAATCAGGTGTCGGAAGAATCGAAAACCTTAATACAACAATCGCTGGAAAACTCACGTTCCAGGAAACAACTCAACTATGAAGAATCAATAAAGAATAACAATACAATCTAGTATCGACGAGATCGACACAATAGTGGGAGGTGCACATGAAAAGTAACACTACAATAAACATCGACGAGATCGATGCAACAATTGGGGTGATAATGGAGAATAAACAATAACATGCTCAACAAGTTACGTATGAAATGAAACAAGCATTACGATAGCAAAAGAAATTTGCAACTGCTCAATGTAAAGTAGGGTTTAAGGAACAGGCTCTAGATGGCCTCGACAGTATAATTTGTCTCATTATGGAAGAAGAGTTAAGATTCACCAGTTTGATAAGTGACAAGAAGGTCAAGTTCAAGTTTAGGGAAAATCCAAGGTGAAGTTTATGAATAGGGAAATAAGGGTTTACTGACTTCTGAAAGAAATAGTTTAAGTCCTTCGAAATATGTACTTATAATAGATAAGCCTTGTATTTGAAGGAATTAAACTAAATCATACACAACATATATGAGTTCGAATCAGGGACTGGATCAGATAATCGCATCAACAAGAAATGATAATAATACTTGCATAGGTGCAAGATGGGAAAATAGAATACTTGTAGAACAAGTACCACGACTTCAGAATTTAAAATAACATTTTTACCCTCATCGGGTTCACAAGTTCCCACTCATCTAGGGTTGGCTACATTCCAACCTAATATTTTTAAATCAAGATTTTTGAAAGAAAGCCTTAGTATAAGGCCCATAACTATCTTTTAAATCGGTTCAACATAATAATATACTTTTCCCAATTAATATGGAAATATAAATCTGACCTCAAAAGATATGAAAGAATACTCGTTCATTTACGAGATTAAATAAGATACTTGCAATTCAATGCAAAGGAATCAACATTTGGAAATTAATTGAAAAGTATTCAACTTGCATATTAATAATTCAAGATAATATCACTCAATAATATGAGAAAGGAATAGACACTTGCCTCTGGTCCTTAGCTATTACGTAAAGCTGAATAACACGACTTCCTCCTTATTCCGTCTTATAACACGATTCTCTATTTCCGTCCTTCTTTAATTTAACGCTCTTATGATTACCATCAATCTGATCCTTACGATTTTGAATCCACGCGTCGATACCTCCGTTGGGATACAATACTTGTAAATGTCCCCTTGGTGTTAAATCGCCTCACAAATAATCCAATCAATCGTAAACAATACCTCGTCTTTCCCCGACGTCTTTCATTTAACATATTTCGATAACCTGATTCGCCTCGTCCAATAATCTCTGTTGCATAGATAACCATATTCAATTGATAGAATAATCCTGATTAACTAAATAAATAATTCACGTATTACGCTCGTCGAAAATCTCTATACTATAAAAGTCAACATCTAAGTAAACGGTCTCGTCAATCTCATTTTCTAACAACACTGACAAATTTCTATTCTAACTACCCCTCGTGATAATATTAGACATGACCAAAATATTTAAACAAGTTCCAGAACACTTATTCGTATTTATGACTTAATAAACAAATAATTCACATATTTCTCGTAACACACATTGTCATTTAATTGCGATAAATCAATCAGCTAAGTCTCGTAACATCCGAGAAATAATTTTAGAAAAATATTCGACTCTCATTTCAAAGGAATTAACCCTCAAAATATTTTTAGATCAAAAATCGGATCATTTATCCCAATATAAAGATTTAAAAACAATTTAAGCAGTTAATATAAAAATTAATTGATTAATTTTAACACTTAAACAAATTTGTATGAATAAAACCAAGCCAATAAAATAATTAAATCTAATTTAAATTAATTAGATTTAATTAATAATTATTTAATAGAATTAACTGATTATTAAAATTAATAAATTAATTAAATTAATTAATTATTAATCAAAAAAAATTAAAATAATTAAATTTAATCAATTTTCGAATTTAAATAAATATTTATAAATTTATAAAATTTTCTGAATAATAAAATGAATTCTTAAATTAAAAATATGATTTTTAGAATTTTTAAACTATTTTTGATTTATTCTGAAAATAAAACTCCAAAAACACTTTTCAGAAAAGGAATTAGGGTTTGGGGAATCAAAACCGGGTCGGGTTTGGTCTTAAAACGGGTCGCCAAGAAACGGGTGGGTCGCCAAGAACACCACCAGAATTCGGTGGTGGTTCCGGCCACCTTCCCCAGTTTCCGGCCACCCGAAACTCGACCAAGACACAAGTTCTCACAAGGGAACATAACACAACCATATGTAATCATCAAAACGCCAAGAAATGGCCTGGAATCGAGCCAAATGGCCACGATCCCGACCACCTCCCGCGGCGCCGCCGCCCTCGGCCATTTTCCGGCCACCTCAAAATCCAAAACCAAACCTTACACTACATACATGAATCCCCTCCTTGAACCACGATCTATTTAATGGTGGTAACGGAATTAAGAAACAATCATCCAACCAAAAATCCGGTCAAATCACTAACATTTCGATTAACACAATTTTGAATGTAAAAATTAAATTAAAAATCATGGTTATGCTCTAAATCTGATAACAATAACAATACAACCATCAATTATCAAGAACAATAGCAATTAAAGATTCCCCCAAATTTAAGTATTAATTCGAATTTATTAAAAATAGGCAAAATTAAAAGAATCATACCCACACAAAATTGATGATGGATTTAGATAGAGGATGTTTAGAGCGTCGAAAATCGGATTCCGATAACGCCTTCAAAAGTTGGTTTGATTCTCAAGAACACGGTTCAGAGATTTTTTTTATATTTTTAACAATAAATACGCTTGATTATACGCAAAATAATGTACGATACGTCTTTTTATATTAAATGGAAAATAATACCCCAAACAACATTTTTGGATCGATATTGATCCATTGGATCGCTTTAATACAATTAAATAGAATACACACTTTACGAGACGATAATTATCCAGATTATATGGATAATTACAAGAATCGTTTAATAATAGATATACGAACCAAAATACCTCTATTACGAATGTTCCCGAATATTTCCCACTTAAACGAATGAAATATTGGTACGAACGATATACCAATTTCCCGAATAATTAGGGTACGAAATAATTTTTCTTTTCGATAATTAATATAAAATGAAATAGAATGACATCCTTTTTAAAATAATTTCTAATCACCACAAATATTCACATAACATCTCAACATCACATATTTGATCATTTAACGAATAACTTAACACATTTAAACAAATAAAACATTTAATAAATTTTGATATGAAAATAAAATTTCATTTCACATCAAATATTAACACGTAATTTTCCCGGATCTTACAGTTACTGTCTTAGATACTCTTTTGACAGCATCTTTAGAAGATTCTGCCTTGTCATTGCTGACAGCATCTTCAGAACATTCTGTCATATTGTTAGGCAAAGTTACTGTCTTGAGGATTGTGACAGTATCTTTTCCTTCAACAGTTGTGTTGCCAACACCTTCATCCTCATCAAGGAGTTGTTGTTTGATGAGCATAGCTTCCTCATCAAAATCAACTTTAGCAATCTTGAATTTTGGTGCATGAAACTTTTTAAGAATTTGGGGTTTGAAAGCAACATCAGTTGAACAATCAAGAATCATAGATTCCTTTCCAGATCTTTTTCCATAATCAAAACCTACTCCTACCTTCTAATTCTCAGTGTTCTTTTCATTAAGGTCTTGAAGCAACCAAGAAGAGTTTCTGTAAGCCTTGAGCTTAAATTCATTCTCAGTGATTTCCTTTCTCAAAAACTCTTCTATCTCCTTAGCACATACTAGATCATTTTTAAGTCTTGTATTTTCCTTAGCTAAGGAGTCCAAAGGACTGGTCTTAAGTAAAAGCAAATCATTTTCAGAACTGAGTGTTTCATTTAACTTAGTTAACCTAGCTATTTCTTCTTTAGCAGCAGTTAAACTATTATGGATATTGAACATTTCTGCACTCAATTCCTCAAGAGTTTTCTTATATTCAGTGTTGGACATATCAAGCAAGACAAGTGAAGGTACCTGAGTTTAAGGGCTCGATGAGTCATCTTCAGATTTAGCCATGAGGGCTAAATTCACATATTCTTCTTCCTCTTCCTCATCAGACTCATCCCAACATCTACCTTCAGCCACGTAGGCTCTTCCTTGTCCTCTTTTGTACTGTCCACTTAACCCTATGTCCATTTTCTGATTTTGCTTTGGCCTTCTGCATTCAGTAGAAAAATGACCAAACTCATTGCAGTTGTAGCATCTGAATTTAGACATATCCACCATTCCAGTTTTGTATCCTCCTCTTGTAGCATTGCCAGCAGTCTTGGAAGAATTCTCTTTGCTGAACCTTGATGTTTGACCCTGATGCTTGTATGGCTTGTTCCTTCTGAATCTTATATTTTTGAACTTCTTTGCCATATAAGCCATGGTTGGATTATCCATCTTTTCCATCTCTTCTATTGAATAGAAGTCCTCATCTTCAACATCATCCAGTTGCAGCACTACTTTCTCCTCATCATCCACCACCTTTTCAATCTTTAAGGAAGACACTTGAGTTGGTTGAATGATTTGAACTGCTTCACTTGGCAGAGTAACCTTTGGCTCATGAGCTACAAGGGCACCAGACATGTTAGCCATCTTTCCTTTAGATCCACTTTGAATAGCTCTTTTCTGAAAGAGTTCTAGCTCATATGACTTGAGCACTCCATACAGTGTTTCAAGAGAAACACTTTTCAGATCTCTTCCTTCTCTGATTGCAGTAATTATGTGCTCAACATGCTCAGGAAGAGTAAGTAAGAACTTAACGTTTAGTTCTTTCTTCTCATTGAACTTGTCATGAATCTGGAGTTCAGTGAGAAGTTTACTTAATCTTTCAAACATTGGAGTTAGTTCTTCACCAGGTTTTTCCATGAAGGCTTCATATTGAGAAACAAGAATTTGTCTTTGGTTCTCTTTGACCTCTTCACTTCCTTCGCATAGCAGCTCGATTTTGTTCCAAATTTCCTTAGCTGATGAGTATCCAATGACATTCCCACACATGGATTTATCCAAGGTGAGAGAATCAAGCAGAATGAGTTGCAAGTAATCATCCAGAACTATCTTTTCCTTTTCTGGCTCTAAAAACTCAGATGGCTTCTTGGCAACCCAATGTGCTGGAATAACAACACCATCAACCGTTGAGGCTACAATTTCTTTCTGGGGAATAAAGGGACCATTCTCGAGGATTCTCATGTATAGTGGATTCGCAGCTTTGATAAACAACAAGATTTTTCTTTTCCAAACATTGTAGTTCTCTTTATCAAAAGCTGGGATCTTTATGCTAATTGACTTCTGTATAATCTTCATGATCTCAGATTTGTATATCAATCTGTTGCTCTGATACCAGTTGTTGGTCCTTGAGTATTGCAGAAGGGGGTTGAATGCAATACTGATAAAATTCAATCTATGCTTCAACAACTAAAACTAAGATTAAATCCTATCAGTAGAAGAAATGCAATCACAAGTAGTTTTCTCACAAAATAAATATTTTATTTATCTTGCGAAAGCGTTGCTACAACCTTGAGAGAAGTATGTTTTTCTCAAGCTTCGATTCCTCAAAAAAATACACAGTATAGAATGAGAGAGATAGTCTAAGTAAACTAATCCTATCTCTATCATCACGGGTTTGTGGAGCTGCTGTCATTTTCATGTGGCAGCTCCTCACAATTTGTCTACCCGTGTGTCTTACCCAAATTTCTATACAAACACACTTATCATTACAGAAAAAGCAATCTAGATACATTCTATATTTAGCTAACACAATTCCATTAGATGTTGATTTGTCATACTCTTGAATTGGTGAGCTTTGTCTTGTGATCCCTTAAGCTTCTGTCGTAGTCTTTGCAGACCTGATGCAGTGCTGGGATACTGCAACACACCTGTTTCTTGAACATCCAAACTGTCACATGTTTGACTGGGTAGATCCTCAAATCAAAGTTTATCCCTCTTAGACAGTATCCTGCATTTCCAAGTTTGCTGTCACAAGAATTTGCTTTTAGGTGACAGTAAGAAATCCCCGCAAAAGGTGCTGTCGGGAGTTCCAAACTTACTGTCAAGAGAATAGAAAGTTGTTGTCTCAAGGCCTACGCCAATGTTGCTGTCAGAGTGAATATGTTGTCTTGACTTGCAAAATGTTGTCTTCTTGTAACCTTACTGTCAGTGATATGACAGTAACATTTATTCTTGTTGTCATCCTGATATACTCCTTGAGGCTTGAACAAACGAATGAACTTCTTCCAAGATATATACACAATTTTATTATAGCAAATTAATTGGCTACAAGAACATACTCTGGCTGTGACAGTATGTTCTACTTAATAAAATTATGTATTTACAAAAACACAAAGTTAAGTTATCTTCTAAGCTATCACCCATGAATCCTAACAGTTAGCACTAAGTACCTTAGATGGTTGCAAGGCAAGCTGGATCCAAAAATTGCTGAAGAAGATGCATTCTACAGAAAGCTTCAAGATCAAATCAAAGCAAATTATGCTAAGGAAGGAAGACAAAAGATTCAGCCTCCAAGAGAGGAGAAAAGGAATTAAACCTTCTCAGTCTAGAGGAGCACTCTCTATGTAATTATCTCTACTCTTCAGTATTTCCATAATGTAGCTTAAATACAATTTTTACTCCTTATTGTTTATTTATTAGGAGTGGTTTGTTATCATCAAGACTCTTAATTTGTGTCTGATTCTCAACCAGGCTTAAATTGGGGGAGATTGTTAGGAACTATGTTGTTTCTTGATGATAACTAGATTAACTTAGTGAAAATTGTATAAGTAAAAATGTAGCCTTCAACGGATAACATGCTTTTGCAGTATCCGTAGAAGGGTAGCTTATCTACGGATAAGACTCAATGTAACATGCTTGTGTAATCCTGATGTACAATCCTGAGATGTAATCCTGATATGCAATCCTGAGGAACAATCCTGATGAACATTCCTGATATGCAATCCTGATATGCAATCCTGATGTACAATCCTGATGTGTAGTCCTGATGTGTATTCCTGATTTATAATCCCGATGTTGAAGTTGAAGTATTAGTTTTTAGGCTGAATAAGTCATGTTGACTATTAATGGATATGTAGAATATGAAGGCTAATTGTAAATAGTCTATGCCTTGTAATTTAATATAAGTGAAATTAACTATCTACGGATAGCAACATTAGCCTTCTACGGATGTGGATAATGTACTTTTTACGGATAGAAGTACTAGCTGTCTACGGATGTGATCAAGATACTCTCAACGGATACAACTCAAATGACTTCTACGGATACACACTGTATTTTGTGAAAGGGACAGTTCAGATAGTGCACATGGGTTGACAGACTTCACAGAGCATGGAAACCAACATTTCTGGTAAACTCACAAGAAGAAGAAGCATTCTTTTTTGTCTAGTCAAAAGTAGCATTTCTATAAAAGACAACCAGCCAAGAAGGGCAAGCTACCAACACATGGACCTCTACTCAGAATGGAGAAACAAGGATTTTGAACAGATTTACTTTTTGTATTATTAACTGTTTGAAATATCTTGTAAACTTGGGATATATAACTAAGTGTAGCATTATTCTATAACTAGAGAAATTAGTTAGGCAATTTAGAGAGCTCAAAGAAATATCCTTTGTAAATTGCTGAAGCTAGAATAAACATCACAAAGATTTCTTCTAATAAAAATCTCTCAGGTGGATAAATCAATCCACCTGAATTTTTAATTCTTGTGTTATCTTATATTGTTTGTTTTTCTGTTCTTGAATTTACTTTCATATCTTTTCTGTCAAAAAATTTCAAAGATTGTATTCAACCCCCCCCCCCACCTTCTAAAATCTTGGTTCATTTTCTGGGAATAACAATATGGTTTTGTTATAACTACTTATGAAGAGGAAGCTACAAAGATCATGTCTATTTTGCAAAATAGATTATTGTTAGGCTCAATACTAAGGCTAACCTTGGCAAAGAATAGGATTGCCAAGAAAAAAGTGTTTGAGAGACTAGTGTTCCCACAAACAAATGGGGCTGATACTTTGGGGGCTAAGGAAGGAGTAGATTTAAAGGCAATTAGACAACCAAAGGAGAAATTTAGCGAAAATGTGGCATATGAAGGAGTAAATCTGTTAAATGCTTCTGAGGATTTTAAGGAGAGAAAAGTAGAAGAGGCTAGCAAGGTAGATATGTCCAAAATTAGGTAAGGGGACAAAGTGATTCTGGATAAAAAGATCAGGGAACACAAGGAAATACATCTAAATTTCAATAAAGGATAAGAAGAAGTACTCAAGAGGAGCATGGCTGGGGTGACTTATTTCGAGATGAGAGGTGAAATTCTGGGAGAGATATTGGGAGAGATGGGTTTTTCTGATGTATTGAGCATTTCAGAACTGGCAAATTGGAAGTTTTTAATGACTTTCTCAAGCAAAAATGCGATGCAAGATTTTGATCTGGAATTACTAAGTGTCTGGTTTTGAAAATGGGAGGAAACAGAATTTGATTCCTTCAATATCCAAAGGAAGTTGTGGTTAGAGGTAAGAGGGTTGCCTCTGGTAGCTTGGAGTAAAGAGAATTTGAAGATCCTGACTAAAGATATAGGTCAATGGGAGAATTGGGAAAATGAGAAGGAATTGCTGACCCGAATAGAGTGCCCAATAGTCTGTCTGTATTCAGACAAAATAAACAAAGTCTCGGTAACTAAAAGTGTTGTAATAGATAACAAGTTATGCAAGGTCGGGATGGAAGAAGGAGGACAATGGATTGCCCCTTCAAGGACACAAATTGATTCTGGAAAGTCAGAAGGAGAGAGCCCTTATACATCTAGTAAAGGAAAGGGGTTCTCCTTTGTATCAAGAGTATCGGAATTAGAATGCAGGAAGAATAGTACAAAAAGTCTTGTTCAAAACCGACATAAAAGACAAGTTGGATTCCAAAAAATGTGAGCAATTACCGATCTTAGCCTCTATTCATCAAGAAGAGTTGATAAGGAATGAATTCAGCAATGTTCAATCGAGTGATCATAGCATTGAAGAAGTTAATTCTAGAATTGATACAATTCAAGAATATTTGAAAACTGTAAACACAAGTGTAGATATTCAAGGTGTGGGTAGTTCACAACCTACCTTATGCAACTTGCTACAGGATACTAAGATCAAAGGAGTTGGAAGGCCCAGAAAAAGGATGGGTAGGAAAAATTTGAATCATTTTGATATTGGGGGCTTCAAATGAGGTTGGACGGGAAAAGATCCTAAATTCAAGAAAAGCATGTTGAGAAAGTCACGGGGTAATGAGGAGAAGAAGAATAATAGTGGTAATCAAAGCTCAGAGGCACAAGGCATTTTAGTGATAACAAATAAGTTGGGGCTACAGAGTTTGCTGAATCAGGAAAAGACCATGGACATCATGACAGGTCAGTTGGACAAGGATCGAATCTAAAAGGGTAGAGTTTATTGAAGTCTTTATAATTTTTGTTTATGGATAGTTTGAGAGCTTTTAGTTGGAATATAAGAGGTATCAACAGTAGGAAAAATCAGCAAAAATCTAAAAAAATTGTTGAGTAAACATAGGGTAAATGTACTATGTTTATGTTGTGCCATAAATTTAGCTGGGCTTAATTTATAGCCCATTTGAGGTTATGAGCCCCTTAAGCTTGGTTAAGGATGGTCAAGGGGGCCCAATGAAGATACTAATAAAGGAAATATGGTCAAGTCATGAGTTATTAGGGGGTTCAACCCTCATGACAGCTTCACAGGTGAACCCCGTCTATAAGCCTACTATCCAGGGTGTGTCTGTCTATGTCTGGCAGGGGTATCTCCATAACCCCCTAGAGGTAGTGTCCTACTCAACTACAGTCTCCTAAACTTAAGGAGCACGTCTCTATTTTCAAGGAGTCGATTCTAAGTCCATCTCTATCACCTAGGACGAGATAAATACATTAGTTATGAGGATATATATTAAATATACAAGATATATATGTACATGGGTCGAATATATCATTTCATGCATGGAATATGAAGGCTTCTAGTGACCTACTAGGAGTAGGACTCTTGGATGCATGCTTAATAATTATCATTCCAGCTTATTAAGGAGGCAAATACTTATAAAAAACGTGGGAAGATCAGCTTAAAGGAGTCCAGCATCAAGAGAACTACATATGGACTTGATTCCTATAAATATAGGATATGTAGGCCATTTACAAAGGGACGCACTCACATTCTCTATACTATTCTCGTGTAGGAGCTTTTGTGATACTCATTTCCGGCAATTATTCTCTCAACATTGCCCGGAAAACCTTGTGAATTCAGTCCAAAACAGCCACAAATCATTATCGGTTCTAGGCAGTCGAACCCCCCGGCAGCAGCGTTCGTACCTATTCTTGTGCCTATTTCTACGCTCTTGTTCCGTTATTCCAGCAAACCTCCGAATTTGTGTTGTACCAAATTCCTCTCACAATAGTTTACAAGAGACAAAATGTAAGGATCTTAATTCCAAGGAAGTGGAATGGTTGTGGAATACTAATGAAGTGGGGGTAATTTGGCAAGAAGCAGTGGGGAAATCAGGAGATTTGTGTATTAGTTGGGATTCTACTTTCTTTGATTGTGGAGATATAGAGAAATACAGGCATTGGATATGGTTCATAATGAAGTGTAAATCCATGGGTCTCAAATTACATTGTGTTAACATATATGCTCCCTTAGACATCAGGAGCAAGGAGGGTCTCTTAAGGGTATTAAGTGAAAAGGTCATCCAGAATGAAGAAGATGCCATTATGATACAAGGGGATTTTAATTGTGTTAGAAGTGAAAGGGAAATGGATAAATATGTTTACAGAAAAAAGGACTCGGATATCTTGAACAATTTCATCAATACATGTAATCTTATGGATGTTAGCATCTCAATGCCGATTTCACTTGGTTTGGTCCTATTCAGAGGAAAAGCAGGTTGGATAGAGTTCTCATTAATAGTAATTGTGTTGGTCTAAGAAATTGGAAGGTTATAGGGGCACCAAGAAAGAACTCAGATCATAAAGGGCTATTGTTTGCCATGAAAGAAATCAATTGGGGACCTAGACCTTTCAGAATCTTCAATATTTGGCTAAAAGACAAGAAGTTGAAAGAAAGGCTAATAAAAAAAAGTGGAGGAATGTGCTAAGAAGAAGGAAGTTACTTTGCAAGAGTTAACTAGAAGCATCAAGGACGAAGTAAAGACCTGGAATAAGACTGACAATGGTGACATAAATCAACAAATTGAGAAAGCAGAGCAAAAGCTAGTTGAATTAGAACAAAGTAATGCCAATTCCAGTTTTACAGCAGTTGCAAAAGAAAACCTGGAAGAACTTCAAATTATCATAGACAACATGATGAGATAGAAAGCTAAGATAAGATGGCTGGCAGAGGGGGGATAGAAATACCAAATTCTTTCATCAAGCCATTCAGAAGAGGAGATCTAGAAACAGGATTTCAAAAATCAATTATCAAGGCACCTCGCTCATCACTCCAAAAGAAGTCAAAAGGGTTTTCTTGGAGCATTTTAGAAACTTCTTTGGAAAAAGAACATGTGGGAAAATATTTGAGCTGGGACACCTAATTCCAACAGTAGTAACAGCAGAGGATAAAGAATTACTAGATAAAGGAATTTGTGTTGAAGAGGTAGAATTTGTGTAGCACCCCTAGATCCGTGGTCGGAGATCTAGGTTGTTACACTCCTTATTCCATACCCGCCGTAAATATACACACGCCAGTTATGTCTCAGAAACGAAATTTGCAAAAACAGTAGTCATATGATCCACAAAGTAAAGTTATTACAACCCAAAAGTAAAATGCTTGAAACCTACTGCCAGTGTGATTTCTACTTGAAACCAGAAAGGCAGCGCAAATGTTTGTTCTTGTTCATTAATATACATAGGTGATGCTTATAATTAAACCGGAGCAACAAGAACTGCACTCCGAACCAACTCAGTCTCCTACCCGAGGTGCTGCAACAACCATCCCACGGGCGGTCTGCACGTCCCATACGCGCTTCCGAGCGGTATGGCGGATCCTGGCCATCTACTCTAGCTGTTGTGATGTGATATAAAAAAAACAAGAGTGAGCACTAAGCCCAGCCATAATATAAAGCAGCATAATCATATACGAAGGCTTATATCATAATTGAAAGCTTTTTGAAAACTTCATTCGTATACAGAATGAGATATTGAAATATTCTTTTTGGCAAAACATGCCATACAGTTCAAATTCCGTACTAGGAACATCATTGTTCAATCACTGTCACGTTATCGGTAACTCAGCACCTAGGCTTTCGTTACAATGTGTAGCATAATTCCAAGTGGAGGAAGGGGACATTCTGGAGCACACCACGATACACGATGATCAGTCATTGTATCGCAAAACATTTCTTTCTACTAGTAGTGGACGAAAACCCTTTTCATGGTTATCACCCCAGCCGCATACGGGCTATCATTAGCGTCCCGGTACCCAAAGTACCTCAGCTAAAGTTGTGTCCCAGCATTCGTAGTACCTCAGCTAAGTTTGCATGTGCGTCCCGGTACTCGTAATGCCTTAGCTAATATATAACACCTCCAGTCCCTTGTTGAATCCCATCATTATATCTGGAACCGAACTTAATCATCGTTCCCCGAGCGTCATGCTAGCTCGTTGATAGGTTTAACTCATTACCATACTTACTTCCAGAAATGTTGAGGAAGTAATCACAACATGTGGGTTGACTCTTGTCAACTGACAGGGAATATGTCATGAACTTTTTAAAATTTTGACCTGGGAGTTAATCGGAATTTTTTGAAATTATCGAGATTGAAATACTTTGATTGGATAGGGTAGTCATTCCCAGGTATGAGTATTCTCGAGGAATAGAGGAAGTAAAACCATTAGCTCAACTCTTGAGCTGGATTCCCAATTTTTGATGAGTTAGAAAATATTTAACCGCCTTTAAATAATTTAATAAACTCGGAAATAATATTTGGGAACCCCTACTATATTCCATTAATTTTTCTGAAGATCAGAAAATATTTTAAATAACTATTGGAACCTTACGTAATATTTAAATAAGGTTCTATGATTTTAAATCATTTTTGGGAATATTTAATAAATATTCAAATAATAAATATTGAATTACTATTCAATAAAATTCTACTTAAGTGAATATTCCAAAATAATATTCACTTATTTAAATAAATATTCAAATAATATATAATAATATTATTTAAATATCTCACATTAAATATCCAACGATATTAATATTGGAATATTTAATCAATATTTAAAATATAGCTGTCTCTGGACCCTCCAACTTATGACAGTATAGTCAAAAAAAAATAATAATTTGACTCCCGATCTAAGTTTTAAAACCATCATACAAGTGCTCTACGCTTAGAGCCTTTATAAAACCTCGGTTTATATCTAATATACTCATAGCATATAAACCATATAAGTTCGTAAATCCTTTACAGTAATAAAACAGTTTATATCATCATCACAACAGTTTATAACAACAACATCTATATAAGATGTAGGGTTTGAAAACTTGCCTGGGTGTCTTGGTGAAGTGGTAGTGGGGTCTTGGGAGTGTGCTCATCGATCTATAATAAGATACACAATACACAATCAGTCCACTAGAACCAATTAATGTGCCATTAACTTAAGCACTAACGTTCTATTAATGAAAATCAAATGTCTCGTTTTTAGTCACTTATAACCTCGTGATATTCCTTAAACTCTTAAGTCAAAAGCTTGGGTAGTAATCCATTCACAAAACCCAAGTACTTTACCACTACTAAACTCATGGTTTTAACTATCCCCTTAAGGGTATATCACTTGCGCAACTTTTGTTCTCGCATTTTTATAAAATAGAAAAATTATCTTTTTAATACGAAACCTTCTCGGTTCCCTTCCTAACTGTCCATGCTAGTATCCAATTTAATATCATGACCTAATTCCATTTTTAAGGGGTTTGATCATAAGCTCAAAGTTCATAAAGTGAACTACTTAGTTACCCGAAACCACTTTCACTAAAATGGGTGTTTCTCCTAAACCGTAAATCGAAACGATACGATTCTTTCGCCAAAATAAGCTAAAAACAATATCTACATGATCATGGTCAGTAAGAATTGTTGTTATGTCTAGAAGGTACCCGAGGTTTCTGTCTAATCTTTCTAATGAAAATCCGACATGGTAACGACGCTTAATCAAGATTCCCGTGTTTAAAACACTCCAATCATCCACCAATCAACAATCAATCAATCATAACTCTAATTCCTCATCTCAACCAACTTATTATCTGCCTAAAAAAGTTCATATCATTGTTCACAAGTTCAACAATCAATTAAGCACTAAACATCATCATTAACAAGTATACATCCTTAATATCACTTCATTTCTAAACAACATCATATAATCACCATAATCAAAGCATAAATAAAATGGTGAGAGGGTATACCTTCCTTGGTAATTAATATGGACTATAAATGGCTAGTATGCCCTTCCTTGCTCCTTAACTATCCTTAACAAACCTTAAACTTCAAGATCAAAACAAGATTTCATGAGTTTACTATTCACTTTACTATTCATCATCACTTTTAACTCATGATTTGAACATGAAATCATTAATGGATGAATCTAGTATCAAGGATTTACCTTATTATATGGATGAGGAAGATTTAGAGCCCATGATCATGATTTTTGGTGGAGTGGAAGTGGTAGAAAATTTTCTTAAGCTTTGATGAAATGAAAATGGCCGAAAGTTCTTCTTCTTCTTGGTGGTTTGTTTCTTGATTTTTCTTTTCTTTCTTTTTGTCTAATAAATTCTAATTACAAGATTCTAATTTGTGTGGTCTTAAGTGTGTTTTGTCACCCAATGCCACATGTCAAGCATTGGCAAGTTGTGTGGTGAAAATGGTGACAAGGTGGCGATTCACTTATGTCATTGCGTATGTCATGGTTTGTGTCATCAATCCTCTTATATGTTACACTTGATGATCTTATATGATACTTCTCCTTTGGTTAGGGTTAAATCCATAATTCGTTACGCTTCTGCTTTGCTGCTAAGTTTTGAGATAGGTTCTAGGGATTTTGAAAACGTTTCGTTGTACCAATGCTAGGGGATACTTCATTGGCCTTTTTATTACCTTGGCTTAATATATGATCATGGATTTCTTATTCTATATAATTCCTCAAAATAATCAATTCAATATGTCCTTGATTGTTCAGTGAATAGTGATTTAAAACTCGAATGGAAATCTTCTGATTCTGATTGCGTTTGCATTCACTTATTCTCCTTATACATCAATAATATAACTTCGAAGTATCCATTTCATGTCTCCCATATAGGGTGGTCTGAAAATATTTTCATCAGCAAAATTTACTATTCATCAGGGTTTCAAAATATTACAAAAATTTTGGGATATTACAGTCTCCCCTACTTAAAAGGATTCCGTCCCGGAATCAAGTCGAAATTGATGAGGGTACTTTTCTAGCATTGCACCCTCTAGTTCCCAAGTGGATTCGTCAACATTATGATTTCTCCACAAAACTCTCACCAGCTTTGTAACCTTGGTCCTTAGCACTTGGTCCTTGCGGTCGATGATCTCCACCGGTTGCTCTATGTATGATAGGCCTGGTTGTATGTCTACTTGCTCGTATTCTACCACGTGTCTGGCATCCGGATTATACTTCCTTAACATGGACACATAGAACACGTTGTGAACTTGCTGCAGGTTTGGGGGCAAGGCTAGCTCGTAAGCTACTTGCCCGATGCGTCTCAAGATCTCGAATGGTCCAATATATTTGGGGCTTAGTTTCCCTTTCTTTCCGAATCTCATCAATCCTTTCCACGGGGATACCTTTAACAGCACAAGATCCCCTACTTCATATTCCTTGTCTTTTCGGGCCAAATCTGCATATCTCTTTTGTCTGTCTTGGACTGCTACCAGCAGTCCTCTGATAAGGTCTATTGCATCCTTAGTCCGTTGGACCACTTCGGGCCCGAGCATTTTTCGCTCTCCAACGTCATCCCAGTACAAGGGGGATCGACATCTCCTCCCATACAGGGCCTTATATGGGGGCATCCCGATGCTTGCATGAAAACTGTTGTTGTAGGAAAACTCAACTAGGGGTAAGTGATCATCCCAATTTCCTTTGAAATCTATGGCACAAACTCTCAACATATCCTCTAATGTTTGGATAGTCCTTTCACTTTGCCCATCCGTCTGGGGATGGTAAGCAGTACTCATGTTTAGTTTGGTTCCCACACATTCTTGAAAGCTTTTCCAAAATCTGGAGGTAAACCTAGGGTCTTGGTCTAACACAATGGCGATTGAAACTCCATGTCGTGCCACAATCTCTTTCATATAAATATCCACTAGCCTATCGACAGTGTACCTTTCATTGATCGGAAGAAAGGGGGCTGACTTCGTCAACCGGTCTACGATTACCCATATGGCGTCGTGATTAGCTTTGGTTCGTGGTAAGCCTACTACGAAGTACATGGCTATTTGTTCCCATTTCCATTCTGGAATCTCTAGGGGTCGTAAGAGTCCACTGGGCCTTTGATGTTCCGCCTTTACTCTTTGGCAGGTCAAGCATTTGCTTTCCCACTCTGCTACATCCTTTTTCATGTTAGGCCACCAATAATACTCTTTCAGATCCCTATACATCTTGGTACTTCCTGGGTGAATTGAATATCTTGAGCTATGACTCTCGTATAAAATCTCATCCTTTAATTCCTGAACATTAGGAACCCAAATTCGGTAAGTATACCTCATGATTCCTTTATCATCCCTTTCAGTCCTTAATTCCTCTCCTGTCATTAGCTCTCTCCCTTCATTCATCATACGTTCTTGACATAATTTGATCTTTTGTAGCAATTCTGGTTGTAGTGCGATTTCAAATAGCTTTTCAGTACCATCTCCGGTTATTTTAACCTCAATCTCCATCTTTTCGAACTCTTGGATTAGCTTATCTGATGAGGTTATCATTTTGAGTCTCTCTTTCCTACTAAGGGCATCGGCCACCACATTGGCCTTCCCTGGGTGGTAAAGAATCTCTCAATCATAATCCTTGATTAACTCTAACCATCTCCTTTGTCTCATGTTGAGCTCCTTCTGAGTGAAATGTACTTAAGACTCTTATGGTCGGTGTAGATCTCACACTTTTCTCCATATAAGTAGTGCCTCCAAATCTTTAAGGCGAAAACTATTGCTGCCAATTCCAAATCATGGGTAGGGTATCTACTCTCATATTCATTTAACTGCCTGGAAGCATATGCAATCACCCTTTCATGTTGCATAAGCACGCATCCTAACCCTTTGTGTGATGCGTCACTGTAGATCACGAAATTCCCCTTCCCGTCTGGCAGTGCCAGCACAGGGGCAGTAACTAGTCTCCTTTTCAATTCATGGAAACTCTTTTCACATTTTTCCATCCATTCAAACTTCTCCGTCTTTCGGGTAAGTCGGGTTAGTGGGGCTGCTATTCTAGAAAAATCTTGCACAAATCTCCGATAATACCCGGCTAAGCCTACAAAACTTCTCACCTCAGTCGGGGCAGTTGGCCTTTCCCAGTTTGAAACGACTTCTATCTTAGCAGGGTCAACCATTACTCCTTCATTGCTGACCACATGACCCAAAAACTGTACTTCCCTTAGCCAAAACTCACACTTTGAGAACTTGGCATATAACTTTTCCCTTCTCAGTGTCTCTAACACTATCCTCAAGTGTTCTGCGTGTTCCTCCTCTGTCTTGGAGTAGACTAAAATATCATCGATAAAAACTATGACACACTTGTCCAAATATTGCTTGAAAACTCGATTCATTCGGTCCATGAAAGCTGCCGGGGCATTCGTCAGCTCAAACGACATTACTAAAAACTTGTAGTGTCCATACCTAGTGCGAAATGCAGTCTTGGGTATATCCTCAGGTTTTATCTTCAACTGGTGATATCCAGTCCTTAGGTCAATCTTTGAGAAATGAACCGCGTCTTTCAATTGGTCAAACAAATCATCAATCCTTGGCAAAGGATATCGGTTCTTAATGGTTAACTTGTTTAGTTCTCGATAGTCTATGCACAACCTCAAGCTACCATCCTTCTTTTTCACAAATAGAACTGGTGCACCCCATGGTGACACACTAGATCTTATCATTCCCTTATCTAACAATTCCTGCAATTGAGTAGCTAACTCTTTCATCTCCACTGGAGCTAACCGGTACGGGGCCTTCGAAACTAGAGCCGTCCCTGGAGCTAATTCTATAGCGAATTCTATCTCCCTATCGGGTGGCAATCCTGGAAGGTCTTCTGGAAATACATCTTCAAAGTCATTACCAATAGGAATATTACGTAACTTAGGAACTTCTCAATTTGTATCTATCACATAGGCTAAGTAAGCCTCACACCCATGCCGCAACAACCTTTTGGTTTGGGCCATGGTTAAAAACTTACGGGTTTGTCGTTGTCCCTTGAACACGACCTCCCGTACTTTGGATACTTTGAACTTAATTTTATTTCTTTCACAATTGATCTGAGCGCCATTGCTCGACAGCCAATCCATTCCCAGAATAACATCAAATTCCCCTAATTTAAATGGGATCAAGTCTACACGAAACTGTTGACCTTCTATCTCTAGACTACAGCCAGGGTATACCTTATCAACTGGAATTACTTCCCGGTTTGCTATCTCTACCTTTAACTCTTCTTTTAATGGTTCCGCTATAAGTCTTAACTTACTCGCGAAATCCCTTGAAATAAAAGACTTGGTAGCTCCCGAATCAAATAAAACATTTGCATTGACGGTATTGAGTAGAAGGGTACCTGCTATCACATTTGTGTCCCTCACGGCATCCTTCACAGTCATGTTGAAAGTTCTAGCAGTCGGGGGCTTGTTGGAGGCGGCTCCACTGATTCTTGAACCGGTGGGGTTTGCCGTGGGGCAGTCTCTTTTCATGTGTCCAAATTTCCCACATTGAAAACACTTCTGATCGTTTTAAGGGCATGTTTTGGAGTAGTGCCCCGTCTTGTTGCACTTGTAGCAGATTACCGACTTTAGGGTACACTCTCCCAGATGTTTTCTTCCGCAAGTCTTGCAGTCAGGTAGTGGGGGTCGAGGTTGACTAAAATGGGACACTCCAGTCTGTCTGCCGCCCTAGCTTAGACTCATGTTCTCAGTTCTCCTGAATTCGGAACTCCTTGAGGGTTGGGACCTGGTTCCTCTAAATGGCTTTGCTGGGAAACTCCCGCTCACAGAGCTTCCTCCTTGACTACCAAACTTTCTCTTCTTCTCCTCTCTTCCTTTCTGACTTTGTTCATTACCTGATTCCACTATGGTTGCCTTTTGCACTAGCGAGGCATAGTCCGTTATTTCCAACACAGCTACTCTATTCTGAATCCATTGCTTTAACCCTTGCTGGAACCTCCTTGACCTTTTCAAGTCGGTATTGACAAATTCTGGCATAAATTTAGACAACTCAGTAAACTTGGCTTCATACTCCGCCACAGTCATGTTATCCTGTTTTAGTTCCAAAAACTTTCGCTCCATTTGGGCTTCCATGAATACAGGAAAATACTTCTCCAGAAATAAGGTAGTAAACCTTGCCCAGGTAACAATGGCATCTGTTTCTAGGTTCCTCTTCGATTCCCACCAGTAGTTAGCCTCTCCCTTCAGGAGGTAAGTGGCAAAGATGGTCTTTTGGGCTTCCTCGATACCTAGGATTTTAAACGATTTTTTCATTTCCTTTAACCAAGCTCTTGCCTCAACAGGGTCAGCGGATCCCTAGAATTCCAGGGGCCTAAGGGGCTTGAAGGCCTTAAAAGCACTCTACCCCGCAGTATTGGGGCATGGTGGTGGTGGCGATGGGTGTTGGTTCAAATTCTGTCGGAGTAGGTGCATGAATTGGTCCATCGGGTTTCCACCGGGGACCTCCACATTCTGAGTACTTTCATACTCTTCCTCTTCATAATCCTGATCATCAAACTCATTATAATCGTCATCCTCTCCACTTTCTTCATACTCATCTTCCTCATAATTCTATTCTTCTAGTTCGTGGAAGTCTGGGTCTTCTTCCTCATTATGAAAGTTTTTCCCTATATCTCTCTGGTTAACACTACCCTGAGCCGCAGAATTGGCGGGGCGTGCTCGAGTTCCCATACGTCGGGGTGGCATTTTCCTGATATTTTTAAACAAGAAACTTTTTATTGAAACCATTTGCTCTTTCAAAACAGGTGGATGGATCAGTTGAGTTCATTGGTGAAAATACTGGAAATCAACATTTCACAAAGTATAAATATATATTTTTTTATTTTTTTTTTCAAAACGAGTGTTGCACAGTTTATATGCAATACTGATAACTTGTAAAACAGTTGAAATAACAGGGTATATCAAATTTAAAACTGAAAGCTTTAAAGAAACTGAGATGCATGAATATATACATAAGTGACATAAAGTCACGAGATACTGAAAGTCAATGTTTTCAACAAAAGCGAACACATCGCTGAAATACATCATCCGTACAACAGTCAAAATCTAAGTAATACAAGTCATCTAGTTAACATCCACTAGCGTTAGTCTGATCAGCCTATCTCCAACCCAGAAAGGATACTACTGTACAACGGAACCATCCCACAAAATTGGCACTACTAACGACCATCTGAGGTTAGAGAACTAAGCTATCTGTCACCCATCAAAGCTCCTCCTCTGGGCGGGTCAGGCTCCTGACACGTGTCATAGCCTCTGTCCAAATCAACTCCGTGGCCCGTCGGGATACAAGTCCCTCAACAATAACAGACAGGCCTCTCATGCGGACCATAGCTCGCACCTCTATGCTGGAAATCTCACGTCTCATCTCCCCAGGGGTCATAAACCTCATCCCGTCCTGATAGGAACGACGGGTCTCTCTCTCTGCAGCCAACTGTCTCCTCAGCTCATCAGCTCTAGCCTCTGCCGATGCCAAGTCAGTGGTCAGTCGGCCAATCATCCAATCATGAATCACAGTGGGTACTCCAGTAGGTGAGGGAGGAGGTGTGTCCAGATCAGTCATGGGCTGGTCCTCCTCATATCCCTCAGGGTCGAGGTTATAGTCATCGTCCGATGGTAACGGGCTCAGTGGGGGCACAGGAGGGGTAATGGCTCTCACAGTAGGCAGAGGGTACATCCTGATGCCTCCTCGGCTAACGCTGTCCTCAGAAGTCTCATCGTCCTCCGTGGTACCTACATCAGGCACAACCTGATCCCTCTTAGTGGAATAATCAACCTCAATCGACTCTCCATCAATAGTGGGAGTAGGAGAAGTAGGAAAGTCAAGCACAGTCGTGGGGTCCTCTTCCGGATCCTCGTCTGGGTCATCTGTATCCTCCTCTGGATCCTCATCTGGATCCTCCATGGGGTCGTCCATGGGGTCATCCTCAGCCGCCAGCAGAGCATCGTCATGCTGGGTCTCAAAGTCATCAGCCTCCTCGGCCGAAAACACCTATACAAACGAAAGTTAGGTTACTTACTTGTGAAATCAAAGTTCCCTTGCGGGTTTTAACGGTTAGTGCTACATCCGGTAGCCAAACCATGAACTCGATGGGAGTTCTCCTTATTATTATAGTTGCATTTATTATTCCTTACGCCCTATCGTTTCTGAGATTAATAACTATACACTCTGATACCATTTCTATAGCACCCCCAAATCCGGGGTCGGAGATCTAGGTTGTTACACTCCTTATTCCATACAAACACTTGATACTCGAATCACAATAATAATAAATCAACACACATGGTGACCCCTCCATAAATATACACACGCCAGTTATGTCTCAGAAACGAAATTTGCAAAAATAGTAGTCATATGATCCACAAATTAAAGTTATTACAACCCAAAAGTAAAATGCTTGAAACCTATTGCCAGTATGATTTCTACTTGAAACCAGAAAGGCAGCGCAAATGTTTGTTCTTGTTCATTAATATACATAGGTGATGCTTATAATTAAACCGGAGCAACAAGAACTGCACTCCGAACCAACTCAGTCTCCTACCTGAGGTGCTGCAACAACCATCCTACGGGCGGTCTGCACGTCCCATACGCGCTTCCGAGTGGTATGGCGGATCCTGGCCATCTACTCTAGTTGTTGTGATGTGATATAAAAAAAACAAGAGTGAGCACTAAGCCCAGCCATAATATAAAGTAGCATAATCATATACGAAGGCTTATATCATAATTGAAAGCTTTTTGAAAACTTCATTCGTATACAGAATGAGATATTAAAATATTCTTTTTGGCAAAACATGCCATACAGTTCAAATTCCGTACCAGGAACATCATTATTCAATCGCTGTCACATTATCGGTAACTCAGCACCTAGGCTTTCGTTACAATGTGCAGCACAATTCCAAGTGGAGGAAGGGGACATTCTGGAGCACACCACGATACACGATGATCAGTCGTTGTATCGCAAAACATTTCTTTCTACTAGTAGTGGACGAAAACCCTTTTCATGGTTATCACCCCAGCCGCATACGGGCTATCATTAGCGTCCCGGTACGCGAAGTACCTCAGCTAAAGTTGTGTCCCGGCATTCGTAGTACCTCAGCTAAGTTTGCATGTGCTTCCTGGTACTCGTAATGCCTCAGCTAATATATAACACCTCCAGTCCCTTGATGAATCCCATCATTAATATTGGAATATTTAATCAATATTTAAAATATAGCTGTCTATGGACCCTCCAGCTTATGACAGTATAGTCAAAACAAAATAATAATTTGACTCCCAGTCTAAGTTTTAAAACCATCATACAAGTGCTCTACGCTTAGAGCCTTTATAAAACCTCGGTTTATATCTAATATACTCATAGCATATAAACCATATAAGTTCGTAAATCCTTTACAGTAATAAAACAGTTTATATCATCATCACAACAGTTTATAACAACAGCATCTATATAAGATGTAGGGTTTGAAAACTTGCATGGGTGTCTTGGTGAAGTGGTAGTGGGGGCTTGGGAGTGTGCTCGTCGATCTATAATAAGATACATAATACACAATCAGTCCCCTAGAACCAATTAATTATGTTCCATTAACTTAAGCACTAACGTTCTATTAATGAAAATCAAATGTCTCGTTCTTGGTCACTTATAACCTCGTGATATTCCTTAAACTCTTAAGTCAAAAGCTCGGGTAGTAATCCATTCACAAAACCCCAGTACTTTACCATTTCTAAACTCATGGTTTTAACTATCCCCTTAAGGGTATATCACTTGCGCAACGTTTGTTCCCGTATTTTTATAAAATCGAAAAATTATATTTTTAACACGAAACCTTCTCGGTTCCCTTCCTAACTGTCCATTCTAGTATCCACTTTAATATCATGACCTAATTCCAGTTTTAAGGGGTTTGATCATAAGCTCAAAGTTCATAAAGTGAACTACTTAGTTACCCGAAACCACTTTCACTAAAACGGGTGTTTCTCCTAAACCGTAAATCGAAACGATACGATTCTTTCGCCAAAATAAGCTACAAAACAATATCTACATGATCATGGTCAGTAAGCATTGTTGTTATGTCTAGAAGGTACCCGAGGTTTCTGTCTAATCTTTCTAATGAAAATCCGACATGGTAACGACGCTTAATCAAGATTCCCGTGTTTAAAACACTCCAATCATCCACCAATCAACAATCAATCAATCATAACTCTAATTCCTCATCTCAACCAACTTATTATCTGTCTAAAAAAGTTCATATCATTGTTCAGAAGTTCAACCATCAATTAACCACTAAACATCATCATTAACAAGTATACATCCTTAATATCACTTCATTTCTAAACAACATCATATAATCACCATAATCAAAGCATAAATAAAAAGGTGAGAGGGTTTATACCTTCCTTGGTACTTAATATGGACTATAAATGGCTAGTATGCTCTTCCTTTCTCCTTAACTATCCTTATCAAACCTTAAACTTCAAGATCAAAACAAGCTTTCATGAGTTTACTATTCACTATACTATTCATCATCACTTTTAACTCATGATTTGAACATGAAATCATTAATGGATGAAGCTAGGATCAAGGATTTACCTTCGTCTATGGATGAGGAAGATTTAGAGCCCATGATCATGATTTTTGGTGGAGTGGAAGTGGTAGAAAATTTTCTTAAGCTTTGATGAAATGAAAAGGGCCGAAAGTTCTTCTTCTTCTTGGTGGTTTGTTTCTTGATTTTTCTTGTTAGGCCGAATACACAATATATAATCAATATATGTATGAGAATAACAATCAAGAACACTGTTTATGAACAATAAACTGAATTATATTAAATAACTCTTCTCTCAGTGACGTAAAATATCACAGAGAGCTGCTAGGTTACAAGAATAATGTATTCAGTATTCGCATCCCTTTTAGGGTTAACCTATCTGTGTTTATATAGAACACAGTTACACAATCAATCTCAAATTGATATTCCTATAAATCAGCTATACAATTTATATCAATTTAGGATTGCTCCTGTCTTCTGTCCCGTTTCTTTAGCTATCTCAATATATCTTGCTTCTTTCCATCTTCAAGATATATTGCTTCTAGAATCTTAAAGTATACACCGACAGCTAAATAAACTCTCACCCCGTCAGACTTTAACAAACTCTGACTGGCTTCTAGTGTAAACTATGATAAGTACCTGTTACTTAAACACTGATAAACAATCATCAGCAATTATATCTAACAATCTCCCCCAACTTGTGCATAACAAAAATGTACAAGTTAAAAGATAATTGATGATGTCAAAACATATAACAAATGCAGTGTTTATAACATAACAGAGTTTAACTTTTACTTAGAACAGAAAACTTTAAAAACTTACAGTCAGCCTTTACTTAATTTCTTCAATGTTAGGCACTGTTCTGAGATAATCTGTAAGTAGTCTTCTTTCATCTCTTTCTAGCTCAGCAGTCATAATCTCTTTCAGCTTCTTAAGTTCTGGATCTCTTTCACCAGTCTGATATATGGCAGCCCTCAGAGATTAAATTCTGTTTTTATTCATCTCATTTCCAAGTCTTATAAAGAAAGACTTATCAGACTCTAGATTGAACTCTAAGACTTTTATTCCCAGTGCAGTCCTGAACCTTGCACTATTCCTCTTCATCTCTACCATCTTTCCATGAGAATCTCTATATTTAGGAATATAAGCACTTGAAATTCTGGCTCCAAGCAAAACTTTAGACTTCATCATTCTCTCTTTCAAAACTTGAGCAGCATTATGAGTACTTTGATTTTTCACTTTCAATAGATACAAAACATACTCCAGCTCTTCCCATAGCTTCAGATGAATGTCAGCTTCTCCAACTCTATAAACTCTTCCATCAGCCATAAAGTATAACAGAAACTCCTTTTTAATTCCTTTGTGATAGATTATCTGAACAGACTCTAACTTGTCAAGGATTTCTTGAGTTACCCCAACACCAGGTTCTGCCAGTGATGTATGATCTAAAGGACTGTTATTTATTCTTTTCTCTCTATGTGATCCCAAACCAGATTTATCATAAGATTCCTTTCCTAACACTGATCTGGTTTGAAGAAAATTCACATTTCCTGGCTTCAGAGTTTCATCTCTAGTTGGTTTTCCAAAAATACCTTGGAGTTGTGGAGATATCAATTGAGTTTGTACAACTTGAGCAGTGTCAGAGGTTGTCACAACTTTAGCAGAATTATCAACTTGAGCAACGTCAGTGGTTGATTGATTAGGCCTTGATTCAACTTGAGCCATGTCAGAGGTTGAATGAGCCTTCTTTGATAACTCAGGTTCTTCAATCAATTTACCTTTACCTTTATCAGTGCTTGCTCCAACAGGCCTCCTTGAATATTGTAAACTCTGTTGAGAGTTCACATTCTCTTTAATAAAGATTCCTTGTTCCTTTCTCCTAGGAGCCTTGACAGCCTTTTTCTTGTAAGTTCCAGCTTCAACCTTCTTCTTATGCTCTTCAACAAGAATCTGCATTTCAGCATCCATATCTTCAACTGTGGCTTCACCACCATGTTCTTCCAAAAACAGTTTAGCTGCAATCTCTTCATCAGTAATTGGATTGGCTGAAATCACTAAACTTTTAAGTCTTGAAGAAGATTGAGCACCAGAGTTTACTCTATCAGAGTTTGTCAGCTTAGCAGAGTTTGACCTAAGTCTCCCTTGCTCTTGAGTAGATTTTGACCTTTTCTCTGATTCTTTGCTTCCACCATCTGTTGGATCATCCCTTCATCTCAGAATTGGAGTCCTTTTGCATTTGTCTTTAGGAACTCTCTCCCCCTTTTTGACATCATCAGGAATAAGTACAGATGTCAGCAATTCTAAAGATGCAGCAATAGAATCAAGCTTTGTAGCCATTACATCTTGATTTCTTTCAATTGTACTTAGTCTCTGCTTGATTTCGACCTGATCCTTGATCATAGAAGAATATTGAGCTCTATCATTCTTCAAGGCCAAATCCTTAGCAACACTATCATTCCTCAGGCCTATGACAGCTTTGTGAGTCTCATCAAAGCGATTGTGCAAAGATTTAACTTGAACAATTGTAGCCTTCAAATGTGTCAACATCTCAGGATTTGAAATTTCTTTAGCAGACTTAGCAACAAAATCAGCAGTTCTTTGTGTAGAGAAAATACAATCTGCCCCTGACCAATTTGAATAGTACATTTCTCTATAATGATCTTCAGTGGCACGTTGATTTTCCTTGACAGACTCTGCAGTAGGATCCCTTAGAAAAGGTATTGATTCATGATCATCAGAGTCTGAGAGTGCAATATTGATTCCAGAGTTTGCATGATCAGAATTTGCAGAAGTGTGATCATCACTGTCAGAGACAACTCTGTCTGCATCAACATTTTCTGCTAAAGGCTTTGCAGTTGTATTCTCTGCAGTAACTTCAATGTTTAACTGTGCAGCTTCATCATGAACTTGCTCTGCAACAGCTTCATGCTTCTCAGAGTTAACTGCCTCAGCAACTTCTTCTTCTGCTTGAACAGCATTTTGAACAGAGTTTACAACAAGAACATCTTCTTCCAGATTCTCTGATGTAGCTTCATCCAGCTTCTCAACAGCAGCTTCAACAATCTTCTCAGAAGAGACAGATTTTGCTCCCTGATCAACTTCCTCACCCAATTCAAGAATTTGATTGGTGACAGAGAGAATCTCTGTATGAGTTGCCATAGACTCATCAACTACTAGAGTGGCTTGATCAGCTGCCACATCCTCAGTGTCACAAAAACTGATAGTAGGATGTGCTTCAAGATCCATGTCCAAAGTATCTGCAAAGTTATCATTATCAGCATGTGCAGCATCTTCTCTGTCCTTTGTAGGCACAATAGCTTCAACATTAACATCAGCCTCCTCAGTAACAACATCAGGAGCTGCATTCTGTTCAGCTTCAGGAATAGCTTCAGTTTCTAACTTGTTAGAAATGAATACTACTAGAAACTAGATAGAGGGGGGGTGACAAGGCTGTCGCGTGCCTATCAAATAATAATAATATCTAACAAATCCTTCTAACTATGTAGTAGGGCAAGTTAGAGTCGATCCCACAGAGACAAACGTATCAATCACTAGTTATTCTTGATTCAATTCAACTAAGCAAGTAACACAATAAATTGTTGAGAGATTATTAATCTAAATATTATACTAAAGCAAATATGTGGTATTTATCAATTAACTAAAAATATCTAGAATTAAGTATCCCCACTAGCATGAATCGATGCAATTATGATTTTCCACCCCAATTAATCATACACTACTCAAGAGGAAAGATGCGCCCTATAAAATACCAATAACCTCTCTCGAGTATTAATGGCTTCTCTAAAAATACACTCAAGCCTATTTTCATGGTATCATGCAATTTAGAGACATTAAACACAGCATCCTAACTTCCTAACAATCCGTTCTACCTATTTTCATGGAGAAGTTCATGTCCTTATTGGATAAATCACAACCATCTAAGTCCAACTTTCGATGATAAATAGATATTAGGTTCAAACAATATGCATAATCACGTCTGACATGTTATTGTTAATTAAGCACAACTCAATAAGCAAGAGCATACAACATAACTAAACTGGGGGGGGTTATGGAAAATAATACATCAATCATAACTAGGGTTCAACTTAACCCTAGATTAAATAACTACTCACTCATAATTAAACTAACAAAACACATAATATAATAAGAACACATGATAATATTAAGAACAGAGAATAAAAACCTTTAATCTTTCTCCAAGAAGAAAAGTACAAGTCTCTCTTTGTCTGTATGTATCTATGTATCTATGTATCTCTGTATATGTATGTCTCTCTATCTCTCAGATCTGATGTCTATATATATATCCTCAAATATTTTAATGCATTGAGGAAAGTACAAGTACGTTTCCTAAACTGATTCTGTTTTACAAGGAAAATTCGTAGCTGACTTTTCTTCAGTAAATCTGGGCCGTTCCTGAAGTAATTTGATAATTGGACCACTTTAGAATAAAAGAGATTTCCATTATCTTCGTGTGGGCTGTTAAATCGTCCAATTCTGACTTGTAGATCTCAAAATATGACCCAAACAGTGAATTATGTGCAGACAGCCCAACAAATCCGAATTTCCTTCTAATAAATCTCCAAATTAAGCTCTTTATTCTCCAATCCTTCCAAGTTTAGGATTTCCTTGCTTCCTACAATAAAACATTAAAATTTATTAAATAAAAATCCAATTAAATGCAAAATATAATAAATATGAGGAATAAAATCGTATAAAATATATATAAATATAGACTCTATCAAACATCCCCATACTTAGTATTTTGCACGTCCTCGGGCAAATAAAGAAATAAAAATAATACTAACTAACAGGACCACCACTTTCGTAGATGACACGATTGCATTGAGCATATGCAACAAGCCGTTAAACCCCTAGGCAGCCCTAGTAGGACGAGTTTTGTCTCGTGAGGGTTTATAGAAGATATACCCACAAAATCAAATATTTTCAACCATCAAGTCTCTCAAACATGCAAAATATCATAGTACTCCACACATTGTAAATCTCAATCACATAACAACCTGAAAGTGTCTGAAAGTACAAGTACTCTCACTTTAAGCATCATTAACACAAAATAATCCAAGTATGCACACAATGTCTAGATAGACAAAAATATCATGAGATAGACATCAAAGTCGCAGTCAACAAGTAAGCATGCCATAGATAGAATTCTCACATTGCTCTCAATTCACACAAGTGTATGAGTATAAGTGTATCGCTCAAGTTCAATCAATGTACTCATGTGCTACCATATGCTTGGTTGTCCACCAAATCTCCACCACCTCGTATATATGCATACATGAATCAAAAGGTCTTCGTTAAAGGTTGTAACGAGGCTTAGGTACGGGGTAGGATATCAAAGAAACAGGCTAACAAGTGGCTAAACTTGATAACTGATAGAGAATAATGTTCACTTTTAATTAAAGCACCCAACATGAAACTTAGATCATGTAAAAGTTGATCAAGCTTTCACAAGCATTAAACTTCAAAGCACATATACCCCATGTACTTTCCCACTTTCACATTGTATCAATCAAATGAACACACTCTACTTTATCTTCCTCTTGCTCATAACTTATTTTTTTTTTCTTTTTTTTTTTTCAAAAGTCAAGTCATTCTCCAGTAACCAAGGGCAGTGAAAAGTCACCAAGAATGTACTTAATACCAGCACACATGGATCGTCCCTTTAATATGACATTGCACTTGCCACCCATTGATCTCAAAGGAGTACTTGATACTTGTTTGCAACTTTCATACCATATTGTATCCCACCAAAATGTAACACTTTAACCAAAAGAAATCCCCACACTAAATATTCACCAACCCATCAATGAATCAATATGCTCTACCAGTAAATCAAGACAAGAATAAATAAGTAGGCTCAAAAATTTAGATTGGTGATATACGAAAGAAACGGATATAAGCTCAAGGGGTTCACTAAGGATTATTTTTTATATGGGTACTGTTTTGGGTAAATGAGGTTAATCCTAGTGCCTTTATCATATTCATGCATACACATATCATGTAGTCTCAAAACGGTTTAAAACAAGTTCTAGAGCAACATGAATCATGATGAACATCACAAAAAAAAAATGGATTGATAAAAAATGAATCAATCATAAATTAGGCTCAAATCCTCACAAGGTGAAAGCATGCTTAACTCACTAAAATTGACCAAGAAACATCTCAAGTTTTCAAATTTTCGCAAGCACACAAGGAATTATCAAGCATCAAATGATTTATCATGAATGTGACACTCAGAATTAATCATGAAAAATTAATCTACACAATGTGTACTTATCCATGCTAACATGCTTTTGAGACTAGGCAATTATATACAAAAAGTTTTAAATTTTCAAATTTTTTTTGGATTATATACTATGTAATTTTTTTTTGTTTTTTTTAAATATATTATTATTAAGAACACGTCCCCACACTTAAGCGGTTCATTGTCCCCAATGAATAATATATATAAATATGCAAAACTAACAAATCCTAAAAGAAATACAAAAAGAATAAGAGTGAAAAATTATACAAAGAAAGGTTAGAAATACTCCCCTAGTGCATGAAGTCTCGGTTGGAAAATGTGGGAGAGTGTTCCTCCTCCAAAATCTTGGGTTGCCTCCCAAGAAGCGCTTTTTTAAAGTCATTAGCTCGACCTTCTTATCAATCAACCTGGGGAATGGAGTGAAAATGGAGCATCCACTTTCTCAACATATTTTCTTATGATCTCTCCCAAAAACTTATAAGTTTCATCCAAAGCTTTATCCAACAATACAACTCTTCTATCTCGAGCAAACTTTAAGAGTGCAACAACTATCCTTGACGTTTCATCTCGTGAGACAAACTTAAAAAGAAATTTAATAAGTAGGTCTTCCCAAGTGGTAATGGAATTTGAGGGTAACGAAAATAACCAATTTTTAGCTCCATCCCTTAGAGAGAAAGGAAATAATCGAAGTCGAATGACCTCATCAGAAACTCCATCACACTTGATAGTATCACAAATCTTCAAAAAGTTTTCAATATGAGCATCAGGATCTTCAACAGATAATCCACCAAACTGCATTTCACCAATCGATTTCATTATTGAAGGCTTTAAATCAACATTAGTGACATGTAAATCTCTCACCAAAATTGTAGGAGGTTTAGAGAGGAAAATATCAGCCTTCATATCTTGATCTTCACCCAAGGTCTTAACCATAAGAACAGGTTCATTATTATTTCCAAGATCACTCTTCTTCATAGATGAGTTAAGGAAAGAGTTGGAAAATTTAAATTCCATCTTCTCATCTCCAACTTCAAAAGAAATTTTCCGTTGCATCATATCAACTTTTGCACCAGCTGTAGCTAAGAAAGGTCTCCCGAGAATAATAGAATTTTGTGCATCTTCCTCCATCTCCATGACAACAAAATCACATGGAATAAAAAACTTTCCTACCTTGACAGGAACATCTTCAAGTATTCCAAGTGGAACTTTTACACTTCTATCTGCTAATTGTAGAGTTATACGTGTGGGTTTGAGTTCACCCATCTGAAGCTTATTGCAGATTGATATGGGCATCAGACTTACACTTGCCCCAAGATCACATAAAGCTCTTTTGATTTCAAAATTCCCAAGTTTGACAGGAATAGAATAGCTACCTGGATCAGTTAGCTTTTTAGGAAGACTATTCTGCAAGAGAGCACTACACTCTGCTGTTAATGAGATAGTAGAACTTTCTTCAATCTTTCTTTTGTTTGACAATAATTCCCTAAGGAACTTCCCATAAGAAGGCATCTCCTTGATAGCATCTAAGAAAGGGATATTAAGCTCTAACCTTTTCAAGATATCCATAAACTTCATAAACTTCTCTCCAAGCCTAGCTTGCACTAATCTTTGCGGAAACGGAACAGGTGGTACGTAAGGTATGACTGGAGCAACTGTGGGTTCCTTCTTCTCTTCTTCAATCGCTTCTTGCAAAACCACATTTTCAGATTGAGTTTTCTCCCCATCTTCTTCAACAATAAAATTATCACTAATCATCTTCATCTCTGGCCCTTGAAATTCTTGATTACTTCTTAACGTTATAGCATTCACGTGGGCTCTATGTGGTTGTTCAGTTTGGCCAGGAAGTTGGCTTGAAGACTTGCTAAGTTGATTCAACTGTTGAGCAATTTGAGTGATTGAATTCTCCATCAACTTGTTATGAGCCTTTATCTCATTGATACTTGATTCAAAGTAATCATTCTTCTTTGCTTGTGTAGAGATAAATCCTTCCAAAAGATTTTCCAAGTTAGATTTTTGTGGCTGAGATGGTTGAAAACCTGGCGGCTGAGAAAAATTATTTTGTGGAGGTTGAGCTTGAGCCTGGTTATTTCTGTAGGAGAAATTAGGATGATCTCTCCAACCTGGATTATATGTGTTGGAGTAAGGATTATATTGTGGCCTTTGATTTTGGTTGTAGAGGGCATTTGCTTGTTCCATTGTTGTTCTAGAGGGATTGTATTGACAAGCATGTTGAGTGTGTCCAACTACCCCACATATTTCACATGAGGCAACTGTAGATGAAGTTCTAGAATCCAATTGCTCAATCTTCTTAACCATTGCCTGCATAGTAGTATTAAACATGGTTAGAGCATCAACATCATACTTACCACCCTTCTTAGGATGATTTCTATCACTGTAAGGATAATTATCATTAGACGCCATCTCGTCTAACAAAGTTTTCGCATCCTCCGTACTCTTTTTCATAATAGATCCACCAGAAGAAGCATCAACGAAATTTCGAAACTCTTGTGTTAACCCATTGTAGAATGTTTGAATCAACAACCAGTCGGGAATTCCATGGTGAGGGCATTGTCTCTGAAGTCGTTTGAATTTTCTCCAAGCATCATGAATTGACTCGTCATCATCTTGACGAAAGTTAGATATTTCATTCCTGAGCTTTGAAGTCTTCTTCTGACTGAAGAATTTAAGTAGAAACGCCTTTGCTAGAATATCCCAAGTAGTGAATGTGTTTGGTCCTTCATCCTTCAACCAATCTTTTGCTGCATCTCGGAGAGAGAATGGAAATAAGCGCAGCTTAATAGCATCATCACTAACATTGGTCAGCTTTATAGTATCACACTTTTCTAGAAAACTCTCAAGATGATCAACAGGATTTTCAGTGGACAATCCTGCGAAAGAATCATTGGAAACGAATTGGATGAATTGTGGCTTGAGTTCAAAGTGGGTAGCCGTGATTATTGGTCTGACAATACTGGAGAGTACGTTTGTAGCGTCTGGCATACCATGCTCCCTGAGAGTTTTAACTGCTGTCTCACCCATAACTTCCTTGTCTTTATTTTTTTCTTCGTAGTCCTGCTTGTCTTCTTGCTATAGCTTCAATTTCAGGATCAAGAGCAATCAAATTTTATGTACCTGAACTTCGAGTGTGCATGCAACAAGAAAACTAGAAACAAAGATCAAATAACAAGGGAATAATAGCCGAAGCAACACAACTAAAAGACTTAGCTAGACAAACTCAAAAATTAACTAATCTAATACCGCTTTGTCCCCGGCAGCGGCGCCAAAAATTTGACAAGGCTGTCGCGTGCCTATCAAATTATAATAATATCTAACAAATCCTTCTAACTATGTAGTAGGGCAAGTTAGAGTCGATCCCACAGAGACAAACGTATCAATCACTAGTTATTCTTGATTCAATTCAACTAAGCAAGTAACATAATAAATTGTTGAGAGATTATTAATCTAAATATTATACTAAATCAAATATGTGGTATTTATCAATTAACTAAAAATATCTAGAATTAAGTATCCCCACTAGCATGAATCGATGCAATTATGATTTTCCACCCCAATTAATCATACACTACTCAAGAGGAAAGATGCGCCCTATAAAATACCAATAACCTCTCTCGAGTATTAATGGCTTCTCTAAAAATACACTCAAGCCTATTTTCATGGTATCATGCAATTTAGAGACATTAAACACAGCATCCTAACTTCCTAACAATCCGTTCTACCTATTTTCATGGAGAAGTTCATGTCCTTATTGGATAAATCACAACCATCTAAGTCCAACTTTCGATGATAAATAGATATTAGGTTCAAACAATATGCATAATCACGTCTGACATGTTATTGTTAATTAAGCACAACTCAATAAGCAAGAGCATACAACATAACTAAACTGGGGGGGTTATGGAAAATCATACATCAATCATAACTAGGGTTCAACTTAACCCTAGATTAAATAACTACTCACTCATAATTAAACTAACAAAACACATAATATAATAAGAACACATGATAATATTAAGAACAGAGAATAAAAACCTTTAATCTTTCTCCAAGAATAAAAGTACAAGTCTCTCTTTGTCTGTATGTATCTATGTATCTATGTATCTCTGTATATGTATGTCTCTCTATCTCTCAGATCTGATGTCTATATATATATCCTCAAATATTTTAATGCATTGAGGAAAGTACAAGTACGTTTCCTAAACTGATTCTGTTTTACAAGGAAAATTCGTAGCTGACTTTTCTTCAGTAAATCTGGGCCGTTCCTGAAGTAATTTGATAATTGGACCACTTTAGAATAAAAGAGATTTCCATTATCTTCGTGTGGGCTGTTAAATCGTCCAATTCTGACTTGTAGATCTCAAAATATGACCCAAACAGTGAATTATGTGCAGGCAGCCCAACAAATCCGAATTTCCTTCTAATAAATCTCCAAATTAAGCTCTTTATTCTCCAATCCTTCCAAGTTTAGGATTTCCTTGCTTCCTACAATAAAACATTAAAATTTATTAAATAAAAATCCAATTAAATGCAAAATATAATAAATATGAGGAATAAAATCGTATAAAATATATATAAATATAGACTCTATCAGGGGGTGAATGGATAGTTTGATATATTTTTTGATTCTTGAAAACTAAGTAAAAGACTGTATATGATTATGATATGTAATATGCAGAAAGTAAATAACACACACAATCACTTTAATCTACTTTGTATAAGCAAATTAAATACTACAGCTTTCCAAGAAATTCACAATCGAATTTCTGGCTTCTAAACAAGAACAGTTTGAACTTGCTTGCTTACAGAGAAAAGAGCTTAAGATAAAAACTATGTGTATCTCTCTTACAGCTAACAATAGGATGTGCATGATATATATAAGCCCTATACAAACTAGTGCACACACCTATTTTTACACAGTTACCCCTTGCTGAAAGTCCAACTTGTCCTGCCATAAGACGTTAACTGTGTCAGGAAGGACCACCTGCTTTTCGGAGTCTTTCCCGTTTCTGTAGCTGCTTGTCTCTTATCTTTCTCTCCAAGTTTAGCTGTAGATTTGCCATCTGTTCTTTGGACCACCTTGCCAGAACAAATGCTTCAGTATTTGTCTCTTTTGATTCTTGATTCTGTACCTTGATTTGTCTTGTTGTAAACGGCTAAGTGTTGATATCGTGAACTCCACTTCATTCCTGACTTCGCGGTCTCACTTGTGAGGACTACGCGATATAGCTTTTGAAGACTTTGCGACATAGGTCATTTGATGACTATGCGACATAGGTCATTTGACGACTATGCGACATAGGTCATTTGATGACTATGCGACATAGGTCATTTGATGACTATGCGACATAGGTCATTTTGATGACTATGCGACATAAGGCTTCTGAGGACTTCACGATCTAGGCTTCTTTGACTTTGCTGACTTCAACACTTCACGACATGTGTCTTGAGGACTTCTCGACATAGTACAAAATGGACTATGCGATGTAGCACTTCACGACATAGATATTGGTGACTTCACGACATAGCTTTCTTCTGACTTTGCTATATAATGCCTTAGACAAATTTCTACAACTTATTTCTTCATGGCCTTATTCATTTCTATCCTGCTGCATGAACACTTCTGAACTTCTACCAGGACAATTATTCAATGGCCTATATACAATCTAGATGCAAGAAACATTGCTAAGCTCATTATAACTTTGAGCATACATGATCAAGCTTATGTTCATGAGAACAAGACAAGTACATTTAGAGACCTATACTACATCCCAGTGATAGAACTCACTAGGTCATGTAATGTGACATAGTCACATAGTGTAGGCTTCTTAATAGTGGTATTCAGACATGTCTTGAGCCTAACAATCTCCCCCAAATTGTGAGTAAGACCCTTAGGCACAATTTCATGTCTGATAACAAGCCTAACTAACATAAAAAGAACAAGTATAAAGAAGATAAAGTTAAGAATAGAATTTGATAACAACTTGGAAATTTAGTCTTATAGAATTTCTCCTTGAGCTACATAGCTTCAGTTTCCAATTGTTTCTCTAAGAAATCATCATAGACTTTCTTCTTCCTTATTTCTTCATTCTTCTTTATTTCAGAGATGGCCAGTAAAATTTCATCCCTTGCAATCAGTTCTTCAATGAGAGGAGAATCTTTTAGATCTTCAGCTGCTGTTCTGAGGGCACTTTCCACATATGAATATATGAACTCCATCCTTATCTTGCTTATTCCTCCATAATGATTTTTGTACTCAACAGTATAAGGATTTTGCTTTACCCTGCACAGCCCTTTCTTCCTTAGCTCCTTTGCTCTTTCTTCCATCTCAGCCATCTCCTTTTCTTTCTCACACCTCTTTTCTTCATTCAGCTTCTTTAGATTTTCTTTATAGTCAGAGTGCATCTTCATGAATCTGGCAATCTCTATTTTCCACAACCTTTCTTCCTTTTCATCAAAATTTAACAAGGCATTGATTCTTTCTTGCTCATAGGTGTCAAAATGTTGC
Organism: Heracleum sosnowskyi; assembly: GCA_030848705.1. Classification (NCBI taxonomy): domain Eukaryota; kingdom Viridiplantae; phylum Streptophyta; class Magnoliopsida; order Apiales; family Apiaceae; genus Heracleum; species Heracleum sosnowskyi. The sequence continues at coordinate 61,644,555 of CM061235.1, forward strand.
CATCCCCCTTGCTTCATTATTCTTTCTCTTCCATCAGTGTAATTGATCTCTAGATGATCCAACTTCACTTTGACTTCAAAGATCCTTTGAGCCCTCAAAAATGCTAGGGCATCTTCATCATAGTCCTCATCTAGTGGAAGCACATTGATGCCAATAACATTTGTGAGTTTTCCAGTCTTCTTTGTTATCCTTATCCTTCTGGGTACACTCTTGATCTTCATATGTTTCACAAGAGACACCTTTCTGGAACAAGAAGAATCAGTCTTCAGTGCCACATCACTTGGAAGAAGCTTCATTCCTTTTCCCTTCATCCACTGTAACACTCCACTAGCTGTGACTTTGTGGAAGTGTCTTTTTGAGGTTTCTTTTGTGGCTCCTTCTTTCTTCTGTGGCAATTCAGGTTCAGAAGTCTTAGATAATGATTTTGGAGGATCATTACTAACAGTACCCACCCTAGACTTAGAGTCTTGTGTTGTGGTTAAAGTACTGCTAGCAATGTCCTTGACTTGCTGAATTCCACTTCTTGTTCTCTTGGTTGTTTCCTTTGTCCCCTTGGAGTCCCTCTTGTCATCATCAGCACCTTTTGTCTTCTTTGAGGATTTGCTCTTGCTACTTTCACTTGGTTCATCCTTATCCCTCCTTGACTGAGATCTCCTTCTGTAGGTTTTCTCCTCATCATCATCCTCACTATCCTTCTTCTTGCTCTTTTCTTTGACAGATTCAGGAATAACTCCATGAATCAGAAAAGATTGTAGAGTGTGAATCATCTCTAGTTCCTCAGCTGTCCTAGCTCCTCTCTTAGCTCTCAGCATTTGCAGCACCTGGTTGATCTTTGCGTTGTTCTTCATTAAAAGGTCTGAGGGAATTACTAGTTGGTCAATATTACTGTCTTGAGATAGGCTTTGGTAAATTATTGTCCTTGGCTTGGATATAACCTCAGGCAATCTTTTATTCTGGTCCATCTTCAAGTCATTATAAAGACTTTCATTGTTCATCCCATGCTTTTCAATCAAATCCAGAATGATTGACAGCTCAGTAAATCTCAGTTTCTCTAGAGTTTGAAAAGCTAGGTGCCACAAGCAGTTGTCCTTGCACACCATGATTATCTCTCTTAGATGGACATCCTTGATTTTCCTTACTGCCACTGTGAAATACTTGATGCTTTCCTTGATCTTCTGTCTGTACATCCTTGCATCTCCTTGAGCACTACTGTAGATGGCTTTCAGAAACTCCAGGAAGGCCTCATCATGATAGATGTTTGAATTGGCAACTTCCTGTAGCTTGGCCTCTGTGATAACTGCAGCTTTGATAGGTTTAGCATTGGGAGTAGGTTGAGTAGGTTGAGGAGTTGAGATATCTTTAGGCATTGTGGATGGATAGTAGGTGGTTGAGATTGTGCTCTTCTGACCTTCTGCACTTATGACCTCTACAGGGGGAAGAATGATTGGCTTTATGGTTTCTTCAATGAGTTTGCCCTTGCCCTTATGCTTTGGCTGCTTGGCAGGTACTCCCCCTCTCTGTTTCAGAATGACCTCCTTTTGTTTCTCCCCCTTAGGCTTGGGATCAGACAAGATGTCTTGAGCTTCCCCAGGGATAGGCAGGTTCATTTGTTTCATCATTGAAGTCAGCATCTGTTGTTGCACTAGCAGGATATTGGAGGTGTTGTTGCCTTGGTCATCCAGCTTGTCAGTGAGCTGTTTTAGAGAATTGGCAAGCACCCTGTTTTCATCTTTCAGAGAGGCCACTTCTCTTTCAAGACCATCCACCTTTGAGAATAGCTGTTGAGACTTGAAAGAATTGAGAGATTGATCCTTGATCTTGGCAAAGTCAAATTTGGAGATGTTTGACAGAGGGACCTCATCCACCAATTTGTCACCATATTGATTCTTCCAAATTACATTCAGCATTGCATTTGAGTTGATATTGGCCTTGATTTGATTTTCCAGGGTTGTAGCCAGCTTCCTGATGTTGTCTGTGACCATGGCCAGAGAGATGTCCATCATGTTTACAGTAGAGTTTGTCTTCTGGATTTCTTTAAGGATGCCATCCACCTTGGGAAAATCAGAGAGATATGAGTTTCTGAGCTTAGTGAGGGATCTGTCTGTCGCCTCCTGGATTGAAGAAATCTCTGATTGAAGCCCTTTCCCAAGATAGTGCAGAGCCTTTAATTGATTCCTGTAGACATCATTAACAGCATCATAGATGGCAGCAGGAGAGAGATCCTTTGCATTGGAGCCCGGAGAAGTTAGGTAATCTTCTCTTAGAAAAGCTAGGGCATCCTTGAGCTTGAGAGTCCTCTTAGCATCCAACCAGGCATCCACATTTCCCTCTGGTTCAGCTGCATCCACTATCTTCTCCTGTTGAGCTTCAACATCCTCCTTGTGGCAGAGTAAAATGGCTTCATAATCAGCATTTGGGAGATTTGAGGTGAGGAGATGTTGAGCTATTTTTGAGAACTCATCAATCTGTGCCACATGGAGATCTTGTATGGCTTCTTCTGTCATTTTGGAAGGCACAGATGATGATCCTGAAGGCCCGTCATGGTGCACAGGCTTCGGCCATTCTGACATAGTGGCCTGAGCCAAGTGAGAGCTAGTGCTAGGCACTTCATGAGATGTAAGATTTTGAGTCTCCTCCAGCCTTGGAATGGCTGTAGGGTCTGATGTTGTCTCCATTGAAATGGGATGTGTTACAACATCAGCCCTATTTGTCTGTGAAGACAGTTCCACATCCTGAAGGATGGGAGAATTTGGCATAGAGTCTCCAGTAAAAACTGGTGAATCCTCCATGTTTGTGGTGGTGTCATTAGGATATGCCCCAGCATGCATTCCCTGACCAACCAGATGTGGTTCCTGGGTGGTGAGCATAGTGTCATGCACCATGTCACTTGAAATTGGCTCAATCACAGGAGAGAATTGTGATTGATCAAAGGCAAGATTGTCATTGGAATGACTCTCTTGTTCAGAAGAAATTTTAATGGAAGAATCTGAGAGAGAAGTGGGGTTTAGATTAGAGTTTGGCAACTCCCCCTGAGAAATAGGAGGAGTTTCAACAGTGATGTGCTCTCCACTTTGTGTATGATCAGCCTTATCACTCCTGGGGTCAAGAGTGAGGTCTTGACCCTGTGCAGACTCTGTACAGGGTGCAGTGGGGAGGCTGCTCTTTTCAATGCCAATGACCTGTTGAGAGGCCATAGACAGTAACAGGTGTACCCCTTTTTCCACATCTGAATCCTGTTGGGAGGATGCAGTGGTGGCTATAGATTTTGACTTCTTCTTTTGTCTGGTGAGAGGTGACTCAGGATTCTCACTTTCTATCTCTACAGATTCATTGATCACTGTTAGGGCTCTCTTCTTTGTCTTCTTTTTAGTAACATCAACCTTTTGAGAGATTGATGCACTTGGCTGCCTAACCTCTACAGTGGTGTTTTCAGTAGGATTGCTGGATGGGATAGGAAGGCTGGGGTTAGACTGTGTAGCACCTTCAGTCTTAGCCTTCCCTGTCCAGGAAAGTTCATGGTATATGGGCTTATCAAGTGGATAAGACTCAAATGTGTCCTGCATATGCTTGGTCACACTTAGAATCACATCCACTTGATTCCTTGTGTCCAATGAACCAAATAGTATTTTGGACATGGACTTGGAATAAGCCATTTTAGTTTTATCTATACCCTCCAATTCATGGACATTTGCATCAAGATAATTTAAAATAACTTGAAGGAAACGAGGGTAAAAGATGTCATTACCTCTCCCACGAACTGTCCTCCCTAGCCTCTGAACCAATTCCTTGAGGATGATTGCTCCAACATTGATTTCTTGGTTGTAGGCTAGGGAATAGGCCAGCTTCACAGCAATGTGACTGATATGGTCCCATCCTGTTTTCCTGCATAGAAACACCTTCTGGAGTGCATCAAATAGAAATGACCACTCCCTTCTTACAAACTTCTTGTTTAGCTTTCCAGTATCTATCTCATCTGCATACAGAATGAAGGTCATGAAGTCTACAATTTGAGCATCAGTAGCTTCTTGGTCATGACCCTCCACCTTGAACCCCAATGCGTCATTGATTTCCTTTTCCCCAAACTGGAAGTGTTTGCCTCCAATTGAACAAGTAACCTCTTGGAATGAAGTTCCATCTTCTCTTGCCATTGTTGATACCAACGCCGTTCGCCAAAATCCTTCCAACACATCGACATACAATGTAGGGTTCAGGGTTAGGGCTTGGCGTAGGTAGGAAGTGTTCAAGAACCGAACAAAACACTTGTACCTTGGTTTAGCCTCAGCCTCAGAGGGAATGGTGAGAAGATTGGTTTCTTTGGGAATGGTTAGAGGGATAGAGGATGATACTGTTTGAGATTTGGGTGCCATTTCAAAAGAGAGAGTGAAAAAGAGAGTAGAGAATTTGTGCTTAGGTTTGAGAGTTTGAGAGCAATAGACAAGATGAAAAGTTGTGAACGGTTAGAAAAGGGTATTTATATGATAGAGACACTGCGATATGGAGTTATGAATTTGTACAGTCTATTTGTATGTCACGAAGTCAGAGATAGCCTGTACCGCAAAGTCTTGCAAAGTATATCGCATAGTCTCAGAAATGAACTATGTCGCAAAGTCCTCAAGATGAAAGGATCGGGGAGACTTTGCGATATAGTAGAAATACCCTGTCTAAAGCTCTCTTTTAGGAATTTTAAGCAATTTGTCAGACTTTTATCAAATTTTGAAATAAAATTAATTTAAATCAAAATTCTGTCAAATGTGGAGACTTGTCGATATAGTTATTCAAAGTCGCGAAGTCATAACATGAACTATGTCGCAAACTCATGAAAGGAACTATGTCGCGAAGTCTCACAATCTCAATAGTTTGCGATATAAGTCTGTTTGATTTGAACTGTGTCGTGAACTCTGAAAATCATCTATATCGAGATGTCTCAAAAGCTCACAACTTTACCAACAAATGTGATTTTGAAAAATATGCAGTAAAATACTGAAATATTTATAAATCATATCTCAGCTAATTTTCACTCCAAACAAATAGAGCATTTAAATACAGTGAAAATTTACTGCTGCAACAATTTACTGGCATACTTACTTAGAGAAACTAAATGAAGGATTGAGCATTCCAATTTCACTCACAAGTCTGTTGAAGACTGCTTCATTCAGAGGTTTAGTAAATATGTCAGCTAATTGTTTCTCAGTTGGAACATAAGAGACTTCTATGGTACCATTTGCAGCATGTTCCCTAATGAAATGGTACCTGATCTCAATGTGCTTTGTAGTAGAATGATTAACAGGATTGGCAACTATGGATATTGCACTAGTATTATCACACATTAGTGGAATGTGTTCTAACACTAGCCCATAATCCATGAGTTGATTTCTAATCCAAAGCAATTGAGCACAGCAACTTCCAGCAGCAATATATTCAGCCTCAGCTGTGGATGTTGCTGTGGACTGTTGTTTCTTACTAAACCAGGACACTAACCTTTGACCTAGGAATTGACAGCTTCCAGAGGTGCTCTTCCTGTCAATTCTGCATCCAGCATAATTAGAATCTGTGTAACCAACCAGGTTGAACCTAGTGCCCTTTGGATACCATAGCCCAAGATTAGGAGTCCCCTTCAGATACTTGAAGATTCTTTTGATAGCCATCATGTGAGATTCCTTGGGATCAGACTGGAACCTTGCACAAAGGCATGTGGCAAACATGATATCAGGCCTGCTAGCTGTGAGATAGAGTAGTGATCCAACCATGCCTCTAAAAACCTTGATGTCTACTCTTTTGCCTTTCTTGTCTTCATCAAGCTTGACTGCAGTGGACATGGGAGTTTTTGCAGGGGATGAGTCTTCTAAACCATATTTCTTCAAAAGATCTTTGACATACTTTGACTGGTTTATGAAGATGCCATCCTCCCTTTGATGTACTTGCAAACCTAGAAAGTAGGTTAATTCTCCCATCATACTCATCTCATATTTGCTTTGCATCAACTTAGAGAACCTTTCACAGAGTTTTTCATTTGAAGAGCCAAAGATGATATCATCCACATAGATTTGAACAAGAATGATATCATTTCCATGCTTCTTGAAGAATAGGGTTTTGTCAATTGTACCCCTGGTGAATTGATGCTCAAGAAGGAAGTGAGATAGAGTTTCATACCAGGCTCTTGGTGCCTGTTTGAGTCCATAGAGTGCCTTGGGCAGTCCATACACAAAGTTTGGGAAGTCTTCACTTTCAAAGCCAGGTGGTTGAGACACATAAACTTCTTCAGCAAGATCACCATTGAGAAATGCACTTTTCACATCCATTTGATACACCTTAAAATCTGAGTGAGCTGCAAAAGCCAGGAAGATTCTGATGGCTTCCAGTCTAGCTACAGGTGCAAATGTCTCATCATAGTCAATGCCTTCTTGCTGACAATATCCTTTGGCAACCAGCCTTGCTTTGTTTCTAATTACCACTCCTTCTTCATCCATCTTGTTTCTGAACACCCATTTGGTGTCAATAACATTCTTTCCTTTTGGAGGAGGTACTAGTTCCCATACTTTGTTTTTCTCAAATTGATTCAACTCTTCTTGCATGGCAACAATCCAATCAGAATTCTTCAAAGCTTCTTCAATTAATTTAGGTTCCTCTTGTGACAGAAAGCAGCTATACAGACATGTATTTAATGTTGCCCTTCTTGTTCTAACTCCCTCACTAGGATCTCCAATTATTTGATCCCTAGTGTGGGCTCTGTCCCATTTCCTTGTGTGCCCCTGTTCATTTCCTTGATCTGTTCCAAGCTCATTTTGGTTGACAGGTGCATTCTCTTCTTCTCCCCCTGTGTTTGTGAACCCTTGCACAGGTGTTTGAAGAATATTGTCAAACTTCAAGGATTTCATTCTCTAGAACAATTTGAACAGGGGGTTCATCTTCACTTTCAGAATCCTCAAGATAACCTTGATTCTCAAATCTCAATGGCACACTGTCTTGATCACTTGTTTTAAGTCCAGGAGTCTTCTTGTCATCAAAGGTAACATCCATGCTTTCCATGACTTTGTGTTGCTCAGGTACAAATACTCTGTATGCTGTCCTTTCCAGAGAGTATCCAATGAAGATACCTTTAAATGCTTTTGCATCAAATTTTCCAACATGCTCAGAGGTATCTTTCATCACAAAGCACTTGCTTCCAAACACATGCAGGTGCTTGAAGGATGCTCTTTTTCCAGTCATTAATGAGTAAGGAGTTTTGCCAGACTTTTTATTGATTAATGTTCTATTTTGCACATAGCATGCTGTGTTAATAGCATCAGCCCAAAAGCTAGTGGGTAGCTTTGCATCCAGCAGCATTGTCCTTGCAGCTTCAATGAGAGTTCTATTCTTTCTCTCAACTACTCCATTTTGTTGAGGTGTTCTAGGAGCTGAGAATTGTTGAGAAATTCCTTTATCTTTGCAAAACTCATACAATGTTGAATTTCTGAACTCAGTCCCATTATCACTTCTCAAAGCAACTATAGAGGAACCAGTGCTTTGTGCTTCTTTATCAACTCTCTTGATATGCTCTATTATGACTTGGGGTGCTTCATCCTTGGAGAATAGGAATTCCACCCAAGTATATCTTGAATAGTCATCTACCATCACTAGAGCATATTTCTTTTTGGAGAGGGACATTACATTCACAGGGCCAAATAAGTCCATGTGAATTAGCTGCAGAGGTTTTGAGTTTGTATTGAGCAACTTGTTCTTGTGACTGGATCTTTTAATTTTTCCTTTCTGACAAGCTTCACATGCTCCATCTTGCACAAACTCCAAGGCAGGCAAATCCCTGATAAGTTCTCTCTTGGTTAGAGAGTTCATTGCCTGAACATTCAAGTGAGACAGCTTCTTGTGCCATAGCCAGAATTCCCCATTTGTGGCTTTAGTGTAGAAACAGCAAATTTCTCCCTTATCTGCAGCCTTGAGATTAGCTACAAACAAGCTTCCTTTCTTCACACCAGTTAGAACAACTTCACCACTTTCCCTTTTTGAGATTGAACAAAGGTCTTCATCAAATTCCACTTTGAAACCTCTGTTGGTAAATTGTCCAATACTCAAGAGATTATGCTTCAGTCCTTCAACAAATGCTACATCTTCAATAATGACATTTCCAGATTTAACACTGCCATATCCCATTGTATAACCAATGTTGTCATTTCCAAAGGTTACTGATGGGCCAGCTTTTTCCTCAAAATGTGATAGCAGGGCTATATCACCAGTCATGTGACTTGAGCATCCACTGTCCAAGATCCATATGACTCTTTTATTCCTGTTGCCCTGCATTCACAAAATGACTAAGTTGTTTTTGGTACCCATACTTGGTAGGGTCCAGTTGATTTAGAAACATTTTGATTAACAATTCTTCTGTCATAAATTGCATTTCTCATAGTAGGAGACTTCACTTTTTCTGTGGCTTTGGAGTTTACACTCTTAGGCTCACATGAAGTTTTCAACCTCTCAACCTTGATTGGGGACCCTGTCCTGTGAGAATGCATATGTGTGTGTGATTCACCAGATTGTTCAGAGTCAAGTTTATGTTTAAGAGATAAACAGTTAGCAATCACAGTCACATAGCATGTCATGCAGTTTGGCTTACCACAGAAAGAATCATGACTAGAATTTATGCTGGCAGAATGGTTACTCAGGTTGTCAACTTCAACAATTTCAGGCTTACTACACTTATGCGTCAAATGATTAACAGATAGGCATTTTTGACATTGTTTCCTGGGAGCATTTGGCACATAAGCATAGTTGTTTCCCTTGCTAACACCAACTTTACCATTTCTGTTTTGTTTCTTTTTCTTAACAGCTTCTTTCTTTACTTTAGGACTCTTGACAAGATTGTCTTTGGTCTCTTTCTGATTGACAAGTTCAGGAAAAGAAGAAGTGTTTTTAGCAGCCTCATCTTCTTCAAGTAGCTGTTGCTTGATGATCAGTAGTTCCTCATCAAACTCAACAGCACTCTTTCTGAAGATGGGCTGTTCAACACTTGACAGTATGGTTGGGGCATTTTTGTTTGTAAAAGTTTCCTTTCCTTTGCCCTTGACCTTCTTCCTTCCCTTGTCATTTTCATAGTCAAAACCAACTCCAACCTTGCAGTCTCCAGTGTGTTCCTTGTGATAGGTTTGAATAAGTTCAGAGGAGTTTTTAAAGCTTCTTAGTTTCAGTTCAGTTTCAGCAATTTGTTCCCTAAGGGCTTTCTCTATCTGTTCAGCACAAATCACTTTGTTTTTAAGATACTCAACCTCCTTTTTCAAACCATCCAGGTTCACAACCATTAACTCAAGTTTCTCATTCTTTTCTGTAAGCTTAACATCCTTAGCAGTTAGTCTATCAATTTCTTCATTAGCTACTAACATGCTAGTATGAATATTAAACATCTCAGTGCTCATATCTTCAACAGTTTGCTTATATTGAAGGGGAGTCATATCAAGAGAAGTAAGAATAGGTACCTGACTTGAATCACCATCATCAGAAAATGCCATCAAGGCATAGTTTGAGTACTCTTGTTCTTCTTCTTCATCAGAGTCATCCCAGCATTTTCCCTCAGCAATAAAAGCTTTGCCCTGTTGTTTCTTGAGTAGAGCCTCATACTTAGCTTCAAGCTCTAAGTATGCTTTGTCCTTCTTGACTTGTTTAGGCTTTTTGCACTCAGTGGCAAAATGCCCAAGTTCATTGCAGTTATAGCACCTTATTTTGGTCCTATCCACACTTCCTGTCTTGTATCCACCTTTAGCAGCACCAGAAAACCCTTTTCCTTTATTGAAGGTGTTTGAGCCACTAGATCCACCAGTGTTTCCAGTATTGAACTTGGACCTGAATGGCTGCTTTCTTTTAAACCTTATGTTAGGATACCTCCTAGCCATATAAGCAAAAGATTTGTTTTCCATTTTGTCCAGTTCTTCCATGCTGTAAAACTCATCATCCTCAGGCAAATCATAGACAACTTGGGCCTCATCACCAGTGTCTTCAACTTCCAGTTCCTCAATCTTGACCTGACTGATTTTAAGAGAGTCCATTCTTTGACTTAGGTTGTCAGCAATAAGTGCACAGGAGGTATTAGCCACTAATCCTTGCTTTTCTTGAATAGATCTCTTTTGAAACAGCTCTAACTCATATGTCTTTAAAACACCATACAACACATCAAAACCAATCTTTGTTAGATCTCTTTCTTTAAGGGAAGAGATTCTTGGTTCCAAGTGATCTGGAAGAGTTAGTAGAAACTTCATATTGAGCTCTTCTGTTTCATAGTGTTTGTCATAGAGTTTGAGCTCGTTTATCAGCTTGTTGAATCTCTCAAACACTTCTGTGATTCCCTCTTTTGGCTGAGCCATGAAGGCTTCATATTGTGAAACAAGAATCTGCTTCTTGTTCTTTCTTACTTCAGTAGTTCCTTCACAGAGCACTTCTATAAGATCCCACATCTTCTTGGCACTAGTACAATGAGCAACAGTGCCATACATGTTGAAGTCCATAGATTCACAAATGATAAGTTGAAGATGTCCATCCAGTGCTACTTTTTCCTTTTCAGGATCAGTGTATTTTGAGGGATCTTTGGGCACATGTTTTGCTGGTACAATCTCAGTGCCATTGGTTGTTTCACCAATCTCGATCATTGGAATGAAGGGACCATGCTTTAGAATATCTAAATACATGGGGTTAGAAGCTTTGATGAAAAGCAACATCTTCTTTTTCCATAAACTGTAGTGCTCCTTGTTAAAGGGAGGAATCTTGATACTGCTTAGTTTCTGTGAACTCATTCTTGATCTTTTCCTGTTTGTACGTTAACAGCCTACGCTCTGATACCACTTGTTAGAAATGAATACTACTAGAAACTAGACAGAGGGGGGGGTGAATGGATAGTTTGATATATTTTTCGATTCTTGAAAACTAAGTAAAAGACTGTATATGATTATGATATGTAATATGCAGAAAGTAAATAACACACACAATCACTTTAATCTACTTTGTATAAGCAAATTAAATACTACAGCTTTCCAAGAAATTCACAATCGAATTTCTGGCTTCTAAACAAGAACAGTTTGAACTTGCTTGCTTACAGAGAAAAGAGCTTAAGATAAAAACTATGTGTATCTCTCTTACAGCTAACAATAGGATGTGCATGATATATATAAGCCCTATACAAACTAGTGCACACACCTATTTTTACACAGTTACCCCTTGCTGAAAGTCCAACTTGTCCTGCCATAAGACGTTAACTGTGTCAGGAAGGACCACCTGCTTTTCGGAGTCTTTCCCGTTTCTGTAGCTGCTTGTCTCTTATCTTTCTCTCCAAGTTTAGCTGTAGATTTGCCATCTGTTCTTTGGACCACCTTTCCAGAACAAATGCTTCAGTATTTGTCTCTTTTGATTCTTGATTATGTACCTTGATTTGTCTTGTTGTAAACGGCTAAGTGTTAATATCGTGAACTCCACTTCATTCCTGACTTCGCGATCTCACTTGTGAGGACTACGCGATATAGCCTTTGAAGACTTTGCGACATAGGTCATTTGATGACTATGCGACATAGGTCATTTGACGACTATGCGACATAGGTCATTTGATGACTATGCGACATAGGTCATTTGATGACTATGCGACATAGGTCATTTTGATGACTATGCGACATAAGGCTTCTGAGGACTTCACGATCTAGGCTTCTTTGACTTTGCTGACTTCAACACTTCACGACATGTGTCTTGAGGACTTCTCGACATAGTACAAAATGGACTATGCGATGTAGCACTTCACAACATAGATATTGGTGACTTCACGACATAGCTTTCTTCTGACTTTGCTATATAATGCCTTAGACAAATTTCTGCAACTTATTTCTTCATGGCCTTATTCATTTCTATCCTGTTGCATGAACACTTCTGAACTTCTACCAGGACAATTATTCAATGGCCTATATACAATCTTGATGCAAGAAACATTGCTAAGCTCATTATAACTTTGAGCATACATGATCAAGCTTATGTTCATGAGAACAAGACAAGTACATTTAGAGACCTATACTACATCCCAGTGATAGAACTCACTAGGTCATGTAATGTGACATAGTCACATAGTGTAGGCTTGTTAATAGTGGTATTCAGACATGTCTTGAGCCTAACATAACTCATCAAAAAGATATTCAGCTACCAGCCTTCTTCTTCTTTGATGCAAAGTTTCAGTATCTTCCTCATCATCAGAACGTGGTCTCTTTGCTCTTCTCTTCTTTGAGGGACCATCAGACTTTGGCAGAGAAGATTTTGACACGCCAACCTCAGTAGTTGGCTTAACAATCTTTGCAGGTTTAAAAGACCTGTGTTTGATTCTACCACATGTCTGAATTGGTTGTGATGTAGATGGAGGAACTTCAGTGTTTAGTGGTTCTGGTTGTGAATCTGCTTGGGTATAATCATCCAAAAACTGCTGCACTAATGCAGGCAGTAAGAGATCACCTACATCACCCTTCTTCACATCTTATTTGTAGACTGTCAGTGGGTATTGCATCCCAGTTCGTGCACTTCTTCCCAAACGTTCTTGTGATACAGTCGAAGAAAAAACTCCACTCCTTCCTCAAGAACGGTCGCTTCAACTGACCTATCTTAGCCAGAGATCCACCATATCCTATCTCCCTCATCATCCTCAGCAACTCAGCATCACCAACATCAATGGTGTAAGCAGTATGTTCACCAAAGCCCATAGCATCACGTACCGTACCAGGAGTAATGACATACTCTATTTCTTGAAACTCGAAAATGATAGATGGTGATCCAGAAATACCACCATCATCATAGAGACCAGTCTCCCATAAGCTTTTGACTTGAGACACAGAAATCTTCTCTGGTTCTACAAGAGCATGCCCAATTGGAGATTGGGCAAGAAAATTCTGCATCAGGTGAAACGCCTTTGGTGCGTTCACATTAACCAATGGAGCAGCATAATTATTAGGAACAAATTCAAGCCCAGAAGAGACAAAAGCAGTAGAACCCATTAGTACGATTTGGAAATAAGCAGAGAATGACTTAGAGAATATTTGAGAGTGTTTTCAGTAAGAGTGTTTGTGAAAATGTGTGTGTAACAATAACTTGTGAATTTGAGTAAGTTCTTAAAAGTTCAAACGAGTTTGTGTCTTGTATATTAATACAAAAAGAAAGAATTAAAAACTGAACAGTTTCTAATCAATACACATAACTGTCTTACTCCGTGAAATGTGTGAGTGTGACACGTGGCATACATGCAATAACTGACAGCAGTAATTGACAGTTTCCAATGCGCATGCGCAGTAAAAAGAGCAATAATTACCGCCTATTACACTTTCCTATACACTCAACCTCTCTCCATTTTCAAAAACTCAATCAAACCGTTTCAATCCTACTCTCTATTTTCCAAAAATAATGTTCCTCAATAATTATGAAATGTCTGAAATAACCTTATTTATTTTAATCATCAGAGATTAAAAATAAATTACCTCGGCGTAGAGTACACAGTTCATCAGTTTTTATCAATTCTCATCCTTCATTAATAATCTCTTTTCTCAAAAATGCACAGTTGTGAACATTTGTGTGTGAATAGTAGAGTTTACTGAATATAAATATTGAGAGCATCTCAAAGTGCATAAAATCCACAAAATAAATCAGTAAAAACTGGTTGCCCAAACTCTCATATGTAAAACATGTTCTGATTTCATCTAAACTCTGTATTTATTTGTATTCATTTGTTTTCACCCCCTTAAATTTTATTTTTTTTTATTCATTCTTTTTCCAGTAATCAGTGGTTGGCACTAGTCACCAAAAATTTGAAAATTTTAGCCCTTATTTCATACAATAAGTTCATGGGTCTTCCTAGGCACAACATGATCTCAAAGGAATTTGTGCATATTTTTGCATCTTTTGCTTAGGGGTGAATTAGGAGTAGCTATTTATCAGAGTTTAGACTTACATCATTTAACGTTTATGATTTATGAGAGAAAGTGCAAACAGCTAATACAGACTCAGTGTATAGGATCAATAAACTAAGATATGCTATAAATATAGAGACAGTATCATGCTGTGTAAAATTTCTGCACACATTTAAGATCAGATTTTATATAACTTAGAAAGATTCATGATTACTTACTGAGAATCATGCTTCATACAATTTTCTTCATCGGTCAATATGTTTCAGACAATAACACAATCAGAGTATAACATCAGAGTTTATCAACAATATTTGCATGACAGTTAACACATGCAGAAAAACATGAGCAAATTTTCACAGATGAGTAAAGTTTGAGTCTAACCAATATATCTAGTCGAAACCAGAGATCATTCCAAGTTCATTTACCAGTCTTGTAAATGTAGCTTCACTCAAAGGCTTAGTGAAGATATCTGCAAGCTGTTGTTCTGTAGACACAAAATGAAGCTCAATATCTCCTTCCTCCACATGTTCCCTGATAAAGTGATACCTTATACTGATGTGCTTGGTCATGGAATGCTGTACTGGGTTACCTGTCATAGCAATAGCACTTTGATTATCACAGAAAATAGGTATTTTAGAGTACCTTAACCCATAATCCAGCAATTGATTCTTCATCCACAGAATCTGTGCACAACAGCTACCAGCAGCAATATACTCTGCTTCTGCAGTGGATGTGGAAATTGATTTTTGTTTCTTGCTGTACCAAGAAACTAATTTGTCACCTAGAAATTGACAGCTTCCACTGGTGCTTTTTCTGTCTATCTTACAGCCTGCAAAATCTGCATCAGAGTAACCAATTAATTTAAACTCTGATTCTCTAGGGTACCACAAACCAAGGGTTATGGTTCCTTTGAGATATTTGAAAATTCTCTTCACAGCTGCTAAATGAGGCTCTCTGGGTTCTGCTTGAAATCTTGCACAAAGACATGTTGCATACATGATATCTGGTCTACTTGCAGTGAGATAAAGAAGAGACCCTATCATGCCTCTGTAGTTTGTAATATCTACTGAAACCCCTGTATCTTTGTCTAGCTTTGTTGCAGTAGCCATGGGAGTTGTGGCAGATGAACT
This sequence comes from Heracleum sosnowskyi, assembly GCA_030848705.1. Taxonomy (NCBI): domain Eukaryota; kingdom Viridiplantae; phylum Streptophyta; class Magnoliopsida; order Apiales; family Apiaceae; genus Heracleum; species Heracleum sosnowskyi. Next base: position 61,659,583 of record CM061235.1, read on the forward strand.
ATCAAGCATACCAAATTTCTTGAGAAGATTTCTGGTATATTTTGCTTGATTGATAAAAATCCCATCATCTGTTTGCTTTACCTGCAAGCCTAGAAAATAACTAAGCTCTCCCATAATGCTCATTTGATACCTGGATTGCATAAGCTTGGCAAATTTATTATAGAGTTTGTCATTAGTAGACCCAAAAATTATGTCATCCACATAGATTTGAACTAAAAGCAAATCATTACCAGTATTGAAATAGAACAAGGTTTTATCAATTGTACCTCTAGTGAACCCACTTTCTAAAAGAAATTGAGCCAGAGTTTCATACCATGCTCTAGGCGTCTGCTTTAGTCCATAAAGAGCTTTGTCAAGTCTGTAGACATAATCTGGATGCTTGAGATCTACAAACCCTGGTGGTTGTTCAACAAACACTTCTTCTTCAAGTTTCCCATTGAGAAAAGCACTTTTCACATCCATCTGAAAGACTTTGAACTTTTTGTGAGCAGCATATGCTAGAAAAATTCTTATGGCCTCCAATCTTGCAACTGGAGCAAAGGTTTCATCATAGTCAATTCCTTCCTGTTGAGAATATTCTTTTGCCACAAGTCTAGCCTTATTCCTTGTAATTATTCCCTCAATGTCAGTCTTGTTTCTGAAAACCCATTTTGTACCAACAATAGATCTGTTTTTGGGTCTTGGTACAAGAGTCCATACTTTATTTCTTTCAAATTCATTTAACTCTTCATGCATAGCTGTTATCCAGTTAGCATCTTGAAGAGCTTCTTCCACTTTCTTGGGCTCAGTTTGGGATAGAAATGCATGAAACAGACATTCATTTTTTGTTGCACTTCTTGTTCTTACACTTGCATCTAGATCTCCAATTATCAGATCAGGTGTATGAGCTTGTGTCCACCTTCTTGCTGTTGGAAAGTGGCTTCTTTCATCATTATTAGATCCTCCCCCTTGATTTATGCTCTCCTGATTTTCTTCTTGACCATCTGCATTCTCTGAGGCTCCCCCTGAATTGGACTATTCATTATTTGAACTTTCAGAGTTTGACCCAGAGTTTCTATTTGATTCTTCAGCTGACTCATTTTCAGAATGTGTATCATCATGTTGAGATGTTTCTGAAGTATCTTCAAGCTCCCCCTCAACTGGTTCTCTATTTTGTTCTGTCAGAGAAACTCCCTCAGTGTTTACCAGTAGAGGTTTAGAGTATGCTTCGTCAGAGTTTGTTGGATTTGTTTCATCAGAGTTTACGTGATCAGAGTTTAGATCTTCATTTTCAAAGCGAAGTTGATCATGATATTCTTCATCTTCTATTCCAGTTATTTTCTTGTCATAAAATGACACATGTATAGATTCCATGATCACTTTAGTTCTCAGATTATAGACTCTGAATGCTTTAGTTGACAGTGGGTATCCAACAAAAATTTCTTCATCAGCTTTTAAGTCGAACTTGGTCAACTGTTCAGGATGAGTTTTCAACACAAAGCATTTGCACCCGAAAATATGAAAATATTTCAGGTTTGGTTTCTTTTTCTTCACCATCTCATATGGTGTTTTCCCATGCCTATTGATCAGTGTTGCATTTTGAGTAAAACAAGCAGTTTGAACAGCTTCTGCCCAGAAATAAGTTGGCAATTTTGCTTCATCAAGCATTGTTCTGGCAGCTTCGATTAAAGTTCTGTTCTTTCTTTCAACTACACCATTTTGCTGTGGAGTCCCTGGTGCAGAAAATTCTTGCTTCACTCCTCTTTCTTTGCAAAATTCTTCCATTGTTACATTTCTGAATTCAGTTTGTTAATCCCAAATGACCTAACAGAATTGTAGAAGGGGGGGGGGGGGGTTGAATACAATTCTTGATATTTTCTTAAACTTAAAACACTTTATAAAATAAAACTGAACTGAATAAATAAAAACACAAGATATAAATAATTCAGTTGGATTGTTTGATGATCCAACTGAAGTGTTTTTATTGCGGAAATAATCTGTGATACAAAAGTACACAACTGCTCAGTTACAGAGTTGTAGAGAAGAATGCTCTCAAAGATAGCTAATACAAACTTTGTTTTTCTTCTCTTCTCTTACTCTATCTTAACTGCTACACTTGGTTATATATTCCCCAAGTTTACAATACTATTTTTGGCTACACTAAAGTACACTAAAGGTAACCGCCAATAGTTTGCTTTTCATCCCTTTGTCCAGTGGTCCTTGGAGATCCTTGCTTTTGTCTTCATGCTTATTATGATCACTCCCAAGAGCCCAATTGGAAACTGGGATGTTTCCTTATTCCCCATGTTCATTTTAATGGTTTCCAATGCAAAGTACACTTCCACATCACCTTTAGATCTGTTCAGTAAACTGTCACTATCACTTTGTCAACTATTCAGAAAAGCAATAATGATTCGTTGATAGCAGGGAGATGTGTTTCGTTGATAGCTTTATTCTTCATTCCGTTAATGGTGTTTCTCTCGTTTCGTTGATGAGTAAACTCCATACCGTTGATGGTGTATCCTTGTTTCGTTGATAGAGTAATCCTCATACCGTTGACATGTCTTCACTTAGGAAAAATTACAAGGTACAAGATATTTACAATTAACCAACCTATTTTGCCTATCTAGTACTTAGTCAACATGACTTAGGAAACCTATCTAATACATACATCAAAATGCATATCAAACTGTGAAGTATTGTACAGTGCAATTGCTACAACACTCATTCCGTTGATGAGCTTCCTGTCAATGAAACACTGCAAAGCATGCCATTCCGTTGACAGTTACAAAATGACTTAATACAAAATCTACTAAGTGTTTTTATAATTATCATCAAGAACAACATATTCCTAACAATCTCCCCCAATTTATGACTGATAGAATAACAGCCATAAATCAAGAGCCTTGATGATAACAAAAACACTCAGTCAAATTACACATGATAAAAGTAGAAATTGCATTGAGCTTCATTGGATTTAAAATACAAAGTAGAAAATCTTACAAAACAAGTGCACAGAGTTGCTCCTCTAGACTGAGCAGATTTTTCATCTTTGCCTCTGTGGTCTTGTTTTCTTCCCTTTTCTTGCATTGTTCTCCTCAATCTGAGCTTGAAGTCTTCTGTAGAAAATCTTCTCTTCTTCATCTTCATTCCCCAACTTGGATTGCATTAATCTTAAAGTTTCATTGGATGCCTTCTCCAGTTGGTCTTCTATTCTGAAGAATCTTCTACAGTTGTCCTTGTCTCTGAATTCCATCATCCAAAAAGGTTGGAGATGAATCTTCTTTCCTGTTTGAGGGACCTTCAATACTCTGGGAAGTGCACCAGGCTTGTTCCAGCTAGCTTTGATTTGGCATATTTTGGAAACAACTTCAGACTTAGCTGTTTTGGTAAAACCAAAATCCTTCTTCAGGCATTTAAACACAGATAGCAGTGTCTGATAGTCTTCTCCCAGAATTCTATGTAGAGGCCAAACTTGTTCTCTCCCACCCTTGTAGACAAACACCAATCTCTCTGGTAGTTTGTAAGAAGCTGCTATTCCTCTCACTTCAACTAGGTCATCAAGATTGATGTGTAGGTCAGACTCCTCCCTGATATCAGCAATGTAGATGAAGTCTTCTGGGTTGGTAGGAGGTTTTTCAGCTTGTGGTCTCCTTACTAGAATTGGCTTAGCCTTGGTAGCCCTTTGCTTAGATTTCTTCTTTGGATCCATCTCAAAGAGGAATTTTGGAAAGTTGGCCTCATCAAACTCAATTGGCTCTTCCTTTGGCTCAATTGGCTGATCATGGAAATTAACAGGATGTTTAGGATCACAGGCTAACTTTTCCCCTAGAGCTGGATCAGGAATTGTTGGAGGTGCAGTTGGTACAGAAGAGTCTGATGCAATACTCTGAGAGTCATCATTCTCAAAGGCTATATTTCTCCTAGCTCTTGCCTTTGGTTTCCTTGTGCTCTTCTTTGCACTCCTTTCCTCTCTGGCTTTTTCTTCTTGTTGTCTTTCTTCTTCATCAAGAGATTGAGCAACTGCAAGTGCTTGCATTGCTGCTCTTTCTGACTCTTCAGCTTTAGCTTCAGCAAAGTTTGGGTGACCAGCCCAAACACAGATTTGTTGTCCATTCCTGTAGACAATTGCCCTTTGCTTCCTTACCTCATAATCATTGCTTTCCTTGCTTTTTGTGATGAGAAGACCAAGAAGCTTGTGCTCATCTGGATAAGGTGCAGGATAGAAGGTCCTTTATGTGTTTTTGCCCTTTGGTTTAGCAGGAGACTTGGGAGATAGGCTTCTTTGCAATGTAGCTTTTTCCACATCCCTAATGCATGAAGTTTGTCCTTTGTCCTTTCTTGGTCCTTGAGTGACTCCATGTAGAAGGGGCTCTATCTTATAGAAAGAATTGGTCTGTGGCTCCCATTCCGTTGACACTAGAACCATGGCATTCGTTGATGGCTCTGTAGAAGAAGCTTGATCCGTTGATGGATTTGAACTCTTTGCAGTACCAGCTAACTTCTTGACTCTTTCATCTATCCTGGACCAGTGGTCTTTAATTTGTTCAGCAAGCTGTAGCTTCATAGATGCTTGCTGAATCAGTTCAATGCTATCCAGTTTAGCTTTACCTGACTCCCCCATAGCTAGGGGCTCCTTTGGCAGGGAAATGGCTGGGACCATAACCTTTGTGATTTGAATGTCTAGATCTAGCTCCTTAGATTTCTCCCCCTTTTTGTTATCATCAAGAGAGATGACTGGGAGTCCTTGAGCTGCCACTAGCTGGGCCAATAGTTGTGTCTGCTTCTCCTTTTCCTTTTGCATCTGAGATAAAGTAGCTTCCACCTTGTCCACTCTAGAAGAGAGAGTCTTCAAGGAGGTAGCCACCTCAGGTTCCTTAGTGAAAAACCTGTTCATCTTGGACACAGTGAGAAGAGGAAGCTTTTCATCTAGCCTCCTGTCATTAGCATCCTTGAGATTGCTAATTGAGTCCTTGATTTCTCTAGCCTCAATCCTTGTCTGCATCATCTGTAGCCTTTGGATTTCCAGTGAATCCATAATAGCCTTGTAGAATTTCTTGTTATTGGCATTTGCAGACTCATGAGCCAGATAGGCCTCATTGTACTGCCTTGTGATTGCAGCATCCAGAGAGATCCTTCCATGTAAATCTTGAGAAAGCCAGTTTGGTGTAGGAGACACCACAGAAGTCCCAGTCTGTGAAGTAGTGGCCACCTGATTGTCACCAAAGCTGTCCTCATCATCAGAGAAATCAAACTCACCACTTGCTGCAGCTGCTGGAGATAGATTGGTCAAGGCATCCTTTGCTCTTTGCATTGATGCAGTTGTATGAATTAGTTGTAGTGACCTCTCTGCCTCCACATTGCCCTGTTGAGCCAAAACTTGATAGGCTGACACAGGATGAGTAAAGGTCTCAGGATCCAAGGAAATACTATCCAGAGTTTGTTGATAATGCTCTTGGAAGGTAAGTTCCCTTTCTCCCTCATTGACCTCCATTGACTCACTAGCAATGGCTGCTTCCTCCCTTATGACTCCTGTAGTCCCTTCTCTCTCTCCTCTATATTCTTGCATCATGGGCTCCCCATGGCTCACACCTCTCACACCCTCACCTTCACCTACTAAGGTGGAACTCTCAATCTCTCCTTTTGCCTGGCTGGAAGAAATAGCCAGCCTCTCACTCTCATTCTCTCCTTTTGCCTGGCTGCAAGCCAGCCTCTCAGTTTCACTCCCTCTCAATCCTAGAAGTGTCTCAACTACCACTAGATCATCTGCACTAGTTGTGGAAACAACTTGATTTTCAATTAGAGGTGCAGAGTGAACTATCAACGGAATGGTAGTTTGAACTGTCAACGGTATGGATACCGTTGATGGAGAAACACTTGTCAACAAAATAGACTGTTTCGTTGATGAAGTCAAGAAAGCACTTTGAGAATGAGAAATTACAGTAGAGTCTGTGGTGATTGATTTGAGAGATTGGTCCACAGATCCCCTTGCAATTTCAAGAAAAATTGGTTGATGGCCCAACAAATCACTTAACAAGTGATGGCCACCAGCTTCAGAGTGGGGCTTCTCCAAGATTAGAGTTGGAGAATCAGGAATAGATGTATGGATCATGTCCACATCTAGAGATTGAGTTGGTGAATTTGATGGAGATAATTCAAGATTGATGTTTAGAGAATGGGACTGTAACCCCAGAGTGATAATAGGGTTTACATCAAACTGAATTTGAGAAACTGGAAGTGTTGCTTCCAGTGTGTGTGCACCCTGTGAAACCTGGGATTTTTGCTTCACTCTCCTTTGGTATTGGGAAAATGTAGACTGTGGGCTTGAAGTGTCCCTTACCCTTTTGGACTGTGCTCTAGGTTGAGAGCTTGTTTCAATAATTACATCCTTTTGGGAGGATGCAATTAGACTTGTGCTTAAATCCGTTTTACTCATTGTGCCTTGTTGGGAAGACACAATGGGGCTAGGCTGGGAAACACTTACCTCACCTTCCTTATCCTTGGGGTTTCTTTGACTTTCACCCCTTCCCTCACCTCTCACAACTCCAGACTCACTCCCCTTAGGTTGTGTGGTAGTTTTTACAACAGGTGCCTTTTGAGAAGCACCTGAGGTTGGCTTGGAGGATTTCTTAGATTTTGGTTTTGTTGCTGGGGCAAGAGCCTGTTGGGTCACAGCTACAGACTCCATAGCAACTGGATTGGATGAAACAATGGAAGTAACAGCTATACTAACAGGGATAGCAGTAGTTACCTCAATGATTGGCAGATACACCACTGGAACATCACCATTGTGGTTCAGCCTCAGTATGTCTGTCAATACTCTCTTCTCTTGCACAAAGCACTCAAACCTGGCAGTAGGGTTAGAGATAACTAATGGTGCTGGACTAACATGATTAGCCAGCATCATCAGAAACCTTGCTTAATAGATATTTTTCTTCCTATTTGCCTTATCACCCAACTTAGCACCAATTTCATACATAAGTTGGGTGCTAAAGTTGTAATATCTATCATTTAGAAGCATGGTTAGGAGAATTAACATAGAGTTAGTTAATGCATCAAAATTACTAATCTTTCCAGAAAAGACCTTAATGAATGCATCAGCTAAATAACTGTATTCCCTAACCAAACCTCTCCTAATAATTCTACCCAGATTATCAGTAGGCAAAGAGTAGTTTATAGAATTTAGCATGGTAGTTATTTCAGTGTTAGAAGGCAAAGCATCACAGTTATTATCAGGAATATGCAAACATGCTTGCAAAACATCAGAATTAACTAGGTACTCATTACCTTGAAGAGTGAATTACAGTGTGCCGTTTGTTCCACTACACTCACATGAGGTCCAAATCTCCTCGATTACTTCATTGTAGAGTGGTGTAGAGTGAAACATCGCATAGCTCAATTTACAGTTCCTCATGAAATCCATCAATTTGAAAAAGATGCTGTTCGGACTCTCCTTAACAACAAATGGAATGGAATTGTTCTTCTCATAGATGAACCCACCAGCAGACATAAGCTTGACTATGGGTGCCATTGTTGAGTGAGGAAAAGCTTCGAGCTGTATTGCTTGTTAGAGAGAAGAAGCTAGAAAAACTTTTGGAATTTTTGAGAACAGGTAGAAATGAAATAAAGAAATTAAAGTTCCTTAAATACTCCCCCAAAAATTCTCAGAAATTAAGTCCAATAATTAATCTAAATTACCTGATTGGCTTAAAAAAGTAACCGTTAGAATTAAAAAAAAAAAAAATTACCACGATTTATACTTACAGGGGTGTATGTATAGATCGTGATAAAGAACGTGAAATTTCAACGGTTCAGATTAAAAAGCGCTATATCAACGAATCAGGATTGGGCGGTTAAAGTCCAGTCTTATTTCGTTGATAAAGCTGCGTTTCGTTGATATAAAAGAGCTATCAACGAAACACCCAGAAAAATGCTAAGACTGTCAACGAAATGGTGCGTTTCGTTGACATAGTAATTTTGACTTAGACAAAATTTCACCTTTTCCTGAGAAAATCAATTCACAGAAAAATTATAGCAAGTTCCTGGCTGCATTTTAACTTGCAAAAATCTCAAAATAATTAAGAGAAATTTAGCATACCTAGCTCACTTACTAATCTTGAGAATGTGGATTCATCAAGTGACTTGGTAAAGATGTCTGCAAGTTGTTGTTCACTTGGAACAAAATGTAACTCCACAGTACCATTCATAACATGTTCTCTAATAAAGTGGTACTTGATGTCAATGTGCTTGGTCCTTGAATGTTGCACTGGATTCTCAGTAATGGCAATGGCACTAGTGTTGTCACAGAAAATAGGAATTTTCTCAACTCTTATTCCATAATCAAGTAGTAGATTTTTCATCCATAAAATCTGTGCACAACAACTTCCAGCTGCAATATACTCAGTCTCAGCTGTGGAGGTGGAAACTGAGTTTTGTTTCTTGCTGAACCATGATACAAGCTTGTTTCCTAGAAATTGACAGGTTCCTGTTGTGCTTTTCCTGTCAATTTTACATCCTGCATAATCTGCATCTGAATAACCAATTAGTTCAAAACCAGATTCTCTAGGATACCAAATGCCAAGGTTTGGTGTTCCTTTGAGATATCTGAAAATTCTTTTAATAGCAACTAAATGGGATTCCCTAGGATCAGCCTGAAATCTAGCACATAGACATGTAGCAAACATAATATCAGGTCTACTAGCTGTTAAATATAAAAGTGAGCCAACCATGCCTCTGTAACTTGAAATGTCCACAGATTTTTCCTTAGTATTCAATTCAAGTTTGGTGGCAGTAGGCATGGGTGTTTTGGCAGGAGAGCATTCCATTAAGTTAAACCTCTTTAACAAATCATTAATGTACTTGGTTTGACTAATGAAAATGCCTTCATTAACTTGCTTTACTTGAAGACCAAGAAAATAAGTTAACTCTCCCATCATGCTCATTTCATACTTACTTTGCATAAGCTTGGCAAACTTTTGACAAAGTTTTTCATCTGTAGACCCAAAAATTATGCCATCTACATATATTTGAACAAGTATTGTAGAGCCATTCACAATCCTATGAAAAAGAGTTTTATCTACAGTACCTCTAGTGAAGTGATTCTCAAGGAGGAACTGTGAAAGTGTGTCATACCAGGCTCTAGGTGCTTGTTTCAAACCATAGAGTGCTTTGAGGAGGAAGTATACATATTCTGGAAAATCATCATCTTCAAAACCAGGAGGTTGACTTACATACACCTCCTCTTCCAATTCCCCATTTAGAAAAGCACTCTTCACATCCATTTGATAGACCTTGAAATTGGCATGGGCTGCATAGGCTAGGAAAATCCTTATTGCTTCTAGTCTTGCAACAGGAGCAAAGGTTTCATCAAAATCAATTCCTTCTTCCTGTGAGTAGCCTTTTGCAACCAATCTATCTTTGTTCCTTGTGACTATGCCATTTTCATCCATCTTGTTTCTGAACACCCATTTTGTGCCTATGACACTCCTGTCCTTAGGCTTGGGCACTAGCTTCCAAACTTTGTTCCTTTCAAATTGGTTTAGCTCTTCTTGCATAGCCAAGACCCAATCTGGATCTAGAAGTGCATCCTCAACTTTCTTTGGCTCATCTTGAGACAGAAAGCTGCTATATAGACATTCTTCTTGAGTTGCTCTTCTAGTTTGGACTTTTGAAGACACATCTCCTATAATAAGTTCAAAGGGATGATCTTTAGTCCATTTCCTTGAGGGAGGTAGATTTGCTCTTGAAGAAGTAGCTTCATGATCATGATTGCCTAGATTAGATATTTGTCCTTGAGAAACTCCCCCTGAGTTTGTTGTCCCTAATTGATCACTCCTGGAAGCATTTCTGTGACTGTCAACGGAATGACCATTTTGACTGTCAACGAAACGCTCATTCTGACTGTCAACGGAATGACCATTTGGCCTACTAGCAGCTATTCTTTTCAATCTTAATGCAGCAATTTCATCTTCACTGCTGCTTTCATCTGTGCTAGATACAACAACTTTGGACTGTTTCTCAATAGTCTTATCATGATCCATTTGTTCTCCTTCCTCATTCTCAAAAGAGAGACTTTCATGGAAACCTTCATCACAGAGACCCTGAATTTTGAGATCATCAAAAACAACATGTACAGATTCCATAACAATGTTGGTTCTGAGATTGTAGACTCTGTAGGCTTTCCCTGCTGCATAACCCACAAATATTGCTTCATCTGCCTTTGCTTCAAATTTCCCCAAATGCTCAGCTTGATTTCTCAGAACAAAGCACTTGCATCCAAAGACATGAAGAAAATCCAATAGTGGCTTCTTTCTTTTGAGTAGCTGATAAGGGGTCATTCCTTTGGCCTGATTAATCAAAGAAATATTCTGAGTGAAGCAAGCTGTATTAACTGCCTCAGCCCAAAAATAAGTTGGTAACTTTGATTCATCTAGCATTGTCCTTGCAGCTTCAATAAGTGTTCTGTTTTTCCTTTCAACTACACCATTTTGCTGTGGTGTCCTTGCTGCTGAAAACTCATGCAAAATACCATTTTCTTCACAGAACACCTTCATGCTTGAATTCTTGAATTCTGTCCCATTGTCACTCCTAATCCTTCTTACTTTCAAGTCAGGATGATTATTTACCATCTTGATGTGATTGATAATGATTTCACTTGCCTCATCCTTGGAGAGCAAAAAGAAAGTCCATGTAAATCTAAAAAAATCATCAACAATCACAAGACAATATTTCTTCTTTGAAATAGACATGACATTTACAGGGCCAAACAAATCCATATGAAGCAACTCAAGCTGATGGACAACTGATGACTCTGTCTTGCTTTTGAATGATGCCTTCTTTTGTTTCCCTTTTTGACAGGCATCACACAAACCATCCTTGGAAAACTCCACTTGTGGAATTCCTCTAGCAAGATCTTTCCTCACCAAATCATTCATAACTTTAAAATTCAGATGAGATAATTTCTTGTGCCATAGCCAACTTTCATCCTTGCTTGCCTTGCTGAAAAGACAAGTGATGGTTTCTGGACTTGTGCTACTAAAGTCAGCAATGTACACATTTCCTCTTCTGAATCCAGTCATTACCACATTGTTGTTTCCTCCTTTAGAAACAACACAGGCTTCTTTAGAAAAAGTAACTAAAAATCCTTTGTCACAAAGTTGGCTGATACTAAGCAAGTTGTGCTTAAGACCATCCACCAATGCAACCTCATCTATGATGACATTCTCTTTTGAAATCAAGCCATATCCCTTTGTGTAGCCTTTGCTGTCATCTCCAAAAGCAATACAAGGGCCAGCTCTTTCCTGAAACTCTGTGAGCAGGGTAGAATCACCAGTCATGTGTCTTGAACAACCACTATCCAAGTACCAAAGATTCCTTTTGTCTCCCTGCACACAATAAAACCAAATCAAGTCGATTTTGGTACCCAAGTTTCCTTGGGTCCTGTTTTGTTAGCCTTTGCTTTTCCTTTATATCATTTTTCACCTTGGGCTCAGATTGATTTAAATCAATCTTCATCCTTGGTGTTGATTTCTGAGGATTGCTCACATTTTCATTCTTAGCATGCATAATTGGAGGAACAAACATGTTATTCATATTCCATGGCATTTGTGGCACATTAAACATATTCATGTATGGATTAGACACAAATGGCATGCTGGCATATGGATTTTGAAATTGTGCATATGGAGCAAACATGTTAGGCATAACAGGCATTGTAGGCATAGAACTATTCATTGCAGGCTTGGGAATTTTCACTTTAACAGTCTTCTTAACAGATTTGCAGTTAGTAGATAAATGACTAACACTTCCACAATTAACACATGTTTTTCTAGGAGCATATTTATCAGGTGTGTAATTGTTGTGTTTGTTAATTCCTACTTTGCCATTCCTGTTATTCCTTTTATTTCCCTTAGCCTCAACTTGAACATACTCTAACTTATCTTTCAATTGCTTGTTGGATAAGTGACCTACATTAGCTCTTTCAACAGGCTTCTCAACTTTCTTTGATTTACTAGACTCACCTTGAACAAAGTTCTTGGTGACAGGACCATACTTGTCATTAAGTCTAGTGAGTTTATCTTTTTTTTTGTCTGTCAACGAAACAGCCTGATCGGTTGATGGTTCATGTGTCAACGAAACATTGCATTCCGTTGACATATCAACCTTCAACAAATGATCATTGTTGTTTGTTGACTCTGTTTCTGATTCTAAGGTTTCACCAACATACCCTAGTTTCTCTTTGTTCTTTTTCCATGATTGTTCACAGAAAGATTCCATACCTTGAACATTAATGATGTTGGTAGCAACATTCCTGGCATCTTTCCATTTAGCAATCACACTTTGTTCTATTTCAAGTTGTGTCTTAAGAATTTCTTCCCTTTGTAATACGTTCTCAAGTTCCTTCTTAGCATCCCTACTAACACATCTCATTTTCTCAAATTCAATGAGCTGTGCTTCTAACAGTGCATTCCTATCACTTAAGAGCAAATTAGTCTCTTTAATTCTTGAATTCTCTTTGGTAAGTGATTTAAGAGTAACACACAAATTATATAATACAGTAGACATTTCATTTACTGCACTATCGCATTCCTCTTTAGAAAGCTCAGAAAGATTAGTAATTGTTACCTGGTTGCTTGAGGAGCTTGCTTCCTGCTCATGATTGTTAGCCATAAGAGCCAAGTTGACATATTCAACATCATCATCAGAATCTTCACCATTACCAGCCCAATCATACTCCTGAGACATGAAAGCCTTTTCTTTTTGCTTGAGAAGTTCAAAGTATTTCTTTTTATAATCAACAGGCTCAAATTTCCTGTTGCCCTTCTCAACCTTGGGCTTTCTGCAGTCTCCAGCAAAGTGACCAAGCATTCCACAATTGAAACATTTTGACTTAGACTTTTCAATCCAGTTTGATTTGTTAGGTTGAAAGTCTCTTCTTGGTGGCCTTGCTTCTGAGTTTCTCTTGAACTTGAACTTAGAGAATTTTCTTGACAGAAAAGCAATGTGTTCATCAATCTCATCTAAGTCATCCAAGTTGGCTGGTTCTGGTTCTTCTTCTTTTGTCATTTTACCTTTACCCTTGCTAACATCACTTCTACAACTAGCTCGACTAGTTGTGGCCTTTGCATCTTCTTCAGTGTCATCTTCCAGTTGGTTCACAGATGCAATCAATGCAATAGATCCACCCTTCTTCTGTACCTTTTCAATTTCCTCATCTTGCTCCATTTACAGCTTATAAGTCTTCAAGGTTCCATAAAGCCTTTCAAGAGTGTAGTCTTTGTACTCTTGAGTGTTTCTGAGAGAAACAGTCATAGGCTTCCATTCTTTTGGAAGAGCTCTAAGAAATTTAAGGTTTGAATCCTTGGTTTGATAGATCCTCCCATACAACTTTAATCCATTCAAAAGCTTTTGAAACCTACTAAACGTGTCATTTAGGGTTTCACCAGCTTTAAAATGAAAATGCTCATATTGTTGTATAAGGAGTTGCATTTTGTTTTCCCTAACTTGCTCAGTACCTTCACAGAGAGTTCTAACAGTGTCCCATACTTCTTTGGAGGTTGTACAGTTGATGACATTGTCAAACATCTCTTGCCATTCTTTTGCTTCATCAAGCATTGTTCTGGCAGCTTCGATTAAAGTTCTGTTCTTTCTTTCAACTACACCATTTTGCTGTGGAGTCCCTGGTGCAGAAAATTCTTGCTTCACTCCTCTTTCTTTGCAAAATTCTTCCATTGTTACATTTCTGAATTCAGTTTGTTAATCCCAAATGACCTAACAGAATTGTAGAAGGGGGGGTTGAATACAATTCTTGATATTTTCTTAAACTTAAAATACTTTATAAAATAAAACTGAACTGAATAAATAAAAACACAAGATATAAATAATTCAGTTGGATTGTTTGATGATCCAACTAAAGTGTTTTTATTGCGGAAATAATCTGTGATACAAAAGTACACAGCTGCTCAGTTACAGAGTTGTAGAGAAGAATGCTCTCAAAGATAGCTAATACAAACTTTGTTTTTCTTCTCTTCTCTTACTCTATCTTAACTGCTACACTTGGTTATATATTCCCCAAGTTTACAATACTATTTTTGGCTACACTAAAGTACACTAAAGGTAACCGCCAATAGTTTGCTTTTCATCCCTTTGTCCAGTGGTCCTTGGAGATCCTTGCTTTTGTCTTCATGCTTATTATGATCACTCCCAAGAGCCCAATTGGAAACTGGGATGTTTCCTTATTCCCCATGTCCATTTTAATGGTTTCCAATGCAAAGTACACTTCCACATCACCTTTAGATCTGTTCAGTAAACTGTCACTATCACTTTGTCAACTATTCAGAAAAGCAATAATGATTCGTTGATAGCAGGGAGATGTGTTTCGTTGATAGCTTTATTCTTCATTCCGTTAATGGTGTTTCTCTCGTTTCGTTGATGAGTAAACTCCATACCGTTGATGGTGTATCCTTGTTTCGTTGATAGAGTAATCCTCATACCGTTGACATGTCTTCACTTAGGCAAAATTACAAGGTACAAGATATTTACAATTAACCAACCTATTTTGCCTATCTAGTACTTAGTCAACATGACTTAGGAAACCTATCTAATACATACATCAAAATGCATATCAAACTGTGAAGTATTGTACAGTGCAATTGCTACAACACTCATTCCGTTGATGAGCTTCCTGTCAACGAAACACTGCAAAGCATGCCATTCCGTTGACAGTTACAAAATGACTTAATACAAAATCTACTAAGTGTTTTTATAATTATCATCAAGAACAACATATTCCTAACACAGTTCCATTATCACTCCTTATAATTTTCACTTTATACTGTGATCCTTTATCCAGTAACTTTACATGATCCATCAGAGTTAAGGCAGTTTCATCCTTCTTTGCTAGAAAGTACACCCAAGTGTATCTGGTATACTCATCAACTATGACTAGAGCATATTTATTTCTGCCTAGAGACATTACATTTACTGGACCAAATAGATCAACATGTAGAAGATGATAAGGATCCACAACTGAAGATTCAGACTTACTCTTGAAAGATGACTTCCTTTGCTTGGCCTTTTGACAAGAATCACACAGACCATCTATGCTGAGTATAGACTTTGGAAGTCCCCTTACAAGATCTTTTCGAATTAGCTCATTGATGTTGTTCAAGTTTAGGTGAGAGAGCTTCTTATGCCATTTCCAACTCTCTTCATTAGACATTTTTGCAGACAGACACACAGCTTTTCCTTCAGAGTTTGTTACCAAACTTGCTTCATAGATATTATTCCGTCTGTGTCCAACTAGAACAACTTTCCCTGTAGATTTGCTGATAACCTCACAGTATTCAGGTTGAAAATCTACATGATAACCTCTGTCACAGATTTGACTCACATATAGCAAGTCATGCTTGAGTCCTGGGACTAGAGCTACATTGGTGATGATGACACTTCCAAGATTGATATTGCCATATCCCATAGTACGTCATATGTTGCCATCTCCATAGGAAACTTTTGGGCCAGCTTTCTCCTCATAATCTGATAGCAGGGCTTTATTTCCAGTCATGTGTCCTGAACATCCACTGTCCAAGACTAGGGTACTTTCCCTTATGCCCTGCAATCACAAACAATTACAAAGAGTTAGATTTAAGGATCCAGACCTGCTTGGATCCTTTGGCTTTCTTAATATAGTTAGCTTTTGCAGCGGAATTCTTATCTACAGAGTTTAAGCTAACTGTATCAGAGTTTGCACTATCAGAATTTACACTTGCAGAATCAACTTTAACCCATTTCAAATTGGGCTTCAACTCATAATAATTGTGATAAATAGCATGATAATTCTTGCAAGTATAAATAGAATGCCAAGTACTCCCACAGTGAGTGCATAAAGTCTGTGGTCTAACCCTAACATATTCATTCCTAACTCCAGACTTGGAGGGTAAAGAATTAATATCTTTGTTCTTCCTGCAAAAACTTGCAAGATGGTTAGTACTACCACAATTATGACATGTTTTTCTAGGAGTATCAGTAATAGGCAAATGATTATTACTTCTGTTAATGCCTACTTTTCCATTTCTGTTTTTCCTGGACACTTTCTGTTTTTCAACAGACTTTACCTCTTTGAGCTTATACTTGAGTTGTTTCTCTGTCATTAAACCAACATTCACCTGTTTAACACAAGTTTTTACTGATTCTTTCTTAACAGCTTCTTTTTCAAGTACAGAGTTTTGCTTACTGGATTCAGGAACAAATTTCATAGGTTTAAGTTGTGTTTTAACTTTAACTTTATCTTTAAACCTAAGTTCATCTTCCTCACAGTAACCTAACCCAACTGTATCTGTTTGAAAAACTTGATGTGTGTCTTTTCCAGAATTTGTCCAGGTTTTGATTACCTTCCTTTCCTTTTCTAAATCAGATTATAATTCCCTAAATTTCTTAAGCAACTCCTGTTCAACATAAACAGCATCATCTCTTTCCTTTTGAACTTGTTGCATGTTAACAAGTTCTTCTTCAAGAAATTTATTTCTATCTTTAAGCTTAAGATTCTCAGATTTAATTCTTTCATTCTCTAAAGTCTGATCTCTATAACTAACATGTATGCTTTTAAGATAAATTCTCAATTCTGATATATTATCAATATCATAAGCATAAGTCGTTAGGGGTACCTTATTTTCAGATGAGTCAGATTTTCCTTTAGTGATGAGTGCTTTTTCAGATTTTCCTTTCTTACACTCTGGAGCATAGTGACCCATCTCTTTACACTTGTAGCACTGGATTTCAGACTTGTCTTTCTTTCCAGGTTTGATATCCCTTCTTTCAGACTTTCTGAAATTCTTTCTTTCACAGTTCGAATCTTTTCTTGAGAATCTTTTTCCCTTCTTGAAGTTCTTGAAACCCATCTTCTTGAAGGTCTTCACCATCAAAGCAGCCATTTGCATCATTTGTTCTTCATCATCCTCAGATTCAGAAGAAGCATCAGAGTTTGAGTCACCATCAGAGTTTGATGACTCACTTTTAGAATTTATGACTAAAGCTTTTCCCTTAGCTTTCTTCTTTGATGTTTCTTTCTTCATGAGTTTTTCTTCAACTTTGAGAGCAACAGATTTTGTCTTCTTTCCAGATCTTTTGTTTCTTTGTTCTATCTCAAGTTCATGAGTTTTAAGCAACCCATAAATTTCATCAAGATCTGTTTCTGCAAGATCATAATTATCTCTTATTGTTGTTGCCTTTAAATCCCATCTTTCAGGTAAAGATAGTAGAAACTTGAGATTTGACTCTTCGAGGTCATATTCTTTATCAACAAGAGACAAATCATTCAACAATTTACAGAATCTGTCATATGTATCTGTCAAAGTTGTGACGCCCTCCTAATCTGGGGTCATGATCGGAGGGTCACTACCACCTCTATACATATTAAACCCATAAACAATATAATAAAAGCATGCAGACTTGACCCCAACTCTACCCTGGATCTTTAACAGTTGATGGTGTGAAACAAGCATCCACTATCTAATTCATTAATACATAAGTCTCAAAAGTTATTACAACAAAGTCTTAAGAGTTCTACGTTCTCTATTACAAAACACCTTCTAGATATGGCCATCACCTACCTGAGCTGGCATCCCAAAAACAACCCTATAGGAAGACTTCCTAGCTGTCTGAACTGTACGTACCATCTTCTCGTTTCACTGTGGGTTAGAATAGGGAAAAAGAATGAGCCAAATGCCCAGCAAGTAATAATAATATGACCATACAGTTATCCACTGGGAAACAGTTCCAATATCAATATGTATGACATGGGTATAGCAAAGTCCGTATCAAGGGATTATCAGAATCAATGAATTGAATATACAATTTCAAAACAGTTTCCAATATCAATATATATAGCATGGTTTAAGCAGAATCCATAATAAGGAATTATCGGAACAATGGCATAAATATGCAATTTCAAAGGGTAAACCAATTTCATTTTCAAGATATCCGTTTCAAGAAAACAATAATTAATTTTGGAGATTTTTCACAACGCACCGGACAATACGGGTGATCAGCCACGTAAAGTCCCCATACCGGACACACAGTCCCTCTGGTCCTTGAATTGGGTCCCATTAGGCAACACATTGGCCTTTAGACTAGTCCATCCCTAGTCCATTTATTATAATTAAAAAGTGCTGGACCGGCGTTACTCGGCCTCTTACGCCTCCAATCTTAGGAATCCGTGGAAACCATAAATCAGAATTTAAATGAGTTCAAACTTTATTCCTTTTTAAAACATCTTCAGATATAAAGAAGTCCTTTGGAAATCAGATAAGTTCAATCAAAACAATCTGGATTTCTATTAGTGGAATATAAGAAATATTTATCATTGGGTATGTTCTGGAAATGTACTAAAATGAGGTATAGGTGTATTCACTTTCAGGTATAAAAGGGTTTGAATAAGTATATGATCAAATTCAGGTTATAGAATCATAGGTCACCAGGTTTCAATTCATGGATATGAATAGGGTATAAAGGTTTAAGGATAAAGAACTAAACAAAGCATGGTATATAATTCAACATGGTATATATGAACAAAGGTAAGGGTTATCAATGAACAATAAGTGTTTTCAGAAATTAAAGGTATATCAAGGCAAGATAACAATTCATATGTGTCAAAATGAAACAATGGAATCGAAATACGAAAGCAAGTTTGTATTACTTGCCTTAGGTAGCTAAAAAGGGTAATGAACAATCACTGATTCTCCACCTTAGTCTTTCCTTTATCTCTAAGACCCACTTCCTTGAACTCTTTAAGTTCCACTTCCTTGGACTCTACAAAAGAATATAATCTATCTTAGAATTCCCTCTCTAAGATGTCAATCCTTTATTCTAAACTACCCAAACGCATCCTAGCGCGTAAACATATAATAGTTATACCATAAAACAATTATAACCACGTAATAGACAATCATCCGTATAAACTCACATCGTCATTTAAATACACATAACATGTTCCTTATACATATATATATATATATGATAATATACCTTTCAAATCATACCACATTTGGTATCCCTTAAATCAATTTAACCAATGCTAACTATATCCTTAACACTTTCACAACAATGTTTTCATCTCAAAAAGCTGAAAAATCTGCGGCGCATACTTTACTAAAACATTTTTCATAAATCCAAAAATAATCAAACAATTACCAAATTTGACAGGCTACTTCCTGATTACAAAACCAACTTAGCATAAAAAGTTTCAACTTCAGAACACTTTATTTAGTATAAAAACGAACTGTATAAAGTAGGTACTAAGCACAGAAAAATCTCAGCTGCGCAACTTTTAGTAAGACAAGTATAACTTTTTATTCGTAACTCCTATCGATACAAGGTTAGCGCGTGCACAAACTAGATTCCATTTAGAACATTGACATCCTAAGCCCTCTGTCTAAAACAGACAGCAACAATTTGAAATATAGCAAAACAGAACAGGCAGTTTTTCTGGAAAATTTCAGCATGATGTTTTTCTTTATAAATCATTCCAAACACAAACTCATTCACAACTAACCATCCAATATTACAACTAGAACTCATGTTCTCAAGAATCACTAAACTTATACATGCATTTATCAAATAAACAAGTTAACAATTCCATTACTTGGAATTTCACTACAATTCCCAAATCTATACTTTTAACTATCCAAAATCTCACACTAACCACACTTAACACAATAAATCAACATGCATTCATTATAAACCGAAGTTAACAATTAAACAACATCATAAACAAATTTCCAAAACCGAATTCTAAAAAGGGGAAAAATCGAATTTTGAACATGCATTTCGATTTCTTCACATGCAACTCAAAATCGAACTAAATATAGGTATTAACACAATAATCGGACTCCAAAGCATCATCATCGTCCCCGTCGGCTCGCCGGAGCTCATTGCCGACGGCGGCAATGGTCGGAGGTGCCCGGAAAATATGAAAAACCCGGGTTTCCTTCACAACCTCACCAATAAGTAATATTAATCAACCAACTAATCACAAAATCATCACAAGCAAGCTTTTGGGTTCGAATTAAAACAAAAATTTCCGAAACCCCTTGCATGCAAAAACCGATACACACATATACACGCACACACGGCCATACACATACATACACACACGATTACATATATATATGTATGTGTAATCATCAACATATGTGAGAGAGGGAGAGATTTTTACAGAAAATCGAGAGGGAGAGATAACCGAGAGAGAGATGAGAGTTGAGCCGGGGGTGAAGAAGAGGGGAAAAGAACTGAGTGCTGGGTTTTATAAGCCCAGGGGTAAAAGGGTAATCTGCTAATTAAAATTTCTGATTTCTAATAAACAAAACCAACATAAATACCTTTCTATAATTCGAAATAAAATGAAGATAATATCTAAAAATCCAAATTTTATTTTTAAAACAAAGAATACGAATTTACAAGCTCACACATATTTTTAAAATATTTTTATGATCAAAATTGAATTAAATATGAATTTTCAAAGTTTTGATCACTTAAATGACATTTAACTCATAAAATCGTTTTTAAATCCTTAAAGCCAAAAATAAATTCCTCCACTAATTTTGGAAAATACTATAATATAGAATAAAGGTTGTGAAAAAGATTTCACAATAAAAAGAGTCTCCGTTGATTTTATAAAATTCCCGGATGGTCAAAAAGAACTAATTTATAATAAGAAATTCACATAAAATGCATTTAAAAGCATACACAAGTATTTTAATCCATACCATTCACCAAGTAAACATCTAATTATCACATTTTCACATATATACTCTTCACACAATATTCACATATCATAGAACTCAAATATTATTACATATTAATATTGTACAAGCGTTTTTCTGAGTCGTTATAACCTTCCCCCCTTAAAAAGATTCTGTCCCCAGAATCTAACCTTATGAAAATAGATGCGGATACTTTTCAAGCATCTCGCTCTCAAGTTCCCAAGTCAATTCTTCAACTTTAGGATTCCTCCACAAAACCTTAACTAGCTTAACAATCTTATTCCTTAATTTCCTATCCATATGATCCTGAATTTCTACAGGTTGTTCTACATATGACAAATCAGGCTGAATCTCAAAAGGTTCATATTCGATCACTTGATTTGCATCAGGATTAAATCTCTTAAGCATCGAAACATGAAAAACATTATGAATGTGCTCCATGTGCGGTGGTAACGCTAACTCATATGCAACTTTTCCGATACGCCTCAGTATCTCAAACGGTCCTACATATCTCGGGCTAAGTTTCCCTTTCTTGCCAAATCTCGTAACTCCTTTCCATGGCGACACTTTCAGCAACACTTGATCTCCTTCTTCAAAGCTTATATCCTTCCTGTCTTGGTCCGCGTACTTCCGTTGTCTGTCTTGTGCCGTAACTAGCCTTTTCCGAATGATTTCAATCTTTTCCTTCGTTTGTTGTACTAGCTCGGGTCCTAAAACTTTTCGTTCTCCAACTTCTTCCCAATATACAGGCGATCTACATTTCCTTCCATACAAAGCTTCATACGGTGGCATTCCAGTGCTTGCGTGATAACTGTTGTTGTACGAAAACTCTACTAACGGTAAATGCTCATCCCAACTTCCTTTAAAATCCAGTGCACAGGCTCTAAGCATGTCTTCAATGGTTTGAATTGTTCGTTCACTTTGGCCATCAGTTTGTGGATGATAAGCGGTACTCATCTTAAGCTTGGTACCCAGATATTCTTGAAATTGTCTCCAAAATCGGGAGTTAAACCTTGGATCACGATCCGACACAATGGTTACTGGAACTCCGTGGCGTGTCACAACTTCCTTCAGATATAGATGTACTAACCTATCCAGTGAAAATCTTTCATTGATTGGGAGAAAATGTGCAGACTTGGTCAGACGGTCTACAATTACCCATATGGCATCATGATTAGCTTTTGTCCTTGGTAGTCCAACAATAAAGTCCATGGCAAGATGTTCCCACTTCCATTCCGGAATATCCAATGGCTGCAATAGTCCGCTCGGCTTCTGATGTTCGGCTTTGACTCGTTGACAGGTATAACACCTACTTATCCATTCGGCAATTTCTCTTTTCATATCAGGCCACCAGAAATGTTCCTTCAAATCTCGATACATTTTCGTGCTACCAGGGTGAATTGAGTACTGTGAACTATGGGCTTCCCGCAAGATTTCATTCTTCAATTCCGTCACATTTGGAATCCATATCCTTGTAGAAAATCTCAAAACTCCTTTGTCATCCCTTTGGGTGCAAATCTCTTCACCAGTCAATGTGTTCATCTCTTGATTCATAACCTCCTCCTGACATCTTCGTATCTTTTCTAACAACTCCGATTGAAACGTCATAGCGTTGAGAACTTCATTGGTAACTTCCGAATCATAAACTTCTAGTTTTAACTTTTCGAATTCTCGAAGCAATTCTTTAGGTATTGTGAACAAATTCAATCTCTCCTTTCGACTTAACGCATCCGCCACAACATTCGCTTTTCCCGGGTGATAGTTAATACTACAATCATAATCCTTAATTAGCTCCAACCATCTCCGTTGCCTCATGTTCAATTCCTTCTGAGTGAATATATACTTTAAGCTCTTATGATCCGTGTAGATTTCACACTTCTCTCCGTATAGATAATGTCTCCAAATTTTCAGCGCGAACACAATAGCTGCTAATTCCAAATCATGAGTTGGGTACTTTTGTTCGTGCGGTTTGAGTTGTCGTGAAGCATACGCGATCACTTTTCCATGTTGCATTAAAACACATCCTAATCCTTTGTGTGAAGCATCACTGTAGATAACGAAATTTCCTTGATCATCTGGTAAGACTAATACTGGTGCTGTCACTAATCTTCCTTTCAGCTCTTGGAAGCTTTCTTCACATTTCTCAGTCCAAACAAACTTCTCATTCTTCCGAGTCAGTGCAGTTAACGGTGTAGCTATCTTTGAAAAATCTTGAACAAATCTCCGATAGTATCCAGCTAATCCGAGAAAACTTCTCACTTCAGTAGGGGTCTTTGGTCTTTCCCAATTGACCACAGCTTCAATCTTGGCAGGGTCCACTCTCACTCCTTCTCGACTAATAACGTGACCAAGAAACTGTACTTCTTCCAACCAGAATTCACACTTTGAAAACTTTGCATATAACTTTTCCTTTCTCAAGACTTCCAATGCGATCCTTAGATGTTCCGCATGATCTTCCGAAGACTTTGAATATATCAAGATGTCATCAATAAATACAATCACAAACTTATCCAAATACGTTCGAAACACTCGGTTCATCAAATCCATAAACACAGCCGGGGCGTTCGTTAATCCAAATGGCATCACTAAAAATTCGTAATGTCCATATCTCGTGCGAAAAGCAGTTTTCGAAACGTCTTCAGGTTTGATCTTCAGTTGATGGTATCCAGATCTTAAATCAATCTTTGAAAAATATGCTGCTCCTTTGAGTTGATCAAATAAATCATCGATTCGCGGTAACGGGTACTTATTCTTTACCGTCAACCTGTTAAGTTCTCGATAGTCTATACACAATCTCATACTTCCGTCTTTCTTCTTGACAAATAATATTGGCGCTCCCCACGGCGATACACTAGGCCTTATAACTCCTTTATCCAAAAGATCTTGTAGCTGCGTAGCCAATTCCTTCATTTCTGCCGGTGCCATTCTGTAAGGTGCCTTTGATACTGGTTCCGTTCCAGGTGCCAAATCAATCGTAAATTCTACTTCTCGATCTGGAGGTAATCCGGGTAGTTCGTCAGGAAAAACTTCAGGGAACTCATTTACAACTGGTATCTCCTCCATCTTCAACACTTGTTTCTCCACATCTACAACATGAGCCAAATAAGCTTCGCAACCTTGTCGCAGTAGTCGTGTCGTTTGCATAAACGTTAAGAATTTCCTAGTTTGTCTTTGACCTTGAAACACCACTTCTTGATCTTCGTCCACACGCAATCTTACTTGCTTTTTCCTACATTCAATCTGCGCATCGCAATCTACTAACCAATCCATTCCTAGGATAACATCGAATTCTCCCATTTTGAACGGTATCAAATCCGCATGAAAAAGATATCCACCGATCTCTATTTTACAGTTAGGACACACTTGGTCTACGGGAACTCTATCCTGGTTAGCCACTTCTATTACTAACGTCCTTTCCAATGGTTGTATCTCACATTTCAATTTATCAAGGAATCTTTCAGATATAAAAGATCTAGTTGCTCCAGAATCAATTAACACTTTAGCTTTAACAGAATTCACAGGAAGCGTACCTGCTACTACATCTCTGTCCTGAACCGCTTCATTGATTGACATATTAAAAGTTCTTGCTCGGGGTTGAGATGACTGTGACCGTGTTGGTGGTGCAGTGAGTCTAAGTACATTAGCAGATTGGACCGGTTCCTTACATTCTCGCACAAAATGTCCCGCTTTTCCACACTTGAAACATGTTAGTCCTCCTGGTTTCGAACT
The DNA here is from genome assembly GCA_030848705.1 of Heracleum sosnowskyi. NCBI lineage: Eukaryota > Viridiplantae > Streptophyta > Magnoliopsida > Apiales > Apiaceae > Heracleum > Heracleum sosnowskyi. The sequence goes on from CM061235.1 coordinate 61,684,047, forward strand.
TGGACATCCATCAGCATAATGTCCTTTCTTGTTGCATTTAAAACAGGTGATATTCAACTTGTTACAGATTCCTGAATGCCTTTTTCCACACGTCTTGCACTCTGGTATAGATGGCTTTCCCGTGATAGTTGGTGGCTTTCCTCCTTGAGGTTTCTTGTCTGAACTTCCAAATCCACTCCTCTGCTTCTGAAAATTCCTATCTCCTCCTGATTGATTTCCAAACCTTTTTCTATTCTGAGAACTTCCTTGTCCTTCATCTCCTTGGCTTCTTTCAGATCCTCCAAACTTTCGTTTCTTTCCAAATTTCTCCTTTTGAACTAACTCGCTTTCGCCCTCAATGATCATCGCTTTCTGTACTACCGCAGTATAATTTCTCAACTCAAAAGCTGCAACTCTACTCCTTAACCATGGCTTTAGTCCGTGCTGAAACTTCCTAGCCTTACTGACATCATCTCCTACGTATCTAGGTGCAAATCTTGCCAATTCAGTAAATTTGGATTCGTATTCTGCCACACTCATCCCTTCTTGTTTTAATTCTAAGAACTGAACTTCCAACTGATCTTGTAGGTACCTTGGTAAATACTTCTCCTGAAATAGTTCCGTAAATCTTTGCCAAGTAATTTCTCCTTCTCCTAACTTCACAGATTCCCACCAAAAATTAGCTTCCGCCTTCAAGTAGTAACTAGCAAATTCAGTTTTCTGATTTTCCCCAACCTTAACTAACGCAAACGCTTTCTCAATGTCGATTAACCATGATTTCGCCTCAATAGGGTTTAGAGTGCCTTTAAATTCAGGTGGGTGGACAGCTTGAAATGATTTAAAAGTTGTCAAAGGTTGAACATTTTGTTGTTGTTGTTGAGTCAAGGCAGCTGTTTGTTGTTGAAGTAATTGAAGTATCTGAGTTATAGTTGGGTCTACCGGGTTTTGGGCCTCGGTATCAGTTGTTTGTTGAGTAGAAGCAGTAGTCTTTTTCTTTGGTGGCATTTTTCTGAGAAGAGATAAGCAATTTATGAAACAATATGCATATATATACCACAATGTAAACTCTTTTTTTTTTTTTTGAAAACGTTTATAAAACTGTATGTAACATAAAGAAAATTTAAAACTTTTAGCCATATTGTTAGATAATTTGCTCGTCTCCGTACCAGGGTAAACAGGGTAAACATAGGTATTATAGGAACAGGTTAACAATAAATGGTATAACAGTTTTAAAGCAAGGTATAAGAAAAGTACGTGCATAACGTAAAGATAAAAGTCAGGTACAATAGATGACAGGGTACATGATCACCCCATAAAGTCATAGAAAAGTCAATGTCAAAGCAGATAATATAATAATGTCTACTAGGAAAAAGGGAAAATATCCTAATAGCGAGTAGTCAAACGTGTAAATGATCAATACTAAAACCAATGGGCTCTAACAGATGTCCCACTCTCAGAATCCAACCATCTCTAATCTCGGCCGCCACAAACAGCTCTCAGCTCACACAGCATCCAGCTAACAATCCTAGTCACTCTCCTGGCCTCCTCTAAAGCATCAACAGTGACTGGTCCCTCAGCTAGGCGCTTTCGCGCTGACTCCTCTACAGTACGAATCCTATCCTGCCACTCCGCCTCAGTAACAGCAACACGACGGTCTGCCTCATCCGACATCCGATCTACAAGGGCCTGAAGCTCGGCATTCTGTCCGGAAAGGGTCTCTAGATCTCTAGCAAGGTCTACATGAGCATGAAGAAAGATAGGTGCAGGATCTCCCAAAACTGAAATATGAGAATCAACAGATGCGGCTCTCCAAGGGATAGTAGTCTGAACAGGTAAAGGTGCAAATGGTAGCTCAACGGGCTGAACACTAGGACTACCTATCTCCACTGGATCAGATAGTGTGATAGAGGGGTGAGGGGGTGTGTCTCCACCGACAACGTCCATCTCCTGCGATAACAATATAGATATAGATACTTATATAATAACAGGTTATCTCAATCCTAAAGACTTAATCTTAAAAGAAAGTACTTACGCCTACCGTTGCTACTTAGCATCTATCCATCTAATATCCTAACAGATTCCTACTCCTTACATAACTATCTTAATCACCTTTTATTAATAGGGATCCTAATCCTGGCTTGTTTCAGTGACCAAAAACTGACCGCTCTGATACCAACCTGTGACGCCCTCCCAATCTGGGGTCATGATCGGAGGGTCACTACCACCTCTATACATATTAAACCCATAAACAATATAATAAAAGCATGCAGACTTGACCCCAACTCTACCCTGGATCTTTAACAGTTGATGGTGTGAAACAAGCATCCACTATCTAATTCATTAATACATAAGTCTCAAAAGTTATTACAACAAAGTCTTAAGAGTTCTACGTTCTCTATTACAAAACACCTTCTAGATATGGCCATCACCTACCTGAGCTGGCATCCCAAAAACAACCCTATAGGAAGACTTCCTAGCTGTCTGAACTGTACGTACCATCTTCTCGTTTCACTGTGGGTTAGAATAGGGAAAAAGAATGAGCCAAATGCCCAGCAAGTAATAATAATATGACCATACAGTTATCCACTGGGAAACAGTTCCAATATCAATATGTATGACATGGGTATAGCAAAGTCCGTATCAAGGGATTATCAGAATCAATGAATTGAATATACAATTTCAAAACAGTTTCCAATATCAATATATATAGCATGGTTTAAGCAGAATCCATAATAAGGAATTATCGGAACAATGGCATAAATATGCAATTTCAAAGGGTAAACCAATTTCATTTTCAAGATATCCGTTTCAAGAAAACAATAATTAATTTTGGAGATTTTTCACAACGCACCGGACAATACGGGTGATCAGCCACGTAAAGTCCCCATACCGGACACACAGTCCCTCTGGTCCTTGAATTGGGTCCCATTAGGCAACACATTGGCCTTTAGACTAGTCCATCCCTAGTCCATTTATTATAATTAAAAAGTGTTGGACCGGCGTTACTCGGCCTCTTACGCCTCCAATCTTAGGAATCCGTGGAAACCATAAATCAGAATTTAAATGAGTTCAAACTTTATTCCTTTTTAAAACATCTTCAGATATAAAGAAGTCCTTTGGAAATCAGATAAGTTCAATCAAAACAATCTGGATTTCTATTAGTGGAATATAAGAAATATTTATCATTGGGTATGTTCTGGAAATGTACTAAAATGAGGTATAGGTGTATTCACTTTCAGGTATAAAAGGGTTTGAATAAGTATATGATCAAATTCAGGTTATAGAATCATAGGTCATCAGGTTTCAATTCATGGATATGAATAGGGTATAAAGGTTTAAGGATAAAGAACTAAACAAAGCATGGTATATAATTCAACATGGTATATATGAACAAAGGTAAGGGTTATCAATGAACAATAAGTGTTTTCAGAAATTAAAGGTATATCAAGGCAAGATAACAATTCATATGTGTCAAAATGAAACAATGGAATCGAAATACGAAAGCAAGTTTGTATTACTTGCCTTAGGTAGCTAAAAAGGGTAATGAACAATCACTGATTCTCCACCTTAGTCTTTCCTTTATCTCTAAGACCCACTTCCTTGAACTCTTTAAGTTCCACTTCCTTGGACTCTACAAAAGAATATAATCTATCTTAGAATTCCCTCTCTAAGATGTCAATCCTTTATTCTAAACTACCCAAACGCATCCTAGCGCGTAAACATATAATAGTTATACCATAAAACAATTATAACCACGTAATAGACAATCATCCGTATAAACTCACATCGTCATTTAAATACACATAACATGTTCCTTATACATATATATATATATATGATAATATACCTTTCAAATCATACCACATTTGGTATCCCTTAAATCAATTTAACCAATGCTAACTATATCCTTAACACTTTCACAACAATGTTTTCATCTCAAAAAGCTGAAAAATCTGCGGCGCATACTTTACTAAAACATTTTTCATAAATCCAAAAATAATCAAACAATTACCAAATTTGACAGGCTACTTCCTGATTACAAAACCAACTTAGCATAAAAAGTTTCAACTTCAGAACACTTTATTTAGTATAAAAACGAACTGTATAAAGTAGGTACTAAGCACAGAAAAATCTCAGCTGCGCAACTTTTAGTAAGACAAGTATAACTTTTTATTCGTAACTCCTATCGATACAAGGTTAGCGCGTGCACAAACTAGATTCCATTTAGAACATTGACATCCTAAGCCCTCTGTCTAAAACAGACAGCAACAATTTGAAATATAGCAAAACAGAACAGGCAGTTTTTCTGGAAAATTTCAGCATGATGTTTTTCTTTATAAATCATTCCAAACACAAACTCATTCACAACTAACCATCCAATATTACAACTAGAACTCATGTTCTCAAGAATCACTAAACTTATACATGCATTTATCAAATAAACAAGTTAACAATTCCATTACTTGGAATTTCACTACAATTCCCAAATCTATACTTTTAACTATCCAAAATCTCACACTAACCACACTTAACACAATAAATCAACATGCATTCATTATAAACCGAAGTTAACAATTAAACAACATCATAAACAAATTTCCAAAACCGAATTCTAAAAAGGGGAAAAATCGAATTTTGAACATGCATTTCGATTTCTTCACATGCAACTCAAAATCGAACTAAATATAGGTATTAACACAATAATCGGACTCCAAAGCATCATCATCGTCCCCGTCGGCTCGCCGGAGCTCATTACCGACGGCGGCAATGGTCGGAGGTGCCCGGAAAATATGAAAAACCCGGGTTTCCTTCACAACCTCACCAATAAGTAATATTAATCAACCAACTAATCACAAAATCATCACAAGCAAGCTTTTGGGTTCGAATTAAAACAAAAATTTCTGAAACCCCTTGCATGCAAAAACCGATACACACATATACACGCACACACGGCCATACACATACATACACACACGATTACATATATATATGTATGTATAATCATCAACATATGTGAGAGAGGGAGAGATTTTTACAGAAAATCGAGAGGGAGAGATAACCGAGAGAGAGAAGAGCGAAAAGAGAGAGATGAGAGTTGAGCCGGGGGTGAAGAAGAGGGGAAAAGAACTGAGTGCTGGGTTTTATAAGCCCAGGGGTAAAAGGGTAATCTGCTAATTAAAATTTCTGATTTCTAATAAACAAAACCAACATAAATACTTTTCTATAATTCGAAATAAAATGAAGATAATATCTAAAAATCCAAATTTTATTTTTAAAACAAAGAATACGAATTTACAAGCTCACACATATTTTTAAAATATTTTTATGATCAAAATTGAATTAAATATGAATTTTCAAAGTTTTGATCACTTAAATGACATTTAACTCATAAAATCGTTTTTAAATCCTTAAAGCCAAAAATAAATTCCTCCACTAATTTTGGAAAATACTATAATATAGAATAAAGGTTGTGAAAAAGATTTCACAATAAAAAGAGTCTCCGTTGATTTTATAAAATTCCCGGATGGTCAAAAAGAACTAATTTATAATAAGAAATTCACATAAAATGCATTTAAAAGCATACACAAGTATTTTAATCCATACCATTCACCAAGTAAACATCTAATTATCACATTTTCACATATATACTCTTCAAACAATATTCACATATCATAGAACTCAAATATTATTACATATTAATATTGTACAAGCGTTTTTCTGAGTCGTTACAAAAGTTTCATCAGATCTAGAGTCAAAGTGTTCATACTCATGTGTTAAAATAGTCTTCCTGTTCTTCTTTATAGCACTTGTTCCTTGACACCTGACTTCTAAAGCATCCCAGATTTCATTGGCAGTCTTGCAACCAATAACTCTGTTAGACATGACATTATCTAAGGCACTATGAAGAAGATGTCTAACTTTTGCATCCTTTGCAATTGATGAGATGTCCTCAGGAGTCATATCTTTCTTTTATTTCGGAACAGTCTTTTGTTCTTGACCAGCAACTATAGGGGACAGTTTAGTTGGCATATGAGGACCATCATAGATTCTATCAAGGTATTCTGGATCTGTGGCTTCTAGAAACATGGTCATCTTAACCTTCCATATTGGATATTCCACTGGTTTGAGAATTGGAACTCTGATTGACTCATATCGACTTACAGAAGCAGATTGAACCTTTTGAGCATTAGAACCTCCATTAGAACCTGCCTGGGAGTTTTCAGTCATGATTATACTTGTGTTTGGATCAATAAACTGTATATATTAAACAACCTTGGCTCTGATACCAATTGTTAGGCCGAATACAGAATATATAATCAATATATGTATGAGAATAACAATCAAGAACACTGTTTATGAACAATAAACTGAATTATATTAAATAACTCTTCTCTCAGTGACGTAAAATATCACAGAGAGCTGCTAGGTTACAAGAATAATGTATTCAGTATTCGCATCCCTTTTAGGGTTAACCTATCTGTGTTTATATAGAACACAGTTACACAATCAATCTCAAATTGATATTCCTATAAATCAGCTATACAATTTATATCAATTTAGGATTGCTCCTGTCTTCTGTCCCGTTTCTTTAGCTATCTCAATATATCTTGCTTCTTTCCATCTTCAAGATATATTGCTTCTAGAATCTTCAAGTATGCACCGACAGCTAAATAAACTCTCACCCCGTCAGACTTTAACAAACTCTGACTGGCTTCTAGTGTAAACTCTGATAAGTACATGTTACTTAAACACTGATAAACAATCATCAGCAATTACATCTAACATTTCTTTTCTTTCTTTTTGTCTAATAAATTCTAATTACAAGCTTCTAATTTGTGTGGTCTTAAGTGTGTTTTGTCACCCAATGCCACATGTCAAGCATTGGCAAGTTGTGTAGTGAAAATGGTGACAAGGTGGTGATTCTTCACCTTGTCATCGCCTTGTCATCACTTTGTCATCAATTATGTCATGGTTTGTGTCATCAATCCTCTTATATGTTACACTTGATGATCTTATATGATACTTCTCCTTTGGTTAGGGTTAAATCCATAATTCGTTACGCTTCTGTTTTGCTGCTAAGTTTTTAGATAAGTTCAAGGGATTTTGAAAACGTTTCGTTGTACCAATGCTAGGGGATACTTCCTTGACCTTTTTATTACCTTGGCTTAATATGTGATCATGGATTTCTTATTCTATATAATTCCTCAAAATGATCAATTCAATATGTCCTTGATTGTCCAGTGAATAGTGATTTAAAACTCGAATGGAAATCTTCTGATTTTGATTGCGTTTGCATTCACTTATTCTCCTTATACATCAATAATATAACTTTGAAGCATCCATTCCATGTCTCCCATATAGGGTGGTCTGAAAATATTTTCATCAGCAAAATTTACTATTCATCAGTGTTTCAAAATATTACAAAAATTTTGGGATATTACAATTTGCCATAGAGTAGTGTGGCTCAAACAAGGCTCCTGGGCCAGATGGAATCACAGTGGAGACAATCAAGGTCTTGTGGGAGAAGATTAAAGACAATTTACTATATACTTTTCAAGTCTTCTTTGAGATAGGATTTCTGCCTAAAGGTCTGAACTCAGCTTTTATAGCTTTAATTCCTAAGGTGGAGAATCCTTGTGTTGTCACTGATTTTAGACCAATAAGCCTGATCAACATTGGGCTAAAAATACTCTCAAAAGTTCTATGCAATAGACTTGAAAGAGTAATGAGTAAGTTGATAGGAGAAACTTAATCAGGGTTTATTAAGGGTAGATTAATTTCTGAAGGAATTATGATAACTAATGAAGTGGTACATTTGATAAGGAAGAAGAAACTGGAAGGGATAGTGATTAAATTGGATTGTGAGAAGGCTTTTAATTCAGTGAAATGGGATTTTCTTTTAGAAGCACTGGAAAAGCTAGGTTTTAGTAACATTTGAGGTAACAAACTTAAATGGTTATGGAGCTCAATGAGAACATCTATACTGATAAATGGTTCCGCGACAGAGGAATTCAGCCCTGAAAGTGGACTAAGACAAGGTGATCCTTTGTCCTCGAGCCTCTTCAATATAGTAGGGGAAGTGTTTAGCATAATGATGAAGAAATCAAAGGATATAGGTATTCTTAAAGGAATAAAAATTAGTGATTCTTTTGGTGAGTTAACGCATCTACAATTTGTAGATGACACTATACTCTTCTTGTATAATTCTGAAGACAACATCAAAGAGTCCAAGAGAATTTTGCAATGCTTCCAACTAGTTTCAGGATTGAAGGTCAATTACAATAAAAGTCATCTTTATGCGTGGGGAAATGATGAGGTCAATGTATCAATATGGGCATCAATTCTTAATTGCAAGTCAGGGAAAGCACCATTTACATACCTAGGAGCGACAATAGGGCAAAATCCTAAGAAGAAAGTTTTTTGGGTACCTTTGTTCAACAAATTGGAGAATAAGCTGGCCAAATGGAAGAAAGGATCATTGAATTTAGTAGGAAGAAGGATTTTATTAAAGGCAGTAATTAATAGTCTGCCAGTGTATTGGTTCAATCTCTATAAAATGACAAAAGGAGTCTGCAAGCTATTAGACTAGAAGAAGAGGAATTTCTCATGGGGGGGTTCTTCAATTGTGGAGGAAAATGACTCAGATGGTGGTGAAGGAGGTGGGGAAGGCCCTTCCACCTCAGGAAGCACACCTGGATGGTTGTTTGACAATGAAGCTAAATTTGTTGCAATCAACATGGTGATTTTAAAAGAATATCATAAAGCTTCCACTGAATTCCAGTCAGCCAATCCATCAAAGCAACTCATATTGTCCAAGTTCATGACCAATCTACAACTTCAAAAGATGCAGCTTCTACATCACAGAACAGAGACAGATGAAGTCAAAGGAATTGACAATATTAAGGACAACATCAGCAAAAGGATTGATAATGCATTCCTTCTCACCACTATCAGAACCATTCAAAGAAGAGTTGTGGAAGAAAACACTCTCTCTAAGAGTGTAGAGTCTCTATCTAAGAGGGTGGACAAAATGGAGGAGAAGATGGACCTCTTTCTGGAGCAACAAAAATTGCAAACACAACTCCTCCAACAATTATTGCAGGCTCCTGGTGTTACTCAAACCCTTGATGATAACAAAAAGGGGGAGAGTACACTAGTGGTCTCTGAACCAGCAAGGATGGAAGTGGTGACAACATCTACTGAGGGGGAGACTCCAGAAATTATACCCAATCCAAGTGAATTCCAATTCACAATGGTCCCTCCAGTTACAATCAAACCAGGAGAATTGGATTTCTCTAGCTTAAGTGCAGAAGAGGTGATTGCAAGGCAAAGGGAGATAGCTAGAGCAAATGAAACCATAGTGTAATAACCCCAAATTTTGGACTTAGTTAAAAAAATTTGATGAATAGTAAAATTGCCCCTAATGAATAGTTAATTTGCTGATGGAAATTTTTTCAGACCACACTATGTGGATGATATGGAATGAATGTTTCGAGGTTATATTATTGATGTATAGGAAGAATAAGTGAATGTAAACGCAATCAGAATCGGGAGATTCCAACTTTAAATTTTAAATCACTATTCATCGGACAATCAAGGATTTATTGATTTGATCGTTTTGAGGAAGTATGTAGAATGAGAAATCCGTGATCATATCTTAAACCAAGGTGAGAAATCTATGATCATACGTTAAGCCAAGGTAATGGAAAGATCAGGGAAGTATCCCCTAGCATTGGTACAGAGAAACGTTTTTAGAATCACTTGAAACTATCGCGAAACAAAAGTGTAACGAATTATGGATTAAACCCTAACTGAAGGGGAAGTATCATATAAGATCATCAAGTGTAACATATAAGAGGATTGAGGATACAAATAATGACATAAGCATGATGCAGGAGTGTGACAAAGTGATGACAAGTGATGACAAAGTGGTGAATCACCACCTTGTCACCACTTTCACCACAACCACAAATTAGAAAGGCCATGTATCTTTGATGACCAAACCAAATAAAGACCACACAAATAAGATGCATCCAAATTAGAGATATTTGAAAAAAAGAAAATCAAAGAAAGAAGATGCATCAAAGATGAAGAAATATTCGGCCAAAATAGTACTCAAAATCCTTAAGATTTTTGCTACCACTTCCACTTCTCCAAAAATTGCAAGGATGGATTCTAAAGCTTCCATATTTCCAAACTAAGGTAGATCTTTAATCTTAGCTTCATCCATGATTGATAGCTTGCTTAAAAGTTGAATCAAAGATGAGCATGAATAGTAGAAATGAATAGTAATGTGTGATTTCTTGATTTGTTCTTGAAGATTTAGGTTGGTTAAGGATGTTTAAGGATCAAGCAAGGATATATAAGCTATTGATAGTCCTTACCAAGCATCAAGGAAGGTATAAAAATCCCAAACCTTTAGTTATAATTCGATTTTTATGATTAGTTTGATGATAGTATATGTTAGTATGAATAAGATGATGAATCTTGGTTGTGATGAATGATTAAGTGGTTGTTTTAATGGATGATCTTTTAGATGTTGGTTTTGACTTGTTGGTTAAATATCATGGGTTAGTATAGATTATGAATGAGAAGTATAATGGTTGTTGGTTTGGTTTGGTTGATTGTTGATTGGTGGTTGATTTGAGTGTTTAAAACACGGGAAGCGCGTTTAAGCGTCGTTACCATGTCGAAATTTTCTTAGGTAGTTTGGACAGAAACCACGGTTATATTAAAAGGCATAAACATGAAGTTTCTGGCCAGGAGCATGTAGGCCCTGTTTCCTAGTTTGTTTTAGCGAAATAATCGTGTCGTTTCGATTTACGGTTTAGGAGAAACGTCCGTTTTAGTGAAAGCGGTTTCACGTAACTAAGTAGTTCATTACATGAACTTTGAGATAGTGATCAAGCCCTTTAAAAATGGAATTAGGTCATGATATTAAAATGAATACTAACATGGACAGTTAGTAAGTGAATCGAGAAGGTTTCGGGATAAAAAAATAATTTTTCGATTTTATAAAAATGTCGGAACCAAAGCTGCGCGAGGAGTAAGTGGTTCTGCACTTCACTGCCAAAACCCTGATGCTCTCGGGATTTTGATCCCCTTAAGCAGAAAAACATGTTCAAGCATTTTGTTCTATTCTTTCCCTAGATTGCGCACGCGAAAACGGTGTGTCATTTCGACTAACGGTTAAGGAGATATGAGCGTTTTAGTGAAAGGCATGCGAATAGTAACTTTCCGTAGCTCATCCAAGTTTGAAAATACATTTCACCAGGTTAAACCCCTGTTTTGAGATCAAAACTTTTATGATAAATATTAACAATACTCAAGATGATTTTAAAAGTGGTTTCGTATTTAAATACGAATTTTTCGTTTTATTAAAAGTGTTAGAGCACGAGTCGTGTAATAGTAACTCCATGAAAAGTCGACTCTAGGGGTACTACTTTGACCACCCGTTGTGACTGAGATAAAGGATTATTTCAAGTCGATTAAAACATGAACATTGTTGAGAAATAACGTGGCTACATGATGTGTTTGACTTATGGTTGACTTAGAGTGAATTGTTATGAGCGAATGATTACGCTAGGACTGATCGAGTATTTCTTTGTTTATAGATTTCCTGACAAAGTCTCGAAACCCTAATACCAAGGACTCAAGGCAAGTTTTCTCATTCCCTGCTGTATTTTAAAGTACACTATTCTGATAATATGCATATGTTAGATGCATGCTTTCAAACCTCATATCGTATATAGATGTGATGGTATTAAAAATGATGAGATGTGATGTATGCATATGATAGATGCATGCAAGTTTTCAAACCCTACACCATATATATCTATCCTGCTTTAATGCTGTGAGAACTTTTTAAACTGTTTACGCTTTTAGTAAAAGTTTTCGTAAGATATAAGGTTTATATGCTAGGTAAATACTAGATATAAACCGAGGTTTTAAAGGCTCTAAGGATGGAGCACTTATACGATGATTTTAAAATAATAGACCGGGAGTAAAATTACTACGTTATTTTAATAAATACTGTCAGATACTGGAGGGTCCAGGGACAGCTATGTTTTAAATGGGATGATTAAATATCCCAATATATATTTATTATTGGATAGTTAATGTGTGATACTAAATAATATTATTAAGAATATTATTTTGAATATTTATTAATTAAATGAATATTATTCTTGAATATTCATTTAAGTAGAATATTATTGAATAATAAATCAATATTTATTATTTGGATATTTATTAAATATTCCAAATATGATTCAAAAATCATAGAACCTTATTATAATATTTAAGGTTCTACTATTTACACAAAACTTTCTGATCTTCAGAAAAGATATTTAAAACAGAGATTCCCAATTATTATCTTAAGATATTTAAAAATAATTAAATGCGAATAGTGTTTTCTACTCATCGGAAATTGGGAATCTAGTTCAAGAAGTCGAGGACAGAGTTTTACTTCCACTGTTCCTCTAGAATACCTATAGCTGGGGATGACTCCCCCATTCAAGTAAAGAATTTCAAACTTGCTAACTCTGAAAATTTCAATAAACTCCCTGGTCATGATTTCAAAATACATGGTAATCATCGGTAGTTTCGTTGACTAATGTCAACCCACTCTGTGACTTACTCCCTTCAAATACTCTGGAGTAAGGAATTCTGAACGGTTACAAAGTTTTGACAAGTAATTGTACTTGGGGAAAATAGGATTAAGTTCTGATTCCCATTTCATTGATATTGTTTTCTATAATGGGAACTGGAAGGGCCTACACGGCAATGAAACAGGTGTCGGGGTAGTGCCAAAATTATCAAGGCTTACCCGGTGACGAAATAGGCGCCGAGGTAGTGATCTCTTGAGTGCTAAGGCTTACCCAGTGACGAAATAGGCACCGAGGTAGTGATCTCTTAGCACAGTGGCCCGTATGCGGCCAGGGTGATAACCGAATAGGAAGTCGTCCTTCTACTAGTAGAAAAGTTATGATACAACGGCTGATCACCGTGTATCGGGTGTTCCAGTATATCCCCTTCCCTCCAGTTGGAGTTGTGCTGCACATTGTAACGAAAGCCTAGGTGCTGAGTTACTGATAATGTGGCAGTGATGAGTAATGATGTTCCTCATACAATAGTCGTACTGTATGGTATGTTTTGACGAAAAGAATAAGAAAATATCATTCTGTATACGAATGAAGTTTAAAGGTTTTCCTTTATGATATAAGCTTACATATATCTGATTATGTTGCTATATCTGATTGTCGAACTATAGTGCTCATTCTTGCTTCTTTTATAAACGGTGTTCACTACTGATATTCTATAGTATTTTGAACAGTATGAGATATCTAAATAGATATGTGAGTATATATGTTGAAAAGGTATTTAAGACAAACAGTACATCGAACTGTAAAGTGTTTTGAATCAATGAATATGCTTTAAGCCTTGATTCCAATATTTGATATCTATTTTAAAAAGATATGTTTTGAGTCTTGGTTTATCATACTGATACCAAGGATTTCCAAATGATTACGAAGAGTATATGAGTATGATTATAAGTCATACGGTATTTTGAATGGTATACTATTTTGGGGTTAGACCCTAGTAGTGTTAAAAACTTTGATCCTATATGGATTATCTACCTGAAAGGTTTAAAGATTTAAACTGGGATAGATTTCTTGCTGAGCGCTATTAGCTCATTCTTGCTTTATTAAAACTTTCATCATGAAGAAAACGTTGCTGATTCACCTCGTGTTACGAGAGCAAGGGGATGGAGAGACCACCCTTGAGTTAGTTCAGTAGGATGGATACTGCCGGTGTGAGCAGAATAGTTGCAGACTGTATTAGTAAGAATTGTTTTCGAGTAGGTTGTATTATTAAACCTTGTATAAGACGGTGAGGTCTATTATTGTAACTTCATGTAGAGGTTGTAAATAATAGATGAGATCCTGGATAGTACATTTGAGTTGTAATAACAAATGATACTTTTGTTTCTCATTTCCAAGGCTATAACTTGTGTGTGTGTGCGTAAGTGATTGGGGTCTTTGGAGTTGTATTATTAGAATGTTGTAAGTAATGCAGGTATTGTATAATTGATGGAGTGTGACAACCCAGATTCCTGACCCCGGATCTGGGGGTGTTACACATAGAGCAAAGAATTCTCAAAACAGAAAGACTGATCAAAGAGTCAATCTTTAAAGCTGTGACTTCAACTCCCTTCTCAAATAAAGAGCCTGCCTCTACTCATCCAACCACTACTACAATTCTAAGAGTTCTAACTCTGGAAGTTGTGCTCCCAAAAAGCTTTTATGATATTGAGCCATCTTTCAACAAGGAGTTTGAAGGCATATGGAGTGGTAGGTTTGGCTCTCCAACCAAAAAGCATGGCAAAAATAAACTCCAAGTGGATTTTCCACTTCCCAAGCCAGATACAAAGAAGCTCTTGGGCAAAGACATCTCAGCATTCAAGGAAACCAAGATTGTGATAGCCAAAGAGGGGATGACTGTGATCATTAGAAATGGAAAGCCAATTCATATTACAATCAGCCATCCCAGGTTTGTTGAAGCAAAGAGGGAGGAGATATCTAGACATGCAAGAGAAGCCAATCTTGAGGGATATGAGTCTACACCTGAAAAGCAGGCTAGACTGACTAGTGAATTGATGGAGGAGCTAGAGAAAGAAAATGTGGCCGAAGAAGAAGTAGTCATTGCTCCTAAAAAGAAGAAGGGAAAGACAGTTCCTACGAAAATCCTATTAGTAGGACGCTAAAGTTCAAATCCAAAAGGCATGTCTCTCCAGAAAAACAAGAGGAAATTTGTTAGGAATATGTTGTTCTTGATGATAATTATAAAACACTTAGTAGATTTTGTATTAAGTCAATATTGTAACTGTCAATGGAATGGTATGCTTTGCAGCTTTCGTTGACAGGTAGCTCATCAACGAAATGAGTGATGTAGCAATTGCACTATACAATACTTCACAGTTTGATATGAATTTTGTTGTAGGTATTAGATAGGTTTTCTAAGTCATGTTAACTTAGTACTAGATATGCAAAATAGGTTGATTAATTGTAAATATATTATGCCTTGTAATTTTGCCTAAGTGAAGACATGTCAACGGAATGAAGATTACTCTATCAACGGAATGAAGATTACTCATCAACGAAATGAAGAATATACCATCAACGAAATGAAGAATAAAGCTATCAACGAAACACATCTTACTGCTATCAACGAATCATTATCACTTTTCTGAATAGTTGACAAAGTGATAGTGACAGTTTTCTGACAGATCAAAAGGTGATGTGGAAGTGTACTTTGCATTGGAAGCCATCAAAATGGTCACTGGAAATAAGGAAACATTCCAATTTCCAATTAGGTTCTTGAGTGTGATCATAATAAGCATGAAGACAAAAGCCAAGATCTCCAAGGACCATTGGACAAAAGGGATGAAAAGCAAGCTACTGGAGGTTACCTTTAGATTAATTTAGAGTAGCCAAAAATAGCATTGTAAACTTGGGTTATATAACCAAGTGTAGCAGTTCATTTTAAGATAAGAGAGTGAGATAAAAATAGTTTGTATTAGCTTCTTTAAAAGAGCACTCTCACTCAAAATCAGGAACTGAGCAGCTGTGATACTTTTGTAACACAGATTATTTCCGAAATAAAATCATCTCAGTTGGATCCTCAAAACATACAACTGAAATTTTATATTTGCTTGAGTTTTTATTTTTAGTATTGTTTTAGTTGGAAGTTGTTTTAAGTTTAGAAAATATCTAGAATTGTATTCAACCCCCCCCCCCCTTCTACAATTCTGTTAGGTCATTTGGGATTAACAATTGGTATCAAAGCAAGCTTCTAACATACAAGAAGTTTAAAGATCAAGGCCAAAACAGTAACCATGGTGAAGAAGGATGCAGCTGTAAAGATACCAGTTCTAGATAAGGACAATTACTTTCACTGGAAAGTAAAAATGCATCTACATCTCATGTCTATGGATGAGAGATATGTAGACTGCATTGAGAAAGGTCCACACGTTCCCATGAAGTTTGCATCTAGAGTTGGACTGCCAGATGATGCTGAAGATGTAGAAATTCCAAAACTTGTCTCAGAATGGACTGTTGAAGATGTTGCAGAAGTCCATAAAGATAAAAGAACCAAGAACATTCTGTTTAATGGTTTGGAGCAAGAGATGTTTGACAATGTCATAAACTGTACAACTTCTAAAGAAGTATGGGACACTGTTAGAACACTCTATGAAGGAAATGAGCAAGTTAGGGAGAACAAAATGCAACTCCTCATACAACAATATGAGCACTTTCATTCCAAAGCTGGTGAAACCCTAAATGACACGTTTAGTAGGTTTCAAAAGCTTTTGAATGGATTAAAGTTGTATGGGAGGGTCTATCAAACCAAGGATTCAAACCTCAAATTTCTAAGAGCTCTTCCAAAAGAGTGGAAGCCTATGACTGTTTCTCTGAGAAACACTCAAGAGTACAAAGACTACACTCTTGAAAGGCTTTATGGAACCTTAAAGACATATGAGCTGGAAATGGAGCAAGATGAAAAAATTGAGAAGGTACAAAAGAAAGGTGGATCTATTGCATTGATTGCATCTGTGAACCAACTGGAAGATAACAATGAAGAAACTGCAAAAGCCACAACTAGTCGAGCTAGTTGTAGGAGTGATGTCGGCAAGGGTAAAGGCAAGATGACAGAAGAAGAACAAGAACCAGCCAACTTGGATGACTTAGATGAGATTGATGAACACATTGCTTTTCTTTCAAGGAAATTCTCTAAGTTCAAATTCAAGAGAAACTCATAAGCAAGGCCACCAAGGAGAGACGTTCAACCTAGCAAAAATAATTGGATTGAAAAGTCTAAGTCTAAATGTTTCAACTGTGGAATGATTGGTCACTTTGCTGGAGATTGCAGAAAGCCCAAAGTTGAGAAGGGCAATAGGAAATTTGAGCCTGTTGATTATAAAAAGAAATACTTTGAACTTCTCAAGCAGAAAGAAAAGGCTTTCATGTCTCAGGAGTACGATTGGGCTGGTAATGGTGAAGATTCAGATGATTATGTTGAGTATGTCAACTTGGATCTAATGGCTAACAATCATGAGCAGGAAGCAAGTTCCTCAAGCAACCAGGTAACAATTACTAATCTTTCTGAGCTTTCTAAAGAGGAATGCGATAGTGCAGTTAATGAAATGTCTACTGTACTATATAATTTACGTGTTACTCTTAAATCACTTACCAAAGAGAACTCAAGAATTAAAGAGACCAATTTGCTCTTAAGTGATAGAAATGCCATGTTAGAAGCACAGCTCATTGAGTTTGAGAAAATGAGGTGTGTTAGTAGGGATGCCAAGCAGGAACTTGAGAAAGTGTTAAAAAGGGAAGAAATTCTTAAAACACAACTAGAAATAGAACAGAAAGTGATTGCCAAATGGAAAGATTCTAGGAATGTTTCTAGCAACATCATTAATGTTCAAGGTATGGAATCTTTCTGTGAGCAGTCATGGAAAAAGAACAAAGAGAAGCTAGGGTATGCTGGTGAAACCTTAGAATCAGAAACAGAATCAACAAACAACAATGATCATATGTTGAAGGTTGATACGTCAACGGAATGCAAGGTTTCGTTGAAAGATGAACCATCAACCGATCAGGCTGTTTCGTTGACATAGAAAAAGAAAGAAGAACTCACTAGACTTAATAACAAGTATGGTCATGTCACCAAGAACTTTGTTCAAGGTGAGTCTAGTAAATCAAAGAAAGTTGAGAAGCCTGTTGAAAGAGCTAATGTAGGCCACTTGTCTAACAAGAAATTGAAAGACAAGTTAGAGAAAATTCAAGTTGAGGTTAAGGGCAATAAAAAGAATAACAGAAATGGCAAAGTAGGGATTAACAAACATAACAATTACACACCTGATAAATATGCTCCTAGAAAGACATGTGTTAATTGTGGTAGTGTTAGTCATTTATCTGCTAACTGCAAATCTGATAAGAAGTCTACTAATGTGAAAATGCCTAAGCCTACAATGAATGCCTCTATGCCTGCAATGCCTGTTATGCCTAATGTGTTTGCTCCATATGCACAATTTCAGAATCCATATGCTAGAATGCCATTTGTGCCTAATCCATACATGAATATGTTCAATGTGCCACAAATGCCATGGAATGTGAATAACATGTTTGTTCCTCCAAATATGCATGCCATAAATGAAAATGTGAGCAACCCTCAGAAATCAACACCAAAGGTAAAGGTTGATTTAAATCAATCTGAGCCCAAGGTGAAAAATGATATAAAAGGAAAATCAAAGGCTAAAAAAACAGGACCCAAGGAAACTTGGGTACCAAAATCAACTTGATTAGGTTTTATTGTGTGCAGGGAGACAAAAGGAAACTTTGGTACTTGGATAGTGGTTGTTCAAGACACATGACTGGTGATTCTACCCTGCTCACAGAGTTTCAGGAAAGAGCTGGCCCTTGTATTGCTTTTGGAGATGACAACAAAGGCTACACTAAGGGATATGGCTTGATTTCAAAAGAGAATGTCATCATAGATGAGGTTGCATTGGTGGATGGTCTTAAGCACAATTTGCTTAGTATCAGCCAACTTTGTGACAAAGGATTTTTAGTTACTTTTTCGAAAGAAGCCTGTGTTGTTTCTAAAGGAGGAGACAACAATGTGGTAATGACTGGATTCAGAAGAGGGAATGTGTACATTGCTGACTTTAGTAGCACAAGTCCAGACACCATCACTTGTCTTTTCAGCAAGGCAAGCAAGGATGAAAGTTGGCTATGGCACAAGAAATTGTCTCATTTGAATTTTAAGGTTATGAATGATTTGGTGAGGAAAGATCTTGCTAGAGGAATTCCACAGGTGGAATTCTCCAAGGATGGTTTGTGTGATGCCTGTCAGAAAGGGAAACAAAAGAAGGCATCATTCAAAAGCAAGACAGAGTCATCAATTGTCCAACAGCTTGAGTTGCTTCATATGGATCTATTTGGCCCTGTAAATGTCATGTCCATTTCAAAGAAGAAATACTGTCTTGTGATTGTTGATGATTTTCTAGATTTACATGGACTTTCTTTTTGCACTCTAAAGATGAGGCAAGTGAAATCATTATCAATCACATCAAGATGGTAAACAATCATCCTGATTTCAAAGTAAGAAGGATTAGAAGTGACAATGGGACAGAATTCAAGAATTCAAATATGAAGATGTTCTGTGAAGAAAATGGTATTTTGCATGAATTTTCAGCAGCAAGGACACCACAGCAAAATGGTGTAGTTGAAAGGAAAAACAGAACACTTATTGAAGCTGCAAGGACAATGCTAGATGAATCAAAGTTACCAACTTATTTCTGGGTTGAGGTAGTTAACACAGCTTGCTTCACTCAAAATATTTCTTTGATTAATCAAGCCAAAGGAATGACCCCTTATCAACTACTCAAAAGAAAGAAGCCACTATTGGATTTTCTTCATGTCTTTGGATGCAAGTGTTTTGTTCTGAGAAATCAAGCTGAGCATTTGGGGAAATTTGAAGCAAAGGCAGATGAAGCAATATTTGTGGGATATGCAGCAGGGAAAGCTTACAGAGTCTATAATCTCATAACCAACATTGTTATGGAATCTGTACATGTTGTTTTTGATGATCTCAAAATTCAAGGTCTTTGTGATGAAGGTTTCCATGAAAGTCTTTCTTTTGAGAATGAGGAAGGAGATCAAGTGAATCATGTTAAGGCTATTGAGAAACAGCCTAAAGTTGTTGTGTCTAGCACAGATGAAAGCAGTAGTGAAGATGAAATTGCTGCATTAAGATTGAAAAGAATAGCTGCTAGCAGACCAAATGGTCATTTCGTTGACAGTCATGATGAAGGATTCGTTGACAGTCAGAATGAGCGTTTCGTTGACAGTCTAAATGGGCATTCCATTGACAGTCACAGAAATGCCTCTAGGAGTGATCAATTAGGGACAACAAACTCAGGGGGAGTTTCTCAAGGACAAATATCTAATCAAGGCAATCATGATCACGAAGCTACATCTTTTAGAGCTAATCTACCTACCTCAAGGAAATGGACTAAAGATCATCCCTTTGAACTTAATATAGGTGATGTTTCTTCAAAAGTCCAAACTAGAAGAGCAATTCAAGAGGAATGTCTATATAGTAGCTTTCTGTCTCAAGATGAGCCAAAGAAAGTTGAGGATGCACTTCTAGATCCAGATTGGGTTTTAGCTATGCAAGAGGAGCTAAACCAATTTGAGAGAAACAAAGTTTGGAAGCTGGTGCCCAAGCCTAAGGACAGAAGTGTTATAGGCACAAAATGGGTGTTCAGAAACAAGATGGATGAAAATGGCATAGTCACAAGGAACAAAGCTTGATTGGTTGCAAAAGGCTATTCACAGGAAGAGGGAATTGATTTTGATGAAACCTTTGCTCCTGTTGCAAGACTAGAAGCAATAAGGATATTCCTAGCCTATGCAGCCCATGCCAATTTCAAAGTCTATCAAATGGATGTGAAGAGTGCTTTTCTGAATGGGGAATTGGAAGAGGAGGTATATGTGAGTCAATCTCCTGGTTTTGAAGATGATGATTTTCCAGAATATGTGTACTTCCTCCTCAAAGCACTCTATGGTTTGAAACAAGCACCTAGAGCCTGGTATGACACACTTTCACAGTTCCTCCTTGAGAATCACTTCACTAGAGGTACTGTAGATAAAACTCTTTTTCATAGGATTGTGAATGGCTCTACTATACTTGTTCAAATTTATGTAGATGACATAATTTTTGGGTCTACAGATGAAAAACTTTGTCAAAAGTTTGCCAAGCTTATGCAAAGTAAATATGAAATGAGCATGATGGGAGAATTAACTTATTTTCTTGGTCTCCAAGTGAAGCAAGTTAATGAAGGCATTTTCATTAGTCAAAAAAAAATATTCATGGTTTGTTAAAGAAATTTAACTTAATGGAATGCTCTCCTACCAAAACTCCCATGCCTACTGCCACCAAACTTGAATTGAATACTAAGGAAAAATCTGTGGACATTTCAAGTTACAGAGGCATGGTAGGCTCACTTTTATATTTAACAGCTAGTAGACCTGATATTATGTTTGCTACATGTCTATGTGCTAGATTTCAGGCTGATCCTAGGGAATCCCATTTAGTTGCTATTAAAAGAATTTTCAGATATCTCAAAGGAACACCAAACCTTGGCATTTGGTATCCTAGAGAATCTGGCTTTGAACTAATTGGTTATTCAGATGCAGATTATGCAGGATGTAAAATTCACAGGAAAAACAAAACTGGCACCTGTCAATTCCTAGGAAACAAGCTTGTGTCATGGTTCAGCAAGAAACAAAACTCAGTTTCTACCTCCACAGCTGAGGCTGAGTATATTGCAGCTGGAAGTTGTTGTGCACGGATTTTATGGATGAAAAATCAACTACTTGATTATGGATTAAGAGTTGAGAAAATTTCTATCTTCTGTGACAACACTAGTGCCATTGCCATTACTGAGAATCCAGTGCAGCATTCAAGGACCAAGCACATTGACATAAAGTATCATTTCATTAGAGAACATGTTATGAATGGTACTGTGGAGTTACATTTTGTTCCAAGTGAACAACAACTTGCAGACATCTTTACCAAGCCACTTGATGAATCAACATTCTCAAGATTAGTAAGTGAGCTAGGTATACTAAATTTCTCTTAATTATTTTTGAGATTTTTTCAAGTTAAAATGCAGACAAAAATTTGCTATGATTTTCTGTGAATTAATTTTCTCAGGAAAAAGTGAAATTTTGTCTAAATCAAAATTACCATGTCAACGAATGCTTCATTTCGTTGACAGACTTAGTATGTTTCTGGGTGTTTCGTTGATAGCTCTTTTATATCAACGAAACGCAGCTTTATCAACGAAATAGACGGGACCTTAAACGCCCAATTCTGATTCGTTGATACAACGTAATTAATCTGAACCGTTGAATTTGCACGTCTCTTTACCACGATCTATGCATACACCCCTGTAAGTATAAATCATGGTAACATTTTAATTGTAACGGTTAGATTTTTAAGACAATCCAGTAATTTATTTATATTATTGGACTTAATTTTTGAGAAATTTTGGGGGAGTATTTAAGAAATTTTGTTTTATTTAATTCTTTTCTACCTTGCTCTCAAAATTTTCAAAGGCTTTCTTACTTCTTCTTCTCTTAAAGCAAAACAAAGTTCGAGCTTTTCTTCACTCAACAATGGCACCCATAGTCAAACTCATGTCAGCTGGAGGGTTCATTTACGAGAAGAACAACTCCATTCCATTTGTTGTCAAGGAAAGTCCGAACAGAATCTTTTTCAAGATGATGGATTTCTTGATGAATTGCAAACTGAGCTACGCAATGTTTCACTCAACTCCGCTCTACAATGAAATCATAGAGGAGATTTGGACCTCCTATGAGTACAGTGGGACAAATTGCACTTTGAAATTCACCATTCAAGGTAAAGAGTATATTGTCAATTCTGATGTATTGCAAGCATGCCTTCACATTCCTGAGGATAACTGTTTAGCTTTGACTTCATATACTGAAATGGTTAACATTCTTAATTCTATAAATTACTCTTTGCCTACTGATAATTTGGGTAAGATAATTAGGAGAGGTTTGGTTAGGGAATATAGTTACTTAGTTGATGCATTCATTAAGGTCTTTTCTGGTAAAATCAGTAACTTTGATGCATTAACTAACTCTATTTTGATTCTTTTTACCATGCTCTTAACTGATAGATATTATAACTTTAGCACCCAACTTATGTATGAAATTGGTGCTAAGTTGGGTGATAAGGCTAATAGGAAAAAGAATATCTATTATGCTAGATTTCTAATGATGTTGGCTAACCATGTTAGTCCAGCACCATTGGTTATCTCTAACCCAAATTCCAGGTTTGACTGCTTAGTACAAGAGAAGAGGGTTTTGACAGATATCCTAAGGCTCAATCACAATGGTGATGTCCCAGTGGTGTATCTGCCCACAATTGAGGTAACCACTACTAACCCTGTTAGTTTAACTGTTACTTCTACTGTTACTTCTACTGTTTCACCCACCTCTGTTGCTATGGAGTCTGTAGTTGTGACCCAACAGGCTCCTGCCCCTGCAACAAAACCAAAATCTAAGAAATCCTCCAAGCCAACCTCAGGTGCTTCTCAAAAGGCACCTGTTGTAAAATCCACTACACAACCCAAGGGGAGTGGTGCAGGTGATGTGAGAGGTGAGGGAAGGGGTGAAAATCAAAGAAACCCTAAGGATAAGGTGGGAGAGATGAGTGTTTCCCAGGCTAGCCCCATTGTGTCTTCCCAACAAGGCACAATGAGTAATATGGACATTAGCACAAGTCTAATTGCATCCTCCCAAAAGGATGTAGTTATTGAAACAAGCTCTCCTCCAAGAGCACACTCCAAAAAGGTAAGGGACACTTCAAGCCCATATTCAGCAATTTCCCAATACCAAAGGAGAGTGAAGCAAAAATCTCAGGTCACACAGGGTGCACACACACACTGGAAGCAACACTTCCAGTCTCTCAAATTCAGTTTGATGTAACCCCTATTATAACTCTGGGGTTACAGTCCCATTCTCTAAACATAAATCTTGAACCAACTCCACAAAATTCACCAACACAGTCATTAGATGTGGATATGATCCATTCATCTATTCCTGATTCTCTAACTCTATTCTTGGAGAAGCCCCACTCTGAAATTGGTGGTCATCACTTGTTAAGTGATTTGTTGGGCCACCAATCATCTTTTTCTGAAGCTACAAGAGGATCTGTGGAACCATCTCTAAAATCAATCACCACAGATTCTACTGTAATTTCACTTTCTCATAATGCTTTCTTGACTTCATCAACGAAACAGTCTCTTTCGTTGACAAGTGTTTCTCCATCAACGGTATCCATACCGTTGACAGTTCAAACTACCATACCGTTGATAGTTCATTCTGCACCTTTTATTGAAAATCTAGTTGTTCACACAACTAGTGCAGATGATCTAGTGATAGTCGAGACCCTTCTAGGATTGAAAGTGAGTGAATCTGAGAGGTTGGCTTGCAGCCAGGCAAAAGGAGAGGTTAAGAGTGAGAGGCTGAGGGTTCCACCTTAGTAGGTGAAGGTGAGGGTGTGAGAGGTGTGAGCCATGGGGAGCCCATGATGCAAAAATATAGTGGAGAGAGAAAAGGGACTACAAGAGCCACAAGGGAAGAAGCAGCCATTGCAAGTGAGTTAATGGAGGTTCATGAGGGTGAAAGGGAACTTACTTTCCAAGAGCATAATCAACAGACTCTGGATAGTATTTCCCTGGATCCTGAGACCTTTACTCATCCTGTGCCAGCCTATCAAATTATGGCTCAACAGGGCAATGTGGAGGCAGAAAGGTCACTCAACCTAATCCATACAACTGCATCTATGCAAAGAGCAAAGGATGCATTGACCAATTTGTCTCCAGGAGCTGCAGCAAGTGGTGAGTTTGATTCCTCTGATAATGATGACAGTTTTGGTGACAATCTACAGGTGGCCATCACTTCACAGACTGGGACTTATGTGGTGCCCCTACACCAAACTGGCTTTCTCAGGATATGCATGGAAGAATCAGCCTGGATGCTGCAATTACAAGGCAGTATAAGGAGGCCTATCTGGCTCATGAGTCTGCTAATGCCAGTGACAAGAAATTTTACAAAGCCATCATGGATTCACTGGAAATTCAAAGGCTACAGATGTTGCAGACTAGGAGTGAAGTCAGGGACATCAAGGACTCTATTGGGAACCTGAAGGATGCTACTGACAGGAGGCTTGATGAAAAACTTCCTCTTCTTACTGTTTCCAAGATGAACAGATTCTTCAACAAAGAACCTGAAGTGGCAACTACTCTGAAGACTCTTACTTCTAGGGTGGACAAAGTGGAAGCTACACTTACTCACATGCAAAAGGAACAGGAGAAGCAAACACAACTCTTAGCCCAGCTAGTGGCAGCTCAGGGACTCCCTATCATCTCTCTTGATGATAACAAAAAGGGGGAGAAATCTAATGAGCTAGACATTCAAATCACAAAGGTTATGGTCCCAGCCATTTTCTTACCAAAGGAGCCATTAGCTGTGGGGGAGTTAGCAAAGAATAAAATGGATGGAATTGACCTGATTCAACAAGTATCTATGAGGCTACAACTTGCTGAACAGATAAAAGACCAATGGTCTAGCATAGATGCAAGAATCAAGAAGATAGCTGAAACTGCAAAGAACACACATCCATCAACGAATCAAGCTACTTCTACAGCACCATCAACGAATGCCATGGTTTTAGTGTCAACGGAATGGGAGCCACAGACAAATTCTTCCTATGATCTAAAGCCCCTTCTACATGGAGTTACTCAAGGTCCAAGGAAAGAAAAGGGACAAACTTCATGCATTAGGGATGTGGAACAAGCTACACTTCAAGGAAGCCTATCTCAAAAATCCCCTGCTAAACCAAAGGGCAAAAACATTGCAAGGAATTTTTATCCTTCACCTTATCAAGATGAGCTCAAGGTTCTAGGACAGCTTATCATCAAATTCAAGGAGAGCAATGATCCTGAGGTAAGGAAACATAGAGCAATTGTCTACAGAAATGGACAAGAAATCTGTGTTTGGGCTGGTCACCCAAATTTTGCTGAGGCTAAGGCTGAGGAGTCAGAAAGAGCAGCTATGCAAGCTCTTGCAGTTGCTCAATCTCTTGATGAAGAAGAAAGACAACAAGAGGAAAAAGCCAATGAAGCAAAGAAGAAAAGGAAAAGTACAAGGCAGCCTAAACAGACAGCTAAAAGGAATCTGCCCTTTGACAAAGAGGACTCTCAAAGCACAGCAACAGATTCCTCTACAAAAGTTGCACCTCCAACTTTTCCTGATCTAATCTTCAAAGATAAGTTAGCCTGTGATCCTGAACATCCAGTGAATTTTCATGATCAGCCAATTCAGCCAAAGGAAGAGCAAATTGAGCTAGATGAGGCTAACTTCCCAAAGTTTCTATTTGAAATGGATGCAAAGAAGAAAGCAAGGCAAAGGGATGTTAAGGCTAAGCCAGTATTTGTGAGAAGACAACAAGTTGAGAAACCTCCCATCAATCCAGAAGACTTCATGTACATTGCTGACATCAGGGAGGAGTCTAGCCTAAATATTAATCTTGATGACTTGGTGGAAGTGAGAGGTATTGCAGCTTCTCATAAACTGCCAGAGAGATTGGTATTTGTCTACAAAGGTGGAAGGGAACAAACTTGGCCTCTCTACAGGATTTTAGGAGAAGACTACCAAACACTGCTCTCAGTGTTCAAATGCTTGAAGAAAGACTTTGGCTTTACCAAAACTGACAAGTCTGAGGTTGTCTCCAAAATCTGTCAAATCAAGGCAAGCTGGAACAAGCCTGGTGCACTTCCCAGGGTTCTCAAAATCCCTCAATCTGGAAAGAAGATCCATCTCCAACCCTATTGGATGATGGAGTTTAGAGACAAAGACAACTGTAGAAGATTCTTCAGGATAGAAGACCAACTGGAAAAAGCATCCAATGAAACTCTGAGATCAATGCAATCCAAGTTGGGGAATCAAGATGAAGAAGAGAAGATTTTCTATAGGAGGCTCCAAGCTCAAATTGAGGAGAACAATGCAAGGAAGGGAAAGAAAACACTGCCACAGAGAAAAAGATGAAATTTGCTCAGACTATAGGAGCAACTCTGTGCACGTGTTTTGTAAGACTTTTTACTTTGTATTTCAATAAATTCTTAAAACATTTTGAAGCTTAATGCATTTTCTACTTTTATCATGTATAATTTGCTTAAGTGTTTTTGTTATCATCAAGGCCTCTGATTTATGGCTGTTATTCCATCAGTCATAAATTGGGGGAGATTGTTAGGAATATGTTGTTCTTGATGATAATTATAAAACACTTAGTAGATTTTTTATTAAGTCAATATTGTAACTGTCAACGGAATGGTATGCTTTGTAGCTTTCGTTGACAGGTAGCTCATCAACGAAATGAGTGATGTAGCAATTGCACTGTACAATACTTCATAGTTTGATATGCATTTTGTTATAGGTATTAGATAGGTTTTCTAAGTCATGTTGACTTAGTACTAGATAGGCAAAATAGGTTGGTTAATTGTAAATATATTATGCCTTGTAATTTTGCCTAAGTGAAGACATGTCAACGGAATGAAGATTACTCTATCAACGGAATGAAGATTACTCATCAACGAAATGAAGAATATACCATCAACGAAATGAAGAATAAAGCTATCAACGAAACACATCTTACTGCTATCAACGAATCACTATCACTTTTCTGAATAGTTGACAAAGTGATAGTGACAGTTTTCTGACAGATCAAAAGGTGATGTGGAAGTGTACTTTGCATTGGAAGCCATCAAAATGGTCACTGGAAATAAGGAAACATTCCAATTTCCAATTAGGTTCTTGAGTGTGATCATAATAAGCATGAAGACAAAAGCCAAGATCTCCAAGGACCATTGGACAAAAGGGATGAAAAGCAAGCTACTGGAGGTTACCTTTAGATTAATTTAGAGTAGCCAAAAATAGCATTGTAAACTTGGGTTATATAACCAAGTGTAGCAGTTCATTTTAAGATAAGCGAGTGAGATAAAAATAGTTTGTATTAGCTTCTTTAAAAGAGCACTCTCACTCCAAATCAGGAACTGAGCAGCTGTGATACTTTTGTAACACAGATTATTTCCGAAATAAAATCATCTCAGTTGGATCCTCAAAACATCCAACTGAAATTTTATATTTGCTTGAGTTTTTATTTTTAGTATTGTTTTAGTTGGAAGTTGTTTTAAGTTTAGAAAATATCTAGAATTGTATTCAACCCCCCCCCCCCTTCTACAATTCTGTTAGGTCATTTGGGATTAACAAAATTGAGAAACCAATGGAAAAGACTTTCATAATTGATGATCTTATCAAACCTTCAAGTCTGTCAAACACAACCTTTCATGAAACCCCAGTAGAGCCCAAATATGAACCCATGGAGTCTGATAAGTTGGTATTCCCAAAAATTATCCTAGAAGCTGAAAAGAGGAAAAGAGTAAGGGAACCAAAGAAGAAAACTCCAAAGGGGCCAATCAAACTTCAAATTGTACCTCAAGTTGTCAGGTCAATAGAAGACAAAGCTGATTATCTCTACATTGCTGACATACTAGAGTTTACAACTTTGGACCTCTTTCTAGATGAACTTATTGAAGTGAGGGGTATTGATAAACACAAGAATCTTCCAGAAAGGCTAGTCTTTGTCTACAGGGGTGGAATGGAAAGGACATGGCCCTTGCAGAGAATTTTAAATGAAGGATATCCCACATTAGTCAAAGTTTTTTCAAGCTTCAAGAGCTCAAAGGGATTTTCTCCAACTGCATGGAGCCTAGTGATAAGAAAGATTGAAGAGATAAGAGCTAGTTGGAATCAGCCTGACAGTTGGAATCCATCTCCAACCTTACTGGATAATGGAGTTCAGAGATGATGAGGGATGTAGAAGGTTCTTCATACTAGAGGACCAACTGTCTAAGTCTAGTTCCCAATACCTTAGGTGGTTGCAATCCAAGCTAGATCCAAAGATAGTTGAAGAAGACACCTTCTACAGGAAACTTCAGAAGCAAATTGAAACCAACTATTCCAGGCAAGAAAAGAAGAAGGTTCTACCTCCAAGAGAGAAGAAAAGGAATTAAATCTGCTCAGCCTAGAGGAGCACTCGCTATGTAAATTTCTCAACTTTAAGTCCTTCAGTATCTCAATAAAGTAGCTAAATACAATTT
Source organism: Heracleum sosnowskyi (assembly GCA_030848705.1). Taxonomy (NCBI): domain Eukaryota; kingdom Viridiplantae; phylum Streptophyta; class Magnoliopsida; order Apiales; family Apiaceae; genus Heracleum; species Heracleum sosnowskyi. The sequence goes on from CM061235.1 coordinate 61,712,851, forward strand.
TTGTTATTTATTGTTTACTTGTTAAAAGTGGTTTTGTTATCATCAAGACTCTTAATTTATGTCTGATTCTCAACCAGGAATAAATTGGGGGAGATTGTTAGGAACTATGTTGTTTCTTGATGATAACTAAACTAACTTAGTTAAAATTGTATAAGTAAAAATGTAGTCTTCAACGGATAGCATGTGTTTGTAGTATCCGTAGAAGGGTAGCTTATCTACGGATAAGACTCAATGTAACATGCTTGTGTAATTCTGATATAGAAGTTGGAGTATTAGTTTTAGGCTGAATAAGTCATGTTGACTTTTAATGGATATATAGAATAGGAAGACTAATTGTAAATAGTCTATGCCTTGTAATTTTACATAAGTGAAATTGACTGTCTATGGATAGCAGTTTTAGCCTTCTACGGATGTAGTCAAAATACTCTCAACGGATGCAGCTCAAATAACCTCAACAGATGCAACATGTACTTTGTGAAAAGGACAGTTCTGACAGAGTACATGGGTTAATAGATTTCGCAGAGCATGGAAACCAGTATTTCTGGTAAACTCACGAGAAGAAGAAGCATTCTGTTTTGTCTGGTCAAGTGTAGCAATTCCATAAAAGACAATCAGCCAAAAAGGGCAAGCCACCAACATAAGGACCACTACTCATGATGGAGAAGCAAGTGTTTTAGACAGAGTTACTTTTTGTATTATTAGTTGTTCAAAATATCTTGTAAACTTGGTTTATATAACCAAGTGTAGCACTATTTTAGAACTTAAGAAATCAGTTAGGCAATTTAGAGAGCAAAAGGCAATATCATTTGTAAATTGCTGAAGCTAAAATAGTGTGTATGCAGCTGTGTTTTTATTCATAAACATCATAGAGATTTCTTCTAATAAAAATCTCTCAGGTGGAACAATCAATCCACCTAAATTTTTAATTCTTGTGTTAGTTTTATTTTTTTGTTTTTCTGTTCTTGAATTTACTATTATATCTTTTCTGTCAAGATCAAAGAAATTTTTAAAGATTGTATTCAACCCCCCCCCCCCTACAATCTTGATTCATTGTCTGGGAATAACAATACATTCACCCTCCTCTATATTATCTTTCGCTCGCACTCACAATCTAACAAAAACTATTACTAAATAATAACATTATTTATAACCAATTACATTTTCAGTTAAAATACATTACCTTTTCTATTTTTTCTGAATAAATTCTCTATTTTTCTAAAAAAAAACACGGGCAATTGCTGTAATAACCCCAAATTTTGGACTTAGTTAAATTTTTTTGGATGAATAGTAAATGTTGATGAATAGTGAATTTGGCGATGAAAAATATTTCCAGACCACACTATGTGGGAGACATGAAATGAATGTTTCGAAGTTATATTAGTGATGTATAAGGAAAATAAGTGAATGTAAACGCGATCAGAATCGGGAGATTCCAACTTTAAATTTTGATCACTATTCATTGGACAATCAATGATGTATTGATTTGATCGTTTTGAGAAAGTATGTAGAATGAGAAATCCATAATCATATCTTAATCCAAGGTGAGAAATCTAGGATCATATATTAAGCCAAGGTAATGGAAAGATCAAGGAAGTATCTCCAAACATTGGTACAGAGAAACGTTTTCAAAATCACTTGAACCTATCGCGAAACAGAAGCGTAACGAATTATGGATTAAACCCTAACCGAAGGGGAAGTATCATATAAGATCATCAAGTGCATCATATAAGAGGATTGATGATACAAGAAATGACATAAGCATGACACAAAAGATGACAAAAGCATGACACATGGGATGACAAGGTGATGAATCACCACCTTGTCACCATTTTCTCCAAGGATTCACCCAATGGTTGGCATGTGGAAAGGGTGACTAAACTCTTCCTAAACCACACAAATGAGAAGCAAGTAATCAGATTTTATTTTCCAAAACAAAAAAACAAGTATTCTCCCCATTTCTCAGAATTCTGCCCAGCATGAGCAAGGAGAAAAGAAAAATTCATAACTCAAAATATACTCATCCTTAAATCTCCAAATTTGGACCATAGCTCCCTCAATGTATAACCAAGATACGTTCAAAATTTGAGGGCCATCTAAGATGTATAGTATGGTCAAATATTGGATCAAAGTTGAGGTATGAATAGTGAATTCGAAAATGCTAACTTGTGTTCTTGAAGATTAAAGCTTATTGAGGTTGTATAAGGATCAAGCAAGGGTATATAATCTATTGTTAGTCTTTACCAAGCACCAAGGAAGGTATAAACCCTCTCACACTTTTTATTATGCTTTGATTATAGTGATTAATGATGATGTTTAGAGATGGTGTGATATTAAGGATGAATTCTTGTTAATAATGAATGTTTAGTGGTTATTTTGATGGTAGAACTTGTAGACATTGGTATGAACTTGTTTAGGCAGAATATAAGTTGTTGATATGGAGAATTATAAGTATGGTTGATTGGTTGTTGATTGGTGGATTGATTGGAGTGTTTTAAACACGGGAATCTTGATTAAGCGTCGTTACCATGTCGGATTTTCATTAGAAAGTTTAGACAGAGACCACGGTTACCTTCTACGCATAACAAAAATTCTTTCTGACCATGATCATTTAGGCTCTGTTTTGTAGTTTATTTTGGCGAAAGAATCGTATCGTTTCGATTTACGGTTTAGGAGAAACATCCGTTTTAGTGAAAGCGGTTTCGGATAACCAAGTAGTTCACTGCATGAACTTTGAGCTTATGATCAAACCCTTTAAAAATGGAATTGGGTCATGATATTAATGTGGATACTAGTATGGACAGTTAGTAAGGAACCGAGAAGGTTTCGTGTTAAAATGATGATTTTTCGATTTTATAAAAATGCGAGAACCAAAGTTGCGCAAGCGAAATACCCTTAAGGGGATGGTTTAAACCATGAGTTTAGTAATGATAAAGTACTTGGGTTTGTGAATAGATTATCAACCAAAATTTTGACTTAAGAGTTTAATGATTGTCATGAGGTTAGAAGTTACCAAGAACGAGACATTTGATGTTCGTTAATAGAACGTTAGTGCTTAAGTTAAAATCACTTTAAATGATTAAGCTAGGGGACTGATCGAGTATTTCTTTGTTTATAGATTTCCCGGAAAATTCTCGAAACCCTAACAACCAAGGACCCGAGGCAAGTTTTCTCATTTCATGCTATGTTTTCCCTTACTTATACTGATGATGCATATGATATGATATCATGCATGCTTTCAAACCTTACATTGTATATAGATGTGATGGTATTGAAAATGTTGAGATATAGTACATGCATATAATATGATATCATGAATGCTTTCAAACCTTACATCGTATATAGATGTGATGGTATTAAAAATGTTGAGATGTAGTATATTCATATGATAGATGCATGCCAGTTTTCAAACTGTATATCGTATATGGATGTGGTTGAATTTTAAAACTATTGAGATTATAGTATATGCATATGATAGATGCATGCAAGTTTTCAAACCCTACATCATATAAGTGATGATGTTGTGATATATATTCTGCTTTAATGATGTGAAATGATTTATAAACTGTTTACACTTTTAATAAAAAGCTATATAAGATATAAGGTTTATATGCTATGTAAATACTAGATATAAACCGAGATTGAAAGGCTCTAAGTATAGAGCAGTCGTACGATGATTTTAAAATATTAGACCGGGAGTTAAATTACTATTTTGTCTTGATTATACTGTCAGAAACTGGAGGGTCCAGGGACAGTTATGTTTTAAAATGTGATTAAATATTCCAATATATATATATATATATATATATATATATATATTGGATATTTCATGTTAAATATTAAATAATATTATAAAAAATATTATTTGGATATTTATTTGATTAAGTGAATATTATTTTGAATATTCACTTAAGTAGAAGTAGGCTTCTCAATGGGGCGGGGAAAATGGGGAACCCGCCTCAAATGGGGTTACTCCGCCCCGCTTAAATGGGGAATGGGGCAGTGACGGGGAATAAATATTTACCCCGTTTAAATACGGGGCGGATTTGGTATTTGTACAATCCCCGCGGGGAAAATCTGCCCCGCCCCGAATTAAATATAATATATATATATATATATATATATATATATATATATATATATATATATATATATATTAATATAATATAATATAATCTATTCTTTATCATATAATATCATATGTTTGTAATATATAATAAATTATAACTTATTTATAGTAGTTTTATATAATACGTACCTAATATAAGGTAGATTGTGTTTTAAATTACATATGCATTTGTTTAATTTTTAATTTTATATATTAAAATACATAATAATAAATATTTTTTAAATATATATTTTTAAAAATTTAATTATTATATAGGGCGGTGTGAAAACGGGGCGGGGCGGGGCGGGGCGGGACGGGGATTTAATGTTGCTCGTGGGACGGGGATGGGGATAAACAATAAATCCCCGCGGGGAAATGGGGCGGGGATAGGGCAAACTTTTTTTACGTGGGCGGGTATGGGAATGGTGATCCCCGCCCCGAATCCGCCCCACTGAGAACCTTAAGTAGAATTTTATTGAATAATAATTCAATATTTATTATTGGAATATTTATTAAATATTCCAAAAATGATTTAAAAATCATAGAACCTTATTTATATTATTATTTAAGGTTCCAATATTTATTAAAATATGTTCTGCTCTTAAAAAGATTTAGTCGATTGTAATAGGGGTTCCCAACCACTTTAATTATTTATCTCGAATGATGATTTTGATTTGAACTTATCAAAAATTGGGAATCCATCTCAGGAAGTGAACATATGATTTCACTTGCCTCTTTCATTAAAAGTGATATATTTTGGGTTTCTGAATTATCAGAACTAAAGATATTTTACTAAACTCCCGGGTCGTGATTGCGAAATTATTTATTCGAGGATCGAGGTCAGTTGACAATAGTCAACCCACATAGTATTATTACTTCCTCAACATTTCCGGAAGTAAGTATGGTAATAAGTTCATACCTATCAACGAGCTAGTCTACGCTCGGGGAACAACGATTAAATTCGGTTCCAGATATAAGGATATGATTCATCAAGGGACTGGAAGTAACTCATACTCGACAATGAAATAGGTGTCAAGTAGTATGAGGTCATACTCGGCAATGAAACAGGTTCCAGGTAGTATGAAGGTTTGCCTGACAATGAAACAGGTGCTAGGTAGTGACCATATGCTCGGCAATGAAACAGGTGCCAGGTAGCATAATAGGCTCGTATGCGGCCAAGGTGATAACCGAATAGGAAATCGTCCTTCTACTAGTAGAAAAGTTACGTTACGATACAACGGCTGATCACCGTGTATCGGGTGTTCCAGTATATCCTCTTCTTCCACTTGGAATTGTGCTGCACATTGTAACGAAAGCCTAGGTGCTGAGTTACCGATAATGTGACAGTAATTGAACAATGATGTTTCGTGTATAGTATTTGAACTATACGGCATGTTTTGACGAAAAGAATATTTAAACATATCGTTCTGTATATGAACGGAGTTTTAAAGGTTTTCAATTATGATATCAGCTTACATTTATGATTATGCTATTATATCTTATTATCGAGCTATAGTGCTCATTCTTGCTTCTTTTATATCACAACACAACAGAGTTGAAAAGGTGTTCATTACTGATATTTTACGGTATTTTGAACAATATGAGATATCTAAATAGATATGCATATATATATGTTGAGAAGGGATTTAAGATATACAGTATATTGAACTGTATAGTATTTTGAATCAATGGATAGGCTTTAAGCCTTGATTCCAATGTTAATATCTATTTTAAAAAGATATGTTTGAGACTTGGTTTATCATATTGATACCAAGGATTTCTAAATGATTTACGAAGAGTATTTGAGTATGATTATAAGTCATACAGTATTTTGAACGGTATACTATTTTGGGGTCAGACCCTAGTAGTGTTAAAACTTTGATCCTATATGGATTATCTACCTTAAAGGTTTAAAGATTTAAACTGGGATAGATTTCTTGTTGAGCGCTATTAGCTCATTCTTGCTTTATTTAAAACTTTCAGCATGAAGAAAACGTTGCTGATTCACTCCGTATTACGAGAGCAAGGGAATGGAGAGACCACCCTTGAGTTAGTTCAGCAAGATGGATATTGTCGGAGTTAGCAGAACAGTTGCAGACTGGATTAGTAAGAATTGTTTTCGAGTAGGTTTGTATTATTAAACCTTGTATAGAACGGTGAGGTCTATTATTGTAAATTCAGGTAGAGGTTGTAAATAATATATGAGATCCTGGATAGTACATTTGATTTGTAATAACAAATGTTACTTTTGTTGCTCATTTCCAAGGCTATAACTTGTGTGTGTGTGTGCGTAAGTGATTGGGGTCTTTGGAGTTGTATTATTAGAATGTTGTAAGTAATGCTGGTATTGTATAATTGATGGAGCGTGATAACCCAGATTCCTGACCCCGGTTTCAACTAAAACATATTACTCTTTCTATTTTTCCTTACCAAAACCCATCCTTTTCCAAAAATATCACGGGCAAACCCTTACTTATTTATTTTAAAATCAATTTTAATACTTTAAATTATGGGCACTTACCTCTTCAGCTAAAACATGTTACTTTTCCAAAAAAAAAATCATTTTCTAAAGAAACTATCATTAAATAATAACATTGTTTATAACCAATTATCTTTTCAGCTAAAATACATTATCTTTTCTATTTTTTCCTAACAAAATCCTCTCTTTTGCTAAAAAAATCACAGGCAATTACCTTTTTCAACTAAAACATGTTACTATTTCTATTTTTCCTTACTAAAACCCCGCATTTTCCAAAAATATCACGAGCAAACCCTTACTTATTTATTTTAAAACCTATTTTAATACTTCTAATTACGGGCAATTACCTTTTCAGCTAAAACATGTTATTTTTTCTCTTTTTTCTTACTAATACCCCTCCTTTTCTAAAAATATCATAGGCAAACAGTTACTTATCTATCTATCTATACTATTATATAATAGTCGAAACATTGAAAGTTTTAGTTTTTGGTCAGTTATTTTATTTAATAAATTATAAAATAATATAGAATATAGTAATTAGTCAATTGTCTTTTATAACTAAAACACATTAACTTTAATGAAAATATATTACCTTATATAAACACGCCAAAAATAAAAATTAGTATAATATATATTTTAATCATTAATATTGTCTTTTTTAATTATATATCTTCTTAATATTATATATCTTTCAATTATTAATACATTCCAAAAAATATTTGTTGGTCCTTGACTATTGTAGAAGGGGGGGTTGAATGCAATACTGATAAATTTCAATCTACGTTCCAACAATTTAAAACTAAGATTAAAGTTTATCAGCTTACGAATTGCAAATACAAGTAGACACAGTTTATTTTGCAATGGGTTGCTACAACCTCAAGAAAAATAGTTTTCTTGAGCTTCAATTTCTCGAGTGATACAAAGAATGAATAGAGAGATAGTCTAAGTAACTACTCAACCTATCTCAATCATCACGGGTTTGTGAAGCTGCTGTCATTTTCATGTGGCAGCTTCTTACAAATTGTCTACCTGTGAGTCTTACCTAAATTGCTATACAAACAAGTTTATCATTACTGAATAAAGCAATCTAGATACATTCTATTTTTAGCTAACACAATTCAGTAGATGTTGATTTTTCATACTCTTGAATTGGTGAGCTTTGTCATGTGATCTCTCAAACTTCTGTCATAGTCTTGTAGACCTGATGCAGCGTTGGGATACTGCAGCATGCCTGTTTCTTGAACATCCAAACTGTCACATGTTTGACTGGGTAGATCCCCAATACAATGATTATCCCTTCATGACAGTATCCTGAACCCTAAGCTTGCTGTCACAAGAATAAGCATTTTTGGTGACAGTAAGAAGTCCCCGCAATAGATGTTGTCAGGAGTTCCAAGATTGTTGTCAGGCTAAGGTAAAGATGGTGTCTGAGGGCTTCCGCCAATGTTGTTGTCAAAGTGGATATACTGTCGTGACTTGCAACATGTTGTCTTCTTGTAACCTTACTGTCAGTGCCATGACAGTAACATTTATTCTTGTTGTCCTCCTTGAGCACTTCTCGAGGCTTGAACAAATAAATGAACTTCTACCAAGATGTACTTAAGATCTTATTTAACAACAAACAAAATGGTTACAAGAACATACTCTGGCTGTGACAGTATGTTCATAATTAATAAAATTAAGCATTAAAAAATATCTATTTAAGTTGTCTCATAGCTATCACCCATAAATCCTAACAATATCAAACACTATATATACTTAATAAAAATGTCAATTATACTATATTCTATATACTTCTATTATTAATACAAAAAATTAATATAAAAATAGTTTTACTATAAAAAATATATTATATTATATTAAAAAAAGGTCGTGCTTCGCACGGGTTATATGCTAGTATTAATAATAAATACTTGTATACTTATTTATGTAACTTTACACAATTTAATAATTTTATACGTATATATGATGTAATTATATATATTTCATATATTGGTAAAAGATTTACCTAAAATTTTAATATTTTATTTGATATAATATAAAAAATACATAAATACAAAATTACACAGAATCAAAATAGATAAATTTGTATATACGAAATGAGAAAGTACTAACAAATTGACAGATCTGCTTACCAAAGTTGTGATAACAAACTTGTCCCAGTGTTAGGAGGCAATTAAATGATTTGGTACTTGTACCAATCAATATAAAGCCAACTTTTATAAATTTTAAATGATATTTTAGTCAACTACCAAACAATGTCAAATAGCAATATAATAATCTAACCTGTAACTTGGTAAAGGCAATTTATAGAAAACAATTGTGCACGTTATCGCTTAAACTAGATTTTGATTTCGTAGTTTTACTCTTTCTTTGTTTGTTTAAGAAAAATCATGAAACTTTTGGTAGAAATTCGTGTATTAAGAAAAATCACATATATAAGTAAAAATTGTTATGCTTATAATTATAACTCGATTCTCTCTAATAAGCCGTTCTCTCGTGAAACAGGTTTTTCTTTTTAATATCGAAATCTTAAATTTAATATATTGAATACTTGTATTATATATTAATTTTCATGTTAACAAACTCCTTTTTCAAATGAGCCGCTCTCTCGTTGAAAAAATACATCTATCAATTAAATTATAAAACTTACTCATTCCTCCCTATCAGTCATCCTCTCGCGAAACATGCTTTACTTTTTAAAATCAAAATCTTAAATTTAATATATTGAATACTTGTCTTATATATTAATTTAATGTTAACATACTTCTTTCTAATGACTCACTCTTTCGTTAAAAAAACACTTATATAAATTCATAATCATATTTTTCTTTCAATATAACTTTTAACTATATGTCTTTTTTATAATTCGAATTTTTCTCCTTTATAAATCTGCACACATATTCTACTTCGAATAGATTTTTTAATTATATCTACAAACACCTATTTTACTTCTAATAAAACTTTTAATTGTATGTATTTTTTATAAATTCGAACTTTTCTCCTCTATAAATTCGAACATATATTCTACTTTTAGTAGAACTCGTGACTTACCTATAAATTTGAATTATTCTCCTTTATAAATTTGAACACCTACTCTACTTCAAATAAAACTTTATTTATATGTCTTCTCTATATAAATTCGAACTTTTCTCCTTTATAAATTCGAACACATATTCTACTTCTAATATGGTAAAGAATAATTTTTGATTTATTAGTATTTTAAATTTGTAAAGCTTTAGAAAAATTAGAAAAATAGATTGAGACGATTGTAGAGACGTCATCTCACCTCCCACGTATCCTCATTTATAAATTCAAACAGCTACTCTACTTCAAATAAAACTTTATTTATATGTATTCTCTATAAATTTTACTTGCTCAAATACTATAATTCCTTTCAAATCATCAATAACGGGTAAGTTAAATAATTGTAAATATTAATCTGCGTATGGCTCATTTGGTCATACCTTAAGTCTGCGTATGGCTCATTTGGTCATACCTTAAGTCTGCGTATGGCTCGGTCCATAAGTCTGCGTATGGCTCGGTCCATGTGTGTGTACTCAAATTCGTACACGCGCATACATGCGATCAAAATCAAGGCTCCCATCCCATGCAGGTTTTTGCTAAATAAATATTCAACGGGCATGTAATCGATTTTCCTGATTAAAACAGATTTTTCAGTAGGCTGAATGTCTTAGATTTTTCAAAAGACTTTTAAGAGGCTTAAACCTGGTAACAAAAGAAAATCAAAGTACAATTCTAAATGCATGGTCATAGTGCAAATATATTGAAGACTTAATTGCACTTAAATGGCCTGAATTATAATTTTTTTACAGAAAAATGATTCAATTATAAAACTTGCCAGATGAATAGCCGAACTTTTATTTTTTTAACAAAAAAATGTTTTCCGTCAAATAAGCTAGACGGTGGTTAACTGTTCAGGGGTATTTCTGTCTAAACATATTCCACCTTTACATATGCAGACAGTTAGTTGGAATTCGCTTGCAGCACTGGATGGGTCTTGCAGTAATGAGCTAAGAACTCCTCCCTTGCAGCAATTTGCAATCTGATAGTTGTACGGAGTTCCAGGTAGTAAATCAACAACTGATGGATCCTTCTTACAACTATGTGGAGCATACTCCGTGTACTTGGAGCAATTCCCGTGATGTGTTGTTTTAGCACCTGCCATGCTCCATATTACTTCATTTTTAGCCCACGTCCATCCCAATGTCCATCCCGGTTCCTGAATATGTCGGAATTTCTGGAAGTTGAACATTGTAACAGCAGCCTAGCCAATGCACATATGCAGCTGATTAGGTACAAACAGTACACTAAAACTGAAGAATAAACGGCAGATACTTGGCTGATCAATATTAGATTATTTTTCCGAAACGTCCTTCCAACATCTTCATGTAGCAGAAACCACAAAGCATAGTTCTTGTTTTTGCCATGAAGTTCTCGAATTAATCGATGTTTAGTTTAATGATTTCAAATAGCACAAGGTAGTTAAGCCAGGACTTGATCCGAACTTGGAACTTGAAATTTCATTGCTTCTTTCTTTCCTCGCATTGTAATCCCTTTCCTCACGACACTTACCCCTGGTTCACTACATTTTTGCATAACACTGTATGACATTATGCACAACCTGAGTAAACAATGATGTTCTGATTCATACAAAGATACTGGAGCAATAGAACTGAATGTGTGATAATCTGTGTGTGCAACCAGATACAGCTAATTGATTTTCAATCAAATACTTCAATAGTAGCAGTGATGAACCATCTATTCTTGTCAACGAGGCTAGTTAAACATACATGAGAATATTTCTGGTGCAAACGTGCAGTCTAGAATTGATTGTTTTCTACCTTCGTTGGCAGAATAAGTTTTTGAAATGTAAAGCCAACTACTTCATTGATTGATATAGATATACTGTCGAACCAGCCAAACAGACCACAGACAACTGAAAGTAGTACATAACAAGTACGTTTTGATTCATATTTATTAACACAATTTAAACTCACAAACGAGAACTATGCGCTGACCAAACTTCTGAATCGATGCTTGAGAGGGCGTGAAAGCTAATGTTGGGTGGAAGATCCCTGAAGAAGTCCATCACGAATCTGAGCGGCAACATCACGAACTGCACCTGGGCCGTGAGGTATGAACACAGCAGAAGACTTTGATGCAGCACTGAGAAGCCTATCACACTGTCTCTCAAACCATCAACGATTGTCTGGCGCTGACGTGCTATACCCACTCCTGAGAGGTACTTCGATTCAGCCTCACCTTCAGCTCTCTTGATTTGAAGAATCTTTTCAGCTCTCTGGGTTATATATACACGCACTGTCTGTATATAAAAAGAGCTGTTGAAACTGCAATATACAATAATACCCTTAAACAATGTAACGTCGTTATTCAAAATTAACGTTAGTCATTAAAATGCTAAAAAAATAATAGTTAAGCTATGCAAGTGGCTACTTTTATAATTAAGCCATTTTCGTGCAAAAAAATTATAGTTGAGGCCATCATAGTGCAATTAAGCCTATATTGAAACGTGCATGCACATCCATATAATTGACCTTCAATTAAAATATGTAGTTTTAATCGAAGATCGTAACTCTGTAACATCCTTCGAGGAGAATAACCTTTCGCTTCTTCGGGGTTGTAAAAGAAAAGAATTTTGTGTTTATTATTTTATATAGCAGAGCTTATAGAAAAACATATATACACTAGGATTCAGATTATTATTCCACTAATTTTAATTCTCTATCTTTCTTATAAGTTCGAACTCTTCTTCTTTAAAAATTCGAATATTTATTCTACTTCAAATATGTTAAAATACATTTTTTAAATTATTATTATTTAAAATCTTAAAATTCTATAAAATTAGAAAAATAGATTTAAACGATCTTAGAGGCGTCACCTAACCTCTCTATAGAAAACCATATATTCTATTATAGAATCTTATAAATAATTTTAATTTTTTTTACATAAAATATATAATCTGATTCTAACTTAGAATATTAGAATATACAAACTTTATAAAAAATTTAACATTTAAAATTTGAATAAAAATATTGATTTTAAATTTGATTCTGCTGCATAATCATTTTGGATAGATTTGATTCTGCTATATAATCACTTTGGACTATTTGACTAATTTTCATTTTTTTTAAAGGAGTTTAATTTCGTTTTTTGATTTAATAATTGAAATTTATAATCATATCTAATAACAAATGTGATAAAAATATGTATTATGAATATTTATGTAATGGTTCTCTACCGGACTCTATCTAATAAGTTCTCTCTGGAATGCCATATATATATATATATATATATATATATATATATATATATATATATATATATATAATCCGTGTGAGACACGGATTTATTCTAGAATATTTTATAATTTGTTATTAATTCCGATATATTTGTTTGTGATATATTCATGTTGATTATTTTATTACTGAGATATTTGAAATTTTAAGTTAGTAATAGTTGTTGTAAAGTTAATATTTCTCCTTTTTATTGTATTTTATTTGTTTAATCGAAAGTTCATGTGATACACGTTTATGATTTGGATGTGAATAGTTTGTTGTCGATTTTCGATTAAGTAAGTATTTGATGTTTCTTTACTGCATAATTTATTTATTTTTAAACTCGATATGATTTTACATACATATTCTTAATTACTGTTGATTGTTTAATGACTGAGATATTTGAAAATTTAAGTTAGCAATAGTTTTTTTTTTAAAAGTTAGCAATAGTTGTTTGTAAAGTTAATATTTTTCTTATTTATTGTATTGTATTCATTTAATTAGAAGTTCGTGTGATACATGTCTATGATTTGGATGTGAATATGTTGCTATTAATTTTCGAGTAAGTAAGTATTTGATGTTTCTTTACTGCATAATTTATTTTTCAAAAACTCGATATGATTTTACATACATATTCTTACTTAGTTAACAATGAATAACTATCTCGCAAATTACTTTGACCACAATGAAGATAACATGAAATCATGTCACATTACTAACCATTTGATATCGTAAATTCATATTTTATATATATATTTATTTCAATATCATTAATTTTTAAAATTATATTTTATTACTTTTTTAAATAATATATATCATTTAAAATATCATGTATATAAACAATAAGTATTAATTACAAAATAATTAATATACTTTAATGAATATTAGTATTTAATATACAGATATATTAATATGTAATAATAGTAGAGAATTAATATGAAATAATTAAGTAAAGGATAAAAATTGTCTCACAAACCCCCAAGTTGTTCTATTATTAAATCCTTATATATAATAAGCGTAAGAGATATTTTATCCAAAACTTTGGTCCTATGCTACCAAATCAATAGGGACAGTTGATCTTAAAATAGATGAATGAGAACCATTAGATCTAATATTAAAAAAAAATTAATAATATAAATTAAATATGAGTAGCTTTCCTAAGTTAACTGGAATTCTCAATATAAAAATTCGTAAGTTCAAATTCTAAATTGGGTAGTTTTATTTGATTGTTGATCTATACTTTAATTCTAAGTTGAGAAAGTTTTCTTTATTTTAATTATATTCCAAAGTTGAATATAATTATTGTTAAAATTCGTCATTTTATTTTTTCTTTAGTTTCAAGGTAGTTTTAACTGAAAAAAATTTGTTAAACCGTTACTAAGTTAAAGATTATTTTGTGAGTTATTTGGGCGGTAAAATTGTTTAAATCTTATGTTTAGAACTCAAAACACAACATAAGTCATGTATTAAGCGTATAAAACGTAATAAATAAAGTCTAAAAACGAATAACATAAAATTATAAAAAAATATATAAATTAATATAATTATAAATATTAAAAAAAACCATGAATTGCATGGGTTATAAGATACTAATATTAAAAGCTGTTAGATATAATTGCTGATGTTTGTTTATCAGTGTTTAAAATATCATGATACTATCAGAGTTTAGCTGGAAGACTGGTCAGAGTTTGTTAAACTCTGACAGTTAGAGTTTACTTAAGTTGTCGGTGTTATTCAATGAAGATTATAGAAGCGATATTCTTTAAAGATGGAAAGAAGCAAGGAGATATTGAGATGGCTAAGGAAACGGAACAGAAGACAGAAGCAATTCTAGATTGATATTAATTGTATAGCTGATTTATAGGAATATCAATTAGAAGATTGTACATAGCTGTGTACTATATAAACACAGATAGGTTAACCCTAAAAGGGATGCACGAATACTTGAAAGATTATTCTTGTAACCTAGCAGCTCTCTGTGATATTTTACATCACTGAGAGAGGAGTTATTAATTCCATACAGTTTATTATTCATAAACAGTGTTCTTATTGTTATTCTCATACATATACTTGATTATATATTGTCTATTCGGCCTAACAATTGGTATCAGAGCCTAGGCTGTTTAATATATACAGTTTTCATTGATCCAAACACAAGTATAATCATGGATGAAAATATCCAAGCAGGTTCTAATTCTGAAAAGGTTCAACCAACTTCTGTGAGTCGATACGAGACGATTAGGGTTCCAATTCTCAGACCAGCGGAATATCCAATATGGAAGGTAAAGATGACCATGTTTCTGGAAGCCACAGATCCAGAATACCTTGATAGAATCAATGATGGTCCTCATAAGCCAACTAAACTGTCTCATGTTGTTGCTGGTCAAGAACAAAAGACTGTTCCAAAGGAAAAGAAATATTTGACTCCTGAAGACATCTCATCAATTGCAAAGGATGCAAAGGTTAGACATCTTCTTCATAGTGCCTTAGATAATGTCATGTCTAACAGAGTTATTGGTTGCAAAACTGCCAAAGAAATTTGGGATGCTTTAGAAGTCAGATGTCAAGGAACAAGTGCTATAAAGAAGAACAGGAAAACGATACTTACACAGGAGTATGAACACTTTGACTCGAGACCTGATGAAACTTTGACTGAGACATATGACAGATTCTGTAAATTGTTGAATGATTTATCTCTGGTTGATAAAGAATATGATCCTGAAGAATCTAATCTCAAGTTCCTTCTATCTCTACCTGAAAGATGGGATTTAAAGACAACAACAATAAGAGATAATTATGAGCTTGCAAATACATAACTTGATGAAATCTATGGGTTGCTTAAAACTCATGAACTTGAGATAGAACAAAGAAACAAAAGATCTGGTAAGAAGACAAAATCTGTTGCTCTTAAAGTTGAAGAAAAGCTTCTTAAGAAAGAGACATCAAAGAAGAAAGCTAAGGGAAAGACTTTGGTCATAAACTCTGAAAGTGAGTCATCAAACACTGATGATGACTCAAATACTGTTGAATCATCTGAATCCGAGGATGACGAAGAACAAATGATGCGAATGGCTGCTTTGATGGTGAAGACTTTCAAGAAGATGGGTTTCAAGAACTTCAAGAAAGGAAAGAGATTCTCTATGAGAGATTCAAACTCTGAAAGGAAGAGTTTCAGAAAGTCTGAAGGAAGGGATACCAAATCTAGGAAGAAAGACAAGTCTGAGATCCAGTGTTACAAGTGTAAAGAGATGGGTCACTATGCTCCAGAGTGCAAGAAAGGAAAATCTGAAAAAGCACTCATCACTAAAGGGAGAGACTGGGCAGACACTTCAGACTCAGATGAAGGAGTCAACTATGCTCTCATGGCAACTGTTGAAGATGAATCTGAAAACAAGGTACCCCTAACAACTTATGCTTATGATATTGATAATATATCTGAATTGAGAATTTATCTTAAAAGCATACATGTTAGTTATAGAGATCAGACTTTAGAAAATGAAAGAATTAAATCTGAGAATCTAAAGCTTAAAGAGAGAAATAAATTTCTTGAAGAAGAACTTGTTAACATGAAACAAGTTCAAAAGGAAAGAGATGATGATGTTTATGTTGAACAGGAGTTGCTTAAGAAATTCAGGCAACTAGAAACTGAACTGGAAAAAGAGAGGAAGATAATTAAAACCTGGACAAACTCTGGAAAAGACACACATCAAGTGTTTCAAACAGACGCAGTTGGGTTAGGTTACTCCCATAGTCCCATAGTGAGTGCATAAAGTACTCCCATAGTGAGTGCATAAAGTCTGTGGTCTAACCCTAACATAATCATTCTTTACTCCAGACTTGGAGGGTAAAGAATTTATGTCTTTGTTCTTCCTGCAGAAACTTGCAAGATGGTTAGTACTACCACAATTATGACATGTTTTTCTAGGAGCATCAGTAATAGGCAAATGATTATTACTTTTATTAATGCCTACTTTTCCATTTCTGTTCTTCCTGGACACTTTCTGTTTCTCGACAGACTTTACCTCTTTGAGCTTATACTTGAATTGTTTCTCTGTCATTAAACCAACATTAACCTGTTTAACGCAAATTTTTACTGGTTTTTCATTAACAGTTTCTGTCTCAACTACAGAGTTTAGCTTACTGGACTCAGGAACAAATTTCATAGGTGGAAGATGTGTTCTAACTTTAACTTTATCTTTAAACCTAAGTTCATTTTCCTAACAACTATGCAGCACCTTTGAGTAATGAGAACGCACCGGCGGCGTTTCATTTGTTTCAAAATTTCCTTGCACAGTCTGTAATTGGGCACGCTCTTGTCGAACCTGCTTTGCTGTCTGGCTCGCAAATCAAAGCCTTCTGGGAGACAGGCGTTTATGATGATGGAGGAGAGGCTGGAACTCCTTAAATTATTTTCGAGTTTCAGGAGCAAGAGTTTGTGGTCACTCCTACCACTGTTCGTGATGCTCTGGGTTTTGAAGAGTTGATTTCTTACACAATCTCTGTTGGTGATACTGATCTACAAAGAATGATGAGGGAGATTGGCTACAGTGGGTCATTGGCAAGGACTGGTAATTTGAAGCGACCGCTCTTAAGGAAGGAATGGAGTTTCTTCTTTGATTGTATAACTAGAGCGTTCGGGAAGAAATGTACTAATTGGGATGCTATTCCAATTGATAGTCTGCAAATCGGGTATTCTCTACTCTATAGCAACAATTTTGATTTTGCTAGACTAGTTTTGCATAACATAGGTGAGAAAATGACAGAAAATAGAGGCGTAGTGTATTTTGCTCGTTTTTGTCAACTGTTATTTTCTGCTTGTGTTCCTGAGGTTGTAATTGCTGCAAATGATGTGATTCCTTCGTTTAAATTTCATAAGAGAATATTCTCTGATTTAATAAACAAGGATGTCAAGAAAGGGAATGCTGGTGAATTATTGCTTCCAGCTATTGTCCAACAATTTCTTGAACCAGAACCTCAACCACAACAACCAGAACCTCAACCACAACAACCAGAACCTCAACCACAACAGTCACAACAAATAAACACTGATCATCAATCTACTTCTCAAAGACCAAAGACTGGAGGTAGGACTAAGCATAGAGCTTACAAGGCTGTCAAGATTACTAAACCACAATCTACTGATGCTGATTTACCACAATCTGTTGGTACTTCAAGGAAAAAGAAGAGGGCAAATAGACCAAATCCTGATGCAAATGATCTTTTACAGCATAAAAGAAGGAAGCTGGTAGCTGATTATCTGTTTGATGACTTGGTTCAAGATTCAACTGATGCAGTTCCAGAGAATGTTGCTCCAGATGCTAATATTGATGCTAATGTGCCTAATGAAGCTGGAGCTAATGTTAATGATATGGTTGACTTTAATGATGATTTACCTGAGCCATTGGAGATGGAGGTAGGAGAGAATATTGAAGCACATCCCTCTGCAACTCTTGATGAGTTTGATAATGTTGATGTATCAGAGGATGTGGCTGAAGCTGATCAGCCTACATTAATTCTTGATGAATCTATGGCTTCTCATACAGAGGTTTTCTCTGTTACTCACCAGGGTATTGACAAGGGTGAGGAGGTTGAACAAACATCCAAGGCTACAGAGAATGTTTTTAACACTGCTGAAGAGCCTACTGTTGAAGATGTTGCAGAGAATATTGTTGAGGCTGCTCAAGCAACTGAGACAATACCTGAGCACTTAAACTCTGAATATACAGCAAATGAAGAATTTGTTCAAGACAATGTTTCTGAGAATGTATCTAATTCTCTAGGTGCAAACTCTTTGGCAGAGTTTGATGATTCAGCTGATTCTTCTTCTCAAAGGGTTTCTGCTCAACCAAATGCTAAAGTGACTGATATTGGGGGTACTTCTCACCATGACACTAAACGTCATTTTCAAGATATGTACTTTTCTAATTGGTCCGATCGTGACTGTATCTTCTCTGATCAAAGGGCAGCTGAATTTGTCTCAAAGTCTGCTGCTACTATCACAAATCCTGAGCTTCTTGCACATCTTAAAGCTACAATTGTACAAGTAAAGTCTCTTAACAATCGTTTTGATGAAACTCATAAAGATGTTACTGGGTTGAGAAATGATGTGGCTACAAGAGAAATGACTCTGAAGCAAGAAAAGTTTTCTTTATCAAGAGATCAGGAGGCTATAAGCACCAGGTTGAGGAAAGTTGAAGAAAATCAAAATGTCATGTCTGACAAGATTGATTCAATTGCTGCTTCACTTGAGTTGCTCACCTCAGTGTTGATTCCTGATGATGTCAAAAAGGGGGAGAGATTATCTAAGGACAAATGCAAGAAATCTTAAACTCTGAGTAAACAGGATGATACTACTGATGGTGGTGCCAAAGAACAGGAGTTAAGGTCTAAATCAAGTCAAGAGCAAGGGAGACTGAGGTCAAACTCTGCTACTGCAAAGAAAATGTAATTAAAGAAGGCCAAAGGAGAAAGGAATTGTAATTAAAGAAAATGTAAATTCTCAACAGAGTTTACAATATTCAAGAAGGCAGTTGAAGCTAGTTTGGAGAAAGGCAAAGGGAAGCTTGTAGAAGAGACACAAGTACTGAAGAAAGCTAAATCAACCTCTTACAATGCTCAAGTTGTTAAATCATTGGAAGCTGTGACAACCACTGATACTACTCAAGTTGTACAGACTTTGGTATCTTCTGAACTTCAAAGAACTTTTGCTAAACCAATTACAGTTCAACATTCTCTGATTTCTGGAAATGTAAATCTTCTTCAAAGCAAAACCATCATGGGTAAAGAATCTAGAGATAGATATGGTTTAGGATCTCATAGAGAGAAGAGGGTGAATAATAGTCCCATGGATCACACTTCTTTAGCTGAACCTGGTATTGGTGTGACTCAAGAAAAACTTGATTATTTGGAGTCGGTTCAGTTAATACACCATAGAGGTTTAAAGAGGGATTTTCTGTTATACTTCAAGACTGATGGAAGAGTATACAGAGTTTGTGAAGCTGATATTGAATTAAAGATGAAGGAAGAGCTGGAGTATGTGCTATATCTACTCAAAGTTAAAAATCAAAGAACTCAACAAGCAGCTGAGGTATTAAGAGGAAGAATGATGAAAGCTAGAGCTCTTAGTGGCCTAAAGTCTGTAAGTTCTTATATACCAAAGTACAGAGATTATAATGGTAAACTTGTGGAGATGAAGAGGAACAGTGCAAAACTTACAATAGCTTTTGGAATAAAAGTGTTGGAATTTAATCTGGAATCAGACAAATCCTTCATGATAAAGCTGGGTAATGAGATAAAGAAGAATAGTATTTATGCCTTAAGAGCTGTTATCTATCAAAATGGAGAGAATGATCCAGAGTTAAAGGAGCTGAAAGAGATCATGGTAGCTGAGCTAGAAAGGGCTGAAAGAAGACTGCTTACAGATTATCTCATAACTGTACCAGAAGTTGAAGAGATTAAGTAAATGGAGTCTGTAAGTTTTTAAGTTTTCTGTTCTAAGTTAAATATAAACTCTGTGATTTTATAAACACTGCATTTGTTATAAGTTTTGACATCATCAATTATCTGTTAACTTGTACATTTTTGTATGCACAAGTTGGGGGAGATTGTTAGATATAATTGCTGATGTTTGTTTATCAGTGTTTAAAGTATCAGGATACTATTAGAGTTTAGCTGGAAGACTGGTCAGATTTTGTTAAACTCTGACAGTCAGAGTTTACTTAAGCTGTCGGTGTTATTCAATGAAGATTATAGAAGCGATATTCTTTGAAGATGGAAAGAAGCAAAGAGATATCGAGATGGCTAAGGAAACGGAACAGAAGACAGAAGCAATTCTAGATTGATATTAATTGTATAGTTGATTTATAGGAATATCAATTAGAAGATTGTACGTAGCTGTGTACTATATAAACACAGATAAGTTAACCCTAAAAGGGATGCGCGAATACTTGAAAGATTATTCTTGTAACCTAGCAGCTCTCTGTGATATTTTACATCACTGAGAGAGGAGTTATTAATTCCATACAGTTTATTATTCATAAACAGTGTTCTTATTGTTATTCTCATACAAATACTTGATTATATATTGTGTATTCGGCCTAACAAAAGCCTTAAGCAACCAACCTACTACAAATTGCCTTGGAAAGGGAGATGATCGAGGGAATTTGTGTGTTGAAAAGTATGGTCATGAACAATTAATACAACAATTCTGTGAAAGCAATGACTATTAGTATTTCTATAAATAATGTTATTTGTCAAATCTCGATCGAATAAATTATATTCTTATATATAATAATCATAAAAGAATCTTATTCAAAATTTTGATAGTCCGGTTCCTGTACGACCATTGTACAATCAAATTAATAAGGACCGTTAGATCTTAAATGATAGATGAGAATAGTTAAATCTAATATAAAAAAAGTATTTGATTAATTGAAGGATTATATTTAAAAACTAAAAATTGTATTTGATTAATAGTAGAATTATATTTAAAAACTAAAAATTGTATTTTGATAATCTAAACCAAATATAATTGGGTTTTATGAATTAGATAGAATTCTGCATATAAACATTGGTAACTCTTTTTTCTCTTTAATTTATGAGTAGTTCCAGTTTGATAATAATCATTAAACCAAATTTTGAGATATCGATTATATTATTAAAAAATTCTCAATAATAGCTCATGTATACCATGACCAAAAATCATATCAATTACGTTAATAAAAAATTCTCAATATATTGCTCATGTATACCATGACTAACAATAATACACATGCACCTATGATAAGAGACGTAGGAGAAATGATGTACATGAATTTATGTTGCAAATTTTACTCTACAATTTACAAATAAAATGACTTAGTTAATTAATATTTACATAACACTTTTTTAAGGGACATTCAATTTAATTCATCCAAATTATATTATATTATTTTACATATAACAAATATAAAAGGATAATATTAAATATTATTACAAATTGAGAGTTTCATATTTATTAACGATAATTTTGAATATAATACTTATAAAGAAACAAGATTATGAGGATAATCTCACCATACTTTTTCTAATATCACAATACATGTAAACAAATAAATCTAATCATCTATTATTAAATATTTACCTAACATATATTTTGATATAATACACTCAAATGATCAATTATACTATCTCATGAGTCGGGATCTTTATTCTCATATTCATAACATAATAACAAAAAATTAAGTTTCCAATCAACTCAATAACATATCAAAATTACATATTTCAAAAATTAACAAAGAATTAAGATTTTGAATAATATAAATTTGAATAAATACATATAAAAAATTTGCCTTTTGCACAACGTAAATGCAACACGAAATAATTTATCCAAAATTATATCTTTACACTCCCTCCGTCACATTTTGGTGGGGGCACGAAAAGAAAAGGAAAAAAAAGAGTGGGTGGGTTGGTGGGACTTGCTAAGATTAATGAAAAAAATATACTATTTTAAGAAATGTTAATAATTAGATGAGACATCTTAAAAAGGAAAGTGTTGGAAATTTGTTGGGACAAAGGGAATATATTTTATCCATAATTTTGGTCGTCACGGTACAATAGCATTAAAAAATAAGAATAGTTCAACTTTAAAATAAATAGATGATAATCGTGAGATGTTCGAACTCCATCAATGACTTATTAAATATAACAATTAATATTTTTATCTCTAAATATATTAAAAAAGAAAGTTCAGAGTTTTTATTGTTAAGGTACGATATTACTACAAAAAAGTAAGAATAAAAGAATCTTACAATAAATAAATTAGAAATGTTTAATATAATTTCAAGTAATATTTTATACATTAATAAATAAATTATTTTTGTAAAAGTCCAAGGTCCAAAATTCACCAACAATATATTAAAAGATTATATTTTAGTATCATTAATATTAATATTTTAGTCATGAAAGTTTTTGTAGTCTGGTCAGAATTTTAAAGGCAATAATATTAAAATTGTATATTTAGTTTCCTCTATTAAGAAAGATTTAACAATGCAATTGAGATATTTTATAATCAAAAAATTAGTATTATATTTAAACTGTTTATTTACTTTCCTCCATTAGTAAAAATTTTAAAGGCAAGAATATTAAAATTGTATATTTATTTTCCTGCATTAACAAGGATTTAAAAGGCAGACGAAACATTGAAAGTTTTGTAGTCTGGTCCTGAAATTTTTTGTAGTCTGGTCAGAATTTTAAAGGCAATAATATTAAAATTGTATATTTAGTTTCCTCTATTAAGAAAGATTTAACAATGCAATTGAGATATTTTCTAATCAAAAAATTAGTATTATATTTAAATTGTTTATTTACTTTCCTCCATTAGTAAAAATTTTAAAGACAAAAATATTAAAATTGTATATTTAGTTTCCTCCATTAGCAAGGATTTAAAAGGCAAATGAAGTTTTTTTTTTCTAATGTTTACTTTCCTTCATTAGTAAAGATTTTAAAAGCAAAAATATTAAAATTGTATATTTAGTTTCCTCCATTAGAAAGGATTTAAAAGGCAAATGAGACTTTTTCTAATGTTTGATTTTATTAATTCAAAATTTTAAGAAAATTATAAAAATAGATCGATTTGAGAGCCGTCAACTGATGATATATTTACTTTCCTCTTTAGTAGATATATATAGATAAATTAAAAAATTTAGGAGAATATTAACATTATATTAAAGATGAAACATTAAAATTTTTTGTAGTCTGGTCCTGCAAAGTTTGGTCCCTCAATTCTCAACCGTTGGATCTTTCAAATCAATAGAATATAAGCCATCAGATAAAATACTAAAAGTTATTTTTTATATATATATATTTATATAATATTTTATATTATATATATTATCTGCTGAAACATATTATCTGTTTATATTTTCTAAATAAAACGACTCATCTTCTAAAAATAACACGAACACGTTACTGATTTTATATTTTCTAACTTAAACGACTCATCTTCTAAAAATAACACGGACAACATATATATGGAAACATAATGTAATTTTATATAATTATTAATAAAAAACCAACCGCCTTTTTCAGTACATTACCAGTTTTGTATTTTCTAACTAAAATAACTCGTTTTCTAAAAATAACACGGACACATTACCGATTTTATATTTTCTAACTTAAACAACTCATCTTCTAAATATTTTATATTATAATTACTAATAACTATCTAATTACCTTTTTCAGCTAAAACATATTACATGTTTTATATTTTCTAAATAAAACAACTCACATTACCTATTTTATATTTTTTTAACTTAAACAACCCATCTTCTAAATATTTTATATTATAATTACTAATAACTGTCTAATTACCTTTTTCAGCTAAAACATATTACCTATTTTATATTTTCTAAATAAAACGACTCATCTTCTAGAAATTATAACACGGGCAAAGTACATATTTTATATTTTCTAACTTAAACAACTCATCTTCTAAAAATAATACAGGCAACATATATATAAAAACGTAAAATAATTTTGTATAATCTATTATTATATATCTAATACTGCAACATGCTACTTTGTGAATGATTTTATTCCATTGAAAATTACAAATTTAACCCTATTAGCCAGTGTTATGTATGCTCGTAGAATAGCTCTCGGCGTGTTGTGACTTGTGAGTGTTTTTGGGCATCGAATCCAATGGCAGCGATTCTCTCAAACCCTTGTTTCTCAGCCGTCCGATCATCATCTTCTCGTCCGGCCACAACGCCGGCGGGTCGAATTAATTGCAAAGTGTCTGCAACTTTTGCTCCTCCTACGTCATCTGCTGTTGATGTAAAAGGTCCAATCACATAATTTATTTGCATTGCTACCTTATCTGATTGCTGATTTATCTTTATTTTTTTGTATGTTAGTGTTTAAAATGACTAATTATTATGTTGGAATTGTTTGATTCTTTTTCCAATCACATGTTTACCACTCAATCCAAACTTTGTATTAGATTCATAAACGTTTTTTATTTCGGGTAATTTTTTTATTTGATTACTTTCTGCAATGGCAAGAGTATTGTACTCGAGACACTGTAAGGATTTGTTCCAGAAACTGGTTTTTACAGGAAATTTAGTAGTAATTCATTTGAATGACTATGTTGGAATTGTTAATTTCTTATCCGCTTACAAGTCAATGTCGTCTTTAACTATTGTCATTATAACTTTCAGGGTTATATATTAGTTTTAAACAATGTTAAAATTTGTAGATTTTTACGGGAAGAATGGTAATAGAATATTAAATGTATATATACGTCTTTGTTCTCAGAGAAAGCTGGGCTAAAGGATTATCTACACATAACTGACTTCGACAAAGACACAATTGTCAAGATCTTAGACCGGGCTAAAGAGGTCAAGGCACTGATTAAATGAGGAGATAAGACGTATCTCCCATTCAAAGGAAAAACAATGGCGATGATATTTGCTAAGCCCTCCATGAGGAAGCGTGTTTCTTTTGAGGCTGGTTTTTTCTTGCTTGGTGGCATGCTTTATATTTAGGACCAAATGATATATAGATGGGTGAGAGAGAAGAAACTTGTGATGTTGCTCGAGTTTTGTCCCGCTATAATGATATAATTATGGCTCGACTATTTGCACATCAGGTACGCTGGTGAGTTTTTTTTGGTGATTTTGTTATATGTGCATATAGATTATCCATTTAAATTATATATTCTATACATGTATGCCACTCTCCAGTCTCTGTCAGGTTTCAATGAATCCTGAGACTGTTTTGTAACTGTTTTTGGTATTTTAAGTGTTTATAAGAGAAATAACAAGTAGATTAAGCAAAGCTGAAGAGAGATTAGACAGAATGTAATCAGAGACAGAGGTTTAGAGCTCAGAAATGAAGATAGAAGAGAGATCAGATAGTAACTTGCAAAGAAAGATAGAAGTTTAGAGAGAGAGAGATTGGTGGAATAGATATTCCTTTTCATATATTTCAATTCATAATACAAAATGGAACACCTTGAGTCTATTTATAGTACTCCTACTAATACACTGTGAATTGACTAAAATATCCTGCCATTTACTACTATAGTACTTGTACTGTTATTGCACTGTAGTTCCTGACATTCCCTCCTCCTTAAAACCATTCATGACCTCAGGAATAGACACAACAGCTTGTCCTTGGTCTGCATCTTCATACTGCCTACTCAAAGCATCAGCAACAGTATTCTCTGAACCTTTCCTGTACAGAATTGTATAATTGTAGCCAAGCAACTTACTAATCCACTTCTGCTGTAAAAGATTGCTGACTTTTTGCTCTTGTAAGAACCTTAGGGCATAATGATCTGTTTTGATAAAGAAATGCTTGTCCATTAGGTAGGGAGACCATTTCTTGACAGCAAGTCTCTTGTGAAAGAGCTTTGACTCTCTCTCGTCCATGGCAGATTTTGAACCTGAATACCATTGTTTACATTATACCCCATTTTCGCATTCTTCTTTTTTCCAACAAACCCTTCCTTTTTTTACATGATCTTTACCCTTTTTTCCCATCTGGGCATGCCTTTTTCATCAACCATTTTCTGATCACATTTATAAAGAACACAATTTCAGGTAAACTTAAATATATTCTTATGATTTGGGTTGTTATTCTTTTTTGATTTCTTGGTACATTTTATATTCTTTGGATGGAGCATGCTTTTTAATATTCTTTGATGCATGATCATGTTTTGGACATGCATGTGGTTCTTTTCTTATGAAAATGGATTAAAGTTTGTAGCTTGGTGATTGATTCATGTAAATATGGTGATGATTCAAGGGAAATTGTAATAAAGATCTGATCTTGAGGTGTTTTTTTGTTTCAGTGTTGTTGGATTGTCTTCTTATTGTTAGGATAGGATATTTGATAAATTTTCGAGAAATTGATTGATTATGGGGAATTGTTGCGTGGTCCCTAAAACCTCATCCCAGAAGGAGAGGAGAAGGGAGAGGAAGGAAAAGAAGAAACATAGACATAAACCTAATCCATTTTCTACTGATTATGGTGCTGGAAATGGAATCAAGTTTCATGTGTTGAAAGATGCAAATGACGAGGATATTTCGGAGAAATATCAGCTTGGCCGTGAGCTTGGTAGAGGGGAGTTTGGGGTAACAAATTTGTGTACGGATTTGGATTCTGGTGAGAAATTTGCCTGTAAATCGATATCTAAAAAGAAACTTAGGACTAATGTAGATATTGAGGATGTGAGGAGAGAGGTAGAAATTATGAAGCATATGCCTAAGCATCCTAATGTTGTGAGCTTAATGGACACTTATGAAGATGATAATGCTGTTAACATTATTATGGAACTCTGCGAAGGGGGAGAGTTGTTTGATCGTATTGTGGCAAGGGGGCACTACACAGAACGAGCTGCTGCAGCCGTAATGCGGACCATTGTTGAAGTTGTTCAGGTAAACATTTCACGTATTGGATTTACGTAAGATTTTTTAATTTTTTTGTATTCATAATCCCGTTTGCCTTGGTTTTTATGTCTAATTTTGATTTTCCACGTGTTCAGTAATTAATTGTCACAAGTGAAACACTATTAAACTTTAAGTACATAGCCCTGTTCCGAAATCTAATTAGAATTATGTTTCAGGCCACTGACCCTTTCTCATTTTCTTTTTTACTAGATGAATCTGTTTTGATGTGTTATGTGATTGCACATGCATACACATTGTAAAATGTAAAACACATAGATCACCATCTTCTACAATATACTTCTAGGAATAAAAGAAATCAAATTCCTCTATGTAATTCACCCCATTTTTCTCAACCAGATGATACCCTGACAAGTTCAGAATTCGCTAAAGCTAGGACCCTCACATTTTACAAAGTTACTGGGCTACTAGTAGATGTATTTTTATTACTTTATTAAAATTGTTTTTGTCACTGTTATGGTGGCCTTTGAGTGCATATGGTCTATTGTTATTGCATGCCAATCACATAAGATATTTAACCATCGGAAATAATACTTGCTGTCATTCTTTTCCACCTTTCAAATTATGTGTCTGTTTTAAGTGAGCTTCATAGGTCTTCTTCCAATCTTAGATCTTGCACTATTTTTTTATATATTAATAGTTTTTGTGCTTGCAGGTGTGTCACAGGAATGGGGTGATGCATCGAGATCTCAAACCTGAGAATTTTCTGTTTGCAAACAAAAAAGAAACAGCTGCCTTGAAGGCAATTGATTTTGGACTGTCAGTCTTCTTTAAACCTGGTATAAGATTTATTTTAGTCCATCATGGTTACCTTCTATTGTCTAAGACTATGCAAGTAATCATCAGGATTAGTGGTTCTAAGTATGATCCTGAGGTATTTCAATTTTTTGTAGGTGAGATCTTTAATGAGATAGTGGGAAGTCCTTATTACATGGCTCCTGAGGTTTTAAGGCGCCATTATGGACCAGAGGTTGATATTTGGAGTGCTGGTGTTATCCTGTATATTCTGCTTTGTGGCGTTCCACCTTTTTGGGCAGGTTCTGTTCTTTAACTTTTGATTTATACATATATGAAATTTTAATTCGACGCTGCATAATGCATGTAGGATAACCTATTCCTATGGGATATGAGGTATTATAGGAAGTTACACAGGATGTAGTGTCTTCTGACACCCGATTAGCCATGTTACAAATAATATTAAAAACTATGGGATCAGAACGTTCTATATACAGCAGCAATGCAAGCAATTTGGTAGGAGTATTACTTAAGTTTCGTGCAAACACAAAAAACACACTTTCTACATATTTGCTCAGTTGTTTAGATCCGATGATGTATGCAGAAACTGAGCAAGGTGTAGCACAAGCAATCATTCGTTCTGTCGTTGACTTTAAGAGAGATCCGTGGCCAATGATTTTTGACAATGCCAAGGATCTTGTCAAGAAAATGCTTAATCCAGATCCAAAACAGAGGCTTACGGCTCAGGAAGTGCTTGGTATATAGTCTTTAATGCAATTTATATAAATGAAATTACTACAATTAGTCAATTACTATTACTATTACTACTTTTATTATTTTTATACCAACATTAAACATGTGTGATGCATGGAACCCTTATTAATTTCTAACCTAATATTTATATATCATATGAGAAATATTGATTTGCATAATTTTTTAAATCATCAATTTAAACATGTTAATTTGCTCTGCTCCAATTTCTCTGAACAACTTGCAATGCTTTTTCAATTGGCTAAAGTCTTATAATGGGTTTAAATTAATTCATTTTATTTTACTTAGTGACAAACTCCTCTTTAGATTTTTTTCTTTTTTTAAAATGTTATTTGGCCAAGAAGTACAAAATACTATAAAATATAGTTAGTAGACATTGTTTGATTTTTAAACAATTTATACCAACAATGATGACCAGTCGACCACGGACGAAAAAAAAAAATCTTTTATTATTTTATAAAGGATGTAATTTATTATATTTGTTTCTGCCTTTGATGGAGCAATTAAGGCTAGCTTCAGCACTGAAGAGGATAATTGTCAAGAATATTCTTGTACGAATTAAGAAGATATTACTATTTGTTTCTTATTTATATTTTTAAATGCAGATCACCCTTGGTTACAGAATGCGAAGAAAAATCCTAATGTGTCTTTAGGGGAGGTTGTAAAATCAAGGCTCAAACAATTTTCTGTTATGAACAAGCTCAAGAAAAGAGCTTTAGGGGTAAGTATCTTTCTGAACTGTTGAGCATGACTACAATCAGTCCTGGATTAGTATTTTACATCTGTTGATGTGAATTATTGAATTTAATTAAATAACAGGTAGTTGCCGAGCATTTATCAGGGGAAGAAGTAGCAGGAATCAAGGAAGCATTTGCAATGATGGACACCAACAAAAAAAACAAAATAAGCCTGGATGAACTTAGAAATGGTTTGGCGAGACTAGGCCATAACATACCTGATCCAGACCTTGAAATCCTAATGGAGGCGGTTAGTATCTGTTGTCTTTTTCAAAGTTTTCTTCAAATTTGCTCTCTTTTACATGTCATCGGTCATTACTTCCAGTGATCTTTCTTTGCTCGCTTAAATGTTATAATCATTTTGATGCACCCATGGATAATAGATTCTCGATATGTAAAATCTTGTATTTTCAGAAAAAGTCCATTTTATGAATTGGAAGTCTATATTTGAACTACAGTTATAGGAAACAATTGCACCAGCTTAGACTATGCTATCGCTAAAATTTTATAGTTGGAGTTGGAATATCCTTTTGAAATCATGGTACTTGTAGCTATGTTTCCAGCAACTGAATGCAATCTTACAGGCTGATGGTGATGGTGACGGAGCTTTGAACTACGGAGAGTTTGTTGCTGTTTCTGTACATCTTAAAAAGACGGCTAATGATGAGCATCTACACAAAGCTTTTTCATTCTTTGATCATAACAATAATGGTTACATAGAGATTGATGAACTCTGACATGCCTTGAGTGAAGAAGATGGTGCTAACAGTGAGGAAGTCATCAATGCTATAATGCATGATGTTGACACTGATAAGGTCAGTAGTGCTCTTATGTGCAATGTTTTAAGAGGAGTTGTATATTGTCAGAACTATTTTAAGCTACTACCTATTTGACAATTTTTTTTCTCGGCTAATTTAAATCCCTGGGTCAGATATAGCTTCTTTATGTCCTCTATACCTATTTGATTTTTTTTTCTTTGCCATCTCAAACCATCGGGACAGGTTATTCTTGTGTCAGCACAGCCCCAATACCAGTATTGGAGGCATCAGGCTCTACTGTGAAGACTTTAGAATAATCTGGCAACTTAAGCACAGGAGTATTTGTCATGGCCTGTTTAAGTGCTTCAAAGGCGTTGGTAGCTTCTTCAGTCCAGGCAAAATTATCTTTTTGCAGCAACACAGTCAAAGGTTTAGCAATGGATCCATATCCTTGCACAAACTTCTGGGTGAACATATCTAGCAGCATGAGAGAAAATTCTGCTGAGTGCTCTATCATCGAGGTGGGGACTGACCAGACTACCGACGTGGATAAATTAGGTTTTTTCTTTACACAAAACTAGCCTTTATTGCTTTTTATTAATGAATATGAAAGTTCCGTACAGATACTGCCATCAAGCCTTGTTGTTGTTTCTGCATTGATAGAGTGACATGATACATGCATAATAACATATAATGGGATTACAAGGATATGAAGTTTACATAATTGGATATACCTGGCGTAAAGCTTCTCAAAAAAAGTGAACTATAGTTGTCAAAGTCTGGTTGGTTATTTGACCCCTCCGAGAATTCACTAAAGATTGAAGAGTTGGTGGCTGGAGAGGAAACTGGGCAGTCATGGGAAGAGAGGAGTTGCAGTTTTGAATTGCACAGCTATGGTATATATGACACGTGGTATAAGAGGATAAACTGCATTTTAAAGGCTTCTGAGGCTAGCTTCCTATAACTTTTTACCTTATATTTTGTTTCCTTCTCTATCTAAGTATTATTGTATTAATTATATATAGGATTGGCTCTTGGTAAAATGAATCGAAAATGCAATAGTGACATGTAGTTAGCTCATCCGGCTTGCTTAGGCAACATGAGAGTACCTTTTTAACAAAAAAAGGGGGGAGGTGGGTTTATATGATTATCAAGATCGTGTGGTTGAGATGATTCAGCCGACAAGTGGTGCTTCTGTAAACATGAAACAGGAAAAAAATAGTCCTTACCCTAGAGCTGCATATATTGTACTTGTTTTTACTGAAATAAGGCACCAAAAATTGAAAGTAATAAGCAAATTTAACTTTGTTGTTTGTTAGTGAGGAACAAAAAAGAAATATGCATGACACTTGTGATGTTTGTCCGCTCTTTATTAATGAGCTTCGTGTCGTGTGTTTAAAATTTAAAGCTGTTTATAAATGTTTCTTAGCTATTTCAATATTTGCTCACGTCTCAATAGGGTTTGTTAAGTATTCTCCATTTACTTCTCAGAAAATGGTAAGAATTGAAGTTATTGCTGTTAAACAAAATTAAAGAGTTGACAAAATATCAATCTGATCTCACCATCCTTCCCATTAATTTTTCCTTTGTTTTATCTTATTTCCATCAAACTATGATTTACTGCACAAATTTTCTTTATTTGAGGTACGATTTGTTTTGCCTCTTATTTACACTACCAATCAACCATATTGAGAAGCGTGCAAGCTCTCCGCATTCTGATGAGGGCACTTCATTTTAAAGTGAAGCGATGTGATTCTATTCTTACGTATTGGTTCTTCTACAACTACTTTTGTAGATAGTAGTAATGGATTACTAACCTACTTGCTGACTGTCATTTTTATGCTTCTTTTCCCCCATAAACAGCTTGGTCGGACAAACTCTACGGTGACTTGTATGTTTCTGTGTCAAAATATATTTGCCTTTTTGTAGATTTTCATGTATTACTTTTAATATATTATATGATTATGTCAGCTTTTCTGGCTTTTAAACCTTGCCGAGTTTTGGACCTTCCACTTTTTTCCTTCTCGCAGCCTTTAAATAAATTTCTCCACTTACTGCATTTCCAGAAACTGGGCCCATACCTTGCATTTCTTTTTCTTCAATTTATTCTCAGGAGTCTGGACTAAAATTTAAAATCTCAGGCTAGGAGATTTTGGCATCCAATGCCTACTATTTTGGGAAACAATATCTCATAATGGGTAATGTTTTAGGTGTCACTCTTTTTCATTATACATTAGCATAATTTTTTATTCTAATAATAAATTAGAGTGCTACATTAGGTAAGAAATTACTATATGACCTCTAGCCAGGGAGAAACGACAATTGTTTACTAGATTTGGCTAGGAATTTGTACATGATTTACGATCAAATTAGGATTAGGAAATACGGCTAAGGTCATATTTAGATACAATTATTTTTTAGAGAAGATGCTCTTGTACTGCGTGGGAAAAAACTTCTTACTAAATTTACTATAAATTTGCTAATAAATAAAAAAATTATGGGAGAAAATATAAATATCTTACTTGTGGATATTACATAAACCAATGTGCAAATAATTTGAAGTTAACTAAATTCTATTTGGACATTAGGGGAATGAAAATTTACTATTCGTTGTGCATAGATTTCCTAGAATGTAATTCATCTATTTTTACATAAGTTCGTTAATGATTTGAGTCAACATTTGAACCCTGTTAATTGCCAAGTTTTTGCATAGTTAAGTACATATTTTTATGATTATTTTTTTTGTTTGGCATAATGTAATATTATTAGATTACTGGAAACATTATCTGACTTGTGATCGATCTTCTGTCCTGGCATGTTTTGGGAGCGTGGCTGATCATGTGGAGTGTGTATGTATATATATGATAAGAGCCTTACAATATTAAAAGTGTGAAGAAATGCTTAGCAAAAAAAAAGTGAAGAAGCACTGATGCCATCTTTTCAAATATTTTACGGTCATTTTATTTTCTCAAAAAGCATCTCTGTAATATAAATGTAGTACACAATACACACAATCACAAATAACTTTGTACAATATTATCTCAATAGCGGTGTCTTTTTAATAGGCCTATGTTATAATCCCAGTTAACTTCTTCTTGAAGCTATTTCGAAGGAAACAATACAAGACATAGGTAGCATATACTCGAAAATATGTGGCCTCAATTATTTATTAAGAAGGCTTAGATGATAAGGAACTACTGCAAGAAAAATAAAATTCCCAATGAAATGTCGTAAGTTCCTTAAAGTGATCTGAATGTTAAGAATATCGTGACAACTGAAAATCAGGTGAAGTCATTAAGTTGATATCTTGTAGCACCCTTGGGCGCTATCCCAACACTCGAGATTCGTCTTCACTTTTAAGCCGTTGTTTCTTTGAAATTCTGAAAGCAAGGACAGAAATGAACAAATAAAATATTAGGTCGGTAGAAGGGCTAATAATTTTAAAAAAAAAGGAGTACCCTACAGAATGACTTGGGAATTGAAAATCATGTGAATTAGACAACTGAAAATCCGTGTTGTTTCTTGAAAACCTAGAAGACACGGATATATGATTTGGAGCATCAAATTAGTGGTATGGATAATACGCTCCAACAGAAAAAGCGGCATCAGAGCTTAAAAGGTTAAGAAATATTCCGAAGAGCACTCTCCTAATTGTTAAAATGGAGAAGGGTTTAATTATTACTTGGCTTACAATACGAATCATTATTTTTAGTATGTTAGTTTATTGTTCAGGTTGAAATCCAAATCTACATTTTATTTGAGGGCTTACATTCTAAGAAGCCATGAACATCTTCTTGAAGCTCATTCTTTTTTCTCAAATATGTTTTTTTTGAATTTTCAATTCATGCTTTCTATTAGTTATCTGATCTTTTTGTGGTGGTTGAATTGGTAGCTTTTCAATGGTTGATAGGACTGGAATCCCTGCTAGAGGAAGTCGTGAGGTTGCATGCATATATTTAAGTTCAAGAGATCATTTCTACCTTATAGGTCCGGAAGCTCTGCTAGAGGAAGCCATGCGGGTGCATAAATTTGAATTCAAGATGTATCTGGATCATTTCTACATTTCCATGTTCCGGTGAGTATAATTTAGCTCTCATTTTTAGCTGTTAACTATGTTGTCCTCTTCTCTCATTTTCCTAGATCTTTTCTCTCACTTCAGCACTCAATAACATTTTCCTCTTCTCTTTCGCTATAAGCATTAGAAGCAATAATTTCTGCAATATAAAACTTAAATGTTTAGGACTTCATAGATGAAAGGAGAAATGGAAACATATAAAGGGAATTGTACTTTAAGTGGCTCATTTGACATTACTGAATGAAAACTACAGTTGAAAAAACATCGCTATATAAATTGTTATTGTTCGTAGTCTCCAATATTCATATATTTACACCTTGGGGAGCCTAACATTACCTAACGGGTCTGAACTTTGTATCTTTCTAATTGCTACTTAACGTGTGTACCTCTTGCAACGCAAAAAACATATAGCCAAAATAATTTACAAAATGAACTTATCTGAAGATCTCAGTATATATATATATATATATATATATATATATATAAATATATATATATATAGAGAGAAGACTCGTAGCTGGCACAGTTTAAAGTTCCTGAAATTGACGTGTTTACTGACAGAGTGATATATATCACTGTGAGTGAAGTTTTCCGGTGTCTGTAAAATTTATTATGTAAGACAGGTTTAATATTTTCTCTTGTGGTGTTAATTGCAGGCTTTAGTAAGGTTACCACCTGGTTCTTTTATTTTAATTGAGCAGCATTCTGTTTGTGGAGTGGGGACTGGAGTTGCTGTGCCTCCTTCCTCGCCTGCCTAACTTAATTGATTAAGTACAGGTCAAAAGACAGTAACTGCTATCTATGGAATTTACTTATATAAGTGTCATGAATGAGTTTGTTATTGCATAACTTTGCATATGGTTGTTTGTTATCTATGATCGATATGCTGAAATAACTTCTCTCCGTGAAGGAGTCACTATTCATCTTGATAAATAGAATTAGAGCTCAAACAGACACTATATACGTACCAAGCAAAGAAAAAAAGTTGCTCGTGAGAGGCTTGAGTATGCTTATCAGTGTGAAAGCACTGCAACAGAAGCTTTAACGTGCAAGGGTAGCAAATGACAAACTTCATCATGTATGAGTCATGTCATTGTAATTTTAATCATTTTTAATGGTATAGTTGTAAATTTCTTGTGCTCATGTAAACTATGCATATCTAGAACATGCCCGTGCCTCGCACGGGCTATAAAGCTAGTTATTAATAAATAACCAACGGAGCACATTACATGTTTTTTATTTTCTAACTAAAACAACTCATCTTCTAAAAATAACACGGGCACATTACCTATTTTATATTTTCTAAATTAACAACTCATCTTCTAAAAATAACATGGACAACACACACACACACATATATATATATATATAGGTGATATAATTTTATATAATTAATAATAAATAAATTTCTGCATTTTTCAGCACATTACCTGTTTTATATATTTTAACTAAAACAACTTATCTTCTAAAAATAAGACGGGCAACATGGTGATATTATTATATATTTATAAGCAATTGCCTTTTTCAGCTAAAATACATTATTTATTTTATATTTTCTAACTAAAATAACTCATCTTCTAAAAATAACATGAACCATATATATATATAGAGAGTTAAGTTCTATGGAGACCACCTTTTTTTGTGGAGACCTGGAGACCACATACGTTCTGCAATCTAAATTTAGCAAAATATAATATTTTATAAATTATGTTCTATGAAAATAACTATTTTTATTTAAAATCTTTAAAATTATATATGTTTTGCAACTAAAACATAGAAAAACATATTGTTCAGAGAAACATGTTCGGTATGCAGAACATGCATGTTTAGTTTGCAGAACTTACATGATTTTCAAGATTTTTAATGAAATAGTGATTTTCATAGAATATACTTTACAAAACAGTACGTTTTGCAAATTTTTGATTACAAAATATGATCTATTTTGTCAAATTTAGATTGCAGAACATATGTGGTCTCCAGGTCTCCACAAAAAAGGTGGTCTCCATAGAACGATAATATATTATAACGATAATATATTATATATAATTATTAATAAATAATCAGTTACCTATTTCAGCTAAAACACTTTAGTTGTTTTATATATATAACGATAATATATTATATATAATTATTAATAAATAATCAGTTACCTATTTCAGCTAAAACACTTTAGTTGTTTTATATTTTCTAACTACTGAACTTCTAAATATAAGGCAATGGCCTATATATATATATATATAAAGATAATATAATTTTACATAATTATTAATAATTAATTAATTACCTTTTTCAACACATTATCCATTTTATATTTTTTAACCAAAACAACTTATCTTCTTAAAATAATACGGGTAACTTCTATATAAAACAGTAATATTATTATATTAAACTTATAAATTTTATGTTTTGTTATAATATTTTCTATAACTTTCAATTCATATAAAATAATTAATAAAAAATAAACTTAATATTATAATTATTAATGACTACCTAAACTATTAAGCACATATGCATTATATTATTATACACAAAACTCTTAAAATACAAATTAATCACGAACAAACACAAACAGCTACGTCAATTCATCCTCGAATTCAACAACCACATATGAGTAGAACTATTCAAATTTAAAAATCATATTCATGAAAAGTAAATATAAATATTAAAAAAAATGAAATATTAAACTATAAAAAAAATAATAAATTTAAATTTCAACCGTGCATCGCACGGGTTTTAAGCTAGTATATATAATAATAGATAATAGATTAGACCAAAATGAAGTGAAATTTTTGAACACCGTGACATTTATGAAAATTGAATAATTTAATTTTTGTTCACAAAAAAATCTAAAAATTATTCGGATCAAATTTAATCAAATACTTTAACGCTATATTCAATTGAAAATAAATACTCGAATTAAGTAAAATCATACTCCAAATTTTTATAAACTTACGTTACAATGTACCTAATTTTACATCATGTTGACGTTAACTGCTCCTTTTTTATTTGCTTTGACTTTTGACTCACATTTTTAGTTATTTTGATTATATAGTAAAACAGTGTTCTAAAAATCATCCGATTTTTCGAAAATAAATCGTCGATAAATCGTTGATTTATCGTTTAAAAATATTTGACCGATTCGATTTTTGAAATCCGATATATCGTTATGAATTATTTTTAAATGGTTTATTATATTATATAAAAGGCTAATATATTAAATATATTTAAAATATTAAAATTTATCCGATTTTTGTTCCGATTTATCATTCCGATATATCCCCGATTTGCCGATAAATCACTATACAGTACCTCAGCCGATTTGCTCCGATTTCCGAAATCTACAATCATGAGTAAAAGTTGTTATTTTTAAATTTTTATTTTTATGAATAAAAATATAGAATCAGAATTTCAGTTCACAAAAAAGAATTTATGAAAAAATAATTATTTTTCTATGTAGTCAAAGTATTTAAAATTATATGCCAAAAGCAAAACGTCAAATAAAAAAGAAAGAAACGATGTAATCCCTCTGGAAAAAAATGTGAACATTAATTAATCATTATGAGTTGAGTTTTATAGAAACCACATTTCATTGGACACCTTGAAAACCATATATGTTATGCCAGCAAAATTTTATTGTTTTGCAAAATATATTGGTTTGCAGAACATACATATTTAGTTTGTAAAACATACATGGCTTTCAAAATTTTCAATGAAATAACGATTTTAATTAGAAAATTCTTATTTATAGTTATAGTTGGTATATATAATTGCAAAAACACAGCAATAAACCCCTCGTTTTAAAGAATTTTAAACCTCTCATTTAATTATTACTGTTAAGTAAAATGAAGTGAAAATTTAAAAATGGTGACCTAGTGAAATAAAATAATTGAGCATTTGTTGTTAATATTGAAAATAAAAATATGAATGGAATGAAA
Source organism: Heracleum sosnowskyi (assembly GCA_030848705.1). Classification (NCBI taxonomy): domain Eukaryota; kingdom Viridiplantae; phylum Streptophyta; class Magnoliopsida; order Apiales; family Apiaceae; genus Heracleum; species Heracleum sosnowskyi. The sequence goes on from CM061235.1 coordinate 61,751,216, forward strand.
TTTATAAAATAGTTTGACGCTAACAGTGAATTAAAAAAAGAAGTAAAAATGATATTCCACCTAGAATAATTTTTGCAATAAAAAAGAAGACGGCAAAAGATAAAAATAAAAAATAATGGCATGGATGATGTTTTTGTAGAAAAAGGAAAAGTCGCAAAGCACGCATCCTACAAAAGGAAACAAAGGCCATTAAAATTGTGACAATATCTTGAAATCCCAGATTGGATGAAAAAGGATGATGACAATGGAAGGAATGCTGGATTTAAGTGTTTTAGATGATATTATTACAAGATTATTAGAAGGTAAAGGTGGAAGCAAACAAGTTCAGCTTTCTGAAGGTGAAATCAGACAGCTTTGTGTCAACGCTCGTCAAATCTTTCTTTCTCAGCCTTCTCTTCTTCATCTCAGGGCTCCTATTAGGATCTGTGGTCTGCCCCTCTCTCTCGATTTTATGTCTTGTTTGTTTCTTCATTTCTATTGATTCCATCATAATAGAGAATGTTTTGTATACACAATTGTGGGTTTTTTTGGATTTGTTTATCGCTCATCAATTTCTTTGTTTTTTGTATTCGAGATCTTTAGTGTTTGTCTTATCATGCCTTGGCCTACTTTCAATTTCATTCCCGTTGTCTCTCATGCTCTATTTCTTTGTATAAGAGTTCATACAAAATTGGATACATCGATTAGTACCTAATCTGGAAACTTAGGAATGCATCTTGTCGAATGTTATCGGAAAACATTAAATTTCAATATGAGGGTCGTTTTGTATGCACTGGAATTTGGTGAAATATCCGTGGTTGCAGTTATTACAAGGGTGTTGTTAAACTCCCTTGATAGACCCTGGTGTCATGCAGTAATTAGTTTTCAGGTCCTTGCCGAGGTTTCCTGCCCAAGTGTTTCTCAAAACATAAATTATAGTTAAATATTAGATATATTGAATATGTAGTATGTAAAATGTTTTCTGATAATATGAAGAAACATAAGAGGTCTGACCACTTTTTTGGTACCGGTGCTTACAAGATTTGTGCTTTCCTTAGAGACGAAAGCACCCTATTGTTCAACTAAAATAGGTTTTATGATCGATGCTTCCTTCCTTGTTACTCATGTTATTTTGTTAACACCTCCTCTGGACATTATATATAGCCTGATACTTGAAGTAACTTTCAGGTGATGTACATGGTCAATATCAAGACCTATTGAGACTTTTCGAGTATGGAGGATTCCCTCCTGCCGCAAACTACCTTTTTCTTGGAGATTACGTAGATCGAGGCAAGCAAAGCTTGGAAACCATATGTTTGCTCCTGGCATATAAGATAAGATATCCTGATAAAGTGTTCCTGTTGCGGGGAAACCATGAAGATGCAAAAATTAATCGGATATATGGTTTCTACGATGAATGTAAAAGGAGATTTAATATCCGGCTTTGGAAGATATTCACCGACTGCTTTAATTGTTTGCCTATTGCTGCAATTATTGATGAGAAGATAATTTGCATGCATGGAGGACTTTCACCAGAATTGGAAACTTTGGATCAAATTAAAGACATTCAGAGGCCCACTGAAATTCCGGATAACGGTCTCTTGTGTGATTTGCTCTGGTCAGACCCTGATCCTAATGTTGAGGGTTGGGGAGATAGTGATCGAGGTGTCTCATGTACATTTGGAGCTGACATAGTTGCTGAGTTTTTGGAGAAGAATGACTTGGATCTGATTTGTCGTGCCCATCAGGTAAACATGTAAAACTTGATATCACGAATACCATACTCCCTTGGTCTTGACAGCTAATTTTTCCTTTTGACTTGGTCTTGAATTCATCCATTGACCTACTGGCCTTTGTACTTCATTTAAGTTGCAAAGACTAATGTTATTAGCAATTACAGGTTGTGGAAGATGGCTACGAGTTCTTTGCTAAACGGAAACTCGTCACAATTTTTTCTGCTCCAAATTACGGGGGTGAGTTTGACAATGCAGGTGCACTGTTGAGTGTAGATGAATCCTTAATGTGTTCTTTCGAGATTTTGAAACCAATTGAAAAGCCAGGCACATCAAAGAAGCCTCTTAAAAAGGTAATTAGCACTTTTGTTATATTGTATCTAGGTTTTCTTTCTGTTAAATAATTTGAGTATCTTACTATATTTGTGATTTCTGTTGAGCAGCCCCCCAAAATTGGAACGTCGTCCGCATGACACAAACGTAAATAAGATTCTATTACAGTCCTTCGCAACTCGTCATTTTTTCCTTCAGTGATGAGCCTTGTATCACATAGAAAATATCCTGCTTTATCCATGACGGCTCGGATCTAGAGTGATATTGATTAGTGATAGAGATCACCAGAGAAGATTGTGCATTAACAAGCCTCCATCTGTGCAGTAACTCATATTTTTCAGGTTCATTGAAAGAGCACCTAGTTTTAGTTATTAGAATATTCGAGGTGTTAAGTGACTCGTATTTTTTTTACTACAATGTTTTTGTAAATCTTTTATGTTTCCCATCTTACTTTTCTTTTGAGTTGCTGATTTCTGTTGTGTTGACTATCCCATGCTTTGGAGACAACTCCAAGGATGAACTTTGTAATTCATGGATTTAGCTACTAAAGCAAGAGTGTGCTACAAAAGAAATGCTTGCTGTTTAGCTGAATCAGTTTCCTGTATGTTTTTAAAATTTCAACCCGTAAAACTCGAAAGTGTTAAGTATTCAATAAATTTTACGAGTACAGGTCTCAAATTGGGACAGCCGGAACATGAGAATTGAGGGAAATTTTTTTCCAACAAGATATACTAATAATGTAAGATATTTTAATATATTTGAATGTTTTACCCTCGCAACAAATCTGAATGTTTTACCTTTACAACAGTATTCTCGCAACATACAAGGAGCTAATGTCCACATTTTACTGCATAGTGCATAAGCTTTCTACTAAGGCTATATTTAGGATTGCTGTTAAAAATTGGTGTGCTGTTGAAAAAAGTGCTGTTGTGAAAATCAAATAACTGTTTGCTAATATTTTTGATATGGGCATGTTTTGGTGTATAATATAAAAAATTAATATTTTTGGTGAGTTTTGATGTTGAAACCAGTAGATGCTTCCGCAAAAGCTGAAAAGTAGTTTTTTTTTAAAAGCATGGGGGGCCTGCTTTCTCTAAAAGCAGCTTTTCAGGCAAAAGCTCTTTTCAGAAAAGCAACTTTTAAATTTTACCAAATACTTTTTTAGCTGCTTTTCAGAAAAAAACTGTTGCTGCTGTCTGCAACAGCAATGCCAAACGGAGCCTAAATCAGCCGGAGCATAAACCTATAATCTGCTCTCCGTCCGTTGTATTATTTACTGGTGCGGTTATTAAATATGCATAATTTTCCATTCATACATGGTTACCAGATGTCATGGAGATGTCATGGAGGGGGTTTAAGTTGATGTATATTCTTTAAAGTTGTTTGTAAAGGTCACCAGTCTACTTGATTCTCAGGAATGTAATCAGTCTGGAGAGAGATCTATAATTAATACAGCGGAATACAACGGAATGTAATCAGTCTTAAATTCCCTTTTTTTCCAGATATAGATCAAAGTGGTTTAGTTACTAGTTCATCCGGAATACAGCGGAAGTATCTTTGATAGACATAACTCTGTTGTAAATCTAATTCCAGTAACAATGTAGAGCGACTTGTGATGGTTAAGTTAAGATAGCTCCATTATAAATATACAAACCAAAGGCCATAATCTAAGCAGGAACCTTCGATGAATAGTTGTCGGACTGGTACAACTGATTCTTCTCTGTCTTGTTACATATACCACCTAATTCAGTTTTTTCTCCGAAAACTTCGGACCTTTGTCGTAAAATTAGGGGCACCATGTCAATTCTGCATAAAACAAACATAAAACATTAGCATAAATTTGACATGCTAAAAAAAGATTTAACTTCCAAAACTGCATAAAATATTAGGATAAATTTGACAAGCTTAAAAAAGATAAACTTCCAAAATATTTAAGCAACTTTGACATGTGGGAATCCTTCATCAAGGATGTCATTCTTGACGTCATTCATAGAAACAGTAGAATGAAAACTGAGATAAACCAGCTTGCTGCTCGCGCATGCATTACTAACCTGAGTATAACCAAGCAAAACAGGGTCTCTATCTTCCATGTGCATTTGCTTGATCAGCAGGCAAACTTGGGTTCTTCTGATCGAGCTTTTGTATCCTTGCATTCCGCTGAATAATAGCTTGAATATTCTCCTGACTATGCCTTTTCTTTCTACTGCATACTCCAATAAATTAACATAAATAAGTTCCACAGTAAGTCAGCATAAGAATAAAAAATCACATGAAGCAATATCACACAGAAAGCAAAGGCAATTGATCCCCTTGTGTCATTGAAAGACTGCATATCTATATCCTTGACTTTTCTTCATTTTGTCAACAAATTTTAAAAAAACTTCCAGCCATATTTATCTGAGCACTCACTTGTAGGGCTAAGACTATATTTATGCGCACAAATATTAAAGATAATCACTAGTTTAACAATATATAAGAAGTACAAAGGTACATGATTGCTGAATGGGAATTGTAGAAAAGTTGGCAAATGATTCAGCAAAAAAAAAAAGTTGGCAAATGATTATAACCTGTTGAACAAAAACCCTGCCGTAAGAACCAACCCCGCTACTGCCCAAGAAACTTTTTCACTGAATGTAGTTTCCCTCAGCCACTGCTTGAAATCTTCCAGTACGCCAGCTTTCTGTGGAATGTAAAACTTAGAAGACTTCCATGCATCTGCAATGGCATCAAGACTACCTCTCCCACCATAACAGGATGTGTCTTGAAAACCATGTAATGGCTTTACAGCAAAACCAGCAGCATGACAGAGCTCAGTACCATTAGATATCCATTCAGAGGCTCTACCACAGATAAAGTCGTTCACTCCACAAGGTGCTAGGGCCTGCGATGTGATAGTCAGAACTAAACGTGTCAACCAAATGTCAAAACACAAGGATGGAAGACATATGAACTTTCGATATATATGATCTATATGCAATTGACTTCAAATAATAATTTTAATAATAACATGTAACATAAGCAGTTGCAATCTATTATATATATCTTTATAAAGGTAAACACAAATATATAGAATTCATTCAAACTAACGCCAAGATAGTTTGGACATAGAGTTGGAAGTTTAGAGTTGTAAGTTGAAAGTTGCCTCTGCCAAATGAAATCTTAGTGATCTTTATTTTAAACTAAACAGACCCAGTTCAGTCTTTAAATGGCCTAAATAGCATGAAGAACAATGTAGTGAATGTGACCTATCTACCTAAGTGAATGGAAAGAATATACTGATGCTACGTACAAATACAACATACAAGGAAATATGGTCATTAGTGGTGGAGTATGTCCAACCTGTAGATACCGATTCCTGATGTTTCAGACAATTTTACAAGCAAACTATAAAATGGGAAGTGTCCGAGAACCAAGATATGCAACTTCCTTTACATCCTTAACATGCACTCACTTCTTGCAACAAGCTTCAGAAAAGACAGAAATAAGCTTAAAAGCACTGATGTCACTAGTGGATCTAGGTAATGAATTGATGGGGACCAATTTTATTTTTTTTTGAACTAGTAAAATATGCAATTAAACCTAATGCAATAAAATATATACATAGGAAACTAGTAAGAAAGGTGCAAAGGCTGAACAAGAGAATCAAATCCTGGACCTGATGTATTACTAAACCCCACTGTTAGTCTTAACAATTCAATTGCTGCAGCATATGTACTAAACGTCCAATATATTAAAAAAAAAACTAGTATCAAAATTTAAAAGGGGTGCGGACTAAAAGCTTGAAAGGAAAATATATGTCCATGTACATTTTTACGAATAAACAACTCAAGCATGAAAGTTTATTATATATTAGACATATATCCAGTACTTTTCCCAATGTGAGAACTGCATATAGTAGCAGAGTTTATTATGTGAGCATACTCGGCCTCCTCTTCTTTTTTCTACTTAAACTCACTCAACCCACTAGCTTGCACACACTACTGCTTCCCTCTATGGAGGCTTGAACCCTCAACTACTAATACAAAGTCTGTTGATTTATTGTATGCTTTCTTGCATTTTAAAATGTATAAATCCGCAAAAATCATTAATAGATCCATCAAGGTCTTGCAACTACCACTGACCTGGATCTTAGCATCCATGGAGAAGTAGGCACTAGAGCAGGCATCGTACACTCTATCACATAAAGATGCACATATAAGTGGAGGTCCAGACTGTACACCAACTTGTGGATCGCAGATGGAACACTCCAAATATTCCCACAACAGCAAGCAATCTGCATTTGCCTCCCCTGTTGATGCCAATTTTCTAATGGCCATAAAAGCTGGGTGTGTCTGGGATACATCACAACATGTCTTTTTGCGGTACATCCTACAAAGGATTAAATCTTTGGGGCCCTTGCTTACACTTCTTGGAGGTTTCCCTTGGTTTGAATATGGTGGAAAACGACCACCCTTAGAAAGACAAACTTCATTAGTGTTTCCTGCATTGATCAAAGGTTAAACTAATGGAATCTTCACAGCTAATCAATAATATGGTATACTATAATAGTGGCAATCACAACAAAGACGTTCATGAAAAACTATCTAGGATAAATTCATTGAACCCCGTTGTCTCCATCGCCCTAAGAGTGGCTCAGTATCTAAAATATACCCTGAAATTTATCTCTACCCCCCCCCCCCCCCCCCCCCCCCCCCAAATGAAGCTATGCATTACTTATATTATGTATTACCTACAGGTAAATATATCTACTTAAATGTGTAACAAAGACTTTGCTGAAGGTTGCTGCTTATTCACCATTAGTACTGCATCAATCATCTCGTTGTAAACATTAATGAGTAAAATTAAAGAAAACCGTGAAAAAAAACATTACACATTGAAAGAACATGATGTGCGCACGTATGAACACACAAACTCCATATATCTAACACTAGCATCAAATAAATTACTGCTCAAATATGCTGATGTTCTTAATGTTTCATTCCAATGTCAAAGATTGGGAAAATTAAAATGTTTAGTTTATGAACAAAGTGTTTGAGTGACATTTTATAGGCGAATAAGAATAACTAGTATGAGTTAGATGATCAGTTTTCTGAAGCTAACACAGTTGTATATCTGAATCCACGCACATTAGCATGTGCACAAGGACAAAGGATTTGTATACAATAACACTATTGGATATTACTTAGTTTAAGAATAAAGTTCAATCTTTAATCTCGAGCCTTCTAGCTTGCAAGGAAATATTCTACTCTTGTCACAAGCATGAGACCCAAAAACAGGATGAACCAGAAACAACGTTCGTGTCAAACATAAAACAGGATGAAGACTATTAATTTTTTCACCTCCTGAGTCTATCTGTATAACTGCAGTTGAACCCAAAAAAATCTCTTATTCAGTGGTTTCTGTTTTAGGATAGGTCATGATGACTTGCAAAAATTCCGGTAAATATTCTGAAGTTATTCGGTACCACGCATATGTTTTTATGTTTTATATTTTTGCTTAAGAACTTTTATCTTGCAAAAAATTGACACTCAGCAGATATACTGCTCCTATATTTACTCAGACCCCTATGTTACAATAAACAAGAAACGCACTCCCAGTGCTTGTGAACAACCTCTTCCACCTTCCATCTTCCTGTCCTCTTCATGCATGGAAAAGAAAGCCGCTTTGGCAGAGCCAACTCTAATGCCAAAGCCCATAAGAAAAGAGCTAATTGTACAAGTATATCAAGTATTAAAGTTACTATCTCTACAGTCAGATTTCACAAAATCAATTTGTTAGGCCCTTTGTTCATATGTGGAGCTATATGACAAAAAAGGACACGAGCCTTCCCACAATCAATGAGGAAGACTAATGTAAGTGAAAGATAACATCTTCTTACATGTTCATTATGATTTGTAATAATATTCTTGATGGAAAGAATTGATGCAATTTATTTTTATAGGTGACAGTACAGATTGAAGTTATTATACGATATTTTGCTGAAATAGTTGTTATCTCTAGTATTTTTGTTATTCTGCAACTATAAATTAGGTTTTATTATCTCTAAATACATGTGTACTCCTCGTAAAATTCCTGGGAAATAAGCAATACAGGATAAGGATCATTTTTCTACCCCCAAATAACCCCGGCCATTTTTTTTATGTTGTTATTCTTTAGAATTATTCTGCAACTTTTTGTGCTTTCCACCCATCCTGCATCAGTTATACTATAGATAATGTTAATCAAATAAATAATGATGGTGTTGAGGGCGACGATCCCTCCAGATGAATGAGTAAAAGGTTAAGGATGACTATGAAGAGGAGATGTGAGAAGAGGTGAAACACAAATCATGTCATACCTTTAACAGCTCATGTAACTCGAAAAATATATACGGATTATGCAACGTGCATTATTACCTACAGAAATGATCTAGTCAACACTGTACTGGAGTATTGTTCAACACTGTTCGAGAATTTTTGCCACTATAAAAAAAAATTACCAGTCACAGGCACAGCCAAACAACAATAATAACAATATTGTAAATGTCCAAGATACTTAAAACGTATAAAATCAAAAAATTCCAAAACAATTAATAATGAAACTAATAGTCATTACGCAAATACAAAATGATGCCAACCAGGCCATTCATCTTTTCAAATTACGGAAATCTACTACGGAAGAATATACGACGCTTAAGCAATTTAAAAAGAGCTAGCTCAAAAAACCAACCGAGATCAAGGCCGTTTTTGCACTAATCAAGTAATTGTAAGTCTGCATATTTCCAGAATCAACAAGAAATGTTACAAATCGACACGCAGCTTACTGAGCTCAACGGGTCACAAAACCTCGAAACATTATTCACTACTTGACATAAAAATCAAAACTTTACAAACATGGTACCCTCAAAATGAAGATTCAATACATCACCATCCAAGAATGCAATTAATCAAAAAAGGGTTCTTCATTTACCTCAAAATTAGAACATACATCAATCAAGCATCAAATTTTAATAGCCCATTTAAATTTTTAGCAAAAAAACCAAGAATCTGAAATAAAACTATAACACCATATATAAAAAGAATGAAGAATTAAAAGTGAAGAAAGGTACCAGATGCATATGAGAGCAGAGAATTGAGGGAAGCAAGCAACAGGAATATATAGATATAGAGAGAGAGATAGATATAGATATAGTACAATTTCATCGTCTCTTTTGCTCACATTCTCTCCTCAAGTTGATTTACAACACCAGCAGCCTTTTTCCTCATTTTCCATTTTTATTCATTCTTTCAAATTTTATTAATTCATTATTTGAAAGATTTAACATAGATCTTGTTATAAAAACTCCCATCGCTTAATCTCGTCAATTTTTCTTTTGGTTATAAACTATTTTAATTTTTATTTCATGTAATAAGCTAGTAATTCATGCCATGGATGTCAAATTTTAAATTTGTTATCTTGTTTTTATTTAAGTATTTTATTTTAGATTATTATTTGACTTATAAAACAAATTTTAAATTTAAATAAATTTATATATATATATATATATATATATATTTGTTGAACTCAATGTTAAATATTTGTGTTTGATTACTTTAAATTAGCACATTTTAAAATTTTATTTAAAAATCATTTAAATTATCAATTATCAATCTAGTTATTGGAACAAAATAAAATAATAATGAAAATGAAAATGAAAATATATATTAAATTACACTAGCCAAACTAAAATTTCAAAATGCAAACTGCAGCCAAGCATGCATTTCATCAAGAATTCAATATACATCCATTTTAATATACATCAAAAATTCAAAATATATAGAATGGTTTAAAGTTTCAATTTAATTTCACTGATGACATTATTATGCAAAGAATTTGACTTGAACTATTGTAACTATATTATATTGTGAAAATTGAAATACTAAAAATTTGGTCATTACAAATTGGTTGATTGATCGATGGATCATAACGTACTCATATTTTATCGTTACAATTCAACTTCTTCTTTTTTTTGTTTTACAGCTTGATCGTAGTTTTCTAGAAAAAAAATTATTTTATTTAAAATATATATTTAAATTATTAAAAATAAATTATTTTATAGACAAGATAATCTCGATCAAATACGAATAATTACGTCAATTCGACATCGAGTTCCACAACCTATATCTCCTAAAGATTATGATTCCAATTCTTAGATGTTATACATATATATTTTAATACTATATTATTAACATTTATTTATAAAAAAATATATTTGAAGTGATAATTGATAATAGTATATTACACTAAATATAAGCTACTCATACATAAAAATTTAAATCAATCTTTTGCATTTAAATATAAATTTTCATAAAATGATTATCAAAGTAGCACAACCAAAATTGGTAACGAAATTTAGGCCCATAAGCCTTATAAACTCCGTACCGAAGTTGTTTAAAAAAATATTGGTGGAAAGACATGGTTCGATTATTAATAAGTTGGTGAGTCATCACCAATACGGTTTCATGAAGGGTGGTTTTATGAAGGGTAGAAATGCAGCGGAATGTATTCTTATAGTAAATAAAGTTTGTCATAATCTTAAAATTGGGAAAGCTTCGGGACTCATCTTTAAGATTGATTTTGAAAAGGTCTTTGATACGGTTGATTGGAATTTCATGGAAGATTTACTTGATAAGATGAATTTTGGAGTTAAGGGGAGGAATTGGGTTGTAAATTACTATAAGAAGGCTAGATTGTCGGTGTGAGTTAACAGTTCGCCCACTCATGAATTTTCTCTGTCATGTGGGTTGAGGCAGGCTGACCCGTTGTCACCTCTGCTCTTTAATCTAGTAGTTGAAGTCTTTAGTAGAATGGTATCAAAGTGGCAGAATCAATGGAAAGGGTAACGCACTTGCAATTTGCATATGATACGTTGATGTTTATAGATAATGACATAGACACATTAATTAATAATATATAATTAATATAGTGATATTAAAAGTTCAAAATAACCCTAAAATGATGTAAGAGAATGGAGGATAAAATGGGCAACTTGATTTAAATTGTGTTGGTCCTCGTGTATTGCAGAAGTGGGGGGGGGGGGATGAATGCAATACTGATAAAATTCAATCTCAATTTCAACAACCAAAACTAAGATTTAATGTTATCAATAATATGTATGCATTCACAAACAGTATAATCTGAAGACAGGATTCACAAAATAAATGTTTTTATTTATTTTGCAAAGTGTTGCTACAACCTCAAGAGAGAATTCTTGAGTTTCGGTTTTCTTCAAGACACTTACTTGTCTTCGTTACTTACCTAGAATGAATTGATAGTCTAAGTATAAAACTAATCATATCACTGTCAACACGGGTCTGTGAAGCTGCTGTCATTATCAAGTGGCAGCTTCTTACAAATTGCCTACTCATGTGACATTCCTAAATTGCTAACATGTCAGATATACATTACAAAGAAAGCAACCTAGATTCATTCTATTTCCAGCTAAAACAATTCAGCAAATAGAGACTTGACCTTGCTTTTGAATTGATTCGCTTTTGTTTTGTAGTGCTTGAAGCTTCTGTCGTAGTCTTGCAGACTTGGTGCAGCTTAGGGATACTGCAACACGTCTGTTTCTTGAACTTTGAAACTATCACGGGATTTGACTGAGAAGATACCTAGAATATGGATCTTTCTTGAGACAGTTACTTTTGCCGCAAAGCTTGTTGTCACAGGAATGTGCTTTTGGTGACAGTATGAGTTCCCCGCATAGAGTGTTGTCGAGGTTTCCAAACTTGTTGTCGAGGGCTAAAGTTGCTGTCGCGTAGTCTTCCGCCAATGTTGCTGTCAGAGTGAATATGCTGTCGTGACTTGCAACATTCTGTCTTCTTGTAATCTTACTGTCAATGCTTATGACAGTAACCTTTATTCATGTTGTCATCTAATATGCATTCTTTGAGGCTTGAACACAGAAAGTGAACTTCTTCCAAATTACACAATTAAAATAACATTGCATACTGATTACAAGAGCATACTTTGGATGTGATAGTATGTTCTACTTAATTAAAAAATTAAGTACATAAAAAGTTAAGTTGTTTCAATGCTATCACCCATAAATCCCAACAATCTCCCCCAATTTGTTTTTATGGATAATAACAACAAATTTACAATATATGCTGACAACTTAACTAACAAGATCAGAATGGATTAAGAATTTTTACTTAGCTTGAGATTTCATCTTCTGTCTTGTTACATCCTCTCTTTTGAGAGCTTCTACCAAGCAGCCTCTTAGACCTTCTACAAGAGAGATTTCAGCAGGAGTGACTGCAGCATCTTCTATTTCTTCAATAATCTTCTTGATAGTAGGAGAGATAAGAGAACTAGCATCCCTGAGATTCAACCATTGCTCTTGATCAAATGGATAGCTTCTGAAGTGGAATTCTTCATGAATGAGCTTGAATCTACTTCCACGATAAGCAATGAGAGACATCCTCCTTTGCTTGTCTAGATTTGAACATTCTCCTTTTCTCCTTTCTAATATTTCCTTTATCTCATCAGAACAAATCTGCTCCAAGGGATGAATTGATCCAGCTACCATATACTGTAAATCCTTCAGAATAGTTGTTTTTAGCTTGTGCAAGCTGCAAACATAGATTTCTTCTTTTAGGTACTTCATTCTTAAGGGATTTTCCAGCATACATGTTTGATAATTTGGAGCTTCACTTTCTGCCTTGTTAGCAGGCTTGCATCTTTCCAGGAGTTCAGCTTCCTTCTTATCGAGTTCTGACTGATATTGAGAATATTGAGAAGATTCAGGTCTTTTTCTTGGCTTGGGTTGCCCTTCCTCTGTGGGTTGGGTTTGCCCTTCTTCTGTGGGTGAATCATCAAACTCATAGTACCAGTGATATGGTATAGGAGAAGCTGGTAGATCAGTTGAAATATCAGCATCATCAAAATCTGCAAAATTGTAGCCAAATCTCTGATAGAATTCAGCATCCCTATCAGCCTGATATTTCAGAATATGTTCCATGACAGACTCTGGAACATTATCATAGCTCTTCAGCAACTCTACCATTCTTTCCAGGTAGAAGAAGTCAATTCTCCTTTTATCTAAGGTTGATACCCTACCACTGGTTGATGTGGATACCAAATTGAAATCCTTATCAACCTTGGTAGATCTTGATTCTTCCCACCATAGAATGTACTCAGTGACCTCTTGATTTGCATCCATCTTAACCTCAACACTCTTGATTTCTCTAGATTGCATCTGTTGTATCTTAAGACTGTTGGGAGGTATTGATTGAATTGGCATCCTAAGATTTCTGCTTAATCCAGTGGTCTTTTCCTTTCCTGAGTACTTGTGCTTTCCTTCAGGTTTCTGTCTAGAAAACCATGCTTTAGCTTTAGCTTTCAGTCTTTTGGGCTTGACAGTAGCTTTGGCTTCATTCTTGACAGAACCTTCCTTGACAGTACCTTTGTCGACAGTGTCTTCCATGACAGCATCTTCTATGACAATTTCCTTGTCGATAATATCTTTGGTGACAACATCCTTTTCAGAATTTATGCAGCCAACAGCACATCTAAGAATGCTTGCCTCCAAAGCTTCCAGTATTCTTGGCTCCTCTTCATCTGTTGCATCAGCATCTTTCTTTTCTAGACTAGGAGTTTCTTCATTGCCTATATTCTGAGATTGAATACCAGTATTCCCATAATTACTTCCACCAGCATTGCCTGCATTTCCAGAAGCTTCACCACCTCCAATCTCATCATCATCATCATTATCTTGAAAAGGAACATCATAGAGGCAGCTTCCTCCTTGATCAGCTCTTTGGGCATTGGCTCTAGAGATTAGCTCCTTCACTCTAGTTCCCAGTGCCTTGTCTCTCAACACCAGCATTTTGTAGATCTCTTAAACATCAAAGACTCTTCCTAGATTGGCATTTGAGCTTAGTATTCCATCTAACACTCTCAGAATTGATTCAGTTTGCATCCTGGATGGACTGATCAAATTCATAAAGCTGTTCCTTCTTGTGCCATCCTTTGTAGTAGATCTGTAGAAAACACATGGTGGATTTGTGTAGACTTCAGGTAGCTTCTCTGTGATCATGTTCTGGATTTGCATATTCAAAACTTCATTGAATGGTTGTAACACCCCCAGATTCCGGGTCAGGAATCTAGGTTGTCACGCCATCATCCAATCATAAAATACCTGCATTACCTCGATGATCCAACAAAACAACACCAAAGACCCCAATCTCTTACACACACAAGTTATAGCCTTAGAAACGTTACACAGTAACATTAGTTATTACAAACCAAATATACTATCCAGGATCTCATCTATTATTTACAACCTCTACCTGAAGCTACAATAATAGACCTCACAAATCTATACAAGGTTTACTAATACAAACCTACTTGAAAGTAATTCTCACTATATCATTCTGCAATTGTCTTGCTAACTCCGGCAGTATCCATCCTGCTGAACTAACTCAAAGGCGGTCTCTCCATTCCCCTGCTCTCGTAATACGGGGTGAATCAGCAATGTTTTCTTCATGCTGAAAGTTTTAATAAAGCAAGAATGAGCTAATAGCGCTCAGCAAGAAATCTATCCCAGTTTAAATCCTTTTCAAACCTCTAAGGTAAATAATCCATATAGGATCAAAGTTTTAAAACTACTAGGGTTTGACCCAAAATAGTATACAGTTCAATATACTGTATAACTTATAAACATAGCTCAATGCTTTTGTAGATCATTTAGAAATCCTTGGTATCCATATAAGAAACCAAGTTTCAAAACATATCTTTTAAAATAGATGTTAAACATTAGAATCAAGGCTTAAAGCCTAATCATTGATTCAAAATACTATACAGTTCAATATACTGTATATCATAAATACTTTCTCAACATATATTTACGCCTATCTATATAGATATCTCATACTGTTCAAAACACAGTAAAATATCAGTTATGAACACCTTTTTGAAGCTGTTGTGTTGTGATATATAGAATAAACAAGAATGAGCATTAAACTCACAATAATATATAGCAGCTAATATACGGCTCTACAAGCTCATATATCACTTGGAATATTTGAAATCTCATTCGTATATAGAATGATGTTTTGAGTAATTCTTTTCGTCAAAACATGACATACAGTTCAAAATACTGTAGAAGAAGTATACTTTTCAACCACTGTCAACATTATCGGTAACTCAGCACCTAGGCTTTCGTTACAATGTTACAGTACAATTCCAATTGGAAGATGGGACTATCTGGAGCACACCACGATACACGATGATCAGTCGTTGTATCGAACACACACTTTTCTACTAGTAGATGGATGATATCCTAACACGATTATCACCCCAGCCGCATACGGGCTTTGAATCTGCTGGACTGTCCCACAGCCTCCTACGCGAGATACATGCTGGACTGCCCCGCAGCCTCTTACGCTATATAATTTGATGGACTGTCCCACAGCCTCTTACACGTTTCCTCCTAGTCCCGGATGAATATTCAATAAAACCGGAATCGAGGTTTAGTCTTGATTCCCCAAGTATAAGATACTTGTCAAAACTGTTCATTATTACTGATCACATTACTCCCTGATTGTTTGGGGAAGTAAGTCACAAGGGAAGTTGACTTGAGTCAACCAGAGTAATCATTGAGAAGGATTCTCTTCGCAAAATTTCGAATTGGGAGTAATCGGAGTTTTCTGAGATACTTTGATTTGAAATTCGCTAGGATAGGGCAGTGATCCCAAAACATAAACTCTTTCGAGGAATTGGAAGAGTAAAGTCATTGGTTGCTCCTTAAACTGGATTCCCAATTTTTGATGAGTTGGGAAATATTTAATCGTATTTAAGAGTCTTAATAAACTCAAAATAATATTTGGGAACCCCTACTGTTTTTAAATGATTTTTCTGAAGGCCAGGAAATATTTTAAATAATTAATGAAGGCCTTAAATAAATTTTAAATAGGGTTTTATGATTTTTAAATCATTTTAAAATATTAAATAAATATTCGAATAATATTTATTAATTAATAAACAATTAAGGATATTTAATAAATATTGAAATAATATTTATTAAATAATAAACAATTACTTAAACTCTTTTTAAATGAATATTCGAAATAATATTCACTTAATCAAATAAATATTCAAATAATATCTCAAACATTATTTAAATATTTATTAAAATTAAAAAAATATCCAATTTATATTTATTGGAATATTTTAAATAAATATAACAGAAATAATCTGTCTCCGGCACATCTCCGGGTTTTTATGACAGCATTCGTAAAATATCTCCGACTCCCGAATTACGTTTAAAATACGGATATACACTCTTCCCGAGAGTCTTTATACATATACACTTATATAAGGTGTCACAAAACTTCACATCGTAAAACATCGTAAGAAACAAGTATTATGATTAAAACAGTTCGTATAATTCAACAGTAATTATATCACAACCACAACAGTTTACAAATCATACTGAATACTTAAGCTTTGGGTTTCGAAAACTTGCATGCATCTATCATATGCATATATTACGTCTCAACATTTTTAATACAATTACATCTATATACGATGTAAGGTTTGAAAACATGCATAATATCATATCATATGCATCATTAGTATAAGTAATGGAAAACGTAGCATGGAATAAGAAAACTTGCCTGATGTCCAAGCTCTAACTGGGTGTGGGTGTTTCTCTTCTAGTCCTGGAACCTTTACCAAGACAATACATAGCCTCAATTAGTCACTTGATCGACAGTTCACTTATCCTAAGTACACTCAACTTCACCCGACTTTCACTCTCTCGGGTCCACTTAACTTACGATCTTCTTTATCGTTTAATAATCCTTTCTAGTCTCGTTCTTTACCCCAATATGTTCTCTTGATAATCCTTAACAACTTTCGAGTTTTAGTCGACTCGATATTATCATTTTTACTTAGCCAAAATGAATGGTCAAGGTAGTACCTCTAGAGTTGACTTTTCATAGAATCACTATTTCGCAACTCCCACTCTAACACTTTTAATAAATCGGAAAATCAATAATTAATTACGAATCCACTCCCAGGAGCTTCTTGAGTGTTTGTAATATTTATCAAAAACATCTCGACTTGGGAAACGTGAGTTTAAATAGGTGAAACGTATTTTATAAGTCGAGTCAACTATGGACTTTTACTATTCGCATGAGTTCCACTAAAATGGTCATAACTCATCAACCGTTAACTATATTGACACACCGTTTTCGCGTGCACGACCTAGAGAAGGTCTAGAATATAATCCATCCAAATTTGGGTTCTGGACAGGGGACCGATATTGCCGAAATTGCAAAACAGGGCAGTAGCTTTCCAGAGTATAGCGTTATCGCGCAACCTTTGTTCCAACATTTTTATAAAATCTAAAAATTTATATTTTTACTAAATTCTTTTTGGGTTGTCTTCCTTACTGTCTAAACCTTCTGTAACCAAAGTTTCAGAATTTTATAAATCTTTTATGGGGTCCGAATTCAATTTACCATCCAGTGTTTTGTAGCAGCTTTTGTTCTTGAACCACTTACACTAAAATGACCATATCTCATAAACCATAAATCCTCTCAACATGAACTTTATATGTATACAAACTAAAAACCAAGATCTTGACAAGTATGGTCAGTGGTTTCTGAGGTTACAAATATTTCTATCCCGAATTCTTGTTACAAGGCAGTCCTAGTGTCAAAGGCCACTATAGTGTTTATACATGTCTCAACTTTCAATTTTAACCTTGTTAAGTCCATTCAAAAATTACCAAAACACCAAGACTCTCATCCTTACTAAATCTCAGTTCTTAAACTTCATAAACATACCACCAACATCAATCCAAAACAATCAACCATCAAGATTTCTTCATTTAAGCACCAAACTTCCAAGAAGTGCACTTATAACAACATCTCTTGAAACTAAACTTAATACTTAACATAGATCAAGGGTGAAGAGAATTTTATACCTTCCTTGGAGCTCTAACAACTATAATCCTTGAATACAAGCCTTAAAAATGCCTTAAAGAAGCTTAATCCACCTTAAACTTTCAAAGAAATCAAGAACAAAAGTTAATATTTTCGGAGTTAATATTCTGCATCAACTTTGACCCAATATTTGAACATGTTAAACTACTTGGATTGCCATGAAATTTTGAACGTACCTTGGGTATGGATTGAGGAAGCTCTGGTTAAAATTTGGTGATTTTATCATGAGTAGATATTTAGTTATGAATTTATTTCTCTCCTCTGTTCTTGCTGGGCAGGATGCTGGAAATGGGAGGGGGAGAGCTTTTGCTTTTCTTGGTTTTTGTTTTTGTGTGATAAAATGAGATATATGGCTATATATTCCTACTAATTCTCAGCCATGTCCTTGGTCCAAGGGAGTACAAATCTTTTTCCTTGATCCCTCCCTAAAACATGGAATTATGCCCCCTTTACTATTCACTCTAGTTTGGTTACTTTTTGAACTTGTAGTTTGATTTCTAACTAGCTAGTTTGCATGGAATCTTGCATGGCATCTTGTATGGTATCTTGCATGTATATTACTTAGCTTATTTATTAACCAATGCTTGTCACTTAATCCTTCATGCAAGTTTGATAATTTCCCTGTAAAAGTGTTTCGTCGCGTAGAAATTTCTTTTGTCATCTTTAAGCACTTGGCTTTGATAATCTTTTTAAATTCCATAATTTCCTTTCCGTGGGATTTAATTTAACCTAGGGCTTCCATTATCCTCAATGTCCCACATTTTTATAAATGTTTGGTAGAAGTCAAAATCTTCGCACTCTGACGGCTTTTGCATTGTCTTAATTCCTTGTACCACAATACTACATTCTCAAAAATATAAATATTCAGTCATCCATAAAATGTGAACTCAAAAATTTTCCATAATTCCCAAAATCACTATCCATAATAATTTTTAAAATTTTACCAAAAATCAGGGTTCTCACAGCCTCCCCTCCTTAAAAGGATTCCGTCCCGGAATCTAAAGAAATAACTGAGGTATCTTTCCGAGATCATAATCTCTAGTTCCTAGGTTGACTCTCCAACCTTCTGGTCCTCTCACAACACTTTTACTAGTGCTACATTATGTTCTTCCAACGCGTTCTCTTTCTGGTCTATTATCTCTACCAGTTGTTCAATGTAAGGCAATAACGGTCACGCTACTATACGTTTATATCCTATCGCATTCCCAACATCCATGTTGAATCTTCGTATCAAAGACACGTAAAATACATTATGTACACGTTCGAATTTGGAGGGAACATCGTCATCTTCTTTGTTTGTTGAACTCACGCGGTTCCCGATATCCTTCTCTTTGTGATAAGATCCATAGGTCGGCATCCCTATGTTCGTATGGTAACTACCTTTTGTTGAAAGTTCTTTCGGCGATAAGTAGTCTCTTCAGCTGTTCCGGGGAATTCGACACACAGACACGTAATATAACTTTAATTGTCTAGGCATTCGTTTCCTCGATTCGCTAGCTTGCGGGACGTAATTAGTGCTCATGCTTGATCTCGTCGTCGACATTGTTGAAAACTCTTCCAGCATATGGCATCCAATCTTGGGTCTCTATATGATATAATCGTTATGACAACTCCACGTGCATCGCTATATCGTTCGTATACACATCGGAGATCTCTCATTGTTAAGTCGACTTGGTTAATCTACCGATTATAATCCCAAATAATCATCATCGTTCATCTCAATCTTTGGTAATCCTACCACAGACTTCATTGTCATGACTCATATTCTCATTTAGGAATCTCTACGGCTGTAGCAGCCTACTAGGTTTTTGCGGTTCCGCTTCCATTTTCCGCATATCAAGCACTTACTTAATAACTACCAATATAACTCTTCACACCCAGTCCCCAATGATAATTCCTTAATTTCTATTCATTTTTGTACCCTCGGGTGAATACGACTTCTATAATATGGCTCCTTCCAAGATCCCATCTTTAAATTCTTAAATGCTGGGGATCCGCACTTCGTGAGCATATTCTCACATTCATTTCTCCCTTCTCCTTTCTCATCTCTCATATCTCTTTATCCTTCTGTGTCCTTAAATCACTTTTCATTCCCAATATTCTTCCCTTAACGTAATTTTATCATTTCAGTCAATTCTGACTGAATCCTAATTCCAATTATTCCTCTAGTTCTTTTCCTGAAAATAATCACTTGAAGCTCCATCCTTTCTAATTCTTTTATCGGTTGTATGAAAAACTTAGCATTCTTAATCTCTATTATACTACTTATAGTGTCGGCCACCACATTGGCCTTTCCTTGGTGACAATGAATCTCACAGTCACGATTCTATATCAGTTCCAACCATATTCTCGGCCTTATGTTTAGCTTCCTCCGTTTGAACATACACCTAAGGCTCTCATGGCCTGAAAATTTTTTTTACACTTTTCTCCATAAATTGAAGTCTTTAAATTTTCAGTACGAACACTATCGGAACAAATCTCAAATTTCAGGTGTAGGGTATCCTATCACATACCTCTTAAGTTGCTTTGACACATCACTATAATTCATAAAGTCACCTCCATCATCATGTAGTTCTGACAAAAAGGTTGTTACCAACTTTTGCTTCAATCTTTAAACTCTATTCATCAAGTCCATGAGGGCTCCTGGCGCATTTGCTAATCCGGTGACATCATCAAAACTTGTAATGTCTATATCGGGTGTGAAATGCCATCTTTGGCGCATCATCGAGGTTGATCTTAAATTTGGGATACTCTATCCTCAAATAGGTTCAGTCTCATGCTACCATTCTCCTCTTTTAGAAACAAGGGCGGTATACTCAAGGCGACACAATGGGCCTCATTCCTTGCAATCGGGTAGCTAACTATTTTTTATTCAACAGGTGTAGATGGATCCTGGTCTTTAATACTGACGCAATCCCCTACTACTAAGTCAATGGCAAGTCTCATACCTCGATCAGGTGGTAGCTCATGTAAATCATAAATATTACATCCACATATGGAACAAGCCTCGACAATTTTCGTAAACTTCGATTTATAATTTGTCATACCCCTCTCTTTCTATTTAGCTCTAAAACCTCAACATTATATCTCCTCTAAATGCCAAGTAAAATACTTGCATGGTACTAAGAATATTTTGAGCAACAGAAAGTCCATAAAGGAACTTCATAGGAATTCGGGTGATTTAGCAATTAGCTAAACAAAATTTGACAGCTCAATCCATTTCAAACATAACATCTAGCTAGGACAATTAGCTAGACTTTCATTATACCGTTAAAATTCCAACTAGTCAGAACAATTGCTAGTCGTTCAAAATGACATAATCCACTAGTCAGTCTCAAGCTGCTAGTGAAAAATCTCAACAACGTAGCCACTGAAGAAAATTTTGGGCTACTCGAATAACGAGTTAAAAGAAAGAGTAAATAAATGTTCTTGGTATCGGAACAATCGATAACCTCTCACCAAATATTTTTCATGAGTGAAACGGTCCACCCAGAAAAGGGTCTCCGTAGATATATACTTTTCCAACCTCTTTACTAGAACTGAATTCAAAATACCAATACAAATTGATATCCTTTCGCTGATTTCAACGTCTGATGTACAAGCTCATATTGTACCAAAAGAAAATAAATTACGAGGATTCTCTGAAAAATAGATCATCCATATTTTAACAAATAGTTGAATAGTTATGAACTCGACTGAGGAGTCCAAGTATGAAAGGAAGATTCGAATATCGAACAATCGTCGAAAAATATCCATCAAACAATTGGGAAAGGTTAATTGAATACTCCTTGAATGAAAATAATTATTAGAAATAACCATCCCTTGAATAAAAGTGGCGTAAAAGCCGAAGGCGGTTATCATCAACTAATCTCGGTCGCCTCTCGAGTACGAATGAGGTACCTCGAGACATGAATAAAAGACGTGTTCTCCAATCCTTGAGTCAATACGAAGGTTGATAACAATTAAAAGTGAAAGAACACATATCAATACGAGTATCAAGTCTATTTTAAAATATGATACAACGGAACCTTTTTGAATCAAAAGTAGAGCAAAGTCGAAAGGTTCCAGGCTTGCATTCATAGGAATCACAATATAGATTTGGAAGGCTAGACTAATAATAATTTCATCTTCTGGTCATCTTGGAGCACGAACAAGGCACTCCGATAAGTAAAGACAACTTAAATACACATACTCCACCTTAAAGGTAATAAAAGGAGAAGAATGAAAGAAACAGAAGAAATAAAAGAACTAATTCAGTTGTTGGTTACTTCCCAAGTTGAAGTAGGAAGTAAAAAGGGTTACCCGACATAAACTATTCAAGGTAACACAGGACGTGAACAATTTTAGATTGAGTAATGCATCATCAAGTAGATACCAAAGCAAGTCAATGATCATCCGTAAGTTCTAACATCACCGGTAAGAGGATGATCTCATCTTTACACTTTCATAACATAGGATACTAACTAGATAGTTCCTCAAAATTATACCAACTCCCTTAATAGATTGGGGTTCGTAAACATATCTGCCATATCCCTACAGTCATCCAAAATTTGTGCCTCACATGGTCAAGTCAATATATGTCACAAAAATGGTGGTCTACTTGTTACCAAGTACATAGTCTCTAACAAGAGTTGTATCGAAAGAATCCAACTCTATACATGCTAACCTCCTTTCCGGTAGGTACTGGGATCGCCGTATCGCTCGTTGTAATCGTACGCAATCTACATCGAAGTCATGTCATCAATTCACAACGTTCCCGATCTCTTATTTGAGCTATCCCGTTTTACGGTATGAAGCACACGCATAATGTCGTCTGGCATGCTCTTCTCGAGATAACGTTCCTGTAACACATAAACGCAAAAGCTTCCTCGAGGGCAATGAAATCCCCAATAGTCTAGTAGAGACTATCTCTTATGGAATCGCTATTCTTGGGGTATTGAAACCTCATAGACAAAACAACATCTTTAGATAGTCCATGTATCTAAGTAACCTTAATCGCGCAAAGAATTTTAAACGCCTTGGTCCCCACACTTGCTGCCCCCTTGTGGCAATTATGAAGGCTACGAGTAACAAAGCCCGCGCCTGTCCAATCATCCAATAGTACTGGCAATACCGCCTCTAGCTCAACTACTCTTGAGACGCTTCTCCGCGTCATATGTCAATGTCTTTCATAGATCATGTACATTTCTAGACTCTTTCTTCATCATTCAGATGGTCTCCAAAGATTCTACCGGTCATACTGTAAGACCTCAAATAAATATTCCACTCTTATCTTACTTAACGGTCTTACATCCGGTAGTCCACCAATGAACTCTATATGAGCTCTCACGTTACTCTCTTACTTAGACATAACTCTTAACACTCTCGTCTCAAAGTACTATAACTTATGCTCTGATACCATTTCTGTAACACCCCCAGATTCGGGGTCAGGAATCTAGGTTGTCACGCCATCATCCAATCATAAAATACCTGCATTACCTCGATGATCCAACAAAACAACACCAAAGACCCCAATCTCTTACACACACAAGTTATAGCCTTAGAAACGTTACACAGTAACATTAGTTATTACAAACCAAATATACTATCCAGGATCTCATCTATTATTTACAACCTCTACCTGAAGCTACAATAATAGACCTCACAAATCTATACAAGGTTTACTAATACAAACCTACTTGAAAGTAATTCTCACTATATCATTCTGCAATTGTCTTGCTAACTCCGGCAGTATCCATCCTGCTGAACTAACTCAAAGGCGGTCTCTCCATTCCCTTGCTCTCGTAATACGGGGTGAATCAGCAATGTTTTCTTCATGCTGAAAGTTTTAATAAAGCAAGAATGAGCTAATAGCGCTCAGCAAGAAATCTATCCCAGTTTAAATCCTTTTCAAACCTCTAAGGTAAATAATCCATATAGGATCAAAGTTTTAAAACTACTAGGGTTTGACCCAAAATAGTATACAGTTCAATATACTGTATAACTTATAAACATAGCTCAATGCTTTTGTAGATCATTTAGAAATCCTTGGTATCCATATAAGAAACCAAGTTTCAAAACATATCTTTTAAAATAGATGTTAAACATTAGAATCAAGGCTTAAAGCCTAATCATTGATTCAAAATACTATACAGTTCAATATACTGTATATCATAAATACTTTCTCAACGTATATTTACGCCTATCTATATAGATATCTCATACTGTTCAAAACACAGTAAAATATCAGTTATGAACACCTTTTTGAAGCTGTTGTGTTGTGATATATAGAATAAACAAGAATGAGCATTAAACTCACAATAATATATAGCAGCTAATATACGGCTCTACAAGCTCATATATCACTTGGAATATTTGAAATCTCATTCGTATATAGAATGATGTTTAGAGTAATTCTTTTCGTCAAAACATGACATACAGTTCAAAATACTGTAGAAGAAGTATACTTTTCAACCACTGTCAACATTATCGGTAACTCAGCACCTAGGCTTTCGTTACAATGTTACAGTACAATTCCAATTGGAAGATGGGACTATCTGGAGCACACCACGATACACGATGATCAGTCGTTGTATCGAACACACACTTTTCTACTAGTAGATGGATGATATCCTAACACGATTATCATCCCAGCCGCATACGGGCTTTGTATCTGCTGGACTGTCCCACAGCCTCCTACGCGAGATACATGCTGGACTGCCCCGCAGTCTCTTACGCTATATAATTTGATGGACTGTCCCACAGCCTCTTACACGTTTCCTCCTAGTCCCGGATGAATATTCAATAAAACCGGAATCGAGGTTTAGTCCTGATTCCCCAAGTATAAGATACTTGTCAAAACTGTTCATTATTACTGATCACATTACTCCCTGATTGTTTGGGGAAGTAAGTCACAAGGAAAGTTGACTTGAGTCAACCAGAGTAATCACTGAGAAGGATTCTCTTCGCAAAATTTCGAATTGGGAGTAATCGGAGTTTTCTGAGATACTTTGATTTGAAATTCGCTAGGATAGGGCAGTGATCCCAAAACATAAACTCTTTCGAGGAATTGGAAGAGTAAAGTCATTGGTTGCTCCTTAAACTGGATTCCCAATTTTTGATGAGTTGGGAAATATTTAATCGTATTTAAGAGTCTTAATAAACTCAAAATAATATTTGGGAACCCCTACTGTTTTTAAATGATTTTTCTGAAGGCCAGGGAATATTTTAAATAATTAATGAAGGCCTTAAATAAATTTTAAATAGGGTTTTATGATTTTTAAATCATTTTAAAATATTAAATAAATATTCGAATAATATTTATTAATTAATAAACAATTAAGGATATTTAATAAATATTGAAATAATATTTATTAAATAATAAACAATTACTTAAACTCTTTTTAAATGAATATTCGAAATAATATTCACTTAATCAAATAAATATTCAAATAATATCTCAAACATTATTTAAATATTTATTAAAATTAAAAAAATATACAATTTATATTTATTGGAATATTTTAAATAAATATAACAGAAATAATCTGTCTCCGGCACATCTCCGGGTTTTTATGACAGCGTTCGTAAAATATCTCCGACTCCCGAATTACGTTTAAAATACGGATATACACTCTTCCCGAGAGTCTTTATACATATACACTTATATAAGGTGTCACAAAACTTCACATCATAAAACATCGTAAGCAACAAGTATTATGATTAAAACAGTTCGTATAATTCAACAGTAATTATATCACAACCACAACAGTTTACAAATCATACTGAATACTTAAGCTTTGGGTTTCGAAAACTTGCATGCATCTATCATATGCATATATTACGTCTCAACATTTTTAATACAATTACATCTATATACGATGTAAGGTTTGAAAACATGCATAATATCATATCATATGCATCATTAGTATAAGTAATGGAAAACGTAGCATGGAATAAGAAAACTTGCCTGATGTCCAAGCTCTAACTGGGTGTGGGTGTTTCTCTTCTAGTCCTGGAACCTTTACCAAGACAATACATAGCCTCAATTAGTCACTTGATCGACAGTTCACTTATCCTAAGTACACTCAACTTCACCCGACTTTCACTCTCTCGGGTCCACTTAACTTACGATCTTCTTTATCGTTTAATAATCCTTTCTAGTCTCGTTCTTTACCCCAATATGTTCTCTTGATAATCCTTAACAACTTTCGAGTTTTAGTCGACTCGATATTATCATTTTTACTTAGCCAAAATGAATGGTCAAGGTAGTACCTCTAGAGTTGACTTTTCATAGAATCACTATTTCGCAACTCCCACTCTAACACTTTTAATAAATCGGAAAATCAATAATTAATTACGAATCCACTCCCAGGAGCTTCTTGAGTGTTTGTAATATTTATCAAAAACATCTCGACTTGGGAAACGTGAGTTTAAATAGGTGAAACGTATTTTATAAGTCGAGTCAACTATGGACTTTTACTATTCGCATGAGTTCCACTAAAATGGTCATAACTCATCAACCGTTAACTATATTGACACACCGTTTTCGCGTGCACGAGCTAGAGAAGGTCTAGAATATAATCCATCCAAATTTGGGTTCTGGACAGGGGACCGATATTGCCGAAATTGCAAAACAGGGCAGTAGCTTTCCAGAGTATAGCGTTATCGCGCAACCTTTGTTCCAACATTTTTATAAAATCTAAAAATTTATATTTTTACTAAATTCTTTTTGGGTTGTCTTCCTTACTGTCTAAACCTTCTGTAACCAAAGTTTCAGAATTTTATAAATCTTTTATGGGGTCCGAATTCAATTTACCATCCAGTGTTTTGTAGCAGCTTTTGTTCTTGAACCACTTACACTAAAATGACCATATCTCATAAACCATAAATCCTCTCAACATGAAATTTATATGTATACAAACTAAAAACCAAGATCTTGACAAGTATGGTCAGTGGTTTCTGAGGTTACAAATATTTCTATCCCGAATTCTTGTTACAAGGCAGTCCTAGTGTCAAAGGCCACTATAGTGTTTATACATGTCTCAACTTTCAATTTTAACCTTGTTAAGTCCATTCAAAAATTACCAAAACACCAAGACTCTCATCCTTACTAAATCTCAGTTCTTAAACTTCATAAACATACCACCAACATCAATCCAAAACAATCAACCATCAAGATTTCTTCATTTAAGCACCAAACTTCCAAGAAGTGCACTTATAACAACATCTCTTGAAACTAAACTTAATACTTAACATAGATCAAGGGTGAAGAGAATTTTATACCTTCCTTGGAGCTCTAACAACTATAATCCTTGAATACAAGCCTTAAAAATGCCTTAAAGAAGCTTAATCCACCTTAAACTTTCAAAGAAATCAAGAACAAAAGTTAATATTTTCGGAGTTAATATTCTGCATCAACTTTGACCCAATATTTGAACATGTTACACTACTTGGATTGCCATGAAAGTTTTAAAGTACCTTTGGTATGGATTGAGGAAGCTCTGGTTAAAATTTGGTGATTTTATCATGAGTAGATATTTAGTTATGAATTTATTTCTCTCCTCTGTTCTTGCTGGGCAGGATGCTGGAAATGGGAGGGGGAGAGCTTTTGCTTTTCTTGGTTTTTGTTTTTGTGTGATAAAATGAGATATATGGCTATATATTCCTACTAATTCTCAGCCATGTCCTTGGTCCAAGGGAGTACAAATCTTTTTCCTTGATCCCTCCCTAAAACATGGAATTATGCCCCCTTTACTATTCACTCTAGTTTGGTTACTTTTTGAACTTGTAGTTTGATTTCTAACTAGCTAGTTTGCATGGAATCTTGCATGGCATCTTGTATGGTATCTTGCATGTATATTACTTAGCTTATTTATTAACCAATGCTTGTCACTTAATCCTTCATGCAAGTTTGATAATTTTCCTGTAAAAGTGTTTCGTCGCGTAGAAATTTCTTTTGTCATCTTTAAGCACTTGGCTTTGATAATCTTTTTAAATTCCATAATTTCCTTTCCGTGGGATTTAATTTAACCTAGGGCTTCCATTATCCTCAATGTCCCACATTTTTATAAATGTTTGGTAGAAGTCAAAATCTTCGCACTCTGACGGCTTTTGCATTGTCTTAATTCCTTGTACCACAATACTACATTCTCAAAAATATAAATATTCAGTCATCCATAAAATGTGAACTCAAAAATTTTCCATAATTCCCAAAATCACTATCCATAATAATTTTTAAAATTTTACCAAAAATCAGGGTTCTCACAATGGTGTTTGAGTTGCCTTGATCTTTCCCTTCATTGCACACAACACCTTTGCTGGCAGACTCTGCAATAGTTCAATTGTGATGAAATAAGATATGCCAGAATTGAAGTAGATACTTACAGCCCATCTTTTCTCATCATTCACCATTACACTGACACTGGTGATTTGATCCTTTAGCAGTTTTGTGGTGTTGATTGGACTGTTGCTTGGAGCATTCATTGTTTCTTCCACTAGACTGCTAAATTCAGTGTCATGATTCTGTAATGTGCTCTCCCTGTAATCCACCATTATAGTATTGGCTTCTTCTTGATCAAACTCAGTACCATTGGACCAAGTATGTCCCTTATGGATGGATTCAGGCAGTTTCCCTTTACCTTTCCCAAGCTTATTTTGTTCCTCCATTTCTCTCCATCTTTTCTGTAGAGCAGTTTCTTGAGTTGTTGAAGTTGGTTCTCTAATTGTCACAGGAGGTAGAATTGGGTGTCTAGATGCAGGTCTTCTTTGCAGTGCATCTTGAGTTGCCTTAGACATCAACACCCTTTCTCCATCCAAGTCACCTTCAACAAGACTTTCAGCTTTATCCATTGGTTGTCCACTGCTTGGTTTGACTTGCTCCCCTTTTGTCATTGCTTTACTCTTGACTCCAGAACCTTGTTTTGCTCCCCCTTTGGTCTTCACAGTTACTTTCTCCCCCTGAGTTCCACCTGATTCCTGAATAGATATAGATTCTGATCTTGCTACCTTCTCCCCCTTAGTTGAGTTGGCAGCTACTAGGTCAGTAAGGAACTGTAGAGAATGTTGAGTGGCAGCAAAACCATCAACTACCAGCTGAGAGAGAGAGTCCATCTTGGATTTCAAGGTAGCACATTGTCCTTCTAGAGCTGTGATCCTGTTACCAAAATTTGCAGAGGGGCCACCATTCTTTAACCTTCTTGGAGGGGAAGGAAAAGAAAGGGGCTTGGAGGCTATGGGGGTTCTCACACTCTCAGGGTGTTTTTGAGTGATCTCATCACCCCTCACAGTTTGACCCTCAAGGCCTAATGCCTGAATAGTGGGGGCTCCCTCAAGGTCTCTCTGGACATGCTCAAGTCCCTCTCCTTTTGCCAGCTCATTTGGCTGCCTCTCATTTTTATGCTCACCTCTCTTTTTCTTTTATCTCTCTTTTCTTTTTCACACCCTCACTCAACCTAAATGCATGGGTATGAGCAGTACTAACATGCATTGAAGGAGAAGATTTAGAATGTACCTTCAAGAGTTTGGCAAGAGGTAGGTCATCATCAGAGGCATCCTCAAGGAGTACAACATCAAAATCTGGCTGAGAGGACTGGACAGCATCTTTGGCAGGATTGTTACTATCAGTTGGAGTGTGGACAGCAGGTTCTGGCGTGACAGCATCTTTGGGATGTGGAGTGACAGTAGGTCCTGTGTTGACAGTATCTTTCTCTCCACCCATGACAGCAGCTGTGTCCATGACAGCAACATTTCCAATGTCCTTGACAACAACAGAGGCTGTGACAGCATCTTCCTGAAGGTAAGATGCTCCTTGGAGTTCAGACAAAGTGTTGGCTGTTTCATTTTCTGACAGAATACCACTTTGCCCTTGCTCAGTGTTTGGAGGAGTGGTGTCCATTTCACTTTGAGAAATGGGTTCTTGTGGACCACTAGATGGGGGCTCATCCATGATTGGAGATGGATGATCAAAACCTGAAGGGTTGGGACTGTCCCCTTCTCTAGGTTGTGGAGAAGAAACAAAAGAATGTGTAGGGAAGGAAGAAGGTGAAAGTGTAGCAGAGAGTGGGGTTGATTCACAAGAGAAACATGTGAATCATCAAAAGGAATAGAGAAATCCTCACTGTGCCCTAACTCACTGTATGTTTCTTCAAGTGGAGGTTCCTCAGGTTGTGAACCATGAGTTTGTGCAGACTCTGTACAGGGTGCCTTGGGAGACAGGCCAATTTCAATAGATGCACCTTGTTGAGAAGGCACATCTAGGGAGGTGTTTGAATCCCTTTCAGTAACCACAGTTTGTTGAGAAACTGCAGTTTGGCTAACAGTGGTTTTGGTCCGCCTAGCTCTCTTCTTCTTAGGCTCAGGGGAAACCACTGGGGGTTCTGTTTGACTACCTTCCTTATTTGCTGCACTAAGTGCAGTGTCTCCCTCTTGACTAACAGAGCTACCACCAACACCAGCTTCTAAGGGTCATTTTCTGGATTCTTGCAAGGCTTCTCTTTGGGCTTTGGGAAGTCTAGAGGGCCTAGGCTGAGTGTATGGTGTTGAATGTGGGTTAACTGAATTTGGGTCTAATTCAGTTTCATTCACAAGAGTGAAATATGCATAACCAGAAGGTAATGGATAATCAAGGTTGGACACTTGATCAACCACGTGCTGAGTGAAACAAAGTGGAATATGTACATTGAGATTCTGTGAAGATAACAGTGTGTGTGTGTGTTCTTTTTCAAAACAGAGCAAGCCTCTAAACGAGGGGCATCATTATTAAAATCACAGAAAGAATTGATGCACATCATAAGAAAGCGAGGGTAGATTGATACTTTCTTACCTATGGCAGCCCTGAGGTGTGCCAAGAGGAGAGCTCCAACATTCACCTTGTATCCATGGACAAGAGAATGTGTCAGTTTCTTGACGTAGGAGGGTATTCCATTCCAGCCTGTGGACTTGGTAGAGAACACCTTGACCATCACATCAAGTATCATGCTCCACTCCTTTCTCAGATGCTTCCTATCCATTTCACCAGACGGATACCATTTGGTTGTTCCCTCTTCGAGAATAGGGCCAGCATACCCAATCTTCAAGAAGAGCTTCTTGAGAGTGTCATCATTAGCAAGTTCAGCAAAATTCCGGCCTGCTTGAAGTGTGATACCAAGAGCAGTGTTGATGACCTCAGCTGTAAGAATGTAGTGTTGCCCATTGATTGTGAATTGAATAGATGGGTTCTCACCCTCCGTTTGAGCAACAGCAGTTTGCCAAAATGCCTCAATTCTGTCTAAGTCGAGAATGGGGGTTGAGGTAATGGCAGAACCGAGATAGGACTTGTTCATGAAAAACACTAGTCCTTTGAAACCTTCACCAGCATCATTTGGGGAAAAGATGCAAGCAAAGTTTGTTTGAGAGAGAGTCTGTTTGGGTGCCATGGAGATTCAAGAAAAGAAGAAAGTAAGAAAGTAGCTTTTTGCTTGAAGAAAAGTATTTTGCCTTGAGTTCGATGTGAGTGATATGTCTGAGTAACTGGGGAATAAAAAGGGGTATCTCAAACGTTTGTACACAAAAAGTGGGTTTAAAGAACGTGTCTTAACCCACTCACATAACACGTGAGTTACTGCCCGTTATTTACTGTCAAACGTGGGATGAATATCTAATTGTAACGGTCCACTATTGTTGACAAGTAACCTGTGCGCTAGAAACAATCTGTCAGTAATAAGAGATGGTGACAGTAGGTTATGCACGACAGCAACTATTGCGCAAAAACATGCTGTCACCGTTAAGCATTTGAATGACAGTATCCTTTAAAAGTCTTGACAGAAAGTCTTTCCCTGCTGTCAAGAAGTTTGCTGTCAAGAGACACAGGACAGTATCCTTCTTAATGACAGTAACTATGTTGGGTAATTGTTTCTGTCATGAACTTTCCAGAATGCTTTATTCACACACTTAACCTACAATTAACAGAGTATGGATTTAGCAATTTAATATTTTGAACACGGATACTATGCAGTTAACACAGACAAACAAAACTCAATAATCACAACATCAAGAAGCTTTATTTTTATTAATAAAATCATTTGAATATAGCATTGAGTAGATCAATCTTTGATTTTATTAACTAATTCTATAACTTCTTTCTTAATATCCTCTTCAGTGCGACCTTCTTCCTTGAGAAGTGCCTGAAGTTCTTCCTCTTGAATCTTCCATTTTTCCTCTTCCTGTGCTTGAATGGCTTGAGACTGTTCATCTTCCTCATGAAGCAAGTCTTCAAGTTCATCAAACAGGACTTCCACTTCATCTCTGATGTGAGATTCACACGAGACTTTTGGCCTGTACTCTATTCCTACTTTGATTTCCATGATTTACTTTAAAACTGATAGCAGACTGGTGAAACCTAAGGTTAATTTATAGGCAAAACCGTCTAAGGATTAAAGTCTAATGTTCAACAGTTAGAGTACCCATACAACTACCAAAAAAGTAATTAATGGTCGTGTCCTCCTTTAAACCTATAGGTTTATGCAAAAAGATGTGAAAGTCCAATGGAACAGATATTTATCTCTCAAACTTAGCAAATTACCACATTAATGTCATACAGGGTCTAAAAGTATGAGACTGGCACAAAATACAGACATGTAAAGTCAAATCAACACATGTTGTCACATAACAGACATAGACCAAGTAGACAGTAACTTCTCTTGACAGCAGGTTTGAAGTTGCTGTCATGAGCTTCAATAAAAATTTGAAAATGCAGAAAAACTTGGTAAATTAACATACCAGATTCAGCATTCCCAATTCACTTACCAACCTGTTGAAGGTTGCTTCATCCAATGGCTTAGTGAAGATGTCAGCAAGTTGCTTGTCAGTTGGGACATAGATCAGCTTCACAGTTCCTTGTTCAACATGCTCTCTGATAAAGTGATGTCTTATATCAATATGCTTTGTCCTAGAGTGTTGAACTGGATTGTCTGAAATGGCTATGGCACTAGTGTTGTCACAATAAATAGGAATGTCTCTTAGCACTAGACCATAATCCAGAAGTTGATTCTTCATCCATAGAATTTGTGCACAGCAACTGCCTACAACAATATATTCAGCTTCTGCAGTTGAGGTAGAAACTGAATGCTGCTTCTTGCTAAACCATGAGACCAATCTTCCACCAAGAAATTGACAGCTACCAGTAGTACTCTTTCTGTCAATCTTGCATCTAGCATAGTCTGAGTCTGAGTAACCAATTAGATCAAATCCAGTATTCTTAGGATACCAAAGGCCTAGGTTAGGAGTGCCTTTTAAGTATCTAAAGATTCTCTTGATGGCTACTAAGTGTGACTCCTTTGGATCACTTTGAAACCTTGCACAGAGACATGTAGCAAACATGATGTCAGGTCTGCTGGCAGTTAGATATAGGAGAGATCCTACCATGCCTCTATAGGTGCTTGAGTCAACTTTCTTTCCTTTAGGGTCAAGATCCAGACTAGTTGATGTGGACATTGATGTCTTTGCAGGTGATGAATCTTCCAAGTTGAACTTTTTGAGAAGTTCCTTGATGTATTTAGCTTGACAAATGAAGATTCCATCAGGTTGTTGAAGAATTTGTAATCCTAGAAAGAATGACAATTCTCCCATCATACTCATCTCATATTTGCTACTCATGAGAGAGGAAAACTTCTCACACAGCTTCTCATTTGTAGAACCAAAAATGATGTCATCCACATAGATTTGTACCAGAATGATGTCCTTGCCATGGTGTTTTTAGAAAAGTGTCTTGTCCACAACTCCTCTAGTAAACTGATTTTCCAAAAGAAAAGTGGAAAGTGTGTCATACCAAGCCCTGGGTGCTTGCTTTAGTCCATACAAAGCCTTGAAGAGTTTGTACACAAAATCATACATTTCAGCATCCTCAAACCCTGGTGGCTGTTCAACATACACTTCTTCTTCCAACTCTCCATTTAGGAAGGCACTTTTGACATCCATCTGAAATACTTTGAAGTTGCAGTGTGCAGCATAGGCTAGAAAGATTCTTATAGCTTCAAGTCTTGCAACAGGTGCAAATGTCTCATCATAGTCTATTCCTTCCTGTTGACAGTAACCTTTAGCTACTAGCCTTGCTTTGTTTCTTGTCACTGATCCATTTTTATCAAGCTTGTTTCTGAAAACCCATTTGGTCTCAATGACTGACTTTCCCTTAGGTCTTGGAACCAACTTCCATACATTGTTTCTTTCAAACTGATTTAGCTCTTCTTGCATGGCTATCACCCAGTCAGAATCCAACAATGCTTCATCAGTTGTCTTGGGTTCCATTTGAGACAGGAAGCATGAAAACATGCTGTCAGCAGAGACTTTGTTCCTTGTCCTCACTCCAGAAGTAGGGTCACCAATGATAAGGTCATTTGTGTGATCCTTGTTCCACTTGGTGATTCTGGGCAAGCTACTTGATTGTACAGGAACAGTTGCTTCAGTTTGTTGAGTTGAATGCTCACCAATTCCATTGTCTTCACCATGTTCTTCATTGTCTCCAGAATTGTCACTATTATGAATGTTAGAAGTTATGGTCTGTGACTGAGCTGGAGTTTGGTTGACAGTAATGGTATTGACAGTATCTTTGTCAACTTCAACAATTTGAGTGAAGTTAGGTTCTTCATCAACAATTTCCTCAGCTTCCAAGTATCCTTGATTCTCAAAACTGAATGTCTGCATCTTTCCTTCTTCATGCAGTCCTGGAAACTTGGTTTCATCAAATGTGACATTAACACTCTCTTCAATAATCCTGTGTTCCATAACATAAACTCTGTAGGCAGTCCTTTTTGTGTTGTAACCCATGAATAGTCCTTCAAATGCCTTGGTGTCAAATTTTCCTTTCTTCTCATGGTTGTCCTTCATCATAAAGCATTTACTCCCAAACACATGAAAGTATTTGACAGTAGGTTTCTTTCCAGTTAGCAGACAGTACGGTGTACTTGCATGAGTTTTGTTGATCATGGTTCTGTTTTGAGTATAACAAGCTGTGTTGATAGCTTCAGCCCAGAAATATGTTGGTAGTTTGGCATCATGCAACATAGTTCTAGCTGCTTCAATGAGAGTCATGTTCTTTCTTTCTACAACTCCATTCTGCTGTGGAGTCCTTGCAGCAGAGAATTGTTGTACAATTCCTTCATCTTTACAGAAATTTCCAAGTGTAGCATTTCTGAATTCTGTACCATTGTCACTCCTCAAGATTTGGACTTTTGAGTTTGGAGTTCTATCAAGAACTCTGACTTGATCAATAATCACTTGAGCAACTTCATCTTTGGATTCAAGAAATTTCACCCAAGTGTACCTTGAGTAATCATCCACCATTACTAAGGCATATCTCTTTTTGGCCATAGATGGTACATTGACTGGTCTAAAAAGATCCATGTGGATCAACTTGAGTGCTTCTATGTTGGTGTTCATTTGCTTGGACTTGTGCACAACTCTCCTTAGTTTGCCCATTTGACAATCTTCACACAGTCCTTCTTGACAGAATTCCTGTTGGGGCAAACCTCTCACTAACTCCTTCTTCATCAAAATATTCATTGTCTTGAAGTTGAGATGTGAGAGCTTCCTGTGCCAAAGCATATTGTCACCAACAGTTGCTTTACTGTAGAAACAGTAAACTTTATCCTTCTTTGTTGAGTTTAAGTCAGCAACAAACAAGCTTCCTTTTCTAACCCCTTTTAGAGAGAGGCTCACATCCTTCTTGTGATAGATGTTACACAGCATCATATCAAAATCAACCTTGAATCCCCTGTCACTGAATTGGCTGACACTGAGTAGATTGTGCTTCAATCCATCCACAAGAGCAATGTCTTCAATGACAACATTTCCAATTTCCAGACAGCCATATCCCACTGTGTAACCCTTGCTGTTGTCTCCAAAGGTTATGATTGGGCCAGCTTTCTCTACATAGTGTGATAGCAGGGCTTTATCACATGTCATGTGTCTTGAGCAACCACTGTCAATAATCCACATGACTTGACCTTTCTTCTTGCCCTGCAAAACAGAATGTGTTTAAGTTGCATATGGTACCCAATCCTTGTTGGGTCCTGCAGTTTCAGTGTCTCCTGAGTTTCTTCCAGTCATAAAATCACAAGCATCATCAATGATCTCCTGTTTGACTTCTCTTTTCACCCACTTAGGTTTAGAATTGGACTTGATCCTTTTCTTAGTGGATGAAGCCTTTTTGCTGTTGCTAGCAGGCTCAGAAGTCTCAACAGTGTGCATGTATGAGCATTTTTCAGCAGTAAGAATAGGTAAGTTAAAGCATGTACTCATGGCAGTGATCTTGCATGGCATACATTCAATGTTATTACAGACACTCATAGTTATATGCATAAGGGGGGTTCTGTGTAAGTTACCATTGAGTTCAGTAGCATTGATCTTATCCTCAATTGGTTTATTACAAACATGTGTTAAATGATATGAAGATCCACAGTTATTGCATAGTTTCCTAGAAGCACCTCCAACATTAGTGTAACCATTTCCTTTATTGACACCTACCTTACCATTCCTATTCTTAGACTTGGGAGTTACTGGATTGACAGTGTGTTCAGAAGTTGCTGTCGAACTCTCCTTGACAGTACCTTTTATTCCAACTGTCTTGACAGAAGGTTTGGAAGTTGCTGTCTTGGAAACATTCTTGACAGCATCTTTGGAAGATACTGTCTTGCCAACTGTGACGGCATCTTTTGAACTTACTGTCTGATTGCTTGGTAAGTTTACTGTCTTGGGGATAGTGACAGTATCCTTTCCATCCTTAGATGTGCTGTCAACACCTTCATCCTCATCAAGAATTTCTTGTTTGATGAGCATGGCTTCTTCATCAAACTCAATTTCTGCAGCTTTGAAAACAGGAATTTTAACCTTCTTGAGAATGGTGGGTTTGACAGCAGCATTTCCAGAACAATCTTGAATCACAGTTTCCTTTCCAGGTCTTCTACCATATGAAAAACCTATGCCAACAGTTTGATTTTCTGTATGCTTATCATTGTAATCCTGAACTATCTTAGATGAGTTTTTATAAGCCTTAATCTTG
Source organism: Heracleum sosnowskyi (assembly GCA_030848705.1). Classification (NCBI taxonomy): domain Eukaryota; kingdom Viridiplantae; phylum Streptophyta; class Magnoliopsida; order Apiales; family Apiaceae; genus Heracleum; species Heracleum sosnowskyi. Next base: position 61,788,250 of record CM061235.1, read on the forward strand.
AATTCATTTTCAGCAATCTCATTCCTCAGAAATTCCTCAACTTCTTTAGCACATTTTAATTCATTTTTAAATCTAGCATTCTCCTGAGCTAAAGAGTCTAGTGAACTGGTTTTGAGAACAAGAGACTCATTTTCAGACTTTAGTGTTTCATTTAGCTTACTTACCCTAGTGATTTCCTCATTAGCAGCAGATAAGCTAGTATAGACATTGAACATTTCAGCACTAAAGTCTTTAATGGTTTTCTTATACTCATCAATGGACATATCAAGTAAGACAAGTGAAGGTACCTGACTTGAAGATGTTGATGTTACTTCATCAGTGCTAGCCATGAGAGCTAGGTTGACATATTCTTCTTCATCTTCATCATCAGACTCATCCCAACACTTTCCTTCAGCCATATAGGCTATACCTTGATTCTTCTTAGAGTATCCACCAGTTCCTTTCTCAAACCTCTGAACCTGTTTGGGTCTTTTGCATTCAGTAGCAAAATGACCAGGTTCACCGCAGTTGTAACACTTGAACTTTGACCTATCCATAAATCTGGTCTTGTATCCTCCCTTGGTTGAACTTCCCACAGCAGCCTTTGATGAGCTTCCTTTGTTGAACTTGGATGTTTGGCCTTGGGGCCTGAATGACCTATCCTTCTTGAACCTAAAGTTCTTGAACTTTTTGACCATGTAAGCCATAGTAGGATTATCCATGCTTTCCAGTTCCTCCATTGTGTAGAAGTCTTCATCTTCCACATCCTTGAGCTGTAGTACTACTTTCTCATCATCTTCAACAACCTCTTCTATCTTCAGGGATTGTGCAGGGGTTGATTGTGTGATTTGTAGTACTTCACTTGGTTGTGTGATCCTTGGCACTTGTGCTACTAGGGCACTTGACATATTGGCCATCTTGTTCCTTGTTCCACTCTGTATGGCTCTCTTTTGAAAGAGTTCAAGTTCATAGGATTTCAGAATGCCAAAAAGTGTCTCAAAGGTTATATTGTTGAGATCTCTTCCTTCTCGTATGGCTGTTGTCTTGTGTTCAAGGTGATCAGGTAGTGTAAGCAGGAACTTGACATTTAATTCTTTTCTGTCATAGTACTTGCCATGTATCTGTAGTTCAGTTAAGAGCTTACTGAACCTTTCAAACATGGAAGTTAAGTCTTCACCAGGCTTGGCCATGAATGCCTCATATTGTGATATCAGTATTTGCCTTTGGTTGCCCTTAACTTCTTCACTTCCTTCACATAGTAAAGCTAACCTGATCCATATCTCCTTGGCAGATGTGCATCTTATCACACTTCCACACATGGCTTTATCCAACGTGAGAGAATCGAGAAAGATGAGTTGCAAGTGATCATCTAGCACCATTTTCTCCTTCTCAGGTTCCAAAAATTCAGAGGGATCTTTGGGAATCCAATGTGCAGGAATGACTTCACCATTTACTGTTGTGGCTTCAATTTCCTTCCTTGGAATGAAAGGACCATTCTCGATAATACCTGGGTATATTGGATTCGCAACTTTGATAAACAACAAGATCTTTCTTTTCCAAATGTTGTAGTTCTGTTTATCAAAAGCTGGGATCTTGATACTGTTTGATTTCTGCATTGTCGTCGTGATCTCAGATATGTATGTTAATTTGTTCGCTCTGATACCAGTTGTTGGTCCTCGTGTATTGCAGAAGGGGGGGGGGGGATGAATGCAATACTGATACAATTCAATCTCAATTTCAACAACCAAAACTAAGATTTAATGTTATCAATAATATGTATGCATTCACAAACAGTATAATCTGAAGACATGATTCACAAAATAAATGTTTTTATTTATTTTGCAAAGTGTTGCTACAACCTCAAGAGAGAATTCTTGAGCTTCGGTTTTCTTCAAGACACTTACTTGTCTTCGTTACTTACCTAGAATGAATTGATAGTCTAAGTATAAAACTAATCATATCACTGTCAACACGGGTCTGTGAAGCTGCTGTCATTATCAAGTGGCAGCTTCTTACAAATTGCCTACCCATGTGACATTCCTAAATTGCTAACATGTCAGATATACATTACAAAGAAAGCAACCTAGATTCATTCTATTTCCAGCTAAAACAATTCAGCAAATAGAGACTTGACCTTGCTTTTGAATTGATTCGCTTTTGTTTTGTAGTGCTTGAAGCTTCTGTCGTAGTCTTGCAGACTTGGTGCAGCTTAGGGATACTGCAACACGCCTGTTTCTTGAACTTTGAAACTATCACGGGATTTGACTGAGAAGATACCTAGAATAGGGATCTTTCTTGAGACAGTTACTTTTGCCGCAACGCTTGCTGTCACAGGAATGTGCTTTTGGTGACAGTATGAGTTCCCCGCATAGAGTGCTGTCGAGGTTTCCAAACTTGCTGTCGAGGGCTAAAGTTGTTGTCGCGTAGTCTTCCGCCAATGTTGCTGTCAGAGTGAATATGCTGTCGTGACTTGCAACATTCTGTCTTCTTGTAATCTTACTGTCAATGCTTATGACAGTAACCTTTATTCATGTTGTCATCTAATATGCATTCTTTGAGGCTTGAACACAGAAAGTGAACTTCTTCCAAATTACACAATTAAAATAACATTGCATACTGATTACAAGAGCATACTTTGGCTGTGATAGTATGTTCTACTTAATTAAAAAATTAAGTACATAAAAAGTTAAGTTGTTTCAATGCTATCACCCATAAATCCCAACAAATTGTTTATCAAATTCCCATGTTAGTGTATTATATATATAATAGATGTAGTAAAAATTTATAAAGATAATTGAATACATGATTATATACAAAGATATGATTACTCAAAAGAAAAGAGTTATATAAATGTATTAAACCAACATTTTATTTTACTTAAAAGTTAAAATAAAATAAGTTTTGATAACAAGAGAATATGTGGCTTATCTAGTAAAAACAATTATTGTGAACTCGATGAGTAATGTAGCACAATGGTTGCATGGTGTTGCAAGTTCGATTCTCAATAAGTTATTTATTTTTAAACCTAATATTATAATTATTTTTTAAAATTTTTTACCTATTTTAACATGCCTACTTATTTTTCTTAAAAAATGCAATTACTAAAAATATTAAAATATAAATAATCAAATACCTATTTATAACCAATTACCTTTTCAGCTAAAACACATTATATATTTTTTCTAATAAAGTCCCTCATTTTCTAAATATATCACGGAAAATTGCCTTTTTCAATTGCCTTTTTCTATTTTTCTCACTAAAATCAATTCTTTTTCTAAAAATATCACGGACAAACTCTTTACTTATTTATTTTAAAACGTATTTAAATAATTTAAATTATCAAATTTTAAAACCTCATTTTCCAAAAATATAACGGACATTTACCTTTTTAAACTAAATATATGTTACATTTTTTATTTTTCCATACTAAAACCCCTCTTTTCCAAAAATATAACGAGCAAACTCTTACTTATTTATTTTAAAATCTGTTTTTAATTAATTAAAAGTGTTTAGCTATTTTTACATGCCTACTTATTTTTTTTAAAAATACAATTAAAAAATAATAATAAAATAATAATAATTAACAATCCGTGCATCGCACGGGTTTTAAGCTAGTATATCTATACTATATTATTAAAGCCGAAACATTGAAAGTTTTGGTTTTCGGTTTTCGGTTAATTTTTGTTTTTCGGTACTTTTTATAATTAATAAATTAATAATATAATCAAAATTCGGGAAAGTTTTATTCTCTATTAATATTTCACTATATTTTACTACATAAAAATCAAATAATATTGAAATCTAATCAAAAAATGGAAATGTGGGATCTAATTTGTTTAAATTTAGGATACACTACTAAAAATATACTTCTTTCTTTTTAGGATAACGAAAGCTACTACAAATCAAATCTTTTATGGAATTGTATTATTGTCAAGTTACCAAAATAGTAACTAGATGATTGGTTTTTATAATTAAAATATTTTTTCTAACAAAATCTACTACTTTTCCAAAAATATCATTACAATTATCTTTAAATTAAAACACATTACCTTTTATATTTGTTATTACTAAAATCTATGTTTTCCAAAAATATGAGGTGCAATCCTTAATTATTTATTTTAAAACCTATTTTAATACTCTATTTAATAAATAATAAAATAATATAAAAATATTAACTAGCTGATTGCCTTTTATAATTAAAACATTTTTTTTTCTAACAAAATCTATTTCTTTTCCAAAAATATCACGGCCAATTACCTTTAAATTAAAATATATTACCTTTTATATTTGTTATCACTAAAATCTCTTTTTTCCAAAAATATTAAGGGCAACCCTTACTTATATATTTTAAAACTTATTTTAATAATTTTAATTATTAAAAAAAACTTACCTATTTTAACAAGTAAACATATTTTTTTAACAAATACAATTAATATAATTAAAACACATCTAAAAATATTATAGGTATTTACTTTTTTTAATTAAAACATGTTAGCTTTCCTATTAGTCCTTATTAAAAAAACTTACTTATTTTAACATGTCAACGATTTTTTTTAATAAATACAATTAATATAATTAAAACACTTCTAAAAATATCATGGGCAATTACTTTTTTTAATTAAAACATGTTAGATTTTCTATTTGTCCTTATTATTATTATTATTTTATTATAAAATAATATATTAATAATACCTCATTTATCTTCATCAGCCCCATCTGTATTTTTTAATATATTTTTTACGTTCCAATTAATATTTAAGTTTCTCATTTTATAATTTATCATATTAATTTTTAATTTTATTTTAATATTTTTTGTTCACATTAAATTTTTTAGTTTATTAATTTTTAAGGCCCGTGTCTTGCACGGGTTATAGGCTAGTTAACTCCTTATATATAATAAGCATAAGGGAGATCTTATCCAAAACTTTGGTCGGTCACTGTACTACCAAAAGTATACGATCCGTTGGATTATAAAACTATAAATATTCAAATCGATGAGGACCGTCAGATATAATATTAAAAATTGTATTTGATTAATAATAGGATAATATTTAAATACTAAAAGGTGTATTTTGATAATTTAAACCTATTATAAATGGGTTTTCTATATTGAATAGAAATATTTATGTAAAAATTCGTAATTATCTTTTCTCTTTATTTTATGGATAGTTCCAGTTAAATAATAATTATTAAACCATCATTAAATCAAAGATAATTTTGTAAGTTTCGCGTGGGCTGTAAAATCGTTAAAATCTATTGTCTAAAACTCAAGATATAGAGCCCAAGAGCCCAAACAATAAAGTTCTTATCTAAATTTTAATAAATATTTTTTTATTATTGTAGCACCAATTTAAGTTTTTTCCCTAATTCTTTTAAATTTATAAATTCTTTGTTTATTTCAATAAAATATTAAAATCAATTTAAGAAAAAATTAAAATCGATCTAGTCCGTGTACGATCAGTATACGACCAAATCTATACTATTATATTAAAGACGAAACATTGAAAGTTTTGTAGTCTGGTCATGAAAGTTTTTGTAGTCTGGTCACTCAATTCATAGCCGTTAGATATTTTTGATCAAATTGATGAGAACCGTTAGATAAAATATTAAAATTATTATATAGAATATCTTTTCTATTTTTCCTAACTAAAACATCTCATTTTCCAAAAATATTGCAAACAATTTCATTTACTAAAATAACATAATAAAGTTATAATTGCTAATAACTAACTCATTACCTTTTTAGCCAAATTGTATATTCTTTTTTATATTTTCCAACTAAAATTTCTACTTTTCTATTTTTCCTAACTAAAACCTCTCATTTTCCAAAAATATCACGAATAGATCTATTTAATAAAATAAAATAATAATATTATAATTATTAATGACTAACCGATTAGCTTTTTTTTCCAAAACGTATATTCATTTTTATATTTCATAACTAATATTTCTCAAAACTAAAACCTCAAAAATATCACGGACTATTCCATTTATTAGCATAAAATACTAATATTATAAATCTATCTATCTATCTATACTACTCCCTCCGTCCCACTTTTATTGTCCACAATCAAAAATCCATATTTTATTCAATTATACTAAAATAAAAAATAGTTACCAAACAATTGAATTGTTTTTCACAAAAGTTAACATAATTAACACGTAATTTACCATATTAACTAAATGTGGACTATTATTCTGGGACAAGCGAAAAAGGAAATACTGGACAATAAAAACGGGACGGAGGGAGTATATTATTAAAGACGAAACATTGAAAGTTTTGGTACATGTTTTTTTGGTACGGTACTTGCCTTATTTAATTGTTTATTTAATTATTATAAAAATTAATATAATCACTTACCCTTTCAGTTAAAATGCATTACCATTTTTTTTCAAAAAAATCACGAGCAATTTCCTTTTCAAGCTAAAACATGTTACTTTTTCTATTTACTTTACTAAAATCCACCATTTCCCAAATATATCACGAGCAAACCCTTACTTATTTATTTTAAAACATATTTTAATACTTTTAATTGGTAATTACATTTCCCCTCTTTTTCTAGAAAAATCATGGGCAATTACCTTTTTCAGCTAAAACATTTTATATTTTCTATTTTCCTTACTAAAATCTCTACTTTTCCAATTATATCACGCACAAACCCTTGCTTATTTACTTTAAAATCTATTTTAATAATTTTAATTGACAATTATTTTTTTCAACTAAAACATGTCACCTTTTGTATTTTTCTTAATAAAACCCCTCTTTTTTTCAAAAATATCACGGACAAATCGTTACTTTTATATTTTAAAATTCAACGAAAACATGTTATTTTCTATTTTTCTTACTAAAACCCCTCTTTTTTCAAAATATCACGGGCAAACCGTTACAATTAATAAAATATAAATAATAAAATTAACAATTATTAAAAACAATTCGTGCATCGCACGGGTTTTAAGCTATATTATTAAGCTATAAAGTTTGGTAGTCGGATGGACGGACGGTCTGTACTTAGTGACTTTATTTAATTGCCCTTACTTATTTTTTTAAAAAACTATCACTAAATAATAACATTATTTATAACCAATTATCTTTTCAGCTAAAATACATTACCTTTACTCTTTCTATTTTTTCTTACTAAAACCCCTCATTTTCCAAAAATATCACGGGCAAACCCTTACTTATTTATTTTAAAAATCTATTTTATTATTTTAATAATTAAAAGTATTAAAATCTATTTTAATACTTTTAATTAAGAGCACTTTTTCAGCTGAAACATGTTACTTTTTCAATTTTTTGATTTTCTAAAGAAATTATTATTAAATAATAACATTTTTATAACCAACTACCTTTTCAGCTAAAATACATTACTTTTTCTATTTTTTTCAAACAAAATCCTTTATTTTTCTAAAAAAAATCACCGGCAATTATCATTTTCAACTAAAACATGTTACTCTTTCTATTTTTCCTTACTAAAAACCCTCATTTTCCAAAATTATCCCGGGCAAATCCTTACTTATTTATTTTGAAACCTATTTAAATACTTTTAATTACGGGCACTTACCTTTTCAGATAAAACATGTTACTTTTTCTATTTTTCCTTACTAAAACCCCTACTTTTCCAAAAATATAACGGATAAACAGTTATTAATTTATTTTAAAATTTATTTTAATACTTTTAATTATTTAAAAAAGTTTAACACGCCTACTTATTTTTTTAGCAAATGTAAATTAATAAAATATTAAAACATAAATAAAAAAAATAATGATTATTAATAACAATCTGTGCATCGCACGGGTTTTAAGCTAGTTAATAATTATAGTTAGATCTTAAATAGATCGATGAGAATTGTTAGATCTAATATTAAAAAGTGTATCTTTGTGTAAAACTTCGTAACCATCTTTTCTTTTCAGTTTATTTTATGGGTAGGTCAATCGGTCAAGTTAGATAATAATTATTAAACTATCATTAAATTAAAGATAATTTCGTTAGTTTCGAAAGTTCAAAGTTCCATCATCTTTAACATATTACAAAAAAGAGTACATTATATTTTAGCAATAAATATTTAAAAAAATTATAAATTAAAAAAATTATAAATATTAAGAAAAATTAATGATGTTATCATGGTAGTTTGGTCCTAAATACCGCCAAAACATTCTCAACCGTTAGATCCAATACTTTTAAAAATACATGATCAAGATTATATCATATAAAAAGAAGTTATTATCGAAAAATGATATAAGTTAAAAGATATTATATTAGGATTGGATTTTCTAAAAAGTCAAAACATAAAAATAGTTGTAATTAAATAAGGAAACTCATTTAATACCAAAATAATAATAATCGTTTAATGTTAAATAGATAGGTGAAAACCGTTAGATTTAACATTAAAAACTGTATTTGGTTAATAAATGGTATTCTAATAATCTAAACTACATATAAGTAGATTTCCTAAATCGAATAGAATTCTCAACATTAAATTTCGTCACTTTATTCTCTTTTTAGTTTTAGAATAGTTTTTAATTGAAAAAGAAATATTAAACCACAACTAAATTAAAGATTATTTTGTGAATTTCATGTGGACTATAAAATTGGCAAAATCTAATTTTTATAACTCAATATAAACAAATATTAAATTGAGCGTGTAAAATATAACAAATATCAAATTTTTAACTATAATTTTTTTGGCTAAATCTTTTTTAACAATAATTTAATCATGTAAACTAATAACTTTTAAATATTAAAATATTCATAAATAAAAATAATTATAAATATTAAAAAAACAATCGTGTGTTGCATGGGTAATAAAAATATAATTATAAACAAAATAATTATAAATAAAATTTAAGTAACCGTGCATCGCACGGGCTATAAGCTAGTATTATATAATAGACGAAACATTAAAAGTTTGGTTGGTCGGTATGGTACGTTATTGTTGGCGTGATGTTTTGATGATGAATACAAATGTTTCTTATGAATATTTCTTGCTTTATTATCTAATCTTGTTTTGCAGGAAATATTGATTACTGATTAAGGGGGAGAAAGTATTGATTCTCTATTTCATTTACTTTGTTTGGTTTGATAATGCTAAATGTTCATGTGACACCAAACCAAGATATTGGTTATCTCCTTGTCTACATTGCTAATATTTTTGCAGGAGAAGCATAAATTTAGGGGGAGTTTTTAGCTCCTGAATATTGGTGTGTAATCATCAAAAAGGGGGAGATTGAAACCCTATTGGTTTTGATGATGACACATAACAGTAAGCTGATTGCTTGTCATTGAATATATTAGCTTGTTATTTTGTTAACTTGTTTTGCTTGATGCTTTAATTTAGGGGGAGCTTTTAGCTCTATCACATATGGATATATTATCATCAAAAAGGGGAGATTGAAACTCTATGAATTTTGATGATCACATAGTGGCAAAGATGTTTGTATTTATAGATGTAAAGCAGCAAGCTATATGCTCTATCCTAACTTGTTGTTGCAGGGAAAGATGGCTTACTGATATGAAATATCAGTGCATATAAAATAGCATGCCATTATCATATGTACTAACTTGGTTTTGCAGGGCAAAATAGCTTACTGATATGAATGTCAGTTTATCTAAACAGCAAGCCATTAGTGCTGGACTGAGTCAGTTTGGCAAGCCAACTTCACATGTTCAATATACAAACAGCAAGCCAAGTTGTTCTGCTCAGAATCTGTCAAGATCGTGGATCATGGATCTATCTTAGGAAACTTGATTAAATATATTGTGAGGGCTCTTTTAAGACTTAATACGTACATAATATATTTAGAGCTCAAAATCTTTTATCAAATCCTTTTTAATAATCGCTTTCCAAAATTATAGGAGCTTGCCATGTTTAAAAGATTTTCTCTTACAAAACCTCCTATACATGTTTTTGATACACACAAACAGAAGGGTTTTGTTTTGTCTTCGATTTATCTTCTCCAAACCTCTGTCAAACGGTCACATGAACGTTGCTAAAATCTCTCCAACCAATTGAACGTTAGAATTGGATTCTAGACGTTGGTAATTGATTGGTTGATTTTTGAACGTTGTTTGTGAAGCTATTTAAACCTGTTCTTGTGTCTTTTTCGATTACCCATCCAAGCACAACAAGAACACACAACTCAGTTTTACTTTGCTATATTCAAACAAATTTTCTTGAGCTCTTTATATATCATATATGTACTATATCTTTGAGAGTTCATAGGTTTTGAGTTGTAATCACTTTATTGATTTGTATTACTCTATTTGTAATCAGTAGTTGCTGGATATATTGGCTAGGGAACAAGGGTTTGGTGAACGTTGTTAGAGAAGTATACTTGGGAAGTATAGCTTAGAGAGCAAGTTCTGAAATAGGTGTTCAGCAAGCCATTTGTCAGCAACCGGGAAGAAGGGTGGTATATTATTGTATCTTGTAATTGTTATTATCGTTGATCAATAATATATTCTCTTACCGGGTTGGTAAGGGACCAGGACGTAGACTATAGGATTAGGGGTCGAACCTGGCTAAAAGTTTATTGTGTTCTTTACTTTTATGCCTTACTTACCGTACTGCATTTATTTACAATCAGCGTGCCATTTGTGTCTGCATTGGTAACAGTCAGCATGCCATTTAAGTCTGCATAAATTGAACTCAGTAAGCCATTTCTGGTAAAACATTAAAATTGGTCATAGTTTGCCATATACACCTATTCACTCCCTCTAGGTGTGCATTTTCAATTGGTATCAGAGCTTTGGTGTACTAACAATTCTGTAACAGGAAAGTACAGATCCTATGGCACACTATGTAGGTGGAGAATCATTAGACATGCCACCACTTCTCATTGGGACTGAAAATTATGATTTTTGGAAACGGAGAATGAAGGTGCTTCTCAACAGAGATGATGCAATTGAATGGAGAATTGTTAAGAATGGTCCATTTACTTTTCTGGACAAAGACGGCAAGCCGAAAGATGTTGATGATCTTAACGAGGAAGAATTGATTAAAATGGGCAATAATGCAAGAGCCAGGTACACATTAATATGTGGTCTTTCAATTTCAGATTATGACAAGGTGTCTTGGTGCATCACAGCAAAGGAGGTATGGGACAAGTTAAAAATGTTGTATAAAGATACAACAAAATCGAAGGAAGTTTGTTTCAATTCCAAACAACCTACCATTTTGAAATTTGAAAAGAAAGGAAGAGATCACTTGACATGCAATGATGATGTATCAACTTCTGGTGTGAAATTGAATGAAGACACAAATCATTCAGCTTTTGTTGGGCTTGATGATGAAGTCTTTCAAGAGAAAACAGAAGAATTTTTACTCGAAACTGATATTTTTGATTCAGAATCAGATACAAGTGAGGTAAACTCTTTTTATTCCAGGAAAACATCTGAAAATATTATTATGGAATCACTAACAATGCAGGAATCAAAAAGTGTGACCATAGAAGAACATATGGCACTAAAGGCTGAACTCAGCAAGCTATCCGAGAAGAATTCCTATCTATTTAATATGATTAAAGATTCGCTGCCAAAAATTGAAGAATGGGATACAACCTCATCAAGTAAGGCTACAGAGATCAAGGAACTAAATGCTAAAAATAGTCAATTGGAGGCTATTATCAAAGCACTTGAAAAGATGAACAAGACCTTAACTGAAGAGATCAATGATCTGAGATCAGATAACAAATCTATAGTGGAAGCATTAGATTCATACAAACTGAAGGAATCAAATCGAGCAGAATCTTCCAAAACATCTGAAATGGTATCTCAGCAAGCTGAAACCGTTAGTCAGCAAGCTGAAATGATCATTACCTTGGAAAAAGAAGTCGAAGATCTCAAGAAGGGTATGGGATCATTTATCCAAGGAGAAGAAGGCCTAAAGGCAATGATGAAGGACACTAATGCTCCATTGGTAAGAGAAGGAGTGGGTATGAACTTCAATAAGAAAGACAAGGCTATCAAATATGAAGGAAGATATGGTATACCCTACAACTATGCCATGCCTTGGAAGACGTGCAACAAATGTGGAGGAAAATGACATCTTGAAAGACACTGTACCTCTCAAGTCAATCAGAAAAACAAAGAATCTCCTCAGAATAAGACTTATCGACAGAAGTCAGCTTACCAACAGGGCTCTGGCAGACAACAAACAGCTTACCATCCGTCTGACAGAAAACAACAGAGAAGGAATCAAGCTCCAAAAGTGATCCAGAAGTGGATTAAGAAATCTGATCTACATGTTCTTTATGATCTATCTACTGACCATGGTGGATCCTACCAAATTTGGGTACCCAAGTAGTAAGTATGCTATTTGTTCGCGTACATTTATTTAAATATGATTATATTATTATTTTGGTACTAGCAAGATTCCTCTAGTATATAGATGGGACATATATACGTATATATAGTTTTGTGCAGGAATTGAAAAAGGAGAATACTATTTCGGTTGTTTGATTGGCGATAAAGGTGTAAACCACATTCATGATTATTTGGAATGTGTACTCTTCAATCAGCAAGCTATCTTACATTTCAGTAGAACAATTGGTATGGCAGAAAACCAGAAAACATGTATTCAGCATGCTGGTTTGATTTATCAAACTTTATCATTATAACTAGCCTACTGTTTGTTAAATGTTTACTGCATGTTTTATGCTTATTTTGTTAATACCTTTTCTGATGATGTCATAGGGGGAGAAGAACATGAATACATGTGATAAAAAGGGTTATAATGTTACATGTTTGCATTTATAAACTAATGTTTATGCAGGGATGAGTCACGTTTGTATCTTATTGCATATGATGAATTATGCTAACCTGATTCTATGTTGAGATATTATATTAATCAGGGGATCATTGCTTTATGGGAACAACATAGTCTCTCCGATGTATTCAAGTATGTCATCATCAAAAAGGGGGAGATTGTTGGCGTGATGTTTTGATGATGAATACAAATGTTTCTTATGAATATTTCTTGCTTTATTATCTAATCTTGTTTTGCAGGAAGTATTGATTACTGATTAAGGGGGAGAAAGTATTGATTCTCTATTTCATTTACTTTGTTTGGTTTGATAATGCTAAATGTTCATGTGACACCAAACCAAGATATTGGTTATCTCCTTGTCTACATTGCTAATATTTTTGCAGGAGAAGCATAAATTTAGGGGGAGTTTTTAGCTCCTGAATATTGGTGTGTAATCATCAAAAAGGGGGAGATTGAAACCCTATTGGTTTTGATGATGACACATAACAGTAAGCTGAATGATTTGTGTCTTCATTCAATTTCACACCAGAAGTTGATACATCATCATTGCATGTCAAGTGATCTCTTCCTTTCTTTTCAAATTTCAAAATGGTAGGCTGTTTGGAATTGAAACAAACTTCCTTCGATTTTGTTGTATCTTTATACAACATTTTTAACTTGCCAATCAGCAAGCTATCTTACATTTCAGTAGAACAGTTGGTATGGCAGAAAACCAAAATACATGTATTCAGCATGCTGGTTTGATTTATCAAACTTTATCATTATAACTAGCCTACTGTTTGTTAAATGTTTACTACATGTTTTATGCTTATTTTGTTAATCCCTTTTCTGATGATGTCATAGGGGGAGAAGAACATGAATACATGTGATAAAAAGGGTTATAATGTTACATGTTTGCATTTATAAAATAATGTTTATGCAGGGATGAGTCACGTTTGTATCTTATTGCATATGATGAATTATGCTAACCTGATTCTATGTTGAGATATTATATTAATCAGGGGATCATTGCTTTATGGGAACAACATAGTCTCTCCGATGTATTCAAGTATGTCATCATCAAAAAGGGGAGATTGTTGGCGTGATGTTTTGATGATGAATACAAATGTTTCTTATGAATATTTCTTGCTTTATTATCTAATATTGTTTTGCAGGAAGTATTGATTACTGATTAAGGGGGAGAAAGTATTGATTCTCTATTTCATTTACTTTGTTTGGTTTGATAATGCTAAATGTTCATGTGACACCAAACCAAGATATTGGTTATCTCCTTGTCTACATTGCTAATATTTTTGCAGGAGAAGCATAAATTTAGGGGGAGTTTTTAGCTCCTGAATATTGGTGTGTAATCATCAAAAAGGGGGAGATTGAAACCCTATTGGTTTTGATGATGACACATAACAGTAAGCTGATTGCTTGTCATTGAATATATTAGCTTGTTATTTTGTTAACTTGTTTTGCTTGATGCTTTAATTTAGGGGGAGCTTTTAGCTCTATCACATATGGATATATTATCATCAAAAAGGGGGAGATTGAAACTCTATGAATTTTGATGATCACATAGTGGCAAAGATGTTTGTATTTATTGATGTAAAGTAGCAAGCTATATGCTCTATCCTAACTTGTTGTTGCAGGGAAAGATGGCTTACTGATATGAAATATCAGTGCATATAAAATAGCATGCCATTATCATATGTACTAACTTGGTTTTGCAGGGCAAAATAGCTTACTGATATGAATGTCAGTTTATCTAAACAGCAAGCCATTAGTGCTGGACTGAGTCAGTTTTGCAAGCCAACTTCACATGTTCAATATACAAATAGCAAGCCAAGTTGTTCTGCTCAGAATCTGTCAAGATCGTGGATCATGGATCTATCTTAGGAAACTTGATTAAATATATTGTGAGGGCACTTTTAAGACTTAATACGTACATAATATATTTAGAGCTCAAAATCTTTTATCAAATCCTTTTTAATAATCGCTTTCCAAAATTATAGGAGCTTGCCATGTTTAAAAGATTTTCTCTTACAAAACCTCCTATACATGTTTTTGATACACACAAACAGAAGGGTTTTGTTTTGTCTTCGATTTATCTTCTCCAAACCTCTGTCAAACGGTCACATGAACGTTTCTAAAATCTCTCCAACCAATTGAACGTTAGAATTGGATTCTAGACGTTGGTAATTGATTGGTTGATTTTTGAACGTTGTTTGTGAAGCTATTTAAACCTGTTCTTGTGTCTTTTTCGATTACCCATCCAAGCACAACAAGAACACACAACTCAGTTTTACTTTGCTATATTCAAACAAATTTTCTTGAGCTCTTTATATATCATATATGTACTATATCTTTGAGAGTTCATAGGTTTTGAGTTGTAATCACTTTATTGATTTGTATTACTCTATTTGTAATCAGTAGTTGCTGGATATATTGGCTAGGGAACAAGGGTTTGGTGAATGTTGTTAGAGAAGTATACTTGGGAAGTATAGCTTAGAGAGCAAGTTCTGAAACAGGTGTTCAGCAAGCCATTTGTCAGCAACCGGGAAGAAGGGTGGTATATTATTGTATCTTGTAATTGTTAATATCGTTGATCAATAATATATTCTCTTACCGGGTTGGTAAGGGACCAGGACGTAGACCATAGGATTAGGGGTCGAACCTGGCTAAAAGTTTATTGTGTTCTTTACTTTTATGCCTTACTTACCTTACTGCATTTATTTACAATTAGCGTGCCATTTGTGTCTGCATTGGTAACAGTCAGCATGCCATTTAAGTCTGCATAAATTGAACTCAGTAAGCCATTTCTGGTAAAACATTAAAATTGGTCATAGTTTGCCATATACACCTATTCACTCCCTCTAGGTGTGCATTTTCAATTGGTATCAGAGCTTTGGTGTACTAACAATTCTGTAACAGGAAAGTACAGATCCTATGGCACACTATGTAGGTGGAGAATCATTAGACATGCCACCACTTCTCATTGGGACTGAAAATTATGATTTTTGGAAATGGAGAATGAAGGTGCTTCTCAACAGAGATGATGCAATTGAATGGAGAATTGTTAAGAATGGTCCATTTACTTTTCTGGACAAAGACGGCAAGCCGAAAGATGTTGATGATCTTAACAAGGAAGAATTGATTAAAATGGGCAATAATGCAAGAGCCAGGTACACATTAATATGTGGTCTTTCAATTTCAGATTATGACAAGGTGTCTTGGTGCATCACAGCAAAGGAGGTATGGGACAAGTTAAAAATGTTGTATAAAGATACAACAAAATCGAAGGAAGTTTGTTTCAATTCCAAACAGCCTACCATTTTGAAATTTGAAAAGAAAGGAAGAGATCACTTGACATGCAATGATGATGTATCAACTTCTGGTGTGAAATTGAATGAAGGCACAAATCATTCAGCTTTTGTTGGGCTTGATGATGAAGTCTTTCAAGAGAAAATAGAAGAATTTTTACTCGAAACTGATATTTTTGATTCGGAATCAGATACAAGTGAGGTAAACTCTTTTTATTCCAGGAAAACATCTGAAAATATTATTATGGAATCACTAACAATGCAGGAATCAAAAAGTGTGACCATAGAAGAACATATGGCACTAAAGGCTGAACTCAGCAAGCTATCTGAGAAGAATTCCTATCTATCTAATATGATTAAAGATTTGCTGCCAAAAATTGAAGAATGGGATACAACCTCATCAAGTAAGGCTACAGAGATCAAGGAACTAAATGCTAAAAATAGTCAATTGGAGGCTATTATCAAAGCACTTGAAAAGATGAACAAGACCATAACTGAAGAGATCAATGATCTGAGATCAGATAACAAATCTATAGTGGAAGCATTAGATTCATACAAACTGAAGGAATCAAATCGAGCAGAATCTTCCAAAACATCTGAAATGGTATCTCAGCAAGCTGAAACCGTTAGTCAGGAAGCTGAAACCGTCAGTCAGCAAGCTGAAATGATCATTACCTTGGAAAAAGAAGTCAAGGATCTCAAGCAGGGTATGGGATCATTTATCCAAAAATATCACGGACATTTACCCTTTTAAACTAAATATATGTTATATTTTTTATTTTTTCTTACTAAAACCCTCATTTTCCAAAAATATAACGGGCAAACCCATACTTATTTATTTTAAAATTTGTTTTAATGTTTTTAATTAATTAAAAGTGTTTAGCTATTTTAACGTGCCTACTTATTTTTTGCACAATTACAATTAATAAAATAATAATAAAATAACAATTAACAATCTGTGCATCGCACGAGTTTTAAGCTAGTAATATATAAAAGCAGATTACAAAATAAAATGTAACCAAAGGTAATCCTTTGATTAGACGCTGTTTCATCGAAAATTACACAACAATCGTGATTAACGACATGTGATCACCATCATATATATGATAAAAAAACGTCATCATTTATGATAAAAAAAAATGTCATCATTTATGGCCCTTCTCAAAAAGATACAAAAAATCATTCGTATATGACACCAACTTTATAAATAAAATATGTATCAGAAGTATAAATTAATAACATCTTTAATAAATTTCAAATTAAAAAATTCAATAAAAGAAATAAATATATTATAAAGGATAAATTTTAAATCTTCAAATAAACTTTTAATTAATAAAACAATTGTCTAATATGAAAATAAGACTAGAATTAAAAGAATTCATTCAAAATTTATATGACATGTAAAATTGTTAAATTATGAAAATTACTACCGTTATAAGAAAACTGAAAAGTAAATACCACCATTGAATATAATAAATAGAAATAAAGAAAATTGCGTTTACATGACTTTGACACATATATCTATTATATTATTAATAGCCCAACATGGGGCATAAATTAGTGAGACATTTTATTCAATATAAATTGGTGAGACATTTTAATGCACTTGAAATGTCTAAATTACCCTTGTGTTTATTATTTTAAAAAAAAAATGTTGTTAAAGGGAATTGAACCCATATTTATGCAATAATTCACACATCTTCCTACCACTATGCCACTCAATCTTATGTGTTATCAATCACACACATCATATGTGTGTGTGTGTCAAGTGAGGAAAGGAAAATTTGGTATCTATTATTATATATCTATTTTATTATAGCTCAACAAGGGGAAATAATTCATGACACATTTCATTTCAATCTAAATTGGTGATACATCTTATTCAATTTGAAATATCTAAATTTTCCTTGTGTTTACTCTTTTTTTTTTATAAAAAAACTTGTTAAAATGTATTGAACTTAGGTCTATACACTAATTTGCACATCTTCCTACCACCACACTATTCAGTCATATGTGTTCTACATCACACACATTATATGTGTGTGTGTGTCGTGTGAGTAAAAGTATATTTCAGTATCTATTATTATATCTATCTATTTTATTATTATAATAGCACAAACAAATCTTTTAATTGGTGAGACAATTTAATCATGAGATATTTTGTTCGTTATTTGAAATGACTAAATTGCCCCTGTGTTTATTATTTACTTAAAAAATGTTATTCTAGAAATTGAACTTGGGTTTATCTATTAACTTAAAGATCTTTATATCATTAGACCACGGAATCACATATTTTTTTAACCTTACAAAAAATATAAGTGTGTCATTTGATAAAGAAACATTCTATTTAACTTCAAAATATATGAAAATAATTATGTAGCTAAATTTAACTTAGATTATAATCTTTAACTTGTACACTTTCATACCACTTGAGCTCAAAGGTACACATGTTGTGATTCATACACAAAATAGAATGAAAAAGCCATTTTGGTCACCCCAATTTAAGTAGAGATGTAAAGATATTCAAAAAGCGAAGATAATTCAACTAGAATTTTAAGACAAAAGGTGATGCATAGTATAAGAGGTAGAAAAGATAACCGTGAATATACAATACATAACCCGTGTATATAGGCTATTAAATTAAGATATTGCATATCAACGATAATCCTACTATACTTATCATATGGATTTAAACAGATTAGAGATTTCAACCGGTTTTCTACACGTAATTAAATTAAGAAATATTAAGTTTACGAAGACGAAATATAATCATAAAAATTATTGTACAAATATGAGGATAATCCAAAATATCACATTTAAACTTCGAATTACTAACAATTAGGGTTATAAAAAAACCAAAAATATAAAATACAAGTACTATACACGTATTTATAAAACAGTGAAATCACTATATAAAGGAAACTTAAAATTGTAACAAATAAATTTTAGAAATAATGAAAATTATGTCATGAATAACATTAATTTAAATATTTTTGCACAAGACTAGAAATGACCCGTGCACCCGTGCGAGGCACGAGTCATTTTCTAGCACAGTATAAAAATGTATCGTTGTTAAGGATATAAAATGGTGGAATGAACATATTTTACAATAAATTAAATGTATATGACCCTACTTATAGAGTGCATATATTTCAAAAGAATAGAATGTAATTGGAAGTATATATTCCTTAATGTACATAATTGGAAGACAATATAATAATAATTATGAATGAAATGATAGTGAGTTGGTTAAACAGTTACTACAACTATCTGTCGGATGTAATTGGTCATATATCACGTAGCCGCTGAATAATATTATTGTCTATGGACAACCCAATTTGCAGAACTAATCACCCGACCGAGTGAAGTTGCATAGCTGTTCGGCATCTCACCTTCGCAAGAAATCCGTATCATCATGTTTCAGTTCTCCATTCTCAAGCCTTTACTACCATAAAAAAATTAATATTTACGGATACGCAATCATGTTCACTTTCTTAATATTATATCAATTACTTTAAGATATCAGATGCGAATCTAAAAGAACAACCAAACGCACAACAACTATCGATAATGATAGGCACTCGATGCTCCTAAGAGTTGAACTATTTCCATGTACAAGCATCATCTACGAGGTCAAAGTTTGTCGCGAAGCACATTGTACAAGCATCAATATAGGTATTAAAAAAGAAAGCTGAACATAGCCAATGGTAGTATGATCCAGAATCCACTAATATGTACTCTGTAACATGTACCAATGCACATTAGCAGCATAACCACTATGCAAGGATGGAACTATATTAGCTGAAAAATAAAATGTTGTTACTTAGAAGTGGTTAAATAAAAAAAAAAGATTCGCCTTTGATTTAGTCAATTATGTTACCGTATCGTAGAGTTTAACTCTTTTACCTAATTACATGTAAATAGCAATTCAAAAATAGTGACTACAAATCTCGGAGAAGTCCGTTTCCACTTTTTATGAACAATGTACATAATCTCTGACGTGCAATAGCAACAAAGTTAAACACAAGAATGTTTTAACATAAATCTTGCACACACCAAACAACTTAAGTATCAAAATTATTCATTTCACAACTCAAAAAGAACTCAATCTTGAATAGTTTTTAACGTTAACCATCTAACTATAGGGCAGTTTCTGTACCCACACTAACGCGTCTATTATATGATCCATAAGCTATTAGAAACACGACAATACATAATAATTTTAGAAGTTATACTAGAGAACGACCCGTGCCTCGCACGGGTTTTCATGCTAGTTACATTTTATTTTTCGCACTTACTCCCTCCGTCCCCAGTGAATTGTATACACTGAAATTGGGCACGTAAACTAAGAAAAGATATAAAAAAGGATAAAATTAGATGAAAAGTGAGTAAAGTGGTGGGACCTATCAATATTTAATAATAGATTTGAGATAGTGGAGGAAGTAGTGGGTGTAATAGTGATTTATATTGTTATAGAATAGAGATAGTGGAGAAAGTAGTGGGTGTAATAGTGTTTCATATTATTAAAAGTTACTATTTTTGGAATGTATAGAAATGAATGGGACATCCCAAAATGGAAAGTGTATAGAAATGAATGGGACGGAGGGAGTACAACTTACTAGCAGCGTTCTAAAAGTCGACCGACGAATAGATTAATCGGTAATTAGATGGGCCTCGTCTCGATTAAGCGAAAATTGGGTCAAAAGTCGACCGAGACGGGATTAATCGGTCGAATCGGTCAAAAATCAGTCAAACTTAAAAAAAAAATATTTTTTTTAAAAAAAGTTATTTTTTAAAAAGAAAGTATTAATAAACATACATAACTATTAGAGCTTAATGCTCCTAAGTACATACTCATATAACTTAGGTGAGTACAACGTGTTTTCTCATATGAATGCACTGCACCCTGGGTATTTTTGTAATTGCAGGATTTGACCATGTAATTACAATTATACCATTAAAAATAGACTACGTACTCATGTAAGTCCCCTAAGTAGGGGTATTTTTCTCTAACTATTATATGGGTATGAGGTATTGATTTATTGACTAAATACTTTACTAAATCCATAATACACTGATTATTTTCTAAAAGTGAATTATTGTCTTCTTTCATACTAGGTATACATTAATGATATATTAATACGTGACTTATTTTTTGTAAATTTCGATACTTAAATATCAACATTGTACTAATGATATTATTTTTTTTGTAAATATTTTAACTAACTTGATGATACTAATATAAAATTATATATTATTATTTAATTAATTAAAATATATCCGATTATTGGTCCGATTATCCAGGTCTTGTGTTTTCTTGCAAAAAAAGAGAAAGAAATGTATCAAAATTGCGAGTTGTGACTATTTTGACTCAAAAATGCATTTCAACAATTCCTAGTGTGTTAATTTATGGTCTCTTTATTTTTGAAAAAATTGAGAGCCCGTTTAAAATTTTAGAACTTGTTGACTCTTTTTTTATGTCTATCGATCTGTCATTAAAATTCTTGAATTGACCAAATTGTGAACGAACCACAAAAATATAGATGCGGACACATAATAAGAGGAAGACGAAGAACGTACGTACATGCTGCGGACAAGGTACCTTACATTACAGGTGGGGATAGTAAACCAGTACATAAAACTAAGTGAAAACGAAGAAGATACTTGGTTCTAGGAAGAACATTATATATATATATACAAATCAATATACAAAACAGACACATAACAGTGATTGGGCAAAAAGCAAGCACACCCACACTCTCAAAGTGCTGAAATTTAAGGTAGTAGCAAAACTCAGAGGTCATCAGATGATCTACATCTCACATGTCATAAGGAGGACGAGGGCTCCTTGATCCAATCCCGCTTGTCTTCTCGTACGCATCCGATGTCGACCTCCTACGAAACCGAAATCCCCCTCCTCCTGAAAATTCACTGCAGTTTGTTTGTAATGCCAACTTTATATATTTACACACACTCCAAAAACAATTTACTTGTGTATGGCTAGACCCCACTAATAGCATATATAGAACACATGACCTAACAAATCCAGCAAATAACAAGTAGACACTCCGAAATAAAATCCATGTCGATGAATAAAATTTCAGATCCGAAAAATGTAGATGTAAATCTACTTTACCCACTTGACAAGGACACGCATTAGAATTTCTAATAACAATTTCCCTCAAAATATAATCCACACAGTCCTCATCATTATTGAGGGAGGTTACCCCATACATGCATCAAACAAAGAAATATACTAAACCCTAGTTACTCGGAAGGTCAGATCTGGTAATTTTTAACAATTAAAAGATAACATAATATACAAAGAAATTAAAGAGCAAGTATAATCTTACCGGAAAGAGGAGAAATCGGAGGTGTAGATCCTGCCGGAGATGCGGGTGGCGTTCCGGTCTGATCTCCTTGATTAGGACTACTCGGTGGCTTCATTATCATTATACTCCTCGTTATTTTCACTGCCTCTTCACTTGCATTTTCACCACCTGCTCTCACGTTCAAATCTGTTGATAACATTTACAAATCGATATCAATATAAATCACAAAAATAAAAATATAATCAAATTTTATTTGCTTTCATGCACGATGATTTTATCGCGTTGATCATATAATTATAATCAAAGAAACCGCAACACGCTAGCATACACATATATATCATCTGAAATGCTAAGGTAATCGTTTAAAAATGATAGATGGATCATGTTACTCTGTGTATAAACATGTTTTTGTGTGTGATATAATTTAAAATTAGCTGATAATTCAACTGCAAATCATCAACGGATATTTCATTTATAAGTTGTAGTCCACTGATCTTTGATTTATAAGTTAGCAACAAGGCCATACCCTTGCCGGAAGTATTAGGTCGGAATTGTTTCCGCAGCTTGCCAAGGCCAGTTTCCGGCCGAGGACCGGCGACGGTATCATCCCAGAGCTGGTCAAGTAGGCTCATGGCGGCGCAAGATAGTAAAGAAGTGCGTAGGTGCGCAGGTTAAGGGGGAGAGTGTTGGCTGAGGTGAGATACTCCATGAGGGAGACAGATATTTAAGGAGAAAGATGTTGGGGGGGGGGTTTAGAAAGTGGATGAAGATTATTGGGGAGCGAGATTTGATCTGAACCGTTGATTTGGATCTGAGAGGTGTGAGTTGACGTGGAGGGTGAATGATGATGACACGTAAGGGATAAGGTTTAAGTAAAGGGGGGTAAGTTATGGGTAAGATTGACACGTTGAGTTTAGAGATGGGTGAAGAGGATAATTCATGTGATGGCTAACTGTCAGTGGTGTGTGGAATTGTCTTAAATGCCCTCGAGTAAATATATGTGCCCATAATTCCGATGAGGATTGCAAGGAATTCAACTGATTTCTTCATCATATTATCCAACTGGAATTCAACAAGTCTGATAAGACCAATTTCAGTATTAATACAAAAATGTTAAGTCAAAATTAGATGGTTATGTTAAATTTTAGTTGTGAAAATTGACTTTTTTTATGAATTTTATAATAATAAATATTGGTGCAAGTTTGTGTTCGAGGTAAGGTTATTTCTGCCAAGTCCAGTAGGTGCTATTGCTAAATTGCTAATCCTAGTGCTAAACTGCTAACCGATATTTGTCAAAAATAAAATTAAATCTGCTAATCGATATTCTCTCTGTTTTTTAATATTAAAAAATTAGAGAGAGTATAAACGTAAGATATATGTGACGATCCTAAAATTACTTATTCTTTTATTTGATCATCATCCACATAGACATGTATAATTTATAAATATTATTTTCATTTATTTATTTGTAGTAATTTATAGGCTATACAATAAAAGTGGAGAATTTAAGATACAAAATGATAACACCTCAAAAAGAGAATGAATAATTTTAATTTCAAGTTATAATCAATTTTGTTCAGTTTGACCAAGACGCGCGCAGTGTCGTGTAAATGTAATCGTTTATCAACTATCTACCCGGCCGGCATTATCAACCATACGGATCATTTGTACACAATTTGTATTTAAGACAACTATAATAATATGTTAATTCGCTGGTATAATCTCTCTTTTCTCGTCTCCAAGTATGGTGGTAGATTTCGGAAATCGGTATAAATCGGTTGATGTGCCGTATAACGATTTATCGGAAATCGGGGATTTATCGGAATGATAAATCGGGTTTAAATCGGATATATTTTAATATTATTTTATAATATATATAATATTAGATCATTATAAATATAATATATTAATTTCACATATACATTTTAAACATATATTCAAACTAATTAAAATATATTTATGCAAATAGAAATTTTGAAATGTACAATTGTAATATTATAATTAACATAAATTGGCATTCAAACATTCACACAAAGTCAAAGTTAAAAAGTGTATGGGGATCTGGGCCTCATCGTCTTCTTTCTTTACGCGCCTCGTCGTCTTCTTCGTTCATGAGTTCTTTCCTTCGGTACTTGTATTTTCTTTTATGTTCTACTCACTTGTCAATCAAATATTTTTGCACTTAATCTATAAACTTCTCCGATTTTCACCGGCGTTGACCCGATTTTCAACGATTTTGACCTAATTGATAGGAAAACGTTTTTTCCGACGATTTCACGAAATCAGATCGGTTGATCTCCGACTAACGATTTCTCGGCCGATTTATCGGCGATTTGTCCAATTTTTAGAACCATGTCTCCAAGTAGTTGTTTTGTAGCTTAATTTCACTAGTAAGAAATAATAATACTATAATAATCCAGAATAATTGAAGCTAATGGCGCCTTTCACTTGTGAAAATGACAATTTTCTAACATTATATTAAAAATTCAATTAAGTTAATTTAGTTTATCGTATCTACCAAAAAAGCTGGAAAAGTGCGAAACTGGGCCCATTATATTGACCTGGGCCTCCCCGCTAGGCAAGTTGGATTATGGGCAATGAGTATAAGATAAGTTTTTTTTTTTTTTTTTTTTTTTTTTGTATTGAAAGAATGTAGGAGAACAAGTTGAAAGAATATAAATGCAAAACACACTTGCCCTACATTATCCTTGTCAAGTTGTCATAGTGTCACCATCTTGGGTCACACTTTGCGTGGAAATTCTCCGCAGCAAAATGAGAGGATGCGTATTGAAAATGTTTATAACATATAAGGCTTATCTAACCAGGTCAAGAACATACCTAAATGGATGTGATACATCTATGATAATCAGTATCTTACTTTTACCGTTTCTATAGAATAAATGCAGGTCTTCAAGATGATAACAATATCTAGAGAAAGGATGAATATCCTTGTAGAATCGAAAACAAATATTAATTGTCATTGATTTCCACATACTGCTTCAAATTCTGTTACCGTCTGAATCATGAAAGCAAATTGAACACTATCGTTTAGCAAATGACATAAACACGCCTAAGTAAGTGCAAAAACCTTACTCAGCGTGATAACTTTAGGCAAGAAAATAGTAATAATTTTGATATTCATGTGTCAAATTAGTTTGACACCTGCTTCTCTTATAGAATCTATAATCGCTTTTACCTTGCCATGGTACTTCTGATCTTTCTTATAGAAAACAGTGACTGCAGGAATCTCCTTGAGCATCAACCTTTCTCCCAAGATCTTTCCTATTTTGGCAGCAGCAGCAACATCCCGAGTATTTTCCATTGTTGGCCTCAAGGCTTTCTCTTGTGAGCTTGCAGAGGATGCTACTGATGCTGTTGGAGTGTGGACTACTTGAGCACTCACATACTTGTTCGAAAAGTGCATTCGCAGGACATAGGGCTTGAGAAAATTTGTAATTCTGCCAGATTTGATTGGAGGAGGAATAACCATTTCTGTTCACAGAAAATAAAAAATATATAGTAAATTGTTTTGCAAGTAATAGAAACTTGAGAAATTACAGAAATAATTGTCCTCAACAAATACTTCCATGAAACGAACACAATCTAGTTCACAGTAGAGTACTATTAATAAGAGATGATCGAATACACAAACAAGATAAATCAATCAAGTCAAAAAATCTTGAGGAGATAATAAATGATAGAAAGTGAAATCAAATGATATGATTAAAAACAAGCAACTGGTCGCGTGCCTCAAGCCACAAAAGTAAGCAGATACTCCTTGAATATCTTAATTTACCACATAATTTTATTGTCATGTCTCATAAATCCTTAAAAGTAAAGATCACATTCAATATTTTAATGTATATTTTAGGATATATTCAATAACAGAACCTTGAAGACAAAGGATCATTTAAATGAACACAGATGGTTGAGGTAGACCTGCTTGTCAAATTAATTTTTTGAGGAGGCACTGCCATTTGTATTATAAAGATTTACGGATCTCTGATATACAACAGCATCACAATTCACTTTCTTGCATAATACTATAATCTTTTAGGAGAATAGGCATAACATGAAGCGTCACAACTGAATGACTTGGAACTTGACCCATATAGCAGAAGTCCACGTTAGTCCGACTCTTCGAGTTTGATAAGTGTACCCATGTCAAACACTTGGACCCTAAAGACCACATACAAAATGAACTCGGGATGCAAAAGTAAAAGAAGAATAGAAAGAGAGGACAAATCAAAAAAGAAGAAGAGGAGAAAATACACCTAATCTGCGAAGTTTTCTAGAAATGTCATCTTAAAATTTCAGTTTCTTTTGTTGCATAATGAACACACTTAAACACCCAGTTCTTGTTGCTTTAATCAATGCTTCTTTTGTTGTCCGCCACAGAAATTTTTTAGTGGTTTTTCATAAAGAAGGATGTCACACTACAATGTATAGGCCTATATTAAAGATTGGTTTTAAATAAATCACAAACATTAGCATATGAGGTTAAATTAATCTACCATATAATAAGGCATTGCATAAGGAATCAGGTAATTGTAACATAGGCAAGGGCGGAGGCAATCAGTATGAAGAGGCACCTAAGACCTACACCTGTACCCTCAAATCTTTAATAGAAAATATTTAATTGTCATAAAATTAAACTCTACCGCATGCAACAAACTGATGTCTTTAGACTTTTATCACCAAAGGAAGGAAAGTATTCAGAACATTTGTTTTGCCACTATTGATGGGTAAAAGAAAATATAACAATTTCTACAGAAAAGAATGAACAATGCCTGCACCTCGCATTACTCAATACCTACTCGTGTGCCTACAATAAGCATATCTAATTACCCAATACCTATGTAATGTACTGGTAGATTACTGTAATCTCATTTTCTAAAGTTTGTAATATTCAAAATTATCTGAATTCAAAAACATAGGCTTAGCAACAACTGCAAAATTCCAAAATTACATAACAGAGTCTTGGCCAATTCAATGTAAAGACACATAAATACCCTCTTACGATAATCATTTATTCTTACAATTAAGACAATAATGTTGGCATTGAATGTAGGAGCATTTGATAGTTAATCTATTTTATTGATACATGAGGAGGATCTCGCGATTCAGTGTAGGTCTTTTCAGCATTCATGCATCCTGGCAAATAGGTATGGGGGAAGTGAGCATTAATTTAATTATTACTAGTTAGTGGGATGGAGTGTTGGCATTAAATTGGTTGTTAAAGTATCCTGCCCTTAGTAATCCTATGTCTTATGTTGCATAAGGATTGTATGAACTGTGAACGCAATAGGCATTAGAGAGGGGATAATTTTGGTAGAAGAACAAAGAGAGGAATGGATAACAGAAAAAGGGCAATATCACTTCTAACGTTGTCAAGGAAGATGAGTGAGGAATGAGAACCATTATAATCCACAGCTGGAAGAATGGTCTCACCTCTCCGTCATTCTCCATCTATTTGCTCATCTTTTTCTCTTTCGAACCCTAATTATTGTCACCCCATTTTCGATTACTACTTTTTCAAACTCCTATGAGCTTCTTCTCTTCCTTTAGCTTTGCAGGTTAAACAATTTGGTTCATTCAGATTATCTTGAAAAATCAAAGCAGAGCACCTACCAAAGATAATGTGGTTTACATATGCTTCAGAATGGCCTTGCACAAAACATGTGCAAGTTCTATTATTTTGTGCACGTATTACTCAAATCTCCTTTTCAACGTCCTAAGATAGATGTATTGTGCTAGGGTGACACTAGTCTACCTGAGCACTGAAAGATCGCCATTTGTTGGTGACCCTGATCAGTAATTATTCACGTGAATGCCATTTTATAGTTTTGTTCTCGGAATTATTCAACCGTAAAATCCTTTCTCGAAGGAACATAACAGATATCGCAAAGTTAAGGCAATTCTTCATTTCAATTTTCATGTGGTACCACTAAAAATTGAACTTATACTTGAGTGTAGTATATGTCACCTTATCGTAACATTCAATGTTTGTTAAAGGAAACGTAAACAATAGTTACAACGTTTTATATTAATAAGAGATCAAACAAACGGAAACTACTGGGATTGACTTCAAAACCCCTAAAATCTAGTGTAATTTTCTTTCAGACATTTTATCAAACAGTTGGCGACCTACATAAGATCCAACATAACCAACCCTAAAAGCACAACTTGAGCAATAAATTAAGACAAACAAAAGTAAAATATACATACACGAGTTTGCTTGTATGTATAGATACAGAGAAACTAACCTGTATATGCTTTGATTGTATCTGTTTTTGAGTTTCTAAGTGCAGGGCCAAATACAGGATAATGAATGTTAGGATTTATTGGCTGATTTTGAGTCCAATTAGATAATTTGTGGGTCGGGTTGAAAACTGGGCCTCCACTTACTAGGTCAGTTAGGATTCAGGACCTTAAGCTTAAGCAGTTAAGCCCATTTATTAAGCTAGAATTTGATAAAACGAGTTTAAATTGAGTTTTTATGATTTCTGTAATTTAAATTGATATTTTTGTCTATTATAGCATCTCCAATGGTACCAACCCCTTAGCCAAATCAATTTACATGGCACCTATGTGTCAATATTCGAAAAATATGTAAAAACATTAATACTCCAATCATGTAACCCCTTAGCAATAAATATAGATAATCATATTTGGTTGACTATATTTGTCGAACCAGCAAAACCTTAGGTATAATTTACATAAGCATAATTATACACACATCATTGGAGTAATGATCATAGGGGTGTTCATGGGTTCGTCAACCAGGGCAAACCGAACCAACCCGACCCTCTTTTCGGCCGAACCAACCCGATGAAAAAAACCCGATATTTGATTGGGTTGAAAATAATATTATACTTTCATTTATAGATATATAATTATATTTTGTGTTTATATATATTTGATATAAGACATAATTTACTTTACTAAAATTATAATGTTAATCAAAATAAAATATTAATACTAAAAACTTAAGTTATACGTACTTTAATTTTATTTAAATTTTTAAAATGAGCGATATCGTATAATATTTAAAAATTTTAAAATATTATTTAACCCGTTCAAACCGACCCAAACCAACCCAAACCGATATACAATGGGTAGGGTTGGGTTACAGAATTATTTTTTATGGGTTGGGTTGAAAATTTTCAAACCGATTTAATTGGATCGGGTTACAAAAATGCCCCCAACCCGGCCAACCCGACCCGTGAACACCCCTAAATGATCACATCTCTTAGCTAAAATTTTACATTATTATTATTTTATCATATTTTAGCTAATTCTTTTACATATTATCATCGGAGATGCTCTTTAGATTTTAGGAAGTACATTTAAATGCTGTGTTGGTGACTGGGTTTCGGAGATTCATAATTTTATCTATTTTTGTGATTTGATGTGAACACTTGATCCTCTAAATTGGGCACTCAAAAAATATAACAAATATAATTGAAGTTGTTTTTGGTTGAATTTGATTTAACCGGTGCAACTTGATGATATCTATTACTAAATTTTAAAGTTGCTTTTAGCGGATAATTTTGGTTGATTTCAGTTTCAAATATGATTGCAAAGTTGTAGAATGTATTTTTATAAATATTTTTACAAAAATCGGTTATTTTGCAAAAAAAATCTACCCTCGAGTATTTTTGAAAAAAATCCCTAGTTGGATTAATCTAACGTAATTTTGTCATCCAATATTTCGATTTAAAAGAATTTAGCAAAAAAAATCCTCCAACTTGATATAAGCACTTTTTCGTGATTTAGGCATTACACATTTTCAGAAATGGATACTCGAAAATTCTTTGTAAAAAAATTATAACATATATTGTGCATGTTTGGGTAATCATTAAAAAGTTAACTTATATAGCTTAAAATGAGTAAGTGTGTGATAACTCTTAAGTTGATGAATTCTTATAAATTATACGGGTGTTTGGATAAATTTACTTAGGTAAGAGTTTTCTAAATTAAATTTGAAAAAATAATTATTAAATACAATGATTTTAACACTTGTATTTTAAATTAAAAAATATTTAAAAACACAAATGTAAAAATATAAAGTATTAAAAAACATAGAAATCAAGTAATAAGTCAATAAGTTCAATAAAATGTACCACATTATTAACATTCAACTTATCAACATCTATATTATCTATACTATCTATCTATACTATAATATTATAAGCAAATCACCCTCTATTTGGTTGGTAGTTTCGACATTTAGTTTGGTCGTCTAAATAATAACCGTTAGATGTAAATATAGTTAAATGACCGTTGGATGTAATATTAAAAGAATATTCTTTTTTTGATATCTAAAATGCTCCCACGGGTTCAAGGTTCGAATCCCGTCAACAACATATTAAAAATTTTTAAGATCAAAATACAAATAAATGCTAATAAAATAAGATAAAAAATACTAAAAAAATCATATAAAAAAAATACTATTATAAGCAAACTACCATCTATTTGGTTGGTTGGTAGTTTGGTTCTCTAAATAATAACCGTTAGATATAAATATAGATAAATGAAAACCGTTTGATGTAATATTAAAAGAATATTATTTTCTTGGTATCTAAAATACTCCCACGAGTCAAGATTCGAATCCCGTCAACAACATATTATTATTATTAAATATTTATATCATCTATTTTTCTAAGCTACATTCAAAAGTTCAAGATATTATTCCGTCGACAACATATTAAAAAATTTTAAGTTCAAAATACAAATAAATGATAATAAAATAAGATAAAAATAATAATAAATAATATAAAAATACTAAAATAATAAATTAAAAATACTATAATTCATCTAAGTTAGATCGACAAACATCCTCGTAAACTCTTATGATTTTATAAGCCATAAGTCCGCTTTGCCAAACACGCCCATTGAATAGTGTTTAAAAGATGGATGCTTACACATTCAAAGAAAAATCACATCTTGGCCATTGAAATTTATGTGCGAGCTCTAGTTTCTAATTAGATTCAGCTAATCAACCAGAAATACTATGAAGTTCGCACATTGTGCTTGAGAATTTAGCACTATTTATCATGTTTGTAGCACCATATCCGGGTCGTGTTCAGATTCCTTATAAATTATTTATAAGTTCGAATCCATTTTTGAATTAATAAGTAACTTGTAAGGTAAATTTCCAGAGCCGAAGCTTTCATTTGTTTTGGTTACACAGTTTGTATAGCACTGGGAACTGGGAAGGCAGACAGATAAGTTATAACTTATAATGTACATGTGTATACTACAGCTATACGACTAAGATTACAAGCTGCTAGCCAACGTTGTGATTTACGGCTACAACAGCAATTCTGCAGGACACGAAAGATCTAATCTCCATATGCGAAGCTTCATGATTGTGTTTCGTCATTTTGAAGGAAATTTTCAAAACTAACTTTTCTACGGTTGTCTCGACTGTTCTCAGAATTCTGAGTTTCACTGTTTTCTCTATTCATGAAATGGAACCCCATTATATATCTATATTCTCCCGTTCCAACACATCGAGGACAGTAGCCAAGACCACTTCCACCACAACTCCTGCACCTGCATATGGATGAAGGGGTAATGGAATATTTGATTAAAAGTATTAATATACTCGGAGCTTTATGTTATAAACTACTGCTGAATCCCTGTATTAGCAATTTAGCATATCAAAAACTTTACCATTTTGGCCACTTCCCTTTCGGAAGCATTTGTGATTGAACTTCATTAGTCCTACCTGTAATATCAAATTATACAACTGTTATAAAAAATATAGGTTATGAAGATGATGATTACACATTGTTATAGCAAAGCACAATTATCTGACGTAGCCAAAAGAACAAACAGCCACAGTATTTCATCTAATTAGAGAAGCGTTAAGAATTGTGCAAGCATAACCAAGAGAAACCTTTTCCACGACATTGGGTACAATCAACTCTACCGCTCCCTCTGCAGACCACACAAGGTGGATCTGGCTTCTTTATCTTTTCCCTCCAAACATTTGACTGCAACAAATGAGCAGAAACATGTCATTACCTGAGAGGCTGTAACTGAAAGTAGTGACAATACTATTCTGCAATATGCGCTGTATTACCTTTTAACGTTGCCAATTGAATAGGAAAGGTTATATAAACGAAAGCAATCTGTGTAAAAAGAAATATGAAATGCATACAACTTTACTCCAGGTATATCGAAAATATAAAGATAAGCTGCCAAAAGAATTCATAATTATCATTCCTAACTTTTTATTGTCAAGATGACAAATTCCAAGGCAGGTGAGTCGCTTGATCAATTAACTCGTCATCAACTCACTTGACTTGCCTTCAAGTTGCTTGGTTGAGTCTATTGTGATCTTCCGACTTGCTTATTAGTAGGCCATTGGTCAGCAACTTGTTGACGATTTAGCAACCATGCTATATATTTATAATCAACCTGGGAGTCTCCTTATAGGATATACACTGATTGAATTCAATACCAAATAAATGAGAAAAATACAAATTTTCCCACTTAATGCTTTTCTTAGCAAATTGGTATGATGTTGGGGGCATACGTGGGCGGAATAAGATAAGGGTTTTCTTATTTAGATTGTACTTGGCCTTTTGTGCTTTCTATTCACAATTTTCCTAATTGTTTAGTTCAACTATTTCACAATTTTTTTCAGTTGTATATTTTACCTAATTTAGGTGAGTCCATCCCTTAAGCTGGTGCAATGTGGCGAAATTTAAAACTAACGATGGGTTAGGTGACGCGACCAGAGAGGACATTAGTGTTATGGAACAACGACTTGTCCCTCAAGGGTAGGGACTAGAGCTGTTGTGACGGACTAAACTATTCAGAGAGTATAGAGAAGAGCTACAAGCCACACTTTCTTTGCGAAAATTTTTTTATACATAATCTACTAATGAAAGAAAACTGTGAAATATATAAATCTATTAACATAATCCAACTATTCACATATTTTGATGGGGCAAAAATTAAATATTACAAAATGTTACTATGTAATTATAGAGAACAACAAAAAAAGACTGCACAGATATGCTGAGTACTATTTTTACAAAAATTCCGGAGTTAGGTGTGCTGGCCTCTCTGGCGCCGTACCCTACCTCCGTCCATGAACTGAACTCTTCCCATATTACTTAACATTTCGTTTCAAGGAGATAATCCAAGTCTCTCCGATAAGGATTATTGTAACACCAAGTCCCACATCGAAACATGCTTTGTTGGGCAATAGTTAAGAATATATCCTTAAGTACAACTACGAAGTATATCAACAAATCATAACTTTTCAGGGGTGGCTTCCTAAATTACCCAAGATTGTTGTATTTGGGTGAATGTCCTTTAGTCTTATGTTGGATCAGAATGAAGATAATACACGATTTTCGACCAAAACCGAGTTGTCAAATGAAACCAATTCTCTGAAATACATTCATCGACTAATACATTTTACTAGTTTCCAACTTGTGTCATAAAAAAATAACAAACTTCAAAAATATATGCCCGAGCTTAAAAAAATAATTAAGTGATTTTCGAAAGTCAGTCGCCTCTCTTAACACGTTGTCTAAATATCCATGAAAGCTTAAGGGGGTTGTTTTAATTCACAAATCTAGATTAGACAACTAAGAAACAAAACAAACAAGCATTAAAAATAAATAATGTAAAGAAAATGAAAGCAAAAGAAAAGATAAATAAGTACCTCAGTTCTAACAATCCAAGAGGGCTTTGTTACAGAAAGAAGACGTTTTTGATTGGGCACACCATTAGTAGTAGAACTTGAGGACCTCTCTCCTTGGCATCTAATGCTACATAGCAGAGTGGCTGTTCTTGTAGCCGCCATTTTTCTACTCAACTTTCTTTTCCCTGCTACTGCTAGGCTCACAAGAAAAATAGTAAACAAGAGTTTATCCTTGTTTGTTTTCTAATTTTTTTTATTAATTGAAATTTTGTGACATAAAAAATGTTCTTGATTTTTAATATTTTATTAATTTCTTTTGAGATTTCTAATAATCATATTTTTTTTTTGTTTTATAATATTATTTTTTTACAATCTAGTTTTATTTTAAGATTTATCTGAACATTACAAATTTTGGGCTTTGTTTGCACTCTTTTAAATTTAAATTACGTCCAAATGTAAGTGTATTCTGTTCAGATTTTAATAAATTGAATCTATGGATTTTACAAGTGTTGTTGATTTTTATTTTTCGTGATCAGAGTTGATTTAAAATCTTGTAAAGTGTATGTAAAGTCTGACATATTTTCAAACATTTATGATAAATTCATCAAAATCTCTTAAATTTTAGCCGGATTTCAAAACTTATAAAATACACCAGCAAATACAGCAAAATTCATAATTTTATTAAATCCAAAGAACCGTAAATTTTTAAATATCACTAAATTTTAATGATTCTTTTTAATACAAATTGAATACACTAAGATTTAAAAATACGGAAATATCTTACAATTCAAATTAAATACCATCAATTTTTTAAAAAAAAAATTAAAATTTCAATTAAATACCCCATGAATTTCTAAAATCCTTTAAAATCTCAATCCCTCTAGATTTTATGAAAAATATTGAACCCCGTGATTTCTTTAATTTTGAGTTGAGACTTTTTATGGATCTCAAATTCGGGGCGAGTGTATATATTACTAGAAAATTTAGAGTCGTGTACTGTTTTCATTTAAAAGAAAATAAATAAATAAATATTGTTGGTCAAAGTAGAGAAGTGAGGTATAGTTTAGTTTCAGTATATTTTAATTGAAGGTGCCTCAAAAAAATATTGAAGGTGCCTCATGTATAGGTTATATTGTTGCTGGGTCCTTCAAAACAGTAAACTAGGGTACCCCAGGAATGAACAAACAAAATGGGGTAGATCCAGAAATTTGAACCAAAACCAGGGTATGCAGGGAACGGAGTCATGGTTAATGGTTGGCGGACAGGGTAACCATGCTGCTGATGGAGTAGCAGCGATCAGTAGCAATGACAATCAAACTGGTTGATCACTAACAATGAAAATCAAATCTGGTAATTTCATGCTTGCGGAGGAGCAAATGTCATTTTAAAAGATGACTTGAGGGAGCATTGGAGCTAATGTCCTAAAATCCAACTCCGTAATTGAGTAAATCAAAAATGAACGAAGAACAGGCAGTATATAGTAAAAGGAAATGGATACTCAGTTATCCCTGCAAATCTTTCGATACAATAGTGATCAAAGATGAATCCTTGAACATTAGGAGAAAAACACATGCCATATGACCTACTATATAGCATATACCAACACAGCAAAGTGCCAAATTATATGGTGAATAAACAACACTTATCCTATGCCTTCCGATATTTGAATTCACAAAAGAAACTACCTATATGTTTTTACATTTTAAAAAAGAATGAACGACAAAGTAAAAGGACAGTTTTAAAATTAGCAATTGATTGGTAAATACTCAGCTACCAAAACTGCATATTCTGATTTTGGTTCTGACTTATTACATCCATAGGGGAAAATGACATATGTGAACTATATAACGAATAACCATAAGACTTCCCCAGGATACTGTTTTTTTTCTGCTAGAACTTTCATTCCTTGTGGGATGAGTAAGTATCCATGGGAGGAAGGAACTTCGCATACCGTTCTGCCTTAGCTCCTGTTTTGTGATCGTAGTACTCAACCACTGCAGCTCCTGCTAGTGCAGCCAGTGTAAGAGCTTGGGCATGCAGCCTGCAATGAATACATCAGGTAATTAACTATCATAGTTTAACAGGGAAAAGAAAGATAAAAAGCATCAGTAATAATGGAACACAAGTATATGACATAGTAGAATTACTAAATAACTGCAACAGACAAGCTTTGACAACAAATCTGATGCAGATACAACATTAAATTCTAACCACCTACACTGGTGTCATGTATGATGTATCTACTCGAACAACTGAAAGATATTTGTATGTAGCAATAAGAATACAGAATTGCTATAGGAATATGAAAACGAGGATAAGTAAAACATAAAGATTTAGGGAGCAGGACATATAATTAAAAGAAGAATAGAGATGCATGCACTTATCCAAGTTGGAAAATAAATTATCTACTGTAAAACATATAGACATGCTAACATGCAAAACATACCTAAAAGAGTTGCTATCAGGAAAAATAACCTACGATTTAACATTTTAATATGATGACCACATACAATTACACTAAAAACTCATTAACCATGAACTACCTATGCTAAAAGTTACAAAACTTTCTTCGAGTAGCAAAACAATTTAAGAAGAAACAGATTTATTCTCGAGAACAAGGGAATCAGCATGCAAAATGGGGTTAGAACAACGTCATTTTGCTGTATATCAGTATAAGCATGCTACTCGACAATGTATAGCTACATTTTCCACAACAACGGAAACAAATAATATATAAAAGAATTGCAAAAAAACTTAAATATTGAAGTGTCTTTTTATAATCAATTGAATTAATATTTGTATGTACTATTAAAAAAAAATCCCAGTCAGTGTAACCTAACGGTAATTTTGACTGGTTTGGAGCAGAAGAACCAAGACAAACCTTTCAACTTAAATATCTGAAAGAAAGTAGCAGTTTGGTCCTTAAATGTGTAAACTTCAAGAGTAAGTCTTTAAGTAGGGGTGAGCAAAACTGAAACACCTATTTCTCTCCGGTTTGGCTTTTCATGTAAAAACGGTTTGGTTTGGTTCTTCTACACTAAATGGATGTTATGTTAAAACTCTATGCAACTACTTGAGAAGATCTCTTTGCGCTTAAATATGCCAGATCAATGTTAGAAGAACGTTCAAGACAATTAATCTGTTCAATGTTCGAAAGTGAAGTTATAAAGTTATAAAGTTATAAAGTTATAAGAGAAGTAATCAAAAATATAAAGATAAAATAACCCTCCACATGCATTTTACTATGATTACAGACCACCCTTGATTCCATAGACAATGTTGGCATTCTTTCTTAAAACATAAAAAAAAATATTCATAGAAGTTTTAAGTCATAGAAGTAAGAGCCCCTTCAAAATATTCCATACCAGTAAATATGATGAATTATATAAAAACTGAATATCAACCCATTTGATTATATATTTGATCTAAAAGCTTTTCCATGTGAAGAATAAAAGAGCCCCTTCAAAATATTCCATACCAGTAAATATGATGAATTATATAAAAACTGAATATCCAACCCATTTGATTATATATTTGATCTAAAAGCTTTTCCTTGTGAAGAATAAAAGAGCCCCTTCAAAATATTCCATACCAGTAAACATGATAAATTATATAAAAACTGAATATCAACCCATTTGATTATATATTTGATCTAAAAGCTTTTCCTTGTGAAAATTTTTAATCTAGAAGTAGATTTTAGCAAAAAATTAATAATATAAATAAAAATTAATTAAATGTAATATAGAAATCATTAATCATAAAGTTTTTTAAAAATTATTGTATGACAAAATTAATTTACAATTAATAAAAGTGAATACACAAATACCACTGAATTAAAAAAACATAGGACCAATTAGCTAATGTTTTCTACACAGTAGATACACAAATTTTTGATAGTATCTACCATCCTATTTTTCTGGCAATATTGATGTTAAAGCTGCAATACAACACCATGGCACATGCTGGTTACAATATGCATCTTCCCCTGTGTGTACATAAGAAGGAGAAGATGAAGCTATGCCACTGTTGAGGCCATAAACAAATAATAAGACAGCTCAGCTAACTTTTAACTTCAAGCAATACTCAGTGTTATATATATACACTAAAGTGAGTAATGCGCCCAATATTATCATTTATCAACACTTTAAATCTATAAACATTTCTTCACTTTAAAGATTATCATATGCTCAATTTTTATTCATCCCTTGTGTAGAGAACAATTAGTTAAATAGATTTAAGGTCCCTATGTTCCAAATCTAATCAAAACAACTAATTGTAATTAACCATATACATTAACCTAACATAACCTAACCCACAATGTTATTAACTAAATTTCATGATCCAAGAAAAACTCTCCTTACAAAAAATTTGCTGTCATATCAATTTAAATTGGTCAAATTTAAACCCTTTAGCCCTTCAACAATATAAACAAATTACGAAACCAGAAAACAGACCACTTCGAAATCATTTCTCCAACACCAACCTTTCTTAACTACCCAGATCCTAAATTTCATTTCAGCCCCAATTTTTTATTTAAAAAAGTACTTGAAACATATCAGAAAAGAACATACAAAAACAATAATAACAAGAAACAAATTATCAAGAAATAAATATAATTTATATGTAAAAAAAACATACCTAGCATGAATAATCTTGACACTAGTCTTCATACCAGGTTGAGACCAATTGTAAGCTATTGATCCAGCAATTCCAGTTAACCACAATGACCCTTTTACATAATCAAATCAAACATGTAATTAATTCAAAAACCCAGATCTTAAAACCCAAAAACAATCAACAAAAAATAAAAATCTTGAAAAAAAAGGTTCTTGAAAAATCAACACTTTACCAACAGCACGAAGCTTGTGCTCAACAACCCACTCTCTCATGGATTCTAGAGATGTTTTAGCCTTTGAATCACCCATCTTAATCGATTTCTTGAATTGTTGTTTTAGAAGATTGTAAAATTTACAAGGCAAAGGGTGGGTTTATGTATGTGAAATAAGAAGAGGGTTAGGCTGTGTTTGTATGTATATATAGATACGTGTGTGTATTGACAATACAAGGGGTTTTTAACTAAGCGAATCCTGTGGGCGGGAGTGTCCGCGTGTATGTGATGATGTATGTGTATATGTGTTGTACTTGTATAGTTGTATGCGGTGTGTTTGGTCTAAAGATTGTTGGTCAATATTTTGGTACATGTGAAAACGTGGCTATGCATTGTGTACAATTATTTGTTTTCAATTTTGCTAGGCTCGTATTTTTGTTAGCCGGCTTGTTTTTATTAACTCACAAAAGTGTTTTATTAAATTAGATAGATATATTTCTGTATTATTATATTATTTTCATATATTAAAATTTGGAAACGAAAAGTTTTGTAGATAGTCTGATCACTTATAATTTGGTCACTCAATTCAAGATCGTCGAATCCAATTGCTAAGTTTGGTTGATGTAATACTAAAAATCAATCCATCAATATCTTCATATCTTTTATCTTTCTTTTTTATATATATAAAGGAAAACCTGCAGAGCTCTCGGATCGTCCGAAAGTTATTTATCTATTTTTCTAGAGATTTTGGATTTTAATTCAATAAAATTAAAATTTTTATTTAAATTCGAATTTATAGGATAAAAAAATAACAATTGCCTTTTAAATTTTTACTGATAGAGGAAACTAAATATACAATTTTAATATTCTTTCCTTTAAAATCTTTAATAATGAAGGAAAGTAAATATATTATTTTAATATTCAACATTTTTATCTTTTTATCTTATCAATCTTTATCTTTTTTCTTCTTTTATTTATCTTCTTCTTTATATATATAAGGAAAACCCTAGGGAGCTCCCAGATCATCCAAAAAATATTTATTTATTTTTCTACAGCTCCACAACTTTACTTCATTAAAAAGAAATTCTTATTTACATTCAAATTTTTAGAGAAGACAATAAAAATAGAAAAGTAAATCTTATTTAGAATATATAAATATATATAAATTAGTTCTATTTAGAATTTAAAGCAAAACTCTTATTTAAACTATACATATATTTACATTCGAATTTTTAGGGAAGACAATAAATATATAAAAGTCAATGCTATTTAAAATTTAATTAAACAAATATTACTTTTTTTCTCAACTAACTTAAATCCTATTTAAGTTTTAATCTATTTTTCTAGAGTTTCGCTATTTTAATTCAATTCTAATTTTTAGGGAATATAATAAATATATAAAAGTGAATTCTATTTAAAATTAAATTAAACAAAGTTAACTTATTTCCTCAACTAAATTAAATTCTATTTAAGTTTTGATCTATTTTTCTAGAACTTCTTTATTTTAATTCAATTAAATTAAATTTTCTTATTTACATTCGAATTTATAGGAAACATAACAAATATATAAAAGTCATTCCTGTTTAGAATTCAATTAAATAAATATTAATTTTTTTTGTAGAGCTACTCTATTTTAATTCAATAACATTAAATTTTCTTATTTAGATTCGAATTTATAAGTAATATGGGTTAAAAATAACCCTAAAGACATAATTAATATTGTATTAATTAAACCTAGTCGGCCCAATAAACAAGGCTCGAAACCCTAATTATTTATTAATTTCGTAATTAATAAATAAGGAAAATATACAGCTCAGGAAAGGAGTCCAAAATATGGTAAATTCTTCAAAGAAGGATCCAAAATCCCAATTAAAAGAAATAATGAGTCATAGTCCTTATCAACAAGGAAAAGACTTGTCCACCAAGAAATACAATGTTTATCCATTATAAAAAAGGAGACTTATTCGCTAAGTCTCCTAAACTTACTCTAAATATGAGGCTCCAGACGCCTATATAAGGACCCTGCTCCTTCACAATAGAACTACGTTTTGGACACAGCTCCATACGTCATCTACAACGTTTTAGACTTCATCCTCGAATAAGGACATACAAGTCA
Source organism: Heracleum sosnowskyi (assembly GCA_030848705.1). Classification (NCBI taxonomy): domain Eukaryota; kingdom Viridiplantae; phylum Streptophyta; class Magnoliopsida; order Apiales; family Apiaceae; genus Heracleum; species Heracleum sosnowskyi. Next base: position 61,829,246 of record CM061235.1, read on the forward strand.
CTACGTCCTTGGTGTGCCCCTACCGCCATAGCCCCGAGGGCAACACCAAAAACTACGTCTTTGGCTTGATTCTCAGCATTAATTGAGATACGTAGGCATCTTGTGAGGACCGATTTAGTCTCGAAACACAAGTGCAGCCATTAAAGCTCGAAAGCTCATAAATCCTAGCAATTAATATACAAGCACGTTTTTTAATACACAACATTTGGCGCCGTCTGTGGGAAGACAACATCAACCATGACAAATACACGAAGAACAACTCGAGATACTCAAACTTCTGAGGAGCTTCCTATCACCTCTGAGGCTGATACTCACGGAAATCAACCACCGCCAACTACTGGCACTCAAGGGACGAATATCCCCACCAACACTCAAGGACCGGAAATCCCGATTTCGGTTGAAGGGACGAATCCCCTACAAATGGTCGTTCATGGATCTAATCCACAAGAGACCACTCTCCAGCAACCAATCTCCCCGCTGCTCATGAATGCACCAAGTGGTCTTCAACTTCATACTACGGATCTTCCCCAATACGCGACTCAAACTTTAGGGATACCAACCTATGGTATGACACCTCGACCCACGGTGGGTAGCATTGGTATCAATCCAACCTATCACGAAGCATATATTCCTCCTTACATACAAGGTCTGGGACCCCAAAATCAACAAATTCAAACTCGACGGACCCCTTTGATTCAAGACTACTCGGGTCCCTATACTGAGGACGAGAATTATACATCTGTAGAAGAGAGGGATGTTGCCCCAAGGAGGAGGCGTTCTTCCCAAACAAATCGGGAACAACCTCAAACTACTAAGGAAAAAATTACGGCCTATGAGGCAAAGGCTGCAAGGCTCAAGAAATTACTGGCAGAACAGGAGGCCGCGAAAGCACAACGCCAAGCAACTGGAAGAGTCCCGATAATCAACCTGGACCCAACACCAAGAAGAACCAAGAGGGCTGAAGCCCCAAGGGGTGATCCTAGTGTTTTGTTGCCCCTAGGAGATCCTGATGATCCTACACCACCATTCACTCAAGACATCATGAAAGCTACCATATCCAGGAAATTCAAGATGCCAACGATTAAAGCTTATGATGGAACGGGAGATCCCGCGAATCATGTAAGAACCTTCTCTAATGCACTACTGTTGCAGCCAACCAATGATGCAGTCAAGTGTAGGGCGTTTCCATACACCTTGGCGGGCATGACCCAACGTTGGTATAGCCGTCTTCCTCCCAACTCTATTGGTTCTTTCAAGGAACTAAGCAAAGCTTTCATCAATCAATTTGTTAGTGGAAGAGTGCATGAGAAAAGCTCTGCATCACTCATGGGAATCCAACAAGGAAAGAATGAAGTCCTAAGGGATTATATCAACCGATTCACCCGGGAGGCTCTGAAAGTCCCGGACTTAGAGGACAAAGTGGCAATGATAGCCCTGCAACAAGGAACTACTGATGATCACTTCAAAAGATCGTTAGCAAAACATCCACCCGAGAGCATGTTGAAGCTCTAAGATAGAGCTGGAAAGTACATCAAGGCTGAAGAAAGCATGAGAAAGTATGAACCCACTACTGGTGGTAGTGGAAATCCAAAGAAGAGAAAGGAAACACAGGAGTATGACGTCAAGGAAAAGTTTCCCGGAACGTCAAAAAGTTCTGATTCTCCACCTAAAAGAAACAATTTTGGCCCAAAGTTTACAGAGTATGCAAGATTGAATACTCCCAGGAGTCAAATTCTGATAGAGATAGCAAAGGAAGAGGATCTCAAATGGCCGAAGCCAATGAGGGCTGACATGTCCAAACGGAACCAAAACCAATTCTGTCGGTTCCACAAGGAAGTCGGTCACGATACCGACGATTGTAGGCAATTGAAAGATGAGATTGAATTTCTGATACGAAGAGGAAAACTCAATAAGTACACCAAGGATGGAAACCAAGGGAGTCAAAGGGGGAACTATGAAAGGAAGGACTATGACAGAAGGGACAACGATCAAGATCAAAATCCCAAGCCCCGAGGGCCAGTTATCAACATGATATTCGGAGGGCCAACTGCTGCTGGGTCCTCTAGAAACTCAAGAAAGGCTTATGCTCGAGAAGTAATGACTGTGGTCGGAGAAGCACCGAAGTGTGCCCGAACAGAAGTATCAATAGGTTTTGATGATTTGGACCTGGAGGGAGTGAAGTTTCCCCACGATGATCCCTTAGTCATCGTTCCTGTGATAGGGAATTCTGAAACAAAGAGAGTTTTGGTCGACAATGGAGCTTCAGTGGACATCTTGTTCCATAATGCTTTTATCAAGATGGGCTATACTGACTCTCAGTTGACACCCTCAAATATGCCCATATACGGATTCAATGGGGTGGAATCAAAGGTGGAAGGTGTTAGATATAATTGCTGATGTTTGTTTAATCAGTGTTTAAGTAACAGGTACTGTTCAGAGTTTAGCCTGAAGTACTTATCAGAGTTTACATTGAAGCCAGTCAGAGTTTGTTAAAGTCTGACGTGGTGATTGTTGAATTAGCTGTCGGTGCTGAATTGAATATTCTAGAAGCAATATATTCTGAAGATGGAAAGAAGCAGAATATATTGATACAGCTAAGGAAACGGAATAGAAGACTGAAGCAATCCTTAATTGATAATAATTGTATAGCTAATTTATAGGAGTATCAATTAGATAAGGATTGTGTAACTGTGTACTATATAAACACAAATAGGTTATCCCTAGAAGGGATGCGAACATAGAATTATTATTCTTGTAACCTAGAAGCTCTTTGTGATTCATTAACATCATAAAAGAGAGAAGCTGTTAATACAATTACAGTTTATTGATTCATAAACAGTATTCTTGCTTATTGTTATTCTCATACATACTTGATTATATATTGTGTATTCGGCCTAACAATTGGTATCAGAGCCAAGGCTGTTTAATATATACAGTTTTACGATTCAAACACAGTAATAATCATGTCTGAAGAAAATCAAGCTCCTCCCAAGGTTGAACAGGTTAAACCTAATTCTGTGAGTCGATATGAAACAATCAGGGTTCCAATTCTCAGACCAGTGGAGTATCCAATTTGGAAGGTAAAGATGACCATGTTTCTGGAGGCTACAGATCCAGAATATCTTGACATAATCAATGATGGTCCTCATATGCCGACTAAATTGTCTCCTGTTGTTGATGGTCAAGAACAAAAGACTGTTCCAAAGGAAAAGAAAGATATGACTCCTGAGGACATCTCATCGATTGCAAAGGATGCAAAAGTTAGACATCTACTCCACAGTGCTTTAGACAATGTTATGTCTAACAGAGTAATTGGCTGTAAAACTGCCAAAGAGATATGGGATGCTTTAGAAGTCAGGTGTCAAGGAACCACTGCTATAAAGAAAAACAGGAAGACAATACTCACACAGGAGTATGAGCACTTTGATTCAAGACCTAATGAAACCTTGACTGAGACTTATGACAGATTTTGCAAACTGTTGAATGATCTGTCTCTGGTTGATAAAGAATATGAGCTTGAAGAGTCAAATCTCAAATTTCTCTTATCCCTACCTGAAAGATGGGATTTAAAAGCGACAACAATCAGAGATAATTATGATCTTGCAGATACAGATCTTGATGAGATCTATGGATTGTTAAAGACTCATGAACTTGAGATAGAACAAAGAAACAGGAGATCCAGCAAGAAGACAAAATCTGTTGCTCTCAAAGTTGAGGAGAAGCCCATCAAGAAGGAATCATCAAGGAAGAAAGCCAAGGGAAAGGCTTTAGTCATTAAATCTGAAAGTGAGTCATCAAACTCTGATGATGACTCAAACTCTTATGAAGCTTCTGACTCTGAGGATGATGAAGAACAGATGATGCAAATGGCTACATTGATGGTGAAGACCTTCAAGAAGATGGGATTCAAGAACTTCAAGAAAGGAAAGAGATTCTCAAGGAAAGATTCAAATTCTGAAAGGAAAAGTTTTAGAAAGTCTGATGGAAGGGAGACCAAGTCTGGCAAGAAGGATAAATCTGAAATCCAGTGCTACAAGTGTAAGGAGATGGGTCACTATGCCCCAGAGTGCAAGAAAGGAAAATCTGAGAAAGCACTCATCTCTAAAGGCAAAGACTGGGCAGATACTTCAGACTCTGATGATGGAGTAAATTATGCTCTTATGGCAACTGTCAAAGATGAGACTGAATCATCTGAAAATAAGGTACCCCTAACTACTTATGCTTATGATACTGATAATATATCTGAGTTAAGAATATATCTAAAAAGCGTACATGTTAGTTATAGGGATCAGACTTTAGAGAATGAGAGAATTAAATCTGAGAATCTTAGCCTTAAAGAAAGAAACAAGTTTCTTGAAGGAGAACTTGAAAATATGAAGCAGACTCAAAAAGAAAGAGATGATGCTGTTTATATTGAACATGAGTTGACTAAGAGATACAAGCAGCTAGAATCTGATCTAGAAAAAGAAAGAAAAATAATCAAGACTTGGACAAACTCTGGAAGAGACACTCATCAAGTGTTTCAGACAGATTCTGTAGGTTTAGGCTATTGTGAAAATGATGAACTTAGGTTTAAAGACAAGGTTAAGGTTAAACCACAACTTAAACCTGTGAAATTTGTTCCAGAGTCCACTAAGTTAAAATATGTTGTAGTAAGAGAAGCTGATATGGAATCAGATGAAACCTGTGAAAGACAGGGAAATATTATAACAGAAAATGTTATGGAATTAGAAGCTGTTAGAAAGCCAGTAAAAACTTGTGAAAAACAGGTTAATGTTGGCTTGATGACAGGAAAACAGTTCAATCATAAGCTCAAAGAAGTAAAGTCTGCCATGAAACCAAAAGGGTCCAAGAAGAATAGGAATGGAAAGATAGGCATAAATAAAAGAAATAATCATTTGCCTACTGCTGCTGCTCCAAGGAAAACATGTTATAATTGTGGTAGTACTAACCATCTTGCTAGATTTTGCAATAAGAACAAATATATTAATTCTTTACCTTCAACATCAGGAGTAAAGAATGATTAAGTAAGGGTTAAGCCACAGACTTTATGCACACACTGTGGGAGCACTTGGCATTCCATTTATACTTGCAAGAGTTATCATGCTATTTATCACAACTATTATGAGCCAAAACCCAACTTGAAATGGGTTAGGGCAAACTCTGCAAGTGTAAAGTCTGACAATGTTAGTTTAAACTCTGTTGATAGTGATTCCGCTGCAAAAGCTAACAATGTTAAGAAAGGCAAAGGATCCAAGAAAGTCTGGATCCTTAAAACTAACTCTTTGTAATTGGTTGTGATTGCAGGGCATAAAAGAGAGCACCCTTATCTTGGACAGTGGATGCTCAGGACACATGACTGGAAATAAAGCCCTGCTATCAGATTTTGTGGAGAAGGCTGGCCCAAAGGTTTCCTATGGAGATGGCAACATAGGACGTACTCTGGGATATGGCAATATAGATCTTGGAAGTGTCATCATATCTAATGTAGCTCTAGTCTCAGGACTCAAGCATAATCTGCTATCTGTGAGTCAAATCTGTGACAGAGGAAACCATGTAGATTTTCATACTGAACACTGTGAAGTTATCAGTAAATCTACTGGAAAAGTTGTTCTAGTTGGACACAGGCGCAACAACATTTATGAAGCAAGTTTGGTAACAAACTCTGATGGAAAAACAGTGTGTCTGACTGCAAGAATGTCAAATGAAGAGAGTTGGAATTGGCATAAGAAGCTCTCTCATCTCAATTTGAACAACATCAATGAGCTAATAAGAAAGGATCTTGTAAGGGGACTTCCAAAATCAATACTCAGTCTAGATGGTCTATGTGATTCTTGTCAAAAGGCCAAGCAAAGGAAGTCATCTTTCAAGAGCAAATCTGAATCTTCAGTAGTGGAACCTTATCATCTTCTACATGTTGATCTCTTTGGTTCAGTGAATGTGATGTCTATGGGCAGAAAGAAATATGCTCTAGTAATTGTTGATGAATATACTAGATATACATGGGTGTATTTCTTATCGAAGAAGGATGAAACTGCTCAAACTCTGATGGATCATGTAAATCTACTGGACAAAGGATCACAGCACAAAGTCAAAATTATAAGGAGTGATAATGGAACTGAATTCAGAAACTCAATCCTGGAAGCTTTCTGCAAGGAAAGAGGAGTGAAACAAGAATTTTCTGCACCTGCAACTCCACAGCAAAATGGTGTAGTTGAAAGAAAGAACAGAACTTTAATTGAAGCTGCCAGAACAATGCTTGATGAAGCAAAGTTACCAACCTATTTCTGGGCAGAAGCTGTTCAAACTGCTTGTTTTACTCAGAATGCAACATTGATCAACAAGCATGGAAAGACACCATATGAGATGGTGAAAAATAAGAAGCCAAATTTGAAATATTTTCATATATTTGGATGTAAATGCTTTGTGTTAAAGACTCATCCTGAACAGTTGACCAAGTTCGAGTTAAAAGCTGATGAAGGAATCTTTGTTGGCTATCCACTGTCAACAAAAGCATTCAGAGTCTACAATCTGAGAACAAAGGTGATCATGGAATCTATACATGTGTCATTTGATGACAAGAAAATAACTGGACTTGATGACTTAGATGAATATGATCAACTGCGGTTTGATAATGAAGATTTATTCTCTGATGATGTAAACTCTGATAAAGCGGTTCTGATAAACTCTGACGAAGCATACTCTGAACCTTTACTGGTAAATAATGGAGAAACTGAAAATTCTCAAAACAGAGAACCAGTTGAGGGGGAGCGTGAGGCAGCTCAACATGATGACTCAAACACTCAAAGTGAGTCTGTTGAGGAAGCTGATTCAAACTCTGAGCAGTCCAATTCAGGGGAAGCCTCAGATGCTGCAGAAAGTCAACACATGAATCAGGAGAGCATGGATCAAGGGGGAGGATCCAATACTGATACAAGAAGCCACTTACCAACAGCAAGAAAGTGGACACAGGCACATACACCTGATCTTATAATTGGAGATCCTGATGCTAGTGTAAGAACTAGAAGTGCTCCAGGTACCAAATGAGCATGATGGGAGAGCTTAGTTATTTTCTAGGCTTACAAGTCAAGCAAACAGATGATGGGATTTTTATCAATCAAGCAAAGTATACCAGAAATCTTTTAAAGAAATTTGGTATGCTTGATAGTTCATCTGCTCCAACTCCCATGGCTACTGCAACAAAGCTAGACAAAGACACAGGTGCTACAATGGATATGACAACCTATAGAGGCATGATAGGGTCTCTTCTATATCTCACAGCAAGTAGACCTGATATCATGTATGCCACATGTCTTTGTGCAAGATTTCAAGCAGATCCCAGAGAGCCTCATCTAACAGCTGTAAAAAGGATTTTCAAATATCTCAAAGGAACCATAACCTTGGGTTTGTGGAATCCTAGAGAATCAGAGTTTAAGCTAATTGGTTACTCTGATGCAGATTTTGCAGGCTGTAAGATAGACAGAAAAAGTACAAGTGGAAGCTGTCAATTCTTAGGTGACAGATTGGTCTCTTGGTATAGCAAGAAACAGAAGTCAATTTCCACATCCTCTGCAGAAGCAGAGTATATAGCTGCTGGTAGCTGTTGTGCACAGATTCTGTGGATGAAGAATCAGTTGCTGGATTATGGTTTGAGGTACTCTAAAATACCTATTTTCTGTGATAACCAAAGTGCTATTGCTAGGACAGGTAATCCAGTACAGCACTCCATGACCAAGCACATCAGCATAAGGTATCATTTTATCAGAGAACATGTGGAAGAAGGAAACATTGAGCTTCATTTTGTGTCTACAGACCAACAACTTGCAGATATCTTCACCAAACCTTTGAGTGAAGCTACTTTTACAAGATTGGTAAATGAACTTGGAATGATCTCTGGTTTTGACTAGAGATACGGGTTAGACTCAAAAACTATACATGTTTGATTTTTATGCTCATGATTCCTTGCATGTATTAACTGTTATGAGTACCAGTGTCATAAACTCTGAAAGTAAACTCTGATGCTAAACTCTGTCAGTCATAAAGTGTTGGTCATACTCTGATAGTTACAGTCTAATGCTATACTCTGATTGTAATTTTGTCTGAAACATATGGACCAATGAAGAAATTTGTATGAGGCATAATTCTCAGTAAGTAATTATGAATCCTTAAGAGTTATATAGATTCTGATCTCAAATCTGTGCAGTAAGTTAACACAGCATGATACTGTCTCTATATTTATAGCATCTCTTAGTTTATTGATCCTATACACTGAGTCTGTATTAGCTGTTTGCATTTTCTCTCATAAATTAATTGCATTAACTGATGAAAAGTCTAAACTCTGACTATTAATTGCAAATAATTCACCCTCGAATCAAAAGATGCCAAAAAGAGCACAAATTCCTTTGAGATCATGTTGTGCCTGTTGGGAACCACAGACTTGGGGTTCTACTACATTTTATGATACACAATTAAGGAGTGCGAAAAGAAAATCACCTTGTTAACGGTTGATTCCACGCTCTTCTATTGTATTCCCGAATTCCCTTGAGCGAAGTGTGGCCTCCGTCTTCTCAAGTTAACCTCTCTTCTTGCTCCTAGGTGGCTACAATATTTTTCTTAACCAACCCTAGCAAGAAGAGAATAAGAATATATATAGGGCTACAATAGGGATCATGGATAATTAGGTTGGGCCTTTTAATTACATCCTGGGCCTAGCCCAATGTAATTAAATATTAATTCAATCCACTAAAGAATTAATATTTGCACTACCTTTCCTAATACCGCAACTTAATTAATTAATTCGGTTCCAATATTATTTGCTTATTAAATTCCCCATGTTTAAAATAGCGCATGCCCATTAATTAAATAAATTACTGATAATTCATTTAATTAACATCTTATATCCTTGATCATCCACTCTACCTTTATTTAATTATGCCGGAATAAATCCACCTGCAGGGTTTCACATAATTAAATCCTTTTGAGCTTTCAAGGGGACATCATTAACCCGAATATTATCAGGACACGGATTCCTTCAATAAATAATATTCACCATATATATTATTCCATCACCCAAAATATAATGATATAATTCAAAAGAATTATTTCATATATAAATCAAAGCATGTAAATAATATACACGTGTCAATTACTATATCCGGATTAAGAACCTAAGCATTAATAATAACATAGAATCTTAGTTCACCTTCTTAATCAGTTTAAGGGAACAATTCTAAATTTGATCCTGTTCAATATACACAAAGTATACAAGTATTATTTAATAGTCAAGATAAACTATTCCCAAATAATACTTCAGTTATTCCAGTGGTTTGTCTAATTCCACTTAAACTGTGAACCCTTTATATTATATATAGACACTGATAATTTAATCTTCTGTTATCCCATTTGATACTAAATTATCCACAATATATAATAAATAGACAATGTAAAAATATGCAATCAAGATTCTCAATAAAATGGACAATGTTTATATACTACTAATGAATAGTTTAGTATAAAACCCAACAATCTCCCACTTATACTCAAGCTATTCTTTGAGTATATAAGTGTTTATTAATATAATCCGCTACCAGTTTAAATAACTATTCCGTGACCAGACATCTGACTCCTATCTCCTCCAAGTGTTCTTCAAAAACCTTAGCTGGTAAACTCTTCGTGAAAGGATCAGCCCGGTTGTCCTTTGATGCTATATCAGTCACAATAATATCTCCTCGCTTAACGAACTGTCGTATGAGGTGATACTTACGCTCAATGTGTTTTGCTGCTTTATGTTCTCGTGGTTCCTTTGTATTTGCAACAACACCAGTATTATCACAATAAATTGTGATTTGCCGTGGCAAATTAGGAACTACATTCAAATCCAGCAGGAAATTCCGGAACCATATAGCCTCCTTGGCTGCCTCAGAGGCTGCCACATATTCAGCTTCCATGGTTGAGTCTGCGATGCATTTCTGCTTCACACTCCTCCATATTACAGCTCCACCTCCTAAAGTAAAAACACACCCCGAGGTTGACTTCCTCTTATCCCTATCTGTCTGGAAATCTGAATCGGTATAACCCACAGGAAACAAGTCTGAAGCCTTGTAAATTAACATATACTTCTTAGTCCTTCGCAAGTACTTAAGTATCATTTTTACTGCACTCCAATGTTCTTGACCTGGATTGGACTGATATCTACTGACCATGCCTACGGAAAAACAAATATCAGGTCTCGTGCATAACATGACATACATTAAGCTTCCACATGCTGAAGCATAAGGAACTGCTTTCATGTTCTCTATCTCCTTAGGTGTCTTAGGACACTGCTCCTTTGATAGAGAGACTCCATGTCTAAAAGGTAAATTACCCTTCTTAGAGTCCTGCATGTTAAAACGAGCCAATACCTCATCAATGTACGGTTCTTGAGATAAAGCCAACGTTCTTTTCTTGCGATCTCTTATAACTTTGATCCCAAGAATGTATGCGGCTTCACCTAAGTCTTTCATTTCAAATTGTTTGAACAACCATGCCTTAATAGATGACAACATCTCTACATTGTTTCCAATGAGCAAAATGTCATCTACATATAGTACTAGAAAAACCACTGCATTTCCTTCACTTTTCCTATACACACATGCTTCGCTTGGACTCTGATCATAACCATTTGTCTGGACGGCCTGATCAAAACGAATGTTCCACTCCCTGGAAGCTTGTTTCAGTCCATAAATGGACTTCTTAAGCTTACACACTAGATGCTCTTGGCCCTCTTTGATGAATCCCTCTGGTTGCTGCATATGGATGTTTTCATCAAGACTTCCATTTAGGAAAGCTGTCTTGACATCCATTTGCCAAATCTCATAATCGAGATGAGCTGCTATAGATAAAAGAATCCGGATTGACTTAAGCATGACTACCAGAGAAAAGGTTTCCTCATAATCAATTCCTTGTTTCTGAGTATACCCTTTCGCAACAAGTCTTGCTTTCCAGGCTTTCACCTTTTTGTCAGATCCTCTTTTTCTTTTGTAGATCCACTTGCATCCAATGGGTTTTACACCACTGGGTGGTTCCACGAGATCCCAGACTTTATTGGAATACATAGATTCCATCTCAGATTGCATAGTCTTTTGCCAAAGATCTGCATCCTTATCTTGCATTGCTTCTTCGTATGTCCTGGGATCCTCATCATGTTCACCAGAGACTAAGTCCGAAGACTCTCCCAAAAACATGAACCTCTCAGGTTGTTTAACAACCCTCCCACTACGACGAAGCATTGGAGTGGTATTAGTGATAGGTTGTTCATTTACTTGTGGTTATTCTACTTGTACCGGTGGCATATTAGAATTATCTTGTCCTCCCACTAGTTCCTCTAAAACAAAAGTACTCATGGGTTTGTGATTCATTATATAGTCTTCCTCTAAGAATCTAGCATTGGTGCTTACAATGATATCCCGATCCTTAGAACTATAAAACAAATACCCTTTTGTTCCCTTGGGATAACCCACAAACAGCCTCACTTCTGTACGAGAATCTAACTTAGTCACGTTCTTGTTCAGCACATGTGCTGGACAACCCCAAATCCGAATGTGTTTCAAACTAGGTTTGGTACTAGTCCACAATTCTTTTGGAGTTTTTGGAACTGACTTAGAAGGTACCAAGTTTAGAAGATAAGCCGCTGTTTCTAGAGCATGCCCCCAAAACGACTTGGGTAAATTCGAATAACTCATCATCGATCTAACACTCTCTAAAAGAGTCCGGTTCCTTCTTTCTGCTACACCATTCTGCTGAGGTGTGCCAGGTGCAGTCAACTGGGATGAAATCCCATGTTCTGATAAATATTCTCTAAATTCTCCAAGCAGCTATTCGCCCCCACGATCTGATCGTAGTGACTTGATACATTTTCCTGAATGTCGCTTTTCCGCACTTGCTTTGTACTCTTTGAATTTTTCAAAGCACTCAGACTTGCGGTGCAACAGATAAATGTATCCATATCTCGAATAATCATCAATGAAAGTGACAAAATATTCATACCCACCTCTCTCTTGGATATTCATAGGTCCACATAAATCAGTATGAACCAATTCTAACACATCTTTGGCTCTATTTCCTTTTGCCTTAAAAGGTCTACTGGTCATTTTTCCTTCCAAGCAAGATTCACAGACTGGAAATGGCTCCACTGCCAACGAGCCTAAAGGCCCATCTACTACCAATCTTTGAATCCTCCTTAAGTTAATATGACCTAATCTCAAGTGCCAAAGATATGTTTGGTTCAATCCAGAAGGTTCCTTTCTTTTACTAGAGGTAGAAAGTGTATTATTAATTTCACTTGGTTGCAACATTGGTACTATATGATCAATAATATATAAATTGTCTTGCAATGTACCAGAACATATAACTCGTTTATTCATCATAATGGAAACATTATGATCCAAACAAACATTACAACCATCCATAGCAAGTTTAGAAACCGAAATTAAATTCCTTCTAAATGAAGGTACATAAAGACAATTATTCAAAACCAAAATCCTATCATAACCAAAAGATAAAGAAATAACTCCAACTGCAACCACTGCTACTTTCGTAGCATCTCCCATGAACACATATATCTCGTCATCTCTAAGCAGCCTGGTTTTCTGGAACCCCTGCATGGAATTACAAACATGATCAGTGGCTCCTGTGTCTACACACCAAGTGCTCGTAGACATAGCCGCTATATATGTTTCCGTAACAAGAGAAAAAGACATACCAGCATTGTTCTTCTTAGAAAGAGGACAATCCTTTTTCCAGTGACCCGACTGCTTACACTTGAAGCACTTGCCCTTAGGCTTCTTCACTGAATTCTGAACTCCCAATGGTTTCACAACTTTCTGTGTCTGAACCTTCTTCTTCTTCTTTCCTTTCGGCTTTGAAGAAGAAACTTTCTCAGCCACATTTACCTGAACATGCTGCTGAAATAATGATTCCGCTGCCTGAAGCTCTGTCAGAAGTTCTGCAAGACTATACAACTTCTTGTTCATGTTGTAATTCAAGCGAAACGGCTCAAAGCTTTTTGGCAAACTCATAAGTATGATATCGACCTGCGTTTCCGCATCAATATCAGCACCAAGGACCTCTAGTTCATTTATATGAGACATCATCAGAAGAACATGGTCCCTTACAGGTGTTTTTTCAGCCATCTGAGTGTTCATTAGAGACTTCATTGCTACTTGCCTAGCAGTCCTATTCTGATCTCCGAAAAGCTCCTTGAGATTATAGAGCATATCTGCAGCAGTGGTCATGGCCTGATGCTGATGTTGCAAAACACCCGACATTGCTGCCAGAATGTAACATCGCGACATCTCATCTGCCTTAGTCCACTTCTTAAAATACTCTTTATCCTCATCCGGAGCATCGGCAGCAGGCTGGTCCGGTTTGGGTTCAACAGTACAAAATTTAAACTCTTCAGCAGTCAACACTATGTCCAAATTGCGTTTCCATTCAATATAGTTAGGTCCGGTAAGTTTGTTATCCTTAAGTATGGTGAAAAGTGGATTAAAGCCCATTCTATCCTGAGAATCATGCATATAACACTTAATCAGAAAATTGCATATATCTTAAAACCTATTTGTTTCCTCTAACAATTAATTAAAATTAATGCACTAATATTTAAATTCCATAAATATCTGGTACGCCATGATGGATGACATATATACCATTTAAATTTAAATATTACTTCGGTCCTACTACTAAATAATACGCCACGTTAGGGTGGACTATATATTATCTTTCATAGCTAAGTGTATACCATTATTTAGATCTTAAGTTGCCTTTAGTCAGACCCATCCGTTCGATGTATCAATGGATAAATCCCAGGTGTTTTCGGTGAAGTCACAGACGGACTCGCTTAAAAACACAACCCCTAAGACAGAAATATCCATTATCAACATCAATCAAGGAATGTCCAACTTTTTTCTCGAATTCTATGAAACTTGGTATGTCACGATGGGGTGAGCTTACCTTTCATTATTCGTGATTAACTTAAGAAGATTGTCCTAGTAATATCCTTAACACTACCCAGACGTCATAAATCATACGCCACGATGGGTGACATATATCCAATTCATAATCGTCCTAGTGTTAAATTACATACAACCAATAATGGATGACCATGGGATCTAATATCAAATTAATTCCCTCTCCCATTTAGTATTTTAACATGAGTAATTTTATCTAGATGCATCGCCCTATGTTATTTCTTCGAGGTCCACATGTTATCAAAATAACAATACAAAGAACACATAACATAGCATAGCATGCATCTCTACATAATTAAATGGGGCCTATGTCATTATAATTATGTCTAACATGCATTCCAAATACACACATAATTTAATAACATAAAACATTTAATTAAAGCAATAAATGAAAATTTATGTCCATGTCGTCCTATTTATGTTAACCATGCAATTAAAATTACACACATAATTAACAACACACATAATAATTATTTAATGCAATAATTAAAATTAAATAGCAGAAAAATTAAAATAAAAAATAAATCCACTATTATGGCCAAAAAAAAAAAATTTCATCCGAAAATCCTGCGAAAACTTCAACTCGATGTTTGAGGGTCTAAACGAGCTCATACGCACATGAAACTTTGACAAGGTCACTTTTCAATCGTGTAGAACATCGAAATCCCTTTCCGAAAAGGTATCACTCATCGAAATCCGACACCGTATACAAAAGTTACAACAGTTCGAAGTTGCATAGGCGAAATCTTGTAGCATCAGCGGAAGAACTTTGTTTTCTTGCAACTCCGTCGATCAAATAGTTACATACAACATAACATACCTATTCTATTACATCAGATCATAATCTAACATGAATACAAATCATGATTACAAGATTACAAAATCATAATAGAAAACAAAACTAGCACGATCAACCCTCGTGATTTACAACCACGATAAACCACGTGGAAACCAAAACAAAAAATAACCACGATTAAACCACGTGGGATCCAAACACATAATTAAAATAAAACGAGGCCATAATAGTGGATACTAAACAACCTGCAAAAAATTATTATCCAAGCATACCACTATACATACATAACCAATTTTAATTACGACATGGACATCATATCATAAAACATAGAACCCATAACGAGGCTCTTGATACCAATTGTTGGGAACCACGGACTTGGGGTTCTACTACATTTTATGATACACAATTAAGGAGTGCGAAAAGAAAATCACCTTGTTAACGGTTGATTCCATGCTCTTCTATTGTATTCCCGAATTCCCTTGAGCGAATTGTGGACTCCGTCTTCTCAAGTTAACCTCTCTTCTTGCTCCTAGGTGGCTACAATATTTTTCTTAACCAACCCTAGCAAGAAGAGAATAAGAATATATATAGGGCTACAATAGGGATCATGGATAATTAGGTTGGGCCTTTTAATTACATCCTGGGCCTAGCCCAATGTAATTAAATATTAATTCAATCCACTAAAGAATTAATATTTGCACTACCTTTCCTAATACCGCAACTTAATTAATTAATTCGGTTCCAATATTATTGGCTTATTAAATTCCCCATGTTTAAAATAGCGCATGCCCATTAATTAAATAAATTACTGATAATTCATTTAATTAACATCTTATATCCTTGATCATCCACTCCACCTTTATTTAATTATGCCGGAATAAATCCACCTGCAGGGTTTCACATAATTAAATCCTTTTGAGCTTTCAAGGGGACATCATTAACCCGAATATTATCAGGACACGGATTCCTTCAATAAATAATATTCACCATATATATTATTCCATCACCCAAAATATAATGATATAATTCAAAAGAATTATTTCATATATAAATCAAAGCATGTAAATAATATACACGTGTCAATTACTATATCCGGATTAAGAACCTAAGCATTAATAATAACATAGAATCTTAGTTCACCTTCTTAATCAGTTTAAGGGAACAATTCTAAATTTGATCCTGTTCAATATACACAAAGTATACAAGTATTATTTAATAGTCAAGATAAACTATTCCCAAATAATACTTCAGTCATTCCAGTGGTTTGTCTAATTCCACTTAAACTGTGAACCCTTTATATTATATATAGACACTGATAATTTAATCTTCTGTTATCCCATTTGATACTAAATTATCCACAATATATAATAAATAGACAATGTAAAAATATGCAATCAAGATTCTCAATAAAATGGACAATGTTTATATACTACTAATGAATAGTTTAGTATAAAACCCAACAGTGCCTAGGAAGATCCAGGAACTTATTGTATGAAATAAGGGCTAAAATCTTTGATTTTTGGTGACTAGTGCCAACCACTGATTACTGGAAAAATAATAATAAAAAAAAATAAAAAATAAAATATAAAGGGGGTGAAAAATAAAAGATATATCCAAATGAAAGGATATCAGTATACAGAGTTTAGATATAAAAATCAGATTTTATGTTATACATGAGAGTTTGGGCAATCAGTTTTTACTGCTTTAGTTTGTGGATTTTATGCACTTTGAGATGATCTAAATATTTGATTTCGGTAAACTCTGCTATTGCACACACAATTATTCACACCTGTACAGTTTGACAAAAGAGTTTATTGACAAAGAAGGACAAATGGTAAACACTGATGTATTGTGTGAAATACGCCGAGGTAACTTTGTTTTAATCTCTGATGGTTAAAATGATTTCTGTGTTTCAGACATTTTATAATTTTGAGATTAGACATTTGTTTAGAAATTCGATAGAGTATGATTACAAACGGTTCATATTTGTATTAAACAGAGGAGAGAGAGGTTGAGTGTTTTGAACAATGTGACAAGCGGTAATTATGGCTATTTTTACTGCGCGTGTGTATTGGAAGTTGTTACATACAGCTGTCAACGTATACATGTTTGACATCTGTCCCACTCACACACTTTTCAAAGACGCCTGCTGTGTGTAGTAATGATTAAAACGATTGGGTTTTAATTTTCACAATTATTATTTAAACTTACTACACATAAACGGTTCATTCTTTTACACACTTCATCTTTTCATAAGTTTTTACTCACAAACACTGTCTCAAACACTTTCACTGCATACATTCTACACTTTTCTCTGTCTTATTTCTTGCTTTCTTCTACACTTTTCTAATGGCTACAACAATGTTTACTGCTTCTGGATTAGAATTTGTCCCTAATAATTATTCAGCTCCATTGGCAAATGAGAACGCACCGGAGGCGTTTCATTTGATTCAGAATTTCTTGTCAAACTCTGATATTGGCACTGCTCTCACCGCACCATTGAAGCTGTCTGCATCTCAAATCAGGACTCTTTGGCAGACAGGCACTTATGACGATGGAGGAGAGACTGGGTCTCCGTCCATAATCTTTGAGTTTCAAGAAGAAGAATTTACAGTTACTCCAACAACTGTTCATGATGCTTTGGGCCTTGAGGATTTCAATGCTTTCACAATCTCTGTTGGCGATTCTGAGTTGGTTAGAATGATGAGATAAATTGGCTACTCTGGACCACTGACAAAGCTTGGTCAGTTGAAGCGACCGCTCTTGAGAAAGGAATGGAGTTTCTTTTTCGACTGCATAACAAGGGCGTTCGGGAAGAAGTGCACGAATTGGGATGCAATTCCCACTGATAGTCTGCAAATCGGGTATTCTCTTCTTTATGGAAGTAATTTTGATGTTGCTAGGCTAGTTCTAAATAATATAGGTGAGAAAATGACTGAAAACAGAGGTGTAGTTTATTTTGCACGATTCTGTCAATTGATATTCTCTGAATGTGTTTCTGAAGTAGAGATAGCTGAGAATGATGTGATTCCCTGTTTTAAATTACATAAACGCATATTCTCTGATCTAACTAATAAGGATAACAAGAAAGGGGATGTTGGTGTTTTGTTGCTACCTGAGTCTGTGCGACAATTTCAAGTAGATTCACAACAACAACAACTCGCAAACTCTGAAGCTGGACCTTCTGTGTCTCAATCACAGAGGTCAAAGAAGTCTAAGTTGAGAGCTGTTAAGTCTGCAAGAGTGAAGCCATCAGGCAATGAAGCTGGGGTATCAACCACTGATGATATGCCTCAGGAGAAAAGGTTAAAGAAAAGAAGAGCCAACAGGGCACAGTCTGATGATGCTGATGAGAAGAGTGAGACTGATGATGAAACTCTTCATCAAAGGAAAAGAAGACTGGTGGCTGCACATCTCTTTGGTGCATCCAATGTAAATGCTGAAGCAGCACCTATGCCTGAAATGGTAAGTACTGATAGAAAAGCTCCTACATCAAAGGGTGATGATGTAATTGAGGAAGCTGCTGATCATTCTGACAGCAGAGTTTTTGAAAATGAAGCTGGGGAAATGGATTTCATTGTTGATGAAGATATTCAAGATGCACATCCTAGTATCAGTATTTGTGATACTGAGGATGTGGCAGCTGATCAAGCCACCTTAGTGATTGAAGACTCTGTGGATTCTCACACAGAAGTTCTTTCAGTACATAATGCACATTCTGAAAAAGGTGAGGAAGTTGATCAGAGGATAGAAGTTGCTACAGAGCCAATTCTTGATGAAGCTGTAGCAGAGAATGTACAAGAGGCTGCTGATAAGCTAGACTCTGAGGATATTATTCTTGAAGCTTTGCAACAATCTGTTGTTGAGATTGTTCAAAAAGAAGCAGAGTTTGATACTAATGCACACTCTGATAATCCAGAAAGAATGGCCGAGAATATTCCTACAGAGAATACAGCAGAGGATGACAATGTTGAAGATAGTCCTGCTCATTCACAAGAGGAGTTATCTGATATTCGAGTAAACTCTGATGAGGAAAGAGAGGTCAATCGAGCTACTGCTGAGCATTTTCAGGATATGTACTACAAAAGATGGGCAGCTGCAGATTGTATCTTTTCTACACAGAGGGCTGCTGATTTTCTTGATGATTCTGTGAAGAAAATTTCAAACTCTGATGTTCTTACAAGTTTAAAGGCCACTGTGGTTCAAGTCAAAGCCTTAAACAATAGGTTTGATGAAACACAAACAACGGTTACCAATCTTAGGAATGAAGTTGGTATAAGGGATCTTACCTTAAAGACTGATAGGTCTTATTATTCTGCCATGTTCAAGCATCAAGCCAAGGATTCTGATGAAATTAAGAAGAGGCTTGGGAAAGTTGAGGAGAATCAGACTGCAATGTCTGCACAATTGAATTCTATTTCTACTGCTCTAGAACTGCTGACATCAGTACTACTTTCTGATGATGTCAAAAAGGGGGAGAGTGTACCTAATGACAAATGCAAAGACACTCAAACTCTGAGACGGAGGGATGATTCTGCTGATGGTGGAAGCAAGGAAACTGAGAGGAAGCAAATTTCTGCTCAAGGGCAAAGAAGATCAAGATTAAATTCTGATAGGTTGACAAACTCTGGTAAAGGAATCTCAAACTCTGCCAGTGGTTCAAGACTTAAGAGTTTAATTATTTCAGCCAATCCATCTACTGATGAAGAAATTGCAACAAAAATGTTTCTAGAAGAACATGGTAATGAAGCTACAGTTGAAGACATGGAAGCTGAAATGCTGAGTCTTGCTGAAGAGCATGAGAAGAAATTGAAGGATGGTACTTACAAAAAGAAAGCTGTCAAGGCTCCTAGAAGGAAAGAAACTGGAATTTCTATCAAGGAAAATACTCACCAGAGTATACAATACACCAGGAGGCCTGTAATTGCAAACACTGATAAGGGCAAGGGTAAACTGGTAGAAGAAGGACAGTTACCAAGGAAGAATTATTCAACCTCTGACATTGCTCAAGTTGAATCAAAATTTATTAAATCAACCTCTGACGCTGCTCAAGTTGATGTTTCTACTAAAGTTGTAACAACCTCTGACAATGCTCATGTTGTGCAAACTCAACTAGCACCTCAACTCCAAAGTACTTTTAGAAGACCTATACTTCCTGAAGCTCTGAAGCCAGAAACTGTTAACTTCTCAGAAACCAGAACTGTATTGGGTAAAGAATCTTATGATAAATCCGGATTAGGTTCACACAGGGAGATGAGAATAAACAACAGGCCTGGAGATCAGTCATCACTGGCAGTATCTGGTATTATTACTCAAGAGAGTCTTGATATGCTAGAATCTGTTCAGATGATATTTCATAAAGTGTTAAAGAAAGAGTTTTTGTTGTATTTTATGGCTGATGGAAGAGTTTACAAGGTTGCAGAGTCTGACATCAATCTCAAATCTTATGAAGAATTGGAGCATGTTCTGTATTTGTTAAATGTCAAAAATAGAAGTACTCATGATGCTGCTTTAGTTATCAGAGAAAGGATGCTGAAATCAAAGATAATGCTTGGAGGAGGAGTCTCAAGTGCATATATTCCTAAGTATAAAGATGCTTATGGAAAGGTTATAGAAATGAAAAGAAACAGTGCAAGACTAAGGACTGATCTGGGAGTTAAAGTCTTAGAATTCAATCTAGAATCTGATAAACCATATTTTATTAGGCTAGGGAATGAGATGAGGAAAAATTCCATCTATTCTTTGAGAGCTGCAATTTATCAGACTGGAGAATCTGATCCAGAGTTGAGAGAGTTGAAGAAAGTTATGGTTGAAGAGCTGGAAAGGGCTGAAAGAAGACTTCTCATGGATTATCTCAGAACTGTTCCTGATATTCAAGAAATCAAATAAAGTCTGACTGTAAGTTTTTAAAGTTTTCTGTTCTAAGTTAAAATTAAACTCTGTTATGATTAAACACTGCATTTGTTATATGTTTTGACATCATCAATTATCTGTTTAACTTGTACATTTTTATTATGCACAAGTTGGGGGAGATTGTTAGATATAATTGCTGATGTTTGTTTAATCAGTGTTTAAGTAACAGGTACTGTTCAGAGTTTAGCCTGAAGTACTTATCAGAGTTTACATTGAAGCCAATCAGAGTTTGTTAAAGTCTGACGTGGTGATTGTTGAATTAGCTGTCGGTGCTGAATTGAATATTCTAGAAGCAATATATTCTAAAGATGGAAAGAAGCAGAATATATTGATACAGCTAAGGAAACGGAATAGAAGACTGAAGCAATCCTTAATTGATAATAATTGTATAGCTAATTTATAGGAGTATCAATTAGATAAGGATTGTGTAACTATGTACTATATAAACACAGATAGGTTATCCCTAGAAGGGATGCGAACATAGAATTATTATTCTTGTAACCTAGAAGCTCTTTGTGATTCATTAACATCATAAAAGAGAGAAGCTGTCAATACAATTACAGTTTATTGATTCATAAACAGTATTCTTGATTATTGTTATTCTCATACATACTTGATTATATATTGTGTATTCGGCCTAACAGAAGGCACTATCCAACTCCCAATGACAATGGGGCAAGGGTCGAATACGTCTACTCAGATGTTGAACTTCATAGTTATAAAGGCAACTTCGACCTACAATGCAATCCAGGGAAGGACTGGTCTTCATGCGTTCAAGGCCGTTGCCTCATCCTATCATCTGAAAATCAAGTTCCCAACGAGGAATGGAATCGGTGAAGAACGTGGGGACCAGAAGATGGCTAGAAGTTGTTACGTAGCCGCGTTAAGGCCTGATGGAATCGGGGGCAGATTCTCCTAATTGAAGATATGGATACTAGTGACAATAAAGACCGAAGAGGGAAACCAGCTGAGGATTTAATCCCAATTCCCTTAGTCCCTGGTGAACCGGAGAAGGTGACTTATGTTGGAGCATTATTGCCTGAACCATTGAAAAGCAAACTCATATCTTTTCTTCAAGAGAACAATGACGGTTTTGCTTGGACAGCGGCTGACATGCCAGGGATCGATCCCCAACTGATAACTCACAAGTTGAATTTGGATCCTGAAAGGAAGACGGTGAAGCAGAAGAAGAGAAATTTTGCTCCAGAAAGACAAGAGGCCATTAAACAAGAAGTTGAAAAGTGTTCGCACAAAATCACGCAAGCGTACGCGGTCAACAAGTAATATATGAAAGTAGAGTTCGTTCCCACAGAGACTGCTTTGGTTACTATAGTTATGCACTTATGTAACAATGTATGGCTATTGTTCAATGCTAAGACAAGTAACAAATTTGTGTTTTGATTAACTAAATTAACTAATCGACTTAACAAGATTATAATTAACTAAAGAGATTGCTGATTATTTACTTATGAGAATAAACATGGGATCCTAACTTCATTAAATACTTCATCTAGAGTCTTTTGTCTTTAATCAATGCATGTGACGGTTGTGATAACTAATCGGATAACACGAAATCAGTACACGCTACCTTTCAGTATACGTATACCAAACCACTCAAACATCCACAAAAGAGATAGAAGTTAAGCAGACACCAATTATGCTTAGACCCTATATGTCTATAAGATTTGAAAACATAACGGTTTAACGAGCAAGTTATCCATTCAGATTACATAGGGCATGTAAGATGGTTAAAATCACCTACGAATCATGCATGACAAACATACATAAACCTATGCTAGCATGGCAAGTTCTAAACCTCTATATCCACTTTTGCAATCAATAGAGATTAACAATCAACTTAGATGTTAGCTACGCATCCAAGAAGAATAAGCACAACTAAACTAGGTTATCAATTAGCCATCACACACAAATCTTTAAAACAATTAACTACTAAAATCCATAAATAAATCCGTTAGAATCCCACGACGACGATTAGTTCATAATCGAACCGTTCATCATCGTGGGTTCTGATGAAAACATGATAATAATAAGTCTAGAATACTGAATAAAAGTGTTAGGGTTTAAGAAAGAACAAACGAGAATCCAAAGTATCACCTAATTAGAAGAATACAAAGAAAAGATGAAAAGTAGATCTTCGTAATCAGCCGTCTTCTTGTTCTCCTCACCGGTGGATGATTATGTATGTTTGTATGTCAATGTATATCTCAGAATTCGTCCACCAATAGTTTATATAGGCTGCAGGGCTGACTGGTCTTATGGCAACTTTCCTTTTCTGACTTGAAATTGCCTTTTTCAGCATGCTTAGGGCGCGGGCGCGCCTATAAGGGCGCGGGGGCGCTTGGCCTCTGTCCAAATTCTGACATTCTGCTTTTCTTGACGTTTCCTTGCGCTCTCTCGTTCCTCAACCACTTGACCTTCACAAACATGCTCAAAACACTTCTGCAAACCACAAGAACTCCACATCTCTGTTGACAACTCAACTCTGCATTTACTAACACCAAACATATCACAAACACCACAAACTTGAGAACAAAACAACCAATTTAAGCCAATTTAGGACGATCCTAGTGGATATGAAATCCACTTATCACACCCCCAAACTTAAACCGATGCTTGTCCTCAAGCATAAACAGACTCTACTAACTATAATGCAATGCATGAATGCAACTAATATGAAAATGCAAACGATCCCCTCAAACTAACCATAACCAATCAACAAGCCAATATCTCAAAGAATGCAATCTTTCAAACAGAGTTCGACCAAATCCCCTTATACTAACCATACAAACACAGAAACGTGCGTGTGTGCAATGCTCATCAATATACTCTCAGACTAAATCAAGACCATATCCTATTCTTCACCAAAACAACCACAAGCTTATAAACAGAATGAATTCTAGACACGAGAAACCACTTAAAGACACCTCACAATCCGCTTGAGCTAGACAGGAATTCATGCTTTATTACAACACACAATACTATACACAACAAACATGCTTATTTGACCGTGCAATGGATGAGACCCCAAAAGGCTTATACCATAATACCCATGTAGCGAGCGTTAGGTTAGTGGATCCCAGACCGGAAAAGTCTTAGGTCACTAGGCACAAAGTCCCCTAGAACTTAATTGCTCGAGTATTAAAGAGCTCAACCTGATCAATTCTGCATAAAAACAACTCTTTTTTTTTTTCAATTTCGGAATGAGTGCGCTTTGCTTTTTTCTCATCCCACCCTAGACTACTCATCTTTTCAATGAGCTGGCTACTAGCCATTTGACGCCTAGCCTTTATTGACAACTAGCATGAAATCCCTGTTTTCCCCCAAACTTAGACTTAAGTGCTTCTTCAATTTCAAGAGAATAAAAGACATTCTAAATATAAACAAGCGGTTAAATTCTAACATCCAAACAAAACATGGTCTGATCAAATTCAAAAGCAACCAATGAGACTTGTGAAATTATTTTGTTTCTGGCATGCAAGTCAATTCATAGGAACTTAATTAGCCCTCTATCTATCACTACCACACTCCCATCAACATCAACTCATCAACGGAAATAGTCAATTCCTAAATGATCATGACATATGCATGATATGCAAATGCAACTAAATGGACTCACATAATAAATATAAACACTAATGCAAACAAAATGCTCTATATGACATAAACATGCAAAGATATGAATAAACTAACTAAAAATGCAATATGAATCTATATGAACACACACACTAACAACTAACATTCCCTAATTACCACCCCCAAACTTACAATATTCAATGTCCTCATTGAAGGTAATAAAAAGGAAATATGCAGAGAATACCTAATCATCAGCAGGACCACCCTCCTCAGGTGGTGTATCCGGAGGTGGATAAACAGAATCAGCTCCAAAGGTAGGCCAAGCGATATCAACTCCAGTGGCTCTGAATGCAGCACTCAAAGCCTGAGTCAAATCCTGAGCAAAGCGGCTCTGACTGTCATGAATCGCATCAATGCGCCGCGTCAAACGCCTATACTGCACATCCCCTAAACCAGACCTATCAACCTCTCGCTGAATCCGAGATGCACGTACCCTCCTAGCTGCAGGCTCACGAGGTGGAGCCTCTGCTTCCTCAGCATCCTCAAGATGAGTATAACCCAACCCATAGTAATCCGGGGCACCACCATCCCAATCCTCCATTCTATCAATCGTCGAATGATCGATAGGAGCACTCGGTAACTGAACCTGCTCCTCCTCAGACCAACGAACACCAACTGCAGCACACAACTTAGTAACAATGGAGGCATGAGGAATCGCCCCCGTTGTACCACCCTTCAAAAACTTCACAATACTCCTATGAAGGAGCTCTCCGAGATCAATGTACTCTTCATTCATAATACCAAAAAGAACAATAGCCCTTTCCACCGTAACCTCATGCTGATGCGAAGAAGGCACAATATTAGCACAAATAAACAAATTCCAAGCCCTCGCATACCTGTTCATAGCAGAAGCCGGAAAAGTAATCGGCTCGGTGGTGCCAGCTCTATACTTCCAAGTCGTGCCTGGAACAGTCATCTCCCCAAGAATGTACTCGAGATCAAGATCTTCCCGAGTCTTCAAAGACCAGTCTTCCTCACCCCTCTTCCTCCTAGGCAAATTCAAAACCCGATGAATTGCCCTAGGCGTATAATCAACAGTAAATCCCCGAACTATACTATAACCGTTCTTGTCGGCTTTAGCATTAGCATAGAACTCCCGCACAATAGACAACGAGACCGGCTCCGGTGCTTCGCAAAAGGATTCCCAACCCCTCTTCGTAATCATGGTAAACAAGTGCCCATCAGTAGGTTGGGGCAAAAATCCCCTCTCTTTAGCCACAGCCTTCGACAACAACCGAGCAAACTCAACCTGAGCCTCTGGAGATGTGAATTTCTCTCCTCCAATACCAATACTCGACTCCTCCTCAAAAGAAGAACGACGAGTGCTACTACTTCCCGCAAATCTACCCCTCTTTGGTGGAGCCATGGAAATTGATGAAGATAGATATAGATGTGTATATGTATAGGTGTGAGAGAGAGAATGAGAAAAAGGAATTGGGGGCTAGGGTTTTGATATGAGGGATTGGGGAACGGTAGGAAAGTGTTTAAATAGGGGAAAAACTAACAAAAACTGATTTGGGGGAGTTTTTTTCTTTTTTTCCCCGTTTTCTTTTTTTCCCCGTTTTCTTTTTTTCCTGGACATGGATTGGGCGCGGGTGCGCGTGTAAGGGCACGGGCGCGTGTGGCCCTTGCCAGAATTTTCTGATTTTTTGATTTTTTTTTTGATTTTTTGATTTTTTGATTTTTTTTTAAAAAAAAAAACAAAACAAACAAATGAAAAACACTTACAACATAGCATGGGTTGCCTCCCACGAAGCGCTCGTTTTACGTCAATAGCTTGACGTGATTCCTAACTCGTTAAACAGCTGAAACAAGAATCACGGTTTCCGCCTCGCGATTCACCTGTTCACCAAAATACGGTTTCAATCTCTGACCATTGACCTTGAATGCTTCATCCGGTGACTTGTCGAAAACTTCCACTGCACCATGTGGAGACACTGTTTTGACCGTGAACGGCCCCGACCACCTTGACTTAAGTTTTCCTGGAAAAAGATTGAGACGAGAGTTGAAAAGCAAAACAAGTTGGCCAGGAACAAAGGACTTGTGCACCAACTTCTTATCATGCCATCTCTTAACTTTCTCCTTGTATAACTTGTTATTTTCATACACTTGTAGCCTAAACTCATCCAACTCATTAATTTGAAGCATTCTTTTCTCACCAACAGCTAATAGATCAAAGTTCAACTTCTTCAACGCCCAATACGCCTTGTGCTCTAGCTCGGCAGGCAAATGACAAGCCTTACCATACACCAGCTGAAACGGTGACGTACCCAAAAGAGTCTTGTAAGCTGTTCTATAAGCCCAAACAGCTTCATCAAGCTTCAACGACCAATCCTTCCTTGAAGGATTTACAACGTTTTCAAGAATACGCTTAATCTCCCTGTTAGAAATTTCAGCTTGGCCATTTGTATGAGGATGATAGGCAGTAGCAACACGATGACTGATATTATATCTAGTCATCAAGGCTGTAAACTTACGGCTGCAAAAATGCGTACCCTCATCACTGATGATTACCCTTGGAGTTCCGAAACGCGTGAAGATTTGCTTATGAAGAAAACTCAGCACCACTTTAGCGTCATTGGTCGGTAAAACCTTTACCTCAACCCATTTAGACACGTAATCCACAGCTAACAGTATGTACTGATT
Source organism: Heracleum sosnowskyi (assembly GCA_030848705.1). Classification (NCBI taxonomy): domain Eukaryota; kingdom Viridiplantae; phylum Streptophyta; class Magnoliopsida; order Apiales; family Apiaceae; genus Heracleum; species Heracleum sosnowskyi. Next base: position 61,856,261 of record CM061235.1, read on the forward strand.
ATTGCAGGACGAAACAAACGGTCCCATGAAATCGATTCCCCACACGTCGAAAATCTCCACTTCAAGCAGCATATTAAGAGGCATCTCGTTCCTCCTAGAGATATTACCAACCCTTTGGCATCGATCACATCTCAACACAAACTGATGAGCGTCTTTAAATAGAGTTGGCCAATAGAAACCTGCCTGAAGAACACGAGTAGCTATCTTTTCTCCACCATAATGACCTCCATAAGTGGTGGAATGGTAATCTCGCAAAACACCCTCAGTTTCACTATAAGGAATGCATCTCCTTATCACTTGATCAGCTCCCTGTCTGAATAAGAAAAGCTCATCCCAACGGTACCACTTCACATCATGTAGAAATTTCTTCCTTTGAGCATAAGAGAATTCAGCAGGGATGACATTACTCACAAGATAGTTCAAAATGTCTGCAAACCATGGTTCTTCATCTTGCACCCCAAAAAGTTGCTCATCAGGAAAAAATTCATTGATAAGAGTCTTATCACCTGCATTCTTACCGTGGTCCTCCAACCGAGATAAATGGTCAGCTACCTGGTTTTCTGTACCTTTCCTATCTTTGATCTCCAAATCAAACTCTTGCAGCAAAAGAACCCAACGAATCAACCGAGGCTTTGAATCTTTCTTTGAAATCAGATAACGAATGGCTGCATGATCAGTATAGACTACTACCTTAGTTCCAAGCAAATATGACCTGAATTTCTCGAAACTATAGACAATGGCTAAGAGTTCCTTCTCTGTAGTAGTGTAATTCAGCTGCGCATCGTTGAGGGTTTTGCTAGCATAGTAAATCACATGAAACACCTTGTTCTTTCTTTGCCCAAGAACAGCTCCCACTGCATAGTCACTAGCATCACACATCAACTCAAAAGGTTCACCCCAATCAGGTGCAGTGATAATGGGGGTAGTAGTCAACTTCTTCTTCAAAAGCTCGAAAGCTGCCAAGCAATCTTCATTAAACTTGAAAGGAACATCCTTCTCCAACAAATTACATAAAGGTTTGGAGATTTTGGCAAAGTCTTGAATGAATCGCCGATAGAAACCCGCATGACCAAGAAAACTGTGAATTCCCTTAACTGAAATTGGTGGAGGAAGATTTTCAATTGTCTCCACTTTGGCCTTGTCCACTTCAAGCCCCTTACTAGAAACCTTATGCCCAAGAATGATTCCTTCTTGCACCATGAAGTGACATTTTTCCCAATTGAGCACCAAATTGGTCTCAACACACCTTTTCAGCACCATGCCAAGATTCTGTAGGCACTGATCATAAGAAGTTCCAAATACGGAGAAGTCATCCATGAACACCTCCACATTAATGCCAATCATATCTGAAAAAATGGCCATCATACACCTCTGAAAAGTTGCTGGTGCACCACAGAGTCCGAAAGAAACGCGACGGAACGCAAAAGTGCCAAATGGACATGTGAATGTGGTCTTCTCCTGATCCTCTAGAGCAATGCAAATCTGATTGTAACCTGAATAACCATCCAGAAGGCAATAGAACTCATGACCAGCCAACCTGTCAAGCATCTGATCAATGAACGAAAGAGGGAAGTGATCTTTTCTGGTGGCTTTATTCAACTTTCGGTAGTCCATGCAAATTCTTCACCCTGTAACTGTTCGAGTAGGGATGAGCTCATTCTTCTCATTAGCAACCACTGTCATGCCACCTTTCTTAGGCACACATTGCACTGGACTCACCCATGAGCTGTCTGAAATAGGATAGATAATTCCTGCATCCAGCCACTTGAGAATTTCTTTCTTAACTACCTCTTTCATGATAGGATTGAGCCTTCTTTGAGGATCCACTGTTGGTTTACTTCCTGGTTCAAGCGGAATCTTATGCATGCAATAAGAAGGACTGATTCCCTTGATATCCGCTATGGTCCAACCAATGGCTGTCTTGAACTCTCTCAGAATTCTCAAAAGTTTTTCTTCTTCACTACCTGACAAGTTAGATGCAATAATCACAGGTAAAGTAGATGCATCACCTAAGAAAGCATACTTCAAGTGCTCCGGTAGTGGTTTAAGTTCAAGAGTAGGAGCTTCTTCAATAGACGGCTTGAGACGCTCCTGAGCATTTTTCAACTCAGCTATGCCAAGAGAATCAAATGGCATGTCAATCTTCCTTTTCCACGGAGAAGCATTCAAGTACTGAAGTTGCTCTTCTCTTTCTTTGTCTTCCGTCTCAGAATCCCCTATCAGTACCTTTTCCAATGTATCTGACTTAAGAAATTGCTCAATCTCCGTGTACACCGCAGACTCAACCAAGTCCACTGAAAAACATTCTTCTTCCTCTGTAGGGAACTTCATTGCATTGAACACACTAAAGGTGACATTCTGGTCATGCACCCTCATTGTAAGTTCCCCTTTCTGCACATCGATCAAAGTACGGCATGTAGCTAAGAATGGCCTTCCCAAGATAATAGGAATCTTCTTGTCTTCCTCAAAGTCCAGGATCAAAAAATCAGCAGGAAAGATAAGCTTATCCACTCTAACCAAAACATCCTCCACTATGCCCCTTGGATATGTGATCGACCGATCAGCCAGCTGTAAAGACATGTTTGTAGGTTTAGGCTCTGGCAATCCAAGTTGCATGAAAACAGACAACGACATCAGATTAATACTAGCTCCCAAGTCACACAAACACTTGTTGAAAGATAGATTGCCGATAGTGCACGGTATGGTGAAACTTCCTGGATCCTTGAGTTTAGGAGGTAACTTCTGCTGAAGAATAGCACTGCATTCTTCAGTTAAAGCCACGGTCTCCAACTCCTCGAGTTTCAACTTCCGAGATAGAATACCCACTACACCATAAATTGGCTATTGCAACGGCCACTGAAAAAATTCCTTAAATATCGTTGCTATTTAGTGACAAATTTTGATAAATTTAGAAATATTGTAATGTTTTTTAAAACTGTTACAATTGAATTTAATTCATGCGACATTTGAATTATATTGCAACGAATATAAATAAACGTTGCCATTAATTTCAAAATTTTGAGGGTAAGTTTGGCGGGCTTGTCAAAATTTAAGCGGTCTTCTAATTTTTTTTGCCCGGGCTTTCTAAAACAGGGCTTGACTAAAACCTTTGACTCAAAACAAACACAACACAGACACAATACAACAGAGAAAGAGAGAGACACAACGCGAGAGAGAGAGAGAGAGAGAGAAAGAGAGAGAGAGAGAGAGAACGCGATGGAGAGAAAACGCAACGCGAGGGAGGGAGAGCTCGAAGATTCAAGCTCGAACATTGAAGCTCCAAAAAGGTATTTTCTTTCCCTAAATCGATTCTAAAATCTGCTTTTAGATGAATTCTCCCTAAATCTGCTTTTAAAATTAGGGATTTTGATTTAATTTTGTTAATTAGGGGTTTTAAATTATAATTTTGCTTTTAGTTTATTTTGCTGCTAATTTGAATTAATTTTTGTTGTTTTGTCTGGGTTTGTAATTTTGTGCTTGTATTTTTCTTGTAGTTTGTGTTATGTTTTGTTTTGTGTTAGTATATGTTTGTATGTTTTCTATGCTTGGGTTTTGTGTATGTTTGTATGTTTGTATATGTTTATATTTGAATTAGTATATGTTTGTATGTTTGTGTTTGTAATTGGGTCATGGTGAGAAGTATTGCAGAGCTAAAAAGAAACAAGCTCGGCAGCCAATGTAGGAGAAAACTGAGCAGATATATTATTGATTATAAGATGTATACACTAACACTATCATGTGTGATTATGAATTGTGTTATAATTTCTGTGTTTGCATAGATACTGTGGTGAAGATGTTTTTTCTTGCTCCTTTTGGTTTGAGTTATGCCCAACTCTGGATATATGTGGTTTCTTGCTTAGTTTTCTATGTTGTGTAATTATAGTAGAGGCCTGTTAAGCTTGTTCTCACCTCTGTGTCATCTCATTCAAATTTCCCCAATTTCTTGATTACTTTGAAATACAAATATGAAACTGTGATATTCAGTTAAATGGTGTTGTGTACTGCCATATTAATTTGTATGACAGTCTTTACTTTAAATTTAAGATCACATGTCTTTCTGCTGCAATTTGTTTTAATTATTGAGGTATAACAGGACTTATGGATGTGGTCAACGCCTTTTGTATTTTACCCATATCAGAATTACATTCTCTTTGCTTTAAAACTTTATGTAGTTCCTTTCATCTTTTTCATTGTCTAGAGCTGCCGTCAGATAAGTAGATGATAATGTTGTGCATACTCGAGAAAGCACCAGTTTTAGTTAAACTTCTTCTGTAGTAACAAAGTTTTAGATGTAATAGTGGCTTACTATGTCCCTCAAGCAAGACGTGAAATTAACATTTCCTTTATTTCTTGTTAATTATTGTTTACTCTTTCCGGGACAAAAACCTTTTAGATGTTTGCTTTTGTACACAAAAACCCCGGGTAGCTCAATCCATCAGAGCATCACTCATTCTCATAGAGCCAATCTGCCAAAGATCACACACAGATACTTACACTTTTGTGTGTATTTTTCTGTAACTAGAGAGGGGGAAGTGAAAATGGAGAGTGCTATTTTATCTGCTACTCGCTTCATTCCAGCACAAAGTAAGAAATTTCTGTCAAGATTTTACTTTTTGTTCTAAACAAATTAAAAAAAATAAAAATTCAAGTAATGAACTTTTTAATGCAAGAATTTTACGTATTTAAATGCTATAGTTGTTAGAATTGTTATAAAACTGATAATTTTTTGGACAGGTAGAGAAATAAGCGGGATTGTAAGAAATTTTCAGAGCTCATTTTGTGGCAAAATGATATGTAACAAGTTGTTTGTGAGCAATAATATGTTTACACAGCGGAGAAGCCGTGCCACGATCACCTCATTGGTTCTTATGCTCAACCCTTTCTTTTTGCTCAATTTGATGTTATTGGTATGTGTCATGTTTAATTGTTTTGCTAATAATTTTGTCTTTTTCTCTTACTTGATATTTCACATGACTAATAGATAATGCGAATATATCAACTAGTAGTTGAATTTCAGTTAATGGAAGTGTAAATTGAAACATTATGTGTAAATATATTATAAACATTTCAGCCTTCGGGTAATGGGAAGAATTGTGTTACTCAATTTTGTAAAATTTGCGTAAGCGGATAGTTCATACGAAAGGCAGTCGATTTACACAACCTTTGAGGACACTGTATTATGTTCATAATGTGGCTTTTCAACTTGTTCTTTTGCAGTTTGGAAAGAAGGTAAAGAAAGCAACTGTAGCCCCAACTGTGGTTCCTGAGCCAGATTACCGGATACCAGTTGTTTTACTTGGTGGGTGTTGAATGTATAGGACTTTTTTTTCCATTTATATTGTCTATACTTGCAAGAGATGCTAGCATTTGTAATGATTAAAATTAAACTTTTTATTAACTTTACAATTTCTTTTCATTGACATTAGCAGTTTCAGAATGTGGGAACTTGCAAAATATACTTATAACTTATTTTATGAAACAGGTTTAGCTGGAACGGAAGGGAGTTAATCCAAGCAATTACTACTTCTCATTTTTTAGGCCTCCTTCTCCTATGTGTTAAATTAAGTTGTACCTATATTATAATGGGTAAAAAATGAATTAAGTTTGAATTCGAAAGGCTCGAATATTTCTATAGGCGAAGCTGTAGGTTGTACCTATAAAGGTTGTTTTTATCTGGTAACTGAAGATGGTCTATCAGTAGTTCTTCCATCCATTTCAGTTTCTTCTAATTTCTTTCCTGTTGAAGCTATTGGTCATCGACAGAAAACTGTTAGTACTGCTACTGCTTCCCAAGCTGGGATCCTCTTTGAATCCAAAGGAATTAAACAGAAGTCTTTTCTGCCTTGGAAAATAGAGCTTTTGGATCGGCTACTTTTGTACGAGGACTCTGGAGAGGCAGATCGCTTGTGCTTGGAAAATGGTAATATAATTATACAGAAATCTTATATCGGTGCTGGCTTATAATATATTCTCCATTAGTTGCTTAAGAGATACTGATTGATGGTTGATCTAGACCCTTTGACCTATTATACCAATCTTCTTGTGTGTGTCACGTTTCATTTATTTATATGGTTTTGCTCTTCTCTATAATAGTTTTTGTTTATGGAAACTTTACATATTTTCTAGTATCGTTTTGAATCTTTTGATGCCATTTACATTAAATTTCATCCACTCCCTCGTAAGTCCTGTGGTAAAATTTGTCTAGCTAATTTGATTCAGATTTTGTTTTTACCTTGAGGTACTGTATTGTGCAGTAGCTTAATTGTAGTTTGACTAGATAAAAATTAGCATTAGCCTTTCTAAAAGCATCTAATTGTTGTAGATGGATTCTTCAAGATATTCTCCGACATTTTGACAGCAAGGTGAGCTTCACGATTTGACGTAGCTATTTGAATCTCGAGGGCTTTGAAATTAGCATCATTAGAATTCGATAAATTTGGTGCATTTGAAGGTGCAGATGATATATATGACTTTGGTATGAACAATGGGTCTGGATTACGGTCTACAAAATGAGACGAGGACGATGAGTACTGCGTTGTTGCTCAAATGTATGAATGGTCCTGAGCCGATGTAAAAATTAGGCCATTTGTTTGGATTGACGACGAAAGAACAAAATAAAATAAGGTAATAAAGATTTGAAAGAGCTTCATTGTTGTCTCTTTTATTTTATTTTGTTAACTTTTGTGGAAGCTTTAGAGTTCAGAAGATAGGATGAGGGATAATTCATTTTAGGGAGTGTTGGGAGGGGAAAAAAATGAGGCAGTGATGCTAATTGTTGGGTTGTAATAATTTAAAAAATGTCAGGTTATCCTTGGAGATAGGTTTGCCAAAAGTAGTTATAGTTGTCAATGTAGTTGCCAAAAAAAAAAGCCTTATGAAGATTCCATCAGTAACATATTTTTGGCGTGTAAGTTTTTCTAGAGCTAATCTTTAAGTTTGTCAACCTCCTTCGTAATTTTTTTGAAGTCTTCTGACTGGTTCTAACCATATATGTACAACTTTTAGTTGCTTGTTTTATTTGTAGATGCACATTGTTATTATAAAGGTTAACTGACATGTTTGTTTTTTGTCGATCAGTTTTCAGAAATTTGCAACTCTAACACCTGCCTTTACAGGAAATGAAACTTGGCCGGAGAATCATAGTCAGTACTATAATTGGAATCCTTGGCGCTGCTTTGGGGAGTGTTGGTGGCATATATTACACCCCCGCTTACTCCAACTTACTCTAACTGCTACTCCAAAAGTATATTCAACAAATGGGTCACCTAGAAGGTATTCAGACGATGAGGCTACTGCAGATGGAGATGAAGCTGCCACATGATAACCTTATGTTTAAATTATATGTAATAGTTGGCTAACTCCTTTTGTACAAGTAGGTGTCTGCGACTTAGCATGTTTTGCTAAGTAATTAAGTGTATGCGTATATAACACTTTGTCGTTTTTCTTAGAGTTACTTTTCGGATGGTTTCTACGATGATGTCGTACGTAGTAGTAGTAATGGTGCTGCTTTCGAACTGTTGGTAATTAGTGTTCTGTATGAAATGACATTGATGTTTAGTATTGCTTGGATTTGTGGCTTTTATGCCTGGCTAGTTTAATATTCAAATGAAATCACACAATTTTATTTTTAAATATTGTTGCAATTGTGCCAAAAAGATGTTGCAAATAATGTTAAAACTGCTATAAAATTATTGCAATAAGGGCTTAAATTGTTGCAATTTGTCTAATAAATTCATTGCAATTGGACTAATATTTGTTGCCTTAAAGTGACTTGTTTGCCAACCATTTGCTACTGCAATGATTTTAAAATGTTGCCGAAGACCATAAAACGTTGCTACATGCCTATATTGCAATGATTTTTAACGTTGCGATATGGAGCTGAAATCGTTGCTAAATGGCTCTATTGCAACAGGGGCGGATGCAACGGTGAAATTTTGGACATTCGTTGCAATTAAGTCTAATGCAACAAATATAGGCATTAAGGCAATATATTTGTGTTGTTGCAATATGCAATCTATGGTGTAGTGACCCTTCATGAACTTTGCGTAGCTCGGCATCTGTTCAAGAGCTTCCGCAAAAGGTATATTGATATGCAACTTCTTGAAAACCTCCAGAAACTTGGCAAACTGTTTATCCAACTTCTGCTTTTGAAGACGTTTAGGGAATGGCGGAGGAGGATAGACCTCCTTGATCTCTGTATTCTGCTTGAGAACAGATTTCTCAGTCGAATTGTCACGCTTTTCCGCTTCGTTTCCCCCCAAACTTGATTTTTCCACTTTTTCTTCATCTTCTGGCAGAAACTCAGGCGCAAGCGCGCTTCCTAGGGCGCGGGCGCGCCTACCTTCTGTTGGAAAACCAGAAATTTTTTCGTTTTGCTCTTTTTCTGAGTTCTGGTCACCCGTAACCTTTCCAGATCGCAAGGTAACTGCTTTAACATGTTCCTTGACCTCTCTTTTGCCAGGATTAGCTTCCGTATCACTAGGGAGAGTTCCCTGTGGTCTATTCAACAAGGCATTGGCAATCTGACCGATTTGATTCTCCAAAGTCTTGATAGAAACAGCTTGGCTCTTGCACATTAGCCTCAATTCCTCCAATTCAGACTTTTCATTAGATGATTGACCAGCATTGCCTTGAGACGGTTGTTGAAAACCTGGTGGTTGATACGGTTGCCTTGGAGCATACTGCTGCTGAAAACCAGAAGAGTTGAATGGTCTAGCTCCAAATTGTTGACCTTGATACTGCTGATACGGCTGCTGTGGTTGTTGCTGGCATCCCTGATTGTTACTCCAGCTGAAATTCGGATGGTTCCTGTTATTTGGATGATAGGTGTTAGGCACTGGCTGCTGTGGTCTCTGGAAATTGCTCACAAACTGCGCCGATTCATTAGATATGGCACACTGAGTCGTATCATGTGCACCTGCACATAGCTCACAAACACTAGCCACCTGCTGAACTCCATAGTTGGACAGAGAATCCACCTTCATAGACAAAGCCTTTAGCTGTGCAGCAATTGCCGTGGCTGCATCCACTTCCAGAATTCCTGCTACCTTGCCTTGTGATAACCTCTGAGTTGGATTCTGGTATTCATTAGCAGCCATCATCTCAATAAGTTCATAAGCTTCATCGTAGCTTTTAGCCCAAAGAGCTCCACCTGATGCCGCATCAAGCATTGGTCGTGATTGACCTCCCAGACCATTATAGAAACAATTGATCACCATCCAATCAGGCATTCCATGATGAGGACACTTCCTAAGCATCTCCTTGTAGCGCTCCCAAGCTTCACATAAAGTTTCCCCTGAATGTTGTGCAAACTGAGTAAGAGCATTCCTGATTGCAGCTGTTTTAGCCATAGGGAAGAATTTAGTGAGAAACTTCTGAGCCAGATCTTCCCATGTAGTAATCGAACCTGCTGGTAGAGAGTGCAACCAGCCCTTAGCCTTATCCCTCAGAGAAAATGGGAAAAGTCTCATCTTCACAGCATCTTCTGACACTCCGTTAAACTTGAAAGTGTCGCAAATCTCAATGAAATCCCTAATATGCATATTAGGATCTTCTGTTGGAGCACCCCCAAACTGAACTGAATTCTGCACCATCTGAATCGTGCCAGGCTTGATTTCGAAAGTATTAGCTGCAATAGCCGGCCTGACAATGCTAGATTGAATGTCATTGATCTTCGGCTGAGAATAGTCCTTCAAAGCTTTAGTTTCTGTTGCTGCTGGTTCTCCCATAACTAGACTTAATTCAAGTTCTTCTTTCCGAGATTGAGAACGTGTTCTCATACACGCTCACTAAAGTATCTGAAACACACCAAACAAAGTAAAATTGATGAGTATAATCCGAGTCAGTGAACTTTAACGACCACTGCTGACAAGCACATAAACTATATATATAACACCGAGCCCCCGGCAGCGGCGCCAAAAACTTGTTCGCACAAAATCACGCAAGCGTACGCGGTCAACAAGTAATATATGAAAGTAGAGTTCGTTCCCACAGAGACTGCTTTGGTTACTATAGTTATGCATTTATGCAACAATGTATGGCTATTGTTCAATGCTAAGACAAGTAACAAATTTGTGTTTTGATTAACTAAATTAACTAATCGACTTAACAAGATTATAATTAACTAAAGAGATTGCTGATTATTTACTTATGAGAATATACATGGGATCCTAACTTCATTAAATACTTCATCTAGAGTCTTTTGTCTTTAATCAATGCATGTGATGGTTGTGATAACTAATCGGATAACACGAAATCAGTACACGCTACCTTTCAAGTATACGTATACCAAACCAATCAAACATCCACAAAAGAGATAGAAGTTAAGCAGACACCAATTATGCTTAGACCCTATATGTCTATAAGATTTGAAAACATAACGGTTTAACGAGCAAGTTATCCATTCAGATTACATAGGGCAGGTAAGATGGTTAAAATCACCTACGAATCATGCATGACAAACATACATAAACCTATGCTAGCATGGCAAGTTCTAAACCTCTATATCCACTTTCGCAATCAATAGAGATTAACAATCAACTTAGATGTTAGCTACGCATCCAAGAAGAATAAGCACAACCAAACTAGGTTATCAATTAGCCATCACACACAAATCTTTAAAACAATTAACTACTAAAATCCATAAATAAATCCGTTAGAATCCCACGACGACGATTAGTTCATAATCGAACCGTTCATCATCGTGGGTTCTGATGAAAACATGATAATAATAAGTCTAGAATACTGAATAAAAGTGCCAGGGTTTAAGAAAGAACAAACTAGAATCCAAAGTATCGCCTAATTAGAAGAATACAAAGAAAAGATGAAAAGTAGATCTTCGTAATCAACCGTCTTCTTGTTCTCCTCACCGGTGGATGATTATGTATGTTTGTATGTCAATGTATATCTCAGAATTCGTCCACCAATAGTTTATATAGGCTGCAGGGCTGACTGGTCTTCTGGCAACTTTCCTTTTCTGACTTGAAATTGCCTTCTTCAGCATGCTTAGGGCGCGGGCGCGCCTATAAGGGCGCGGGGGCGCTTGGCCTCTGTCCAAATTCTGACATTCTGCTTTTCTTGACGTTTCCTTGCGCTCTCTCGTTCCTCAACCACTTGACCTTCACAAACATGCTCAAAACACTTCTGCAAACCACAAGAACTCCACATCTCTGCTGACAACTCAAATCTGCATTTACTAACACCAAACATATCACAAACACCACAAACTTGAGAACAAAACAACCAATTTAAGCCAATTTAGGACGATCCTAGTGGATATGAAATCCACTTATCAAAAAGCTTCTGGAGGCCGGGTTCATTGAAGAGATACAATTCCCATAATGGTTGGCTAACCCAGTGATGGTCAAAAAGGCCAATGGAAAATGGAGGATGTGTGTTGACTTCACTGATTTGAATGATGCATGTCCTAAGGATTGTTTTCCCTTACCAAGGATTGATGCCCTAATAGATGCCACGGCTGGGCACGAGATGCTGAGTTTCATGGATGGCTTCAGTGGATACACCCAAATCAAAATTCACAAAGATGACATCCCCAAGGTATCATTCATCACCGACTTTGGTGTTTTATGTTATCTAGTCATGGCATTTGGACTTAAGAATGCAGGGGCAACTTATCAACGACTGGTGAGCAAAATTTTTGGACACCTGATTGGAAAGACCATGGAGGTTTATGTGGATGACATGTTGGTTAAAAGCCTCGATAAGGTCGATCATATAAACCATCTACGGGAAGCATTTGAAGTGTTGAGGCACCACAAGATGATGTTGAATCCAGCTAAATGTGCCTTTGGTGCAGGCTCGGGAAAGTTCTTAGGCCTGATGGTTTCCAAGAGAAGAATCGAGGCTAATCCCGACAAAATCAAAGCAATTCTAGACATGGAACCACCACAGACTGTAAAGGAGGTCCAGAAACTATCTAGAAGAGTGGCAACACTAGGAAGATTCATCTCCAAGTCAGGAGAGAAGTGTTTACCCTTCTTCAAAGCACTCAAGAACGTGAAAATTTTTGAATGGACAACGGAGAGCCAAGAGGCCTTTGGGGCCCTGAAGAAATACATGGATGAGGCACCGCTGTTGGCAAAGCCAAAGCAAGGAGAAACTCTTTATTTGTACTTGGCGATTTCTAACACAGCCCTTGGAGCCGTTTTGGTAAAAGAAGAATTGAAGGTTTAGAAACCCATTTACTACGTGAGGAAGATTCTACATGGGGCAAAAATAAACTACTCAACGATTGAAAAGTTTGCCTTAGCCTTGATAATGGCCTCAAGAAAGCTCTGCCCGTACTTCTAGGCTCACAAGATAGATAACTTGACCAATCAACCTATAAGAAACATCTTGCATAGCCTTCAAGTAAGTGGAAGGTTGATCAAATGGGCTATTGAATTGGGCGAGTTTGACATCAATTATAAGCCTCGAACGACCATAAAAGCTCAGGCACTTGCTGACTTCATGGTTGAATGCACCATTGACAACCAAGAAGTCGGGTGGCAGGAAGTAATAGTGGAAGACAAGAAAGATGAAGACATGGAGTTCAAAGAATATTGAGTGCTCTATTTTGATGAATCATCAAAAACAAAATCAAGTGGAGCAGGTTTGGTGCTACAAAATCCTGATGGATTTTTCATAGAGTACGCACTGAAACTTGACTTCCCAACGACAAACAATGAAGCTGAATATGAAGCCCTGATAGCTGGCTTAGGGCTGGCTGGGGCCTTGAGAGTTAAAACCCTGAAAGTGTGTGGAGACTCGAGGCTAGTGGTTTCCCAAGTAAATGGGGAGTTTGAGGCCAGAGATGAAGTCACGACCAAGTACTTAAAACTCGTCAAGGCCATCATGACTCAGTTTGATGAATGCTATATGGAACATATTCCAACAGAAGAGAACATGAAGGCCAATGCCTTATCTAAGTTTGCTTCTTCTGAAATTGAGAACTACGCCGGAAGTGTATACTTCCAAGTCTTGAAGACCCCAAACATCAATGGAAAGTTGGTAGCACCTATTGATGTTGCTAACTGTTGGATGGATCCCATCAAAGCTCATCTGGAAACTGGGTGGTTACCCAATGACACTTCAGAAGCACGAAAGCTGTATGTGAGAGCATTAAGGTATACCATGATTGAGGGAATTTGTTAGGTCCAAAGTATCGTAGAAGGGGGGGGGGGGGGGTTGAATACGATACTCACAAATAATTCAATTTCGTTCGCGGATTAATCATTCAGTTCTATAACGAAATCAAACACACCAAACCAAATCAAGTTTCGGGGAATATATCTTTTTATAAATATAAACCTCGAGGGGTGCTACAATTTCTAATCCGTAGATTAGCTTCAATGAGTTTAAGGTTACACAAATTCAAAACAATGATCAAATTCTGAGCACTATAAATTCTCTGATAATTTCTCCGGCTCAGTTTTCTCTCTCAGTAATGTCTTTGTGTAGAATGCCTTAACTGAAGAAGACACTATCTTCACTCTGTATTAACTGCAGACTTTGGTTTGAAAAACCATCGAACCAAACTTGTAGAAACAATCCTGGCCGTTGGATCTTCATCAACTTGAAAAACAAAGAATACTTTTCACCTGCTCCACAATTTAAAAACCATCGAATGGTTTAAAAAACCATCGAATGGTTTAAAAAACCATCGAATGAAATAAATCATTTTACCATTCGATAGTTTTTAAAACAAAACTATCGAATGCCAAATTTGATTCATTTTGGTTTTCTTTGAATCACTTTTCATTCCATTCGATAGTTTTCTAAATAGAAAAACTATCGAATCATTTTCTTGTCTTTTGACTTTTAATGATTACTCTGAGCTCCTAGGTTTTTAAGTAATAGACTGTATCAATTTCTTCTGAGACAATAAAACAGCTTGATCTTTTTAGTGCCGTCACCTAGTGCAACTGGTCTGGTTCACAGATGAATAACACTTGATCAATTCTTCTTTTATGTCTTCAATTCAATGCTGCTGATAAGTCCTTTGTCGTTCTGGTTGCTTCATTTAAATCACTGGAATCCCGTGGTACTTAACCCTAAATCATTCACATACTTCTGTCATCTTGAAAGTCTTGTTTCTTTTGCTGTCACTGAGGCTTGAACATTTTCATGAACTTCTTTCCGTGACCTGTTTACGGACTTCAAGAATACATAACGTATTTTGATTTTTGAGTTTACCTTTTCTTCTTTGATTCTGGATTCCTGTGCTTCTGTTAATATTATTGTTTGTCTTGTCCTTTGTTGAGTTGTAGTTATCTCTTTTACATCTTATGTTACATTATGCTTTACAATCTCCCCGATTTGATTGGATAGAGTTCGACAAGCAAATACTTCGAGGATAACTCAACTAACTAAGGAAACATGAAACTAATTAAAGTAAGACAGCGTAATAATATTAAATGCATTCTGGATCAGATATATATACATTTCCAGATTTCATAAATCAAAAAACAATTAAACTTTATACAATGAAGTTGCTCCTCTAGTCTGAGCTGATAGTTCTTTTGTTCTTTTGTTCTTCGCTTCAATCTTCAGTCCATTCCAATCTCACCTTCTTCAATCATTGGATCGGAGTTAGCAGCTTGATAATCAATCACTGATAGATAGTGCAGTGGTTCTCCAGGTTTAAGGATTGCTCATTGGATGTGTCTTCCAATATATTCAACCTCTTGACCCACTCCAGCCCATAACCATGCAATGTTAACATCTTTCTTGTTTAGCTTTGGCATGTTTGGCAGTCTGGTATGCACTTCCAATCCTCTTTCCACTCTTTTCCTATAGTAAGGAACATTCTCCATTAGAAATCTTCTAAGAGTGTCTGCTGCTTTGTCCTTCTCCGTTGATGAGAATCCAGTGGATCTAAGATACTTCTCAACTGAGATTAGATAGATACTTGGGTAGTCCCTCAGTTTGTCCTCAGCCAAATAGCAGATTCTGAACAAGTCATTCGTCATGAATCTAACCATTGGAGGATCTTCAGTAATCTCTGGACCGACTTTCATCAAGATCTCCTTAACATGCTCACGGAGCAGTTCATTCAGCCTTGTCGTCCTTTGAATCTTGATGAGAATAACCTGCAACTCTGTGTATGTCCTCTGTTCTAAAAACTTAGTGGAAATCACAAATGTACCTTTCTCCAGAAAATTGATCAAGATGTTCCAGGCTCCATTTGCTTTAACCCCAGCTTTCAGAAAGATAATAGAGTTTCTCAATGCTTTGAAGTAAGTCTGATCTTCAAGATTGGCACTTCTGATGTCCTGAATGATAACTTCCACCTCAGCATTGTCGTTGACTTCTAATCCGTCTTCAACTCCGCAAAAGGTTTTATAAGCCATCTCCCATTCATTACCTTCTTTCTTTGCCAGATCTATCATCTTCTTCCTCCTCACTTCATTATACACCTTGAATCTCTTCAGTTTTTCACTCCTCAGAATTGCTTGTTGTTTCTCTTTCTCAGCTTGCCTGGCATCTATTGCAGCTCTCTGAGCTCTTATTGCTTCCAAGGCAGCTTCTTCTTCAGGTGATAGAGAATTTGCTTCTTCTTCCATATTATCCTCCCGGATTGGATGTTCAATGGGCTCTGGATAATATGGCTCATGCTCCTCTAGAATAGGTTGCTCATGCATGACCTCAAATTCCTCTTCACTCTCCTTCTCTTCTGCTACAAGTTCCTCTATCCAGTACTGTCTGATAGGAATAGCTTCAACTGTCTCCCAAACTCCCCATCCATCCTTAGGCTTCTCTTTCTCCCCTTCTCCAACTTTCTCCCCCTTAGTTGAGGAATCCTCGACGAAAGCATCCTCAGCATAAAAGGTAGTAGAAGGATCAGGTTGTTGATTTGAAGGACCAGGTTGGCCAGTTTGTTGGTTCTTCAGCATAGTCCAAATCGATTGTACTCCATCACTTTGATTTTCCATGAAATCCAATAGATCCTTATTCATCTCTTGCATAGAAGCCAGCTTCAGGTCAATGTCATCCAATCTGGAGTTGGAAGTCTTCTCAATCTTGTCCAATCTCTGGTTCAGCTTAGACTCCACTCTAGAAAGGGTGTTCATTGCATCTTTTACCCTAGCTTGACCATCCCAGATAACCAAAACGTCTTCTTTCAAAGCTTCTTGTCCTTGTTGCAAAGCATCCACTTCATTCATGAAACCATCTTTAAGTTCCTTGACGTCCGTCCTCAACTCGATCAGTTCATCCATAGCTTCCTTCTTTAAGGAGTCCATTGCCTGCTTCGTACCTGTTATAGTGCCAGATGCACTGCCAATGACCCTGAATGTTCTTCTTGAATCAGCTGCAGCCAAGTCAACCTTCTCTTGAATAGTCTTTAAAGAAGCATTGGCTTGACTAGAGGAGATCTCTTGGTCAAAGGAAGGTCGCAGTGGAACCTTGAATAATGGATTTCCTTCTTTGTCATGAACTGTCATCTCCTTGAGGGAAGATTGAACTTGTAGCACTCTTTCTGTCGGTAACAGCAAATCTTCAATATTAGGTAGGGTTAGGGTGTCACTCCTCACATTTGGCTCTGGGTGTACACTCAACGTTTCTGTCGGTGTTTGAATCATTTTTCCTTTCCCACTCAGGCCAGGTGTAAGTGTTTTTGTTTCACTCAAATCCTTTGTGCTGATTGTACCTGCAGAAGAAAACACCGTAGCCATCCTTAAGGAGGTCACCGGTGGTGCAATGGGGCTTCGCAAGTCCCCGTCCTTGGATAAACCAAGTTGCTGATCATCCTTAGATGATATATCCTTTTTAGGATCTAGAGTTTGAATCTCTAGGGGGTTAGAAACAGGCTCTTTTAACAGCAGAGATCCCGAATCTTCCCCGATAGTCTGTGAAGACTTTACCTCAGTTGACTCCTCAATAATAATTGATTCATTGTCAACGAGTTGCCGATCTGCACCTACGTCAGACCCTTTACCCGCAGGATCCAGATATGTTCCATCTGGGGAGGTAGACAATGACCCTTTAGTTTGTGCATTTAGGTCAGAGCCTTCTCTCGACGTCTGTGAAGACCCTTGGTTCTTAGAACCTTCAACCAGTGAACCTGACCGTAATATGGTCGGAACACCAGTTGCTTCCGTCAATTCTTCCTTACCTGATTGAGCTAATGGTTCAGATATAGCTTTCGTTAGCGTAGCCCAATCAGCATCAGAAAAATCAATAAAGGGCGCTTTGGAAGTTTGAAATAAAGTATCAACAGTTGCCTTGGTTTCTGTTCGTCTCCTTTTAGAGGAAGGCAGAGCTGCTGTTGAAGGGTGTATCTCCTTATGTGGTGCTGCTAAGGCACTATCTCCCTCTACACTCACGGATGTCTGAATATTGGGTATAGGAGGGGAAGGAGGCTCGTTTCTTGTTTCATCTGGCTCTTCCAAAGGCTCTTCGACCGTGGTTAGAGGTTGTGGGTTTGCAACCTCCTGGTCTGGAATGGCCACTAAGGGCTCTGGATCAACATCCATAGGTTGTGGTTCAGGAGCCAGTTCAGGTTCAAGAATGTTACCTTGATTTACCTGTTCCCCTGGGGGTAGAAGTGGTAGGGGCACCATTCTTAGATATTCAGTGAGAACAGTGGGTACCCCTGGAAGATAGTTGTTCTTCCTTATCAGAGCGGTTATGGCATTGCTCTTCATCTTCATACACTCCATGGTCTCCTCTTCGGCGAATGTCTCGCGCTCATCATCTGTTAAGATATCATTGAGAATTAGCTGTAGGAACCTAGGATAGAAACAAAGCACATCG
Source organism: Heracleum sosnowskyi (assembly GCA_030848705.1). Classification (NCBI taxonomy): domain Eukaryota; kingdom Viridiplantae; phylum Streptophyta; class Magnoliopsida; order Apiales; family Apiaceae; genus Heracleum; species Heracleum sosnowskyi. The sequence goes on from CM061235.1 coordinate 61,874,015, forward strand.
TCATCTATGCTTGTTCTTTCATCCAGTGGTCCCATGCATATGATTACTTGATCAATCAGTAACCATCCAATGTTAATATGCCTATTGTTGGCAATGGCAAACCCTATCTTTTGAAGGAATAAGGGAATACCATGCAGATTTGTTAGCTTGGCAGTAAAAACATGGATTAGGGTATGAAAGAAAAAGTTCCATGCCTTTGGCAAGTAATGCTTCAGAAACTCTCCCACAAAGAAGTTAGGTTGTTGACTTCTAATGAGAGTGAAGAAAGCATGTATCTCCTCAGTTGTGGGATCCGGAACAAGGTTTTCTGTAGGAAAATGTAAGATTCGATTAAAATCATGTTCCGTCACCCTTATTGTTCTGCCCCCTGGCACAACAAAACTGAAGGACCTTACGTTATTCTCACTTGTATCCGTGGCGGATGTGTACAACGCAGTGAATTGATCGATGCAAAGGACCACTGGAGTACTCATAACGTATGCCACTAATGAACGTGTGTTCAGAAACTCCGCCCATGCACGAAACTGTAAGTTCGTTATGGATTGCATGTTCTGAAACGAGACATGATTAGTTTTGGTAACAATAAATTCTCCAGCCATTGTTTTTTTTTTAAATTTCCAGAAAATTTAATTTTAAACCAAAACTAATTTACCACTTAAATTTAATTAATTATTTCTAATTAATTAAACCCTTACCAAAATTACCCTTTTCTTTCTCAACAACACAAAGTCGAACACTATTTCTTTTGAACCCTAATTGTTAACTTTCAAATAATCACTAAACACTCAAAGAAATCAACTGATAAATCACTTAATTTCTTAAAGTTGCACAGTTAACAAAGATCAGAGGTACAGAAGTAAGTTCGATAGTTTCTTAAAATAGATAAGAAATTGGAACCTCAATTGACTGTTAAACACAAAAACTTTCACTGTGAGATGAAATTACTGTGGTGAAAAGTCAAAGTTGAATGATTAAATCTTAAGAAACTCTCGAACAAAATGTTCTTGGATGTATGTATGTTTGTAAGTATTAGCTCGACAAAAGTCTTTCTCAGATCTGTAAATAATGAAGAGAAAAAGAACTAAGTGCGAGTTAAATACTTCTTGAAACTGACAGGGGTAAAATTGACTTTTCTGGTTCGATAGTTTTTTTTAATGAACTATCGATAGTTTTCTGTGAGGGCAAAAGTGTCAACTGCACCTCGATAGTTTTTCAAAAACTATCGAAGGGTTTGAAAATGTGAATTTTAAACGCTTTTCAGAAAACTATCGAGCTCTCTCCTTTCCTGAAAACTCAAAAACTATCGAACTGGTTTTCCTTTTTAAAAAACAGAAAAACTATCGAGTTTTTCTTTGTTGAAAAACTATCGAGGAGTTTAATTATTGAAAAATTAAATCCTCCGATATATTTTCATTTGATTTCAAAAACTATCGAGAATTGTTTTCGATAGGTTTTCTTTTCCTTTTCAAAAACTATCGAAAATTAATTTCGATAGAATTATCTATGTACTTGAAAAACTATCGAATTTCCTAAATTCAATATTTTTTACTTCTGTCCAAATTTTAAAACCTGTTCTTGTTCTAAAAATCAGACTTTTATTTTCTGTCAAGTTTTATTTTGAATAAATCTTTTAAAATTCACCAAAATCAATTGCTAACAGAAAATTCACAATTTTCTCAGAATGAAATCAACTAAATATCATCAAGTGATATTAATCAATTAAAATCCAATCAATTATGCTGCATTAATCTACAATGTTAAAAACAAAGTAAATTAATTCAAATTAAATAAATGCTTGAATATTTAGAACAAATATTAGCACTTAAATAATTTTTAGAATTAATAACCAATTAAATGCCAAAAGATATATCATCCATAATTATGACATAAAATTAGTATACTAATCCTAACTACGAGAATTGCTCCAGAAAATAAATTCACGAGTTCTAAAGATATAGAAATTCTTAAACTCATGTATTCACTAGGACTCTCTGCAGTTACTGACTTCTAATCAAAATCAATTAGAAAGATTTAACATCCCAAGTTCACCAACCAGCTTATTGAAAGTGGATTCATCAAGCGGTTTAGTAAAGATGTCTGCAATTTGATCCTCTGTGGGTACAAAATGTAACTCCACAGTTCCATTCATGACATGCTCTCGGATAAAATGATACCTGATGTCATAGAAAAATTGAAAGCTTACAGATTACTTTTGTTGCTCAACAGCTTCAGCTTCCAATTGCTTCTCTAGCAAATCATCATATATCTTCTTTTTCCTTATCTCTTCTTTTCTCTTCAAGTCTATGATGGCTTCTTGAAGTTCTTCTCTTGCAATCAGTTCTTCAATGAGAGGTGAGCCTTCCAAGTCATCAATTGCAGCCTTGAGTGCACTTTCTACATAGGAATCAAGAAACTCCATCCTTATTTTGCTTTGACCTCCATGTGAGTTTTTGTACTCCACAATGTAAGGATTTTGCTTGACCCTGCACAACCCTTTCTGCCTTAGCTCTTTAGCCCTCTCCTCCATCTCAGCCATTTCTTTTTCTCTCTGAATCTTCTTCTTTTCATTCTCTTTCCTCATGTTTTCTTCATAATCAGCATGCATCTTCAAGTACCTGGCAATATCTATCTTCCATGTCCTTTCTTCTCTTTCTTCAAAATTCAGTAAGGCATTTATCCTTTCAAGCTCATACTTATAGAAATATTGCCAGCTTCCTTGCTTCATTATCCTTTCTCTTCCATCAGTGTACTTGATCTCTAGATGATCCAACTTCACTTTGACTTCAAAGATCCTTTGAGCCCTCAAAAATGCTAGGGCATCTTCATCATAGTCCTCATCTAGTGGAAGCACATTGATGCCAGTAACATTTGTGAGTTTTCCAGTCTTCTTTGTTATCCTTATCCTTTTGGGTACACTCTTGATCTTCAAATGCTTCACAAGAGATACCTTTCTGGAACAAGGAGAATTAGTCTTCAGTGCCACATCACTTGGAAGAAGCTTTATTCCTTTCCCCTTCATCCACTGTAACACTCCACTAGCTGTAACTTTGTGGAAGTGTTTTCTTGATATTTCTTTTGTGGCTTCACCCTTCTTCTGTGGCAACTCAAGTTCAGAAGTCATGGATAATGATTTTGGAGGATCATTGCTAACAGTACCCACCCTAGACTTAGAGTCTTGTGTTGTGGTTAAAGTACTACTAGCAATGTCCTTGACTTGCTGAATTCCACTCCTAGTTCTCTTCACTGTCTCCTTTGCCCCCTTTGTGTCATCACCAGCATCTGTAGATTTCTTGGAAGATTTGCTCCTGCTGCTGTCACTTGGTCCATCCTTATTACTCCTTGAATGAGATCTCCTCCTGTAGGTTTTCTCCTCATCATCATCCTCCCCATCCTTCTTCTTGTTCTTTTCTGTGACAGATTCTGGCAAAACACCATGAATCAGAAAAGATTGTAGAATGTTAATCATCTCTAATTCCTCTGCTGTCTTGACTCCTTTCTTTGCTCTCAGCATTTGCAGCACCTGATTGATCTTTGTGTTATTCTTCATTTGCAGATCTTTGGGAATGACTAGTTGGTCAATACTTCTGACTTTGGATAGACTTTGAAAAATTACTGTCCTTGGCTTGGGTATGACCTCAGGCAGTCTTTGATTTTGGTCCATCTCCAAGTCATTATAAAGACTTTCATTGTTAGCCCCACTCTTTTCAATCAACTCCAGAATTATTGACACTTCAGTGAACTTCAGTTTCTCCAGAGTTTGAAATGCTAAGTGCCACAAGCAGTTGTCCTTGCATACCATGATTATTTCTCTCAGATAAACATCCCTGATTTTCCTTACTGCAACTGTGAAGTACTTGATCCTTTCCCTGAGCTTCTTTCTATATGCTTGTGCATCTCCTTGAGCATTCTTGTAGGTGACTTTCAGAAACTCCAGGAATGCCTCATCATGATAGATGTTAGAGTTGGCAACTTCCTGTAGCTTGGCCTCAGTGATAAGTGTAGCTTGGGTAGGTTTAGCAATTGGAGTAGGTATAGCAGGTTGAGAGGTTGAGATGTCTTTAGGCATTGTGGATGGATAGAATGTTGTGGTGACTGTGCTTTTCTGACCTTGTGCATTGATGACCTCTACAGGGGGAAGATTGATTGGCTTTATTGTCTCTTCAATGAGCTTGCCCTTAAGTTTTGACTGCTTGGTAGGTGCTCCCCCTGTCTTTTTCACATTGACCTCCTTTCCTTTCTCCCCCTTAGGCTTGGGATCAGACAAAATGTCTTGAGTTTCCCCAGGAATAGGCAGGTTCATAGATCTCATCATTGAGGTCATCATTTGTTGCTGCACCAGCAAAATGTTTGTTGTGTTGGTGCCTTGATCATCTAGTTTGTCATTGAGTTGGCTTAGAGATGTAGATAACATTCTGTTTTCATCCTTGAGAGAGGCCACTTCTCTTTCTAAGCCATCCACCTTGGAGAATAATTGTTGAGACCTAAATGAGTTGAGGGATTGATCTTTGACCCTGGCAAAATCATATTTGGAGATGTCTGACAGAGGGACTTCATCCACCAGCTTATCACCATACTGGTTTTTCCACATGACATTCAACATAGCATTGGTGGTGATGGTAGATTTTGCTTGATTTTCCAGTGTAGAAGCCAGTTTCTTGATGTTGTCCGTGACCATGGCAAGAGTCACATCCATCATGGACACATTGGTGGAGGTTTTCTGGACTTCTTTGAGGATACCATCCACCTTGGGAAAATCAGAGAGATAAGAGGTTCTGAGCTTAGTGAGGGATCTTTCTGTCTCCTCCTGAATTGAAGAAATCTCTGATTGAAGCCCTTTCCCAAGATAATGCAGAGCCTTCAACTGGTTCTTGTATACATCATTCACAGCATCATAGATGGCAACAGGAGAAAGATCCTTAGCATTGGAGCCCAGAGAGGTGAGGTATTCTTCTCTCACAAAAGCCAGGGCATCCTTGAGCTTGAGAGTCCTCTTAGCATCCAACCAGGCATCCACATTCCCCTCTGGTTCAGCTGTATCCACAATCTTCTCCTGTTGAGCTTCAACATCCTCCTTATGGCATAGCAGGATAGCTTCATAATCAGCATTTGGAAGGTTGGAGGTGAGGAGATGTTGAGCTATCTTTGAGAACTCATCAATCTGTGCCACATGGAGATCTTGTATGGCTTCTTCAGACATTTTGGAAGGCACAGATGACGAACCTGAAGGCCTGTCATGGTGCACAGGCTTCAGCCATTCTGACATTGTGGCCTGAGCCAAGTGAGAGCTAGTGCTAGGCACTTCATGAGATGTGTGAGTTTGAGTCTCCTCCAGCCTTGGAATGGCTGTAGGGTCTGATGTTGTCTCCATTGAAATGGGATGTGTTACAACATCAGCCCTATATGTCTGTGAAGACAGTTCCACATCCCTAAGGATGGGAGAATTTGGCACAGAGTCTCCAGTGAAAACTGGTGAATCCTCCATGTTTGTGTTGGTGTCATTAGGATATGCCTCAGCATGCATTCCCTGACCAACTGAATGTGGGTCCTGAGTGGTGAGCACAGTGTCAAGCACCATGTCACTTGAAGTTGGCTCAATCACAGGGCTGGATTGTGATTGATCAAGGGCAAGATTGTCATGAGTATGACTCTCTTGTTCAGAAGAAATTTTAGTGGAAGAATCTGAGAGAGAAGTGGGGTTCAGATTGGATTTTAGCAACTCCCCCTGAGAAATAGGAGGAGTTTCAACATTGATGTGCTCTCCACTTAGTGTTTGATCACCCTTATCACTCCTAGGGTCAAGAGTGAGGTCTTGACCCTGTGCAGACTCGTTACAACTTGCAGTGGGGAGGCTGCTCTTTTCAATACCCATGACCTGTTGAGAGGCCATAGACAGTAGCAGGTGTACCCCTTTTTGCACATCTGAATCCTGTTGAGAGGATGCAGTGGTGGCTACAGATTTTGATTTCTTCTTTGGTCTAGTGAGAGGTGACTCAGGAATCTCACTTGCTAACTCTACAGATTCATGGATAATAGCTAGGGTTCTCTTCTTCTTCTTTTTAGTAACATCAACCTTTTGAGAGATTGATGCACTTGGCTGACTATCCTCTATAGTGGTGTTTACAGTGGGGTTGCTGGATGGGATAGGGAGGCTTGGGTTAGACTGTGATGCTCCTTCAGTCTCAGCCTCCCCTGTCCAGGAAAGAGCATGGTATATGGTTAGAGAGAGAGTAGAGAATTTGTGCTTAAGTTAGAAAGTTTGAGAGCAATAGACAAGATGAAAAGTTGCAAACGGTTAGAAAATGGTATTTATATGATAGAGACACTGCGATATGGAGTTATGAATGTGTACAGTCTATCTGTATGTCGTGAAGTCAAAAGTGGCCTGTACCGCAAAGTCTTGCAAAGTATATCGCATAGTCTCAACAATGAACTATGTCGCAAAGTCTTCAAAATGAAAGGATCGGGGAGACTTTGCGATATAGTAGAAATACCCTGTCTAAAGCTCTCTTTTAGGAATTTTGAGCAATTTGTCAGACTTTTATCAAATTTTGAAATAAAATTAATTTAAATCAAAATTCTGTCAACTATGGAGACTTGTCGATATAGTTATTCGAAGTCGCGAAGTCATAAAATTAACTATGTCGCAAACTCATGAAATGAACTATGTCGCGAAGTCTCACAATCTCAACAGTTTGCGATATAAGTCTGTTTAATTTGAACTATGTCGTGAACTCTGAAAATCATCTATGTCGAGAAGTCTCAAAAGCTCACAACACCACTAACAAATATGATTTTGAAAAATATGCAGTAAAATACTGAAATATTTATAAATCATATCTCAGCTAATTTTCACTCCAAACAAATAGATCATTTAAATACAGTGAAAATTTACTGCTGCAACTATTAACCAGCATATTTACTTAGAACAACTGAATGAAGGATTGAGCATTCCAATTTCACTCACAAGTCTGTTGAAGACTGCTTCATTCAGAGGTTTAGTAAATATGTCAGCTAATTGTTTCTCAGTTGGAACATAAGAGACTTCTATGGTACCATTTGCAGCATGTTCCCTAATGAAATGGTACCTGATCTCAATGTGCTTTGTAGTAGAATGATTAACAGGATTAGCTACAATGGATATTGCACTAGTATTATCACACATCAGAGGAATGTGTTCTAACACTAGTCCATAATCCATGAGTTGATTTCTAATCCAAAGCAATTGAGCACAACAACTTCCAGCAGCAATATATTCAGCCTCAGCTGTGGATGTTGCTGTGGACTGTTGTTTCTTACTAAACCAGGACACTAACCTTTGACCTAGGAATTGACAGCTTCCAGAGGTGCTCTTCCTGTCAATCCTGCATCCAGCATAATCAGAATCTGTGTAACCAACCAGGTTGAACCCAGTGCCCTTTGGATACCATAGCCCAAGATTAGGAGTCCCCTTCAGATATTTGAAAATTCTTTTGATGGCCATCATGTGAGATTCCTTGGGATCAGACTGGAACCTTGCACAAAGGCATGTGGCAAACATGATGTCTGGCCTGCTAGCTGTGAGATAGAGCAGGGATCCAACCATTCCTCTATAGACCTTGATATCAACTCTCTTGCCTTTCTTGTCTTCATCCAGCTTGATTGCAGTAGACATAGGAGTTTTAGCTGAGGATGACTCTTCTAAACCATATTTCTTTAAAAGATCCTTGACATACTTAGATTGGTTTATAAAGATGCCATCCTCCCTTTGATGTACTTGCAGGCCTAGGAAGTAGGTTAACTCTCCCATCATACTCATCTCATATTTACTTTGCATCAACTTAGAGAACCTTTCACAGAGTTTTTCATTTGAAGAGCCAAAGATGATATCATCCACATAGATTTGAACAAGAATGATATCATTTCCATGCTTCTTGAAGAATAGGGTTTTGTCAATTGTACCCCTGGTAAATTGATGCTCAAGAAGGAATTGAGATAGAGTTTCATACCAGGCTCTTGGTGCCTGTTTGAGTCCATAGAGTGCCTTGAGCAGTCTATACACAAAGTTTGGGAAGTCTTCACTCTCAAAGCCAGGTGGTTGAGACACATAAACTTCTTCAGCAAGATCACCATTGAGAAATGCACTTTTCACATCCATTTGATACACCTTAAAATCTGAGTGAGCTGCAAAAGCCAGAAAGATTCTGATGGCTTCCAGTCTAGCTACAGGTGCAAATGTCTCATCATAGTCAATGCCTTCTTGCTGACAATATCCTTTGGCAACCAGCCTTGCTTTGTTTCTTACTACCACTCCTTCTTCATCCATCTTGTTTCTGAACACCCATTTGGTGTCAATAACATTCTTTCCTTTTGGAGGTGGCACTAGTTCCCATACCTTGTTTTTATCAAATTGATTCAACTCTTCTTGCATGGCAACAATCCAATCAGAATTCTTCAAAGCTTCTTCAATTAATTTAGGTTCCTCTTGTGACAGAAAGCAGCTATACAGACAAGTATTTAATGTTGCCCTTCTTGTTCTAACTCCCTCACTAGGATCTCCAATGATTTGATCCCTAGTGTGGGCTCTGTCCCATTTCCTTGTGTGCCCCTGTTCATTTCCTTGATCTGTTCCAATCTCATTTTGGTTGACAGTTGCATTCTCTTCTTCTCCCCCTGTGTTTGTGAATCCTTGCACAGGTGTTTGAAGAAGATTGTCAACTTCAAGAGTTTCATTTTCTAGAACAGTTTGAACAGGGGGTTCATCTTCACTTTCAGAATCCTCAAGATAACCTTGATTCTCAAATCTCAATAGCACACTGTCTTGATCACTTGTTTTCAGTCCTGGAGTTTTCTTGTCATCAAAGGTAACATCCATGCTTTCCATGACTTTGTGTTGCTCAGGTACAAACACTCTGTATGCTGTCCTTTCCAGAGAGTATCCAATGAAGATACCTTCAAATGCCTTAGCATCAAATTTTCCAACATGCTCAGAGGTATCTTTCATCACAAAGCACTTGCTTCCAAACACATGCAGGTGCTTGAAGGATGCTCTTTTTCCAGTCATTAATGAGTAAGGAGTTTTGCCAGACTTCTTATTGATTAATGTTCTATTTTGCACATAGCACGCTGTGTTAACAGCATCAGCCCAAAAGCTAGTGGGTAGCTTTGCATCCAGTAGCATTGTCCTTGCAGCTTCAATGAGAGTTCTATTCTTTCTCTCAACTACTCCATTTTGTTGAGGTGTTCTAGGAGCTGAGAATTGTTGAGAAATTCCTTTATCTTTGCAAAACTCATACAATGTTGAATTTCTGAACTCAGTCCCATTATCACTTCTCAAAGCAACTACAGAGGCACCAGTGCTTTGTGCTTCTTTATCAACTCTCTTGATATGCTCTATTATGACTTGGGGTGCTTCATCCTTGGAGAATAGGAATTCCACCCAAGTATATCTTGAATAGTCATCTACCATCACTAGAGCATATTTCTTTTTGGAAAGGGACATTACATTCACAGGGCCAAATAAGTCCATGTGAATTAGTTGCAGAGGTTTTGAGTTTGTATTGAGCAACTTGTTCTTGTGACTTGATCTTTTAATCTTCCCTTTCTGACAAGCTTCACATGCTCCATCTTGCACAAACTCCAAGGCAGGCAAATCCCTGATGAGTTCTCTCTTGGTTAGAGAGTTCATTGCCTGAACATTTAAGTGAGACAGTTTCTTGTGCCACAGCCAGAATTCCTCATTTGTGGCTTTTGTGTAGAAACAACAAATTTCTCCCTTATCTGCAGCCTTGAGATTAGCTACAAACAAGCTTCCTTTCTTCACACCAGTTAGAACAACTTCACCACTTTCCCTTTTTGAGATTGAACAAAGGTCTTCATCAAATTCCACTTTGAAGCCTCTGTTGGTAAACTGTCCAATACTCAAGAGATTATGCTTCAGTCCTTCAACAAATGCTACATCTTCAATAATGACATTTCCAGATTTAACACTGCCATATCCCATTGTATAACCAATGTTGTCATTTCCAAAGGTTACTGATGGGCCAGCCTTTTCCTCAAAATGTGATAGCAGGGCTATATCACCAGTCATGTGACTTGAGCATCCACTGTCCAAGATCCATATGACTCTTTTATTCCTGTTGCCCTGCATTCACAAAGTGACTAAGTTGTTTTTGGTACCCACACTTGGTAGGGTCCAGATGATTTAGAAACATTTTGATTAATAATTCTTCTGTCATAAATTGCATTTCTCATAGTAGGAGACTTCACTTTTTCTGTGGCTTTGGAGTTTACACTCTTAGGCTCACATGAAGTTTTCACCCTCTCAACCCTGATTGGGGACCCTGTCCTATGAGAATGTATGTGTGTGTGTGATTCACCAGATTGTGCAGAGTCAAGTTTATGTTTAAGAGATAAACAGTTAGCAATCACAGTCACATAGCATGTCATGCAGTTTGGCTTACCACAGAAAGAATCATGACTAGAATTTATGCTTGCAGAAAGGTTACTTAGGTTATCAACTTCAACAATTTCAGGCTTACTACACTTATGAGTCAAATGATTAACAGATAGGCATTTTTGACATTGTTTCCTGGGAGCATTTGGCACATAAGCATAGTTGTTTCCTTTGTTAACACCAACTTTACCATTTCTGTTTTGTTTCCTTTTCTTAACAACTTCTTTCTTTGCTTTAGGACTCTTGACAAGATTGTCTTTGGTCTCTTTCTGATTGACAAGATCAGGAAAGGAAGAAGTGTTCTTAGCAGCCTCATCTTCTTCAAGTAGTTGTTGCTTGATGATCAGTAGTTCCTCATCAAACTCAACATCACTCTTTCTGAAGATGGGCTGTTCAACACTTGATAGTATGGTTGGGACATTTTTGTTTGTAAAGGTTTCCTTTCCTTTGCCCTTGACCTTCTTCCTTCCTTTGTCATTATCATAGTCAAAACCAACTCCAACCTTGCAGTCTACAGTGTGTTCCTTGTGGTAGGTTTGAATAAGTTCAGAGGAGTTTTTGAAGCTTCTTAGTTTCAGTTCAGTTTCAGCAATTTGTTCTCTAAGGGCTTTCTCTATCTGCTCAGCACAAATCACTTTGTTTTTAAGATACTCAACCTCCTTTTTCAAACCATCCAGGTTCACAACCATTAACTCAAGTTTCTCATTCTTTTCTGTAAGCTCAACATTCTTAGCAGTTAGTCTATCAATTTCTTCATTAGCTACTAACATGCTAGTATGAATATTAAACATCTCAGTGCTCATATCTTCAACAGTTTGCTTATATTGAATGGGAGTCATATCAAGAGAAGTAAGAATGGGTACCTGACTTGAATCACCATCATCAGAAAATGCCATCAAGGCATAGTTTGAGTACTCTTGTTCTTCTTCTTCATCAGAGTCATCCCAGCATTTCCCCTCAGCAATAAAAGCTTTGCCCTGTTGTTTCTTGAGTAGAGCTTCATACTTAGCTTCAAGCTCTAAGTATGCTTTGTCCTTCTTGACTTGTTTAGGCTTTTTGCACTCAGTGGCAAAATGCCCAAGTTCATTGCAGTTATAGCATCTTATTTTGGTCCTATCCACACTTCCTGTCTTGTATCCACCCTTAGCAGCACCAGCCATCCCTTTTCCTTTATTGAAGGTGTTTGAGCCACTAGATCCACCAGTGTTTCCAGTATTGAACTTGGACCTGAATGGCTGCTTTCTTTTAAACCTTATGTTAGGATATCTCCTAGCCATATAAGCAAAAGATTTGTTTTCCATTTTGTCCAGTTCCTCCATGCTGTAAAACTCATCTTCCTCAGGCAAATCATAGATGACCTGGACCTCATCACCAGTGTCTTCAACTTCCAGTTCCTCAATCTTCACTTGACTGACTTTAAGAGAGTCCATTCTTTGACTTAGGTTGTCAGCAATAAGTGCACAGGAGGTATTAGCCACTAATCCTTGCTTTGCTTGAATAGATCTCTTTTGAAACAGCTCCAACTCATATGTCTTCAAAACACCATATAACACATCAAAACCAATCTTTGTTAGATCTCTTTCTTTAAGGGAAGAGATTCTTGGTTCCAAGTGATCTGGAAGAGTTAGTAAAAACTTCATATTGAGCTCTTCTGTTTCATAGTGTTTGTCATAGAGTTTGAGCTCGTTTATCAGCTTGTTGAATCTCTCAAACACTTCTGTGATTCCCTCTTTTGGCTGAGCCATGAAGGCTTCATATTGTGAAACAAGAATCTGCTTCTTGTTCTTTCTTACTTCAGTAGTTCCTTCACAGAGCACTTCTATAAGATCCCACATCTTCTTGGCACTAGTACAATGAGCAACAGTGCCATACATGTTGAAGTCCATAGATTCACAAATGATAAGTTGAAGATGTCCATCCAGGGCAACTTTTTCTTTTTCAGGATCAGTGTATTTTGAGGGATCTTTGGGCACATGTTTTGCTGGTATAATCTCAGTGCCACTGGTTGATTCACCAATCTCAATCATTGGAATGAAGGGACCATGCTTTAGAATATCTAAATACATGGGGTTAGAAGCTTTGATGAAAAGCAACATCTTCTTCTTCCATAAACTGTAGTGCTCCTTGTTAAAGGGAGGAATCTTGATACTGCTTAGTTTCTGTGAACTCATTCTTGATCTTTTCCTGTTTGTACGTTAACAGCCTTCACTCTGATACCACTTGTTAGAAATGAATACCACTAGAAACTAGACAGAGGGGGGGTGAATGGATAGTTTGATATATTTTTCGATCTTGAAAACTAAGTAAACAACTGTATGTGATTATGATATGTAATATGCAGAAAGTAAATAACACACACAATCACTTTAATCTACTTTGTATAAGCAAATTAAATACTACAGCTTTCCAGGAAATTCACAATCGAATTTCTGGCTTCTAAACAAGAACAGTTTGAACTTGCTTGCTTACAGAGAAAAGAGCTTAGCAAATAACTATGTGTATCTCTCTTTTTGCTTACAGTTGCGTGTGCACGATATATATATTCCCCTATACAAACTAGGCACACACAATATTACACAGCTACCCCTTCTGAAAGTCCAACTTGTCCTGCCATAAGAAGTTCACTGTGTCAGGAAGGACCACCTGCTTTTCGGAGTCTTTCCCGTTTCTGTAGCTGCTTGTCTCTTATCTTTCTCTCCAAGTTTAGCTGTAGATTTGCCATCTGTTCTTTGGACCACCTTGCCAGAACAAATGCTTCAGTATTTGTCTCCTTTGATTCTTGGTTCTGTACCTTGATTTGTCTTGTTATGAACGGCTAAGTGTTGATATCGTGAACTCCACTTTATCCCTGACTTCGCGATCTCCCTTGTGAGGACTATGCGATATAGCCTTTGAAGACTTTGCGACATAGGTCATTTGACGACTATGCGACATAGGTCATTTGATGACTATGCGACATAGGTCATTTGATGACTATGCGACATAGGGCTTCTGAGGACTTCACGATCTAGGCTCCTTTGACTTTGCTGACTTCAACACTACACGACATGTGTCTTGAGGACTTCTCGACATAGTACAAAATGGACTATGCGATATAGTACTTCACGACATGGATATTGGTGACTTCACGACATAGCTTTCTTTTGACTTTGCTATATAATGCCTTAGACAAATTCCTGCAACTTATTTCTTCATGGCCTTATTCAACTCTATCCTGCTGCATGAACACTTCTGAACTTCTACCAGGATAATTATTCAATGGCCTATATACATTCTAGATGCAAGAACTTTACTAAGCTCATTATAAATCTGAGCATACATGATAAAGCTATTGTCCATGAAAACAAGACAAGTACATTTAGAGACCTATACTATATCCCAGTGATAGAAATCACTAGGTCATGTAATGTGACATAGTCACATAGTGTAGGCTTGTTAATAGTGGTATTCAGACATGTCTTGAGCCTAACATCATCCTTATCAAGCTTAGTGGCAGTTGGCATAGGAGTCTTTGCTGTAGATGAGTCTTCCATTTGATACTTCTTCAGAAGATCTTTGATGTACTTGAACTGACAAATGAATATACCATCTTGTTTTTGGTATACTTGCAGTCCAAGAAAGAATGACAATTCACCCATCATGCTCATTTCATAACGACTCTGTATTAACTTAGCAAATCTCTTGCATAGATCATCATTAGTAGAACCAAATATTATGTCATCAACATATACTTGCACCAATATCAAATCATTTTTATGCTTTTTAACAAAGAGAGTTTTGTCTACGACACCTCTTGTAAAATCATTTTCAAGTAAGAATTCAGAGAGAGTGTCATACCATGTCCTTGGAGCTTGTTTGAGTCCGTAGAGAGCTTTGAATAGAAAGTACACAAAGTCTGCCAGTTTTGAATCCTTAAAACCTGGAGGTTGTTCCACATACACTTCTTCTTCTAACTCCCCGTTCAGAAAAGCACTCTTCACATCCATCTGATATACCTTGTAATTGGAATGTGCAACAAATGCCAGAAACATTCTGATGGCCTCAAGTCTTGCTACTGGTGCATAGGTTTCATCATAATCTATACCCTCTTCTTGAGAGTAACCTTTAGCAACCAGTCTGGCTTTGTTTCTCGTTACAATGCCATCTTCGTCCAACTTATTTCTGAATACCCATCGTGTTCCAATAACAGATTTTCCCTTAAGCCTGGGTACCAGCTTCCAAACTTTCTGCCTTTCAAACTGATTGAGTTCCTCTTGCATAGCAATCACCCAATCTGGATCATCTAGAGCATCTTCAACTTTCTTAGGTTCTGTTTCTGAAAGAAACCCAGAATAGTGACATTCATTTTGTGATGTTCTCCTAGTTCTCACTCCTGTGTCCGGATCACCAATGATCAAGTGAAAGGGATGATCTCTATTCCATACCCTTTGTCTTGGTAGATGCGATCTTGATGATTCTCCTCGTTCTAGATGTTGTGGAGTGTGACTAGTTGATCCTTCTCCTGCTCCCCTGAGTTGTTGACGGTTTGATCTGTTGATTCTGAAGACTGACTAGTGGATCCTGTAGAATGCTGAGGATCTCCACTTTGGTCACCACTTTGTCCAGAATCATTATCATTATGATTATTATTAATGACTACAACAACTTCAGGTACTTCTTCATTGTCAGAGAGATCTCCTGATAGATTTTCAAATACCAAGGATTCAGAGTTCTCTCCAGTTTGCAGGCCTGGTCTTTTGGTGTCGTCAAATGTTACATTAAAGCTTTCCAACACCTTCTTATCTTCAATCACATATACCCTGAAAGCCTTAGATTCCAAAGAATAGCCCAGAAAAATGCCTTCATCTGCTTTGGCATCAAACTTGCCAAGATGTTCTCCATCTTTAAGTACAAAGCACTTTGCACCAAACACATGAAAGTACTTCAGTGTTGGTTTCTTGTTGGCCATTAACTCATACGGAGTCTTTTCATGATCTTTGTTGATCAGGGTTCGATTCTGAGTGTAGCAAGCTGTATTCACTGCTTCAGTCCAAAAGTAAGTGGGAAGTTTTGATTCACTCAACATGGTCCTTGCTGCTTCAACCAAGGTCCTGTTTTTCCTTTCCACTACTCCATTCTGTTGAGGAGTTCTTGGTGCTGAAAACTATCTTGATATTCCTTTCTCTGAGCAGAAATCATTAAGAACTGCATTCTTGAATTCAGTTCCATTGTCTGATCTGATTGTCCGCACAGGTAGCTTAGCTTCCACTTCTATCTTCTTGATGTGATCAATGATTAGTTGTGTTGCTTCATCCTTTGATTGTATGAACAACACCCACGTGTACTTGGAGTAGTCGTCCACCATCACCAATGCATATCTATTCCTTGAAAGTGACATAACATTAACTGGGCCAAATAAATCCATATGAATCAGTTGTAATGGTTCAGTAATGCTTGTCATTCCTTTGCTTCCATGTGATGCTTTCTTCGACTTCCCCTTTTCACATGCTTCACATAGTCCCTCCTGATTGAATTCCATCAGGGGCAACCCTCTCACTAACTCTCTCTTTACCAAAGAGTTCATAGTTTTGAAGTTCAGATGTGAGAGCTTCTTGTGCCATAGCCAACTTTGTTCTGAAGATGCCTTTGCATAAAAACATGTAACTTCTCCTTCACTGGTAGAACTTAAGTCAGGTATAAACAAATTTCCTTTTCTCACTCCCAGTAGAGTAAGCTTCTCATCCTTCCTGTTGGTGATCAAGCACTTGTCCTTTCTGAAATCTACATTGTAGCCTTTATCACAGAACTGACTGATACTTAGAAGATTGTGCTTTAATCCTTCAACAAGAGAGATGTTTTCAATGATGACATTTCCAGCTTTCAATTTACCATATCCCGTAGTGTATCCTTTGCTGTCATCTCCAAAGGTTACAATCGGGCCGGTCTTCTTAACCACCTCTGTAAGCAGGAAATCTTCACCTGTCATGTGTCTAGAACAGCCACTATCCAGAATCCACACAACCTTTGAGCTTTTAACCTTACCCTGCATTCACAGATTGATTAAGCGGACTTTGGTACCCAAAATTGTTTGGGTCCTGAAGGTTTAGATGATTTAACAGGAGTAACATTCAATTTAGTCTTACCCTGTTTGATATTCATAGTATCTGTGGATTTGACATTAACAGTGCTATTGCTACTATCAGACATCAACTTAAAATAAGCATGCATGATGTTGTACTTACATAGCAAACACTCTTTCTTTCCACAGGGTTCATGAAGATCAGGCATGTCAGACATGTTATGCATTACAGAAGTATTGGCAGTTTCTACTTTAACCTTTTTACATGCATGTGTAAGGTGTCCAACAGAATTACAAATAGTGCACAACTTCTTAGATGCAATGGGAGAAAATGGAACCATTTCCTGATTAACAATCTTCTTCTTCCCATTCCTGTTCTTTTTAACATTACTAACTACGTCACCTACTTCAGTTTTAGGTAAATCAGGTTTAGGTAATTCATTTTTTACTGATTTCCTAGGCAACTTAGTTTTTACCTCTTTTTCCTTCAACAAATCCTCCTCAAGCAATTCTTGTCTTATGAAAAGGTCATCCTCATGAAAAAGTGGTGGAAAAGGCTTAACAAAAACTGGACAATCAACATTCTTAAGAACATGTGGAGTATTCCTTTTGACAACTGAAGATGTCACAGGGAATTCCACAATCTTCTTACCAGCTTTCTTGTTATAGTCAAATCCTATAGCAGTTTTATTCTCTATGGCTTGAGTATCAATGATTTCCTTAGCCACTAGAGCGGAATTCTTAAAAGCATTCAGCTTCAAATCTAGATCTGAAATCTGCTTCCTGAGGATAGTCTCTATCTCAGCATTACACTTGACCTTGTTCTCTAAGTACACATTCTTTTGCTTAAGATCTTCTAATGTTACAGCTACAAGCTCTAGTTCTTCATTTTTAGATTCTAACTTTTTAATCTTAAGAACTAGTTTAGCATTTTCCATTTCTGATGCTAGCATGCTTGTGTGTACATTAAACAATTCTACACTAAGATCTTGCACAGTTTTCTTGTACTCAGAATTAGACATATCAATTGTAGTTAAGATAGGTACCTGAGATGATTGTGGTGATTCCTCTGAAGAGTCAGCCATTAGAGCAACATTTACATATTCCTCCTCTTCATCCGAATCAGTATCATCCCAGTGCTTTCCCTCTGCTATATAAGCTTTCCCTTTCTGCTTTCCAGAGAATGCCTCCAATTGCTGTTTAAGCTTGGCATTCTCTTTCTTCAACTCATCATAAGAATCCTTCTTTCCATAGACATCTTTCATGTCTCTCGCTTGACGAGGCTTCCGGCATTCAGTGGCGAAATGCCCTAACTCATTGCAGTTGTAGCATCTTGATTTGCATCTATCAATCATGCCAGTCTTGTAGCCTCCCTTAAAGCCTGTACTAGGTGTATAATTGCTCTTCTGGAATCTGTTGGTTGAACCCTTGAACTTGTACTTAGGGTTTCTTTTGAAACGAATGTGACTAAACTTTGCAGCTAAGTATTCCATGGTTTTGTCTTCCATTTGCTCAAGCTCTTCTAGGGTGTAGTAATCACTTTCATCAACACCCAGATTCACAGAATCCATTTCTGCTTCTATTATCACCTCCTTTCCAGCTCTAGGGGTTTGAACCTGAATCTCAGAAGTTATTGGTTCATCCACTACAAGTGCTGCTGATCTCACAAGTGCATTGTGCTTGTTCTCCACTGTCCCTGATCCGTAGATTATCACCCTTTGTTCCTGTTCCATCTCATAGGTCTTCAACTTGCCATAGATCATCTCTAATGACATCTTTGTGAAGTCAATTTTTTCCCTAATGGATGATGACTTGTGTTCTACATGATGGGGCAGCGTCATCATGAACTTCCTGTTTGATTCTCTCAGTGGATAGGTCTTTCCTTTCATTGTCAATTCATTGAGAAGCTTAGTATATTTCTCAAAGACCTGAGTTATACTTTCTCCTGGCAGTGACCTAAACGCTTCGTATTGAGAAGTCAGAATGTCCAATCTGTTTTCCTGCACGTCTTCAGTTCCTTCAATTATTAAATTAATGGTATCCCACATATGTTTCCCGCTTGTACAGTTCATCAACTGATAGCTCATTTCCTTGTCTGCGGAGTCCGCCAATATCAACATTAAACCGGTGTCCAATCGAATCAGTTCTTTGTCAGAATCTGTATACTCAGTAATATCCTTAGGTTGGGTGCCTTGAGGAATCCTGCTACCATCAGGAGCTGTAGATTCACTAACTGGTTTCATTGGTACAAACGGTCCGTTCTCTAATATGCCAATATATAACGGATTATATGCCTTGATAAATAACAGCATCTTCATCTTCCACAAACCGAAATCATCTCTAGTAAACGGGGGAACTTTAATACCAGCGGTTGTCTTTGGAGCACTCATGGTTTCTGAAAATTTCAAATTGTTTAAAATTCAAGAAATTCCAATAAAATGAAAAAATTTGAAAGTTAAAAAATTTGCTTCGAATTTTCACGCTACGTTTGATTTTGGTCTCATTCACCGGATCTGATTTGTATATCAATCAAGTAGCTCTGATACCAATTGTTAGGTCCAAAGTATCGTAGAAGGGGGGGGGGGGGGTTGAATACGATACTCACAAATAATTCAATTTCGTTCGCGGATTAATCATTCAGTTCTATAACGAAATCAAACACACCAAACCAAATCAAGTTTCGGGGAATATATCTTTTTATAAATGTAAACCTCGAGGGGTGCTACAATTTCTAATCCGTAGATTAGCTTCAATGAGTTTAAGGTTACACAAATTCAAAACAATGATCAAATTCTGAGCACTATAAATTCTCTGATAATTTCTCCGGCTCAGTTTTCTCTTTCAGTAATGTCTTTGTGTAGAATGCCTTAACTGAAGAAGACACTATCTTCACTCTGTATTAACTGCAGACTTTGGTTTGAAAAACCATCGAACCAAACTTGTAGAAACAATCCTGGTCGTTGGATCTTCATCAACTTGAAAAACAAAGAATACTTTTCACCTGCTCCACAATTTAAAAACCATCGAATGGTTTAAAAAAACCATCGAATGAAATAAATCATTTTACCATTCGATAGTTTTTAAAACAAAACTATCGAATGCCAAATTGATTCATTTTGGTTTTCTTTGAATCACTTTTCATTCCATTCGATAGTTTTCTAAATAGAAAAACGATCGAATCATTTTCTTGTCTTTTGACTTTTAATGATTACTCTGAGCTCCTGGGTGTTTAAGTAATAGACTGTATCAATTTCTTCTGAGACGATAAAACAGCTTGATCTTTTTAGTGCCGTCACCTAGTGCAACTGGTCTGGTTCACAGATGAATAACACTTGATCAATTCTTCTTTTATGTCTTCAATTCAATGATGCTGATAAGTCCTTTGTCGTTCTGGTTGCTTAATTTAAATCACTGGAATCCCGTGGTACTTAACCCTAAATCATTCACATACTTCTGTCGTCTTGAAAGTCTTGTTTCTTTTGCTGTCACTGAGGCTTGAACATTTTCATGAACTTCTTTCCGTGACCTGTTTACGGACTTCAAGAATACATAAAGTATTTTGATTTTTTGAGTTTACCTTTTCTTCTTTGATTCTGGATTCCTGTGCTTCTGTTAATATTATTGTTTGTCTTGTCCTTTGTTGAGTTGTAGTTATCTCTTTTACATCTTATGTTACATTATGCTTTACAGAATTCTATACAAAAAGTCTTTCATCATTCCTTATCTGAAATGTTTGAGACCCCAAGAGGCAGAATTGGCCCTAAGGGAGGTACACGAAGGAATTTGTGGGCATCACTTGGGGTGCAGAGCCCTTGCTCATAAAGTCACTCGTCTAGGTTTCTATTGGCCAATCATACTCGCTGATGCTAAAAGCTACGTGAAGAAATGTGAATGGTGCCAAAAGCATGCATTGGTGGTTAGGCAACCACTAGAGATGATGACATCCATAAACTCACCTATCCCATTCGCCATGTGGGGAATGGATATACTTGGACCATTTCCAATGGCAAGTGCGCAAAGAAAGTTCTTGATAGTGGCAATCGATTACTTCACCAAGTGGATTGAGGCTAAACCTTTAGCCAAGATAACCACCAAGCAAGTAATGCATTTCTTCTGGGAAAATGTAATATGCAGATATGGAATCCCATGAATCCTGGTCACGGACAATGGGAAGCAGTTTGACAATGAAGATTTCAATAAGTACTGTGAGGAGAATGTTAATCCCAAATGACCTAACAGAATTGTAGAGGGGGGGGGGGTTGAATACAATTCTTGATATTTCTTAAACTTAAAACAACTTACAAATAAAAACTGAACTTAAAGTAAAAATCACAAGCACATAAATAATTTCAGTTGGATTGTTTGATGATCCAACTGAAGTGATTTTTATTGCGGAAATAATCTGTGATACAAAATGTACACAGCTGCTCAGTTACCAGATTGTAGAGAAGTATGCTCTCAAAGATAGCTAATACAAACTATTTGTTTTTCTTCTCTTACTTTTAAAGTAACTGCTACACTTGGTTATAAATACCCAAGTTTACAATTCTACGTTTGGCTAAACTAAAGAACAATAGTAGTAACCATCAGTAGCTTGCTTTTCATTCCTTTTGTCCAATGGTCCTTAGAGATCTTTGCTTTTGTCTTCATGCTTATTTTAATCATTCCCAAGAGCCTTATTGGAAATTGGAATGTTTCCTTATTTCCAGTAACCATTTTGATGGCTTCCAATGCAAAGTACACTTCCATATCTCCTTTAGATCTGTTCAGTAAACTGTCACTATCACTTTGTCAACTACTCAAAAAGCAATAGTGATTCGTTGATAGCAGGGAGATGTGTTTCGTTGATAGCTTTATTCTTCATTCCGTTGATGGTGTTTCCTTCGTTTCGTTGATGGTGTTTCCCTCGTTTCGTTGATGGGTAAACTCCATACCGTTGACAGAGTGATCTTCATACCATTGACATGTCTTCACTTAGGCAAAATTACAAGGCATAATATATTTACAATTAACCAACCTATTTTGCCTATCTAATACTTAGTCAACATGACTTAGAAAACCTATCTAATACATACAACAGAATGCATATCAAACTGTGAAGTATTGTACAGTGCAATTGCTACATTACTCATTTCGTTGATGAGCTTCCTGTCAACGGAATGCTGCAAAGCATGCCATTTCGTTGACAGCTACAAAATGACTTAATACAAAATCTACTAAGTGTTTTTATAATTATCATCAAGAACAACATATTCCTAACAGAGAACAACATTGAGTTGTGATTCACACCAGTTGCTCATCCTTAAGCAAACAGACAAGCCGAGGTGGCCAACCGAATCATCCTAGATGGACTCAAGAAGAGAGTTGAACGCTCAAGGAACACTTGGGTGGACAAGTTGTTCCCTATACTTTGGGCATATCGTACCACCTGCAAGGTTACTACTAAAGTAACTCCATTCCTGTTAGCCTATGGGGCAGAAGCAGTGGTTCCAGCGGAGATTACTCACACATCTCCAAGAATCGAAGCTTATGAGCCAGAGACAAATGAAGAAGGCATGAGGCTGGCCTTATATCTAATTGATGAAGTTAGAGATGAGGCAAATGCCAAAGTAGTTGAACATCAAAAAAAGGGCATCTTTCTACTATAACCTAAGGGTTAAAGAGAGATTCTTCCGTCAAGGAGACTTAGTCCTCCGAAAGATTGAGGCATCCAGAGTTGGACAAAAAGGCAAGTTGGCCCCAAATTGGGAAGGACCATATCGCGTCAAGAACATATTTGGTCGAGGCTCATACAAATTAGAAACCCTCGAAGGGCATGAGGTGCCAAGGACTTGGCATGCCTCAAACTTAAAAGTTTATTATGTTTAGTGCATCCTAAAAGGATCCGCTAGTATGATAAGTAGAAATAAGGTTCGATGAATTCATGAGCTTCCTAGAAAGAATATGAAGGGTTGAACCCGTTTTGATTGGTAGAAACATCCTTAAAACATTGCCAAGAAACACTATAAATGAATGCAAAGGAAAGCATACAAAATATGCATTTCAACTGCACAAATAGAGCTGAATACAACGAACCCCGAAGGGTGAATGTTGCTAATAAACATACAAAATAAAGCCTAAGATGCTTATTGTTAATTAGCGAAAATTTCAAGCTCAAGAGAAGTTTGATATGATAGACTTGAGAAAGAATCACTACGAGTGGAGCCATCAATAAGAACTCGTAAAGGTGAAGGGTTGAAACCCCAGAAACCTAAGACATTCAGTTCAAACTCCATCATTCGATATGCTCAATGAAAGGCTTGAAGCCAAAATAAGACGGTATAAGACATAAAAGGCTTATGCAAATGTCAAGTTAGCCTCGAATAAGGCCAAATCGTCGTAAATGTGTATCCCTTTGCTTAGATTTCTTCTTTGGATCCATTTCAAAGAGGAATTTTGGAAAGTTGGTCTCATCAAACTCAATTGGCTCTCCCTTTGGCTCAATTGGCTGATCATGGAAATTTACAGGATGATTAGGATCACAGGCTAACTTTACCTCTGAAACTGGATCAGGAATTGTTGGAGGTGCAATTGGTACAGAAGAGTCTGATGCAATGCTCTGAGAGTCATCATTCTCAAAGGCTATGTTTCTCCTAGCTCTTGCCTTTGGTTGCCTTGTGCTCTTCTTTGCACTCCTTTCCTCTCTTGCTTTTTATTCTAGCTGTATTTCTTCTTCATCAAGAGACTGAGCAACAGCAAGGGCTTGCATTGCTGCTCTTTCTGACTCTTCAGCTTTAGCTTCAACAAAGTTTGGGTGACCAGCCCAAACACAGATTTCTTGTCCATTCCTGTAGACAATTGCCCTTTGCTTCCTTATCTCATAATCATTGCTTTCCTTGCTTTTTGTGATAAGTAGACCAAGAAGCTTGAGCTCATCTGGATAAGGTGCTGGATAGAAAGTCCTTGCTATATTTTTGCCCTTTGGTTTAGCAGGGGACTTGGGAGATAAGCTTCTTTGGAGTGTAGCTTGTTCCACATCCCTAATGCATGAAGTTTGTCCTTTTTCCTTCCTTGGACCTTGAGTGACTCCATGTAGAAGGGGCTCTACCTTATAGAAAGAATTGGTCTGTGGCTCCCATTCTGTTGACACTAGAACCATGGCATTCGTTGATGGTTGATCCGTTGATGGATTTGAGTCCTTTGTATTTCCAGCAATTTTCTTGACCCTTGCTTCTATGTTGGACCAATGGTCTTTGATTTGTTCTGCAAGTCTCATCCTCATAGAAGCTTCCTGGATCAGGTCAATACCATCCTTTTTCTTCTTTCCAAACTCCCCCATTGCTAATGGCTCTTCTGGCAAGGAGATGGCTGGGACCAAAACCTTTGTGATTTGTATCTCTAGCTCCTTAGTTTTCTCCCCCTTTTTGTTATCATCAAGTGAGATGATAGGGATTCCTTGAGCTGCCAGAAGCTGGGTGAGTAGGCTAGTTTGCTTCTCCTGTTCCTTCTGCATGTGAGAAAGTGTAGCCTCAACTTTGTCCACTCTAGAGGAGAGAGTTTTCAAAGATGAGGACACTTCAGGTTCCTTGGTGAAAAACCTTGACATCTTGGAGACAGTGTGAAGAGGAAGCTTTTCATCTAGCCTCTTGTCAGTAGCATCCCTAAGGTTGCTAATTGAATCCTTGATTTCTATAGCCTCAATCCTTGTCTGCAACATTTGTAGCCTTTGAATTTCCAGAGAATCCATTATGGCCTTGTAGAATTTCTTTTCCCTTGCTTCAGCAGACTCATGAGCTAGATATGCCTCATTGTACTGCCTTGTGATAGCAGCATCCAAGTTGCATCTACCATGCATATCCTGAGAAAGCCAGTTTGGTGTAGGAGGCACCACAGAAGTCCCAGTCTGTGTAGTGGTGGCCACCTGTAGATTGTCACCAAAGCTGTCTTCATCATCAGAAAACTCAAAGTCTCCACTTGCTGCAGCTCCTGGAGGTAGATTGGTCAAGGCATCCTTTGCTCTTTGCATTGATGCAGTAGTATGAATTAAGTTGAGTGACCTTTCTGCCTCCACATTGCCCTGTTGAGCCATAACTTGATAGGCTGACACAGGATGAGTAAAGGTCTCAGGATCCAGGGAAATACTATCCAGAGTTTGTTGATAATGCTCTTGGAAGGTAAGTTCCCTTTCTCCCTCACTGACCCTCATTAACTCACTAGCAATGGCTGCTTCCATCCTTATTGCTCCTGTAGTCCCTTCTCTCTCTCCACTCTTTTCTTGCATCATGGGCTCCCCATGGCTCACACCTCTCACACCCTCACCTTCACCTACTAAGGTGGTACTCTCAATCTCTCCTTTTGCCTGGCTGGAAGAAATAGCCAGCCTCTCACTCTCAGACTCTCCTTTTGCCTGGCTGCAAGCCAGCCTCTCAATTTCACTCCCTCTCAAACCTAAAAGTGTCTCAACTACCACCAGGTCATCTACACTAGTTGTGGAAACAACTTGATTTTCAATAAGGGGTGTAGAATGACCTATCAGCGGAATGGTAGTTTGAACTGTCAACGGTATGGATACCGTTGATGGAGAAACACTTGTCAACGAAAGAGGCTGTTTCGTTGATGAAGTCAATAAAGCACTTTGAGAAAGTGAAATTATAGTAGAATCTGTGGTGATTGATTTTAGAGATTGGTCCACAGATCCTCTTGCAACTTCAGAAAAAAAATGGTTGATGGCCCAACAAATCACTTAACAAGTGATGGCCATCAGCTTCAGAGTGAGGCTTCTCCAAGATAAGAGTTGGAGAATCAGGAAAAGATGTATTGATCATGTCCACATCTAAAGATTGAGTTGGTGAATTGGATGGAGATAAATCAAGATTAATGTTTAGAGAATGGGACTGTAACCCCAGAGTAATAATAGGGGTTACATCAAACTGAATTTGAGAAACTGGAAGTGTTGCTTCCAGTGTGTGTGCACCCTGTGTACCCTTGGACTTTTGCTTCACTCTCCTTTGGTATTGGGAAAATGTAGACTGTGGGCTTGAAGTGTCCCTTACCCTTTTGGAGTGTGCTCTTGGAGGAGAGCTTGTTTCAATAATCACATCCTTTTGGGAGGATGCAACTAGACTTGTGTTTAAATCCATTTTACTCATTGTGCCTTGTTGGGAAGACACAATGGGGCTTGGCTAGATTTCACTCATCTGTCCTTCTTTATCCTTAGGGTTTCTTTTATGTTCACCCCTTCCCTCACCTCTCACAGCTCCAGAAACACTCCCCTTAGGTTGTGTAGTGGATTTTACAACAGGTGCCTTTTGGGAAGCACCTGAGGTTGGCTTGGAGGATTTCTTTGATTTTGGTTTTGTTGCTGGGGCAGGAGCCTGTTGGGTCACAGCTACAGACTCCACAGCAACAAGACTGGGTGATACAGTTGAAGTAACAATTATACTAGAAGGGATAGCAGTAGTTACCTCAATTACTGGTAGATACACCACTGGAACCTCACCATTGTGGTTCAGCCTCAGTATGTCTGTCAATACTCTCTTCTCTTGCACAAAACACTCAAACTTGGAAACAGGGTTAGAGATTACTAATGGTGTTGGACTAACATGATTAGCCAACATCATCAGAAACCTAGCATAGTAGATATTCTTTTTCCTATTAGCCTTGTCACCCAACTTAGCACCAATTTCATACATAAGTTGGGTGCTAAAGTTGTAATATCTATCAGTTAGGAGCATGGTAAAAAGAATCAACATGGAATTAGTTAATGCATCAAAATTACTAATCTTTCCAGAAAAGACCTTGATAAATGCATCAGCTAAATAACTATATTCCCTAACCAAACCTCTCCTAATTATTCTACCCAGATTATCAGTAGGCAAAGAGTAGTTTATTGAATTTAGCATGTTAACCATTTCAGTGATTGTAGGCAAAGCATCACAGTTATTTTCAGGAATATGTAGACATGCTTGCAATACATCAGAATTAACTATGTACTCATTACCTTGGAGAGTGAATTGCAGTGTGCAGTTTGTTCCACTATACTCACACGAGGTCCAGATCTCCTCGATTATCTCATTATAGAGAGGAGTTGAGTGAAACATTGCATAGCTCAACTTGCAGTTCTTCATGAAGTCAATCATCTTGAAAAAGATACTGTTCGGGTTTTCCTTGACAACAAAAGGGATGGAGTTGTTCTTCTCATAGATGAACCCTCCAGCAGACATAAGCTTGACTATGGGTGCCATTGTTGTGTGAAGAAAAGCTTCGAATTGAATTGCTTGTTAGAGAGAAGAAGAGAGAAAAGCCTTTGGAATTTTTGAGAACAGGTAAAAAGAAATTAAAGAAAATAGAATTTCTTAAATACTCCCCCAAAAATTCTCAGAAAAAGAGTCCAATAATAAATTTAAATTACTGGATTGGCTTAAAAATATAACCGTTACTTTTAAAGAATTACCATGATTTATACTTACAGGGGTGTATGCATAGATCGTGGTAAAAGACGTGTCAAAATTTCAACGGTTCAGATTAAAAGCGCTGTATCAACGAATCACAATTGGGCGTTTAAGGTCCCGTTTGTTTCGTTGATAAAGCTGCGTTTCGTTGATATAAAAGAGCTATCAACGAAACACCCAGAAAAATGCTAAGACTGTCAACGAAATGGTGCGTTTCGTTGACATAGTAATTTTGACTTAGACAAAATTTCACTTTTTCCTGAGAAAATTAATTCACAGAAAAACATAGCAAATTTCTGGCTACATTGTAACTTGCATATATCTCAAAAATAATTAAGAGAGATTTAGCATACCTAGCTCACTTACTAATCTTGAGAATGATGATTCATCAAGTGGCTTGGTAAAGATGTCTGCAAGTTGTTGTTCACTTGGAACAAAATGTAACTCCACAGTACCATTCATAACATGTTCTCTAATGAAATGGTACTTGATGTCAATGTGCTTGGTCCTTGAATGCTGCACTGGATTCTCAGTAATGGCAATGGCACTAGTGTTGTCACAGAAAATAGGAATTTTCTCAACTCTTATTCCATAACCAAGTAGTTGATTTTTCATCCATAAAATCTGTGCACAACAACTTCCAGCTGCAATATACTCAGCCTCAGCTGTGGAGGTAGAAACTGAGTTTTGTTTCGTACTGAACCACGAGACAAGCTTGTTTCCTAAGAATTGACAGGTGCCTGTTGTGCTTTTCCTGTCAATTTTACATCCTGCAAAATCTGCATATGAATAACCAATTAGTTCAAAGCCAGATTCTCTAGGATACCAAATGCCAAGGTTTGGTGTTCCTTTGAGATATCTGAAAATCCTTTTAATAGCAACTAAATGGGGTTCCCTAGGATCAGCCTGAAATCTAGCACATAGACATGTAGAAAACATAATATCAGGTCTACTAGCTGTTAAATATAAAAGTGAGCCTACCATGCCTCTGTAACCTGAAATGTCCACAGATTTTTCCTTAGTATTCAATTCAAGTTTGGTGGCAGTGGGCATGGGAGTTTTGGCAGGAGAGCATTCCATTAAGTTAAACTTCTTTAATAAATCATGAATATATTTTGTTTGACTAATGAAAATGCCTTCATTAACTTGCTTCATTTAAAGACCAAGAAAGTAAGTTAATTCTCCCATCATGCTCATTTCATATTTACTTTGCATAAGCTTGGCAAACTTTTGACAAAGTTTCACATCTGTAGACCCAAAGATTATGTCATCTACATAAATTTGAACAAGTATAGTAGAGCCATTCACAACCCTGTGAAAAAGAGTTTTATCTACAGTACCTCTAGTGAAGTGATTCTCAAGGAGGAACTGTGAAAGTGTGTCATACCAGGCTCTAGGTGCTTGTTTCAAACCATAGAGTGCTTTGAGGAGGAAGTATACATATTCTGGAAAATCATCATCTTCAAAACCAGGAGGTTGACTTACATACACCTCCTCTTCCAATTCCCCATTCAGAAAAGCACTCTTCACATCCATTTGATAGACTTTGAAATTGGCATGGGCTGCATAGGCTAGGAAAATCCTTATTGCTTCTAGTCTAGCAACAAGAGCAAAGGTTTCATCAAAATCAATTCCTTCTTCCTGTGAATAGCCTTTTGCAACCAATCTAGCTTTGTTCCTTGTGACTAGGCCATTTTCATCCATCTTGTTTCTGAACACCCATTTTGTGCCTATGACACTCCTGTCCTTAGGCTTGGGCACCAGCTTCCATACATTGTTCCTCTCAAATTGGTTTAGCTCCTCTTGCATAGCTAAAACCCAATCTGGATCTAGAAGTGCATCCTCAACTTTCTTTGGCTCATCTTGAGACAGAAAGCTGCTATATAGACATTCTTCTTGAGTTGCTCTTCTAGTTTGGACTTTTGAAGTAACATCACCTATAATAAGAATTCAAAGGGATGATCTTTAGTCCATTTCCTTGAGGGAGGTAGATTTGCTCTTGAAGAGTTAGATTCATGATCATGATTGCCTTGATTGGATATTTGTCCTTGAGAAACTCCCCCTGAATTTGTTGTCCCTAAATGATCACTTCTAGAAGAATTTCTATGACTGTCAACGGTATGACCATTTTGGCTGTCAACGAAACGCTCATTTTGACTGTCAACGAATCCACCATCATGACTGTCAACGAAATGACCATTTGGTCTGCTAGCAGCTATTCTTTTCAACCTTAATGCAGCAATTTCATCTTCACTGCTGCTTTCATCTGTGCTAGATACAACAATTTTAGGCTGTTTCTCAGTAGCCTTAACATGATTCACTTGATCTCCTTCCTCATTCTCAAAAGAAAGACTTTCATGAAAACCTTCATCACAGAGACCTTGAATTTTGAGATCATCAAAAACAACATGTACAGATTCCATAACAATGTTGGTTCTGAGATTATAGACTCTGTAAGCTTTCCCTGCTGCATATCCCACAAATATTGCTTCATCTGCCTTTGCTTCAAATTTCCCCAAATGCTCAGCTTGATTTCTCAGAACAAAGCACTTGCATCCAAAGACATGAATAAAATCCAATAGTGGCTTCTTTCTTTTGAGTAGCTGATAAGGGGTCATTCCTTTGGCCTGATTAATCAAAGAGATATTTTGAGTGAAGCAAGCTGTATTAACTGCCTCAGCCCAAAAATAAGTTGGTAACTTTGATTCATCTAGCATTGTCCTTGCAGCTTCAATAAGTGTTCTGTTTTTCCTTTCAACTACACCATTTTGCTGTGGTGTTCTTGCTGCTGAAAACTCATGCAAAATACCATTTTCTTCACAGAACACCTTCATGCTTGAATTCTTGAATTCTGTCCCATTGTCACTCCTAATCCTTCTTACTTTCAAGTCAGGATGATTGTTTACCATCTTGATGTGATTGATAATGATTTCACTTGCCTCATCTTTGGAGTGCAAAAAGAAAGTCCATGTAAATCTAGAAAAATCATCAACAATCACAAGACAGTATTTCTTCTTTGAAATAGACATGACATTTACAGGGCCAAACAAATCCATATGAAGCAACTCAAGCTGATGGACAATTGATGACTCTGTCTTGCTTTTGAATGATGCCTTTTTTTGTTTCCCTTTTTGACAGGCATCACACAAACCATCCTTGGAAAACTCCACCTGTGGAATTCCTCTTGCAAGATCCTTCCTCACCAAATCATTCATAACTTTAAAATTCAGATGAGATAATTTCTTGTGCCATAGCCAACTTTCATCCTTGCTTGCCTTGCTGAAAAGACAAGTGATGGTGTCTGAACTTGTGCTACTAAAGTCAGCAATGTACACATTCCCTCTTCTGAATCCAGTCATTACCATATTGTTGTTTCCTCCTTTAGAAACAACACAGTCTTCTTTAGAAAAAGTAACTAAAAATCCTTTGTCACAGAGTTGGCTGATACTAAGCAAATTGTGCTTAAGACCATCCACCAATGCAACCTCATCTATGATGACATTCTCTTTTGAAATCAAGCCATATCCCTTTGTGTAGCCTTTGCTGTCATCTCCAAAAGCAATACAAGGGCCAGCTCTTTCCTGAAACTCTGTGAGCAGGGTAGAATCACCAGTCATGTGTCTTGAACAACCACTATCCAAGTACCAAAGATTCCTTTTGTCTCCCTGCACACAATAAAACCAAATCAAGTTGATTTTGGTACCCAAGTTTCCTTGGGTCCTGTTTTGTTAGCCTTTGCTTTTCCTTTAATATCATTTTTCACCTTGGGCTCAGATTGATTTAAATCAATCTTTACCCTTGGTGTTGATTTCTGAAAGTTGCTCACATTTTCATTCATAGCATGCATAGTTTGTGGAACAAACATGTTATTCATATTCCATGGCATTTGTGGCACATTAAACATATTCATGTATGGATTAGGCACAAACGACATGCTAGCATATGGATTCTGAAATTGTGCATATGGAGCAAACATGTTAGGCATAACAGGCATTGTAGGCATAGAACTATTCATTGCAGGCTTGGGAATTTTCACTTTAACAGTTTTCTTAACAGATTTGCAGTTAGTAGATAAATGACTGACACTTCCACAATTGACACATGTCTTTCTAGGAGCATATTTATCAGGTGTGTAATTGTTGTGTTTGTTAATCCCTACTTTGCCATTCCTGTTATTCTTTTTATTTCCCTTAGCCTCAACTTGAACATTCTCTAACTTATCTTTCAATTGCTTGTTGGACAAGTGACCTACATTAGCTCTCTCAACGGGCTTCTCAACTTTATTTGATTTACTAGAATCACCTTGAACAAAGTTCTTGGTGACAGGACCATACTTATTATTAAGTCTAGTGAGTTCATCTTTTTTTTTCTCTGTCAACGAAACAGCCTGATCGGTTGATGGTTCATCTGTCAACGAAACATTGCATTCCGTTGACATATCAACCTTCAACAAATGATCATTGTTGTTTGTTGACTCTGTTTCTGATTCTAAGGTTTCACCAACATACCCTAGCTTCTCTTTGTTCTTTTTCCATGATTGCTCACAGAAAGATTCCATACCTTGAACATTAATGATGTTGGTGGCAACATTCCTGGCATCTTTCCATTTTGCAATCACACTTTGTTCTATCTCAAGTTGTGTTTTAAGAATTTCTTCTCTTTGTAACACGTTCTCAAGTTCCTTCTTAGCATCCCTACTAACACATCTCATTTTCTCAAAATCAATGAGCTGTGCTTCCAACATTGCATTCCTATCACTTAAGAGCAAATTAGTCTATTTTATTCTTGAATTCTCTTTGGTAAGTGATTTAAGAGTAACACGCAAATTATATAGTACAGTAGACATTTTATTTACTGCACTATCGCATTCCTCTTTAGAAAGCTCAGAAAGATTAGTAATTGTTACCTGGTTGCTTGAGGAGCTTGCTTCCTGCTCATGATTGTTAGCCATAAGAGCCAAGTTGACATACTCAACATCATCATCAGAATCTTCACCATTACCAGCCCAATCATACTCCTGAGACATGAAAGCCTTTTCTTTTTGCTTGAGAAGTTCAACGTATTTCTTTTTATAATCAACAGGCTCAAATTTCCTGTTGCCCTTCTCAATCTTGGGCTTTCTGCAGTCTCCAGCAAAGTGACCAAGCATTCCACAATTGAAACATTTAGATTTAGACTTTTCAATCCAGTTACTTTTGTTAGGTTGAAAGTCTCTCCTTGGTGGCCTTGCTTCTGAGTTTCTCTTGAACTTGAACTTAGAGAATTTTCTTGACAGAAAAGCAATGTGTTCATCAATCTCATCTAAGTCATCCAAGTTGGCTGGTTCTGATTCTTCTTCTTCTGTCATCTTGCCTTTACCCTTGCTAACATCACTCCTACAACTAGCTCGACTAGTTGTGGCCTTTGCAGCTTCTTCATTGTCATCTTCCAGTTGGTTCACAGATGCAATCAATGCAATAGATCCACCCTTCTTTTGTACCTTTTCAATTTCTTCATCTTGCTCCATTTCCAACTCATATGTCTTCAAGGTTCCATAAAGTCTCTCAAGAGTGTAGTCTTTGTACTCTTGAGTGTTTCTGAGAGAAACAATCATAGGCTTCCATTCTTTTGGAAGAGCTCTAAGAAATTTAAGGTTTGAATCCTTGGTTTGATAGATCCTCCCATACAACTTTAATCCATTCAAAAGCTTTTGAAACCTACTAAACGTGTCATTTAGGGTTTCACCAGCTTTAAAATGAAAATGCTCATATTGTTGTATAAGGAGTTGCATTTTGTTTTCCCTAACTTGCTCAGTTCCTTCACAGAGTGTTCTAACAGTATCCCATACCTCTTTAGAGGTTGTACAGTTTATGACATTGTCGAACATCTCTTGCTCCAAACCATTAAACAGAATGTTCATGGTTCTTTTATCTTTATGGACTTCTGCAACATCTTCAATAGTCCATTCTGAGACAAGTTTTGGAATTTCCACATCAGGAGCATCATCTGGCAGTCCAACTCTAGATGCAAAATTCATGGGAATGTGTGGACCTTTCTCAATGCAGTCTACATATCTCTCATCCATAGACATGAGATGTAAATGCATCTTTACTTTCCAGTGAAAGTAATTGTCCTTATCAAGAACTAGTATTTTTACTACTGCATCCTTCTTCACCATGGCTTCTGTTTTTGGTCTTGATCTTTAAACTTCTTGTATGTTAGAAGCTTGCTCTGATACCAATTGTTAATCCCAAATGACCTAACAGAATTGTAGAAGGGGGGGTTGAATACAATTCTTGATATTTCTTAAACTTAAAACAACTTACAAATAAAAACTGAACTTAAAGTAAAAATCACAAGCACATAAATAATTTCAGTTGGATTGTTTGATGATCCAACTGAAGTGATTTTTATTGCGGAAATAATCTGTGATACAAAATGTACACAGCTGCTCAGTTACAAGATTGTAGAGAAGTATGCTCTCAAAGATAGCTAATACAAACTATTTGTTTTTCTTCTCTTACTTTTAAAGTAACTGCTACACTTGGTTATAAATACCCAAGTTTACAATTCTACGTTTGGCTAAACTAAAGAACAATAGTAGTAACCATCAGTAGCTTGCTTTTCATTCCTTTTGTCCAATGGTCCTTGGAGATCTTTGATTTTGTCTTCATGCTTATTTTAATCATTCCCAAGAGCCTTATTGGAAATTGGAATGTTTCCTTATTTCCAGTAACCATTTTGATGGCTTCCAATGCAAAGTACACTTCCATATCTCCTTTAGATCTGTTCAGTAAACTGTCACTATCACTTTGTCAACTTCTCAAAAAGCAATAGTGATTCGTTGATAGCAGGGAGATGTGTTTCGTTGATAGCTTTATTCTTCATTCCATTGATGGTGTTTCCTTCGTTTCGTTGATGGTGTTTCCCTCGTTTCGTTGATGGGTAAACTCCATACCGTTGATAGAGTGATCTTCATACCATTGACATGTCTTCACTTAGGCAAAATTACAAGGCATAATATATTTACAATTAACCAACCTATTTTGCCTATCTAGTACTTAGTCAACATGACTTAGAAAACCTATCTAATACATACAACAGAATGCATATCAAACTGTGAAGTATTGTACAGTGAAATTGCTACATTACTCATTTCGTTGATGAGCTTCCTGTCAACGGAATGCTGCAAAGCATGCCATTTCGTTGACAGCTACAAAATGACTTAATACAAAATCTACTAAGTGTTTTTATAATTATCATCAAGAACAACATATTCCTAACAGAGAACAACATTGAGCTGTGATTCACACCAGTTGCTCATCCTTAAGCAAACAGACGAGCCGAGGTGGCCAACCGAATCATCCTAGATGGACTCAAGAAGAGACTTGAACGCTCAAGGAACACTTGGGTGGACAAGTTGTTCCCTATACTTTGGGCATATCGTACCACCTGCAAGGTTACTACTAAAGTAACTCCATTCCTGTTAGCCTATGGGGCAGAAACAGTGGTTCCAGTGGAGATTACTCACACATCTCCAAGAATCGAAGCTTATGAGCCAGAGACAAATGAAGAAGGCATGAGGCTGGCCTTATATCTAATTGATGAAGTTAGAGATGAGGCAAATGCTAAAGTAGTTGAACATCAAAAAAAGGGCATCTTTCTACTATAACCTAAGGGTTAAAGAGAGATTCTTCCGTCAAGGAGACTTAGTCCTCCGAAAGATTGAGGCATCCAGAGTTGGACAAAAAGGCAAGTTGGCCCCAAATTGGGAAGGACCATATCGCGTCAAGAACATATTTGGTCGAGGCTCATACAAATTAGAAACCCTCGAAGGGCATGAGGTGCCAAGGACTTGGCATGCCTCAAACTTAAAAGTTTATTATGTTTAATGCATCCTAAAAGGATCCGCTAGTATGATAAGTAGAAATAAGGTTCGATGAATTCATGAGCTTCCTAGAAAGAATATGAAGGGTTGAACCCGTTTTGATTGGTAGAAACATCCTCAAAACATTGGCAAGAAACACTATAAATGAATGCAAAGGAAAGCATACAAAATATGCATTTCAACTGCACAAATAGAGCTGAATACAACGAACCCCGAAGGGTGAATGTTGCTAACAAACATACAAAATAAAGCCTAAGATGCTTATTGTTAATTAGCGAAAATTTTAAGCTCAAGAGAAGTTTGATATGATAGACTTGAGAAAGAATCACTATGAGTGGAGCCATCAATAAGAACTCGTAAAGGTGAAGGGTTGAAACCCCAGAAACCTAAGACATTCAATTCAAACCCCATCATTCGATATGCTCAATGAAAGGCTTGAAGCCAAAATAAGACGGTATAAGACATAAAAGGCTTATGCAAATGTCAAGTTAGCCTCGAATAAGGCAAAATCGTCGTAAATGTGTAGGTCGCTCCACACTTTACACCAAGACGATATTCGTGAAACACTAGTGTATATTAAAATCCCCAAAAAAGGGTAGTAAGTCCCAGGTAAGGGATAAAAAGACCTCAAGTCTCGAAAAAGACATGTATAACTTCTATGAAATCCTAGTGCATTATCATAGAAGTTGGGGGGCAAATGATATGGGTTAAAAATAACCCTAAAGACATAATTAATATTGCATTAATTAAACCTAGCCGGCCCAATAAACAAGGCCCGAAACCCTATTTATTTATTAATTTCGTAATTAATAAATAAGGAAAATATACAGCTCGGGAAAGGAGTCCAAAATATGGTAAATTCATCAAAGAAGGATCCAGAATCCCAATTAAAAGAAATAATGAGTCATAGTCCTTATCAACAAGGAAAAGACTTGTCCACCAAGAAATACAATGTTTATCCATTATCAAAAAGGAGACTTATTCGCTAAGTCTCCTAAACTTACTCTAAATACGAGGCTCCAGACGCCTATATAAGGACCCTGCTCCTTCACAATAGAACTACGTTTTGGACACAACTCCATACGTCATCTACAACGTTTTAGACTTCATCCTCGAATAAGGACATACAAGTCACTACGTCCTTGGTGTGCCCCTGCCGCCATAGCCCCGAGGGCAACACCAAGAACTACGACTTTGGCTTGATTCTCAGCATTAATTGAGATACGTAGGCATCTTGTGAGGACCGATTTAGTCTCGAAACACAAGTGCAGCCATTAAAGCTCAAAAGCTCATAAATCCTAGCAATTAATATACAAGCACGTTTTTTAATCCACAACAATAGGGAAGACAATAACTATATAATAACTAATCCTATTTAAAATTTAAAATTTATTATATTTTTATATTATAATCATATTTAGAATTTAATCTTTATATATAATTCTATTTAAAATTTATTTTTTATAATATCTTTATATTATATCTTCAATTGTCTAAAAAAGAATGATTTGTTTTTCTCACGTCACAATTTTGAGGACTTATTTGAGGATTTTATGATAACCAGTATATTTGAGTGCATTAATAACACCGCGTACTCATGATAATTGTTTATATATTTTAATATATTTTCTTTCTTTGGTTTTGTCATTTAGTGCAACGTATTGATAGGGTTAATTGGAACACAGATAAATATCTAGACCTATTGTGATGGCCCAGAAAAATAATGTATGGATTCAAATAAGGTGATCATTAAAATTACATACATGTATACAATTTTTTTAATTGTTATAGTTGACTTTTATAGCTAATAATAATTATATTTAATGTCATCTTTGTATATAGTTTTTGATATATTATTTTTCTGATGTTGCGAATTAATTAGAGTTATATTCAATACTATTATCTCAGTAATTTTTTTATGAGACACATGATAACTTTACAATTATATATATTTGTTTCTGAATTAATCATGTTTAGAGAATTCAATTTCTTTATTTATATTCAAATTCATACTAAAAACAATAAATATATAAAAGTCAATCATGTTTAGAATTCAATTAAACAAAAATTAATTTTTTTCTTTTTCAGTAGAATTTCTCTATTTCTATTCAAGAAAGTTAAATTTTCTTATTTAAATTCGAATTTATAGGGAAAACAATAAATACATAAAAACCAATCCTATTTAGAATTTATTCTTTGTTATATTTTTTATATTATAATCCTAATTAGAATTTAATCTTTATAATATCTTTATATTAATAATCATGTTTAATATTTAATTTTTATAATATATGTATATTATATCTTAAATTGTCTATAAAAAGCATGGCAAAGAAGATAAACATCTAGGTCTATTGTAATAGCCGCATGTAAGCATGTGACGATTAACATTACATACATATATATAATTTTTTTTCCTAATGGTTATACTTGATTTCTGTAGCTAATAATAATTTATTGAATGCCATCTTTGTATATAGTTTTTGATATATTCTTTTTGTGAATTTAATAATTAATTAGAGTTATATTCAATGCTATCATCTCATTTTTACGAGAGACATGATAACTTTCAAAATTTTATATATTTGTTTTTTCATTAATCATGTTTAGAAAATTCAATTTCTTTATTTACATTCAAATTCATACTAAATATAATAAATATATAAAAGTCAATCATGTTTCAATTAAAAAATGTTAATTTTTTTCTTAACTAAAATAAAATTGAATTCCCTTATTTACATTCAAATTCATAGGGAAGACAATGATTAGATAAAAATCAATTATGTTTCCATGATTAACCTTTTATATTATAATGATGCACATGTACGTACCCAAAAAAATTATTATAACGTCTAGGGATATTTAACAAATTTGTAATTTTTGTGATAATACGAATAATTGAAGTTTGAAGCGGTGGTTAATACTTAAATTTTTATTATTTATTATTTTAGTATTTTCAATTTCTATGAAGTGCAACTAGCGTCAGCTCAAGAAAATATGACACAAAATTTGCATATGAAGTATATGGATATTTAAGATGTAAGATCCGGGAAAGTTACGTGTTAATAGTTGATGTGAAATGAAATATTATTTTCATATCAAAACCTTTTAAATGTTTTATGTGTTTAAATGTGTTAAGTTATTTGTTAAATGGTCGAATAAGTGACATTGAGATGCTATGTGAATATTTGTGGTGTTGGGAATTCATTTCTAAGAGAGTGTTATTTTTATTTCGTTTTATTTTAATTATCGAAAAGAAAACTCAGTTCGTTCCCTAATTATTCGGGAAATTGGTATATCATTCGTACCAATATTTCATTCGTTAAAGTGGGAAATATTCGGAAATATTCGTAATAGAGGTATTTTGGTTCGTATATCTATTATTAAACGATTCTTGTAGTTATCCGTATATTCTGGATGATTATCGTCTCGTAAAGCGTATATTCTATTAAATTGTATTAAAGCGATCCATCAGATCAATATCGATCCAAAAATGTCGTTTGGGGTATTATTTTCCGTTTAATATAAAAAGATGAATCGTACATTATTTTGCGTATAATCAAGCTTAATTATCGTTAAATATCTAAAATCTCTGAACCGTGTTCTTCGTGTTCTTGGGAATCAAACACAAATTTGAAGGCGTTACCGGAGTCCGATTTCAACGTTCTTATAGTCAAATCGAAGGTATTGGAATCTAGTTTCATAATCTACCATCAGATTTCGTGTGGGGTAATATTCCAATTTCATACGAATTTTTCTTTAATTCTGGAAAATTAGGGTTTATGTCAAATTTGGGATTTTTTGATTATGAGCTTGTTCATGTGAATTGATGATATGTATAGCTTTGTATGGTTGTAAGGAGTCCAAATATGTGTTCAATTTCATTGTTTGATTCCCGGATTGTCCAATTCAAAAATTTAGGGTTCTTGAGCTCGAATTTGGGCTTTTTGATTTAAAGTTTGTCCCTTGATTTTGATGGTTCCTATAGCTTCATATGATCATGGGTAATCAATTTACATGTTTAATTGAGTCGTTCTATTCCTAGATTAGCTAGTTCGATTTCTTGTTTTTTTTCGAATTTTCAAACCATTAGTTCATAAAATCTGTTGATTGTTTGTGTATGTGGATATGTGGGTTAGATTGTGCGTGTTTCAAGCTTTGTTTTGGTATATAGAACATTGAGTTTGGTAAAGGTTTAAGTGTTGAACGGATTTTGGCCGGATTTTGGCCGGAATTGTACCGTTGGCGGCGGCCGGTTAGCCATTAAAGCTGGCAACGGATCTTTTTATAGTTTAGTACCTAAAGTTTAGAAGATGATGAAGTTTGGTCCCTGAAGTTTTTCAAAATTTCAAATTGGTCCCCTGACCAAATTATTTTCTAAATTGTTTATTTTTAATTCATAAAAATATATTTTTGTTTATTTAAATTTTGAAAAATAGTTTTAAAAATGACTTTTAAATTCTGGAAATTTTTATTTAATTAATCCTTAATTATTTAGGAATTATTTTGATATTTTTATTTTCCAAAATTCTTTAATTATTTTGGAAAATGATTTAACAGTGATTTAAATTAGGAAGAATATTCCTAAAAATGTTTTATTAATTATTTAAAATTCCTAAATGATTTATAAAATCATTTTAGGCCTTTCTTTCGAGTTACAAATTATTTCTCGAACTTTACATGATATAAGTGATGTAATTAGTGCATCTAAATGTCAATATGTGTTGCATAAATTATGTGAATGATCCGATTTTTGACCTAAAAATATTTTGAGGATTAATTCCTTTGAAACGAGAGTTGAATATTTTTCTAAAATTATTTCTTGGACATTACGAGACTTATGTGATTTATTTATCTCAATTAAATGACAACGTGTGTTACGTGAAATATGTGAATTATTTGTTTATTGAGTCATAAATACGAACAAGTGTTTTGGAACTTGTTTAAATATTTTGGTCGTGTCTAATATCATCACGAGGGGTAGTTGGAATAGAAATTTGTCATTGTTAGGAAATGAGATTTACGAGACCGTTGACTTAGATGTTGACTTTTACATTATAGGGATTTTGACGAGTGTGATACATGAGTTGTTTATTTAATTAATCATGATTATTCTATCAATTGAGATATGGTTATCTATGCAACAGAGGCTATTGGATGAGACGAGTCAGATTATCGAAGTATGTTAAATGAAAGACGTTGGAGAAGGATGAGGTATTGTTTACGACTGATTGGGTTATTCGTGAGGCGACGTAACACCAAGGGAACGTCAACACTCGTAGAGGACATTTGCAAGTATTTTCTTCCAACAGAGATATCGATGCGTGGATTCAAAACGGTAGGATCAAATTAATGGTATACACAAGAGCGTTAGATCGAAGAAGGACGGAAATAGAGAATCGTGCGATAAGACAGAATAAGGAGGGAATCGTATTATCTCAGCCTTACGAAATAGCTAAGGACCAGAGGCAAGTGTCTATTCCTTTCACATATTATTGAGTAATATCATCTTCAATTATTATTATACAAGTTGAATATTTTTCACTGAATTTCCAAATGTCGATTCCTTTGCATTGAATTGCAAGTATGTTATTTAATCTCGTAAATTGACGAGTATTCTTTTATACCTTTTGAGTTTAGATTCATATTTCCATGTTGAGTGGAAAAATATAATTATTGTATTGAAACGATTTAAAAGATGGTTATGGGCCGTATACTAAGGCTTTCTTTCAAAAATATTGATTTAAAAATATTAGGTTGGAATATTGCCAACCCTAGATGAGTGGGAACTTGTGAACCCTATGAGGGTAAAATGTTATTTTAAATTCCGAAGTTGTGGTACTTGTTCTACAAGTATTCTATTTTTCCATCTTGCACCTATGCAAGTATTATTATCATTTCTTGTTAATGCGATTATCTGATCCATTCCCTGATTCGAATTCATATATGCTATACATGCTTTAGTTTACTTCCTTCAAATACAAGGCTTATCTATTATAAGTATATGTTCGAAGGAC
The DNA here is from genome assembly GCA_030848705.1 of Heracleum sosnowskyi. Lineage (NCBI taxonomy): Eukaryota > Viridiplantae > Streptophyta > Magnoliopsida > Apiales > Apiaceae > Heracleum > Heracleum sosnowskyi. The sequence continues at coordinate 61,914,819 of CM061235.1, forward strand.
TTAAAATATTTCTGTTAGAAGTCAGTAAAACCTTGTTCTCCCTATTTATAAACTTCACCTTGAATTTTTCTTAAACTCGAACTTGACTTTCTTGTTACTTACCAAATTGGTGAATCTTAACTAATTCTTCCATAATGTGATAATTTATACTGTTGAGGCCATCTAGAGCCAGTTCTTTGAACCCTAATCTATATTGAGCTGTTGCAATTTCTGTTGATATCATAATGCCTATTTTATATCAGACTTAACCTTGTTAAGCATGTTATTGTTTATTCTTCATTATCATCCCAGTTGTTTCATCGATCTCGTCGATGTTTATCATGATGTTACTTTTTCATGTGCACCCCATTGTTGTGTCGATCTCGTCGATACTAGATTGTATTGCTATTCCTTATTGATTCTTCATAGTTAAGTTGTTTCCTGGAACGTGAGTTTTCCAGCAATTGTTGTATTAAGGTTGTCGATTCTTCTGACACCTGATTGTCAAAGTAAGGTTGTCAATTGTATTGACACCTGATGTATATAATGTAGAATTGGAATGTTTTTTTAAAATGGGACCAATAATGGTCGGACCATATTTATGGTCGGAATAACTTAAGGCCCAGATTGGCCAAGGATCCAGTAGAGGACTTTGCTATAATCAAGTCCGGGGTTGATGCGTGACTGATCAGCAGCTCAACCTTTGATTTGATAAATGTGAAAAATCCAATTCTAATATCACTTCTTATATCTGAGATGGATTACATCCATATGTTCTGTACTTGTGAGTTATGTCCTGATACTCAGGTTTATTCATTCACTCGAAGTTGTTAGTTCGTTGATTAATAAGTAATGGTTTCAATCTTGTTGAAATCACTTACTCTTAATATATTGGTTTCCAAATAGTCGAAATCCTCTTCCTTGATTCCATTGGCAATCGTGAGATATATATCTTGATGAGTTTTAATCATACCGCATATCCAGTCGGTACCATATTGAAGTCTGGAAGTGCGTTCTTTATTCCCTGGCCGAGCGCGTTGGCTCATTCTTACTCCTGGATTATTCTACCCTTCCAGAGTTGTTGGTTTCAGAAGATGTTGTGAATAGATCTGTTATCTTCAAAACTAGTATTTTTGTACAAACTATGGTCTTGAAGACGTATGAGTTATATTTATTTCATATTTTCTACATACTATTGTAGTTATTGTTGTTCGGGTAACCGTGACGACCAATATAAATCTTTTTGTGTTTTAAACTATTCAGTTGCGAGAAGCTGAATGAGAAATTGTGGCAAATCACCAAACTTGATTTGAGAATTTTAGAGATTTCAAATGTTTTAACCAAAGGCTGGTCTATTTGAAAATCCAAAGTTTATTTTGGAACTTTTCATATTATACTTGATAATGCACTTGCTGAGCAATTCTTTCGCTCATACTTGTTTTCTTTATATATTTTAGCCTTTTAGTAAGAAGGTATATTGGCGAGAGTTGTCCGCGTAGCTGGTCAGAGATGGGAAAAGATACTAGCATAAAGACGTTTTGATCCAGAGTATTTGGAGCTAGTGATAGGTTTTGTATAAAGTTGATTTCTGTTAAATATTATATTGTATAAGATTAGTTTCCTGGTATACTTCTTATCGAAGTTATATACTAGTGTTATAGATTGTTTGTAAAGAGAATGGTTGTAAAGAAGAAAATTTTATGTAATGGAATTTTTGATTCTTGTTTCTAGCACTATAACCTTTAAAGATTCTTGGTAGAGTTGGGGTCGCAGATGTTATTATTGTGTTGATTTAATATTGAGCAGGTTGTTTGAATTGAGATTGCAGCGTGACGACCAAATCCGTTGACCCCGGATTTAGGGACGTTACATTTAAGAAATATGTAATTTATGTGATAATACAAATGGTTGAAGTTTGACGCGGTGGTTAATGCTTAAATTTTTATCATTGCTTATTTTTAGTATTTTTAATTTATATGTATTTTGTGCAATGGTCGTCGGCTCAAGAAAATATGACATCACATATACTCGAGATATTTAAGAAATGGTCGTCGGCTCAAGAAAATATGACACAAAATCGACATATAAAGTACAACAATATTTAAGAAATTTGTAATTTTTGTGATAATACTAATGGTTGAAGTTTGAAACGGTGGTTAATACTTAAAATTTTGTTATTTAATATTTTTAGTATTTTTTATTTATAGGTATTGAAAGGCATATGTCTAGGCCTATTTGTAAACACCGAGGATTCTACTCAACTTTAATTAAGATGTAATAAGTAAATAATAAAAATCAAATGTCACAGGAATCTCAGAAGATTATATCTGTCAAAGAATGAAGATTAAAGTCATCTACAGACTTGAAGTGATTCTACATTGAAAGAAGATCAATTTGTTGATCAAGCCTCAGTGAAGTATTCAAGCTCAGTGGATTTATTAAAGTGACGGAGATTTCAAGTGGTAACAGCAAAAGATACTGGTTACAGAGTTCTTGAATGAGAAGGAAATGAATCACTGCTTAAAGTTAAACAGATAAAGAACAGACATTGTCGTTTGTCACTCATGAACCATACCGTGCATTGAGTGTCAACGTACTAATATGTTTATTCTTTATCTAAGTTTTAAGTGATTCTGAAATTAATTGAAAAGTCAACTAATTCTATTTATTCTCTTATAAATAATTAATACTATTAAGTAAATTATTTATTAAATTAATTCTGTAAAGAATTAATTTAATACATAATTTATTTAGTTAATTATTTAAATTAGAATAGAAATGAACTAGGAAGACTTAGGTTTGAACTAGGAAGACTTAGTTTATTGAACTAGGAAGACTCACAAGTGAGTCTTCCCGGTTGTCTTCCTAGGCTAAACCTAGTCTTCCCGATTGTCTTCCTAACTCATTTCATTGTCTTCCCGAAAGTCTTCCAAGGCAAAATGGATTGTTTTCCTGTGAGTTTTCCTAGTGCTAATTACATTCTGTTGAATTGGCTTGCACGTGGGATGGATTTAAAGAAAAGCAATTAGTATATTAAAGCAAGGCAGAAGACATAAGACATATCATTCAATTACAACACAAAAAGAAAAGCAAGACAGAGCATTCAGCATTCTATCTCACTGTCTTAAATTCTTTCAACTGTCAAGCCTCAAATTCTGCAGGAGTATTAATTCTTGATTGTTCTTAAACATTTAATCCATAAGAATTGTATCTCTTGTACTATCTTGACTTTCTAGCGGATCATAATCCCTAGATTTTATATCGAACTACTTTTTAGTATTCGATCCTTTTTATTACAAAAATAGATAAATTCATGTCGAATTTATTCTAGGTTTGTTTTATCAAGAACCTTGTAATCAGTGATCAAATTGTAACACTCGTCAAGTTTAATATAAGTTAAATTTAACTTGAATATTGTTTCAGTTTTATTCCGCATTAATTTGTTCTATATTGTTAAATCTTTTAAAGGACAAATTTTATTAAACGGTAATGTTTGTATTCAACCCCCCTTCTACAAACATATCAGGACCTAACAATTGGCATAAGAGCCTTTTGATTGATATACTAATCAAGATCCAATTGTTTTGAAATTTTTTCTTATACTCTGAAATTTTTAATTTTTCAAAAATCTCAAAAGATGTCTACTACACAGAAAGTGGGTACAGTCAAAATCCCAATGTTCAGAAAGGAGCATTATCCTATGTGGAAGAAGAAAATGCTCCTGTTTCTCCAAGTTGCAAATGTTAAATATCTAGGAGTGCTGAAGAGTGGTCCTAAAATTCCTATGATTATTGAGGAAGAACAAATAGAGAATGATATTGTTACTAGGGCTACTAGGATGTACCCTAAGAATCCCAAGGACTACACTCCTGATGAGAAAGAGGACTCTACACTAGATGCCTGTCTACAGTTGATACTGGTTGATTGTCTGGATCCTATCATGCATAATCATGTCCTAAACTGTGCTACTACCAAACACATTTGGGACACAATAGAGATAATCAATGAGGGGACAGAGGAAGTTAGAGAGAATAAGCTGGAAATTCTCACCTCTTCATATGAGCATTTCAGATCAAACCCCGGTGAAGGTATCTCTGAGGTTTTTGAGAGATACAACAAATTAATCAATGATCTGAATCTCAATGGGAATCACTACACTATCAAGGAGATTAACAAGAAGTTCCTACTAACACTTCCAATTCATTTGGAGCACAGAATATCTGCAATCAGAGAAGCAAGAGATCTTGGAGAGATTTATCTGGAAAGACTGCATGGTGTTCTGAAGACCTATGAGCTGGAGCAGATTCAACAGAATGAATTATATGGAACTGGAAAGATAGTTGGTACTTCTACTGCATTGACAACAGTAGTCCCACAGAAACTGGAAGTGAAGGTTGTTCAACCTTCCAGTTCTAACTTGGATATTATTGATGCTGAATTTGGTTTAACATCCATTGATCAATCTGGTGGTGACTACTACTCTTTGGAAGAACTTGATCAGCTGGAGGATGGTGATTTGGCCATGATAGTCAGGACGTTTGGGAAGTTCAGATTCAGAAGGAATCCCAATCTTAAGTTCAGGCCCAGATTTCAGAGAGGTGGATCTTCCTCTTCAAGTAGCACAAGGGGTGGCTACAAAACTAGAACTGTGGAAAGGAGCACAATCAAGTGCTACAATTGTAATGAGTTGGGTCACTTTGCTACAAAATGTAAAAAGCCAAAGCAAGTGAGAAGGAACTCATTTGATTCTAGCAAGAAGAACAAGATTGGGAAAGCTTATGTTGCTGAAGGAAAGAGTTGGGATGACACTGACAGTGATGAAGAAGCAGGTGAAATTGGAAACCTTGCTTTAATGGCTAAGGAGGCAAGCACTTCATCTACATACATGTCAGAGGTAAAGTTCACTGATGCTGAAATGATCTATCATCTTAGTGGTACTATTTCTTATGCTCGTATTGAAAATGATAGAATAATTCTTTTGAACACAGCTCTTGAAAAGGAGATAAAAGAATTAAAACTTGTGCATGTTAATCAAGATGAACTTACTAAGAAAATAGCATTTCCTGAGAATAGGGTTAAATGTTATATTCAACTGGAAACCATTCTCAAGGATAAGAATAGTGAGCTGAAGACTAAAGCTAATGCTTACTATAACTCTTGTAAGACTGCTAAATAAATCATCAATAAACAAGCTATTGGCCAGTCTGTTGGCATAAGCTATGACTATAATGAGTCTATTGGTAAGTTAAACATAAATACCCCTAATAGAGTCAGTGCTGAAGGAAAGGGGTATTCCAGATGTGCTTAAGGGTATTGACAAACCTTTCTTTAGAGAGTCCCAAGGAGAACCTCTGAATGAATACTCTATCATCATTGCAGAGGAGATACGTGAAGAAGATCTTGCTTTTGAAGTTGAACAGTCCAACAAGTGTATGTCTGATAAACCAGTCAAAGTTGTTTCAACAACAGAGACTAAATCAGATATCCATAAGTTGGATCAAAACAACTGTAGAACTAACATGCCTGCTGTTAATTCTTCTCATAAAGCATGTGGTGTGATTAATTGCATGTCTTGTGCTTTCAATGTTATGTATGCTTATTTTAATAGTAAGCATGTATCTGATAATAAGACTGATCCACGTCAACATGTTAATAATAAGAAGCATGTTAGATCTAAGACTACTAGTCCTCCGAAGACTAGAGTGGATCCATTTATCCCTAAGCCTACTCAGAAATGTGTTAAGGCTGGCTATAAATGGAAACGCTCTTTTGTGAAAGAGGTTTATGTAGTTAAGGTTAAAGATGTTGTTTTGCTTGACAAAGGCCAGTTCATTAAGTATACCGGACCCAATCAAGTTTGGGTTCCGAAGAAGGTCTAATCAATTTGATACTGTAGGGTGTGGAACAGGTAAACCGTGTTATGTGGGTTCTTGACAGTGGCTGTTCAAGGCATATGACCGGAGATAGAGCCCTGCTATCAAATGTGGTTGAGAAAGCCGGCCCAGGAGTTACCTTTGGAGATAATAGCAAGGGTATTACCAGAGGATATGGCTGTTTGAAGTTTGGAAATGTTATCATTCAAGATGTATCTATTGTGGAAGGTCTGAAGTTCAATCTTCTCAGCATAAGTCATTTATGTTATAGAGGATATGCTGTTTCCTTTGAGAAAGATAAATGTCAGATCCTTCACAAGAAGAATGGAAAGCCTGCTCTTCAATGAGTAAGGAAAGGTGACTTGTTCATAGCTGATCTGCACTCTGGATCCAAAGATGAAGTAACTTGTTTTTATGCTAAAGCTTCATCTGATGAAAGTTGGCTATGGCACAAGAAGATGTCTCACCTTAACTTCAAAACCATGAACTCTTTAGTCAAGAGGGAATTGGTTAGAGGTTTGCCTTAGATGGAATTTACACAGGAAGGACTGTGTGAGGCTTGTCAGAAAGGAAAGTCAAAGAAAGCTTCTCACAAGGGCACTGACACATCATCAATAACTGAACCACTTAAGCTACTGCACATGGATTTGTTTGGTCCAGTTAGTATGATGTCCATGTCAAAGAAACAGTATGCACTTGTGATTGTTGATGACTATTCCAAATATACTTGGGTTTTATTCCTACATTCCAAGGATGAGACCCTACAGATGGTGATTGATCATATAAAGTTGATTGAGCTGGATTCGAGATTCCCTGTTAGAGCTATAAGGTCAGATAATGGAACTGAATTCAAGAATGCAGTCCTAAATGACTTTTGTGCATATAAAGGAATAACAAGACAATATTTTGCCCCTAGAACTCCTAAACAGAATGGAGTGGTGGAAAGGAAGAATCATACATTGATTGAAGCTGCTAGGACTATGTTAAGTGAATCAAGACTTCCAATGTACTTTTGGGCTGAAGCTGTGAACACTGCTTGTTATACTCAGAATCGAACTTTAATCAACAAGGACTTAATGAAGACTCTTTATGAGATCATGAACAACAAGAAACCAACTCTCAAATGCTTTCATGTATTTGGAGAAAAATGCTTTGTGCTTAAAGATGACAAGGGTGGACCGTTTCACTGATGAAAAATGTTTGGTGGGAGGTTATCGATTGTTTGGTGGTAGTCAAAATGTTGTTTTCTTTCTTTCTTTCTTTGGCTACGATGTCGAGATTTTGCACTAGTAGATTGAAACTGGCTAATTATATGTGCCATGATGAGTGACTAGTTAATTGTTCTAACTAGTTAAAATTTTAATGATATGATGAAAATCTAGCTAATCATCCTAGCTAGATGCTGCGTCCCAAACCAATCGAACTAGCCAGTTTTGTTCGGCTAATTGCTAATGATTCTTGAAGTGGACTAGTTATTGTATCACTAAGTTCAACTTTCGGTCAAATTTATATAAGTGAATTCACGATGCATTTGGTATGCAGTGAAGTATGATGAGAAGATTTTCAAACGATAATTTGATTGAGACCTAACTAGGTCGCCCCCTCAGCGAGAATTTGACAAAGTTTTTATATATATATATAAAGTATTCTGTTGTTGAAACATTTCCGGTACCATGCAAGTATTTTCCTTAGTATTTGGAGAAATAGAGTGTTGAAGCTTAGAGCTAAAACGAATGAGTACGACAAATTATGAATTGAAGTTTACGGAAATCGCCAAGGTTTGTTTCGCATGATGCAAATTCAGAATAACGGAGTGTTCGAAACGACTGATTATGTTACATTGGTTAATGAAACGACTGTGATAGAAATGGAAGCAAAGTGGACGAGAAAGAAATGGGCATAAAGAAAATAGAGTATGAAACGCGAATAGATTGAGAAAGAAAGAAAGTAAGAATTCAGATTGTCGGACGAGGGAACGATTGACCTCCAAGGATGTGAAACTTGTTTAGCGACTGTGATGGATACGATACGGGAAGTACCTAGTGTACAGAATATCCCCGTTGTCAACGAATTCGAGGATGTATTTCCAGAAGATCTTCCGGGGTTACCACCTGATAGAGAAATAAAGTTTGCTATAGAATTAGCTCCAAGAACAACGCCAGTTTCGAAGGCCCCATACCGACTAGCTCCAGTCGAGATGAAGAAATTAGTCGCTCAATTGTAGGAATTGTTAGGGGAAGGAATGATAAGACCAAGTGCGTCACCGTGGGATGCACCCGTGTTATTGGTGAAGAAAAAGGACGGCAGCACGAGGCTGTGCATAGCGTATCGAGAGCTAAATAGGCTAACTATTAAGAATGAATACCCCTGCCAAGGATCGGTGATTGGATCGATCGGCTGCATGATGTAGTTAAATTCTCGAAGATTGATTGAGAACTGGATAGCACCAGTTAAATATTAAACCTGAGGACGTACCCAAGACTACGTTTCGCACCAGGCATGGACACTACGAGTTTTTAGTGATGTCGTTGGGCTGACGAATGCCCTTGCAACTTTCATGGACTTGATGAATCGAGTTTTCAAGAAGTATTTGGATAAGTGTGTCATAGTGACATCGACAATATTTTGGTTTACCTCAAAGACCGAGGGAGAACATGCAGAACATTTGAGGATAGTGTTAGAGACACTGAGAAGGGAAAAGTTATATGCCAAGTTCTAAAAGTGCGAGTTTTGGCTAAAGGGAGTACAATTTTAGGACATGTGATCAACAGTGAAGGATTGCTGGTTGACCCTGCTACGATAAAAGTTTCTTCGAACTGGGAAAGACCAACCACACCAACCGAGGTGAGTAATTTTGTGGGTTTAGCCGGATATTACCAAAGATGTGTACAAGAGTTGCTAAGATAGCAGCCCCACTGACCCGACTTACTCGAAAGACTGAAGAGTTGAATGGATCGAGAAATGTGAGAAAGGTTTCCAAGAATTAAAGAAGAGACTAGTCACCGCCCTGTGCTGGTACTGCCAGACGGGAAGGGAGATTTTGTGATCTATAGCGATGCATCGCATAAAGGAGTAGGGTGTGTGCTTATACAACACGGAAAGGTAATTGCGTATGCATCCAGACAATTAAAGGAATATGAACTTAGATACCCTACGCATGACTTAGAATTGGCAGTGATAGTTTTCACTTTAAAGATTTAGAGGCACTACTTGTATGGAGAGGAGTGCGAGATTTACACAATCATAAGAGCATTAGGTACACTCTCCCAGAAAGAAATTACCATGAGAATTGAAAAGATAGCCAAAGCTAATCAAGGATTATGACGGTGGGATTCTTTACCACCCAGAGAAGGCCAATGTGGTGGCCGATGCCCTTAGTCTGAGAGACTTAAGATGATAACATCGTCCGATAAAGTTAATCCAAGGATTTGAGAAAATGGAAATTGAGGTTAAAATAACCGGAAATGGTACTGAGAGACTATTTCACTACGTCAAATTTGGGCTTTCGTCACTCTTTTGTACAGTAAGGGCTGTGACACTTTGGAAAAAACGAGTGGCTAAAGGTCATCGTCCCAAGTTTTAGCCACACAATTATTTTTTGAGTGACCGAAAACACATTTTTTGGCAGATTTAGTCACAATTTATAAAAGTGTGACAATTGAGAGATGAAACAGCATGTTTTTTTTGTTGACTTTGACCAAATCCAACAGTTATAGTCATACTTGAGAGATAGAAGTGTGACAAAAAATAGTGACGCTTCTTTGCTGTATCTAAATGTTACCAAACGGTCACAGTCATTTTCGGTGATGTGGCTAAATGTGAAATAACCTATGGTCACTACATTTTATATGTGACTAAAAAGTAGAGTTTTCTGCATTATGTCAGATCTTTGTTCGCTAAGGCAGCTAAAAACTAGTGACTGTATTATTGTGTGACTAAAAAGTACTCTGTTTTCAGGAACAGAGCATTCTGTTTTGAGGATCCTCATTTCCAACTGATCTGTCACATTATTACATTTGGGTGTGGCAAAATATTTGACCACTGGACATGAAGTATTGGTATAGCAGATTAACCAGAAATGACAAACACAAACTTGATTTATCCAAGTTGCATACCAGATGAGCTTAAAACTTGATAATGAAGCTTAAAACTAGAACAATTCAACTAATCCATGTCATTCGGCCAACATTAGAATTCACCATTACATATTAATTCTTCATCAAATAAAAAACAAAGAAAATGACCAAGACAATGATAACATTATACAACTTCCCACGTATGACATGAACCTCCTTTCGAAGATCTTCAACTGTTGACATGCAGTTTTGCAGGTCAGTCTTCACAACATCAACTTCTTTCTGGATCTTGATCTTCATGCCAACTGGTTCAGGATCAATCCATTCCCAAAACGAACATTTGGGTCCAGAAGACTTGAAAAGGGAATTCAAATTAAAAGCTGTTTATTAAATTAAACAGATGAAACTGATAGACATCAGCTTACCAATGAACTTGATTTGTGGCACACCCGAAATCTTCTTCCAGGGTTGTCAAGTGTGTTTGATGTTCTAATCCGGGCAGGAAGACCACAGTAGCACAGATCACATCGATTTTGGTTTGAGCTGTAGGAATTTGAAGACGACATCATGATCAGGCCTCTTTCTTTGCACACACCTGGAGAAAAAAACAGGAATTCAAACAGAGCATAGAATTTAACCATATAATAGAATTTAGCATTACATAAAAAACATGGAAAATGACAAACATAATGATAATAATTACCGGATTCAGTTAGCATTACGTATAATAATACCCTTACAGTCCTGTCTAAAGTAATCATCACGAGATTCATTACCCAAGTCACGTGGATCTACAGGTGGTAATATATTATCATTGTGAGGAAAAATTACAGTACTGAAATCCTCATTGACATCATCGTACAGATCTCTATAATTCTTAGGAGGTGTCATCAAGACAATAGACATTTTTTTATCCAGCTGGTCTTTAACATAAAACACCTGTCGTGCTTGTGAGGCCAATATGAACGGATCATCCTTGTGGCCTAATCTGTTAAGTTCGACCAACGTGTAACCCAGGCCATCTTGCTTGACACCATTTCTACTATCAACCCAGTCGCACATGAAAAGAGGAATTTTCTTAATATGATAATCTAGTACCCATATCTCTCGTAGAACCCCATAATAAAAGTTCTTTCCATAGGTTACTACTTCTTTAGAAATGTGCATCTCAGTTGCCTCTACACAAACCCCACTGTTCTGGTGAATTCTGCCATCACGAATTTTTGTACGAAATGTATAGCCATTGATGTCATATACATCGTATTTGTTCACGATTCTGCGTGCTCCATGTGAGATCCACTTAACTGTTTCTGATACACTTTCGTTGGAGATCGATAACTCGCTTTCAACCTAAATTACACAATAACAAGGATAAGATTCAGCTTGCACAAATTACAAATGAGAAAAAACTAAGATCATACTGATTTAAATATTACCTTGTTGCGTAACCAGTGACCAAACGTTGTGCTATGCTCTTTCTCCAGCCATGCTTGTCGTTTACCAGGATGTTTGTTTTTCAAAAATGTCATGTGTTGTCTGCAAGTACAAAAATGAGTATCAAATCTGATCTTACTGTTAAATAAAAGAAAAACACAAATAAACATGTTCAGTAGGAGTCCTTACTCGATATACGGCACAACTTCAGGCGTATTTTGCAGTACATAGAAATGTGCTTTCATGTAGAGATCTTGAGAAACTTCAACTGGTTTACCAGCTGACAAAGGAATTCCCTCTTCATTACCATTTTCAGATGTGTTGTGCTGGTGTTCTGGAATATCAATGGACCTCATGCATTTTTTGTATTCGTTGAAGAACGCAATTGTTTCTTCTGCAATATGCTCCTCAGCAATGCATCCTTCTGGGTAAGCTTTGTTCCGCACATGCCCTTTAATAACTTTCATCATCCTCTCAAAGGGATACATCCACCGAAAGCATATTGGGCCACATAATTTGACCTCTCTAACAAGGTGCACAGTTAGATGAAGCATAACATCAAGAAAGGATGGGGTAAAGTATTTCTCCATCAAGCACAGTGTAACACAAAGCTCCTCATGCAATTTATCGAGTTCTTCTACATTGATTTCTTTGCTACATATTGATTTCAAAAAAAAAACAAAGTCTGATAATAGCATATCTTGTGGGTTTAGGCATGATAGACCGTATTGCAATTGGCAAGAACTGTTGCATAAGCATATGGTAATCATGTGATTTAAGTCCCATAAGCTTCCTATCCTTTTCATTCACCAAACTAGAAAAGTTGGAACAATAACCTTGCGGAGCCCTTAAGTTGTGTAATGTGCCACAGAACATGTCTTTTTCATCTTTAGTTAATGTGTAGCAGGCTGCAGGAAGTAATGTCTTCTCGCCTTGACTTTTAGCCTGCAACTCTTGTCTTATCCCAAAATGTGCCAGATCCTTTCGAGCTTGCAACCCATCTTTCGTCTTGCCCGGAACATTTAGTAATGTTCCGATAATACTCTCAGCCACATTCTTCTCAGTGTGCATGAAATCAATACAATGTTGGACCAAATTATACCGCCAATACCTAAGTCGTCGATTCCATATGTTGAATTTCTTCCAATAGGTCTGTTCTTTCTGTCCGGAATTTGTGCTACCACCCCCTTCTGATTTTCTCTTTTTTGTTTTCCCCCCTCTTCCAGTCGAAGTCTCCATCAGTTCTGAATCTTTATCCTTATATCCCTTCCCCCACATATTCCGAATAAATTTAACCTCGTTGAATATTTCTTCCCCTGTCATAGGATCTGCAGCAGTTCCCCACTCTTCTTTTCCATTGAATGCCTTAGTTTGCTTTCTGAAGGGATGACTATATGGTAGATATCTTCGGTGACCACCATAACTCTGCTTGGCAGAGAACGGAAGTCTTACACAATGAGTTTCTTTCCTGCACACCACACAACCATGGAATCCACTATAAGGACAGCCACATAATGCACCAAGAGCAGGGTAATCATTAATCGTCCATAAGACAACAGCACGTAAAGTGAATTGTTCCTGTGCATAGGAATCATATGTTTCAACACCTTCTTCAAACAAGAGCTCCAGATCATCGATCAAAGGATCCAAAAACACATCGATATCGTTTCCAGGCGTTCCCGATATTAATAACGAAAGCATGATGAACTTTCTTTTCATACACAACCAAGGTGGAAGGTTGTAAATGACAGTTAATACTGGCCACACACTGTGATTCCTATTCCCTCTGTTTACATCAACCCCGTCTGTGGAAATGCCAAGCCGAAGATTTCTTGGATCAGATGCAATTTCCGGAAATTTGTCGTCTATTGCTTTCCATGCAGGTGAATCAGATGGGTGCCGTAGAACACCGGGCTTTTTCGAACTGGTGGAGTGCCATATCAAATCTTTTGATATGCTTTTCACTTTATAAAGTCGTTTCAGTCGTGGAATAAGGGGGAAGTACCATAATACCTTTGTAGGAACATTTTCGTATATGACTTTAGTCTTCTCATCCACCTTCCACCGTGACATGCCACAAGTTGGACATACCACCATGTCCTTGTAATCCTTCCTGTAAAGAATGCAGTTGTTAATGCAAGCATGTATCTTTTCGTATCCTGACCCCATTGCTGTCATTATCTTTTTGGCCTCATATGTGTTGTTCACCATCTCGTTACCTTCTGCAGGCAGCATCCTTTTCAACAGAAGTAGCATTTCAGTAAAGCAATTATTTGTCATTCCATGCTTACTCTTCAAGTTTAGTAGTTCAACTGTTGCAGACAACTTTGTGAAGTTAGGACAATATTTATACAAGGGCTTCTCCGCATCTGCAAGTAGTTCTTGAAACTTGTCAATGTCAGCTATGAAATTGTCTTCCGTAGCTTTTACCATTTCTATTGTTTCTGCAGCATCTGTTGGAAATTCTACTGCATCAAACTGGTTGAAAGTTGTTGGCTTGTCTTCTTCTCCATGTTTAATCCACCTTGTATAATTCCGATCGAATCCCTTAACGAGTAAGTGGTAATGGACCTCATCCACCGAAAGAGAGAAGTGGTTTAAACAGCTTACACATGGACATGGAATAGTCTTCGTTGACATATTCAGATGAGAAACCGCAAAATCGATAAATGCTACAACTCCATCCATATATGGTTCACTGTTTCTATCGGTTACCATCCAAGACTTATCCATAACTACAGCCTAACTACAGCAATTACGAGCATATTACAGCATAACTAAACCAATTACGAGCATATTAGAGCATAACTACAGCAATTACGAGCATATATCAAAGCATAAAATTCAAAAATTAGCATATATTTAACACATGACTTACTGAAATTAGGGATGAAATCGTTGTGGATGAAAGTATGAGTGGTTTCTGTCGGCTGCTTGTTTGAAGCTACTTGTTTGAATCCGATTAGAAGCGGCAGCTAGTGTGGTTTCCAATTGAGAGAATAAGCTTTCCACTTAGGTATTTGACCCCCATAGCCGCGCGCTGCTCCCTCTGGACTGAACCTGTTCAAGGCCCAATTAGAATAGTGTTGGCCCAAATAGAATAGTGTTGGCCCAAATAAAAGAACGAGATTCGACCCCGAAAGTGGAAATAATTTTTTTTAATGCATTTTTCGACGATCCAACCGTACGGATGTTAATGGATACGCATTGTGATGTTGGGGAAAAATAATCGAAAAATTGGGAATTTATCTTGTACGACATTTTTTGAGGGATCTGGCCAAAGTACTACTCGAAAGAACGAGATTCGACCCCGAAAGTGGAAATAATTTTTTTTAATGCATTTTTCGACGATCCAACCGTACGGATGTTAATGGATACGCATTGTGATGTTGGGGAAAAATAATCGAAAAATCGGGAATTTATCTTGTACGACATTTTTTTAGGGATCTGGCCAAAGTACTACTCGAAAGAACGAGATTCGACCCCGAAAGTGGAAATAATTTTTTTTAATGCATTTTTCGACGATCCAACCGTACGGATGTTAATGGATACGCATTGTGATGTTGGGGAAAAATAATCGAAAAATTGGGAATTTATCTTGTACGACATTTTTTGAGGGATCTGGCCAAAGTACTACTCGAAAGAACGAGATTCGACCCCGAAAGTGGAAATAATTTTTTTTAATGCATTTTTCGACGATCCAACCGTACGGATTTTAATGGATACGCATTGTGATGTTGGGGAAAAATAATCGAAAAATCGGGAATTTATCTTGTACGACATTTTTTGAGGGATCTGGCCAAAGTACTACTCGAAATAACGAGATTCGACCCCGAAAGTGGAAATAATTTTTTTTAATGCATTTTTCGACGATCCAACCGTACGGATGTTAATGGATACGCATTGTGATGTTGGGGAAAAATAATCGAAAAATCGGGAATTTATCTTGTACGACATTTTTTGAGGGATCTGGCCAAAGTACTACTCGAAAGAACGAGATTCGACCCCGAAAGTGGAAATAATTTTTTTTAATGCATTTTTCGACGATCCAACCGTACGGATGTTAATGGATACGCATTGTGATGTTGGGGAAAAATAATCAAAAAATCGGGAATTTATCTTGTACGACATTTTTTGAGGGATCTGGCCAAAGTACTACTCGAAAGAACGAGATTCGACCCCGAAAGTGGAAATAATATAACATAAAAATATATATTCGTCTAAAAACCGGCAACATCACTTTACCAATTCACTTCCCCCCAAAATATCAAACTTCCCCCCAATTCACTTTCAACATCACTTTACCCAACTCACATTCAAACTCTCCCTCTCTGTGCACCATAATCTCTCCACAACTTTCAGTCGGTGAAATTAGGTTACACTGTCGGTCAGATCTGGTGACCCAATCTGGTTTATTTTCTTGAAATTAGGGTTTTTTCCACCGGCGTTTAAATCACCTTGCTTGTCGCAGGTAAACCATTCTTCCACAGACTATTTCAGTTATTGCATGTTTGAGAGATATATGTTTGAGATATATGGATGGAGAGATTGCATATTTGAGTTGTATTTGAGAGATTGAGACGAATTGAGTTCCAATTATATGAATAATACTACTTATGCTTTAATGTTGATGTATTAATATCTGACATTGTTGTGCTTGTTGTCTACAGCTAATTTGAGTACCATGGGAAAGAAGTACAGGTTAGTTGTTTACTATGGGGGTCAGTTCATGACAAAGGTTAAGTGGCAATACACCGGTCCTAAGGCAAAGGTGTTCGACGGAATGGAAGTCTACAACATGACTGTTAAACAAGTTAGGGATTTGGTAGCGGATGTAGTTTCGGATGATGATAAGCTTTATTTCATGAAAGATGGGGTGACCCCGGATCATGGATATGGTTTGATCCTTGGAGACAGTGACTTAAAAGAGTTGGCTGTTGCTTCTACCATGACTGGAGTCTGCAAGATTCATGTCTTCCATTCCTGGTCCACAGCTACTGCACCAGTTTGCGTTGAAGAAGAATACCTAGGTAGACTAATTTTTGACTTCTCATATTTATGCATTTGTATGTATATTGAACAGATAAATCCTGTAATTGCTAAGGGTTCTTATACTGGTTGTAGGTGAGAACAATGAGGAATTTGAGGAACAATATTCAACGGAAGAGTGTAGCGAAGAAGAAGAAAGCACAGAAGTAGAAGACGAAGGAGAAAACGCAGAAGAAGAAGTAGAAAAGTGCAAAAAGGTGCAACAAAAGAATGATGTCAAAGCTAAGAGGGGGCTAACCAGGTTGCCGAAGCTGCGTACCAGGTTTACAAACTCTGGTGGAAAAAGACATGAGGTTGAATTTGACTCACTTGGTAGGTTAATGGGGGAATACAGATCAGAATTTACGAGCTTTTTGGGAGACACGGTCAGGGAGCATGTTGGCTTAAGATGGTTAACATGGAAGGAGGTGCCAAAAGAAGTGAAGGCTAAGCTGTGGGATCAAGTAACGGTAAATCAGCTACTTCGCATTAAGTACTCTAAATATATGTTACATTTTTAATATGAAACACTATTGTTGAACTTATCTGCTTGCCTTTTATGTGTATTAACACCATGTATTATATATTGCAGCATTTTTTTGATATAGAACTTTGTCGTCGAAAGTTTACAATGACTCGGCTTGGTGGGCTGCTTCGCAATTTCAGAAGAAAGATGTATGCAAGATTCATACAACCTAACCTGAATAAACCAGCAAAGCTTGCAAAAGTTCCTAGGCAGTATCGTACACTGGTAGAGCAAGCTGATTGGGATAGGTTCGTAGCCCACACGCAAACGGATAAATTCAAGGTTGTAATACTTTAATATACGGATCATCGTTTGAATTAACGTATTTTTCCAATGCACTTTGCTGAAATAATTCTTTTGACTATTGGAAGGATGTCTCCAAAACTACGAAAATTGCGCGATCACGGTCAGTTTTTGATCATCGCTTGGGACGAGGAGGATACCCTCGTCTCAAAGAAAAATTGGTAATTCAGATGTGTTTTTATTGTGTTACTAGTGATTATTTTGGATATTAAATGTCTGATTGTGTCATCGTTGCATTATGCAAGGTTTCAAAAAATGAAATAAAGGTTGATGATGTCCCCACCCGTGCTTTTATGTGGAGGAAGGGGAGGGAAAACAAAGATGGAGAGTTGGGAGATCCAAAAGTGAAGAGCATGGCAGATTATTTAGTAAGTTTAAATATGAGAGTTAGTATATCCTAAAGTGAAGAACATGTCCTTGTTACTAATTTTCTTCACTTTTTTCTTTACAGATGGATATTGAAGCACAGATAAAGGACGGACTAATCAAGATTGGGCCGGACGAGGATGCCCTTACAGTGGTTTTTGGCAGGGAGCAGGGTTCATACTTGAGAGGTGTTGGTTGTGGAGTCACTCCCAGTGCGTACTGGCATTGTCCTCGGCAAAGGACAACAGGAAAAGATAAAATCAAGATTCTGGAGCTTCAATTGGAAAATGAGAAACTGCTGCGTGAGAAGAAGGATGAAGAGCTGAAGAACCTGTCGTTGCAGATGGAGGCAACGAACAATAAACTGAATAAAGTCATGGCTCAATTGGATTCGCAAGGACTGCTTTCAGCAACAAAACAAGATGTAAGCACTACGTAAATTGTTGGAGTTTTTTGTGTTAGAATTTAGTTATCTTGTGTCTATATTCCAAAACATAGTTTACAAAACTTGTGTTATCACTTGACTTTCCCATTTCACGTTACATTCTGTAGGGAACACCGATAAGTGGGAATGGTTCGAGGGACAGCTTCATTAATGTTACCATCCCAGCATCGAAAGAGTTTTTAACACCTGTAAGTAATGGCTACTTTAATTTCTTTTTAATTTTTTCCAAGTAGTTGCTGATTTCTTGTCCAAATTTCTTAAATTGTAGGTTAAATCTGTGGAGAAGCAAGTGACTCCTACTGCCGACACATCCATAATGGCGCAAAAGGTGATCACTGCCGACACATCCATAATGGCGCAAAATGTCATCACCACCAGGAGGAAAGTTTATATATCTCCGCGTACCACTAAATCACAAGAAGATCCAACAATTGTGCAACAGGTATTACAACATTGCTAAATGCACATGTATATTGAGATTAACTTTAACTTTAATATGTTGGCAATTATGCTTCTACTTTTGTAGGAAAAGGTAATTAGATCCGGAACCAGGAAGAAGATTAATTTATCTCAGCCTAGCACTATCTCTGGTCAAATGCCATCTCAGTCAAATCAAACCTCAACAGTTGTCCAATCGGTATGCATTATATTTCTAAATGCGTATGTATATTAGTTCACTTTACCTTTATGATGTTAATTATGCCACGTACGTTTTTTAGCCAATGAAGTGTACTCTGTATATGTTGAATTTGAACAACCCGGTTGCACGTGGTACAGCTATCCTTTCAGACCAGAAAGGACAAACCATTCATGGAGTCCCCCTACAAGATGATTGCTATAGAGTTTCTGTTGATGAAGTTGTGAAGGGGGCAGCATTCTTACCTTATGAAGCCGGTGATATGCGGACAGTTGAGGATGCTTTGGGTTCTTTTGTGGCTTGGCCCAAAAACCTTATCAAGATAATTGATCATCAAGTACGTTTCTTACTTTGCATTCCATTTTGGTTGTGTGCATTTATTATCCTGCTTTATAATTTTGTTTAAAATGATGGAGCTTTAATTAAATAACATTACTTGTCCAACTGTCTTAACTTGCTTATCTATAGAATTACATTACTTGTGTTAGAATGGTCTTAACTTGAGGGCTGTTGGAATGATCATCGTATTTGTTTTCATGTTTTACTCTAGGTACCAAATCCAACGGCCAATGGGAAAGGGGAAGAACATAGCGCAGCTCAAGCTAAGGAAGAACATAGCGCAGATCAAGTTAAGGAGAAGAAGAGATGTAATACCATTACTGGTTCCCCAGTAACACGTTCAAAGGCTAAGGCGAACAAGGCAGACAAGCTGAGGAAGAAGCGGAAGCTGGTGGTGTAATTGTAAACTGAATTTGACTCATGTTAATGTGGTTTTCTGGTTGTGAACTTTTCGATAAGTTGTTAATTTTCTGTACTCTGGTTATGGTTATGTGGTTTTTATGGATTGTGGAGTTATACTCCATATCGTTGTTATGGATCATGGATTTAGTATGGATTTTATGGATTAATATGGACTAGTTTGGAATTTGGCATTTTTTTTACTTGTATTTTGGCATTTTACTTGTTTGCATATTGTGGCCTTTTTGAATTGGATTGTGGCCTTTTGGTATTGTGATTTGTATCAGCTTTTTGGTACGGCCGTGGTCATTTATATTACAAATGAAACCTGTTTGTGATGTGGTTAAGTATGTGTGGCTAGTACCACACTTCAGCCACACTACCTATTATATTATATTGGGGGATAGTTACTACAATTATTAGCGACTAAAAGCAGTTATTTAATAGTATATAAAACATACAAACGACTACAGAAAAATTATAAAATGTGGCCATACCCAAGTTTTTTGCCACGATTTACCAATAAATAGTGCGACCAAAACTAAGCCTTTGATGAATGTTGGTATTTAGCCACGTTATTAATTATCTTTAGCCACGACCCATCCTGTGGCTGAAAGCTGGTATTTAGTCACACTTTTGAGCTTAAAACAGGGGCTGTCAGACCCAAGGGGTGGTATGCTTTAGTCACTCTGTTTTGAGTTACAGCCACACATCTGGGGTGTGGCCGTAGGGGGCGTAAAATGATCCGACCTTAGGTGACACTTTGCTGAAAAATTAAAACGTGACGTAAAGTGCTTAGCCACACGTATTTTATGTGACGGAAGCCAAAATTTGACGTAGTGTTTGAGATTGCAATGCAACCGGAATTACTACAGAAAATCAGGTTATGTCAAGAGCAAATGACGAGTAAAGGTATAAAGTCAATGTTGGAAAAAGCATTAAAGACTGAGAAATAATGATAAAGGAATCATAATGTATTTTTTACCAAGTTGGGATTCCAAATGTTCAAGAAATGAAAGGATGCTAATTTTTCAGAAGGACTAATAAGAGGATCTGAAAGAATGAAGTTGAAGTTAAGAGTACAACAAGGATTATTTAAAAGTCCTGATTGAGCCTGAATAAATTAAGGAATAAAGATCTGTCATAGAGAGACATCTACACCGAGAGTAAAGAAATTTAAGGCAATATTATTATCGGACAGATATATAAAAGGATTTATCGATTGGTAAACAAATTTTGGATATGTCAGAAAATAAAGGCAGAACAAAGACCTAGTTGACTATCACAACCTGTGGAGATTCCTGATTAGGAATGTAAGTTCTTGTAGTGGATTTTGTGATAGGATCAACAAGAATCAAGTTGAACTATGACGTCAATTGAGTTATAATTGATGGATTAAATGAGTCTACTCATATTTTATTATTAGCGAGAGACCTTCAATCGAAGAGTTACGAAAGAGATAGTTGGGTGACATGAAGTTCCAGTCACCATCGTGTCAGATAAGGACCAATGAATGAACTCCCGATTCAGGAGGAGTTTTCCAAACGTGGCAACGAGTTTAAGTGCGAACACTACGTAGGATCCGCAGACCGACGGATCGACCGAAAGAAACATTTCAGACAACCGAAGTTACAGTAAGTGTTGTACCGCCGATTTCAAGAGTAGTCGGATGTTGATAGAAAATGGGTGTATAAGAATACAACCAGAATTGGCTTATATAGAGCGCCCGGTAGATAACGCAGACCGGAATGAGTAAGAGTGGTAATGAAACCAGAGGGTTGAAGAGTCAACTTGGAATATGAAGATTTCTATATTAGAAAAGTAACCTCGGCTATTTTCTTAGATTCCGGGACGGAATCCTTTTAAGTAGGGGAGACTGTAATAACCCCAAATTTTGGACTTAGTTAAAAAATTTTGATGAATAGTAAATGTTGATGAATAGTGAATTTGCTGATGAAAAATATTTTTAGACCACACTATATGGAAGACATGGAAGGAATGTTTCGAAGTTATATTAGTGATGTATAAGGAGAATAAGTGAATGTAAACGCGATCAGAATCAGGAGATTCCAACTTTAAATTTTGATCACTATTCATCGGACAATCAAGGATGTATTGATTTGATCGTTTTGAGAAAGTATGTCGAATGAGAAATCCATGATCATATCTTAAGCCAAGGTGAGAAATCTATGATCAAATATTAAGCCAAGGTAATGGAAAGATCAAGGGAGTATCTCCTAACATTGGTACAAAGAAACGTTTTTAAAATCACTGGAACCTATCGCGAAACAGAAGCGTAACGAATTATGGATTAAACCTTAACCGAAGGGGAAGTATCATATAAGATCATCGAGTGCATCATATAAGAGGATTGATGATATGAGAAATGACATAAGCATGACACAGGAGGATGACATAGGTGTGACAAAGTGATGACAAGGTGATGAATCACCACCTTTTCACCACTTTCACCACAAACCACAAGCTAAAGGACATGTGTCTTTGGATGACAAAACCAATCCAAGACCACACAATTATATGGCATGTATTAAGTGTAATTAGACAAAAACAAAAAGAAAAGTAAAGCAATTATTCTCCCTATTTCTTCAAATTTCTGCCCAGCATGAGCAAGGAGCAAAGAAAAATTCATAACTCAAAATCTACTCATCCTAAAATCGCCAAATGTGGACCATATCTCCCTCAATGTATACCCAAGATACGTTCAAAATTTCAGGGCCATACAAGATGTATAGCATGGTCAAATATTGGATCAAAGTAGACTCTGTTTTGTAGACTCTGTTTTGTAGTTTGTTTTGGCGAAAGAATCGTATCGTTTCGATTTACGATTTAGGAGAAACACTCGTTTTAGTGAAAGTGGTTTCGAGTAACTAAGTAGTTCACTATATGAACTTTGAATTTATGATCAAGCCTCTTAAAAATGGACATAGGTCATGAAACTAAGATGAATAATAGTGTGGACAGTTAGTAAGATAACCGAGAATGTTTCGTGTTAAAAAGATAATTTTCCGATTTTATAAAAATATCGGAACCAAAGCTGCGCGAGGATGAATGGTTTCTGCACTCTACTGCCTTAAAACTGCTGCTCTCGGGATTTTCATCCCCTGAACCAGAAAAACATTTTCAAGCATTTTGTTCAATTCTATCTCTAGACCGTGCACGCGAAAACGGTGTGTCATTTCAGTTAAAGGTTAAGGAGATATGAGCATTTTAGTGAAAGTAGTGCGAATAGTAACTTTTCGTAGCTCATCCAAGTTTGAAAATACATTTCACCAAGTTAAACCCCTGTTTTGAGATCAAAACTTTTATGATAAATATTACAAATACTCAAAATGATTTTAGAAGTGGTTTCTGTTGGGTTTTATACTAAACTATTCATTAGTAGTATATAAACATTGTCCATTTTATTGAGAATCTTGATTGCATATTTTTACATTGTCTGTTTATTATATATTGTGGATAATTTAGTATCAAATGGGATAACAGAAGATTAAATTATCAGTGTCTATATATAATATAAAGGGTTCACTGTTTAAGTGGAATTAGACAAACCAGTGGAATAACTGAAGTATTATTTGGGAATAGTTTATCTTGACTATTAAATAATACTTGTATACTTTGTGTATATTGAACAGGATCGAAATATTAGAATTGTTCTTCTATTCTGACAATAAAGAAGAACTAAGATTCTATGATATTATTAATGCTTAGGTTCTCAATCCAAGTGTAGTGATTGACACTTGTATGCAATGCACATGCTTTGATTCATATGTTATGTAATTAATTGTTAATTACAATATTATGTATTGAGCAATGACATTGCATGCAGAGTGGGATATTAATTACATAAGGAAACCATGTCCTGATAATATTCGGGTTGATGATGTCCTCTTGAAAGCTCATAAAGATAATTATGCTTTAGTCCTGCAGGCAGATTTGTTCTTGCATAATTATAAGGTTGAGTGGATGATCAAGGATAAAAAGATATTAATTAAATTAATTATCAGAAATTAATTTAATTAATGGACATACGATATCTTAAACATGGGGAATTTAATAACCAAATAATATAGGAGCCGAATTTAATAATAAAGCAATTACGATATTAGGAAAGGCAGTGCAGATATTAATTCGTTAGTGGATAGAATTAATATTTAATGACATTGGGCTTGACCCAGAATGTCATTGGGAGGCCCGACCTAATTGTCCATGATCCCTACTGGAGCCTATAAATATTCTTCTTCTCCTAAAGGCTGAAAACGTTTTTTCGGTTTTTTCATAATTCGAGATTAAAACCTAGGGCAGCCGCAAGGAGCTAGGGTTTTGGGATTTCGAGGCTTTAAGGAGAGGAAACTTTGGGAGATCGAAGGCCACACTTCGCTCAAAGGGAATCAAGGAATTCAGTAGAAGACGTGGATCAGAATCGTATCGATTAAGGTAAAGTTTTCTTTTCGAACTCGTAATCAATCATATAGTAAAACGCAGAACAGTAATCATCCGTTCCAACAATTGGCATCAAGAGCCTGGTTATGCAGTTCTGCGTTTTATGATATGATGTCCATGTCGTAATTATATATGCATGTATATGGTGGTTGCTTGTATTGAGTCTGTGATGCAGGTTGTAATCCACTATTATGGTCATGTTTTATTTGATTATGTGATTGGATCCCACGTGGTTTATCGTGGATGTTTGATTGTTGTAAATCACGTGGTTTATCGTGAATGTTTGATTGTTGTAAATCACGAGGGTTTATCGTGATAGTTAAGATTATGATCAGATGTATGTATTAGAATAGGTTTGTTTTGCTGTATTATGTTGTATGTAATCGTTTAAACATCGGAGATACGAAAAACAGAGTTCTTCCGCCGCGCCACACTGTTTTCGTGGGAGCTTCGCTGTTTTGGCTGCAGATTTTGCATACGATGTCCGATTTGGGCGAATAAGCACTTTTCGGAAACGGCAGAACGAGACGAACAGAAGGAACGGATCTTTAAGCCTTCAAACAGGCTCTTGAAGATTTCGGGAAATTTTTCAACGAAAGAATTCGAAGCTGATTTTCTGGGGCCATAATAGTGGATGTGTTTTATTATGTTTTACATAATTTCTGCTATTTATTTTAATTATTGCAATTTTATATGCCTTATGTGATTATCATGCCATGCAGTACTAACCTTAGTATGCTAGAACGACATGGACATAGGGTTATATGCTATGCTTTAATTATGTTGATCGTCATGCCATGTTCTTCTATGTTATGTGTTCTTTGTCTTGTTATTATGATAACATGTGGACCTCGAAGAATTAACATAGGACGATGCATGTAGATTTAAAAAAATCCTCAAAGTAAAATACTAAGTGGGAGAGGGAATTAATTTGATATTAGATCCCATGGTCATCCATTATTGGTTGTATGTAATTTAACACTAGGACGATTATGAATTGGATATATGTCACCCATCGTGGCGTATGATTTATGACGTCTAGGTAGTGTTAAGGATATTACTAGGACAATCTTCTTAAGTTAATCACGAATATTGAAAGGTAAGCTCACCCCATCGTGACAAACCAAGTTTCATAGAATTCGAGAAAAAAATTGGACATTCCTTGATTGATGTTGATAATGGATATTTCTGTCTACGGAGTTGTGTTCTTAAGCGAGTCCGTCTGTGACTTCACCGAAAACACCTGGGATTTATCCATTGATACATCGAACGGATGGGTCTGACTAAAGGCAACTTAAGATCTAAATAATGGTATACACTTAGCTATGAAAGATAATATATTGTCCACCCTAACGTGGCGTATTATTTAGTAGTAGGACCGAAGTAATATTTAAATTTAAATGGTATATATGTCATCCATCATGGCGTACCAGATATTTATGGAATTTAAATATTAGTGCATTAATTTAATTAATTGTTAGAGGAAACCAATAGGTTTTAAGATATATGCAATTTTCTGATTAAGTGATATATGCATGATTCTCAGGATAGAATGGGCTTTAATCCACTTTTCACCATACTTAAGGATAACAAACTTACCGGACCTAACTATATTGAATGGAAACGCAATTTGGACATAGTGTTGACTGCTGAAGAGTTCAAATTTTGTACTGTTGAACCCCAACCGGACCAGCCTGCTGCCGATGCTCCGGATGAGGAAAAAGAGTATTTTAAGAAGTGGACTAAGGCAGATGAGATGTCGCGATGTTACATTCTGGCAGCAATGTCGGGTGTTTTGCAACATCAGCATCAGGCCATGACCACTGCTGCAGATATGCTCTTTAATCTCAAGGAGCTTTTCGGAGATCAGAATAGGGCTGCTAGGCAAGTAGCAATGAAGTCTCTAATGAACACTCAGATGGCTGGAAAAACACCTGTAAGAGACCATGTTCTTCTGATGATGTCTCATATAAATGAACTAGAGGTCCTTGGTGCTGATATTGATGCGGAAACGCAGGTCGATATCATACTTATGAGTTTGCCAAAAAGCTTTGAGCCGTTTCGCTTGAATTACAACATGAACAAGAAGTTGTATAGTCTTGCAGAACTTCTGACAGAGCTTCAGGCAGCGGAATCATTATTTCAGCAGCATGTTCAGGTAAATTTGGCTGAGAAAGTTTCTTCTTCAAAGCCGAAAGGAAAGAAGAAGAAGAAGGTTCAGATACAGAAAGTTGTGAAACCATTGGGAGTTCAGAATTCAGTGAAGAAGCCTAAGGGCAAGTGCTTCAAGTGCAAGCAGTCGGGTCACTGGAAAAAGGATTGTCCTCTGTCTAAGAAGAACAATGCTGGTATGTCTCTTTCTCTTGTTACGGAAACATATATAGCGGCTATGTCTACGAGCACTTGGTGTGTAGACACAGGAGCCACTGATCATGTTTGTAATTCTATGCAGGGGTTCCAGAAAACTAGGCTGCTTAGAGATGGCGAGATATATGTGTTCATGGGAGATGCTACGAAAGTAGCAGTGGTTGCAGTTGGAGTTATTTCTTTATCTTTTGGTTATGATAGGATTTTGGTTTTGAATAATTGTCTTTATGTACCTTCATTTAGAAGGAATTTAATTTCGGTTTCTAAACTTGCTATGGATGGTTATAATGTTTGTTTGGATAGTAATGTTTCCATTATGATGAATAAACGAGTTATATGTTCTGGTACATTGCAAGACAATTTAGATATTATTAATCCTATAGAACCAATGCTGCAACCAAGTGAAATTAATAATACATTTTCTACCTCTAGTAAAAGAAAGGAACCTTCTGGATTGAACCAAACATATCTTTGGCACTTGAGATTAGGTCATATTAACTTGAGGAGGATTCAAAGATTGGTAGTAGATGGGCCTTTAGGCTCGTTGGCAGTGGAGCCATTTCCAGTCTGTGAATCTTGCTTGGAAGGAAAAATGACCAGTAGACCTTTTAAGACAAAAGGAAATAGAGCCAAAGATGTGTTAGAATTGGTTCATACTGATTTATGTGGACCTATGAATATCCAAGCGAGAGGTGGGTATGAATATTTTGTCACTTTCATTGATGATTATTCGAGATATGGATACATTTATCTGTTGCACCGCAAGTCTGAGTGCTTTGAAAAATTCAAAGAGTACAAAGCAAGTGCGGAGAAGCGACATTCAGGAAAATGTATCAAGTCACTACGATCAGATCGTGGGGGCGAATACGTGCTTGGAGAATTTAGAGAATATTTATCAGAACATGGGATTTCATCCCAGTTGACTGCACCTGGCACACCTCAGCAGAATGGTGTAGCAGAAAGAAGGAACCAGACTCTTTTAGAGAGTGTTAGATCGATGATGAGTTATTCGAATTTACCCACGTCATTTTGGGGGCATGCTCTAGAAACAGCGGCTTATCTTCTAAACTTGGTACCTTCTAAGTCAGTTCCAAAAACTCCAAAAGAATTGTGGACTAGTACCAAACCTAGTTTGAAACACATTCGGATTAGGGGTTGTCCAGCACATGTGCTGAACAAGAACGTGACTAAGTTAGATTCTCGTACAGAAGTGAGGCTGTTTGTGGGTTATCCCAAGGGAACAAAAGGGTATTTGTTTTATAGTCCTAAGGATCGGGATGTCATTGTACGCACCAATGCTATATTCTTAGAGGAAGACTATATAATGAATCACAAACCCATGAGTACTGTTGTTTTAGATGAAATAGTGGGAGGACAAGATAATTCTAATATGCCACCGGTACAAGTAGAACAACCACAAGTAAATGAACAACCTATCACTAATACCACTCCAATGCTTCGTCGTAGTGGGAGGGTTGTTAAACAACCTGAGAGGTTCATGTTTTTGGGAGAGTCTTTAGACTTAGTCTCTGGTGAACATGATGAGGATCCCAGGACATACGAAGAAGCAATGCAAGATAAGGATGCAGATCTTTGGCAAAAGGCTATGCAATCTGAGATGGAATCTATGTATTCCAATAAAGTCTGGGATCTCGTGGAACCACCCAATGGTGTAAAACCCATTGGATGCAAGTGGATCTACAAAAGAAAAAGAGGATCTGACAAAAAGGTGAAAGCCTGGAAAGCAAGACTTGTTGCGAAAGGGTATACTCAGAAACAAGGAATTGATTATGAGGAAACCTTTTCTCCGGTAGTCATGCTTAAGTCAATCCGGATTCTTTTATCTATAGCAACTCATCTCGATTATGAGATTTGGCAAATGGATGTCAAGACAGCTTTCCTAAATGGAAGTCTTGATGAAAACATCCATATGCAGCAACCAGAGGGATTCATCAAAGAGGGCCAAGAGCATCTAGTGTGTAAGCTTAAGAAGTCCATTTATGGACTGAAACAAGCTTCCAGGGAGTGGAACATTCGTTTTGATCAGGCCGTCCAGACAAATGGTTATGATCAGAGTCCAAGCGAAGCATGTGTGTATAGGAAAAGTGAAGGAAATGCAGTGGTTTTTCTAGTACTATATGTAGATGACATTTTGCTCATTGGAAACAATGTAGGGATGTTGTCATCTATTAAGGCATGGTTGTTCAAACAATTTGAAATGAAAGACTTAGGTGAAGCCGCATACATTCTTGGGATCAAAGTTATAAGAGATCGCAAGAAAAGAACGTTGGCTTTATCTCAAGAACCGTACATTGATGAGGTATTGGCTCATTTTAACATGCACGACTCTAAGAAGGGTAATTTACCTTTTAGACATGGAGTCTCTCTATCAAAGGAGCAGTGTCCTAAGACACCTAAGGAGATAGAGAACATGAAAGCAGTTCCTTATGCTTCAGCATGTGGAAGCTTAATGTATGTCATGTTATGCACGAGACCTGATATTTGCTTTGCCGTAGGCATGGTCAGTAGATATCAATCCAATCCAGGTCAGGAACATTGGAGTGCAGTAAAAACGATACTTAAGTACCTGCGAAGGACTAAGAAGTATATGTTAATTTACAAGGCTTCAGACTTGTTTCCTGTGGGATATACCGATTCAGATTTCCAGACAGATAGGGATAAGAGGAAGTCAACCTCGGGGTGTGTTTTTACTTTAGGAGGTGGAGCTGTAATATGGAGGAGTGTGAAGCAGAAATGCATCGCAGACTCAACCATGGAAGCTGAATATGTGGCAGCCTCTGAGGCAGCCAAGGAGGCTATATGGTTCCGGAATTTCCTGCTGGATTTGAATGTAGTTCCTAATTTGCCACGGCAAATCACAATTTATTGTGATAATACTGGTGCTGTTGCAAATACAAAGGAACCACGAGAACATAAAGCAGCAAAACACATTGAGCGTAAGTATCACCTCATACGACAGTTCGTTAAGCGAGGAGATATTATTGTGACTGATATAGCATCAAAGGACAACCGTGCTGATCCTTTCACGAAGAGTTTACCAGCTAAGGTTTTTGAAGAACACGTGGAGGCGATAGGAGTCAGATGTCTGGTCACAGAATAGTTATTTAAACTGGTAGCGGATTATATTAATAAACACCGATATACTCAAAGAATAGCTTGAGTATAAGTGGGAGATTGTTGGGTTTTATACTAAACTATTCATTAGTAGTATATAAACATTGTCCATTTTATTGAGAATCTTGATTGCATATTTTTACATTGTCTGTTTATTATATACTGTGGATAATTTAGTATCAAATGGGATAACAGAAGATTAAATTATCAGTGTCAATATATAATATAAAGGGTTCACTGTTTAAGTGGAATTAGACAAACCAGTGGAATAACTGAAGTATTATTTGGGAATAGTTTATCTTGACTATTAAATAATACTTGTATACTTTGTGTATATTGAACAGGATCGAAATATTAGAATTGTTCTTCTATTCTGACAATAAAGAAGAACTAAGATTCTATGATATTATTAATGCTTAGGTTCTCAATCCAAGTGTAGTGATTGACACTTGTATGCCATGCACATGCTTTGATTCATATGTTATGTAATTAATTGTTAATTACAATATTATGTATTGAGCAATGACATTGCATGCCGAGTGGGATATTAATTACATAAGGAAACCATGTCCTGATAATATTCGGGTTGATGATGTCCTCTTGAAAGCTCATAAAGATAATTATGCTTTAGTCCTGCAGGCAGATTTGTTCGTGCATAATTATAAGGTTGAGTGGATGATCAAGGATAAAAAGATATTAATTAAATTAATTATCAGAAATTAATTTAATTAATGGACATACGATATCTTAAACATGGGGAATTTAATAAGCAAATAATATAGGAGCCGAATTTAATAATAAAGCAATTACGGTATTAGGAAAGGCAGTGCAGATATTAATTCTTTAGTGGATAGAATTAATATTTAATGACATTGGGCTTGACCCAGAATGTCATTGGGAGGCCCGACCTAATTGTCCATGATCCCTACTGGAGCCTATAAATATTCTTCTTCTCCTAAAGGCTGAAAACGTTTTTTCGGTTTTTTCATAATTCGAGATTAAAACCTAGGGCAGCCGCAAGGAGCTAGGGTTTTGGGATTTCGAGGCTTTAAGGAGAGGAAACTTTGGGAGATCGAAGGCCACACTTCGCTCAAAGGGAATCAAGGAATTCAGTAGAAGACGTGGATCAGAATCGTATCGATTAAGGTAAAGTTTTCTTTTCGAACTCGTAATCAATCATATAGTAAAACGCAGAACAGTAATCATCCGTTCCAACAGTTTCTTATTTAAATGTAAATTTTCTGATTTATTAAAAGTGTTAGAGTGCGAGTCGCGTAATAGTAACTCCATGAAAAGTCAACTCTAGGGGTACTATTTTGACCACCCGTTGTGACTGAGGAATAACATGACTACATGAAAAGTCGCGTAATGTTGTTGAGGAATAACATGACTATATGATGTGTTTGACTTATGGTTGACTTAAAGTGAGTGTCTTAAGGATAATCGAAGTATTATGAGTGAGTTGTTATGACCGAATGATTACGCTTGGGGACTGATTGAGTATTTCTTTGTTTATAGATTTCCCGGAAAATTCTCGAACCCCTAACAACCAAGGACCCAAGGCAAGTTTTCTCATCCCATGCTGTTTTCCATTACTTATATTGATGATGCATATGATGTGATATCATGCATGCTTTCAAACCTTACATCGTATATAGATGTAACGGTATTAAAAATGTTGAGATATAGTATATGCATATGATATTATATTATGCATGCTTTCAAACCTTACATCGTATATAGATGTAATGGTAATAAAAATGTTGAGATATAGTATATGCATGTGATAGATGCATGTCAGTTTTCAAACCCTACATCATATAAGTGATGTTGTTGTGATATATTCTGCTTTAATGATGTGAAAATATTTAGAAACTGTTTACGCATTTAATAGAAAGCTTTATAAGATATAAGGGTTTATATGCTATGTAAATATTAGATATAAACCGAGGTGTTATAGAGGCTCTAAGGGTAGAGCACTCGTACGTGGATTTTAAAACTTAGACCGAGAGTCAAATTAGTATTTTGTACTGATTATACTGTCAGAAGCTGGAGGGTTCCAGGGACAGTTATATTTTTAAAATGTTGATTAAATATTCCAATATATATATTATTACATATTTAATGTGTCTAACCCAAACACAGTTCAACCATCAACCAAAAGGCCTAAACAATCCAAATTACCTATTTCAAAAAGGTCTACCTCTGTTACAAAACCAACCTCTGTAGTCTCTCAAAAGGCTTCAGTTGTAACAAGGAGAAGGTTGAAAATGCAATTTGATAGTGATGATGAATCCAATCCCACAGAACATGAGGTGGCTGAAGGTCTTTCTTTAATGAAGGATTCATTGGCTATCTTACCCTCTGATTAGCCTACAACTATAGACTATCAAAAGTCCATGGTTTCTAAAAAGGGACAACCTCAGAAACTGGCTACTATCTCTCAAAAGACTATAGCTTTGGCAAAAAGTCCTATCCCAAGGACTAAAACACCTGTGTCTGCACAGCAGTCTACCTCTGCTAAATCTTTTGCTCAGTATCAACGTAAAGGGAAGAAGAAAGTTTATTTCACACCCTTACACACGAATATTAAGTCAGTTGTTCTAGATACACATGTGGTTCCCATAGTTCCTTCTGAACCAGACTCTGGCAGAATGAAAGGCATATGTTTAGGCCTATTTGTTAACATCGAGGATCCAACTCAACTTAAACAAGTTTGTAATAAGTAAGTAATAATTCAATTGTCACGGTATCACAGGAATCTCAGAAGATCATATTGGTCAAAAGAATACAGTTTAAAGTCATCCTACAGACTTGAAGAAATATTGCATTGAAAGAAGTTCAATTTATTGATCAAGCCTCAGTGAAGTATTCAAGGAAGTGGATTTATTAAAGTGATAGAGATTTCAGATGTGTGACAGCAAATGCACACACTAGTACAAAAATGACTTTTTACGTCGCACTTATACAAGACCGACGTATATACTATTCTTATACATCGTATTATTCAAAAGCTGATGTATATTTATCTTTTACATGTATATTTTACGTCGGTTAAGTAATTAACCGCCGTATATGATTACCATATACGTCAGTTGATAAAATGCCGACGTATAAAATCTCTTTTTACGTCGTACTTAAAAAATCCGACATATCTAATATTAATTTATATGACGGTTATTTTAAGTCACCGACGTATGAAAGTATGTTAAAAATATATTTTATTCTAGGCTTACTTGGTATACAACTACAGATTAAACCGTCTCCGTTGTAGCCCTAAAAACACTTTCATTTCACAACTAATTGTAAATCCTAAGTGCTTTAGTCTAAAATGTGTCCTAATTCAACTTCGATCAATTGTCTACAATTTAGGATGTGAATTCATTTGATTGTATACATGTATGTATATACACACGCATCTAACTATATTTGTATATCTATTTGTTCTTAATTTTATTAGCACTTTTACCTATTTGAGTTCGTTTCTACTCTTCTGCTATGTCTGTTGTTGTTCGAGTACTCTGCTCTCCTTTTCTTCTCTCCTAAACCCGAGAATTCGCTCCTGGTAATCTCTCTCTCTCTCTCTCTCCCCTTCTCCCCCTCTTTCTCTATATATATTAAATCTGTATTTGTACATGTATATCCTTCATGTTTATAGATCTAATTTACTGCTCAATCGAATTTAATTTGAATTCACATTTTTACTACATGTGTTACTTTTCAATTGCTTCGTTTACATTCTTTTTTATATAATAATGTGTATGTAAATGGGATTGCTTTTGTTCTTGTTATGTAGTACATGAATTCCAGGGATTCGGGTGTTTTTTATTGATAGCATGGTACTAGAAAGAAAGCTTCTTTTAAATTGTTAAGCAACATGTAATTTTTTAAGTTAATATTTGTTTAATTTAAATCGAATTAAAGGGTTGTAATTTATTGTATATTTGTGTTTTTCTATTGGTGTTTATTGATTCTTTTTGCGCAGGAGCTTCATAGGAATAAGCTGAAGATGGTACTGATTCTTTACTTTGAATTCTATTGAGAATGTGGAAATTTGTAAGTTTTTTTAATCTCGTGATTATGGAAAGAATTATTCAACTATTGCATATGCAAATTATATGGTTAGAAGTTAGAACTGCTACTTCTATACTCTATAAATCATAATTTTAGTTATTACAATTTTAATGTATATGGTACGGTAAACAAACAAGAAGCTGCAACATGTGGCTATCTTTTTTTGCCTTTGCGTGTTATGCTCTTGTTTCTTTTTCCATTTATGTTCATGAATGTAGTTTTTTTGTGTAGTAAGTCTAATTGCAGGATAACTATCTATATGTTTTAAACATGAAAACATGTATCTTTAAACATAAAAAATATAAAAATAATTTTTGACAAAATTTCATCTATCCAATTTCCAAGTTTATATATATACATAACTGGTGAATCTATCTTTACCGTTATATAAGATACTAGTTGTGGGTATTTGGCCAATCACTTTTAGTAACTATCTATTTGTTGCACAATGGATCTCCTGTTGGTAAATGTTGTACCGTAGGTAGTTAACTTTTTTTAAAAAAAAATTCTATGTAAGAAGTTTATTTGAAAAATTTAGGTTCTTGCAAGTGGCCTTCTAGTTAAAGAAATCGTAAACAGAACAGAGTCTTTCGAAACAATGCAGAGACACTACTGATCTTAATAGCTCATAAGAATTCCTAATAGGCAGAATAATCAAACGTTTTCTTTTGTATTTCTATGCTTCTATATTTCTGTTCTCTTGGTGCCACTAGTACAAAAATGACTTTTTACGTCGCCTATTTTAATTAACTTTCGCAGTTACAATGTATTAGGAGAAGGTGGCTTTGATTCTGTATTCAGTAGATGGGATTGATGAACAATCACTTGCAGCATCGGAGCCCAGTACTGGAATTTTCATTGATGTCAAGAGGCTTAACCAAGTAGGGTTACAGGTGCACAAGGAATGACTTGTAAGATGATCCTGCTACCCTTTTTCATTGTGAATCTTTAGTAGATTGGTATTTTTTGTGAATTCAGTATCATTTTCATATCCTTTTGTTATTTGGTAGAGCATCAGAAAAATAGATGGGAAAGAAGAGACAAAAATCAGTGAATGTATTCACTTGATGTCAACTGAACCAAAGGCAACCATACTCTACTGTACGATGACTCAAAATGTACAAGAAGATGCCCAAGCGGGACCGTAGAGGGAATATTTTAAAGCATGATATGCAATCTAAAGAGTTTCATTCTACTCGAATTCAGCCCTATCCTGCTGTAATAACCCCAAATTTTGGACATAATTAAAACTTTGATGAATAGTGAAATCCTGATGAATAGTAAATTTCTGAACCGAAAAAGATTTTCACACGACACTATGTACGAGTCCATATTTAAAACTTCTGAAGATGTATTAGTGATCCCGGATGAAAATAAGTGTATTCAAAGATCGTCAGAATCGACATTCGAGGACTTTCGTTTTTCCCCGAAAAATCCGCTGAAGGCTCAGGGGACTGGAATTGGATATTTAATTAAAAGAATTGAAAGACGGAGCCACACAAGGATGTAAATAGAAGGTTATGATTAAGGATAAAAGCCTCGAAGAGAACTAGATACATTATATTGATAAAACAGTAGCAGAACCACTGAGAACGTTTAACCGAAATAAGTGATATCTGATCAACGAGACACGAATCGATTTAAATACGAGATTTGATGAATAGTGATCCGACACGAGGACCCTATGAATGTGGATTTTATGAGGGATAATAATATTTAAGGAATTAAGGATTCGTCGGAACAAAAGAATGGTAGATTCTGGATTTAAGATGATTAAAGCGGTCTAAGACGGTCCAAAGTGAATAGTAAAAATTTTCGGGCTCTGAATGGAATGAAACTTCAAAGGCAACCTTGTTTAATTAATTAATAAACAAATGTGAAGTCGGAAATTGGATACGAGGTAAAGAATTCGAGAAAGTTAGAGGAAAACGAAACAAACGAGTAAACGAAATGCTTATGTCACCAAAGAGGAAGCTTCTTGTGAAAGCCACATTAAAGCAAGGGGCAAGCTAGTCTTTTGCACTAAAAGATCAGCCACTAAGGTGTGTGGGAGAAGCCAAGACCATGACTTAGATATTTTTGCAAAGAAATGAGATCAAAACCCATTTCTTTTAACAAATCCCGAGAGGAATAAAGAGTAAAAATGGTGGATGAAGCCCTACGTAACCATGGTAAGCACTCTCCTCACCCTTGTGATTTAGTCAGTCGATTTTAGTGATTAAGGAAGATGATGAATAGTAACTACTTGTTTTTATTATTTTGTTTCCATGAGTTCAAGCTAGATAAGGATCATCCAAGCACCCCCAAGCCTAGATTAGCCATTGTTGATTCTTGGGAAGCTTCAAAGAAGGTATAACACCTCTGCACTTTTAGTTTATATGAGTTTTATGGTTGAAATAATGATTAGAGTCGTTATTCGTGTTATCGTTAAGATCCGTGAATCTTATGTTCGATTTTGAGGATGAATGATTTTGTGAAGCTCGATTTAGTGTGTGATAATGTTTAGGGGCTGTTTTGGATGTGTTGATGAAGTATAATGGTTGTTGGTTTGGTTTGGTTGATGTTGGGATTGATTATAAATTTTGGGATCGTTAAAACATAGCCGTCGTAATGCCCGATTTTCCTTAACCTTGTTTTGCTTGTGATATTCGAACCTAGTAACTTCTGCCCAAGATCACCACGGCCCATTTTTGTGTAGGCCTTAGTTCAAGGTTCGTTTTGGTGCGAAGATCATGTGAATCCGATTTACGGTTTAGGAGAAACATGTGTTTTAGTGTAAGGCGTTCGTAAAACCAAACCGTGCCACTTAGTCAACTTTGAGGCTATGATCGAACCACTTAGAGGTCATAATAAAATGTGAAACTTTGTGATAACATTCTAGGTATGTTTAGGAAGACCCTCGAAAAGATTTCGTGCTAAAAGGATTAAATCTCAATTTTATAAAAATGCGTGAGCGAGCATGCTCGAGTAGAAGTTCTTAAGGAGTTAACTTGAAAATGGACTTTGTACTTGAGATAGTATATACTTAGTATGGTGAAAGCGTTTAAGTTATTAATCTTGAACCTTGTGTTGATTCTAGATTACTGGACCAACCTGAGACTTATTGCTACTTCGGGATTTCCAGGCAAGTTTTCTCATTCCAGGCTGTATTTTAAGTTATAATATTCTGATGATACATGTGATATGTATTATGCATGATTTCAAACCTCACATCGTATATAGATGTGATGGCATTAAAATTGTTGAAATGGATTTGACCTTTGGATTATATAAAATCTTTTGAGTTAAGTAGTTATGAACCGGTCTACCTGGTAGCTCTAAATATAAGAGCATATTCATTGTTTTCGACTCTAAATCGGGAGTCGGTATTTTGAGATATGTAGATAGCCGTGGAAACCCGGAGGGATTCCATCGGCAGAATACTATGTATTTTGAGGATTGTTATTCGAGTATGATATCATTCGAGGAATGATATTTGCTTACTATATCTTTCAAGGAATGTTATTTGAGTATTATCTCAGTCGAGAAATACTATTTGAATACTATTTCAGTTATATATGCTAATGGAAGGCATAACTGTTTTCGAAAGTATATTGTGATACTTGCTTTACGATTTAATTATGGGCTTCTAATCTAAATATGGGATATTAGTTAGAAGCCAGTTTTTTTATAAATGCCCTAGGTAAAAGGGCGTATGATTTATTCTTTAGACCGGAAATAGTTATATTTTGGTATATGTTAAAGATTATTTTTCCGATAAAGATATCGGGTAATTGTTATTCGATGATTATGTTAATCCCAAATGACCTAACAGAATTGTAGAAGGGG
This sequence comes from Heracleum sosnowskyi, assembly GCA_030848705.1. Lineage (NCBI taxonomy): Eukaryota > Viridiplantae > Streptophyta > Magnoliopsida > Apiales > Apiaceae > Heracleum > Heracleum sosnowskyi. Next base: position 61,952,089 of record CM061235.1, read on the forward strand.
GGGGGGGGTTGAATACACTTCTAGATATTTTCTTGAACTTGAAATTAAATAATGAAAACTGAACTGATTAAATAAAAACACAAGAAGTAAATAATTCAGTTGGATTGTTTGATGATCCAACTGAAGTGTTTTTATTGCGGAAATAATCTGTGATACAAAGATGTACACAGCTGCTCAGTTACAAGAATGTAGAGAAGTATGCTCTCAAAGATAGCTAATACAATCTGTTTGTTTTTCTTCTCTTACTTCTAAAGTAACTGCTACACTTGGTTATATAAACCCAAGTTTACAACTCTATTTTTGGCTACACTAAAAGTACAATGAGTAACCGCCAATAGTTTGCTTTTCATCCCTTTGTCCAGTGGTTCTTGAGTATCATTGTCTTTTGCATATAATAATTCATTCCAAGAACCCAATTGGAAACTGGGATGTTTCTTTATTTCCAATGTCCATTTTAATGGTTTCCAATGCATTATACCCTTCTACATCACCTTTTGAGCAGTCAGAGAACTGTCACTATCACTTTGTCAACTATTCAGAAAAGCAACAATGATTCGTTGATAGTAGGGAGATGTGTTTCGTTGATAGCTTTATTCTTCATTCCGTTGATAGTGTATTCCTCGTTTTGTTGATAGAGTAATCTTCATTCCGTTGATAGAGCAATCTTCAATCCGTTCACATGTCTTCACTTAGGCAAAATTACAAGGCATAATATATTTACAATTCACCAACCTATTTTGCCTATCTAGTACTTAGTCAACATGACTTAGAAAACCTATCTAATACCTACAACAAAATGCATATCAAACTATGAAGTATTGTACAATGTAGTTGCTACATCACTCATTTCGTTGATGAGCTTCCTGTCAACGGATTGCTGCAAAGCATACCATTCCGTTGACAGCTCCAAATTACTTTACACAAATTCTACTAAGTGTTTTATGTTTATCATCAAGAACAACATATTCCTAACAATCTCCCCCAATTTATGACTGATAGAATAACAGCCATAAATCAAGAGACTTGATGATAACAAAAACACTCAGATACATCATAAATTACAAAAGTAGAAAATGCATTAAGCTTCATAATGTTTTAGACAAAATACAAGACTTACAAGACTAATGCCCAAAAGTGCTCCTCTAGTCTGAGCAAATGATTCATCTGTGTCTCCTTTGTGGCATAGTCTTCTTCCCTCTCTTAGAGTTGTTTTCCTCAATTTGGACCTGTAGCCTTCTGTAAAAGATCTTCTCTTCTTCATCTTGATCACCAAGCATGGATTGCATAAACTTTAGAGTTTGATTAGATGCCTTATCCAGCTGGTCTTCCATCCTGAAGAATCTTCTGCAATTGTCCTTGTCCTTAAATTCCATCATCCAGTATGGTTGAAGATGGATCTTCTTTCCTGTTGAGGGCACTCTAAGAATCCTGGGAAGAGCCTCAGGCTTGTTCCAGCGAGCCTTTATCCGACAAATTTTGGAGACCACCTCAGACTTGGCTGTTTTGGTGAAGCCAAAGTCCTTCTTCAAGCATCTAAACACTGAGAGTAGTGTTTGATAGTCTTCTACTAAAATTCTGTAGAGAGGCCACACTTGTTCTCTACCACCTTTGAATATAAAAACTAGTTTCTCAGGCAATTTTTGAGAAGCTGCAATGCCCCTTCCTTCCACCAGGTTGTCTATATCAAGATGTAAACTGGATTCTTCCCTGATGTCAGCAATGTACATGCAGTCCTCTGGATTTGCAGGGGGTTTCTGAGGTTGTGGCTTTCTCACAAACACTGGCTTTGCCTTGACAGCCCTTTTCTTTGTCTTCATTGATTGATCCTTCTCAAATAGGAACTTTGGAAAGTAGGCCTCATCAAATTCAAGAGGCTCCTCTTTTGGCATTATTGGTTGATCATGAAAGTTGACAGGATGTGCAGGATAACAAGCCAGCTTTCCCTCAAGAGGTAGATCAACATGAATTTGATGTGCAATTGTTGTGGGAGAGTCTTAAGCAGTGTCCTGGGAATCATCTTTATCAAAGCTCAGATTCCTTTTAGCTCTAGCCTTTGGTTGCCTTACACTCTTCCTTTGCTTTCCAGCTTCCTTAGCTTCATCCTTAGCCTTTTCTTCCTGTAGGGTTTCTTCATCTTCAAGTGATTGAGCAACTGCAAGTGCTTGCATTGCTGCCCTTTCAGATTCTTCAGCTTTGGCCTTAGCAAAATTTGGGTGACCAACCCAAATGCAAATTTCCTTGCCATCCCTATAGATGATGGCCCTTTTGTTCCTTATGCTTGGATGATTACTCTCTTTGCTATCAGTGATCAGCTTCCCTAGGACTTTGAACTCATCTGGCTTAGGTGGAGGATAAAATATCCTTGCAATGTTTTTGCCCTTGGGTTTGGCAGGTGATAATGGAGATATCCCTCTTGCATCCACATCCCTAAAGCATGAAGATTGCCCTTTCTCATTTCTTGAATCTTGAAAGAATCCATGTTGAAGGGGTTCTATAACATATGAACTCTTGAACTGTGGCTCCATTGATACTATCACCATTGCATTTGTTGATGGTTCTGTAGAGGTAGCTTGATCCGTTGATGGCTGATTTGTCTTTGAAGTTCCAGCAATTTTCTTGACCCTTGCATCTATGCTAGACCAGTGGTCTTGTATCTGTTTTGCAAGCTAAAGCCTCAGTGATGCTTGCTGAATTAGGTCAATGCCATCAAGCTTGTTTTTCCCTGACTCCCCCATAGATAATGGCTCTTCTGGTAAGGAAATGGCTGGGACCAAAACCTTTGTGATTTGTATATCAAGCTCCTTAGATTTCTCCCCCTTTTTGTTATCATCAAGAGAGATGATAGGGAGTCCCTGAGCTGCCAAAAGCTGAGTTAGGAGATGAGTCTGTTTCTCCTGTTCCTTTTGCATTTGAGAAAGTGTAGCCTCTACTTTGTCCACTCTAGAGGAAAGAGTCTTCAAAGATGAGGACACTTCAGGTTCCTTGGAGAAAAACTTGTTCATCTTGGATACAGTGAGAGAGGGAAGCTTCTCATCAAGCCTCCTTGCTGTAGCATCCTTCAAGTTCTCAACAGAGTCCTTGATGTCCCTTGCTTCCATCCTGGTCTGCAACATTTGTAGCCTTTGAATCTCCAAGGAGTCCATAATGGCTTTGTAGAAAGGCTTGTTTTCAACACTAACAGATTCATGAGCCAAGGAGGCTTCATTGTACTGTCTAGTGATTGCAGCATCCAGGTTGATTCTTCCATGACCATCCTGAGAAAGCCAGCTAGGTCTAGGAGGCACCACAGAAGTCCCAGTCTGTGAAGTAGTGGCCACCTGTAGATTGTCACCAAATCTGTCCTCATCATCAGAAAGATCAAAGTCACCACTAGCTGCAGCTCCTGGAGATAGATTGGTCAAGGCATCCTTTGCTCTTTGCATTGATGCAGTTGTATGAATTAGGTGTAGTGACCTCTTTGCCTCCACATTGCCCTGCTGAGCCATAATTTGATAGGCTGGCACAGGATGAGTAAAAGTCTCAGGATCCAGAGAAATACTATCCAGAGTTTGTTGATAATGCTCTTGGAAAGTAAGTTCTCTTTCTCCCTCATTGACCCCCATGAACTCACTAGCAATGGCTGCTTCCTCCCTTATGACTCCTGTAGTCCCTTCTCTCTCTCCACTCTTTTCTTTCATCATGGGCTCCCCATGGCTCACACCTCTCACACCCTCACCTTCACCTACTAAGGTGGTACACTCAACCTCTCCTTTTGCCTGGCTGGAAGAAATAGCCAGCCTCTCACTCTCATTCTCTCCTTTTGCCTGGCTGCAAGCCAGCCTCTCAGTTTCACTCCCTCTCAAACCTAAAAGTGTCTCAACTACCACCAGGTCATCTACACTAGTTGTGGAAACAACTTGATTTTCAATAAGAGGTGTAGAATGACCTATCAACGGAATGATAGTTTGAACTGTCAACGGTATGGATACCGTTGATGTAGAAACACTTGTCAACGAAAGAGGCTGTTTCGTTGATGAAGTCAATAAAGCATTTTGAGAAAGTGAAATTACAATTGAATCTGTGGTGATTGATATGAGATTGGGGTCCACAGATCCTCTTGCAGCTTCAGAAAACATTGGTTGATGGCCCAACAAATCACTTAACAAGTGATGACCACCAGCTTCAGAGTGGGGCATCTCCAAGATAAGAGTTGGAGAATCAGGAATAGATGAGTGGATCATGTCCACATCTAATGACTGAGTTGGTGAATTTTGTGTAGTTGGTTCAAGATTGATGTTTAGAGAATGGGACTGTAACCCCAGAGTAATAATAGGGGTTACATCAAACTGAATTTGTGAAACTGGAAGTGTTGCTTCCAGAGTGTGTGCACCCTGTGTACCCTTGGATTTTTTCTTCACTCTCCTTTGGTATTGGGAAAATGTAGACCGTGGGCTTGTAGTGTCCCTTACCCTCTTGGAGTGTGCTCTTGGAGGAGAGCTTGTTTCAATAATCACATCCTTTTGGGAGGATGCAACTAGACTTGTGTTTAAATCCATTTTACTCATTGTGCCTTGTTGGGAAGACACAATGGGGCTTGGCTGGGACACACTATCCTTTCCTTCCTTATTCTTGGGGTTTCTTTGATTTTCACCCCTTCCCTCACCTCTCACAACTCCAGAATCACTCCCCTTTGGTTGTGAAGTAGTTTTTGCAACAGGTGCCTTTTGAGAAGCACCTGAGGTTGGCTTGGAGGATTTCTTAGATTTAGGTTTTGCTGCTGGGGCAGGAGCCTGTTGGGACACAACTACAGACTCCATAGCAACATGGGTGGGTGAAACAATAGAAGTAACAATTACACTAACAGGGTTAGATGTAGTTACCTCAATGATGGGCAGATACACCACTGGGACATCACCATTGTGGTTAAGTCTCAGTATATCTGTCAAAACCCTCTTCTCTTGCACAAAGCACTCAAACCTGGAAACAGGGTTAGAGATAACTAATGGTGCTGGACTAACATGATTAGCCAACATCATCAGAAACCTAGCATAATAGATATTCTTTTTCCTATTAGCCTTATCACCCAACTTAGCACCAATTTCATACATAAGTTGGGTGCTAAAGTTGTAATATCTATCAGTTAGGAGCATGGTTAAGAGAATCAACATAGAATTAGCTAATGCATCAAAATTGCTAATCTTTTCAGAAAAGACCTTAATGAATGCATCAGCTAAATAACTGTATTCCTTAACCAAACCTCTCCTAATAATCTTACCCAAATTATCAGTAGGCAAAGAGTAGTTTATAGAATTTAGCATGTTAATCATTTCAGTATATGTAGGCAAAGCATTACAGTTATTTTCAGGAATATGTAGACATGCTTGCAATACATCAGAATTAACTATATACTCTTTACCTTGAATGGTGAATTGTAGTGTGCAGTTTGTTCCACTATACTCACATGAGGTCCTAATCTCCTCGATTATCTCATTGTAGAGCGGAGTTGAGTGAAACATTGCATAGCTTAGCTTGCAATTCTTCATGAAATCCATCATCTTGAAAAAGATGTTGTTCGGGCTTTCCTTGACAACAAAAGGAATGGAGTTGTTCTTTTCATAAATGAACCCTCCTTCTGACATAAGCTTGACTATGGGTGCCATTGTTGAGTGAAGAAAAGCTTCAAACTGAATTGCTTGTTAGAGAGAAGAAGAAAGAAAAGCCTTTGGAATTTTTGAGAACAGGTAAAAAAAGAATTAAAGAAAATAGAATTTCTTAAATACTCCCCCAAAAATTCTCAGAAATTAAGTCCAATAATAAATGAAAATTACTGGATTGGCTTAAAAATATAACCGTTACAATTAAAATATTACCATGATTTATACTTACAGGGGTGTATGCATAGATCGTGGTAAAGGACGTGTAATTTCAACGGTTGAGATTAAAAGCGCTATATCAACGAATCAGAATTGGCCGTTTAAGGTCCCGTCTATTTCGTTGATAAAGCTGTGTTTCGTTGATATAAAAGAGCTATCAATGAAACACCCAGAAAAATGCTAAGACTGTCAACGAAATGGTGCGTTTCGTTGACATAGTAATTTTGACTTAGACAAAATTGCACTTTTTCCTGATAAAATTAATTCACAGAAAAACATAGCAAATTTCTGGCTACATTGTAACTTGCAAAAATCTCAGAAATAATTAAGAGAAATTTAGCATACCTAGCTCACTTACTAATCTTGAGAATGTTGATTCATCAAGTGGCTTGGTAAAGATGTCTGCAAGTTGTTGTTCACTTGGAACAAAATGTAACTCCACAGTACCATTCATAACATGTTCTCTAATGAAATGGTACTTGATGTCAATGTGCTTGGTCCTTGAATGTTGTACTGGATTCTCAGTAATGGCAATGGCACTAGTGTTGTCAAAGAAAATAGGAATTTTCTCAACTCTTAATCCATAATCAAGTAGTTGATTTTTCATCCATAAAATCTGTGCACAACAACTTCCAGCTGCAATATACTCAGCCTCAGCTGTGGAGGTAGAAACTGAGTTTTGTTTCTTGCTGAACCATGACACAAGCTTGTTTCCTAGGAATTGACAGGTGCTAGTTGTGCTTTTCCTGTCAATTTTACATCCTGCAAAATCTGCATCTGAATAACCAATTAGTTCAAAGCCAGATTCTCTAGGATACCAAATGCCAAGGTTTGGTGTTCCTTTGAGATATCTGAAAATTCTTTTAATAACAACTAAATGGGATTCCCTAGGATCAGCCTGAAATCTAGCACATAGACATGTAGCAAACATAATATCAGGTCTACTAGCTGTTAAATATAAAAGTGAGCCTACCATGCCTCTGTAACTTGAAATGTCCACAGATTTTTCCTTAGTATTCAATTCAAGTTTGGTAGTAGTAGGCATGGGAGTTTTGGCAGGAGAGCAATCCATTAGATTAAATTTCTTCAGCAAATCATGAATATATTTTGTTTGACTAATGAAAATGCCTTCATTAACTTGCTTCACTTGGAGACCAAGAAAGTAAGTTAATTCTCCCATCATGCTCATTTCATATTTACTTTGCATAAGCTTAGCAAACTTTTGACAAAGTTTCACATCTGTAGACCCAAAGATTATGTCATCTACATATATTTGAACAAGTATTTTAGAGCCATTCACAACCCTGTGAAAAAGAGTTTTATCTACAGTACCTCTAGTGAAGTGATTCTCAAGGAGGAACTGTGAAAGTGTGTCATACCAGGCTCTAGGTGCTTGCTTCAACCCATAGAGTGCTTTGAGGAGGAAGTACACATATTCTGGAAAATCATCATCTTCAAAACTAGGAGGTTGACTTACATACACCTCCTCTTCCAATTCCCCATTCAGAAAAGCACTCTTCACATCCATTTGATAGACTTTGAAATTGGCATGGGCTGCATAGGCTAGGAAAATCCTTATTGCTTCTAGTCTTGCAACAGGAGCAAAGGTTTCATCAAAATCAATTCCTTCTTCCTGTGAATAGCCTTTTGCAACCAATCTAGCTTTGTTCCTTGTGACTATGCCATTTTCATCCATCTTGTTTCTGAACACCCATTTTGTGCCTATGACACTCCTGTCTTTAGGCTTGGGCACCAGCTTCCAAACATTGTTTCTCTCAAATTGGTTTAGCTCCTCTTGCATAGCTAAAACCCAATCTGGATCTAGAAGTGCATCCTCAACTTTCTTTGGCTCATCTTGAGACAGAAAGCTACTATATAAACATTGTTCTTGAGTTGCTCTTCTAGTTTGGACTTTTGAAGAAACATCACCTATAATTAGTTCAAAGGGATGATCTTTAGTCCATTTCCTTGAGGGAGGAAGATTTGCTCTTGAAGAAGTAGCTTCATGATCATGGTTGCCTTGATTGGATAAATGTCCTTGAGAGACTCCCCCTGAGTTTGTTGTCCCTAATTGATCACTTCTAGAGGCATTTCTGTGACTGTCAACGGTATGGCCATTTTGACTGTCAACGAAACGCTCATTCTGACTGTCAACGAATCCACCATCATGACTGTCAACGAAATGACCATTTGGCCTGCTAGCAGCTATTCTTTTCAATCTTAATGCAGCAATTGCATCTTCACTTCTGCTTTCATCTGTGCTAGATACAACAACTTTAGGCTGTTTCTCAATAGCCTTGACATGATTCACTTGATCTCCTTCCTCATTCTCAAAAGAAAGACTTTCATGGAAACCTTCATCACAGAGACCTTGTATTTTGAGATCATCAAAAACAACATGTACAGATTCCATAACAATGTTGGTTCTAAGATTATAGACTCTGTAAGCTTTCCCTGCTGCATATCCCACAAATATTGCTTCATCTGCCTTTCCTTCAAATTTCCCCAAATGCTCAGCTTGATTTCTCATAATAAAGCACTTGCATCCAAAGACATGAAGAAAGTCCAATAGTGGCTTCTTTCTTTTGAGTAGTTGATAAGGGGTCATTCCCTTGGCATGATTAATCAAAGAAATATTTTGAGTGAAGCAAGTTGTGTTAACTGCCTCAGCCCAAAAATAAGTTGGTAACTTTGATTCATCTAGCATTGTCCTTGCAGCCTCAATAAGTGTTCTGTTTTTCCTTTCAACTACACCATTTTGATGTGGTGTTCTTGCTGCAGAAAACTCATGTAAATTACCATTTTCTTCACAGAACATCTTCATGCTTGAATTCTTGAATTATGTCCCATTGTCACTCCTAATCCTTCTTACTTTGATGTCAGGATTGTTGTTTACCACCTTGATGTGATTGATAATGATTTCACTTGCCTCATCCTTAGAGTGCAGAAAGAAAGTCCAAGTAAATCTAGAAAAATCATCAACAATCACAAGACAGTATTTCTTCTTTGAAATGGACATGACATTTACAGGGCCAAATAGATCCATATGAAGTAACTCAAGCTGTTGGACAATTGATGACTCTGTCTTGCTTTTGAATGATGCCTTCTTTTGTTTCCCTTTTTGACAGGCATCACACAAACCATCCTTGGAGAATTCCACCTGTGGAATTCCTCTATCAAGATCTTTCCTCACCAAATCATTCATAACTATGAAATTCAGATGAGATAATTTCTTGTGCCATAGCCAACTTTCATCCTTGCCTGCCTTGCTGAAAAGACAAGTGATGGTGTCTGGACTTGTGCTACTAAAGTCAGCAATGTACACATTCCCTCTTCTGAATCCAGTCATGACCACATTGTTGTTTCCTACCTTAGAAACAACACAAGCTTCTTTTGAAAAAGTAACTAAAAAACCTTTGTCACAAAGTTGGCTGATACTAAGCAAATTGTGCTTAAGACCATCCACCAATGCAACCTCATCTATGATGACATTCTCTTTTGAAATCAAGCCATATCCCTTAGTGTAGCCTTTGCTGTCATCTCCAAAAGCAATACAAGGGCCAACTCTTTCTTGGAACTCTGTGAGCAGGGTAGAATCACCAGTCATGTGTCTTGAAAAACCACTATCCAAGTACCAAAGATTCCTTTTGTCTCCCTGCACACAATAAAACCAAATCAAGTTGATTTTGGTACCCAAGTTTCCTTGGGTCCTGTCTTGTTAGCCTTTGATTTCCCTCTCAAATCATTTTTCACTTGTGACTCAGATTGAGTTAAATCAACCTTTGTCTTAGGTGTTGATCTTTGAGGGTTGCTCACAGTTTCATTCACAGCATGCATAGTTGAAGGAACAAACATGTTATTCCATGGCATTTGTGGCATGTTAAACATATTCATGTAAGGGTTAGGCACAAATGGCATACTAGCATATGGATTCTGATACTGTGCATATGGAGCAAACATGTTAGGCATAACAGGAATTACAGGCATAGAAACATTCAATGCAGACTTAGGCATTTTCACATTAGCAGGTTTCTTAACAGACTTGCAATTAGTAGATAAATGATTAACACTACCACAATTAACACATGTCTTTCTAGGTGCATATTAATCAGGTGTGTAATTGTTATGTTTGTTAATCCCTACTTTGCCATTCCTGTTATTCTTTTTATTGCCCTTAGCCTCAACTTGAATTTTCTCTACTTTGTCTTTCAATTGCTTGTTAGACAAGTGACCTACATTAGCTCTTTCAATAAGCATACCCTAGATTCTCTTTGTTCTTTTTCCATGATTGCTCACAGAAAGATTCCATACCTTGAACATTAATGATGTTGGTAGCAACATTCCTGGAATCTTTCCATTTTGTAATCACACTTTGTTCTATTTCAAGTTGTGTTTTAAGAATTTCTTCCCTTTCTAACACGTTCTCAAGTTCCTTCTTAGCATCCCTACTAACACACCTCATTTTCTCAAATTCAATGAGCCGTGCTTCTAACATTGCATTCCTATCACTTAAGAGCAAATTAGTCTCTTTTATTCTAGAATTCTCTTTGGTAAGTGACTTAAGAGTAATACGCAAATTATATAGTACAATAGACATTTCATTTACTGCACTATCGCATTCCTCTTTAGAAAGCTCAGAAAGATTAGTAATTGTTACCTGGTTGCATGAGGAGCTTGCTTCCTGCTCATGATTGTTAGCCATAAGAGCCAAGTTGACATACTCAACATCATCATCAGAATCTTCACCATTACCAGCCCAATCATACTCCTGAGACATGAAAGCCTTTTCTTTTTGCTTGAGAAGTTCAAAGTATTTCTTTTTATAATCAACAGGCTCAAATTTCCTGTTGCCCTTCTCAACCTTGGGCTTTCTGCAGTCTCCAGCAAAGTGACCAACCATTCCACAATTGAAACATTTAGACTTTGACTTTTCAATCCAGTTATTTTTGCTAGGTTGAAAGTCTCTCCTTGGTGGTCTTGCTTCTGAGTTTCTCTTGAACTTGAACTTAGAAAATTTCCTTGAAAGAAAAGCAATGTGTTCATCAATCTCATCTAAGTCATCCAAGTTAACTGGTTCTGGTTCTTCTTCTTCTGTCATCTTGCATTTACCCTTGCTAACATCACTCCTACAACTAGTTCGACTAGTTGTGGCTTTTGCAGCTTCTTCATTGTCATCTTCCTGTTGGTTCACAGATGCAATCAATGTAGTAGATCCACCTTTCTTCTGTACCTTTTCAATTTCTTCATCTTGCTCCATTTCCAACTCATATGTCTTTAAGGTTCCATAAAGCCTTTCAAGAGTGTAGTCTTTGTACTCTTGAGTGTTTCTGAGAGAAACAGTCATAGGCTTCCATTCTTTTGGAAGAGCTCTAAGAAATTTAAGGTTTGAATCCTTGGTTTGATAGATCCTCCCATACAACTTTAATCCATTCAAAAGCTTTTGAAACCTACTAAACGTGTCATTTAGGGTTTCACCAGCTTTAAAATGAAAATGCTCATATTGTTGTATAAGGAGTTGCATTTTGTTTTCCCTAACTTGCTCAGTTCCTTCACAGAGTGTTCTAACAGTATCCCATACCTCTTTAGAGGTTGTACAGTTTATGACATTGTCGAACATCTCTTGCTCCAAACCATTAAACAGAATGTTCATGGTTCTTTTATCTTTATGGACTTCTGCAACATCTTCAATAGTCCATTCTGAGACAAGTTTTGGAATTTCTACATCAGGAGCATCATCTGGTAGTCCAACTCTAGATGCAAACTTCATGGGAACGTGTGGACCTTTCTCAATGCAGTCTACATACCTCTCATCCATAGACATGAGATGTAAATGCATCTTTACTTTCCAGTGAAAGTAATTGTCCTTGTCTAGAACTGGTATCTTCACACCTGCATCCTTCTTCACCATGGTTACTGTTTTGGTCTTGATCTTTAAACTTCTTGTATGTTAGAAGCTTGCTCTGATACCAATTGTTAATCCCAAATGACCTAACAGAATTGTAGAAGGGGGGGGGGGTTGAATACAATTCTAGATATTTTCTTGAACTTGAAATTAAATAATGAAAACTGAACTGATTAAATAAAAACACAAGAAGTAAATAATTCAGTTGGATTGTTTGATGATCCAACTGAAGTGTGTTTATATAAACCCAAGTTTACAACTCTATTTTTGGCTACACTAAAAGTACAATGAGTAACCGCCAATAGTTTGCTTTTCATCCCTTTGTCCAGTGGTTCTTGAGTATCCTTGTCTTTTACATATAATAATTCATTCCAAGAACCCAATTGGAAACTGGGATGTTTCCTTATTTCCAATGTCCATTTTAATGGTTTCCAATGCACTGTACCCTTCTACATCACCTTTTGAGCAGTCAGAGAACTGTCACTATCACTTTGTCAACTATTCAGAAAAGCAACAATGATTCGTTGATAGTAGGGAGATGTGTTTCGTTGATTGCTTTATTCTTCATTCCGTTGATAGTGTATTCCTCGTTTCGTTGATAGAGTAATCTTCATTCCGTTGATAGATCAATCTTCAATCCGTTGACATGTCTTCACTTAGGCAAAATTACAAGGCATAATATATTTACAATTCACCAACCTATTTTGCCTATCTAGTACTTAGTCAACATGACTTAGAAAACCTATCTAATACCTACAACAAAATGCATATCAAACTATGAAGTATTGTACAATGCAGTTGCTACATCACTCATTTCGTTGATGAGCTTCCTGTCAACGGATTGCTGCAAAGCATACCATTCCGTTGACAGCTACAAATTACTTTACACAAATTCTACTAAGTGTTTTATGTTTATCATCAAGAACAACATATTCCTAACAGATTATTTATTTAATGAATATTATTTTTGAATATTCATTTAAGGCTTATTTATTCAATGAATATAATTTTGAATATTCATTTAATCCTTATTTATTTAATGAATATCATTTTGAATATTCATTTAATCATTATTTATTTAATGAATATTATTTTGAATATTCATTCAAGGTTTATTTATTTAATGATTATTATTTTGAATATTCATTTAATCACTATTTATTTAATGAATATTATTTTTGAATATTCAATTAAAAGTTTATTTATTTAATAAATATTATTCGATTATTTATTAAATACTTTTAAAACGTTTTAAAATGAGTTATATTATTTAAAGGTTATCCTCGAACTTCAATAATTACGAAGGATATTCTAAACTGTATTATTAATTATTTTAAATCAAGGGGAGGTTCCCAAACACTGTTTTTCCATTTAAATCTATCTTTTAAGAAGATTTAAATACTCGCTCAACTACTAAAAATATGGGGAACCTGATTTAAGTAACTGCTACTCATTTTAAACTCTCAACTCAAAACTGTCAGGGGACAGATATTTTCTCGGAGCAATTTAATTGCTGCAAGTCAAATGTTGTGTAACTACCTCAACGATCGAGGAGTAAATTGATGGAACAAGTCGATATCCATTAACAAGCAATAGCTTGGTAAATATTGGAGAATCTTCCTTTCCAACCTAGATATAACTACTTAGTGGAGTCGTATCAACAAGTATTACACTTGGGGAAGGGAGGACGATCTTTACGTTTCAGAGTCATGGATTTCATCCGAATTAGGAGTGGTGTAAGAGGTCCAGTTGCGCCGACCCATCCATTTTATTGCCCCAAATGGGCCGGGAGATCCGGGAAGGCGGTAGACAATGTCAGGCTGTCGTGATTCTTCCATCTACATGTAGAAAACATATTTCTTTTGTACGACCTGCTACTGATCATAGTAAGGTTGGGACAACGGGCGCGTTAGCAACTCCCGTATTAGTTCATCATCCAATTTTGGATATTCCTGCAACATGTATTGGGGAGAAGAACCGATCATGTTGACAGGGGGTCGAAAAGTGTTCAAAGAAAATGAAGTTGCAATAAATCCTTGTAACTCCATCTTTTATTTTATGAATTATGACTCTGATGAAACCTTACTCAGATTATATATGCATAAGTGGATTTTGGGTTACGGAAACCTTATATTAATTTTCCTCGTAACTTCATCTTTTATATTATGCTAGTATTTTATCCGTTTAATGCGTAGCATGTGGTTATAAAGATATTGAACTATATGGTATTTTGAATCAATAAATAGGCTTTAAGCCTTGATTGTAATGTTAACCTCTATTTTAAAAAGATATGTCTTGAGTCTTGGTTTACCATACTGATACCAAGGATTTCCTAAAGGATTTACGAAGAATATATGTGTATGATTATAAGTCATACGGTATTTTAAACGGTATATTATTTTGGGGTTAGACCCTAGTAGTGATAAAAGCTTTGATCCCATATGGATTATCTCCCTAAAAGGTTTAAAGATTTAAACTGGGATAGATTTCTTGCTGAGCAATATTAGCTCATTCTTGCTTTATTAAATCTTTCAGCATGAGGAAAACATTGCTGAATCCACCTCGTGTTACGAGAGCAAGGGAATGGAGAGACCACCCTGGAGTTAGTGGATGCAGGATGGATACTGTCGGTGTGAGCAGAATAGTTGCAGCTTGGATTAGTGAGAATTATTTTGAGTGGGTTTGTATTACTAAACCTTGTATAGAATTGTGAGGTCTATTATTGTAACTTCAGGTAGAGGTTGTAAATAATAGATGAGATCCTGGATAGTACATTTGGATTGTAATAACAAATGCTACTTATTGTTGCTCATTTCCAAGGCTATAACTTGTGTGTGTGTGCATAAGTGATTGGGGTCTTTGGAGTTGTATTAGAAGGTTGTTGTAAGTAATGCAGGTATGGTATATTGATGGAGCGTGACAACCCAGATTCCTGACCCCGGATCTGGGGGTGTTACATGCTGGTTTGGTATTTTGCTTTTTTCTGTCTTGTGCACTTTTTATTTCTTTGTTATAAGTTACATTCTTTGGGAAATTGGCAAATAACTCACAAAATTAAAAAGCAACTTTGGGATTCGCTAGTAGTCAGATTTGAATTATATCCCAGAAAGAAAGACAATTAGCAACTTTCCGATACCATGAACCATCTATTCAAACCTTATATTCTATTCAAAGGTTATAATTACCTTGTTTGTCCCAAACTTATTTATACTTCTTTTTCAATTCATTATCCGAGTAGTCACAATTTTGTTTTCTTTCTTTCTTCGGCTACGATGTCGAGATTTTGTACTAGTAGATTGAAACTGGCTAATTATATGTGCCATGATGAGTGACTAGTTAATTGTTCTAACTAGTTGAAATTTTAATGATATGATGGAAATCTAGCTAATCATCCTAGCTAGATGCTGCGTTCCAAACTAATCGAACTAGCAAATTTTGTTCAGCTAGTTGTTAAAATTTTCTTGAAATGAACTAGTTATTGTTTCACTAAGTTCAACTTTCGGTCAAATTTATATAAGTGAATTCACAATGCATTTGTATGCAATGAAGTATGGTAGGAAGATTTTCAAACGATAATTTGAATGAGACCCAACCAGGTCACCCCCCTCAGCGAGAATTTTGCAAAGTTTTTTTATATATATAAAGCATTCAGTTGCTTGAAGTATTCTTGGTACCATGCAAGTATTTTCCTGAGAATTTGGAAAAAGAGAGTGTTGAAGCTGAGAGCTAAAACAAATGAGTCCAATAAATTATGAATCGAAGTTTACGGAAATTGCCAAGGTTTGTTTCGCATGATGCGAATTCAGAATAACGAAGCGTTTGAAACAACTGATTATGCTACCTTGGTTAATGAAACGACTATGATAGAAATGAAAGCAAAATGGACGAGAAAGAAATGGGCATAAATAAAATAGAGTATGAAACGCGAATAGATTGAGAAAGAAAGGAAGTAAGAATTCAGAGTATCGGACGAGGAAATGTTTGACCTCCAAGAAGATGAAACTTGTTTAGCGACTGTGATGATTACGAAATGGGAAGTACCTAGTGTACAGAATATCCCCGTGGTTAACGAATTCGAGGATGTATTTCCAGAAGATC
This sequence comes from Heracleum sosnowskyi, assembly GCA_030848705.1. NCBI lineage: Eukaryota > Viridiplantae > Streptophyta > Magnoliopsida > Apiales > Apiaceae > Heracleum > Heracleum sosnowskyi. The sequence continues at coordinate 61,967,941 of CM061235.1, forward strand.
TTCCGGGGTTACCACCCGATAGAGAAATAAAGTCTGGTATAGAATTAGCTCCAAGAACGGCGCTAGTTTCGAAGGCCCCGTACCGACTAGCTCCAGTCGAGATGAAGAAATTAGTCGCTCAATTGTGGAAATTGTTAGGGGAAGGAATGATAAGACCAAGTGCGTCACCGTGGGATGCACCCGTGTTATTGGTGAAGAAAAAGGACGGCAGCATGAGGCTGTGCATAGAGTATCGAGATCTAAATAGGCTAATCGTTAAGAATGAATACCCCTGCCAAGGATCGGTGATTTGATCGATCGGCTGCATGATGCAGTTAAATTCTCGAATATCGATTAAGAACTGGATACCACCAATTGAATATTAAGCCTGAGAACGTACCCAAGACTGCATTTCGCACCAAGTATGGACACTACGAGTTTTTAGTAATGTCGTTTGGGCTGACGAATGCCCTTGCAGCTTTCATGGATGTGCTGAATCGACTTTTCAAGAAGTATTTGGATAAGTATGTCATAGTGACATCGACAATATTTAGGTTTACCTCACAGACCGAGGAAGAACATGCAGAACAATTGAGGATCGTGTTAGAAGCACTGAGGAGAGAAAAGTTATATGCCAAGTTCTCAAAGTGTGAGTTTTGGCTAAAGGAAGTACAATTTTAGGACATGTGGTCAACAGTAAAGTAGTACTGGTTGACCCTGCAAAGATAGGAGACATTTCAAACTAGGAAAGACCAACCACACCAACCGAGGTGAGTAATTTTGTGGATTTAGTCGGATATTACCGAAGATGTGTACAAGATTTTGCTAAGATAACAACCCCAATGACCAGACTTACTCGAAAGACTGAAAAAGTTGAATGGATCGAGAAATGTGAGAAAATTCCCAGGAATCATAAGGTGTATTTTACCAAGTTGGGATTCCAAATGTTCAAGAAATGAAAGATGCTAAATCTTCGGAATGACTAATAAGAAGAACTGAAGGGATGAAGTTTGAAGTCACGAGAACATAAAGGATTATTTAAAGGTCCTGAATGAGCCAGAACGAATTAAGGAATAAAGATCTGTCATAAAGAGATAGCTACACCGAGAGTACAAAAAGGTAAAGAAAGTTAAGGAAATGTTATAAGTGGTCGGATAAATAAAAGGATTTATCGATTGGTAAACAAATATTGGATATGTCAGAAAATGAAGGCAGAACAAAGACCTAGTTGACTATCACAGTTAATAGAGATTCCTGATTAGGATTGTAATTTTACTATAATGGATTCTGTGATAGGATCAACAAGAATCAAGTCGGACTATGACGTCAATTGAGCTATAATTGATGGATCGAATGAGTCTACTCATATTTTGTTATCAGCAAGAGATCGTTAACCGAAGAGTTACGAAACAGATAGTTGGGTGACGTAGAGTTCCAGTCACCATCGTGTCAGATAAGAACCAATGATTGAACTCCCGATTCGGGAGGAGTTTTCCAAACATGTTTGGCAACGAGATTGAGTTCGAGTACTACGTAGGATCCGCAGACCGACGGATCGACCGAAAGAAACATTTCAGACAACCGAATATACGGTAAGTGTTGTACCGCCGATTGCAAGAATAATCGAATGTTGATAGAAAATGGGTGTATATGAACATAGCCAGAAATGGCTTATATAAAGCGTCCGGTAGATATCACAGACCGGAATGAGAAAGTGTTGTAATGAAACCAGAGAGTTGAAGAGTCAACCTGAAAACTGGAGATTTCTATATTGAAAGAGTAACCTCAGCTATTTTCTTAGATTCCGGGACGGAATCCTTTTAAGGAGGGGAGACTGTAATAACCCCAAATTTTGGACATAATTAAAACTTTGATGAATAGTGAAATCCTGATGAATAGTAAATTTCTGAACCGAAAAAGATTTTCACACGACACTATGTACGATTCCATATTTGAAACTTCTGAAGATGTATTAGTGATCCCGGATGAAAATAAGTGTATGCAAAGATCGTCAGAATCGACATTCGAGGACTTTCGTTTTTCCCCGAAAAATCCGCTGAAGGCTCAGGGGACTGGAATTGGATATTTAATTAAAAGAATTGAAAGACGGAGCCACACAAGGATGTAAATAGAAGGTTATGATTAAGGATAAAAGCCTCGAAGAGAACTAGATACATTGTCTTGATAAAACAGTAGCAGAACCACTGAGAACGTTTAACCGAAATAAGTGATATCTGATCAACGAGACACGAATCGATTTAAATACGAGATTTGATGAATAGTGATCCGACACGAGGACCCTATGAATGTGGATTTTATGAGGGATAATAATATTTAAGGAATTAAGGATTCGTCGGAACAAAAGAATGGTAGATTCTGGATTTAAGATGATTAAAGCGGTCTAAGACGGTCCAAAGTGAATAGTAAAAATTTTCCGGCTCTGAATGAAATGAAACTTCAAAGGCAACCTTGTTTAATTAATTAATAAACAAATGTGAAGTCGGAAATTGGATACGAGATAAAGAACTCGAGAAAGTTAGAGGAAAACGAAACAAACGAGTAAACGAAATGCTTATGTCACCAAAGAGGAAGCTTCTTGTGAAAGCCACATTAAAGCAAGGGGCAAGCTAGTCTTTTGCACTAAAAGATCAGCCACTAAGAGCAACTCTAAGGGGGTTCTCCATTTTGAACCCCTAAAATATATTAAAGTAATGGTTACCTAAAATATAGGGAACCAAAAAGCTATTTCACTCCAATGACATTCCGTATTTGCTTCCCTATATTTTAAAAAGCAATATTTAATCAGTATTTTGAATTTTGAAATATTCATTGAACTTAAATAAATTCAAATTATTAAATTTGAAATATAATCTTGTCCGAAATTATTTTTATTAAATCAAGCTCAAAATTAACAAAAGAAACAAAAAATACTTGTCTCCCGAAAATGTCTATATTTATTTTATAAAAATGATCATAATTCTCATTTTAAATCACTTTCGAATTTATTAATCTCAACAATTCATTTATCCAAAAATTTCAAATAAATTTTTATTAAATATTAGAATATACCAACAATTTATGTGATTTCCTGCAACTATTTATATATTCTTAGTTTATCTAACATTAAATTTTAAATTATTAACTAATTAAAACAAAATTAAAAAGCAAAATGAAATGAAACTAAACAAAAACAAAAAAACACACACACCCATCGGCTGCACCACCATCATCTTCCTTTCCACTCGCTATGTCCATCTTCAACCCAGAAGTATACACATTGAATTTATACATAGACAAAACACACACCATCAACAGATGCAGAAGAAGCAAAACTGGAAAAGAAAGAATTGGGCGGGAGACATAGGCAGGTGATGACATGTCAAGTATAGGGGAGCAAATTTGCTACATCAAATATGGGGATCCATTTTCTCTCACCTAAAAAATATAGGGAAGGGAGAGCAGCGTTGGAGGACACATTTGGAAGCAAAATCCCTAAACTTGGACAACTGGATGAAATATAGGTAAGGGATGACATACGTTGGAGTTGCTCTAAGGTGTGTGGGAGAAGCCAAGACCATGACTTAGATATTTTTGCAAAGAAATGAGATCAAAACCCATTTCTTTTAACAAAACCCGAGAGGAATAAAGAGTAAAAATGGTGGATGAAGATTTGATCATAACTTGAGTTTCTCTTGTCCGTTTTTGGCTTTGCACCACTCAAATCGAAGCTCTCGAGAAGCCCGACGTAACCAGGGTAAGCACTCTCCTCACCCTTGTGATTTAGCCAGTCGAGTTTAGTGATTAAGGAAGATGATGAATAGTAACTACTTGTTTTTATGATTTTGTTTCCATGAGTTCAAGCTATATAAGGATCATCCAAGCACCCCCAAGCCTAGATTAGCCATTGTTGATGCTTGGGAAGCTTCAAAGAAGGTATAACACCTCTGCACTTTTAGTTTATATGAGTTTTATGGTTGAAATAATGATTAGAGTCGTTATTCGTGTTATCGTTAAGAACCGTGAATCTTATGTTCGATTTGAGGATGAATGATTTTGTGAAGCTCGATTTAGTGTGTGATAATGTTTAGGGGCTGTTTTGGATGTGTTGATGAAGTATAATGGTTGTTGGTTTGGTTTGGTTGATGTTGGGATTGATTATAAATTTTGGGATCGTTAAAACATAGTCGTCGTAATGCCCGATTTTCCTTAACCTTGTTTTTCTTGTGATATTCGAACCTAGTAACTTCTGCCCAAGATCACCACGGCCCATGTTTGTTTAGGCCTTAGTTCAAGGTTCGTTTTGGTGCAAAGATCATGTGAATCCGATTTACGGTTTAGGAGAAACATGTGTTTTAGTGTAAGGCGTTCGTAAAACCAAACCGTGCCACTTAGTCAACTTTGAGGCTATGATCGAACCACTTAGAGGTCATAATAAAATGTGAAACTTTGTGATAACATTCTAGGTATGTTTAGGAAGACCCTCGAAAAGATTTCGTGCTAAAAGGATTAAATCTCAATTTTATAAAAATGCGTGAGCGAGCATGCTCGAGTAGAAGTTCTTAAGGAGTTAACTTGAAAATGGACTTTGTACTTGAGATAGTATATACTTAGTATGGTGAAAGCGTTTAAGTTATTAATCTTGAACCTTGTGTTGATTCTAGATTACTGGACCAAGCTGAGACTTATTGCTACTTCGGGATTTCCAGGCAAGTTTTTTCATTCTATGCTGTATTTTAAGTTATAATATTCTGATGATGCATGTGATATGTATTATGCATGCTTTCAAACCTCACATCGTATATAGATGTGATGGCATTAAAATTGTTGAAATGGATTTGACCTTTGGATTATATAAAATCTTTTGAGTTAAGTAGTTATGAACCGGTTTACCTGGTAGCTCTAAATATAAGAGCATATTCATTATTTTAGACTCTAAATCGGTAGTCGGTATTTTGAGATATGTAGATAGCCGTGGAAACCCGGAGGGATTCCATCGGCAGAATACTATGCATTTTGAGTATTGTTATTCGAGTATGATATCATTCGAGGAATGATATTTGCTTACTATATCTTTCAAGGAATGTTATTTGAGTATTATCTCAGTCGAGAAATACTATTTGAATACTATTTCAGTTATATATGCTAATGGAAGGCATAACTGTTTTCGAAAGTATATTGTGATACTTGCTTTACGATTTAATTATGGGCTTCTAAGCTAAATATGGGATATTAGTTAGAAGCCAGTTTTTTTATAAATGCCCTAGGTAAAAGGGCGTATGATTTATTCTTTAGACCGGAAGTAGTTATATTTCGGTATATGTTAAAGATTATTTTTCCGATAAAGATATCGGGTAATTGTTATTCGATGATTATTTATTTAATGAATATTATTTTTGAATATTCATTTAAGGCTTATTTATTCAATGAATATAATTTTGAATATTCATTTAATCCTTATTTATTTAATGAATATCATTTTGAATATTCATTTAATCATTATTTATTTAATGAATATTCATTCAAGGTTTATTTATTTAATGATTATTATTTTGAATATTCATTTAATCACTATTTATTTATTGAATATTATTTTTGAATATTCATTTAAAAGTTTATTTATTTAATAAATATTATTCGATTATTTATTAAATACTTTTAACACGTTTTAAAATGAGTTATATTATTTAAAGTTTATCCTCGACCTGCAATAATTACGAAGGATATTCTAAACTGTATTATTAATTATTTTAAATCAAGGGTAGGTTCCCAAACACTGTTTTTCCATTTAAATCTATCTTTTAAGAGGATTTAAATACTCGCTCAACTACTAAAAATATGGGGAACCTGATTTAAGTAACTGCTACTCATTTTAAACTCTCAACTCAAAACTGTCAGGGGACAAATATTTTCTCGGAGCAATTTAATTGCTGCAAGTCAAATGTTGTGTAACTACCTCAACGATCGAGGAGTAAATTGATGGAACAAGTCGATATCCATTAACAAGCAATAGCTTGGGAAATATTGAAGAATCTTCCTTTACAACCTAGATATAACTACTTAGTGGAGTCGTATCAACAAGTATTATACTTGGGGAAGGGAGGACGATCTTTACGTTTCAGAGTCATGGATTTCATCCGAATTAGGAGTGGTGTAAGAGGTCCAGTTGCGCCGACCCATCCATTTTATTGCCCCAAATGGGCTGGGAGATCCGGGAAGGCGGTAGACAATGTCAGGCTGTCGTGATTCTTCCATCTACATGTAGAAAACATATTTCTGTTGTACGACCTGCTACTGATCATAGTAAGGTTGGGACAACGGGCGCGGTAGCAACTCCGGTATTAGTTCATCATCCAATTTTGGATATTCCTGCAACATGTATTGTGGAGAAGAACCGATCATGTTGACAGGGGGTCGAAAAGTGTTCAAAGAAAATGAAGTTGCAATAAATCCTTGTAACTTCATCTTTTATTTTATGAGTTATGACTCTGATGAAACCTTACTCAAATTATATATGCATAAGTGGATTTTGGGTTACGGAAACCTTATATTAATTTTCCTCGTAACTTCATCTTTTATATTATGCTAGTATTTTATCCGTTTAATGCGTAGCATGTGGTTGTAAAGATATTGAACTGTATGGTATTTTGAATCAATAAATAGGTTTTAGGCCTTGATTCTAATGTTAACCTCTATTTTAAAAAGATATGTCTTGAGTCTTGGTTTACCATACTGATACCAAGGATTTCCTAAAGGATTTACGAAGAATATATGAGTATGATTATAAGTCATACGGTATTTTAAACGGTACATTATTTTGGGGTTAGACCCTAGTAGTGATAAAAGCTTTGATCCCATAAGGATTATCTCCCTAAAAGGTTTAAAGATTTAAACTGGGATAGATTTCTTGCTGAGCACTATTAGCTCATTCTTGCTTTATTAAATCTTTCAGCATGAGGAAAACATTGCCGAATCCACCTCGTGTTACGAGAGAAAGGGAATGGAGAGACCACCCTGGAGTTAGTGGATGCAGGATGGATACTGTCGGTGTGAGCAGAATAGTTGCAGCTTGAATTAGTGAGAATTATTTTGAGTGGGTTTGTATTACTAAACCTTGTATAGAATTGTGAGGTCTATTATTGTAACTTCAGGTAGAGGTTGTAAATAATAGATGAGATCCTGGATAGTACATTTGGATTGTAATAACAAATGCTACTTATTGTTGCTCATTTCCAAGCCTATAACTTGTGTGTGTGTGCGTAAGTGATTGGGGTCTTTGGAGTTGTATTAGAAGGTTGTTGTAAGTAATGCAGGTATGGTATATTGATGGAGCGTGACAACCCAGATTCCTGACCCCGGATCTGGGGGTGTTACATGCTGGTTTGGTATTTTGCTTTTTTCTGTCTTATGCACTTCTTATTTCTTTGTTATAAGTTACATTCTTTGGGAAATTGGCAAATAACTTACAAAATTAAAAAGCAACTTTGGGATTCGCTAGTAGTCAGATTTGAATTATATCCCAGAAAGAAAGACAATTAGCATAACCAACAAGCCTCGGCAAAAAATTTAATACAGCCTAGCTACATGCCCTGTTTATCAAGTAGAATTAGATTAATGGTGAATGAACCAACGTAACTATTTGTGATGAACTATGTACTAAAAAAAAGTACGTAAAGAATTTAGATTTCTCTCTTGGCTTTAATTTCAAGTTTTATTATCATTATTAATTGCCTATAATTAAATAAATTAAACTTATTAAGGTTAATCAAATTTAATAGAATTTCTAACGTGACTCTGCCATTGGGTTAGGACTTGGGAGAATCATTTATTGAAGGATTCATCAAAGAAAAAGACAGTTGAAATACTCCATAAGGTGAATAGAGTGCTGAAACCGTCAAGGTACTTGAAAATCTACCGATATAGATGTTATCATAGGGTATCAATAAGAGAGTCCATTTTTATAGCGAAAAAGTTGTCATAATAGCTACAGAGGTGCAGATGATACATAAAAAGTGTTTAGAACTTAGGAACATGTCCTTAAATATTTCTATTTTTTCACACAGTTGCTGCATAAAATGTGCAGTATACAAAATTGTATGCTTGAATTGTTACAAATACTTCACTTACTATATTTTATGTATTGGGTTTCTTATGCGTATTATGTTGATTCTCTTGTTTTTATGCAGGTTGACACTTCTTTTAGGGCCTCCAGGGCCTGGAAAGACTACTTTGTTAAAGGCCCTTGCCGGGGTGCTGGAAAAAGATTTAAAGGTGTGTAAAGTGTAAACGACACCTTGCACTGTGTGAAAATTGACATTTTTCCATGTGTTGATGATATTTGTCTCTTAATCTTAACACATTTATAATATATTTCGCTAGGTTACAGGACATGTAACTTATTGCGGTCATGACATGTCAGAATTCATTCCACAGAGGACCTGTGCATATATAAGCCAGCATGACCTTCACCATGGTGAATTAACAGTAAGAGAAACATTGGATTTCTCTGGGTGTTTCTTGGGAGTTGGAACAAGATATGATCTCCTATCAGAATTGTCAAGAAGAGAAAAAGATTCGGGCATCAAGCTAGATGTGGAGATAGATGCTTTCATGAAAGCTACCGCATTGTCAGGCCAACACTCTAGTTTGGTCACTGATTATGTTCTCAAGGTTTGCGTCTTTCTTTGGGATATTTATTCATTATCTGAAGTTGACTCATGTGTTAATTATAGGTTTCTGTAATAGATACTTGGATTGGACATATGTGCTGATATCATGGTAGGAGATGTGATGCGGAGGGGTATCTCTGGTGGGCAGAAGAAGCGTGTCACCACCGGTATATGACTTGCTTTTTTACCTCCTACAATCTCTTGTTTTTAAATATTCAACAATTATTTCTAATACATTTGCTGATGTGACAACATTCTACTAGGGAAGATGCTAGGTTCATTTATTATGATGGACTTTCGGATTGTGCCTAAGAATCTGACAATAAATGCAGCTTTTGGAAGTTCCAAGTCCGTCGTTGATAAGGATGCTAACACTAAGAAAAAGAACAAGTCTATTGACAGGAGCTCAGCTTCTACAGCTCCTTTGAATAAAGGTTTGATATTATAAGTAACCAAGTCTCTTAATACATTCAACATTTTGCATGGTATTTCCATTTCGCTAATATTATGTTAATGAGATTTCAAAACTTGCTGGTGAGTGTATTTTGCATAAACTTGTGAAAAATGAAAATTGAAAAGAATATAATGATGGTATTTGGAACCGGAGAGATCTCTAGAATTGAGATTTAATAATTTTAGCAACTGAGATTAAATAATTATCAAAAATTCTAATCAGCACAGTGATTACATTCTAGTACATAATGTCTCAGTTAAAAAGGTCTTCTAGCTGAAGATAGTATGTTTATCAGCTGTCATATTAATATCACCAAAATTTTGGACTCCAACATATGTAAAATCTTTCAAGGAGTTGAATATTTTCTGTATGAATACCCTCAATGTATAAAATGCAGAATAAACGAAATTCTACACATGAATACTACCAGTTGTGTCGATATGGATACCTTTTTTTCGGTACTAAAAGGTTATGTTCTGTAATTTTAAGCTGCCACAGGTGTAGATATGGGAGTAAGGAACACTCCAAGCTTCACTTATGATAAAGATAACAGAAGAGGAATGATGCTTCCTTTCAAGCCCCTCTCACTTACATTTGAACATGTTAATTACTATGTTGATATGCCCCCTGTAAGTCACTTGTCCTGTAAATTAGATGATATACAGTTTTCCTATCAGAGCAGAATATATGATGGTCAGAAATTCTCACAAGTAAAAACCATGTGTTTGTCAGGAAATGAAGAGTCAGGGAATCATAGAAAATCGTCTCCAATTGCTCAGAGATGTGAGTGGTGCTTTCAGGCCTGGTGTTTTGACAGCATTAGTGGGTGTGAGTGGTGCTGGAAAGACCACGTTGATTTTGCTCATATTAAATTTGAAAGCTGGAAAATATTGGTTATCGCTTGTCTTTAGTTGTGCAGATTTTGGTTCGATTAATTTGGTAATTATTCAATAGGTTCATGGGCATTGAGAAACTAAAAAAATAGTTTTTAATTTTTTTTTGATAATATACGTCGGTTCTCTATGGGCGACGTATAAATAGGTATATACGTCGGTTGTTTTGTCTTTATACGTCACCTTTTTTGTATCATATATGTCGGTTTTGGGCTTTTTACGTCGGTTAACAGTCGACGTTTATTCTACCTTTTACGTCGCTTTTTTAGCCGACGTAAAAGACCTCAAAGTTTATACGTCCCCCTTCTATACATCGCCATTTAGCCGACGTATATGACCTATTTAACCGACGTAAAAGGTCATTTTTGTACCAGTGACATGTTACAAAGGTTGAACAACAGTTAAAAGCAGGTAATGGACCACAGCTTAAAGTCAAGATGAAGAACAGACATTTCAGTTAGTCACTTATAAACCAGACAGTGCATCAAGTGACAACTACATTCCAGTGGATATTCTTCATCAAGTTCAAGTGGTTCAAGGATTGGTTTACTATCTTTTCAGAATTTAAGTTCTCTTTTAAATTAGTTATTAATTTAGTTATTAAATTAATTCATCAGAGTCTAATACTGAACTAGAGTCTCATTCATCCTCAGACTCTAGTGATGAGGTATTTTGGGAAGGATTAACTAAGAAGACTGCAAGGGACTTAATCCAGCACACAGTTATACATTCTGATGATGCGCTCATTATTTTATATTCTTTAGTGCAACATGTGCAGGATAAACAATCTTATCTTAAAGTCTCTGAGATTCTGCAACTTCTTAGTTCTCATAAAAAGGTGTGGCAAAAGCTGATGATAGATCTCAAAATCTCTCAACAGTTAGTTATTCAGTATATCTACAGCTATCTCTTTACTCCATCTATTGTCTCTGTTGCTGAGGATGTTATTGATGAAAGAAATGAAAGCATACCCATGGTTACTTTACCAGATCCAGATCAACAGGTTTCAAGACCTTTGAAAAAGCAAAAGAAGCAATCCGGGTCTATTGCGGAGGCTGAAACTGTGGAGGAGGAACAACAACCAGTTTTGACCTATGATGCAATTTGGGACGATAATATTTCTTATAAGCAAGCACTTGGAGCTGTGACAATGAACATCTGTCATTCACAGGAAGTTCTTACTTTTCTGCAAGAAAAGATTCGACCTCCTACCTATACTTTCATTTATAATACTTTTGAGCTGAGAATGAATCAGTTAAAGAATGCATATTATAAAAGTATTATGAAAGAGATCCAGTCCAAGTTTAACTACTCTTTTGATCAGGCTCTCCAAGCTGTTTTCTGGAGAATGTTTAGATATAAATATCTTTATCCTGATTGTAATATCCGTGAATTTTATTATTTAAATAAATGATATATTTGATATAAAAATATTTATTGTGGAGTATTGGGATATTGTTAAGTGATAATTATTGTGTGATTATGTGCTAAATGGTGAGTCGAAAGCCCCTTTCAAATATTTCGTCATTTGGAATTTTCTTCAAATCTGAGCCCCGTTTTGGTAATTCAAGGGCCCCGTTGGAATTTCGTACATTAATTATTATCTCTTCGTCTTTCGTATTCGAATCATTATCGGGAGAGATATTCGTATCATTTCATTCCTACCTATTTGATTCTGCAAGAATAATTCGTTTTGTTCAAAAAGGGAAAAAATTGTTCCGAACCCTAATTGCTTAAGGGGACGGATATATCATTTTATATCAATATTACATTTGTTATAGCCCCAGTATTCTTGAGCATTAGTTATATAATGATATATATATCAATTGGATGATCATCAACCTTTTTAACTGATTATTCCTCGTAAAACGTGTTTTTAACCTAATTAGGGTTTTTAAACGAACCAGTGGATATATATCGATCCAAAAATGTTGTTTGGGGTATTATTTTTCCAAAAATATAAAAAGACGAATCGAACCTTAAACCTATCATAATCTGCAGCCCTAATTCTCGAAATAATAAAAATCCCTGAACCGTGTTCTTCGTGTTCTTGAAGAATCAAACCATTCGTTCAAGGTGTTATTGAAATCCAAATCTGAAGTTCTTGTACTCAAATCAAAGCTCGTGATCTCTAGTTTCAGAATCTTCCAACCTCATCATCATCTGGTAATTTTTCGATTTATTATGAATTTTTCAATATTCGAATTAAATTAGGGTTCTTGATTAATTTGGGGATTTTCATTCTGTTCATTCTCCATTCAATTGGTTGCTTCTAACATGTTCCTAGGGTTCTAATTAGCAAGAATCCATGATTTCATTTCGTGTTTAAGTTCAATTTTTAAGGGTTTGATTTTCGGGTTTTGACCCGAATTTTTCTTTTACTTCGTTCGTTCTTGTTGTTGATCTGACATAAGTTTTGATATGGGGCTTTGATTGTGTGAGTTATAAGCTTCATTTTGTGATATTAATCGTAGAGTTTCATGTAGAAATGAGAGAGATCGGGTTTCCGGCCGGAGTCTTCCCCGACGGTTTCTTTGACCGGATTCTGGGATCGATTCCGGCATCGTACGTATGTGTTTGTGTGTGGGTTATGTTTGTCTTGAAAAAGCGAACAAAAGCCCTATGAAATTGTTTGTGTTTGATCAGGAATGAAAGATTCCGGTCGCCGGACACCGGCCGGATTCTGGAAAACCCAGAATCCGGTGGGTTGTTCTTGGTGACCCGGATTCGTTCTTCCCGACCCGTTTACCCGAAGTTTGACCCGGTTTCAATCTTCAAAACCCTAATTCATTTTCTGAAAACTGTTTTTGGATTTTATTTTTAAATTTAATTCGAAAATAGTTTAAAAACTTTAAAAATTCATATTTTTATTTTAAAAATATATTTTAATATCAAAAAAATTCTGGAAAATTTTATTTATTATTTTAAATCCGAAAATTGATTAAACTTAATTATGTTAATTATTTTTAATTAATAATTTATTTATTAATTAATTGGTTATTTCTTTTAATCAATTAATTCTTAAAAATTAATTATTAATTAGATTTAATTAACTAAAAATTCAGTTTAATTATTTTCAAGCCTATTTATTTATTTAAAAATAGTTTGAGTATTTAAAGAGTGTCAATTAATTTTATTAATTGATTTATTTGCATTTAAAATGTTTATATTGGATTTAAAAATCCGAGTTTTGATTTAAAAATTAATCGTGACTTATTTAAAATTGAAATAAGTTTCGTATGATGTTTTAAAAATGTTTATAAGTGCTATATGGTTCATATTAATTGTGTGTTGTGTTTTATAGTCTGTATATGCCCGTACTAGGGCAAATATCTGAGTTTTAAATATCGTAAATCATACCGAACGTCCGATACGTAACCGGTTACTTGTTTAAATGTGATTATTGATTGAATAAGTGTTGAGAGTAGAATGAGAATAGTTAGACTTATTGTGATGAGTTGTTTAATTATAGAATCGAGTTCCCGGAGCAAGGGAAAGGGGAAGGTAGAGTGAGCAGAGTCGATCCGACAGCAGCTTAGACCAGGCAAGTATCTGTGCCTTTACTTGTGATAAAAATTATTATTGTCTTGATTACTTGAATACCGTTATCCCCAGAACAATTCAAATTATCAATCTTTTAACCGCATTTGGACAACTGATTCCATTTCCGTAGAGATTCTCGATTCTTTGATTTGATCTGCATCGGAAACCCTTAGTTCCGATTCACTTGATTATTGTTTACCACCATTTATTATTGATTATCATCCTTTGATTATTATTGACAACCATTGATCATTTGACTTCCATCGTTGACTATTGATTACGGTCATCGATTATCGATTACCAATATTGATTTCCTTATTGAATGAGTACACTGTACCGTTGAAATTATTCCATGATTATTTCTCGATCTTCATTTGATACTGAGCAGTTGAAGCTCTTTTGCAATTATTATACATTGAGTTTATCTTATTGAGCATGTTATTGTTTATACCCTATGATAGATTTGGCATGTTTTTTTAAAATGGACCGGTAATTGGTCGGGCCATATTTATGGTCAGAATAACTTAAGGCCCAGATTGGCCTAGGATCCAGTAGAGGACTATGCCGTGAGCTAGTCCGGGGTTGATGCGTGGATGGCTAGCAGCACAACCTTTGATTTGAATAAAATGTATAAGCCAAATTCTAATTCTTTCTCTTCAATTGTTATTGATACATAGCATGTGTTAGCTAAATATTGTTGATTCTGATATCATAAATTCATATCCTTACAACTGTGATAGAAATGATTCATATGATGTTTGCTGAGCAATTTGGCTCACTCTTGCTTGTTGTTTTCTAACCCTATTCCAGTGAAGCGAGAGTATGAGTCGGCATAACGTGACCGATAGTTCACCAGCAGCCAGGAGAGCCCCTCGAGTCATTATCACTGGCAGGGTAGTTGTTTGTTTTGCTTTTCTAGATTAGATGTCTAGATTTGAACTTAAGTTGTGATGTAATAACTCTGATAAAACTGGTATTGTATTAATAAAAGATTGTAGTAGCTTGTGTTCATTGCCATAATCTGGATGCGGTCTTGGTTAAGGGGTATTTGTGTCTTTATATATTATGCATGTGTTAAATAGTGTTCCATTGGTCGGGTGACTCCTCAAATCTCTACCCCGGGTTTGGAGGGCGTCACAGGTTGGTATCAGAGCAACAGGTTATGGCAATTGAAACAAGTTAGGACTTAGGGTCCAGGATAACATAGAGAGTTAGGAATTCACTTAAGGATATTAGGAGGTCAACTAGGGATATTATGTGTAGTAATTAAATGTGATTATAATTGTGGCCCCCTAGTTCTAGTTCAGACTCAGACCCTTCCGAGGATACGATAACAGAGATACCTACACCCGTTGAGAGAGCAGGACCGTCTCGGCCAGTGCGATATCAGCCTAGGCATCAGCATCCGGTAGTCAGAAGAGATCAGATACCTTGTCCTATTCCACTCCGACAAGTAGCCCCAACACCAGTGTCTCAGGCATCAGTTTGTGGGCCTTTGTATCAGTTAGGTGAGCCACCAGTTCCACACCATGAGTATCAGAGGGTGAGTAGAGAGAGGGAGTACCTTTATGGACAGGTTATGGAGATGGGGAGGATTCGTTCGACTGAGGCAGCCGCTAGCCGAGAGAGGGAGAGACTTAGAGATCGGATAAGGGACATTCAGATGAGGCTTAGGGTTACGAGGACCTTGGTTGAGACTCGATTGCACGGATTAGCTTCTAGTCGAGAGGGAGAGACAATAGCAGGGATGAGACAGATTTTGGATTATGCGATGAGTGAGATTGCAGGGATTGTAGGACCCCCGTTATGGCAGACAGGAGCAGGTGATCTGTGAGCAGGTTTAGGAGTAGACAGATGTGACATGGATATATGGTTTCTAGATAGTTAGTATATAGATGCATATGGTAGTATCAGCAGTGCATCGGGCTTATAGGGACACCTCGGGTTGTTGTTGCATTTTTGTTGTATTTCTGGTCGGCAGTTATGGTTCAGCCATGATATATTTTCTTTTGAAGCATTCGACGCTTGTACTAACTCTATCTATATATATATGTATGATAAACCTCTTTCATAGAACTTTATTTATTCCCTTGTCATTCATTTCCAGCATCATAACTGTTATTCTACTTGTTGCAACGAGTGTATCCATACACCGTTGAGAAGATCTGTAAACCTTCGAGATATCAATTGTGATCCTTCCTTCTATTATAGGAACTGTTTGATTAATCCAATTATTGTTTATTTATCAGCGATATGCCTCCTAGACGACAAACCCGTTCAACTGATACCTCTGACCAAGAAGGTCAACAAAATACACCTCCCACGGGCCACATGGACCCGATGGTAATCCAGTTGTTAAATACTCTTACTCAACAGACTGCAGCATTAACACAGCAGTAACAAGCATTTCAGCAACAACTCTTAGAACAGCAACAACAACATCAGCATCAACAGCAACAACATCAGCATCAGCAGCATCACCAGCAAGCAGCACCGACGGTTACGTTCAAATCTTTCCAAGCAGCAAAACCTCCAGAATTTAAAGGATCAGCAGACCCTGTAGAGGCTAAGGCATGGTTGAAGGAGATGGAAAAGGCTTTTGCCTTAATAGAAGTGGCAGAGGATAAGAAGACGGAGTATGCAAGCTATTTCCTGAAGAATGAGGCCAGTTATTGGTGGGAAACGAGTAGGGCTATGGAGCCCGAGGGATTGATTACGTGGGCAAGATTTACAGAGTTGTTTTTGGAAAGGTATTTTCCGGACTATATGAGAGATCAGATGGAATTAAGGTTTTTGGAGTTAAAGCAGGGAAGTATGACAGTGCCCTAATATGAAACAAGGTTTACGGAGTTGTCAAGGTTTGTTCCAACCTATGTGCATACGGAGAAGAAGAAGGCCAAGAGGTTCCAGCAGGGACTGAGGTCCTGGATTCGTAGTAAGTTAGCTATATTGGAGTTGGACACCTATGCAGCGGTGGTCCAAAAGGCAATGATTGCGGAGACAGAGAGTGATTCTTACATGAAAGAGAGGGAGAACAAGAAAAGGAAAGCAGGGATACCCGATAAGGGACAGCAACATGGAAGTTTTCAAGGGCAAGCAAATAAGAAACAGGGATTTCAGCCCGGAAGGAATACAAGTTTCAGGAAACCAGATACCGGGAGCGTAGGACAAGATAACCGTCTACCAGCCGGCAGTCAGCAGGGACTTTCTAGACCCCCACTACCAGAATGCAAGACATGCGGGAAGCGACATCCAGGGATATGCTATCGATTGAATGTCACATGTTTTAAATGCAATCAGAAGGGACATTATTCCCGGGATTGCAAGATAGGCATTGTGTGTCATCGGTGTAAGAAACCAGGCCACATGATTAAGGACTGCAGAGCACCAGCACCCGTGAACAATATGATTCGGGCAATTGAAGCACCCCCAGTTGTTAGTGTCCAGCCGTTAGCCAGGGCCTACAATATGTCAATGGGAGAAGCAGTGAGAGATTCCGACGTGGTGGCAGGTACACTTCTAGTAAATTCTATTCCTGCTAAAGTATTAATAGATTCGGGAGCGACGAGATCTTTTATTTCTGAAACATTTGCTCGTAGATTGAATTGCGTAATGAAACCCTTAAGTGGAGTGTTGAATATAGAGATAGCTAATCAGGATCGTATAGTGGTCAGTTCATATTATCCTCGTTGTGAGATAGAGATTTTGGGAAATCATTTTTATGTTGACTTGTTACCTTTTAAGTTAGGTGAATTTGATGTGATATTAGGGATGGATTGGTTGACTGAGTATGATGCGAGTATTGACTGTAAGAATAAGAGGGTTACTTTGATTACCCTAGAAAAGAAAGAAATAATATTTAGAGGAGAGAGGCAAAGAAAGAGGTCCCTGACGATGATTTAGGCTAAGAGATTATTAAGGCAAGGTTGTGAGGCGTATTTAGCTTATGTGATAGATATAGAGAAGGAAGTTTCTAAGTTAGAAGATATTCCAGTTGTAAATGAGTTTCCAGATGTTTTTCCGGAAGAATTACCAGGTTTACCTCCAGATAGAGAGATTGAATTTGCGATAGATTTAGTACCAGGCGCGGAGCCAGTATCTAAGGCCCTTTACAGGATGACACTAATGGAGATGAAGGAGTTGGCTAATCAACTGCAAGATTTGCTAGAAAAAGGAATTATTAGACCCAGCGTTTCGCCGTGGGGAGCACCAGTATTGTTTGTCAAGAAAAAAGATGGAAGCATGAGATTGTGTGTAGACTATCAGGAATTGAACAAGCTGACCATTAAGAACAAGTATCCGTTACCCCGAATAGATGATCTGTTTGACCAGCTGAAAGGAGCGGTACATTTTTCAAAGATTGACCTACGGTCAGGATACCACCAACTGAAGATTAAACCAGACGACATACCGAAGACGGCCTTTCGAACAAGGTATGGGCACTATGAATTTTTAGTAATGGCGTTTGGGATAACAAATGCACCCGCAGCTTTTATGGACTTAATGAACAGGATTCTCAAGAGATATTTGGACAAGTTTGTAGTGGTATTCATCGACGACATCTTGATATACTCAAAGACAGAAGAAGAGCATGCAGACCATTTGCGGATTGTGTTGGAAACATTGAGACAAGAAAGACTATATGCGAAGTTTTCCAAGTGTGAATATTGGTTGAGAGAAGTTCATTTCTTAGGACACGTGGTGAGCAGCGAAGGCATCAAAGTGGATCCAGCAAAGATAGAGGCAGTGAAAGATTGGGAGAGACCAAGGACACCGACTGAAGTCAGAAGTTTCCTGGGATTAGCCGGATACTACCGGAGATTTGTGCAAGATTTTGCGAAGATAGCTACTCCAATGACCAAGCTGACAAGGAAAAGCGAGCGATTCATATGGAACGATAAATGTGAAGAAAGCTTCCAAGAGTTAGAGAAGAGACTAACTACGACACCGGTATTAATGTTACCAGACGATCAAGGTCAATTCGTAATCTATAGTGATGCGTCGTACAAAGGATTGGGTTGCGTACTTATGCAACATGACAAGGTGATTGCTTATGCGTCAAGACAGTTGAGGCCCCACGAACAGAAGTACCCTACACATGATTTGGAGTTAGCAGCGATTGTGTTTGCTTTGAAGATATGGAGACACTACTTGTATGGAGAGAGATGTGAAATTTACACTGATCATAAGAGTTTGAAGTATATCTTTACTCAGAAAGAGCTTAACATGAGGCAACGAAGATGGTTAGAACTAATCAAGGACTACGACGTTTCTATCAACTATCATCCCGGCAAGGAAAATGTGGTAGCAGATGCACTGAGCAGAAAAGAGAGATTAAATACACTGACGATGGCCAAAGAGTTATACAAGGAATTTGAGAAGTTAGAGATCGAAGTAAGTATTCCGAAGGATGCGACGGAAATGATTTATACCATGACGTTTCAACCGGAATTGTTGGAGAAGATACGGAAGTGCCAAAAGCAAGTTATGAATGATGATGTGAGTAAGATGACCGGTGAGGAAATATGTAGCCAACCGGACGACAAAGGGATCTTGAGATTTGCTTCTCGGATATGGGTACCTAATGTAGCGGAACTGAAAAGTGAAATTTTGCACGAAGCGCATAACTCGAAGTATTCAATTCATCCAGGGAGTACAAAGATGTATCGAGATCTTAAGACGAACTTTTGGTGGCCAGATATGAAAAGGGAGATTGCTGAATGGGTGAGTGAATGTTTTACATGCCAAAGAGTCAAGGCGGAACATCAGAGACCAAGTGGATTACTTCAACCATTGGAAATTCCTGAGTGGAAGTGGGAACACATTGCGATGGACTTTGTGGCAGGATTACCTAGAACGAAGGCTAACCATGATGCCATCTGGGTTATTGTGGATCGATTGACGAAATATGCGCATTTTCTTCCGATTAACGAGAGATTCTCGCTAGATAAGTTAGTTCATATTTACATAAAGGAAATCATAGTACGGCATGGAGTTCCAGTATCGATAGTGTCTGATCGAGACCCTCGATTCAATTCAAGATTTTGGAGGAGTTTTCAAGAGTGTTTGGGCACCGAGTTAAGAATGAGTACGGCTTATCACCCGCAGACGGATGGTCAAAGCGAAAGGACAATTCAGACTATTGAAGATATGCTTAGGACATGTGCACTTGACTTTAAGGGCAGTGGGGACGATCATCTACCCTTGGTGGAATTTTCCTATAATAATAGTTTTCACGCGAGCATCGGAATGCCACCTTACGAAGCTTTGTATGGACGAAAGTGTCGATCTCCATTGTATTGGGAAGAAGTTGGTGAACGGAAGATGATAGGACCAGAACTAGTGCAACAAACAAAGGAAGTGATTCAATTGATTCAGAGAAGATTGATAACAGCTCAGGACCGACAGAAAAAGTATGCGGATCTAGCCAGAAAGGATGTGGGATTCGAAGAAGGGGAGCAAGTGTTACTAAAGGTTTCACCGTGGAAAGGATTAGTTAGGTTTGGAAAGAAAGGGAAGTTGAGTCCGAGATATGTTGGACCGTTTGAGATTTTGAAGAAAGTGGGCAAGGTAGCTTACGAGTTAGCATTACCGCCGCATATGCAGCACGTTCATAATGTATTTTATGTATCTATGCTTAAGAGGTATCGACCAGATTCGAATCATGTAATAGAGTATGAACCCATAGAGGTCCAGGCAAATTTATCTTATGTAGAACGACCGATTCAGATATTGGATCGTAAGGAGAAAGTACTAAGGAATAAGACAGTAGCGTTAGTGAGAGTTTTGTGGAGGAATCTTAAAATATAAGAGTCTACCTGGGAATTAGAGACTGAGATGTTAGAGAAGTATCCCCAGTTATTTCCTTGATCTGATTCTGAGGACAGAATCCTATTAAGGGGGAAGGATGTAATATCCGTGAATTTTATTATTTAAATAAATGATATATTTCACATAAAAATATTTATTGTGGAGTATTGGGATATTGTTAAGTGATAATTATTGTGTGATAATGTGCTAAATGGTGAGTCGAAAGCCCCTTTCAAATATTTCGTCATTTGGAATTTTCTTCAAATCTGAGCCCCGTTTTGGTAATTCAAGGGCCCCGTTGGAATTTCGTACATTAATTATTATCTCTTCGTCTTTCGTATTCGAATCATTATCGGGAGAGATAGTCGTATCATTTCATTCCTACCTATTTGATTCTGCAAGAATAATTCGTTTTGTTCAAAAAGGGAAAAAATTGTTCCGAACCCTAATTACTTAAGGGGGCGGATATATCGTTTTATATCAATATTACATTTGTTATAGCCCCGGTATTCTTGAGCATTAGTTATATAATGATATATATATCAATTGGATGATCATCAACCTTTTTAACTGATTATTCCTCGTAAAACGTGTTTTTAACCTAATTAGGGTTTTTAAACGAACCAGTGGATCTATATCGATCCAAAAATGTTGTTTGGGGTATTATTTTTCCAAAAATATAAAAAGACGAATCGAACCTTAAACCTATCATAATCTGCAGCCCTAATTCTCGAAATAATAAAAATCCCTGAACCGTGTTCTTCGTGTTCTTGAAGAATCAAACCATTCGTTCAAGGTGTTATTGAAATCCAAATCTGAAGTTCTTGTACTCAAATCAAAGCTCGTGATCTCTAGTTTCAGAATCTTCCAACCTCATCATCATATGGTAATTTTTTGATTTATTATGAATTTTTCAATATTCGAATTAAATTAGGGTTCTTGATTAATTTGGGGATTTTCATTCTGTTGATTCTCCATTCAATTGGTTGCTTCTAACATGTTCCTAGGGTTCTAATTAGCAAGAATCCATGATTTAATTTCGTGTTTAAGTTCAATTTTTAAGGGTTTGATTTTCGGGTTTTGACCCGAATTTTTCTTTTACTTCGTTCGTTCTTGTTGTTGATCTGACATAAGTTTTGATATGGGGCTTTGATTGTGTGAGTTATAAGCTTCATTTTGTGATATTAATCGTAGAGTTTCATGTAGAAATGAGAGAGATCGGGTTTCCGGCCGGAGTCTTCCCCGACGGTTTCTTTGACCGGATTCTGGGATCGATTCCGGCATCGTACGTATGTGTTTGTGTGTGGGTTATGTTTGTCTTGAAAAAGCGAACAAAAGCCCTATGAAATTGTTTGTGTTTGATCAGGAATGAAAGATTCCGGTCGCCGGACACCGGCCGGATTCTGGAAAACCCAGAATCCGGTGGGTTGTTCTTGGTGACCCGGATTCGTTCTTCCCGACCCGTTTACCCGAAGTTTGACCCGGTTTCAATCTTCAAAACCCTAATTCATTTTCTGAAAACTGTTTTTGGATTTTATTTTTAAATTTAATTCGAAAATAGTTTAAAAACTTTAAAAATTCATATTTTTATTTTAAAAATATATTTTAATATCAAAAAAATTCTGGAAAATTTTATTTATTATTTTAAATCCGAAAATTGATTAAACTTAATTATGTTAATTATTTTTAATTAATAATTTATTTATTAATTAATTGGTTATTTCTTTTAATCAATTAATTCTTAAAAATTAATTATTAATTAGATTTAATTAACTAAAAATTCAGTTTAATTATTTTCAAGCCTATTTATTTATTTAAAAATAGTTTGAGTATTTAAAGAGTGTCAATTAATTTTATTAATTTATTTATTTGCATTTAAAATGTTTATATTGGATTTAAAAATCCGAGTTTTGATTTAAAAATTAATCGTGACTTATTTAAAATTCAAATAAGTTTCGTATGATGTTTTAAAAATTTTTATAAGTGCTATATGGTTAATATTAATTGTGTGTTGTGTTTTATAGTCTGTATATACCCGTACTAGGGCAAATATCTGAGTTTTAAATATCGTAAATCATACCGGACGTCCGATACGTAATCGGTTACTTGTTTAAATGTGATTATTGATTGAATATGTGTTGAGAGTAGAACGAGAATAGTTAGACTTATTGTGATGAGTTGTTTAATTATAGAATCCAGTAGAGGACTATGCCGTGAGCTAGTCCGGGGTTGATGCGTGGCTGGCCAGCAGCACAACCTTTGATTTGAATAAAATGTATAAGCCAAATTCTAATTCTTTCTCTTCAATTGTTATTGATACATAGCATGTGTTAGCTAAATATTGTTGATTCTGATATCATAAATTCATATCCTTACAACTGTGATAGAAATGATTCATATGATGTTTGCTGAGCAATTTGGCTCACTCTTGCTTGTTGTTTTCTAACCCTATTCCAGTGAAGCGAGAGTATGAGTCGGCATAGCGTGACCGATAGTTCACCAGCAGCCAGGAGAGCCCCTCGAGTCATTGTCACTAGCAGGGTAGTTTTTTATTTTGCTTTTCTAGATTAGATGTCTAGATTTGAACTTAAGTTGTGATGTAATAACTCTGATAAAACTGGTATTGTATTAATAAAAGATTGTAGTAGCTTGTGTTCATTGCCATAATCTGGATGCGGTCTTGGTTAAGGGGTATTTGTGTATTTATATATTATGCATGTGTTAAATAGTGTTCCGTTGGTCGTGTGACTCGACCAATGAAACACAATATACCTGAATCTAACACATGCATAATAATATAATAACATAAAATACCCCTTATCCAAGACCGCATCCAGATTATGGCATGAAACAAGCTTCTAAGTCATATTTATTACAAACCAGTTTTCAGAGTTATTACACACTTAATATACAAAGCTAGACATCTAGTCTTACTTCCAAAGTAAAACAACTACCCGTCCAATGACAATCACTCGGGGTGGTCTCCTAGCATCTGGAGAACTGTCACTAGCGTTGTGTCTGCTCATTCTCTCGCTTCACTAGAATAGGTTTGGAAACAAAACAAGTATGAGCCACATGTGCTCAACAAGCATGATATATATCAATCACAGTTCCATAATGAAAGGAAAGATTTCAGTTATCTGAATCAACAATATACAAGTCAAACATATGCTTTTAACAATCTTTATTGAAGAAAGAGGAATTAGAATTGGACTTCTACATTTTTCAAATACAAAGGTTGAGCTGCTGATCAGTCACGCATCAACCCCGGACCAGCTTATAGCATAGTCCTCCACTAGGATCCATGCCCATCTAGGCCTTAAGTTATTACGACCATAAATATGGCCCGACCATTACTGGTCTCATTTTAAAACATGCCAATTCTATCACAAGGTATAAGCAATAACATGCATAACAAGATAAGTACACAATGACGGGGTATAATAGTTGCAAAAGAGCTTCAACTATTCAATATCAAAGAAAGTCCGAGAAATAGATTCGGAATGGTTTCAAGGGTACAACGTACTCATTTAAGGAAGTCAACAATGGTTATCATAAATATAAACTGAATTGAAGGTGAAGGTTTCTGATATCCAACACGATTGTGGATTAAGTCAAAAGTTAGGAATATTCAAGGAAATAGCATCAAGTGCTCAATACGGGTGAAGATTGAATAATCTGAATCGTTCTGATGGTAACATACATGAAATTCTGAAGAATAATAACAATTGAATCAACATGTAAAGGCACAGATACTTGCCTGGTGATAAGTGGATTTCATATTCACTTGGAATGCCCTAAATCGGCTTAAATTGATTGTTTGTTCTCAAGTACATGGTGTTTTTGATGTGTTTTGTGTTAGTGTATGCAGAGTTGCTTCGTCAGCAGTGTGGTGAAGTTTCTAGGGTTATGTGGTGCTATTTGATCAATGTTGAGGAAGCCAAGAGGTTGCGGAGTTGAGGAGAGCATGAATTGTCAAGGAAAAGCAAAAGGAATAAATTTGACAGAAGGTCAGGCACGCCCACCCCCTTCCAAGCGCGCCCGCGCCCTAGGTGAAGTCCATCCAAGCGCGCCCGCGCCCTACCAGGCACGCCCACTCCTGAAACATTCTGGAAAAAGGCAATTTCAACTCAGAAAAGGAAACAGCAGATGACCAGTCAACTCTAAGGCCTATATAAACTATTGGTGGACGATTTCTGAGAGATACATTGTCATATATACATACTTATCCATCCACCGGTGAGGAGAACAAGAAGACGGCTGATTAAGAAGATCTACTTTTCAACTTATCTTTGTATTCTTCTAATTAGGCGATACTTTGGATTCTCGTTTGTTTCTTCATAAACCCTAGTACTTTTATTCAGTATTCCAGACATATTTACTATCATGTTTTCATTAGAACCCACGATGATGAACGGTTCGATTATGAACTAATCGTTGTCGTGGGATTCTAACGGATTTATTTATGGATTTTAGTAGTTAATTGTTTTAAAGATGTGTGTGTGATGGCTAATTGATATCCTAGTTTGTTTGTGCTTATTCTTCTTGGATACGTAGCTAACATATAAGTTGTTTGTTAATCTCTATTGATTGCGAAAGTGGATATAGAGATTTAGAACTTGCCATGCTAGCATAGGTTTATGTATGTTTGTCATGCATGATTCGTAGGTAATTTTAACCATCTTACCTGCCCTATGTAATCTGAATGGATAAGTTGCTCGTTAAACCGTTATGTTTTCAAATCTTATAGACATATAGGGTCTAAGCATAATTGGTGTCTGCTCAACTTCTATCTCTTCTGTGGATGTTTGAGTGGTTTGGTATATGTATACTGAAAGGTAGCGTGTACTGATTTCGTGTTATCTGATTAGTTGTCACAATCGTCACATGCATTGATTAAAGACAAAAGGCTCTAGATGAAGTATTTAATGAAGTTAGGATCCCATGTTTTATTCTCATAAGTAATTCAACAACAAAATCTTTAGTTAATTTTAGTCTTGATAATTTGTTTAGTTAATTTAGTTAATCAAAACACAACTTTGATACTTGTCTTAGCATTGAACAATAGCCATACATTGTTGCATAAGTGCATAACTATAGTAACCAAAGCAGTCTCTGTGGGAACGAACTCTACTTTCATATATTACATGTTGACCGCGTACGCTTGCGTGATTTTGTGCGAACAAGTTTTTGGCGCCGCTGTCGGGGACTCGGTGTTATTTATATAGTTTATGTGCTTGTCATCAGTGGGAGTTAAAGTTCACTGACTCGGATTATTCTCATAAATTTTACTTTGTTTGGTGTGTTTCAGATATTCTAGTGAGAGTGTATGCGAACACGTTCTCAATCTCGGAAAGAACTTGAATTAAGTCTAGTTATGGGAGAACCAGTAGCAGAAACGAAGGCTTTGAAGGACTATTCTCAGCCAAAGATCAATGACATTCAATCTAGCATTGTCAGGCCGGCCATTGCAGCTAATACTTTCGAAATCAAGCCTGGCACGATTCAGATGGTACAGAATTCAGTTCAGTTTGGGGGTGCTCCAACGGAAGATCCTAATATGCATATTAGGGATTTCATTGAGATTTGCGACACCTTCAAGACTAACGGAGTGTCAGAAGATGCTGTGAAGCTGAGACTTTTCCCATTTTCTCTGAGGGATAAGGCTAAGGGCTGGTTGCACTCTCTACCAGCAGGTTCTATTACTACATGGGAGGATCTTGCTCAGAAGTTTCTTACTAAATTCTTCCCTATGGCTAAAACAGCTGCAATCAGGAATGCTCTTACTCAGTTTGCACAGCATTCAGGGGAAACTTTATGTGAAGCTTGAGAGCGTTACAAGGAGATGCTTAGGAAGTGTCCTCATCATGGAATGCCTAATTGGATGGTGATCAATTGTTTTAATAATGGCCTGGGAGGTCAATCACGACCAATGCTTGATGCGGCATCAGGTGGAGCTCTTTGGGCTAAAAGCTACGATGAGGCTTATGAACTTATTTAGATGATGGCTGCTAATGAATACCAGAATCCAACTCAGAGGTTATCACAAGGCAAGGTAGCAGGAATTCTGGAAGTGGATGCAGCTATTGCTATTGCAGCTCAGTTAAAGGCTTTGTCTATGAAGTTGGATTCTTTGACTAACTATGGAGTTCAGCAGGTGGCTAGTGTTTGTGAGCTATGTGCAGGTGCTCATGACACTACTCAGTGTGCCATATCTAGTGAATCGACGTAGTTTGTGAGCAATTTCCAGAGACCACAGCAGCCAGTGCCTAATGTCTATCATCCGAATAACAGGAACCATCCTAACTTCAGCTGGAATAACAATCAGGGTGGCCAGCAACAACCACATCAGCCATATCAGTAGTATGGAGCCAGGCCTTATAATCCTTCTGGTCAACAGCAGCAGTATGCTCCAAGGCAACCATATCAACCACCAGGTTTTCAACAACCGTCTCAAGGCAACGTTGGTCAGTCGTCTAATGAAAAGTCTGAATTGGAGGAATTGAGGCTAATGTGCAAGGGCCAAGCTGTTTCCATCAAGACTCTGGAGAATCAAATAGGTCAGATTGCCAATGCCTTGCTGAATAGACCACAGGGGACTCTCCCTAGTGATACGGAAGCTAATCCTGGCAAAAGAGAAGTCAAAGAACATGTAAAGGCAGTTACTTTGCCTTCTGGAAAGGTTACGAGTGACCAGAACTCAGAAAAAGCAGAAAATGAAATTTTTTTGTATTTCCAGCAGAAGGTGGAGCGCGCCCGCGCCCTAGGGAGCGCGCCCGCGCCTGACATTCTGCCAGAAAGTGAAGAAAAAGTGGAAAAATCAAGTTTGGGGGGGAAACGAAGCGGAAAAGCGTGACCTTTCTACTGAGAAATCTGTTCTGAAGCAGAATCCAGAGACCAAGGAGGTCTATCCTCCTCCGCCATTCCCTAAACGTCTTCAGAAGCAGAAGTTGGACAAATAATTTGCTAAATTTCTAGAGGTTTTCAAGAAGTTGCATATCAACATACCTTTTGCGGAAGCTCTAGAACAAATGCTGAGCTACGCAAAGTTCATGAAGGGTATTCTATATCGGAAGTTGAAACTCGAGGAGTTGGAGACAGTCGCTTTGACAGAAGAATGCAGTGCTATTCTACAGCAGAAGGTACCTCTAAAACTCAAGGATCCAGGGAGTTTCACCATACCGTGCACAATCGGCAGTCTATCTTTCAACAAGTGCTTGTGTGACTTGGGAGCTAGTATTAATCTGATGCCGTTGTCTGTGTTCATGCAACTTGGGCTGCCTGAGCCTAAACCTACAAACATGTCCTTACAGTTGGCTGATCGGTCGATCACATATCCAAGGAGCATAGTGGAGGATATTTTGGTTAGAGTGGATAAGCTTATCTTTCCTGCTGATTTTGTGATCCTGGACTTTGAGGAAGACAAGAAGATTCCTATTATCTTGGGAAGGCCGTTCTTGGCTACAGGCCGTACCTTGATCGATGTGCAGAATGGAGAACTTACAATGAGAGTACATGACCAGAATGTCACCTTCAGTGTGTTCAATGCAATGAAGTTTCCTACAGAGGATGAAGAGTGTTTTTCAGTGGACTTGGTTGAGTCTGCAGTTTACACGGAGATCGAGCAATTGCTTAAGTCAGATACCTTGGAGAAGGTACTGATAGGGGATTCTGATACTGAAGACAAATAAAGAGAAGAGCAACTGCAGTACTTGAATGCCTCTCCATGGAAAAGGAAGATTGATATGCCATTTGATTCTCTTGGCATAGCTGAGCTAAAAAAATCTCAGGAGCGTCTCAAGCCATCGATTGAAGAAGCTCATACTCTTGAACTTAAACCACTACCGGAGCACTTGAGGTATGCTTTCTTAGGTGATGCATCTACTTTACCTGTGATTATTGCATCTAACTTGTCAGGTAGTGAAGAAGAAAAACTTTTGCGAATTCTGAGAGAGTTCAAATCAGCAATTGGTTGGACCATAGCGGATATCAAGGGAATCCGCCCTTCTTATTGCATGCATAAGATTCCGCTTGAACCAGGAAGTAAACCAACAGTGGATCCTCAAAGGAGGCTCAATCCTATCATGAAAGAGGTGGTGAAGAAAGAAATTCTTAAGTGGCTGGATGCAGGCATTATTTAACCTATTACAGATAGTTCTTGGGTGAGTCCGGTGCAATGTGTGCCTAAGAAAGGAGGCATGACAGTAGTTGCAAACGAGAAGAATGAGCTCATCCCTACTCGTACAGTTACAGGGTGGAGAATTTGCATGGACTACCGAAAGCTGAATAAAGCCACCAGAAAAGATCACTTTCCTCTTCCGTTCATTGATCAGATGCTGGACAGGTTGGCGGGTCATGAATTCTATTGCCTTCTGGATGGTTATTCAGGTTACAATCAGATTTGCATTGCTCCAGAGGATCAGGAGAAGACCACATTCACATGTTCTTTTGGCACTTTTGCGTTCCGTCGCGTTTCTTTCGGACTCTGTGGTGCACCAGCAACTTTTCAGAGGTGTATGATGGCCAATTTCTCAGATATGATTGGCATTAATGTGGAGGTGTTCATGGATGACTTTTCAGTGTTTGGAACTTCTTATGACCAGTGTCTACAGAATCTTGGCATGGTGCTGAAAAGGTGTGTTGAGACCAATTTGGTGCTCAACTGGGAAAAATGTCACTTCATGGTGCAAGAAGGGATCATTCTTGGGCATAAGGTATCTAGCAAGGGGCTTGAAGTGGATAAAGCCAAAGTGGAGACGATTGAAAATCTTCCTCCACCAATCTCAGTTAAGGGAATCCGTAGTTTTCTTGGTCATGCAGGTTTCTATCGGTGATTCATTCAAGATTTCTCCAAAATCTCTAAACCCTTATGTAGTTTGTTGGAAAAGGATGTTCCTTTCAAGTTTGATGAAGATTGCTTAGTTGCTTTCGAGCTCTTGAAGAAGAAGTTGACTACTACACCTATTATCACTGCACCTGATTGGGATGAACCTTTTGAGTTGATGTGTGATGCTAGTGACTATGCAGTGGGAGCTGTTCTTGGGCAAAGGAAGAACAAGGTGTTTCATGTGATTTACTATGCTATCAAAACTCTCAACGATGCGCAGTTGAATTACACTACTACAGAGAAGGAGCTCTTGGCAATGGTCTACAGTTTCGAGAAATTCAGGTCATATTTGCTTGGGACGAAGGTAGTAGTCTATACTGATCATGCATCCATTCGTTATCTGATTTCTAAGAAAGATTCAAAGCCTCGGTTGATTCGTTGGGTTCTTTTGCTTCAAGAGTTTGATTTGGAGATTAAAGATAGAAAGGGTACAGAATACCAGGTGGCTGACCATTTGTCACGATTGGAAGACCACGGTAAGAATGCAGGGGATAAAACTCTTATCAATGAATTTTTTCCTGATGAGCAACTTTTTGGGGTGCAAGATGAAGAACCATGGTTTGCAGACATTGTGAACTATCTTGTGAGTAATGTCATCCCTGCTGAATTCTCTTATGCTCAAAGGAAGAAGTTTCTACATGATGTGAAGTGGTACCGTTGGGACGAGCCATTCTTATTCAGGCAAGGAGCTGATCAGACGATAAGAAGATGCATTCCTTATAGTGAAACTGAGGGTGTTTTGCGAGATTACCATTCCACCACCTATGGAGGTCATTATGGTGGAGAGAAGACAGCTACTCGAGTACTTCAGGCAGGATTCTACTGGCCGACTCTGTTTAAAGATGCTCATCAGTTTGCGTTGAGATGTGATCGATGCCAAAGGGTTGGTAATATCTCTAGGAGGAATGAGATGCCTCTTAATATGTTGCTTGAAGTGGAGATTTTCGATGTGTGGGGAATTGATTTCATGGGACCTTTTGTTTCTTCTTGCAATAATCAGTACATACTACATTCTGTTAGCTGTGGATTACGTGTCTAAATGGGTCGAGGTAAAGGCTTTACCGACCAATGATGCTAAAGTGGTGCTGAGTTTTCTGCATAAGCAAATCTTCACGCATTTCGGAACTCCAAGGGTAATTATCAGTGATGAGGGTACGCATTTTTGCAACCGCAAGTTCACAGCTTTGATGGCTAGGTATAATATCAATCATCGTGTTGCTACTGCCTATCACCCTCAGACAAATGGCCAAGCTGAAGTTTCTAACAGGGAGATCAAGCGGATTCTTGAGAAAGTGGTAAATCCTTCGAGGAAGGATTGGTCGTTGAAGCTTGATGAAGCTGTTTGGGCTTACAGGACAGCTTACAAGACTCCTTTGGGTACGTCACCGTTTCAGCTGGTGTATGGTAAGGCTTGCCATTTGCCTGCCGAGCTAGAGCACAAGGCATATTGGGCTTTGAAGAAGTTGAATTTTGATTTGACAGCTGCTGGTGAGAAAAGAATGCTTCAGATTAATGAGTTGGATGAGTTTCGGCTGCAAGCTTATGAAAATCACAAGTTATACAAGGAGAAGGTTAAGAGATGGCATGATAAGAAGTTGGTGCAAAAGTCCTTTGTTCCTGGCCAACTAGTTTTGCTTTTCAACTCTCGTCTCAAGTTTTTCCTGGTAAACTCAAGTCAAGGTGGTTGGGGCCGTTTACGGTCAAAACAGTGTTTTCACATGGTGCAGTGGAAGTTTTCGATAAGTCACCGGATGAAGCATTCAAGGTTAATGGTCAGAGGTTAAAACCGTATTTTGGTGAACGGGTGAATCGCGACGCGGAGACCGCGGTTCTTGTTTCAGCTGATTAAGGAGTCGAAATCACGTCAAGCTATTGACGTAAAATGAACGCTTCATGGGAGGCAACCCATGTTATTGTTGTAAGTATTTTTCTATTCTGATTATATAAAAAAAATCAGAAAAATTTTCTGGGCAGAAAGGCAAGCGCGCCCGCGCCCATACCCAGCGCGCCCACGCCCAGTCCCTGACCAGGAAGTCACAAAAACGGAAAAAAGATGAAAAAGCCCCCAATTTCAGTTTTTATTTGTTTTTCACCCTATATAAACATAATCATATCTATCCCCAACCCTATTTTACAATCCCTAGCCCCTAAACTTCACTCTCTCATTCTCTCTCTCAAATCTATACATACACATTCTTACATATACTTTCATCTCATCCTAATTCCATGGCACCACCAAAGAGAGGTCGTTTTGCGGGTAGTAGCAGTACTCGTCGCTCTTCATCTGAGGAGGGATCGAGTTTGGGTGTTGGGGGTGAGAAATTCAATTCTCCGGAGGCACAAGTGGAGTTTACGCGATTACTTTATAAAGCCGTGGCTAAAGAAAGGGGATTTTTGCCTCAACCTACTGATGGGCACTTGTTCAAGATGATTACGGACAGAGGTTGGGAGAGCTTTTGTGAATCACCGAATCCGGTCCCGTTGTCTATTGTGCGGGAGTTTTATGCTAATGCTAAAGTCGATAAGAATGGGTATAGTGTGGTTCGAGGCTTGACTGTGGATTACACGGCGAAGGCGATTCATCGGGTTTTGAATTTTCCTAGGAGGAAAAGGGGTGAAGAAGATTGGTCTTTGAAGACTCGGGATGATCTTGATCTCGAGTACATTCTTGGGGAGATTTCTGTTCCGGGCACTACTTGGAAGTACAGGGCTGGTACCACTGAGCCGATTACTTTTCCGTCTTCTTCAATAAACAGGTATGCGAGGGCTTGGAATCTGTTTTTATGTGCTAATATTTTGCCTTCTTCGCATTCGCATGAGGTTACTGTTGAGAGGGCTATTATTCTTTGGGCACTTCTGAATGATGAGTACATTGATCTTGGGGAACTCCTTCATAAGAACATTGTGAAGTTTTTGAAGGGTGGTACAACATGGGCGATTCCTCATGCCTCTATTGTTATCAAGCTCTGTTTAGCTGTTGGTGTTCGTTGGTCTGAGGAGGAGCAGGTTCAGTTACCTAGTGCTCCTATTAATCATGCAACGATCACTAGGATGGAGGATTGGGATGGTGGTGCTCCGGACTATTCTGGTTTGGGCTATGTTATTTATGACGAGGAGGAAGGAGAGGCTCCACCTCGTGAGCCTGCAGCACGGAGGGAACGTGCATCTCGAATTCAGCGTGAGGTGGATAGGTCTGGTTTAGGGGATGTGTAGTATAGGCGACTGACACGGCGCATTGATGCGATGCATGACAGTCATAGCCGTTTTGCTCAGGATTTGACTCAGGCTTTGAGTACTGCCTTCAGAGCCACTAGAGTTGACATCGCTTGGCCTACCTTTGGAGCTGGTTCTGTTTATCCTCCACCAGATACACCACCCGAGGAGGGTGGTCCTGCTGATGATTAGGTATTCTCTGCACTTTCTTTGTTATTACCTTCAATGAGGACATTGAATATTGTAAGTTTGGGGGTGATAATTGAGGATTGTTAGTGTGTGTGTTCATATAGGATTCATGTTGCATTTGTAGTTAGTTCATTCATATACTTGCATGTTTATGTCATATAGAGCATTTTGTTTTGCATTAGTGTTTATATCTATTATGTGAGTCCATTTAGTTGCATTTGCATAGCATAATTCACGATCCCTTAGGACTTGGCTATTTCCTGGTTGGTGAGTCGATGTTGATAGGAGTGTGGTAGTGATGAATAGAGGGTTGATTAAGTTTCTAAGAAATTGACTTGCATGCCAGAAACAAAATAATTTCATAAGTCTCATTGATTGCTTTTAGATTTGATCAGACCATGCTTGTTTGGATATTAGAATTTAATCACTTGCTTACATTTAGAATGTTCGTCTATTTTCTTGAAAACGAAGGAGCACTAAAGTCTAAGTTTGGGGGAAAACAGGGATTTCATGCTAGTTGTTAATAAAGGCTAGGCGTCAAATGGCTAGTAGCCGCTCATTGAAAAAATGAGTAGTCTAGGGTGGGATGAGAAAAAAAAGCAAAGCGCACTCATTCCGAAATTGTTGAAAAAAAAAGAAAAAAAAGAAGAAAAAAAAAAGAAAAAAAAAGAGTTGTGTTGATGCAGAATTGATCAGGTTGAGCTCTTTAATACTCGAGAAATTAACTTCTAGGGGACTTTGTGCCTAGTGACCTAAGACTTTTCCGGTCTGGGATCCACTAACCTAACGCTCGCTACATGGGTATTATTGTATAAGCCTTTTGGGGTCTCATCCATTGCACGGTCAAATAAGCATGTTTGTTGTGTATAGTATTGTGTGTCGTAATAAAGCATGAATTCCTGTCTAACTCAAGCGGATTATGGAGGTGTGTTTTAGTGATTTCTTGTGTCTAGAGTTCATTCTGTTTATAAGCTTGTGGTTGTTTTGGTGAAGAACAGGATATGGTCTTGATTTAGTTTGGGAGTATATTGATGAGCATCGCACACACGCACGTTTCTGTGTTTGTATGGTTAGTATACGGGAATTTGGTCGAGCTCTGTTTGGAAGATTGCATTCTTTGAGATGTTGACTTGTTGATTTGTTATGGTTAGTCTGAGGGGATCGTTTGCATTAGCATATTAGTTGCATTCATGCATTGCATTGTATTTAGAGTCTGTTTATGCTTGAGGACAAGAATCGGTTTAAGTTTGGGGGTGTGATAAGTGGATTTCATATTCACTTAGAACGCCCTAAATCGGCTTAAATTGATTGTTTGTTCTCAAGTACATGGTGTTTTTGATGTGTTTTATGTTAGTGTATATAATAATACGAAGAAATCCTCCGATAATGATTCGAACACGAATGACGAAGGAATAACAATGATGTACCAAATTTCAACGGGGCCCTTGAATTTTCAAAACGGGGCTCAAAATTGAAGATATTTTCAAATGACAAAATATTTGAACGGGGCTTTCAACACACCAATTTACACATAATCACTTAACAACCTTTATTATTAAAACTCAAAATACTTCATAATAATTATTCTACACATATAATACAATTTATATTATTAATAAAGTTCACGGATCTTACATATGGTATTTCTGAACATGATGTTTTTTATCCTGCTTCTCTTTCTATCTCCAGACACCAAGCTGAAGATCATGCTGAGTCTACTCATATAGATGAAACTCCTAGTTTGGATACTATTCATGCTGCTGTGAGTACAATTCATTCTGAAGTCACTGGCATGGATGTCTCTATTTTAAAAACTCAAGGACAACTAGTATAGTTATCTAAGACTGTTACTTCTCTTCAAGATTATACAACAGCTGCTTTGGGTACTATGGTTTCTAATCAGGAGTCAGTGGAGACTAGGTTGAGTTCTTTAGAAAGTCAATAGGCTACTATTATTAGCAATCAAGCTCTGATTCTGGACATGCTTGGACACATGAAAAATGTTTTAAATATACCACCATATCTTTCACCTGTTGCTGATGTCAAAAAGGGGGAGAATGGAGGGACCAAGTCTAGAATTGAAGCAAGTTCTTGTAAAAATGATGCTAAAGAGACA
The DNA here is from genome assembly GCA_030848705.1 of Heracleum sosnowskyi. Classification (NCBI taxonomy): domain Eukaryota; kingdom Viridiplantae; phylum Streptophyta; class Magnoliopsida; order Apiales; family Apiaceae; genus Heracleum; species Heracleum sosnowskyi. The sequence continues at coordinate 62,002,691 of CM061235.1, forward strand.
AGCCTTTCTAAGAAGAAAGATGGTGATGGTGATGATGATGGTAGTGGTCACACTCAGAAAGGAAAACAAGTAAGTACAATTCAATTGCAGACTCAACAGATAAAGAGGAAGTCTTCAGAGTCTAGAGAAACTTCTAAGAGATAGAGACATGTTTCTACTGAAATGGAACGTTTGAGGCTGAGAAATGAATTGGTTACTGATCTGAATGCTTGTGACACTATAGATTTGCAAAAGATAGGTTTTGAGAAGGAAGTGAAAAGATCACAAAATGTACAATCCACTACTTCTCAAGTACCTAAGAAGATTGAAACTCCAGGTTCTACTATTCCACATATAGTTGGTCAGCAATTTCAATTTAAGCCACATGAGGGTTTTATTCAAAAATCCATGTATTTGCAAGATACTATTCCTCTTGTCAAGGCAGGGACTACTGTTGAAACATGGTCTACTCAAAAGAATGTTGAACCAACTTATTGGATAATGAGTCAGAGTAATCAGGCTCGTTCTTCAATTATCAAAACTGGACTTGGTCATACTCAAGGAGATACTTCTAATGCAGTCAAGCATGTAGCTGATCCCCATCCATTGACAGATTATGTTGGTGAGTCAGTTACACAGAAACATCTTAATAGACTGATTTCCGCTCAACTTGTTTTGAAGACTGTGAAAGTAAAAGAACATGTATAAAGAAAAGGAACAGTGGACAAGGAGATTCAAAAAGAATTCATTGTATACTTCTTATCTTCTGGAATAATAAGGTGGGTGGATCAAGAAACCTTGATTTATCACAAAAGGGAAAAAGGAGCTTGCCTATGTAAAATTCTTATTGGAGAAAAGAGCTGAAGTTACTCAAGGCTGGAATGCAGTCTTAAGAAACTGGCTTAATGAAATTGATGATCAGCTCAAAAAGATTTATCAAAGAATGTATCATACCGGTGTTCCTTCATTCAAGCTTATGTGTGTAGCTCCAGATGGTTCTGATAAAGAAGTAGATACAATATTCTTGAAATTGAACAAGATCAACATGGAAAATATATTGGTTATCAAGCTATGGAAGGAGAACTATCTTTTATGAGTCTGGATCATTTGCAGAAGTTTAAATACATGCCAGATCAGTTCAGAGCACTTCATTATCAAATCATGTGTGCTAACTCTGATATGATTTTTCTTAAAGAAGAAATTGGCAAAGTATTGGCAAGAACAGAAGATACACTATTAGATGAATTGATTAACAGAAATCCTTCTTTCAAGAAAATTCCCATTCTAGATGATCAGTGAAGTTTATCAAGCCTTTTGATATTGTTGTATTCTAGTTCTGTACATATCAATATGGTTTTGACATCATCAAACAAGATTTATGCTTATTGTATAAAGAATAAATAGGGGGAGATTGTTAGGAATGAAGATGATGGTGTTACTGGATTACAAGGAAGAGTCTACTGATGCAAGAGTCTGTGATAAGAGTCTGTGAGCTGTCGGAGTCTGCAGTCTTTAACAGTCTATAAAGCTTGTTGTAGATTATGGAAATTTCTTTTATCTTTGAAGACAGATCACTGGATAAACTCGAATCCTTATCAAGAATCAGAAGATGATTTGATCTTATCATAAGAGATGGATTATCAAAGCTGTCAACCAAAAACACTTGAGACAAAATCTCATAATTTACAAGACTGATTTACTTGTTGTTTTTGTTGATAGGAAAATTGTATAAATACTCTCATTCTACATTGTAATATGTGGTCGTGTCTATCGAAACCTTAAGTTTGTATTAGGTTTTTACATTGAGAGTTTGCAGCTGTAACATTGTTTACAGAACATAGCTGCAAAGGATATTTGTACATCCTTGGTAGAGTTTGTAACTTTAGTTATTCAATATAACTCATCGTTGCATCATCTTTGTTTTGTGTTTTTTCAATTCCGCATATTTACTATTTTGTTTCTTAAACAAGAAAAACACAAAAATAGACATATTAGTACTACTTGTATTCAAACCCCCCTTTCTACAAGTAGTTCTGGTTCAACAGGTTCATAGTTGGGCTCTACTAGGGTTTCATGAAAGGTTGTGTTTGACAGGCTTGAAGGTTTGATAAGATCATCAATTGTGAAGGTCTTTTTCTTTGGTTTCTCAATTTCCTCTTGTTTTTCTAGAGAGACGGGCCTTTTGGATTTGAATTTTAGCCTCCTACTAATAGGAGTTTTCTTAGGCACTGTCTTTCCTTTGTTCTTCTTAGGAGCAGTGACTACTTCTTCTTCAGCCACTACGCCATATATGGGCAATAGCTACGCTTTTTCAGTGTTTCAAGCAAAAGTGTAACCATATATGTCTTAAGAATGGTCTAAGCCTACACCTTTATTCAGTGTTAGCATTACTACAAATCAGTGTTACCATAGACCTCATCTAGTATCTATGCTAACACCAAAGTCCGTGTAGCCGTTGCTCTTAAAAAAAGTGTTACCAACTAATGTGAAAAATAGGCGGGCTCAGGGATTGGTCCAAGCGGGACAATTTTTGTCCAAAAATTTACTGAATTATTGAGGCGGGTCAATTTTTGTCCTGAAAATTTCAATTAACCCTCAATTATTTTCACACTCTCTCTCACTCTCAACTCTCTCTCGTTCTCTCTCACTCTCAACTCTCCCTCAGCGCTCAACTCTCTCTCTCGCTCTATCTTCTTCGATTCTCTTTCTTTCTTCACAAAAAATTAGGGCTTTTCAGAACATGCTCTATGGGTTCAATTATAAGAAATTAGGGTTCGAGCACAATCTTCTTCGGATCTTTAGAAGAAATTAGGGCTTGTTCGATTTTGGGTTCAATCTTCTTCAACTCTCTACGGTTTCTCCACACAAAATTTGGGCTTTTCAGGTCTTCTTCTTACTAACACTTCTTGTTCTTAATTGTTTCGATTACATTCTTAATTGTTATATTATTTTGGGTTCAATCTTCTGTATTGTTGATTGAATATTACTTGCCGATTTGTATTACATCAGTGTTTATCGATTTGTATTTGTGAAATTGGAGTGATATATGTAGTCTCGTACTTTTGGATATTGAATATTTATGTCAGTGTTTATTGTAACACCCCAGTCCCACATCGAGGAGATTGGGATACTTTGTTCAGTATATAAGCAAGAATAATACTACTAAGTTCACCAACAAAATCATAATATTTTGGGGGCATGTGGTGGGCTTGTCGTTACCCAAGTTGGCTGCATTTGGGACAGTAGGCTTCGGCTTATTCGGATTCGGAATCGGGACTTGACCCGATTTTCGAAAAAAGACTCGGGATTTGACCCGGGTTGTCACATATGGTATCAGAGACGACTCTCGAAAGCTTGATTCGTCGAGTTGCCGGAGGTGGGGACACGAAGGCTGGTGGTATTATCCCACAATGGACAGAGGTCCGGAGGTGGGGACACGAAGCCAGGCGGTATTATCCCACAATGGCTAGGGAGGAACGATCTTGGAACCTATGGGCTATCCATTCAGGCTTGACGAGGACGTCAAGAGTTTAAGTGGGGGAGTTTGTAACACCCCAGTCCCACATCGAGGAGATTGGGATACTTTGTTCAGTATATAAGCAAGAATAATACTACTAAGTGCACCAACAAAATCATGATATTTTGGGGGCCTTTGGTGGGCTTGTCGTTTCCCAAGTTGGCTGCATTTGGGATAGTAGGCTTCGGCTTATTCGGATTCGGAATCGGGACTTGACCCGATTTTCGAAAAAAGACTCGGGATTTGACCCGGGTTGTCACATTTATAATTATGTTTATGTGAAATTGGAGTAATGCATATAGTCTCGGACAGTGGAAAATCGATTTCTACCTGATTTGTATCTTTATTATTGTTTATCAGATTGTATTTGTAAATTTGGAATCGGAGTTATATATCGTCTTTGATTGCTGATGATTTCTAGTTTGTTTGGTATTGGTATGCACCTGGACCGATTTGACTTGATTTCCAGTTTTTGAATTGTTGATGATCATTGTGGTCTCTGTCACTAGGTTGATTTAAGTGTTTGTGAATACCTTATTCATATTCTGTTACAACTTACAAGAGGTTGATTTTATTCTATTACAGCTTTTTTGTCTAATTGACAACGTAGAGTTTTTATGAACATCTTCACGAAATTTGTTACTCGTTTTGATTTAAGCAACAAGGCTTGGCAGATAATGATTGGCAATCTGGTACTTGTTACAAAAATCTTCACCTTTGTTTCTGTTGATGTCTACTTTCATCTCAAACTAAAATTCTTCGTTTTCATTTCGACGTAGACCACTTTCACCAATAGGAAGAGCAGCTGCAGAGAACTTTCTGAGAGATCTCAACACAAACCAATAGGCAAGTAGCAGAGGTCGCAAGGTATGTCAATTTGCAGCTTCCACAACTTTTCATGTTTATTTTGTTAAAAAAATTTACTCAAATGCACTCTAGTATTAATCATAAACTTTGTGTACCTAATATGTTTTATATATTAAGGCTCTAAGAACTTCACATTCTGAAGGGCATTGTTGAATCAACGGTGAAGCTAAACGGACTTTGTCACCTATACAGTTTAACAGAATTACACAGAGCAATATATAACTGGAGAGTTCACTCTTAACAAATTATGTCATGTTGATTGCATCTCCGCTCTCATTTCTTCTTCTAGGCAAGATCCAAGCTTCGCCATCACAGTGCTGCAGTGCAGGTTCCAATTGGACTGGAACAACAACTTCAGGGTCTAGTGGATCTGTGCAGATGAAGGCTTGTTACATTACTGGCTCGAGTGGGTCTGTTACATAATCTTTGATGATGCAATATTTATGTTTTCGTTCTGTAGACGTGTATATACTTATATTCTAGTAATGTTCTCTGCATTGTAATGGATTACAACTGAACAGATGCCAGGTAATTTGGAAGAAATAGTGTCAGAAAAGAGGCGTGAACTAATTGAAGCAGTTTCCGAAGTTGACAATAAGCTTGCTGAAGCATTCCTAAGAGATAAGCCTATATCTCCCACAAAAGATTGACCTTGACTGTGCTAATTGGCTTGGACGAAACAATGTATGTACCAGCAGTTGCATATTATCTATAGACTTTTAAAGGCTTAAGTTCAAACTGTTCGTGATTTGTTGCATTTCTGCCCTAATTTACAGATAGCAATGACATTGGTCTTTAGGAAATGTGACAAAATGAAGGGTGGTAAAGGAAAAAGACCTGACGATAACATCAAGAGTTTTCAGGAGCTGATTAGAGAAAGTTACAAAATACATCCTCCCTGGATCATGATGAGCAGTGCCACTGGTTTGGGTAGGGATAATCTTCTTCTGCATATGTCACAACTAAGAAACTACTGGGATAACTAGAAACCTTAGCATAATCTCCTGCAAATACAGGTTAGTCCAGAAGTTAGAATGTTGATGAATATATCGATCTATATGTCAGTTAGAGGTTTGCCATTAGTATGTCTAAAAAGTCTTTGGTATCACATATAGTAACATGTTAACTGACATACTCAAGATTGTAAATTTGTTAGATGAATTTGAATTATGTATCATAGGTATCTCATATCTGCCTTTACAATGAATTTTCACACTCTATTGGATGAAATCCTGACGCAAATTTGGCACGACTAGGGATATCTGTTGCTTCTTGCCGTTCAGAGGCTACACATTTCATAACTGACAAGTTTGTCCGGACAAGGAACATGACAATATTTTGCTACTGACCACCAGGATCAAAGAGTCTTAATTACTCAAAATGTCAAACCTTGCAAATAAATGATTGAAAGCTTGTTCAAGTAAGTTAATGGTCAGGTATAGAACTCTGTTTACTTTTTTCTATGTTAATTAGTGGTAGTCCAGCTAACTGTGAAGTTCTTCAAGGTGACACTTGTCAGTAATGACTTCTATGGCAGCATACAAAAGAATTCATTTTAATTTAAATGTAGCTACAATGATATTTGGAAGTTAGCTTAATTATGAGCACCTTTTGTATGTAATCTACAAATACTAAAACAGTTTAAACTTGTCTGTAATTTAAATGTAGCTACAATGTGTTTTGATATGATAAATGTAGCTATAATGCGTTTTTATATGATAAATTTGTCTGCATTAAACCTAAAACAGCTTGATTTGCTTTCATTTGCTTGATTTGTTAAGGATAAATTTATAAGTAGTAAATGGACATTTCTCTCATAGTTTTTTATTGTATTTTGTGTCTCAATCAAATGCACTATTCTTTTTTTACAGGTTGATGTTGAGAAAGTTCTACAAAATGAAGGTGTTGAGGCTGCTAATAAGTTGATTCATGGAGGCAAGGAACACAGCATTTTATTTGATGTTACTTAGCTTCTAAGAGCTACTTAATTATGTTAGCTTTTGATGGTATTTAAGTTAGCTTTTGGTTGGTTTTTGTAGTAAATTTGGATGGTTGTTGGTTTTTGTAGTAAATTTGGATGGTTAGCTGTATTGGAATGATTTGTTAACAGCCTTGTGTAATTTGGATGGTTGTTTTTGTTTTGGGATGTTTGACAATATTTTTAATGGGAAGCTCTATATTTCAATATCATAAGTTCCATTTTTGCATTTAAAGTGTTGGCAAAAGTATAATAAAGTGTAGGCAAAATATATAACTGTTAAAGATAAAAGTGTAGCCATAGTGATAAAGTTGTTGCCAAAAATATCAAAGTGTTTCACAGTATTATGTTACAGTAGTACTAAACAGGTGTAGGCATAGGTCTACATCTATACTTTTAATGGTGTTACCAAATTGATAATTGTGTTGGTATAGGTCTACAGTAACAAGTTTCAAGTTGTAGCCACAGAAAACAAAAGTGTTAGCATAGGGGTCTACAGATACACAATATACTCGTGTAACCAGAAACCAAAAAAGTGTTAGCATAGACCCCTATGGTTGCGGCCATTTTTGTAACACCCTCAAATTTGGTCAAAGTGTAACCATAGCCTGTTTTTTTTTTGTTTTACTCACACTTTTTGGGCTATAAGCACACTTTTTTAGGCGTAGCTATTGCCCATATATGGCTAGCCAGATCTTCTTTCTCTAGCTCCTCCATCAATTCACTAGCCAGTCTAGCCTGCTTTTCAGGTGTAGACTCATATCCCTCAGGATTGGCTTCTCTTGCAAGTCTATCTATCTCATCCCTCTTTGCTTCAACAAACCTGGGATGGCTGATTGTAATATGAATTGGCTTTCCATTTCTGAAGATCACAACCATCCCCTTTTTGTCTAACACATCCCTGGTTTCTTTGAATGCTGAGATGTCTTTGCCCAAAGCTTCTTTGCATCTGGCTTGGGAAGTGGAAAATCCACTTGGAGTTTATTTTTGCCATGCTTCTTCGTTGGAGAGCCAAACCTACCTCCATATTCCTTCACACTCCTTGTTAAAAGATGGCTCAGCATCATAGAAGCTTTTTGGGAGCACAACTTCAGGAGTTAGAACTTTTAGAATTGTAGTAGTGGTTGGATGAATAGAGGCAGACTCTGTATTAGAGAAGGGAGTTGAAGTCACGGCTTTAAAGATTGACTCTTTGATCAGTCTTTCTATGTTGAGAATTCTTTGCTCTATGGCTTCATTTGCTCTAGTTATCTCCTTTTGCCTTGCAATCACCTCTTCTGCACTTAGGCCAGAGAAATCTAATTCACCTGGTCTGATTGTAACTGGAGGGATCATTGTGAATTGGAGTTCACTTGGATTGGCTATTACTTCTGGAATCTCCCCCTCAGTAGCTGGTTCAGAGACCACTAGTGTACTCTCCCCCTTTTTTTCTAGAGGAAGTGTTAGTTATAGAGGCATTCCTGTTAACATCGAATAACAAGCCTATAGTATTGTGTCACTTTGTGTCACTTATGTTAGATATAATTGCTGATGATTGTTTATCAGTGTTTAAGTAACAGGTACTCATCAGAGTTTATACTAGAAGCCATTCATAGTTTGTTAAAGTCTGACGGGGTGAAAGTTTGCTGAAGCTGTCGGTGCTAATATGAAGATTCTAGAAGCAATATATCTTGAAGATGGAAAGAAGCAAGATATATTGAGATAGCTAAGGAAACGGAACAGAAGACAGAAGCAATCCTAATTTGATATAAATTGTATAGCTAATTTGTAGGAATATCAATTAGAGATTGAATCTATGTAGATGTGTACTATATAAACACAGATAGGTTAACCCTAAAAGGGATGCGAATACTGAATACATTATTCTTGTAACCTAGCAGCTCTCTGTGATATTTTACATCACTGAGAGAAGAGTTATTTAATATAATTCAGTTTATTGTTCATAAACAGTGTTCTTTATTGTTATTCTCATACATATCTTGATTATATTGTTTATTCGGCCTAACAATTGGTATCAGAGCCAAGGCTGTTTAATATATACAGTTTATTGATCTAAACACAAGTATAATCATGACTGAAAACTCTCAGGCAGGTTCAAATGGAGGTTCTAATGCTCAAAAGGTTCAATCTGCTTCTGTAAGTCGATATAAGTCAATCAGGGTTCCAATGCTCAAACCAGTGGAATATCCAATATGGAAGGTGAAGATGACCATGTTTCTAGAAGCCACAGATCCAGAATACCTTGATAGAATCTATGATGGTCCTCATATGCCAACTAAACTGTCTCCTGTAGTTGCTGGTCAAGAACAAAAGACTGTTCCAAAGGAAAAGAAAGATATGACTCCTGAGGACATCTCATCAATTGCGAAGGATGCAAAAGTTAGACATCTTCTTCATAGTGCCTTAGATAATGTCATGTCTAACAGAGTTATTGGTTGCAAGACTGCAAAAGAAATCTGGGATTCTTTAGAAGTCAGGTGTCAAGGAACAAGTGCTATAAAGAAGAACAGGAAGACTATTTTAACACAGGAATATGAACACTTTGACTCTAGATCTGATGAAACTTTGACAGATACATATGACAGATTCTGTAAATTGTTGAATGATTTGTCTCTTGTTGATAAAGAATATGATCTTGAAGAGTCAAATTGTTGACTCGTAAACACGCAAGTATACGCGATCACAAATAGCAAGTGATAAATAGAGTTCGTTCCGCAGAGACAAGGTGTAAATGCCAATTTAATACCTATGCAACAGTGTATGGTTACTTCTTAATGCTTGACCAATTATCAAATTGAGTTGTTGATTATTACTTAACTAATAAAACAATTATCAACTAAGAGTGAATTAACAAACGAGATTACTTATGTAAGAGAAAACATGGGGTTCCAATTTCATTAACCACTTCATCTAGAATCTTATGCCTTTTCAACCTAACATGTGCAAGCGATGATAACTGATTAGACGCACTAAACTGACACACGCCAACTTTCGTTGTACATATATCATCCTACTGATCATCCACAATTGATAGAAGTCAAGTAGTCACCAAATATGCTTAGTCCCTATATGTCTATAGAGATTGAAAACATAATGGTTTACAATCAAGCATCCAAATAATCACATAGTCGGTGCAAGACGGTTAGAATTACACCACAAATTAATACATGCTCTTCACATGCAAAAACCTACGCTAGCATGGTATGTTCTAAACCCTAGATCCACTTTCGCAATCACTAGGATTCAACAAACAATTACGGATGTTCGCGACGCACCCATAACGAATAAGCGCAACCAAACTAGGTTAACAATATATCAAACACACACCAAGGCATAAAACATTTAATAACTAGAATCCATGGAAAACTCCATTAAAACCCCATGATAACGATTAACCCATAATCGGACTTCTCATCATCATGGGTTCAAATGATAACATGAATCTATAAACAATTAATAATGAATAATAGAAAAGAAATTGAGAGCAAAATAAATCCCGGAAATTGTAGAGAAGAAATACAAAAGATGGAATCAATAGGCCTCCTTGCTTGTCACTAGCTTGAAGAACCCTAGAAATTGATCTCTTGTTCTTAGAATAATAATGTTTTTGATAGATAGTTAGCTACCCAATTAACCTAATGAATAATGTTTTTAAAGTATAAGATATTACATAATAAACCCAAGATACGAGCCCTAACAAATTAGGCCCAACACAAATTAACCCGGTTTGGAGTGAAATACATACTGACTCGATGCATTCCAGGAGGACACAGGCGCTCTTGCGCCTCTAAATGGCGCTCTTGCGCCTTCAACTCCCTGGAATTTTACTTTGCAAACCCACCAAGCGCTCTTGCTCAAGATTTTTGAGCTCTTGCGCCTCCTAAGGCGCTCTTGCGCAGGAAACTGGCGCTGCAGCGCCTCCAACTCCCTGGAATTTTTGCCCAGCAATGTAGAGCATTTCCGTGGCTTCGCGTGGGCTGTTGAATCGTCAGAATCGGACTTGTAGAACTCCAGATATGGCCAAAACCGTGAGAGCTTCGCAACCTACCAGGAAAATCCGACTTTTAATCTCATTGACCTCCAACTCTTGGTTCTGCAAAACTTAATGAAAACACATTAAACACACCACATACTTGAGTTCAAGCCATCATTTTAAGCCGATATGAAGCATTCCAAGTGGATTAAAATCCACTTATCACACCCCCAAACTTAAACCGATGCTTGTCCTCAAGCATAAACAAACATAACTATATACAACTAACTAGTACCACTTCCGTAGGTGATCACGGTTGCATTTGGCATATGCAACAAGCCCTTTAAACCCCTAGGCAGCCCGAGTGGACGAGTAAGGTCTCGTGAGGGCCTATAGCGAATGTACCCACAAAATCCATCCAACAATGCAACTAACAATGCAACTATATGAATGCAACTAATATGAAAATGCAAACGATCCCCTCAAACTAACCATAACCAATCAACAAGCCAACATCTCAAGGAATGCAATCTTTCAAACAGAGTTCAACCAAATTCCCGTATACTAACAATACAAACACAGAAACGTGCGTGTGTGCAATGCTCATCAATATACTCTCAAACTAAATCAAGACCATATCCTATTCTTCACAAAAACAACCACAAGCTTATAAACAAAATGAACTCTAAACACAAGAAACCACTTAAAGACACCTCAATATCCACTCGAGTTAGACAGGAATTCATGCTTTTATTACAAAACACATACTAACACAATACGCATGCTTATTTGACCGTGCAATGGCTGAGACCCCTAAAGGCTTATACAATAATACCCATGTAGCGAGCGTTAGGTTAGTGGATCCCAGACCGGAAAAGTCTTAGGTCACTAGGCACAAAGTCCCCAAGAACTTAATTACTCGAGTATTAAAGAGCTCAACCTGATCAATTTTGCATAACAACTAACAAAACATTTTTTTTTTTTCCTTTTCTTTTTTTTTTTTTTTCTATTTTTCGGAATGAGTGCGCTTTGCCTTTTTTCTCATCCCACCCTAGACTACTCATCTTTCCAATGAGCCGGCTACTAGCCATTTGACGCCTAGCCTTTATTGACAACTAGCATGAAATCCCTGTTTTCCCCCAAACTTAGACTTAAGTGCTTCTTTGAATTTCAAGAGAATAGAAAACATTCTAAATATAAGCAAGTGGTTAAATTCTAACTTCCAAACAAACATGGTCTGATCAAATTCAAAAGCAACCAATGAGACTTGTGAATTTACAATTGTTTCTGGCATGCAAGTCAATTCATAGGAACTTAATCAACCCTCTATTCATCACTACCACACTCCAATCAACATCGACTCACCAACGGAAATAGCCAAGTCCTACGGGATCATGAATATTCTATGCAAATGCAACTAAATGAACTCACGTGATAGATAAAAACTATGCAACAGAATGCCCTAAAATGACATAAATATGCAAAACTACGAATGAACTACAACTACATATGCAATATGAATCCTACATGAGACACACACTAACACTACCAACCCACACATCACCCCCAAACTTAAAATATTCAATGTCCCCATTGAATGGAAGTAAATACAAGGGATAGTAGGAAACATACCTAAAAATACCGAAACACGTGGGTTGCCTCCCACGAAGCGCTTGTTTAGAGTCAATTAGCTTGACTACGGCCGTGCCTCCATTAAGGATGATAATAATTGGCTTGGTCATCTCTTCGTGAGACTTCATCGTCATCCCGGCGGCACACTTTCTGCCCCTTCTCCTCTCTTGGCCTATTCGCATAACAAATACGTCTTATTCCCATGCCTTCATCGGTTGACCCAAAATTTGTCAATTTGTAGAACAACACACATTCGCGGGCTTCGCTCGAATATAATGGAGGAGGGTAAATGTAAGTTGTTGAAGCCCTTGGTTCCTCAAAGAGAACTTCCTCCAATGGCTCTAATGCGCTACCTCCATCTTTATACTCTGAGACAAGTAGAAGACCTGCTTCTTTCCCATGGTCATCAGCCTCTTGGTACGCACATACCAATTCTTGAAATTTGTGTAGCTCATTAGTGTCTGTCCCATATAGTGCCCTTTCCAAATCATCCACCATACTAGCATGATCAAATTCCTCACATGGCTTGTGAACGCTCACCTCACCTTGGAATTTGTCTTCCTCAATTATGAATGCAGTACCTTGCTCCAAGTCATCATTATTTTCTGAAATTTCCTCGGGTATGATTTGTTGAGTCTCTTGTTCCAAGGCTCTCACAGCTTGAGCAACGAGTGTCTCCAAAGATTTTAAAGACTCCTCGTTACTCTTTGCAAGACTCCTAAGCTCCTCCATAGTAGGAATAGGTTGCTGATGTTGGAACTCTTCACTACCCAAAAAATATGACATATTTGGAACATCTTGCTGGTACTGTTGAGGATGATATTGATAGTATGGTTGTTCTTCATAAGTGACATATGGATCCACTCCTTCGTAGTAACAATATTGTGAGGTCTCATGAACGCCCGAACATGGCTCACATTGCTGAGGCATGGATGTCCTCGAATATGCCCACCATGGCAACTCCTCACCTGCCATTTGATACCAACATAAAGAACAAGTAAAACAGAAAAAGAAAAGGGATAAGAAAAGAAGTATCCAAGTCAGTGAACTTTAACGACCACTGATGACAAGCACATAAACTGTATAAACAAACACCGAGTCCCCGGCAGCGGCGCCAAAAACTTGTTGACTCGTAAACACGCAAGTATACGCGATCACAAATAGCAAGTGATAAATAGAGTTCGTTCCGCAGAGACAAGGTGTAAATGCCAATTTAATACCTATGCAACAGTGTATGGTTACTTCTTAATGCTTGACCAATTATCAAATTGAGTTGTTGATTATTACTTAACTAATAAAACAATTATCAACTAAGAGTGAATTAACAAACGAGATTACTTATGTAAGAGAAAACATGGGGTTCCAATTTCATTAACCACTTCATCTAGAATCTTATGCCTTTTCAACCTAACATGTGCAAGCGATGATAACTGATTAGACGCACTAAACTGACACACGCCAACTTTCGTTGTACATATATCATCCTACTGATCATCCACAATTGATAGAAGTCAAGTAGTCACCAAATATGCTTAGTCCCTATATGTCTATAGAGATTGAAAACATAATGGTTTACAATCAAGCATCCAAATAATCACATAGTCGGTGCAAGACGGTTAGAATTACACCACAAATTAATACATGCTCTTCACATGCAAAAACCTACGCTAGCATGGTATGTTCTAAACCCTAGATCCACTTTCGCAATCACTAGGATTCAACAAACAATTACGGATGTTCGCGACGCACCCATAACGAATAAGCGCAACCAAACTAGGTTAACAATATATCAAACACACACCAAGGCATAAAACATTTAATAACTAGAATCCATGGAAAACTCCATTAAAACCCCATGATAACGATTAACCCATAATCGGACTTCTCATCATCATGGGTTCAAATGATAACATGAATCTATAAACAATTAATAATGAATAATAGAAAAGAAATTGAGAGCAAAATAAATCCCGGAAATTGTAGAGAAGAAATACAAAAGATGGAATCAATAGGCCTCCTTGCTTGTCACTAGCTTGAAGAACCCTAGAAATTGATCTCTTGTTCTTAGAATAATAATGTTTTTGATAGATAGTTAGCTACCCAATTAACCTAATGAATAATGTTTTTAAAGTATAAGATATTACATAATAAACCCAAGATACGAGCCCTAACAAATTAGGCCCAACACAAATTAACCCGGTTTGGAGTGAAATACATACTGACTCGATGCATTCCAGGAGGACACAGGCGCTCTTGCGCCTCTAAATGGCGCTCTTGCGCCTTCAACTCCCTGGAATTTTACTTTGCAAACCCACCAAGCGCTCTTGCTCAAGATTTTTGAGCTCTTGCGCCTCCTAAGGCGCTCTTGCGCAGGAAACTGGCGCTGCAGCGCCTCCAACTCCCTGGAATTTTTGCCCAGCAATGTAGAGCATTTCCGTGGCTTCGCGTGGGCTGTTGAATCGTCAGAATCGGACTTGTAGAACTCCAGATATGGCCAAAACCGTGAGAGCTTCGCAACCTACCAGGAAAATCCGACTTTTAATCTCATTGACCTCCAACTCTTGGTTCTGCAAAACTTAATGAAAACACATTAAACACACCACATACTTGAGTTCAAGCCATCATTTTAAGCCGATATGAAGCATTCCAAGTGGATTAAAATCCACTTATCACAAATCTCAAGTTTCTACTATCTCTACCTGAAAATGGGATTTAAAGGCAACAACAATAAGAGATAATTATGATCTTGCAGAAACAGATCTTGATGAAATTTATGGGTTGCTTAAAACTCATGAACTTGAGATAGAACAAAGAAACAAAAGGTCTGGAAAGAAGACAAAATATGTAGCTCTCAAAGTTGAAGAAAAACTCATGAAGAAAGAAACATCAAAGAAGAAAGCTAAGGGAAAAGCTTTGGTCATAAACTCTGAAAGTGAGTCATCAAACTCTGATGGTGATTCAAACTCTGATGCTTCTTCTGAATCTGAGGATGATGAAGAACAAATGATGCAAATGGCTGCTTTGATGGTGAAAAACTTCAAGAAGATGGGTTTTAAGAACTTCAAGAAAGGAAAAAGATTCTTGAGGAAAGATTCAAACTCTGAAAGAAAGAGTTTCAGAAAGTCTGAAGGAAGGGATACCAAGTATGGAAAGAAAGACAAGTCTGAGATCCAATGCTACAAGTGTAAAGAGATGGGTCATTATGCTCCAGAGTGCAAGAAAGCACTCATCACTAAAGGAAAAGACTGGGCAGACACTTCAGATTCTAATGAAGATGTCAGCTATGCTCTTATGGCAACTTTTGAAGATAAATCTGAGATATTTGAGAATAAGGTACCCCTAACAACTTATGCTTATGATATTGATAATATATCTGAATTGAGAATTTATCTTAAAAGCATACATGTTAGTTATAGAGATCAGACTTTAGAAAATGAGAGAATTAAATCTGAGAATCTAAAACTTAGAGATAGAAATAAATTTCTTGAAGAAGAGCTTGTTAACATGCAACAAGTTCAAAAGGAAAGAGATGATGCTGTTTATGTTGAGAAAGAGTTGTTAAAGAGATTTAGACAACTAGAATCTGATTTGGAAAAAGAGAGGAAGGTAATTAAAACCTGGACTAATTCTGGAAAAGACACACATCAAGTTTTTCAAACAGATACAGTTGGGTTAGGTTACTGTGAGGAAGATGAACTTAGGTTTAAAGATAAAGTTAAAGTTAAACCACAACTTAAACCTGTGAAATTTGTTTCTGAATCTAGTAAGCAAACCTCTGTACTTGAATCAGAAGCTGTTAAAGAATCAGTAAAAACTTGTGTTAAACAGGTGAATGTTGGTTTAATGACAGAGAAACAATTCAAGTATAAGCTCAAAGAGGTAAAGTCTGTTGAAAAACAGAAAGTGTCCAGGAAGAATAGGAATGGAAAAGTAGGCATTAATAAAAGAAATGATTATCTGCCTAATTCTGATGCTCCTAGAAAGACATGTCATAGTTGTGGTAGTACTAACCATCTTGCAAGTTTCTGCACGAAAAACAAAGATATTAATTATTTACCCTCCAAGTCTGAGTGAAGAATGATTTTGTTAGGGTTAGACCACAGACTTTATGCACACACTGTGGGAGCACTTGGCATTTCATTTATACTTGCAAGAGCTATCATGCCATTTATCACAACTATTATGAGTTAAAACCCAACTTGAAATGGGTTAGAGCAAACTCTGCAAGTGTAAAGTCTGACACAGTTAGCTCAAACTCTGTTAAAAGTTTTTTCCGCTGCAAAAGCTAACTATGTTAAGAAAGCCAAAGGATACAAGCAAGCCTGGATCCTTAAATCTAACTCTTTGTAATTGTTTGTGATTGCAGGGCATGAGGGAAAGCACCCTAGTCTTGGACAGTGGATGTTCAGGACACATGACTGGAAATAAAGCCCTGCTATCAGACTATGAGGAGAAGGCTGGCCCAAAAGTCTCCTATGGAGATGGCAACATAGGACGTATTATGGGATATGGAAATATCAATCTTGGAAGTGTCATCATCACAAATGTAGCTCTAGTCCCAAGACTCAAGCATTACTTGCTATCTGTGAGTCAAATCTGTGACAGAGGTTACCATGTAGATTTTGAACCTGAATTCTGTGAGGTTATCAGCAAATCTACAGGGAAAGTTGTTCTAGTTGGACACAGACGGAATAATATCTATGAAGCAAGTTTGGTAACAAACTCTGAAGGAAAAGCTGTGTGTCTGTCTGCAGAAAGAAATATGCTCTAGTCATTGTTGATGAGTACACTAGGTACACTTGGGTGTATTTCTTAGCAAAGAAGGATGAAACTGCTTTAACTCTGATGGATCATGTAAAGTTACTGGACAAAGGATCACAGTATAAAGTGAAAATTATCAGAAGTGATAATGGTACTGAATTCAGAAATGCTGCAATGGAAGAATTTTGCAAAGAAAGAGGAGTGAAGCAAGAATTTTCTGCACCAGGGACTCCACAGCAAAATGGTGTAGTTGAAAGAAAGAACAGAACCTTAATCGAAGCTGCCAGAACAATGTTTGATGAAGGAAAATTGCCAACTTATTTCTGGGCAGAAGCTGTTCAAACTGCTTATTTTACTCAAAATGCAACACTGATCAACAGGCATGGGAAAACACCATATGAGATGGTGAAAAATAAGAAGCCAAATTTGAAATATTTTCATATTTTTGGATGCAAATGCTTTGTGTTGAAAACTCATCCTGAACAGTTGACCAAGTTTGACTTAAAAGCTGATGAAGGAATTTTTGTTAGATACCCACTGTCAACTAAAGCATTCAGAGTCTACAATCTGAGAACTAAAGTGATCATGGAATCTATACATGTGTCATTTGATGATAAGAAAATAACTGGAATAGAAGATGAAGAATATCATGATCAACTTCGCTTTGAAAATGAAGATCTAAACTCTGATGACATAAACTCTGATAAAGCAAATCCAACGAACTCTGACGAAGCATACTCTGAACCTCTACTGGTAAACACTGAGGAAGTTTCTCTGACAAAACAAAATAGAGAACCAGTTGAGGGGGAGCGTGAAGATACTTCAGAAACTTCTCAAAATGATGACTCAAATTCTGAAAATGAGGCAGCTGAAGAATCAAATAGAAACTCTGGGTCAAATTCTGAAAGTTCAAATACTGAACAGTCCAATTCAGGGGGAGCCTCAGAGAATGCAAATGGTCAAGAAGAAAATCAGGAGAGCATGGATCGAGGGGGAGGATCTAATAATGATAATAGAAGCCAATTACCTACAGCAAGAAGGTGGACACAAGCTCACACACCTGACTTGATAATTGTAGATCCAGAAGCTAGTGTGAGAACTAGAAGTGCTACAACTAATGAATGTCTGTTTCATGCATTCTTGTCTCAAACTGAGCCCAAGAAAGTGGAAGAAGCTCTTCAAGATGCTAACTGGATAACAGCTATGCAGGAAGAGTTAAATGAATTTGAAAGGAATGAAGTATGGACTCTTGTACCAAGACCTAAAAACAGATCTATTGTTGGTACAAAGTGGGTTTTCAGAAACAAAACAGACAGTGATGGAGTGATTACAAGGAATAAGGCTAGACTTGTGGCTAAAGGCTATTCACAGCAGGAAGGAATTGACTATGATGAAACCTTTGCTCCAGTTGCAAGATTGGAGGCAATAAGGATTTTTCTGGCCTATGTTGCTCACAAGAAGTTTAAAGTCTTTCAGATGGATGTGAAAAGTGCTTTTCTAAATGGGAAACTTGAAGAAGAAGTGTTTGTTGAACAACCACCAGGTTTTGTGGACCCCAAGCATCCAGATTATGTCTACAGGCTTGACAAAGCACTTTATGGACTAAAGCAAGAACCTAGAGCATGGTATGAAACTCTGGCTCAATTTCTTTTAGAAAGTGGGTTCACTAGAGGTACAATTGACAAAACCTTGTTCTATTTCAATACTGGTAATGATCTGCTGTTAGTTCAAATCTATGTGGATGACATAATTTTTGGGTCTACTAATGACAAACTCTGTAAGAAGTTTGCAAAGCTTATGCAGTCAAGATACCAAATGAGCATGATGGGAGAGCTTAGTTATTTTCTAGGCTTGCAAGTAAAGCAAACAGATGATGGGATTTTTATCAATCAAGCAAAATATACCAGAAATCTTCTTAAGAAATTTGGTATGCTTGATAGTTCATCTGCCACAACTCCCATGGCTACTGCAACAAAACTAGACAAAGACACAGGAGCCTCAGTAGATATGACAAACTACAGAGGAATGATAGGGTCTCTTCTTTATCTCACCGCAAGTAGACCAGATATCATGTATGCAACATGTCTTTGTGCAAGATTTCAAGCAGACCCCAGAGAGCCTCATCTAACAGTTGTGAAGAGAATTTTCAAATATCTCAAAGGAACCATAACTCTTGGTTTGTGGTACCCTAGAGAATCAGAGTTTAAGTTAATTGGTTACTCTGATGCAGATTTTGCAGGCTGTAAGATTGACAGAAAGAGCACGAGTGGAAGCTGTCAATTTTTAGGTGACAGATTAGTTTCTTGGTACAGCAAGAAACAGAAATCGATTTCAACATCCACAGCAGAAGTAGAGTATATTGCTGCTAGTAGCTGTTGTGCACAGATTTTGTGGATGAAAAATCAGTTGCTGGATTATGGATTAAGGTACTCTAAAATACCTATTTTCTGTGATAATCAAAGTGCTATTGCTATGACAGGTAATCCAGTACAGCACTCCATGACCAAGCACATCAGCATAAGGTATCATTTTATCAGGGAACATGTGGAAGAAGGAAATATTGAGCTTCATTTTGTGTCTATAGACCAACAGCTTGCAGATATCTTCACCAAGCCTTTGAGTGAAGTTACCTTTACAAGACTGGTAAATGAACTTGGAATGGTCTCTGGTTTTGACTAGAGATATTGGTTAGACTCAAAATTTCTCCTTCTGTGATTTGTTGCTCATGATTCTTTGCATATGTTAACTGTCATTCATACCAGTTTGTCAAAATTCTGAAGTAATACTCTGTCATAATGTTAAACTCTGTCAGTCATACTCTGTCAGTTATACTCTGATGCTAAACTCTGATGTTAAACTCTGATTGTGATTTTGTCTGAAACATATGGACCGATGAAGAAAATTGTATGAAGCATGATTCTCAATAAGTAATCATGAATCCTTTTGAGTGATATAAATTTTGATCTCAAATGTGTGCAGAAATTTTACACAACATGATACTGTCTCTATATTTCTAGCATCTCTTAGTTTATTGATCCTATACACTGAGTCTGTATTAGCTGTTTGAACTTTCTCTCATAAATTAATAGTGTTAACTGATGAAAGTCTAAACTCTGATAATTAGTTGCTCATATTTCACCCTCATATCAAAAGATGCAAAAATATGCACAAATTCCTTTGAGATCAAGTTGTGCCTAGGAAGACCCATGAACTTATTGTATGAAATAATATTAAAAAAAATCGAAGGGGCTGAAAATAATAAATTTATAAGTACAGAGTTTAGACAATATCAGATTTTGTTTATAAATGAGAGTTTGGGCAACCAATTTTTACTGATTTAATTTGTGGATCTTATGCACTTTGAGATGCTCTAAATATTTATATTCAGTAAACTCTGCTAAGTCACACACAAATATTCACACCTGTACAGTTTGTGGAAAGAGTTTATGAATAAAGGAGGAGGATTGGTAAACACTGATGAACTGTGTACTCTACGCCGAGGTAATTTAATTTTAATCTCTGATGATTAAAATAAATTTCTTTGTTTCAGACATATTATGCTTTCAAGAAAAGACATCTGTTTTGAAAATTCAAAAGAGTATGATTGGACAACAGTTCGAAAATGTATTAAACATAGGAGAGAGGTTGAGTGTCTAGGAAAGTGTAATAGGCGGTAATTACTGCTCTTTTTACTGCGCATGCGCATTGGAAACTGCCATTTACTGCTGTCAGTCATTACATGTGTGCCACGTGTCCCACTCACACGTTTCACGGAGTAAGACAGTTGTGTGTATTGATTAGAAACTGTTCAGTTTTTAATTTTTAATTTTGTATTAATATACAATACACAAAATCATTTGAACTTTTCACAACTTACTCCAATTCACACTTCACTGTCACACATACATTTTCACAAACACTCTTACTGCAAACACTCTCAATTTCTTCTCTAAGTCATTCTCTGATCATTTCTAAATCGTACTAATGGCCTCTACTGCTTTTGTATCTTATGGGCTTGAATTTGTTCCTAATAATTATGTTGCTCCATTGGTAAATGCGAACGCACCGGAGGCGTTTCATTTGATGCAAAATTTTCTTGCCCAATCTCAAATCGGGCGTGCTCTTGTAGAACCAGAGAAGCTTTCTGTGATTCAAATCAAAAGCTTTTGGGAGACTGGTATCTATGATGATGGTGGTGAATCTGGAACACCATCTATTGTTTTCGAGTTTCAAGAAACAGAGTATGTCATTACTCCTGGTACGATTCGTGCTACTATGGGCTTTGGTGACTATAATGCTTACACAATTGCTGTTGGTGATGCGGAGTTGGTGAGAATGATGAGGGCGATAGGTTACAGTGGATCTTTGGCCAAGATAAGTCAATTGAAGCGACCGTTTTTGAGGAAAGAGTGGAGTTTTTTCTTCGATTGTATAACAAGAACGTTCGGGAAGAAGTGCACTAACTGTAAGATCCGGGAAAATTACGTGTTATTATGTGATGCGAAATGAAATTTTAATTTCATATTAAGAGTTATTAAATGATTTATCTGTTTAAACGTGCTAAGTTATTCGTTAAATGATTGAATATGTGATATTGTGGTGCTATGTGAAATGTGTGGGGAATTTGAAATTATTTTGAAAAGGGTGTCATACTATTTTATTTTATTTTAATTATCGAAAAGAAAATTTGGATCGTTCCCAAATTATTCGGGAGATTGGTATATCGTTCGTACCAATATTTCATTCGTTAAAGTGGGAAGTATTCGAAAATATTCGTAATAGAGGTATTTTGGTTCGTATATTTTGTATTAAACGATACTTGTAGTTATCC
This sequence comes from Heracleum sosnowskyi, assembly GCA_030848705.1. NCBI lineage: Eukaryota > Viridiplantae > Streptophyta > Magnoliopsida > Apiales > Apiaceae > Heracleum > Heracleum sosnowskyi. The sequence continues at coordinate 62,024,229 of CM061235.1, forward strand.
GTACTTTATGGATGCTTATCGTCTCGTGAAACGTGTATTCTACTTTATTAAAGGTTTAAAGCATATATTCTGTTATATTGTATTTAAAGCGATCCATCGGATCAGTATCGATCCAAAAATGTCGTTTGGGGTATTATTTTCCGTTTAATATAAAAAGGCAAATCGTACTTTGTTTTCGTATAATCAAGCTTAATTACAGTTAAAAATCCGAAAAACCCTAGAACGTGTTCTTCGTGTTCTTGAGAATCAAACCAACTTTTGGAGGCGTTATCGGAATCCGATTTCGATGTTCTTGTAATCAAACTGAATCTCTCATCATCTTCTATCCGAATCCACCATCAAAATTCATGTGGGTATGATTTCTGAAATTTTCGTATTTTTAATTAATTTATTTATTTCGAATTTTTAGGGTTAATTTGGGGGAAATCGTTTGATTGATTGTTCTTGCTAATTGATGGTGTGGTTGTGTTTGTTATGAGATGTTGAGCATGTATGTGATTTTTAATTTGAATTTGGAGTTCGTTTTCGAGCTAATCGGAAAAGTTAAAGCTCGCCGGAGTTCTTGAGTTTGGCCGGAGTTTGAGTTGTGGTGACGGGTTCTCGTTTGTGATACCACCATTAAATAGATCGGGAGGAGTGGAGTTGATTCATATAATTAGTTTTAAAGTCAGTCGTTGTTTTTGGTTGGCCGGAAAAGCTGCCACCGACGGCGGGGTCCGTTTCTGTGCGTTTTCGAACGATTTTGAATGGTTTTTAACTGGTGTTGTGTGGTTGTTGTGAAGCCCGTGTTTTCCCCTCAAAATCTGTGTGTTTAGAGTTGATTTTGGTGTTGCCGGAATTTTTCCCGGTGGCCGGAACACCGGCCGGATTCTGGGTTTCCGCCGGCTGTTCTTGGCGACCCGGAAAGTTCTTGGCAACCCGTTTTCAAAACCTACCCGACCCGGTTTCGATCCAGAAAACCCTAATTCCATTTTCCGAATAGTGTTTCTGGGTTTTTATTTTAAAAATAATTCAAAAATAGTTTTATAATTCTAAAAATCATATCTTTGATTTAAAAATACATTTTATTATTCCGAAAATTTTATAAATTCATAAATATTTATTTAAATTCGAAAATTGATTAGATTTAATTATTTTAATTATTTTTGATTAATAATTAATTAATTTATTTAATTGATTAATTCTTTTAATCAGTTAATTCTTAATAATTAATTATTAATTAGATTTAGTTAACTAAAATTAAGTTTAATTATTTTCTAGCTTGGTTTATTTATTTAAAAATAGTTTGAGCATTTAAAGAGTGTCAATTAATTTTATTAATTGATTTATTTGCATTTAAAATACTTATATTGGATTTAAAAATCCGATTTTTGATTTAAAAATTGTTTGTGGCTTATTTAAATTCAAATAAGTTTTGTGTGATGTTTTAAAAATAGTTATAAGTGCTATATGATTCGTATGAGTTGTGTAATGTGTTTTATAGTCAGTATATGCCCGTACTAGGGCTAGTATATGAGTTTTAAATATTATAAATTAGACCGGGCGTCCGATACGTAACCGGTTACTTGTTTAAATGTGTTATGTGAATGATGTGAATTATCTGTTGTTGAGTCATGCATGCGAATAAATTGTGTGGAGACTTGTTTGAGTAATTGGTTGTGTCTAATGTTATCACGAGGGGTAGATGGGATAGAAATTTGTCGGCTATGTTAGAAAGTGAGATTTACGAGGCCGTTGACTTGGATGTTGACTTTTTATAGTATGGGGATTGTCGTCAAGCGAGTTACGTGGATTACTTATGTGGTTGTCTATGCAACAGAGGCTATTGGACGAGACGAGTCAGATTATCGAAGTTAAGTTACAATCGTTATGGAATGTGAAATCATACATTGGAGACTAAGTATCGTCTCATGTTTGACTATCGAGGCTAGCACGTGGATTCGAAATGGTAAAAGCAGACTAGTGGTGTTCGCAAGAGCGTTAGAGCATAGAAGGACGGAAGTAGAGAATCGTGCGATAAGACAGAATAAGGAGGGAATCGTATTGTTTCAGCGTTACGAAATAGCTAAGGACCAGAGGCAAGTGTTTATACCCTTGCTTATTAATTAAGGGATATTATCTTGAATTATTAGTATGCATGTTGAATGCTTATTACTGAATTTTCAAATGTTGATTTCTTTGCATTGAATTGCAAGTATGTTATTTAATCTCGTAAATTGATGAGTACTCTTTTATACCTTTTGAGTTTAGATTCATATTTTCATATTGATTGGAAAGATATACTTATTATATTGAAAAGTTTGAAGAGATAATTATGGGCCGTATACTAAGGCTTTCTTTTAAAAAGACATGATTTTAAAACATTAGGTTGGAATATTGCCAACCCTAGATGAGTGGGAACTTGTGAACCCTATGTTGAAAATTTTATTTTAAATTCCGAAGTTGTGGTACTTGTTCTACAAGTATTCCATTTTTCCATCCTGCACCCTTGCAAGTATTATTATCATTTCTTGTTAATGCGATCATCTGATCCATTCCCTGATTCGAATTCATTTATGCTGTGCATGATTTAGTTTACTTCCTTCAAATACGAGGCTTATCTATTATAAGTATATGTTCGAAGGACTTGAACTATTTCTGTCAGAAGCTAATAAACCCTTGTTTTCTTCATTTATAAACTTCACCTTGAATTCTTCTTAAACTTGAACTTGACTCTCTTGTCATTTACCAGATTGGTAAACCTTAATTAATTCTTCCATAATGTGATGATTTGAACTATTGAGGCCCTCTAGAGCCTGTTCTTTGAACCCTACTCTATATTGACTTGTTACCCTTTTCTGTTGATATCATATTGTCTGTTTCATATCAGACTTAACCTTGTTGAGCATGTCATTGTTTATTCTTCATTGTTATCCCAGTTGTTGCATCGATCTCGTCGATATTTATGATGTTGTTACTTGCCATGTGTACTCCCCATTGTTGTGTCGATCTCGTCGATACTAGATTATATTGCTATCCCTTTATTGATTCTTCATAATTGAACTGTTTCCTGGAACGTGAGTTTTCCAGCAATTGTTGTATTAGGTTGTCGATTCTTCCGACACCTGATTGTCGAAGTAAGGTTGTCAATTGTTCTGACACCTGACGTTTATAAAATAGAATTGGAATGTTTTTAAAAATGGACCAATTATTGGTCGGGCCATTTATGGTCGATGTAATTTAGGCCCAGATTGGCCTTGGATCCGTAGAGGACTATGCATGAGCTAGTCCGGGGTTGTTGCGTGGCTGGCCAGCAGCACAACCTTTGATTTGATAAAATGTGAAAGTCCAATTCTAGAATAAGTTCTTATTTCTAAGATGAGTTACATCCATATGTTTCGTTCTTGTGAGTTATGACCTGATTCTCAGGTTTATTCGTTGCGTGAAGTTGTTGGTTCGTTGATTAATATTAGTGGTTTCAATCTTGCTGAAATTACTTACTCTTTAATACATTTGGATTCCAAATAGTCGAAATCCACTTCCTTGATTCCATTGGCAGTCGTGAGATATCTATCTTGATGAGTTTTATTCATACCGCATATCCAGTCGGTACCATGTTGAAGTCTTGAAGTGCGTTCTTTATTCCTTGACCGAGCGTTTTGGCTCATTCTTACCCCTTGATTATTCTAACCTTCCAGAGTTGTTGGTTTCAGAAAATGTTGTGAATAGATTTGTTATCTTCAAAACTAGTATTTTTATACAAACTATGGTCTTGAAGACGTATGAGTTATATTTATTTCATATGTTCTACTTACTATTGTAGATATTGTTGATTCGGTCGCCGTAGCGACCAATATAAATCTTTTTGTGTTTTAAACTATTCAAATGAGAGAAGAAGAATGAGAAATTGTGGTAAATTACCAAACTTGATTTGAAAATATTAGAGATTACAAATGTTTAAGCCAAAGGCTTGTTTATTTGAAAATCCAAAGTTTATTTTGGAAACCTTTCGTGTTATATTTAATAATGCGCTTGCTGAGCAATTCATTCGCTCATACTTGTTTTATTTATATATATTTTAGCCTGCCAGAAAGAAGGTGTATTGGCGAGAGTTGTCCGCGTAGCTGATCAGAGATGGGGAAAGATGTTAGCGTAAAGACGTTTTGATCCAGAGCATTGGAGCTAGTGAGAGGTTTTGTATATAGATGTTTTCTATTGAATAAGATATTGTATAAGAGTAGTGGCCTGGTATACTTCTTATCGAAGTTATACTAGTGTTTTAGATTGTATGTAAAGAGAATGGTTGTAAAGAGGAAAGTTGTTGTAATGAAATTTTGGATTCTTGGTAGAGTTGGGGTCACAGATATTATTATTATTATTATTGTGTTGATGTTATATTGAACAGGTTGTTTGGATTAAGAGTGCAGTGTGACGACCAAATCCTTTGACCCCAGATTTGGGGGCGTTACAGTTGGTATCAAAGCAAGGGTTATAGTAAAACTAGAAACGAGAGTGTGTGGGAGTGTATATAGTTATATAAGGAACGTCAGAGCTCATTTAAAGTTCGTATTGGACTATTGGATATAGTACCGCTGAGTGAGTTGAGATGGAGGTATTTGATTGAGATAGTTGTGCTGAAATGGATAGAACTTCTTGCGTTTGTAGACGTCTATGACGGAATCTTCAAGGACTATTACGAGTCGACGACGACGTACGATATTGATAACCTTGCGACGTGGAAAAGAAGGGCTGAAATCAAATAACGTGGAAAAGAAGGGCTGAAATCGAATAACGAGCTATCGAAGGAGTCGACGGAGGAGTCATATGTGAAGACCTTGGTAATACCTGCCCATCCTAAGGAAATATTTGACATTTCTTTAAGCGAAGCTGTGTTGGTGAATATATTCCACCTTTTGACCTTGTACTTGATACTTTTGATCAATCATGATTGCAATTGCATCAGAGGTTGTTGTGACATCTATTTCAAATTTGTGAAGCCTGTTGAAAATATGTTATTTAAATTCCAACTCCCTCATTCTTCCGGAGTGGATAACTCTAATTGTGATGTAACACTATTTGTTGATACTTCCTTTCTGGTTGTTCTTCTTTTCTAGAATAACTCCTTTGGAATCTATTCAATTTCAATCCAAGGTGTGTATTTGAGATTTCTTATCGAAAAGCCTTGGTTATTATTTTGACTTTAAATTTCTTTCATATTTCTCTACTCCAACTGAGGTAAACAACCCTATTTATAGGGGACACAAGGACTATCTGTCTATGTGATAGAAGTCTGACGGGACGCCGTCACTTGTGTGTTGTGAAATACAAGAAGGCTAATTACCTTTAGTACTGTCTTAATAGAGACACACAACATTGAGTTCATGTGATCAAATTGGTCTCTCAGTAATTCCTTCACTTCCAATAATGTTTGCTTTGGAATATACAAATTTGGTAACCCCAATTGTGGGACATTTGCTACGATATAGAATCTTTTCACTTCAAAATATCATGAATTTTTGTTATACCAAATAATCTGGGAAGTATGCCATTAGGGTGAACTGAAATTTACCCTACCATAATGAACGAAGAATTTGCGATTGAATCACCACGAGCGAAAGCGGATTACGATGCGATTAGAATACTAGTAACATATAACGGAGCCAGTTGTTCTCTTTCTATCGATTAACGTTACGATATGGAAAGGTGAAGTTAGATAATTCAAGAGTTGATTGGAAATTTGGGGAAAAATGTGTAATTGTGCTAATGATATCCCGTGTTGTGGAAGATGGACATAATAGGTTTTTGTCTCAATGAGAAGAACTTTTAAGATTTGATGATAGGCTAATAATGGAGAATGAGTTGATCTTTGAGTATTTCAGGATTGTATGATATGGTTGCAAGTCTTTTGCTCACGATAGTTAAGGTAGATCTTGCCAGTCAATGTGGATGTATAGAATGAGAATCAAGATAATGTCGAGTTGATCAAGCTGTTTGGGAAATGAGATGAAACCATGGAAAAGGTGTCCTGAGTGTTACTGTGAATGTATCTTCTAAATTATTTGGGAATCAGATGGAGATTAATTAAGTTCTTAGGACTAAGTAGAACAATTTTTAAAGATGTGGGACTAAGTCACCAAGTTGATAAGGAATATTCTCACAATTGTAGATAGGAAAAGAAGATTAAGAGGTGTTAATAAGGATTTAAAGACAATGGATAAGGTAATGATGGGTTGTTTTAAGCTGAAGAGTTAATTGGCACGGAAGGTATATGATCGTTGAAAGCAGTTGTTAGATATATTGGAAATAGGTATAGTTGACCCAAGAATACGGATGGCTGATAGTATGAGTAGTAAAAGAGAGAATTGAGATGTAAATATCTTTGGTACAAGGATTAGAAAGGATGGAGTTTTAAGGTTATGATAACAAGAGATCAACTAGAAGGAATGACGGAATTAAGGATTCAACCAGGATTGATTAAAGAGAAAGGGCTACATAAAGGAAAGAGTTATGGAAAGAGAAATGGAATTCAATTACAGGAAGGAGCGAGAGAGTATAATGGATAAGAAGGAAATGTAAGGATATATAAGAGATTTAAAAGAATATTGATGTTAGTGAGTGTTTAAGTACTTGAGGTGTTGGAAAATGAAGACAGAGTAACAGAGGTATAGTAGACGATTACAACTAAAGAGATTCCTGAATGGAAGTGGAAACATATTAAGATAGACTTTGTAGTAGAGTTGCTAAGGCTTAGAGCTAATCATGATGTTATTTGAGTTATTATTGACCGATTAACGAGAGATATTTATTAGATGAATTGGTTCATCTCTAGTTATTTGAATGAGATAAGATTACGACATGGAATGACGGGTTCAATTGTATTTGACAGAGATCCGCGACTTAATTAAATAATTCAGACAGACTATGGTTGTGTACTAAATTTTTAAGGTAATTGGAAGGACCATTTACCGTTGATTAGATTTCCTTACGACAACAGTTATTATGACAATTTTGAATTGCTACCTTACGTCGATCTACTGTGTGTTGGGAAAGTTGCGTATAAGTTTGTGTACCACTCCATGAGTGGTGTATTCATAGTGTATTTCATAAAATACGAACCTATAGAGATTTAGTTAAATTGTTCTATGTTGAGTAACCAATTGAGATATTGAGTCAGTATGAGAGAGTGATAAGTAATAGAGGAGTCAAATTAGTATGAGTATGAGGAGAAATCCTAAGGTTGAAGAGTCAACCTAGGAATTTGAGAATGAGATGTTGGAAAAAATATCCACCTATGTTTGCGCAAGTTGATTCTGAGGACAGAATCCTGTTAAGGGGGAAAGGATGTAAGATCCGGGAAAATTACGTGTTATTATGTGATGCGAAATGAAATTTTAATTTCATATTAAGAGTTATTAAATGATTTATCTGTTTAAACGTGCTAAGTTATTCGTTAAATGATTGAATATGTGATATTGTGGTGCTATGTGAAATGTGTGGGGAATTTGAAATTATTTTGAAAATGGTGTCATACTATTTTATTTTATTTTAATTATCGAAAAGAAAATTTGGATCGTTCCCAAATTATTCGGGAGATTGGTATATCGTTCGTACCAATATTTCATTCGTTAAAGTGGGAAGTATTCGAAAATATTCGTAATAGAGGTATTTTGGTTCGTATATTTTGTATTAAACGATACTTGTAGTTATCCGTACTTTATGGATGCTTATCGTCTCGTGAAACGTGTATTCTGCTTTATTAAAGGTTTAAAGCATATATTCTGTTATATTGTATTTAAAGCGATCCATCGGATCAGTATCGATCCAAAAATGTCATTTGGGGTATTATTTTCCGTTTAATATAAAAAGGCAAATCGTACTTTGTTTTCGTATAATCAAGCTTAATTACAGTTAAAAATCCGAAAAACCCTAGAACGTGTTCTTCGTGTTCTTGAGAATCAAACCAACTTTTGGAGGCGTTATCGGAATCCGATTTCGATGTTCTTGTAATCAAACTGAATCTCTCATCATCTTCTATCCGAATCCACCATCAAAATTCATGTGGGTATGATTTCTGAAATTTTCGTATTTTTAATTAATTTATTTATTTCGAATTTTTAGGGTTAATTTGGGGGAAATCGTTTGATTGATTGTTCTTGCTAATTGATGGTGCGGTTGTGTTTGTTATGAGATGTTGAGCATGTATGTGATTTTTAATTTGAATTTGGAGTTCGTTTTCGAGCTAATCGGAAAAGTTAAAGCTCGCCGGAGTTCTTGAGTTTGGCCGGAGTTTGAGTTGTGGTGACGGGTTCTCATTTGTGATACCACCATTAAATAGATCGGGAGGAGTGGAGTTGATTCATATAATTAGTTTTAAAGTCAGTCGTTGTTTTTGGTTGGCCGGAAAAGCTGCCGCCGACGGCGGGGTCCGTTTCTGTGCGTTTTCGAACGATTTTGAATGGTTTTTAACTGGTGTTGTGTGGTTGTTGTGAAGCCCGTGTTTTCCCCTCAAAATCTGTGTGTTTAGAGTTGATTTTGGTGTTGCCGGAATTTTTCCCGGTGGCCGGAACACCGGCCGGATTCTGGGTTTCCGCCGGCTGTTCTTGGCGACCCGGAAAGTTCTTGGCAACCCATTTTCAAAACCTACCCGACCCGGTTTCGATCCAGAAAACCCTAATTCCATTTTCCGAATAGTGTTTCTGGGTTTTTATTTAAAAAATAATTCAAAAATAGTTTTATAATTCTAAAAATCATATCTTTGATTTAAAAATACATTTTATTATTCCGAAAATTTTATAAATTCATAAATATTTATTTAAATTCGAAAATTGATTAGATTTAATTATTTTAATTATTTTTGATTAATAATTAATTTATTTATTTAATTGATTAATTCTTTTAATCAGTTAATTCTTAATAATTAATTATTAATTAGATTTAGTTAACTAAAATTAAGTTTAATTATTTTCTAGCTTGGTTTATTTATTTAAAAATAGTTTGAGCATTTAAAGAGTGTCAATTAATTTTATTAATTGATTTATTTGCATTTAAAATACTTATATTGGATTTAAAAATCCGATTTTTGATTTAAAAATTGTTTGTGGCTTATTTAAATTCAAATAAGTTTTGTGTGATGTTTTAAAAATAGTTATAAGTGCTATATGATTCGTATGAGTTGTGTAATGTGTTTTATAGTCAGTATATGCCCGTACTAGGGCTAGTATATGAGTTTTAAATATTATAAATTAGACCGGGCGTCCGATACGTAACCGGTTACTTGTTTAAATGTGTTATGTGAATGATGTGAATTATCTGTTGTTGAGTCATGCATGCGAATAAATTGTGTGGAGACTTGTTTGAGTAATTGGTTGTGTCTAATGTTATCACGAGGGGTAGATGGGATAGAAATTTGTCGGCTATGTTAGAAAGTGAGATTTACGAGGCCGTTGACTTGGATGTTGACTTTTTATAGTATGGGGATTGTCGTCAAGCGAGTTACGTGGATTACTTATGTGGTTGTCTATGCAACAGAGGCTATTGGACGAGACGAGTCAGATTATCGAAGTTAAGTTACAATCGTTATGGAATGTGAAATCATACATTGGAGACTAAGTATCGTCTCATGTTTGACTATCGAGGCTGGCACGTGGATTCGAAATGGTAAAAGCAGACTAGTGGTGTTCGCAAGAGCGTTAGAGCATAGAAGGACGGAAGTAGAGAATCGTGCGATAAGACAGAATAAGGAGGGAATCGTATTGTTTCAGCGTTACGAAATAGCTAAGGACCAGAGGCAAGTGTTTATACCCTTGCTTATTAATTAAGGGATATTATCTTGAATTATTAGTATGCATGTTGAATGCTTATTACTGAATTTTCAAATGTTGATTTCTTTGCATTGAATTGCAAGTATGTTATTTAATCTCGTAAATTGATGAGTACTCTTTTATACCTTTTGAGTTTAGATTCATATTTTCATATTGATTGGAAAGATATACTTATTATATTGAAAAGTTTGAAGAGATAATTATGGGCCGTATACTAAGGCTTTCTTTTAAAAAGACATGATTTTAAAACATTAGGTTGGAATATTGCCAACCCTAGATGAGTGGGAACTTGTGAACCCTATGTTGAAAATTTTATTTTAAATTCCGAAGTTGTGGTACTTGTTCTACAAGTATTCCATTTTTCCATCCTGCACCCTTGCAAGTATTATTATCATTTCTTGTTAATGCGATCATCTGATCCATTCCCTGATTCGAATTCATTTATGCTGTGCATGATTTAGTTTACTTCCTTCAAATACGAGGCTTATCTATTATAAGTATATGTTCGAAGGACTTGAACTATTTCTGTCAGAAGCTAATAAACCCTTGTTTTCTTCATTTATAAACTTCACCTTGAATTCTTCTTAAACTTGAACTTGACTCTCTTGTCATTTACCAGATTGGTAAACCTTAATTAATTCTTCCATAATGTGATGATTTGAACTATTGAGGCCATCTAGAGCCTGTTCTTTGAACCCTACTCTATATTGACTTGTTACCCTTTTCTGTTGATATCATATTGTCTGTTTCATATCAGACTTAACCTTGTTGAGCATGTCATTGTTTATTCTTCATTGTTATCCCAGTTGTTGCATCGATCTCGTCGATATTTATGATGTTGTTACTTGCCATGTGTACTCCCCATTGTTGTGTCGATCTCGTCGATACTAGATTATATTGCTATCCCTTTATTGATTCTTCATTATTGAACTGTTTCCTGGAACGTGAGTTTTCCAGCAATTGTTGTATTAGGTTGTCGATTCTTCCGACACCTGATTGTCGAAGTAAGGTTGTCAATTGTTCTGACACCTGACGTTTATAAAATAGAATTGGAATGTTTTTAAAAATGGACCAATTATTGGTCGGGCCATTTATGGTCGATGTAATTTAGGCCCAGATTGGCCTTGGATCCGTAGAGGACTATGCATGAGCTAGTCCGGGGTTGTTGCGTGGCTGGCCAGCAGCACAACATTTGATTTGATAAAATGTGAAAGTCCAATTCTAGAATAAGTTCTTATTTTTAAGATGAGTTACATCCATATGTTTCGTTCTTGTGAGTTATGACCTGATTCTCAGGTTTATTCGTTGCGTGAAGTTGTTGGTTCGTTGATTAATATTAGTGGTTTCAATCTTGCTGAAATTACTTACTCTTTAATACATTTGGATTCCAAATAGTCGAAATCCACTTCCTTGATTCCATTGGCAGTCGTGAGATATCTATCTTGATGAGTTTTATTCATACCGCATATCCAGTCGGTACCATGTTGAAGTCTTGAAGTGCGTTCTTTATTCCTTGACCGAGCGTGTTGGCTCATTCTTACCCCTTGATTATTCTAACCTTCCAGAGTTGTTGGTTTCAGAAAATGTTGTGAATAGATTTGTTATCTTCAAAACTAGTATTTTTATACAAACTATGGTCTTGAAGACGTATGAGTTATATTTATTTCATATGTTCTACTTACTATTGTAGATATTGTTGATTCGGTCGCTGTAGCGACCAATATAAATCTTTTTGTGTTTTAAACTATTCAAATGAGAGAAGAAGAATGAGAAATTGTGGTAAATTACCAAACTTGATTTGAAAATATTAGAGATTACAAATGTTTAAGCCAAAGGCTTGTTTATTTGAAAATCCAAAGTTTATTTTGGAAACCTTTCGTGTTATATTTAATAATGCGCTTGCTGAGCAATTCATTCGCTCATACTTGTTTTATTTATATATATTTTAGCCTGCCAGAAAGAAGGTGTATTGGCGAGAGTTGTCCGCGTAGCTGATCAGAGATGGGGAAAGATGTTAGCGTAAAGACGTTTTGATCCAGAGCATTGGAGCTAGTGAGAGGTTTTGTATATAGATGTTTTCTATTGAATAAGATATTGTATAAGAGTAGTGGCCTGGTATACTTCTTATCGAAGTTATACTAGTGTTTTAGATTGTATGTAAAGAGAATGGTTGTAAAGAGGAAAGTTGTTGTAATGAAATTTTGGATTCTTGTTTCTAGCCCTATAACCTTTAAAGATTCTTGGTAGAGTTGGGGTCACAGATATTATTATTATTATTATTGTGTTGATGTTATATTGAACAGGTTGTTTGGATTAAGAGTGCAGTGTGACGACCAAATCCTTTGACCCCAGATTTGGGGGCGTTACACTAACTGGGATGCGATACCCACTGAAAGTCTACAAATTGGGTATTCTCTTATCTATGGTACTCATTTTGATTTTGGTAGACTAGTTCTTATTAATATGGGTGAAAAGATGACTGAAAATAGGAGAGTAGTTTACTTTGCTAGATTCTGTCAGCTTTTACTTTCTGCTTGTGTTAGTGGGGTAGATATTCTTGATGAAGATGTTATTCCATGCTTTAAGTTACACAAGCGTATATTCTCTAATCTTGTGAATAAGGATGTTAAGAAGGGTAATGTAGGTAATCTTTTACTGCCTGCATTAGTGCAACAGTTTTTGGATGATTCTATCCAAGCAGAACCACAACCAGAACCATTAAACACTGAAGTTCCTCCATCTACATCACAACCAATTCATACTGGTGGTAGAATCAAACACAGGGCTTTTAAACCTGCAAAGACTGTTAAGCCAGCTATTGAGGTTGGAGTGTCAAAATCTTCTATGCCACGGTCTGATGGTCCTTCCAAGAAAAGGAGAGCAAAGAGACCTCGTTCTGATGATGAGGATGATACTGAAACTCTCAATCAAAGAAGAAGAAGATTGATTGCTAACTATCTTTTTGATGAGTTAGAAACTGAAGCTGTTCCAGCAACTGAACAGAATGAAGCTCCTGCAACTAATGAAAATGTTGAAACTACTGTGCCTATAGTGGACAGAGTAAATGCTGATGAAGCTCCTGAGATGGTGTTTGAACCAATCATGAATAATGAAGAAGAGTTTGAAGCACATCCTGCTATCAGTGTTTATGACACTGAGGATGTGGCAGCTGATCAAGCCACTCTGGTAATTGAAGAGTCTATGGCAACTCATACAGAGATTCTCTCTGTCACCAATCAAGTTCTTGAAGTTGGTGATGAGGTTGATCAGGAAGCAAAATCTGTCTCTTCTGAGAAGATTGTTGAAACTGCTGTGGAAAAGATGAATGAAGCTACAGCAGAAGAAGAAGTTGTTGTTGCAATTCCTGTTGAAGCTGCACAGTTAAATACTGAAGTTACTACAGAGAATATCATTGAAGAAGCTGCAGAAAATGTTGATGAAGAAAGAGTTGATTCTGATGATAATACTTCTGTACATTCTATTCATGCAAACTCTGGAATCAATATTGCACTTTCAGACTCTGATGAACCTTTTCTAAGGGATCCTACTGCAGAGTCTATCAAAGAAAATCAACATGCAATTGAAGCTCATTACAGAGAAATGCATTATGCAAATTGGTCAGGGGCCGATTGTATTTTCTCTACTCAAAGGACTGCTGATTTTGTTAATAAGTCTGCTAAAGAGATTTCCAATCCTGAGCTGTTGACACATTTTAAGGCTACAATTGTTCAAGTCAAATCATTGCACAATCGCTTTGATGAGACTCACAAAGCTGTCATTGGATTGAGTAATGATATTGCTACTAAAGAATTGGCCTTGAGGAATGATAGAGTTAAAGTTTCCTCTATGATCAAGGATCAACTAGAAATCAAGCAAAGGCTAACCAAAGTTGAGAGCAATCAAGCTGAAATGTCTACAAAGATTGATTCAATTGCTGCATCTTTGGAGTTGCTGACATCAGTGCTTATTCCTGATGATGTCAAAAAGGGGGAGAGAGTTCCTAAAGACAAATGCAAAAGGGCTCCAACTCTGAGACGGAGGGATGATGCAACTGATGGTGGAAGCAAAGAATCAGAGAAAAGGTCAAAATCTATTCAAGAGCAAAGGAGACTTAGGTCAAACTCTGCTAAGTTGACAAACTCTGAAAGAGTAAACTCTGGTACTCAATCTGGTGCTGCTCAATCTTCTTCAAGACTTAAAAGTCTAGCTATTTCAGCTAATCCAATTACTGATGAAGAGATTGCTGTTAAACTCTTTTTGGAAGAACATGGTGGTGAAGCCACAGTTGAAGACATTGATGCTGAATTTCAAATTCTTGCTGAAGAGCATAAGAAGAATGTTGAAGCTGGAATTTATAAGAAGGCTGCCAAGGCTCCTAGGAAAAAGGAACAAGGAATTTCTATTAGAGAGAATGTAAATTCTGAACAGAGTTTACAATACTCAAGGAGGCCTGTTGGAGCAAATACTGATAAAGGGAAAGGAAAAATAATTGAAGAACCCAAGTTATCAAAGAAGGCTTATTCAATCTCTGACATTGCTCAAGTTGAATTAAGACCTAATCAATCAACCACTGACGTTGCTCAAGTTGATGATTCTGTTAAAGTTGTGACAACCTCTGACACTGCTCAAGTTGTACAAACTCAATTGATATCTCCACAACTCCAAGGTACTTTTCGAAGACCATCTAAAGATGAAACTCTGAAGCCAGAAAATGTGAACATTCTACAAAGCAGAACTGTGTGAGGAAAGGAATCCTATGATAGATCTGGTTTGGGATCACATAGAGAGAGAAGAATAAATAACAGTCCTTTAGATCATACATCTCTGGCAGAACCTGGTGTTGGGGTAACTCAAGAAAGCCTTGACAAGTTAGAGTCTGTTCAGATGATCTATCACAGAGGAATCAAAAAGGAGTTTCTGTTATATTTTATGGCTGATGGAAGAGTTTATAGAGTTGGAGAAGCTGACATTCATCTAAAACTATGGGAAGAGCTGGAGTATGTTTTATATATGCTAAAAGTGAAAAATCAAAGTACTCACAATGCTGCTCAAGTTTTAAGAGAGAGAATGATGAAGTCTAAAGTTTTGTGTGGAGCCAAAATTTCAAGTGCATATATTCCTAAGTACAGAGATTACCATGGAAATCTGGTAGAAATGAAGAGAAACAGTGCTAGATTCAGAACAGCACTTGGTATTAAAGTTTTGGAATTCAATTTGGAATCAGAAAAGTCTTACTATATCAGGCTAGGAAATGAGATGAATAAAAACAGCATATATTCTCTGAGGGCTGCCATATATCAGACTGGTGAAAAAGACCCAGAACTTAAGGAGCTGAAAGAGATTATGACTGCTGAGCTAGAAAGAGCTGAAAGAAGACTTCTAACAGATTATCTCAAGACAGTGCGTGACATTGAGGAAATTAAGTAAAGACTGTCTGTAAGTTTTTAAAGTTTTCTGTTCTAAGTAAAAGTTAAACTCTGTTATGTTATAAACACTGCATTTGTTATATGTTTTGACATCATCAATTATCCTTTAAACTTGTACATTTTTGTTATGCACAAGTTGGGGGAGATTGTTAGATATAATTGCTGATGATTGTTTATCAGTGTTAAGTAACAGGTACTCATCAGAGTTTATACTAGAAGCCAGTCAGGGTTTGTTAAAGTCTGACGGGGTGAAAGTTTGTTGAAGCTGTCGGTGCTAATATGAAGATTCTAGAAGCAATATATCTTGAAGATGGAAAGAAGCAAGATATATTGAGATAGCTAAGGAAACGGAACAGAAGACAGAAGCAATCCTAATTTGATATAAATTGTATAGCTAATTTGTAGGAATATCAATTAGAGATTGAATCTATGTAGCTGTGTACTATATAAACACAGATAGGTTAACCCTAAAAGGGATGCGAATACTGAATACATTATTCTTGTAACCTAGCAGCTCTCTGTGATATTTTACATCACTGAGAGAAGAGTTATTTAATATAATTCAGTTTATTGTTCATAAACAGTGTTCTTTATTGTTATTCTCATACATATCTTGATTATATTGTGTATTCGGCCTAACAACTTACTTGACCCTTTAACTAGGGGATCCCTTTGTTTCCAAAGGTTCTACACTCTGTAATCTCAATATGTGTAACTATGAAATAAGTTCTAATTATGACTTGGAAGAAGGTCACAAGATCATGCCTCAAGACATTTGAAGACAAAGTTGAAGAATAAATGAGTTACAATATTGAAGGATGAAATTTGTCTAAGTGCTGATTCGAGATGTGCTAAAAGTGAAGATTCGAGAAGTCAAGTATATTGATTCGAGAAGTAAAGAAATGAACTGATTCGAGATGTCAAGGATTCCAGAAGTCGATATACTGATTCGAGAAGT
Source organism: Heracleum sosnowskyi (assembly GCA_030848705.1). NCBI lineage: Eukaryota > Viridiplantae > Streptophyta > Magnoliopsida > Apiales > Apiaceae > Heracleum > Heracleum sosnowskyi. The sequence continues at coordinate 62,040,413 of CM061235.1, forward strand.
ACTAGTGTTACTGGTTCGAGAAGTGAAGATAGCCGATTCGAGAAGTGATATTGTACTGATTTGAGAATTCAGTTTACACTGTTTAGAGAAGTCAAGATATCAAACCAAGTATTTTAGAGATATCGAATGGGGGACTTAGCAAAATTCACTAATTAGCAACAAACAAAGTTTTTGAGACAAAGAATCAAATCAAACCAAGGCATATGCAATGGTCACAATCGTTGCAGTATGCACATGGAAAGTCTACAAAGAAGCTCAGAGATTCAATCAAAGGAAACAACTAAAGTTGTGGATCTGACAGCATGCAAAACAAAATAAAGATCACAAGATGCCAACTTTCACCAAAATAGTATAGACATAGTTTGGATAACTTTTTGTTTGTTACCTGATTTGTAAATGCAAGTTGTGCACAGTTTATAAGTACACAACTTGCTTAGCTTTAGTTGTAAGTTTTTCATAGACATTCAAGTTGTATCTCTCTGAGAAAAACGAAGCTGAGAATTCAAGTTCGAATTCACAGTTTGTAGCACCTTTCTATCTAATACAACATTAGATTAAAAGTGATTTTTTGTGTTGTTCTTTTCTGCATATTTCAGTATACAACAAACAAAATCAAGCTGCAAGTAAACAGATTCAAAAACGAAGATAATTAAAGAAATCACTGATAATATATTCACCCCTGTATCAGAGCAAGCTGTTCATCAAAACAGAGAAAGATCCAAGATGAGTTCACAAAAGACTACAGGTACAGTGAAGGTTCCAAAGTTCAGCAAAGAGAATTATAATCTCTGGAAGATAAAAATGCTTCTGTTCTTGAAAACTGCTAATCTTTTATATCCTAAGATTCTCAAGAATGATCCTTTTGTTCCTCAACAAGAAATACAAGGTTCCACAAGTGGCACCACTGTCGTTCCCAAATCTTACATTGTTATAGACATCTCTAAATGGACTGATAATGAGAAAGAAAAAGTTGGATTAGACAACCATCTCATGCTAATCATCATTGATTCAATGGAGATGTCCATGTTTGCCAATATTTCCTCTTGTACATCTGCAAAAGAGATGTGGGATCTTATTGAGATTCTCTGTGAAGGAACTGAGGAAGTTAGAGAAAACATAAAGCAAATACTGATCACTCAGTATGAAGCCTTTATGGCTCAACCAAAGGAGAACATTATAGAAGTGTTTGAGAGATTTCATAGACTTGTCACTGAGTTGCAAATGAATGGCAAGGTCTATAACACAAAAGAATTGAACATCAAGTTTCCGATGGCAACACCAAACCATCTTGAGCAAAATGTTATCTCATTAAGAGATAGAGATGTAAACAAAGTTACTTATGATGTGATATATGGTGTATTGAGAACACATGAACTTGAGATGATGTAGAAGAGAGCTATTCAATATCATCATGGCAAAATGGTTAATGCATCTTGTGCCCTAATTGTGAATGAGTCTCTCAAAGAGCTTGAAGCCTCAACAAGTCAACTGAGAATTGAAGAGATTATAGAAGATGAACCAGTGATTGAAGAACCTGTGAAGATTGAGGATCTAGATGAAGATGAAAACTATACCTTGGAGGAGTTGGATGCTATGGATAACAAATCTTTTGCATTCATGGCAAGAAAGTTTCCTCACATCAGATTCAAGAGGAAACAACCATTTAAGCCTAAACCATTCAACAATAACTCCTTCAACAAAGGAAAGACTCTCATAAAGCCATACAAAAGCAAATTCAAAACTGGCTCTTTTGATAGATCTTCAATCAGGTGTTTTCAATGCAATGACTTGGGGCACTTTGCAAGTGAATGCAAGAAACCAAAGAAGAAAGACAAGGCTTTCTTGGAACTTGAAGCAAAGTATGAGGCTTTGTTAAAGAATTAATCAAACAAGGCATTCATAACTGAGGAGAAGTGTTGGGATGATACTGATAGTGATGAAGAGGATTCAAAATTCTGCAACTATGCTTTGATGGCTAAGTCAGAGAACAATGAGGACTCTTCGAATCACTCTCAGGTACCATCTTTAACCACTATTGACATGTCTGTTTCTGATTATAAACAAACTGTTGAAAAGCTAAGTGTTGAGATGTTTAACATTCAAACTAGTATGACTGCTGCTAATGAAGAAATTGATAAATTGTCTACTGAGAATAAATTGTTAAACAAAAGAAATGAAGAACTTGAGTTGATTGTTGTGCAAGTAGAAAATCTCCAACAAGAGGTTGAGTACCTGAAAAACAAAGTTGAATGTGCTAATTAGATAGAGAAAGCTCTTAGAGATGAATTGGCTGAAAATGAACTTAAGATAAGAGCATTTAAAAATTCATCAAATCTTTTGAAAACCTATCATGATAAGCATCAAGAAAATAGCAAGGCAACTATTGGTTTTGACTATGACACACTCAAGGAAAAGAAGGGTAATGCATCTATTGATGACACAAAAGTTGTTCATGAGAATGTGCCTCACATTGTGAAAAATGCTAAGGCGCCTATCTTTAAAGAAGCTTCATTTAGTCTTGATAAGGAATCTTTATTCATGAAGCAAATGTTAAATGAAGAAGATGAGGCACAAGCTAGTGAACAACCTACACCTTCTAAGAGTGAGAGTGTCAAAGTGGAAACCAAGAAGCCTGTTCAAGTTAAGAACACTCATGTTAAGCCTATTCCTGTGAAGTCTGAGAAAGTTTAATCTGTTAGGTCTACACCTAAGAAGAAACAGAATAGAAATGACAAACTAGGGATTAACAAGAATAACAATTATGCTTATGTGCCAAATGCCCCTAGAAAAGTTTGTCAAAACTGTTCCAGTACAAATCATTTGACTCATGCTTGTAAGAAACCTATTGGTAGTGTACCTAAACCATTTTATGACTACTCTGTGCCGTTAAGACATAGAGATTCACCATTCTGTGATAAACTTGACTGCATGCCATGCAATATGAATGTCATGACTAGTTGCTTTAATATAAGAAGACAATTTATGAATGGTTGCATAAGTTACAATGTTTGTACACACACCACAAGCCATAAGTCTTCAAGCTTGTTCGCACAAAATCACGCAAGTGTACGCTGTCACAAGTAATATAAGAATAAGTAGAGTTCGTTCCCACAGAGACTGCTTTGGTTACTATAGTTATGCACTTATGCAACAATGTATGGCTATTGTTCAATGCTAAGACAAGTGTCAAAGTTGTGTTTTGATTAACTAAATTAACTAATCGACGTAACAAGATTATAATTAACTAAAGAGATTGCTGTTGAATTACTTATGAGAATAAAACATGAGATCCTAACTTCATTAAATACTTCATCTAGAGTCTTTTGTCTTTAATCAATGCATGTGACGATTGTGACAACTAATCAGATAACACGAAATCAGTACACGCTACCTTTCAGTATACGTATACCAAACCACTCAACATCCACAAAAGAGATAGAAGTTGGGCAGACACCAATTATGCTTAGACCCTATATAATAACCCGAATTTTTGGAAAAATTTAAAACTTTTCTTATTATGATTAAGTGCATCAGTGAATAGTGAATTTGGTGGATGAATAGTGATTTTGAGGGTTAAGAAAATTTTGCATGCCACCTATGTACGAGACGTAGTGTGGATATTCTGAAGTCATATTAGTGATCTACGGAGTAAATAAGTGAATGCAAAGACGATCGGAATTCAGAAACTCCAAATTTTATTTTGGTGTAGTATTTGACCGGGCAGTGATTTATTATTATTATATTCAAGAAAAGAGATATTAAAATTGAGGATTTGAGGATTTGATATTTTGTAATTTTATTATTTTATTAAAGTCGATTTAAGGATTCGATTGTTGAAGTGAATAGTGAATAGTTACTATTCATTGCGAGAATCGCGTAGAGTTTTATTCGCTCTTTTTGGAAAATATTTTGAATCGTTTCAAGAGGAACAAGGCAACATTTACAGGATTAAATATAGACATGGAAGTAACATGTAACAAAATTAATTCGAGGGATGCAACATTTGGATCATCCATGTGAAAGGAAACGAACCAGTAAAGTTACTTTATCTGAGTCAGTGCATGCTTGACAAGTGTCAAGAGATGAGGCAACCAAGGGTGATGACTCACCACTTTTTAACAAAAATCAGCATTTCAAGCAAAATCAACCAAAACCAAAACCATTCTGTTTTTCTTCATTTCGGCAAAAACAGAACTGCCGAATTGTAAATTTCATATCTCCTTCATTTCTCGGTGGAAAATTGCGATCTATAGCTTGTTGGAAAGGTATTGAGATAACCTACATTTCGTATTTCACAAGTGTCTTCCATTTGATCAAGGTAAGACCTTCATGTTTCCAGTTCTTTAAACCGGTGTATAGTAACTCCGAAAGTTTCATGACTTGTTCTTGATTTCTTTTGCAAGTTTAAGGATGATAACCATGGATAAAGACTCTCTTAAGGCTTACAAGCTCTGGTTGTGTGTTTAAGGATTCAAGGAAGGTATACCACTCATCCACCCTTTGATTTATGTTGAGATTTAAGTGAAGTTTCTAGTAATGTTTAAGAATGAGCATGTTTATGGAGTTTGGAGTATGTATGGTTAAATCTTGATGGATACTTGTTGTTGGTTGATGTTGGTGATATGTTCTTGAATTATATAAACTGATTGTGTTGTAAAAATTGTTGGGTTGTTGAATTTATTTGGTTTTAAGAGGTTTTGACATAACAAAAAACCGGGAAACGTTACGATTATAGCCGTCGTAATGCCCATTTGATTTAAGGCTGTTTTGAGCAAGAATTACGAACTGGTCTTGGATAATTTTTTAACAACACTGACCATGAACATGTAGGTCTTGTTTTAAGGGTTTTTTTGGTATAAATATCATGTCTATACGAATTACGGTTTAAGAGAAAAGTGAGTTTTAGTAAACGCCGTTCGGAGGAACAACCCATCTCTGGTCAGTCACTTTGAGGCTATATTTGGACCACTTAGAAGCCATATTAAAATGTGAAACTTTGCGAAATAATACTAGAGACAGTTAGGAAGGCTCACGAAAAAGATTCGGATTAAAAAGATTATTTTTCGATTTTATAAAAATGTTTTAGCCGAGGTCGCGCAAGTGAAAACCACTAAGAACATGACTTAGAAACCAATGTTGTAAATGGTTAAGTATAACTTGTATTCGAGGATCGATTTCGGACTAAACCTACGACTTAAGTAATTGTCGATTAAACGTGGACTTAGTATGAGCCTATAACGAGCTAGTAATTCCTTGGTTGTGTTTCGCTTACGTGTTTAAGCATTGAGTACAAGTGGATTATCCAGGGGATTAATCGTGCGTTTTCTTTGACTTTGTCTAGATTGTCTGGCATCGTCGCGAACCCCTATCACTTCTCGAGCATTAGGCAAGTTTACTAACCCTTACTCTATTGTTAGAGTGGACATATTTTCGAATGTCTAATACTTGTTGATTCAAAAATATATCTATATATATATATTCTTTGTTCCAAGTATCGTGCAAGTTTTCTCATTACATGTTGTATTTTAAAGTACCATATTCTGATGTATGCATATACTAGATGCAAGTTTACTAACTTATACTCTTTTGTTCGGAGTATCATAGCAAGTTTTCAAACCTATACCTCTATAAACTGTTGTTGTGATAAATATAAGATATTGGGATATATGCTATGTGTTCATGATTTCGAAACGATACTTATGATGCTAAGTACAAGTTGGATTTACAAGCTATGGTTATGGCAATATTCATAAACCAATATGTTAAGAAAAATCCCTCAGTAGGGGGTATATACTCTATATTTATACTACGGACCGGGAATGGTATCAGTTGTTATCTAGGGTTATATTATTATTATTTTATCCATTCTTTTGTTAAGAGAGTATTTGAGAATTACTTCTAAATAAATATTCTTTATTAAATATAGTTTTCATTAATTATTTAAAGCTCTACTTCTTAAAGAAGTATTTTGTGAAATCTATTCTTTAACCCTAGATAACTAATAACGTTTTATTCAGGCAATCATAAATATAATTAGAGAAGGTTCCCAAATCTATTTTCCTTTTAAGTCTATATTCTGAAAGACTTAAATGTTCGCTCAAACTACAAAGACTCAGGGGATCCTCCTCAAGTTTTAATGTTTGTTTCAAGTGGACTGCCCGGTCCTAAATCTTTTTTTTTTTTGAAATTATTCATTTAACAGCTTTGTATGCTACCAACAAAATGATTTTGATTACTTCCTCAAGTATCGAGGAGTAAGACCAATGGAATAAGTTGTATCCATGAACAAGCATCAGCTTGGGAAATATGGGTGAATTTTCCTTTCCAACCAGATATGACTACTTTGTGGAGTCGTATACCAGGGGGAAAAAGGGAAAGGAACTTTATGTTTCAGAATTATGGATTTTCTTGAACTCGGAGAATATGTAAGGGACTGAGTGGTGCATGTCCCCTAAGGGAACTACGCGTAGACCGACGGTCTATGAACGGGTCTGTTCTTCCCTTAGATTATCAGTATGTGCCCGACCGTAGGGTAAGAGGAGGGTGACAGACCGACGGACTATGATCGGGTCTGTTTTTCCCACCCAGAGAAGAGTATCAGACCGGCGGTCTACGAACGGGTCTACTCTTCCCCCCTACAACCGAAGGCGAGGAGGTAGGTCAGTTAGCGTCTGTCTATTCTTCCCTTCTACGTAGAAAAACAGCAGTGGGGATTCGCCTTGCGACTGATCATCACAGGGGTATCCCTGTCGCCTAGAATCTCCATCTACAGTTCATCATCCATGAAAGAACATGTTCTAAGCAAGTTTCCAGAAAAGAAAAGTTATTCAAGTTTATTCAAGTTCATGCAAGTTTATTCAAGTTTAGAAAGTGGATTGGAAATATTTTACATTGTATTTATTTCCAAATTATGATATGAGGTAAATGTTTGATATGAAAGATGATATTGAATTTTCCTTATAACTTCATCTTTTAAGTTATATGTTGATAGTCTGCTTATATTTTATATAGCAGATATTTTACGAAAAGGATATACTGAGTTATCTTGCTACTTCATCTTTTATATTATACTAGAACTTTGTTCATAGTATGAATATCGAAAGTTGCAAAATATTATGGAAATGATATTTGGAATACAACAGTGGTATTTTTGGAATACATTCCGATAAGGAAATGATTTCAGTATCGAGATATTTTGACAAATTATTGTCTTATACCCGCTTTATTTCTGGGTTGAATTAAAGGCAGAATTATGTTATACTTTCATTACTTTCATAAACAGTTTCTAGCAGTGATCCCGGGAGTGGTACGAACCAATCGAATCAGGCTACGGCTTTTGGTATTCAACTTATGTATAGACATGAATGGTATGAGAGGATTGTGAGCATCAGAAGGCTAAGTTGGTAATGTAACAATACTTAGAAATGGTATCAGTAACAGATTCAAAAGACATTTGGGTATTGTAATAAAAATTATTTATTCCGCAGTTGTTGTAGTGTGTCGTTTCTGAGACTCTAACCTGTGTGTGTGTGTGTGTGTGAGATATATATTGTGGGGTCATGAGCAGGTGAAATATGAATGGTGTGAGTAATACAGGTAAGGCAAGGAGTACATGGATTGTGACTACCCTAAATCCCTGACCCCGGATTTGGGGCTGTTACACCCTATATGTTATAATATTTGAAAACATAACGGTTTAACGAGCAAGTTATCCATTCAGATTACATAGGGCAGGTAAGATGGTTAAAATTACCTACGAATCATGCATGACAAACATACATAAACCTATACTAGCATGGCAAGTTCTAAACCTCTATATCCACTTTCGCAATCAATAGAGATTAACAAACAACTTAGATGTTAGCTACGCATCCAAGAAGAATAAGCACAACCAAACTAGGAAGCCAATAATTCATCACACACAAATCTTTAAAACAATTAACTACTAAAATCCATAAATAAATCCGTTAGAATCCCACGACAAAGATTAGTTCATAATCAAACCGTTCATCATTGTGGGTTCTGATGAAAACATGATAATAAATATGTCTGGAATACTAAATAAAAGTACTAGGGTTTATGAAGAAAAAAACGAGAATCCAAAGTATCGCCTAATTAGAAGAATACAAAGATAAGTTGAAAACTAGATCTTCGTAATCAGCTGTCTTCTTGTTCTCCTTGCCGGTGGATAAATATATAAGTATGTAGATGGATGGATACCAATAATTCTCTCTGAAATCGTCCACCAATAGCTTATATAGGCTCTTTTGTTGACTGGTCTTCGCTGGTTTCCTTTTTAGAACAGAAATCGGCTTCCTTCAGCATTTGGCAAGCGTGGGCGCGCTCCTCCAGGCGCGGGCGCGCTTCTCAGTATTCAAAGTGGCGCGGGCGCGCTTCAACCAGGCGCGGGGGCGCTTGGTTTCTGCCAGATTTCTTCAAAACACTTTTCTTTGACATTTCTTCGCGCTCTCAAGTTCCGCAACCACTTGGCTTTCACAACAATGCTAAAACATCACCACATAACCACAGAAACTCTACGACTCTGCCAACAATGCAACTCTGCACGATCTAACACAAAACACATTAAAAACACCACGTACTTGAGTATAAACAATCAATTTAAGCCGATTTGAAGCGTTCCAAGTAGATATAAAATCCACTTATCAAAGCCCTACTAGTTCTAGAAGGGCATCTGAGTCATCAAGGTCTAAGAGTCCAATCTCTGAGACCTCTAACAATGATATGAAGACTGGTTCACAGAAAGACCACAAACATGTTGGATTTGATAAAAATGTTTCTAAGTCAAATGGACCCAAACTTGTTCGGGTACCAAAGAAGAAGTAATGCACTCTGAAAGGCATATGCACTAGCCTATTTGTAAATATCGAGGATTCGACTCAACTTAAACAAGAATGTAATAAGTAAATATTAGATAAACCGTCACAGGAATCTCAAAGGGTACTGTGGAATTGCACACAGAGGAACAAACAACAGATATTTTCACTAAATCACTTGATGAATCTACATTTACTAGGTTAGTTGGTAAATTGGGTCTGTTAAATAGGTTTAGTGATTAACTCTGTTTATTGTTGATGTTTGTTCTTAATTAAATTTACAAGTGTTCATTTGTTGTATATATATATATATATATATATATATATATATATATATATATATATATATATATATATATATATATATATATATATATATATATATATATATATATATTTAAATCACTTGTAAATTTATTTTATCATCTCATTTTCTCTTATGTATGTTGATTATATGTTAGTGCCATGACTTGTCTAATTGTTAAGCTTCTGAGTTTGGGTAAGTTAATATAAATTATTTTCTCTAAAAATATTTTTCTCAAATTTTACTAGTTAAAATTTTAGAGAAATCTATTTTTATTGAAAATCTTTTATTTTAAAATATTCGATTTTTCTTGTATAGTTCATGTAAATATTTTCTGCAGTTTATTTTATTTTATTTTATTTCTTTAGTTTTCTACTGATAGTTTTTGTATATATTATTTTATGTTTATTTTTTTTTTATTATCTTTTATTTTCTATTTGTTTTAGTTGTTGTAATTATATTGTATATTAGTCTTTTCTGCTCTAGTTCTTGCTTAGTTGGAACTTTCGTGTCATCTCCATTACAGGTATTACTTACTATCTCTCAATTTACTTCTTTTATTGTTGCTGAAACCCAAGTGGTTGTTAGGGCTGACCAAGGGATTGTAGATCCACAATCTCTAGAGCCAAACAATGAGTCTACAACTTTCTTGACTTCTTAGCCTGAACAAAAATTAACTCTAAGACAAAGAAGTAGTATGATTGAAACAATGAGTGATCCCACAGCTTTGCCTCCTCTAAAGAAGAATTGAACTTATATTGAGACATATGTTAGCCCATCTGTATCCTCTCGACAGGACATGGACTTTGAAATGGTCAATGAACTGTTTCTAGAGACATTCTCTCAACAGGATGAATCTATTGAAATTCGCCATAGGGCAATGGCACTTTGTACTGAGTCAAGCACACTCTCATTACTCACGATGGGAGAAGACATATCATTAGATGAAACTCAAGACACAGTGAGAGCAGAGCACTACAACTGGGTACAGTGCCTACCATTGTTACGGTAGAAGTGCCTTCACAGGTATCAGAGGGAAAATCTGATTCTTTGCCAAATTTAATAGAATTATTTTCTCCCCTCCGAGAGAAAACATCTTTGGCTCCCTTAAATGGATTTTCCACTCGCAGATTTATCTGGAGAAAGTGGAAGGCAACTTAGTCAGTCTATCACTGAAGTAATTCATAGTTCAAATCCAAATGATTTAATAGATGTGACTGAGGATCGGGATTTGCGAACTCTTATTGCACCACCACTGACCTCTCTTGAAGAGGCTAGGGTGATTTTCAATGCAGGTACCAATCAAAAAGGAGCAAACATACAGCTTATGTTGAGTGATGTGAATCAAACACTGAGTGAAACACATGCACGTGAGATGAGTGATACACTTACGAGAGAAATTCAAGTGAATGTACACAGACACATACATTGCAATGTAGTTAGCTCAAGTAGCTGATCCACAGGAACAGCTATCCAAAACCCAGGCTGATAAAGAACTTCTGCAAGCACAAGTGGTTGAACGGTCTTCTTCTTCCACCTCTGTAAGATCCGTGAACTTTATTAATAATATAAATTGTATTATATGTGTAGAATAATTACTATGACGTATTTTGAGTTTTAATAATAAAGGTTGTTAAGTGATTATGTGTAAATTGGTGTGTCGAAAGCCCCGTTCAAATATTTTGTCATTTGAAAATATCTTCAATTTTGAGCCCCGTTTTGAAAATTCAAGGGCCCCGTTGGAATTTTGTACATCATTGTTATTCCTTCGTCATTCGTGTCCGAATCATTATCGGAGGATTTCTTCGTATTATTATATCCCTTATTATCTGATGTTATCAATAGTATTTGTTCTATTCAAAGGAAGAAAAAAATTATTATTCCAAACCTAACCCTAATTTTTCTAGGGTAATTGATATATCGTCCGTATCAATAAATACATCTGTTATAGCCCCAGTATTCTTGAGCATTAGTTATATAAATGACATGTATTGATTTGGATAACTATCAGTCTTTGTGGATAGCTATCACCTTGTAAAACGTGTATTTTACATTATTAGGGTTTTAAAGCGAACCAGTGGATCAATATCGATCCAAAAATGTCGTTTAGGGTATTATTTTCCACTAAGTATAAAAAGGAGAATCGTACATTCCCGAACCGTGTTCTTCGTGTTCTTGAAAATCAAAATCAATTTCGAAGGTGTTATTGAAATCCAAATTCAAAGTTCAAGTAATCAAATCAAAGATCTTGAGCTCTAGTTTCAGAATATTCCAACCTCATCATCATCTGGTAATTTTTCGATTTTATATGAATTTTTCAAATTTCGAATTTGAATTAGGGTTTATATTCGAATTGGGGATTTTCATTCTGTTGATTCTCCGTTCAATTGATTGCTTCTAATTAGTAGGAATTCATGCTTTAATTTCATGTTTATGTTCGATTTTATGAAATTCGATTTCTAGGGTTTTGCCCGATTTTTCTTTTTAATAGTCCGTTCATATGAATGATCTGACATTGTTTTTGATAGAGGGCTTTTGTTGTATGCGTTCTTAGCTTCATTTTAACATAAAGAACGTAGAGTTTCATGTACGATTTTAGTAGATCGGAAAATTGTTTGAGCTCGCCGGAAAATAGTCGGGTTTTGGATTCCGGTGATGTTTTTGGTTTATTTTTGATCGGAATATATTGGTATGGTTATGAGGAGTGTTTTGGTATCAAAAACCCCAATTTTTGATGTGTTTTTGGCTCGCCGGATTCTGGAAAAGCTCGCCGAATTCTGGGAATTTTCCGGCTGTTCTTCGCGACCCAGATTGTTCTTGGCGACCCGTGACCCGATCCAGTATCCCGTTTCCCTGACCCGGTTTCAATCTTCGAAACCCTAAAATATTTTCAGAAAACTGTTTTTGAATTTTATTTTTAAATTTAATTCGAAAATAGTTTAATTATTTATAAAAATCATATTTTTATTTTAAAAATACATTTTTAAATTCAGAAAATTCTGGAAAATTATATTTAATTATTTAAATTTGAAAACTGATTAAATTTAATCATTTTAATTATTTTAAATTAATTGATTAATTCTTTAAATCAGTTAATTCTTAATAATTAATTATTAATTAGATTTAATTAATTTAAATTAGGTTTAATTATTTTCTAGCCTGATTTAATTATTTAAAAATAGTTTGAGCATTTGGAAATTGTCAATTAATTTTATATTAATTGATTTAATTGTTTTTAATTACTTATATTGGGATTAAAAATCCGATTTTTGATTTAAAAATTATTTGTGACTTATTTAAATTCAAATAAGCCTCGAATATTGTTTTAAAAATATTTATAAGTGCTATATGGTTTATATGAGTCAAATAATGTGTTTTAATAGTCCGTAAATGCCCGTACGAGGGCTAATTTCTGAGTTTTAATTACCGTAAAATAGATCGGGCATCCGATGGGAACCCGATTACTTGTTTAAATGTAAAAATGGTTATGAGTATATATCGAGGATAGAATGAGGATAGTTAGACTTACTGTAATGAGTTGTTTATTATAGAATTGAGTTCCCGGAGCAAGGGAAAAGAGAAGGTAGAGTGAGCTCGGTAGAATTCCGTCAGCTACTAGACCAGGCAAGTATCTGTGCCTTTATTTGTTGATTCAATTGTTATTATTCTTCAGAATTTCATGCATGTTACCATCAAAACGATTCAGATTATTCAATCTTCACCCGTATTAGGCACTTGATGCTATTTCCTTGAATATTCCTAACTTTTAACTTAATCCACAATCGTGTTGGATATCAGAAACCTTCACCTTCAATTCAGTTTATATTGATGATAACCATTGTTGACTTTCTTAAATGAGTACGTTGTACCATTGAAACCATTCCGAATCTATTTCTCGGACTTCATTTGATATTGAATAGTTGAAGCTCTTTTGCAACTATTACACCCCGTCATTGTGTACTTATCTTATTATGCATGTTATTGCTTATACCTTGTGATAGAATTGACATGTTTTAAAATGAGACTAGTAATGGTCGGGCCATATTTATGGTCGTAATAACTTAAGGCCTAGATAGCCATGGATCCTAGTGGAGGACTATGCTATAAACTAGTCCGGGGTTGATACGTGACTGATCAGCAGCTCAACCTTTGTATTTGAAAAATGTAGAAGTCCAATTCTAATTCCTCTTTCTTCAATAAAGATTGTTAAAATCTTATGTTTGACTTGTATATTGTTGATTCAGATAACTGAAATCTTTCCTTTCATTATGGAACTGTGATTGATATATATCATGCTTGTTGAGCACATGTGGCTCATACTTGTTTTGTTTCTAACCCTATTCCAGTGAAGCGAGAGAATGAGCAGACACATCGCTAGTGACAGTTCTCCAGATACTAGGAGACCACCCCGAGTGATTGTCATTGGACGGGTAGTTGTTTTACTTTGGAAGTTAGACTAGATGTCTAGCTTTGTATATTAAGTGTGTAATAACTCTGAAAACTGATTTGTAATAAATATGACTTAGAAGCTTGTTTCATGCCATAATCTGGATGCGGTCTTGGATAAGGGGTATTTTATGTTATTATATTATTATGCATGTGTTAGATTCAGGTATATTGTGTTTCGTTGGTCGAGTGACTCCCCAAATCTGTACCCCTGGTTTGGAGGGTGTCACGGGTTGGTATCAGAGCAACAAGTTATGGCATTTGAAACAAGTTAGGATTTAGGGTCCAGGATAACATAGAGGGTTAGGAATTCACCTAATGGTCATAGAAGGTCGATTAGAGATATTATGTGTAGTAATCGAGTATGGTTATAATTGCAGCCACCTAGCTCTAGTTCAGATTCAGATCCGTCAGAGCACCCGATAGAGGAGAGACATGTACCAGATATGAGAGCAGGACCGTCGCGACCGACACTACCTCAGTCTGGACCTATAGTGGTCAGGAGAGATCCTATACATTGTCTTGTTCCACTTCGACGTATACCCGCAGCACCGCGGTCTCAGGCTTCAGTTTCCGGACCTTTGTTCCAGATCTCTGAGCCACCAGTTCAACATCACCGTTATCAGAGGATGAGAGAGGAGATGGATTACTTTCGTAGATAGGTATTAGAAATGCGTGGGATGCGATCAGCGGAGGCAGGTGTAGCCAGAGATAGAGATAGATTTAGGGATCAGATAGGAGAGACACAGATGAGACTCAGGGTTGTGAGGACATTGGTAGAGACGAGGTTTCATGGACTAGCTACTAGTAGAGAGGGAGAGACTACAGTAGGGATGAGAGAGATTTTGGACTTTGTGATGAGGGAGATTGGGGAGATTTCCGGGCCAGCACTATGGGAGACTAGAGATGATGATCCATGAGCCGGTAGAGATGAGGTTGGGGTATTATGTGGATTCCAGTCAGATAGTACATAGATGCATAGTATAGTACCAGCAGTGCACCAGGCTTATAGTATCGCCTTGGATTGTTGTTGTATTTTGTTGTTGTACTGTTGATCGGCAGTTGTAGTTCAGCTATGACACACTTTACTTTTGAAAGCGTTCTACGCTTGTATCGAATCTATGTATATATTTATGATAACCATCCTTTGTAGAACTGTTATTATTATCTTGTTATTCATTTTCAATATTAAAATTGTTATTTTACTTGTGCAACGAGTGTACCCTTACGCCGTTGAAAATCCGTAAATCATGGTTCTACCAATTGTGTTCTCTTTCTCTTCTATTTATGAATTATTTGATTAAATCAGTTATTGTTTATTCATCAGCTATATGCCTCCTAGACGAAATACCCGTGCGAATAATTCCACTGACCAAGAAGGTCAACAGAATACACCCCCAACGGGTCATTTAGATCCGGTTGTAATACAGCTTTTGAATACCCTCACTCAACAAACTACTGCTCTAGCACAACAACAACAACAGATCCAACAGCAGTTACTACAGCAGCAGCAGCAGCATCAGCAACATCAGCATCAACAACAGCAACACCAGCAGGTAGTACCCGTGGTTACGTTTAAATCTTTTCAAGCAGCAAAACCTCCAGAGTTCAAGGGATCTGCTGATCCAGTTGAGGCAAAGGCATGGTTAAAGGAAATGGAGAAAGCTTTTACGTTGATAGAGGTAACGGGAGAAAAGAAAACTGAGTATGCTAGTTATTTTCTGAAAAATGAGGCAAGTTATTGGTGGGAAACTAGTAAGGCTTTAGAACCTGAAGGGTTAATTACGTGGGAGAGATTTACAGAATTGTTTTTAGAGAAGTATTTTCCTGACTTTATGCGAGATCAAATGGAGTTGAAATTTTTAGAATTGAAGCAAGGTAGTATGACTGTTTCTCAGTATGAGACCAAGTTTACTGAGTTGTCTAGGTTTGTTCCGACATACGTTGATACGGAGAAGAAGAAAGCCAAGAGGTTCCAACAGGGACTGAGGTCATGGATTCGTAGTAAGTTAGCAGTTTTGGAATTAGATACATATGCAGCCGCAGTACAGAAGGCAATGATTGCGGAAGGGGAGAGTGATTCATACATGAGAGAGAGAGAGAATAAGAAAAGAAAGGTAGGGACATTTGATAAGGTCCAGTCACAGGGAGATCTTCAGAGCTATTCGAAGAAGAAACCAGGATTCCAGCTGAGCAGAGGTACAACTTTCAAGAAACCAGATACCGGAAATGCAGGACCAATCAATCGTCCACCAAACAATAATCAGCAAGTAGTTTCTAGACCTCCACTGCCAGAATGTAAGACATGCGGGAAAAGACATCCGGGTATATGCCACAGATTGAGTATCACATGTTTTAAGTGTAACCAGAAGGGGCATTATGCCAGGGATTGCAAGACAGGTATTGTGTGCCATCGATGTAAGAGACCAGGCCATATGATCAAGGATTGTAGAGCGCCAGCACCCGTGAACAACATGATTCGAGCTATAGAGGCACCCCAGCTGTTGATGTTCAGCCGTTAGCCATAACCTATAATATGTCAATGAGGGAAGTAGTGAGAGACTCTGATGTGGTGGCAGGTACACTTCTAGTAAATTCTGTTAATGCTAAAGTGCTGATAGATTCAGGAGCTACTAAGTCGTTTATTTCGGAAACGTTTGCTCGTAAATTGAATTGTTTAATGGAACCCTTAAATGGAGTGTTGAGTGTAGAAATAGCTAACCAGGATCGTATACCGGTCAATTCGTATTGTCCCCGTTGTGAAATTGAGATTTTAGGGAGTCGTTTTTATGCTGATTTATTACCTTTCAAGTTGGGAGAATTTGATGTTATTTTAGGAATGGATTGGTTAACTGATTATGATGCGCGTATTGATTGTAAGGATAAGAGGGTTACTTTAGTTACCCCAGAAAAGAAAGAAGTGATATTTAAAGGAGAGAAACAAATGAAGAAATTTTTGACAATGATTCAGACTAAGAGGTTATTAAAACAAGGATTGAGGCTTATCTCACATATGTGATAGATACAGAGAAGGAAGTTTCTAAGTTAGAAGATATTCCAGTCGTGAGTGAGTTTCCAGATGTTTTTTCAGAAGAGTTACCAGGACTATCTCCGGAAAGAGAGATTGAGTTCGCGATAGACTTACCACCAGACGCGGAACCAGTATCCAAAGCACCATACAGAATGGCACCAGTGGAGATGAAGGAATTAGCTAAGCAATTGCAGGAATTGTTAGACAAAGGAATTATCAGACCTAGCGTTTCACCGTGGGGAGCACCAGTGCTGTTTGTCAAAAAGAAGGATGGAAGTATGAGACTTTGTATAAATTATCGGGAGTTAAACAAACATTACGTCAAATTTTGGCTTCCGCCACATAAAATATGTGTGGCTATGAACTTTACGTCACTCTTTAATTTTTCAGCCAAGTGTCACCTAAGGTCGGATCATGGTATGCCCTCTACGGACACACCCCGGTTGTGTGGTTGTAACTCAAAACAGAGTGACTAAAGCATACCACCATTTGGGTCTGACAGCTCCCATTTTAAGCTCAAACGTGTGACTAAATACCAACTTGCAGCCACAGTATGTGTAGTGGCTAAAGAGAATTAATAACGTGGCTAAATACCAACATTCATCAAAGGCTTAGTTTTGGTCGCACTATTTTTTGGTAAATCGTGGCAAAAAGCTTTGGTATGGCCACATTATATAATTTTTGTGTGGTCGTTTCTATGTTATATACACTATTAAATGACTGAATTTAGTCACTAATAATTGTAGTAACTATCGCCCAATATAATATAGATTGTTTGTAATAAGTAGTGTGGCTGAAGTGTGGTACTAGCCACACATACTTAACCAAATTACAAAAAGGTTTCATTTGTATCATAAATGACCACCGTACGAAAAGGCCGATACGTACCAATCACAATACCAAAAGGCCGCAATCCAATCCAAAAAGGCCAGAATATGCAAACAAATAAAATGCCAAAATACAAGTAAACAAAAATGCCAAATTCCAAACTAGTCATAATCCATATTAATATAACCATACTAAATCCATGATCCATAACAACCATATGGAGTAAGTATACTTACTCCACAATCCATAAAAACCACATAACCAGAGTACAGAAAATTAACAAGTTATCGAAAAGTTCACAAGTAACCAGAAAACCACATTAACATGAGTCAAATTCAGTTTACAATTGCACCACCAGCTTTCGCTTCTTCCTCAGCTTATTTGCCTTGTTCGCCTTGGCCTTTGAACGTGTTACTGGGGAATCGGTAATGGTATTACATCTCTTCCCCTTCTTAGCTTGATCTGTGCTATGTTCTTCCTTAGCTTGAGCCGCGCTATGTTGTTCCCCTTCCCCATTGGCCGTTGGATTTGGTACCTAGAGTAAAACATGAAAACAAATACGATAATCATTCCAACAACCCTCAAGTTAAGACCATTCTAACACAAGTAATGTAATTCTATAGATAAGCAAGTTAAGACCGTTGGACAAGTAATGTTATTTAATTAAATCTCCATCAGTTTAAACAAAATTATAAAGCAGGAGAATAAATGCACACAACCAAAATGGAATGCAAAGTAAGAAACTTACTTGATGATCAATTATCTTGATAAGGTTTTTGGGCCAAGCCACAAAAGAACCCAAAGCATCCTCAACTGTCCGGATATCACCGGCTTCATACGGTAAGAATGCTGCCCCCTTAACAACTTCATCAACAGAAACTCTATAGCAATCATCTTGTAGGGGGACTCCATGAATGGTTTGTCCCTGCTGGTCTGAAAGGATAGTCGTACCACGTGCAACCGGGTTGTTCAAATTCAACGTATACAGAGTACAATTCATTGGCTACAAAAGTTAGTGGCATAATTAACATCATAAAGGTAAAGTGAATTAATATACATACGCATTTAGAAATATAATGCATACCGATTGGACAGTTGTTGAGGTTTGATTTGACTGAGATGGCATTTGACCAGAGACAGTGGTAGGCTGAGATAAATTAATCTTCTTCCTGGTTCCGGATCTAATCACCTTTTCCTACAAAAGTAGTAGCATAATTGCCAACATATTAAAGTTAAAGTTAATCTCAATATACATGTGCATTTAGCAATATTGTAATACCTGTTGGACAATTGTTGGATCTTGTTGTGATTTAGTGGTACGCGGAGATATATAAACTTTCCTCCTGGCGGTGATCACCTTTTGCACCATTGTGGATGTGTCAGCAGTAGGAGTCACTTGTTTTTCCACAGATTTAACCTACAATTTAAGAAAGTTGGACAAGAAATCAGCAATTACTTAGAAAAAATTAAAAGGAAATTAAATTAGCCATTACTTACAGGTGTTAAAAACTCTTTCGATGCTGGGATGGTAACATTAATGCAGCTGTCCCTCGAAGCATTCCCTACAGAATGTAACGTCAAATGGGAAAGTCAAGTGATAACACAAGTTTTGTAAACTATGTTTTGGAATATAGACACAAGATAACTAAATTCGAACACAAAAAACTCCAACAATTTACGTAGTGCTTATATATTTATTGTACTCAGATTTGGATTTTGAATTCTGTTCAGTTAGTCCTTACATCTTGTTTTGTTGCTGAAAGCAGTCCTTGCGATTCCAATTGAGCCATGACTTTATTCAGTTTTTTGTTCGTTGCCTCCATCTGCAACGACAGGTTCTTCATTTCTTCATCCTTCTTCTCACGCAGCAGTTTCTCATTTTCCAATTGAAGCTCTAGAATCTTGATTTTATCTTTTCCTGTTGTCCTTTGCCGAGGACAATGCCAGTACGAACTGGGAGTGACTCCACAACCAACACCTCTTAAGTATGCACCCTGCTCCTTGCCAAAAACCACTGTAAGGGCATCCTCATCCGGCCCAATCTTGATTCCTCCGTCCTTTATCTGTGCTTCAATATCCATCTGTAAAGAAAAAAGTGAAGAAAATTAGTAACAAGGACATGTTCTTCACTTTAGGATATACTAACTCTCATATTTAAACTTACTAAATAATCCGCCATGTTCTTCGCTTTAGGATCTACCAACTCTCCATCTTTGTTTTCCCTCCCCTTCCTCCACATAAAAGCACGGGTAGGGACCTCATCAACTGCAATTTGATTTTTCGAAACCTTGCATAATGCAACGACGACACAATCAGACATGTAATATCCAAAATAATCACTAGTAAAAAAAACACATCTGAATTACCAATTTTTCTCTGAGAGCAGGGTATCCTCCTCGTCCCAAGCGATGATCATACACGGACCGTGATCGCGCTTTTTTTGTAGTTTCGGAGACATCCTTCCAATAGACAAAAGAATTATTTCAGCAAAGTGCATTGTAAATATACGTAAATTCAAACGATGATCCGTATATTAAAGGATTACAACCTTGAATTTTTCCGATCGCGTGTGGGCTACGAACCTATCCCAATCAGCTTGCTCTACCAGTGTACGATACTGCCTAGGAACTTTTGCAAGTTTTTCTGGTTTATTCAGGTTAGGTTGTATGAATCCTGCATACATCTTTCTTCTGAAATTGCGAAGCAGCCCACCAAGCCGAGTCATTACAAACTTTCGACGACAAGGTTCTATATCAAAAAAATGTTGCAATATATAATACATGGTGTTAATACACATAAAAGGCAAGCAGATAAGTTGAACAATAGTGTTTCATATTGAAAATGTAACATATATTTAGAGTAATTAATGCGAAGTAGCTGATTTACCATTATTTGATCCCACAGCTTAGCCTTCACTTCTTTTGGCACCTCCTTCCATGTTAACCATCTTAATCCCACATGCTCCCTGACCGTGTCTCCCAAAAAGCTCGTAAATTCTGATCTGTATTCCCCCGTTAACCTACCAAGTGAGTCAAATTCAACCTCATGTCTTTTTCCACCAGAGTTTGTAAACCTGGTACGCAGCTTTGGCAACCTGGTTAGCCCCCTCTTAGCTTTGACAGCATTCTTTTGTTGCTCATGTTTGCATTCTTCCTCTGCTCTTTCTCCTTCTTCTGCGCTTTCTCCTTCTTCTGCGCTTTCTCCTTCTTCTTCGCTACACTCTTCTGTTGAATATTGCTCCTCAAATTCCTCATTGCCCCCACCTACAACCAGTATAAGAACCCTTAGCAAATACAGGATTGATCTGTTCAATTTACATACACATGAATAAATATGAGAAGTGAAAAATGAGTCTACTTAGGTATTCTTCTTCAACGCAAACTGGTGCAGTAGCTGTGGACCAGGAATGGAAGACATGAATCTTGCACACTCCAGTCATGTTAGAAGCATTAGCCAACTCTTTTAACTGACTGTCTTTAACCAATAAACCATATCCATTATCCGGGGTCACCCCATCTTTCATAAAATAAAGCTTATCATCATCCGAAACTACATCCGCTACCAAATCCCTAACTTGTTTAACAGTCATGTTGTAGACATCCATTCCGTTGAACACCTTTGACTTAGGACCAATGTATTGCCACTTAACACATGTCATGAACTCACCCCCATAGTAAACAACTAACCTGTACCTCTTTCCCATGGTACCCAAATTAGTTGTAGACAACAAGCACAAATAGTGTTAATAGTTGATGCAATCCTATTTTTCAAATTCCCTACTTGAGTACTTCACATCATAATGCAGATGATTTTTACACTGCAAATTCCCTACTTGAGTACTTTACATCATAATGCAGATGATTTTTACATCAAATTCCTTGCATAGTTGCTACCAAATTTACACTGCTTACCACACACCCAAATTACAGGTCAAAGTCCACAAAAGACACTCAATTCGATTACACTAAGACGCAAATTAGAAGAAGAATCAAATACCTTAATTCGATTACACCCGTGACTCGGTGGCGGTTGGCGACGATTACGCGTGCGGCGAGTGATTACTCGTCACTCGTGACTCGGTGCAGTTCAGATGTATCGTTGAATCTAAGCTCGTAGGATTGTAAGATTTAGGTTGTGCAATTTAGGTTGTAAGACCTAAATTTAGGGGGGATGAATTTGGGGGTAAAGTGAATCCGGGGTAAAGTGAAATGGGGGGATTTTTGAGTTATTTTGCCAAAATTTAGGCGCGTTAGTTTTTAGACAAAGCGTTTTTGAGTTATTTTGGTCCGTTTGGCTAAGCTTATTTTCCAGAAAAGTTGACTTATTTCAAGAAAAAAAGTTAGGATTCCTAACTTTTTTCTGGAAAAAAATACTTTTTTTTTGCAACTTATGGAATCTGAAACATACATTTTACCAACTTATAAAAAAAATTATAAAAAAATAATTTTGCCTTTCGGGGACGAATCTCGTTATAGGGAGTAGTACTTTGACCAGATCTTTGTAAAAACGTCGTACAAGATAAATTCCTGATTTTTTGATTATTTTTCCCCAACACTACGATGAGTACCTATTATGGAATCTGAAACATACATTTTAATAACTTATAAAAAAAATTATAAAAAAATAATTTTGACTTTCGGGGACGAATCTCGTTATAGGGAGTAGTACTTTGACCAGATCTTTGTAAAAACGTCGTACAAGATAAATTCCTGATTTTTTGATTATTTTTCCCCAACACTACGATGAGTACCTATTAACATCCGTACGGTTGGATCGTCGAAAAATGCATATAAAAAAATAATTTTGACTTTCGGGGACGAATCTCGTTATAGGGAGTAGTACTTTGACCAGATCTTTGTAAAAACGTCGTACAAGATAAATTCCTGATTTTTTGATTATTTTTCTCCAACACTACGATGAGTACCTATTAACATCCGTACGGTTGGATCGTCGAAAAATGCATATAAAAAAATAATTTTAACTTTCGGGGACGAATCTCGTTATAGGGAGTAGTACTTTGACCAGATCTTTGTAAAAACGTCATACAAGATAAATTCCTGATTTTTTGATTATTTTTCCCCAACACTACGATGAGTACCTATTAACATCCATACGGTTGGATCGTCGAAAAATGCATATAAAAAAATAATTTTGACTTTCGGGGACGAATCTCGTTATAGGGAGTAGTACTTTGACCAGATCTTTGTAAAAACGTCGTACAAGATAAATTCCTGATTTTTTGATTATTTTTCCCCAACACTACGATGAGTACCTATTATTATCCGTACGGTTGGATCGTCGAAAAATGCATATAAAAAAATAATTTTGACTTTCGGGGACGAATCTCGTTATAGGGAGTAGTACTTTGACCAGATCTTTGTAAAAACGTCGTACAAGATAAATTCCTGATTTTTTGATTATTTTTCCCCAACACTAAGATGAGTACCTATTAACATCCGTACGGTTGGATCGTCGAAAATGCATATAAAAAAATAATTTTGACTTTCGGGGACGAATCTCGTTATAGGGAGTAGTACTTTGACCAGATCTTTGTAAAAACGTCGTACAAGATAAATTCCTGATTTTTTGATTATTTTTCCCCAACTCTAAGATGAGTACCTATTAACATCCGTATGGTTGGATCGTCGAAAAATGCATATAAAAAAATAATTTTGACTTTCGGGGACGAATCTCGTTATAGGGAGTAGTACTTTGACCAGATCTTTGTAAAAACGTCGTACAAGATAAATTCCTGATTTTTTGATTATTTTTCCCCAACACTACGATGAGTGCCTATTAACATCCGTACGGTTGGATCGTCGGAAAATGCATATAAAAAAATAATTTTGACTTTCGGGGACGAATCTCGTTATAGGGAGTAGTACTTTGACCAGATCTTTGTAAAAACGTCGTACAAGATAAATTCCTGATTTTTTGATTATTTTCCCCAACACTACGATGGGTACCTATTAACATCCGTACGGTTGGATCATCGAAAAATGCATATAAAAAAATAATTTTGACTTTCGGGGACGAATCTCGTTATAGGGAGTAGTACTTTGACCAGATCTTTGTAAAAACGTCGTACAAGATAAATTCCTGATTTTTTGATTATTTTTCCCCAACACTACGATGAGTACCTATTAACATCCGTACGGTTGGATCGTCGAAAAATGCATATAAAAAAATAATTTTGACTTTCGGGGACGAATCTCGTTATAGGGAGTAGTACTTTGACCAGATCTTTGTAAAAACGTCGTACAAGATAAATTCCTGATTTTTTGATTATTTTTCTCCAACACTACGATGAGTACCTATTAACATCCGTACGGTTGGATCGTCGAAAAATGCATATAAAAAAATAATTTTAACTTTCGGGGACGAATCTCGTTATAGGGAGTAGTACTTTGACCAGATCTTTGTAAAAACGTCATACAAGATAAATTCCTGATTTTTTGATTATTTTTCCCCAACACTACGATGAGTACCTATTAACATCCATACGGTTGGATCGTCGAAAAATGCATATAAAAAAATAATTTTGACTTTCGGGGACGAATCTCGTTATAGGGAGTAGTACTTTGACCAGATCTTTGTAAAAACGTCGTACAAGATAAATTCCTGATTTTTTGATTATTTTTCCCCAACACTACGATGAGTACCTATTATTATCCGTACGGTTGGATCGTCGAAAAATGCATATAAAAAAATAATTTTGACTTTCGGGGACGAATCTCGTTATAGGGAGTAGTACTTTGACCAGATCTTTGTAAAAACGTCGTACAAGATAAATTCCTGATTTTTTGATTATTTTTCCCCAACACTAAGATGAGTACCTATTAACATCCGTACGGTTGGATCGTCGAAAATGCATATAAAAAAATAATTTTGACTTTCGGGGACGAATCTCGTTATAGGGAGTAGTACTTTGACCAGATCTTTGTAAAAACGTCGTACAAGATAAATTCCTGATTTTTTGATTATTTTTCCCCAACTCTAAGATGAGTACCTATTAACATCCGTATGGTTGGATCGTCGAAAAATGCATATAAAAAAATAATTTTGACTTTCGGGGACGAATCTCGTTATAGGGAGTAGTACTTTGACCAGATCTTTGTAAAAACGTCGTACAAGATAAATTCCTGATTTTTTGATTATTTTTCCCCAACACTACGATGAGTACCTATTAACATCCGTACGGTTGGATCGTCGAAAAATGCATATAAAAAAATAATTTTGACTTTCGGGGACGAATCTCGTTATAGGGAGTAGTACTTTGACCAGATCTTTGTAAAAACGTCGTACAAGATAAATTCCTGATTTTTTGATTATTTTTCTCCAACACTACGATGAGTACCTATTAACATCCGTACGGTTGGATCGTCGAAAAATGCATATAAAAAAATAATTTTAACTTTCGGGGACGAATCTCGTTATAGGGAGTAGTACTTTGACCAGATCTTTGTAAAAACGTCATACAAGATAAATTCCTGATTTTTTGATTATTTTTCCCCAACACTACGATGAGTACCTATTAACATCCATACGGTTGGATCGTCGAAAAATGCATATAAAAAAATAATTTTGACTTTCGGGGACGAATCTCGTTATAGGGAGTAGTACTTTGACCAGATCTTTGTAAAAACGTCGTACAAGATAAATTCCTGATTTTTTGATTATTTTTCCCCAACACTACGATGAGTACCTATTATTATCCGTACGGTTGGATCGTCGAAAAATGCATATAAAAAAATAATTTTGACTTTCGGGGACGAATCTCGTTATAGGGAGTAGTACTTTGACCAGATCTTTGTAAAAACGTCGTACAAGATAAATTCCTGATTTTTTGATTATTTTTCCCCAACACTAAGATGAGTACCTATTAACATCCGTACGGTTGGATCGTCGAAAATGCATATAAAAAAATAATTTTGACTTTCGGGGACGAATCTCGTTATAGGGAGTAGTACTTTGACCAGATCTTTGTAAAAACGTCGTACAAGATAAATTCCTGATTTTTTGATTATTTTTCCCCAACTCTAAGATGAGTACCTATTAACATCCGTATGGTTGGATCGTCGAAAAATGCATATAAAAAAATAATTTTGACTTTCGGGGACGAATCTCGTTATAGGGAGTAGTACTTTGACCAGATCTTTGTAAAAACGTCGTACAAGATAAATTCCTGATTTTTTGATTATTTTTCCCCAACACTACGATGAGTGCCTATTAACATCCGTACGGTTGGATCGTCGGAAAATGCATATAAAAAAATAATTTTGACTTTCGGGGACGAATCTCGTTATAGGGAGTAGTACTTTGACCAGATCTTTGTAAAAACGTCGTACAAGATAAATTCCTGATTTTTTGATTATTTTCCCCAACACTACGATGGGTACCTATTAACATCCGTACGGTTGGATCATCGAAAAATGCATATAAAAAAATAATTTTGACTTTCGGGGACGAATCTCGTTATAGGGAGTAGTACTTTGACCAGATCTTTGTAAAAACGTCGTACAAGATAAATTCCTGATTTTTTGATTATTTTTCCCCAACACTACGATGAGTACCTATTAACATCCGTACGGTTGGATCGTCGAAAAATGCATATAAAAAAATAATTTTGACTTTCGGGGACGAATCTCGTTATAGGGAGTAGTACTTTGACCAGATCTTTGTAAAAACGTCGTACAAGATAAATTCCTGATTTTTTGATTATTTTTCCCCAACACTACGATGAGTACCTATTAACATCCGTACGGTTGGATCGTCGAAAAATGCATATAAAAAAATAATTTTGACTTTCGGGGACGAATCTCGTTATAGGGAGTAGTACTTTGACCAGATCTTTGTAAAAACGTCGTACAAGATAAATTCCTGATTTTTTGATTATTTTTCCCCAACACTACGATGAGTACCTATTAACATCCGTACGGTTGGATCATCGAAAAATGCATATAAAAAAATAATTTTGACTTTCGGGGACGAATCTCGTTATAGGGAGTAGTACTTTGACCAGATCTTTGTAAAAACGTCGTACAAGATAAATTCCTGATTTTTTGATTATTTTTCCCCAACACTACGATGAGTACCTATTAACATCCGTACGGTTGGATCGTCGAAAAATGCATATAAAAAAATAATTTTGACTTTCGGGGACGAATCTCGTTATAGGGAGTAGTACTTTGACCAGATCTTTGTAAAAACGTCGTACAAGATAAATTCCTGATTTTTTGATTATTTTTCCCCAACACTACGATGAGTACCTATTAACATCCGTACGGTTGGATCTTCGAAAAATGCATATAAAAAAATAATTTTGACTTTCGGGGACAAATCTCGTTATAGGGAGTAGTACTTTGACCAGATCTTTGTAAAAATGTCGTACAAGATAAATTCCTGATTTTTTGATTATTTTTCCCCAACACTATGATGAGTACCTATTAACATCCGTACGGTTGGATCGTCGAAAAATGCATATAAAACAATAATTTTGACTTTCGGGCCTTAAATATTCTATTTGGGCCAGTACTATTCTAATTGCCCAATACTATTCTAATTGGGCCTTAAACAGATGCGCTCCAAACAAGTAGGCGATTTCATCGAATTGGAAACTTCACTCTCAAATACCTAATTTGGAAACTTCACTCTCAAATACCTAATTCCGGATTCTAGCATTTGGAAACTTCACTCCTAATTTGGATTCCAGCCGCTTTCTCGTTCATGTCCTAGTAAGTCATGTCCTAGTTCTTTTTGTGTATTCGTTCATGTTCTATTTGTTTCTATTAAGTAAAGTTGTGATCTTTAGTGATTTTTGTGTTTAGTGTTCATCTGTTTATATAAATTGTGTTGAGTAAAGTTGTGATTTTTGTGTTTTTTGTGACTTATTTTTGTGTATTCGTTCATGTTCTATCTGTTTCTATTTACCGTGAACCATATGTTGTAGTTATGGATAAGTCTTGGATGTTAAGCGATAGAAACAGTGAACCATATATGGATGGAGTTGTGGCATTTATTGATTTTGCGGTTGGTAATTTGAATATGTCAACGAACACTATTCCATGTCCATGTGTAAGCTGTTTAAACCACTGCTCTCTTCCTGTGGATGAGGTGCATTACCACTGCTCTCTTCCTGTGGATTTAAGGATAAAGATTCAGAACTCATGGACACTTCGACTGGAAGAGGGGGGAAAACAAAAAAGAGAAAATCAAAAGGGGGTGGTAGCTCAAATTCCGGACAGAAAGAACAGACCTATTGGAAGAAATTGAACATATGGAATCGACGACTTAGGTATTGGCGGTATAATTTGGTCCAACATTGTATTGATTTCATGCACACTGAGAAGAATGTGGTTGAGAGTATTATCGGAACATTACTAAATGTTCCGGGCAAGATGAAAGATGGGTTGCAAGCTCGAAAGGATCTGGCACATTTTGGGATAAGACAAGAGTTGCAGGCTAAAAGTCAAGGCGACAAGACATTACTTCCTGCAGCCTGCTACACATTAACTAAAGATGAAAAAGACATGTTCTGTGACACACTACACAACTTAAGGGCTCCGCAAGGTTATTGTTCCAACTTCTCTAGTTTGGTGAATGAAAAGGCTAGGAAGCTTATGGGACTTAAATCACATGATTACCATATGCTTATGCAACAGTTCTTGCCAATTGCAATACGGTCTATCATGCCTGAACCCACAAGATATGCTATTATCAGACTTTGTTTTTTTTCAAATCAATATGTAACAAAGAAATCAATGTAGAAGAACTCGATAAATTGCATGAGGAGCTTTGTGTGACACTGTGCTTGATGGAGAAATACTTTACCCCATCCTTTCTTGATGTTATGCTTCATCTAACTGTGCACCTTGTTAGAGAGGTAAAATTATGTGGCCCAATATGCTTTCGGTGGATGTATCCCTTTGAGAGGATGATGAAAGTTATTAAAGGGCATGTGCGGAACAAAGCTTACCCAGAAGGATGCATTGCTGAGGAGCATATTGCAGAAGAAACAATTGCGTTCTTCAACGAATACAAAAAAGTCATGAGCTCTAATGGTATTCCAGAACACCAGCACAACACATCTGAAAACGGAAATGGAGAGGGAATTCCTTTGTCAGCTGGTAAACCAGTTGAAGTTTCTCAAGATCTCTACATGAAAGCACATTTCTATGTATTGCAAAATACGCCTGAAGTTGTGCCGTATATCGAGTAAGGACTCCTACTGAACAAGTTTATTTGTGTTTTTCTTTTATTTAACAGTAGTCTTTTATTTAACAGTAGGATCAGATTTGATACTAATTTTTGTACTTGCAGACAACACGTGACATTTTTGAAAAACAAACATCCTGGTAAATGACAAGCATGGCTGGAGAAAGAGCATAGCACAACGTTTGGTCACTGGTTACGCAACAAGGTTGAAAGCGAGTTATCGATCTCCAAAGAAAGTGTATCAGAAACAGTGAAGTGGATCTCACATGGAGCACGCAGAATCGTGAACAAATACGATGTATATGACATCAATGGATATACATTTCGTACAAAAATTCGTGATGGCAGAATTCACCAGAACAGTGGGGTTTGTGTAGAGGCAACTGAGATGCACATTTCTAAAGAAGTAGTAACCTATGGAAAGAACTTTTATTATGGGGTTCAACGAGAGATATGGGTACTAGATTATCATATTAAGAAAATTCCTCTTTTCATGTGCGACTGGGTTGACAATAGAAATGGTGTCAAACAAGATGGCATGGGTTACACGTTGGTTGAACTTAACAGATTAGGCCACAAGGATGATCCATTCGTATTGGCCTCACAAGCACGACATGTGTTTTATGTTAAAGACCAGCTGGATAAAAAAATGTCTATTGTCTTGATGACACCTCCCAAGAATTATAGAGATCTGTACGATGATGTCAATGAGGATTTCAGTACTGTAATTCTTCCTCACAATGATAATATATTACCACCTGTAGATCCACGTGACTTGGGTAATGAATCTCGTGATGATTACTTTAGACAGGACTGTAAGGGTATTATTATACGTAATGCTAACTGAATCCGGTAATTATTATCATTATGTTTGTCATTTTCTGTGTTTTTTATGTAATGCTAAATTCTATTGTTTGGTTAAATTCTATTGTTTGGTTAAATTCTATGCTCTGTTTTAATTCCTGTTTTTTTCTCCAGGTGTGTGCAAAGAAAAAGGCCTGATCATAATGTCGTCTTCAAATTCCTACAGCTCAAACCAAAATCGAAGTGATCTCTGCTACTGTGGTCTTCCTGCTCGGATTAGAACATCAAACACACTTGACAACCCTGGAAGAAGATTTCGGGTCTGCCATAAATCAAATTCATTGGTAAGCTGATGTTTATCAGTTTCATCTGTTTAATTTAATAAACAGATTTTAATTTGAATTCCCTTTTCAAGTCTTCTGGACCCAAATGTTCGTTTTGGGAATGGATTGATCCTGAACCAGTTGTCATGAAGATCAAGATCCAGAAAGAAGTTGATGATGTGAAAGCTGAGCTGCAAAACTGCATGTCAACAGTTGAAGATCTTCGAAAGGAGGTTCATGTCATACGTGGGAAGTTGTATAATGTTATCATTGTCTTGGTCATTTTCTTTGTTTTTTATTTGATGAAGAATTAATATGTAATGGTGAATTCTAATGTTGGCCGAAGGACATGGATTTGTTGAATTGTTCTAGTTTTAAGCTTCATTATCAAGTTTTAAGGTCATCTGGTATGCAACTTGGATAAATGAAGTTTGTGTTTGTCATTTGTGGTTAATCTGCTATACCAATACTTCATGTCCAGTTGGTCAAATATTTTGCCACACACAAATGTAATAATGTGACAGATCAGTTGGAAATGAGGAGAATACTCTGTTTCAAGAGGGTAATCCTGAAAACAGAGTACTTTTTAGTCACACAATAATACAGTCACTAGTTTTTAGCTTCCTTAAGTGAACAGAGCTCTGACATATGCAGAAAACTCTACCTTTTAGTCACATAAAACTGTAGTAACCATAGGTTATTTCCCATTTAGCCACATCACCGAAAATGACTATGGCCGTTTCTTAACATTTAGACACAGCAAAGAAGCGTCGCTAGTTATTGTCACACTTCTATCTCTCAAGCATGACTAAACATTTTGGAACTGGTCAAAGTCAACAAAAAACCATGCTGTTTTTTTATATTTGGTCACATATTTGGAACGTGGCTAAATATTGTCACACATTTTTAAAAGTTGTGACTGAATCTTCCAAAAAATGTATTTTCGGTCACTCGAAAAACAATTGTGTGGCTAAAACTTGGGACGCTGACCTTTAGCCACTCGTTTTTTCAAAAGTGTCACAGCCCTTACTGTACAAAAGAGTGACGAAAGCCCAAATTTGACATAGTGAAACTAACCATCAAGAACAAGTATCCATTGCCCAGAATAGATGATCTGTTTGACCAGTTAAAAGGAGCGGTTCATTTTTCTAAGATTGATCTACGATCAGGATATCACCAATTGAAGGTTAAACCAGACGATATACCGAAGACAGCTTTTCGAACAAGGTATGGACATTATGAGTTTTTAGTAATGGCGTTTGGATTGACGAATTCACCAGCAGCTTTCATGGATTTAATGAACAGGATTTTTAAGAAGTATTTGGATGAGTTTGTAGTGGTATTCATCGATGATATTTTGTTATATTCCAAGACGGAAGAAGAACATGCGAATCATTTGTGGATTGTGTTGGAGATTTTAAGACAAGAAGGACTATACGCAAAATTTTCAAAGTGTGAATTCTGGTTAATGGAAGTTCATTTCCTAGGGCACGTGGTAAGTAGTGAAGGCATCAAAGTAGATCCAGCAAAGATTGAAGCAGTGAAGGATTGGGAAAGACCAAGGACACCAACTGAAGTTAGAAGTTTCTTGGGATTAGCCGGATATTATCGGAGATTTGTACAGGATTTTTCAAAGATAGCTACTCCAATGACCAAGCTGACAAGGAAAAGCGAACGATTCATATGGAACGACAAATGCGAAGAGAGTTTCCAAGAGTTAAAGAAGAGACTAACTACGTCACCAGTGTGAATGCTACCAGACGATCAAGGTCAATTTGTAATCTATAGTGATGCGTCTTACAAAGGATTGGTTTGTGTACTTATGCAACATGACAAAGTAATTGCTTATGCATCAAGACAATTGAGACCTCACGAACAGAAATATCCCACACATGATTTGGAATTAGCAGCGATCGTATTTGCACTGAAGATATGGAGACATTACTTGTACGGAGAGAGATGTGAAATTTACACTGATCACAAAAGTCTGAAGTATATCTTTACTCAGAAGGAGCTGAACATGAGACAGAGAAGATGGTTGGAGCTAATCAAGGATTACAACGTTTCTATAAATTATCACCCCGGCAAGGCAAACGTGGTAGCAGATGCATTGAGCAGAAAAGAAAGATTGAATATGCTGACGATGACCAAAGAATTGTACAGAGAGTTTGAAAAGTTAGAAATAGAAGTACGTGTTCCGAAGGACGTGACAGAAATGATTTACGCCATAATGTTTCAACCTGAATTGTTGGAAAAGATACGGAAATGCCAAGAGCAAGTCATGAACGATAATGCAAATAGTTTAACAGGCGAGGAAATATGTAGCCAACTGGACGACAAGGGAATCTTAAGGTTTGCTTCTCGAATATGGGTACCTAATGTAGCAGAACTAAAGAATGAAATTTTGCACGAAGCGCATAACTCAAAGTATTCAATTCATCCCGGAAGCACGAAGATGTATCAAGATCTTAAAATGAACTTTTGGTGGCCAGATATGAAAAGAGAAATTACTGAATGGGTGAGTAAATGTTTTACATGTCAAAGGGTCAAGGTGGAACATCAAAGACCAAGTGGATTACTGCCGCCGTTATAAATTCCTGAGTGGAAGTGGGAACACATCGCAATGGACTTTGTGGTAGGATTGCCTAGAACGAAGACTAACCATGATGCTATTTGGGTTATTGTGGATCGATTGACGAAATCCTCACATTTTCTTCCTATTAACGAGAGATTCTCGCTGGAAAAATTAGTTCGTTTATATGTAAAGGCAATCGTGGTACGACATGGAGTTCCAGTGTCAATAGTATCTGATCGAGACCCTCGATTCAACTCAAGATTCTGGAGAAGTTTTCAAGAGTGTTTAGGCACCGAATTGAAAATGAGTACGGCTTATCACCCGCAGACAGACGGTCAAAGTGAAAGGACAATTCAAACCATCGAAGACATGCTGAGAACGTGTGCACTTGATTTTAAAGGTAATTGGGACGATCATCTACCCTTAGTAGAGTTCTCATATAATAATAGTTTTCACGCGAGTATCGGGATGCCACCTTACGAAGCTTTATATGGACGGAAGTGTCGATCTCCAGTATATTGGGAAGAAGTTGGTGAACGGAAAGTGATAGGGCCAGAATTAGTACAGCAGACAAAGGAAGTGATTGAATTGATTCAGAAAAGGTTGATAACAGCTCAGAACTGGCAGAAGAAATATGCTAACCTAGCAAGAAAGGATATGGGATTCGAAGTCG
This sequence comes from Heracleum sosnowskyi, assembly GCA_030848705.1. Lineage (NCBI taxonomy): Eukaryota > Viridiplantae > Streptophyta > Magnoliopsida > Apiales > Apiaceae > Heracleum > Heracleum sosnowskyi. The sequence continues at coordinate 62,073,445 of CM061235.1, forward strand.
GATAGCAAGTGTTACTGAAAGTTTCACCATGGAAAGGATTAGTTAGGTTTGGAAAGAAAGGGAAATTGAGTCCGAGATACGTTGGACCATTTGAGATTTTGAAGCAGGTTGGGAAAGTAGCTTACGAGTTAGAATTACCCCCGCATATTTAACACGTTCATAATGTGTTTCACGTATCCATGCTTAAGAAGTATCGACCAGATTCGAACCATGTAATAGAGTATGAACCCATAGAGGTCCAGTCAGATTTATCTTATGTAGAATGACCAATTCAGATATTGGATCGTAAGGAAAAAGTGTTAAGAAATAAGACTGTAGTGATAGTAAGAGTTTTGTGGAGGAATCCTAAGGTAGAAGAGTCTACTTGGGAGTTAGAAAGTGATATGTTAGAGAAGTATCCCCAGTTGTTTCCTTGATCTGATTCTGAGGACAAAATCCTATTAAGGGGGGAAGGATGTAAGATCCGTGAACTTTATTAATAATATAAATGGTATTATATGTGTAGAATAATTATTATGAAGTATTTTGAGTTTTAATAATAAAGGTAGTTAAGTGATTATGTGTAAATTGGTGTGTCGAAAGCCCCGTTCAAATATTTTGTCATTTGAAAATATCTTCAATTTTGAGCCCCGTTTTGAAAATTCAAGGGCCCCGTTGGAATTTTGTACATCAGTGTTATTCCTTCGTCATTCGTGTCTGAATCATTATCGGACGATTTCTTCGTATTATTATATCCCTTATTATCCGATGCTATCAATAGTATTTGTTTTATTCAAAGGAAGAAAAAAATTATTATTCCAAACCCTAACCCTAACCCTAATTTTTCTAGGGTAATTGATATATCGTCCGTATCAATAAATACATCTGTTATAGCCCCAGTATTCTTGAGCATTAGTTATATAAATGATATGTATTGATTTGGATAACTATCAGTCTTTGTGGATAGCTATCACCTCGTAAAACGTGTATTTTACATTATTAGGGTTTTAAAGCGAACCAGTGGATCAATATCGATCCAAAAATGTCGTTTAGGGTATTATTTTCCACTAAGTATAAAAAGGAGAATCGTACATTATACTTCATATAATCCGTATTAAAAATATGCAAAAATATAAAATTCTCGAACCGTGTTCTTCGTGTTCTTGAAAATCAAAATCAATTTCGAAGGTGTTATTGAAATCCAAATTCAAAGTTCAAGTAATAAAATCGAAGATCTTGAGCTCTAGTTTCAGAATCTTCCAACCTCATCATCATCTGGTAATTGTTCGATTTTATATGAATTTTTCAAATTTCGAATTTGAATTAGGGTTTATATTCGAATTGGGGATTTTCATTCTGTTGATTCTCCGTTCAATTGTTTGCTTCCAACATGTTCCTAGGGTTCTAATTAGTAGGAATTCATGCTTTAATTTCATGTTTATGTTCGATTTTATGAAATTCGATTTCTAGGGTTTTGCCCGATTTTTCTTTTTAATAGTCCGTTCATATGAATGATCTGACATTGTTTTTGATAGAGGGCTTTTGTTGTATGTGTTGTTAGCTTCATTTTAATAGAAAGAACGTAGAGTTTCATGTACGATTTTAGTAGATCGGAAAATTGTTTGAGCTCGCCGGAAAATAGTCGGGTTTTGGATTCCGGTGATGTTTTTGGTTTATTTTTGATCGGAATGTATTGGTATGGTTATGAGGAGTGTTTTGGTTTCAAAAGCCCCAATTTTTGATGTGTTTTTGTCTCGCCGGATTCTAGAAAAGGTCGCCGGATTCTGGGAATTTTCCGGCTGTTCTTCGCGACCCGGATTGTTCTTGGCGACCCGTGACCCGATCCAGTAACCCGTTTCCCTGACCCGGTTTCAATCTTCGAAACCCTAAAATATTTTCAGAAAACTGTTTTTGAATTTTATTTTTAAATTTAATTCGAAAATAGTTTAATTATTTATAAAAATCATATTTTTATTTTAAAAATACATTTTTAAATTCAGAAAAATTCTGAAAAATTATATTTAATTATTTAAATTCAAAAACTGATTAAATTTAATTATTTTAATTATTTTTAATTAATAATTAATTTAACTAATTAATTGATTAATTCTTTTAATCAGTTAATTCTTAATAATTAATTATTAATTAGATTTAATTAATTTAAATTAGGTTTAATTATTTTCTAGTCTGATTTAATTATTTAAAAATAGTTTGAGCATTTGGAAATTGTCAATTAATTTTATATTAATTGATTTAATTGTTTTTAATTACTTTTATTGGGATTAAAAATCCGATTTTTGATTTAAAAATTATTTGTGACTTATTTAAATTCAAATAAGCCTCGAATATTGTTTTAAAAATATTTATAAGTGCTATATGGTTTATATGAGTCGAATAATGTGTTTTAATAGTCCGTAAATGCCCGTACGAGGGCTAATGTCTGAGTTTTAATTACCGTAAAATAGATTGGGCATCCGATAGAAACCCGATTACTTGTTTAAATGTAAAAATGGTTATGAGTATATATTGAGGATAGAATGAGGATAATTAGACTTACTGTAATGAGTTGTTTATTATAGAATCGAGTTCCCGGAGCAAGGGAAAAGAGAAGGTAGAGTGAGCTCGGTAGAATTCCGTCAGCTACTAGACTAGGCAAGTATATGTGCCTTTACTTGTTGATTCAATTGTTATTATTCTTCAGAATTTCATGTATGTTACCATCAGAACGATTCAGATTATTCAATCTTCACCTGTATTGAGCACTTGATGCTATTTCCTTGAATATTCCTAACTTTTAACTTAATCCACAATCGTGTTGGATATCAGAAACCTTCACCTTCAATTCAATTTATATTAATGATAACCATTGTTGACTTTCTTAAATGAGTACTGTTAGGTCCTGATAAGTTTGTAGAAGGGGGGTTGAATACAAACTATACCGTTTTATCGAAATTTGTTCGTTGAATAATTTAACAATTGAGAACAAATTAATGCGGAATATAAATGAAACAAGATTCAAGTTAAATATAACTTATATTAAACTTGAAGGGTGTTGCAAATACAATAAGGATTACAAAGTATTTATCTCAAAGTAATTAATACAAATTTAGAATAAATTTGACATGAACCTTTCTAATATTTGTAATAAAAAGATCGAATGCTAAAAGCAAGTTCGAGATAAATTCTAGGGATAAAGATCCGCTAGATGATCAAAGCAATACAAGTAATCAACTTCTAGTGGTTTGGATTTAACAATACAAAACTAGAATTAATTGCTTGAGAAGAAATGATATTAATGGCTTCTTGTTCTTGAGAGAGTAAATGCTTATGTATCTTTTTGTTTTAACTCAACTGCTTCTTCTTTCTGTTCTGCACGGTCTTTTACACAATGCATTTCCTTGTATGACCTGTTTATTAAATCAAAAAGATTTAATAAAACAAATCATACACTTGTATGACCTGAAGAAAATATTCGGTATGACCATGCTTCAGCAGTATGACCTATCAAAAATTGTCCGGTATGACCTAGCATTATTCTACTAACTCTCGGTATGACCAGGCAGAAATAACCTGGTATGACCTGACAGGATGTACTTGTATGACCTAAAGCTGTCAGTATGACCAAGCACCTTTACAGGGCAGGTCATACCGAGCTAGCAGAGGTCATACTAGTAAATCAAGAAAATCCTTTTAATTTACATAGTTAGATTAAATTCTAGATTAAATTAATTCTTATATAGAATTAATTTAATAAATAATTTAAACAACTAACATAACTAATTTAATAAATAAATTAATTCTGATAGAATTAATTTATTAATTAAATTGAATTAATAAATTAAAGAAGATAATTTAAGATCCTTGCATTCCTCTATCTTCTGAGAACCACTGAATATAGATGATTTAATTCCACTGATTGATGTCGTCATTCGATGCACTGTCTGGTTTCATGAATAACTGACTTCAATGATAATTCTTCATCTTTAAAACATTTAAAGTTGTGGCTTCTTTTCTTTAGCTTTGACTAAACTCTGTATCCTGTACTTCTTCTGTCACCAACTGGAAATCTCTGTCACTGTAGTAAATCCACTTACTTGAATACTTCACTGAGGCTTGAACAATAAATTGAACTTCTTTCAATGTAGAATAACTTCAAGTCTGTAGATGACTTTAGTCCTCAATTCTCTTGACAGATAAAACTCTTTGAGATTCCTGTGACATATTAACTTATTATTTACTTATTACATACTTGTTTAAGTTAAGTTGTTTCCTCGGAATATTAATTGGCCTAAACATATGCCTTTCAATCTCCCCCTATTTGTTTGTTAGAGAATAACAATCAAATACCTAGAGGATAACTCAACTAACTTAAACAAGAAATAGAAATGACTTTTAAGAGCCAAGTAAATAACAAGAAAAGTTCTGGATTTCATTTAACATTTTCCAGATTCAAACATTACAGGTAAGTACAAGATAGATGTTCCTCTAGACTGAACATTTGAATACATTTATCCTATCTTGAATCACCTAAGCTCTAAACATTTAATATTTACAAACAGAGCTTCTTTAAATTTCAGACTCAATCATCTCTCCTTCTTCAAGTGCTTCAAGCAAATCCTTGTCCAGAATACGATCAGATTCAGAAGTAATGGCACTAGGTCTGACAGGTTGAGCTGTGACTTTCTTCAGCCTATTCTTCATTTGATGATATCTCTTGATATTGGCAATGCAATAGTCTTGAATCAAATCAGCAACTTCTGTCTTTTCTTGTGTAGCAAACCCTGTTGTCCTCAACATGTTCTCCATATAGACAAGATGCTTGGCAGGATAATCTTTCAAGGAGATGGGATCCACAGCACAAGTTTGAAGTGCCCTTCCTTTATAAAATTTAACTTCATATGGCACGTCCACAACTTGAGGGCTAGCTTTCATGGCAAAATCTCTAAGCTGATCATGCAGCAGCTCACATAGAGGTGAAGACCTTTTAATCTTTGTCATGAAAACCCAAATCTCAGAGAGAGTTCTACTTTCCAGAAGATTGAGAGAAACTGTGAAAGTTCCCTCATTATGAGTGTAGATGTAAATCTTCAACTCCTCTCTGACTCTGTCATATCTAGTAGAAATTCTTGAAATCTCCTCATGAAGAGCTTTCATATAGATTGAGTTGTCTGGATTGACCTTTCTATACCTTTCCAACATGCTAAGAAACTTTCCATCATTTTCTGACCCTGTCGAATGTGAGAACATCTCTCTAGCTCTATCCCATTCTTCTCCAAGCTTTAGCCTCACATATAACTTCCTGTCCTTGACCTTTATATCATGAAGCCTTTGCTTTTCTTGATGTTCAGCTTTTTGGATAACTAGATGCTTTGAGATTATGTTAGACACTTTAGCATTCTCATCTTCTCTTCTCTTTAGATCAGCTTTCTGTCTTAATAGTTCAGCTTCAAAGGCAGGATCAACTTCAGATTCATCTTCCCATTCAGCATAGTCAGCCTCTCCTTCAACTTCTACTTCACCAAATATATCTTCAGGTTTTTCTTCAGATTCAATATTTTCAAAATCTCCCTGTACATATTGATAGTAGTCAGCATCAGAGAAAGTTAACTTTTGTTTTCCTTTGTCCTTTGCAGAATCTTCAGTTTCTCCTCCTTGATGATCTCTAACTCCTCCTTGTTTCTCCCTTTCTCCTCCTTGTATATCCTTATTCTCCCCCTTAGTTGAGGAATCCTCTACAGATTTGACTTTATCAGCATTAGGATCCTCATCTATATTTCCTCCTTCTCCATCCTTGTCATCATTGTCCTCTGCATCATCATCACCCTCAAAGAATTTCTTTTGCTCAACATTGGGTTGATGTGAACTCTTGATCATATTGTATAGATGTTTCATGCCTTCATTCAAATGTACCATTCCTCCTTCAAGATTTGTGAACCTCTGGTCATTGTACCACTGATTGTTATCAACTGTTTCTTGAATAGAGTTCACTTGTGTTGAAATGGAAGCAATCTGCTTGACACTCTCCCTGATCTCAGCATTTGAAATTGTCAGCTCGGAGATGTCTGAAGCCACTAGCACCTGTGATTCTTGAACAACATTGATTTTGGGGATCAATGTGACTTTCACTCCTTCTATCTCATCTCTAATATGACCCAGCTGATTAGTTACAGAGGTGGAAGAAGAAGACTGTTCAACCACTTGTGCTTTGAGAATTTCCTTTTCAGCCTGGGTCTGTTGAAGTTGTTTCTGTAAACCAGCTATTTGAGCCAATAATGAAGCAGTGTATGTGTCATTGTGTGCACTCATCTCAATTTCTCTCGATGGTGTTTCACTCACCTCACGTGCTTGTGTATCGCTCTGTGTTTGTCTCTCATAACTAACCACTAGCTGTTTATCCATGTGTGGAGTTGAAGTACCTGCAGAAAAAATCACCATAGCCCCTTCTTGAGAGGTCACTGGTGGTGCAATGGGAGTTCGTGAATCCCAATCCATGGTAAAGTCCAAAAACTCATCCATAATTGAAAACTGAATTGCTTCAGAGATGGACTTACCATGTTGCCCTTCACTTTCTCCAGTTAAAACTGCGAGTGAAGAATCCCTTAGGGGAGCCAGAGATGTTCCCTCTGGGAGGGGAGAAAATGGTTCTGTTATAGAGGGCAAAGAACCAGATTTTCCCTCTGAAGCCTGTGAAGGCTCTTCTACCGTGACAATGGTAGGCACTATTTCAATAAGCATTCCTATGTGCTCTCCTCTCAGAGTGTCCTGTGTATGAGTCTCTACTATTGTTTCAGAAGTATTTGCTCCCATTGTGTTTAATGGGAGAGTGCTTGACTCTGTACAGATTGCCATGGCCTGATGGCAAAATTCAATAGATTCATCCTGTTGAGAGGATGTCTCTAGTAACTGTTCATTGGCCTTTTGAGAATCCATATCCTTTTGGGAGGATACAGACTGGCTTACAGATGCCTCAAGGAGTGTTCTTCTCTTCTTTAGTGGTGGAGGCAGAGCTGTGGGATCACTCACATTTATATCTACTTCAAGTTGCTCTCTCAATCTTGTTGTAGCTGATTGTTCTAGGGGAGCGGTCAATGGATTTGACTCTGTGTGTGGCTCTATGACCGGGGACAGAGATTGTGGTTCTACAATCCCTTGGTCAATCCTAAGAACCTCTTGGGTTAGTGGAGCAGTTGAGAGAGGATATATTACCTGAAGTGCCATGGTGTTAGGAGGCACCATTGAAGTTCCTGCTGACGAGGATCCAACCACTGGATGTTCAATAAAGAGAAGAGGTAACTGTGGTTGCAGAATCTCTCGCAGATATGATTGTGGAACTATGGGTCTCCTTCCAGACCTGGAACTGGTGGACAAAGTTGAATATATGGAAGGATTAGTGTGTGCGGGGACTTGAAAAGGAGTGTTTTGAAAAAGTGTTTTATGTTCATCAGAAAGAACATGATCCAACACTAGAGAAAGGAAACGAGAATAAAAGCATCTAACTTTCTTTCCATTCGCAATATCTCTAGTGTAATTGAAAATCCTCCTTATCAATAGATCCCACACAAGAGTTCCTATGTCCAATCTTAGGTTGAAAACAGCAGCATAGGCAATGTTTTGTAAGACAGAAGTGATGACTTGAAAGTTGTTTTTGATAGAATTACTAAAAACTTTGGCTAGGCAGTCAAAGAACAAATCCCACTCACATGCTAGATTACCCTTATGTTAGATATAATTGCTGATGTTTGTTCATCAGTGTTTAAGTTCCAGGTACATATTAGAGTTTATATAGAAGCCAGTCAGAGTTTGATAAAGTCTGACTGGGTGAAGAGTTTACATGGAAGCCGGTCAGAGTTTGTTAAAGTCTGACAGGGTGATAGTTGACTTAGCTGTCGGTGCAAAGATAAAGATTCTAGAAGCAATATATTCTGAAGATGGAAAGAAGCAGAATATATTGATACAGCTAAGGAGACTGGACAGAAGACTGAAGCAATCCTTAATTGATAATAATTGTATAGCTAATTTATAGGAGTATCAATTAGATAAGGATTGTATGTAGCTATGTACTATATAAACACAGATAGGTTATCCCTAGAAGGGACGCGAACATTGAATATATTATTCTTGTAACCTAGTAGCTCTTTGTGATTCATTAACATCACTAAGAGAGAATTATTTAATATAATTCAGTTTGTTGATTTACAAACCTGTGTTCTTGATTGTTATTCTCATACATACTTGATTATATATTGTGTATTCGGCCTAACAATTGGTATCAGAGCCAAGGCTGTTTAATATATACAGTTTTACGATTCAAACACAGTAATAATCATGTCTGAAGAAAATCAAACTGCTCCTAAGGCTGAACAGGTTAAGCCCAATTCTGTGAGTCGATATGAAACAATCAGGGTTCCAATTCTCAGGCCAGTAGAGTATCCGATTTGGAAGGTGAAGATGACCATGTTTCTGGAGGCTACAGATCCAGAATACCTTGACAGAATCTATGATGGTCCTCATATGCCGACTAAATTGTCCCCTGTTGTTGATGGTCAAGAACAAAAGACTGTTCCAAAGGAAAAGAAAGATATGACTCCTGAGGACATCTCATCAATTGCAAAAGATGCAAAGGTTAGACATCTTCTCCACAGTGCTTTAGATAATGTTATGTCTAACAGAGTAATTGGCTGCAAGACTGCCAAAGAGATATGGGATGCTTTAGAAGTCAGATGCCAGGGAACAAGTGCTATTAAGAAGAACAGAAAGACAATACTCACACAGGAGTATGAGCACTTTGATTCAAGACCTAATGAAACCTTGACTGAGACTTATGACAGATTTTGCAAACTATTGAATGATCTGTCTCTGGTTGATAAAGAATATGAGCTTGAAGAGTCTAATCTCAAGTTTCTGTTATCTCTACCTGAAAAGTGGGATTTAAAGACAACCACAATAAGAGATAATTATGAGCTTGCTGATACAGATCTTGATGAAATCTATGGGTTGTTGAAAACTCATGAACTGGAGATAGAACAAAGGAATAGAAGATTGAGTAAAAAGACAAAATCTGTTGCTCTCAAAGTTGAGGAGAAGCCCATCAAGAAGGAATCATCAAGAAAGAAAGCCAAGGGAAAGGCTTTAGTCATTAAATCTGAAAGCGAGTCATCAAACTCTGATGATGACTCAAACTCTGATGAAGCTTCTGACTCTGAGGATGATGAAGAACAGATGATGCAAATGGCTGCACTGATGGTGAAGACCTTCAAGAAGATGGGATTCAAGAACTTTAAGAAAGGAAAGAGATTCTCAAGGAAAGATTCAAACTCTGAAAGGAAAAGCTTTAGAAAGTCTGATGGAAGGGAGACCAAGTCTGGCAAGAAGGATAAATCTGAAATCCAGTGCTACAGGTGTAAGGAGATGGGTCACTATGCTCCAGAGTGCAAGAAAGGCAAATCTGAGAAAGCACTCATCTCTAAAGGCAAAGACTGGGCAGATACTTCAGAATCTGATGATGGAGAAAATTATGCTCTTATGGCAACTGTCAGAGATGAGACTGAATCATCTGAAAATAAGGTACCCCTAACTACTTATGCTTATGATACTGATAATATATCTGAATTGAGAGTATATCTGAAAAGCGTACATGTTAGTTATAGGGATCAGACTTTAGAAAATGAGAGAATTAAATCTGAGAATCTTAGCCTTAAAGATAGAAACAAGTTTCTTGAAGGAGAACTTGAAAATATGAAGCAGATTCAAAAAGAAAGAGATGATGCTGTTTATGTAGAACAGGAGTTGCTCAAAAGATATAAGCAATTAGAATCTGATCTAGAAAAGGAAAGAAAAATAATCAAGACTTGGACAGACTCTGGAAGAGACACTCATCAAGTGTTTCAGACAGATTCTGTAGGTTTAGGCTATTGTGAAAATGATGAACTTAGGTTTAAAGACAAGGTTAAGGTAAAACCACAACTTAAACCTGTGAAATTTGTTCCAGAAGCCAATAAGTTAAAATCTGTTGTAATAAGAGAAGCTGATATGGAATCAGATGAAGCCTGTGAAAGACAGGAAAATATTATAACAGAAAAACTTATGGAAAGAGAAGCTGTTAGAAAGCCAGTAAAAACTTGTGAAAAACAGGTTAATGTTGGTTTGATGATAGGAAAACAGTTCAATCATAAGCTTAAAGAGGTAAAATCTGCCATGAAACCAAAAGGGTCCAAGAAGAATAGGAATGGAAAGATAGGCATAAATAAAAGAAATAATCATTTACCTAATGTTGCTGCTCCAAGGAAAACATGTTATAATTGTGGTAGTTCTAATCATCTTGCTAATTACTGCACAAAGAATAAAAATATCAATTCTTTACCTTCTACATCAGGAGTAAAGAATGATTATGTTAGGGTTAGACCACAGACTTTATGTACACACTGTGGGAGCACTTGGCATTCCATTTATACTTGCAAGAGTTATCATGCTATTTATCACAACTATTATGAGCTAAAACCCAATATGAAATGGGTTAGAGCAAACTCTGCAAGTTTAAAGTCTGACAATGTTAGTTTAAACTCTGTTGATAGTAATTCCGCTGCAAAAAACTAACACTGTTAAGAAAAACAAAGGATCCAAGCAAGTCTGGGTCCTTAAAACTAACACTTAGTGTTTGTTTGTGATTGTAGGGTATAAAAGAGAGCACACTTATCTTGGACAGTGGATGCTCAAGACACATGACTGGAAATAAAGCCCTGCTATCAGACTTTAAGGAGAAGGCTGGCCCAAAGGTTTCCTATGGAGATGGCAACATAGGACACACTCTGGGATATGGCAATATTAATCTTGGAAGTGTCATCATCACAAATGTAGCTCTAGTCTCAGGACTCAAGCATAATCTGCTATCTGTGAGTCAAATCTGTGATAGAGGAAACCATGTAGATTTTCATACTGAATACTGTGAAGTTATCAGTAAATCTACTGGAAAAGTTGTTCTAGTTGGACACAGGCGCAACAACATTTATGAAGCTAGTTTGGTAACAAACTCTGATGGAAAAACAGTGTGTCTGACTGCAAGAATGTCAAATGAAGAGAGTTGGAATTGGCATAAGAAGCTCTCTCATCTCAATTTGAACAACATAAATGAGCTAATAAGAAAGGATCTTGTAAGGGGACTCCCAAAATCAATACTCAGTCTAGATGGCCTATGTGATTCTTGTCAAAAGGCCAAGCAAAGGAAGTCATCTTTCAAGAGCAAATCTGAATCTTCAGTAGTGGAACCTTATCATCTTCTTCATGTTGATCTCTTTGGACCAGTGAATGTGATGTCCATGGGCAGAAAGAAATATGCTCTAGTAATTGTTGATGAATATACTAGATATACATGGGTGTATTTCTTATCAAAGAAGGATGAAACTGCTCAAACTCTGATGGATCATGTAAATGTACTGGACAAAGGATCAAAGCACAAAGTCAAAATTATAAGGAGTGATAATGGAACTGAATTCAGAAACTCAATAATGGAAGCTTTCTGCAAGGAAAGAGGAGTGAAACAAGAATTTTCTGCACCTGGAACTCCACAGCAAAATGGTGTAGTTGAAAGAAAGAACAGAACTTTAATTGAATCAGCCAGAACAATGCTTGATGAAGCAAAGTTGCCAACTTATTTCTGGGCAGAAGCTGTTCAAACTGCTTGTTTTACTCAAAATGCTACACTTATCAACAAACATGGGAAAACACCATATGAGATGGTGAAAAATAAGAAGCCAAATTTGAAATATTTTCATATATTTGGATGCAAATGCTTTGTGTTGAAGACTCATCCTGAACAGTTGACCAAGTTCGAGTTAAAAGCTGATGAAGGAATCTTTGTTGGTTATCCATTGTCAACAAAAGCATTCAGAGTCTACAATCTGAGAACTAAAGTGATCATGGAATCCATACATGTGTCATTTGATGACAAGAAAATAACTGGACTTGATGACTTAGATGGATATGATCAACTGCGTTTTGAAAATGAAGATTTATTCTCTGATGATGTAAACTCTGATGAAGCAGTACCGACAAACTCTGATGAAGCGGTTCTGACAAACTCTGACGAAGCATACTCTGAACCTCTATTGGTAAATACTAGAGAAACTGAATATTCTCAAATTGAACAAAATGGAGAACCAGTTGAGGGGGAGCGTGAAGAAGCTCAACAAGACACAGCAAGTGAGTCAGTTGAGGAAACTGATTCAAACTCTGACAGTTCAAACTCTGAGCCATCCAATTCAGGGGGAGCCTCAGATACTGCAGAAAGTCAACATATGAATCAGGAGAGCATGGATCAAGGGGGAGGATCCAATAATGATGCAAGAAACCACTTACCAACAGCAAGAAAGTGGACACAGGCACACACACCTGATCTCATAATTGGAGATCCTGATGCTAGTGTGAGAACTAGAAGTGCAACAAATAATGAGTGTCTGTATCATGCTTTCTTGTCTCAAACAGAACCAAAGAAAGTGGAGGAAGCTCTTCAAGATGCTAATTGGATTACAGCAATGCAAGAAGAGTTAAATGAATTTGAAAGAAATGAAGTCTGGACACTTGTACCTAGACCAAAGAATAGATCAATAGTAGGTACAAAGTGGGTTTTCAGAAACAAGACTGACAGTGAAGGTGTGATTACAAGAAACAAGGCTAGACTTGTGGCTAAAGGTTATTCACAACAGGAAGGGATTGACTATGATGAAACCTTTGCTCCAGTTGCAAGATTGGAAGCCATAAGAATTTTTCTGGCCTATGCTGCACACAAGAAGTTTAAAGTCTTTCAGATGGATGTAAAGAGTGCTTTTCTCAATGGGAAGCTTGAAGAAGAAGTGTTTGTTGAACAACCACCAGGATTTGTAGATCCCAAGCATCCAGATTATGTCTACAGGCTTGACAAGGCATTATATGGACTAAAGCAAGCACCAAGAGCATGGTATGAAACTCTTGCTCAATTTCTTTTAGAAAGTGGGTTCACAAGAGGTACAATTGATAAAACCTTGTTTTATTTCAATTCTGGTGATGATTTGCTTTTAGTTCAAATTTATGTAGATGATATTATCTTTGGATCTACTAATGACAAACTTTGTAAGAAGTTTGCAAAGCTTATGCAATCCAGGTATCAAATGAGCATGATGGGAGAACTTAGTTATTTTCTAGGCTTACAGGTCAAGCAAACAGATGATGGTATTTTTATCAATCAAGCAAAATATACTAGAAATCTTCTCAAGAAATTTGGTATGCTTGATAGTTCATCTGCTACAACTCCCATGGCTACAGCAACAAAGCTAGACAAAGACACAGGAGCCTCAGTAGATATGACAAACTACAGAGGAATGATAGGGTCTTTACTGTATCTTACTGCAAGTAGACCTGATATCATGTATGCAACATGTCTTTGTGCAAGATTTCAAGCAGATCCCAGAGAGCCTCATCTAACAGCTGTAAAAAGGATTTTCAAATATCTCAAAGGAACCATAACCTTGGGTTTGTGGTATCCTAGAGAATCAGAGTTTAAGCTAATTGGTTACTCTGATGCAGATTTTGCAGGTTGTAAGATAGACAGAAAAAGTACAAGTGGAAGCTGTCAATTCTTAGGTGACAGATTGGTTTCTTGGTATAGCAAGAAACAAAAGTCTATTTCCACATCCACTGCAGAAGCAGAGTATATAGCTGCTGGTAGCTGTTGTGCACAGATTCTATGGATGAAGAATCAGTTGCTGGATTATGGTTTGAAGTACTCTAAAATACCTATTTTCTGTGATAACCAAAGTGCTATTGCTATGACAGGAAATCCAGTACAGCACTCCATGACCAAGCACATCAGCATAAGGTATCATTTTATCAGGGAACATGTGGAAGAAGGAAACATTGAGCTTCATTTTGTGTCTACAGACCAACAACTTGCAGATATCTTCACCAAACCTTTGAGTGAAGCTACTTTTACAAGATTGGTAAATGAACTTGGAATGATCTCTGGTTTCGACTAGAGATACGGGTTAGACTCAAAAACTATACATGTTTGATTTTTTTTTTATGCTCATGATTCCTTGCATGTATTAACTGTTATGAGTACCAGTATCATAAACTCTGAAAGTAAACTCTGCTGCTAAACTCTGTTAGTCATAAAGTGTTGGTCATACTCTGATAGTAAGAGTCTAATGCTATACTCTGATTGTAATTTTGTCTGAAACATATGGACCAATGAAGAAATTTGTATGAGGCATAATTCTCAGTAAGTAATTATGAATCCTTAAGAGTTATATAGATTCTGATCTCAAATATGTGCAGTAAGTTAACACAGCATGATACTGTCTCTATATTTATAGCATCTCTTAGTTTATTGATCCTATACCCTGAGTCTGTATTAGCTGTTTGCATTTTCTCTCATAAATTAATTGTATTAACTGATGAAAAGTCTAAACTCTGATTATTAATTGCAAATAATTCACCCTCAAATCAAAAGATGCCAAAAAGAGCACAAATTCCTTTGAGATCATGTTGTGCCTAGGAAGATCCAGGAACTTATTGTATGAAATAAGGGCTAAAATCTTTGATTTTTGGTGACTAGTGCCAACCACTGATTACTGGAAAAATAAAAATTTAATTAAAAATATATATATATATATATATATATATATATATATATAAATATATATATAAAGGGGGTGAAAAATAAAAGATATATCCAAATGAAAGGATATCAGTATTACAGAGTTTAGATATAAAATCAGATTTTATTTTATACATGAGAGTTTAGGCAACCAGTTTTTACTGCTTTAGTTTGTGGATTTTATGCACTTTGAGATGATCTAAATATTGATTTCGGTAAACTCTGCTATTGCACACACAATTATTCACACCTGTACAGATTGAGAAAAGAGTTTATTGACAAAGAAGGACAAATGGTAAACACTGATGTATTGTGTGAAATACGCCGAGGTAACATTGTTTTAATCTCTGATGGTTAAAATGATTTCTTTGTTTCAGACATTTTATAATTTTGAGATTAGACATTTGTTTTGAAATTCAAAGGAGTATGATAACAAACAGTTCATATTTGTATTAAACAGAGAGAGAGAGGTTGAGTGTTTTGAACAATGTGATAAGCGGTAATAATGGCTATTTTTACTGCGCATGTGTATTGAAAGTTGTTACATACAGCTGTCAGCGTATACACGTTTGACACCTGTCCCACTCACACACTTTTCAAAGACGCCTGCTGTGTGTAGTAATGATTAAAACGTTTGAGTTTTAATCTTCACAGTTATTATTTAAATATACTACACATAAACGGTTCACTCTTTTACACACCTCAACTTTTCATAAGCTTTTACTTACACACATTGTCTCAAACACTTTCACTGCATACAATCTATTCTCTGTTTGCTTTCTTCTAAACTGTTCTAATGGCTACAACAATGTTTATTGCTTCTGGGTTAGAATTTGTTCCTAACAATTACTCAGCTCCTTTAGCAAATGAGAACGCACCGGAGGCGTTTCATTTGATTCAGAGTTTCTTGACAAACTCTGATATCGGCACTGCTCTCACCGCACCGTCGAAGCTGTCTGCGTCACAAATAAGGACTTTTTGGCAGACAGGTACTTATGATGATGGAGGAGAGTCTGGATCTCCATCTATCATTTTTGAGGTTCAAGGAGAAGAATTTATTGTTACTCCTACTACTGTTCGTGATGCTTTGGGTCTTGAAGATTTCAATGCATTCACAACTGTTGGTGACTTTGAGTTAGTCAGAATGATGAGGGAGATAGGATACTCTGGACCTTTGTCAAAGATAGGTCAACTCAAAAGGCCTCTTTTGCGCAAGGAATGGAGCTTCTTTTTCGATTGCATTACTCGGGCTTTTGGAAAGAAGTGCACGAATTGGGATGCGATTCCCACGGATAGTCTACAGATCGGGTATTCTCTTCTCTATGGCAGTCAATTTGATGTTGCTAGATTAGTTTTAACAAATATTGGTGAGAAGATGCTAGAGAATAGCAATGTTGTTTATTTCTCTAGATTTTGTCAATTGATATTCAATTTTTGCTGCCCTAATGTTGAGATTGTAGAGGATGATGTTATCCTCTCATTTAAATTGCATAAACGCATATTTTCTGATCTCACTAACAAGGATAACAAGAAAGGAGATGTTGGTGTGTTACTGTTGCCTGAGTCTGTGCAACAATTCCTGGATAACTTACAACAACAACAGCTAGCAAACACTGAAGCTGGGCCTTCTGTGTCTCAACCACAAAGGTCAAAGAAATCTAAGGTAAGGGCTGTTAAGTCTGTCAGCATAAACACTGAAGCTGGGGCATCAAATGCTGATGATATGCCTCAGAAGAGAAGAATGAAGAAAAGAAGAGCCAATAGGGCAAAGACTGATGCTGTTGATGAAGAGACTGAAACTGATGAAGAAACTCTTCATCAGAGAAAAAGAAGATTGGTAGCAGCACATTTGTTTGGTTCTGGGAATATCTCTTCCAATGTTGTTGATGATCTTGAGATTCCAGATGATGAAGCTGTTCCTGAGGACAGAGTTTTTATGGAGACTGTTTTTCAAGAGGAAGCTCCTACATCAAATGCTGATGATGTAGTTGAGGAAGCTGCACCTGAAGATGCAGATGAAGCTCCTGAAATTCTTGTTCAGGAGGCTACAGAAAATGTTGAGGCTGAGATTTTTGAGCCACAGGGATGTGATATGGATTTTGAAGCTCACAACTCTGTAAACTCTGATCATCTTGAAGTTTTTGATGAAACAGAGGGTGTGGAAGCTGATCAAGACACAGTTATTCTTGAAGATTCTTTGGCTACCCACACAGAGATTCTATCTGTTACTCACCAGGTAATTGAAGAGGGTGAGGAAGTTGATCAAACTTTAGCTGCTAAAACTATAGAAACTGTTGCTAAAAATCCTGATGTTACTGATAAGGATGCAACAGAGACTGTTCCTGTTGAAGCAGAGTTTGTTGTAAACTCTGAGGATGTTATTGTTCTTGAAGCTCTACAACAATCTGTTGTTGAGATTGTAACAAAAGAAGAAGAGTTCCTGCATACTGCAAACTCTGAGATTCCAGAACCTGATGCTGAGAATATTCCTGCAGAAAATACAGCAGAGAATGATAATGATACTGATAGTTCTGATCATTCTCAAGAGGAGTTCTTTGAGAGTCAAGCAAACTCTGATGAGCTAAGAGAGGTCAATCGAGCTACAGCTGAGCATTTTCAAGATATGTACTACAATAGATGGGCTGCTGCAGATTGTATCTTTTCAGCACAGAGGGCTGCTGATTTTCTTGGAGATTCTGTGAAGACAATTTCAAGTCCTGATATTCTTACAAGTCTGAAGGCTACTGTGATTCAAATTAAATCTCTTCACAACAGATTTGATGAGTCTCATAAGGAAGTCACTGCTTTGAGGAATGAAGTTGGTCTGAGAGATCTCACTCTGAAGAATGATAGGACTTACTACAATTCCATGTTTAAGAAGCAAGCTAAGGACTCTGATGACATTCAGAAGAGGCTTGGGAAAGTTGAAGACAACCAGACTGCTATGTCTGCCCAACTGACATCAATTTCTAATGCAATTGAGATGTTGACATCAGTACTACTTTCTGATGATGTCAAAAAGGGGGAGAGTGTACCAAGTGACAAATGCAACGACACTCAAACTCTGAGACGGAGGGATGATGGTAATGATGGTGGAAACAAGGGAGGAGATGGAAAGAGCTTAAGATCAAATGATGATAGAAGACTACTTTCAAGAAGATCAAACTCTGATAAAAGATCAAACTCTGGAAAGGGACATGCAAACTCTGCCAGTGGTTCAAGATACAAAAGTTTGATAATCTCTGATAAGCCATCTACTGATGAGGAAATTGCTGCTAAGATGTTTATGGCAGAACATGGAAAAGGTATTTCAATTGAAGATATCCAAGCTGAAGAGCAAATGCTTGCTGAGGAACACAAGAAGAATGTTGAAGCTGGAATTTACAAGAAGAAGGAAATCAAGGCTCCTAGAAAGAAAGAAAAAGGAATTGTTATCAAAGAGAATGTAAACTCTGATCAGAGTTTACAGTACTCAAGGAGGCCTGTGATTAATAATGCTGACAAAGGAAAAGGTAAACTGGTAGAAGAAGAACAGTTACCTAAGAAGATTTATTCAACCTCTGACATTGCTCAAGTTGAAACAAGATTAGCTAAATCAACCTCTGACGCTGCTCAAGTTGATGTTTCTACTAAAGTTATGACAACCTCTGACGTTGCTCAAGTTGTACAGAAATCTAGACAACTTTCAGGATTCACCAAACCTAAAATTCTTGAAGACTTAAAGCTTGAAGCTGTGAAATTCTCAGAAACCAGAACTGTATTGGGAAAAGAAGCTTTTGATAAATCTGGACTGGGATCACACAGAGAGAGAAGAATAAATAACAGATCTCAAGATAACATTTCACTGGCAGAATCTGGTATTGGGGTTACACAAGAAAACCTTGATAAGTTAGAATCTGTTCAGTTGATTTTTCACAGAATATTGAAGAAACAGTTTTTGTTATACTTCATGAGTGATGGAAGAGTTTATAAAGTTGGAGAATCTGATGTTAATCTCAAATCATGGGAAGAACTGGAGTATGTACTTTATCTTTTAAAAGTCAAAAACAGATATACTCATGATGTTGTTCAAGTTTTGAGAGAAAAGATGCTGAGATCTAAAGCTATGCTTGGAGGAGGAGTATCAAGTGTCTACATTCCAAAGTATAGAGATCATACTGGAAAGTTAGTGGAGATGAAGAGAAACAGTGCTAGATTTAAAACAGCACTTGGAACAAAAGTTTTAGAATTCAACCTAGAGTCAGACAAAGCTCATTACATTCGGCTAGGAAATGATATGAGAAGAAACAGCATATATTCTCTAAGAGCTGCTATTTACCAAACGGGGGAGAGTGATTCAGAACTTAAAGAACTAAAAGAGATTATGGTGGATGAGCTAGAGAAGGCTGAAAGAAGACTGTTGATTGATTATCTCAGGACAGTACCTGATATTGAAGAAGTCAAGTAAAGTCTGACTGTAAGTTTTTATGTTTCTGTTCTAAGTTAAATTTAAACTCTGTTTTAAAATTAAACTCTGACATATTTTAAACACTGCATTTGTTATATATTTTGACATCATCAATTATCTTTTTAACTTGTACATTTTGGTATGAACAAGTTGGGGGAGATTGTTAGATATAATTGCTGATGTTTGTTCATCAGTGTTTAAGTTCCAGGTACATATCAGAGTTTATATAGAAGCCAGTCAGAGTTTGATAAAGTCTGACTGGGTGAAGAGTTTACATGGAAGCCGGTCAGAGTTTGTTAAAGTCTGACAGGGTGATAGTTGACTTAGCTGTCAGTGCAAAGATAAAGATTCTAGAAGCAATATATTCTGAAGATGGAAAGAAGCAGAATATATTGATACAGCTAAGGAGACTGGACAGAAGACTGAAGCAATCCTTAATTGATAATAATTGTATAGCTAATTTATAGGAGTATCAATTAGATAAGGATTGTATGTAGCTGTGTACTATATAAACACAGATAGGTTATCCCTAGAAGGGACGCGAACATTGAATATATTATTCTTGTAACCTAGTAGCTCTTTGTGATTCATTAACATCACTAAGAGAGAATTATTTAATATAATTCAGTTTGTTGATTTACAAACCTGTGTTCTTGATTGTTATTCTCATACATACTTGATTATATATTGTGTATTCGGCCTAACACCTTATTCAGACGAGGAAGAACAATATTTCCTTGGTAATCAATACTAGAGAAAAATTGAACTAACTCGTCATCAGTAGGGAATCTAACAAGATTATCAAGTGGAAAATGAAGCACTTGACAAAAGATCTCCTTAGTTACTGTGTACTGAGCATCAGAAATATTGAAAGTGAAAGATTGCATATCTTCAGCAACAACAGCAGTTAAGCATAATAGACGAAGGGGTTCAATCTTTAAATCAACAGAAGCAGTGATAGCATAGCTAACAATTGTTGTTCATTTAAAAATCGAATCCACGGCCTAAAACGTTCAACAAAACACTTAAGGGGATCACAATAGCCAGCGTAATTATTAAAACGTTCAACAACAAACTCAGCAGCCATTTTAATAATAAATAAGAAAATAAAATAAAATAGAGCAGTAATTAATAATAATATTAAACAGAGAAAAGAAAAAAAATCCCAAGTAATTCACAAGAAAAATTTGCAATAGTTCATTGTTCTAGGAATAAAACACAAACTAGAGCAAAGTTAACTAAGTAAAAACTTGAGTTAGAAAGGAATGAGAGGAAAGAACTTTAGGTTATCAGCTATTTATAGGGAATAAAGCTGATGGGCTCGGTATGACCTAAAGGCAGGTCATACCGAGTTTTGATAGAGGTCATACCGAGAATTAGATAAAAACTGAATAAATAAATGAACTGAAATAAAAACCAATATGACCTTAGAATAGGTCATACCGAATTCTTATATGACCTGAAGGGAGGTCATACCGAAAAGAAGAAGAAAAAGAAATAACAAAAAATAAACAAAAAAACCAATATGACCAGAAAGAAGGTCATACCGAATTTTATTTACAAAGAAAATATTAACAGAAAATATAATAACATGCCAATATGACCAAACAGAAGGTCATACCGAATGTTATACTAAAAGAAGCAGCATCAACAGAAAATATTCACAGAATATTTTTAACAAACCTGAAACCTACTGCATAAAATTATAAAAGAACATTAAACTACTATAAACCTGCAGAAAAATCTGAACAACAATATTTACAATCTGGAAAAAAAAAACTTAAATGATTCTAAATAAATATATTTTCAATGAAAATACATTTCTCCATCAAAAATGAGAAAAATATTTTTAAAGAAAATAAATTATTCAGAATATTTAAATTAACAAGCTTTACACAATACACATGGATTGGCAATAATTAACATCTTAAATTAACAAGAGAAAATGATTTAGATAAGAACAAACCTACCGGAGATATTGTCAATCACTAAGACTGTTCAACATACCCAATTTACCAACTAACTTGATAAATGTGGATTCGTCAACAGATTTAGTGAAAATATCTGCAGTCTGTTCTTCAGTGGGTACAAAGTGTAACTCCACAGTTCCATTCATAACATGCTCTCTGATAAAATGATACCTGATATCAATGTGCTTCGTTCTCGAGTGCTGCACAGGGTTGTTGGAGATTGCTATGGCACTTGTATTATCACAAAAAATGGAAATTTTGTCTAATGCAAAGCCATAGTCCTTTAATTGATTCCTTATCCATAAGATCTGAGCACAACAGCTTCCAGCAGCAATATATTCAGCTTCTGCTGTTGAATTTGAAACTGTTTGTTGTTTCTTGCTATACCAGGAAATCAACCTACCTCCTAGGAATTGACAACTCCCAGAGGTACTCTTTCTATCCACAACACTACCTGCATAATCAGAATCTGTATATCCAATAAGATTAAAACCAGAATCTTTAGGGTACCAGATACCTAGATTAGGTGTACCCTTAAGATATCTCAAGATACTTTTCACAGCAACGAGATGTACATCTCTAGGGTCCGCTTGGAACCTTGCACACAAGCATGTAGCATACATAATATCTGGTCTATTAGCAGTAAGATAGAGTAAGGAGCCAATCATACCTCTATAGCTTGTAACATCTACCTTGATAGACTTGTCAGAAGCTCCAAGTTTGATTGATGTTGAAGATGGAGTCCTTGCTGATGCTGAATCCTCCATGTGATATTTCTTGAGGAGTTCTTTGAGATACTTGGATTGACAAATAAATATACCATTTGACCTTTGACTTACTTGCAATCCAAGAAAGAACTTCAGCTCACCCATCATACTCATTTCAAACTTACTCTGCATAAGCTCAGCAAATCTCTTACAGAGATTATCATTAGTAGACCCAAATATGATGTCATCCACATAGACTTGGACTAATATCATATCACTTTTGTGTTTCTTTGAAAAAAGAGTTTTGTCTATGTTACCTCTAACAAAACCATTTTCTAAAAGAAAACCAGAGAGAGTGTCATACCATTTTCTTGGGGCTTGTTTGAGACCATAGATAGCCTTGAAGAGAAAGTACACAAAGTCCAGCAGCTCCTGATTTTCAAATCCAGGGGGCTGTTCCACATACACTTCTTCATCAAGCTCACCATTCAGGAATTCACTCTTAACATCCATTTGATAGACTTTAAAATTGGAATAAGCCGCAAATGCTAAGAACATCCTGATGGCCTCAAGTCTAGCCACTGGTGCATAAGTTTCATCATAATCAATGCCTTCAGCTTGTGAATACCCTTGTGCAACCAGTCTTGCCTTGTTCCTTGTAACAATGCCATCCTCATCTAGCTTGTTCCTGTATACCCATCTAGTACCAACTACTTTCTTGTTCTTTGGCCTGGGTACCAGCTTCCAGACTTGCTGTTGTTCAAATTGATTGAGTTCATCTTGCATAGCAATCACCCAATCTGGATCAGTCAGTGCTTCCTCAGTTTTCTTTGGTTCCATTTTAGATAAGAATGCTGAAAAATGACATTCATTCTGAGTTGCACTTCTAGTTTTAATTCCAACATCTGGATCACCAATGATCAGCTCAAAGGGATGAGCTCTATTCCATACAGTCTGTCTTGGAAGATTTGATCTTGATGATTCACCTTGAAATTCACTTTGATGTTGTGAGTGACTAGTTGATCCTTCATTTGCTCCCCCTGAGTTGTTGCTTGATTGCCTTGATGATTCTTCTCCAGTGTTAGTGGTATCTCCATTGTTACCAGTGTTTCCACCACCATCACCATGATCATTATCATCATTGTTATTATCATTACCAGCAATAACTTCAGGTGGGGCTTCATCATCTGAATCTGAGTCTGGCAAGTTATCAAACTTCATTTTCTCAGATGAATCTGCTGTTTGGATATTAGGGAATGTAGTGTCATCAAACGTAACATTGACACTTTCCTTTACAGTGTGACTGCCAACCAAGTAGACCCTGTAAGATCTTCTGGAATAACCAACAAAAATAGCTTCTTGTGCCTTAGCATCAAACTTGCCACGTTTCACATTGTCATCTATAAGCACAAAGCATTTTGCTCCAAATACATGAAAGTACTTGACAGTTGGTTTCTTGTTGTTCATGATCTCATACGGAGTCTTCATTAAGTCCTTGTTGATTAAAGTTCGATTCTGAGTATAACAAGTTGTATTATCTGCTTCATCCCAAAAGTACGTTGGAAGTTTGGACTCACTTAACATAGTCCTTGCAGCTTCAATCAATGTACGATTCTTTCTTTCAACTACTCCATTTTGTTGAGGAGTTCTAGGGGCAGAATACTGTCTTGTTATTCCTTTATCAGCACAAAAGTCATTTAGAATGGCATTCTTGAATTCAGTACCATTATCTGACCTTATGGCTCTAACAGGGAATCTAGAATCCAGCTCAATCAACTTTATATGGCCAATCACCAGGTATGGGGTCTCATCCTTGGAATGTAGGAATAAAACCCATGTATATTTTGAATAGTCATCAACAATCACAAGTGCATATTGTTTCTTTGACATGGACATCACATTAACTGGACCAAACAAATCCATGTGCAGTAGCTGAAGAGGTTCAGTTATTGATGATGTATCAGTGCCCTTGTGAGAAGCTTTCTTTGACTTTCCTTTCTGACATTCCTCACACAGTCCTTCCTGTGTAAATTCCATCTGAGGCAAACCTCTAACCAATTCCCTCTTGACTAAAGAGTTCATGGTTTTGAAGTTAAGGTGAGACATCTTCTTGTGCCATAGCCAACTATCATCTGATGAAGCTTTAGCATAAAAACAATTAACTTCATCTTTGAATCCCGAGTTCAGATCAGCTATGAACAAGTCACCTTTCCTTACTCCTTGAAGAGCAGGCTTTCCATTCTTCTTGTGAAGGATCTAACACTTCTCTCTTTCAAAGGAAACATCATATCCTCTATCACAGAAATGACTGATGCTGAGAAGATTGAACTTCAGACCTTCCACAAATGAAACATCTTCAATGATAACATTTCCGTACTTCAAACAGCCATATCCTTTCGTAATACCCTTGCTGTTATCTCCAAAGGTTACTACTGGGCCAGCTTTCTCAACCAAATCTGATAGCAGGGCTCTATCTCCGGTCATATGCCTTGAACAGCCACTGTCAAGAATCCATATAACACGGCTTACCTGTTTAACTCCCTGCAATATCAAATTGATTAGACCTTCTTCGGAGCCCAAAATTGATTGGGTCCGGCGTACTTAAAGAACTGGCCTTTGTCAGGCAAAACAACATTTTTAGCTAAAACTACTTCAACCTCTTTCACATAAGAGTGTTTCCATTTATAGCCAGCCTTAACACATTTCTGAGTAGGCTTAGGGATAAATGAATCCACTCTAGTCTGAGGAGGACTAGTAGTCTTTGCTTTAACATGCTTCTTATTATTAACATGTTGACGTGGAGCAGTCTTATCACTAGATACATGCTTACTATTAAAATAAGCATACATAACATTGAAAGCACAAGACATGCAATTAATCACACCACATGCTTTATGAGAAGAATTAACAGGAGGCATGTTAGTTCTACAGTTGTTTTGATCCAACTTATGGATATCTGATTTAGTCTTTTTAGTTGAAGCAACTTTGACTGGAATATCAGATATACACTTTTTGGATTGTTCAACTTCCAAAGCAATATCTTCTTCACGAATCTCCTCTGCAATGATGATAGAGTCTTCATTCAGAGGTTCTGCTTCGGACTCCTTACAGAAGGGTGTTTCAATACCCTTAAGCACATATAGAACACCCCTTCCTTCAGATCTGACTCTACAAGGGGAATTAATTCCAAGCAATCCAATGGCCTCATTATAATCATAACCTATACTGACATGATTACCCATAGCTTGTTTATTGAGAATCTCTTTAGCAGTCTTGCAAGAATTAAAGTAAGCATTGGCTTTAGTCTTCAGCTCACTAATCTCTTTCTTAAGAATGGTTTCCAGTTGAATATAACATTTAACCCTATTCTCAAGAAAAACTATTTTCTCAACAAGTTCATCCTGAATAACATGCACTAGTTTTAATTCTTTTATCTCATTTTCAAGATTTGTGTTTAAAAGAATTATTCTATCATTTTCAGTGCGTGCACAATCTAAGGTGCCACCAAGATGACGAATCATTTCAGTATCAGTAAACTTTACCTCTGACATGTATGCAGATGAAGTGCTTGCCTCTTTAGCCACTAAAGCAAGGTTCCCAATCTCACCTGCTTCTTCATCACTGTCAGTGTCATCCCAACTCTTTCCTTCAGCAATATAAGCTTTCCCAATCTTGTTCTTCTTGCTAGAATCAAATGTGTTTCTAGTCACTTGCTTTGGCTTTCTGCATTCAGTAGCAAAGTGACCCAACTCATTGCAATTGTAGCATCTGATTGTGCTCCTTTCCACAGTTCCAGTTTTGTAGCCACCCCTTGTGCCACTTGAAGAGGAAGATCCACCTCTCTGAAATCTGGGCCTGAACTTAAGATTGGGATTCCTCTTGAATCTGAACTTCCCAAACTTCCTGACTATCAAAGCCAAATCACCATCCTCCAGCTGATCAAGTTCTTCTAAAGAATAGAAGTCACCACCAGATTGATCAATGGATGTTAATCCATATTCAGCATCAATAACATTCATGTTAGAACTGGAAGGTTGAACAGCCTTCACTTCCAGTTTCTGTGGGACTTCAGCAGCCAGTGCAGTAGAAGTACTAACAATCTTCCCAGTTCCATACAGCTCCCTTTGCTGAATCTGCTCCAGCTCATAGGTCTTCAGAACACCATACAATCTCTCCAAAGCAATCTCATTCATATCTCTTGCTTCTCTAATGGCAGATATTTTGTGCTCCAAATGAGGTGGAAGTGTAAGAAGGAACTTCTTGTTAATCTCCTTGTTGGTGTAGTGCTTCCCATTGAGATTCAGATCATTGATTAATTTGTTATATCTCTCAAAAACCTGAGAGATACCTTCACCAGGGTTTGATCTGAAATGCTCATATTGTGAGGTGAGAATTTTCAGCATATTCTCCCTAACTTCCTCTGTCCCCTCATTGATTATCTCTATGGTTGCCCAAATGTGTTTGGCAGTATCACAGTTGAGGACATGATTATGCATGGTTGGATCAAGACAATCAATAAGGATCAACTGAAGACAGGAATCCAAGGTAACATCCTCTTTCTCATCAGGAGTGTAATCCTTGGAATCTTTAGGGTACATTCTAGCAGCCCTAGTCACAACATTATTCTCAATGAGTTCTCCCTCAATAATCATAGGGACTTTGGGACCGTTCTTCAGCACATCAATGTATTTAGGATTTGCAACCTTAAGAAATAGGAGAATTTTCTTCTTCTACATTGGATAATGCTCCTTGCTGAACATTGGGATTTTGACTGTACCCACTTTCTGTGTAGTAGACATCTTTTGAGATTTTTTAAGAAAGATAAAAAATCAGAGTTTAAGAAAAATCTCAAAACAATTGGATCTTTGATTTGTATATCAATCAAAAGGCTCTGATGCCAATTGTTAGGTCCTGATAAGTTTGTAGAAGGGGGGTTGAATACAAACTATACCGTTTTATCGAAATTTGTTTGTTGAATAATTTAACAATTGAGAACAAATTAATGCGGAATATAAATGAAACAAGATTCAAGTTAAATATAACTTATATTAAACTTGAAGGGTGTTGCAAATACAATAAGGATTACAAAGTATTTATCTCAAACTAATTAATACAAATTTAGAATAAATTCGACATGAACTTTTCTAATATTTGTAATAAAAAGATCGAATGCTAAAAGCAAGTTCGAGATAAATTCTAGGGATAAAGATCCGCTAGATGATCAAAGCAATACAAGTAATCAACTTCTAGTGGTTTGGATTTAACAATACAAAACTAGAATTAATTGCTTGAGAAGAAATGATATTAATGGCTTCTTGTTCTTGAGAGAGTAAATGCTTCTATATCTTTTTGTTTTAACTCAACTGCTTCTTCTTTCTGTTCTGCACGGTCTTTTACACAATGCATTTCCTTGTATGACCTGTTTATTAAATCAAAAAGATTTAATAAAACAAATCATACACTTGTATGACCTGAAGAAAATATTCGGTATGACCATGCTTCAACAGTATGACCTATCAAAAATTGTCCGGTATGACCTAGCATTATTCTACTAACTCTCGGTATGACCAGGCAGAAATAACCTGGTATGACCTGACAGGATGTACTTGTATGACCTAAAGCTGTCAGTATGACCAAGCACCTTTACAGGGCAGGTCATACCGAGCTAGTAGAGGTCATACTAGTAAATCAAGAAAATCCTTTTAATTTACATAGTTAGATTAAATTCTAGATTAAATTAATTCTTATATAGAATTAATTTAATAAATAATTTAAACAACTAACATAACTAATTTAATAAATAAATTAATTCTGATAGAATTAATTTATTAATTAAATTGAATTAATAAATTAAAGAAGATAATTTAAGATCCTTGCATTCCTCTATCTTCTGAGAACCACTGAATATAGATGATTTAATTCCACTGATTGATGTCGTCATTCGATGCACTGTCTGGTTTCATGAATAACTGACTTCAATGATAATTCTTCATCTTTAAAACATTTAAAGTTGTGGCTTCTTTTCTTTAGCTTTGACTAAACTCTGTATCCTGTACTTCTTCCGTCACCAACTGGAAATCTCTGTCACTGTAGTAAATCCACTTACTTGAATACTTCACTGAGGCTTGAACAATAAATTGAACTTCTTTCAATGTAGAATAACTTCAAGTCTGTAGATGACTTTAGTCCTCAATTCTCTTGACAGATAAAACTCTTTGAGATTCCTGTGACATATTAACTTATTATTTACTTATTACATACTTGTTTAAGTTAAGTTGTTTCCTCGGAATATTAATTGGCCTAAACATATGCCTTTCAAGTACGTTGTACCATTGAAACCATTCCGAATCTATTTCTCGGACTTCATTTGATATTGAATAGTTGAAGCTCTTTTGCAACTATTACACCCCGTCGTTGTGTACTTATCTTATTATGCCTTATACCTTGTGATAGAATTGGCATGTTTTAAAATGAGACCAGTAGTGGTCGGGCCATATTTATGGTCGTAATAACTTAAGGTCTAGATGGCCATGGATCCTAGTGGAGGACTATGCTATAAGCTAGTCCGGGGTTGATGCGTGACTGATCAGCAGCTCAACCTTTGTATTTGAAAAATGTAGAAGTCCAATTCTAATTCCTCTTTCTTCAATAAAGATTGTTAAAAGCTTATTTTTGACTTGTATGTTGTTGATTCAGATAACTGAAATCTTTCCTTTCATTACGGAACTGTGATTGATATATATCATGTTTGCTGAGCACATGTGGCTCATACTTGTTTTGTTTCTAACCCTATTCCAGTGAAGCGGGAGAATGAGCAAACACAGCGCTAGTGACAGTTCTCCAGATGCTAGGAGACCACCCCGAGTGATTGTCATTGGACGGGTAGTTGTTTTACTTTGGAAGTTAGACTAGATGTCTAGCTTTGTATATTAAGTGTGTAATAACTCTGAAAACTGGTTTGTTATAAATATGACTTAGAAGCTTGTTTCATGCCATAATCTGGATGCGGTCTTGGATAAAGGGTATTTTATGTTATTATATTATTATGCATGTGTTAGATTCAGGTATATTGTGTTTCGTTGGTCGAGTGACTCCCCAAATCTGTACCCCGGGTTTGGAGGGCGTCACAACCTCTGTCAACAATCAGCTGGGACTGCTCAAGTAAAACTTGAAGACAAATTTACTCCCCAAGATCAACTTCATTCAACAATCTCAACTTCTACTGGCTTCAAGAACTAAAAAGGTTAAATCTGTAGAGAATTCCTCAACTAAGGGGGAGAAGCTAGGAAGAGGGAGCTGAAAAAGATATAAAAGGAAAAGGAGGAGTTTCAGGGTAGTAAAGGGAGCTTAGGTAAATCAAGACATGATCAATTTTATCATATGTTCAGTCTAGAGGAACATATTTCTTGTATTTATCTTTACTGGTGAAATCTGAAAATGTCATATTT
Organism: Heracleum sosnowskyi; assembly: GCA_030848705.1. Taxonomy (NCBI): domain Eukaryota; kingdom Viridiplantae; phylum Streptophyta; class Magnoliopsida; order Apiales; family Apiaceae; genus Heracleum; species Heracleum sosnowskyi. Next base: position 62,102,622 of record CM061235.1, read on the forward strand.
GATCCAGAACTTTCTATTATTTACTTAGTCCTAAGAGTCTTATCTTTTTCTTGTTTATTAGTTGAGTGATCCTCTAGGTATCAAGAAATTTCAGTGGTTCAAGGAATGATTATGCTATCAAGAAATTGTATTAATTCTTTTCTAATTAATTAAATCAGATAATTAATTTATTCAATAAATTAATTCTAAATGAATTAATTTATTCCTTAAATTAATTAAAAGTTTATTTAGATTAGAATTAATATAATATTAAAAAAGACTTACAAAATGTACTGGAAAGACTTACAAAATGTACTAGAAAGACTTAAAAAATGGCTTGGTCCGATAGTCTTTCCAATAGTTTTACCGGTTCACAGACAGTCTTTCCAATAGTCTTACCGGTTCACAGACAGTCTTTCCAATAGTCTTACCGGTCCATTTGTTAAAATGATAGTCTTTCCAGTTCTTCTGATTGTCTTTCTGATAGTCTTTCCAGGTGTGCTGATTGTCTTTCCAATAGTCTTTCCAAGTCATTCTGGTTAGTCTTTCTAATTCACAAGCAAATGGCGTACATTTAAAGAAAAAGAGGCAGTTGACTCAAAGACACATCAGTTGTACAACAAAACAGAGACAGAACCATTAACATTATATCACTTCTATCTGCTCTTTAAAAGAACACAACTGTCGAACTTCATATCTTTTACAGTGAATTAATTTCTAGTATTAATTGTTCAATCCAAACCATTAGAGTTACTTTACTTGTTGTTCTAAGACTATCTAGCGGATCATTATCCCTAGAAATTATATCGAACTACGTTTTAGTATTCAATCTTTTTATTACAAATATAGATAAATTCATGTTGAATTTATTCTAATTTGTTTTAATTAGTTTGATAATCATTCCCTGTAATCTGTACTTTAATTGTAACACCCTTCAAGTTTCAATATAAGTTATATTTAACTTGAATCTTGTTTCATTTTATTCCGCATATATTTGTTCTTGAATTTTTATATCATGAACCGAACAAATTCGAGAAAGCAGTATAGTTTGTATTCAACCTCCCCCCCCCCCTTCTACAAACTTATCAGGACCTAACACACTTGTGTTTGCAGGGCAAAATAAAGGAAAAGAAAGTCATGTGGGTGTTGGACAGTGGATGCTCAAACCATATGACTAGTGATATAACCCTGCTATCATAGTATGAAGAGAAAGCTGGCCCTATGGTCACTTTTGGAGATGACAGCATTGGTAACACATTGGGATATGGCAAGTTGGAAACTGGAAATGTCATCATTGAAGATGTTGCACTGGTCAGTGGACTCAAATACAATCTGTTAAGCATTGGTCAGTTTACTTACAGAGGATTCAAGGTTGGATTTGACAAAGATGAGTGTTTGATCACACACAAAAAGATTGATGACCTTGCTCTAACTGGAGTAAGGAAAGGAAGTCTGTTTGTAGCCAATTTGGATTATGCAAACAAGGGAAAATTTTGTTGCTTCTATTCAAAAGCATCAAATGAAGACAATTGGTGGTGGCACAAGAAACTCTCTCATTTGAAATTCAAGGCAATTATTTCTTTGGTGAAAAGAGAGTTAGTCAGAGGCATGCCTATACTTGAATTCTTACAAGATGGAGTGTGTGAGGCCTATCAAAAAGGAAAGATGAAGAAATCAAGTCACAATTCAAAACTGATACATCAATAACAAAGCCTTTACAGTTGATTCATATGGATTTGTTTGGGTCTGTTAATGTTCAATCACTTTCAAAGAAGAAGTATGCTCTAGTGATGGTTGATGATTTCTCAAAGAACACTTGGGTTGAATTTCTGGCCACCAAAGATAAGGCTCCAAAGATAATCAATGAGAACATCAAGAAAGTAGACAAAGATGCAAGAGTTAGAAATGCAAGTGTAGTTGCACTTAGGAGTGACAATGGAACAGAGTTCAGAAATGCTAGACTTGAGGCATTCTGCAAAGAGAATGACATTTCTTATCAATTCTCAGCTTCAAGGACTCCCCCAACAAAATGGAGTTTTTGAGAGAAAGAATAGAAATCGGATTGAAGCTGCTAGAACAATGCTCCTGGATGCAAAGATGCCTACATTTTTTTGGGATGAGGTTGTTAGCACTGCATGCTACATTCAAAACAGAACAATCATCAACAAAGACACTGGAAAGACTGCTTACAATGTGATGTTTGGAAAAAAGCCTACTCTCAAGCATGTTCATGCTTTTGGAAGCAAATGCTTTATGTTGAAGGATAATTCAGAATATGTTGGAAAATTTGATGCAAAAGCATTTGAAGGCATTTTTCTTGGATACACTATGTCTGCATACAAGGTCTATGTCATTTGCCAAAAGAAAGTGATGGAAAGAACAAATGCGACCTTTGTTAACAAAAAAATTCCTGGTCTAGAAGAAGCAACTGAACAAGACAAAGATCCTCTACAATTTGAGAATATGGATGTCTTTGAAGAAGCTGAAATTGAATTTGAGATTGGAACTCAACAAACTCAAGTGAATGTGATTAATGATGAAGAAATTGTGCCAATCTATAGTGCAGAGCCTATCATTCAAGAATCACCTGTGAAGGAGAACAACTTCACAGGGGGAGCATTTCAAGATGAATCAAATGTGAATGATGAGGCTGTCTCAACATTAAGAATTAAGACTGAGCCAACTACAAAATGGAATAGAGACCACACTGCTAAACAAATTATTGATGATCTAAATGCAGGAGTGAGAACAAGAAGAGCAACTCAGAATGAATGTTTGTATGGTTGCTTTCTGTCCAAAGTTGAGCCAAAGAAGATAGATGAAGCACTATTAGATCCTGACTGGATTATTGCTATGCAAGAGGAGCTAAATCAATTTTAAAGAAGCAAAGTCTGGGAATTGGTTCCTACACCAAAATACAGGTCAGTCATTGGTGTTAAATGGATTTTCAGGAACAAAATGGATGAAGAAGGTGTGGTTACTAGAAACAAAGCAAGGTTGGTTGCAAAAGGCTACTCTCAAGAAGAAGGCATTGATTATGATGAAACTTTTGCACATGTTGCAAGATTGGAAGCCATAAGAATTTTCTTGGCATTTGTTGCACATTCAAATTTCAAAGTTTATCAAATGGATGTCAAGAGTGCTTTTCTAAATGGAGAGTTAGAAGAAGGAGTTTATGTGCAAAAACCACCTGGCTTTGCGGATGCACACTTTCCTGACTTTGTGTACAGATTGCAAAAGGCACTATATGGCTTAAAGCAAGCTCCTAGGGCATGGTAAGATACCTTTTCACAATTTCTACTAGACAATCAGTTCACTAGAGGCACAATAGACAAAACACTATTTTACAAGCAACATGCAAATGATATCATCCTAGTTCAAATTTATGTGGATGATATCATCTTTGGTTCTACAAATGAGATGAGTATGATGGGAGAACTAACCTTCTTTCTAGGACTACAAATTAGTCAAAGAGTGGATGACATTTTCATCAGTCAAACTAAGTACATCAAAGACCTATTGAAGAAGTTTGATCTTGAAGATTGCTCTCCTGCAAAAACTCCAATGGCTACAGCCACAAAGCTTGGTGAAGATAAGAAAGGAAATAAGGTGGATATCTCAGTCTACCGAGGCATGGTTGGTTCTCTACTCTATCTCAGTGCTAGTAGACCAAACATCATATTTGCAACATGCGTATGTGCAAGGTTTCAATCTGATTCAAAGGAATCACATATGATTACAATAAAAAGGATTTTCAGATATTTGAAGGGCACTCCAAACTTAGGGTTGTGGTATCCTAAGGACACATGGTTCAATTTGGTTGGTTATTCTGATGCTGATTATTCTGGATGCAGAGTGGATAAGAAAAGCACCTCATGAAGCTGCCAATTTCTTGGACAAAGGTTAGTCTCTTGGTACAGCAATGTTAGATCGGGATTCAATGATCATCAGTATCTGGACTACTGATCAGGATTGTTGACGTCATCAGGATTGCACGAGCGTCAGTATCATGATTGCTATCAGGACTGTGATCAGGATCATTATCAGGACTGGAAGTTGATCAGTATTTGTTTCAAGATAAATATCAAGTCCGGGAATATAAGGAAAGTTAATTTGTCGGTTCCTAGTTTATAGGAATACAGTTGTCGGTTAGGATATGTATCAATATAGTTTGTAATTGATTTGGACTTGTCTTGTAATCGATAGAGCAACTGTGTGTACTATATAAACACAGTTTAGGTTTTGATTTTATATCAGTCGCTTACACGAGTATCATTGTAACCTTGCAGCTTTCAAGAACATCATAATTTCTTGAGAGAGTTTTGTAACAGTTTTATATCAAAATTAATAAAGCTGTTATTATTTTTATATTTGTGTTTATTAGTCGAAAATCTTATACAATTGTATTCAACCCCCCCCCCCCCCGCCGCCTTCTACAATTGTTAATTACTGGGAAACAATTGGTATCAGAGCAAACTGATTTAAATCTAAATCAAAAACTATCTAAGGTATCGACAACCAAGTATGAAAGCATGAAGATTCCCATCCTGAAGAAAACTGAATACCCTACATGGAGGGTAAAGATGTTGATGTACCTGGAAGCCACATATCCTGATTATCTGGACATGATTCGTGATGGACCATTTATCCATACGAGACTTGTTGGTCAAACAGATACAGTACCTGAACACTACGTGGTCAAGGTAAAAAGTGAGTGGACTCTAGAAGAAAAGGCTCACATTCTGAGGGATGCTAAGGTAAAGAATATACTGCATAATAGTCTTGATGTTGTCATGTCTAACAGGGTGATTGCATGCAAGTCTGCAAAGGAAATTTGGGACATCTTGGAAACACAATGCCAAGGATCTGCATCTGTCAAGAAAAATAGAAGGGCTCTACTGATTCAAGAGTATGAACAATTCGATGCAAGACCTGATGAGAGCCTTACTAACATGTATGATAGATTCATGACACTACTGAATAATCTATCTTTAGTTGGCAAAGAGAATGTAACTGAGGACTCTAACACCAAGTTTCTGAGAGCTTTACCGGAAGAATGGGATACACAAACATCTATCATTAGGCATCAATATGATCTTAACAATGTGTCTCTTGATGAAGTGTATGGGATGCTGAGAACTTATGATCTTGAGGTTCAACAAAGAAATAACAAAAGAAGCAGCAATTCAAAGTCAATAGCCTTGAATGTTGAGGAAAAGTCAAAAGGAAAAGCTGTGGAGGTCTCTAGAAGAAGAACAAGAGTGGTTGAGTCAGTTCCTGATGACTCATCATCAGATACTGATGGCAATCTTGATGTCAATACTGATGGTGACTCTATTGACTCTGACTTGCATGAGATGGTTGCTATGATAGTCAAGGGATTCAAGAAGATGAAGTTCAGGAAGGCTAGAAGACAAGGCAACTTTCAGAAAAAGACCTTCACTGCTGACAAAGACAAGTACATCAAGAAGGACAACAAGGGTAGCAAATTTGACAAGTCAAAGATAAAGTGCTACAAGTGTAATGGAATGGGGCACTTTGCAACTGAGTGCAATAAGGCTAAAGCACTCATCACGTCAAGAAAGGATTGGATGGACTCTTCCTCAGAATCTAATACTGAGGTGGTCAACTATGCCCTAATGGCCAATACTGAGGAGACTGTTGTTCCTGATGAAAAGGTATCAAGTACTACTTTTGATTTTGATACAGATAATGCCTCTGAGTTAAGATGTTTTCTAAAGTCATTGCATATTAGCTTTGGAAGTCAATCTGCTGAAAATGTTAGGATCTTATCTGAGATGTCTGAACTTAGGAAAAGAAATGAGCATCTAGAAGCTGAATTCTCTTTTATGCAAGAAGTACAAAAAGAATGTGATAATGCTAAGCACATGAAACTTGAAATGCAATTTAAATGTACTGCTCTTGAAAAAGAACTTGAATATGCTAATGAGAAAATCAGAACCTGGACAGATTCTGGAAGGAAATTTCATGAAATCAATACTTCTAAGAATTGGAAAGAGTGTCTAGGGTATAAGTCAGACGAAGATAAGAAATTGAAAAAGAAAGTTGTTATTGATGAGACAGTTAGTCCAAAAACCTACAGACATGTTATAGACAAAACCAAATCTAAGATTAAACCTGTTGATTTTGTTTTTGGTAAATATCCCAATTCAACTTTTGAAAAGGGATCTACTTCTGCTCAACCAATCACAGATTCAAAGTCTAAACCTGTCAGGAAAAATGGAAATAAAAATGTATGTTTATTGTCTCAGAAACAACTTAAGGACAAAGTTTGTGATGAAATAGGTAGACAAAAGTCACCTACTGTCAAAAGAAACAGGAATGGTAAAGTTGGGATTAATAAAGAGAATAATTATAATTTTATCCCAAATGCACCAATAAAATGTTGTTTTACATGTGGTAACTCTAATCATCTTGCTATTGATTGCAAGAAGAGTAAAAAGAAGGTTACTGAAATTCCTAGGTCTGATGTTAGGAATAGATCAATATTTTATAAACCACAGAATTCATGTTTTCATTGTGGCAGTAAATGGCATTCTATTTATACTTTTGAAGAATACCATAATTTGTACTATAACTTTTATGATCCTTTACCTAAGTTCAATAAAAGTGCAAATTCCGGTAAACCTAAGAATGTCAATGTGAAGCATGCATTTTTCAATACTGATACTGACAAAGCAAATCCTGATGGACACAATCCTGACAGGATACTAAAGTCAAAAAGTCTTATGCTGCTAAATTTAGTAAAATGCATGGAAAAGGAGCCCAACAAGTGTGGGTTCTTAAATATTCTGACGAGTTGTTTTTGTCTGATTGCAGGGTAAATAGAAAAATGTGTTAGTCATGGATAGTGGATGTTCTGTGCACATGACTGGAAACAAAGCCATGCTGTCAGAATATAAGGAAAAAGCTGACCCAACAGTGTCCTATGGAGATGACAACATTGGACAAACATCGGGATATGGCAATATAATCATTGGCAATGTCATCATTGAAAAAGTAGCTATTGTGAAGGGACTAAAACACAACCTGTTGAGTATTAGTCAAATCACAGACAAAGGTTATCATGTCAACTTCTATTCCACTCATTGTGAAGTAGTCAGCAAAGAATCAGGAAAGGTTACACTTACTGGCTACATGCATGGTAACATATATGAAGCCAACATTCAATCAAATACTGATGGCTCCTCTACTTGTCTCCTCAGTAAAGCATCAGTAGATGAAAGTTGGAATTGGAACAAAAAGCTTTCTCATCTCAACTTCAGCAATATCAATGAGTTGGTTAAGAAAGATTTGGTTAGAGGTTTGCCTAAAGCTTTGTATACTCCTGATGGACTCTGTGATGCATGTCAAAAAGCTAAACAGAGAAGGACATCATTCAAGAGTAAATCTGAATCCTCTATTGGAGAACCATATCACATGTTACATCTTGATTTATTTGGACCAGTCAACATAATATCCATCAGTAAGAAGAGGTACACTCTTGTAATTGTTGATGAATTTTCTAGATTCACCTAGGTGTATTTTCTACACAGAAAAGATGAGACTCCAGAAATACTGTTGGACCATGTGAGAATGATTGAGACAGACACAAAGTATAAAGTCAAGATTCTGAGGAGTGATAATGGTACTGAATTCAAGAATTTAAATATGGAAGAGTTCTGCAAATACAAAGGAATCATACAACAATTCTCTTCTCCTGGCACACCCCAACAAAATGGAGTAGTTGAAAGAAAGAATAGAACTCTTATTGAAGCTGGCATAACTATGTTGGAAGAAGAAAAATTGCCTACATATTTCTGGGCAAAAGTAGTCAATACAACATGTTATACTCAAAACCTCACACTGATAAACAGACATGGTGTAACTCCCTATCAAATGCTCAAGGAGAAGAAACCTAGTTTGAAGCATCTGCATGTGTTTGGTTGTAAATGTTTTGTTCTCGGACCTCATCCTGAATAGCTAGGTGTAATATCCCCAAAATTTTGTACTTATTTAAGAACCATTGATGAATAGTAACTTTTGTTAAAAAAAACACTGATGAATAGTAACTTTTGTTAAAAAAACACTGATGAATAGTAACTTTTTCGTTTAGAAAAGTTTTCAGACCACCCTATGTACGGGACGGTATAATGAACTTTCGAAGTCGTATTAGTGATCTACGATGTAAATGAAGGAGTTCAAAAGCCGTCAGAATCAGAAAAATAGTATTTCTGTTTTCTCCGAAATTTCACCAATAACTGATGGATTAATCATTATTTGAAAATATTGGAGGATTTAAATTATCAATTCCATGGATATGGATTTAATAAAAGAATTAGTGATGTCAAGAACGTTTACGGTAAACTACTTCGATAGAACACTTAAGAAACCCTGCGAACATTCTACGAGATTAAGCGGTGATGGAACAACGCGACACTTACAGGATTAAATATAGGCATGGAAGTAACATGTAACAAGATTAATCCAAGGAATGCAACAATTGTATCATCCATGTGAAAGGAAACGAACTAGTAAAGCTGCTTGGCCACCCAGACATCCCACTGCTTGACATGTGTCCTGATGATGAGGCAAACAAGTTATGACTCACCATTTGACTACAAAATATCACAATTATCAAAATCAACCAAGGCAAAAAAGCAAGAAAAAGAAACCCCACTTGAAGAAGAACCATTCGGCCCAAAATTTTCAACCAAGGATACTATTTCAAGAATCAATCTTCCAAGCTTCCATAAATCATGATGTTGGATTCAAAAGTTTCCTAATTACTAGACTAAGGTATGCTCTAATTCCTAGCTTCATCCATGGATTGTAACATGCTTGAATCTTAGATCAAAGATGAGGGTGAATAGTGAAATGAATAGTAATCTTTTGTGTTCTTGATTTTGTTCTTAAAGATTAAGCTTGTTAAGGATAGTTTAAAGCTCAAGGAAGGATTATAAGCTATTGAGGGTGTTTATAAAGCATGAAGGAAGGTATAACTCTTGAAACCCTTGGTTATAATTTGATTTATATGGTTAGTTTAAGTGTAGATTAGTTAGTATGATCACAAGGATGAATGATTGATTTTGATGAAAGATTGATGTTGTTTTGAGGATGAATAAGTAGATGTTGGTTTTGACTATGGTTGATGATGATTATGGATTAGTAATGATGTTGAGGAATTGACTTTATGATTTGGTTGGATTGATCATGTAAAGTTTATGATTAAACTTTGGAATCATTAAAACATAGCCGTTATAATGCCCGATTTTCCTTAACCTTATTTTGTGTGTGATGTTGGAACATAATAACTTCTGTCCAATATCACCACTGCCCATTATAGTGTAGGTCTTGTTTCAAGGTTCGTTTTGGTGCGAAGATCATGTGAATCCGATTTACGGTTTAGGAGAAACAAGTATTTTAGTAAAGGTTGTTTCGCGAAACCAAACTATACCACTTAGCCAACTTTGAGGCAATGATCAAACCCCTTAAGCGACTTATTAGAATGTGAAACTTTGTGCTAACATGCTAGGTACGTTTAGGAAGACCCTCAAAAATATTTCGTGTTAAAAGGATTTGATCTCTATTTTATAAAAATGCGTGAGCGAGCATGCACGAGTGGAAGTTTCTAAAGAGTTAACTTGAAAATGAACTTGTTACTTGAGATAGTACGTACCTGGTGTCATAAAAGTATTAAGTGATTAATCTCGGATATTTTGACTATGTATAGATCGCCGGATCAACCCGAGGCACACTACCCCTACCTCACCACCAGGCAAGTTTTCGAAACCTATGCTTACTGTTGTTGTGATAATAAAATGCTTTCATATATGATATGCAAATGAGAAGTATACATGTTTTATTCCCAAGTACATTGCGATATATAAATTGCATGCTTGTCTTCGAACTGCTGTATATAGTGATACTCGAGGTTATGATTTAATTATGGGCTTCTAAGCTAAATATGAGATATTAGTTAGAAGCCAGGTTTTTTTTATAAATGCCCTAGGTAAAGGGCGTATGATTTTATTCTTTAGACCGGAAGTAGTTATATTTTCCGTATATGTTAAAGATTATTTTTCCGATAAAGATATCGGGTATCGGTTATTCGATGATTATTTATTTAATGAATATTATTTTGAATATTCATTTAATGATTATTTATTTAATGAATATTATTTTGAATATTCATTTAATCCTTATTTATTTAATAAATATTATTTTGAATATTCATTTAATCCTTATTTATTTAATGAATATTATTTTGAATATTCATTTAATCCTTATTTATTTAATGAATATTATTTTGAATATTCATTTAATCCTTATTTATTTAATGAATATTATTTTTGAATATTCGTTTAAGGTTTATTTATTTAATAAATATTATTCGATTATTTATTAAATACTTTTAATACGTTTTAAAATGAGTTATATTATTTAAAGTTTATCCTCGACCTTCAATAATTACGAAGGACATTCTAAACTGTATTATTAATTATTTTAAATCAAAGGGAGGTTCCCAAACACTGTTTTTTCATTTAAATCTATCTTTTAAGAGGATTTAAATACTCGCTCAACTACCAAAAATATGGGGAACATGATTTAAGTGACTGCTACTCATTTTAAACTCTCAACTCAAAACTGTCAGGGGACAGATATTTTCTCGGAGCAATTTAATTGCTGCAAGTCAAATGTTGTGTTACTACCTCAACGATCGAGGACTAAATTGATGGAATAAGTCGATATCCATTAACAAGCAATAGCTTGGGAAATATTGGAGAATCTTCCTTTCCAACCTAGATATAACTACTGAGTGGAGTCGTATCAACAAGTATTACACTTGGGGAAAGGGGGACGATCTTTACGTTTCAGAGTCATGGATTTCATCCGAACTAGGAGCAGTGTAAGAGGTCGAGTCGCGCCGACCCATCATTTTTATTGCCCCAAATGGGCCGGAGAGATCCAGAAAGGCGGTAGACGATATCAGGCTGTCGTGTTCTTCCATCTACATGTAGAAAACATTTTTAGTTGTACGACCTGCTACTGATCATAGTGAGGTTGGGACAACTGGCGCGGAGATTACTCCAGGATTGGTTCATCATCCAATTTGGATAATTCTGCAACATGTATTGAAAGGGACTAAGGATGACATCCTTGGTACAGGTTTACCGATCATGTTGGCAGGGGGTTTCAGCAACATGTATTGAAAGGGACTAAGGATGACATTCTTGGTACAGGTTTACCGATCATGTTGGCAGGGGGTTGAAAAGTGTTCAAAAATGAAGTTACAATAAATCCTTGCAACTTCATCTTTTATTTTATGAGTTATGACTCTGATAAAACCTTACTCATAATATATATGCATAAGTGGATTTTGGGTTACGGAAACCTTATATTAATTTTCTTCGTAACTTCATCTTTTATGTTATACTAGTATCTTATCCATTTAATGCATAGCCTGTGGTTACAAAGATATCTTCGAACTGTATATAATGTTGATCTGTCATAAACTATTTTGGTGGGCTCTATTGCTCACCCTTGCTTTATTTATTTATATCACAACAACAGCTAGAGCAGATGGCCCGCAACAGGCACACTCTGTGCAAGCAGGTATCAGCCGTCAGAGATTTACCCGCTGATGTCATAGCCGCCATAGCTGAGGTAGTAGCAATCAGTAGTCTAAGCTACAGCTTTTGTGTATCAGACTTATTTATATTTATGATTAATGTAAGCAACGGCAAGAACTACTAAGTGTATTTTGTAATCTTTTGGGTTTGTAATGACTTATAACTTGTGGATCCTATGACTAGATACTTATTCCAATTTCATCTCTGGGACTATAACTAGTTGTGTATGGTGTTATTCTGGGGTCACAGCATGCAGTTTAATTGTTTTGATTCAAGTGCAAGTATTATTGATGGAAATTGAGACCGTAACGACCGGATCCCCGACCCCAGATCTGGGGTTGTTACAGAAATGGTATCAGAGATTGATAGTTATAAACCCCAGAGATGATGCGACGTTACAATAATAAATTCACTAAGCTAATAAGAACTCTTGCCAAGTTCGATTAAAACCCTTATTGGAACTTTAATATCATGATAGTAACATAGTCGTTATTGTGTAGGCGAGCGACATCCCTGACCCCGAGGCTTTTGAGAGACAGCATGATGAGGACTTGCTCCGGACTACAGATCCATACTATGAGGATTTTGAGGAGGAGGACCCGGAAGAGGTCCAGGCAGATGAGGACACCGAGGTCGTCGATGAGGATTTTGAGGAGGAGGACCCGGAGGAGGTCCAGGCAGACGCGGACACCGAGGTTGTTTAGGATTCTGGTGATGAGGATCCAGAGGAGATCCAGACCCTAGCTGATACTGAGATTATGAAGGGGGATGCTGAGGACCAGACTCCACTTCCTACTGAGAGAGCCCATACCCCTTCACCACTGCCTTTGAGCCCTTCCCCTGATGATTTTGAGGAGCTTACCCCTGAGCCACAGCAGACAGAGGCTGCACCACCAGCAGACCCGTCTACCCCACCTCATGTTCCGGTAGAGGGAATACCATTGTTTGTGCATAACTGGATAGTGGGTAGGGTTCATTCAGAGTTAGTAGTGGTTGAGGCTAGACTAGCAGAGTCACGGATGGAGCTAGCAGCAGAGAGAGCTGCCAGGATTGGACGCCAGGGCGGCGGGAGGTCTGTGCCCCCTCGAGTTGCCCGGAGGGCGATGACTCGCATTGAGCTGAGGGCACGGATGAGGATTCGAGCTTTGCCTACTGATGGCAATGGCAGGGTATCCAGGATTGATGCTGAGGAGATTTTCCGCATGGCTATGGCGAGGGTGAGGGCATTGGACCGCATTAGTGGCTGATTTCAGAGATGGTGATGTAGTAGTCTAGTCTTCTAGTCATGCACGGACATAGTAGTGCCGATTTTTGTGGGATTGTTCCATTGTATATAGTATCCCTTTTCTGACTAGAAGGATAGACCATGTATCTCACTTTTGACTAGATGTTGTTAGGACGGTTGTACTTGTAAACTGTCGATGTTGGCTCAGACTATGTATCTTTGGTATCCCGTATATATTTATTTCCTTTCAGTTGAATTCAGTCCGGTTGTGACACGATCACAAATTTATTATACTATTGTCTGTACTATTATGATTAAATTGTGATAAAATATAGGAACTACGGGAGTCTACTTCCAATTATGTAACGACCGTACAAGAAAAAAAAATCTGTAACCAAGTGAATGAACCTAATACGAAATTTTCCAAATTTTCAATAAGATGCCTCCACGAAGAATGGGAACTAGGGCTAACCCCCATGAATCTGATGATCAAGAAAGCCACAACCAAAATAGGGAAGACCTTGAATATAAGGAAGAGATAGATGAAGATTATAATGAGCAGGACGACTCCCAGTATGGAGAGGCAGATGAATCCTTTTTCACTGCGGAACTTGAGGCTGAAGAGGAGGAAGTTGAAGTGGAACAAGAAAGAGAGAACCAGGGTGGAGACCCCATGGGTCAGTTCATGAATCTACTCAGGCAAAATTTGGACCGTTATCCCCAACCCCCCCAAGGAAACAACAACACCGTGGCAAACTCTTTCAGGGCCTTTAAGTCACTCAAGCCCCCAGAATTCCAAGGATCGGCTGACCCAGTAGAGGCAAGAGCCTGGGTAAAGGAAATGGAAAAGTCCTTTGAGATTTTAAGCATTAAGGAGGCACAGAAGACTGTTTTTGCCACTTACCTTCTGAAAGGAGAGGCCAACTATTGGTGGGAGGCCAAGAAGAACATGGAGACGAATGCTATCATAACTTGGGAAAGGTTCAAACAATTGCTTCTAGAGAAGTATTTCCCAAGGTTTATGAAGACTCAAATGGAGCTCAAGTTTTTAGAACTGAAACAGAATAACCTAACAGTGGCTGATTATGAGGCAAAATTTACCGAGCTATCAAGGTTTGTGCCAGAGTTTGTAGATACCGAAGAGAAGAAAGCTAATAGGTTTCAACAAGGGTTGAAGCAGTGGATTCAGAATCGCGTGGCAGTCTTGGAGATTTCAGACTATGCCACATTGGTGCAAAAGGCTTCAATCGTGGAAGCAGGGAGTGATCTGATGCAGAGGGAAAGAGAGAAAGGGGGGATAAAAAGGAAACATGCAAGTATGGGTGGAGGTTCTGCAGGAGGAAACCCCCCAAATAGGTTTTACCGCGGGACAGTCTCCCTACCTGTAAGAAATATGGGGTTCAAGCGACCCGTGAACGCAAGCGTAAACCAGGGCGGCAACCCATCAGGAGTGTCCCACTCCCACCAATCTCGACCCCCATTACCAGAATGTACAACTTGTGGAAGGAGACACCCCGGTGTGTGCAACCAGAAACAGGCAACCTGTTATAACTGTGGACGAAGGGGCCATTATGCTACCAATTGTACCACGGTTAACCCTAGCGTCAACCGAAACACCACTTGTTTCCAGTGTGGACGTCAAGGTCATATGAGGAAGGATTGCCCCATGAACCGACCTGCAGCATCAGGGGCATGCAAAGCTGCCTCCAACAAGCCACCAACTGCTAGGACTTTCAACATGACAGTGCAGGATGCCGTGAGGAACACGGATGTGGTAGCAGGTACCTTTTCTCTGAATTCAGCTAGCGCAAATGTTTTATTTGATTCTGGAGCAACTAAATCTTTTATATCGTGGGACTTTGCGCGTAAATTGAAACTTAAAGCCCAATCATTAAAGGATTCCCTACAAGTAGAAATAGCTAACCACGAAATAGTCCCAGTTAATCCGATTCACCCAAACTGCAAATTGGAAATAGGGGAACAGAGTCTTTTTGTGTGGATTTGATTCCTTTTAAATTAGGGGAATTTGATGTTATTTTAGGGATGGATTGGTTGTCTCGCAATAACGCGCAGATAGATTGTAAAGGGAAAAAGGTTAGATTAAATACCCCAGGGAAGAAGGAAATAGTGTTTAAAGGAATGAAACAGACACAGAAATTTCTAACCATGGCGCAAACCAAAATATTGTTACGAAAGGGAAACGAGGCTTACTTAGCTTATGTTGTAGACACCCAGAGAGAGGTGCCCAGTTTACAGGACATCCCAGTAGTCAATGAGTTCGAAGATGTGTTTCCACAAGATCTTCCAGGATTACCACCCGATAGGGTAATTGAGTTTGCTATTGAGTTAGCCCCGGGGACGGCGCCAGTTTCGAAGGCCCCGTACCGGTTAGCCCCAGTAGAAATGAAAGAACTAGCTACCCAGTTACAAGAACTATTGGAGAAGGGTATGATAAGACCCAGTGTGTCACCGTGGGGGGCACCAGTGTTGTTTGTTAAGAAGAAAGATGGGAGTATGAGGTTATGCATCGACTACCGAGAGTTGAACAAACTAACTATAAAGAATAAGTACCCATTACCCAGAATAGACGATTTGTTCGACCAGCTAAAGGATGTTGTGTACTTCTCTAAAATTGACCTGAGAACCGGATATCACCAATTGAAGATTAAACCCGAAGATATCCCAAAGACTACATTCCGTACCAGATATGGACATTATGAGTTCTTGGTGATGTCGTTTGGATTGACCAATGCCCCAGCAGATTTCATGGATTTGATGAACAGGGTGTTCAAGAAGTATTTGGACGAGTTCGTTATAGTTTTCATCGATGATATTCTTATCTACTCAAAGACAGAGGCAGAACATGCAGAACATTTGAGGATAGCCCTAGGAATACTCAGGAAGGAATAATTGTATGCCAAATTCGCAAAGTGTGAATTCTGGCGAAATGAGGTTCAGTTTTTAGGACACGTGATCAATAAGGAGGGCGTGTTGGTTGACCCCTCCAAGATAGAGGCAGTTTCAAACTGGGAACGACCAACCACACCAACAGAGGTAAGAAGTTTCATAGGATTAGCAGGGTATTATAGAAGATTTGTTAAGGATTTTGCGAAGATCGCAGCCCCGTTAACCCGACTTACCCGTAAAACTGAGAAGTTTGAATGGACGGAAAAATGCGAGAATAGTTTCCAAGAGCTAAAGGAGAAACTGGTGACTGCCCCTGTGTTGGCATTGCCAGATGGAAAAGGAGATTTTGTGATTTACAGTGATGCTTCGCATAAGGGATTAGGGTGCGTGCTGATGCAGCACGGTAAGGTAATCGCGTATGCGTCAAGACAATTGAAGGAATATGAGATTCGATATCCTACTCACGATCTAGAACTAGCAGCAGTAGTTTTCGCTTTAAAGATTTGGAGGCACTACTTGTATGGAGAGAAGTGCGAGATTTACACTGACCAAAGAGCCTCAAGTACATCTTTACCTAAAAGGAGCTCAACATGCGCCAGAGAAGATGGTTAGAGCTGATCAAGGATTATGACTGTGAAATTCTTTATCACCTAGGGAAAGCCAATGTGGTGGCTGACGCCCTTAGTAGGAAAGAGAGACTCAAGATGATAATGTCTTCAGAAGAGCTGATTAGAGAATTTGAAAAGATGGAAATAGAAGTGAAGGTAACCGGAGACGGTACCGAAAAGCTGTTTGAGATTTCACTGCAGCCAGAGTTGTTAGAAAAGATCAGAAGATGTCAAGAAAGAATGATGAGTGAAGACAGACAGTCAATGACAGGAGAAGAGATCCACACTGTCAAGGATGATAAAGGAATAATGAGGTATACTTACCGAATTTGGGTTCCGAATGTTCGAGAACTAAAAGACGAGATTTTACACGAGAGTCACAGTTCAAGGTATTCAATTCACCCAGGAAGCACCAAGATGTATGGAGATTTGAAAGAATACTACTGGTGGCCTAACATGAAAAAGGACGTAGCAGAGTGGGTAAGCAGATGCTTGACCTGCCAACGAGTGAAAGCGGAACAGCAGAGGCCCAGTGGACTTTTACGACCCCTAGAGATTCCCGAATGGAAATGGGAACACCTAGCCATGGACTTCGTAGTAGGTTTACCAAGGACCAAGGCCAATCATGACACCATATGGGTAATCATAGACAGACTGACAAAGTCAGCTCACTTTCTCCCGATCAACGAAAGGTACACTGTCGACAGACTAGTGGATATTTACTTGAAAGAAATAGTGGTGCGACACGGAGTCCCAGTCGCCATAGTATCTGACCGAGATCCCAGATTTAACTCCAGATTCTGGAGAAGCTTCCAAGAATGTGTAGGAACCCGGTTAAATATGAGTACTGCCTATCACCCGCAAAAAGACAGACAAAGTGAAAGGACCATCCAAACACTAGAGGATATGTTAAGAGTCTGTGCTATAGACTTTAAAGGAAGTTGGGATGATCACCTGCCACTGATTGAGTTTTCCTACAACAATAGTTTTCATGCAAGCATAGGAATGCCGCCTTACGAGGCCCTTTATGGAAGAAGATGCCGATCTCCCTTGTATTGGGATGAAGTTGGAGAGCGAAAGATGCTTGGGCCCGAAGTGGTCCAACGGACTAAGGACATAGTAGATCTAATCAGAGGACGACTGGTAGCAGCCCAAGATAGACAAAAGAAGTATGCTGATTTGGCCCGGAAGGACAAGGAATATGAAGTAGGAGACCTAGTGTTCTTAAAGGTATCTCCTTGGAAAGGTTTGATGAGGTTTGGAAGGAAAGGAAAACTGAGTCCTAGATACATTGGACCATTTGAGATCTTAAGACGTATTGGGAAGTTAGCATATGAGCTAGCATTACCCCCAAACCTGCAACAAGTGCATAATGTGTTTCATGTTTCAATGCTGAGGAAATACAACCCGGATGCTAAGCACATAATGGAATATGAACACGTAGACATGCAGCCAGACCTAACCTATGTGGAGCAACCTGTGGAAATCATAGATCAAAAGGAACAAGTGCTCCGGAACAAGGTCATCAAGCTAGTCAGAGTTTTGTGGCAAAACCATAACGTGGAAGAATCAACTTGGGAACTAGTAAGTGCTATGCTGGAAAAGTACCCCCATTTGTTTTCAAACTGATTCCGGGACGGAATCCTTTGAAGGAGGGGAGACTGTAATATCCCCAAAATTTTGTACTTATTTAAGAACCATTGATGAATAGTAACTTTTGTTAAAAAAACCACTGATGAATAGTAACTTTTGTTAAAAAAACCACTGATGAATAGTAACTTTTTCGTTTAGAAAAGTTTTCAGACCACCCTATGTACGGGACGGTATAATGAACTTTCGAAGTCGTATTAGTGATCTACGATGTAAATGAAGGAATTCAAAAGCCGTCAGAATCAGAAAAATAGTATTTCTGTTTTCTCCGAAATTTCACCAATAACTGATGGATTAATCATTATTTGAAAATATTGGAGGATTTAAATTATCAATTCCATGGATATGGATTTAATAAAAGAATTAGTGATGTCAAGAACGTTTACGGTAAACTACTTCGATAGAACACTTAAGAAACCCTGTGAACATTCTACGAGATTAAGCGGTGACGGAACAACGTGACACTTACAGGATTAAATATAGGCATGGAAGTAACATGTAACAAGATTAATCCAAGGAATGCAACAATTGTATCATCCATGTGAAAGGAAACGAACTAGTAAAGCTGCTTGGCCACCCAGACATCCCACTGCTTGACATGTGTCCTGATGATGAGGCAAACAAGCTATGACTCACCATTTGACTACAAAATATCACAATTATCAAAATCAACCAAGGCAAAAAAGCAAGAAAAAGAAACCCCACTTGAAGAAGAACCATTTGGCCCAAAATTTTCAACCAAGGATACTATTTCAAGAATCAATCTTCCAAGCTTCCATAAATCATGATGTTGGATTCAAAAGTTTCCTAATTCCTAGACTAAGGTATGCTCTAATTCCTAGCTTCATCCATGGATTGTAACATGCTTGAATATTAGATCAAAGATGAGGGTGAATAGTGAAATGAATAGTAATCTTTTGTGTTCTTGATTTTGTTCTTAAAGATTAAGCTTGTTAAGGATAGTTTAAAGCTCAAGGAAGGATTATAAGCTATTGAGGGTGTTTATAAAGCATCAAGGAAGGTATAACTCTTGAAACCCTTGGTTATAATTTGATTTATATGGTTAGTTTAAGTGTAGATTAGTTAGTATGATCATAAGGATGAATGATTGATTTTGATGAAA
This sequence comes from Heracleum sosnowskyi, assembly GCA_030848705.1. NCBI lineage: Eukaryota > Viridiplantae > Streptophyta > Magnoliopsida > Apiales > Apiaceae > Heracleum > Heracleum sosnowskyi. Next base: position 62,121,747 of record CM061235.1, read on the forward strand.
GATTGATGTTGTTTTGAGGATGAATAATTAGATGTTGGTTTTGACTATGGTTGATGATGATTATGGATTAGTAATGATTTTGAGGAATTGACTTGATGATTAGGTTGGATTGATCATGTAAAGTTTATGATTAAACTTTGGAATCATTAAAACATAGCTGTTATAATGCCCGGTTTTCCTTAACCTTGTTTTGTTTGTGATGTTCGAACATAATAACTTCTTTCCAAGATCACCACTTCCCATTATAGTGTAGGTCTTGTTTCAAGGTTCGTTTTGGTGCGAAGATCATGTGAATCCGATTTACGGTTTAGGAGAAACAAGTATTTTAGTAAAGGTTGTTTCGCGAAACCAAACTATACCACTTAGCCAACTTTGAGGCAATGATCAAACCCCTTAAGCGACTTATTAGAATGTGAAACTTTGTGCTAACATGCTAGGTACGTTTAGGAAGACCCTCGAAAAGATTTCGTGTTAAAAGGATTTGATCTCTATTTTATAAAAATGCGTGAGCGAGCATGCACGAGTGGAAGTTTCTAAAGAGTTAACTTGAAAATGAACTTGTTACTTGAGATAGTACGTACTTAGTGTCATAAAAGTATTAAGTGATTAATCTCGGATATTTTGACTATGTATAGATCGTCGAATCAACCCGAGGCACACTACCCCTACCTCACCACCAGGCAAGTTTTCGAAACCTATGCTTACTGTTGTTGTGATAATAAAATGCTTTCATATATGATATGCAAATGAGAAGTATAAATGTTTTATTCCCAAGTACATTGCGATATATAAATTGCATGCTTGTCTTCGAACTGCTGTATATAGTGATACTCGAGATTATGATTTAATTATGGGCTTCTAAGCTAAATATGGGATATTAGTTAGAAGCTAGGTTTTTTTTATAAATGCTCTAGGTAAAGGGCGTATGATTTTATTCTTTAGACCGGAAGTAGTTATATTTTCCGTATATGTTAAAGATTATTTTTCCGATAAAGATATCGGGTATCGATTATTCGATGATTATTTATTTAATGAATATTATTTTGAATATTCATTTAATCCTTATTTATTTAATGAATATTATTTTGAATATTCATTTAATCCTTATTTATTTAATGAATATTATTTTTGAATATTCGTTTAAGGTTTATTTATTTAATAAATATTATTCGATTATTTATTAAATAATTTTAATACGTTTTAAAATGAGTTATATTATTTAAAGTTTATCCTCGACCTTCAATAATTACGAAGGATATTCTAAACTGTATTATTAATTATTTTAAATCAAAGGCAGGTTCCCAAACACTGTTTTTACATTTAAATCTATCTTTTAAGAGGATTTAAATACTCGCTCAACTACCAAAAATATGGGGAACCTGATTTAAGTGACTGCTACTCATTTTAAACTCTCAACTCAAAACTGTCAGGGGACAGATATTTTCTCGGAGCAATTTAATTACTGCAACTCAAATGTTGTGTTACTACCTCAACGATCGAGGACTAAATTGATGGAACAAGTCGATATCCATTAACAAGCAATAGCTTGGGAAATATTGGAGAATCTTCCTTTCCAACCTAGATATAACTACTGAGTGGAGTCGTATCAACAAGTATTACACTTGGGGAAAGGGGGACGATCTTTACGTTTCAGAGTCATGGATTTCATCCGAACTAGGAGCAGTGTAAGAGGTCGAGTCGCGCCGACCCATCATTTTTATTGCCCCAAATGGGCCGGGGAGATCCAGAAAGGCGGTAGACGATGTCAGGCTGTCCTGTTCTTCCATCTTCATGTAGAAAACATTTTTAGTTGTACGACCTGCTACTGATCATAGTGAGGTTGGGACAACTGGCGCGGAGATTACTCCAGTATTGGTTCATCATCCAATTTGGATAATTCTGCAACATGTATTAAAACGGACTAAGGATGACATCCTTGGTACAGGTTTACCGATCATGTTGGCAGGGGGTTTCTGCAACATGTATTGAAAGGGACTAAGGATGACATTCTTAGTACAGGTTTACCGATCATGTTGGCAGGGGGTTGAAAAGTGTTCAAAAATGAAGTTACAATAAATCCTTGCAACTTCATCTTTTATTTTATGAGTTATGACTCTGATAAAACCTTACTCAGATTATATATGCATAAGTGGATTTTGGGTTACGGAAACCTTATATTAATTTTCCTCGTAACTTCATCTTTTATGTTATACTAGTATCTTATCCGTTTAATGCATAGCCTGTGGTTACAAAGATATCTTCGAACTGTATATAATGTTGATCTGTCATAAACTATTTTGGTGGGCTCTATTGCTCACCCTTGATTTATTTATTTATATCACAACAACTGCTAGAGCAGATGGCCCGCAACAGGCACACTCTGCGCAAGCAGGTATCAGCCGTCAGAGATTTACCCGCTGATGTCATAGCCGCCATAGCTGAGGTAGCAGCAATCAGTAGTCTAAGCTACAGCTTTTGTGTATCAGACTTATTTATATTTATGATTAATGTAAGCAACGGCAAGAAATACTAAGTGTACTCTGTAATCTTTTGGGTTTGTAATGACTTATAACTTGTGGATCCTATGACTAGATACTTATTCCAATTTCATCTCTGGGACTATAACTAGTTGTGTATGGTGTTATTGCGGGGTCACAACATGCAGTTTAATTGTTTTGATTCAAGTGCAAGTATTATTGATGGAAATTGAGACCGTAACGACCGGATCCCCGACCCTGGATCTGGGGCTGTTACACTAGGCAAATTTGAAACCAAGGCTGATGAGGGTATCTTTATAGGCTATCCAGCCTCAAGAGCTTTTAGAGTTTTTAATCTGAGAACAAGGACTGTCATGGAGTCGATACATGTATCTTTTGATGATAAGAAGATAACTGGAATGAATGAAGATTCGCATGATAGTTTGATTTTTGAAAATGAAGCTACCAAGAATCTTGAAGAACAAGAATCAGATATTGACACTCCATCAGGTACTGATGGTTCACCAAATCCTGGTGACACACCAAATACTGATGATGCACCAAATACTGATGGTGTTACTGATGTTGCTATTGATGGTGCTACTGATGATGCTATTGACAGTCCACATGTTGAGGGGGAACAACAACAGACTATTACTGATACTAATACTTCTCAATCATCAGGACAGGACTCATCAGATACTGATTCAAGTGACAATACTGATAACCCATCAGGAGGAAACAACAATAATTCAGGGGGAGCTTCTACTGATTCAAACTCGTTTAATCAAGACAACACCAATCCAGGGGGAGCATCTACTTCAAGAAATAATTTACCACCAGCAAGGAAATGAACCAGAAGTCATACTCCTGATTTGATAATTGGGGATCCTGATGCAGGTGTTAAAACAAGAAGTGCAACTGAAAATGAATGTCTCTATCGTAACTTTCTATCTAAGGAGGAACCTAAGAAAGTTGAAGATGCATTTAAGGATGCTGATTGGGTTACTGCAATGCAAGAAGAGTTGAATGAATTTGAAAGAAATGAAGTCTAGAAACTAGTGCCAAGACCAAAGAACAGGTCAATTGTTGGTACAAAATGGGTATTCAAAAACAAGATAGATTCAGATGGAGTAATAATCAGGAACAAAGCTTGGTATAGCAAGAAGCAACATTCAGTTTCCACATCAACAGCTGAGGCTGAATACATTGCTGTTGGAAGCTGCTGTGCTCAGATCTTGTGGATGAGAAACCAAATCCGTGACTATGGGCTTTTGTTGACAAAGATTCCAATATTTTGCGACAACACAAGTGCCATAGCAATCTCTAACAATCCAGTGCAACACTCGAGGACGAAGCACATCGACATCAGGTATCATTTTATCCGAGAGCATGTCATGAATGGAACTGTGGAGTTACATTTTGTACCCACAGAGGATCAAATTGCAGACATCTTTACTAAACCGCTTGATGAATCCACTTTTTCAAAGCTGGTTGGTGAACTTGGGATGTTAAATCTTTCTAATTGATTTTGATTAGAAGTCAGTAACTGCAGATAGTCCTAGTAAATACATGAGTTTAAGAATTTGTATATCCTTAGGACTCGTGAATTTATTTTCTGGAGCAATTCTCGTAGTTAGGATTATTATACTAATTTTATGTCATAATTATGGATGATATATCTTCTGGCATTTAATTGGTTATTAATTCTAAAAATTATTTAGGTGCTAATATTTGTTCTAAATCTTTAAGCATCTATTTAATTTGAATTAATTTACTTTGTTTTTGACATTGTAGATTAATGCAGCATAATTTATTGGATTTTAATTGATTAATATCAGTTAATGATATTTAGTTGATTTTATTCTGAGAAAATTGTGAATTTTCTGTTGACAATTGATTTTGGTAAATTTTAAAAGATTTATTCAAAATAAAACTTGACAGGAAATACAAAGTTTTGAATTTTAGAACATGAACAGGTTTTAGAATTTGAAAAGAAGCAAAAAATATCAAATTTTAGGAAATTCGATAGTTTTTCAAGTACAAAGATAATTATATCGAAATTAATTTTCGATAGTTTTTGAAAAGGAAAAGAAAAACTATCGAAAACAATTCTCGATAGTTTTTGAGAATAACTTCAAAATATATCGAAGTGAATTTATATTAATTCTATATTTAATTCTCGATAGTTTTTTGAAAGTTGTCTGAAAATATATCGAAAAGAATTCACTTAATTTAATATATGAATTCTCGATACTTTTTCAGATTTTACCTCGATAGTTTTTGGTTTTTCAAAGAAAACTCTCGATGGTTTTTGAAAAGGTCGGTTTGAATTCTTATTTTTTAATACTTCGATAGTTTTTCAAAAACTATCGAAGAAAAATTGACCTTTTTACCCCTAAAATAAAATCATCGATAGTTCAGTTAAAAAACTATCGAACCAGAAATGACGGTTTTACCCCTGTCAGTTTCATTTAGTATATAACGTTGCCTTGGTAAATCTCTTTTCATTTTTTTCACAGATCTGAAAAACTAAGCTTCCTTTTATATACTTACAAAACATATCCACAGCCAAGAACAAGAACATTCGATAGTTTCTTCATACTTCACTGTGTATTCACTCAGAAAACTCATTTTCATCACAGTAATTTCACTTTTCACCGTGAAACTTCTGTTTGTTTGGATTTTAGTTGAGTTAAAAATTCATTTTGTTTAGAAAAACTATCGACAGTGACAAAGAACCTTAAGATTTTTGATATTACTGAGCTTTGTTGAAATTGCATTGGTTAACCAATTGATTTCTTTAGGAAAAACACTTGTTAAAAAATTATCAATTCATATTAGGGTTCTTATTTTCGAAAGTTGTTTTTGGTTAAGGGTTTCTATTTTGAAAAAAAGGGGAAATTTTGTTAAAGTTTGATTAATTAGAAATAATTAATTAAATTTAAAGGAAAAATAGTTTTGGTTCATTTAAATTTTCTGGAAATTTAAAATGGCTGGAGAATTTATTATTACCAAGACTAATCATGTCTCGTTTCAAAACCTGCAAGCCATTACGAACTTACAGTTTCGTGCATGGGCAGAGTTTTTGAATACACGTTCGTTAGTGGCATATTCTTTAAGTTCTCCCGTAGTCCTTTGCATCGATCAATTGACTGCGTTGTACACAACCGCCACGGATACAACTGAGAATAACGTAAGGTCCTTCAGTTTTTTTGTGCCAGGGGGCAGAACAATAAGGGTGACGGAACATGATTTTAATAGAATCCTACATTTTCCTACAGAAAACCTTGTTCCGGATCCCACGACTGAGGAGATACATGCTTTCTTCACTCTCATAAGAAGTCAACAACCTAACTTCTTTGTGGGAGAGTTCCTTAAGCATTACTTGAAAAAACCATGGAATTTTTTCTTTCATACCCTAATCCATGTTTTTACTGCCAAGCTAACAAATCTGCATGGTATTCCCTTATTCCTTCAAAAGATAGGGTTTGCCATTGCGAACAATAGGCATATTAACATAGGAAGGCTACTGATTGATCAAGTCATTCTGTGCATGGGACCACTGGATGAAAGAACAGACATAGATGATGTGCTTTGTTTCTATCCTAGATTCCTACAGCTAATTCTCAATGATATCTTAACAGATGATGAACGGGAGACATTTGAAGGTGAAGCCACACAGGAGTGCATGAGGATGAAGAGCAATGTCATAACTGCTCTGATCAGAAAGACTCATCTTCCAGGGGTACCCACTGTTCTCACAGATTATCTAAGAACGGTGCCCCTACCACTTCTGCCCCCAAGGGAACAGGTAATTGAAGGTAATATTCCTCCACCTCAACCTGAAATGGCACTTGAACCAATGGATGTTGATCCAGAGCCCTCGGTGGCCATTCCTGACCAGGAGGTTGCAAACCCACAACCTCTAACCACGGTCGAAGAGCCTTTGGAAGAGCTAAATGAAACAATAAACGCACCTCCTTCCCCTCCTATACCCAGTAAACAAACATCCTTGAGTGTAGAGGGAGATAGTGCCAAAGTAGCACCACATAAGGAGATACACCCTTCAATAACAGCTCTGCCTTCCTCTAAAAGGAGAAGAACAGAAACCGAGGCAACTGTTGATACTTCATTTCTCTCATCCAAAGAACCCTTCACAGATTTTTCTGATTTTGATTGGGAAATGCTAACGAAAGCTATATCTGAACCAATAGCTCAATCAAGTAAGGAAGAATTGATGGAAGCAACTGGTGTTCCGACCATATTACGGTCAGGTTCACTGGTTGAAGGTTCTAAGAACCAAGGGTCTTCACAGACGTCGAGAGAAGGCTCTGACCTAAATGCAAAATCTAAAGGGTCATTGCCTAGCTCCCCAGATGGAACATATTTGGATCCTGCGGGTAAAGGGTCTGACGTAGGTGCAGATCGGCAACTCGGTGACAATGAATCAATTACTATTGAGGAGTGAACTGAGGTAAAGTCTTCACAGACTATTGAGGAAGCTTCAGGATCTCTGCTGTTAATAGAGCCTGATTCTAGCCTCCTAGAGATTCAAACTCTAGATCCTTCAAAGGATATATTATCTACGGATGATCAGCAACTTGGTTTATCCAAGGACGGGGACTTGCGAAGCCCCATTGCACCACCGGTGACCTCCTTAAGGATGGCTACAGTGTTTTCTTCTGCAGGTACAACTAGCACAAAGGGATTGAGTGAAACAAAAACACTTACACCTGGCCTGAGTGGGAAAGGTAAAATGAGTGAAACACTGACAGAAACGTTGAGTGTACACCCAGAGCCAAACGTGAGGAGTGACACCCTAACCCTTCCAAATATTGATGATTTGCTATTACCGACAGAACGAGAGGTACATGTTCAATCCACCCTCAAGGAGATGACAGTTCGTGACAACGAAGGAAATCCATTATTCAAGGTTCCACTGCGACCTTCCTTTGACCAAGGGATCTCCTCTAGTCAGGGCAATGCTTCTTTAAAGACTATTCAAGAGAAGGTTGACTTGGCTGCAGCTGATTCCAGAAGAACATTCCGGGTCATTGGCAGTGCATCTGGCACTATAACAGGTACGAAGCAGGCAGTGGAATCCTTGAAGAAGGAAGCAATGGAAGAACTGATCGAATTAAGGACGGACGTCAAGGAACTTAAAGATGGATTCATGAATGAAGTAGATGCTTTGTCACATGGACATGAAGCTTTGAGAGAGGACGTTCTGGTTATCCGGGATGGTCAAGCGCGGGTAAAAGATGCAATGAATACACTTTCGAGAGTGGAGTCTAAGCTGAACAAGAGGCTGGATCATATGGAAAAGACTACCAACTCAAGATTGGATAACATTGACCTGACGCTAGCTTCTATGAATGAGATGAATAGGCAGATTATGGATTTCTTGGACAATCAAGGTGACGGAGTATAGTCAATCTGGACTATGCTAAAGAACCAACAAACTGGACAACCTGGTCCTTCAAATCAGCAACCTGATCCTTCTACTACCTTTTATGTTGAGGATGCTTTCGTCGAGGGTTCCTCAACTAAGGGGGAGAAAGTTGGAGATGGGGAGAAAGGTAAGGATGGATGGGGAGTTTGGGAAACGGTTGAAGCTATTCCGATAAGACAGTACTGGATAGAAGAACTTGTACAAGAAGAGAACAGTGAAGAGGCATTTGAGGTCATGCAAGAGCAACCAATTCAGGAGGAGCATGAGCCATATTATCCAGAGCTTGTTGAATATCCAATCTGGGAGGATAATATGGAAGAAGAAGCAAATCCTCTGTCACAAGAAGAAGAAGCTGCCTTGGAAGCGATAAGAGCTCAAAGAGCTGCAATAGATGCCAGGCAAGCTGAGAAAGAAAGACACCAAGCAGTTCTAAGGATTGAAAAGCTAAAAAGATCCAAGGTGCAAGCTGAAGTGAGGAAGAAAAAGATGATGGATTTGGCAAGCAAGCATGGAAGTGAATGGGAGATGGCTTATAAAACCTTTTGTGGAGTTGAAGACGGATTAAAAGTCAACGACAATGCAGAGGTGGAAGTCATAATTCAGAACATAAGAAGTGCAAATCCTGATGATCATGTTTACTTCACTGCACTGAGGAATACTGTGATCTTTTTGAAAGCTGGGGTGAAAGCAAATGGAGCCTGGAACATCTTGATCAATTTTCTTGAGAAAGGTACATTTGTGATTTCCACTAAGTTTTTAGAACAGAGAATATACACAGAACTGCAGGTGATACTCATCAAGATTCAAAGAACTACAAGACTAAATGAACTGCTCCGTGAGCATGTTAAGGAGATCTTGATGAAAGTCGGTCCAGAGATTACTGAAGATCCTCCAATGGTTAGATTCATGACGAATGACTTGTTCAGAATCTGCTATTTGGCTGAGGACAAACTGAGAGACTATCCAAGCAACTATCTAATATCAGTTGAGAAGTATCTTAGATCCACTGGATTCTCATCAACGGAGAAGGACAAAGCAGCAGACACTCTTAGAAGATTTCTAATGGAGAATGTTCCTTACTATAGGAAAAGAGTGGAAAGAGGATTGTAAATGCATACCAGATTACCAAACATGCCAAAGCTAAACAAGGAAGATGTTAACATTGCATGGTTATGGGCTGGAGTGGGTCAAGAGGTTGAATATATTGGAAGACACATCCAAGGAGCAATCCTTAAACCTGGAGAACCACTGCACTATCTATCAGTGATTGATTATCAAGCTGCTAACTCCGATCCAATGATTGAAGAAGGTGAGATCAGAATGGACTGAAGATTGAAGCAAAGAACAAAAGAACTATCAGCTCAGACTAGAGGAGCAACTTCATTGTATAAAGTTTTATTGTTTTTTGATTTATGAAATCTGGAAATGTATATATATCTGATCCAGAATTCATTTAATATTATTACGCTGTCTTACTTTAATTAGTTTAATGTTTCCTTAGTTAGTTGAGTTATCCTCGAGGTATTTGCTTGTCGAACTCTATCCAATCAAATAGGGGGAGATTGTAAAGCATAATGTAACATAAGATGAAACAGAGATAACTACAACTCAACGAAGGACAAGACAGACAATAATATTAACAGAAGCACAGGAATCCAGAATCAAAGAAGAAAAGGTAAACTCAAAAAATCAAAATACGTTATGTATTCTTGAAGTTCGTAAACAGGTCACGGAAAGAAGTTCATGAAAATGTTCAAGCCTCAGTGACAGCAAAAGAAACAAGACTTTCAAGACGACAGAAGTATGTGAATGATTTAGGGTTAAGTACCACGGGATTCCAGTGATTTAATTGAAGCAACCAGAACGACAAAGGACTTAGCAGAAGCATTGAATTGAAGACATAAAAGAAGAATTGATCAAGTGTTATTCATCTGTGAACCAAACCAGTTGCACTAGGTGACGGCACTTAAAAGATCAAGTTGTTTTATCGTCTCAGAAGAAATTGATACAGTCTAAAACTGAAACACCCTGGAGTACAAAAGCTTTTCTAAATGGTCAAGTACAAGAAAAGATTTCGATGGTTTTTCTAATAGAAAACCATCGAATGAGTTTAAAGAAAACAATTAGAATTCTAGTTTAAAAGAATTTGACTTTCGATAGTTTTTAATAAAAACTATCGAATGGTAAATTCTTTTTAAATATTCGATAGTTTTCAATTTGGAAAAGCAGGTGATGAAGTGACTTTGTTGTCAAGTTGATGAAGATCCAACGGCCAAGAATATTTCATTATTTTTGGTTCGATGGTTTTTCTAAAATCAAGTCTACAATTACAACAGAGGAAGTGTGTCTTCTTCAGTTAAGACATTCTACACAGAGACATTACTCTGAGAGAGAATTGAGCCGGAGAAATTATCAAAGAAATTAATAGTGCTCAGAACTTGATCATTGTATTGAATTTGTGTAATCTTAAACTCATTGAAGCTAATCTACGGATTAGAAATTGTAGCACCCCTCGAGGTTTATATTTATAAAAAGATATATTCCCCGAAACTTGGTTTGGTTTGGTGTGTTTGATTTCGTTATAGAACTGAATGATTTATCCGCGAACGAAATTAAATTATTTGTGAGTATCGTATTCAACCCCCCCCCCCCCTCCCTCTACGATACTTTGGACCTAACAATATTAAAAATAACAATTATATTTGTTCTAGTAAAATAAAAAAAATTAAAATTACATTAAAAATATTTTTTTAAAATTATAATTATTTATAAATTTTATAATTTATAAGAATTCGAGTATGATTTGCGCCGGTTATAGGCTAATATTACATAAATATTTTCCTTAAAAACAAATATTACTATTAAGTGAAATATTTAATAATAAATTATATCCTTTATTATAATATCTGAGTCTACCCAGGTATGCGGTTAACCAATCAGAGATTTTGAATTATTTTAGAACCGATCAAAGTCAATTCCTAAAGTTTAGACCAATCATAATAAGTTAAATACTTTCCTCATTACCAAAGTCCAGTTAACTAATCAGAAAATATAAAATATCAATCAGAAAATATGAATTGTTTTAGGACCAATCACAGACCAGTCTTAAATTTTAGACCAATCATATTATATTAAAAAAATTCCTTATTTACTATTCTAATCCTACTATACTAACCATAGTTAGTTAATTATTTTTATATAAATATATTATTTACTATATTTAACATTACCATATATTACACTAGGGGTGTGCATGGTGCGGTTTGGTGCGGTTTTTAGGATTAACCGTTACCAAAGCAATATATTCGGTTCGGTTCGGTTAATTGCTATTAACCTATACCAAACGGTACATAGCGGTTTTTTCGGTTTCGGTTAACCGTTTATCGGTTTCGGTTTTCTTCGATTTCTTTTCAATTTTTAATATTAGATTTTTTTTGTTTTATACTTGTACGGAGTTTTCGTTAGTAATGTATTTGGTAAACAAATAGAGTTAAAGATCAATAAATACATTACATTAAAAATAAAAGAATTCTCACTTTCAAATTCGAGAAGCAAACTAAATTTATTTCATAAAATTAGATTTTATATATATATATATATATATATATATATATATATATATATATATATATATATATATATATATATATCATAGTATCACAAATAAAAATAACAAATATGACAAATATATATGTTCATAACAATGAAAAAGAAGATTATAAAATGTACATATCAAACAAGTGATACAAATTTAATAAACTAAAATTCAAAAATTATGATTCAAAACTAATACAACATTGATCTTGTAGAGTTTATGGGAATATATTATATAATATATTTATACTAATATAAAGTATAAATTTATGTAATGAATATTAAAACAAATTTGTTCGAAATTATCATAATAATATATACTATATATTATATATAAATATAATATAGCGGTTCGGTTAATTTCGGTTCTGTTTTGACTAAAAACCGAAACCGAAACCGAACCATTAATTTTGGTTTTCCGGTTCGGTTTTTTCGGTCTTTTCTTCGGTTTGGTTTTTTCGGTGTGGTTTGTCAGGTTTTTTCGGTTAATTTTTCGGTTTCGATTTTTTCTGTTCACTCATATATTACACAATTCTAATATGGGTTAACCAATTAGAAATTTTGAATTATTTTAGAACCAATCAGAGACAATTCCTAAATTTTAAACCAGTCATAATAAGTTAAATAATTTCCTCATTACCAAAGTCCAGTTAACCAATCAGAAAATATAAATTATCAGTCAGAAAATATGAATTGTTTTAGGACCAATCAGAAATCATTCTTAAATTTTGGACCAATCATATTATATTAAAAGAATTTCTTATTTACTATTATAATCCTACTATACTAACCAAAGTTAGTTAATTATTTTTATCTAAATATATTATTTACTCTATTTAACATTGCCATATATTACACAATTCTAATCTGAATACAGTAGTATTAATAATTTACTTTTTTAATTTGAAACAAATTTAAGTTATATTATCATATATTATGAGCTAATATAAATATTTACTAATAAATCACCTTTTTAATATAAATTCAATCAAAATAATATTATTATATATTATGAATTAAGTTATATATATATATATATATATAGAGGGTTACTCTAGTGAGACCCCTCTTATAATGAGAACTGAGTCCCTCTTCCTATTACTCTACCACCACTGTTCCTTCTTTATCATCATCATCCCATCTGATGCACCTAGCACCACCAACTTAACTGTCATTTTTACTATTTATGTCTCATGTAAAATCACCACCATATCAAAATCACCAAATTTAAGCTAGAATCAACAGAAAATTCAACACAAATCACCGAATTTCAATCAAAATCACTAAATTTTTTTGAAACAAATCATTAACAATTTTAAAATAAATCACCAAAAATCTCTGCTTATACCATGTATACTAAATTATAAACCACCACCAGTATACTTCCATCATAACTACAGAATCACCAAAAATTTAATACAAATCATCAAAATTTCAACACAAATCACTAATTTTTAACACAAATCACCAAAATTTCACCACCAGTATACTGCCATGATAACTACAGAATCACCAAAAATTTAATACAAATCATCAAAATTTCAACACAAATCACTAATTTTTAACACAAATCACCAAAATTTCAGAAACTCAAGCACGAAATCAATGTTGAGTACCACCATGGAAATTTGCAATCAAATCTTAAGAAAAAGTAGGTGATTCTTAAAATCCCAGAAGACTCAACTAGAACAACAAAGTACACATTAACAGAAAGAAATGAAATGTTTCTTGTACAACTATGATCCTTGGTCCAAAAACTCATGCACTGGAGCATACTACAGTCATGACCGGGCATTTAAACCTCCCTAAACAATACTGCTCACTTAAAATATCTCCTTCAATTCTGAATCTGCAACCAGACTACAAAGCATACTTATCACTTGAGGTTAAAACTGTTGATCAGTCAAATCCATCTCTTCAGCACACACAGGACAAGTCTTTTCTCCCTCATTGCTCATGATTGCCTACACATGAATAAACAGAATCACACTACAATTTCAGAATCAGTTATTAATCTCTACAAAGCCTTAAAATAAAAATTTGAGCAATAAAACATCAAAATTTGACAACTTTCAAGCAATCACAAGTCCAAACAAATACAGCTCAGCATCTCATAAGACAGGCAATACTAAAATCATTCACAATAAACTCAACGAAGATCAGGCTACACTCTAAAAGCTCAAATTGATTCAGAAATTTACATTTACACATAATCTCCGAGAAAACCGTAAATTCACATTTCCGCGATCTTATAACCGAACATCCTATACTAATAGAAGCAAACATCAAAATCAGGATAAACGCAACCTCACCTTCCCGAATCAAATTCACTAAAAGTATAACTTCTCTACCGAAAAATCAACATTTTCGCAGTCAAAAAAAAAAAAGAACACATCAAACTCATCTAATCCTCTAATTAACACACGACAATACAAACACATCATGCAAATCATAATCAAGCATACACAACTACAAAGCTCAAAATCAACACAGAAAATACAATAAAACTAAATAAACAACACAAAACAATCTCGAATTAAAAAAAGAAGATCGAATCAACCGATTAAAACAACGAAACAAATTAAGAATTGAGAATCGAGATAGGATATACTTACAGAGTATGTGTATGTATAGATAGAGAGGATGATTGAAATTATGAGAAACGCGATCGATGAAAATGATGGCGAGAAAGACCTTTCTAGAGAGAGAGAGGGGGGGAGAGAGAGCGAAGAGTTTTAAAGCCAGTGAAAAAAATGGATAGATCGGGAGTGGAGTGGATGAGTGATGTGAGGAGAGATAATTATTCTAATTTAAAGATATGTGTGTTTATTTGTGGTCCAGATTAAAAGTAGTTTTAAAATTGAGTGGCTGAGATTTAGTCTCAGTTCTCATTTTAACATAGGGTCTCATTTGATCACTTGCCTATATATATATATATATATATATATATATATATACTAGCTTAAAACCTGTGCGATGCACGGATTGTTAATTGTTATTTTATTATTATATTTTTAATATTTTATTAATTGTATTTGTTAAAAAAATAAGTAGGCATGTTAAAATAGCTAAATAATTTTAATTAATTAAAAACATTAAAACAGATTTTAAAATAAATAAGTAATGGTTTGCCCGTTATATTTTTGGAAAAGGAGGAGTTTTAGTAAAAATAAAATAAAAAATGTAACATATATTTAGTTTAAAAAGGTAAATGCCTGTGATATTTTTTGGAAAATGAGGTTTTATAATTTAATAATTAAAAGTATTTAAATTCGTTTTAAAATAAATAAGTAAAGGGTTTCCTATGATATTTTTGGAAAAAAAATGAATTTTAGTGAGAAAAAAAAGAAAAAGTAAATTGAAAAAGACAATTTTCCGTGATATATTTAGAAAAGAAGGGACTTTGTTAGAAAAAATCTATAATGTGTTTTAGAGTAATCGGTTATAAATAAGTATTTATTATTTATATTTTAATATTCTTAGTGATTGCATTTGTTAAGAAAAATAAGTAGACATGTTAAAATAGGTAAACTTTTAAAAAATAATTATAATATTATAATTTTAAAAATAAATAACTAAAGGTTTGTCCGTGATATTTTTGAAAAATGAGGGGTTTTAGTAATGAAAAATAGAAAAACTAACATGTTTTAGTTAAAAATGGTAATTGCGATGTTTGAAAAAGTAGGGGAATTTGTTAGAAAAAATAATGTATTTTAGGGAAAAAAGATAATTGGTTATAAATAGGTAATATTATTATTTAATAATATATTTCTATAAATAAGTAAGGTTAATTAAGTAAAAACACGAAATACAGTTAAGGGCAATTAAGTAAAATCATAACGTACCATACCGACCAACCAAACTTTTAATGTTTCGTCTATTATATAATAGTATTGATATATATATAATTCTAGCCACATAATATTCAATAAAAATTTATATTTGATAATAATAATATTCAATAAAATTCATCTTTAATATTATTCAATAATAATAATCAACAATTATATAATATTACCATTATATTATTATTATTATTATTGAATATTATTATTATATTCAATAAAATATAATAAGTATAATATAGGATTAACAATAAAAACTCTTTTATTGTAATACTATTATAATACAATTACCAATTGAAATCCAAGAATTATATTCCAAGCAACTCAATATAGATCAACATTTTTCAAACCGCCACAGGCACTTAATGATATTATTTTTCAATTTTTATAATCTAATGAACATATAATTGGAGTTGTAGACGAATTGAGATATTCAATAAGTTCGTTCTAGTCTGACTTCATCCAAACTCGATAAGTTCGGTTGGATATGTTATCGAACTCGAGTTTGTGGAAAAAAATTATGTTCAATAAAATTATCAGACATTGTTCAATTCGTCAAATCATTGCTTGAGTTCGAAAGATAGTTTATTTGTGAATAAGGTTGAAGAAATATTGAACAGTTTCATTATTTTTTTGAGTTGAGCTCGTTTCAAACTCAATAACCTCAATTTTATATATTTTCGAACTTGAATAATGACAAAAGCGTTTGTTTGATAATATTATCGAATATTGTTCCGTTCTATAGAAATTTGCTCAAGTTCAATAAGATATCGTCTATGTTCAATTCGATTTGCTTATAGTTTTACATATAATACATAAGGTAATTTTCAAATCGTAATTTATAAAACGTAGTCAAATTTTAGCAAATTTGTGATCACATTAAATTAAACAATTTATAATAAATAATTTATAAAACAAAAATATATTTACTTTCATCTATCGTTATACAACAAATCCTTAATTAGGTGTTCAAGTTAGTATTGCAAAATTCGCTAATCGAGATAAATCGATCGAGGTACCGATTTGAGATTTATCGAAAATCGGGAATTTATCAGATGTAATTTAATAATATATTTTATTATATCTTTTAAGTTTGACTATTTATTATCTATTTACAAATATATACTTACTTCATATTTTATTATAAATAAAAATATCTATGTGTGAAAATATTAAAAAAAAATAAAAAATTGTTAATATAGAACTAAAAAAATGGGAAAAAATGAATATATTTTAACAAGTAATACATGCAAAAAAATTTACAAACAAAACAGAAGTACACCACTTGCAGGATTGCAAATTAGTAAATTTAATCAAATAACACCTCCCCACCCACCGTGCATTTACCACTTTTGATAAAGCTCTCTCTCTCTCTCTCTCTCTCACACACACACACACACACACACACACACACACACACATATATATATATATATATATATATATATATATATATATATATATATATATATGTGGAGGTTCAAAAGAGAACCCTCCTTACCAAGAGACCCACCATTTTTACCTTTGATCACTTTTTAATCATATGGCTTAGATTCAAAACATGTTAATTAGTATTTTACTTAATTTATACTAGAAAAGGGTACTATTAGTAAACTGAAAATACACTTTGTTTACATAAAATATACACGACCCCTTACCATATTTAAAGATTTTATGTAGATTGTGTCATTGTAATATTAAAGTTGCCTTAAAAGTTCGTTTATATAATTGATTCTATGTATTTCACTTTTGCGTAATTGATTCCATGTAATTTAATTATTTTGTTGTCAATCTTCTGTAATATCCACACACATAATACCATAATTAACATTCATGTCAAGTACATACTTTTTTATTTAAAATTTTCAATATCTATCACTTGAATATTCCTCACAAATTTTTTAAAGAATAATTATAGGGGTACCAAATTGGATCCCAAAATGGATCCCAAATGCCACATGTCAAGTTCTTATTGGCTACAACTTAATTAATAATAGTGGACCCCCCTGCATTCACATTAATTCCTCCAATAAAATCATCCCAAACTTCCACATCACCAATGCCACATCATTTGGTATCAAAATTCGGTACCCAATTCGGTACCTCTAGCATTAAGCTCTTTTTTAAAACCCACGTGTCCACTTTGTTTGACAATACTAGCTTTAAAAAATTCAAATAACTACACAACACCTTTAAAAGAATTATTCAGAGATTTAAATTTATAAAAAATTAAATGTATCACAAATTATTTTTGCAAGTCAAATATTTGACTTTAATTAATATTCAAACTTTGTCCAAAATTAAACGATACACTTACTAGAATAATTATTGAATCTAAGTACAACAATTAAGAAAATCTCTCAACTTATAATATTTTTTAAAAATTAGAATAAAAAATTAAATAATTAGTATTGTGATTACAAAACACTTAATGAAATCTTTTGGTCGTCATTTAAAATTTAATTTTAAGGATACCTAGCAATATCACAAATTAATACAAAAAAAAGTATATTATACTTAGGCACATAATAAGCTATTGTAACAAATTTAAGAGAATCTCATGTAGTAGTACAAATAATTTGTTTACACTAGTAGGTTTTTTAATAATTTGTTTTTAATAAAATACTTAAGAGAATCTATGCAAAACACAAATATAATTTTTTTTTATTTTTTTTTCGTAAAATATAGAAGCCTAATATAATTTATTTATTTTAAATAATTCAACACGATCAAAATTTTGTAAATAATTAAAATTTTAAAACAACACTTAAGTGAAAATAATAAAAATACTGAATTTTTTTTTATTAAAATTATGTGAAATATTTAAAAGAATCTCATCTCATCACACAAGAGTGTTTTTTAAATTATTAATATTTATGAAACACTTAAAAGAATCTCATTTAGTTATAAAAGTAATTTGTTTACCCAAGTTATTTTTAAAATTTATTATATTTCTAATGATAACTTTAGAGAATTTATTTTTTTAAAACATAACTAAAGTGAATCTTATCATATATGAATAACACTAACAAATCTCACATAACACTAAAATAAATATTGAATTATGTACAACAATTAAGAGAATCTCACAACTTGTAATATTTTTAAAAAATTAGAACAAAAAAAATTTGATTACAAAACACCTAATAGAATCTTTTGGTGGTCATTTGAAAGTTGACTAAAGTAGGAAAAATGACATAAATACCACTTTTTTTAGACTAAGTGACAAGAATACCATTTTTAAATTTTTTGGCCAAAAATACCATTTTATTACGCATTTTAAAATTGGGTAACACTATTACGCATTTGATAAATGGGTAACATGTAATTATTCAAAAAAATTTGCAAAATATAAAAATAAAAAATATAAACTCAAAAAAAGTGTTACTCATTTTGGAAATGCGTAACATCTTGATTAAAGAGGTGTTACGCATTTCCAAAATGCGCAACCCTTTTTTCAGTTTTTTTTTTAATTTTTTTTTTTTAATTTATTCGAAAAAACACGTGTTACCCATTTCTCAAATGCGTAATAGTGTTACCCATTTTTTAAATGCGTAATAAATCGGTATTTTTGGCCAACATGTACAAAAATGAATATGCTTGTCATCGGTTTTTAAAAAAAATGGTATTTTTGGTCATCACCCACTAAAGTATATTATGCTTAAGCACATAATAAACTATATTGTAATAAACTTAAGAGAATATAATCTATTAGTAAAAATAATTTGTTTACACATGTAAGTTTCTTAATAAGTTTTTTAATGAAATACTTAAGAGAATTTATGCAAAACACATGTACAAAATTCTCTTTTATATTTTATTTTCGTAAAATATAACAGCCTAATTTAAAAATTTTAAAAAATAAATCAACACGATTAAAATTTTAAAAAAACACTTATGTGAAAATAATAAAAAATACTGAAATTGTTTTTTTATTAAAATTATGTGAAATATTTAAAAAGAATCTCATCTCATCTCATCACACAAGAGTGTTATTTAAATTACCAATATTTATGAAACACCTAATAGAATCTCGTTTAGTTATAAAAGTAATTTTTTACCCAAATTATTTTTTAAAAACTATTATATTTTTAATAAATAACTTTAGAGAATTTATTTTTTTAAAGCATAACTAAAGTGAATCTTATCATATAACACTTAACATAATCTCACATAACACTCGAATAATTATTGAATCTATATACAACAATTAAGAGAATCTCATAACTTATAATATTTTTTAAAAGTTAGAACCAAAAATTAAATAATTAATATTTTGATTATAATATTTTTTTAAAGTTAGAACCAATAATTAATTATTTTTTTTGAAACGGAAATTAATTCATTGATAAAAAGCCATACGACATCTACAAAAACAATTGAGTCGAACAAACGTAAAACAGATCATATCGCTGATTATAGTCTTCATGGAGAGACAATCAAGCGATTTGTTGAAGTTGATATATACACATGTACCTCCTTCGTCACAACCAGTTTGAGCTATCGACCGTAATTACAATCCCATAGAAATCTTCATCACTGAATCAAAACCTTGAAAATCACGCAGATCTAACATCTCGAACGTTAGATTATTCCAAAACACACCAAAACACACCAAGCTCTCACAACGAGAAGATAAACAAAACCCAAATGAATTGTCCAAATAATTAATAATTAATATAATATCTCACCATTCTATGTATTGTCCAAAACAAGCTTTAAAAACTTGTCGTCAATGGCCTCTTTTTTGTTGTAGTTAATAACCTTAAGGTAACAATATGACACCCATCAGAACACCTTAAAAATTCTAACATAATACCTTAGCAAATCTTGATAGAACACCATAGCAAATTAGAAATAATTAAACTCCAAAGGCAATCTGTGGTTACCATTGTACTCAACCTAATGCATCTCTTGAGAAAATCTAAACCATCAAACAAGTACTCTATATATGCAAAATATAACATCCAAAGTAACCAAAACATGTCTTAGTGATTCAATTATTCTGATCTCTGACAAAGTGACAACCAAACTACTCAAATTTTTGGGCTAAAACCTTACTAGTAGACGTTTCTCACAAATTTTGTCGGACAAATCTTCGTATGATATCCATTGTAGTTCTGCACACATATAAAAGATTCATAAATGGTAAGAACAATACTGCAACACAGAATGTATTGAAGCTAGTGTTCTTTATCGAACAGTTTGATATAGGTTATTTTTTCAACGATCGGACCTTTGTAAAGCTTCGATTTTTTTCTATGATAAATAGGTCAGATTAATAACTCATTTAGATGTTTCTCTATAATATAGAATATATCAAAATAACATTAAAAAAACCTAATGTGAGCTTCCATGATTTTGTTTCCAGAAATAAAAAGTTTTTTTCCAGAAATAAAAAGATTTTTGATGATCATTCAATCCCTAAATCCAAGCTAGTTGTATTGTATTTTAATTATACAGACGTATGCTATATAATACATAATCTTTGCCATCTACAATTCAGTGTATTTACTACAATGCCATCTCTTGTATTTTAAATAAAATTGAAATTATATTTAATCAATGGTCTAGATGAGGGTCTCTTAGTTCTTTTGATAAGGAGGTTCTCTCTAGAACCTTACTATATATATATATATATATATATATATATATATATATATATATATATATATATAGGGTCATGTTCCTTGTAGAACCCTTAACCTAAGAACTCTTAGAACTCTATCTTATTTTTTAAAATAATATATATTTATTATATGAAGGTCATGGGTAAAGTTGTCCAAAAATACAAAATAAATAATTTAGAGCAAATTAATATTTGATTAACGATAATAATCATACATCGATATCGATCACAAAATTCTCCATCATCATCATAAAATTTCCCCAATTATTTTATCAATTTTTGTGAAAATATTCAAGTTATTGTATGAACACAATATCAAATAACAGTGTTCAGCAGCTGAACATTTAAATACAAGTAAGTTCAGTTGCAGAACTTTAAAATTTATGTGTTTGATTTCAAATTCGATTGCATAACTTTTATGTTCAGCGGTAGAACACGAAAGTTATGGTATGAAAATAATGTGAATAACATTGTTCAACAGCTGAACATTATAAAAATAATCAAGTTCACTTGTAGAACTTCGTGGAAAAAAGTAAGTTCAGTTGTAGAACTTTGAATTCCATATGCATAACTTTTAAAATTCAGTTGCAGAACACTGTATTTACACTATGAAACAAAATAGATTCGGCAGTAGAATCCTTTTATTCCAACAATACCCTTATAAGATTTTGTATATAAAAATGAGATGAATCTGAACAGTTGATCTAGTAATAATCCAACGGCTTATAACAGTTCTAAAGTTCTTTTTTAGTGATTGGTTCCCTCTTGAGCGTAACCATATATATATATATATATATATATATATATATATATATATATATATATATATATATATATATATATATATATATATATATATATATATATATCGACATCATCGTCGTATGAACATGAATAACATGGAATCAACACATATAATCAATCAAAAAAAGAGATATGTTATAAAGAATAAAGAGACAAAATCTTCAAAATTTTACTGTTCGAGAATAGAATCAGATATGCATCTTTTGAGAGTAATATGAAAATTAAAGTGATAACATATTTTTTCCCCTTACCATTAGTTTCTTATTTTTCTTAATTTGGGATTTTTTTTTCATCGTTACTTTATATATTTAGTCGACTTTCGAAATAAAAACTAACAAATATTAATCAATTGAATTCTTAAGAATGTATATATTTATAGATATATTTTGATGAAAATCCCTCCTAATAAATTATGAAACTTAATTCTAGCCATCCATTTCAATGTATGAGATCTAATCTCATTCACCCAAAATATGCTCCATCTTCATCTTCTACCACCCAGTAAAGTTATCAACATCTACGTCTATCACCCCAATCTGCTTTTCACTTCAACCACCTACAAATATTCATCTACATATTGAAATAACCACAATCAAACAACCACAATAACAAAATTGTCATCACTTATCACCGACCTTTCCATCACCACTACCACTAATATCTACAAAAAATACCATAAAAGTTATAAAACTCGATAAAAATTACCAAGTCATTCTTTTGAAAATGAGGAGAAAGACGGAGAATAGTGATAATATCGATACATCATAGAAACATGTGTTGGTGAAGATTCGATAAAATCAATACAAAACAAATAGATCCGAAAAAAAATGTGATGTGGTGTGGGGTGGGGGAGATGGAAAAAGAGGAAGTGATAATATATGTTGTTTTTATGTGTAGCAACTAAAAATAATGATCCAAATTCACAATAACATAAAAATTGTTCGATTAAATTTAGATCTTATATGTCAAATTAATTTAGGTTCTAACACTCTTTAAAATTGTTATTCATAAAGTCCACATTTTAAAATTTTAAAAATGAATATCTATATATTAAATAGATCAATATTACAAAATTTATCTAAGAAATGGATTAATTACTAATTTAACTAATAAAAATAAATTTATATATTTTTTATAATTTGTATACCTATATTTAGGTATTAATGAAAATATTAATACAATTTGTGTAAACAAGTGATATGTACTTTTATTTTTTCAATTTTACATCATAATATTATATAAAAATTTGTTAAAGTGAGACACATATAAAAATATTATAATATTATTTAATTTTACATATATCATATTTATTGATACATGTACATGTGTTTGCATAATTCGTAAAGATATATGGAACAAGAATATTGGAAACGGGTTTGACTTTAAAAAAGAGAAATTATCAAAAATACTATTTTTTCTAAGTTTTTTTGCAATTTTACCTTATTCTGGAAATATTTGCAAAAATACTAATTTTTTGAAAATATTTGCAAAAATACGGTCTGCAACTAATTTTAACCATTTGTAACTGCAACCAAAATCAACCACAGATGCAACCAAAAATACGGTCTGCAACCAACGCAACCAGAAACAACTTTTTAAAAAAATGATTGAAAAACAACTAAGAATTCAAAAAAATTGTTAGTAAGATTTTTGGTAAGTTTGTGGTCTTGATTAAGTCGTTCTCCTGGGTTCAGTAGTTAACTTTTGGGGTTCAATGTTGAGTTTTAGAAATATTAAGAATGAGGAATAATTCGTATACGGACTTAGGGTTTAGGGCTCTAAACCCTAACCTACCCTAATTTTAGGGTTGTTTACAACCCTAAAATTAGGACTCCAGAAAAAAAACCATTTTTGATTAAAAAGTTGCATATGTGGTTGGTTTTGGTTGTAGTTGCAGATATAGTTGAAAATAGTTGCAAACCGTATTTTTACAAATATTTTCAAAAAGTTGATATTTTTGCAAATATTTTGGTATTTTCGCAAAAAAAATTAAAAAAGACATAATATTTTTGCAAAAAAGTTTTTTGAGTTGAGTATTTATGAAAAAAGTCCTTTAAAAAATTTCTTAAAATTTAAAGAAAATTATTCAATTTTAATAGTAATCAAATTATAATTTTTGATCCGGTGCTTTTGGTGCGTAAAATAAAGAAAAGAACGAGAAAGGGGCCAAGCCCAACTGCAACCCACATCTGTTGTACACGTGTGTGTACATATATATTACAAATGTATATCTCACTCTCGAATGTTCTCTTACGTTTGAGCCTCATACCAGAATTCCCAAACTCTCAGAAAGCTCTCTTACACACACTTTCAGGTTACAATTCTCAATTTATCATGTATATGTCTTTTTATATACCTGTAAAGTCATAATCTTTTTGCTGTTTTATCATTTTTTCTTATCTCAATTGCTTGAAATCTGTGTTTTCTTGATGTTTTGAGGTTTATATCTCATCTTTTCATGTGGGTTTCTTTTGTTTGTATAATTTTGTGTATAATCTTTATGTTTTTGTATTGATTTGGGGTTTTGCTTTGGTATGTGTAGATGTTGTTATTTGCATGTAATTTGTGTAGATTAGTTGGAATTCTGAGCTTGATTATAGATTTTTCAGTGGATTTACGTTATGTGAACTAGTTTTATTGGGGAACTTGTAGAACCGATATGGTTAGTAAAATAATGCATGCGTGTTTCGTGTATTTGTTGCTAAATTTTTTGTCTGAGGTTATAATTTTATTTTTTGAAATAGGGTTGTGGTTTGGGGCATGCTCAATTTAATTTTATTTTGGTGGATAAGATGAGAATTTTTTTTCCTGGACAAAATTGGGTTTTTACGGTCCACAAGTTTCCCAACTAAAGTGGTTGGCGTAGAACTTGACTCTTTTGTTTTGATGTTAAACTTAGGCTTTTTAACGAATGTGCTCTCTGATTTTTTTCAGGAAGATGAGTGGAAGATTAGGTCGGACCATCTATGTTGGCAATCTTCCCGGTGATATTCGGGAGAGAGAAGTAGAAGATCTGTTCTACAAGGTTTTATATTCAATTAATTATTGTTTACATTGAGTTTTAGTATAATACACTTATTATCTTTAGCTGATAAATCTACTGATTGCATCTCAGTTTTATTTCCTGTTTAAGATATATATGCTAGATAGTGGCCCGGCTTTACCCTTATTCCGTCTGAACTCTGAAGTCACTATTCAGTGTTTGCAGTCTGTTTTCTGATTCTATTTCATGCATAATCTTGGATTCCTATTAATTTAGTGAAAATGACTGACAGAATTTTCAAAAGTTTTTTGAGTGGAAGTAGTGAATGTCAAAATTGTGATACATCAGTGGTCTGCTCTTGTAAATTGTTGTAATTGAACTGATGCGGTCTTTAGTGGTCCGTTTTGATTTTCAAAGTAAGTGATGCCATTTGCATCTGGTGAAGTGAGAAAATAAAAAGAAAAGAACTGCTAGGGGTCAAGTTGCGTCCTATGCATGGTTGTTACGTCGGTAAGTCGAGTCGAGTTGACCGGGGTGCTCGGCAAGTCGAGTCGTGACTAGTCGAGACTAGTCAACATGATATAAAATTAAAATAAATATATATATATAAATATTACATACTTAATTACTTATATATATATGATATATGTGTGTTCTAACTTCTACTTCTAAGTTGTAACAAAAAAAATTCTCTTTTCTCCAACTCCGCAAGCACACTGCACAGCAGTGGCTGCAAGACTGCACTACAGTGCCAGTGGCCGCACTACTGCACTAGTCAGTAGTCGCTGCAACTGCACTGCACTACTACAGTGGCTACACTAAACTGAAATTGCAGCCACTGGAGGTGTTTGGAGACGACTGGAGGCGACTGGAGTCACGATTGGAGTATTTAGGTTACATATATTGCTTAAGGGGCTTGTTTTTGTTAATGGGCTTTTCTGTTTTTTTTTTATTTTTTACACCAGTCGCACGACTAGTCGACCCAGTCGACCCGACTAGTCGACCCAATCGACCGAGTCGAAGCAAGTCTCCCGAAATATGTACAAACAGCAAGTCGAGGTACCAAGTCGACCTTTACATACCGACTGGTGGTCGACTAGTCGAATGGTCGACTGGTCGAATGGTCGACTAGTCGACGAATGGTCGACTAGTCGACGACTGGTCGACTGGTCGACTAGTCGAGCGAAGTGACAACAATGGTCCTATGTGAATATCTGTGTCTTGAATCCTGGTCCATGATTCATAAGCATGGATATAGAGTAAAGTGCAAAGTGGTGGTTGAACTTTACTTGCTTTAGCATTTCGATATTTGGTGGTTAAACATTCCTAATATTCTTCAAAAAAGTGGCTCTTTGAGAAAAAAATTTTAGTTTTTTTCCTCCGAAAAGTTGCCAGGGCCACATTTTTGAAAAATTAAAGCAATGTCTAGCCACCATATTGCAAATTTGAGAATGAGAGAACTATTACAGAGAACGATTGCCAGTGTTGGTTATTGACTCGTGGATATATTCCCAGTGTTGTTTAAGCATATACTTAGATGAGAGAACGATTCTTATAATCATTTATTGACCATATGAATTGCATATAAATAAATAGTTCCATCAATTTTGTTTAGGAACATATATTGTTGTCAGCTGTCACTCGTACTATTACAGAGTTGTAGTCAACAATCTATTCTAACTTTTGTCTGTATCGCCTGTTACTCTATTGAGGGGAGTGATACATGATAAGCATATATTTTTTTTAAAAGTTCTATAGACTGTTTAACAATTAAAATGGAATTGGTATGTAAAGTAAAGTTTCAATTGCTTTTGGTGCAGTATGGGCACATAATTGAAATTGATCTGAAAATTCCACCCAGACCACCTGGTTATGCCTTTGTTGAGGTCAGTTTGTAGTTTTCTTCTCATGTATGTTCTAATTATGTTTGTAAGTTTGTGGAAAGATTTGGCTTTGTAATGAATATTTACAATGTCAAGTTGCTATGGGGAGCTTGATTAAGAAAGTGCAGGTTAACTTTTCGATGTCATCCTTCTTTCTCAGAGTTCTTGCATTTTTTTTTTTCAGTTTGAAGATACCCGTGATGCTGAAGATGCCATTGAAGGTCGGGATGGATACAAATTTGATGGGCAACGATTAAGGGTTAGTGATGGCATGTTAGATCAAATTGCTCCTTGTCATTAGTTTACAATGGTATTATATGTTCTGTATTTTTTATTTTTGATCATCTTTCGCTGATTCATGAGAAGGTTGAGTTTGCACATGGTGGACGAGGATCTTCATCAGGGGATCGCTATAGCAGTTACAGTAGTGGTGGTAGTCGTGGTGGGGTTTCCCGAAGATCTGAGTATCGAGGTAAGCACATTCGCTGCTTTATATGTATATAAATTCCTTTCTTCGATGTCAGTTGAAATGCATGCGCTCAAGGCTTTCCTTCTCTACTTTGTAGTTTTGGTCACTGGATTACCTTCTTCTGCTTCATGGCAAGACTTAAAGGTGAGCATGCATGCTCCATCTCGTAGATCAGCTTGTTTTACCCAATTGTTAAGTATATTGATGTGAATTTTCTCTCATTTAATGCTAATTATAGGATCACATGCGTCGTGCTGGGGATGTTTGCTTCTCTCAAGTTTACCCAGAACGTGGACGTGATGGACGCGGTATGTTGAATTATCTTTATGTTAATTTTTGTAATTTTAATGGCCATTACATGAATAATGCAACAGTTTTATAAATAGTAAAATGTCCTTTTGGAATGGTAAATTGTTTTCGGTTACATGGATGTATGAGCAGGACACTCTATATCAAGGTAAAATTAGATGAGATTTTTGCTGGATGCTAGGTTTTCACTCTTTTTAGTTCCTTGTATGGGTAGCTTAAATTTGTACATTTCTTACTTTCACAGTATTATTAAACTTGCAAATTCACAATTAAAGTAAAAAAAAAAATCTTAGAAATGATGTATGCCAGTGCTGGCTTATTAAATGTGTGCATAACACAATTGTTATTGCACGCTGCTCCGGTTTTTCTGTACTTTGGTTTATTTTTATTTTAAGCATTCCTAATTTGTCATGGTTGATAATGATTTCTATGGCTCATTAACAGCTGTTTTACATTTTCACGATTTATGTTGGAGGATTGCAGTGCATTTCTTTTAAGTGTTATAAGCATGTTTGAGGAAGATAATACGCAGAAGGATATATTCAGTGATAAGCGTGTTTAAAATATATTTTGCTCGACTCCTTAACTTGTTTTGACTTTTCTCAAGTAAGATCCAGAGATGTGTTTATGGTGATCTAGTTGATCTATGTGGTTTGTAGTGACTAAAATCTTGGAACAAAAAGTAACTTGTTGTGTTAATAGTTCTCTGTTAGGAACCATAATAAACACAATAAATATTAATAATCAGTTACAAATCTGAATAATTAGTGTGTGCATCAATTACGGATTTGAAAGGGAGGATTTGGTGGGAATAATAATATTTCAGCTTTGATTTAGGGATTATGAGTTGATGTTGGGGTTATAAATAGGTAAGACATTTGTATGTTTGGGACATCAAGAAATAAGATTGAGTGAAGTGTGTGGAGAGCGGGTGGTCTCTCGAATACCACCAATATTGTGGAGAGCGGGTGGTCTCTCGAATACCACCTAAATATCGTGTTTTTCGTGTGTGTGTTTATCAATAAAAGAGTTTGTTACTATTATATAAGAGCGGTCAGACCAGGTCCTAACATTGGTATCAGAGCTTCTCCGATCTTGGGGCAATGGCAGGTGCGAAACAAGTTGAAAATCGAGTCGACGAGTTGGAGAAAAGATTGGAAGCAATGCAAGCAGAATTTCAGAAGTGGGATATGGAAAAACTTCAAAATGACATTCCTTTCCTCAAAGAAAGTGTGGTTGCCATACTTACAAAAATAGACAGCTATAGTCCTGAGACTACTGCACAGTCTATGCCTGCTATTGAAAATTCGCAGCAACATCCAAATCAATCAGGAGCTATGCTGGAATCATTACCACGACGACTAGAATTGCCGGTGTTTGAGGGAGAGAATCCCGAAGGT
The DNA here is from genome assembly GCA_030848705.1 of Heracleum sosnowskyi. Classification (NCBI taxonomy): domain Eukaryota; kingdom Viridiplantae; phylum Streptophyta; class Magnoliopsida; order Apiales; family Apiaceae; genus Heracleum; species Heracleum sosnowskyi. The sequence continues at coordinate 62,150,595 of CM061235.1, forward strand.
TGGCTGTTTCGCGCAGAACGATATTTTGAGCTTAATAACATGTCATCTGCAGAGAAGCTCCGATCTGCAGTGGTGTGTTTAGAAGGTGATGCTTTATCATGGTACTATTATGAGGAAGGTCGCCGTCCTTTTCGCAGCTGGGAGGAATTCAAATTGCAATTGTTGGAGCGGTTCCAACTTACACAAGCAGGAATAGACAAAATTTCATCACTTGGAGAAACTATTCTTATTGTGGTTAAAAAATTGGACGCCTTTGCCAAACGGTTAGATAAAATGACTCAACAACAACCACCAATATTGGAGGTTTTAGAGCAGACTCCGGCAGATTCTGCCATTGGCAATAGCAAAGAACAAGAGACTTGTTTGTTTGATGCCTCGTCACCTCCAAGCGCATCCATGGACTCATTATTACGAAGACTTGACACAATCATGTCCGAAGGCGTAAAAGTAGAAAGTTGATCGTTAGAGGCGGAAAGTTATTTTGAACTTAGTAACCTCTCATCACCAACAAAGAGGGTTTGGTCAGTTGTAGTATGCTTGAAAAACGATCTTTTGTTCTTCTACAATTGCGGGGAATGTCAACGGCCTTCTTGCAAATGGGAGGATTGTGGAAAAAAATTGGTGGAGAGGCAGGGGTTTTGGAAAAAGAAAAGGAAGAAAAAAAAAAAAAAAAAAAAATACTGATGGAACAATTTTCTTATTTGAACCTTGAGGACAAGGTTCAAGTTTGGGCGGGGAGTAATGTTAGGAACCATAATAAACACAATAAATATTAATAATCAGTTACAAATCTGAATAATTAGTGTGTGCATCAATTACGGATTTGAAAGGGAGGATTTGGTGGGAATAATAATATTTCAGCTTTGATTTAGGGATTATGAGTTGATGTTGGGGTTATAAATAGGTAAGACATTTGTATGTTTGGGACATCAAGAAATAAGATTGAGTGAAGTGTGTGGAGAGCGGGTGGTCTCTCGAATACCACCAATATTGTGGAGAGCGGGTGGTCTCTCGAATACCACCTAAATATCGTGTTTTTCGTGTGTGTGTTTATCAATAAAAGAGTTTGTTACTATTATATAAGAGCGGTCAGACCAGGTCCTAACATTCTCTTAACTTGTTTCTTGAGATAAAGTTTATAAGGACCTCTTCTTCTCTAGTATACTTGTGAAACCATCTCTTATTTAATTGTATAATGCACTATTTAAGATTTGGTAGATTCTGAAATATAAAAGAACAAAATCTTAACAGTTTGTCAAAGATGTTTGCACTAAATTTTATGAACTGTGAAAATTATGTACATGCCCCTCAGCCTCTCACCAAACATTTTTGTTTCACCTCTTCAATAATAGAAGTGTTCTACTTTTTAAAAAATCATATTTTAAATATTAGACAAATTACTTTGCCGTATTGAAGAATTATTTAGATGTTGTAGCAGTTTGTCGAGATGTATTTGGTTGTTATGTTTTACCTGGTCGATTAATTATAATAACTGGTCCATCTTCCCGCTTAGATCGCCCCAGAGATACTCCCGTTGTGTCATGATCAGTTACTCTTATCTAGCTGCAACAAAGTAAATATTGTTACATATCAAACCATGAGGTCCACATGGTTCTAACGTTTGCTCCCCATTCAAAATAAAGTAATAAAACTGAGGCAGGCTTTATATATGTTGTGGAAATTGATAAATACTCTTTATTGTAGGTGTCAGCGGAGTTGTAGACTATACAAACTACGATGACATGAAGTATGCGGTAAGTTTACTATATTGTATTTGTATACATTACGTAGTACTTCCCTACCTTTTTGTTTGGAATTCTTTATTTTGGATAAATGAACTACAATAAATATGCAAGAGTTCTGTGTTACATGTTTCTTATATCTTGACATATTTTTTCATCTTCACTTTTCCTTACTTCAGATCAGGAAACTTGACGACTCTCTGTTTAGGAATCAATTTTCGAAGGCCTACATACGGGTAAATATTGATGGATCGTCCAAGTTCTTTCCAAAATTTCCAAAGCTTTTGATTAATTTCTTTAAGTAATTATAGGTTGAGGAGTATGATGATAGACGTGGGTACTCTAGGAGTCCCAGTCGGAGTCCGTATTCAAGAAGCCGAAGCCCAAGTCGCAGCTTTAGCAGCCGAAGCAGAAGGTTTAGATTATATTTATTTGTGAATTAAATGTGTAAACATATATCAGGCATAAACAATTGAGTTATATATTGTAGATGTAGTTCATTTCCAGCATACCCAGAACTAAATTGTGTACAGTGAGTAGGGGCAAAAATTCCCATCATATTATAATGTTTCAGATATTATAATCTTACAAAATTGACTGTAGACTTGGTCACTGTATACTGACTAAAACTGAATTGTAGCAGCGAGTCTCCAAGGGCAAAAAGTTCTCGGCGTGCTCGATCCAGGTCACGGTCCCGTTCGAGGTCTATTCGTTCTGAATCATCTGGCTCCATATCACGGTATGTATTCTGTGCCTTTGATTGCGTATTTAAATTCGTCACCTTTTGATTCGTAGACTGTTTGTTATGAGTCTCTTTTCTAAAACAAAAAAGTTTGTAATACATTAATTTTTGGCAATTGTGCTCAAATTTTCATTTGCATGCAGGGAGACTTTTATGACTTTTAAGTGTATTGATGTTCCGATGCAAGAACTGCCATGCTTCTCATTTTTATATGTGACTTTGTTTTATTAGTTGAAATGTATTCTTTTGATCTTCTTTCTTGAATAGATCTGTATATATAATTTGAAGATCCAAAGTCTATCACAAATTTATTCTGTTGCTTATGATGTTAAGTGTCATGCTCCTCCTCCCTCATTGCAGTTTTGTTTGTACACTCCTGAAGAAAGCTGGTTAATTGTTCGAATGCATGTGATAGTTGAAAATGTGTTGCAAGTTGAGTGCTTCAAAATCTGGGTACTAGTCACTCTGTGGCACATGCTATAAATAATACACGCAATTAAGGTTGACATGTAATGCTTTGAAAATCAAGTGCATATTATCTGTAGTTACAGACATTACTGTTGAAGTTGACTTCCGTCCAAATATATATTGATGAGTGTGTAAAGGTCAGTTTTGTGTATAATCTTTTCCACTTCAATACCCGAAACCACTCCAGGAATATTGTACCCACCCTCCTCTTCTTGAACTCCCGATATATACTGCCTGTGTCTTGTTCCATAAATGTTGCCAATGACATGGAAGATAAATCAACGAACACTTTAGTCTTCACATATGATTTTTTCCTTCTATTTTCTTTACAGACAGTAGTCGTTGGCGGAAAAATAGGAGTATCCTTCGTTTTTCATTTGGAAATGAGAAAATAGTTGTTAGGTTTCAAGACATCTGGTCAGTATTTCTTTAACTAGAAGTTAAATATCAAGTCACCAAGAACTAATATAAGTTATACACGGCCAAGATAATTTCTGTTTCAGTTTTAAGTTTGAACTTTCAATTTCTTTTCTTTATATTCCTCCAAAAAGAGCACAACATCTTCTCAGTACAGAAACTATCTTTTGCCTATAGACAATACTAATATTATTCGGAGTGGGATGGCTAATTGAAAAGGGATCTAAAACTTGCCGTGTTATGCTGCCACGATTATAAAGGATTCCCTTGTTTGTTTTCTAGATCTGGCTTTCTGCGGCGATCTGGGGATATCATGTTAGGATTTTGATGGGTATGGTGCTCAGACTGGGCAGCTCTTGCCAGCCTTGATCCCCTGATGGTAAATAACTTCTTATATGTAATGCAGTGTCTGTCACCAATGGGCATGCTAAAAACGATAACTAAAAGACAATGGATTGTCATGGAAAGAATTATGACCATGATCCAATTACTAGGACCAATATTGGAAACTGGATGAACAGAATCTTTTTTTTTTAGCTTGCTTGGTGCCTCTTTGTAATGGTGAGATGCACATGTGAATGCTGCCCACTTCTTTCTGTAACATTCTGTGCAACATGGTGCTGCAAATCTGAGAACCCACTTTTTAGTTTGGGCACTTGATAGAATACGTACATAACAAGAAATTATAAATATGTCAATCTTTGGTAAGCATGTTCATTTGTTATGTATAATGATAGCAAAGATATCAGAAACTGTCTTCCTTGTGTAATGAGGGTAATGAGAAAAGATTCACTGGATAAGGGGTCTTGACAGAATTTTCTAGAAGAGGGATACTTCATACTGATTTGGGTATATTTTTTAAAATTTCGCAGATCTCGCTCAAGATCCAGGTCTCCGGTGTATGCTGTAAGTCAGATTACTTGTTGTATGTTCTCTAAAAAGTCGTGCAAATGAATATGTTGTTTAGTTGGTTTTATTTTCTGTGTTTGAACATGGTGGTGCCATCTAGTCTCGTCGCCGCAGATCGGTTAGCAGGAGTCCGAGCAGGGATAGAAACATTTCCCGATCCCGTCGCTCACCTTCGGTATGTTTTTTGCCCTTAACTGGAAGCAGTGGGTTTCATCGTCAAACAATTAGTTTTCTAACCCCCTTATTTTTTTGAATGTTATTGCAGGTGAGATCTGATTGATCTGATTGAATGGAGAAGTTGACTTGAGTGTATGCTTGTGGAGTAGGACAGAAACCTGATCTCTGTCTTTCTTTCCTTAGTTTCTTTCTTCTGGAGGAAAGAAATAACCGTATCACATATGTATGACTTGGATTGTTCAAACAACTAGGGGGCTATGCTTATTATACTTGAGGAGTTTGTTTTAAATTTGAACTGGCAGTTATGATTGGATCCAGACTTGAACTCTGTTCCTGACTTTTCTTGCTAGTAATATCTAGACTCTAGAGAGCAGGATTGTTTTATTTGCTGTGCATTGAAAATCAATAATGTTCATGAGTTGGTGATGTCTTGAATTTGTATGAATGATATAGGAAGCCCAATCGATACTTTTGCTTTTATTTTACAAATTCAAATATGTTTTAGAGCCATCTATAACCTGGTGGTCTGCCCCTCTCTCCTGATGTCTCTTAACTTGGCTCAACAGGGTGAAGGGGGTAGGGTTCAATTTTTGCTTCTGGAGTTCCGCGTGAGATGAGGCTAACTATAAGTCTATAATCTAAGCCTTTCCCGTAACAAATGGGGGGAGTAGGACTTAGGAGGGAGTGAGGGGGAACATGAAATACACTCGTAATCATGTAAGGTTGGTCTCATGATTAATCCTATTCCATTTGCTTACAAATATATACGGACTTCCGACCAAGTCTATCGGCTGCCCGTTAACATGTAGGTTCTCAAAAAATCTGCACCCTCTGAACTGGTACACTTGGAGGACAGTAATGGCTTTGAAACTTTGATCATTGAAATGGACCAGCCAAATTTAATTACTTCCTTTGCTACGGAGGTGAATTGACTCCGTCAATTTCCTCTTATCTATCAATTCATCAAGTACTCCTTTAATATTTGATGGAATCACTTCAATAGGGCCCAACCAGACTAATACTACTTCAATTTCTTTTACAGCTTCTCTCTTTCTTCCATTCTCTTTAGTCATAATGTCATATAGCATGTTTTGGGTCCGTCAATTACTAAGTTAAGAATTGATGGAGTTATATTGCTGTATGAAAATTGACAAAAAAGTTACTCCATTCAATATCAACAGTTCGTAAAATCATCAATGAATTGATGAACCAATGGTCTTGTAGGCTACACCGCATTACGCATTGCACTTGAGTTTTCCAGATTGAGCGCTCAAAATCTGTTATATTGGTCATTCCTTCATCCTAATCTGTTCTATCTTTACAAGATAAAAATGTAAGATATAAATCTATCTCAACACAAGTGCATCAAATTTTGACAATAATTTTCCTGTGTTGAAACGCAAGTAATTGGTCCTAATCTTTAAAAAACATATTACTATACCCATCCTGTCATAAGTTCTAAAACATGTAGAGATTCTGGAATGGACTCCTGTAGGCTAAAAGTATTGAGCATACGGATTTTGTCATTGAACAAACGTCTCCTAACAGGCAAAACGGGACTCCTGTAGCCCATAAGTAATGGGCATATGAATTTTGTCATTACAAAAACGTCAGGCAAAACAGACAAATACTATTGACTTTTTTATGTCCTCAAATTTCCTGGCGTATCTTCAAATTTTGGTTCAGGAGTTTATATATCACCTCAACCTGTTCATACTGCAGACATAGTAGCATGTTACAAAGCAGTGCAATTGATATAATTAAAATATCCTTGCAGTCTGATCAAAATCAGAAACTTTTCATTTTTTGCTAAACTAAAATCAGAAACTTAAGTTGCAGAAAACATTTGAATATGCAAGTGGCTCAGCAATATGACATATACGTCTCATGTATCGAACAGTTGAGGAAAGTTGTGAAAACATTTTGTTAAAACAGCCTCCTATAACATGTATGTAGTTTGGCATAGACATAGTTCTCAAACATTTCCAGGAATTTTCAAAGGCTTGATTGATATTTGGCAAGCAGTCGGCAACAATTTGGTGTCTTGTACATATACAGCTGTAAACCCAGAACTAAATCACATTCCTGAAGATGGAACAATGATCAGACAAAATCTTTTTTGTTCCCCAATGGGGGCAGGATGCTGTGTGTGTTTAAATTTCTGTAAATTAACCTTTACCAAAAGAAAGGGCGATAAAGTATCGTAGACCCTCAGAAGGGTGTCAACATATAAATATCTTAAATTTGGGAGTTGCGCCTCCACAATTCAGGTAATTGACATCAGCTACAATCTCGCCAAAATCATCTGAGAGAAAATTGATATGAATTTATATATAGTACTGTCATTTTAGTGATTGTTTGATGGAGGAACTTTTAAAAGGCAAAGAAGAAGAATGATTACCTTCATACAAGGTCCTTACATAATGTGCGTAACTAGGGATGAGATCTTCATAAATAATTCCATCTGGACGTGCATCCAAGACTACTAGGACTCCTGTAGAAAACAAAACATTTTAAAGAAAACAGAAAAAGGTCAATCACATTGTCAAAATGCAGAATCCAAAATTTTAATAATCAAAATAAGGTACAACAACCAGGAAAGTTGAGAATTTAATTCACAACAGTGCAATTACAGACTCAGGAACAGAGACACTGACACACCTTGGAACTAATGGGAGCTGTAACGACACATTCTTTAAGTGACGATAATACTGTATCTGTATAGAGAACTGTAATCCTTGGTTAACATTACATTATTAATATTTAATCTACTTTATGTTATTGATTAACTTTAAGTGGATTCCCTATTTATCCGCATGAGTGCAATAGTTTCCCTCCTAGGAAGCACGGACACGCCTAAAAGGATGCCGTACGCGTGTCGGACACGGCCGACACGGCACCGACACGGCGACACGGCTGAGTACGTGTCCGACACGCCATGTGGCGTGTCGAAACGCAGACGCAGCCGACACGCATCCGACACGGCCCAGCCCACCAAAAAAAGCCCAGTCCACCTAAAAAAGCACGTATTCTCTCAAGTATTCGTTTATCCATTCCATGAGAAGGAATAAAATACTACCACAACGTGCTGAAGACTTGGGGTTTGTCCACACAAATCTTCGTCTTCTCTCAAGGAAAACTCATGCATATATGGAAGGAGAAAGTAGGATGTGGGATGTTGGTGGAGATGCTTTTGCACAAGTGGAAGGTGCTGGTATTTTAGAGATTGCAAATCTCTCTCTCGATGAACCGGAAATGGAAGCTGTTCTTTTTAGACAAGATGATCATTCGAATGAAAATGTAGAATGAATCTCATATTAGTTTATCACTTATTGTGAAAGAAACTTTATTATTATTATGAATGAAATTGTCCAATATTTGACATATACAAATCATAAAATAAAAAAAATAAAAAAAAAAATTTGCCGTGTCCCGTATCCAGGACTCTTTGATGATTGGCGAATCCCCGTGTCCCGTGTCCCGTGTTCTCCCTATCCACTGTTCTCATATCTGTCCTAGATTCAATCTATGTTCCAAAAATGTTCCTACTTGTGAAAATTTCTATGATCCTGATTTGTAACAGACCATTCTGATGATATCAGGTCTTCTCTAATTCTAGTTGGCAAAAAAATAGATCTTCTCTTATTCTGGTTTCTCTAAGCTGTCCAAACTCTTTGTTTCTGTAGGTCCTACTCTTTTTTTGCCTTTCCAAACTCTCCTTTCTTTACCATCTTGCCAAATGCTGTCCTAACATCGGTGAATCTTGAGACGATTCAAAGCGTTGCTTCCAAAAATTAGATGCAACATAATATGTATACATATATAGTGGAAATTGACAAAAGAAAATACCCTGTAGATTCTTACATTTTTAACTAAAAACAACCAAACTAGATATATACATAAACATACCAAAGCCATTCAGATCGTATTAAAATTAGTTGAAACCTCATAAGAATATGAACCATGCCCTTCGACTCTCCAAAAAAAATGATATAATCAAATTTGTAATGTGGATGCTAAAAAGCCATCTAAACTTCCACAGCTTTTCCAGCGATCACTTTGTTTCTATACTTTAGATTTAACAAAAAACAATTTAGCTAAAATAATAAAATTAGAAAGAAAATAAAAGAAAGTAGTTGGTACTCTAATGCTTGCAATTACCACCATGTCACTAAAACTAGAAGTCCTAAATTTCTTTGGGCCTTTATTCTGAGTACATCCTAACTCACTAGTCAAATCGCCAGGCGTTTTCAAACCATTCTTTAACGAAGCGTGGAACAAGAAGCTAGAAACTTCCTAGTTAGTCATTTTCAAGATTTACCGAAGTTTAAGATTGCGCAGAGTTCCGGAATTTGGCCATGATCATTCTTTGTGTGTATGTGTATATATGCATATTATCTATAGCTCAGTGTGCAATTTGTTGTGAGTTCAGCGTGCAAATAGGTGAATGATACAGTTGATAATTACACCGGTGACAAATAATTTTATGGCAAGTTCCCATTCACAACTCTTTATGACAATCTTTCTTTATTACTCCTTAATGATTACTAGAAATCATCAACAATCAACCAACAGAGTCAAGAACTAAAAATCATCTGCAGCAGTTGATCAAAATAATAAGAAGAGGTACCAGGTGCCAGCCAAGCTTTAGTGGAGGTATCTGGCAATGGAGCCAGCCACAGAATGTTCCGAAGATTCATTGATTCATCGTACTTCACATTTGACCCTGACGATCAAAATTCATAAGTTATTACAAATTTTGTTTATCATGCGAATTTTCTGTTGTCAATACATAGTTTTGCTTATTAAGACAAATACTTTATGATGAGGTAAATTCATAAAGAATCAGAAGAAAGTAAAAAAACTAGTTTTAGGAAAGGTGTAGCTATACAGATACCCATGTTTAGTTTTTCATTTTCATAATTTTGAAAAGCAGGATAATTTGCAAGCAGTCAAGCATCCTTAACTTAACTTACCAAAAACCTCAAAGCCTCCTTTATTTTAAAATTGTTCAAAACTTCAGGGTAATAGACTAAAGATGCAACAAAAGCAATAATATACCTGTTTGACAGTAGCCCATATTGTAGGGAAATGTTTTTTTGTCAAAGGCTGGGTACTCTTTTGCATGAAACCTGACAATTTGGCACCAAATCTTTTAAATATAGCAAGTACGCTTATTTCCACAGAAAGAAAGAATTAGGGAATTTTACTGCATCAATCATGCTTACTGCCAATCGACCAACCGTGTAGCACTTTACAATAAAAGTAAGTTTCTAATCTAATATCGTTATTGTCAAAGTAGCTGTCACTATTAGTTGTTCCTAATTAGATGTAAATATATTAGCTGTATTAACAGATCCATATAGGTATATATTCACATTCCATAGCCCGGGTACAGCTAATATATTTACATCTAATTAGGAACAGCTAATAGTATATTTACATCTAATTAGGAGCAGCTAATAGTGACAGCTACTTTGACAGTTATAATTTTATACTATAGGTAAGAAATACTAATACTAGCCAAAAGATGTCCAAGATGAGGTGCATTTTTGCATGTTATTTGCTAATGCTAATAGTGATGGCATTAATGCCAAATATTGCTCCTTTCAATTTTCCAATAGAGTCCACGACTCCATGTTGACATGTTACTTTCACTAACGCTAATTATCAATACCTTGAACCTCTTAAGTGTAACTTCACCTATATGAACAATGGGCCACATAATTAGATCAAAAAATTGTCGTACTAGACAACACATTTGTGTCTACGACAACTTCAGTTTTTTAACATAGCTTGGAACTACGTTAACTTCATATGGGTTTGTGATCATTTCATAAGGGTTTGTGATCATTACAAAATCTTTTTATCAAAGTGACATGGTTAGGCAAAAGTGTGGGCTACAATTACAGGTCCCATACTTCTGCCTTGTCATATCACTCAAATATAAGGGAAGCTTAGCTACTTAATTTTCATAAACCTATGCCTTGACATGATTGTTCTCTATAAATGTAATCCAATTTAATAGGTTTTTGTCATTTTTCTTTCTATTAATGCACACAAATCACGGAAAAAACTAAGGCATATACAATTTATAGCACCTCATTAGAAACTAAAAATAAGTACTTGTCCCTATTAATTCCACATCAATGGTTAATCAGCTAACGAATATTGGGAGAAGTTTGTAGAGGTTAGCACCAATTCACAGTAATAGTGGATTACTTGTGAAGCTGCTATGGTGTTGCACTTCAGGGCCGCAGGCTGTAAGGCAACACTTTCAGTTGTCCAAGCCTCCAGGGGCTTTACGTAGAAATATGGCTGGAGTTGGGATCGATTAGGGTAGTTGTAGTCCCATGACTGAATAACAATATCCAAATTCTCATAATTTTAAAAAAAGAATTTAAATACTAAAAGCTTAGAAGAGTGCAACTATTTTGTCTTATTACACAACCATACGTCATCCAAGATCTTAATATACCAAACTTACCAGTATGTCCCACTCGGAAGTAGGTTCCGGACATATTTCTCTAAATCTCCATTTCAGTTTTACACATTATACATAAGAATAGAAACAAATACACACACATATATATAAATGTGTGTGCAGGCACGCTAACAACTTACAATATACCAAGCCTTCCCGAATCAGAGGCAAGAAAAATGTGACCATGAAAGAAGTCATAACGGTTTAGTGATACATTCAACCCCACATCAGGACCTCGAACAGCAATAATATTGAACAAAAATTCAAGGTATGAATTCAAATCCTACAAGATCACAAGAAAAAAAGAGCAAGATTATAAGCAACCATTGTACAAAATAATACACAACACAGTCTTACATAACAAATTTGTGTGCACAAGTTGATGGACAAACTAGAAGTGGATATTTGAATTTATAATCTGACACTCACCTCACTTATAAAGTGCCGCCCATAGGGAGTTCTTGTTAGCTGACATCTGTTTTCCTTTGATCCTTCAATATCAGGTACCTATTAAATTAATATAGGTACACCGTATACACAGAAAAAACAACACAACAAGGCATAGAGTTAAATATTTCATTCCAAGCAAATCAGTTAATGCTTTTAACTACTTTGTGTGGAACCTTTAACAGAATTCAACAATGTTGTTCATCCACCTTTGAGTGGTGATGAAAGTGATCTTTCATCACCTTCTGGCTTTTCAAAAGAATGAGAAAAATAATGGAAACTGTTACAAGAAATAATACTAAAAGAAATTTTTTGTTAATGAAAGACTTACCAGTGCAATTCGATTGCCATGGAACATGACACTAATCACTCTACATAGTTTATATATAAAAGTCTCTAGCTTTTACAGTTACGTTTTTCTTCGAGAGGTAACTGGTAAGTACAAAGATAGTACAGAAAAGTGATCTAAATATATATTATGTACTATACATAACTACTAGATCCAATTGCTTTTTTTGAGACGAAGAACGTTTTAGGCCACATTTGATTCCAAAATTGATGGTCTAAACAGAAATATTTTTCGCTGTAATTATAAACTACTACGCGTAAATTTATGCATAACTAGACTTCATAACTTTTAAATTAGTAACAAATGATCACTCACTTCTCCTGCTAATATCTATTGCAACTCTTATCATGATAGATTCAAACTCCATCATCTTCTTACACACTCACTTTCTCCATCCTTCTCTTCTCATCCATGTCAACCAACCAAACACAATACAAGTTCACATCAAGATACGCAACTGTGCATTTAAAATCCCATGTAAAAGATAAAATTACATAATCTTAAACATCCAATACATGTCTGAGTTCATCTGAAGTCCAAGAGTATAGTACTTGATCAATTAAGAATAAGTAATTAAATACTAAGATATCAGGAACTTCATTTTACTGTATTCTGTCCTTGTAAAACATTCTAGTTTTGATTCAAACAGAAATGAGCTCACAATCTAATTTCGAAACTATGGAAATGAAAGGGTTGACCTGCCTCTTACCAAGTGCAGACCACTGCATATTGCCAACAATTTCTGGGTTCTTCTTTTTCGTATATTTTGTTCTTTTTGTAGTCCACGTGGTCACTAACTAATGTATATGTAAATGATATGGTGGTGGTACAGTTGTTTGTAGCTTAGGGTGCTTTTGGCCTTAAAAGTTCCCTTGTTACGCTTTAGTGCACTATGTTCTTATACTTTTCCCATCTTCAATCTGTTTTTAGTGTCTATTATCTCTCAACATGCAACATTTATATATTGCACTTGTGTCTACTTCTAACTAGTTTTAAGTGTTGTTTAGGTTTATTGTCTTTGCAGAAACAACCTGTCCACATATATGTGTAATGCAAATGGTAGCAACATCAACTAAAATCAATTAAATCATCCTTAATCATCATATACACAACACAAACTTACAGGTATCATAGCAGGGTCCAATGTTCTCTGTATAGCCCCCACATCCCCACCCGAATCAACCGCAATCCTCGCAAGTTCCATCACCGCCATCGGCGGCCACCACACAGCCTCATTCTCCTCCTCCACTCTCCTCTCACTCCCACCCCTCATTTCCCGCCACTCGGGTCCGGATTCGGGTCGGATCCCCGACCCGACCCGACCACTCCCGCCACCACCGCACAACACCCGCCGACCCGGGACGGACCCAAATCCGGGTCCCAACCCTGGTCGAGTTTCGGGCCGGGTCGGGTCAAATGGTACAATAAATTTGAAGCATGATTTGAGCTGACGAGCTTGGTGAGCGTTAACTGAGGAAGCTTGCTTAGGAGGGCCGAGGAGAGAGATAAGATCGGAGGGGGTGGCGGAGGATTTGGGTTTGGGTTGCCGGAGAAAATGTCGGAGGGAGTATTTGGAGTTGGGGTTGGTGGCGGTGATGACGCCGGCGGTGAGGGAGAGAGAGAAGAGGAAAGTGAGGGAGAGAGAAGAGTGGTGGGGGTGGTGATGAAAGTGAATTCTCATGTTTATTGCATGACAGAGTGATTATAAACAACTGCCATAGTTTTGCTGGATTTTGTGTTTCTGCTTCTTAGCGGGACTCACGGGAGGTAGGGCCGACAAAAATATAGAAACCGAACCTAAATGGCTAAATCGATAAAAATTGGGAAATTTTGATTTATTACCGTGGTTCTAAATATTCTCGACTTAACTGATTAATTCTCAATATTGATGTGCCAGTTATGGAGTGATAATTAATATTTTTTAAAATTCTGAGTTTTTTATTTTGCCCTTCTTTCAAGATCTCCCATTTTTGTAAAAATATTCAAATGAGTGTTTTATTTCTTTCAAAAAAAGTTCTCTAAATGCTTAGAATCAAGTATTTTATTTTATACGCTAGAACCAAAAAACAATTTGATAAGAGTTGATTTCTTTCTTTCTCTCTTTTCTCCTTCAAACCCTAACCTCCAATTCTCATAACCCCTTCAATTCAATCCTCTCTTCCACTTTCTTTTCTTAGATTCTTTTTGTTTTCTTGAGGATGTTTGTCTTCTTTTACTCTTGACTCTCTCTTATCATGTTGTTCATATGGATGTCTCATCCTTTTATTTGGAACATGATTTGGAATCCCCTTGTTCCTCCATATCCATCATCTTCGATGGTTTATTATCGAATTATATTTATTATCGATCCAGTTCCTTGTTCCAATGAACTCTATAGCAATAATCCTCTCAGACACTAGACCCCTTATAGACTTAAGTCTAACTTGGATGTGTCTATTTGTTTTAGCATTATACTTTTCACTACTGATCTTGTCGATAGTTGTACGACTATCACAATGAACAACAATGGCTGGAAGCGGTCTGCTTACTACAGGTAACACTAACATCAGTCCATGTAACCATTCAGCCTCCGTCCCCGTGGCATCTAGTGCACACAACTCAGCCTCAAAAGTAGACCGAGTAATCAAAGTCTGTCTAGTAGACTTCCAGGATATTGCTCCTCCTGCTAGGGTAAACAAATATTCAGTCACTCCATTGGTACCAGATTTCTTAGCTATCTAACTTGCATCACTGTATCCCTCGAGTACTCCAGGGATTCTTTGATAATGCATCCAGTGCCTCCCAATGAGTCTTGTTAGGACAGCTTGTATATCTAGCTAACTTAGACACAGAATATGAAATGTCTGGTTTAGTCACGTTAGCAAGATATTGCAAACTCCCAATAATCTGAGAATACCTTAACTGAGACACAGGAATTCCCGAACCATTCTTGACAAGGGCAACTTTAGAATCGTACAGTGTGCTAGCGATTCTACAATTTGAATAACCATACTTCTCAAGTATAGATTTCTCTATATAATGAGATTGTAACAAGGTTATTCTATCAGTTGTCTGTGTCAACTTGACCCCAAGAATCACACTAGCCTCACCCATATCCTTCATTTCAAAGTGCCTTTTCAAGAAACTTTTTGTCTCGTTAATAATCTCAATATTGGTTCCAAACAATAATATGTCATCCACATATAGGCACACGATAATACATTCATTTCCTTTAACTATGTAGTAAACACACTTGTCCCTTTCATTAACTACAAACTCTGATTCTAAAACAGTTTCATCAAACTTTTTATGTCAGTCTCTAGGGGCTTGTTTTAAGCCATATATAGACTTGATCAACTTACATATTTTCCTCTCGTTACCAGAAGCAACAAATCCCTCTGGCTGATCCATATAAATCTCTTCTTCAAGATCACCATGAAGAAAAGCTGTCTTTACATCCATTTGATGGATGATAAGACCATGTACGGAAGCCAATGCTATAAGCATTCGGATTGTAGTCATTCTTGCAACAGGAGAGTATGTGTCAAAGTAGTCAATGCCTTCTTTTTGCCTAAAACCCTTAGCTACCAGCCTAGCCTTATACTTATCTATTGAGCCATCCGGGTTCATCTTCCTTTTGAAGATCTACTTACATCCTATAGTAGTACACCCAAGAGGAAGATCAACCAACTCCAATGTTCCGTTAGAAACAATAGAGTCAATCTCACTCTTTACAGCACCTTTCCACTGCCTTGACTCCAAAGAATCCATGGCCTGTCGGAAAGTTAAAGGTTCATCCTCGACATTGTGAGTGACAGAATCACTTCCAAAGTCCTTGACTACCTTTGCACGCTTACTCCTTCTAGGTTCATCTACTTCGTTAGGAGTAGAACTACTAGTAGGATCTGCCCCCACATTTGTTATCTTTTCCACATGATCAGGAATAGAACTCGATGTGTGAGTGAGATCATCATTATAAATATCTTGAGGTATGCCAGTCTTCATAGGGAACACATCCTCAAAGAATGTTGCATCACGAATCTCATAGCCGTAGTGGTTTCAATATAGCACAGAAAGATGCAATCAACAATTTTCGGACCTAGTTTCTTTCTCTTGTGTTCAGGGACAAGCACCTTTGCAAGGCAGCCCCACACACGAAGATACTTTAAACTTGTCTTTATACTTCTCCATAATTCATAAGGTGTCGTGTCCATATGTTTCAGAGAGACTCTATTCAGAATATGGCAAGCCGTATTCAAAGCCTCTCCCCACATGTATTTAGGTAACCCAGAATTAAGAAGCATGCTGTTAATCATATCTTTAAAAGTTCTGTTCTTTCGTTCAGCCATCCCATTAGACTCAGGTGTGTATGGTGGAGTCATCTCATGAACTATACCATTGCTTGCGCAAAATTCATTAAACGAGGTACTAGTATACTCACCACCTCTATCGGATCTCAAACGTTTAAGTACTTTACCAGTTTGTGTTTCAGCTTCAGTTTTGAACATAATGAATTTTTCTAGTGCTTCATCTTTATGCCTAAGTAAATAAACATAACAGTATCTACTACAATCATCTATAAAGGTAATAAAATATCGTTTATTATCCTTAGTCAACATGCCACCAAATTCACATATGTATGTGTGTACTAAATCTAAAACACCTGAATCCCTAACAACATTATGAAAGGGTTTCCTAGTTTGTTTAGCAGTCACACATACTTGACATTTAGATTTCTTATCAATGGCATATTTTGGAATCAACTCTAAATTCATCATATTCTTTAGAGCACCAAAATTTAAATGACCAAGTCTAGAATGCCATAAGTCGGATGATTCAACACAATTAACAGAAGGTTCAACACTATCATTAATAAAACTGCCCAAAATAGGCTCAACATTTATTAAAAACAAACCATCAGACAAGTAACCTTTGCCAAAAAATACACCAATATGTGTAATAACTACTTTATTATATTTTAAAGAAAGTTCAAAACCGTTCTTAACTAAACAACTTCCACTTATTATATTTCTACGAATATCAGGAACATGATGCACTCTAGTGAGGGATAGAACACGCCCAGAAGCAAACTTCAGGTCCACGTTTCCTATTCCAAGAACTTGAGCAGCACTAGCATTCCCCATCGTTACTGTCAATCCATGAGTCTGTTGATAAGACACAAATAGAGTAATATCAGTACAAATATGTACATTAGCTCTAGTATCAATCAACCATTCATGAGATAGATAAGTGGAAAGAAGTACATGGTTGTAGGTAACATACCCGTCATTGGTTCCAGAGGCAACAACCTCACCAACAACCATGTTAACCTTGGGCCCATCAGTGGTTCCAAGCACAGTATTAGCTTGTGCTCCCACAACAGATTTCTTTGCTTTCTTTGCAGGACAGTCCTTGCTCCAATGACGAACCTGTCCACAAGACCAACATGGTTTGTTTGTCTTTGGTTTCTTAGGCTTGTTCTTGTCAGTTTTAGGCTTAGTGTTTTCCTTTTTAGTGACAGCCTTTCTTTTCTGTCCAACAGTCACTACATTCACCTTCGAACTCCCATGTTCAGCAGACATCACATGTCCCTGTTTGGACTTGTGTTGTTCCTGCACAGAGATGTCTAGCATAAGGTTTGTCTATGTGATCTCTCATTTTTGTCTTTTCAGGGAGAGAACAAACTCTTCTCAAGACTTAGGGAGCTTTTCAATCACAGCCATAACCTGAAACTTCTCAGGAAGGTCCATTCTGGACTCCTTCAAAGCATGCACCAACATCTCAAACTCGTGTGCCTACTCAGTCATGGATTTTGTATCCACCAGTTTGAAATCAAGGAACCTAGCCACGTAATACTTTTCCAACCCTTGTGAGTCAGTATTATGTGTCTGGTCCAGCTTCTCCCATAAGAGCTTAGCAGTGAAGGAGTTAGATGAATAAACATCAAATAGAGTGTTTGCTAAAGCTGTCAGTA
Source organism: Heracleum sosnowskyi (assembly GCA_030848705.1). Lineage (NCBI taxonomy): Eukaryota > Viridiplantae > Streptophyta > Magnoliopsida > Apiales > Apiaceae > Heracleum > Heracleum sosnowskyi. Next base: position 62,168,283 of record CM061235.1, read on the forward strand.
TAGCAGCCCTAGCCACACCATCATTTTCCTTCCACATGGCATAAGCCTTAACAGTTTCAGCCTTTTCCTGATCAACAACCGGTTTCTCATACTGCACCACCGGCCATAGACCCTTTACCGTAAGCCACAGTTTCATCTTTTTCTGCCAACGAGAAAAACCAACACCCCCACCGAATTTATCAGGCATTCCTGACAAATCGATAGGCTATGGGAAATGGTACGTGGTCCAATCGATGGTAGGTGCAGTAACAGCAGAACCAGTAGCAATAACACCAACATGAGTTTCAATTTCGTTAACCATCTTGCTAATTAACAATATATAACACAGATAATCTCTTCAAGATTGTTGGGTATAATTAAGAACTACACAACAACAATAGGGCAGTTATATATATTTATATTAACAAGAACATGCAGATAAAACCAATAAACGAAATAAACATGAAGGTCGAAACAAGAATATAATTAGAGACTGTAAATAACAAGATAAGAAAGAACACTTATCTCTCTCCAGCTTTTAACAAATACTGAAAGATAAAGAACAGCTAAGTCGCCAAGCCTTAGAGAAGATTGACTGTTCTTGAAGAGATTATTGCCCCACTTACGCTGTGTTGGGTTGCAGCAATATCACTTCCAGGATAAAACAACAAAGATCAATCCACTCACAGAAATGGCAATGATCAACAACGACCAGCACCTCAGTTCGCCCAAGAACTATGTATTTTAATCTGTATGTGTTGAGAGAAAACAGAGAAGATGATTATTGCTAGGGGTTTTCAGAGTTACGTATATCCCCCTTTGTCAAACGTTATATTTTGTATATATATAATACAAAATAAAACGTAACAGACCAAATATTGTAACTGCAGATATGACATTTAATACTAAATATTCTGATTTAATTATCATAACAGTTGTCATCAGTATTTAATATCAGTTACAGCTCAGTCAGGATTTCCTGGTCCATCAGTACTTACTGAAGTGAAGCCATCAGGACTTGCTGTCCGTCAAGAGTGGCATCAGTACTTGACCGACCATCAGGATTTCGTCAGGACTGGACCTACCATCAGGATTTAACTCCATCAGGATCCAAGTACTGACCCAGGCCATCAGGATCAGTAGTCATCAGGATTTAACTCCAAGTTAGGGTTGTCAATGGATCGGAGATCCGACCCGATCCGATCCGATCCGTAGCTAAATTAACGGGTATGGATCTTGCCAAAAAAAAAATCCGATCCGTTAATGATCCGATCCGATAAGGGTTCGATCCGATAACGAGCGGATATGGATTTAGTACGATCCGATCCGATAAGGATCTGATCCGAATATATTATATTTATATATTAATATTATATATTATTATATGTAAAACATATATAATATATAATATTTTATATAAATAATATTATTTTGAAATTTAAATTTGAATTTGTCAATGTATATGTCATAATTTATTTTAATTTCGTAAAAAAAATTTAAAAACAAATTATTTTTTGGATTAAAAAAATGAACAAAATTATTCTTTTTAATATATTAAACGGGTCGGACCTCCGATCCGATAACCCGAAATCCGAACGGATCGGGTATGGATCAACCTAAAAAATATCCGACTCCTGATCCGATCCGATCCGAACCCGAAAAATCTTAACGGATTCGGATATGGATTTAGGGTAATCCGATCCGAATCCGGCCCGTTGACAGGCCTACTCCAAGTACTGACCCAGGCCATCAGGATTTAATATAAAGCCTGACCCAGTTCGTTGAGCTGTTACAAATACTGATACTGTTAAATTAAATCAATAAATAATATTAAATAAACGGGTAATAAAATTCCTCGCCCAGGTCGCCTCGCGTACGCGAGACGCCGAGACATTCGCCCTTCGACCCGAGTCGAGTCGTGACGTGGCGTGGCGAGGCGAGCGGCGGCGGCGCGCGTGTGTGTGCGCGCGCGTGAGGCACATAATAACACCATGCACATCCTCACGCCTTAGTAGTTGTACACTACTCTTGCACATAGTTCTATATAAACCCACCAACCTCTCATTACCATTTCTATGTAGGATATAAGTTATTACAACTTAAACAACCCACATAACCCATTTCAAGCAACCTATTTCAACTCAATTTATTTATGGATTCCACTAAGAAAATATCTTAGATCCAAACTTGAAAGTTTAAGTCCTCATAACAAGGAACAACCTCCAATTGTTAGTTTTCGGAAATTTCATCAAGAACATATATAAAATATGCCTCAAACTTTCCATTTTCTAACAGTTTACATGACTTTTTTTATATGAACTTGGACTATCTTGATCTTGTTACTGAATTTTCGCTCTCAAACCTTCATGTTTGCTATGTTTGGATTGTGACTATTGGGTGTTGGTTGACCTATGAATATGTTGGGTGTCGGTTGACTAGATGCTACTATGATAGTATTGATATTGGTTTGCAGTTGAATTTTGTTGATGTGACGCCCCCAAATCCCGGGGTCAGTGGATTGGGTCGTCACATGAAATCTCAAATAAAACAACCTGCTATATATATTAAACCAGAACAAATATAACATCTACGACCCCAACTCTACCAAGAATCTTTTAGGCTATAGTGACAGAAAAAAGAATCCAAACTTTAAAAACTTTAACTTACTTATACAACAATCTCTTTACATTAAATCTATAACACTGATATAACTTCGATGTGAAGTATACCAGGCAAAACTAAATTTATACAATATAATATTTACTAGAAATCAACTATATACAATACCCTTACACTAGATCCAAATGCTCTGCATCAACTCATCTTCCCAACGTCATCTTGAATCATCTCGCTCCATAGCTATGCAATTAAATACTGGCAATCTATCTTTTTCACTGGAGGGTTAAAAGGTAAAACAAGCAAGAGTGAGCAAAAGAAGCTCAGCAAGTATATAGTACTGCACAAGATCAAATAATGATGCAATAACAACAATATGTATAAAAATGAACTCAGCTGGCCAAGAAAATGGCAATATATGAGAGAATCAATTTAACTGGAAAAATGAACAATAATAATAATCAATATCACTGGAAGTTAGAATTGGATTTTTACTGACACAATGAGTTATAGTGGATGATCAGTCACACTAAAACTCCGGACCATACCCACGGTATGTCCAAATACTGAACTGGATCCAAGGCCACTTTGGCCTACATAATACTGATACTCTGACTGGCGTCTGTAGTCCTTAAAAACATTTCATTTTAATTAAAAACTTCCAATTCAAACTTAATACTAGGAGTTAGGTGTCGGAACAATCGACTACCTCGATAATTTAAACTATTACTTTCAACTGTCTGTTTGACTATATCAACTGAATTAGGCTAAAACAAATACATAAGAATTAGATTTCCAATCACAAGGAATCAAGGTAAAATCTGACCAATATAAGGTGCTGCAAGGTATAAGTTATGAAATGGAATAGAATTTGTCAAATCAAGAACAATGAGTTATCTCAATCTCAGGATAATAAAAGAATCTGGTTATGAACAATAATTAAATTAAGAGTTGAAAACAGGAATCTTGATACGATACTCTGAACAAAAGAGCACGAGTTAGTAAACTTGCCTTTGGTCCTTAGCTATTACGTAAAGCCGAAGTACTATGATTCTCATCTTCTTCTATCTTATGTCATCACAATTCTCTATTCTGATAACTCTTGGATCCATCACATATGTGGTTGCTGCGAGTCTACACTACCGAGATCGTGCCCGCCCAACTATTCACTAGTTAAATATAACATATACTTTAGCCTGCGTACTTTAACTTCTATATAATATATAAATGCTTATAAACTTAAGCGCATGTATTTTCTACAGAAAATTGGGCATGACCTATTCGAAAAGTGGACATTGCCCTGCTTTCAAATTACCAAAAGTACTAATTCAATCATCCACAAACAATTCACAGTTCATTTAATACTCAAATAATCTGCCTCGACTTGCAGTAAACATATAAGAAAATAATCCTGCATTGACTTGCAGTAAACATATAAGAAAATAATTTTGTTTCAACTTGCAGAAACATATAAGAACATAATCCTGCCTTGACTTGCAATAGCTCTATTTAGAAATAAGCAATCACGTACAACATTCATCACATAGCACGTCCATCATCTAATTCACATAATTTCATATACTTCAGATAACACATAGCACATGCTTGGACCGATAACTCTTATAATTATACACATTTAATAGCTACACACTTAACAAATAAACACCTTTCATTTACGTATGCATTCAGACTAGCATATCATATCATATACCAATTCCAAATACTATTTACTTAATAGTCCTGCCGGAAATTCGGCAGCACTTCCTCTATTTATATAGCAATCCACCTGTTTTAAACTAATATCAACAGCCAATAATCAATTTACAAACTAACAGATTTACATAACTTATCTTAATCAACCTGAACTCACAATTATAAAATAACATACTCAACTTAATATATCATCTAAACACATAGCACTTATCAGTTCATATGCCACTATACAATATCAAACTCATTATCAGAAAATAAACATTTAACTCCTGAGACCATCATTAAAATCCAATTAAAATTCAACTCTAAGTATCAACCTTTTCATGGCATTTATAGACTCGATTAAACAAATAACCTATCCAAGGGTCATCATAATACATTCAAGACCCCACAACAAAATACACCAATCACATAACACGTAATAAAGTTGAAACTCTTTTTGGAAAATATTTGGTCTTCCATTTATAAAGATTTAAATATAAAATATCTATGGATCGAAAACAATCATTATACCTTAAATCCAATTATCACTAAATTAGATAGAATTAATCAAAACCAACCAATTCAATAAATCAAACAATTAATCAAATCAGGTAAATAATAAAACAATTCTTGAAAATATTAATTAGATTTGATTTATAATTAATCAAGATTAAATAATAATTAATTAATAAAATTCACCAATTAACTACCCAGTTAATTGGTCAATTAGATCAATTACATTATTAGTTAGAATTGATTATGAATAATCAAATTAAACTACTCTTCAACTCTAAATTTTTTAAAACAAATAATAAAATAAATAAATAGATTTTACGAAATTTCGGCATGACCCGTTCGTAAACAGGACTAGCCAGAAATTTTGCATGTACTATGCTGCGTCCCCAATCATAGGACGGATCACATAGTACAACACAACAATAACCTGTATATTTAATAGCAAATAACATCACAATTACCTCAACCAACAACTATCATAATTTCCCAAGCCGGGAATCAAACCAATATACTAAAATCATTATCACCATCAACTTACAACTCAAATTTAACTTTAAATTACAAACAAACTTTAAATATCACGATTTACAATATACCGATGCAATTGCTCGAAACGTTAACGAAATTACGAAAACATATTTCGCAAACAATCTTGGCATTCTAAAATAAGTTACTAAATAGAAGTGAACTATTAACAATATACTATACTATCCACTTAGCAATTCTTACTCCACTTTAAAATCGTCAACACCTCCTGTAAGATTCAAAAATCACATACTATAATCCAAAACAAATATCAAACGTTCACAGTTCTGCAACATCACAGAACCAATAACTCAAGACAACAACATAACGACAATCTACAACTCTTAAAATCAATACTAATTTATTGATTCAACAAAACTTTCAAATACAATCCATAATATATATATATATTCTGAAGATTTCAGAATACACTCTCAAAATACTTAAAACTAATAGTTTTTGAGAAATTACCAAAAATGTTGTACTTAGAACATAAACAACATATTATGAACTTATTAATCAAAATACGCCAATTTACAGCTAATTACTACAAAATGAATTTATAATATCACAATTGATAAAGCAAACTTTATACTTAATTACTGCGACACCGAATTTGTACTTATCATAAATTATTAAATAAAACGAAATATTACTAAATTTCTAACGAAATGATTTTATACATAATACGAGTCAATAAAAACGAATCTATGATTACCTTCAAAATTTTTTTTTGAGTTCATATACATCGCAAACAAATTTATATATAATTACTACAAAAACTCGAATTATTAGTTATCACCAATTAATCACAAAAACGAATTTCTATAACTCACATAACTATGAAAACGAATTTATCAACCAATCACATATAAAAACGGATTTATCATCTATTTACTAAAAGAAAACGAATTATAAAACCACCCGTAATTAATAAAATGAATTAATAATCAAAGCTTCGATTGATACCCACAGAAATCTCGCGGTGGCGACAGGCGGCGGCTATGGAGTGGTGGTTGACCGCGGTGGCGACCGGAGACCGCGGCGGCGATGAAACGGTCGGAGCTCCGTCGGAAAGGAAGCGGCGGTGGCGGCGTGCAATGGACAGAAATGGGGAAGGGGTTGTTGCGGAATGAAATCAAACAAGGGGGGCTTTCTTTGCTTCTGCTATCTTCGTTTTGTTTTCTATTTTCTTTTTGTTGTGTCCGTGTATGTGTGCGTGTGTATTTGTGTGGTGTAGGTTTAGATTAGGTGGATAAGATTAATACTTTAGGTAGCCCAGTAACTGCATGTTGTGGATTAAAAAGCGTGATTATGAATTAATTGCTAGGATTAATGAGCTTTCGAGCTTTAATGGCTGCACTTGTGTTTCGAGACTAAATCGGTCCTCACAAGATGCCTACGTATCTCAAATCGTTATTGAGAATCAAGCCAAAGACGTAGTTCTGATTGTAGGATCATGGTCCTTATATAGGCGTCTGGAGCCTATTATTTATGGTATGTTTGGGAGTCTTAGCGTATAAGTCTTCTTTTTGACATTGGATAAACATTGTATTTCTTGCAGGATAAGTCTTTTCCTTGTTGATAAAGGCTATGACTCATTAATTGGGATTCTGGATCCTTCTTTGACTAATTTACCATATTTTGGACTCTTTTCATGAGTTGTATATTTCCCTTATTTATTAATTACGAAATTAATAAATAATCAGGGTTTTGGGCCTTAATTACGGGGCCTTTCCAAGGAATCATTAATTATATTTCTAAAATTACTTTTTTGACCAAATCATTTGCCCCCCAACTTCTGGGAAAATCTCCTCGGGGTTTTCGTAGAAGTTTATAGCGTGTTTTTCCTCGAATTTTTTCTATTTTCATGGAAAAGGCAGGCAAATTGTGTTCTGGGCGTGGGTACCCCCGCCTAGGAGACGTTCTAGGTTTCCACGCCTAGAAACTATGTCTCCTGGGCGTGTGTCGTAGAGGCTTTGCCTTAAACAACTTCTTGGCGTGGGTACCCCCGCCTAGGAGACGTTCTAGGTTTCCATGCCTAGAAACTATGTCTCTTGGGCGTGGGTTGTAGAGGCTTTGCCTTAAACAGTTTCTTGGCATGGGTACCCCCGCCTAGGAGACATTCTAGGTTTCCACGCCTAGAAACTATGTCTCCTGGGCGTGGGTCGTAGAGGCTCTACCTTAAACAATTTCTTGGCGTGGGTACCCCCGCCTAGGAGACATTCTAGGTTTCCACGCCTAGAAACTATGTCTCCTGGGCGTGGGTTGTAGAGGCTCTGCCTTAAACAATTTCTTGGCGTGGGTACCCCCGCCTAGGAGACGTTATAGGTTTCCACGCCTAGAAACTATGTCTCCTGGGCGTGGGTTGTAGAGGCTCTGCCTTAAATAATTTCTTGGCGTGGGTACCCCCGCCTAGGAGACGTTCTAGGTTTCCACGCCTAGAAACTATGTCTCCTGGACGTGGATTTTAGAGGCTCTGCCTTAAACAATTTCTTGGCGTTGACATGAACGCCAAAGGGATTTGGGCCTTAATTTTTTGAAGTTGGGCCTTTTTCTTTTATTTGGTTATGTTTAAACCATATCTATGCCGAATTTTCTAGATTCTTCTAGAACTTTTAATTCAAAATTTGAATTTGTTTGGGCTTCCTGCCTATGAATTTTCTAGATTCTTCTCACACTTCTCACAATTGAGTAGAGTAGAGTTTCCATTTCTCACACTTCTCTCAATCAAACTTACTCTACCAAATTTTCTCAGAAACTTTTCTTGAAAAAGCTCTGCTAGGGTTCTACGGCGAAGCGATTTCCGGCGTTCCAACCACCGTGTATTTTCCAGTTTCCGTTTAAATCTTCATCTTCTCCCTCAAGATTTCTGGGTTCGAGCATTCTTTGGAAGGATTTCAATGGCGGATTCAAGTTCATCCCAATCCCACCTTTCTCAGCCTTCTCGTCCTGCTAGAGCAAATCGAGGTAACCTACCTCCAAAATCTCTAGTTCATGCGAACGTTTTTTTCTCTTAGAGACTTACTTTCTGATTTTGGGGATGCTTTTCCCAATCTTCTACATTTAGAGGCCCATAACATCCCTTCTAAATATAAACAAAATAGGGTTGATGATATTTATGTTCTTTTTGGTATAAAGGCCCCTTATAGGGTCGTAGCTCCTGGGCCAAACGATATGGCCTGCTATCCTAAGCCTGGGGCCATTAGGATGTATAAAGAGACATTTTATTCTGGTTTTCGCCTTCCTCCTCACCCTTTCGTTCTTCGTTTATTAGCTGAGGTCCAAATTTGTCCCACACAACTAATGCCCAATGGGTGGAGATTCATTTATTGTTTCTTGGCCCAATGCATGAAACATAGGGTAGAGCCCAGTGTGACAATATTCCGCTATCTCTTTAAATTTGTAAATGCTCCAGATGATATAGGTTGGGTTAAGATTCAGTACCGAACTTTAAACCGTAGTTGCTTTGTTTCTGGTTCTTCTCCCGACTCTCTTCCCCTATGGAAAAAAGAGTGGTTTTTCATCTATTTAGATGGGGATGATTGGAACAATTATTTTTGTCCTCACTTCACAAGGGCTATCGATGGTTCTTTAAGGTCCCTCAAATTAGGGGTAGACGATCTTGCGGCAATTCAAATCCTGACAAGTGATTGCCTGCATCATTGCAACCTTTTTATTTCCGAGGATAACCTTCAAGCTATGGGGCTTAGTACCCTTGAACCTCGGGGTATATAACTTTAACTTTCTTTCTTTTATTCCAACTTGTTATCATAACATGTGACAGTAACATTTGCCTTTTCTTTTTCAGCCAAAGCTGCTTTGGGCGCTATTTTCAAAATGAGGGAGGACCACGCATCTAAAGCAGTGGTGGTGGAAGTAGAAAGACTTTCCAAATGGAAGAAGGCAGATGATGGCTCCCCCACTGTGGAGAGGGTGCCTGCTTTTTTGATCGAACGGCCTATCCTTGTTGAAGAGGATCCTAACCCATTTGTGGTTAAATGGGGTTTACTCAACAAAGATACTATAGTTGGTGATTCCAGGGCCGCAGCTGAATGGTCTAGGAATGTGGTCACTCCAAGGGATGTGGCCCACGTTGTGGAGTCCTCGGAGGATCTCCAAATCGAGCTTCTTGGGGCCCAAGCCCTTGCTTCTGTAAGTACTTTTCATTTTTGTTTATTCCTTCCTTTAGTTGTTCATTCCTTAAGTATATATACTTTTGTTTTTGTAGGCTAACACCTATCACCAAGCTGCTCTTCATAATTTGAAGACAGTTCGAGGTGAAAAGTTGATAGCCGAGAGAGACAGGGACATGTATTTTGCCTCCTCTACCTCAAATTTTGAGAGGTTTAGAGAGGTCGAGAGGGAGAATGTGGCTGAGAAGGAGAAGGTTCGTCAGTTGGAGATCCAACTTCAAAGGGGTCGCGAAGATGTTATTTCTGAATACAAAGCATCAAAGGAGTTTGACGACCTCCTTAATGCTGAGTATGATTCTAACTTTCCTAGCACCTTCAAGGACTGTTGGGAATCCATCATTGAGGAGCTAGGGACGAAGATTGAAGGAGTGTCCTTGGACAAGTTTCCCGTTCCTGATTTACCCGGGACATCCAAGGATACTAACATGGACACTGCCAATCCCTTATCTCCGCCCATTGATGATACAAAGCTCTTTCTGGATTCTGAGCCAGTTAGAGAGGAAGATTTAGGGAATGAGGAGGAGCCTCCCCAGGATGATATGGCTTAGTTTGGCCCTGCGTGGCTATTTCTTTTATTTATGTTTTATTTGAACTCACCCTTCGGGGTTTTAATTTGAATTGTAACTTAACTTTTAGTAAGTTTATCCCTGCTTTTCTTGATTTTACATGCTTAGTTAACATGTCTATCAGAATGCATTGCTCATATAATGAAAACATAAGAATATGGAATTCATAACTTTGAAAATGGGTTCAACCCTTACATAATACTCAAGTTTAAAAACTTGGATTGGTTTTATCAAACCTTATTTCTAGTAGTGAGTCCATTCAGGAAACACTTTAAACATAGTACACTTTTAGATTTGAGGCATGCCAAGTCCTTGGCACCTCTTGCCCTTCCAGGGCTTCCAACTTATAGGAGCCTCGACCAAATACCTTCTTAACGCGATAAGGTCCTTCCCAATTTGGGGCCAACTTGCCTTTCTGTCCAACTCCAGATGCCTCAATCTTTCGGAGGACTAAGTCTCCTTGACGGAAGAATCTCTCTTTAACCCTTAGGTTGTAATAGAAAGATGCTCGTTTCTGATGCTGAACTATCTTGGCATTTGCCTCGTCTCTAACTTCATCAATTAGATCTAAAGCTAGCCTCAAGCCTTCTTCATTTGTTTCTGGTTCATAAGCCTCAACTCTTGGAGACGTGTGAGTAATTTCCACCGGAACCACTGCCTCTGCTCCATAAGCCAAAAGAAATGGAGTTGCTCCGGTGGTGACTTTACAGGTAGTACGATATGTCCAAAGTATGGGGAGCAATTCGTCTACCCAAGTGTTTCTGGAGCGTTCAACTCTTTTCTTCAGTCCATCTAGGATAATTCGATTTGCAACCTCAGCTTGCCCATTTGCTTGTGGATGGGAAACAGAAGTGAAGCGTAACTTGATATCATTCTCATCGCAATACTTCTTGAACTCATCGTTGTTAAATTGAGTTCCATTGTCCGTGACCAGGATTCGTGGAATTCCATATCTGCATATCACATTTTCCCAGAAGAAATGCATCACTTGCTTGGTGGTTATCTTGTGTAAAGCATAATGTAACATAAGATGTAAAAGAGATAACTACAACTCAACAAAGGACAAGACAGACAATAATATTAACAGAAGCACAGGAATCCAGAATCAAAGAAGAAAAGGTAAACTCAAAAAATCAAAATACGTTATGTATTCTTGAAGTCCGTAAACAGGTCACGGAAAGAAGTTCATGAAAATGTTCAAGCCTCAATGACAGCAAAAGAAACAAGACTTTCAAGACGACAGAAGTATGTGAATGATTTAGGGTTAAGTACCACGGGATTCCAGTGATTTAAATGAAGCAACCAGAACGACAAAGGACTTATCAGCAACATTGAATTGAAGACATAAAAGAAGAATTGATCAAGTGCTATTCATCTGTGAACCAGACCAGTTACACTAGGTGACGGCACTAAAAAGATCAAGTTGTTTTATCGTCTCAAAAGAAATTGATACAGTCTATTACTTAAACACCAAGGAGCTCAAAAGCATTTTCTAAAAGATCAAGAACAAGAAAAAGAGTTCGATGGTTTTTCATTTATAAAAACCATCGAATGTGATTCAAGGAAACAATTAGAAAACTAATGTAAGTTAAATTCTCATTCGATAGTTTTATTAAAAAAACCATCGAATGGAAATTTAACTTTAAACATTCGATAGTTTTCTAATGTGAAGAGCAGGTGAAAAGTATGTTTGTTGTAATAACCCGATTTTTTGGTAAAATTAAAACTTTTCTTATTATGATTAAGTGCATCAGTGAATAGTGAATTTGGTGGATGAATAGTGATTTTGAGGGTTAAGAAAATTTTTCATGCCACCTATGTACGAGACGTAGTGTGGATATTCCGAAGTCATATTAGTGATCTACGAAGTAAATAAGTGTATGTAAAGATGATCGGAATTCAGAAAATCCAAACTTTATTGTTATGGAATATTTGACCGGGCAGTGAAGAGCATATCGATGAGATTAAGAGAGTGATTTATTTAAATTGAGAATCCAAGGATTTTATATTTTATTATTTTATTAAAGTCGATTTAAAGATTCGATTGTTGGAGTGAATAGTGAATAGTTACTATTCACTGCGAGAATCGCGTAGAATTTTATTCGCTCTTTTTAGGAAATATTTTCGAATCGTTTCAAGAGGAACAACAACAAGGATGAATAGTAACATTGATGAATAGTACTCCAAGGTGAATAGTAAAATTTTATAGTCTCCGATTGATCCTATATTTCAGCGGAAGTTCAGGAATAATAAACGATTACTTATCGTGTAGTCAGAAATCGCAAACGAAAACGAGAATCGAAAATCCGTTCGAAGGAGCAACCTTGGACATATTATAACTTAGGAAATAAAGAATAAGATATGTATTATAATAAAAAGGGAAAGAAAGGAAGTGGTGGAAGAAGTGTGTTAAAGAAGCTTGTAAGCTTAACCAAACTTGAGGGGCTAACTTGCATTTTGTTAAAAACAAAATATCTACCTTATCATCACACCTCCACCACACATTACACACACAAAAGTAGCAGCCCCCACCCCCATTTTCTTGAAGAAAAAAACGAATGGAAGAAGAAGAAGAAGATGGGATGCTTGCTTGCTTGTTTCTCGTGTTCTACCACTCGAATCGAAGCCCTTTCCAAGCTCTTCGCATCTAGGGTAACATCTCTCTCACCCATGAACTCTAGATATCTCTTTTATTAAGTTAAAGAAGATGATGAATAGTGTTTTGTTGAGTTTTATGTTTATAATTGAAAGATGGAAGCATGAATGTATTGGTAAGGTCACGAGTAAGTGGATTATGTAGTTTGTTTAGTTGTTGGATGAGTTGTGGATGGATTTTAAATGTGATACCAACTGGTTTGGCTCGGTTTGAGATTGATAATGGACTTTAAGTGTTGTAATTGATGTGTATGATGATTGGTGGTGAATTGGAATGAGATTTGAATCTCGGAAATGTTAAGTTTTAAGCCGACGTAATGCCCGATTTTCGGTAACTCTAAAAACTGCCTAGAATCCGAAAATATAACTGCCTCTTTTGGTTCAGTGATGAACATGAGTGTGTAGATCTTTGTTTCTAGTTTATGTGAGCGCAAGAACCATGTCATTACGATTTACGGTTTATGAGATATGACCATTTTAGTGAAAGTGGTTCAAAGAATGAGATTGCAGAAATATACCAACTTTGTGGCTATGTTTGAGACCCTTAAGAGTTGTTTTAAAATATGAAATTTTGTATTGAAGTGCCAAGGTCAGTTACGAAAGTTTTTACGAAGGTTTCGAGTCCAAAAGATTATTTTTCGATTTTATAAAAATGTGTTAGCCGAGGTTGCGCAAGTGAAAACCACTAAGAACATGACTTTGAAACCAATGTTGTAAATGGTTAAGTATAACTTGTATTCGAGGATCGATTTCGGACTAAACCTACGACTTAAGTAATTGTCGATTAACATGGACTTAGTATGAGCCTATAACGAGCTAGTAATGCCTTGGTTGTGTTTCACTTACGTGTTTAAGCATTGTGTACAAGTGGATTATCCAGGGGATTAATCGTGCGTTTTCTTTGACTTTGTCTAGATTGTCCGACATCGTCGCGAACCCCTATCACTTCTCGAGCATCAAGCAAGTTTCTAAATCTATACTTTGAAGTATTGACTATATAATACTGCTTTTGTCATGTATAAAATTGGACAGTTTTGCGATATATCTTATTTCTTGTTGAAATAGATTTGACCTTTGGATTATATAAAATCTTTTGAGTTAAGTAGTTATGAACCGGTTTACCTGGTAGCTCTAAATATAAGAGCATATTCATTGTTTTCGACTCTAAATCGGGAGTCGGTAATTTGAGATATGTAGATAGCCATGGAAACCCGGAGGGATTCCATCGGCAGAACACTATGTATTTTGAGGATTGTTATTTGAGTATGATATCATTCGAGGAATGATATTTGCTTACTATATCTTTCAAGGAATGTTATTTGAGTATTATCTCAGTCGAAAAATACTATTTGAATACTATTTCAGTTATATATGCTAATGGAAGACATAACTGTTTTCGAAAGTATATTGTGATACTTGCCATATGATTTGATTATGGGCTTCTAAGCTAAATATGAGATATTAGTTATAAGTCAGGTTTTTATAAATGCCCTAAGTAAAGGGCGTATGATTTTTATTCTTTAAACCAGAAGTAGTTATATTTTCTGTATATGTTAAAGATTAATTTTCCGATAAAGATATCGGGTAACTGTTATTCGAAAATTATTTATTTAATGAATATTATTTTGAATATTCATTTAATGATTGATTATTTAATGAATCTTATTTTGAATATTCATTTAATCCTTATTTATTTAATGAATATTATTTTGAATATTCATTTAATCCTTATTTATTTAATGAATATTATTTTGAATATTCATTTAATCCTTATTTATTTAATGAATATTATTTTGAATATTCATATAATCCTTATTTATTTAATGAATATTATTTTGAATATTCATTCAATCATTATTTATTTAATGAATATTATTTTTGAATATTCGTTTAAGGTTTATTTATTTAATAAATATTATTCGATTATTTATTAAATACTTTTAACACGTTTTAAAATGAGTTATATTATTTAAAGTTTATCCTCGACCTTCAATAACTATGAAGGATATTCTAAGCTGTATTATTAATTATTTTAAATCAAGGAGAGGTTCCCAAAACACGGTTTTCCATTTGAATCTATCTTTTGAAGAGGATTTAAATACTCGCTCAACTATCCAGAATATGGGAAACCTGATTTAAGTGACTGCGACTCATTTTAAACTCTCAACTCAAAACTGTCAAAGGACATATATTTTCTCTGAGCAATTTAATTGCTGCAAGTCAAATGTTGTGTTACTACCTCAACGATCGAGGAGTAAATTGATGGAACAAGTCGATATCCATTAACAAGCAATAGCTTGGGAAATATTGGAGAATCTTCCTTTCCAACCTAGATATAACTACTTAGTGGAGTCGTATCAACAAGTATTACACTTGGGAAAAGGAGGACGATCTTTACGTTTCAGAGTCATGGATTTCATCCGAACTAGGAGCGGTATAAGAGGTCGAGTCGCGCCGACCCATCATTTTTATTGCCCCAAATGGGTCGGGGAGATCCAGAAAGGCGGTAGACAATGTCAGGCTGTCGTGTTCTTCCATCTACATGTAGAAAACATTTTTAGTTGTACGACCTGCTACTGATCACAGTGAGGTTGGGACAACTGGCGCGGAGATTACTCCAGTATTGGTTCATCATCCAATTTGGATAATTCTGCAACATGTATTGAAAGGGACTAAGGCTAACACCCCTGGTACAGGTTTACCGATCATGTTGGCAGGGGGTTGTAAAGTGTTCAAAAATGAAGTTACAATAAATCCTTGCAACTTCATCTTTTATTTTATGAGTTATGACTCTGATGAAGCCTTACTCAGATTATATATGCATAAGTGGATTTTGGGTTACGGAACATTATATGAAATTGTCCTTGTAACTCCATCTTTTATATCATATGACTCTGTGGATACCTTACATAACATGAGTTATTGTAAGGGAGTTATTTATACTGAATCACCTTATAACTTCATCTTTTAAGTTATATGTTGATATTCTGCTTACATAGCAGATATTTTTCGGAAAGGTTATATTGGTTTACTTTGAACCCTCATCTTTTATATTATACTAGAACTTTGTTCATAATATAGTAAAAGTTTGCAGAAATATTATGAAAATGATATTTGAAATACAACAATGGTACTGTTTTTGGAATTCCGATAAGGAAATAATTTTAGTATCGAGATATTTTGACAAATTATTGTCTTATACCCGCTTTATTCTGGGTTGAGTTAAAGGCAGGATTATGCCATACTTTAATTACCTTGCTGAGCTATCGCTCACTCTTGCTATTGTTTTATAAATATTATATAGCAGCGAAGTAGGATACCAAGGATTCGGCGCACATCCCTCAGGCGAGTGGTAGGCGTAAGGCGGTCTCATGAGCAGTTTCTAGCAGTGATCCTGGAAGTAGTGTGAACCAGTCAGATCAAGCTGGAGCTTTTGGTATTCATCTTATGTATAGATATGAATGGTATGAGCGGGTGGTGAGTATTACAAGGCTAAGTTGGTAATGTACCATTACTTAGGAGTTGTATCAGTAGCAAATTCAAAAGACATTTGGGTATTGTAATAAAGATTATTTATTCCGCAATGGTTGTATTTGTGTCGTTTCTGAGACTCTAACCTGTGTGTGAGAGAGATATATACATTGTGGGGTCATAAGCAGATGAATTGTGTCCATTGTGAGTAAAGCAGGCAAGGCAAGAAGTAAGTGGATCGTGACTACTCTAAATCCCTGACCCCGGATTTGGGGCTGTTACATTTGTTGTCAGGTTGATTTTGAAGATGGACGACCAAGATTGATTCTTCAATATGGTTCGATAGTTTTCAAATCCAAATTTTGCAGTTAATACAGAGATGAAGAAGTGTCTTCTTCAGTTAAGGAAAAACACACAGAGACATTACTGAGAGAGAGAATTGAGCCGGAGAAATTATCAGAGAAATTAATAGTGCTCAGAACTTGATCATTGTATTGAATTTGTGTAACCTTAAACTCATTGAAGCTAATCCACGGATTAGAAATTGTAGCACCCCTCGAGGTTTATATTTATAAAAAGATATATTCCCCGAAACTTGGTTTGGTTTGGTGTGTTTGATTTCGTTATAGAACTGAATGATTAATCCGCAAACGAAATTAAATTATTTGTGAGTATCGTATTCAACCCCCCCTTCTACGATACTTTGGACCTAACAATTGGTATCAGAGCTACTTGATTGACGTACAAATCAGATCCGGTGAATGAGACCAAAATCTAACGTAGCGTGAAAATTCGAAGCAAAATTTTTAACTTTCAAAATTTTTCATTTAATTGGAATTTCTTGAATTTTAAACAATTTGAAATTTTCAGAAACCATGAGTGCTCCAAAGACAACCGCTGGTATTAAAGTTCCCCCGTTTACTAGAGATGATTTCGGTTTGTGGAAGATGAAGATGCTGTTATTTATCAAGGCATCTAATCCGTTGTATATTGGCATATTAGAGAACGAACCGTTTGTACCAATAAAACCAGTTAGTGAATCTACAACTCCTGATGGTAGCAGGATTCCTCAAGGCACCCAACCTAAGGATATGACTGAGTATACAGATTCTGACAAAGAACTGATTCGATTGGACACAGGTTTGATGTTGATATTGGCAGACTCCGCGGACAAAGAAATGAGCTATCAGTTGATGAACTGTACAAGCGGGAAACATATGTGGGATACCATTAACTTGATAATGGAAGGAACTGAAGACGTGTAGGAAAACAGATTGGACATCCTGACTTCTCAATACGAAGCTTTTAGGTCTCTTCCAGGAGAAAGTATAACTCAGGTCTTTGAGAAATATACCAAGCTCCTAAATGAATTGGCAATGAAAGGAAAGACCTATCCACTGAGAGAAACCAACAGGAAGTTCATGATGACGCTGCCCCATCATGTAGAACACAAATCATCATCCATAAGGGAAAGAATTGACTTCACAAAGATGTCATTAGAGATGATCTATGGCAAGTTGAAGACCTATGAGATGGAACAGGTACAGAGAGTGATAATCTACGGATCAGGGACAGTGGACAGCAAGCACAATGCACTTGTGAGATCAGCAACACTTGTAGTGGATGAACCAATAACTTCTGAGATTCAGGTTCAAACCCCTAGAGCTGGAAAGGAGGTGATAATAGAAGCTGAAATGGATTCTGTGAATCTGGGTGTTGATGAAAGTGATTACTACACCCTAGAAGAGCTTGAGCAAATGGAAGACAAAACCATGGCGTACTTAGCTGCAAAGTTTAGTCATATTCGTTTCAAGAGAAACCCTAAGTACAAGTTCAAGGGCTCAACCAACAGATTCCAGAAGAGTAATTATGCACCTAGTACAGGCTTTAAGGGAGGCTACAAGACTGGCATGATTGATAGAAGCAAATCAAGATGCTATAATTGCAATGAGTTAGGGCATTTCGCCACTGAATGCCGGAAGCCTCGTCAAGCGAGAGACATGAAAGATGTCTATGGAAAGAAGGATTCTTAAGATGAGTTGAAGAAAGAGAATGTAATAACCCGAATTTTTGGAAAAATTAAAACTTTTCTTATTATGATTAAGTGCATCAGTGAATAGTGAATGTGGTGGATGAATAGTGATTTTGAGGGTTAAGAAAATTTTTCATGCCACCTATGTACGAGACGTAGTGTGGATATTCCGAAGTCATATTAGTGATCTACGGAGTAAATAAGTGAATGCAAAGACGATCGGAATTCAGAAATTCCAAATTTTATTTTGGTATAGTATTTGACCGGGCAACAAATTATATATTATTATATTCAAGAAATGAGATATTAAAATTGAGGATTTGAGGATTTAATATTTTGGAATTTTATTATTTTATTAAAGTCGATTTAAGGATTCGATTGTTGGAGTGAATAGTGAATAGTTACTATTCATTGCGAGAATCGCGTAGAGTTTTATTCGCTCTTTTTAGGAAATATTTCGAATCGTTTCAAGAGGAACAAGGCAACATCGACATGATTAAATATAGACATGGAAGTAACATGTAACAAGATTAATTCGAGGAATGCAACATTTGGATCATCCATGTGAAAGGAAACAAACCAGTAAAGCAAACCGGTAAAGCTACTTTATCTAAGCCAGTGCATGTTGGACAAGTGTCACAAGATGAGACACCTAGAGCTATGACTCACCACTTTATACAAATATCTCATGAAAGTAACCAAGCAAAAGAAAAGAAAAGCTCCCCCATTTTTCTTCCCAGATTTTCTGCTCAGCTTGCACAAGGAGGAGAGACAAATTCATAACTCCAAATCTACTTGTCCTAAAATCACCAAATTTTACTCATAGCTTCTCCACTCCATGGGTAACATTCATTCAAAATTTCATGGACAACAAAGGAGTGTAGCCTAGCCAAATAGCTTCCCCAAGTTGGAGAACCCAAACTGTCCAGTTTCTGTCCAGCGGAAAGATGGGGCTCAAAACCCTAGCTAGGAAGCTTTAAATTTGGCAATCTATATCTCAAAAGAAATCTTATGAAGAGTACAAGGTCTGGTAAAAAGCTTAGCACCGAACTCTTATTTTTCGATTTTTTATGGATTTTACAAGATAAGGATGAATAGTAACTTTTCATGATTCTTGATTTTGTTTCTTAAGGTTTAAGCTTTGTAAGGAGTATCTAAGGTTTGTTGAGTGATTGTGAGCACCTGTTAGTGTTGGTAGAGCATCAAGCAAGGTAAAACCCTAACCCACCTTTGAGTTTTATATGAGTTTTGAAGTGGTTTTGATGTACATGTAAAGTTAAGATCATGATTAAATGATTTAGTGATTGTTTGGCTTTGTTTAAATGTGTAAAATGATGGGTGTTGGATTTGAGCCTCGCCACTGATCTTAGAGGTGTATGATGGTTGTTTGTTGAGGTTTTGGATGTATGGTATGCCCGGTGTGGCTTGGTTATGTTGTGACAAAATTGGATTATTCGATTTTAAGCCGTTGTAATGCCCGATTTTCGGTAACACTATAAACTGCCTAGAATCCGAAAACCTAACTGCCTCTTTTGGTTCAATGATGAACATGAGTGTGTAGAGCTTTGTTTCTATTTTACGTGAGCGCAAGAATCATGTCGTTACGATTTACGGTTTAAGAGAAAAGTGAGTTTTAGTAAACGCCGTTCGGAGGAACAACCCATCTCTGGTCAGCCACTTTGAGGCTATATTTGGACCACTTAGAAGCCCTATAAAAATGTGAAACTTTGAGGAATAATATTAGAGACAGTTAGGAAGGCTCACGAAAACGATTCGTATTAAAAAGATTATTTTTCGATTTTATAAAAATGTGTTAGCCGAGGTTGCGTAAGTGAAAACCACTAAGAACATGACTTAGAAACCAATGTTGTAAATGGTTAAGTATAACTTATTCGAGGATCGATTTCGGACTAAACCTACGACTTAAGTAATTGTCGATTAAACATGGACTTAGTATGAGCCTATAACGAGCTAGTAATTCCTTGGTTGTGTTTCGCTTACGTGTTTAAGCATTGTGTACAAGTGGATTATCCAGGGGATTAATCGTGCGTTTTCTTTGACTTTGTCTAGATTGTCCGACATCGTCGCGAACCCCTATCACTTCTCGAGCATCAGGCAAGTTTTCTAAACCCATACTTTGAAGTATTAGTTATATAATACTGCTTTTTCCATGTATAGTGTTGTATAGTTTTGAGATAAATGATTATATCGTGTTAAATAGAATCTGACCTTTTGGATATTATACGAGCTTTGAGATAATGTACTTATGAACCGGTATACCTTGTAGATCTATAGATAAGAGCATGTTTATTGTTTCGACTCTAGACCGGAAGTCGATATTTTTGGTTATATAGATAGTCGTGGAAACCCGGAGGGATTCCAGCGGCAGAGTACTATTCATCTTGAGGAATATTATTATTAAACATTATTTATGTTCCGGAAAGTATTTATTACTCGGAAATGATTTGATTATGGGCTTCTAAGCTAGATATGGGATATTAGTTAGAAGCCAAGTTTTTGTTTATAAAGGCCCTAGGTTAAGGGCGTATGATATTTATTTAGATCAGAAGTAATTATATTTTTGTATTTATTAAAGGTTATTTTCCGATAAAGATATCGGGCTACGGTTATTCAATCCTTATTTATTTAATGAATATTATTTTTGAATATTCATTTGAGGATTATTTATTAATGAATATTATTTTTGAATATTCATTTGAGGATTATTGACTTAAAGAATATTATTTATATTCATTTGAGGGTTATTGACTTTAATTTAAGAACATTATTGGGAATATTCATCTGAGGATTATTTGGCGAATATTATTTTAAATATTCATTTGAAGATTATTTAATTATTTAATGAATATTACTTTTGAATATTCATTCGAGGATTAAGTATTTATTTAATGAATATTATTTGTGAATATTCATTTAAGGATTATTTATTTAATGAATATTATTTTTGAATATTCATTTGAAATTTATTAATTAGTGAATATTAATTTGAATATTCATTTGAGGTTTACGTATCGAGGATTATTTATTTATGAACAATATTTTGAATATTCATTCAAGGCTATTTATTTAACGGATATTATTCTGAAAATTTATTTAATCTTTAATTACTTATTAAATATTATTTTCGAGTATTCATTGAAGGAGTACTTATTTCATAAATATTATTAATTATTTTCAAACCAAAAAGAGGTTCCCAAAACACTGTTTTTCCATTTGAATCTGTCTTTTGAGAAGATTCAAATGCTGGCTCAACTATCAAAAATATGGGAAACTTGATTTAAGTGACTACTACTCTTTTTAAACTCTCAATTCAAAAACTGTCAAGGGACAGATATTTTCTTGGAGCAATTTAATTGCTGCCAGTCTAATGTTGTGTTACCACCTCAACAATCGAGGGGTAAATTCATGGAACAAGTCGATATCCATTAACAAGCATAGCTTGAGAAATATTGGGGAATCTTCCTTTCCAACCTAGATATAACTACTTAGTGGAGTCGTATCAACAAGTGTTACACTTGGGGAAAAGAGGATGACCTTTACGTTTCAGAGTCATGGATTTCATCTGAACTAGGAGTGGTGTAAGTGGTCCAGTTGCGATTGACCCATCCAACTTTTTATGGCCCCAAATGGGCCGGGAGATCACCGGAAGGCGGTAGACAATGTCAGGCCGTCGTGATTCTTCCATCTACATGTAGAAAACATATTTGAGCGGTGCGACCTCCTACTGATCATAGCAAGGTTAGGCACAGCGGGCGCGGTAGCAAATCCTGTATTAGTTCATCATCCAATTTGGATATTCCTGCAACATGTATTGGGGTGAAGAACCGATCATGTTGGCAGGAGGTCAAAAAGTGTTTGGAAATGAAGTGTCAATAAATTCTTGCAACTTCATCTTTTATTTTATGAGTTATGACTCTGTGGATACCTTACATAACATGAGTTATGGTAAGGGAGTTTTTATACTGAATCACCTTATAACTTCATCTTTTAAGATATGTGTTGATATTCTGCTTACATAGCAGATATTTTTGGAAAGGTTATATTGGTTTACTTTGAAACCTCATCTTTTATATTATACTAGAACTTTGTTCATAATATAGCAAAAGTTTGTAGAAATATTATGAAAATGATATTTGAAGTACAATAATGGTACTGTTTTTGGGAATACATTCCGATAAGGATATAATTTCAGTATCGAGATATTTTGACAAATTATTGTCTTATACCCGCTTTATTCTGGGTTGAGTTAAAGGCAGAATTAT
This sequence comes from Heracleum sosnowskyi, assembly GCA_030848705.1. NCBI lineage: Eukaryota > Viridiplantae > Streptophyta > Magnoliopsida > Apiales > Apiaceae > Heracleum > Heracleum sosnowskyi. The sequence continues at coordinate 62,190,817 of CM061235.1, forward strand.
GCCATACTTTCATTTCCTTGCTGAGCTATCGCTCACTCTTGCTATTGTTTATATATATTATATAGCAGAGAAGCAGGATGCCAATGGGACGGCACATACCCCGCAAGGCGTTTCCATAAACAGTTTCTAGCAGTGATCCCGAGAAAAGTACGAACCAATCGAATCAGGCTACAGCTTTTGGTATTCAACTTATGTATATATATGAATGGTATGAGAGGAGTGTGAGCATCAGAAGGCGAAGTTGGTAATGTAACATTACTTAGAAATTGTATCAGTGACAGATTCAAAGACATTTGGGTATTGTAATAAAAATTATTTATTCCGCAGTTGTTGTATCGTGTCGTTTCTGAGACTCTAACCTGTGTGTGTGTGTGAGAGACTTATATTGTGGGGTCATGAGCAGGCGAATTATGCACGGTGTGAGTAATACAGGTAAGGCAAGGAGTAAATGGATCGTGACTACTCTAAATCCCTGACCCCGGATTTGGGGTTGTTACAGAAATGGTATCAGAGCGTTAGGTTACAGTCCTAAAAAACGATAGGAGATCGAATCTTACAATACCCTTAATAATGATAAGGACATCTAGAGCTCAAATTAAGTTCGCAGTCGAGTTAGAAGACATGACCCTGACTGTTTAAGATGAAGCCCGAGAGGGGACTTCTTCTGGGAAACCGTACTTAGGACTTCATGGTTAGTCACCTCGATTCGTATGAGTTATAGATGGATGGGATTCTGAGATACCAGATCCCGAGGCCTTCGAGTAGGCATTTGATGATGCGCTCCTTGAGATGGACGAAGACCCGATAAAGGAGGATCCATAGGAGGATCTAAAAGAGGACCCCATGGCGGGTCAAGGAAAGAATCTTGTAGAAAAGGTGCCGATTGATAAAGACGTGGTGTGTTACTTGAGGCCTTATAATAAGACCGGACGAACCTTCAAGGGACAAATAAGTGACGAGACGAGAGTTTAAGGATCGTTCATGATTCATCAAGAGATATGACAAAGAAAATGGAGTAGAGTCTCCAAAGCAGAAGAGGTAGAGGCAGTATAGCCAGTATCAGTGGATTGATTCGACTTGAACGAAACCTGTTACTCGTAGTCGGTTATAGTTGCCCATAAGGAGGCGGCATACGTAAGAACCAAGATGTTCAGATTTCCACGAACGATTAGGGGTACTTAGTTGCCTAGAATAGTGGAAGGAATTGTTTTGGCTATGAGGATAGGACAGAAAGGTCGGAAATCAGATCCGAGTATTACTAGTGGGTAAATAGATTGATCAAATTTCCCTGATTTCGGAAAGAAATTCAGCAAATTTTGGGCAAACCTTGTCTTTCTGATTACCAGAGGATGTCACCAAAGATGGTGGAAACTAGAGCGAACCCTGTGGATTAGGTAAGATGGCCGCTATATGGGTTGGTGGACAGACCCTGATTGCTACAATTGATTGTAGAGATAAAATGATGAAGTTGGGATTGGACGGTAAAGGCGAAATGTATTTAAGGACCAAGACGGACTGAGAAATTCCGGGATTGACTTAAATGAAAAGGCTATTGTGCCAAAAGTGTTAAGCTTATGTAGCACACGGGATTGTTATGGGAAAAGGAATGTTGGGTATAAGGATGATTGAAATAGAGACCGGATTTAAGCTTGTAGTTTCTAACGATCTTCCGAAGTACCGCCCAGTCGACATGTGGAATTGTCATTGCTATGGACGACAACGGTATCGAAGTCTCCTTATAGAACAGAACGCTTACTTAAGATGCTTGCGCCGGGTTGAATAAAACCCCCTGCGATTGCAAATGTTGATGGTTGAGTCCTTAGCGACTATTATAGGTCGGCAATGATCGAACACCTTAGGGTGCGTGGAAAAGAAAAGCTTTGGAATTGAACGATTATCCATTAGAGGAGCCGACATAAAAGGCATCCGTAGAGACCTTGGTAGTACCCTTCCCATTTGCAAATTATGTGGGGTACCTCCCCAATCTATGATCTATTTTGACCTCTCTCCAGGAAAGAATTCTGATAAAGGGTATATTCCCTCTTCGAAGTTATTTTATAACACTTGTGCTAAATCATATTCAGTTTCACTTGTGCCAGAGGCTGTCACAATGCCTACTTTCAGGTTTTCGAAGCCCTGTCAAATGATGTTAATTAAGCTTTCACTTTTCTTCAAATAATGAATGACCCTATGGTGATACCTCACCACTTGTTTGTTAAGTACCAGTATCTTTTTGGTTATTCTTTTCTTTGTATTTTCTTTGGAAACCGCACCTTTGGAATCTGTTCAATTTTAATCCAAGGTGTTCCTTTAAGAAATATTGTCGAATGGCGATAATCATTAAATTGATCTCGAATTGCTTTCATACTTTTCAACTTCCACTGAGACGAACAACCCTATACTTATAGGGGCTACAAGGACTATCTGTCTGTGTGATAGAAGTCTGATGGGACGCCATCACTTGTAAGTTGTGAAATACAAGAAGGCTAATTACCTTTAGTAATCTCTCAATCGAGGCACACAACGCTGAGTTCTTATGATCATGTTGATCTCTCGGTAAATTCTTTTACCTCCCATAAGGTTACCTTAAATCTCATAACCTTATGATCACCAGTGTGTGACGTTTTCCTTGATATGGGAGCTGTCTTTTCAAGGCCCCATAATTTTTGTTATCCTCATTGAATTCCAAGGGGAGGCCAACCAGGTCAAATAAGTCAAAATTCGCTGATAGGAATTAGATTCGCAACGAAATCGCCTATGACAGGAGCGAATCCCTAAGACGAATAGAATGTTAGTGACATATCAATGAAATTGGTTTATTCTCCCAAGGATATTATGATAATGGAAAGCGTGTCAATTGATATATGTGAAAGGAATAGCGATGTGCCGTGAACTCCAGTGACGACGGTGTTAGATAGATGCCCTATAGTGGAGTTGAGATTTTGGAGGAGTTGTTACGAATGGACACTACCTGTGGGTTAGCAAGATAAGTACTGACGATGGAGTCAGGGGGAGCTGGTATTGTGACTTGTGAGAGGTGCAGCGTGTGTTGTTTTAAAGGAATAATTTCCGGAAATATATGGAGACCCGGATGAAAATGAAAGTTAAAGAGTTAAAACAAGAAACCATGACTGTGACCGAGTATGAGGCCAAGTTTTCCGAATTATTGAGGTTTGTTCCAGAGTTTATGAACACAGAATAAAAGAAAGCCAGTAGGTTTCAACCAGGGCTACCTCCAACAAGCAGGCCACTGCCAGGACCTTTAAATAGCAGGTACCCTTCTATACTATTTAGATAGAGCTAATGTATCGTTGTATATCAAGTAGTTGCATGACAATTAAACCTGAAGGCCGAGCCGCTAAGGGAATAATTACAAGTAGAAATAGTCAATCGAGGGATTTTCCCATAAGACTGGTACATCCAGGTTGTGAATTAGAAATATGAGGTCGACACTTTTGATAGACCTGATTCCTTTCAAGTTGGGAGGTTGTACAAGGTTTTAATGAGCTACCAGATATCGATTTGGATGGCATGAGAATGAATACTGAGTATTCAGAGTATAGTGGGAATGAAAGAGTTAGTGACTCAGTTACAAGAGTTGTTGTATAAGGGTATGATAAGACCCAGTGTATCACCGTGGGGAGCCCCGGTGTTGTTCGTAAGAAAGAAAGATGGTAGTAGGAGATTGTGTATCGACTATAGAGAGTTGAGCAAGCATTACCATTAAGAATAGGTACTCGTTACCTAAGATAGATGGTTGTTTGACCAACTGAAAGACACTGTGTATTTCCAAATTTATTCAAGAACTGGATATCACCAGTTGGAAGTTAAATCCGAGGATATACCCAAGACTGCGATTCGTACTAGGAATAGACACTTCGAGCTTTCAGCGAGGTTATTTTGGGATTGACTAATGCACCCACAAATTTTTATGGAATGTAATGAATGGACTTTGAGTTACCCGTGATAGTAGATAACATGAGATGGAGAAATGGCTAGAATTGACCTAGGATTATGACTGTGAGATACACTACCATCCGGGGAAGGCCAATGTGGTGGCCGATACCCTTGATTAAAAGGAGACAGAGATGGATTCCGAATGATCAGGAATTAAAGGATGAGATTTTACACAAAACCTAAGTTAGTCCAACAAACTAGAAAGACAAAAGATTTCACCAACAAGCGGCTAGTGACAACCAAGACAGATAGAGAAAGCATGCGGACTAAGCCCGCGAGTATAGAGATAGTACTGCTATTGATAAGCTAAATGGCAAGTTGATGAATGACAAGCAAGTTTATGCTGGTGTATTTCTGTACAAACAAGATAGAGAATATGAGGTTAGAGATTCGTGATGCTAAAGGTATCTCCATGGAAAGAATTAATGAGATTTGGAAAGAAAGGAAAGTTGAGCCCGAGATTCATTGGGCCATCTGAGATTTAAGACGCGTCGGGAAGGTGGCCTACGAGCCATCCTTACCCCCCAAACTTGTAGAATGGTCATAACGAGGTTCATGTGTCAATGCTACGTCAGTAGATGCCCGGCATATGTAGAGTGCGAGCAGGTAGATATACAACCTGGTCTGGCTTACAAAGAGCAACCTGTGGAAAATCAAGAAGTGGAAGAATCCAATTGGGAGTTAGAAAGTGCAATGGGAGAGAAGTACCCCCGGTTATTCCTAAGCTGATTCCGGGACGGAATCCTTTTAAGGAGGGGAGACTGTAATAACCCGAATTTTTGGAAAAATTAAAACTTTTCTTATTATGATTAAGTGCATCAGTGAATAGTGAATGTGGTGGATGAATAGTGATTTTGAGGGTTAAGAAAATTTTTCATGCCACCTATGTACGAGACGTAGTGTGGATATTCCGAAGTCATATTAGTGATCTACGGAGTAAATAAGTGAATGCAAAGACGATCGGAATTCAGAAATTCCAAATTTTATTTTGGTATAGTATTTGACCGGGCAGCAAATTATATATTATTATATTCAAGAAATGAGATATTAAAATTGAGGATTTGAGGATTTAATATTTTGGAATTTTATTATTTTATTAAAGTCGATTTAAGGATTCGATTGTTGGAGTGAATAGTGAATAGTTACTATTCATTGCGAGAATCACGTAGAGTTTTATTCGCTCTTTTTAGGAAATATTTCGAATCGTTTCAAGAGGAACAAGGCAATATCGACAGGATTAAATATAGACATGGAAGTAACATGTAACAAGATTAATTCGAGGAATGCAACATTTGGATCATCCATGTGAAAGGAAACGAACCAGTAAAGCAAACCAGTAAAGCTACTTTATCTAAGCCAGTGCATGTTGGACAAGTGTCACAAGATGAGACACCTAGAGCTATGACTCACCACTTTATACAAATATCTCATCAAAGTAACCAAGCAAAAGAAAAGAAAAGCTCCCCCATTTTTCTTCCCAGATTTTCTGCTCAGCTTGCACAAGGAGGAGAGACAAATTCATAACTCCAAATCTACTTGTCCTAAAATCACCACATTTTAATCATAGCTGCTCCACTCCATGGGTAACATTCGTTCAAAATTTCATGGACAACAAAGGAGTGTAGCCTAGCCAAATCGCTTCCCCAAGTTGGAGAACCCAAACTGTCCAGTTTCTGTCCAGCGGAAAGATGGGGCTCAAAACCCTAGCTAGGAAGCTTTAAATTTGGCGATCTATAGCTCAAAAGAAATCTTATGAAGATTACAAGGTCTGGTAAAAATCTTAGCACCGAACTCTTATTTTTCGATTTGTTATGGATTTTACAAGATAAGGATGAATGGTAACTTTTCATTATTCTTGATTTTGTTTCTTAAGGTTTAAGCTTTGTAAGGAGTATCTAAGGTTTGTTGAGTGATTGTGAGCACCTGTTAGTGTTGGTAGAGCATCAAGCAAGGTAAAACCCTAACCCACCTTTGAGTTTTATATGAGTTTTGAAGTGGTTTTGATGTACATGTAAAGTTAAGATCATGATTAAATGATTTAGTGATTGTTTGGCTTTGTTTAAATGTGTAAAATGATGGGTGTTGGATTTGAGCCTCGCCACTGATCTTAGAGGTGTATGATGGTTGTTTGTTGAGGTTGTAGATGTATGGTATGCCCGGTGTGGCTTGGTTATATTGTGACAAAATTGGATTATTCGATTTTAAGCCGTTGTAATGCCCGATTTTCGGTAACACTATAAACTGCCTAGAATCCGAAAACCTAACTGACTCTTTTGGTTCAATGATGAACATGAGTGTGTAGAGCTTTGTTTCTAGTTTACATGAGCGCAAGAATCATGTCGTTACGATTTACGGTTTAAGAGAAAAGTGAGTTTTAGTAAACGCCATTCGGAGGAACAACCCATCTCTGGTCAGCCACTTTGAAGCTATATTTGGACCACTTAGAAGCCCTATAAAAATGTGAAACTTTGAGGAATAATACTAGAGACAGTTAGGAAGGCTCACGAAAATGATTCGTATTAAAAAGATTATTTTTCGATTTTATAAAAATGTGTTCGCCGAGGTTGCGCAAGTGAAAACCACTAAGAACATGACTTAGAAACCAATGTTGTAAATGGTTAAGTATAACTTATTCGAGGATCGATTTCGGACTAAACCTACGACTTAAGTAATTGTCGATTAAACATGGACTTAGTATGAGCCTATAACGAGCTAGTAATTCCTTGGTTGTGTTTCGCTTACGTGTTTAAGCATTGTGTACAAGTGGATTATCCAGGGGATTAATCGTGCATTTTCTTTGACTTTGTCTAGATTGTCCGACATCGTCGCGAACCCCTATCATTTCTCGAGCATCAGGCAAGTTTTCTAAACCCATACTTTGAAGTATTAGTTATATAATACTGCTTTTTCCATGTATAGTGTTGTATAGTTTTGAGATAAATGATTATATCGTGTTAAATAGAATCTGACCTTTTGGATATTATACGAGCTTTGAGATAATGTACTTATGAACCGGTATACCTTGTAGCTCTATAGATAAGAGCATAGATAAGAGCATGTTTATTGTTTCGACTCTAGACCGGGAGTCGATATTTTTGGTTATATAGATAGTCGTGGAAACCCGGAGGGATTCCAGCGGCAGAGTACTATTCATCTTGAGGAATATTATTATTAAACATTATTTTTGTTCCGGAAAGTATTTATTACTTGGAAATGATTTGATTATGGGCTTCTAAGCTAGATATGGGATATTAGTTAGAAGCCAGGTTTTTGTTTATAAAGGCCCTAGGTTAAGGGCGTATGATATTTATTTAGATCAGAAGTAATTATATTTTTGTATGTATTAAAGGTTATTTTCCGATAAAGATATCGGGCTACGGTTATTCAATCCTTATTTATTTAATAAATATTATTTTTGAATATTCATTTGAGGATTATTTATTAATGAATATTATTTTTGAATATTCATTTGAGGATTATTGACTTAAAGAATATTATTTATATTCATTTGAGGGTTATTGACTTTAAGAACATTATTGGGAATATTCATCTGAGGATTATTTGGCGAATATTATTTTAAATATTCATTTGAAGATTATTTAATTATTTAATGAATATTACTTTTGAATATTCATTCGAGGATTAAGTATTTATTTAATGAATATTATTTGTGAATATTCATTTAAGGATTATTTATTTAATGAATATTATTTTCGAATATTCATTTGAAATTTATTAATTAGTGAATATTAATTTGAATATTCATTTGAGGTTTACGTATCGAGGATTATTTATTTATGAACAATATTTTGAATATTCATTCAAGGCTATTTATTTGACGGATATTATTCTGAAAATTTATTTAATCTTTAATTACTTATTAAATATTATTTTCGAGTATTCATTGAAGGAGTACTTATTTCATAAATATTATTAATTATTTTCAAACCAAAAAGAGGTTCCCAAAACACTGTTTTTCCATTTGAATCTGTCTTTTGAGAAGATTCAAATGCTCGCTTAACTATCAAAAATATGGGAAACCTGATTTAAGTGACTACTACTCTTTTTAAACTCTCAATTCAAAAACTGTCAAGGGACATATATTTTCTTGGAGCAATTTAATTGCTGCAAGTCTAATGTTGTGTTACCACCTCAACGATCGAAGGGTAAATTCATGGAACAAGTCGATATCCATTAACAAGCATAGCTTGGGAAATATTGGGGAATCTTCCTTTCCAACCTAGATATAACTACTTAGTGGAGTCGTATCAACAAGTGTTACACTTGGGGAAAGGAGGATGACCTTTACGTTTCAGAGTCATGGATTTCATCTGAACTAGGAGTGGTGTAAGTGGTCCAGTTGCGATTGACCCATCCAACTTTTTATGGCCCCAAATGGGCCGGGAGATCACCGGAAGGCGGTAGACAATGTCAGGCCGTCGTGATTCTTCCATCTACATGTAGAAAACATATTTGAGCGGTGCGACCTCCTACTGATCATAGCAAGGTTAGGCACATCGGGCGCGGTAGCAACTCCTGTATTAGTTCATCATCCAATTTGGATATTCCTGCAACATGTATTGGGGTGAAGAACCGATCATGTTGGCAGGAGGTCAAAAAGTGTTTGGAAATGAAGTGTCAATAAATTCTTGCAACTTCATCTTTTATTTTATGAGTTATGACTCTGTGGATACCTTACGTAACATGAGTTATGGTAAGGGAGTTGTTTATACTGAATCACCTTATAACTTCATCTTTTAAGATATGTGTTGATATTCTGCTTACATAGCAGATATTTTTGGAAAGGTTATATTGGTTTACTTTGAAACCTCAGCTTTTATATTATACTAGAACTTTGTTCATAATATAGCAAAAGTTTGCAGAAATATTATGAAAATGATATTTGAAGTACAATAATGGTACTGTTTTTGGGAATACATTCCGATAAGGATATAATTTCAGTATCGAGATATTTTGACAAATTATTGTCTTATACCCGCTTTATTCTGGGTTGAGTTAAAGGCAGAATTATGCCATACTTTCATTTCCTTGCTGAGCTATCGCTCACTCTTGCTATTGTTTTATATATATTATATAGCAGCGAAGCAGGATGCCAATGGGACGGCACATACCCCGCAAGGCGTTTCCATAAACAGTTTCTAGCAGTGATCCCGAGAAAAGTACGAACCAATCGAATCAGGTTACAGCTTTTGGTATTCAACTTATGTATAGATATGAATGGTATGAGAGGAGTGTGAGCATCAGAAGGCTAAGTTGGTAATGTAACATTACTTAGAAATTGTATCAGTGACAGATTCAAAGACATTTGGGTATTGTAATAAAAATTATTTATTCCGCAGTTGTTGTATCGTGTCGTTTCTGAGACTCTAACCTGTGTGTGTGTGTGTGTGAGACTTATATTGTGGGGTCATGAGCAGGCAAATTATGCACGGTGTGAGTAATACAGGTAAGACAAGGAGTAAATGGATCGTGAATACTCTAAATCCCTGACCCCGGATTTGGGGCTGTTACAGAGAATGCCAAGCTTAAACAACAATTGGAGGCATTCTCTGGAAAGCAGAAAGGGAAAGCTTATATAGCAGAGGGAAAGCACTGGGATGATACTGATTCGGATGAAGAGGAAGAGTATGTAAATGTTGCCCTAATGGCTGACTCTTCAGAGGAATCACCACAATCATCTCAGGTACCTATGTTAACTAAAATTGATATGTATAACTCTGAGTACAAGAAAACTGTGCAAGATCTAAGTGTAGAATTGTTTAATGTACACACAAGCATGCTAGCATCTGAAATGGAAAATGCTAAACTAGTTCTTAAGATTAAAAATCTAGAATCTAAAAATGAAGAACTAGAGCTTGTAGATGTCACATTAGAAGATCTTAAGCAAAAGAACGCGTACCTAGAGAACAAGGTCAAGTGTAATGATGAGATAGAGACTATCCTCAGGAAGTAGATTTCAGATTTAGATTTGAAGCTGAATGCTTTTAAGAATTCCGCCCTAATTGCTAAGGAGATCATTGATACTCAGGCCATAGGGAATAAAACTGCTATAGGATTTGACTATGACAAGAAAGCTGGTAAGAAGATAGTGGAATTCCCCGTGACACCTTCAGTTGTCAAAAGGAATACTCCACATGTTCTTAAGAATGTTGATTGTCCAGTTTTTGTTAAGCCTTTTCCACCACTCTTTCATGAGGATGACCTTTTCATAAGACAAGAATTGCTTGAGGAGGATTTGTTGAAGGTTAAAGAGATAAAGACTAAGTTACCTAGGAAATCAGTAAAAACTGAATTACCTAAACCTGATTTACCTAAAACTGAAGTAGGTGACTCAGTTAGTAATGCTAAAAAGAACAGGAATGGGAAGAAGAAGATTGTTAATCAGGAAATGGTTCCATATTCTCCCATTGTTTCTAGGAAGTTGTGCACTATTTTTAATTCTGCTGGACACCTTACACATGCATGTAAAAAGGTTAAAGTAGAAACTGCTAATACTTCTGAAATGCATAACATGTCTGACATGCCTGATCTTCATGAACCCTGTGGAAAGAAAGAGTGTTTGCTATGTAAGTACAACATCATGCATGCTTATTTTAAGTTGATGAATGATAGTAGCAAAAGCACTGTTAATGTTAAATCCACAGATACTATGAATATCAAACAGGGTAAGACAAAATTGAATGTTACTCCTGTTAAATTATCTAAACCTTCAGGACCCAAACAATTTTGGGTACCAAAGTCCGCTTAATCAATCTGTGATTACAGGGTAAGGTTAAAAGCTCTAAGGTTGTGTGGATTCTGGATAGTGGCTGTTCTAGACACATGACAGGTGAAGAGTCCCTGCTTACAGAGGTGGTTAAGAAGACCGACCCGATTGTAACCTTTGGAGATGAAAGCAAAGGATTCACTACGGGATATGGTAAATTGAAAGTTGGAAATGTCCTCATTGAAAACATCTCTCTTGTTGAAGGATTAAAGCACAATCTTCTAAGTATCAGTCAGTTATGTGATAAAGGCTACAATGTAGATTTCAGAAAGGACAAATGCTTGATCACCAACAGGAAGGATGAGAAGCTTACTCTACTGGGAGTGAGAAAAGGAAATTTGTTTATAGCTGACTTAAGTTCTACCAGTGAAGGAGAAGTTACATGTTTCTATGCAAAGGCATCTTCAGAACAAAGTTGGCTATGGCACAAGAAGCTCTCACACTTGAACTTCAAAACTATGAACTCTTTGGTAAAGAGAGAGTTAGTGAGAGGGTTGCCCCTGATGGAATTCAATCAGGAGGGACTATGTGAAGCATGTGAAAAAGGGAAGTCGAAGAAAGCATCACATGGAAGCAAAGGAATGACAAGAATTGCTGAACCATTTCATCTGATTCATATGGATTTATTTGGTCCAGTCAATGTTATGTCACTTTCAAGAAAAAGATATGCATTGGTGATGGTGGATGACTACTCCAAGTACACGTGGGTGTTGTTCATACAATCAAAGGATGAAGCAACACAGCTAATCATTGATCACATCAAGAAGATAGAAGTGGAAGCTAAGCTACCTGTGCGGACAATCAGATCAGACAATGGAACTGAATTCAAGAATGCAGTTCTTAATGATTTCTGCTCAGAGAAAGGAATATCAAGACAGTTTTCAGCACCAAGAACTCCTCAACAGAATGGAGTAGTGGAAAGGAAGAACAGGACCTTGGTTGAAGCAGCAAGGACCATGTTGAATGAAGCAAAACTTCCCACTTACTTTTGGGCTGAAGCAGTGAATAAAGCTTGCTACACTCAGAATCAAACCCTGATCAACAAAGATCATGAAAAGACTCCGTATGAGTTAATGGCCAACAAGAAGCCAACACTGAAGTACTTTCATGTGTTTAGTGCAAAGTGCTTTGTACTTAAAGATGGAGAACATCTTGGCAAGTTTGATGCCAAAGCAGATGAAGGCATTTTTCTGGGCTATTCTCTGGAATCTAAGGCTTTCAGGGTATATGTGATCGAATACAAGAAGGTGTTGGAAAGCTTTAATGTAACATTTGACGACACCAAAAGACCAGGCCTACAAACTAGAGAGAACTCTGAATCCTTGGTATTTGAAAATCTATCAGGAGATCTCTCTGACAATGAAGAAGTACCTGAAGTTGTTACAGTTATTAATAATAATCATGATGATAATGATTCTGGACAAAGTGGTGACCAAAGTGGAGATCCTCAAAACTCTACAGGATCCACTAGTCAGTCTATAGAATCATCAGATCAAACCGTCAACAACTCAGGGGGAGCAGGAGAAGGATCAACTAGTCACACTCCACAACATCTAGAACAAGGAGAATCATCAAGATCGCATCTGCCAAGACAAAGGGTATGGAATAGAGATCATCCCTTTCACTTGATCATTGGTGATCCGGACACAGGAGTGAGAACTAGGAGAACATCACAAAATGAATGTCACTATTCTGGGTTTCTTTCAAAAACAGAACCTAAGAAAGTTGAAGATGCTCTAGATGATCCAGATTGGGTGATTGCTATGCAAGAGGAACTCAATCAGTTTGAAAGGTAGAAAGTTTGGAAGCTGGTACCCAGGCCTAAGGGAAAATCTGTTTTTGGAACAAGATGGGTATTCAGAAATAAGTTGGACGAAGATGGCATTGTAACGAGAAACAAAGCCAGACTGGTTGCTAAAGGTTACTCTCAAGAAGAGGGAATTGATTATGATGAAACCTATGCACCAGTAGCAAGACTTGAGGCCATCAGAATGTTTCTGGCATTTGCTGCACATTCCAATTACAAGGTATATCAGATGGATGTGAAGAGTGCTTTTCTGAACGGGGAGTTAGAAGAAGAAGTGTATGTGGAACAACCTCCAGGTTTTGAGGATTCAAAACTGGAAGACTTTGTGTACTTTCTATTCAAAGCTCTCTACGGACTCAAACAAGCTCCAAGGACATGGTATGACACTCTCTCTGAATTCTTACTTGAAAATGATTTTACAAGAGGTGTTGTAGACAAAACTCTCTTTGTCAAAAAGCATAAAAATGATTTGATATTGGTGCAAGTATATGTTGATGACATAATATTTGGTTCTACTAATGATGATCTATGCAAGAGATTTGCTAAGTTAATGCAGAGTCGTTATGAAATGAGCATGATGGGTGAATTGTCATTCTTTCTTGGACTGCAAGTATATCAAAAACAAGATGGTATATTCATTTTTCAGTCCAAGTACATTAAAGATCTTCTGAAGAAGTATCAAATGGAAGACTCATCTACAACAAAGACTCCTATGCCAACTGCTACTAAGCTTGATTAGGATGAAACTGGTAAGAAGGTTGACATCACAGGCTACAGAGGTATGATAGGCTCATTACTTTATCTCACTGCAAGTAGACCAGATATAATGTTTGCAACATGCTTGTGTGCTAGGTTTCAGTCTGATCCTAAAGAATCTCATCTAATAGCTGTTAAGCGAATATTTAGATATCTTAAGGGGACCCCAAATCTTGGAATTTGGTACCCTAAAGATACAGGATTTGATCATATTGGATACACAGACTCTGATTTTGCAGGTTGTAAGATTGATCGGAAGAGTACTTTAGGAAGTTGTCAGTTTCTTGGAAGAAGGTTAGTTTCCTGGTATAGCAAGAAGCAGCATTCAGTTTCCACATCAACAGCTGAGGCTGAATACATTGCTACTGGAAGCTGCTGTGCTCAGATCTTGTGGATGAGAAACCAACTCCGTGACTATGGGCTTTTGTTGACAAAGATTCCAATATTTTGCGACAACACAAGTGCCATAGCAATCTCAAACAACCCAGTGCAACACTCGAGGACGAAGCACATCGACATAAGGTATTGATAGAGTATATATTTATATATATTTTATATGATTTTATTCCTCATATTTATTATATTTTGCATTTAATTGGATATTTATTTAATAAATTTTAATGTTTTATTGTAGGATGCAAGGAAATCCTAAACTTGGAAGGATTGGAGAATAAAGAGCTTAATTTGGAGATTTATTAGAAGAAAATTCGGATTTGTTGGGCTGCCTGCACATAATTCACTGTTTGGGTCATATCTTGAGATCTAGAAGTCAGAATTGGACGATTTAACAGCCCACACGAAGATAATAAAAATATCTTTTATTCTAAAGTGGTACAATCATCAAATTACTTCAGGAACTTCCCAGAATTACTGAAGAAAAGTCTGATACGAATTTTCCTTGTAAAACAGAATCAGTTTAGGAAACATAATTGTACTTTCCTCAAGGCATTAAAATATTTGAGGATATATATATATAAACATCAGATCTGAGAGATACATATATACAGAGAGAGATTGATATACATACATACATATTCATCCACCGGCAAGGAGAACAAGGAGACGGCTGATTACGAAGATCTAGTTTTCAACTTATCTTTGTATTCTTCTAATTAGGCGATACTTTGGATTCTCATTTGTTTCTTCATAAACCCTAGTACTTTTATTCAGTAATCCAGACATATTTATTATCATGTTTTCATCAGATCTCATGCTGACGAGCGGTTCGATTATGAACTAATCGTTATCGTGGGATCCTAACGGATTTATTTATGGATTTTAGTAGTTAATTGTTTTAAAGATGTGTGTGTGATGGCTAATTGATATCCTAGTTTGGTTGTGCTTATTCTTCTTGGATGCGTAGCTAACATCTAAGTTGTTTGTTAATCTCTATTGATTGCGAAAGTGGATATAGAGGTTTAGAACTTGCCATGCTAGCATAGGTTTATGTATGTTGTCATGCATGATTCATAGGTAATTTTAACCATCTTACCTGCCCTATGTAATCTGAATGGATAACTTGCTCGTTAAACCGTTATGTTTTCAAATCTTATAGACATATAGGGTCTAAGCATAATTGGTGTCTGCCCAACTTCTATCTCTTTTGTGGATGTTTGAGTGGTTTGGTATACGTATACTGAAAGGTAGCGTGTACTGATTTCGTGTTATCCGATTAGTTGTCACAACCATCACATACATTGATTAAAGACAAAAGACTCTAGATGAAGTTTTTAATGAAGTTAGGATTCCAGGTTTTATTCTCATAAGTAAATCATCAGTAATTTCCTTAGTTAAATTTAGTCTTGATAAGTTGCTTAGTAAATTTAGTTGATAAAAACCCAAATTTGATACTTGTCTTAGCATTGAACAATAGCCATACATTGTTGCATAAGTGCATAACTGTGGTAAACCAGTCTCTGTGGGAACGAACTCTACTTATTCATATATTACTTGTGACCGCGTACGCTTGCGTGATTTTGTGCGAACAAGTTTTTGGCGCCGCTGCCGGGGACTCGGTGTTATTTATATAGTTTATGTGCTTGTCATTAGTGGTCGTTAAAGTTCACTGACTCGGATTATTCTTTCATCAATTTGACTTTGTTTGGTGTGTTTCAGTTACTTTAGTGAGCGTGTATGCGAACACGTTCTCAATCTCGGAAAGAAGAACTTGAATTGAATCTAGTTATGGGAGAACCAGTAGCAGAAACGAAGGCTTTGAAGGATTATTCTCAGCCGAAAATCAATGACATTCAATCTAGCATTGTCAGGCCAGCCATTGCAGCTAATACTTTTGAAATCAAGCCTAGCACGATTCAGATGGTGCAAAATTCAGTTCAGTTTGGGGGTGCTCCAACGGAAGATCCTAATATGCATATTAGGGATTTCATTGAGATTTGTGACACCTTCAAGTTCAACGGAGTGTCAGAAGATGCTGTGAAGCTGAGACTTTTCCCATTTTCTCTAAGGGATAAGGCTAAGGGTTGGTTGCACTCTCTACCAACAGGTTCTATTACTACATGGGAGGATCTTGCTCAGAAGTTTCTCACTAAATTCTTCCCTATGGCTAAAACAGCAGCAATCATGAATGCTCTTACTCAGTTTGCACAGCATTCTGGAGAAACTTTATGTGAAGCTTGGGAGCATTACAAGGAGATGCTTAGGAA
This sequence comes from Heracleum sosnowskyi, assembly GCA_030848705.1. Classification (NCBI taxonomy): domain Eukaryota; kingdom Viridiplantae; phylum Streptophyta; class Magnoliopsida; order Apiales; family Apiaceae; genus Heracleum; species Heracleum sosnowskyi. The sequence goes on from CM061235.1 coordinate 62,206,787, forward strand.
GTGTCCTCGTAATGGAATGCCTGATTGGATGGTGATCAATTGTTTCTATAATGGTCTAGGAGGTCAATCACGACCAATGCTTGATGCGGCATCAGGTGGAGCTCTTTGGGCTAAAAGCTACGAAGAAGCTTATGAGCTAATTGAGATGATGGCTGCTAATGAATACCAGAATCCAACTCAGAGGTTATCACAAGGTAAGGTAGCAGGAATTCTGGAAGTGGATGCAGCTACGGCAATAGCAGCTCAGTTAAAGGCTCTGACTATGAAGATAGATTCCTTGTCTAACTATGGAGTTCAACAGGTGGCTAGTGTTTGTAAGCTATGTGCAAGGGCACATGACACGACTCAATGTGCCATATCTAATGAATCGACACAGTTTGTGAGCAATTTCCAGAGACCACAGCAGCCAGTGCCTAATGCCTATCATCCGAATAATAGGAACCATCCAAATTTCAGCTGGAGTAACAATCAGGGTGGTCAGCAACAGCCACAACAGCCGTATCAGCAGTATCAAGGTCAACAATATGGAGCTAAGCCATTCAACTCTTCTGGGTTTCAGCAACAGTATGCTCCAAGGCAACCATATCAACCACCAGGTTTTCAACAACCATCTCATGGAAATGTGGGGCAATCGTCCAATGAAAAATCTGAATTGGAGGAATTGAGGCTAATGTGCAAGAGCCAAGCTGTTTCTATCAAGACGCTGGAGAATCAGATAGGTCAGATTGCCAATGCGTTGTTGAATAGACCACAGGGAACTCTCCCTAGTGATACAGAAGCTAATCCTGGCAAACGGGAGGTCAAGGAACATGTAAAAGCAGTTACCTTGCGATCTGGGAAGGTTACGAATGATCAGAACTCAGAAACAGAGCAAAATGGAAAAAATTTGAAAATTCAGCAGAATGAGGAGCGCGCCCGCGCCCTAGGGAGCGCGCCCGCGCCTGACCTTCTGCCAGAAGTTGAAAAAAATGGAGAAAAAGCTGATCAGTTGGGGGACAATCCGGAGAAGAGTGACCATTCTACTGAGAAACCTGTTCCGAAGCAAGCTACAGAGAGCAAAGAAGTCTATCCTCCTCCGCCATTCCCTAAACGTCTTCAGAAGCAGAAGTTGGATAAGCAATTCGCTAAATTTCTGGAGGTTTTCAAGAAGTTGCATATCAATATACCTTTTGCGGAAGCTCTAGAACAAATGCCGAGCTACGCAAAGTTCATGAAGGGTATTCTATCTCGGAAGTTGAAACTCGAGGAGTTGGAAACCGTGGCTCTAACAGAAGAATGTAGTGCTATTCTACAGTAGAAGTTACCTCCTAAACTAAAGGATCCAGGGAGTTTCACCATACCGTGCACAATCGGCAATCTCTCTTTCAACAAGTGCTTGTGTGACTTGGGAGCTAGTATTAATCTGATGCCGTTGTCTGTCTTCATGCAACTTGGGCTGCCGGAGCCTAAACCTACAAACATGTCCTTACAGCTGGCTGATCGGTCGATCACATATCCAAGGGGTATAGTGGAGGATGTTTTGGTTAGAGTGGATAAGCTCATTTTTCCTGCTGATTTTGTTATTCTGGACTTTGAGGAAGACAAGAAGATTCCGATTATCTTGGGAAGACCGTTCTTAGATACAGGCCGAACTTTGATCGATGTGCAGAAAGGAGAGCTTGCAATGATGGTTCAAAATAAGAAGGTCACTTTTAACGTGTTCAAGGCAATGAAATTTCCAACTGAGGAAGAAGAGTGCTTTAAATTGGAGATGGTCGATTCTGTCGTCAATACAGAGATTGAACAACCGCTGAAGTCAGATACAGTGGAGAGAGTCTTGATAGGGGATTCTGATATCGAAGATGAATAAAGAGCAGAGCAACTTCAGTTGTTGAATGCACCTCCGTGGAAAAGAAAAATTGATGCGCCATTCGATTCTCTTGGATTAGCAGAGCTGAAGAAGTCTCAAGAGCGTCTCAAATCATCTATGGAAGAAGCTCCTACACTTGAACTCCAACCACTGCAGGATCAGTTGAGGTATGGTAAAGTCTACGAGAGCAACATGCTATATAAGGAGAAGGTTAAGGACTGGCATGAAAGAGGGGTGGTGAAACATTCATTTGTTCCTCGTCGGCTAGTTCTGCGTTTCAAGTCTAGCTTCGGAATTTTTTCCAGGAAAGCGTAAGTCGAGGTGGTCGGTGCCTATCACGGTTAAATCAGCATTTCCGCATGATGCAGTAGAGATTTTCCTTAAGTTTCCGGACGAATCGTTCAAGGTTAATGGTCAGAGGCTGAAGCATGACGTTGGTAATACAGTGAACCGTGAGTCGAAGTTCACCGTTCTTACGACTAGATGAAAAAGGATTCACGTCAAGCTATTGACGTAAAACAAGCGCTTCGTGGGAGGCAACCCACGTCAAGCAATTACATTGCTTTGAGAAAATATCTGTCCCTGACAGTTTTTTGAATTGAGAGTTTAAAAAGAGTAGTAGTCACTTAAATCAGGTTTCCCATATTTTTGATAGTTGAGCGAACATTTAAATCCTCTTTAAAAGACAGATTTAAATGGAAAAACATTGTTTTGGGAACCTCTTTTGATTTACAAATACTTAATAATATTGATTAAATAAGTAAATCTTAAATGAATATTTGAAAATAATATTCATTAAGTAAGTAATCCTCAAATGAATATTTGAAAATAATATTCATTAAATAAATACTCCTCAAATGAATATTTGAAAATAATATTCATTAAATAAATAATCCTCAAATGAATATTTACAATAATATTCATTAAATAAATAAATAATCCTCAAATGAATATTTATAAATAATTTACTTTAAATAAATAATTAATCCTCGAATAACAGTACCCGATATCTTTATCGGAAAATAACCTTTAATACATACAAAAATATAATTACTTCTGATCTAAAGAAATATCATACGCCCTTAACCTAGGGCCTTTATAAAAACCTGGCTTCTAACTAATATCCCATATCTAGCTTAGAAGCCCATAATCAAATCATTTCCAAGTAATAAATACTTTCCGGAACATAAATAATGTTTTTTTTTGAAGAAATAAATAATGTTTAATAATAATATTCCTCAAGATGAATAGTACTCTGCCGCTGGAATCCCTCCGGGTTTCCACGACTATCTATATAACAAAAATATCGACTCCCGGTCTAGAGTCGAAACAATAAACATGCTCTTATCTATAGAGCTACAAGGTATACCGGTTCATAAGTACATTATCTCAAAGCTCGTATAATATCCAAAAGGTCAGATTCTATTTAACACGATATAATCATTTATCTCAAAACTATACAACACTATACATGGAAAAAGTAGTATTATATAACTAATACTTCAAAGTATGGGTTTAGAAAAACTTGCCTGATGCTCGAGAAGTGATAGGGGTTCGCGACGATGCCGGACAATCTAGACAAAGTCAAAGAAAACGCACGATTAATCCCCTGGATATTCCACTTGTACTGAATGCTTAAACACGTAAGCGAAACACAACCAAGGCATTACTAGTTCGTTATAGGCTCATACTAAGTCCATGTCTAATCGACAATTACTTAAGTCGTAGGTTTAGTCCGAAATCGATCCTCGAATACAAGTTATACTTAACCATTTACAACATTGGTTTCTAAGTCATGTTCTTAGTGGTTTGCACTTGCGCAACCTCGGCTAACACATTTATATAAAATCGAAAAATAATCTTTTTAATACGAATGTTTTTCGTGAGCCTTCATAACTGTCTCTAGTATTATTCCTCAAAGTTTCACATCTTAATATGGCTTCTAAGTGGTCCAAATATAGCCTCAAAGTTGGTACATTTCTGCAATCTCGTTCCTTGAACCACTTCCACTAAAATGGTTATATCTCATAAACCGTAATTCGTATAGACATGATCTTTATACCAAAACAAACCTTACAACAAGCCCTACATGTTCATGGTCAGTATTGTTCAAAAATATTCCAAGACCAGTTCGTAATTCTTGCTCAAAACAGCCTTAAATCAAATGGGCATTACGACGGCTATAATCGTAACGTTTCCCAGTTTTTGTTATGTCAAAACCTCTTAAAACCAAATAAATTCAACAACCCAACAATTTTTACAACATAATCAGTTTATAAATTTCAATAACATATCACCAACATCAACCAACAACAAGTATCCATCAAGATTTAACCATACATACTCCAAATTCCATTAACATGCTTATTCTTGAACATTACTAAAAACTTCACTTAAAATCCAACATAAATCAAAGGGTGGATGAGTGGTATACCTTCCTTGAATCCTTAAACACACCACAAGAGCTTGTAAGCCTTAAGAGTATCTTTACCTATGGTTATCATCGTTAAACTTGCAAAAGAAAATCAAGAACAAGTTATGAACTTTCGGAGTTACTATACACCAGTTTAAAGAACTGGAAAACGGAAGGTCTTACCATGCTCAAATGGAAGAAACCTGTGAAATAAGAAATGTCGGTTATCTCAAGACCTTTCCAAGAAGATATAGATCGAAATTTTCCACCAAGAAATGAAGGAGATATGAAGTTTTCAATCCGGCCGTTTTGCTTTAGCCGAAATGAAGAAAAAGAATGGTTTTTGGTTTTGGTTGATTTTGATAAAATGAATTTGTTTTGTTGTCATGTCTTGGTTTTTCTTTTGGTGAGTCATAAGAATTGTCCTTGTCATCAGGACACATGTCGAGCCATGGAGGGTCAGGGTGGCAAGCAGGGACACATGTCAAGCACTGGAGGGTCATGGTGGCAAAGCAGCTTTACTAGTTTATTTCTTTTCACATGGATGATCCAAATGTTGCATCCCTCGAATTAATCTTGTTACATGTTACTTCCATGTCTATATTTAATCCTGTAAATGTTGCCCTGTTTCTCATTCGAAATATTTCCTAAAGAGCGAATAAAACTCTACGCGATTTTCGCAGTGAATAGTAACTATTCACTATTCACTCCAACAATCGAATCCTTAAATCGACTTTAATAAAATAATAAAATTTCAAAAATATTAAATCCTCAAATCCTCAATTTTAATATCTCATTTCTTGAATATAATAATATATAATTCACTGCCCGGTCAAATATTATACCAAAATAAAATTTGGAATTTCTGAATTCCGATCGTCTTTGCATTCACTTATTTAATCTGTAGATCACTAATATGACTTCGGAATATCCACACTACGTCTCGTACATAGGTGGCATGAAAATTTTTCTTAACCCTCAAAATCACTATTCATCCACCAATTCACTATTCACTGATGCACTTAATCATAATAAGAAAAGTTTTAATTTTACCAAAAATTCGGGTTATTACAGTCTCCCCTCCTTAAAAGGATTTCGTCCCGGAATCAGCTTAGGAATGACTGGGGGTACTTCTCTCCCATTGCACTTTCTAACTCCCAAGTGGATTCTTCCACTTCTTGATTTTTCCACAAACCTCTCACTATCTTGGCAACCTTGCCTCTTTGCACTTGCTCTTTTCTATCCGTGATTTCCATAGGTTGGTCTTTGTAAGTTAGACCAGGTTGTATATCTTCTTGCTCATACTCTAACATATGATGGGCATCTATAGTATACTGACGTAGCATTGACACATGAACCCCGTTATGACCATTCTACAAGTTTGGGGGGGGGGGGGTAAGGCTGGCTCGTAGGCCACCTTCCTGACGCGTTTTAAATCTCAGATGGCCCAATGAATCTCGGGCTCAACTTCCCTTTCTTTCCAAATCTCATTATTTCTTTCCATGGAGATACCTTTAGCATCACGAATCTCTAACCTCATATTCTCTATCTTGTTTGTACAGAAATACACCAGCATAAACTTGCTTGTCATCCATCAACATGCCATTTAGCTTATCAATAGCAGTACTATCTCTATACTCGCGGGCTTAGTCCGCATACTTTCTCTGTCTGTCTTGGCTGTCACTAGCCGCTTGTTGGTGAAATCTTTTGTCTTTCTAGTTTGTTGGACTAACTTGGGTTTTGTGTAAAATCTCATCCTTTAATTCCCGATCATTCGGAATCCATCTTTGTCTCATTTTATTTAAGGGTATCAGCCACCACATTGGCCTTCCCCGGATGGTAGTGTATCTCACAGTCATAATTCTAGGTCAATTCTAGCCATTTCTCCATCTCATGTTATCTACTATCACGGATAACTGAAAACCACTTCATTACATTCCATAAAATTTGTGGGTGCATTAGTCAACCCAAAATAACCTCGCTGAAAACTCGAAGTGTCTATTCCTAGTACGAATCGCAGTCTTGGGTATATCCTCTGATTTAACTTCCAACTGGTGATACCCAGTTCTTAAATAAATTTGGAAATACCCAGCGTTCTTCCGCTGATCAAACCATCATTTACAAGGGTACCTATTCTCCATGTCGAACTCATACAACTCTCGAGGATCGATACATAATCTTGTGCTAACATCTTTCTCTCTTACAACAACACCGGGCTCTCCATGGTGGTACACTGGGTCTTGTCATACCCGTATACAACAATTCTTGTAACTGAGTCACTAACCCTTCCATTCCCATTATACTCTGAATACTCGGTATTCATTCTCATGTCATCCAAATCGATATCTGGTAGCTCATTAAAACCTTGTACAATCTCCCAAAACCATTGTAGTTCCCTTTATACTTGGTATCTCGTTTCTTGGCGTCAACCATAAGAGCTAATTAAGCCTCGTATTTCTGACGTAATAGTTTCTTAGTCTGAACTATATTCAAGAATCTCTAAATCTGCCTCCATCCTTTAATTATTACTCTCTCTTCCTTACAATCAGTCTGGGCTCCATTGGGTGCCAACCAACCCATCCTTATTATAATATCAACTTCTCCCAACTTGAAAGGGATCAGGTCTATCAAAAGTGTCGACCTCATATTTCTAGTTCACAACTTGGATGTACCAGTCTTATGGGAAAATCCCTCGATTGACTATTTCTACTTGTAATTATTCCCTTAGTGGCTCGGCCTTAAGGTTTAATTGTCATGCAACTTCTTGATATACAACGATACATTAGCTCTGTCTAAACAGTATAGAAGGGTACCTGCTATTTAAAGGTCCTGATAGTGGGCTGCTTGTTGGAGGTAGCCCTAGTTGAAACCTACTGGCTTTCTTTTCTTTTGTGTTCACAACTCCGGAACAAACCTCAATAATTCAGAAAACTTGACCTCATACTCGGTCACAGTCATGGTTTCTTGTTTTAACTCTTTAACTTTCATTTTCATCCGAGTCTCCATATATTTCCGAAAATTATTCCTCTAAAACAACACACCCTGCACCTCTCCCAAGTCACAATACCAGCTCCCTTTGACTCCATCGTTAGTACTTATCTTGCTAACCCAGAGGTAGTGTCCATTCGTAAATAACTCCTCCAAAATCTCAATTCCACTATAGGGCATCTATCTAACACCGTTGTCACTGGAGTTCACGGCACATCGCTATTCCTTTCACATATATCGATTGACACGCTTTCCATTATCATAATATCCTTGGGAGAATAAACCAATTTCATCGATATGTCACTAACATTCTATTCGTCTTCGGGATTCGCTCCTGTCATAGGCGATTTCGTTGCGAATCTAATTCCTATCAGCGAATTTTGACTTATTTGACCTGGTTGGCCTCCCCTTAGAATTCAATGAGGATAACAAAAATTATGGGGCCTTGAAAAGACAGCTCCCATATCAAGGAAAACGTCACACACTGGTTATGAGTTTTAAGGTAACCTTATTGGAGGTAAAAGAATTTTACCGAGAGATCAATATGATCATAAGAACTCAACGTTGTGTGCCTCAATTGAGACATTACTAAAGGTAATTAGCCTTCTTGTATTTCACAACTTACAAGTGATGGCGTCCCATCAGACTTCTATCACACAGACAGATAGTCCTTGTAGCCCCTATAAGTATAGGGTTGTTCGTCTCAGTGGAAGTTGAAAAGTATGAAAGCAATTCGATATCAATTTAATGATTATCGTCTTTCGATAATATTTCTTAAAGGAACACCTTGGATTAAAATTGAACAGATTCCAAAGGTGCGGTTTCCAAAGAAAATACAAAGAAAAGAATAACCAAAAAGGATACTGGTACTTAACAAACAAGTGGTGAGGTATCACCATAGGGTCATTCATTATTTGAAGAAAAGTCAAAGCTTAAATAACATCATTTGACAGGGCTTCGAAAACCTGAAAGTAGGCATTGTGACAGCCTCTGGCACAAGTGAAACTGAATAGGGTTTAGCACAAGTGTTATAAAACAACTTCGAAGAGGGAATATACCCTTTATCAGAATTCTTTCTTGGAAAGAGGTCAAGATAGATCATAGATTGGGGAAATATCCCACATAATTTGCAAATGGGGAGGGTACTACCAAGGTCTCTACGGATGCCTTTTATGTCGGCTCCTCTAATGGATAATCGTTCAATTCCAAAGCTTTTCTTCTACATGCACACCCTAAGGTGCTCGATACTTACGTTATTGCCGACTCATAATAGTCGCTAAGGATTCAACCATCGACCTTTGCAACTGCATGGAATTCTATTCGATTCGGCGCAAGCATCTCAAGCAAGCGTTCTATCGTAAGAGGACTTCGATACCGTTGTCGCCCATAGCAATGACAATTCCTCATGTCGACTGGGCGGTACTCCGGAAGATCGTTAGAATCTACAGGCTTAAATCCGGTCTCTATTTCAATCATCCTTATACCCAATATTCCTTCTCCCATATCAATCCCGTGCGCTACATAAGCTTAACACTTTTGGCACAATAGCCTTTTCATTTAAGTCAATCCCGGAATTTCTCAGTCCGTCTTGGTCCTTAAATATATTTCGCCTTTACCGTCCAATCTCAACTTCATCATTTTATCTCTACAATCTAGCAATCAGGGTCTGTCCACCAACCCATATAACGGCTATCTTATCCAATCCACAGGGTTCGCTCTAATTTCCACTCTCTTTGGTGACATCTTCTGGTAATCAGAAAGACAAGGTTTGCCAAAATTTGCTGAATTTCTCTCCAAATCTGGGAAATTTGATCAATCTATTTACCTACTAGTAATGCTCGGGTCTGATTTCCGACCTTTCTGTTCTATCCTCATAATTCCTTCCTGGTTTCCTGAGGGTGGTAAATCTCGTCCTCGATTCCGTCTTAGCGTGCTTGTCTTACAATAACATTTGCATGGTACATATACCCAAAATTCTCCTTGAGATAATAAAATCCCTCAATGATGTAATAGACACTATTTCCAGTGGAATCGCTGGTCGTGGGGGATTGAAACCTCATAGCCAAAGCAATTCCTTTCACTATTCTAGGCAACTAAGTACCCTTAATCGTTCGTGAAAATCTGAACATCTTGGTTCTTACGTATGCCGCTTCCTTATGGGCAACTATAACTGACTACGAGTAACAGGTTTCGTTCAAGTCGAATCAATCCACTGATACTGGCTATACTGCCTCTACCTCTTCTGCTTTGGAGACTCTATTCCATTTTCTTTGTCATATCTCTTGATGAATCATAAACGATCCTTAAACCCTCGTCTCGTCACTTATTTATCCCTTGAAGGTTCGTCTGGTCCTATTATACGACCTCCAGTAACATACTACATCTTTATTAATCAACACGTCCTCTACAAGATTCTTTCCCTGACCCACTATGGGGTCTTCCTCTAGATCCTCCTATGGATCTTCCTCTATCGGGTCTCCGTCCATTTCAAGGAAGGCATCATCAATTGCCTACTCGAAGGCCTCGGGGTCTGGTATCTCAGAATCCCATCAATCTATAACTCATACGAATCGAGGTGACTAATCACGAAGTCCTAAGTACGGTTTCCCAGAAGAAGTCCCCTCTCGGGCTTTATCTTAAACAGTCAGGGTCATGTCTTCTAACTCGACTGCGAACTTAATTTGAGCTCTAGATGCTCTTATCATTATTAAGGGTATTGTAAGACTCGATCTCCTATCGTTTCTGAGGACTGTAACCTAACGCTCTGATACCATTTCTGTAACAGCCCCAAATCCGGGGTCAGGGATTTAGGGTAGTCACGATCCATGTACTCCTTGCCTTACCTGTATTACTCACACCATTCATAATTCACCTGCTCATGACCCCACAACATATGTCACACACACACACACACAGGTTAGAGTCTCAGAAACGACACAATACAATAACTGCAGAATAAATAATTTTTATTACAATACCCAAATGTCTTTTGAATCTGTCACTGATACAATTTCTAAGTAATGTTACATTACCAACTTAGTCCTCTGATGCTCACAATCCTCTCATACCATTCATATCTATACATAAGTTGAATACCAAAAGCTGTAGCCTGATTCGATTGGTTCGTACTACTCTTCGGGATCACTGCTAGAAACTGTTTATGGAAACGCCTTGCGGGTATGTGCCGACCCATTGGCATCCTGCTTCGTTGCTATATAATATATATAAAACAATAGCAAGAGTGAGCGATAGCTCAGCAAGGTAATAAAAGTATGGCATAATCCTGCCTTTAACTCAACCCAGAATAAAGCGGGTATAAGATAATAATTTGTCAAAATATCTCGATACTGAAATTATTTCCTTAACGGAATGTATTCCCAAAAACAGTACCATTATTGTACTTCAATTATCATTTTCATAATATTTCTGCAAACTTGTGCTATATTATGAACAAAGTTCTAGTATAAAAGATGAGCTTTCAAAGTAAACCAAATATAACCTTTCCGAAAAAATATCTGCCATGTAAGCAGAATATCAACATATAACTTAGAAGATGAAGTTATAAGGTGATTCAGTATAAAAAACTCCCTTACCATAACTCCTGTTATGTAAGGTATCCACAGAGTCATATGATATAAAAGATGAAGTTATATGGATTTATTGTCACTTCATTTCCAAACACTTTTCGACCCCCTGCCAACATGATTGGTTCTTTATCCCAATGCATGTTGCAGGAATATCCAAATTGGATGATGAACTAATACTGGAGTTGCTACCGCGTCCGCTGTGCCTAACCTTGCTATGATCAGTAGCAGGTCGCACCGCTCAAATAGTTTTCTACATGTAGATGGAAGAATCACGACAGCCTGACATTGTCTACCGCCTTACTGTGACCTCCCGACCCATTTGGGGCAATAAAAGTTGGATGGGCCCACACAACTTGACCACTTACACCACTCCTAGTTCAGATGAAATCCATGACTCTGAAACGTAAAGATCGTCCTCCTTTCCCCAAGTGTAACACTTGTTGATACGACTCCACTAAGTAGTTATATCTAGGTTGGAAAGGAAGATTCTCCAATATTTCCCAAGCTATTGGTTGTTAATGGATATCGACTTGTTCCATGAATTTACCCCTCGATCGTTGAGGTGGTAACACAATATTTGACTTGCAGCAATTACATTGCTTTGAGAAAATATCTGTCCCCTGACAGTTTTTTGAATTGAGAGTTTAAAAAGAGTAGTAGTCACTTAAATCAGGTTTCCCATATTTTTGATAGTTGAGCGAGCATTTAAATCCTCTTTAAAAGACAGATTTAAATTGAAAAACATTGTTTTGGGAACCTCTTTTGATTTACAAATACTTAATAATATTGATTAAATAAGTAAATCTTAAATGAATATTTGAAAATAATATTCATTAAGTAAGTAATCCTCAAATGAATATTTGAAAATAATATTCATTAAATAAATACTCCTCAAATGAATATTTGAAAATAATATTCATTAAATAAATAATCCTCAAATGAATATTTACAATAATATTCATTAAATAAATAAATAATCCTCAAATGAATATTTATAAATAATTTACTTTAAATAAATAATTAATCCTCGAATAACAGTACCCGATATCTTTATCGGAAAATAACCTTTAATACATACAAAAATATAATTACTTCGATCTAAAGAAAATATCATACGCCCTTAACCTAGGGCCTTTATAAAAACCTGGCTTCTAACTAATATCCCATATCTAGCTTAGAAGCCCATAATCAAATCATTTCCAAGTAATAAATACTTTCTGGAACATAAATAATGTTTTTTTTTTGAAGAAATAAATAATGTTTAATAATAATATTCCTCAAGATGAATAGTACTCTGCCGCTGGAATCCCTCCGGGTTTCCACGACTATCTATATAACAAAAATATCGACTCCCGGTCTAGAGTCGAAACAATAAACATGCTCTTATCTATAGAGCTACAAGGTATACCGGTTCATAAGTACATTATCTCAAAGCTCGTATAATATCCAAAAGGTCAGATTCTATTTAACACGATATAATCATTTATCTCAAAACTATACAACACTATACATGGAAAAAGCAGTATTATATAACTAATACTTCAAAGTATGGGTTTAGAAAAACTTGCCTGATGCTCGAGAAGTGATAGGGGTTCGCGACGATGCCGGACAATCTAGACAAAGTCAAAGAAAACGCACGATTAATCCCCTGGATAATCCACTTGTACTCAATGCTTAAACACGTAAGCGAAACACAACCAAGGCATTACTAGTTCGTTATAGGCTCATACTAAGTCCATGTCTAATCGACAATTACTTAAGTCGTAGGTTTAGTCCGAAATCGATCCTCGAATACAAGTTATACTTAACCATTTACAACATTGGTTTCTAAGTCATGTTCTAAGTGGTTTTCACTTGCGCAACCTCGGCTAACACATTTCTATAAAATCGAAAAATAATCTTTTTAATACGAATGTTTTTCGTGAGCCTTCATAACTGTCTCTAGTATTATTCCTCAAAGTTTCACATCTTAATATGGCTTCTAAGTGGTCCAAATATAGCCTCAAAGTTGGTACATTTCTGCAATCTCGTTCCTTGAACCACTTCCACTAAAATGGTCATATCTTATAAACCGTAATTCGTATAGACATGATCTTTATACCAAAACAAACCTTAAAACAAGACCTACATGTTCATGGGCAGTTTTGTTCAAAAATATTCCAAGACCAGTTCGTAATTCTTGCTCAAAACAGCCTTAAATCAAATGGGCATTACGACAGCTATAATCGTAACGTTTCCCGGTTTTTGTTATGTCAAAACCTCTTAAAACCAAATAAATTCAACAACCCAACAATTTTTACAACATAATCAGTTTATAAATTTCAAGAACATATCACCAACATCAACCAACAACAAGTATCCATCAAGATTTAACCATACATACTCCAAATTCCATAAACATGCTTATTCTTGAACATTACTAAAAAGTTCACTTAAAATCCAACATAAATCAAATGGTGGATGAGTGGTATACCTTCCTTGAATCCTTAAACACACCACAAGAGCTTGTAAGCCTTAAGAGGATCTTTACCTATGGTTATCATCCTTAAACTTGCAAAAGAAAATCAAGAACAAGTTATGAACTTTCGGAGTTACTATACACCAGTTTAAAGAACTGGAAAACGGAAGGTCTTACCATGCTCAAATGGAAGAAACCTGTGAAATACGGAATGTAGGTTATCTCAAGACCTTTCCAACAAGCTATAGATCGAAATTTGCCACCGAGAAATGAAGGAGATATGAATTTTTCAATCCGGCCGTTTTGCTTTAGCCGAAATGAAGAAAAAGAATGGTTTTTGGTTTTGGTTGATTTTGATAAAATGAATTTGTTTTGTTGTCATGTCTTGGTTTTTCTTTTGGTGAGTCATAAGAATTGTCCTTGTCATCAGGACACATGTCGAGCCATGGAGGGTCATGGTGGCAAGCAGGGACACATGTCAAGCACTGGAGGGTCATGGTGGCAAAGCAGCTTTACTAGTTTGTTTATTTTCACATGGATGATCCAAATGTTGCATCCCTCGAATTAATCTTGTTACATGTTACTTCCATGTCTATATTTAATCCTGTAAATGTTGCCCTGTTCCTCTTGAAACGATTCGAAATATTTCCTAAAGAGCAAATAAAACTCTACGCGATTTTCGCAGTGAATAATAACTATTCACTATTCACTCCAACAATCGAATCCTTAAATCGACTTTAATAAAATAATAAAATTTCAAAAATATTAAATCCTCAAATCCTCAATTTTAATATCTCATTTCTTGAATATAATAATATATAATTCACTGCCCGGTCAAATATTATACCAAAATAAAATTTGGAATTTCTGAATTCCGATCGTCTTTGCATTCACTTATTTACTCTGTAGATCACTAATATGACTTCGGAATATCCACACTACGTCTCGTACATAGGTGGCATGAAAAATTTTCTTAACCCTCAAAATCACTATTCATCCACCAATTCACTATTCACTGATGCACTTAATCATAATAAGAAAAGTTTTAATTTTACCAAAAATTCGGGTTATTACAAAAGTTGCAAACAAGTATTAAGTACTCCTTTGAGATCAATGGGTGGCAAGTGCAATATCATATTAAAGGGACGATTCATTTGTGCTGGTATAAAGTACATTCTTGGTGACTTTTCACTGCCCTTGGTTACTGGAGAATGACTTGACTTTAAAAAAAAAAAAAAAAAATTATGAGCAAGAGGAAAATCAAGTAGAGTGTGTTCATTTGATTGATACAATGTGAAAGTGGGAAAGTACATGGGCTATAAGTACTTGAAAGTTTAATGCTTGTGAAAGCTTGATCAACTTTTACATGATCTAAGTTTCATATTGGGTGCTTTAATTAAAAGTGAACACTATGCTCTATCAGTTATCAAGTTTAGCCACTTGTTAGCCTGGTTATTTGATATCCTACCCCGAACCTAAGCCCCGTTACAACCTTTAACGAAGACCTTTTGATTCATGTATGCATATATACGAGGTAGTGGAGATTTGGTAGACAACCAAGCATATGGTAGCACATGAGTACATTGATTGAACTTGAGCGATACACTTATACCCATACACTTGTGTGAAGTGAGAGAAATGTCAGATTCTATCCATAGCATGCTTACTTGTTGAATGCGACTTTGATGTCCATCTCATGATATTTTTGTCTATCTAGACATTGTGTGCATACTTGGATTATTTTGTGTTAATGATGCTTAAAGTGAGAGTACTTGTACTTTCAGACACTTTTAGGTTGATATGTGATTGAGATTTACAATGTGTGGAGTACTATGACATGTTGCATGTTTGAGAGATTTGGTGGTTGAAAATATTTGATTTTGTGGGTATATCATCTATAAACCCTCACGAGACAAAACTCGTCCTACTAGGGCTGCCTAGGGGTTTAACGGCTTGTTGTATATGCTCAATGCAATCGTGTCATCTACGAAAGTGGTGGTCCTATTAGTTAGTATTATTTTTATTTCTTTATTTGCCCGAGGACGTGCAAAATGCTAAGTGTGGAGATGTTTGATAGAGTATATATTTATATATATATTTTATATGATTTTATTCCTCATATTTATTATATTTTGCATTTAATTGTATATTTATTTAATAAATTTTAATGTTTTATTGTAGGATGCAAGGAAATCCTAAACTTGGAAGAATTGGAGAATAAAGAGCTTAATTTGGAGATTTATTAGAAGAAAATTCGGATTTGTTGGGCTGCCTGCACATAATTCACTGTTTGGGTCATATCTTGAAATCTAGAAGTCAGAATTGGATGATTTAACAGCCCACATGAAGATAATAAAAATATCTTTTATTCTAAAGTGGTCCAATTATCAAATTACTTCAGGAACATCCCAGAATTACTGAAGAAAAGTCAGCTACGAATTTTCCTTGTAAAACAGAATCAGTTTAGGAAACGTAATTGTACTTTCCTTAAGGCATTAAAATATTTGAGGATATATATATAAACATCAGATCTGAGAGATACATATATACAGAGAGAGATTGATATACATACATACATATTCATCCACCGGCAAGGAGAACAAGGAGACGGCTGATTACGAAGATCTAGTTTTCAACTTATCTTTGTATTCTTCTAATTAGGCGATACTTTGGATTCTCGTTTGTTTCTTCATAAACCCTAGTACTTTTATTCAGTATTCCATACATATTTATTATCATGTTTTCATCAGATCCCATGGTGACGAGCGGTTCGATTATGAACTAATCATTATCGTGGGATCCTAACGGATTTATTTATGGATTTTGGTAGTTAATTGTTTTAAAGATGTGTGTGTGATGGCTAATTGATATCCTAGTTTGGTTGTGCTTAATCTTCTTGGATGCGTAGCTAACATCTAAGTTGTTTGTTAATCTCTATTGATTGTAAAAGTGGATATAAAGGTTTAGAACTTGCCATGCTAGCATAGGTTTATGTATGTTGTCATGCATGATTCGTAGGTAATTTTAACCATCTTACCTGCCCTATGTAATCTGAATGGATAACTTGCTCGTTAAACCGTTATGTTTTCAAATCTTATAGACATATAGGGTCTAAGCATAATTGGTGTCTGCCCAACTTCTATCTCTTTTGTGGATGTTTGAGTGGTTTGGTATACGTATACTGAAAGGTAGTGTGTACTGATTTCGTGTTATCCGATTAGTTGTCACAACCATCACATACATTGATTAAAGACAAAAGACTCTAGATGAAGTTTTTAATGAAGTTAGGATCCCAGGTTTTATTCTCATAAGTAAATCATCAGTAATTTCCTTAGTTAAATTTAGTCTTGATAAGTTGCTTAGTAAATTTAGTTGATAAAAACCCAAATTTGATACTTGTCTTAGCATTGAACAATAGCCATACATTGTTGCATAAGTGCATAACTGTGGTAAACCAGTCTCTGTGGGAACGAACTCTACTTATTCATATATTACTTGTGACCGCGTACGCTTGCGTGATTTTGTGCGAACAGGTATCATTTTATCCGAGAGCATGTCATGAATGGAACTGTGGAGTTACATTTTGTACCCACAGAGGAACAAATTGAAGACATCTTTCCTAAACCACTTGATGAATCCACTTTTTCAAAGCTGGTTGGTGAACTTGGGATGTTAAATCTTTCTAATTGATTTTGATCAGAAGTCAGTAACTGCAGATAGTCCTAGTAAATACACGAGTTTAAGAATTTCTATATTCTTAGGACTCGTGAATTTATTTTCTGGAGCAATTCTCGTAGTTAGGATTATTGTACTAATTTTATGTCATAATTATGGATGATATATCTTCTGGCATTTAATTAGTTATTAATTCTAAAAAATTATTTAGGTGCTAATATTTGTTCTAAATATTAAAGCATTTATTTAATTTGAATTAATTTACTTTGTTTTTGACATTGTAGATTAATGCAACATAATTTATTGGATTTTAATTGATTAATATCATTTGTTGATATTCAGTTGATTTTATTCTGAGAAAATTGTGCATTTTCTGTTAACAATTGATTTTGGTAAATTTTAAAAGATTTATTCAAAGTAAAACTTGACAGAAAATTAAAAGTTTTGAATTTTAGAACATGAACAGGTTTTAGAATTTGAAAAGAAGCAAAAATATCGAATTTTAGGAAATTCGATAGTTTTTCAAGTACAAAGAAAATTCTATCGAAATTAATTTTCGATAGTTTTTGAAAAGGAAAAAAAAACTATTGAAAACAATTCTCGATAGTTTTTGAAATTAAATTGAAAATATATCGAATAGAATTTACTTTAATTCATATTTAAATTCTCGATAGATTTTTCAAATAAATCTTCGATAGTTTTTGTGTTTAATTCAAAAAGCTTCGATGGTTTTCTATTTAAAAGTCTGTTTGCATTCTTTTTTAAACTCTTCGATAGTTTTCTTAAAAACTATCGAACGGAAATAGACTCTTTTATCCCTCCAGAAATCCATCGATAGTACATTTAAAAACTATCGAAATGTGTTTTTACAAAAATGCCCTTACAGTACATGTGTATAAAACGTCCCCTTAGCTGTTTTTCAGTTCATTATTCCAAGAATAGAGTTTTATATGCTTACAAAATAGATACAAACACAAAACATCTCCATCGATAGTTTCTTCAAGCCTTAATCCAGTAAACGTGACAAAAACAATCATTTACCACAGTGATTTCATTGTTATAGTGAACAAATTGTGAGTTATTGATAAGGTTGAGTTTTTGATCTAAGTTTACAAAGAAAACTATCGAACTTGGTTGTGGATCTAAATCCTATTGTTAACTATAGTAATACTGAGAAATCGATTGTAACCAATTGATTTCTAAGTTTAAAGTCTTAATTCAAAAGGTTAACAGTTAGGGTTCTTGATTTCTGTGTGGTTCGATTTTGTCAATTAAAAGAAAAGGGGTATTTTGTTATAATTTTTTTTTTGATTAATTAGAAATAATTAATTAAATTTAAGTGAAAAATAGTTTTGGTTTATTTAAATTTTATGGAAATTTAAAATGGCTGGAGAATTTATTATTACCAAGACTAATCATGTCTCGTTTCAAAAACTGCAAGCCATTACGAACTTACAGTTTCGTGCATGGGCAGAGTTTTTGAACACACGTTCATTAGTGGCATATTCTTTAAGTACTCCCGTGGTCCTTTGTATTGATCAATTGACTGTGTTGTACACAACCGCCACGGATACAACTGAGAATAACGTAAGGTCTTTCAGTTTTGTTGTGCCAGGGGGCAGAACAATAAGGGTGACGGAACATGATTTTAATAGAATCCTACATTTTCCTACAGAAAACCTTGTTCCGGATCCCACGACTGAGGAGATACATGCTTTCTTCACTCTCATAAGAAGTCAACAACCTAACTTCTTTGTGGGAGAGTTCCTTAAGCATTATTTGACAAAGCCATGGAACTTTTTCTTTCATACCCTAATCCATGTTTTTACTGCCAAGCTAACAAATCTGCATGGTATTCCCTTATTCCTTCAAAAGATAGGGTTTGCCATTGCCACCAATAGGCATATTAACATAGGAAGGCTACTGATAGATCAAGTCATTCTGTGCATGGGACCACTAGATGAAATAACAGGCATAAATGATGATGTGCTTTGTTTCTATCCTAGGTTCCTACAGCTAATTCTCAATGATATCTTAACAGATGATGAACGGGAGATATTTGAAGGTGAAGCCAACCAGGAGTGCATGAGAATGAAGAGCAATGCAATAACCGCTCTCATAAGGAAGAACAACTATCTTCCAGGGGTACCCACTGTTCTCACAGATTATCTAAGAACGTTGCCCCTACCACTTCTGCCCCCAGGGGAACATGTAATTGAAGGTAATATTCCTCCACCTCAACCTGAAATGGCACCTGAACCAATGGATGTTGATCCAGAGCCCTCAGTGGCCATTCCTGACCAGGAGGTTGCAAACCCACAACCTCTAACCACGGTCGAAGAGCCTTTGGAAGAGCTAAATGAAACAATAAACGCACCTCCTTCCCCTCCTATACCCAGTAAACAAACATCCTTGAGTGTAGAGGGAGATAGTGCCAAAGCAGCACCACATAAGGAGATACACCCTTCAACAACAACTCTGCCTTCCTCTAAAAGGAGAAGAACTGATAACTCCAAATCCCGATCTAGTCCTTCCTGTCGTTCCCACACCTGGATGCGGTGTTGCTGCCGTTGGGTGTCTGCAAAACAACACCGGAGGGGGGTTTGGACCCAGGCGGCGCCTCCGGCGTGAGAGTAAGTGATGGCTTTGGAAGGGAAGATAAGACTATAGAGATATCTAAATGTGGAGGGTGTGTGTATATGTAGTGTAGAGAAAGAGAGTCTAACCCTAAACCTTTCCTTCTTGGGCTATTTATAGGCCCAGAATTAGGGTTCAGGGGGATACCTGCAATCATGAGCGTTGGATCCTAGGTAGGTGGGACACCTGGATGATGTTGATGGGTCACACGTGTCCAGGTGAGAATTGTGGTGACCTGTGCCAGGCTCCTGCTGGCGTGTGGTTCAGATAGGACATAATTGTGCCAATCATTGGATATTCCCTATTGTGGCCAGGTGTGATTTCTGACACCATTTTGTATTTTCCACGTCATAGTTGACGATCTTATCATACGTCACTTGAGCTTATCCTCACTTGAATATCTGTAGGACTTTGTTTTCTTAAGTCAAGATTTGGGGAGTGAGTCAGGGCTGCTTGGGATTCAGGGTCCTGGTACCACCGAACATGCTGCATCCCGGAGTCTGAGTGAGCCTTGAGACCAGGCTTAAGCACAAGGTTTTGGAGTCAGGGCTCTTATAGCCTATCATTTGCCCCCCACTCCCTTATTCAGATTTTCTGGATGGGGTAGTATAAGTATTCGCGTAATACCTTGTTTGGCTTAGAAGAAATTTTGGTTGATTGTTGCCCCCCAATCCGGAATGTTGTCGATTGACATGAGTCCGGATTCAAGAGTAAGTTTAGAAGAAATTTTGGTTGATTGTTGCCCCCCAATCCGGAATATTGTCGATTGACATGAGTCCGGATTCAAGAGAAACTTAGAAGAAATTTTGGTTGATTGTTGCCCTCCAATCCGGAATGTTGTCGATGGACATGAGTCAGGATTCAAGAGTAAGCTTAGAAGAAATTTTGGTTGATTGTTGCCCCCCAATCCGGAATGTTGTCGATGGACATGAGTCCGGATTGAAGAGAAACTTGGAAGAAATTTTGGTTGATTGTTGCCCCCCAATCCGGATTGTTGTCGTTTGACATGAGTCCGGATTGAAGAGAAACTTGGAAGAAATTTTGGTTGATTGTTGCCCCCCAATCCGGAATGTAGATAGACAGGATTGTTCTGCAACCAGGGTCGATGATAATCCGGGTTACTGGATTATATTTGTTTCCATTTGGAATTTCAATCGATTTCATATCTTTCCCCCTAAAAAGTTTGAATTTGCATTACCCCAATTCTTCTCGAAACTCGCACAGCAGTACTGTCAGCCATAATTATCTTTGTCTTTTCAACTTTTTTGTATTTTTCTTTTTCTTTTTTTCGCCCACTCTCCTGCAACCACGTGTCCTCCAACAGTTTGTTTTCCTTACAAAAACCCATTTTTTTTACTTCCTCTTTTTACTTTCCCCAAAACTCTTCTTCTTATTCTGTCTCCTCTTTCGATTTCTGTTTTCTGGCCGCCGACGTGTTCGAGCTTTCGCGTTGTCCTTTCGACACCATCATAATCTTCTGCTTTCTGTAAGATTCCACTCCATCCTTTTGCATTTCTTTTTCATTTGCTGTATCATTTCTTTATTTTTGCTTCGACTTCCATACTTGTTCATCTTTGAATACGGGTTTTTCTGGAAAAGTATGTGTTTGTTTGTTGGACTAAGTTTTGTTGTTTGCTTTGTGTTTGTATTGTTTTTTTGTTCACGAATTTGCTTTGCATGTGACATTACTTTCGAGTCTGGGGGTTTTGAATTCTGGGTTTTGTAGTGTTCTTGTTGTTTCTGGGATGAGGGATGTGTATGCAATTGTATGTAACTACTTTTGATCTTTGTTTGGTGTATAACTTTGTGTTGATTGTGTTTCTGGCGTTTTGGCTTTTGAATAGAGCTCGGGCTCTTTAGCGTCCGGGCTCCTTATCTGTATAATGTAGGTATCTGTGTAGTAAAGTGTGTTTTGTGTTTGACTTGGTTAATTGAATCCGAATAAGCTCTGAGACCGGATTATTAGGGAAACCGTTAAAATTTAGGAGATGACTATTCTTAGGCCCGAACTGACTGTAGAAATTGGAGCCCGGGTTGAGAGTAAATTTTGGATTATAGACAGTTTGAGACTAGTCTAGGTTTGATTTGCTAAATATTTTTGACATGTGTATGCCCCGGGCTCTGTTGTTTTGACTAACTGAAGATTGAATCGGTTTATTTCTAGGTTTATGGTTGTTAGGAAGGATCCTGGCGAGAACATGTCTCGTATATATAGTTCATTTAGTTTTTCGTATAAACATAGACACGATCATGGGGATCCCGGGCCTTATGACAAAACATTTATGGATGCTCAGTTCACTAAAACCATTATTGGCGAACCCCTCCCCCCTCTAAAGAAAAGTTTTAAAAATCTATCCTTCTCCGAGATGGATGAAATAGTCCGGGCTACTTTTCATCTTGGACCCCGGATACAGTGGAGATGGCCAGAGCCCGGGGAAAGAGTGTATGACAGAACCGAAGATGGATTTGTTGGGGTGTGGTTAGAGCACTTGCGCTCAGGATGGAACCCGGAGTGCCATATCTCTATTAAACATCTTTGTAAGTACGTGTATGAAATTCCCATTACTCAAATAACTCCGAATGGTGTGAAGTGGATAACCTGGTTCCTTGCATGTTGTGAGAAATCCGGTCTCCATCCTACCTTTAGCCTCTTTCACCAGCTTTTCTACATGTTGAGATCGAACAAGAAGCCCTTCTATGAGTTGAGATTCCGGGATGATGAATGCGGTTATCCTTCCGGTAGTGCCAAGCCAGTGATGCAAAACATTTCCCTCAAGGGTTGGAATGCGGAGGTTATTATGTTGAAGGGTTTAGATTTGCTGTATATGCCACACTTCGTGGCCGGGGAAAATCCCAAAAAATTTCCGTACTATAAACTCACGGGACAGGCCCGGGCTAAAATTCATGAATTTTGTGAATGTCTCGGTTACCAGTTGACCCGGGATACTTTCATGGACCATAAAAAATTATATGAATTTGGATGTAAGTAATTGTCAAACTGTTTGCAAGTCTTGCTTCCTTTCACATTCTCTAATCCGGTTTTTCTTCATTTTCCAGGTCGCCCTTTCTATAAACCCGAATTTGACGCGATAATGGCTACAAGGAATTACTCTCTTTCTTTGAAGAATCTGTCTGGAGTCCACACTCCTCGACCTCGGGCAGATGGTGAGTCTGGATCCAGTGCCCACCACGAAGGTGGTGCGGAATCTGTTGCTCCTCTCCAACCCACTCCTGATCCAGCCATTGAGATTATTACCGGGCTCCCTGATACTGAACTTACCAAGAGGCCCCAGAAGCAGAAGAGGAAGACATGTCCCAGAACTCCGGGTTCGGATAATTTAGTGAATCAGGAGGATTTGGTGGACCAAGTAGCCGAGGAGGTCAACGTGGAGACCGGGGTGTCTGAACCCCGAGTTGGGAAGCTGAGTCGTGAGCAGTTTGCCGAATATGTTGGACATCTCCCTTCTGAAGATGACTGGAAAGAGATGGGAGAGACCGGGATGAGGGGACTCTTGGTAGATCTAATTAGTGGTATTGGTCAGGTATGCTTTTTCCTTACTTCCTTGCTTTTATTGTTGAATATCGTTTTAATCTCTCTTCTTTTGGCTTGTAGGTTGCTGTGAAGGCTGCCGGAGTCTCAGCCATGTTTAAGGCAAAATATGACAAGTTAACCGGGGTTATGTTGTAAAAGGATGAGCAAATTCTTGAGTTGGGAAAGAAACTTGGCGAAATGAAAATTATTTATGATGGTGAGGTGTCCGGGCTCCAAGTTGATTTGACTAAGGAAAGAGACCGGAATGCTGATCTTGAGAAGAAATTGAAGGAGGCTGAAGAGAAGCTTGCTACCATGAAACCTGAAGCTGATATTATCAAGGAATTCCAGGAGACCGATACTTAACTAGAGACAGTTGCTAATGCCGGTGCCCCTGAAATTTTGAGATCTTGGAAGGTGGCTGAGACCCTTATCAAGACCAACCCTGAAGCTAACTGGGAAACCTTTGTTGACGCTTTCTTAGCTGCTAAGGAGGCTATTGAGCGTGGTGAAGGTGAGCCCGAGTTCTTCCAGGGCCCAAATCCTCTTATATTTCCAAGTATTATTCCTATCCTCAATACCGAAGACAAGGCTGTAGAATAGGCTATAGCAGTCATGTTTTCCCTTGTAACCATTAACTGTTTTTATCCAACTTTAACATTCTGGAGTGTTTTCGGGTATTTCGTACTCATTTATCTTTAATGCATATTTCCTTTACTGAGTTTTTTATTTTTGAATATTTTGAATGGGTATTTCCTTCTGTTGTCGCATATTCTTTGAGGGTCCGACCTCCTAGCTTGATCTTTGGCCGGGCTCTTGCCCTTCCTTTTAGAATACAATTTGTAATTTCCTTTGTTGCATATTGCTCGCGAGTCCGGTCTGATAGCTTAGTTCTGAACCGGACTCTTTCTTTTGTACTTAGAATAAAATCTAAGATTTTGGTTTAGTTGCATATTGCTCGTGAGTCCGGTCTCATATCTTTGTTCTGAGCCGGACTCTTTCTTTTGTACTTAGAATAGAATCTAAGATTTTGGTTTGATTGCATATTGCTCGTGAGTTCGGTCTCATGGTTTAATTCTGAGCCGGACTCTTGATTTGCATATTTCTGGGGACCCTGGCTTCACTGCATGCCTATGGCTCTGAGCCAGGGTTGTAGAGTTGCACATTGCTCGTGAGTCCGGTCTCATGGCTTAATTCTGAGCCGGACTCTTTCTTTTGTACTTAGAATAGAATCTAAGATTTTGGTTTGATTGCATATTGCTCGTGAGTCCGGTCTCATGGTTTAATTCTGAGCCGGACTCTTGATTTGCATATTGCTGGGGACCCTGGCTTCACTGCATGCCTATGGCTCTGAGCCAGGGTTGTAGAGTTGCATATTGCTCGTGAGTCCGGTCTCATGGCTTAATTCTGAGCCGGACTCTTTCTTTTGTACTTAGAATAGAATCTAAGATTTTGGTTTGATTGCATATTGCTCGTGAGTCCGGTCTCATGGTTTAATTCTAAGCCGGACTCTTGATTTGCATATTGCTGGGGACCCTGGCTTCACTGCATGCCTATGGCTCTGAGCCAGGGTTGTAGAGTTGCATATTTCTCGTGAGTCCGGTCTCATGGCTTAATTCTGAGCCGGACTCTTTCTTTTGTACTTAGAATAGAATCTAAGATTTTGGTTTGATTGCATATTGCTCGTGAGTCCGGTCTCATGGTTTAATTCTGAGCCGGACTCTTGATTTGCATATTGATGGGGACCCTGGCTTCACTGCATGCCTATGGCTCTGAGCCAGGGCTGTAGAGTTGCATATTGCTCGTGAGTCCGGTCTCATGGTTTAATTCTGAGCCGGACTCTTGATTTGCATATTGCTGGGGACCCTGGCTTCACTGCATGCCTATGGCTCTGAGCCAGGGTTGTTGAGTTTCATATTGCTCGTGAGTCCGGTCTCATGGCTTAATTCTGAGTCGGACTCTTGATTTGCATATTGCTGGGGACCCTGGCTTCGCCGCATGCCTATGGCTCTGAGCCAGGGTTGTAGAGTTGCATATTGCTCGTGAGTCCGGTCTCATGGCTTAATTCTGAGCTGAACTCTTGATTTGCATATTTCTGGGGACCCTGGCTTCGCCGCATGCCTATGGCTCTGAGCCAGGGTTGCAGAGTTGCATATTGCTCGTGAGTTCGGTCTCATTGCTTAATTCTGAGCCGGACTCTTTCTTTTGTACTTAGAATAGAATCTAAGATTTTGGTTTGATTGCATATTGCTCATGAGTCCGGTCTCATGGTTTAATTCTGAGCCGGACTCTTGATTTGCATATTGCTGGGGACCCTGGCTTCGCCGCATGCCTATGGCTCTGAGCCAGGGTTGTAGAGTTGCATATTGCTCGTGAGTCCGGTCTCATGGCTTAATTCTGAGCCGGACTCTTGATTTGCATATTGTTAGGGACCCTGGCTTCGACGCATGCCTATGGCTCTGAGCCAGGGTTGTAGAGTTGCATATTGCTCGTGAGTCCGGTCTTATGGCTTAATTCTGAGCCGGACTCTTTCTTTTGTCCTTAGAATAGAATCTAAGATTTTGGTTTGATTGCATATTGCTCATGAGTCCGGTCTCATGGTTTAATTCTGAGCCGGACTCTTGATTTGCATATTGCTGGGGACCCTGGCTTCGCCGCATGCCTATGGCTCTGAGTCAGGGTTGATACAAGAAAAATGAA
Organism: Heracleum sosnowskyi; assembly: GCA_030848705.1. Lineage (NCBI taxonomy): Eukaryota > Viridiplantae > Streptophyta > Magnoliopsida > Apiales > Apiaceae > Heracleum > Heracleum sosnowskyi. Next base: position 62,232,626 of record CM061235.1, read on the forward strand.
ATACAGACACTATGAAATAAAATTTTGTGAGAAATAACATCGTGCCCTATTTTTATTCATAAATTGATTACGAGTACAAATTTTCTATTCTTCAATACAAATTGATCTTTATTTCTGGCCCGGGTTTTGAAATCTTCTACTCACCAATTTTTTTGCCGGGCTCTTTCCTTGGGTTGAATTTATGTTTCTTTTGGCTCATATTTTTCTGGTAAGAATTGGCTTTCCTTTTGTTTTTCGGGTCTGTTTCAGCCATGACTAAAGCTTGCCCATAGCATCTACTAGCCATTTCATAATCTCCCCGGACTTCTCCAATGCCAGAGGGTGTGGGAAACTTGAACTTTAGGTGGGGGGTTGAGGTTATAGCTTGGAGCTAGTCAGAGCTGGTCTCCCCAGGATCACATTGTAGGAAGAAGGAGTGTTGATGATATAGAATTTAACAATGTTGGTGAATTGATTCGGATAAGTCCCAAATAGTACTGGTAGATACAGGGTTCCTTGAATTGGGACTAAGTTGTTCCCAAAACCGTAGAGAGGATCTTCTCTGCAATCGTTCATCTCTACACTTCCTAGCTGCATTCGATCCACAGTATGTTTGAACACGATATTGACAGAAGAACCATTGTCAATTAGGATTCTTTTAACTTCATTGTCAGCTATGTCTAGACTAACAACTAGGGCTTCATTATGATTTGGGTCGAGTCCTTCAAAATCGTCTTTGTTGAAACTGATTATTTGCTCTGGACAGGTCTGAACCATCATTATCTCATCTCCTGAGTCCGGACTTCAGGGTGACGAGTTAGACCCACCCAATACGACATTTACAATATTTTTACCCTTCCCGGATCCTGTTCCCTTGTCATCAGTTTTCCGGGCTATGTATTGTCCCATGTTACCTTTCTTGATCTGTTCTTCCACAAAAAACTTTAGAGACAGGCAATTCTCGGTTGTGTGTCCATGGGTTTCATGATAGTCACAGTGTTTATGGACAGACCGGTTTTCTGGTCCGGTTGCCATGGGTTTGGGAGGGTAGTAGAAGGGTTTGTCTCGTACTTCTTTCAAAATCTCAGCTCGAGCCCGGTTGAGAGGAGTCCAATTTGGTTCAGGCCTGGGCTCGGGTCTTTGTTTAGGTTGTCCGGGCTCCATACTTTGATTTGAGTTCGGGGGTGGAGCTGGAAATGCAAACTGAGAGCTCTGTATGTAGTTACTTTGTCGGTTGGGCTTGAACTTCTTATCTTGGTGGTAATTGTTCTTGGAACGATCTTCAGCCTGGGGTGGTGAGAGTCCTTGCCTTGTCATTCTCATAGCTTGAAGTACATCAGTTTCTTTGATGAACCTGGCAGCCATTGCAAATGTTGCCGCCAGGCTCTGAGGCTCTTTATGGATGAGGTCCAGGACATACCTCTCATTGTTATCAGGATCCAAGTTTCTTCAAAAAATTGTCAGAGCCTCCCACTCATCCAGATTGGTTATGTTGTTAATAGCTTCTTGAAATCTTTTCATATAAGCAGAGAGGGCTTCACCCCGGGCTTGCCTGACTATTTCAAGATGGCACATGTGCATCTCATGAGTCTTGTTTGCCCGGAAGCGTTTGAGAAATGCATCCCGGAACTGCTTCCAGCTGTGGATGCTGCGGGATGGTATCCGGCTGAACCACCTCTGAGCTCCGGATTTGAGTGTAGAAGCAAAGAATCTACACATTGTTAGATCATTGTAATAATAAATCAGGGCAATTTGTTCAAAATATTTCACATGCTCTTCGGGATCATCCAAACCATTGAAAGATTCGAAATTATAGTGCTTAATGTTTCTCTGCCTTGGTGTTGCCTCCAAGGAGTAGCTGAATGGTGTTAGGGTGTCCCCAATGTCGAGCCCAGAGTCTTGGCCAACTTTTCTTTGCAACTCATGTATCATGTTCATAAGGTCCTCCCTGGGTTCATCCTCATCTGAGATTATTTCTGGTCTTGGAGCCCGGGTTCTCCTCTTTTCAGAGGTTTTGCCAAGAATCCGGGCTTCCTCCTCCTGGATCCTTTTCTGGACCCGTAAATCGAGTCTGGCCTGCTCTTCCGCCTGAATCTTTTCTCGCATTTCAGCTAACTCATTAAGTTTTTTAGCCTCCTCATCATGATTTCGGCTGCGAGTCCGGTGAGGCCTCCTTTCAGTGTCTATGTCTTTATCGCCAATTCGGTCAAAAACAGACCTAGAGCGGTGGGATCCTTCAGGTTGATGAGAGTTCTCACACTGGTCTTGCTCTTTGTTCCGGGTTTGGTTGTATAACTGGATTGCTTCAACAACCTGTTCGCCAGTCAGGTTCTCCATCTGTCCGGGCTCAAGAGCAAGGTCAGTGTATTTGTACTTGTTTACTTCTATGTTTACCCGGGCATATCCTGGGCGAATTACCTGAGAGGCCAAAGTCAGCACTGGAGGTAACTGGTGACCAGCCTGACCAGTGACCGGGATGTTGGTGTCCGGGGTTGGGTTACTTGGGGTAGATGTATATGGTATTCTAAAACAGAATTTGAAGCAAATTCAACAGCAAAGTATCCTGGGTTTTACAACTAGATCTCAGTGTGTATGTGAAGGGGTCCAAATGTATGCACGTATTTCTGGGTTCACAATCTCAATAATCAAGAAAGCTGGGTTTTTTAAGTAGATCTAAGCAGGAGCAATATAGATCTAAACAATAATCAAAGCATACAAACAAGGCTAAACAAGATCTGGGCTAAACAAGGTTAAAAAACATGCATACATTGGAGAAATGGGCTAAAGAGTTCATTTTCATGGTTAAAAAGAGTGGGTTTGTTTAGATCTTACTGGGTTTACTCAGGACTCCTTCAAATATGAAGGAGCTTGTTGATGATGGTGAGTCTTATGGCACCGTGACCACAAGACAGGGTTCCCCTCCTTCTAGCGCCAAAATGATAACTCCAAATCCCGATCTAGTCCTTCCTGCCGTTCCCACGCCTGGATGCGGTGTTGCTGCCGTTGGGTGTCTGCAAAACAACACCGGAGGGGGTTTGGACCCAGGAAGCAAATGATAGGCTATAAGAGCCCTGAATCCAAAACCTTGTGCTTAAGCCCGGTCTCAAGGCTCACTCAGACTCCGGGATGCAGCATGTTCGGTGGTACCAGGACCCTGAATCCCAAGCAGCCCTGACTCACTCCCCAAATCTTGACTTAAGCAAACAAAGTCCTACAGATATTCAAGGGAGGATAAGCTCAAGTGACGTATGATAAGATCGTCAACTATGACGTGGAAAATACAAAACGGTGTCAGAAATCACACCTGGCCACAATAGGGAATATCCAATGATTGGCACAATTATGTCCTATCTGAACCACACGCCAGCAGGAGCCTGGCACAGGTCACCACAATTCTCACCTGGACACGTGTGACCCATCAACATCATCCAGGTATCCAACGCTCATGATTGCAGGTATCCCCCTGAACCCTAATTCTGGGCCTATAAATAGCCCAAGAAGGAAAGGTTTAGGGTTAGACTCTCTTTCTCTACACTACATATACACACACCCTCCACATTTAGATATCTCTATAGTCTTATCTTCCCTTCCAAAGCCATCACTTACTCTCACGCCAGAGGCGCCGCCTGGGTCCAAACCCCCCTCCGGTGTTGTTTTGCAGACACCCAACGGCAACAACACCGCATCCAGGCGTGGGAACGGCAGGAAGGACTAGATCGGGATTTGGAGTTATCAAGAACAGAAACCGAGGCAACTGTTGATACTTCATTTCTCTCATCCAAAGAACCCTTCACAGATTTTTCTGATTTTGATTGGGCAATGCTAACGAAAGCTATATCTGAACCAATAGCTCAATCAAGTAAGGAAGAATTGACGGAAGCAACTGGTGTTCCGACCATATTACGGTCAGGTTCACTGGTTGAAGGTTCTAAGAACCAAGAGTCTTCACAGACGTCGAGAGAAGGCTCTGACCTAAATGAAAAATCTAAAGGGTCATTGCCTAGCTCCCCAGATGGAACATATCTGGATCCTGCGGGTAAAGGAACTGACGTAGGTGCAGATCGGCAACTCAGTGACAATGAATCAATTATTATTGAGGAGTCAACTGAGGTAAAGTCTTCACAGACTATTGAGGAAGCTTCAGGATCTCTGCTGATAATAGAGCCTGATTCTACCCTCCTAGAGATTCAAACTCTAGATCCTTCAAAGGATATATCATCTACGGATGATCAGCAACTTGGTTTATCCAAGGACGGGGACTTGCGAAGCCCCATTGCACCACCGGTGACCTCCTTAAGGACGGCTACGGTGTTTTCTTCTGCAGGTACAACTAGAACAAAGGGATTGAGTGTAACAAAAACACTTACACCTGGCCTGAGTGGGAAAGGTAAAATGAGTGAAACACTAACAGAAACGTTGAGTGTACACCCAGAGCCAAACGTGAGGAGTGACACCCTAACCCTTCCAAATATTGATGATTTGCTATTACCGACAGAACGAGAGGTACATGTTCAATCCACCTTCAAGGAGATGACAGTTCGTGACAAAGAAGGAAATCCATTATTCAAGGTTCCACTGCGACCTTCCTTTGACCAAGGGATCTCCTCTAGTCAGGGCAATGCTTCTTTAAAGACTATTCAAGAGAAGGTTGACTTGGCTGCAGCTGATTCCAGAAGAACATTCAGGGTCATTGGCAGTGCATCTGGCACTATAACAGGTACGAAGCAGGCAGTTGAATCCTTGAAGAAGGAAGCAATGGAAGAACTGATCGAATTAAGGGCGGACGTCAAGGAACTTAAAGATGGATTCATGAATGAAATAGATGCTTTGTCACATGGACAGGAAGCTTTGAGAGAAGACGTTCTGGTTATCCGGGATGGTCAAGCGCGGGTAAAAGATGCAATGAATACACTTTCAAGAGTGGAGTCTAAGCTGAATAAGAGGCTGGATCATATGGAAAAGACTACCAACTCAAGATTGGCCAACATTGACCTGACGCTAGCTTCTATGAATGAGATGAATAAGCAGATTATGGATTTCTTGGACAATCAAGGTGACGGAGTACAGTCAATCTGGACTATGCTGAAGAACCAACAAACTGGACAACCTGGTCCTTCAAATCAGCAACCTGATCCTTCTACTCCCTTTTATGCTGAGGATGCTTTCGTCGAGGATTCCTCAACTAAGGGGGAGAAAGTTGGAGATGGGGAGAAAGGTAAGGATGGATGGGGAGTTTGGGAAACGGTTGAAGCTATTCCGATAAGACAGTACTGGATAGAAGAACTTGTACAAGAAGAGAATAGTGAAGAGGGATTTGAGGTCATGCAAGAGCAACCAATTCAGGAGGAGCATGAGCCGTATTATCCAGAGCCTGTTGAATATCCAATCTGGGAGGATAATATGGAAGAAGAAGCAAATCCTCTATCACAAGAAGAAGAAGCTTCCTTGGAAGCGATAAGAGCTCAAAGAGCTGCAATAGATGACTGGCATGCTGAGAAAGAAAGACACCAAGCAGTTCTAAGGATTGAAAAACTAAAAAGATCCAAGGTGCAAGCTGAAGTGAGGAAGAAAAAGATGATGGATTTGGCAAGCAAGCATGGAAGTGAATGGGAGATGGCTTATAAAACCTTTTGTGGAGTTGAAGACGGATTAGAAGTCAACGACAAGGCAGAGGTGGAAGTCATAATTCAGAACATAAGAAGTGCAAATCCTGATGATCATGTTTACTTCACTGCACTGAGGAATACTGTGATCTTTCTGAAAGCTGGGGTTAAAGCAAATGGAGCCTGGAACATCTTGATCAATTTTCTTGAGAAATGTACATTTGTGATTTCCACTAAGTTTTTAGAACAGAGAACATACACAGAACTGCAGGTGATACTCATCAAGATTCAAAGAACTACAAGGTTAAATGAACTGCTCCGTGAGCATGTTAAGGAGATCTTGATGAAAGTCGGTCCAGAGATTACTGAAGATCCTCCAATGGTTAGATTCATGACGAATGGCATGTTCAGAATCTGCTATTTGGCTGAGGACAAACTGAGAGACTATCCAAGCAACTATCTAATATCAGTTGAGAAGTATCTTAGATCCACTGGATTCACATCTACGGAGAAGGACAAAGCAACAGACACTCTTAGAAGATTTCTAATGGAGAATGTTCCTTACTATAGGAAAAGAGTGGAAAGAGGATTGGAAGTGCATACCAGATTACCAAACATGCCAAAGCTAAACAAGGAAGATGTTAACATTGCATGGTTATGGGCTGGAGTGGGTCAAGAGGTTGAATATATTGGAAGACACATCCAAGGAGCAATCCTTAAACCTGGAGAACCACTGCACTATCCATCAGTGATTGATTATCAAGCTGCTAACTCCGATCCAATGATTGAGGAAGGTGAGATCTCAATGGACTGAAGAAAGAAGCAAAAGACAAAAAGAACTATCAGCTCAGACTAGAGGAGCAACTTCATTGTATAAAGTTTTATTGTTTTTTGATTTATGAAACTGGAAATGTATATATATCTGATCCAGAATGCATTTAATATTATTACGCTGTCTTACTTTAATTAGTTTCATGTTTCTTTAGTTAGTTGAGTTATCCTCGAAGTATTTGCCTGTCGAACTCTATCCAATCAAATAGGGGGAGATTGTAAAGCATAATGTAACATAAGATGTAAAAGAGATAACTACAACTCAACAAAGGACAAGACAGACAATAATATTAACAGAAGCACAGGAATCCAGAATCAAAGAATAAAAGGTAAACTCAAAAAATCAAAATACGTTATGTATTCTTGAAGTCCATAAACAGGTCACGGAAAGAAGTTCATGAAAATGTTCAAGCCTCAGTGACAGCAAAAGAAACAAGACTTTCAAGACGACAGAAGTATGTGAATGATTTAGGGTTAAGTACCACGGGATTCCAGTGATTTAAATGAAGCAACCAGAATGACAAAGGACTTATCAGCAGCATTGAATTGAAGACATAAAAGAAGAATTGATCAAGTGTTATTCATCTGTGAACCAGACCAGTTGCACTAGGTGACGGCACTAAAAAGATCAAGTTGTTTTATCGTCTCAGAAGAAATTGATACAGTCTATTACTTAAACACCAAGGAGCTCAGAAGCATTTTCTAAAAGATCAAGAACAAGAAAAAGAGTTCGATGGTTTTTCATTTATAAAAACCATCGAATGTGATTCAAGGAAACAATTAGAAAACTAATGTAAGTTAAATTCTCATTCGATAGTTTTATTAAAAAAACCATCGAATGGAAATTTAACTTTAAACATTCGATAGTTTTCTAATGTGAAGAGCAGGTGAAAAGTATGTTTGTTGTCAGGTTGATTTTGAAGATGGACGGCCAAGATTGATTCTTCAATATGGTTCGATAATTTTCAAATCCAAAGTCTGCAGTTAATACAGAGATGAAGAAGTGTCTTCTTCAGTTAAGGAAAAACACACAGAGACATTACTGAGAGAGAGAATTGAGCCGGAGAAATTATCAGAGAAATTAATAGTGCTCAGAACTTGATCATTGTATTGAATTTGTGTAACCTTAAACTCATTGAAGCTAATCTACGGATTAGAAATTGTAGCACCCCTCGAGGTTTATATTTATAAAAAGATATATTCCCCGAAACTTGGGTTGGTTTGGTGTGTTTGATTTCGTTATAGAACTGAATGATTAATCCGCGAACGAAATTAAATTATTTGTGAGTATCGTATTCAACCCCCCCTTCTACGATACTTTGGACCTAACATCTTGGCTAATGGCTTAGCCTCAATCCACTTGGTGAAGTAGTCGATCGCTACTATCAAGAACTTTCTTTGAGCACTTGCCATTGGAAATGACCTAAGTATATCCATTCCCCACATGGCAAAGGGGATAGGTGAGTTAATGGATGTCATCATCTCTGGTGGTTGTCTAACCACTGGTGCATGCTTTTGGCACCGTTCACATTTCTTCACGTAACTTTTAGCATCAGCAAGTATGCTTGGCCAGTAAAAACCTAGACGAGTGACTTTATGAGCAAGGGCTCTGCCCCCAAGTGCTGCCCACAAATTCCTTCATGTACTTCCTTCAGGGCCAATTCTGCCTCTTGAGGTCTCAAAAATTTCAGATATGGAATGATGAAAGACTTCTTGTATAGGATTCCCTCAATCAGGGTATACCTTAGTGCTCTGACGTATAGCTTTCGTGCTTCTGAAGTGTCGTTGGGTAACCACCCAGTTTCTAGATGAGATTTGATGGGATCCATCCAACAACTGCCAACATCAATGGGTGCTACCAACTTTCCGTTGATGCTTGGGGTCTTCAAAACTTGGAAGTATACACTCCCTGCATAATTTTCAATTTCAAAAGAGGCAAACTTAGACAAGGCATTAGCCTTCACGTGTTCTTCCCTTGGAATATGTTCCACATAGCTTTCGTCAAACTGAGTCATAATGGCCTTGACAAGTTTCAAGTACTTGGCCATGACTTCATCTCTGACTTCAAACTCCCCATTTACTTGGGAAACCACTAGCCTCGAGTCTCCACATACTTTCAGAGTTTTAACTCTCAAGGCTCTAGCCAGCCCTAAGCCAGCTATCAGGGCTTCATACTCAGCCTCATTGTTTGTCGTTGGGAAATCAAGTTTTAATGGATACTCTATGAAGAATCCATCAGGACTTTGTAGCACTAAACCTGCTCCACTTGATTTTGTTTTTGATGCTCCATCAAAATAGAGCACCCAATATTCTTTGGACTCCATCTCTTCATCTTTCTTGTCTTCCACTGTTACTTCCTGCCCCCCGACTTCTTGGTTGTCAATGGTGCATTCAACTATGAAGTCAGCGAGTGCTTGAGCTTTGATGGCCGTTCGAGACTTATACTTGATGTCAAATTCCCCTAGTTCAATGGCCCATTTGATCAACCTTCCACTAACTTGAGGGTTGTGCAAGATGTTCCTTAGAGGTTGATTGGTTAAAACCTCTATCTTGTGAGCCTGGAAGTACGGGCGTAGTTTTCTTGAGGCCATTACCAAGGCTAAGGCAAACTCCTCAATCGTTGAGTAGTTTATTTCTGCCCCATGTAGAATCTTACTCACATAGTAGACGGGCTTCTGCACTTTCAATTCTTCCTTTATCAGTACAGCTCCAAGGGCTGTGTTAGAAACTGCCAAGTACAAGTAGAGAGTTTCTCCTGGCTTTGGTTTTGCCAACAGTGGTGCTTCAGCCATGTATTTCTTCAGGGCCTCAAAGGCCTCTTGGCTCTCCATTGTCCATTCAAAAATTTTCACGTTCTTGAGTGCTTTGAAGAAAGATAAGCACTTCTCTCCTGACTTGGAGATAAATCTTCCCAATGCTGCCACTCTTCCCGTTAGTTTTTGGACATCCTTGACAGTCTTTGGTGGTTCCATGTCTAGAATTGATTTGATCTTGTCAGGATTGACCTCGATTCCTCTCTTGGAAACCATTAGGCCTAAAAACTTTCCCGAGCCCACACCAAAGGCACACTTAGCTGGATTCAACATCATCTTGTGGTGCCTTAGCACTTCAAATGCCTCTCGGAGGTGCTCAATGTGATCGGCCTTATCGAGGCTCTTGACTAACATGTCATCTACATAGACCTCCATGGTTTTTCCAATTAGGTGTCCAAAAATTTTGTTCACCAACCTTTGATAGGTTGCCCCTGCATTCTTAAGTCCAAATGCCATGACTAAGAAGCAGAAAACACCAAAGTCAGTGATGAATGATACTTTGGCGATGTCATCCTCATGCATCTTGATTTGATTGTATCCACTGAAGCCATCCATGAAGCTAAGCATCTCGTGTCCAGCTGTAGCATCTATTAGTGCATCAATCCTTGGTAAGGGAAAACAATCCTTAGGACATGCATCATTCAAGTCAGTGAAGTCGACGCACATCCTCCATTTTCCGTTAGCCTTTTTGACCATCACGGGGTTAGCCAACCATTCTGGGAATTGAATTTCCTCAATGAACCCAGCTTCCAAAAATTTATTAACTTCCTGTTTAATGGCTTCAAGCCTCTCTGGAGAAAAATTTCTCTTTTTCTGTTTCACCGTCTTCCTTTCAGGATCCACATTCAGTTTGTGAGTTATCAATTGGGGATCAATCCCTGGCATGTCAGCCGTTGTCCAAGCGAAAACGTCATTGTTCTCTTGAAGAAAAGATATGAGCTTGCTTTTCAATGGCTCAGGAAGTAGTGCCCCAATATAAGTCACCTTCTCCGGTTCACCAGGGACTAAGGGAATTGGGATTAAATCCTCAGCTGGTTTCCCTCTTCGGTCCTCATTGTCACTAGTATCCATATCTTCAATTGGGAGAACTTGCCCCCGACTCCATCAGGCCTTAACGCGGCTACATAACAACTTCTAGCCATCTTTTGGTCTCCTCGTTCTTCACCAATCCCATTCCTCGTTGGGAACTTGATTTTCAGATGATAAGATGAGGCAACGGCCTTGAACGCATGAAGATCAGTCCTTCCTAGGATCGCATTATAGGTCAAAGTTGCCTTTATAACTATGAAGTTCAACATTTGAGTAGACGTGTTCATTCCTTGTCCCATGGTCATTGGGAGTTGGATAGTGCCTTCCACATTTGATTCCACTCCATTGAATCCATATATGGGCATATTCGACGGTGTCAACTGAGAGTTAGTGTAGCCCATCTTGATGAAAGCATCATGGAACAAGATGTCCACTAAGGCTCCATTGTCAACCAAAACTCTCTTGGTTTCAGAATTTCCTATCACAGGAACGATGACTAAAGGATCATCGTGGGGAAACTTCACTCCCTCTGGGTCTGAATCATCAAAACCTATTGATACTTCTATTCGGGCACGCTTCGGTGCTTCTCCAACTACGGTCATTACTTCTCGAGCATAAGCCTTTCTTGAGTTTCGGGAGGACCCAGCAGCAGTTGGCCCTCCGAATATCATGTTGATTACTGGCCCTCGGGGCTTAGGGTTACGATCTTGATCGTTGTCCCTTCTGTCATAATCCTTTCTTTCATAGTTCCCCCTTTGACTTCCTTGGTTTCCATCTTTGGTGAACTTGCTGAGTTTTCCTCTTCGTATTAGAAATTCAATTTCATCTTTCAATTGCCTACAATTGTCAGTGTCGTGACCGACTTCTTTGTGGAACCGACAGAACTGATTTTGGTTCCGTTTGGACATGTCAGTCCTCATTGGCTTCGGCCATTTGAGATCTCCTTCCTTAGCTATCTCCATCAGAATTTGACTCCTGGGAGTGTTCAATCTTGCATACTCCGTAAACTTTGGCCCAAAATTGTTTCTCTTAGGTGGAGAATCAGAGTCCTTTGACGTTCTGGGAAACTTTTCCTTGACGTCGTACTCCTGAACATCCTTTCTTTTCTTTGAGTTTCCACTACCGCCAACAGTGGGTTCATACTTTCTCATGCTTTCTTCAGCCTTGATATACTTTCTGGCTCTATCTTGGAGCTTCAGCATGCTCTCGGGTGGATGTTTTGCTAATGACCTTTTGAAGTGGTCATCAGTAGTTCCTTGTTGCAGGGCTATCATAGCCACTCTGTCCTATAAGTCCAGGACTTTCAAAGCCTCCCGAGTGAATCGATTGATGTATTCCCTTAGGGCTTCATTCTTTCCTTGTTGTATTACCATGAGTGATGCAGAGCTTTTCTCATGCACCCTTCCACTAATGAACTGATTGATAAAGGCTTTGCTTAGTTCCTTGAAAGACCCAATTGAGTTGGGAGGAAGACGGCTATACCAGCGTTGGGCCATGCCTGCCAAGGTTTGTGGAAACGCCCTAGACCTGACCGCATCTTTGGTTGGCTGCAACAGTAGTGCATTGGAGAAGGTCCTTACATGATTTGCGGGATCCCCTGTCCCATCATAAGCCTTGATCGTTGGCATCTTGAATTTTCTGGATATTGTAGCTTTCATGATGTCTTGAGTAAACGGTGGTGTAGGATCATCAGGATCTCCTAGGGGCAACAAAATACTAGGATCACCCCTTGGGGCTTCGGCCCTCTTGGTTCTTCTTGCCGGTGGATCCAAGTTGATTATCGGGATCCCTTCAGTTGTTCGGCCTTGAGATTGAGCGGCCTCCTCCTCAGCAAGGAGTTTCTTGAGTCTTGCAGTCTCTGCCTCATGGGCTGCAATTTTCTCCTTAGTAGTTTGGGGTTGATCCCGATTTGTCTGGGAAGAACGTCTCCTTCTTGGGGCGACATCCTCCCCAGTTGTATAAACCTCATCCTCGGTGTATGGGCCCGAGTAATCTTGAACGAAAGGGGTCTGGCGAGTTTGTTGGTTTTGGGGTCCCAGACCTTTAATGTAAGGGGGCACATATTCCTCATGGTAGATTGGATTAGTTCCACTACCGCCCGCCATGGGTCGAGGGGGCATGCCATAGCTTGGCATCCCCAAAGTCTGATTCGCGTATTGAGGGAGATCAGTAGTATGGAGTTGAAGGCTTCTCGATGCATTCATGATGAGTGTAGAAGTCGAGATTGGTTGCTGGTGAATGGTCTCTTGTGGATTAGATCCATGAATGACCATCTGCAGGGGATTCGTCCCTTCAACCGAAATTGGGATTTCTGGTCCTTGAGTGTTGGTGGGGATATTCGTCCCTTGAGTGCCAGTAGTCGGCGGTGGTTGATTTCCGTGAGTATCAGCCTCAGAGGTGATAGGGCGATCTTCAGGAGTTTGAGTATCCCGAGTTGTTCTTCGTGTGTTTGCCATGGTTGATGTTGTCTTCCCACAGACGGCGCCAAATGTTGTGGATTAAAAAGCGTGCTTGTGAATTAATTGCTAGGATTAATGAGCTTTCGAGCTTTAATGGCTGCACTTGTGTTTCGAGACTAAATCGGTCCTCACAAGATGCCTACGTATCTCAAATCGTTATTGAGAATCAAGCCAAAGACGTAGTTCTGATTGTAGGATCAGGGTCCTTATATAGGCGTCTGAAGCCTATTATTTATGGTATGTTTGGGAGTCTTAGCGAATAAGTCTTCTTTTTGACATTGGATAAACATTATATTTCTTGCAGGATAAGTCTTTTCCTTGTTGATAAAGGCTATGACTTATTAATTGGGATTCTGGATCCTTCTTTGACTAATTTACCATATTTTGGACTCTTTTCATGAGCTGTATATTTCCCTTATTTATTAATTACGAAATTAATAAATAATCAGGGGTTTGGGCCTTAATTACGGGGCCTTTCCAAGGAATCATTAATTATATTTCTAAAATTACTTTACTGACCATATCACTGCAATTAACGTGACTAATGCGGTACTGAAAAATAATCATTTTTAAAACAAAATGATTCTAAAATAATTAAATCTCACTAATAAAATTATTTATATGCCCAAATTATTCTAAAAACGTTTAAATGCATAAAATTCATAATTAAATGAATTTTAAACTAATTTACTTAAAACAAATTGCCAGGCTCAAATTTACTAATAATTGTCAAAATAAATTTTTAACACATAATACCGCCTCACATATTCACATAATATTATTTAAACATTTAGTCACACAATGAATCAAAATTTTAATTTACTCAAAATAAATAAATATTACTATTTTTATTACTCAAATAAAATAGGAAATTCGCACCTAATTTCCCGGATAAAATAACCAACTTTCACAATTATTTTTAAATAAAATATACACATAATACCATTCCTCCTTTTTGAGAAAACCAATAAATCATTCAAATAATAATATTAATAAACCCTGAAAATTAGGGTTACTACAATCTACCCACCTTATAAGGATTCCGTCCTCGGAATCAGCTGAAGGTGTCACTAAGATTCTCTTTATAACTTCCAACTCTAGTTGCATCCGCAATAATACTAACTCTTTAATCTTTGATACTCATTCTTTCTAGTATGATATTCTACCAGCTCCTCTATATAGGGCAAACCCAATTGTACCACCACACGCTACGCGTTACTAGTATTCTAATCGCATCTTGATCCGCTTTGACTCTTGGTAAGCCCACCGCAAAAGTTAACTAATTCCAACCTGCTTGGCATACTTCCAAGATTATTTGAGATAATCAGATTCATGATATTTTGAAGTAAAATGTAACACCCCCAGATCCGGGGTCAGGAATCTGGGTTGTCACGCTCCATCAATGATACAATACCTGCATTACTTACAACATTCTCATAATACAACTCCAAAGACCCCGATCACTTACGCACACACACACAAGCTATAGCCTTGGAAATGAGCAACCATAATCAACATTTGTTATTACAACCCAAATGTACTTTCCAGGACCTCACAATTCTATACAAGGTTTAGAAATACAACCCACTCAAAATAATTCTCACTAATTCAAGCTGCAACTATTCTGCTCACACCGACATAATCCATCCTGCATCAACTAACTCCAGGGTGGTCTCTCCATTCCCTTGCTCTTGTAACACGAGGTGGATTCGGCAATGTTTTCCTCATGCTGAAATATTTAATAAAGCAAGAATGAGCTAATAGTGCTCAGCAAGAAATCTATCCCAGTTTAAATCTTTAAACCCTTTTAGGGAGATAATCCATAAGGGATCAAAGCTTTTATCACTACTAGGGTCTAACCCCAAAATAGTATACCGTTTAAAATACCGTATGACTTATAATCATACTCATATACTCTTCGTAATCATTTGGAAATCCTTGGTATCAGTATGATAAACCAAGACTCAAAACATATCTTTTTAAAATAGATATCAAATGTTGGAATCAAGGCTTAAAGCCTATTCATTGATTAATAACTTAGGCGCAATGCCCAAAACCATAACATTCAGCCTTTTTAATGCTGCCTTCAAAATATCAAACCATTCATAATTGTAGTTAACACTATCGGTAACTCAGCACCTCGGCTTCGTTATAGTGTTAATAAAATTTCCAAACTGGAAGGGAAGGGACGTATCCAAAACAGAAAAACACGATATGAAGTGACGATGATCAGTCGCCACAACCATATCCACCGCTGGTCTTCTCTACTAGTAGAAGGGCAAATACTTCATTCGTAAGTTACCCCGGGATGAAGGCTTCATTCACGATCATCCTGGATGGGAGCTCCATATGCACTCATCCTGGCGCATTCGGCCAATAATTGTTGATGGACCGCCCGGCTAACGGCCTCTTACACTCTCGGGATCGCCCGTCGACGATCTTGCCACCGCCGGAGTCCCCTTATTTTATTCTCTTTCAAAAATCATTTTGAATATAAAATCGAGTAGTTGAGGTCCGACCTCAGTCGACCGATACTTATTTCAAAACAACGCTACGTGAGCAACACATGACCGGGGGTTTTCATCAAAGATTTTGAGTGAGAAGGTTCACATGTTTAATCATTTTTGAAACATCTTGGATAACTTTTAAATAACATTTGAAGTATTTTTGGAAATGTTTAATATATTTAATAACTACTTAAATAATATATTTTATCCAAGATAAATATTTTTGGAATATTTTAATAAATAAAGTTTATTAACAATCATAAGTACATATACTATTTCCCGAAAACCCTTCGGGTTTACATAGTTAAAATACATCGAGTCAAAAATACCGCTCCCCGGTCAACTCTACTTTTTGGACCAACGCGCTCTATCCCTAGAGCCGTCGTCCGAATATTAAACATAACATACTATTATCAACATAGTATGCTTTATCAAAATTTCACATATAACGTTCATAATATAAATCGAACAATTATTCTTGATATCAAAACCACAAACACAACATGATATATATATATTTGAGAAAGTAAACTTGCATCTATTATATGCATACATCAGAATATGGTACTTTAAAATACAGCATGGAATGAGAAAACTTGCCTGGAAATCCCGAAGTAGCAGTAAGTCTTAGGTTGGTCCAGTAATCTAGAATCAACACAAGGTTCAAGATTAATAACTTAAACGTTTTCACCATCCTAAGTATATACTAACTCAAATACAAGTCCATTTTCAAGTTAACTCCTTAAGATCCTCTACTCGAGCATGCTCGCTCACGCATTTTTATAAAATTGAGATTTAATCCTTTTAGCACGAAATCTTTTCGAGGGTCTTCCTAAACATACCTCGCATGTTATCACAAAGTTTCACATTCTATTATGACCTCTAAGTGGTTCGATCATAGCCTCAAAGTTGCCTAAGTGGTATCGTTTGGTCTCGCGAAACATCCTTTACTAAAACACTCGTTTCTCCTAAACCGTAAATCGGATTCACATGATCTTCGCACCAAAACGAACCTCGAAACAAGACCTACACTATACTAGGCAGTGGTGACCTTGGACAGAAGGTATTATGTTCGAACATCACAAACAAAACAAGGCTAAGGAAAACCGGGCATTATAACGGCTATGTTTTAACGATTCCAAAGTTTAATCATAAACTTTACATAATCAATCCAACCAAATCACCAAGTCAAATCCTCAACATCATTACTAACCCATAATCATCATCAACCAGTCAAAACCAACATCTACTTGCTTATCATCAAATCAACATCAAACTTTCATCAAAATCACTTAATCATCCTTATAATCAAACTAACTAAACTATACTTAAAACTAACCATATAAATCAATTTATAACTAAGAGTTTCAAGAGTTTATACCTTCCTTGATGCTTCATATACACTAACAATAGTTTATAATCCTTCCTTGAGCTTTGAACAAACCTTAACAAGCTTAATCCTTAAGAAACAAAATCAAGAATCATGAAAAGTTACTATTCATCCTCATCTTGTAAAATCCATAACAAATCGAAATATAAGAGTTCGGTGCTAAGCTTTTTACCAGACCTTTTTCTCTTCATAAGCTTTCTTTTGAGTTATAGATTATCAAATTTAAAGCTTCCTAGCTAGGGTTTTGAGCTCCATCTTTCCGCTGGACAGAAACTGGACAGTTTGGGTTCTCCAACTTGGGGAAGGGATTTGGCTAGGATACACTCCTTTTTTGACCATGAAATTTTGCATGAATGTTACCCATGGAGTGGAGAAGCTATGGTTAAAATTTGGTGATTTTAGGACAAGTAGATTTGGAGTTATGAAGTTTTCTTTGCTCCTTATGCACGCTGAGCAGAAATCTGGAATGGAAATGGGGAGAGTTTTTCTTTTTCTTTTTGCCTTGGTTGATTGATAATTGTGTGATATTTTGCAGCTAAAGGGGGTGAGTCATTGCCTTTGTTGCTTAGTCATAGGACACATGTCAAACATGCAAGGTTTTGGAATAAAGTAGCTTTATTGGTTTGCTTTACTGGTTCGTTCTCTTTCACACGGATGATACAAATGTTGCATTCCTCGAATTAATCTCGTTACATGTTACTTCCATGTCTATATTTAATCCTGTAAATGTCCCGTTGTTCCGTCTCCGTTTAATCTCGTATTTAAATCGATTCGTGTCTCGTTGTTCGGTTACGGCTTAATCTTGATGAACGTTCGCAGGGATTTCTTAAGGGTTCTATCGAAGTAGTTTACCGTAAACGTTCTCGATATCTCTAATTCTTTTATTAAATCCATATCCAAGGAATTGATAATTTAATCCTCCAATACTTTAAAATAATGATTAATCCGTCCGTTATTGGTGAAATTTCGGAGAAAACAGAAATACTATTTTTCCGATTCTGACAGCTTTTGCATTCTTCATTTACATCGCAGATCACTAATACGACTTTGAAAGTTTATTATATCGCCCCGTATATAGGGTGGTCTAAAAATCTTTCTCGGCTCAGAAATTTACTATTCATCAAGATTTTACTATTCATCAAATAAAAAAAAAATTAACTAAGTCCAAATTTTGGGGTTATTACATAAAAGATGTCGTATCATAACAAGTGTCCCAAAATTTTGGTTATCGAATTAAAATTTTCAAAGTAAATGTTTTTGAAATAAATGAATTACTGAGAGACCAATATGGCCAAATGAACCAATGTTGCGTGTCTTAGTTAAGACATTACTAAAGGTAATTAACCTTCTTGTGTTGCACAACACACAAGTGATGGTGTCCCATAAAACTTCTATCACACAGACAGATAGTCCTTGTGTCCCCTATAAATAGGGTTGTTCGTCTCAGCTGGAGTAAAGAAATATAAAATGAGTCTAAAGTCAAAATAACCATTAAGGCCTTTTGATGAGAAATTCTCAGATACGCTCTTGGATTACAACTGAACAGATTCCAAAGGTACTACTCCCTGAGAAAAGATTCATCGGAACAGAAATTAATGGCACAATATGAGGAAATGATGATTTATCAATAATAGAGTTATTCACTATTGAAGAAAATTAGAAATTCGAATATCAAAACTTGATAGGGTTTTAGAAACTTAAAAGAGTGTCACATAATTCAATAAGAGGGAAAATATTGCCAAGGTCTTCAAGTATGTCTTCTTTATCAGCTCCTTTGATGGCTCGTCATTCGATTCTACGTTCTTCTGATACACGTCCTAAAGTTATCGATATCATACGTCATCGTCGTCCCGCAATAGTCTTTGAAGATTCCACCAGCTACGTCTACAGTCGCAAGGATTTCTATCCAACTCAACTCAACTATGCTCAACTATCTCAAACGAGTACTATATCTTAAATTACTCGTTGGTACTATATCCAATAGTCCAACACGAACTCTACATGAGCTCTGACGTTCCTCACATAACTATACGCACTCCTACACACTCTCGTTTCTAGTTTACTATAACTCCGCTCTGATACCCAACTGTGACGCCCCCAAATCCCGGGGTCAGTGGATTGGGTCGTTACCTGAAATCTCAAATAAAACAACCTGCTATATATATTAAACCAGAACAAATATAAAATCTACGACCCCAACTCTACCAAGAATCTTTTAGGCTATAGTTCTAGAAACAAGAATCCAAACTTTAAAAACTTTAACTTAATTATACAACAATCTCTCTACATAAAATCTATAACACTGATATAACTTCGATGTGAAGTATACCAGGCAAAACTAAATTTATACAATATAATATTTACTAGAAATCAACTAAATACAATACCCTTACACTAGATCCAAATGCTCTGCATCAACTCATCTTCCCAACGTCATCTTGAATCATCTCGCTCCATAGCTATGCAATTAAATACTGGCAATCTATCTCTTTCACTGGAGGGTTAAAAGGTAAAACAAGCAAGAGTGAGCAAAAGAAGCTCAGCAAGTATATAGTACTGCACAAGATCAAATAATGATGCAATAACAACAATATGTATAAAAATGAACTCAGCTGGCCAAGAAAATGGCAATATATGAGAGAATCAATTTAACTGGCAAAATGAACAATAATAATAATCAATATCACTGTAAGTTAGAATTGGATTTTTACTGACGCAATGAGTTATAGTGGATGATCAGTCACACTAAAACTCCGGACCATACCCACGGTATGTCCAAATACTGAACTGGATCCAAGGCCACTTTGGCCTACATAATACTGATACTCTGACTGGCGTCTGCAGTCCTTAAAAACATTTCATTTTAATTAAAAACTTCCAATTCAAACTTAATACTGGGAGTTAGGTGTCAGAACAATCGACTACCTCGATAATTTAAACTATTACTTTCAACTGTCTGCTTGACTATATCAACTGAATTAGGCTAAAACAAATACATAAGAATTAGATTTCCAATCACAAGGAATCAAGGTAAAATCTGACCAATATAAGGTGCTGCAACGTATAAGTTATGAAATGGAATAGAATTTGTCAAATCAAGAACAATAAGTTATCTCAATCTCAGGATAATAAAATAATCTGGTTATGAACAGTAATTAAATTAAGAGTTGAAAACAGGAATCTTGATACGATACTCTGAACAAAAGAGCACGAGTTAGTAAACTTGCCTTTGGTCCTTAGCTATTACGTAAAGCCGAAGTACTATGATTCTCATCTTCTTCTATCTTATGTCATCACAATTATCTATTCTGATAACTCTTGGATCCATCACATATGCGGTTGCTACGAGTCTACACTACCGAGATCGTGCCCGACCAACTATTCACTAGTTAAATATAACATATACTTTAGCCTGCGTACTTTAACTTTTATATAATATATAAATGCTTATAAACTTAAGCGCATGTATTTTCTACAGAAAATTGGGCATGACCTATTCGAAAAGTGGACATTGCCCTGCTTTCAAATTACCAAAATTACTAATTCAATCATCCACAAACAATTCACAATTCATTTAATACTCAAATAATCTGCCTCGACTTGCAGTAAACATATAAGAAAATAATCCTGCATTGACTTGCAGTAAACATATAAGAAAATAATTTTGTTTCAACTTGCAGAAACATATAAGAACATAATCCTGCCCTGACTTGCAATAGCTCTATTTAGAAATAAGCAATCACGTACAACATTCATCACATAGCACGTCCATCATCTAATTCACATAATTTCATATACTTCAGATAACACATAGCACATGCTTGGACCGATAACTCTTATAATTATACACATTTAATAGCTACACACTTAACACATAAACACCTTTCATTTACGTATGCATTCAGACTAGCATATCATATCATATACCAATTCAAAATACTATTTACTTAATAGTCCTGCCGGAAATTCGGCATCACTTCCTCTATTTATATAGCAATCCACCTGTTTTAAACTAATATCAACAGCCAATAATCAATTTACAAACTAACAAATTTACATAAATTATCTTAATCAATCTGAACTCACAATTATAAAATAACATACTCAACTTAATATATCATCTAAACACATAGCACTTATCAGTTCATATGCCACTATACAATATCAAACTCATTATCAGAAAATAAACATTTAACTCCTGAGACAATCATTAAAATCCAATTAAAATTCAACTCTAAGTATCAACCTTTTCATGGCATTTATAGACTCGATTAAACAAATAACCTATCCAAGGGTCATCACAATACATTCAAGACCCCACAACAAAATACACCAATCACATAACACGTAATAAAGTTGAAACTCTTTTTGGAAAATATTTGGTCTTCCTCTTATAAAGATTTAAATATAAAATATCTATGGATCGAAAACAATCATTATACCTTAAATCCAATTATCACTAAATTAGATAGAATTAATCAAAACCAACCAATTCAATAAATCAAACAATTAATCAAATCAGGTAAATAATAAAACAATTCTTGAAAATATTAATTAAATTTGATTTATAATTAATCAAGATTAAATAATAATTAATTAATAAAATTCACCAATTAACTACCCAGTTAATTGGTCAATTAGGTCAATTACATTATTATTTAGAATTGATTAAGAATAATCAAATTCAACTACTCTTCAACTCTAAATTTTTTAAAACAAATAATAAAATAAATAAATAGATTTTACGAAATTTCGGCATGACCCGTTCGTAAACAGGACTAGCCAGAAATTTTGCATGTACTATGCTGCGTCCCCAATCATAGGACGAATCACATAGTACAGCACAACAATAACCTGTATATTTAATAGCAAATAACATCACAATTACCTCAACCAACAACTATCATAATTTCCCAAGCCGGGAATCAAACCAATATACTAAAATCATTATCACCATCAACTTACAACTCAAATTTAACTTTAAATTACAAACAAACTTTAAATATCACGATTTACAATATACCACTGCAATTGCTCGAAACGTTAACGAAATTACGAAAACATATTTCGCAAACAATCTTGGCATTCTAAAATAAGTTACTAAATAGAAGTGAACTATTAACAATATACTATACTATCCACTTAGCAATTCTTACTCCACTTTGAAATCGTCAACACCTCCTGCAAGATTCAAAAATCACATACTATAATCCAAAACAAATATCAAACGTTCACGGTTCTGCAACATCACAGAACCAATAACTCAAGAAAACAACATAACGACAATCTACAACTCTTAAAATCGATACTAATTTATTGATTCAACAAAACTTTAAAATACAATCCATAATATATATATTCTGAAGATTTTAGAATACACTCTCAAAATACTTAAAACTAATAGTTTTTGAGAAATTACCAAAAATGTTGCACTTATAACAGGAACAACATATTATGAACTTATTAATCAAAATACGCGAATTTACAGCTAATTACTACAAAATGAATTTATAATATCACAATTGATAAAGCAAACTTTATACTTAATTACTGCGACAATGAATCTGTACTTATCATAAATTATTAAATAAAACGATATATTACTAAATTTCTAACGAAATGATTTTATACATAAAACGAGTCAATAAAAACGAATCTATGATTACCTTCAAAAAAAAATTTTGAGTTCATATACATCGCAAACAAATTTATATATAATTACTACAAAAACTCGAATTATTAGTTATCACCAATTAATCACAAAAACGAATATCTATAACTCACATAACTATGAAGACGAATTTATCAACCAATCACATATAAAAACGGATTTATCATCTATTTACTAAAAGAAAACGAATTATAAAACCACCCGTAATTAATAAAACGAATTAATAATCAAAGCTTCGATTGATACCCACAGAAATCTCGTGGTGGCGACAGGCGGCGGCTATGGCGTGGTGGTTGACCGCGGTGGCGACCGGAGACCGCGGCGGCGATGAAACGGCCGGAGCTCCGTCGGAAAGGAAGCGGCGGTGGCGGCGTGCAGTGGACAGAAACGGGGAAGGGGTTGTTGCGGAATGAAATCAAACAGGGGGGGCTTTCTTTGCTTCTGCTACTTTTCTTTCTACTATCTTCTTTTTGTTTTTTATTTTCTTTTTGTTGTGTCCGTGTATGTGTGCGTGTGTATTTGTGTGGTGTACGTTTAGATTAGGTGGATAAGATTAATACTTTAGGTAGCCCACTAACTGCAATTAACGGGACTAATGCGGTACTGAAAAATAATCATTTTTAAAACAAAATGATTCTAAAATAATTAAATCTCACTAGTAAAATTATTTATATTCCCAGATTATTCTAAAAACGTTAAATGCATAAAATTCATAATTAAATGAATTTTAAAATAATTTACTTAAACCAAATTGCCAGGCTCAAATTTACTAATAATTGTCAAAATAATTTTTTAACACATAATACCGCCTCACATATTCACATAATATTATTTAAACATTTAGTCACACAATGCAACAAATTTTTAATTTACTCAAAATAAATAAATATTACTATTTTTATTACTCAAATAAAATAGAAAATTCGCACCTAATTTCCCGGATAAAATAACCAACTTTCACAATTATTTTTAAATAAAATATACACATAATACCATTCCTCCTTTTTGAGAAAAACAATAAATCATTCAAATAATAATATTAATAAACCCTGAAAATTAGGGTTACTACAGTTGATCTTCCCGAAGTTGTGTTGGTTAACTTTGAGTGTATTGGATTGTTTCAAGCGTGCTTGCATTGTATTTGCTTTTCAGAATGGTATAGTTTGTTACCACTGAAGAAGGATGTTCATGAAAATAGGACTAACTTTTTATTAGCTCCTGGACAAGATAGTTGGACCTATGCTAATCTCTTGACTATGGGAAACACAGAGAAGAGAAACATTTTCGTTTCTAAAGTAAAGGCTAAATGAGATTATCCTTCTTGCTTTACTCTACTTTCTTTGAATTTGGAGATTGACTTTGATGTCTCTATGTATGTTAAGGATGATAATTGCAAGTCCCCTATGATATGCTTTTGGCAATGTGAAAAACAAATATTTCTCAGGATTTCCAACAAAGTGGCCTATTCTTGAAAATGCGAAAATGCGAGAAGGAAAGAGAAATGTCGGAGAATATTGGTTGCACATTTCAGGGCTGCAAGGCCAAAATTACAATGACTAATTCTGTTATGCAGACTGATCCTAAAACACGACGACACATGACTATTGTAATGGTGACTGAGTTTCTAAACATGGCAATGGCACAAGGAGAAACGACTGAAGGAGAAACAGAGACAATTTGTGCTACTAAAATTGCTGGATCCTATGGAGATGGAACCATAAGTGGTGGAGTTAATGGTGACAATGATCGTAAAGCATAATGTAACATAAGATGTAACAGAGATAACTTCAACTCAACAAAGGACAAGACATACAGTAATATTAATAGAAGCACATGAATCCAGAAGTAAAGAAGAAAATGTAAACTCAAAAAATCAAAATATGGTATGTATTCTTGAAGTCCGTAAACAGGTCACGGAAAGAAGTTCATTAATATGTTCAATCCTCAGTGACAAATAAAGAAACAAGGCTTTCAAGACTCCAGAAGTATTTGAATGATTAAGAGTTAGTACCATAGGATTCTAGTGATTTTATTGAAGCAACCAGAACGACAAAGGACTTATCAACAGTATTGAATTGAAGACATGGAAGTATTGATCGAGTGTTAGTCATCTGTGAACCAGACCAGTTGAACCAGTTGTCAGCACCTAAAAGATCAAGATGTTTATCGTCTCGGAAGAAGTTGATTTAAGTCTAAATCTGAAACATCCTGAAAGTGAAAAGAATATTACAAGGTATGTTTAGGTTTAAATGGAAGTACAAATCACTTGCTGAAAAAGAAAAAGAAACTTCAAGGGTCAAAGTGAAAGAAGAAAGGATTCGATAGTTTTCTCTTTGGAAAAACCATCGAAATGGATCATATGAAGTGGAACAAAAAACCATCGAATGAAAGCTTTTCCATTCGATAGATTTTATTTAAAATCTATCGAATGAATTAAAAACTAATCCTTTCGATAGTTTTAAATACGGAGCAGGTGAAACTTTTGTGAACTTTGTCAGGTTGATGAAAGATTGGACGGCCAGGATTATTCCATAAATGGTTCGATAGTTTTTCAAAGAAGACTACATTTACGAGGATGAAGACAGTGTCTTCTTCAGTTGGTTGTCCGCAGTTAATCAAAAGAGACAGAAGAATTTAAGAGCTCAAGAACAATGATTGAAGAAAATTTATAGTGCCTTAATTTCTATAGTTTGTATTGATTACGATAACCTGAACTCATTGAAGCTAATCGACAGATTAGATTTGTAGCACCCCTCGCGGTTTATATTTATAAAATGATATATTCCCCGACTCATGTTTTGATTTGGTGCATTTGATTTCATATTAGAACTGAAAGAATTATCCGCGAACGAAATTAAATAATTTATGAGTATCGTATTCAACCCCCCCTTCTTCGATACTTGGGACCTAACAATGATGACATTGGCGATGGACATAAAGGTGTTGCAGAATTGATGAAATTGTTGAATTTGCTGAAGATGCAGCTGCAAATGTTGTTGGTGATGTTACAGGCTTGGCTAGGGAGGCCACAACTCGAAGTGTTGTCTGTCTAAGACTCTTCCTTTTTTGATTTATTTTTGTGATGATGTAATTGTTAGGGTTGATACGTTTGGAATGATGATAAAAAAATACTCAAGACAAGAATTTGATCATGATGTCGAAGCTGAGAATCAGAAAGCTATATCACAGCAGCTGATAATCAAGAAGCTAACTAGAAGGCACTTTATCTATCCAAGGTCTAAAAGCCACACCAAATGTATGGAAGATATTCTGTCATCAAGTTAGGAAGCAATTCAGTAGCAAGCCAACAGACGTCTAATCAAGCAACAAGTGTTTCAGTGGTAAGTCAGCCAAACCAACTCAGTAGTGGTGAGTCAATAAGGATGAGAGATGTTTTATCTAAGGATGAAGCTATGGAAATCCAATCCACTTCTTTTACTGTTGCTGAACCCAAGTGGTTGTTAGGGCTGACCAAGGGATTGTAGATCCACAATCTTTATCCCAGGTCTTAGAGCCAAACAATGAGTCTACAACTTAATTACTTGACCTCTCAGCCTAAGCAGAAATCAAATGTTAAATAAAGAAGTATTTTGATTGAAACAGTGAGTGATTCCACAGCTCTGCCTCCTATACAGAAATTCAACATATACTGAGGCATCTGTCAGCCCATCTGTATCCTCTCAATAGGATATGGACTTTGAAATGGCCAATGAAATGTTTCTAGAGACATTCTCTCAACAGGATGAATCTATTGAAATTCGCCATAGGGCCATGGCACTTTGTACTGAGTCAAGCACACTCTCATTACTCACAATGGGAGAAAACAATTTCATTAGATGAAACTCAGGACACAGTGAAAGCAGAGCACCTGCAACTGGTTACAGTGCCTACC
Organism: Heracleum sosnowskyi; assembly: GCA_030848705.1. Taxonomy (NCBI): domain Eukaryota; kingdom Viridiplantae; phylum Streptophyta; class Magnoliopsida; order Apiales; family Apiaceae; genus Heracleum; species Heracleum sosnowskyi. The sequence goes on from CM061235.1 coordinate 62,258,800, forward strand.
ATTGTCACGGTAGAAGTGCCTTCATAGGCATCTGAGGGAAAATTTGATTCTTTGCCAAATTAAATAGAATCATTTTCTCCCCTCCCAGAGTGAACACCTCTGGCTCCCTAAGGGATTTTCCACTCGCAGATTTATCTGGAGAAAGTGGAAGGCAACTTGGTCAGTCTTTCACTGAAGCAATTCAGATTTCAAATCCAAGTGATTTGATAGACATGATTGAGGATCGGGATTTGCGAACTCCCATTGCACCACCACTGACCTCTCTTGAAGAGGCTAGGGTGAGTTTCAATGCAGGTACTGATCAAAAAGGAGCAAACAGACAGCTAAAGTTGAGTGATAAAAGTCAAACACTGAATGAAACACATGCACGTGAGATGAGTGATACACTTACAAGAGAAATTCAAGTGAGTGCACACACAGACACATACACTGCAATGTAGTTAGCTCACATAGCTGATCTACAGGAACATCTATTCATAACCCAGGCTGATACAGAAATTTTGCAAGCACAAGTGGTTGAACGGTCTTCTTCTTCCACCTCTGTCAACAATCAGCTGGGACTGCTCAAGGAAATGTTGAAGACAAAGTTACTACCCAAGATCAACTCCATCAACTATCTCAACTCCTACTGGCTTCAGATACTCATAAAGTTAAATCTGTAGAGAATTCCTCAACTAAGGGGGAGAATTTTGAGAAGTTTCTAGAGAAGTTTCTATTTCTAAGGGGGAGAAGTTTCTAGAGACTTCTGGTGAAGCTAGTAAAAGGGGGCTGAAAAAGATATAAAAGGAAAAGGAGGAGTTTCTGGGGAGTAAAGGTAATTAGCTCTGTTTTGTAAATGTTATATGTATAGAGCTTAGGTAAATCAAGACAGGTTCAATGTTATCATATGTTCAGTCTAGAGGAACATCTGTCTTGTATTTACCTTTAATGGTGAAATCTGGAAATGTCATATTTGATCCAGAACTTTCTAGTATTTACTTAGGCTTTAGAGTCTTATCTTTTTCTTGGTTTTAGTTGAGTGATCCTCTAGGTATTTGGTTGTTATTCTCTAACAAACAAATAGGGGGAGATTGAAAGGCATATGCTATAGCCTATTTGTAATTCGAAGATTCTACTCAACTTAAACCTGAATGTAATAAGTAAATATTAGAGTAAAGGTCACAGGAATCTCAGAGAGTTTTATCTGTCAAGAGAATGGTGTATTAATGTCATCTACAGACTTGAAGTTATTCTACATTGAAAGAAGTTCAATTTATTGATCAAGCCTCAGTGAAGTATTCAAGGAAGTGGATTTACTACAGTGACAGGGATTTCCAGTTAGTGACGGAAGAAGTACAAGATACAAAGTTCAGTCAAAGCTAAAGGAAAGAAGCCACAGCGTTAAATGTTTTAAAGATGAAGAATTATCATTGAAGTCAGTTATTCATGAAACCAGACAGTGCATCGAATGACGACATCAATCAGTGGAATTAATTCATCTATTTTCAGTGGTGTTCAGAAGAGAGAGAGATACTTTGTTTTTAAGTTATTCTCTTCTAATTAATTAAATGATTAATCAATTTAATTAATAAATTAATTCTTTCAGAATTAATTTATTTATTAAATTAATTAATTTAGTTGTTTGAATTATTTATTAAATTAATTCCAGAAAAGAATTAATTTAATTTAGAATTTAATTCAACTAAAATTAATTAATAGAAAGTAATTTAAGTACTAGTATGACCTGTGTATTAATACTAGTATGACCTAGTTTAATTGAAAGTAAAAACACGGTATGACCTATTTGAAGAGGTCATACGTGTTTCTTTTTAAAGGTCATACCAAGTTCCTTTTTCTCAGGTCATACAGGTTGCTTTCCAGGTTCTATTCAGAGTTGGTGAAAAGTGTGGCAGGTCATACAAGTCTTCTATGCAGGTTCTATTTGATTGGTCAGGTTCTACTTGATTGGTCAGGTCATACCGAATTTATTCCACAGGTCATACAAGGCATTTCTCAGGTCATACAAGACAAATGACTTGTATATTACCGGAGGCCAATTTTTCACTAAAGGAGCAACTGAATCAGAAAAAGACACAGCAGACATTTTCTCTCTCAAGCAAGAAGAAGCCTTTTAATTTCATTTCTTCTCAAGCAATTAATTCTAGTTTGTATTGTTAAATCCAAACCACTAGAAGTTGATTACTTGTATTGCTTTGACTATCTAGCGGATTTTTATCCCTAGAACGAATCTCAAATTATCAAATATTGTTAAATCATTTTATTACAAAAATAGATAAATTCATGTCGAATTTATTCTAGATTTGTTTTAATTTATTTGAGATTCAATCTTGTATTCAGTATCATTTGTAACACCCTTCAAGTTTAATAAAGCTTATTTAACTTGAATCTTGTTTCATTTTATTCCGCATTAATTTGTTCCTAAACAGTTTTATTCTAAAAGGACAAATTCGATAAAACGGTATAGTTTGTATTCAACCCCCCTTCTACAAACTTATCAGGACCTAACAATTGGTATCAGAGCCTTTTGATTGATATACAAATCAAAGATCCAATTGTTTGAGATTTTTTTTACTCTGAAATTTTTATTTTTCTAAAAATCTCAAAAATGTCTACAACTCAGAAAGTGGGTACAGTTAAAATCCCAATGTTCAGCAAGGAGCATTATCCAATGTGGAAGAAGAAAATGCTCCTATTTCTTAAGGTTGCAAATCCTAAATACATTGATGTGATGAAGAATGGACCAAAACTTCCTATGATTATTGAGGAAGAATTAAAAGAGGGTAACATTGTTACTAGGGCTGCTAGGATGTACCCTAAAGATCCCAAGGATTTCACTCCTGGTGAAAAAGAGGATGTTACCTTGGATTCCTGTCTACAGCTGATCCTTATTGATTGTCTTGATCCTATCATGCATAATCATGTCCTAAACTGTGATACTGCCAAACACATTTGGGAAACCATAGAGATAATCAATGAGGGGACAGAGGAAGTTAGAGAGAATATGCTGGAAATTCTCACTTCACAATATGAGCATTTCAGATCAAACCCTGGTGAAGGTATCTCTCAGGTTTTTGAGAGATACAACAAATTAATCAATGATCTGAATCTCAATGGGAAGCACTACACCAACAAGGAGATTAACAAGAAGTTCCTTCTTACACTTCCACCTCATTTGGAGCACAAAATATCTGCCATTAGAGAAGCAAGAGATATGAATGAGATCGCTTTGGAGAGATTGTATGGTGTTCTGAAGACCTATGAGCTGGAGCAGATTCAACAGAGGGAGCTGTATGGAACTGGGAAAATTGTTGGTACCTCTACTGCATTGACTGCTGAAGTCCCACAGAAACTGGAAGTAAAGGCTGTTCAACCTTCCAGTTCTCACATGAATGTGATTGATGCTGAATATGGATTAACATCCATTGATCAATCTGGTGGTGACTTCTATTCTTTGGAAGAACTTGATCAGCTGGAAGATGGTGATTTGGCCTTGATAGTCAGGAAGTTTGGGAAGTTTAGATTCAAGAGGAATCCCAATCTTAAGTTCAGGCCCAGGTTTCAGAGAGATGATTCCTCATCTTCAGGTGGCTACAAAACTGGAACTGTGGACAGAAGCTCAATCAGATGCTACAATTGCAATGAGTTGGGTCACTTTGCTACTGAATGTAAAAAGCCAAGGCAAGTGACAAGGAACTCATTTGATTCTAGCAAGAAGAATAAGATTGAGAAGGCTTATGTTGCTGAAGGGAAGAGCTGGGATGATACAGACAGTGAAGATGAAGAAGTTGGAAATCTTGCACTTGTGGCAAAAGGAGGCAAACTCTTTGATTCCATGTTATCTTCACCAGACATGTCTGAGGTAAAACTTACTGACGCTGAAATGATTTATCATCTTGGTGGCACCATAAGTTGTGCACGCACTGAAAATGATAGAATAAATCTTTTAAACACAAATCTTGAAAAGGAATTAAAAGAATTGAAACTTGTGCATGTTAATCAGGATGAACTTACTGAGAAAATTGCTTTTCTTGAGAATAGGGTTAAATGTTATATTCAACTGGAAACCATTCTCAAAGATCAGATTAGTGAGCTTAAAACCAAAACTAATGCTTATTTCAGTTCTTGTAAGACTGCTAAAGAAATTCTCAATAAGCAAGCTGTTGGTAATCATGTCAGTATAGGGTATGATTATAATGAGGCTATTGGACTGCTTGGAATTAATTCTCCTTGTAGATACAAATCTGAAGGAAAGGTTGTTCCATATATACTTAAGGGTATTGAAACACCCTTCTGTAGGGAGTCTGAGGCAGAGCCTATGAATGAATACTCTATCATTATTGCTGAGGAGATTCATGAAGAAGATATTGCTTTGGAAGCTGAACAGTCCAAAAAGTGTATATCTGATATTCCAGTCAAAGTTGCTACAACTAAAAAGACTAAATCAGATATCCATAAGTTGGATCAAAACAACTGTAGAACTAACATGCCTGCTATTAATTCTTCTCATAAAGCATGTGGTGTGAGTAATTGCATGTCTTGTGCTTTTAATGTTATGTATGCTTTCTTTAATAAGAAGCATGTATCTAGTGATAAGACTGCTCCACGTCAACATGTTAATAATAAGAAGCATGTTAAAACAAAGACTACTAGTCCTCCTCATACTAGAGTGGATTCATTTATCCCTAAGCCTACTCAGAAATGTGTTAAGGCTGGTTATAAATGGAAACGCTCTTATGTGAAAGAGGTTGAAGTAGTTTTAGCTAAAAATGTTGTTTTGCCTGACAAAGGCCAGTTCTTTAAGTATGCCGGACCCAATCAATTTTGGGCTCCGAAGAAGGTCTAATCAATTTGATATTGCAGGGAGTTAAACAGGTAAACCGTGTTATATGGATTCTTGACAGTGGTTGTTCAAGGCATATGACCGGAGATAGAGCCCTGCTATCAGATTTGGTTGAGAAAGCTGGCCCAGTGCTTACCTTTGGAGATAACAGCAAAGGTATAACTGAGGATATGGCCTATTTGAAATCAAGAAATGTTATCAGTCAATAAGGACATCAATGTTACATTTGATGTCTCCAACCTCCCTAATATCCAAAAAGGAGATTCATCTGAAAAGCTGAAGTTTGATAACTTGCCAGACTCAGAATCAGATGATGAAGTCCCACCTGAAGTTATTGCTGGTGATGATAATAACAATGATGATAATGATCATGGTGATGGTGGTGGAAACACTGGTAACAATGGAGATACCACCAACACTGGAGAAGAATCATCAAGGCAATCAAGCAACAACTCAGGGGGAGCAGATGAAGGATCAACTAGTCACTCACAACATCAAAGTGAAATTCAAGGCGAATCATCAAGATCAAATCTTCCAAGACAGACTGTATGGAATAGAGCTCATCCCTTTGAGCTGATCATTGGTGATCCAGATGTTGGAGTTAAAACTAGAAGTGCAACTCAGAATGAATGTCATTTCTCAGCATTTTTATCTAAAATGGAGCCAAAGAAAACTGAGGAAGCACTGACTGATCCAGATTGGGTGATTGCTATGCAAGATGAACTCAATCAGTTTGAACAACAGCAAGTCTGAAAGCTGGTACCCAGGCCAAAGAACAAGAAAGTAGTTGGTACAAGATGGGTATTCAGGAACAAGCTAGATGAGGATGGCATTGTTACAAAGAACAAGGCAAGACTGGTTGCACAAGGGTATTCTCAAGCTGAAGGCATTGATTATGATGAAACCTATGCACCAGTGGCTAGACTTGAGGCCATCAGGATGTTCTTAGCATTTGCTGCTTATTCCAATGTTAAAGTCTATCAAATGGATGTTAAGAGTGCATTCCTGAATGGTGAGCTTGATGAAGAAGTATATGTGGAACAGCCCCCTGGCTTTGAAAATCAGGAGCAGCTAGACTTTGTGTACTTTCTCTTCAAGGCTATCAGGTATCATTTTATCAGAGAGCATGTCATGAATGGAACTGTGGAGTTACACTTTGTACCCACAGAAGAACAGACTGCAGATATATTCACTAGATCTGTTGATGAATCCACATTTATCAAGTTAGTTGGTAAATTGGGTATGTTAAACAGTCTTAGTGATTAAAAATATCTCTGTCATGTTTGTTCTTTCAAAAAGTCATTTTCTTTTTGCTGATATTGAATGATATATTTTGCCAATTCTTGTTTTTGTATAAAGCTTGTTAATTTAAATATTCTGAATAATTTATTTTCTTTAAAAATACTTTTCTCATATTTTTTAAATAGAGAAACCTATTTTTATTGAAAATTTATTTATTCAAGAATCATTTAAGTTAGTTTCAGATTGTAAATATTGTTGTTTAAATATTTCTGCAAGTTTATATTATTTTTATGTTGTAAACTGCTTAGCTTTTGTTTGAGTAAGTTAAAATGAATTATTTTCTCTAAAAAATATTTTTCTCAAATTTTACAAGTTAAAATTGTAGAGAAATCTATTTTTATTGAAAATCTTTTATTTTAATATATTCGTAGTTGCCTGTAAATAGTTTCCTGTAAATATTTTTTTATATATATATATTATTTATTATTTTAGTTTATTATTATTATTATTTATTATCTTTTATTTTCTATTTCTCTTAGTTGTTTTTGTAAATATATTGTATATATTATTTCTGATCTAGCTCTTGCTTAGCTGGAAATTCAGTGCCAAATCCAATTCAGGTATTACTTTCTATCTCTCAATCCACTTCTTTTACTGTTGCTGAACCCAAGTGGTTGTTAGGGCTGACCAAGGGATTGTAGATCCACAATCTTTATCCCAGGTCTTAGAGCCAAACAATGAGTCTACAACTTAATTACTTGACCTCTCAGCCTAAGCAGAAATCAAATGTTAAATAAAGAAGTATTTTGATTGAAACAGTGAGTGATTCCACAGCTCTGCCTCCTATACAGAAATTCAACATATACTGAGGCATCTGTCAGCCCATCTGTATCCTCTCAATAGGATATGGACTTTGAAATGGCCAATGAAATGTTTCTAGAGACATTCTCTCAACAGGATGAATCTATTGAAATTCGCCATAGGGCCATGGCACTTTGTACTGAGTCAAGCACACTCTCATTACTCACAATGGGAGAAAACAATTTCATTAGATGAAACTCAGGACACAGTGAAAGCAGAGCACCTGCAACTGGTTACAGTGCCTACCATTGTCACGGTAGAAGTGCCTTCATAGGCATCTGAGGGAAAATTTGATTCTTTGCCAAATTAAATAGAATCATTTTCTCCCCTCCCAGAGTGAACACCTCTGGCTCCCTAAGGGATTTTCCACTCGCAGATTTATCTGGAGAAAGTGGAAGGCAACTTGGTCAGTCTTTCACTGAAGCAATTCAGATTTCAAATCCAAGTGATTTGATAGACATGATTGAGGATCGGGATTTGCGAACTCCCATTGCACCACCACTGACCTCTCTTGAAGAGGCTAGGGTGAGTTTCAATGCAGGTACTGATCAAAAAGGAGCAAACAGACAGCTAAAGTTGAGTGATAAAAGTCAAACACTGAATGAAACACATGCACGTGAGATGAGTGATACACTTACAAGAGAAATTCAAGTGAGTGCACACACAGACACATACACTGCAATGTAGTTAGCTCACATAGCTGATCTACAGGAACATCTATTCATAACCCAGGCTGATACAGAAATTTTGCAAGCACAAGTGGTTGAACGGTCTTCTTCTTCCACCTCTGTCAACAATCAGCTGGGACTGCTCAAGGAAATGTTGAAGACAAAGTTACTACCCAAGATCAACTCCATCAACTATCTCAACTCCTACTGGCTTCAGATACTCATAAAGTTAAATCTGTAGAGAATTCCTCAACTAAGGGGGAGAATTTTGAGAAGTTTCTAGAGAAGTTTCTATTTCTAAGGGGGAGAAGTTTCTAGAGACTTCTGGTGAAGCTAGTAAAAGGGGGCTGAAAAAGATATAAAAGGAAAAGGAGGAGTTTCTGGGGAGTAAAGGTAATTAGCTCTGTTTTGTAAATGTTATATGTATAGAGCTTAGGTAAATCAAGACAGGTTCAATGTTATCATATGTTCAGTCTAGAGGAACATCTGTCTTGTATTTACCTTTAATGGTGAAATCTGGAAATGTCATATTTGATCCAGAACTTTCTAGTATTTACTTAGGCTTTAGAGTCTTATCTTTTTCTTGGTTTTAGTTGAGTGATCCTCTAGGTATTTGGTTGTTATTCTCTAACAAACAAATAGGGGGAGATTGAAAGGCATATGCTATAGCCTATTTGTAATTCGAAGATTCTACTCAACTTAAACCTGAATGTAATAAGTAAATATTAGAGTAAAGGTCACAGGAATCTCAGAGAGTTTTATCTGTCAAGAGAATGGTGTATTAATGTCATCTACAGACTTGAAGTTATTCTACATTGAAAGAAGTTCAATTTATTGATCAAGCCTCAGTGAAGTATTCAAGGAAGTGGATTTACTACAGTGACAGGGATTTCCAGTTAGTGACGGAAGAAGTACAAGATACAAAGTTCAGTCAAAGCTAAAGGAAAGAAGCCACAGCGTTAAATGTTTTAAAGATGAAGAATTATCATTGAAGTCAGTTATTCATGAAACCAGACAGTGCATCGAATGACGACATCAATCAGTGGAATTAATTCATCTATTTTCAGTGGTGTTCAGAAGAGAGAGAGATACTTTGTTTTTAAGTTATTCTCTTCTAATTAATTAAATGATTAATCAATTTAATTAATAAATTAATTCTTTCAGAATTAATTTATTTATTAAATTAATTAATTTAGTTGTTTGAATTATTTATTAAATTAATTCCAGAAAAGAATTAATTTAATTTAGAATTTAATTCAACTAAAATTAATTAATAGAAAGTAATTTAAGTACTAGTATGACCTGTGTATTAATACTAGTATGACCTAGTTTAATTGAAAGTAAAAACACGGTATGACCTATTTGAAGAGGTCATACGTGTTTCTTTTTAAAGGTCATACCAAGTTCCTTTTTCTCAGGTCATACAGGTTGCTTTCCAGGTTCTATTCAGAGTTGGTGAAAAGTGTGGCAGGTCATACAAGTCTTCTATGCAGGTTCTATTTGATTGGTCAGGTTCTACTTGATTGGTCAGGTCATACCGAATTTATTCCACAGGTCATACAAGGCATTTCTCAGGTCATACAAGACAAATGACTTGTATATTACCGGAGGCCAATTTTTCACTAAAGGAGCAACTGAATCAGAAAAAGACACAGCAGACATTTTCTCTCTCAAGCAAGAAGAAGCCTTTTAATTTCATTTCTTCTCAAGCAATTAATTCTAGTTTGTATTGTTAAATCCAAACCACTAGAAGTTGATTACTTGTATTGCTTTGACTATCTAGCGGATTTTTATCCCTAGAACGAATCTCAAATTATCAAATATTGTTAAATCATTTTATTACAAAAATAGATAAATTCATGTCGAATTTATTCTAGATTTGTTTTAATTTATTTGAGATTCAATCTTGTATTCAGTATCATTTGTAACACCCTTCAAGTTTAATAAAGCTTATTTAACTTGAATCTTGTTTCATTTTATTCCGCATTAATTTGTTCCTAAACAGTTTTATTCTAAAAGGACAAATTCGATAAAACGGTATAGTTTGTATTCAACCCCCCTTCTACAAACTTATCAGGACCTAACATATCAAGAGAGCACCGAGCTAGAAGAAAAACACTTAGGCTATCTTGTATCATCTGTGTAAGCAGCTGAGTTTGTTTTCACAAACTCAGAAAATTCTTCAATATATATCTCAGGTGGGCTTTTTCCGATAAACCCACCTGAAAAGTTTAAAAAGTTTGCTTGTCTCCCGCATTCCTTTTTTAACTTGAAGAATTCATTTTTGTTCCAAGCTTGACTGGATTTTAGTTAATTTACAAACTCTTACGTTCATACTCGAAAAAGGTTTGAATTTTTTTTGCAAATTAACTAGATTGTATTAAACCCCCCTTCTACAATCTAGGTTGCATTGTTCTGGGAATAACAGTAATATTGGATCTTACTTCTTCCAACCTTTGTTAAGGTTGGGTGTGCTTGCTTCTACGAGAGACGGGGTCTTTGTAATGGATTCCCCATTTTATTTCTATTTATAAAATTAAAACGGTTACCGAAAAAAAATGTATTTTATTTTATTTGATGTATCTCAAAAGTCCTGTTTTGGGAAGTAACTCAAGAAGAGTGTTTGATAATGAAGTGAAAGGTCTCTATTATGATAAAGATGATGATTATGTGGATGAATCGATACCTCCAAGAATGATTGTCTCGAATATGGATAACTCAAGTTCAAATGATCCATCCGTAGAAGGGACAAAATGGAGCATCCGTAGGAAGCCAAAATGGAGCATCCGTAGGAAGGCAAAATGGAGCATCCATAGGAAGCCAAAATGGAGCATCCATAGGTGGATCACAACACAGAGTTACCACCCCAATAAACTAAGGGGGAGTTTCTCTGAATCAAGGATCAACCTCACATTATCATGCTGATGAGAATAATGATTGCATCTTCAAGACCTACACCTGTTGAGTACACTCTTCCGAGGCTAAATTGGTATCTAGTTGAACCAATTTGCACAGAAACTTGTTCCAAAATCCAGAAGAAAGCCCTCTTGAAGATATCTAATGGGTTGATACATTTGGAATGATAATAACAAAATACTCAAGACAAGAATTTGATCACGATGTTGAAGCTGAGAATCAGAAGGCTATATCACAACAGCTGATAATTAGGAAGCTAACTAGAAGGCACTTTATCTATCTAAGGTCTAAAAGCCACATCAAATGTATGGAAGATATTATGTCATCAAGTTAGGAAGCAATTCAGTAGCAAGCCAACATATGTCTAATCAAGCAACAAGTGTTTCAGTGGTAAGTCTGCCAAAACAACTCAGTAGTGGTGAGTCAGTAAGGATGAGAGATGTTTTATCTAAGGATGAAGCTAAATATATCTGTTCTACAAACCCAGAGAATTATTCAATATATATCTCAGGTGGGCTTTTTCCGATAAACCCATCTGAAAAGTTTAAAAAGTTTGCTCGTCTCCCGCATTCCTTTTTTAACTTGAAAAATTCATTTTTGTTCCAAGCTTGACTGAATTTTAGTTAATTTACAAACTTTTATGTTCATACTCGAAAAAGGTTTGAAAAAGTTTTGTAAATTAACTAGATTGTATTCAACCCCCCTTCTACAATCTAGGTTGCATTGTTCTGGGAATAACAGTAATATTGGATCTTATTTCTTGCAACCTTTGTTAAGGTTGGGTGTGCTTGCTTCTATGAGAGCCGAGGTCTTTGTTATGGATTCCCCCTTTTATTTCTATTTATAAAATTAAAAACAGTTACCGAAAAAAATGTATTTTATTTTATTTGATGTACAAAGTTGTCGGTACTTAGAATCATATACGAGAGCTAAGAAAGTATGAACGAAAAGATACATCATCCCCAACACATTTGCTATAAAGTGAAAATTTTAAATTCTAATACAAAAATTAAGCTATTTAATAGATTGTCTTGCAATAATACGTAATTAACGATCTGATATTAATGTTGTAATATTTGTTCTTTAATCATACTAGCTTATAACCCGTGCAAAGCACGGGATCTTTTAAATATTTTAATTTTTAAATATGATTTTTTTGTTTATAAAATAAAATACAATAATTGATGTAATTTTAACTTTTTTTATATTTTTAGAATAAAATTTAATATGTTGTTGGTCGAATATATTACAATTTATCTATTATTATTTTTTATGTACAAAACTACAAATTATACCATATTTTGCTTATTATCGTTTAGTATAGATTTAGTATAAATTGGTTGGAATATATCGCAATTTATCTATTTTTAATTTTTTTTATTTTGAATTAACTAATATTAAAAAAAATCACAAAGGAAAGGGGTGACTAAAAAGGAAGGTGCTAACCAAACTACCAATTATCCTATGATTTGGCTATTTGGGTATCATAGTTTAGTATAGATAGATTAGTATTTATCTATTTTTTATTTTTTATTTTGAATTAACTAATATTAAAAAAAGGGGTGACTAAAAAGGAAGGTGCTAACCAAACTACCAATTATCCTATGGTTTGGCTATTATAGTTTAGTATAGATTTGCCAAGCACGGGCTAGTTTATATATTTTTCTATAATTTTCTTGTTGGTTTTCGTTATTTTTTTTTAAATTTATTAATTTTAGGTGACAGAGGGAGGAAGCAGCAGAGCAAAGAAACCGAGCAGAGAGAAGAGGTGAGGTTGGTATAGTTTGGGTCTCTGAAGAGAGTTTAGTAAATTGAGTAGGAAATTAGAAACGTGGGGTAGTATATTCCAATTTGCATACTATTTATTTTTTACATAAAAAATTAAAAAAAATTAAAAAGGAAAGAGACTTGAAAAAAAGGAAGGTGTGAACCAAACTACCAATTATCCTCTAGTTTGGCTATTATAGTTTACTATAGATTAGATCACTTGATTTACGGTGAGTTCTCAAAACTTCTACATCCGTGCAAGACACAAACTTGTTCTAATACTTAATTATCAAAATAATATATATCTTTACTTCTCAATTAACTAATTTTTTCGGCTCTCATACTCTGTTTATAAATAATTTCAGATTTTTATAATTAACTATATTATTTTTTTAATAGATAAGATTTAACAAATATTATTAAGGTCTAACATGTACTATAATTTATAAAATTAACGATAAAAATTAATGGGTAAAATTTAGATAGATATGAATTGTGACATCAATACAGTGTTATAATTAAGCTGATACAAATAAATAAAGACTAAATTACATGTTGGATCCCCTTAATTTTAGCTTATTGCACTTTGATAAGAAGTTTGGCATAAAACACTTTGTATGCCGTGATTTTGGGTCTCGTTATAGTTTAAACCACTTTGACGCTTTTCTGTCTAGTTTTTTTTTTTTTTTTTGCTAAGTACCTTTTCTGTCTAGTTTGACCATTAACATCAATTTTAACGGGGTAAATTTGTAAACTTCAAAATTTAAGAATTAATTTAATTAAAATTGAATTTATTAAATATTATTGGTAAACTTAATTAATTTATATCTATAATTTAAATCATAAGGGGTAAAACGAGAATATCAACATAAATTTTAAGCAATTCAATTATCATTTTTCTTAATTATATTAAATTTTTAATTATTTTTATAGAAAACTTTGAAACAATAATGTTAAAATTTTAAATCATATTAATAATCAAAAATTCAATTTTAAATAAATAATATTAATTCTTACATTTTATAGTTTACTATAAATTTAAGCCGTAGATACAAATTAATTAAGTTTTACTAATAATATTTAATAAAGTCAATTTTAAATAAATTAATTCTAAAATTTTACACTTTACAAAATAGACGAAAAATCGTCAAAGGGGTTTATATTGTTGCGGGACCTGAAGTAACATGGTGCAAAGTGTTTTATGCCAAAGTACGTCAGCCAAACTGCACTAAGCTAAAAACAAAGGGATGTAATATAGAATTTAGTCTTCTTAAATAAATATATTAAATAGAAAACTTTAATTGATGTGTATTATTGTGAGAATGTGGATTAAAATAGAACATGTTTTACTATTATATATATAATAGATATTATTATTATTATTATTATTATCATCATCCGATAGTTTTGTTATTATAATAACTAGTTTACTAAGCCGCGCTTCGCAGCGGCTTTATAATAATATCTCTAAATTTTCTCAAAAAATATTCTACAAAATACGTTTTTAAATAAAATAATATTTCTAATATATATATATATATATATATATATATATATATATATATATATATATATATATATTGTTCTAGATCGTTCAATCAAAAACTACAATTATACCTTCACAGCTATTAAAATTTTCACTACCTCCAAATCTACTCCCAGTAAGAAAAAAATCAAAAAATATGAACAAACATCCTTTTTGTTGCTGGGAGAATTTTTTATTAATAATGATCTCTTTTTGTCAAAACAAATAACAACAAAAACAACAACAACCTCTTCCTTTAAAATAAAATAAAATATTAATGACCTCTTCTCAATGTTTCTTATTCTTGTATGACTTTTGTTATAGATGCACCGATTTATTGAATTTTGTTAAAAATGAACTCACTAAATAAATTCTTCAGTCGAATAAATCTTAACATGATATTTTCAAAATTTATACACTATAAATTTCTTAATATACAATTTTTATCTTTGAATTTTTGTGTATGAATTAGAGAAAATATTTTACTAAAAGATATAATCTTTTCTCATAAAAATTAGAGCAATAACTATCTAAACGTTTAAAAACAATGATAAAATTTGTTTTTAAGACATGATGAATTTTCCACTTTCGAGTTACCTTGTATACACGTATATCAACTTTTAACTATAAATTCAAAACTAATAACGTACACACATAAACATATAAATTAATTCACAACTGAATGTACATGAAAATCACCTTGCTCCGTCTATTATTTTAACTGATTAACTGATGAATCCCCCTCCTTATTAATCTATGTCTTAACTCAATCAACACTAATAGCAAATGCTTTTCGAAAAAAAAACACTAATAGCAAATAACTTGTCTTGTCAAAGATTTTAATATGATCCTCCATTAGGATAGAAACAAACGTAATAAGATAAATAACATAAAAGAAAAAGTCTCATACTCATGTACTCATATACACACTTTTAACATGAACAAACAAAAAAGTAAAGAAGAACATTGCTGACAACAAAAATTGCAGTAGACAATTAACAGAGTTTAGGTGTATATTTATACTATTAATTAGTTGTTTGTATGAAAGTATTAAAGATAATTAATTATTTACCAAGTAATTACTTAATTTCTTATGCAAGACCGATCTAATTTCTTAACTTCTTATTTACCAATATGCTCTTGTATTTTCTATTATATTACATTAAAAAAGAAAGTTTAGGAGAGCAGAATGTTAAGATGGTGATTTCGCCAAAAATATTATAATTGAAATTTAATTTCTTCCATTAGTGATATTTAGTTTCCTCCATTAATAAAGATCTATTGTATATTTACTTTCCATTAGTAGAGATTTTAAATGCAAGAATATTATATGTTTCCTCTATTAGTAAGCATTTAAAAGGTAATTGAGATTTTTTCGAATTTTTAATATTATTAATTCAAAAAATTGAGAAAATTAGAAAAATAGAACGAAGCGATCTGAGAGCGCCACCTCACCGCCTTCGTCTTCTCCTTTATATAGTAGTATTGATTTCTTTTTTGAATAAATTTTTTAATACTATTTAGTTGGTGACTATATAAACCTTTCTTCTATTATAATTAAAAACAAGTTTAATATAATAATATATTAGATTTCTCTTTTTTCTTTTCTCTGTATACTTTATCATGATATCTAGAGATTGGTTGATTTGATTTTGGATATGTTGATAGAGATTTGAACATTATTAATATCAAAAGCTGGGTTTAAACATTTGTTTCATTTTCTTTTTCTTGTCGTCTTTTTCTCTTATTATTTTGATTATAGATTTCATCTTGGTTTCGATTGTTTTTTGAGTTTCGTTTGTTTTTAATTGCGCCCTTTAATGAAACTAGGTTATTGAGCCGCGCTTCGCAGCGGCATTAGAATATATTTATTAAAAAAAAGAATATTATAATAAAAATTGTGAAATAAATATCTATAAAATTATATAAATTATCAAATAAATATATTATGTAAAATTTGCATTTGGGTAAGTAATATTATAAATTATTTATATATTCCTTTTGTTTATAGAGTTTTATTTTTTATTTTATTAGACCGGTACCATTGCCATATATATATTAAAAAAATTATATTGATAAAAATCAATATAAACATATAATATTACTATTTTCTCAGGGATGACCCATACGGTATATCCAGATTTGTATAAATTTTACTATTTCTTGTGGTAGAAAAGCTAATTGTATCTGTATATAAGAGTAAATAAATGGTTAAAAAACTAATATAAGAATTAAATCAATAATATTAATGAAACAAATATTTGTATAATATCTAATGATATTCGTTCAATCGAGATAAAATAGATTTATATATGTGCAATTTCTAAAACTATATATTATAAAAACATTAATAAAGATAATTACTTTTAAATTTTTTAATCTGAGTAGATTTGACAATTATTATATAGGGTCCACCATCCTTCTTGTATAAATTTGTATCAACATCTCGGCCAACTTTCCCCACAGAGATATGGTACTGGTGATGGAGCTGTGTAAGAAAAAAATTAGAACAAATTGAAAAAGTAAAACAAATAAATTGGGGTAACCAAATAAGTAATATAAAATTACAAGAACAATAAAAAACAATTAACAGTTATATTAAAATTAATATAATGCATAACTTACTAATTTGTGACAATTTTGAAATCTCTTTTTTTTCCAAACGCCTTTGACAACTTCAATGCCACCCAAGTAGGTCAAGCAGCCTACAACATCTAAATCAACATAGAAAAAATAAATATTACAACATGATAGTTTGATTTTATAACTTATATAATAGTATTACTAATATATTACTCTAATATATTACTGCATAAAAAACCTGAGAGTATGTTGGTGTCATTAATACTTGCATCAATCATATCCGGACATATGAACTGAAATTCATGCAGTGATATGTTGACGATGTCTTCTTCCAATCTGTTAGGCAACGTTATGCGTATGAAGAGAAATTTAGACCCATGTGATAGTGGTCTATATTTCCCTGTACTTGAAATAACTTTCAGATTTTTGATGTTGTACACGGAGCCTTCCTCTAAAAAGATTTTTGAACTGAGAGACCAGAATCTTCGGGATCGTAGCATGGATCAAATTTTCCTGGCATACAACATATCTTAGAAAAGTTAATAACATCATACAATTTGACAAACTAATAAGTTATAAGTATATTGATTTATTAACCTTTTCATCGATCAAAATCATGTCAAGACTGATCAGTTCTTCAGTATTTGAATTGACAAATTCCCACATTCTACACACTCGTACTCTTATCATCCAGGTATAGTTGTTGTCGTTCAAAGCATCCAACATGGTGTAGGCCATAGTTGTATTTGATTGTAAATATGGTTATAAAAATTTGAAGCTATGTAAAAAAATTCCGATGTAGATTTTTTGTTATGAATGACCTTTAATTTATAGGTGTTTGTAAGGTGAATAACATGGAAATCCATTATGTTTAAAAGTCAAGAAGTATTATAAAAGAAAAGTTCTATAAAGTTTGAAAATAATAAAAGAAAGTTCTATCAAGTTTGAAAATAATAAAAGAAAGTTTTATCAGGTTTGAAAATAATAAAAGAAAGTTCTATCAAGATTGAAAATAATAAAAGAGAAAATTACAATTATTAACATAATATCCTACAAATTCGAAAATAATAAGGAAGTTGTAATTTTCTAAATCAAAGAAAGTTCTATCAAGTTTGAAAATAATAAAAGAAAGTTCTATTAAGATTGAAAATAATAAAAAAGAAAATTGCAATTATTAACATAGGAGCCTACAAATTCGAAAATAATAAGAAAGTTGTAATTTTCTAAATAAAATAAAGTTCTATCAAGTCCTACAAATTCGAAAATAATAAGGAATTTGTAATTTTCTAAATCAAAGAAAGTTCTATCAAGTTTGAAAATAATTAAAGAAAGTTCTATCAAGCATACAAATTCGAAAATAATAAGGAATTTGTAATTTTCTAAATCAAAAGAAAATTCTATCAAGTTTGAAAATAATAAAAGAAAGTTCTATCAAGCCTACAAATTCGAAAATAATAAGGAAGTTGTAATTTTCTATATCAAAGAAAGTTCTATCAAGTCCTACAAATTCGAAAATAATAAGGAAGTTGTAATTTTCTAAATCAAAGAAATTTTCTAAATCAAAGAAAGTTCTATCAAGTCCTACAAATTCGAAAATAATAAGGAAGTTGTAATTTTCTAAATCAAAGAAAGTTCTATCAAGTTTGAAAATAATAAAAGAAAGTTCTATCAAGCCTACAAATTCGAAAATAATAAGGAAGTTGTAATTTTCTAAATCAAAGAAAGTTCTATCAAATCCTACAAATTCGAAAATAATAAGGAAGTTGTAATTTTCTAAATAAAATAAAGTTCTATCAAGTTTGAAAATAATAAAAGAAAGTTCTATCAAGTTTGAAAATAATAAAAGTGTAATTTTCAATTTCCTTCCTACAAAATCGAAAATAATAAAGGAAGTTGTAATTATTAAAATTAAAAATTGTGAAAAATTGAGAAAATTAGAAAAATAGAACGGAGCGATTCTAGAGGCGCCACCTCACCACCTCCGTCTTCTCCTTTATATAAGTATATTGATTGACTTTTTGATTATATTGTTTTTTTTTTAATTTTTCGTATTGGTTGGATCTTTCTTATGTAAAAATTGATTTTTGGTTGTTTTGTTTATGCTAGTTTTATTTTATTTTAATTGGCATTCTCACACACATACTCTTTATTTCTTTTTATTTGATGATATATTATAGTTCAAATTTCGTTCTTTCTATCTAATTTTCCATTCGTCATAATCAATAAATAATGTAAATTTTAGTTTAAATTTAATATTTATTATGCACTTAAGAGCTTTAGATATTTTCTTTCCTTTTTGAATTGCAAAAATGAATTTGCCATGTTTATTTGGTTGGATATTATAAACTGGTAAATATTCGGTTTAGAGCCTCCCCGATCATAGTAAATTCTTAGCTAAAAATGAATCAGATATTTCATAATTAAAAATTATTGTCAATATGTAAATTTCTTTTATCTTCAGTGGAACATTAATGTTAGCAAAAATTTTAACCAATCCCGTAATATTAGTTATATTTATCGAATCAGTATCTGTTACCATATTAAAATAATATATTATATTTTTAATAACTTGAAATAACAATTACATACTATTTTTAAAATACCATTAGAGTACAACACATTCAACAAATTTTACATAATAATTATTTTATAATATTTTAGTTAATCATTTTAGTCAACACCATTGAAGATGTTTCAATGATCTAGAACCTTAGAAGCAATTTTTTTAAAAATATGATCAACTATTATTGTGCATTCCACTAAAACACAACACCTTACATGTTCTACAAATTTTACATAATCAATATTTTTTATTATTTTAATCACGATTTTAACCTGGAAATGCTCCTAGCGTAACATATCATTTCCTTATTTTTATTAGTCCTCTTTTCACTAGTAGTTCCTCGGTGCGGGATTCACCAATTTGAAATTTGAATTCCAATTGTTTTGATTCGGTTTGATTCTGAATTAAACGGACCTTTGCACTCTTCTCTGTGTCAAAAAATGTAATTATACAAAGAAAAGTTGTACTATCATATATGTAGCGGTTATCAATAACTTAATTAATATACTATTTTTTTTCAAAATATTTTCCTTTTCTAATATCAAATGTGATAAAATTATTCCTTTAGTTTCTTCTTTGGACTTTTTCAAAAGTACCCAAGTCGCAAAAATTATTTACAAAAATACGTTTTTTTGCAATCCTTACAACCTGGTTTACAACCACTTCATTTGCAACAATTTCAACCTCACTTGCAACTAAAACGTATTTTTATAAATAATTTCAAAAAATTAAGTATTTTTGTAAATTTTTTCTTCTAAGAGTAAATTGGACTTATGGCCCAATAGGCCTTAGGTAGTGTCACCCAATACCGAATGTAAAGCAGGACAATATGAATGCTGTTTATAGTGTGCAACAAAACTGTTTCTAATAAAATATTTATTCTTATTAAACTCAAAATTACTGCATTGCAATTTGCAAAAGAAAATAAATACTATAATAAATAGTTTACACTAATTTTGATCACACTTGTAAGCATGAATAAGTGAAACAAATCATGCATTACTGTATATCATGCATGATATTGATATAAATAGAGATAGAATGTACTTGCACATATTGTACATGATATGCAGTGTTCAGAAGTTCTCCTTGTGAAAATCAAACTTTGTGGTTGTTTTCCGAGAGAAGTCATGGGACAAGTGCCTCAGTTCAGATATTAAAGCTACTGCACCACAGTAGAACACTCCTGCACACACAACATTTGTATAATTACAGACCCCCCCATTGTTAACACTCAACCTACAAAACTGCAATTTTGTAGTGGTGGAACCAGATCGAGGCTAAGCAATACTCTAGCTTAGGCTGAACTTCCAAAGCGAGTTGGAAATAAACAGAAAGATTTACAAAAATTAGTTTAATATTCAATAATTTAGTCTGTCTCATTTAAAATTCTGGTTCCGCCACTATGGTATATATCTGTAAACTCCGCTACTAGAAAATGTATATAAATGTACGGACAATAATTTATTTATATTCTTACCAACTCGTTTATCAGGATGTTTGACTGCAACATGCTTGAATTCGTTGCGCCAATTAGGCCTAGCAAAATGCGTCCTAACGCGCGTCCCCGATACAATGTCTACACCATTTTTAGCATGCTGGAAGGACTGAAGCATAGCAATCAAAGCGGACCGTGCATCGCCTTCTTCATAGACACTTGTGCAGTAATTGTGCAGCTCAATTACATGCTCTGTATCCTTTTCCGCAACCTCATTCATCACATTTTTGAACCACTCAAATGATCCTTCTTCACGAGTCACCCAGTAGAAGTATGCATTTGTGGTGTTAAATGGCTTTCTCTTCTTGCGATTTCTTGTGCCACTTTCGATAATTCCTGACTGTTCTTCTTTCTGTTGTTTAATGTGGTAAAGAACATCTTTGACAATGCTGATTAAAGGGGTCGCACCAATACCGAGGCCGATGAGTAAGAGGACATCGTACTCTTTGTAGTCTTGTGCTGGAGCTCCATAGGGACCATCAATTAAGAGCTTTGGCAACCTGATAATTTGTACATTTGATACATATAGAATTTGTTGGTGTTGGTTATTATTAGCCTATGGAGGAGTGAAGTAACACAGAAGTGATTGAATACGTACCTAGGTATGTTCTGGTTTTGTTGTGCAATGTCTGCCCTTAGGAGGCCGCTTTGATCACTACCCGAAGGTTGACAAGCCTATCCATGTTCACAACAATTTGTCAGTCAGAAATTGAAATGTGGATGGACCTCTATGCAATGCCCAAAAGTTAAATTAAGAGGTGGAAGCCTGTCCTAATTAACAATCATTACACAACTTAATCTGCTCCTCAGACAACTGATGTTGGACAAGGATACCACACCTTTACATATTTAATTACAGTTCCGAATGAAGATTGACTGATGTACAAGTTCAGTTTGAGTGTAATTTATTGAAATAAGTACCCGGGAAAACACCGTTTTCAGCTGTGATGTCCAGTCACCTGCTGTTCGGATATGGAGGCTTAGATGATCGTCCGGTGGAGCCGAAGTAAGTGAAAATGGATGCCTAAACACATGTATTTCACATATTCATTACTGAATGCCTGATAATAAATAATATTTGAAAGTGGAGGATTAAAGGTTCTACAAACTAATTACTATATATATATTACCATACCATTCAACTGGAGAAACTTTTGAGCAGTTGACATAAATATACTGCCCACTAGTGTATTTAAATTTTCGAGGTTTGGTGAATTGCAAAGACATCACATTTCCCGGGTATACAGCAACCTGAAATTCCATTGAAATTGTTTGATTAGTTCTTCATATACAATGCAGGTAAAGTGTGACGTATATATATATAGGCTTAGATTAATTTAAGTACCTTTAAAATTTCCACAGTTCTGCGGCCAGACCTAAATGCTCGAACTAATCGTTCAATACCATATAAGATCATCGGAAAAGCAACATACATCCATGTCTGAAATCAATCGTGCACCTTAATATTAGGCAAATTTATTGTGCAAGAACAAGTAGGTGGTCACTTATTAAAAAAGAGGGGAAACAGTTGCTAAATGTACTTACTGTTTTATGGTACCATTCCTTGGAGAGATAAACGAAAGTTCCATGGATGATGAGGAGAACATAGACAATAATAAACAAATGGTGAGAGTACCAAAATGCATTATATCCTGTGAGGCGCTTAATCATTTTTGGAAGCTGAAGCCTGTTTTGTCGAAACCATGGGTTGGCTAATGTAAATGCTATGGTCATAAGCACCAACATAGTTATGCCAGTCCAACCCTCAGTTCCTCTTACAAACCACCAGTACTCACTTGGTCGATGACCGAAAAAACGCCTCATAGGTTCATATTCTTCGTCTGTAGAATGGAGTAGCCGAGGGAAGTCACATGTTAAGTGTGGGATAACATGTAAACAAACTCCAATTGCAATTCCAGTAGCAATTACCTGATAAAGTTCATTCAGATATACTAGTTAGCCTTTTCTTACAGATTACTCCTGGATCAGATGCTAAATTTTGAAATATTTTGGTTGTCTACCGTTTGATATATAAACGGAGAAACACCCACACACATACCATAAACTCTAACAAGCATATATACAAAGCAAGGTGCTAAAATATACTCGATAATTACACAATGTAATCAAAGATGATTTCTATCTCTAATCAGTAAAAGGCGACAAAAGATAAAGTATGAAGCTATAAGCATTAGCATACCTTGTGGAAATTGACATTATCATCGAAAGGAATAATACGTCCCAACCTAGTCCTGCTCCTCAGCCATGTAATCGTGTTTCTACAGACAGGTAGAAGAATGACAGCCATGTTGAATTTCAATGTCTCAGCACCACCCTTAGCAACACAAACACAGTAGCCCATGACATGATAAACTGCTCTATCCTTGTACTGATGAAATTTCCATGTGAAAAGCCCTACACAAATTAAAAGCCACAAGCAAAGAATCCAAAGCCTCTTCCAATTGTCATGTATGAAGTAGCCAATTCTCCGGTAGCCTCTTTTGATTAAGCTTTCGTCTTTTGGTGGAACAAGTTTCTCGCTTATTAAATTGCTCAGCATCCTACTTTCTGTCCCAGAGAAGGCTGCCTCATGTGGGGCTCTTAATAGTAGCATTTCCACATTGTACATCTATGTATGGAGGATAGAAGAAAATAAATTAGCCTCAGTGATCAGTCTCGAAATAGTGCAATACAACCAGTGGCGTATCCAGAATATCTGAACGGAGCGTGAATGAAAATTTAGTACATAGAAAATACATTATTAAAATCCGCAAGAAAACTAAGTTGAAATATAAATTTCTTTCAAAGCATATCTAGTACATAATTGTAAAATCAGACTCTATATATTGTCTACAATACACAGAGAAAGTGGGTGTACAACTCTACGAACTGTCAGTGACGAAATGTTTTGAATTATTGTTCAACTTCAACATTGAACTGTAGAAGAGGCTTATCATCTCTATGTTAGTATCAGGTGAACAAACAAACTTTACACTGTGTTAAATGAGCATGAGCAGACTAATGCATATCATACAAAAAGTCCAGGCCGAGTACCCTCGACACCATTTGCATCCGCCACTGAATACAAACTGTAACTACATGTTACAAACCTCAACATATCCAAGATTGCTTGGATCAAGTTCTTCCATTATCAGAGCTGCATACTCATCCGCGCACTCTAAGATCTTTGTCAGCTTATTTGCAGAAGCACTTAATGTAATGATCTGTAGTTATTAACAAATTAATTATTATCGAATGTCATGTGTAATTATAACCACAGATGACTGACTAAAAGAACTAAATGGAATAAAAGAGAAACTTCATGTAAATAAACATTAAAAAAAAGTTGTTACAGAGATTGAGAATGACGGAATATACAGTTTTAAAGCTGATTAATAAAGTATACATAATCTACGAATCTCATGGGCAACTTGGTTAAATTAATTAAGCAGTAGAAACGAAAATCTGGAGTATATTAAAAATATGAGGAATGAAGAACTAATTAAGAATTAAGCTTAAGAGGACTAATTAACAATGTTATAGTTTAAACAAATAGTAATTAAAAATATGTGTACACATGCATGTTGGTAGGTATACATGTTATGTACCTCTTTAACTTCATCTTGAGTGATTCTTCCATCTGCATCCTTGTCCACCCTGCAATATTTCGCGTATAATTCGACACAATTAGTATTAATTGAGTTTATGAGACTATATATTTATAGAAGTTATCGTTTCTTTAATCAATAATCTCAGAAATAAATGGATAAACTAATTAAATACTTACATATCGAAGAAGGTTTGCAGCCTAGCATCAAAACTTGTGTCTGTGATCTGTTTCCAGAATTCATGCAACTGATCCTTGGTAACATTTGATGAAGTTATGCCCCGTCTTCGAGCTAAAGCATCAAAAAGTTCCCCCATAAATTCAGAAGACTCTTTCACTCCTGATCAGAACATCACCACCAAGAATACATTAAATAACTGTGCAATATTAATACATTAAATAACTGTGCAATATTAATTAGTCCAAAAAAATAAAATAAAATTTATTAATACCTATGCATTTGCCAAAGGAAGATCTAGGCAACAGGCCATCGACAGCAAGTTCATCGAATCTTGCTTCAACCTCAGACCATCCATCACCGTTTTTGTGTATAAATTTCAATCCCATAATGGCTTGGGCAGCTCCCGAGGCGCTGTGCTTAACCTTGTTATTTGAGTGGGTACTCCTTTTAGAAGACGAAAAGCTGTTCTTTAAATCTCTCGAAATCTGTCTCAACTTAGAGGAGAGCTGAGTAGATAAAGAAGAAGGATGTTTCTCTATACGACTAGCTATAAACGCTGCGTCTTGATCAGGAGTGCCCTTTATGTTATGCACCAACAGAGAATCGTTTGCGACATCTAAAGTTATTTCAATGTAGGGATTGTTTCCGTTTGTTTCATCTTTGAACCTTGCACTTCTTCTGCTTCCTGATAATTTCTTGCTAGAAACTAATGGACCGCTAAAGGCAATTCGCCTCGAGCTCCCACGGCTTTCTGAATCTCTCACTTGAGAGTCTTGATTCTCCATTTTTTGGAGCTGTTGAAAATTGATCTATTTTCTGTTGATGAATAATGGCCTTATTATTGGTTTTCTAGTTTTTTCCAGTGAGTTAAAAGTGAAAGTTGGGTTTAGTTTGATATATATAAGCTTAGAAAGGGGGTTGACAAAGAGATTGTGTACCAAAAAAATCAGTATAAGTGAGCCCCAAAAGAGAAGTAAAATATGAAAAAAAAATATCATGCACAACTTTCCAACTGTCAAAGTCGTGTACATGCAAACCATGCATGCACATGAGCAAGAAGGTCTTTTAGGTCATTTTCTCATTGTGCATGTTTTTGTTTCATTTAAATTTAATCAACAACAATATTATTGGTGGGTGTCGGAACATGTTCACGGTGCGTCGGCTCCTTCAGTTTTTATGTACCATTTGAAAGAATTTTGTGCAAAAATGGTACATTTTAGGTTGGGGTATGCGAAAATGGTACAGGGCGTCACGTGAACCGGTGACCCCGTCCAAAATTTGCCACATCATGTGATGACCCCTTATTTTAATTTTTTTTTTCATTCTCTACTTTTGCTCCGGTTGTTAGTTAGTAAAAATAATTTGTTACGTAGTAAAATTTGGTTGTGAACAATCGATTTTGAAGGATTACAAAATGTACTTGCAAAATTTTAATTTTAATTTTTTATTTTGTAAATTAAACTTGAAATGTTCTACTTTGCTACTAACCAAAAAACGGGAAAAAATATTAAGTGTAACTATGTAAAATTTTGGTCCAAAAATGAAGACTACACAAAATTATAATTTATATAGGAACTTTTATACAAGGCAAAATTATGAAAACAATTATTTGTAGAAGAATGATATTTTCAGGCCCGAAAACGACTATAACAAAACTTTTATAGTACTCAACATCTGGAAGCATGATAATAATGTAAGTTTTATGTTACCGTTGACATGACTACACCACTTTTACATAATAATTCATAAATTTATTTAAATTGAAATTGTAATATTAATTCTAGTAATATTACAAGGTTTTATTTAATTTTGAATTGTTTGTTCGTGTGCCTTATATCAAATGTCAGATTTCTTGCAGTACATTATTACAGTTATCGGAATGTGTGCCTTATCTATCCTGCATGCTGAAACATATAGATTTTCAAACAGTACAAAATCTTATCTTTTCATCAACAAATCTATCCTACTGGCTTTGTATTTATGTACCTACAAACATAAACATTTTCACAACATCTACATTACACCACTACTCCATATACATTACACTACTGCAACATCTTCTTCCCTATAATTTCGGTAAATGTATGTAATCTTTTGTA
Source organism: Heracleum sosnowskyi (assembly GCA_030848705.1). NCBI lineage: Eukaryota > Viridiplantae > Streptophyta > Magnoliopsida > Apiales > Apiaceae > Heracleum > Heracleum sosnowskyi. The sequence continues at coordinate 62,285,150 of CM061235.1, forward strand.
TAGAGATATACGTTGTTATAATTTGCATATGTATGTTTTCCACATATTTATACCTTCTACTAGTACCTTGTTAAACGTTAGTGTTGTGGAATAAAAACTAGGTCTTCAAATTGCTGTTAGGGTTTCGTGAATTTAATGCTAGGGTTGATGAGCTTCAAGTTTTAATGGTGTGGTTGCTCTTGTTGTCGGGGACTAACTCGGTCATATCAAGTTTTAATGGTGTGGTTGCCTACATGGCTTGTTGCGCCTTCGCGGCATTGTGACGTATGGAGCTGTGTCCAAAACGTTCCTTTTAGAATGAAGGGTGAAGTCCTTTATATAGATGTTGGGAGTCTATGATTTAGACCAGGTATGGGAGACTTGGAGGCCAAGTCTCCTTCTTGACGGAGGACCATGACTGTGTCTAGATCATTCTTTGTAGGAGGCCGACTCCTTTTAAGTTTTGGTGTCTTGGAGGCTACTCCTTGTAAGAGTTGGCTTCAACTAGGACATATTTAATGGGCTGTACAACTAACCTTTTTATTAATTACGAATTTAATAAGTAATTAGGGTTATGGGCCTCATTAATTGGGCTTAACCCGTGGACCAAGCTAGGTCTAATTAATGTATCATTAATTATGTCTTTTGGGTTATTTTCAGCCCATATCATTTGCCCCCAAACTTCTGGGAAAACTTCTTGAGTTTTCGTAGAAGTTATAAATATCCTTAACGGGATTGTGGTCAATGCTCCCTTACCTGGGATTTAATTTACTATTTTCAAACATTATTTCAGGATTTTATGATCAATTAATGCTTATCGGCCCGAATCTTGGGTATCATCTTAATGTAAAGTGTGGAGCGACCTACACAGTTACGATGATTTGCCTTATTCGAGGCTGAATTGACATTTGTGCCAGCCTTCTTTGGCTTATGTTATCTTTAATTGGCCTCTTAATGGCTCGCTTTTAATTTCCCTTAACGAGACGTCCTAATTCGGGACTTCTTATGAATAATAGTTCATAATTGTGCTTGTTTTTTATCAAGCTCTACTATTGTATAGAGCTCGTTATAAAACTCATGCATTCATTATTGTTCACATTATCAAGGAAATATTTTAATAATTTCCCTCACATTTTATCATATTTTTCCTAATGTTTTAGGATTTTTCTTGTACACATGTATTTTAAATAATCATCCCTTATATTTTAGGAATTTTCATGTACCCACAGGTATTTTTAATAATTATCCCTTATATTTTAGGAATTTTCATGTGCACACAGGTATTTTTAATAATGATCCCTAATATTTTAGGAATTTTCATGTACCCACATGTATTTTTTTTTAATAATCATCCCTTATATTTTAGGAATTTTCATGTACCCACGGGTATTTTTAATAATTCCTAATATTTTAGGAATTTTCATGTACCCACATGTATTTTTAATAATTATTCCTAATATTTTAGGAATTTTCATGCACCCACATGTATTTTTAATAATTATTCCTAATATTTAAGGAATTTCCATGTACCCACAGGTATTTTTAATAATTATTCCTAATATTTAAGGAATTTCCATGTACCCACAGATATTTTTAATAATTATTCATAATATTTTAGGAATTTCCATGTACCCATAAGTATTTTTAATAATTATTCCTAATATTTAAGGAATTTCCATGTAGCAACAGGTATTTTTAATAATTATTCCTAATATTTTAGGAATTTTCATGTACCCACATGTATTTTTAATGATTTTTGCAAATATATATTTTTTGCAAATATTTCAAAATTATAGGCACCTTTTCATAATTTTTAGGGGCTAATTCGTAATTTTCCAAAACTCAGGGGTGAATCTGTCAGATTCTAAACTTTAGTGGAGAATCTGTCAGTTTCTAAATTTCAGGGGAAAATTTGTCTACTGTCCAGAACTTGGGGTACTAAACTGCACTTTTGCCATATTCTTAAATTGAAGTCGAAGTCGAAGAAACGTCACTTTGGGAAGCTAGCTCAAATGAGCTTTCGACTTGGGGAACTTCAGCTGATTTTTTTTTACAAAGCTTATTATTAAATAACAATATTTATTTTATCCAATTTTTGGATAATTTGGGTCCCCGAATCAGAGGTGTCACACTCGGATATAATTTGACTGGAATAATATTTGGCCCGAATTTTATTATTATTATTTTTGTATAATAATAATAATTATTTTCTCCATATATTTATTACTAAAATGTAACATTATTGTTGGGGTTCAGAGCCCTAATAGACGCGTATTGAGGTCGAAATACTCCCCCCGTTAGGGTTTGGATCGATGAAATTCGACTTAAAATTGAGGTCAAACATGACTTTAAATTATTTCTTATTTTCCTGGACTTTTCTTGGAATTCTTATTTCATTTTTATTATATATTTTTCTTTAGTCCAGGATCCTAGTCGATTTCGACTTGGACGTGGATCATTGTCTAACAAATGAGAATTCCTTCAATGAGGTCGAGTTTACCTTCGACCAGGATTCTAGTCCAAGAAACGAGGATTCCTTCAGTGAAGTTGAGATGACCTTCGATTAGGATTCTAGTCGAAGAAACGTCATTCCCAACAGTGAAGTTAAGATATTTTTTGACTATGATTTCTAGTCGAATAAATGTGAAAGCTAGCGCTGAAGTCGAGATCATTTTAGACTAGGATTTCTAGTCGAACAAACGTGAAAGCTTCCAGTGACGTCGAGATAATTTTTGTCTAGGATTCTAGTCGAAGACACAGGAAAGCTTCCAGTGAAGTCGAGATAATCTTCGACTACAATTCTAGTAGAAGAAACGTGAAAACTTTCAGCGACGTCGAAAAACATTTCAACTAGGATTTCTAGTCGAATAAACGTGAATTCCATCATTGAGATCGAATTTTCCTTCAAGTGGGAGTCGATATTTTTCGACTTGGATCTTAGTCTATTTAGACTAGGATTCTAATCTAATAAACGTAAATCCCTTCACTGAGGTCGACCATTTTAGGTTCTTGCTTGAGGTTTCATCTACGCCAAACGTGGCTTACACGTAGAAGACCTAACTTGAGGTCTAACACCTTGGACCTCGTTTGAGGTTTCAACAACGCCAAACATGGCTTAGAGGTAGAAGACCTGATTTGAGGTCTAACACCTTAATTTTCACACTGAAGTGTCTTCATGAACGAAGACAAACATAACATTTCGCTCGTTACTTCGATTTGAGCTTTCAGTATATCGAATCGAAGCTTGTTTTGAGCTTATTTCCTCAAATTTTTCAGGGGTTTCAACCCGTATATTAACCTTCTCCCAATAGGCCTCTTTAGGTTTTTGGTTGAGCTTGAGGTCTTTAGGACTACAATTGATCTTCCGATTTTAAGAATCGTGGTCTTCATGACTTTTTAATCTAAATTGGGGATCTAGATAGTACAAACTCAAGTATTCAATTAAGTTGAGGTCTTCAAGACTAGGATTCAAAATTTTCAAAACTAAGATTCGAGTCTTCATTTCATGTTATGTAGGATCACCCATTTCGAGGCAGCTTGCCTTTTTGGCATACTTCTGATACTTCTTCTTGCCTATAGACAGATTTTCCTTGGTTTTCTGAGCTTTGTTGGCCTTCAAGGGCATTTCCATATCCCGAATTTGAGATTCCAAATTTGTTTAACTTCTTAATTCTTGACTTAAGATTCATACACTAAATCCTGGTCTATGGTTTCAAAAGTTCAAATTCAATCCTGGTCTAAGGATACATGATTCATTTATGCTCTTCAACCTCTTTTCCTTAGTCCATCAAGGATAATTCGATTGGCCACTTCGGCTTGTCTATTTTGTTGAGGATAAGAAACTGATGTGAAGCGTAGCTCTCTGTCATTCTCTTCACAATATTTTCTGAAATCCTCATTATTGAACTGTCGTCTATTATCCATCATTAGGATTCGTGGAAGTCTATATCTGCATATCACACTCTCCTATAGGAATTGTGTTACTTAATTACTTGGTGGTTATCTTGGCTAGGGGTTTAGCTTCAATCCACTTAAAGAAGTAGTCAATGGCTACTATCAAAACTTTCTTTGAGCACTGGACTTAAGGAAAAGTCCAAGAACATCCATCCTGGATATCAACATCTCAGGTGGCTGTCTTATAATGGTGCATGTTTCTGACATCCAACACACCTTTTCACATAGTCATTTGCATCCATAAGCTTACCGGGCTAGTAAAGCCTTGGCGAGATATTTTAAGGAATAAATCTTTGCCCCCAGGTGCTGGTCGCATATTCCTTCATGGACCTTGTTCGAGGCTATTATGCCTCATAGGGTCTTATGTGTTTGAAATATAGGATGACGAACGACTTCTTGTATAAAACATCGTTAATCGAAGAATACGTCAAGGGTTTAACTAACGACTTCCTTTCCTCCATGGTAATGTTGAGAGTGAACCAGCTTCTATATGAGCTTTATTGGATCCATCCAATAGTTCCCAAGCTCTATTAGAGCTAACACCGTCCGACCTATTGTTGGGGTCTTCTGGACCTAGAAGTAAGTGTGTCCTCTCTTCATGTCTTCATGTTATATGAAAAAATCTTGGACAAGGCATCAGCCTTCATATCTTCCTCATTTCGAATGTGCTCTACGTAGTATTCTTCAAATCGAGTCAGCTGACCTTTTACTGTGGCCAAGTACTTAGCCATAATTTAATTCCTTGTTTCAAACTCTACGTTTATTTGTAGATTCATCAACTTTGGATCTCCACGGACTTTCAAGTTCTCGACCTTCAGGAATATGGCAATCAGTGCTTCATGTTCAACTTTGTTACTATGGTTGGAGAATCCAACTTAATGGTATACTCAATTAGGAAGCCTTCAGCGCTTTGTAGGACCAAACTAGCTCTACTAGAATTTGTTTTTGATGCCCATAAAAATAGAACATCAGTATTCCTTTGGGATCAGGTCCTTTCAAAATAGAACATCAGTATTCTTTTGGGATCAGGTCCTTAACTTTGCCCTCTTAGGGTGCTTCATCATGCCCTCTGACTTCTTGGTTGTCAATGGTGCATTCAACCATGAAGTCTTCCAGAGCTTGAGTTTTGATGGCCACTCTTGGCTTATACTTGATTGTCAAATTCCCCGGGCTTGATTGCCCACTTGATCAATCTTTCATTAGCCTTTGGACTTTGCGTTGAGTTTTGTAAAGGCTAGTTTTGTCAAGATTTAAATCTTGTGCTCTTGAAAATATGGACATAGCTTTCTCGCAGTCGTTATTATGGCTGAAGTAAAATTCTTTATATATCTTGGAGTAATACAGTTATGCTCTATTAGGAACCTTTCAGAGGTTTGGATAGTAGAGATATCCCAACCATATACTTCTTAGTTGTCCAAAGGCATCTTGGTTTTCTTCAATATTCCACAAAAAGCCTTTAACCTTCTTTAAGGCCTTGAGGACTAGGAGGCACTTGTCACCACATTTGGAGGTGAAGTGCCCTAAGGCTACAACTCTTCTCTTGACTTTCTGAATGTCCTTCACAGACTTTTGGGGGTTCCATACCTAGGATTTCTTTTGGGGCCTCAATGCCTCGTTTCGATTTCATGAGACTAACGCTGAAGGAATGTTAGGGTTGATATGTTTGGAATGATGATAACAAAATACTCAAGACAAGAATTTGATCATGGTGTCGAAGCTGAGAGTCAGAAAGCTAAATAACAGCAGCTGATAATCAGGAAGCTAACTAGAAGGCACTTTATCTATCCAAGGACTAAAAGCCACATCAAATGTATGGAAGATATTTTGTCATCAAGTTAGGAAGCAATTCAGTAGCAGGCCAACAAACGTCTAGTCGAGCAACAAGTGTTTCAGTGGTGAGTCTGCCAAAATAACTCAGTAGTGGTGGGTCAATAAGGACGAGAGATGTTTTTTCTAAGGATTAAGCCAAATATATCTGTTCTACGGATAAAGCTATGGAAGTCTTTACTCATCTACGGATAAAAGCTGAAAACATCTTATCTCATCTACGGATAAAAGCTGAAAACATCTTATCTCATCTACGGATAAAAGCTGAAGACATCATATCCATTTACGGATAAAGCTGAAGATAGTTGATCTACAGATACAGCTAAGGATGTCATGTTCTATCTATGGATGCAGTTAAGGATGTCATGTTCTATCTATGGATACAGCTTAGGATATTATTTCTATTGATATTATGAGATTACTATTCTACGGATAAAATAAGTAGAATAGTAGTCTACGGATAAAGAATTAATACGCCTACTGATATTCATCTCATTCAACAAGAAAATCAAATCTATATAAAGAAATCTTTTGGAGTTTTCTATAATGAACAGGTTGAATGGAGGACAGTCTCAGAGATCACCATTACACATTCGTGACTAAAAGATGGTGGATAACGACGTAAAAAATGTATGTAATAGGGAGTCAAACTATAAATATTCAAAGACTCAAATTCCTACAAATGAAATGTGAAGTCATCCATTATCTTCAATGTCTCGAAGGACAAATAAGAGTTACAACAGCTACCTAGAAGTTTATCTTCTAACTGGACGCAAAGGAAAAGCTTGACAAACATGAGGACCAATATGCAAAACTACATGTTCACTTATCTCAGCTGATAGTGACCTGACAGTCGTGTATCCAAGGAAAGGTCTCTTTCATGCAGATGTCACGTGGGCTTGGAAGCTAAGTCAAATTGCATGAACTTAGTAATTCTTGAAGACAGAAACACACTGGACCAGAAAGCACTCCATGGGACTATTCAAGTTTATCTATGATGCCAACCAAGGCATTTCCCGAATAGAAGAGCTTCAGAGTTGAGCATGTGAACAAACAGAAACAAAAATGTAATATTTTATTATGTTGTAGGTTTTGATTGTAACATACAGTTGATGTATATAAGACTGTATGGTGTAGCATAGAAAATATGAAGAGAGCACTGAGCTAAAAAAAACATTTAGGCTCTCTTGCATCATCTGTGTAAGCAGCTAAGTTTGTTTATACAAACCCAAAGAATTCTTCAATATATTTCTCAGGTGGGCTTTTTCCGATAAACCCACCTGAAAAGTTTAAAAAGTTTGCTTGTCTCCTGCATTTCTTTTAAACTTGAAGAATTCATTTTTGTTCAAAGCTTGACTGGATTTTAGTTAATTTACAAACTCACATGTTCATACTCGAAAAGGTTTGAAAAAGTTTTTTAAATTAACTAGATTGTATTCAACCCCCCCCCCCCTTCTACAAGCTAGGTTGCATTGTTCTGGGAATAACAATTGGTATCAGAGCAAGCTTCAAACAAACATGAAGTTTAAAGATCAAAAGCAACTACAACCATGGAGAGAGGTGACAACGAAGAAGCTGGGAAAGATGAATCAGTTCCGAGTGCTCTTCTCAAATGTTCCCGAAGACAACAGAGAAGTAAGATACGAGTGCATCAAGATTATTCTCAATGAACTTGTACATGACATGTAATATCCCAGAATTTTTTTGTAATTTTAATAGATTAAAATTTGCTAGAAATTAGAATTAGAAGTGGATTGAAATTTAAGATAATTATATAATTGGCTTTAGAATATAAATAGATTAATGAGTTTTGCTAATTAAATTTGTTGGGCTTTAATTTAATGTTTAAGCTGGCCCAAGTTAATTATAATGGACCAATTATTAGCTAGATACAAGCGTGTAAAAAAAAGATAGAGACATCAGTTATAAATCATTAGAAAAGCCTAGCATCTGTGAAGAAAAGAAACGCCGCTAGAGAGAGACGCAAAGAGAGAGAGAGAGAGAGAGAGAGAGAGAGAGAGAGAGAGAGAGAGAGAGAGGAGAAGAAGAAGAACACGAAAAGAGGAAGATTCATAACAAGTTTAGAAAAAGAGGTAACGATTCTTGTATTCTTTGTATATTCTTTTGTATGATATTATGTGTAAATCATATTTTCTTGATTATTTGTATATGTGATAATGTTTTGGTATATAATATGATATATATCCATGAGTTCTTTGTTTTGTCCATTGTGTTCGTATGACTACTCCGATTTTGTATGTATACTATATATAAAGTCTGAATTCTCGTAAAAATCGTATCTGCCTCGTTATTTGTCGGAATTTTATGATATTAGACTCTCTGAAAAGGTATTTGAATTATCTACAACTTTGATTCTTTGTGTGTTTCGAAATTAGGCCTGTAGATATGAGTTGTTTTGGGATTTATTGACCAGCCAATATGTTTTTGAAGCTGAGATTTCTAACTTTGAAAATTCATAGTAAATTGAGTCTTTATCGAAACATTACGAGCGATACCATTCTGGAAAGCTCTTTTCGACCTCTGCACTTTGTGTTTCATTCCTCTGACTATTTCTGTGATTACGATGTCTTAAACGTCGAAATACTAACCTGATCAGGGGCTGATTCTGTTCTGCAGTCCGCAAATGTCTATGTTCTGAGTTCGTTACTTGTCCGTTTTTAACGAGCTTTATCATTCTGGAAAGGTATCGGAATTGCCTACATTTTTCGTGTTTTGTACGTTTTCAGATAAAGTCATTTTCATAGAGTAATTTGTCAATTTCTAGAACTGGTCATAACTGATTTTGTTAATAATGGTCTATTTTGCAAGATGTTTTGGTGTCTGATTTTTGAAATTTCATTGAGTAAGTTATATGTAAGCATCGCATGGGTTCTATTAAGGTGGTGTGAACATTATTTGACTTTGACTGGTTTAATAAAATTATAGGATTTGCTCGCATTGATTTCAGTATTTGATCGCTTTTGAGGTAAGTACTTTTTGACTTACTTTTATTTTCGGAAAAGATATTTTGACTCTGCTTTAAATTTCGTATAAGATATAAGAATTGAGAATCTTTTGAATCCCTCAGTCTCTACGTTATCGAACCCGTTCGTAATTTACGCTATAGTTCCGGAACTAGCCTTAGATACCCTTAGTAGACGCACAAGTGTGCAACTTTATATACCTATTAAGGGCGCATAATTATTGAACTTTAGATGCCGGTCACTGGGAAAGTTTGGCGTATAAGAATAAGACTAAGATCCCGGCTACTGGGAAAGTGTGGCCGTAGAGCAAGACTGTGGTTATTTATAAGAATTTCATTTCTGTTTTAATTCTGTTTTAAATCTGTTTCTGTTCTAGTTTTGAAAATATAAACTTTGGGCTGGATTTGTTTTTGTAAAGGTTTTTAAAAATTATTATTGTTTTGAGAAATCTGTTTTTATTAAAACGCCCACTGATTTTTGAGAATATCTGTAAGTCAATTTGTTACTTGCTGAGCTCTTTAGCTCACCCCTTTCCTAACATTTCAGGTTCATTCGTTGTGGAAGCTAAGTAAAAATAAGACTGTGGACTTTTGCAATTTCGTGCTGCTATGTGATTTTGTTTAAAGATTTATGGAAATAAATTGCTTATATGTAGACTTTATTGTTGAATTGTGGAGTTGCGTCTCCGATTTTATATTTTTGATTATTAAGTTTGACCGCTGCATTTGACTTTTGTGAAATTTTATTTATTGAATAAAGAAATGTATTTTATTTTAGTTTTGTATTTAGATTTAATAGTCCGAAAAGTCGGGCTGTTACATGACATGTATGAAGATTTCCTGAGCCTCAAATCTCATAACGATAAAAGGGGCATCATTCATACAAATCATGGAGAAACTGAGCAAATCCAAGAGAAAAGGTTGTGCCTACTCACACATAAAATTGACTTGTTTCACTATGAAACGGGTGAAGAATTATCTGATTTATTTTCAAGATTTCAGAGATTTTTACAAGATTCAAAGCAGCGTGGGAAGGAGTTTTCAAGAAAGGACTCAAACTTAATGTTTGTAAAATCTTTACCCAGAAAATGGAAGCATATCTCCGTGTTTATCAAAAACACCCTTGCATCCAAAGATCTAAATCTTGGCAATCTGTTAAGCACTCTCGAAGCCAGTAAACTTGAGGCTGTGCAAGACGCAAAGATTATCAGAGATAAAAGGGAAAAAGAAACCAGAGATGTGGTCATCTCCAACCAAGATTTGAAAGAAGAGGAAAGAACAGAAGCAACAAAATACTCAAGACAAGAATTTTATCATGGTGTCGAAGCTGAGAGTCAGAAAGCTAAATAACAGCAGCTGATAATCAGGAAGCTAACTAGAAGGCACTTTATCTATCCAAGGACTAAAAGTCACATCAAATGTATGGAAGATATTTTGTCATCAAGTTAGGAAGCAATTCAGTAGCAGGCCAACAAACGTCTAGTCGAGCAACAAGTGTTTCAGTGGTGAGTCTGCCAAAACAACTCAGTAGTGGTGGGTCAATAAGGATGAGAGACGTTTTATCTAAGGATGAAGCCAAATATATCCGTTCTACGGATAAAGCTATGGAAGTCTTATCTCATCTACGGATAAAAGCTGAAAACATCTTATCTCATCTACGGATAAAAGCTGAGAACATCTTATCTCATCTACGGATAAAAGTTGAAGACATCATATCCATTTACGGATAAAGTTGAAGATAGTTGATCTACAGATACAGCTAAGGATGTCATGTTCTATCTATGGATGCAGTTAAGGATGTCATGTTCTATCTATGGATACAACTTAGGATATTACTTCTAATGATATTCTGAGATTACTATTCTACGGATAAAAGAAGTAGAATAGTAGTCTACGGATAAAGAATTAATACGCCTACTGATATTCATCTCATTCAACAAGAAAAGCAAATCTATATAAAGAAATCTTTTGGAGTTTTCTATAATTAACAGGCAGGTTGAATGAAGGACAGTCTCAGAGATCACCATTACACACCCGTGACTAAAAGATGGTGGATAACGACGTAAAAGATGTATGGAATAGGGAGTCAAACTATAAATATTCGAAGACTCAAATTCTTACAAATGAAATGTGAAGTCATCCATTATCTTCAATGTCTCGAAGGACAAATAAGAGTTACAGCAGCTACCTAGAAGTTTATCTTCTAACTGGACGTAAAGGAAAAGCTTGACAAGCATGAGGACCAATATTCAAAACTACATGTTCACTTATATCAGCTGATAGTGACCTGACAGTCATGTATCCAAGGAAAGGTCTCTTTCATGCAGATGTCACGTGGGCTTGGAAGCTAAGTCAAATTGCATGAACTTAGTGATTCTTGAAGATAGAAACACACTTGACCAGAAAGCACTCTATGGGACTATTCAAGTTTATCTATGATGCCAGCCAAGGCATTTCCCGAATAGAAGAGCTTCAGAGTTGAGCATGTCAACAAACAGAACCAAAAATGTAATATTTTATTATGTTGTAGGTTTTGATTGTAACATACAGTTGATGTATATAAGACTGTATGGTGTAGCATAGAAAATATGAAGAGAGCACCGAGCTAAAAGAAAAACACTTAGGCTCTCTTGCATCATCTGTGTAAGCAGCTGAGTTTGTTTATACAAATCCAGAGAATTCTTCAATATATATCTCAAGTGGGATTTTTCCGATAAACCCACCTGAAAAGTTTAAAAAGTTTGCTTGTCTCCTGCATTTCTTTTTAACTTGAAGACTTCATTTTTGTTCAAAGCTTGACTGGATTTTAGTTAATTTACAAACTCACATGTTAATACTCGAAAAGGTTTAAAAAAGTTTTGTAAATTAACTAGATTGTATTCAACCCCCCCCCCCTCTACAATCTAGGTTGCATTGTTCTGGGAATAACAAGGAACATTTAGCGGGATTCAAAATCATTTTGTGGTGCCTCAATACTTCAAATGCCTCTCGAAGGTGCTTAATATGATCGGCCTTGTCGAGGCTCTTGACTAAAATGTGTCATCCATATAAACCTCCATGGTCTTTCCAATCAAATTCTTAAAAATCTTGGGATTTCATCCTTGTGCATCTTGATTTGGTTGTATCCGTCTATGAAACCTTGGGATTTCATCCTTGTGCATCTTGTGCCCATCAGTGACATCGATAAATGTATCAATTCTTTGTATATGGGAAAACAATCCTTAGGACATGCATCATGCAAGTCATTGAAGTCTACATATATCCTTCATATTCTTGACTTTTTTGACCGTCAAGGGGTTAGCTAACCATTGAGTTTCCTCAGTAAACCCAGCTTTTAAGAGCTTGTCCACTTCTTGATTTATGGCTTCTTGCCTTTCGGGAGCAAAATTCCATTTATTTTGTTTCACCATCTTGTTATCCAAATCCACATTCAACTTTTGTAAAATGAGTTTGGGGATCAATCCCTGGAATATAAGCTGCTATCTAAGCAAGCACGCCACTATTCTCTTGTAGGAGCATAGTCAATTTTCTCTTCAAGGATTCATTCAGTGGTGCCCTAATGTATGTTAGCTTGTTGGGTTCTCAAAGAACTAAGGGAATGGGGATCAAGTCCTCAGCGGGTTTCTCCTGTCGTTCCTCATCTTCTCTAACATTCATGACTTTAATTAGGAGAACCTGCCCCCGACTCCATTAGGCCGTAGCGCGACTACATAGCAACTTCTTTCCATTTTTGTCTCATCTCGCTTTACCCACTTCGTTCCTTGTAGGGAATTTGAAATTTATGTGATAAGTTGAGGCAACCGCCTTAAAGGCATGAAAGCTTGTTGTAATAACCCGAATTTTTGGTAAAATTAAAACTTTTTTTATTATGATTAAGTGCATCAGTGAATAGTGAATTTGGTGGATGAATAGTGATTTTGAGGGTTAAGAAAATTTTTCATGCCACCTATGTACGAGACGTAGTGTGAATATTCCGAAGTCATATCAGTGATCTACAGAGTAAATAAGTGAATGCAAAGACGATCGGAATTCAGAAATTCCAAATTTTATTTTGGTGTAGTATTTGACCGGGCAGTGATTTATTATTATTATATTCAAGAAAAGAGATATTGAAATTGAGGATTTGAGGATTTAATATTTTGGAATTTTATTATTTTATTAAACTCGATTTAAGGATTCGATTGTTGAAGTGAATAGTGAATAGTTACTATTCACTGCGAGAATCGCGTAGAGTTTTATTCGCTTTTTTTTTGGAAAATATTTCGAATCGTTTCAAGAGGAACAAGGCAACATTTACAGGATTAAATATAGACATGGAAGTAACATGTAACAAGATTAATTCGAGGGATACAACATTTGGATCATCCATGTGAAAAGAAACAAAGTGTCCCTGCCTGCCACCATGACCCTCCATGGCTCGACATGTGTCCTGATGACAAGGACAATGCTTATGACTCACCAAAAAGAAAACCAAGACATGACAACAAAACAAATTCATTTAATCAAAATCAACCAAAACCAAAAACCATTTTTTTTCCCTTCATTTCGGCTAAAGCAAAACGGCCGGATTGAAAAATTCATATCTCCTTCATTTCGCGGTGGACAATTTTGATCTATAGCTTGTTGGAAAGGTCTTGAGATAACCTACATTTCTTATTTCACAGGTGTCTCCCATTTGAGCAGGGTAAGACCTTCATATTTCCAGTTCTTTAAACTGGTGTATAGTAACTTCGAAAGTTCATAACTTGTTCTTGATTTTCTTTTGCAAGTTTAAGGATGATAACCATAGGTAAAGATCCTCTTAAGGCTTACAAGCTCTTGTGGTGTGTTTAAGGATTCAAGGAAGGTATACCACTCATCCACCCTTTGATTTATGTTGGATTTTAAGTGAAGTTTTTAGTAATGTTCAAGAATAAGCATGTTTATGGAATTTGGAGTATGTATGGTTAAATCTTGATGGATACTTGTTGTTGGTTGATGTTGGTGATATGTTCTTTAATTATATAAACTGATTATGTTGTAAAAATTGTTGGGTTGTTGAATTTATTTGGTTTTAAGAGGTTTTGACATAACAAAAACCGGGAAACGTTACGATTATAGCCGTCGTAATGCCCATTTGATTATAGCCGTCGTAATGCCCATTAACATGTAGGTCTTGTTTTAAGGGTTGTTTTGGTATAAAGATCATGTCTACACGAATTACGGTTTAAGAGAAAAGTGAGTTTTAGTAAACGCCATTCGGAGGGACAACCCATCTCTGATCAGTCACTTTGAGGCTATATTTGGACCACTTAGAAGCCATATTAAAATGTTAAACTTTGAGGAATAATGATAGAGACATTTAGAAAGGCTCACGAAAAAGATTCGGATTAAAAAGATTATTTTTCGATTTTCTAAAAATGTTTTAGCCGAGGTCGCGCAAGTGAAAACCACTAAGAACATGACTTAGAAACCAATGTTGTAAATAGTTAAGTATAACTTGTATTCGAGGATCGATTTCGGACTAAACCTACGACTTAAGTAATTTTTGACTAAACGTGGACTTAGTATGAGCCTATAACGAGCTAGTAATTCCTTGGTTGTGTTTCGCTTACGTGTTTAAGCATTGAGTACAAGTGGATTATCCAGGGGATTAATCGTGCGTTTTCTTTGACTTTGTCTAGATTGTCCGGCATCGTCGCGAACCCCTATCACTTTTCGAGCATCAGGCAAGTTTCTAAATCCATACTTGGAAGTATTAATTATATAACACTGCCTTTGCCATGTATAGTGTTGTATAGTTTTGATATAAATGATTATATCGTGTTAAATAGAATTTGAATTTTGGATATTATACGAGCTTTGAGATAATGTACTTACGAACCGGTATACCTTGTAGCTCTATAGATAAGAGCAGGTTTATTGTTTCGACTCCAGACCGGGAGTCGATATTTTTGTCATATAGATAGTCGTGGAAACCCGGAGGGATTCCAGCGGCAGAGTACTATTCATCTTGAGGAATATTATTATTAAACATTATTTATGTTCCGAAAAGTATTTATTACTTGGAAATGATTTGATTATGGGCTTCTAAGCTAGATATGAGATATTAGTTAGAAGCCAGGTTTTTATAAAAGCCCTAGGTTAAGGGCGTATGATATTTCTTTAGATCAGAAGTAATTATATTATTTTGTATATGATAAAGGTTATTTTCCGATAAAGCTATCGGGTACGGTTATTCGAGGATTGATTATTTATTTAAGGAATATTACTTTGAATATTCATTTAATCTTTAATTATTTAATGAATATTATGATTCATTCGAGGTTTAATTATTTTATTATTCATTCGAGGTTTAATTATTTATTATTCATTTGAGGTTTAATTATTTAATATTCATTCGAGGTTGTTTATTTAATATTCATTCGAGGTTTAATTATTTATTATTCATTTAAGGTTTAATTATTTAATATTCATTCGAGGTTATTTATTTAATATTCATTCGAGGTTTATTTATTTAATGAATATTATTTCTGAATATTCATTTGATCATGATTTACTTAATGAATATTATTTTTGAATATTCAAATGAGATTTATTAATTAAGGAATATTATTTCGGATATTCATTTGAGGTTTACTTAATCGAAGAATATTATTGTGAATATTCATCTGAGGATTATTTAATGAATATTATTTTTGAATATTCATTTGAGGATTATTTATTTATTTAATGAATATTATGTTTGAATATTCATTTAAGGATTATTTATTTATTTAATGAATATTATTTGTAAATATTCATTTGAGGATTATTTATTTAATGAATATTAATTTCAAATATTCATTTGAGGATTACTTACTTAATGAATATTATTTTCAAATATTCATTCAAGATTTACTTGTTTAATAAATATCATTAAGTATTTTTAAAATCAAAAAGAGGTTCCCAAAACAAAGTTTTTCCATTTAAATCTGTCTTTTAAAGGGGATTTAAATGCTCGCTCAACTATCAAAAATATGGGAAACCTGATTTAAGTGACTACTACTCTTTTTAAACTCTCAATTAAAAACTGTCAGGGGACAGATATTTTCTCGAAGCAATGTAATTGCTGCAAGTCAAATATTGTGTTACCACCTCAACGATCGAGGGGTAAATTCATGGAACAAGTCTATATCCATTAACAAGCAATAGCTTGGGAAATATTGGAGAATCTTCCTTTCCAACCTAGATATAACTACTTAGTGGAGTCGTATCAACAAGTGTTACACTTGGGGAAAGGAGGACGATCTTTACGTTTCAGAGTCATGGATTTCATCTGAACTAGGAGTGGTATAAGTGGTCAAGTTGCATGGACCCATCCAACTTTTATTGCCCCAAATGGGCCGGGAGGTCACTGTAAGGCGGTAGACAATGTCAGGCTGTCGTGATTCTTCCATCTACATGTAGAAAACTATTTGAGCGGTGCGACCTGCTACTGATCATAGCAAGGTTAGGCACAGCGGACGCGGTAGCAACTCCAGTATTAGTTCATCATCCAATTTGGATATTCCTGCAACATGCATTGGGATAAAGAACCAATCTTGCTGGCAGGGGGTCGAAAAGTGTTTGGAAATGAAGTGACAATAAATCCATGTAACTTCATCTTTTATATCATATGACTCTGTGGATACCTTACATAACAGGAGTTATGGTAAGGGAGTTGTTTATATTGAATCACCTTATAACTTCATCTTTTATACTAGAACTTTGTTCATAATATAGTAAAAGTTTGCAGAAATATTATGAAAATGATATTTGAAGTACAATAATGGTACTGTTTTTGGGAATACATTCCGATAAGGAAATAATTTCAGTATCGAGATATTTTGACAATTTATTGTCTTATACCCGCTTTATTCTGGGTTGAGTTAAAGGCAGGATTATGCCATATTTTTATTATCTTGCTGAGCTATCGCTCACTCTTGCTATTGTTTTATATATATATTATATAGCAGCGAAGCAGGATGCCAATGGGACGGCACATACCCCGCAAGGCGTTTCCATAAACAGTTTCTAGCAGTGGTCCCGAAGAGTAGTACGAACCAATCGAATCAGGCTACAGCTTTTGGTATTCAACTTATGTATAGATATGAATGGTATGAGAGGATTGTGAGCATCAGAAGGCTAAGTTGGTAATGTAACATTACTTAGAAATTGTATCAGTGACAGATTCAAAAGACATTTGGGTATTGTAATAAAAATTATTTATTCAGCAGTTGTTGTATCGTGTCGTTTCTGAGACTCTAACCTGTGTGTGTGTGTGTGTGACATATATTGTGGGGTCATGAGCAGGTGAATTATGAACGGTGTGAGTAATACAGGTAAGGCAAGGAGTAAATGGATCGTGACTACTCTAAATCCCTGACCCCGGATTTGGGGCTGTTACAGAAATGGTATCAGAGCGTTAGGTTACAGTCCTCAGAAACGATAGGAGATCGAGTCTTACAATACCCTTAATAATGATAAGAACATCTAGAGCTCAAATTAAGTTCGTAGTCGGGTTAGAGGACATGACCCTGACTGTTTAAGATGAAGCCCGAGAGGGGACTTCTTCTTGGAAACCGTACTTAGGACTTCATGGTTAGTCACCTCGATTCGTATGAGTAATAGATTGATGGGGTTCTGAGATACCAGACCCCGAGGCCTTCGAGTAGGCAATTGATGATGCATTCCTTGAAATGGACGGAGACCTGATAAAGGAGATCCATAGAAGGATCTGGAGGAAGACCCCATGGTGGGTCAAGGAAAGAATCTTGTAGAGGACGTGTTGATTGATAAAGATGTGGTATGTTACTTAAGGTCGTACAATAGGACCGGACGAACCTTCAAGGGACAAATAAGTGACGAGACGAGAGTTTAAAGATCGTTTATGATTCATCAAGAGATATGACAAAGAAAATGGAGTAGAATCTCCAAAGCAGAAGGGGTAGAGGCAGTATAGCCAGTATCAGTGGATTGATTCGACTTGAACGAAACCTGTTACTCGTAGTCGGTTATAGTTGCCCATAAGGAGGCGGCATACCTAAGAACCAAGATGTTCAGATTTTCACGAACGATTAAGGGTACTTAGTTGCCTAGAATAGTGAAAGGAATTGCTTTGGCTATGAGGTTTCAATCCCCCACGACCAGCGTTTCCACTGGAAATAGTGTCTATTACATCATTGAGGGATTTTATTATCTCAAAGAGAATTTTGGGTATATGTACCATGCAAATGTTATTGTAAGACAAGCACGCTAAGACGGAATCGAGGACGAGATTTACCACCCTTAGGAAACCAGGAAGGAATTATGAGGATAGAACAGAAAGGTCGGAAATCAGATCCGAGCATTACTAGTAGGTAAATAGATTGATCAAATTTCCCATATTTGGAGAGAAATTCAACAAATTTTGGCAAACCTTGTCTTTCTGATTACCAGAGGATGTCACCAAAGAGAGTGGAAACTAGAGCGAACCCTGTGGATTGGGTAAGATGGTCGTTATATGGGTTGGTGGACAGACCCTGATTGCTATAAGTGATTGTAGAGATTAAATGATGAAGTTGAGATTGGACGGTGAAGGCGAAATATATTTAAGGACCAAGATGGACTGAGAAATTCCGGGATTGACTTAAATGAAAAGGCTATTGTGCCAAAAGTGTTAAGCTTATGTAGCACACGGGATTGATATGGGAGAAGAAATATTGGGTATAAGGATGATTGAAATAAAGACCGGATTTAAGCTTGTAGTTTCTAACGATCTTCCGAAGTACCGCCCAGTCGACATGTGGAATTGTCATTGCTACGGGCGACAACGGTATCGAAGTCTTCTTATAGAACAGAACGCTTACTTGAGATGTTTGCGCCTAGTCGAATAGAATTCCCTGCGATTGCAAAGGTCGATGGTTGAATCATTAGCGACTATTATGAGTCGGCAATAACGTAAGTATCGAGCACCTTAGTGTGTGCATGGTGTTAGGCCGAATTACACAATATATAATCAATATAAGTATAATAATAATAACAATTGAGAACACTGTTTATGAATCAACAACTGAATTATATAAATAACTCTTCTCTCAGTGATGTTAAAGAATCACATAGAGCTGCTAGGTTACAAGAATAATGTATTCAGTATTCGCATACCTTTTAGGGTTAACCTATCTGTGTTTATATAATACACAGTTACATAATCAATCTCTAATTGATATTCCTATAAATTAGCTATACAAATTATATCAAATTAGGATTGCTTCTGTCTTCTGTTCCGTTTCCTTATTTGTCTCAATATATCTTGCTTCTTTCCATCTTCAAGATATATTGCTTCTAGAATCTTGATATTAGCACCGACAGCTAAGGTAAACTTTCTCATCCCGTCAGACTTTAAATAAACTCTGATTGGCTTCAAGTAAACTCTGATGAGTACCTGGTACTTAAACACTGATGAACAAACGTCAGCAATTATATCTAACAATCTCCCCCAACTTGTGTGTTAATCCCAAATGACCTAACAGAATTGTAGAAAGGGGGGGTTGAATACAATTCTTGATATTTCTTTAACTTAAAAATACTTTATAAAATTAAACTGAACTGAATAAATAAAAACACAAGATATAAATAATTCAGTTGGATTGTTTGATGATCCAACTGAAGTGTTTTTATTGCGGAAATAATCTGTGATACAAATGTACACAGCTGCTCAGTTACAAGGTTGTTGAGAAGAAAAATGCTCTCAAAGATAGCTAATACAAACTCTTTGTTTTTCTTCTTTTATCTAAAGTAACTGCTACACTTGGTTATATAAACCCAAGTTTACAACCCTACTTTTGGTTACACTAAAAGTACAATGAGTAACCGCCAATAGTTTGCTTTTCATCCCTTTGTCCAGTGGTCCTTGGAGATCCTTGCTTTTGTCTTTATGCTTATTATGATCACTCCCAAGAGCCCAATTGGAAACTGGGATGTTTCCTTATTCCCCATGTCCATTTTAATGGTTTCCAATGCAAAGTACACTTCCACATCTCCTTTTTGATCTGTCAGGAACCTGTCACTATCACTTTGTCAATTATATAGAAAAGCAATAATGATTCGTTGATGGCATGGAGATGTGTTTCGTTGATAGCTTTATTCTCCATTTCGTTGATGGTGTTTCCCTTGTTTCGTTGATGGGTAAACTCCATACCGTTGACAGAGTAATCTTCATACCGTTGACATGTCTTCACTTAGGCAAAATTACAAGGCATAATATATGTACAATTAACCAACCTATTTTGCCTATCTAGTACTTAGTCAACATGACTTAGAAAACCTATCTGATACATACAACAAAATGCCTATCATACTGTGAAGTATTGTACAATGCAATTGCTACAACACTCATTTCGTTGATGAGCTTCCTGTCAACGAAACACTGCAAAGCATGCCATTCCGTTGACAGTTACAAAAGAACTTAATACAAAATCTACTAAGTGTTTTTATCATTATCATCAAGAACAACATATTCCTAACAATCTCCCCCAATTTATGACTGATAGAATAACAGCCATAAATCAAGAGCCTTGATGATAACAAAAACACTCAGGCATATTACACATGATAAAAGTAAAAATTGTATTGAGCTTCATAAAGTTTTAGAAATAATGCAAGACTTACAAGACTGATGCCCAAATGTACTCCTCTAGACTGAGCAAATAATTCATCTTTGTCTTCTTTGGGGCATAGTCTTCTTCCCTCTCCTAGAGTTGTTCTCCTCAATCTGGACCTGTAGCCTTCTGTAAAAGATCTTCTCTTCTTCATCTTGATCACCAAGCATGGATTGCATAAACCTTAGAGTCTGATTAGATGCCTTGTCCAGCTGGTCTTCCATCCTGAAGAACCTTCTGCAGTTGTCCTTGTCCTTGAATTCCATCATCCAGAAAGGTTGAAGATGGATCTTCTTTCCTGTTGAGGGCACTCTTAGCATCCTGGGAAGAGCCTCAGGCTTGTTCCAGCTAGCCTTTATTTGACATATTTTGGAGACCACCTCAGACTTGGCTGTTTTGGTGAAGCCAAAGTCTTTCTTCAAGCATCTAAACACTGTGAGTAGTGTTTGGTAGTCTTCTCCTAGAATTCTGTAGAGAGGCCAAATTTGTTCTCTACCACCCTTGTATGTGAAAACCAATCTTTCAGGTAGCTTCTGAGAAGCTGCAATGCCCCTTACTTCCACCAGGTTGTCTAAATCAAGATGCAAACTGGATTCTTCCCTGATGTCAGCAATGTACATGCAGTCCTCTGGATTTGAAGGGGGTTTTTGAGGTTGTGGCTTTCTCACAAATACTGGCTTTGCCTTGACAGCCCTTTGCTTCAATTTCTTCTTTGGATCCATCTCAAAAAGGAATTTAGGAAAATTAGCCTCATCAAGCTCAATTGGCTCTTCCTTTGGCTCAATTGGCTGATCATGATAATTAACAAGATGTTTGGGATCACAGGCTAACTTTAAAGATGGATCAGGAATTGTTGGAGGTACAGACGAGTCTGATGCAATACTCTGAGAGTCATCATTTTCAAGGGTTATGTTTCTTCTAGCCCTTGCCTTTGGTTGCCTTGTACTCTTCTTTTCACTCCTTTCCTCTTGGGCTTTTTCTTCTTGCTGTCTTTCTTCTTCATCAAGAGATTGAGCAACTGCAAGAGCTTGCATTGCTGTAGACAATTGCCCTTTGTTTCCTTATCTCATAATCATTGCTTTCCTTGCTTTTTGTGATGAGAAGTCCAAGTAGCTTGTGCTCATCTGGATAAGGTGCAGGATAGAAAGTTCTTGCTATGTTTTTGCCTTTTGGTTTAGCAGGAGACTTGGGAGATAAGCTTCTTTGTAATGTAGCTTCTTCCACATCCCTAATGCATGAAGTTTGTCCTTTCTCCTTTCTTGGTCCTAGAATGACTCCATGTAGAAGGGGCTCTATAGCATAAGAGCTCTTGAACTGTGGCTCCACTTGTACAGTCACCATTACATTTGTTGATGGCTGATCTGTCTTTGAAGATTCAGTAATTTTCTTGAACCTTGCTTCTATGTTGGACCAATGATCTTTGATCTGTTCTGCAAGTTTCATCCTCATAGAAGCTTCCTGGATCAGGTCAATACTATCCTTCTTCTTCTTCCCAAACTCCCCCATTGCTAGTGGCTCCTGTGGCAATGTGATGGCTGGGACCAGCACCTTTGTGATTTGAATGGTTAGCTCCTGAGATTTCTCCCCCTTTTTGTTATCATCAAGAGAGACAACTGGGAGTCCTTGAGCTGCCACTAGCTGGGCCAAAAGTTGAGTCTGCTTCTCCTGTTCCTTTTGCATTTGAGATAAAGTAGCTTCCACCTTGTCCACTCTAGAAGAGAGAGTCTTCAAGGAGGTAGCCACTTCAGGTTCCTTAGAGAAGAACCTGTTCATTTTGGACATAGTGAGAAGAGGGAGCTTTTCATCCATCATCCTGTAGTTAGCATCCCTGAAATTGCTAATAGAGTCCTTGATTTCTGTAGCCTCAATCCTTGTCTGCATCATTTGTAGCCTTTGAATTTCCAGAGAATCCATGATGGCCTTGTAGAATTTCTTGTCCCTTGCATTTGCAGACTCATGAGCTAAGTAGGCTTCATTGTACTGCCTGGAGATAGCAGCATCTAGAGTGGCTCTACCATGCATACCTTGAGAAAGCCAGCCTGGTGTAGGAGGCACCACAGAAGTCCCAGTCTGTGAAGAGGTGGCCACCTGTAGATTATCACCATAGCTGTCCTCATCATCAGAAAACTCAAATTCTCCACTTGCTGCGGCTCCTGAAGGTAGATTGGTCAGGGCATCCTTTGCTCTTTGCATTGATGCAGATTTAGTGACCTTTCTGCCTCCACATTGCCCTGCTGAGCCATAATTTGATAGGCTGGCACAGGATGAGTAAAGGTCTCAGGATCCAGGGAAATACTATCCAGAGTTTGCTGATAATGCTCTTGGAAAGTAAGTTCCCTTTCTCCCTCACTGACCTCCATTAACTCACTTGCAATGGCTGCTTCCCTCCTTATAGCTCCTGTAGTCCCTTCTCTCTCTCCACTCTTTTCTTGCATCATGGGCTCCCCATGGCTCACACCTCTCACACCCTCACCTTCACCTACTAAGGTGGTACTCTCAATCTCTCCTTTTGCCTGGCTGGAAGAAATAGCCAGCCTCTCACTCACATTCTCTCCTTTTGCCTGGCTGCAAGCCAGCCTCTCAGTTTCACTCCCTCTCAGTCCTAGAAGTGTCTCAACTACCACTAGATCATCTGCACTAGTTGTGGGAACAACTTGATTTTCAATTAAAGGTGCAGAGTGAACTATCAACGGAATGGTAGTTTGAACTGTCAACGGTATGGATACCGTTGATGGAGAAACACTTGTCAACGAAATAGACTGTTTCGTTGATGAAGTCAAGAAAGCACTTTGAAAATGAGAAATTACAGTGGAGTCTGTGGTGATTGATTTTAAAGAATGGTCCACAGATCCCCTTGCAACTTCAGGAAAAATTGGTTGATGGCCCAACAAATCACTTAACAAGTGATGGCCACCAGCTTCAGAGTGGGGCTTCTCCAAGATTAGAGTTGGAGAATCAGGAATAGATGTATGGATCATGTCCACATCTAAAGATTGAGTTGGTGAATTTGATGGAGATAATTCAAGATTGATGTTTAGAGAATGGGACTGTAACCCCAGAGAAATGATAGGTGTTACATCAAACTGAATTTGAGAAACTGGAAGTGTTGCTTCCAGTGTGTGTGCACCCTGTGTACCCTTGGACTTTTGCTTCACTCTCCTTTGGTATTGGGAAAATGTAGACTTTGGGCTAGAAGTGTCCCTTACCCTTTTGGACTGTGCTCTAGGAGGAGAGCTTGTTTCAATAATCACATCCTTTTGGGAGGATGCAATTAGACTTGTGCTTAAATCCATGTTACTCATTGTGCCTTGTTGGGAAGACACAATGGGGCTTGGCTGGTACACACTAACCTGTCCTTCCTTATCCTTGGGGTTTCTTTGATGTTCACCCCTTCCCTCACCTCTCACAACTCCAGACTCACTCCCCTTAGGTTGTGTGGTAGTTTTTACAACAGGTGCCTTTTGAGAAGCACTTGAGGTTGGCTTGGAGGATTTCTTTGATTTTGGTTTTGTTGCTAGGGTAGGAGCCTGTTGGGTCACAGCTACAGACTCCATAGCAACATTGGAAGGTAAAACAGTAGAGGTGATAGCTACACTAACAGGGATAGTAGTAGTTACCTCAATGATTGGCAGATTCACCACTGGAACATCACCATTGTGGTTCAGCCTGAGTATGTCTGTCAATACTCTCTTTTCTTGCACAAAGCACTCGAACCTGGCATTAGGGTTAGAGATAACTAATGGTGCTGGACTAACATGGTTAGCCAACATCATCAGAAACCTAGCATAATAGATATTTTTCTTCCTATTTGCTTTGTCACCCAACTTAGCACCAATTTCATACATAAGTTGGGTGCTAAAGTTGTGATATCTATCATTTAGAAGCATGGTTAGAAGAATTAACATAGAGTTAGTTAATGCATCAAAATTGCTAATCTTTCCAGAAAAGACCTTAATGAATGCATCAGCTAAATAACTGTATTCTCTAACCAAACCTCTCCTAATTATTCTACCCAGATTATCGGTAGGCAAAGAGTAGTTTATAGAATTTAACATGGTAGTTATTTCAGTGTTAGTAGGCAAAGCATCACAGTTATTATCAGGAATATGTAAACATGCTTGCAAAACATCAGAATTAACTATGTACTCATTACCTTGAAGAGTGAATTTTAGTGTGCAGTGTGTTCCACTATACTCACATGAGGTCCAAATTTCCTCGATTATCTCATTGTAGAGTGGTGTAGAGTGAAACATTGCGTAGCTCAACTTGCAATTCTTCATGAAATCCATCATTTTGAAGAACAGACTGTTCGGGTTTTCCTTGACAACAAAAGGGATGGAGTTGTTCTTCTCATAGATGAACCCTCCAGCAGACATAAGCTTGACTATAGGTGCCATTGTTGATTAAAGGAAAGCTTCGAACTGAATAGCTTGTTAGAGAGAAGAAGAGAGAAAAAAGCCTTTGGAATTTTTGAGAACAGGTAAAAAGAAATAATAAAAATAAAATTTCTTAAATACTCCCCCAAAAATTCTCAGAAAATGAATCCAATAATAAATGTAAATTACTGGATTGGCTTAAAAATATAACCGTTACTCTTTAAAGTATTACCATGATTTATACTTACAGGGGTGTATGCATAGATCGTGGTAAAAGACGTGTCAAATTTCAACGGTTCAGATAAAAAGCGCTAAATCAACGAATCAGGAATGGGCGGTTAAAGTCCCGTCTTATTTCGTTGATAAAGCTGCGTTTCGTTGATATAAAAGAGCTATCAACGAAACACCCAGAAAACTGCTAAGACTGTCAACGAAATGGTGCATTCCGTTGGCATAGTAATTTTGACTTAGACAAAATTTTACCTTTTCCTGAGAAAATTCATTCACAGAAAAACATAGCAAATTTCTGGCTGCATTATGACTTGCAAATATCTCAAAAATAATTAAGAGAAATTTAGCATACCTAGCTCACTTACTAATCTTGAGAATGTTGATTCATCAAGTGGCTTGGTAAAGATGTCTGCAAGTTGTTGTTCACTTGGAACAAAATGTAACTCCACAGTACCATTCATAACATGTTCTCTAATGAAATGGTACTTGATGTCAATATGCTTGGTTCTTGAATGCTGCACTGGATTCTCAGTAATGGCAATGGCACTAGTGTTGTCACAGAAAATAGGAATTTTCTCAACTCTTAATCCATAATCAAGTAGTTGATTTTTCATCCATAAAATCTGTGCACAACAACTTCCAGCTGCAATATACTCAGCCTCAGCTGTGGAGGTGGAAACTGAGTTTTGTTTCTTGCTGAACCATGACACAAGCTTGTTTCCTAAGAATTGACAGGTGCCTGTTGTGCTTTTCCTGTCAATTTTACATCCTGCATAATCTGCATCTGAATAACCAATTAGTTCAAAACCAGATTCTCTAGGGTACCAAATGCCAAGGTTTGGTGTTCCTTTGAGATATCTGAAAATTCTTTTAATAGCAACTAAATGGGATTCTCTAGGATCAGCCTGAAATCTAGCACATAGACATGTAGCAAACATAATATCAGGTCTACTAGCTGTTAAATATAAAAGTGAGCCTACCATGCCTCTGTAACTTGAAATGTCCACAGATTTTTCCTTAGTATTCAATTCAAGTTTGGTGGCAGTAGGCATGGGAGTTTTGGCAGGAGAGCATTCTATTAGGTTAAACTTCTTTAATAAATCAAAAATATATTTTGTTTGACTAATGAAAATGCCTTCATTAACTTGCTTTACTTGAAGACCAAGAAAGTAAGTTAATTCTCCCATCATGCTCATTTCATACTTACTTTGCATAAGCTTGGCAAACTTTTGACAAAGTTTCACATCTGTAGACCCAAAGATTATGTCATCTACATAAATTTGAACAAGTATAGTAGAGCCATTCACAATCCTGTGAAAAAGAGTTTTATCTACAGTACCTCTAGTGAAGTGATTCTCAAGAAGAAACTGTGAGAGTGTGTCATACCAGGCTCTAGGTGCTTGTTTCAAACCATAGAGTGCTTTGAGGAGGAAGTATACATATTCAGGAAAATCATCATCTTCAAAACCAGGAGGTTGACTCACATAGACCTCCTCTTCCAATTCCCCATTCAGAAAAGCACTTTTCACATCCATTTGATAGACTTTGAAATTGGCATGGGCTGCATAGGCTAGGAAAATCCTTATTGCTTCTAGTCTTGCAACAGGAGCAAATGTTTCATCAAAATCAATTCCTTCTTCCTGTGAGTAGCCTTTTGCAACCAGTCTTGCTTTATTCCTTGTGACTATGCCATTTTCATCCATCTTGTTTCTGAACACCCATTTTGTGCCTATGACACTCCTGTCTTTAGGCTTGGGCACCAGCTTCCAAACATTGTTCCTTTCAAATTGGTTTAGCTCTTCTTGCATAGCCAAAACCCAATCTGGATCTAGAAGTGCATCCTCAACTTTCTTTGGCTCATCTTGAGACAGAAAGCTGCTATATAGACATTCTTCTTGAGTTGCTCTTCTAGTTTGGACTTTTGAAGAGACATCACCTATAATGAGTTCAAAGGGATGATCTTTAGTCCATTTCCTTGAGAGAGGTAGATTTGCTCTTGAAGACGTAGCTTCATGATCATGATTGCCTTGATTGGATATTTGTCCTTGAGAAACTCCCCCTGAGTTTGTTGTCCCTAATTGATCACTTCTAGAAGCATTCCTATGACTATCAACGGTATGACCGTTTTGGCTGTCAACGAAACGCTCATTCTGACTGTCAACGAATCCACCACCATGACTGTCAACGAAATGACCATTTGGTCGGCTAGCTGCTATCCTTTTTAACCTTAATGCAGCAATTTCATCTTCACTGCTGCTTTCATCTGTGCTAGATACAACAACTTTAGGCTGATTCTCAGTAGCCTTATCATGATTCACTTGTTCTCCTTCCTCATTCTCAAAAGAGAGACTTTCATGGAAACCTTCATCACAGAGACCTTGTATTTTGAGATCATCAAAAACAACATGTACAGATTCCATAACAATGTTGATTCTGAGATTAAAGATTCTGTAAGCTTTCCCTGCTGCATATCCCACAAATATTGCTTCATCTGCCTTTGCTTCAAATTTCCCCAAATGCTCAGCTTGATTTCTCAGAACAAAGCACTTGCATCCAAAGACATGAAGAAAATCTAATAGTGGCTTCTTTCTTTTGAGTAACTGATAAGGGGTCATTCCTTTGGCCTGATTAATCAAAGAAATATTTTGAGTAAAGCAAGCTGTGTTAACTACCTCAGCCCAAAAATATGTAGGTAACTTTGATTCATCTAGCATTGTCCTTGCAGCTTCAATAAGTGTTCTGTTTTTCCTTTCAACTACACCATTTTGCTGTGGTGTTCTTGCTGCTGAAAACTCATGCAAAATACCATTTTCTTCACAGAACACCTTCATGCTTGAATTCTTGAATTCTGTCCCATTGTCACTCCTAATCCTTCTTACTTTGAAATCAGGATGATTGCTTACCATCTTGATGTGATTGATAATGATTTCACTTGCCTCATCTTTAGAGTGCAAAAAGAAAGTCCATGTAAATCTAGAAAAATCATCAACAATCACAAGACAGTATTTCTTCTTTGAGATGGACATAACATTTACAGGGCCAAATAGATCCATATGAAGTAACTCAAGCTGATGGACAATAGATGACTCTGTCTTGCTTTTGAATGATGCCTTCTTTTGTTTCCCTTTTTGACAGGCATCACACAAACCATCCTTGGAAAACTCCACCTGTGGAATTCCTCTAGCAAGATCCTTCCTTACCAAATCATTCATAACCTTGAAATTCAGATGGGATAACTTCTTGTGCCATAACCAACTTTCATCCTTGCTTGCCTTGCTGAAAAGACAAGTGATGGTGTCTGAACTTGTGCTACTAAAGTCAGCAATGTACACATTCCCTCTTCTGAATCCAGTCATTACCACATTGTTGTTTCCTCCTTTAGAAACAACACAGGCTTCTTTTGAAAAAGTAACTAAAAATCCTTTGTCACAAAGTTGGCTGATACTAAGCAAGTTGTGCTTAAGACCATCCACCAATGCAACCTCATCTATGATGACATTCTCTTTTGAAATCAAGCCATATCCCTTTGTGTAGCCTTTGCTGTCATCTCCAAAAGCAATACAAGGGCCAGCTCTTTCCTGAAACTCTGTGAGCAGGGTAGAATCACCAGTCATGTGTCTTGAACAACCACTATCCAAGTACCAAAGATTCCTTTTGTCTCCCTGCACACAATAAAACCAAATCAAGTTGATTTTGGTACCCAAGTTTCCTTGGGTCCTGTCTTGTTAGCCTTTGCATTCCCTTTTGTACCATTTTTCACTTTGGGCTCAGATTGATTCAGATCAATCTTTACCCTTGGTGTTGATTTCTGAGGGTTGCTCATATTTTCATTCATAGCATGCATAGTTGGAGGAACAATCATGTTATTCATGTTCCATGGCATTTGTGGCATGTTAAACATATTCATGTAAGGATTAGACACAAAAGGCATGTTAGCATATGGATTCTGAAATTGTGCATATGGAGCAAACATGTTAGACATAACAGGCATTGTAGGCATAGGGCTATTCCTTGCAGGCTTGGGAATTTTCACAATAGCAGTTTTCTTAACAGATTTGCAGTTAGTAGACAGGTGACTAACACTTCCACAATTAACACATGTCTTTCTAGGAGCATATTTATCAGGTGTGTAATTGTTGTGTTTGTTAATTCCTACTTTGCCATTCCTGTTATTCTTTTTATTTCCCTTAGCCTCATTTTGAACTTTTTCTACCTTGTCTTTCAATTGCTTGTTAGACAAGTGACCTACATTAGCTCTCTCAGCAGGCTTCTCAACTTTCTTTGAATTACTAGACTCACCTTGAACAAAGTTCTTGGTAACAGGACCATACTTGTCATTAAGTCTAGTGAGTTTCTCTTTTCTTTTGTCTGTCAACGAAACAGCCTGATCGGTTGATGGTTCATGTGTCAACGAAACATTGCATTTCGTTGACATATCAACCTCCAACAAATGATCATTGTTGTTTGTTGACTCTTTTTCTGATTCTAAGGTTTCACCAACACACCCTAGCTTCTCTTTGTTCTTTTTCCATGATTGCTCACAGAAAGATTCCATACCTTGAACATTAATGATGTTGGTAGCAACATTCCTGGCATCTTTCCATTTAGCAATCACACCTTGTTCTATTTCAAGTTGTGTTTTAAGAATTTCTTCCCTTTGTAACACGTTCTCAAGTTCCCTCTTAGCATCCCTACTGACACATCTCATTTTCTCAAATTCAATGAGCTGTGCTTCTAACGTTGCATTCCTATCACTTAAGAACAAATTAGTCTCTTTTATTCTTGAATTCTCCTTGGTAAGTGATTTAAGAGTAACACGCAAATTATATAGTACAGTAGACATTTCATTTACTGCACTATCGCATTCCTCTTTAGAAAGCTCAGAAAGATTAGTAATTGTTACCTGGTTGCTTGAGGAACTTGCTTCCTGCTCATGATTGTCAGCCATAAGAGCCAAGTTGACATACTCAATTTCATCATCAGAGTCTTCACCATTACCAGCCCAGTCATACTCCTGAGACATGAAAGCCTTTTCTTTTTCCTTGAGAAGTTCAAAGTATTTCCTTTTATAATCAACAGGCTCAAATTTCCTGTTGCCCTTCTCAACCTTGGGCTTTCTGCAGTCTCCAGCAAAGTGACCAAGCATTCCACAATTGAAACATTTTGACTTAGACTTTTCAATCCAGTTTGTTTTGCTAGGTTGAAAGTCTCTTCTTGGTGGCCTTGCCTCTGAGTTTCTTTTGAACTTGAACTTAGAGAATTTCCTAGACAGAAAAGCAATGTGCTCATCAATCTCATCTAAGTCATTCAAGTTGGCTGGTTCTGATTCTTCTTCTTCTTCTGTCATCTTGTCTTTACCCTTGCTAACATCACTCCTACAACTAGGTCGACTAGTTGTGGCCTTTGCAGTTTCTTTACTGTCATCTTCCAGTTGGTTCACAGATGCAATCAATGCAATAGATCCACCCTTCTTCTGTACCTTTTCAATTTCCTCATCTTGCTCCATTTCCAGCTCATAAGTCTTCAAGGTTCCATAAAGCCTTTCAAGAGTGTAGTCTTTGTACTCTTGAGTGTTTCTAAGAGAAACAATCATAGGCTTCCATTCTTTTGGAAGAGCTCTGAGAAATTTAAGGTTTGAATCCTTAGTTTGATAGATCCTCCCATACAACTTTAATCCATTCAAAAGCTTCTGAAACCTACTAAACGTGTCATTTAGGGTTTCACCAGCCTTAAAATGAAAATGCTCATATTGTTGTATAAGGAGTTGCATTTTATTTTCCCTGACTTGCTCAGTTCCTTCACAGAGAGTTCTAACAGTATCCCATACTTCCTTAGAGGTTGTACAGTTGATAACATTGTCAAACATCTCTTGCTCCAAACCATTAAACAGAAAGTTCATGGTTCTTTTGTCTTTATGGACTTCTGCAACATCTTCAACAGTCCATTCTGAGACAGGTTTTGGAATCTCTACATCAGGAGCATCATCTGGCAATCCAACTCTAGAATCAAGCTTCATGGGAACGTGTGGACCTTTCTCAATGCAGTCTACATACCTCTCATCCATAGACATGAGATGTAAATGCATCTTTACTTTCCAGTGAAATTAATTGTCCTTATCAAGAACTGGTATCTTCACACCTGCATCCTTCTTCACCATGGTATCTGTTATTGGTCTTGATCTTTAAACTTCTTGTATGTTAGAAGCTTGCTCTGATACCAATTGTTAATCCCAAATGACCTAACAGAATTGTAGAAGGGGGGGGTTGAATACAATTCTTGATATTTCTTTAACTTAAAAATACTTTATAAAATTAAACTGAACTGAATAAATAAAAACACAAGATATAAATAATTCAGTTGGATTGTTTGATGATCCAACTGAAGTGTTTTTATTGCGGAAATAATCTGTGATACAAATGTACACAGCTGCTCAGTTACAAGGTTGTTGAGAAGAAAAATGCTCTCAAAGATAGCTAATACAAACTCTTTGTTTTTCTTCTTTTATCTAAAGTAACTGTTACACTTGGTTATATAAACCCAAGTTTACAACCCTACTTTTGGTTACACTAAAAGTACAATGAGTAACCGCCAATAGTTTGCTTTTCATCCCTTTGTCCAGTGGTCCTTGGAGATCCTTGCTTTTGTCTTTATGCTTATTATGATCACTCCCAAGAGCCCAATTGGAAACTGGGATGTTTCCTTATTCCCCATGTCCATTTTAATGGTTTCCAATGCAAAGTACACTTCCACATCTCCTTTTTGATCTGTCAGGAACCTGTCACTATCACTTTGTCAATTATATAGAAAAGCAATAATGATTCGTTGATGGCATGGAGATGTGTTTCGTTGATAGCTTTATTCTCCATTTCGTTGATGGTGTTTCCCTTGTTTCGTTGATGGGTAAACTCCATACCGTTGACAGAGTAATCTTCATACCGTTGACATGTCTTCACTTAGGCAAAATTACAAGGCATAATATATGTACAATTAACCAACCTATTTTGCCTATCTAGTACTTAGTCAACATGACTTAGAAAACCTATCTGATACATACAACAAAATGCCTATCATACTGTGAAGTATTGTACAATGCAATTGCTACAACACTCATTTCGTTGATGAGCTTCCTGTCAACGAAACACTGCAAAGCATGCCATTCCGTTGACAGTTACAAAAGAACTTAATACAAAATCTACTAAGTGTTTTTATCATTATCATCAAGAACAACATATTCCTAACATTGTGCATAATAAAGATGTACAAGTTAATAGATAATTGATGATGTCAAAACATATAACAAATGCAGTGTTTAAATATAATCAGAGTTTAACTTTAACTTAGAACAGAAAACTTTAAAAACTTACAGTCAGACTTTACTTAATCTCTTCAATATCAGGCACTGTCCTGAGACAGTCAATAAGTAGTCTCCTTTCAGCTTTTTCCAGCTCATCTACCATGATCCCTTTCAATTCCTTGAGTTCTGGATCACTTTCTCCAGTCTGGTAGATAGCAGCTCTCAGAGAATAAATGTTTTTCTTCCTCATTTCATTCCCTAGCCGAATATAGTAAGATTTGTCAGACTCTAAGTTGAACTCCAAAACTTTTATACCCAGTGCAGTATTGAACTTAGCACTGTTTCTCTTCATCTCAACAATCTTTCCATAAGCATCACTGTACTTAGGAATATATGCACTAGAAACACCTCCTCCAAGCATAGCTTTTGTTTTCAGCATCCTTTCTCTTAGAACTAGAGCAGCATTGTGAGTACTTCTATTTTTGACTTTGAGAATATATAGAACATACTCAAGCTCTTCCCATAGCTTTATTTGAACATCAGCTTCTCCTATTCTGTAAACTCTTCCATCAGACATAAAGTATAACCGAAACTCTTTCTTTAATCCTTTATGATAAACCATCTGAACAGATTCTAGTTTATCAAGGCTCTCTTGAGATACCCCAATACCAGCTTCTGCCAGTGATGTTTGATCTAAAGATCTGTTATTTATTCTCTTTTCCCTGTGTGAACCTAAACCAGACTTGTCATAAGATTCTTTTCCAAGTACTGTCCTGGTTTGAGAAAAGTTCACAGGTTCTAGCGTCAGAGTTTCAGAAAGTACAGGTCTTAAGAAACCTTTGAGTTGTGGAGCTAGCTGAGTTTGTACAACTTGAGCCTTGTCAGAGGTTGTCACAATTTTAGTAGAAATATCAACATGAGCAACGTCAGAGGTTGATTTGTTTATCCTTGATTCAACTTGAGCAACGTCAAAGGTTGAATAATTCTTCTTTGGTAACTGCCCTTCTTCTACCAGTTTACCTTTTCCTTTATCAGTATTTGCAATCACAGGCCTCCTTGTGTATTGTATACTCTGTTGAGTATTTTCTTTGATAGAAATTCCAATTTCTTTCTTTCTAGGAGCCTTTACTGATTTCTTCTTATAAGTACCAGCTTCAATCTTTTTCTGGTGTTCTTCAGCAAGAAGCTTCATCTCAGCATCTATATCTTCCATTGTCGCTTCACCACCATGTTCTTCCATGAAAAGCTTAGCAGCAATCTCTTCATCAGTAGTTGGATTTGATGAAATCACTAGACTCTTAAGTCTTGAAGAAGATTGACTACCAGAGTTTTACCTTTCAGAGTTTGTCTGTCTAGCAGAGTTTGACCTAAGTCGCCCTTGCTCTTGAGAAGACTTTGACCTTTTCTCTGTTTCCCTGCTTCCACCATCATTTGAATCATCCCTCAGTCTCAAAGTTGGAGTCCTTCTGCATTTGTCTTTAGGTATCTTCTCCCCCTTTTTGACATCATCAGGAATAAAAACTGATGTCAGCAACTCAAGTGATGCAGCAACAGAGTCAATCTTAGTAGATATGTCAGCTTGATTGCTCTCAACCCTTGTTAGCCTCTGCTTAATCTCTTCTTGATCCTTTACCATAGATGTAAATTGAGCTCTATCTCTCTTTAGTGCTAACTCCTTAAGAGCAATATCATTACTCAATCCAAGAACAACCTTGTGAGTCTCATCAAAGCGGTTGTGCAATGATTTAACTTGAACAATGGTCGCCTTAAAATGTGATAATAACTCAGGATTAGTAATCTCTGTAGCAGTCTTATGTACAAAATCAGCAGCCCTTTGAGTAGAGAAAATGCAGTCTGCTCCTGACCAATTAGCATAATGCATTTCCCTGAAATGATCTTCAGTGGCATTGTGATTTTCTTTGATAGACTCTGCTGTAGGATCTCTTAGAAAAGGTATAGACTCATCAGAGTCTGAAAGTTCAGGATTGATCCCAGAGTTTGCATGATCAGAGTTTATAGATGTGTGATCAGCATTATCAAAACCAGCTCTATCTTTATTAACATTCTCCTCTAACTGCTCTGCAATTTCTTCATGAACATTGTCTGCAGTAGCCTCAGCGTTTATCTGATCAGCTTCAGGAATCTCAGAGTTTGGATTTACAAAAACCTCTGTTTCTAAAGGAACAGTTTCTGCAACAATATCTTCTGTTTGTACAGTAGTTTCTTTAACATTCTCTGCCATAGCTTCATCAAAATTCTCTATAGCAGCTTCAACTACCTGAGCAGCTTCAAGTACCTGATCAACCTCCTCACCCTTTTCAGAAATTGTATTATTGACAGAGAGAATCTCTGTATGAGTTGCAATTGACTCATCTAGAATTTGGGTGGGTTGATCAGCTGCCACATCCTCAGTATCACAAACACTGATACTAGGATGTGCTTCAACTTCAAAATCATCAAATAAAACATCTTGATCAAAATCAGCCTCTATATCAGCATTTGCCAAGTCAGGCACAGAGAATGCTTCAACATTTTCAGTAGCCTCCTGAACAATAACTTCAGGAGCTTCAGTATCTACAAAAATCCTGTCCTCATCATCAGCATTTACAACAGGCTCCTCAACACCAACTTCAGGAGCTTCATGCTGGACAGCTTCAGAGTTTGGTGTAGACTCATCCAAATTATCAAAAAGATAATTGGCTACCAACCTCCTCTTTTTGTGATGAAGAACCTCATGATCAGCATCATCTTCATCACCAGACTTTGGCATGTGAGCTCGAACTTTTCTCTTGATGGCTCTTTTCTTAATTCTACCACCAGATTGTGGTTGTTGAGAAGTAGAGGGTGGAGGTTCAGTATTTAGAGTTTGAGATTCTGGTTCAGGTTGTAATTGTGGTTGTGGAGGATTATTTGCAAACTGTTGCACTCTCTCAGGTAATAGCAGAGCACCAACATCCCCTTTCTTAAGATCCTTGTTAGTTAAGTCAGAAAATATGCGTTTATGCAATCTAAATGACTGAATAACATCATCCTCAGGAATTTCAATCTCAGGAACACATAAAGAAAACAGCAGTTGACAAAAACGACCAAAATAGACAACACTGCGATTTTCTGTCATCTTCTCACCAATATTATGTAAAACTAATCTAGAAAAATCAAAGTGAGTACCATAAAGTAAGGAATACCCGATTTGCAGACTATCTGTGGGAATTGCATCCCAATTGGTGCATTTCTTCCCAAAAGCTCTTGTGATGCAATCAAAGAAAAAACTCCACTCTTTCCTCAGGAACGGACGCTTCAATTGACCTACCTTGGTTAATGACCCAGAGTAACCAATATCCCTCATCATTCTTAGCAGATCTCCATCTCCAACCGAGATGGTATAAGAATTAAAATCCTCAAAGTTCAAGGCATCACGAACAGTCACATGAGTAACCACAAACTCCTGATTTTGATACTCAAAGACAATTGACGGAGACCCAGCCTCTCCTCCATCATCATAAACACCTGTCTGCCAGAAAGCTCTAATTTGAGACCCAGACAGCTTCACTGGTTCAGTGAGAGCATGTCCAATATCAGAATTTGTCAAGAAACGCTGAATCAAGTGAAACGCCTCTGGTGAATTGACAATGTTTAGTGGTGCTGCATAATTGTTTGGAACAAATTCTAATTCAGTAGAAACAAACGCTGTTGTCGCCATTAGTAAGAAGTGAGAGAATAACAAAGAAACAGATTCAACAGCTCGAAAGAGTTTGTAAGTAGAAAGGTGTTTGTGAATATGTGTGTGTGACAATAGATGTGAATTGAAGTAAGATGTGAAAGGTTTAGACGTATGTGTGTGTATTGTATAAATATGAAATTCAAAATTAAAAACTGAACAGTTTTTAATCATTAATACATAACTGTCTTACTCCGTTAACAGTGTGAGTGGGACACGTGGCACACATGCAATGACTGACAGCAGTAATTGGCAGTTTCCAATGCGCATGCGCAGTAAAAACAGCAATAATTACCGCCTTTTACACTTTTCTAGACACTCAACCTCTCTCCTCTGTTTAATACAAATTTGAACCGTTACCAATCATACTCTTTTATTTTCAAGAATGTTTTCTCAAAATTGTTAACTGTCTGAAACAAATAATTAATTTTAATCATCAGAGATTAAAATAAAATTACCTCAGCGTAGAGTACACAGTTCATCAGTGTTTACCAATCCTCCTCCTTTATAAATAAACTCTTTTCACAAACTGTACAAGTGTGAGTATTTGTGTGTGAATTAGCAGAGTTTAATGAATATGAATATTTAGATCATCTCAAAGTGCATAAAATCCACAAACTAAAGCAGTAAAAACTAGTTGCTCAAACTCTCATATAAAATCTGATTTTTATATCTAAACTCTGTATTCTGATATCCTTTCATTTGGATATATCTTTTATTTTCACCCCCTTTATATATATATAATTTTTTTTTATTATTATTTTCCAGTAATTAGTGGTTGGCACTAGTCACCAAAAATCAAAGATTTTAGCCCTTATTTCATACAATAAGTTCCTGGATCTTCCTAGGCACAACATGATCTCAAAGGAATCTGTGCACTTTTTGGCATCTTTTGGTTTGAGGGTGAAATATTTGCAACTAATTTTCAGAGTTTAGACTTTTCATCAGTTAATACAATTAATTTATGAGAGAAAGTGCAAACAGCTAATACAGACTCAGTGTTTAGGATCAATAAACTAAGAGATGCTATAAATAAAGAGACAGTATCATGCTGTGTAAAATTTCTGCACATTTTGTAATCAGAATTTATAATACTTAGAAGGATTCATGATTACTTACTGATACCATGTTTCATACAGCTTTCTTCATTGGTCCATATGTTTCAGACAATATCATAATCAGAGTGTAACATCAGAGTTTATCCGACATAGTATGACTGACAGAGTATGACTAACAGAGTTTACTATCAGAGTTTAACATGCTGGTACAAATAACAGTTAACACATGCAAAGAACCATGAGCATAAAATCATGTATAGAGTTTGAATCTAACCAGTATCTCTAGTCAAAACCAGAGATCATTCCAAGTTCATTTACCAGCTTTGTAAAGGTAGCTTCACTCAAAGGTTTGGTGAAGATATCTGCAAGCTGTTGGTCTGTAGACACAAAATGAAGCTCAATGTTTCCTTCTTCCACATGTTCCCTGATAAAATGATACCTTATGCTGATGTGCTTGGTCATGGAATGCTGTACTGGATTACCTGTCATAGCAATAGCACTTTGATTATCACAGTAAATAGGTATTTTAGAGTACCTTAATCCATAGTCCAGCAATTGATTCTTCATCCATAAAATCTGTGCACAACAGCTACCAGCAGCTATATACTCTGCTTCTGCTGTGGATGTGGAAATTGATTTCTGTTTCTTGATGTACCAAGAAACTAATCTGTCACCTAAAAATTGACAGCTTCCACTTGTGCTTTTTCTGTCTATCTTACAGCCTGCAAAGTTTGCATTAGAGTAACCAATTAAGTTAAACTCTGATTCTCAAGGATACCACAAACCAAGAGTTATGGTTCCTTTGAGATATTTGAAAATCCTTTTTACAGCTGTTAGATGTGGCTCTCTGGGGTCTGCTTGAAATCTTGCACAAAGACATGTTACATACATGATATCAGGTCTACTTGCAGTGAGATAAAGAAGATACCCTATCATCCCTCTATAGTTTGTCATATCTACTGAGGCTCCTGTGTCTTTGTCTAGCTTTGTTGCAGTAGCCATGGGAGTTGTAGCAAATGAACTATCAAGCATACCAAATTTCTTGAGAAGATTTCTGGTATATTTTGCTTGATTGGTAAAAATCCCATCATCTGTTTGCTTGACTTGTAAGCCTAGAAAATAACTAAGCTCTCCCATCATACTCATTTGATATCTTGACTGCATAAGCTTGGCAAATTTCTTGCAGAGTTTGTCATTAGTAGACCCAAAAATTATGTCATCCACATAGATTTGAACTAACAGCAAGTCATCACCAGAATTAAAATAGAACAAGGTTTTGTCAATTGTACCTCTAGTGAACCCACTTTCTAAAATAAATTGAGCCAGAGTTTCATACCATGCTCTAGGTGCCTGCTTTAGTCCATATAATGCCTTATCAAGCCTGTAGACATAATCTGGATGTTTGGGATCTACAAACCCTGGTGGTTGTTCAACAAACACTTCCTCTTCAAGTTTCCCATTGAGAAAAGCACTTTTCACATCCATCTGAAAGACTTTAAACTTTTTGTGAGCAGCATAGGCCAGAAAAATCCTTATTGCCTCCAATCTTGCAACTGGAGCAAAGGTTTCATCATAGTCAATTCCTTCCTGCTGTGAATAGCCTTTTGCCACAAGTCTAGCCTTATTCCTTGTAATCACTCCATCACTGTCTGTTTTGTTTCTGAAAACCCACTTTGTACCAACAATAGATCGATCTGTTCTTTGGTCTTGGTACAAGTGTCCAGACTTCATTCCTCTCAAATTCATTTAACTCCTCTTGCATTGTTGTTATCCAGTTAGCATCTTGAAGAGCTTCTTCCACTTTCTTGGGCTCTGTTTGAGATAAGAATGCATGAAACAGACATTCATTATTTGTAGCACTTCTAGTTCTTACACTAGCTTCTGGATCTCCAATTATCAAGTCAGG
Source organism: Heracleum sosnowskyi (assembly GCA_030848705.1). Lineage (NCBI taxonomy): Eukaryota > Viridiplantae > Streptophyta > Magnoliopsida > Apiales > Apiaceae > Heracleum > Heracleum sosnowskyi. Next base: position 62,324,115 of record CM061235.1, read on the forward strand.
TGTATGGGCTTGTGTCCACCTTCTTGTTGGTGGTAATTGGCTTCTAATTTCATTATTAGATCCTCCCCCTTGATCCATGCTCTCCTGATTTTCTTCTTGACCATTTGCATTCTCTGAGGCTCCCCCTGAATTTGACTGTTCAGTATTTGAACTTTCAGAGTTTGACTCAGAGTTTCTGTTTGATTCTTCATTTGACTCTCTTTCAGAATTTGAGTCATCACTTTGAGAAGTTTCCGAAGTTTCTTCACGCTCCCCCTCAACTGGTTCTCTATTTTGTTCTGACTGAGAAAATTCTTCAGAGTTTACCAGTAGAGGATCAGAGTATGCTTCGACAGAGTTTGTTGGATTTGATTCATCAGAGTTTACATCATCAGAGTTTAAATCTTCATTTTCAAAGCGAAGTTGATCATGATATTCTTCATCTTCTATTCCAGTTATTTTCTTGTCATCAAATGACACATGTATAGATTCCATGATCACTTTAGTTCTTAGATTGTAGACTTTGAATGCTTTAGTTGATAGTGGGTATCCAACAAAAATTCCTTCATCAGCTTTTAAGTCAAACTTGGTCAACTGTTCAGGATGAGTTTTCAACACAAAGCACTTACATCCAAAAATATGAAAATACTTCAAATTTGGCTTCTTATTTTTCACCATCTCATATGGTGTTTTCCCATGCTTGTTGATTAGTGTTGCATTTTGAGTAAAACAAGCAGTTTGAACAGCTTCTGCCCAGAAATAAGTTGGCAATTTTGCTTCAACAAGCATTGTTCTGGTAGCTTCGATTAGGGTTCTGTTCTTCCTTTCAACTACACCATTTTGCTGTGGAGTTCCAGGTGCAGAAAATTCTTGCTTCACTCCTCTTTCCTTGCAGAAAGCTTCCATTTCAGAATTTCTGAATTCAGTACCATTATCACTTCTTAGAATTTTCACTTTGTACTGTGATCCTTTGTCCAGTAGTTTTACATGATCCATTAGTATTGAGGCAGTTTCATCCTTCTTTGCTAAGAAGTGCACCCAAGAGTACCTAGTGTACTCATCAACAATGACTAGAGCATATTTCTTTCTGCCCAATGACATTATATTTACTGGACCAAAAAGATCAATATGTAGAACATGATAAGGTTCCACAACTGAAGATTCAGATTTACTCTTGAAAGATGACTTCCTTTGCTTGGCCTTTTGACAAGAATCACACAGACCATCTAAGATGAGTATTGACTTAGGAAGTCCCCTTACAAGATCTTTTCGAATCAGGTCATTGATGTTGTTCAAGTTTAGATGAGAGAGCTTCTTATGCCATTTCCAACTCTCTTCACTTGACATTCTTGCAGATAGACACACAGTTTTTCCTTCAGAGTTTGTTACCAAACTTGCTTCATAGATGTTATTGTGCCTGTGTCCAACTAGAACAACTTTCCCTGTAGATTTGCTGATTACTTCACAATGTTCATTATGAAAATCTACATGGTATCCTCTGTCACAGATTTGACTCACAGAAAGCAGATTATGCTTGAGTCCTGAGACTAGAGCTACATTTTTTATGATGACACTTCCAAGATTGATATTGCCATATCCCAGAGTACATCCTATGTTGCCATCTCCATAGGAAACTTTTGGGCCAGCCTTTTCCTTATAGTCTGATAATAGGGCTTTATTTCCAGTCATATGTCCTGAGCATCCACTGTCCAAGATAAGAGTGCTCTCTTTTATGCCCTGCAATCACAAACAATCACTAAGTGTTAGATTTAAGGATCCAGACTTTCTTGGATCCTTTGTCTTTCTTAACATTGTCAGCTTTTGCAGCGGAATCACTATCAATAGAGTTTAAACTAACATTGTCAGACTTTACACTTGCAGAGTTTGCTCTAACCCATTTCAAGTTGGGTTTTAGCTCATAATAGTTGTGATAAATAGCATGATAACTCTTTCAAGTATAAATGGAATGCCAAGTGCTCCCACAGTGTGTGCATAAAGTCTGTGGTCTAACCCTAACATAATCATTCTTTACTCCAGATGTGGAGGGTAAAGAGTTAATATCCTTGTTCTTCTTGCAAAACCTGGCAAGATGGTTAGAACTACCACAACTATGACATGTTTTTCTAGGAGCAGCATGGTTAGGCAGATAATCATTTCTTTTATTAATGCCTACTTTTCCATTCCTATTTTTCTTAGAGATTTTCTGTTTGTTGACAGACTTTACTTCTTTAAGCTTATGTTTGAATTGTTTCTCTGTCAGTAAACCAACATTAACCTGTTTATCACAGATTTTTACTGGTTCTTTAACAGCTTCTATCTCAATCTTATTCTCTGTTATTGAACCAATATTAACCTGTTTATCACAAGTTTCAACTGGTTCCATAACAGCTTCTTTCACAACTACAGACTTTAGCTTACTGGATTCATGAACAAATTTCACAGGTTTAAGTTGTGGTTTCACTTTAACTTTATCTTTAAACCTAAGTTCATCTTCCTCACAGTAACCTAAACCTACAGTATCTGTCTGGAAAACCTGATGTGTGTCTTTTCCAGAATTGGTCCAAGTTTTAATTACTTTCCTCTCTTTTTCCAACTCAGATTCTATTTGCCTATATCTTTTAAGCAACTCCTGTTCAACATAAACAGCATCATCTCTCTCCTTTTGAACTTGTTGCATGTTAACAAGTCTTTCTTCAAGAAATTTATTCCTCTCTTTAAGACCTAGATTCTCTGATTTGATTCTTTCATTCTCTAAAGTCTGATCCCTATAACTAATATGTATGCTTTTAAGATAAATTCTTAATTCAGATATATTATCAGTATCATAAGCATAAGTTGTTAGGGGTACCTTGTTTTTAGATGACTCGGCTTCATCTTTAACAGTTGCCATGAGAGCATAATTGACTCCCTCATCTGAGTCTGAAGTGTCTGCCCAGTCTTTGCCTTTAGTGATGAGTGCTTTCTCAGATTTTCCTTTCTTGCACTCTGGAGCATAATGACCCATTTCTTTACACTTGTAGCACTGGATCTTTGACTTGTCTTTCTTTCCAGACTTGGTATCTTTTTCATCAGACTTTCTGAATTTTCTTTTATAAGAATTTGAATCTTCCCTTGAGAATCTCTTTCCTTTCTTAAAGTTCTTGAATCCCATCTTCTTGAAAGTCTTCACCATTAAAGCAGCCATTCTCATCATCTCTTCAAGTAAACTCTGATGAGTACCTGGTACTTAAACACTGATGAACAAACGTCAGAAATTATATCTAACACATGGAGAAGAAAAGCTTTGGAATTGAACGATTATCCATTAGAGGAGCCGATATAGAAGGCATCCGTAGAGACTTTGGTAGTACCCTCCCCATTTGCAAATTATGTGGGGTACCTCCCCAATCTATGATCTATCTTGACCTCTCTCCAGGAAAGAATTCTGATAAAGGGTATATTCCCTCTTCGAAGTTATTTTATAACACTTGTGCTAAACCATATTCAGTTTCACTTGTGCCAGAGGCTGTCACAATGCCTACTTTCAGGTTTTCGAAGCCCTGTCAAATGATGTTATTTAAGCTTTCACTTTTCTTCAAATAATGAATGACCCTATGGTGATACCTCACCACTTGTTTGTTGAATACCAGTATCTTTATGGCTATCCTTTTCTTGTAATCGCACCTTTGGAATCTGTTCAATTTTAATCCAAGGTGTTCCTTTAAGAAATATTGTCGAAAGACGATAATCATTAAATTGATATCGAATTGCTTTCATACTTTTCAACTTCCACTGAGATGAACAACCCTATACTTATAGGGGCTAAAAGGACTATCTGTCTGTGTGATAGAAGTCGGATGGGACGCCATCACTTGTAAGTTGTGAAATACAAGAAGGCTAATTACCTTTAGTAATGTCTCAATCGAGGCACACAATGTTGAGTTCTTATGATCATGTTGATCTCTCGGTAAATTCTCTTACCTCCAATAAGGTTACCTTAAAACTCATAACCTTATGATCACCAGTGTGTGACGTTTTCCCTGATATGGGAGCTATCTTTTCAAAGCCCCATAATTTTTGTTATCCTCATTGAATTCCAAGGGGAGGCCAACCAGGTCAAATAAGTCCAAATTCGCTGATAGGAATTAGATTCGCAACGAAATCGCCTATGACAGGAGCGAATCCCTAAGACGAATAGAATATTAGTGACATATCAATGAATTGGTTTATTCTCCCAAGGATATTATGATAATGGAAAGCATGTTAATCGATATATGTGAAAGGAATAGCGATGTGCCATGAACTCCAGTGACAACGGTGTTAGATAGATGCCCTATAGTGGAATTGAGATTTTGGAGGAGTTGTTTACGAATGGACACTACCTCTGGGTTAGCAAGATAAGTACTGACGATGGAGTCAGAGGGAGCTGGTATTGTGACTTGGGAGAGGTGCAACGTGTGTTGTTTTAGAGGAATAATTTTCGGAAATATGTGGAGACCCGGATGAAAATGAAAGTTAAAGAGTTAAAACAAGAAACCATGACTGTGACCGAGTATGAGGCCAAGTTTTCCGAGTTATCGAGGTTTGTTCCGGAGTTTGTGAACACAGAAGAAAAGAAAGCCAGTAGGTTTCAACCAGGGCTACCTCCAACAAGCAGCCCACTGTTAGGACCTTTAAATAGCAGGTACCCTTCTATACTATTTAGACAGAGCTAATGTATTGTTGTATATCAAGAAGTTGCATGATAATTAAACCTTAAGGCCGAGCCGCTAAGGGAATAATTACAAGTAGAAATAGTCAATCGAGGGATTTTCCTATAAGACTGGTACATCCAGGTTGTAAACTAGAAATATGAGGTCGACACTTTTGATAGACCTGATTCCTTTCAAGTTGGGAGAAGTTGATATTATAATAAGAATGGGTTGGTTGACACCCAATGGAGCCCAGACTGATTGTAAGGGAGAGAGAGTAATAAATAAAGAATGGAGACAGATTCAGAGATTCTTGAATATAGTTCAGACTAAGAAACTATTACGCCAGAGATACGAGGCTTAATTAGCTCTTATGGTTGACGCCAAGAAAAGAGATACCAAGTATAAAGGAAACTACAATGGTTTTGGGAGATTGTACAATGTTTTAATGAGCTACCAGATATCGATTTGGATGACATGAGAATGAATACCGAGTATTCTGGGTATAGTGGGAATGAAAGAGTTAGTGACTCAGTTACAAGAGTTGTTGTACAAGGGTATGATAAGACCCAGTGTACCACCATGGAGAGCCCGGTGTTGTTGTAAGAGAGAAAGATGTTAGCACAAAATTATGTATCGAACCTTGAGAGTTGTATGAGTTCGACATGGAGAATAGGTACCCTTGTAAATGATTGTTTGATCAGCGGAAGAACACTGTGTATTTCCAAATCTATTTAAGAACTGGGTATCACCAATTGGAAGTTAAATCTGAGGATATACCCAAGACTGCGATTCGTACTAGGAATAGACACTTCGAGTTTTCAGCGAGGTTATTTTGGGTTGACTAATGCACCCACAAATTTTATGGAATGTAATGAATTGGCTTTGAGTTACCCGTGATAGTAGATAGCATGAGATGGAGAAATGGCTAGAATTGACCTAGGATTATGACTATAAGATACACTACCATCCGGGGAAGGCCAATGTGGTGGCCGATACCCTTAATTAAAATGAGACAGAGATGGTTCCGAATGGTCGGGAATTAAAGGATGAGATTTTACACAAAACCCAAGTTAGTCCAACAACCTAGAAAGACAAAAGATTTCACCAACAAGAGGCTAGTGACAACCAAGACAGACAGAGAAAGTATGCGGACTAAGCCCGCGAGTATAGAGATAGTACTGCTACTAATAAGCTAAATGGCAAGTTGATGAATGACAAACAAGTTTATGTTGGTGTATTTCTGTACAAACAAGATAGAGAGTATGAGGTTAGAGATTCGTGATGCTAAAAGATATCCTCGTGGAAGGAATTAATGAGATTTGGAAAGAAATGGAAGTCGAGCCCGAGATTCATTGGGCCATCTGAGATTTTAAAACGCGTCAGGAAGGTGGCCTACGAGCCAGCCTTACCCCCCAAACTTGTAGAATGGTCATAACGGGGTTCATGTGTCAATGCTACGTCAATATACTATAGATGCCCAACATATGTTAGAGTACGAGCAGGAAGATATACAACCTGGTCTGACTTACAAAGAGCAACCTGTGGAAATCACGGATAGAAAAGAGCAAGTGCAAAGAGGCAAGGTTGCCAAGCTAGTGAGAGGTTTGTGGAAAATCAAGAAGTGGAAGAATCCACTTGGGAGCTAGAAAGTGCAATAAGAGAAAAGTACCCCCCAGTTATTCCTAAGCTGATTCCGGGACGGAATCCTTTTAAGGAGGGGAGACTGTAATAACCCGAATTTTTGGTAAAATTAAAACTTTTCTTATTATGATTAAGTGCATCAGTGAATAGTGAATTTGGTGGATGAATAGTGATTTTGAGGGTTAAGAAAATTTTTCATGCCACCTATGTACGAGACGTAGTGTGAATATTCCGAAGTCATATCAGTGATCTACGGAGTAAATAAGTGAATGCAAAGACGATCGGAATTCAGAAATTTCAAATTTTATTTTGGTGTAGTATTTGACCGGGCAGTGATTTATTATTATTATATTCAAGAAAAGAGATATTAAAATTGAGGATTTGAGGATTTAATATTTTGGAATTTTATTATTTTATTAAAGTCGATTTAAGGATTCGATTGTTGAAGTGAATAGTGAATAGTTACTATTCACTGCGAGAATCGCGTAGAGTTTTATTCGCTTTTTTTTTGGAAAATATTTCGAATCGTTTCAAGAGGAACAAGGCAACATTTACAGGATTAAATATAGACATGGAAGTAACATGTAACAAGATTAATTCGAGGGATACAACATTTGGATCATCCATGTGAAAAGAAACAAACTAGTAAAGCTGCTTTGCCACCATGACCCTCCAGTGCTTGACATGTGTCCCTGCCTGCCACCATGACCCTCCATGGCTCGACATGTGTCCTGATGACAAGGACAATGCTTATGACTCACCAAAAAGAAAACCAAGACATGACAACAAAACAAATTCATTTAATCAAAATCAACCAAAACCAAAAACCATTTTGTTTTTCTTCATTTCGGCTAAAGCAAAACGGCCGGATTTAAAAATTCATATCTCCTTCATTTCGCGGTGGACAATTTCGATCTATAGCTTGTTGGAAAGGTCTTGAGATAACCTACATTTCTTAGTTCACAGGTTTCTCCCATTTGAGCATGGTAAGACCTTCATTTTTCCAGTTCTTTAAACTGGTGTATAGTAACTTTGAAAGTTCATAACTTGTTCTTGATTTTCTTTTACAAGTTTAAGGATGATAACCATAGGTAAAGATCCTCTTAAGGCTTACAAGCTCTTGTGGTGTGTTTAAGGATTCAAGGAAGGTATACCACTCATCCACCCTCTGATTTATGTTGGATTTTAAGTGAAGTTTTTAGCAATGTTCAAGAATAAGCATGTTTATGGAATTTGGAGTATGTATGGTTAAATCTTGATGGATACTTGTTGTTGGTTGATGTTGGTGATATGTTCTTGAATTATATAAACTTATTATGTTGTAAAAATTGTTGGGTTGTTGAATTTATTTGGTTTTAAGAGATTTTGACATAACAAAAACCGGGAAACGTTACGATTATAGCCGTCGTAATGTCCATTTGATTTAAGCCTGTTTTGAGCAAGAATTACGAACTGGTCTTGGAATATTTTTGAACAACACTGACCATGAACATGTAGGTATTGTTTTAAGGGTTGTTTTGGTATAAAGATCATGTCTATACGAATTACGGTTTAAGAGAAAAGTGAGTTTTAGTAAACGCCGTTCGGAGGGACAATCCATCTCTGGTCAGTCACTTTGAGGCTATATTTGGACCACTTAGAAGCCATATTAAAATGTGAAACTTTGAAGAATAATGCTAGAGACAGTTAGGAAGGCTCAAGAAAAAGATTCGGATTAAAAAGATTATTGTTTGAGTTTATAAAAATGTTTTAGCCGAGGTCGCGCAAGTGAAAACCACTAAGAACATGACTTAGAAACCAATGTTGTAAATGGTTAAGTATAACTTGTATTCGAGGATCGATTTCGGACTAAACCTACGACTTAAGTAATTGTCGACTAAACGTGGACTTAGTATGAGCCTATAACGAGCTAGTAATTCCTTGGTTGTGTTTCGCTTACGTGTTTAAGCATTGAGTACAAGTGGATTATCCAGGGGATTAATCGTGCGTTTTCTTTGACTTTGTCTAGATTGTCCGGCATCGTCGCGAACCCCTATCACTTCTCGAGCATCAGGCAAGTTTCTAAATCCATACTTTGAAGTATTAATTATATAACACTGCCTTTGCCATGTATAGTGTTGTATAGTTTTGAGATAAATGATTATATCGTGTTAAATAGAATTTGACTTTTGGATATTATACGAGCTTTGAGATAATGTACTTACGAACCGGTATACCTTGTAGCTCTATAGATAAGAGCAGGTTTATTGTTTCGACTCTAGACCGGGAGTCGATATTTTTGTCATATAGATAGTCGTGGAAACCCGGAGGGATTCCAGCGGCAGAGTACTATTCATCTTGAGGAATATTATTATTAAACATTATTTATGTTCCGAAAAGTATTTATTACTTGGAAATGATTTGATTATGGGCTTCTAAGCTAGATATGGGATATTAGTTAGAAGCCAGGTTTTTTATAAAGGCCCTAGGTTAAGGGCGTATGATATTTCTTTAGATCAGAAGTAATTATATTATTTTGTATATGATAAAGGTTATTTTCCGATAAAGCTATCGGGTACGGTTATTCGAGGATTGATTATTTATTTAAGGAATATTACTTTGAATATTCATTTAATCTTTAATTATTTAATGAATATTATGATTCATTCGAGGTTTAATTATTTTATTATTCATTCGAGGTTTAATTATTTATTATTAATTTGAGGTTTAATTATTTAATATTCATTCGAGGTTATTTATTTAATATTCATTCGAGGTTTAATTATTTATTATTCATTTGAGGTTTAATTATTTAATATTCATTCGAGGTTATTTATTTAATATTCATTCGAGGTTTATTTATTTAATGAATATTATTTCTGAATATTCATTTGATCATGATTTACTTAATAAATATTATTTTCGAATATTCAAATGAGATTTATTAATTAAGGAATATTATTTCGGATATTCATTTGAGGTTTACTTAATCGAAAAATATTATTGTGAATATTCATCTGAGGATTATTTAATGAATATTATTTTTGAATATTCATTTGAGGATTATTTATTTATTTAATGAATATTATGTTTGAATATTCATTTAAGGATTATTTATTTATTTAATGAATATTATTTGTAAATATTCATTTGAGGATTATTTATTTAATGAATATTAATTTCAAATATTCATTTGAGGATTACTTACTTAATGAATATTATTTTCAAATATTCATTCAAGATTTACTTGTTTAATAAATATCATTAAGTATTTTTAAAATCAAAAAGAGGTTCCCAAAACAAAGTTTTTCCATTTAAATCTGTCTTTTAAAGGGGATTTAAATGCTCGCTCAACTATCAAAAATATGGGAAACCTGATTTAAGTGACTACTACTCTTTTTAAACTCTCAATTCAAAAACTGTCAGGGGACAGATATTTTCTCGAAGCAATGTAATTGCTGCAAGTCAAATATTGTGTTACCACCTCAACGATCGAGGGGTAAATTCATGGAACAAGTCTATATCCATTAACAAGCAATAGCTTGGGAAATATTGGAGAATCTTCCTTTCCAACCTAGATATAACTACTTAGTGGAGTCGTATCAACAAGTGTTACACTTGGGGAAAGGAGGACGATCTTTACGTTTCAGAGTCATGGATTTCATCTGAACTAGGAGTGGTATAAGTGGTCAAGTTGCGTGGACCCATCCAACTTTTATTGCCCCAAATGGGCCGGGAGGTCACTGTAAGGCGGTAGACAATGTCAGGCTGTCGTGATTCTTCCATCTACATGTAGAAAACTATTTGAGCGGTGCGACCTGCTACTGATCATAGCAAGGTTAGGCACAGCGGATGCGGTAGCAACTCCAGTATTAGTTCATCATCCAATTTGGATATTCCTGCAACATGCATTGGGATAAAGAACCAATCTTGCTGGCAGGGGGTCGAAAAGTGTTTGGAAATGAAGTGACAATAAATCCATGTAACTTCATCTTTTATATCATATGACTCTGTGGATACCTTACATAACAGGAGTTATGGTAAGGGAGTTGTTTATACTGAATCACCTTATAACTTCATCTTTTATACTAGAACTTTGTTCATAATATAGTAAAAGTTTGCAGAAATATTATGAAAATGATATTTGAAGTACAATAATGGTACTGTTTTTGGGAATACATTCCGATAAGGAAATAATTTCAGTATCGAGATATTTTGACAATTTATTGTCTTATACCCGCTTTATTCTGGGTTGAGTTAAAGGCAGGATTATGCCATATTTTTATTACCTTGTTGAGCTATCGCTCACTCTTGCTATTGTTTTTTATATATATATATATTATATAGCAGCGAAGCAGGATGCCAATGGGACGGCACATACCCCGCAAGGCATTTCCATAAACAGTTTCTAGCAGTGATCCCGAAGAGTAGTACGAACCAATCGAATCAGGCTACAGCTTTTGGTATTCAACTTATGTATAGATATGAATGGTATGAGAGGATTATGAGCATCAGAAGGCTAAGTTGGTAATGTAACATTACTTAGAAATTGTATCAGTGACAGATTCAAAAGACATTTGGGTATTGTAATAAAAATTATTTATTCCGCAGTTGTTGTATCGTGTCGTTTCTGAGACTCTAACCTGTGTGTGTGTGTGTGTGTGTGAGACATACATTGTGGGGTCATGAGCAGGTGAATTATGAACGGTGTGAGTAATACAGGTAAGGCAAGGAGTAAATGGATCGTGACTACTCTAAATCCCTGACCCCGGATTTGGGGCTGTTACACTTGTCCTCTCAAGGATCTTGTTGAAAGTGGAGGCTGGTCCTCGAGGTTGAGGGTTTTTGTAATCCCCTAACTCGATTTTCATAATTTTTTTAGTGTTCTTGTCATCATCCTTCGTGAATTTGTTAGTGGCTTCGGCCATCGAAAATTAGTCCTTATCACTGGCTCTTGTTTCGCTTCTCAGGATCAGTCCTTAGTGTCTTCAGCCATCGAAGATCTTTATCCATCTCAATATTCTCCAGGATCTGACTCCTTGGCATATTCAACCTTGCTACTACATAAACTTTGCCCTTGGGCGTTCTTTTTAGGAGGGGGATCATAGTCCTTGCTTAGTCGGGAAAACTTATCATTAGAATTGTGTTCCTCTTCCTATTCTCTTCAACCTTGATATACTTGTCAGCCCTCTCTCGCAACTTGTGCATGCTTTCAGGGTTTCCAAGTTAAAAATAGAGGTTGCATAGTCTGTTGGGTATCAAATTTTGAATACACATTTTATGATCCAATCTCTTATATACATTGTCGGTTCGTTCCCTTAGCCCCTTGGGTTTAGGGATGCCCATCTCTGCCCGTAGGCTATTTGCCTGGATGCCTCATTCTAGGATTCTTATCATAATTAGTCGAGGTTTCATCATCCGTAGTATAAGTCCAGAAAAGTCACGATTCCTTTCGTGGAGAGGACCCAAGCCTTTAATGTAATGAGACACATACTCCTCATAAGGTTGATGAAAGTGAATGCCTCTTTCAGAAGTTGGAAACAGAGAAAACCCTTAAGCGGGGTTTTGAATTGCTTGTGGAGCAATACGATGATAGAAAATTGCAGCCCTTGTGGTGCACTAGCAACTAGCGGCGAAAGCACCATGTAAAGTTGGGGATTTGTCCCTCAAATTTGGGGATCTTGAATCATCCCTTGAGTTCGAGGGTTAGCACCTTGAGTGCATCTCTTGGGGAGTCGTCCCTTGAGGATTCGAACCTCGAATATTCGTCCCTTGAACAGAGGTTCCGGGAATTGGTTGAGTCCCAATAGTGGCGGGTGCAACTTGACTAGTTATAGGCGGATCATCGCGACTTTTAATCCCTGGTCTTATCGTGGTTGATGTCTTTTCTTGACTTCCTTAAGAAGCCAGCATCAGTTGGCCTTCCAAGTATCATGTTTTATCACCGGCCCTCGGGGCTGAGATTTTCTATTATCATAGTTTCTCTTATCATTGTTCATCTCACCGTCCTTGGTGATTTTTTTTAAACTTTCCTCTTCGTATTAAGAATTATATCTCATTCTTTCGATGTCTATAATCATCAGTGCCATGTTCATATCCTTGAGAAATTAATATTATCGACTCTTGTTTTTTCTTTCAGGGTCACCCTTAAGTGGTCTCAATTCCTGATCTTTCTCGATCTCCATCAAGATTTTGACTCCTAAGAATGTTCGACCTTGAATACTCAGTAAACCTTTGTCTTTGAGGTTTCTTGGTAGAGGAATCAAAATCCATGTATGGTCTAGGCCACATGACGTAGTATTCTTGACTACCTTCTACAGTAGTTGCTGATTTCTTCATACTTTCCTAGAGATATACACATTCATGATCTCGTTCGTAAAAGGAGGGACTGGATCATCAGGATCTCCCAACAACAATAGTTCAATAATGCTTCCCGTTGGTGCTTCAGTCCTCTCAGTTCTCGGGTTAGCATCCAAACTTATTACCGGGGTGGTGTTTTGAGGTTTTGGTTAATGTTGGGCGTGTTTGCCTTGATGTTTTTTCCAAGTATTTTTCAATTCTTGGATTTGCGCCTCATGGGCTAAGATCCTCTCTTCAATAGTCTGTTCATTCATTCCTTTTGACCCTAGGGGCTGTGGATGACAATCCCCTGTAGTTGTATTCCTTCTAGAGCGTCTCCTTCTTTCAGAGTGAACATTCTCATCAGTGGATTTGTCTGTATTAGTAGTATACCAACCAGAAAAATCATTGTTTCTTGTCTTTGGGGCTCCAAGCCTCAGACATAATGGGCTTTATAGTTTCTATTTCTTTGAGGAGGAGGAAGGACATTGCAACTTCCTCTAAGTATGGGCATCCATATATACCGGATCTCGGGTTTGAGCAATTCAAAGGGGGTCACATTAGTGATAAAGGGCGCAGTCAGACCTTGTAGTTGAGAATTCTTTTTCTAGGAAATGGGATCCGTCCCTATAGGCACCATTGCTAGGTGTTTTAGGGATCGGCCCCTGGTGGACTCAATCCCCGATGTTAGAGTTAGGGATTCGTCCATTGGGGATTCAATCCTTGAGTAGTCGTTGCTGGGGAATCTGTTCCCTGTGCAGAAGTTGAAGCTGGATGGTTCTCAACGTCAAACGTTGAAACCTGAGTTGTTGTTAGTGGTTCATCACCATGATTGTTTCTCCGTGTATTTACCATGGTTGATATTGGATTCCCACAGACGGCACCAAATGTTGTGGAATAAAAACTAGGTCTTCAAATCGCTGCTAGGGTTTCATGAATTTAATGCTAGGGTTGATGAGCTTCAAGCTTTAATGGTGTGGCTGCTCTTGTTGTCGGGGACTAACTCGGTCCTAACAAGATGCCTACGTACCTTGATGAATATCAAGAATCAAGCCAAGACGTAGTTCTAGAGTTGCCTACATGGCTTGTTGCGCCCTCGCGACATTGTGACGTATGGAGCTGTGTCCAAGACGTTCCTTTTAGAATGAAGGGTGAAGTCCTTTATATAGATGTTGGGAGTCTATGATTTAGACCAGGCTTGGGAGACTTGGAGGCCAAGTCTCCTTCTTGACGGAGGACAAGGACTGTGTCTAGATCCTTATTTGTAGGAGGCTGACTCCTTTTAGGTTTTGGTGTCTTGGAGGCTACTCCTTGTAAGAGTTGACTTCAACTAGGACACATTTAATGGGCTGTATAGCTAACCTTTTTATTAATTACGAATTTAATAAGTAATTAGGGTTACATGCCTCATTAATTGGGCCTAACCTGTGGACCAAGCTAGGTCTAATTAATGTATCATTAATTATATCTTTTGGGTTATTTTCAGCCCATATCAGTTAGTGTAACACCCTGTCCCACATCGAGTAGATTTGGGACTTCTGTTCAGTTTATAAGGCAAAGTACTACTACCAATAAGCACCAACAAATCATGATCTTTTGGGGGCCTGTGGTGGGCTAGTTGTTACCCAAGTTGGCTGTGTTTGGGCCAGTAGGCTTCGGCTTATTCGGACTCGGAATCGGGACTTGACCTGATTTTTGAAAAAGGTTCGGGATTTGACCCGGGTTGTCATATATGGTATCAGAGCCGACTCTCGAAAGCTTGTCGAGGCAATTTGCCGGAGGTGGGGACACGAAGGCTGGTGGTATTATCCCACAATGGACAGAGATCTGGAGGTGGGGACACGAAGCCAACCGGTATTATCCCACAATGGCTAGGGAGGAACGATCTTGGACCTATGGGATATCCGTTCAGGCCTGACGAGGACGTCAGGAATTTAAGTGGGGGAGTTTGTAACACCCCTGTCCCACATCGAGTAGATTTGGGACTTCTGTTCAGTTTATAAGGCAAAGTACTACTACCAATAAGCACCAACAAATCATGATCTTTTGGGGGCCTGTGGTGGGCTAGTTGTTACCCAAGTTGGCTGCGTTTGGGCCAGTAGGGTTCGGCTTATTCGGACTCGGAATCGGGACTTGACCCGATTTTCGAAAAAGGTTCGGGATTTGACCCTGGTTGACACAGTTAGTTACAGATTATATTTCGTTAATATATGTTGTATGTATTTTAAATTTAGGAAAATGGACGGTTGTGTCAATGTGAATTTCTTTTGGGGTGGAAACATAATTAGGCAAGATGATGATATAACATATTCAACAGATCCAAAATGCATGCGTTATGTTATGTTCAGAACAAGTTTTGAAGATTTCAAGGGAATTGTTTATGAGGTTATGAACATAAGTCGGAATCATTGGAATGTGAAAATAAGTTATAAACATCCAGAATTTGGTATCGGTAATGTCATTAAGCGATACGTACTGAAATGGACCAGTCTGTAAAAATACGTACTGAGATGGATCAGTCGCGTTCGGGGATAAAGTGCAGCCGCTGTAACCAAGAAGGACATACGAAACGGAGCAAACTTTGCCCACAACGTCCCGATAGGGTTTGATGTTGCTACATTTACTTTGCATTTTTTCATATGAATTTGTACTACTTACTTTGTGTGATTTAATTTCCTACATGTACTTTTGTTATGTTATTTTTCATTTCACTTCGTGTGCTTCTAATATCAAGTGTTTAAACTTAATGACATGCAAATTTAAGAATAATGGAGAACTAGTCATAAATTGAACTATTCTTCATACTTGAAATAAAAAACTACAATAGTTTAGTCCTCGTCGGATATGAAGCTGTTTGAGTCATTATCAGTACTAATGCTCAATTGATGATACTGTCTTGCACGTAGCACATCTCCGTCCTCTGCAAACATCCTTGCATTTGCTGCTAGACTGTGTCGATGTAAGCGCAATCGCATTCGGTTCTCTTCCTCTCGTGCACGGTACAATGCAACTTCAAGTTGTTGTGGAGTATTGCATTGCATCATTATAGCGCGTTGTTTCGGTATTCTAAGTCGTAGCAACCGACATTGCTCAATACAACAAGAAATGCATTGCGTACGCCATTCTCACTCCCTCCGCATTGTTGTTCTGACTTGAGTAACGATTATCGTCACATAACCATTTTCTACCCATAGTTCTAAAAATTTTACCTGTACTATAACTATTTAGCATATTTTCAAATTTTGATAATAATGACCATAAGCAAGTGCACAAGCATGGGAGTATTCATAAAAGAGATGATCATTAAATTTTGTAACAGTTCAAGCAAATAATCTCGATCACGAGACAATTTCCTATGTATTCACGGATCCAATTATACAATAAAACACTTTACCTGCCTTTTCCTGTGAATTCACAGGACAACTTATCAAAAACTTGAAATTTGTATGTTCTTGTCATTTTCGGACCAATAATTACCATATTACAACAAGTTGTGTTTTTGTATTTTCAGGGTCTCATGTTCGACTGAAAAAAGTTATAGTAATGTTTAACATTTTTTCTCAATTTTTTACTTTTTATAAAGTTGAACGGTTCAACTTTGATAAGGAACAAAAAAAATTAATTAATAAATTTTATAATTATATTTTTTAAACCCTCAAAATTGACGGTTAAAAACCAATTGTACTAAAAGCCAATGTGACTAAGTACCAACTTTTACTAAGTCTTTTACTAAGTGAAGCACACGGGAAGAAGAAAGAAAAACGAAAAAAAATAAAATAAAAGGGGGTCGCCACCTGAGGTGGCGAATTTTGGCCGGGATCGCCACCTGAGATGGCGCCCTGTACCATTTTTGCACTCTCCAACCTCAGTGTACCATTTTTGCACAAAATTCATTCAACTATACTAGAAAACTGAAGGAGCCCGGTGCGTTAGTGATGGCAAAAAAGAATTGACATGATAAAGTAATACTCCCTCTGTCCCATTCATTTCTATACACTTTCCATTTTGGGATGTCCCTCTCATTTCTTCTATACATTCCAAAAATAGTAACTTTTAATAATATAAAACACTATTACACCCACTACTTTCTCCACTGTCTTTATTATATAATAATATAAAACACTATTACACCCACTATTTTTCTCCACTATCTCAAATCTATTATTAAATATTGATAGATCCCACCACTTTACCTACTTTTCATCTAATTTTACTAATTTTTTATATTTTTTCTTGGTCTCCGTGCCCAGCCCGAGTGTATACAAATCACTTGGACAGAGGGAGTACAAGTTAGTTTACTGGGTGAATTGTTATAACCAAAGTTGTGTTAATGTTTCTTTTTTATTTACAAGAAAGTTGTCTTAATACACTATAACAACTTAAAAATTCGTGTGACGCACGCATTAAAAAAAATAAGATTTAAATTTTATCTCAAATTTTATAATATTTTTGTAATATGACATGCCAATTACATCAACCTTATATTTTGTAACTTGATTAAATTTCATAAAATTTAATAAATATCCATATGATAATAATCACATGATTACTTTGAATTGCTAAAATATTAATATGAATTTCAATAATGTGATATGAACTTTATCAAATTGATTATTTAAGTATAAAATAAATAAATATTTTAGGAAAATTGTCGGCATATATCATAGGCGAAGTAATTTTAACATAGTCAGAGTATATTTGTAAAAAACGATATATATGTAAGGCAGAGACATATTACGAAATCTATTAATATTATGTAAAAATCATTCATGCGGTGTCTCACTCATTTTTTCATATAGTTTTGTACATATTCATACACTTTTAAACTCAAATGTTTATTACACAATATTGAAGGTCTATTTTCAAATTTTGGTATATTAAAAATTTTTATCTTATAAATTTGAATTGCTTTTTAACTCGACTAAAAATATTTAAAAATATTTTGGTCAATGTAAATTATGATTAGACGACCTTAATGACATGTGCATCTACAATCAATTTTTTTTTTTAATTTCATCATAGATTGATCTAAGCATATGTTATAACTCAACTATTAGATATTGGATTGATCAATTTACTATATTATATAAAAATTAATATCACCATAATTTATTTGAGTTAGAGTCTGATCGGTCATTATTAATATTTATTGCAGTTTTGCAATATTTATGATTCAAAAATCGTATCTTTTTTCAGTTTATATTGAAAATTAGTTACGTTATTTTCAATATATATAACATAAATCCTAATTTTAGAGTTCTCATCTTTTTAACATAAATTCAATTTTTTATATATAAATTATGTTTTTAGTACCAATCTACCTCTAAATTGCTGGAAGTCTAAATAGTTAGTCCACCAAATATCTTTAATATGACTCCAATATTTAAAATTTTATATGCCTAAAAATTATGTGATGCAATTATTTATTATGTATGATTGGATAAATAAAATAAATATTTCTTAAAATCAAATCTTATTCGTTATTTTAAAATTTTAATATCTACAAAGAGATGAATGTAAATAAATCCATATCTTTTTCGAACTCGATTAAATTTATCCATAATCTTATATATTATTTTAAAATTTTATTTTTATATCAATCATTTAAAATGGAAGAAGAGAATTGTAGAGTATGTTTAATCCATTAATTTTTTTTTTGTAATTATATACTTTGCAATATTTTACATATAGTATAAACCAACGTTTTATTTACTTAAAAATAAAGTTTTTTTAAAAAATGGGAGAAGAGTAGAAAATACAGTTTATCTAAATAAAATGTAGTACACCGCTTACATATGAGCTTGATTGGAGAAGGTAAGTGGTTCGATTCCCTACATTAACATAATTTTATCTACTCTTTGCATAAATATAAAAAAAGTGGCGTTTTGTAATTTTTTAATATATAGAAGCAAAATTGTATATTCACAGATATTAAAATGACATATATCAATAATTTAAATCGACAAAAGAGAATTATAGATTATGCTCAATCACTAAAAATATTTGTTATAACTATATTCTGTGCAATATTACTATATTCCAATTTGAAAATACAAAGTTACTATTTTTCGAACATGTTTCTAATTAATTGAGATTAATCAAGTAGGAGTTTATATTTTTGAGCATGTTTCTAGTAAAAATAAAATAAGAGTCGTCATGTACGTGGAATAAACCGTACATCAAAAAATAAAATAGTACATATTAAAAGTTAAAACAAGTTATTTTCGTAGTAAAATTTTCATTTTCACCTTCATTGCTCAAAATTTCTTTTACAAGAGAAACATGTTTTATTCAAAACTTTTTAATTCCCACTAAGAAAAATAAAATATAGTGATTTTATTAAATTTATTTTTCTTATAATAATTCCACCTGCAATTTGCCGGCTCAGCTTTAGGGATGACAAAATAATCCAATCCGACGGATACCCGATCCGAAATCCGAAATTTTGGATTTACCGAACCCGATTTTTTGGATTTGGATTTAATATTTAAACCCGAAAATATTTGGATTTAGATTTGGATTTTAGACATATCGATCCGAAATCCGACCCGAAAACCGAAACCCAATCAAAACCCGATCTGAATCCGAAACCCGAAAAATACACGACATATATATATATATATATATATATATATATTACGTACTTATATAAAATACTATTATAAGCAAAATATTGAATAATTAGTTGGTTGTCAATTTGGTATGTTATTGTTGTTTAATATAATTAATAAATTTATCTGATAAAAATAATTTAAACCACTTCAATCCACTGTCTTCTATACTTTGGACAAGTCGTTCTCCTAATTCAAGTACAAGCACATTTTATATAAAATTTATTATACCGGTAAGTTGAATGATCGTCGATAATAAAATTTAGAATGTTTTACACTTAAATTGTGCTATATTCTTAATTTTGAAAAAAAATACTTTAATTATCATTTTTTGCATAGGCATATATGAATTTATTTATTTATTATTTATTATTTTTTAGGTATCTGATTAAAATCTGAACCTGAACCGAAACCCGATCCGGGTTTGAATTTATATTTTACATATCCGAACTCGAACCCAATCTGAACCAAAATATAACAGATTGAATTTGAATTTTAAGAAACCCGAACGCATCCGACCCGATTGTCATTCCTGCCGAGCTTTTGTCTACGGACTACGGTACAATTACATATTCAGCAATGATTTAGCAGTCTACAAAGGCATTCGGGCCTATCAGAAACTTTAAACTTTAGCTGAAAAATGTTGCAGTCACTATGTGGTTGAAGATTTTAACTTGCTTTCGTAATCGTGAAATGTCAAGTTTCTGTCAAATCATTTCGCCATTATTGAGCAAGAAAAAGGTATCAATGATTAAAACTTCTAATTTTCTCATTTGTACGCCTCAAAACAAGACTTTCACCATTTACATAGAAGATATTTATAAAATATAAGGATAATGGGAAAATTATTGGGGTCCGTCCTGAATTCCTAAATAAATTAAGAATTCTATTACGAGCAGTATTTTAATTTGTGATAATTGAGTAAAGTCTTATTCTGGTAGAGATAAGAATTGTGAAAGATTTCTATCCAAGATAAGAAAAGATGGTAATTGTCACAAATAGAATTGAGATATATTAGGATTGGAATATTTGTGGTGCCAATAAATATAGATATTTGTAGGGGTTTTGAAGTATTGCAAAAGTTAGAGAGTTGTGTGCGATACACAAGAGAGAGCTTTTGTAATCAAGGTGAGGTGATTGTATTCAAGAGCGTTGAGTGGAGGAGCGACTCCAATCTTGTAATTCATTCATAGTCGATTTGTGGTTTTACCCTCCTTTGAGGGGTTTCCACGTTAAATTATTGTGTTCTTTACTTTCGTGCTTGTTTTGTTTGATTAACGTTGATTTATAGTGGATGCGATCCTAACAAACTAGTATCAGAGCTTGGGTTCGACGAGTAGATTCAGCGTTAAAGAGAAGGCAATCACGAAGTAATTACAAAAATTCGCAGGAATTTTCTAGTCTGCGCAGCTGTTGAAGAATTGACGATTGGAAGGTAATCCGTGGTCGGATCGTCCTGATTTTCGGACAGTAGATTCGTTACATCATTATCTAAAATCTGAACGGTGGAGATCGGATTTTGGGTTCGGGAGGCTGTGATTTTTGGTGTCCGAAGTTGACTATTTGCGCGTGGATGGTTGGTCGTGAGTTGATCTTTTCTTGACTTGATGGAAGATCTAAAGTCGTTGAGGATTGATGCACCCAAGTATGATGGAAAGACGGATTTTACTATGTGGCAATTAACCGTCAAAGATGTGTTAATTCAACAAGGACTTGATGATGCCTTGGAGAAGGCAAAGCCAAAAGAGATGAGTAATGCAGATTGGGCGAAGATCCAGAGGAGAGCGGCGAGTACAATCAGGCTGGCACTTGCACCCGATGTGAGATATAACGTGTTGAAGGAGTCGACACCGAAGGAGATATGGGACAAGTTAGCAAGCATATACGCTTCGAAGTCGTTGACCAACAAACTTAATTTGAAGATGGAGTTGTACTCTTTAAAACTGGATGAAGAAAGTACTCTCCATGATCACATTAGTTGTTTTAATCAGCTAATATGTCATCTGGCTAATGTTGATGAGCCGCTGAAAGACGAGGAACAAGCTTTGGTGTTGTTGTCATCGTTGCCGAAGTCCTTCAAGTATTTTAAGCAAACGCTTTTAGTAGGGAGGACAACTCTTACGCTTGATGATGTGTTAAAGGCGTTAAGAGATAATGAGAGGATGACAAAGGATGTTGTTTCTCAAAGTGGGGCAGTTTTAGCTGTCGAAAGTGCTGAAAGAAGGAGTCGCAACCGCAATGACCTGCAAAGAAGACGTAAATCTCGGTCGAGTAAGAGGGATATGAGCACTGTTGAGTGCTATTATTGTGGTAAAACGGGTCATATGCAGATGTTCTGTCCAAGCTTTAAAGAAGATGTGAAGTTCTTTAAGCAGATGAAGGGAAAGAAAAAAGTTGATGATGCGGACTCTACACTTGTGATCGATGAGGGAGAGTTTTTGATGACGAGTGAGGATACCGTTCCTGGTTCGTTGAAGAATAAATCAGAATGAGTGATGGACTCTGCTGCTTCTATGCATATATGTAGGGATCGAGCGATGTTTGAGACTTTATGCACTGATGAAAGTCTTGGTAATATTGTTGTGGCGAATGATGAGAAGATGAAGGTTCAAGGAGTTGGAACTGTTCGTCTTAAACTCCATAATGGTACGATCAAGAAAGCTCTCATTGTGAGATATGTACCAAATACATCAAAGAATGTGTTATCTTTGAGTGTGTTGGCATCACGTGGGTACAGATTCGTTGGACGAGGGCGAAGTTGCAAGGTGTATAAAGGAAGAAACTTGATTCTACAAGGGATGATGCATAAGAAGAACATCTATTATTTAGATGGTGAAGCAACAACGATGAAGACCGAGAAAAGGGTGAAATTCTCGGAATCAGTTGAGGTATTAGGGAATTCGAGCCGTGGGAGGATTTGTTGGGGTCCGCCCCTGTTAGGTCCTGATAAGTTTGTAGAAGGGGGGTTGAATACAAACTATACCGTTTAATCGAATTTGTCTTTTAAAAGATTTAACTGTTTAGAACAAATTAGTGCGGAATAAAACTGAAACAATATTCAAGTTAAATAAAACTCTATTAAACTTGAAGGGTGTTACAATTCTGATCACTGATTACAAAGAACTTGATAAAACAAATCTAGAATAAATTCGACATGAATTTATCTATTTTTGTAATAAAAAGGATCGAATACTAAAAAGTAGTTCGATATAAAATCTAGGGATTATGATCCGCTAGAAAGCTAAAGCAGTACAAGTGAAATGATTCTTATGGATTAAATGTTAAGAACAAATCAAGAATTAATTCACTGGCATAAATTGAAGGCTTTGCAGTTGGAAGAAGTAATGAAGACAGAAGGGAATGAAATGTTTTTGGTTGCTGTCTCTTTTTTTTTCTTCTGTAAAATCATATGAGATAGTAAAGTCAACTGCCTTGTATTAATAACAATGCTTTTCATTTTGTAACCCACGTGCAATGTATTAAACAGAATACAAAATGCACTAGGAAGACAAGCATAAAAACATTCCTTTTTGCCTTGGAAGACAATCGGGAAGACAACATTTGTTCATGGAAGACAACCGGGAAGACTAGGGTTTGGCCTAGGAAGACTTTCGGGAAGACTCACTTGTGAGTCCTCCTAGTTTAAAAAACTGAGTCTTCCTAGTTCAATCCTAAGTCTTCCTAGTTCATTTTCATTCTAATTTAAATAATTAATTAAATAAATTATGTATTAAATTAATTCTTTACAGAATTAAATTAATAAATAATATACTTAATAATATTAATTATTTATAAGAGAATAAATAGAATTAGTTGACTTCTAAAACAATTCCAGAATCACTTAAAACTTAGATAAATAACAAACACAATAGTACGTTGACACTCGATGCACTGTCTGGTTCATGAGTGACTAACGACAATGTCTGTTCTTTATCTGTTTGACTTTAAGTAGTGATTCACTTCCTCCTCATTCAAGAACTCCGTAATCAGTATCTTTTTCTGTCACCACTTGAAATCTCCGTCACTTTAATAAATCCACTGAGCTTGAATACTTCATTGAGGCTTGATCAATAAATTGAGCTTCTTTCAATGTAGACTCACTTCAAGTCTGTAGATGACTTTAATCTTCATTCTTTGACAGATATAATCTTCTGAGATTCCTGTGACAATTTGAATTATTACTTACTTATTACAGACTTGTTTAATGTTGAGTTAATTCCTCGATGTAAACAAATAGGCTAAAACATATGCCTTTCAATCTCCCCCTATTTGTTTGTTAGAGAATAACAAGCAAATACCTAGAGGATAACTCAACTAACTAAACAAGTAGAAATTAGACATTAAAAGCTAAGTAAATAATAACACAAAGTTCTGGATTTCATTTAACATTATCCAGATTCAAACATTACAGGTAATTACAAGATAGATGTTCCTCTAGACTGAACATATGAATACTTTTATCCTATCTTGAATCACCTAAGCTCTAAACATTTAATATTTACAAACAGAGCTTCTTCAAATTTCAGACTCAATCATCTCTCCTTCTTCAAGTGCTTCAAGCAAATCCTTGTCCAGAACACGATCAGATTCAGAAGTAATGCCACTAGGTCTGACAGGTTGAGTTGTGACTGTAGCAGCCCCAAATCCGGGGTCAGGGATTTAGAGTAGTCACGATCAACTTACTTCTTGCCTTGCCTGCTTTACTTACAATAGACACAATTCATCTGCTTATGACCCCACAATGAATATATTTCTCACACACACACACACACAGGTTAGAGTCTCAGAAACCACACAAAAGTACAACCATTGCGGAATAAATAATCTTTATTACAATACCCAAATGTCTTTTGAATCTGTCACTGATACAATTTCTAAGTAATGCTACCTTACCAACTTAGCCTTCCGATGCTCACAATCCTCTCATATCATTCCTGTCTATACATAAGTTGAATACCAAAAGCTGTAGCCTGATTCGATTGGTTCGTACTACTCTCGGGATCACTGCTAGAAACTGTTTATGGAAACGCCTTGCGGGGTATGTGCCGTCCCATTGGCATCCTGCTTCGCTGCTATATAATATATATAAAACAATAGCAAGAGTGAGCGATAGCTCAGCAAGGTAATGAAAGTATGGCATAATCCTGCCTTTAACTCAACCCAGAATAAAGCGGGTATAAGACAATAAATTGTCAAAATATCTCGATACTGAAATTATTTCCTTATCGGAATGTATTCCAAAAATAGTACCATTGTTGTATTTCAAATATCATTTTCATAATATTTCTTCAAACTTTCGATATTCATACTATGAACAAAGTTCTAGTATAATATAAAAGATGAGGTTTCAAAGTAAACCAATATAACCTTTCCAAAAATTATCTGCTATGTAAGCAGAATACCAACATATAACTTAAAAGATGAAGTTATAAGGTGATTCAGTATAAACAACTCCGTTACCATAACCCCTGTTATGTAAGGTATCCACAGAGTCATATGATATAAAAGATGAAGTTACATGGATTTATTGTCACTTCATTTCCGAACACTTTTCGACCCCCTGCCAACATGACCGGTAAACCTGTACCACGGGTGCCATCCCTTGGTCCCTTTCAATACATGCTGCAGAATCCCTCTGCCAACATGATCGGTAAATGTTGAAGGTCAAGAATAACTTTAAATAATACAACTCGATTTAAAAATGTGTTAAAAGTATTTAATAAATAATCAAATAATATTTATTAAATAAATAAACTTTTAAATGAATTTTCAAAAATAATATTTATTAAATAAATAAACCTTGAATGAATATTCAAAATAATATTCATTAAATAACTAATGATTAAATGAATATTCAAAATAATATTCATTAAATAAATAAACTTTGAATGAATATTCAAAATAATATTAATTAAATAAATAATCATCGCATAACAATTACCCGATATCTTTATCGGAAAATAACCTTTAACATATACATAAAATATTACTACTTCTGGCCTAAAGAATAAAAATCATACGCCCTTTACCTAGGGCATTTATAAAAACCTGGCTTCTAACTAATATCCCATATTTAGCTTAGAAGCCCATAATTAAATCATAACCTCGAGTATCACTATATATAGCAGTTCGAAGACAAGCATGCAATTTATATATCGCAATGTACTTGGGAATAAAACATGTATACTTCTCATTTGCATATCATATACGAAAGCATTTTATTATCACAACAATAGTAAGTATAGGTTTCGAAAACTTGCATCTATCATATGCATATATTACCTCTCATTATTTTTAATACCATCACATCTATATACGATGTGAGGTTTGAAAGCATGCATAATACATATGCATATGCATCATCAGAATATTTTACTTTAAAACATAGCAGGGAATGAGAAAACTTGCCTGATAATCCCGAAGTAGCAATAAGTCTCAGGTTGGTCCAGTAATCTAGAATCAACACAAGGTTCAAGATTAATAACTTAAACGCTTTCACCATACTAAGTATATACTATCTCAAGTACAAAGTCCATTTTCAAGTTAACTCCTTAAGAACTTCTACTCGAGCATGCTCGCTCACACATTTTTATAAAATTGAGATTTAATCTTTTCAGCACGAAATCTTTTATAGGGTCTTCCTAAACATACCTAGCATGTTATCACAAAGTTTCGCATTTTATTATGACCTCTAAGTGGTTCGATCATAGCCTCAAAGTTGACTAAGTGGCACGGTTTGGTTTTACGAACGCCTTACACTAAAACATCTGTTTCTCCTAAACCGTAAATCGGATTCACATGATCTTCGCACCAAAACGAACCTTGAACTAAGGCCTACACAAACATGGGCCGTGGTGATCTTGGGCAGAAGTTACTAGGTTCGAATATCACAAGCAAAACAAGGTTAAGGAAAATCGGGCATTACGACGGCTATGTTTTAGTGATTCCAAAGTTTAAATCATCATCTTTACATAATCAACCAACCAATCATCAAACTCAATTCTTCAACATCATGACTAATCCATAAACATCATCAACCATAGTCAAAACCAACATCTACTTATTCACCATCAAAACTACACCATACTTTCATCAAAATCAACCATTCATCCTTATAATCAAACTAACTAAACTATACTTAAAACTAACCATATAAATCAATTTATAACTAAGGGTTTCAAGAGTTTATACCTTCCTTGATGCTTCATATACACTAACAATAGTTTATAATCCTTCCTTGAGTTTTAAACAAACTTTAACAAGCTTAATCCTTAAGAAACAAAATCAAGAATCATGAAAAGTTACTATTCATCCTCATCTTGTAAAATCCATAACAAATCGAAACATAAGAGTTTGGTTCTAAAATGTTTACCAGACCTTGTGCTCTTCATAAGATTTCTTTTGAGTTATAGATCATCAAATTTGAAGCTTACTAGCTAGGGTTTTGAGCCCCATCTTTCCGCTGGACAGAAACTGGACAGATTGGGTTCTCCAACTTGGGAAAGAGATTTGGCTAGGCTACACTCCTTTGTTGACCATGAAATTTTGAACGAATGTTATCCATGGAGTGGAGAAGCTATGGTTAAAAGCTGGTGATTTAAGGATGGATAGGAGGGGAGATATGAATTTTTCTTTGAGCTTGGTTTCTGCTGGGCAGAATTGTTTGTTTGTTTTGTTGTTATGAAATGAATTAATACATGTATATATTTATTAATCTTTGGATGCATCTTCTACTTTTGTGTTTTCAACACTTCATTGGTCCAAGTGTTGGCCTTACATAACACTTCCCACTTCTTGGTTAAATGCAAAAGGGTCATCCTTGTTATAGTTGACTTTCAAGCATGATACTTTGGTTTCTCTTCTTCCACCAATTTGATTCTCTTTGTGTCTTTGGTTAAAATACTAATGTTACACTTCTACGCAATATTTTATTATCTCATTGCGGCACAATCCTTTAGATCAAAATAAATTCTAATAATCCTCGTTTTCGTTTGCGATTTCTGACTACGCGATTAGTAACCGTTTATTATTCCTGAACTTCCGCTGAAATATAGGATCAATCGGAGACTATAAAATTTTACTATTCACCTTGGAGTACTATTCGTCAATGTTACTATTCATCCTTGTTTTTGTTTCTCTTGAAACGATTCGAAAATATTTCCTAAAAAGAGCGAATAAAACTCTACGCGATTCTCGCAGTGAATAGTAACTATTCACTATTCGTCCTAACAATCGAATACTTAATTAAAATGGTTCGAGCTTGAATCTTGGAATATAAATGGGATTTATATACTCTCATTTGTGTCACCTTGTTCTGTTACCGCTTTAATCTCGTTGAACGCTCGCAAGAATTTCTTAAGTGTTCTATCGAAGTAGTTTACCGTAAACGTTCTTGATATCTTAATAACTTTGCTAAATCCATATCCATGGAATTGATAATATAAAATCCTCCAATATATTTATATAATGATTAATCCATCAGTAATAGGTGAAATTTCGGAGAAAACAGAAAATGCTCTTTTTCTGATTCTGACAGCTTTTGCATTCCTTCATTTTCATAGTAGATCACTAATACGACTTCGAAAGTTCATTATCCCGACTCGTACATAGGGTGGTCTGAAAATCTTTTTCGGTTCAGAAATTTACTATTCATCAAATAATATTTTTTTTTAACTAAGGCCAAAATTTGGGGTTATTACAATCCTGAAGGTCTGTCATGGTGCACAGACCCCAGCCATTGTGTCATTGTGGCCTGAGCCAAGTTAGGGCTAGTGCTAGGCACTCCTGTCACAGATGAGAGTTCTGCAACAGGTATGGATGTTTTAAGAGTTTCCTCCAGCCTTGGAATAGCTGTGGAGTATAATGCTGTCTCCATTGAAATGGGATGAATTCCAACATCATCTCCATATGCCTGTGAAGGCAATTCCACATCCCTAAGGATAGGAGAGTTTGGCACAGAGACTCCAGTAAAAACTGGCGAATCCTCTATGTTTTTGTTGGTGTCATTAGGATATGCCCCAGCATGCATTCCCTGACCAACTAAATGTGGTTCCTGGGTGGTGAGCACAGTGTCATGCACCATGTCACTTGAGGTTGGCTCAATCACAGATTGAAATTGTGAGTGATCAAAAGCAAGATTGTCATGAGAATGACTCTCTTGTTCAGAAGAAATTTTTGATGTAGAATCTAAGAGAGAAGTGGGGTTTAGACTAGATTTTGGCAACTCCCCCTGAGAAAGAGGAGGAGTTTCAATTGTGATGTGCTCTCCACTCTGTGTAAGACCACCCTTATTTCCACTTGGGTCAAGAGTGAGTTCTTGACCCTGTGCTGACTCTATACTGGATGTAGTGGGGAGACTACTCTTTTCAATGCCAATGCCCTGTTGAGAGGCCATTGACAGTAACATGCGTACCCCTTTTTCCACATCTGAATCCTGTTGGGAGGATTCAGTGGTAGGCATAGATTTGGATTTCGTACTCTGTCTGGTGAGAGGTGACTCAGGATCCTCACTTCCTAACTCTATTGATTCATTGACAATTGCCAGGGCTCTCTTCTTGGTCTTCTTTTTAGGAACACCAGTCTTTTGAGAGACTGGTGCACTTGGCTCCCTAATTTCTAGGGTGGTGTTTGCAGGAGGGTCACTGGATGGGATATGAAGGCTTGGGTTAGACTTGGAGGCACCTTCTGTCTTAGCCTTCCCTTTCCAGGAAAGTTCATGGTATATTGGCTTATCAAGTGGATAAGATGCAAATGTGTCCTGCATATGCTGGGTCACACTTAGTATCACATCCACTTGATTCCTTGTGTCCAATGACCCAAATAGAACTTTGGACATGGACTTGGAATAAGCCATTTTTGTTTGATCAATACCGTCTAATTCATGCACAAAATTATCTAAGTAATTTAAAATGCATTGAATGAAAGGAGGGTAAAAGATCTCATTACCTCCTCCACAAATTGTCCTGCCTAGCCTTTGAGCTAATTCCTTGAGAATTATGGCCCCCACATTGATCTCTTGGTTGTTGGCCAGAGAGTAGGCTAGCTTCACAGCAATGTGACTGATATGGTCCCATCCTGTCTTCCTGCACAGAAACACCTTCTGAAGTGCGTCAAACAGAAATGACCACTCCCTCCTTACATACTTCTTGTTTAGCTTTGCAGTATCTATCTCCTCAGCAGCATACTGAATGAAGGTCATGAAGTCCACCATTTGAGCATCAGTGGCTTCTTGGTCATGACCCTCAACCTTGAACCCCAAAGCTTCATTTATTTCCTTTTCTCCAAACTGGAAATGCTTGCCCCCAATTGTGCAATTCACCTCCTGAAACGAGGTTCCATCTTCCTTAGTCATTGTTGAAACTAAGGCTGTTCTCCAGAACCCTTCCAAAACATCGACATACAGAGTGGGGTTAAGGGTTAGGGCTTGGCGTAGGTAGGTAGTGTTCGAAAACCGTACAAAACACTTGTACCTAGGGTTAGCCTCAGCCTCAGAGGGAATTGTGAGAAGATTTGTCTCTTTGGGTATGGTTAATAGGTGAGAAGAAGAAGCTGCTTGAGATTTGGGTGCCATTTGAAATTGAGATTGAAGAAGAGAGAAGAGAATTTGTTTAGGGTAGAGAGTTTGAGAGAAATAGACAAGATGAAAAATTGTGAACCGTTGGCAAGAAGTATTTATATGATAGAGACACTGCGATATGGAGTTATGAATATGTACAGGCTATTTTTATGTCACGAAGTCTCAAAATAGCCTGTATCGCAAAGTCTTGTGAAGTATATCGCAGAGTCCAAAAATGAACTATGTCGCAAAGTCTTGAAGATAGAGAGATTGGGGGAACTTTGCGATATAGTATAAATACCCTGTCTAAAACTCTCTTTTTGGAATTTCAAGCATTTTGTCAGACTTAAATCAAAAATTGAGATAAAATTAATTTAAATCAAGATTTTGTTAAATATGGAGACTTGTCGATATAGTTATTCTGTTAGATATAATTGCTGACGTTTGTTCATCAGTGTTTAAGTACCAGGTACATATCAGAGTTTGATAAAGTCTGACTGGGTGAAGAGTTTATATAGAAGCCGGTCAGAGTTTGTTAAAGTCTGACAGGGTGATAGTTGACTTAGCTGTCGGTGCAAAGATAAAGATTCTAGAAGCAATATAT
Organism: Heracleum sosnowskyi; assembly: GCA_030848705.1. NCBI lineage: Eukaryota > Viridiplantae > Streptophyta > Magnoliopsida > Apiales > Apiaceae > Heracleum > Heracleum sosnowskyi. The sequence continues at coordinate 62,354,496 of CM061235.1, forward strand.
TCTGAAGATGGAAAGAAGCAGAATATATTGATACAGCTAAGGAGACTGGACAGAAGATAAGAAGCAATCCTTAATTGATATCAATTGTATAGCTAACTTATAGGAATATCAATTAGAGAAGGATTGTAAGTAGATGTGTACTATATAAACACAGATAGGTTATCCTTAGAAGGGATACGCGAACATAGAATTATTATTCTTGTAACCTAGTAGCTCTTTGTGATTCATTAACATCACTAAGAGAGAATTATTTAAAATAATTCAGTTTGTTGATTTACAAACCTGTGTTCTTGATTGTTATTCTCATACATACTTGATTATATATTGTGTATTCGGCCTAACAATTGGTATCAGAGCCAAGGCTGTTTAATATATACAGTTTTACGATTCAAACACAGTAATAATCATGTCTGAAGAAAATCAAACTGCTCCTAAGGCTGAACAGGTTAAGCCCAATTCGGTGAGTCGATATGAAACAATCAGGGTTCCAATTCTCAGGCCAGTAGAGTATCCGATTTGGAAGGTGAAGATGACCATGTTTCTGGAGGCTACAGATCCAGAATACCTTGACAGAATCTATGATAGTCCTCATATGCCGACTAAATTGTCCCCTGTTGTTGATGGTCAAGAACAAAAGACTGTTCCAAAGGAAAAGAAAGATATGACTCCTGAGGACATCTCATCAATTGCAAAAGATGCAAAGGTTAGACATCTTCTCCACAGTGCTTTAGATAATGTTATGTCTAACAGAGTAATTGGCTGCAAGACTGCCAAAGAGATATGGGATGCTTTAGAAGTCAGATGCCAGGGAACAGGTGCTATTAAGAAGAACAGAAAGACAATACTCACACAGGAGTATGAGCACTTTGATTCAAGAACTAATGAAACCTTGACTGAGACTTATGACAGATTTTGCAAACTATTGAATGATCTGTCTCTGGTTGATAAAGAATATGAGCTTGAAGAGTCTAATCTCAAGTTTTTGTTATCTCTACCTGAAAAGTGGGATTTAAAGACAACCACAATAAGAGATAATTATGAGCTTGCTGATACAGATCTTGATGAAATCTATGGGTTGTTGAAAACTCATGAACTGGAGATAGAACAAAGGAATAAAAGATTGAGTAAAAAGACAAAATCTGTTGCTCTCAAAGTTGAGGAGAAGCCCATTAAGAAGGAATCATCAAGGAAGAAAGCCAAGGGAAAGGCTTTAGTCATTAAATCTGAAAGTGAGTCATCAAACTCTGATGATGACTCAAACTCTGATGAAGCTTCTGACTCTGAGGATGATGAAGAACAGATGATGCAAATGGCTGCACTGATGGTGAAGACCTTCAAGAAGATGGGATTCAAGAACTTTAAGAAAGGAAAGAGATTCTCAAGGAAAGATTCAAACTCTGAAAGGAAAAGTTTTAGAAAGTCTGATGGAAGGGAGACCAAGTCTGGCAAGAAGGATAAATCTGAAATCCAGTGCTACAAGTGTAAGGAGATGGGTCACTATGCTCCAGAGTGCAAGAAAGGCAAATCTGAGAAAGCACTCATCTCTAAAGGCAAAGACTGGGCAGATACTTCAGACTCTGATGATGGAGAAAATTATGCTCTAATGGCAACTGTCAGAGATGAGACTGAATCATCTGAAAATAAGGTACCCCTAACTACTTATGCTTATGATACTGATAATATATCTGAATTGAGAGTATATCTGAAAAGCGTACATGTTAGTTATAGGGATCAGACTTTAGAAAATGAGAGAATTAAATCTGAGAATCTTAGCCTTAAAGATAGAAACAAGTTTCTTGAAGGAGAACTTGAAAATATGAAGCAGATTCAAAAAGAAAGAGATGATGTTGTTTATGTAGAACAGGAGTTGCTGAAAAGATATAAGCAATTAGAATCTGATCTAGAAAAAGAAAGAAAAATAATCAAGACTTGGACAGACTCTAGAACAGACACTCATCAAGTGTTTCAGACAGATTCTGTAGGTTTAGGCTATTGTGAAAATGATGAACTTAGGTTTAAAGACAAAGTTAAGGTAAAACCACAACTTAAACCTGTGAAATTTGTTCCAGAAGTCAATAAGTTAAAATCTGTTGTAATACGAGAAGCTGATATGGAATCAGATGAAGCCTGTGAAAGACAGGAAAATATTATAACAGAAAAACTTATGGAAAGAGAAGCTGTTAGAAAGCCAGTAAAAACTTGTGAAAAACAGGTTAATGTTGGTTTGATGACAGGAAAACAGTTCAATCATAAGCTGAAAGAGGTAAAATCTGCCATGAAACCAAAAGGGTCCAAGAAGAATAGGAATGGAAAGATAGGCATAAATAAAAGAAATAATCATTTGCCTACTGGTGCTGCTCCAAGGAAAACATGTTATAATTGTGGTAGTTCTAATCATCTTGCTAATTACTGCACAAAGAATAAAAATATCAATTCTTTACCTTCTACATCAGGAGTAAAGAATGATTATGTTAGGGTTAGACCACAGACTTTATGCACACACTGTGGGAGCACTTGGCATTCCATTTATACTTGCAAGAGTTATCATGCTATTTATCACAACTATTATGAGCTAAAACCCAATCTGAAATGGGTTAGAGCAAACTCTGCAAGTGTAAAGTCTGACAATGTTAGTTTAAACTCTGTTGATAGTAATTCCGCTGCAAAAACTAACACTGTTAAGAAAGACAAAGGATCCAAGCAAGTCTGGGTCCTTAAAACTAACACTTAGTGTTTGTTTGTGATTGCAGGGTATAAAAGAGAGCACACTTATCTTGGACAGTGGATGCTCAGGACATATGACTGGAAATAAAGCCCTGCTATCAGACTTTAAGGAGAAGGCTGGCCCAAAGGTTTCCTATGGAGATGGCAACATAGGACACACTCTGGGATATGGCAATATTAATCTTGGAACTGTCATCATCACAAATGTAGCTCTAGTCTCAGGACTCAAGCATAATCTGCTATCTGTGAGTCAAATCTGTGATAGAGGAAACCATGTAGATTTTCATACTGAATACTGTGAAGTTATCAGTAAATCTACTGGAAAAGTTGTTCTAGTTGGACACAGGCGCAACAACATTTATGAAGCAAGTTTGGTAACAAACTCTGATGGAAAAACAGTGTGTCTGACTGCAAGAATGTCAAATGAAGAGAGTTAGAATTGGCATAAGAAGCTCTCTCATCTCAATTTGAACAACATAAATGAGCTAATAAGAAAGGATCTTGTAAGGGGACTCCCAAAATCAATACTCAGTTTAGATGGCCTATGTGATTCTTGTCAAAAGGCCAAGCAAAGGAAGTCATCTTTCAAGAGCAAATCTGAATCTTCAGTAGTGGAACCTTATCATCTTCAACATGTTGATCTCTTTGGACCAGTGAATGTGATGTCTATGGGCAGAAAGAAATATGCTCTAGTAATTGTTGATGAATATACTAGATATACATGGGTGTATTTCTTATCAAAAAAGGATGAAACTGCTCAAACTCTGATGGATCATGTAAATCTACTGGACAAAGGATCACAACACAAAGTCAAAATTATAAGGAGTGATAATGGAACTGAATTCAGAAACTCAATCATGGAAGCTTTCTGCAAGGAAAGAGGAGTGAAACAAGAATTTTCTGCACCTGGAACTCCACAGCAAAATGGTGTAGTTGAAAGGAAGAACAGAACTTTAATTGAAGCAGCCAGAACTATGCTTGAAGAAGCAAAATTACCAACTTATTTCTGGGCAGAAGCTGTTCAAACTGCTTGTTTTACTCAAAATGCAACATTGATCAACAAGCATGGGAAAACACCATATGAGATGGTGAAAAATAAGAAGCCAAATTTGAAATATTTTCATATATTTGGATGCAAATGCTTTGTGTTGAAGACTCATCCTGAACAGTTGACCAAGTTCGAGTTAAAAGCTGATGAAGGAATCTTTGTTGGCTATCCATTGTCAACAAAAGCATTCAGAGTCTACAATCTGAGAACTAAAGTGATCATGGAATCCATACATGTGTCATTTGATGACAAGAAAATAACTGGACTTGATGACCTAGATGGATATGATCAACTGCGTTTTGAAAATGAAGATTTATTCTCTGATGATGTAAACTCTGATGAAGCAGTACAGACAAACTCTGATGAAGCGGTTCTGACAAACTCTGACGAAGCATACTCTGAACCTCTACTGGTAAATACTGGAGAAACTGAATATTCTCAAATTGAACAAAATGGAGAACCAGTTGAGGGGGAGCGTGAAGAAGCTCAATAAGACACAGCAAGTGAGTCAGTTGAGGAAACTGATTCAAACTCTGACAGTTCAAACTCTGAGCCATCCAATTCAGGGGGAGCCTCAGATACTGCAGAAAGTCAACATTTGAATCAGGAGAGCATGGATCAAGGGGGAGGATCCAATAATGATGCAAGAAACCACTTACCAACAGCAAGAAAGTGGACACAGGCACACACACCTGATCTCATAATTGGAGATCCTGATGCTAGTGTGAGAACTAGAAGTGCAACAAATAATGAGTGTCTGTATCATGCTTTCTTGTCTCAAACAGAACCAAAGAAAGTGGAGGAAGCTCTTCAAGATGCTAATTGGATTACAGCAATGCAAGAAGAGTTAAATGAATTTGAAAGAAATGAAGTCTGGACACTTGTACCTAGACCAAAGAATAGATCAATTGTAGGTACAAAGTGGGTTTTCAGAAACAAGACTGACAGTGAAGGTGTGATTACAAGAAACAAGGCTAGACTTGTGGCTAAAGGTTATTCACAACAGGAAGGAATTGACTATGATGAAACCTTTGCTCCAGTTGCAAGATTGGAGGCCATAAGAATTTTTCTGGCCTATGCTGCACACAAGAAGTTTAAAGTCTTTCAGATGGATGTAAAAAGTGCTTTTCTCAATGGGAAGCTTGAAGAAGAAGTGTTTGTTGAACAACCACCAGGATTTGTAGATCCCAAGCATCCAGATTATGTCTACAGGCTTGACAAGGCATTATATGGACTAAAGCAAGCACCAAGAGCATGGTATGAAACTCTTGCTCAATTTCTTTTAGAAAGTGGGTTCACAAGAGGTACAATTAATAAAACCTTGTTTTATTTCAATTCTGGTGATGATTTGCTTTTAGTTCAAATTTATGTAGATGATATTATCTTTGGATCTACTAATGACAAACTTTGTAAGAAGTTTGCAAAGCTTATGCAATCTAGGTATCAAATGAGCATGATGGGAGAGCTTAGTTATTTTCTAGGCTTACAGGTCAAGCAAACAGATGATGGTATTTTTATCAATCAAGCAAAATATACTAGAAATCTTCTCAAGAAATTTGGTATGCTTGATAGTTCATCTGCTACAACTCCCATGGCTACAGCAACAAAGCTAGACAAAGACACAGGAGCCTCAGTAGATATGACAAACTACAGAGGAATGATAGGGTCTTTACTGTATCTTACTGCAAGTAGACCTGATATCATGTATGCAACATGTCTTTGTGCAAGATTTCAAGCAGATCCCAGAGAGCCTCATCTAACAGCTGTAAAAAGGATTTTCAAATATCTCAAAGGAACCATAACCTTGGGTTTGTGGTATCCTAGAGAATCAGAGTTTAAGCTAATTGGTTACTCTGATGCAGATTTTGCAGGCTGTAAGATAGACAGAAAAAGTACAAGTGGAAGCTGTCAATTCTTAGGTGACAGATTGGTTTCTTGGTATAGCAAGAAACAAAAGTCTATTTCCACATCCACTGCAGAAGCAGAGTATATAGCTGCTGGTAGCTGTTGTGCACAGATTCTGTGGATGAAGAATCAGTTGCTGGATTATGGTTTGAAGTACTCTAAAATACCTATTTTCTGTGATAACCAAAGTGCTATTGCTATGACAGGAAATCCAGTACAGCACTCCATGACCAAGCACATCAGCATAAGGTATCATTTTATCAGGGAACATGTGGAAGAAGGAAACATTGAGCTTCATTTTGTGTCTACAGACCAACAACTTGCAGATATCTTCACCAAACCTTTGAGTGAAGCTACTTTTACAAGATTGGTAAATGAACTTGGAATGATCTCTGGTTTCGACTGGAGATACGGGTTAGACTCAAAAACTATACATTGAAGCAAATCTCTCTATAAACTCTGAACATTTCCCAGAGGGTTTGGAAGCTGATCAAGATACTGTTGAACTTGCAGAATCTATGGCTTCTCACACTGAAATAATTTCTTTTGACCTTGAGAAGGGTGAGGAAGTCGATCAGACTTTGGATGCTACAACTATAGAAACTGTTGCTAAAACTCCTGATGTTGCTGATATGGATGCAACAGAGAATGTTCGTGTTGAAGCAGAGTTTATTGTAAACTCTGAGGATGTTCTTGTTCTTGAAGCTCTACAACAATCTGTTGTTGAGATTGTCAAAAAAGAAGCAGAGTTCCTGCATACTGCAAACTCTGAGATTCCAGAACCTGATGCTGAGAATATTCCTGCAGAGAATACAGCAGAGAATGATAATGATTATGATAGTTCTGATCATTCTCAAGAGGAGTTATTTGAGAGTCAAGCAAACTCTGATGAGCTAAGAGAGGTCAATCGAGCTACAACTGAGCATTTTCAAGATATGTACTACAATAGATGGGCTGCTGCGGATTGTATCTTTTCAGCACAGAGGGCTGCTGATTTTCTTGGAGATTCTGTGAAGACAATTTCAAGTCCTGATATTCTTACAAGTCTGAAGGCTACTGTGATTCAAATTAAATCTCTCCACAACAGATTTGATGAGTCTCATAAGGAAGTCACTGCTTTGAGGAATGAAGTTAGTCTGAGAGATCTCACTCTGAAGAATGATAGGACTTACTACAATTCCATGTTCAAGAAGCAAGCTAAGGACTCTGATGACATTCAGAAGAGGCTTGGGAAAGTTGAGGACAACCAGACTGCTATGTCTGCCCAACTGACATCAATTTCTAATGCAATTGAGTTGTTGACATCAGTACTACTTTCTGATGATGTCAAAAAGGGGGAGAGTGTACCAAGTGACAAATGCAAAGACACTCAAACTCTGAGACGGAGGGATGATGGTAATGATGGTGGAAACAAGGGAGGAGATGGAAAGAGCTTAAGATCAAATGATGATAGAAGATCACTTTCAAGAAGATCAAACTCTGATAAAAGATCAAACTCTGGAAAGGGACATGTAAACTCTGCCAGTGGTTCAAGATATAAAAGTTTGATAATCTCTGATAAGCCATCTACTGATGAGGAAATTGCTGCTAAGATGTTTATGGCAGAACATGGAAAAGGTATTACAATTGAAGATATCCAAGCTGAAGAGCAAATGCTTGCTGAGGAACACAAGAAGAATGTTGAAGCTGGAATCTACAAGAAGAAGGAAATCAAGGCTCCTAGAAAGAAAGAAAAAGGAATTGTTATCAAAGAGAATGTAAACTCTGATCAGAGTTTACAGTACTCAAGGAGACCTGTGATTAATAATGCTGACAAAGGAAAAGGTAAACTGGTAGAAGAAGAACAGTTACCTAAGAAGATTTATTCAACCTCTGACATTGCTCAAGTTGAAACAAGATTAGCTAAATCAACCTCTGACGCTGCTCAAGTTGATGTTTCTACTAAAGTTATGACAACCTCTGACGTTGCTCAAGTTGTACAGAAATCTACACAACTTTCAGGATTCACCAAACCTAAAATTCTTGAAGACTTAAAGCTTGAAGCTGTGAAATTCTCAGAAACCAGAACTGTATTGGGAAAAGAAGCTTTTGATAAATCTGGACTAGGATCACACAGAGAGAGAAGAATAAATAACAGATCTCAAGATAACATTTCACTAGCAGAATCTGGTATTGGGGTTACACAAGAAAACCTTGATAAGTTAGAATCTGTTCAGTTGATTTTTCACAGAATATTGAAGAAGCAGTTTTTGTTATACTTCATGAGTGATGGAAGAGTTTATAAAGTTGGAGAATCTGATGTTAATCTCAAATCATGGGAAGAACTGGAGTATGTACTTTATCTTTTAAAAGTCAAAAACAGATATACTCATGATGTTGCTCAAGTGTTAAGAGAAAAGATGCTGAGATCTAAAGCTATGCTTGGAGGAGGAGTATCAAGTGTCTACATTCCAAAGTATAGGGATCATACTGGAAAGTTGGTGGAAATGAAGAAAAATAGTGCTAGATTCAGGACTGCACTAAATAAGAAAGTTCTAGAGTTCAATCTAGAGTCTGATAAGGCTTTTTATATCAGACTTGGCAATGAAATGAACAAGAACAGCATCTATTCTTTAAGGGCTGCCATTTATCAAATTGGTGAAGATGAACCAGAATTGAAGGAGCTGAAGAAGGATATGATTGCTGAACTAGATCGAGCTGAGAGAAAGTTACTGTCAGATTATATCAGGACAGTACCTGATATTGAAGAAGTCAAGTAAAGTCTGACTGTAAGTTTTTATGTTTTCTATTCTAAGTTAAATTTAAACTCTGTTTTAAAATTAAACTCTGACATATTTTAAACACTGCATTTGTTATATGTTTTGACATCATCAATTATCTTTTTAACTTGTACATTTTGATATGAACAAGTTGGGGGAGATTGTTAGATATAATTGCTGACGTTTGTTCATCAGTGTTTAAGTACCAGGTACATATCAGAGTTTATATAGAAGCCAGTCAGAGTTTGATAAAGTCTGACTGGGTGAAGAGTTTATATAGAAGCCGGTCAGAGTTTGTTAAAGTCTGACAGGGTGATAGTTGACTTAGCTGTCGGTGCAAAGATAAAGATTCTAGAAGCAATATATTCTGAAGATGGAAAGAAGCAGAATATATTGATACAGCTAAGGAGACTGGACAGAAGATAAGAAGCAATCCTTAATTGATATCAATTGTATAGATAACTTATAGGAATATCAATTAGAGAAGGATTGTAAGTAGCTGTGTACTATATAAACACAGATAGGTTATCCCTAGAAGGGATACGCGAACATAGAATTATTATTCTTGTAACCTAGTAGCTCTTTGTGATTCATTAACATCACTAAGAGAGAATTATTTAATATAATTCAGTTTGTTGATTTACAAACCTGTGTTCTTGATTGTTATTCTCATACATACTTGATTATATATTGTGTATTCGGCCTAACATATTCTAAGTTGCGAAGTCATAAAATGAACTATGTCGCAAACTCATGAAATGAACTATATCGCGAAGTCTCACAATTTCAACAGTTTGCGATATAAGTCTGTTTGATTTGAACTAAGTCGTGAACTCTCAAGATCACCTATGTAGAGATGTCTTAAAAACTCATAACTTCTCAGAAAAGTATGATTTGAAAAATATGCGGTAAAATACTGAAATATTTATAAATCATATCTCAGCTAATTTTCACTCCAAGTGAATAGAGCATCTAAATACAGTGAAAATTTACTACTTCAATAATTAACTAGCATACTTACTTAGAACAACTAAATGAAAGATTGAGCATTCCAATTTCACTCACAAGTTTGTTGAAGACAGCTTCATTTAGAGGTTTAGTAAATATGTCAGCTAATTGTTTCTCAGTTGGAACATAAGAGACTGCTATAGTACCATTTGCAGCATGTTCCCTAATGAAATGGTACCTTATCTCAATGTGCTTTGTAGTAGAATGATTAACAGGATTTGCAACAATGGATATTGCACTAGTATTGTCACACATCAGAGGAATGTGTTCCAACACTAGTCCATAATCCATGAGTTGATTTCTAATCCAAAGCAATTGAGCACAGCAGCTTCCAACAGCAATATATTCAGCCTCAGCTGTAGATGTTGCTGTGGATTGTTGTTTCTTACTGAACTAGGACACTAACCTTTGACCTAAGAACTGGCAGCTTCCAGAGGTGCTCTCCCTGTCAATTCTGCATCCAGCATAATCAGAATCTGTGTAACCAACCAGGTTGAACCCAGTGCCCTTTGGATACCATAGCCCAAGATTAGGAGTCCCTTTCAGATACCTGAAGATTCTTTTGATAGCCATCATGTAAGATTCCTTAGGATCAGATTGGAACCTTGCACAAAGGCATGTGGCAAACATGATGTCTGGCCTGCTAGTTGTGAGATAGAGCAATGATCCAACCATTCCCCTATAGACCTTGATGTCAACTCTCTTGCTCTTCTTATCTTCATCTAGCTTGATTGCAGTGGACATAGGAGTTTTTGCTGGGGATGACTCTTCTAAACCATATTTCTTTAAGAGATCCTTAACATACTTAGATTGATTTATAAAGATGCCATCCTCCCTTTGATGTACTTGCATGCCTAGGAAGAAGGTTAACTCTCCCATCATACTCATCTCATATTTGCTTTGCATCAACTTAGAGAACCTTTCACAGAGTTTTTCATTTGAAGAGCCAAAGATGATATCATCCACATAGATTTAAACTAGAATGATATCATTTCCATGCTTCTTGAAGAATAGTGTTTTATCAATTGTGCCCCTGGTAAATTGATGCTCAAGAAGGAATTGAGATAGAGTCTCATACCAGGCTCTAGGTGCCTGTTTGAGTCCATAGAGTGCCTTGAGCAGTCTATACACAAAGTCTGGGAAGTCTTCATTTTCAAAGCCAGGTGGTTGGGACACATAAACTTCTTCAGCAAGATCACCATTGAGGAATGCACTTTTCACATCCATTTGATACACCTTGAAGTCTGAGTGAGCTGCAAAAGCCAATAAAATCCTGATGGCTTCCAGTCTAGCTACAGGTGCAAATGTCTCATCATAGTCAATGCCCTCTTGTTGACAGTATCCTTGGGCAACCAACCTTGCTTTGTTTCTTATTACCACTCCTTCTTCATCCATATTGTTCCTGAACACTCATTTGGTGTCAATAACATTCTTTCCTTCAGGAGGTGGCACTAGTTCCCATACTTTGTTTTTCTCAAATTGATTCAACTCTTCTTGCATTGCAACAATCCAGTCAGAATTCTTCAAAGCATCTTCAATTACTTTTGGTTCTTCTTGTGACAGGAAGCAGCTATACAGACATGTATTCATTATTGCCCTTCTTGTTCTAACTCCCTCACCAGGATCTCCAATGATTTGATCCCTAGTGTGGGCTCTGTCCCATTTTCTTGTGTGACCCTGTTCATTCCCTTGACTTGTTCCAGGATCATTTTGATTGACAGTTGCATTCTCTTCTTCTCCCCCTGATAGGCCGAATACACAATATAATCAAGTATATATGAGAATAACAATAATCAAGAACACTGTTTATGAATCAATAAAACTGTAATCGTATTAACAGCTTCTCTCTTTATGATGTTAATGAATCGCAAAGAGCTTCTAGGTTACAAGAATAATAATTCAATAATCGCGTCCCTTCTAGGGATAACCTATCTGTGTTTATATAGTACACAGTTACACAATCCTTATCTAATTGATATTCCTACAAATTAGCTATACAAGTTATATCAATTAAGGATTGCTTCTTATCTTCTATTCCGTCTCCTTAGCTGTATCAATATATTCTGCTTCTTTCCATCTTCAGAATATATTGCTTCTAGAATCTTCAATTCAGCACCGACAGCTAATTCAATTATCACCCTGTCAGACTTTAAATAAACTCTGACCGGCTTCTGATAAACTCTGGTTAGTACCTGTTGCTTAAACACTGATAAACAAACGTCAGCAATTATATCTAACAATCTCCCCCAACTTGTTCATAATAAAATGTACAAGTTAAACATATAATTGATGATGTCAAAAACATTTAACAAATGCAGTGTTTAACATATAACAGAGTTTAATTTAAAACAGAGTTTAAATTTGACTTAGAATAGAAAATATATTAAAAACTTACAGTCAGACTTTACTTGATTTCTTGAATATCAGGCACTGTCCTGATATAGTCTGATAGCAATTTCTTTTCAGCTCTTTCTAGCTCTTCCACCATGATCTTCTTCACTTCTTTCAACTCTGGATCAAATTCTCCAGTCTGATAAATTGCAGCTCTTAGAGAATAGATGGAATTCTTCCTCATCTCATTCCCTAGCTTAATATAATAAGCTTTATCAGATTCTAAATTAAATTCAAGAACTTTTGTACCCAGTGCTGTTCTGAACTTAGCACTGTTTCTTTTCATCTCAACAATCTTCCCATGTGCATTTCTGTATTTGGGAATGTATGCACTTGATACTCCTCCTCCAAGCATTATCTTCGATCTTAGCATCTTTTCTCTGATAACTGAAGCAGCATTGTGAGTATTTCTATTTTTGACTTTTAACAAGTACAGAACATACTCCAATTCTTGATAAGATTTGAGATTTATATCAGACTCTGCAACCTTATAAACTCTTCCATCATTCATAAAGTACAACAAAAATTCCTTCTTCAACACCTTATGAAAGATCATTTGAACAGAGTCTAGCATATCAAGATTTTCTTGAGTAATGATACCAGATACAGCTAGTGACGATTGATCCATTGGACTTGTATTTATCCTTCTCTCTCTGTGTGACCCTAAACCAGATTTGTCTTTTCCTTCCTTACCCAATACTGTTCTGGTTTCAGAGAAATTCACAGCTTCAAGCTTTAAGTCTTCAAGAATTTTTGGTTTGCAGAATCCTGGAAGTTGTGTAGATTTCTGTACAACTTGAGCAACGTCAGAGGTTGTCATAACTTTAGTAGTAACATCAACTTGAGCAGCGTCAGAGGTTGATTTTGCTAATCTTGTTTCAACTTGAGCAATGTCAGAGGTTGAATAATTCTTCTTTTTCAGGTTAGGCTCTTCAATCATTATGCCTTTACCCTTATCAGTGTTTCCAATCACAGGTCTCCTTGTATATTGTATACTCTGTTGTGTATTCTCTTTGATAGAAATACCAACTTCTTTCTTTCTAGGAGCCTTGATTTCCTTTTTCTTGTAGATTCCAGCTTCAAGATTTTTCTTGTGTTCCTCAGCAAGCATTTGCTCTTCAGCCTGGATATCTTCAATAGTAACATTCTTTCCATGCTCTTTCATGAATATTTTAGCAGCAATCTCTTCATCAGTAGATGGATTAGTTGAAACAACTAAACTCTTGAGTTTTGAAGTAGATTGGCCACCAGAGTTTATCTTGTCAGAGTTTACTTGTCTATCAGAGTTTACTCTTGTCCTGCTTTGCCTTTGAGCAAAAATCTTTCTTTTATTTTCTTTGCTTCCCCCATCAGTAGAATCATCCCTCCGTCTCAGAGCTTGAGTGTCTTTGCATTTGTCTTTAGGTACACTCTCCCCCTTTTTGACATCATCAGAAAGTAATACTGATGTCAGCAATTCTAGAGCATTAGAAATAGAATTCAATTGAGTAGACATTTCAGCCTGATTCTCCTCAACTTTTACAAGCCTCTTCTTAATTTCCTCAGAATCCTTGGCTTGCTGCTTGAGCATAGTATAATAATAAGTTCTGTCAGACTTGAAAGTAAGATCCTTCATACTGGCTTCATTCCTTAGATTTGTAAGCATTTGTCGATTCTCATCAAATCTATTATTAAGAGATTTGACTTGAACAACAGTTGCCTGTAAGCTTGTAAGTACATCAGTATTTGAGATCTTCTTGACAGAATCAGATAGAAAATCTGCAGCCCTTTGTGCTAGGAAGACACAATCTACATCAGCCCATTTGTTGAAGTACATATTCTGAAAATGTTCATTTGTCTGTCTATTGACTTCCCTTGCTTCAGCACTATTGACATCATCAGCCAATGAAACTTGAATACTAGGGTGTGAATGAGAACCCTCAGCATCATTTCCAGCTTCTTCATTTTCAGGAAGAATATTTTCAGCAGTAAACTGTGCAGCTTCATCAATTTTCTCCTCTTCTACAGCTTCAGGAATATCAGAGTGAACCTGAGCAAAAACCTCTGCTTCTCTTTGAACAATCTCAACAACAAATTGTTGCAAAGCTTCAAGAATAACATTCTCAGAGTTTAGCTCATCAGCAGCCTCTTGTTCCTTTTCCATCAGAGCTTCATCAAGAATTGGCTCTGTGACTTTTATCATCTGATTAACCTCCTCACCTTTGTCAAGATCACAAGAAATAATTTCAGTGTGAGTGGCCAGAGATTCTTCTACCTGATCAGTTACTTGATCAGCTTCCACACCCTCTGTATAGTGATCAGAATGTATAGAGGTGTGTGCTTCAAAATCAAAAACTCTGCTATCAAAATGAGTAGCAGCTTCCTCAACTACATCATTAGCCATTGATGTAGGAGTTTCTATATCCAAATCCATCATATTAGCATCAGTATTTATCCTGTCTAGATTGACAGCTTCAGTATTTGCAGCATCCTCCTAAACAAACACTTCAGGAGCTTCAGTGTTTACAAACACTCTGTCCTCATTAGCATTTAGAATTTCCTCCTCAACAACAATTGCAGGAGTATCTTGAGGAACAATTTTAGTCACAATCTCCTCATTCTCTGATGCAGGAGCTTCAGTTTCCTCAGAAACTCTATCCATATTGACATTTATAGCACCAAAAAGATGTGCAGCCACTAGTCTTCTTTTTCTCTGATGAAGAGTTTCTTCATCAGTTTCAGTCTCTGAGGCTTCAACAACAGACTTTGCCCTATTGGCTCTTCTTTTCTTTAGCCTTGTCTTCTGAGGCATCTCTTCAGGTCTTGATACCCCAGCTTCAGTAGATGGTCTCCTCGCAGGTTTAGTACCAATATGTTTGGTCCTACCTCCCCTTACAGGTTTAACAGAAGTTGATGGAGGTAACTCTGTGTTTAAAGGTTCTGGTTGAGATTCAGCTTGTGTTTGTGGATGTACTTGAGCATCCACAAACTGTTGCACAGAAGCAGGTAACAAAAGGTCTCCAACAATTCCTTTCTTAACATCTTTGTTAATGAGATCAGAAAATACTCTCTTGTGTAATTTAAAACAAGAAACATCTTCATTAACAACATCTACCCCTTCAACACAGTAAGAGAATAAAGTCTGACAAAATCTAGAAAAGTATACTACTCCTCTATTCTCTGTCATTTTCTCTCCTAAATTATTCAAGACAAGTCGTGCAAAATCAAAATGATTATCGAATAAAAGAGAATACCCGATTTGCAGATTGTCTGTGGGAATAGCATCCCAGTTTGTGCATTTCTTTCCGAACGTTCTCGTGATGCAATCAAAGAAGAAGCTCCACTCCTTCCTTAAGAACGGTCGCTTCAGTTGTCCAATTTTATTCAAGGGACCAGAATACCCAATCTCTCTCATCATCCTTAGCAAATCAGAGTCACCCATTCCAATGGTATAAGAAGGATACTCAGGAAACCCCATTGCATCTCGAACAGTACCAGCAGTAATAACATACTCTGTTTCTTCAAACTCAAAGATTATGGATGGGTTCCCAGTTTCACCACCATCATCATAAACCCCTGACTCCCAGAACGCCTTGATTTGTAAACCAGAAAGTTTGGCTGGTTCAACTAAAGCACGCCCAATCGCTGACTGAGCAAGAAACTTTTGAATCATATGAAATGCTTCTGGTGCGTTTGCAGTGTTTAGTGGTGCGGTATAGTTGTTTGGAACGAACTCTAACCCAGACGAAACGAAAGCTGTGGTTGCCATTAGAAGATTTTGAAGAAAGAACAAGTAATTGATGCAAAAGCTTAACAGAGTTTATGTGTAGAAAGGTGTTTGTGACTATGTGTGTGTGATAATAGATGTGTATGAGTAAGATGTGAAAAGTTTAACTGAAGATGTGTGTATTGTATTTAAAAGAAAATTAAAGATTAAAAACTGAAGAGTTTTTAATCATCAATACACAACTGTCTTACTCCTGTAATCATGTGAATGGGACACATGTCAAACGTGCAGTTACTGACAGCAAATAATTGGCAGTTTCCAATACGCATGCGCAGTAAAAACAGCAATAATTACCGCCTGTTACACTTTTCTATGCAATTAACCTCTCTCCTCTGTTTAAAACATTCTTGAACAACTTTCCAATCATACTCTTTTTAAATTTTCAAAACAAATGTCTAATCTCAAAATTATAAAATGTCTGAAACAAAGAAATTATTTTAACCATCAGAGATTAAAACAAAGTTACCTCGGCATATGTCACACAATACATCAGTGTTTATCATTTGTCCTTCTTTGTCAATAAACTCTTTTCTCAAACTGTACAGGTGTGAAAATATGTGTGTGTGCAATAGCAGAGTTTACCGAAATCAATATTTAGATCATCTCAAAGTGCATAAAATCCACAAACTAAATTAGTAAAAACTGGTTGCCTAAACTCTCATGTATAACATAGAATCTGATTTTTATATCTAAACTCTGTATTACTGATATCCTTTCATTTGGATATGTCTTTTATTTTTCACCCCCTTTATATATATATTTTTTATTTTTTTTTATTTTTTTTTATATTTTTTTTATATTTTTCCAGTAATCAGTGGTTGGCACTAGTCACCAAAAATCAAAGATTTTAGCCCTTATTTCATACAATAAGTTCCTGGATCTTCCTAGGCACAACATGATCTCAAAGGAATTTGTGCTCTTTTTGGCATCTTTTGATTTGAGGGTGAATTATTTGCAATTAATAATCAGAGTTTAGACTTTTCATCAGTTAATACAATTAATTTATGAGAGAAAATGCAAACAGCTAATACAGACTCAGTGTATAGGATCAATAAACTAAGAGATGGTATAAATACAGAGACAATATCATGCTGTGTTAGCTTACTGCACATATTTGAGATCAGAATTTATACAACTCTTAAGGATTCACAATTACTTACTGAGAATTATGCCTCATACAAATTTCTTCATTGGTCCATATGTTTCAGACAAAATTACAATCAGAGTATAGCATTAGACTCTTACTATCAGAGTATGACCAACACTTTATGACTAACAGAGTTTAGCAGCAGAGTTTACTTTCAGAGTTTATGATACTGGTACTAATAACAGTTAATACATGCAAGGAATCATGAGCATAAAAAAAAAATCAAACATGTATAGTTTTTGAGTCTAACCCGTATCTCTAGTTGAAACCAGAGATCATTCCAAGTTCATTTACCAATCTTGTAAAAGTAGCTTCACTCAAAGGTTTGGTGAAGATATCTGCAAGTTGTTGGTCTGTAGACACAAAATGAAGCTCAATGTTTCCTTCTTCCACATGTTCCCTGATAAAATGATACCTTATGCTGATGTGCTTGGTCATGGAGTGCTGTACTGGATTTCCTGTCATAGCAATAGCACTTTGGTTATCATAGAAAATAGGTATTTTAGAGTACCTTAACCCATAATCCAGCAATTGATTCTTCATCCATAAAATCTGTGCACAACAGCTACCAGCTGCTATATACTCTGCTTCAGTTGTGGATGTGGAAATCGACTTCTGTTTCTTGCTGTACCAAGAAACTAATCTGTCACCTAAAAATTGACAGCTTCCACTTGTACTTTTTCTGTCTATCTTACAGCCTGCAAAATCTGCATCAGAGTAACCAATTAACTTAAACTCTGATTCTCTAGGATACCACAAACCCAAGGTTATGGTTCCTTTGAGATATTTGAAAATCCTTTTTACAGCTGTTAGATGAGGCTCTCTGGGATCTGCTTGAAATCTTGCACAAAGACATGTTGCAAACATGATATCAGGTCTACTTGCAGTAAGATACAGTAAAGACCCTATCATTCCTCTGTAGTTTGTCATATCTACTGAGGCTCCTGTGTCTTTGTCTAGCTTTGTTGCTGTAGCCATGGGAGTTTTAGCAGATGAACTATCAAGCACACCAAATTTCTTGAGAAGATTTCTGGTATATTTTGCTTGATTGATAAAAATACCATCATCTGTTTGCTTGACCTGTAAGCCTAGAAAATAACTAAGCTCTCCCATCATGCTCATTTGATACCTGGATTGCATAAGCTTTGCAAACTTCTTACAAAGTTTGTCATTAGTAGATCCAAAGATAATATCATCTACATAAATTTGAACTAAAAGCAAATCATCACCAGAATTGAAATAAAACAAAGTTTTATCAATTGTACCTCTTGTGAACCCACTTTCTAAAAGAAATTGAGCAAGAGTTTCATACCATGCTCTTGGTGCTTGCTTTAGTCCATATAATGCCTTGTCAAGCCTGTAGACATAATCTGGATGCTTGGAATCTACAAATCCTGGTGGTTGTTCAACAAATACTTCTTCTTCAAGCTTCCCATTGAGAAAAGCACTTTTTACATCCATCTGAAAGACTTTAAACTTCTTGTGTGCAGCATAGGCCAGAAAGATTCTTATGGCCTCCAATCTTGCAACTGGAGCAAAGGTTTCATCATAGTCAATTCCTTCCTGTTGTGAATATCCTTTAGCCACAAGTCTAGCCTTGTTTCTTGTAATCACACCTTCACTGTCAGTCTTGTTTCTGAAAACCCACTTTGTACCTACAATTGATCTATTCTTTGGTCTAGGTACCAGTGTCCAGACTTCATTTCTTTCAAATTCATTTAACTCTTCTTGCATTGCTGTAATCCAGTTTGCATCTTGAAGAGCTTCCTCCACTTTCTTTGGTTCTGTTTGAGACAAGAAAGCATGATACAGACACTCATTATTTGTTGCACTTCTAGTTCTCACACTAGCATCAGGATCTCCAATTATGAGATCAGGTGTGTGTGCCTGTGTCCACTTTCTTGCTGTTGGTAAGTGGTTTCTTGCATCATTATTGGATCCTCCCCCTTGATCCATGCTCTCCTGATTCATATGTTGATTTTCTGCATTATCTGAGGCTCCCCCTGAATTGGATGGTTCAGAGTTTGAACTGTCAGAGTTTGAATCAGTTTCCGTAACTGACTCACTTGCTGTGTCTTGTTGAGCTTCTTCACGCTCCCCCTCAACTGGTTCTCTATTTTGTTCAATTTGAGAATTTCCAGTTTCTCCAGTATTTACCAGTAGAGGTTCAGAGTATGCTTCGTCAGAGTTTGTCAGAACCGCTTCATCAGAGTTTATATCATCAGAGAATAGATCTTCATTTTTAAAACGTAGTTGATCATATCCATCCTTGTCTTCAAGTCCAATTATTTTCTTGTCATCAAATGACACATGTATGGATTCCATGATCACCTTAGTTCTTAGATTGTAAACTTTGAATGCTTTTGTTGACAATGGATAGCCAACAAAGATTCCTTCATCAGCTTTTAACTCGAACTTTGTCAACTGTTCAGGATGAGTCTTCAACACAAAGCATTTGCATCCAAATATATGAAAATATTTCAAATTTGGCTTCTTATTTTTCACCATCTCATATGGTGTTTTCCCATGCTTGTTGATCAATGTTGCATTTTGAGTAAAACAAGCAGTTTGAACAGCTTCTGCCCAGAAGTATGTTGGTAATTTTGCTTCATCAAGCATAGTTCTGGCTGCTTCAATTAAAGTTCTGTTCTTCCTTTCAACTACACCATTTTGCTGTGGAGTTCCAGGTGCAGAAAACTCTTGTTTCACTCCTCTTTCCTTGCAGAAAGCTTCCATGATTGAGTTTCTGAATTCAGTTCCATTATCACTCCTTATAATTTTGACTTTGTGCTGTGATCCTTTGTCCAGTAGATTTACATGATCCATCAGAGTTTGAGCAGTTTCATCCTTCTTTGACAAGAAATACACCCATGTATATCTAGTATATTCATCAACAATTACTAGAGCATATTTCTTTCTGCCCATGGACATCACATTCACTGGTCCAAAGAGATCAACATGTAGAAGATGATAAGGTTCCACTACTGAAGATTCAGATTTGCTCTTGAAAGATGACTTCCTTTGCTTGGCTTTTTGACAAGAATCACATAAGCCATCTAGACTGAGTATAGATTTTGGAAGTCCCCTTACAAGATCCTTTCTTATTAGCTCATTTATGTTGTTCAAATTGAGATGAGAGAGCTTCTTGTGCCAATTCCAACTCTCTTCATTTGACATTCTTGCAGTCAGACACACTATTTTTCCATCAGAGTTTGTTACCAAACTTGCTTCATAAATGTTGTTGCGCCTATGTCCAACTAGAACAACTTTTCCAGTAGATTTACTGATGACTTCACAGTATTCACTATGAAAATCTACATGGTTTCCTCTGTCACAGATTTGACTCACAGATAACAGATTATGCTTGAGTCCTGAGACTAGAGCTACATTTGTAATGATGACACTTCCAAGATTAATATTGCCATATCCCAGAGTGTGTCCTATGTTGCCATCTCCATAGGAAACTTTTGGGCCAGCCTTCTCCTCAAAGTCTGATAGCAGGGCTTTATTTCCAGTCATATGTCCTGAGCATCCACTGTCCAAGATAAGTGTGCTCTCTATTATACCCTGCAATCACAAACAAATACTAAGTGTTAGTTTTAAGGATCCAGACTTGCTTGGATCCTTTGCCTTTCTTAACAGTGTTAGCTTTTGCAGCGAAATCAGTATTATCAGAGTTTAAACTAACATTGTCAGATTTTATACTAGCAGAGTTTGCTCTAACCCATTTCAAGTTGGGTTTTAGCTCATAATAATTATGATAAATTGCATGATAACTCCTACATGTGTAAATAGAATGCCAAGTGCTCCCACAATGTGTGCATAAAGTCTGTGGTCTTATTCTGACACAATCATTTTTTACTTCTGAAGTAGAAGGTAAAGAATTAATATGTTTGTTCTTATTGCAAAATCTAGCAAGATGATTAGAACTACCACAATTGTAACATGTTTTCCTTGAAGCACCAGCATTAGGCAAATGATTATTTCTATTATTTATGCCTATTTTTCCATTCCTATTTTTCTTGGACCCTTTAGGTTTCATGGCAGACTTTACCTCTTTGAGCTTATGTTTGAACTGTTTTCCTGTCATTAAACCAACATTAACCTGTTTCTCACAGACTCTAATTGGTTCTTTAACAGCTTCTGGCTCAACAGGCTTCTCTGTTTTAGATTCAATATCCACTTGTTCAACACAAGCTTCAACTGACTCCATAACTGCTTCTTTCACAACTACAGATTTTAGCTTGCTAGATTCAGGAACAAATGTTACAGGAGATGAATATGAACTTGTGAATGCTCTTAACTTGATTTTGTCCTGAAATCTAAGTTCAACTTCCTCACTGTACCCTAAACCTACAGAATCTGTCTGAAACACTTGATGTGTATCTCTACCAGAATTAGTCCAAGTTTTAATTATTTTTCTTTCCTTCTCTAAATCAGATTCTAGTTGCCTATACCTTTTAAGCAACTCCTGTTCAAAATAAACAGCATCATCTCTTTCTTTTTGAATCTGCTTCATATTCTCAAGTTCTCTTTCAAGAAACTTGCTTCTATCTTTAAGACTAAGATTCTCAGATTTAATCCTTTCATTCTCTAAAGTCTGATCCCTATAACTAACATGTATGTTCTTAAGATAAATTCTTAATTCAGAAATATTATCAGTATCATAAGCATAGGTAGTTAGGGGTACCTTATTTTCTGATGATTCATTCTCATCTTTGACAGTTGCCATAAGAGCATAATTTACTCCATCATCAGAATCTGAAGTATCTGCCCAGTCTTTGCCTTTAGAGATGAGTGCTTTCTCAGTTCTTCCTTTCTTACACTCTGGAGCATAGTGACCCATCTCTTTGCACTTGTAGCACTGGATCTCAGATTTGTCCTTCTTTCCAGACTTGGTATCCCTTCCATCAGACTTTCTGAAATTCTTCTTCTCAGAATTTGAATCTTTCCTTGAGAATCTTTTACCCTTCTTGAAGTTCTTGAATCCCATCTTTTTAAATGTCTTAACCATCAAGGCAGCCATTTGCATCAACTCCTCTTCATCATCCTCAGAGTCAGAAGCTTCATCAGAGTTTGAGTCATCATCAGAGTTTGATGACTCACTTTCAGAGTTTACAACCAATGCTTTTCCTTTGGCTTTCTTCCTTGAGATTTTCTTTTCAATGGGCTTCTCCTCAACTTTGAGAGCAACAGATTTTGTCTTTTTACTCAATCTTCTATTCCTTTGTTCTATCTCCAGTTCATGAGTTTTCAACAACCCATAGATTTCATCAAGTTCTGTATCAGCAAGTTCATAATTATCTCTTATTGTTGTTGTCTTTAGATCCCACTTTTCAGGTAGAGATAACAGAAACTTGAGATTAGATTCTTCAAGCTCATATTCTTTATCAACCAGAGACAAATCATTCAATAGTTTGCAAAATCTGTCATAAGTCTCAGTCAAGGTTTCATTAGGTCTTGAATCAAAGTGCTCATACTCCTGTGTGAGTATTGTCTTTCTATTTTTCTTAATAGCACCTGTTCCCTGGCATCTGACTTCTAAAGCATCCCAAATCTCTTTGGCAGTCTTGCAGCCAATTACTCTGTTAGACATAACATTATCTAAAGCACTGTGGAGAAGATGTCTAACCTTTGCATCCTTTGCAATTGATGAGATGTCCTCAGGAGTCATATCTTTCTTTTCCTTTGGAACAGTCTTTTGTTCTTGACCATCAACAACAGGGGCTAGTTTGGTTGGATTGTGAGGACCATCATAAATTCTGTCAAGATATTCTGGATCTATTGCCTCCAGAAACATGGTCATCTTTACCTTCCAAATTGGATACTCTACAGGCCTGAGAATTGGAACCCTGATTGTTTCATATCGACTCACAGAATTAGGCTTAACCTGTTCAGCCTTGGGAGCAGTTTGATTTTCTTCAGACATGATTATTACTGTGTTTGAATCGTAAAACTGTATATATTAAACAGCCTTGGCTCTGATACCAATTGATAGGCCGAATACACAATATAATCAAGTATATATGAGAATAACAATAATCAAGAACACTGTTTATGAATCAATAAAACTGTAATCGTATTAACAGCTTCTCTCTTTATGATGTTAATGAATCACAAAGAGCTTCTAGGTTACAAGAATAATAATTCAATAATCGCGTCCCTTCTAGGGATAACCTATCTGTGTTTATATAGTACACAGTTACACAATCCTTATCTAATTGATATTCCTACAAATTAGCTATACAAGTTATATCAATTAAGGATTGCTTCTTATCTTCTATTCCGTCTCCTTAGCTGTATCAATATATTCTGCTTCTTTCCATCTTCAGAATATATTGCTTCTAGAATCTTCAATTCAGCACCGACAGCTAATTCAATTATCACCCTGTCAGACTTTAAATAAACTCTGACCGGCTTCTGATAAACTCTGGTTAGTACCTGTTGCTTAAACACTGATAAACAAACGTCAGCAATTATATCTAACACCCCCTGTGTTTGTGTTCCCTTGCACAGGTGTTTGAAGAAGATTATCAACTTCAAGAGTTTCATTATGTGGGACAATTGGAACAGGTGGTTCATCCTCACTTTCAGAATCCTCAAGATATCCTTGATTTTCAAATCTTAATGGCACACTGTCTTGTTCACTTGTTGCAAGTCCAGGAGTTTTCTTGTCATCAAAGGTAACATCCATGCTTTCCATAACTTTGTGTTGCTCAGGTACAAACACTCTGTATGCTATCCTTTCCAGAGAGTATCCAATGAAGATACCTTCAAATACTTTAGCATCAAATTTTCCAACATGTTCAGAAGTATCTTTCATCACAAAACACTTGCTTCCAAACACATGCAGATGCTTGAAGGATTATCTTTTGCCAGTCATTAATGAGTAAGGAGTTTTTCCAGACTTCTTATTGATCAATGTTCTATTTTGCACATAGCATGCTGTGTTAACAGCATCAGCCCAGAAGCTAGTAGGTAGCTTTGCATCCAACATCATTGTTCTTGCAGCTTCAATGAGAGTTCTATTCTTTCTCTCAACTACTCCATTTTGTTGAGGAGTTCTAGGAGCTGAAAATTGTTGAGAAATTCCTTTATCTTTGAAAAACTCATACAATGTTGAATTTCTAAACTCAGTTCCATTATCACTTCTCAATGCAACTACAGAGGAACCAGTGCTTTGTGCTTCTCTATCAACTCTCTTAATATGCTCTATAATTACTTGAGGTGCTTCATCCTTGGAGAACAGGAGTTCCACCCAAGTGTATCTTGAATAATCATCAACCATGACTAGAGCATATTTCTTCTTGGAAAGAGACATTACATTCACAGGGCCAAATAGATCCATGTGAATTAGCTGCAGAGGCTTTGAGTTTGTATTGAGCAACTTGTTCTTGTGACTTAATCTCTTAATCTTTCCTCTTTGACATGCTTCACATGCTCCATCTTGCACAAACTCCAAGGCAGGCATGTCTCTGATGAGTTCTCTCTTTGTCAGAGAGTTCATTGCCTGAACATTCAAGTGAGACAGTTTCTTGTGCCATTGCCAGAATTCTTCATTGGTGGCTTTAGTGTAGAAACAACAAATTTCTCCCTTGTCTGCAGCCTTTAGATTTGCTACAAACAAGCTTCCTTTCTTCACACCAGTTAAAACAACTTCACCACTTCCTCTTTTTGAGATTAGACAATGATCTTCATCAAATTCCACTTTGAAACCCCTATTGGTGAACTGTCCAATACTCAAGAGGTTGTGCTTTAGTCCTTCAACAAATGCTACATCTTCAATAATGACATTCCCAGATTTGACACTGCCATATCCCATTGTATAACCAATGTTGTCATTTCCAAAGGTTACTGATGGGCCAGCCTTCTCTTCAAAGTGTGATAGCAGGGCTATATCACCAGTCATGTGACTTGAGCATCCACTGTCCAAGATCCATATGACTCTTTTATTCCTGTTGCCCTGCATTCACAAAGAGACTAAGTTGTTTTTGGTACCCACACTTGGTAGGGTCCAGTTGATTTAGAAACAGTTTTGTTAATGATTCTTCTGTCATCAATAGCATTCTTCACAGTAGGAGACTTCACTTTGTTTGTGGCTTTGGATTTTACACTCTTAGGCTCACATGAAGTTTTCACCCTCTCAACCTTGATTGGGGATCCTGTCCTGTGAGTATGCATATGTGTGTGTGATTCATAAGATTGTGCAGAGTCCAGTTTATGCTTAAGAGATAAGCAATTAGCAATCACAGTCACATAGCATGTCATGCAGTTAGAATTACCACAGAAGGAATCATGGACAGAGTTTATGCCAACAGAATGGTTACTCAGGTTATCAACTTCAGCATTTGCAGGTTTATTACACTTATGAGTCAAATGATTCATAGATAAGCATTTCTGACACTGTTTCCTAGGAGCATTTGGCACATAAGCATAATTGTTGTTCTTTTTGACCCCTATCTTACCATTTCTGTTTTGTTTCTTCTTCTTAATAACTTCTTTCTTGATTTTAGGACTCTTGACAAGGTTGTCTTTGGTTTCTTTTTTTATCAACAGACTTGGGAGAGGAAGAAGTGTCTTTAGCAGCCTCATCTTCTTCAAGTAGTTGTTGTTTGATGACCATTAATTCTTCATCAAACTCAACAACACTCTTTATGAAGATGGGCTTTTCAACACCAGACAAAATGGTTGGGGCATTTTTGTTTGTAAAAGATTCTTTTCCTTTGCCCTTGGTCTTCTTCCTTCCCTTATCATTTTCATAATCAAAACCAACTCCATCCTTGCAGTCTTCAGTGTGTTCCTTGTGATAGGTTTGAACAAGCTCAGAGGAGTTCTTAAAACTTCTTATCTTTAATTCATTTTCAGAAATTTGTTCTCTAAGGGCGGCTTCTATTTGTTCAGCACAGACCACTTTGTTTTTAAGATACTCAATCTCCTTTTTCAAACCATCAAGGCTCACAACCATTAACTCAAGTTCCTCATTCTTTTATGTAAACTCAAGATTTTTAGCAGTTAGCCTGTCAATTTCTTCATTTGCAACTAACATGGTAGTATGAATATTGAACATCTCGGTACTCATATCTTCAACAGTTTGCTTATATTGGAAGGGAGTCATATCAAGAGAAGTAAGAATTGGTACTTGACTTGAAGAATCACCATCATCAGAGAATGCCATCAAGTAGACCTGGCAATTCGTGTCGTGTACTTTCGTGTCGTGTACTTTCATGTTTCGTGTACTAAGAGGCTAAACCATTAACGAAACGAAATAAGTTCGTGTACCCATTTTGCAAAACGAAAACGAAACGAAAAATTTCGTGTAAACACGAAACGAAACGAAAAGTACACGAAATTTGTCGTGTACTTATCATGTACACGAAAAGTACACGAAAGTACACGAAAAGTACACGAAAACGAAAATGAAAACGAAACAAAAAGTACACGAAAGTACACGAAAATTACACGAAAGTACACAAAAAGTACACAAAAACGAAAACGAAAACGAAATAAAAATACATACAATATTTGAAGTATATAATTTTGTATAAAAATAATACATACAATATTTATTTATGATATGTATTTATATAATTTTAAAATATTTAGTTATTTATTTAATTATTTCGTGTACTTTCGTTTCGTGTCGTGTACCCAAGGGTAAACCCAAAACCGACACTAAATTTTTGTGTAATTTCGTGTTCGTGTACCGAAAAGGTTAAACCAAACCCGTAATTTTCGTGTTGTTTTCGTGTCGGGTACGAAATTGCCGGCTCTACCATCAAGGCATAGTTTGAATATTCATGTTCTTCTTCTTCATCAGAATCATCCCAGCACTTTCCCTCAGCAATAAACGCTTTACCCTGCTGTTTCTTGAGTAGAGCTTCATACTTAGCTTCAAGCTCTAAGTATGCTTTGTCCTTTTTGGCCTGTTTGGGCTTCTTGCACTCTGTGGCAAAGTGCCCAAGTTCATTGCAGTTATAGCACCTTATCTTGGTCCTATCCACACTTCCAGTTTTGTATCCTCCTTTAGCAGCACCAGCAATCCCTTTTCCTTTATTGAAGGTGTTTGAGCCACCTGATCCACCAGCATTTCCAGCATTGAACTTGGACTTAAATGGCTGCTTCCTTTTAAACCTTATGTTAGGATATCTCCTAGCCATGTATGCAAAAGATTTGTTTTCCATCTTGTCCAGCTCATCTATGCCGTAGAACTCATCATCCTCAGGCAAATCATAGACAACTTGAGTCTCATCACCAGTGTCTTCAACTTCCAGTTCCTCAATCTTGACTTGACTGACTTTAAGAGATTCCATTCTTTGACCTAGGTTGTCAGCAATAAGGGTACAGGAGGTATTTGCCATTAATCCTTGCTTAGCTTGAATGGATCTCTTTTGAAACAACTCTAGCTCATATGTTTTCAAAACACCATACAGCACATCAAAACCAATCTTTGTTAGATCTCTTTCTTTGAGGGAAGAGATTCTTGGTTCCAAGTGATCTGGTAGAGTTAGCAAGAACTTCAAGTTGAGCTCTTCTGTCTCATAGTGTTTGTCATAGAGTTTGAGCTCATTTACCAACTTGTTGAACCTCTCAAACACTTCCGTGATTCCCTCCTTAGGCTGAGCCATGAAGGCTTCATACTGTGAAACAAGAATCTGCTTCTTGTTCTTTCTAACTTCAGGAGTTCCTTCACATAGCACTTCTATAAGATCCCACATCTTCTTAGCACTAGTACAATGAGCAACAGTGACATACATGTTGAAATACATAGATTCACAAATGATAAGTTGAAGTTGTCCATCCAGTGCTATTTTCTCCTTTTCAGGATCAGTGTATTTTGAGGGGTCTTTGGGCACATGTCTTGCTGGTATTATCTCAGTGCCAATAGTTGTTTTACCAAGCTCAATCATTGGAATAAAGGGACCATGCTTTAGAATGTCTAAATACATGGGGTTTGAAGCTTTGATGAAAAACAACATCTTCTTTTTCCATAAACTGTAGTGCTCCTTGTTAAAGGGAGGAATCTTGATACTGCTTAGTTTCTGTGAACTCATTCTTGATCGTTTCCTGTATGTATGTTAACAGCCTGCTCTGATACCACTTGTTAGAAATGAATACCACTTAGAAATTAGAAAGAGGGGGGTGAATGGATAGTTTTGATATTTTTCGATTCTTGAAACTAAATAAGCTGTATGTGATTATGCTTTGTAATATGCGGAATGAAAATAAACAACACACACAATCACTTTAATCTACTTTGTATTAAGCAAATTAAATACTACAGCTTTCCAGAATTTCACAACTGAATTTCTGGCTTCTAAACAAGAACAATTCATATCTTGTTTGCTTACAAAGAAAAGAGTGCTTCAGATAAAACTATGTGTATCTATTCTTTTTCTAACAATAGGGTGTGCATGATATATATAGACCTATACAAACTAGGCACACACCTATTTACATAATTACCCCTAGCTGAAAGTCCAACTTGTCCTACCATAAGAAGTTCACTGTGTCAGGAAGGACCACTTGATTTTCGGAGTCTTTCCCGTTTCTGTAGCTTCTTGTCTCTTGTCTTTCTCTCCAAGTTTAGCTGTAGATTTTCCATCTGTTCTTTGGACCACCTTGCTAGAACAAATGCTTTAGTATTTGTCTCCATTGAATTTTGGTTCTGTACCTTGACTTGTCTTATTATAAACGGCTAAGTGTTGATATCGTGAACTCCAACATTTCCCTGACTTCACGATGTATCCTTTGTAGACTTCGCGATCTAGCCTTTGGAGACTTCGCGATATAGTCTTGTTGAGGACTTCGCGAACTAGGCTTTTGAGGACTTCGCGATCTAAGCCTTTTGAGGACTTCGCGATCTAAGCCTTTTGAGGACTTCGCGATCTAGGCCTTTTGAGGACTTCGCGATCTAGACAATTTTAGGACTTTGCGATCCAGGCCTTTTGAGGACTTCACGATCCAGTACATCTTGACTTTGCGGTATCAACACTTCACGATATGAGTAATGAAGACTTCACGACATAGTTCAATTGGGACTATGCGATCTTAGTACTTCACGACATAGATATTTTTGGACTTCACGGCATAGCTTTATTTTGACTTCATGATATAGGGACTTAGGAAATTTCTGCAACTTATTTCTTCATGGCCTTATTCATCTCCATCCTGCTGCATGAACATCACTAAACTTCTACCAGGATAATTATTCCATGGCCTATGTACATTCTAGATTGCAAGAAGCTTACTAAGCTCATTATAACATTGAGCATACAATATAAAGCTAAGTACATGAAACAAGACAAGTACAATGGAGACCTATACTATATCCCAGTGAAAGAATTCACTAGGTCATGTAGAGTGACATAGTCACAATTATTAGGCTTGTTAATAGTGGTAATCAGACATGCCTTGAGCCTAACAATATTAATTACAGAAGGAATCCATGTCCTGATAATGTTCGGGTTGATGATGTCCTCTTGAAAGCTCATAAAGATAATTATGTGAAGCCCTGCAGGCAGATTAATTTCTCACATAATTATAAGATTGAGTGGATGATCAAGAATAAATAAGATATTAATTAAATTAATTGTCAGTGATTAATTTAATTAATGGACATGCAATATCTTAAACATGGGGAATTTAATAAGCAAATAATATAGGAGCCGAATTAAATAATAAAAGAATTGTGGTATTAGGAACGGTAGTGCAAATATTAATTCTTTAGTGGATTGAATTAATATTTAATGACATTGGGCTTGACTCAGAATGTCATTGGAAGGCCCGACCTAATTGTCCATGATCCCTACTGAAGCCTATGTATATTCTCGTTCTCCTTAAAGCTGAAAACAAAATACACAACAGAAATCGAAATTGAGACCTAGGGGCAGCCACACGCAGCTAGGGTTTTGGAATTTCGAGGCTTTGAGGAGAGGAAACTTTGGAAGATCGAAGGCCACACTTCGCTCAAAGGGAATCAAGGAATTTAGTAGAAGACGTGGAATCGAATCGCTTGCGCTGTAGCGATTAAGGTTAATCTTCTTTTCAAACTCTTTAATTTATATCATAGAATGCAGCACCATGATTTATATGTTCCAACAGTTATTCCGTACTACGAGAAAGGGAAGTGGAAGATTCAACTTTGAGGTAGTCCAGTTCAGAATGGTTAATGCAGAAGTAAGTTGCATAGGTTCTGCTGGTATTAGTGAGACTTGTGTACAAGTATAGTTTGTATAGCTACACCTTAGTAAACTATGTTAGCTGTTAATATAATTTCATATAGAGGTCGTAATTAATAGTATGAGATCCTGGATAGTACATTTGGTTTGTAATAACTAATGTTACTTTTGTGAATCGTTTCTAAGACTATAACTGGTGTGTGTAAGATATTGGGGTCTTTTGGTGTTATATTATTGGATTGTTGAGTTAATACAGGTAGTATATGTTTGGATGGTGGCGTGACGACCCAGATTCCTGACCCCGGATTTGGGGGTGTTACTTCAGTGATTTCAGATCTGACTGAGTTACAGAATTTCTTAAATTTCTCTTCAGCCTGAACCTTCAATCATTGTACCAGTTTTGTGATTTCATTGTCCTTTTTGTACAGGGTTCTTTTAAGGTGAGGAAGCATAATTAAGTCCGCTTCTTCCAAAGTGTATCATTTTCCATCTTTCCATATCAAAGAATCTTCAGTAGTCTGTTCATGAACCTTTTCTTTTCCTTTTCCCTTAGCATTCTCCAATTCTTCTCTTTGAATAAAGCTTTGCAATCCTTCAGTTGAGGCAACATTGACTGGTTCTCTGGTTGAAATACCAGGAAGAATTGTTCTGCTTTTCTTTTCCTTTGCTATGGGTTTCTTTCCTTGAGCAGGATTCAATCTCTTTATCTCCTTCAACACTTCTTCAGAAACTAGAACAATTTCTCCATCCAGCTCATACTCCAGCAACTTCTTTCCAATATTGCTTGATTTGAGTTTGTCAGCATGGCTTGGTTCTTCTTGAAACTCCCCCTCATTATGCTCATCAATTCCTTTTGACTCCTCCTCAATTAAATGCTCCCCCTCAACTGCATCTCCAGACTGTTCTGATTTTTGTTCTGATCTTTCTTTTCTCCCCCCCCCTAGTTGAGTTGACAGCTTATAGATGTGCAGATAGAGTGTCTACAGCTTGAGTCAGTTGGGCAAATCCTTCATCCACTTGTTTTTCAAAGGAATCCATTCTAGCATGTAGTGACTGGGAAAATGCATCCACCTTGGCTTCAATTGTTGCAGTATCAGACCTGTAAAAGTTAGATGGACCACTACTTCTCTTCCATTTTCCAGAAACAGGGAAATGAGAAAAATAGGGCACGGAGGCTAGTGGGGTTCTCACACTCTCATTGTTTTTTTTGAATGATCTCATCATTCCTCACAAACGATGTCTCAAGGCCTAGTGCCTGTTTAGTGTGGGCTCCCTCAGTTTCTCTCTGGATATGCTCAAGTCCCTCTCCTTTGGTAGCTTATTTGGCTACCTCTCATGTTTTTGCTCACCTCTCTTTTCTTTTATCTCTCTTTTCTTTTTCTCTCCCTCACTCATCCTAAGTGCATATGTGTGAGAAGTACTGATATGCATAGAAGTAGAAAGTTTAGAGTGTACCTTGGTAAGAGCAGATTGTGGAAGATCATCTTCTGAAGAGACATCTTCAAGTAGAACCTCCTCTGGTAGTTGATTTTGAGTTGTAGATTCTAGAAGAGGAACTTTAGAGGTGACAGTAACTTCAGGTGTGACGGTGACTTTAGCAACCAAAAGGTTACTATTAAGATGTTGGGTGACAACAACTTTTGGTGTGTCATTTACGGCAACTGAGGCTGTGATAACAACTTCCTCTTGGTAAGTTGCTTGTTAGAGATCGAGCATACTACTGGCTATTTCAATTTCTGACAAAGTGGCAGTATGCTCTTTCTCAGTGTTTGGAGGGGTGGTGTCCATTGAACTTTTAACAATGGGTTCTTGTGGACCACTTGATGGGGGATCATCCATGATAGGAGATGAATGATCAAAACCTGAAGGGTTTGGTCTTTCCCATTCTCTAGGTTGTGGAGAAGAAAAAATAGATGTGTATGGAGTGGAGTGTGGGTTAGCTAAATTTGGGTCTAATTCAGCTTCACTCTCAAGAGTAAATGTTTCAAACCCAGAGGGTAATGGATACTCAGGGTTGAACACCCGATCAACCATATACTTTGTGAAACATAATGGAATAGAGCTGTTGAGATTCTATGTGTTCAGTACAGTGTGTGTGTGTGTGTTTTTCTTCAAAACAAGACATGCCTCTGAGAGAGGAGATTCAGAACGCACACCACATATATGATTAATACACATCAGTAAGAATCTTGGATAGAGGATTACCTGTTTCCTTGAGCTTGACTTCCCAAGGGATGCTTTGAATTGAGTAATTAGCAGCTTCCAAATATCCACTCCATACACATTTATGGTTTTTGTAGTTAGAGAGTGAGAAGTGTCTCCAACTTTGAAAGTGATTGACCCACCATCAATATCTCCAACCGGTACTGCAGAGAGCCAGAACTGCTTCAATCTTTCAACATCAAGAACAGGGCAAGAAGTGATAGCCTGTCCAAGATACGACTTGTTCATGAAGTGTACAAGTCCTTTGAATCCTTCACCAGCATCCACAGGAGAGTGAATGCCAGTACAGTTTGTTTGTCCAATGGTGATTGTTGGTTTGTAACTTTGAGAAGATGAATAAGAAGTTCTTTTTGGTGCCATTGTTGTAAGTTTTAATTTTGTAAAAATTTGAGAGTCTGAACGTTTGTGAGTTTTTGTGAAGGTGAATGAGTGGCTTTAGACAATGATTTTGGGATTTTGTTGAGCTTCAATCAAACAACTAATACTGAAAAATAGGAAAGTGGCTTCATGTCTTAACCATGTTTTGATGCACGTGCTATCGTGGTGTAACGGTTAAAAATGTTCTGCATTCTTTGACAGTAACCTGTTTGCTATAGTAGAATTGTTAGTACATTACTCTATGACAGTATGTTTTGCCGACAATAACTATCTGGAAAACATGCTGTCATAGATAACTTAATGACAGTATCTTTGTTGTTCTTGACAGTAAGTTTTTCCACACTGTCGAGCTTCTTTGCTGTCACAAACAATGACAACAACTTTTCTCATGACAGTAACTTTGGGAAATTCTGACTGTTATGAATTGCAAGTATAAATATCATTAATTTATCTGAGTAATAATTTTATTAAGAGTAAATAATATTTTGTGTACCTAAATTATACAACTTCTACATTTTGTGTACCTAAACTATCAATTGTGCACTTTGTGTACTTGAAGTATGCGAAAACAAATAATTTGTGTACTTCCGTTGTTTATTTATTCAAAAGATGCATTTTGTGTATCTTAACTATTAAAATTGAGCAATTTGTGTACTTGAAGTTTACTAATACTAGCTTAAAACCCGTGCGATGCACGAATTGTTAATTGTTATTTTATTATGTTTTTAAATATTTTATTAATTGTATTTGTTAAAAAAATAAGTAGGCATGTTAAAATAGATAAACACTTTTAATTAATTAACAACATTAAAATAGATTTTAAAATAAATAACTAAGGGTTTGCCCATTATATTTTTGAAAAATGAGGGGTTTTAGTAAGAAAAAATAAAAAATGTAACATATATATTTAGTTTAAAAAGGGAAAATGCCCGTGATATTTTTGGAAAATGAGGTTTTAAAATTTAATAATTAAAAATATTTAAATACGTTTTAAAATAAATACGTAAATGGTTTGCCCGTGATATTTTTAGAAAAAAAATGGATTTTAGTGAGAAAAATAGAAAAAGTAAGTTGAAAAATGTAATTTCCCGTGATATATTTATAAAATGAGGGACTTTGTTAGAAAAAATCTATAATGTGTTTTAGCTGAAAAGGTAATTGGTTATAAATAGGTAATATTATTATTTAGTAATATATTTCTATAAATAAGTACGGACAATAAAGTAAAATCACAACGTACCATACCGACCAACCAAACTTTTAATATTTCGTCTATTATATAATAGTATTGATAATTGATAACACATTTTTTCTATATATTTAAGTATATGTATATTAATGGAATATCAAAAAATAAATACTAAAAATTTATATGAAGTAAAAATATAACATAACTTGATATAATAGAAGTAAATAATATTAACTAAAATATTTACTATTTTGACTTATTAAATACATTCAAAAAAATTATATACACAATTTTTACGAAATTTTATTATTATATTGTGTAATTATATTAAATAATGTTTTAAATTTAGTTACAATTAAATTAAATAAAGAATTTTATAGTATTGATCCTTAATTTTTTTTAATCATACTTTATATGTTAATATAATTTTTTTTTTGAATAATAACTTTCTAAAAAATTATTCAAAAAATAAATTTTTATATCTACATGCAAAGTTGAGGTACACAAAGTGCACATATAAAATTCAGGTACACGAATTGATGATTTTTATAAAGTTCAAATACACAAAATGCACAATTGATACTATAGGTACACAAATTGCAGATTGTGCATACTTGAGGTACACAAAATGCATTTAACTCTTTTATTAAATGCAAAAATCCACTTAAATTCACATTCATCATTTATGCATGTAGATTTAAAGAATCTAAACGATTGCATATGCATATTTCTTTGAGTAGACTATGTGAATCCTTGCATCTTCCACGACAAGACATTGCAAAGTCATTTTTGATTCTTAAGTTGATGAAGCATGAGAGGACTTGTATGTGTGGTGTTGCATTGTCATGCGATCTTTTACATGAGCTAGATGAATTTTGTGGGTACATTCACTATAGGCCCTCACGAGACCTCACTCGTCCACTAGGGCTGCCTAGGGGTTTAAAGGGCTTGTTGCATATGCGAAATGCAACCGTGATCACCTACGGAAGTGCTATTATCTATTATATAGTAGTTTATATTATATTAGTTTTTCTCGAGGACGAGCAAAAGATAGGTATGGGGGCATTTGATAGGTCCATATTTAATACAATTTTAATACCTATTTTATGTCTGTTTTCATAATTTTATTATTTAATAAATTGTTTTCTTTTGTTTTGTAGGAAAATAAATAAAATCATATTTCAAGTAGAAAAAGGTGAAAAAGGCAAGGAGATGGAAATACTTGAAGTCAAAAGGAAATTGAAGAAAAATTGGAAAAGTTATCGGAGAAGAAAAAGGAATTGAGGAAATATTTCTACAATCCGATTTGTAATCAAAGAACCCAAGCCCATTATTTTTCCTATAAATATAGATCTCCTCTCTTGTATTTTAGACACCTAGAATTTAGACACCTAGAATTTAGAGATCTAGAATTTAGACTAGATCTGATAATTAGGAGTAGGATAGATTTATTATTGTCTTTCAATACAAGTTCTTTATTCTATTCAAACACTTTTGCTTGCATTCTTTATATTTAATTATTTTGTTTCTTCTGCCATGTCTAGCTAAGTTAATTCTCCTAGGATGAAGATGAAGTTAATTTGATTATTGTTGATATCTTCTCGTTCCTATTAATTGGTTCTCATAATTTTTCTTGGTGCTTAATTGTTCAATTGACAAAGTGATTTTGATATATTATTGTTACCGGATTTATTTTTCACAGCCTATGCTTTCTCCATGAAGTTTTGATAGGTTATTGTTAGATAACAAGTTTCATAGTGTATGCTTGTCTCGTTAATTGATATATCTTATTTGTGGAGGAAAGAGAATTGATTTTAGGGCGAGTTGATATTAATTGTGATTGATTAATGGATTCAGATTCCTAGGTTTTCCATATCTTATTTTAATTGTTAATTAGGTTAAACAAATCTCAACTCAAATCTTATTTGTCTAGTTCGCTTGAGTTGATTGTTAGGGTTTTGAAAATTCATAGTCTCTGTGGATCGATCTGTGATTGTTACAACTGAACATTGTGCGCTTGCAGTTTACATTATTTTTACACATCAAGTTTTTGGCGCCGCTGCCGGGGATTATTGGTAATTTTCACTCCTTGATATTTAATTCTTCGGATTAGTTTCTTGTTCTGCATTATTTGTCTTTTAGGGAACAGTGAAGCGGAGGAAAGTTTGGACAAGAAGATTGCTAGAAGGCTCGTTGTCTCTTGTGAAATTTTTGGAAGCGCTTTTCGGTATTCCGTATCACCTCTCTCTATTTTCTTTCCATCATTATTGAAAAATCCAAAAAAATTAAATATTTGAAAAATCCAAAAATATTAGTTAGTTATTTGTTAAAAACCAATTTGTTGCATCATTCATTCTCTCACATAGGATCACATCATCTAGATTTCTTTATTGTCTTTATCGCTTTCCATATTATACAATTGTGGTGATTGCTGGAGGAAAGAGTTAAGTACAATTTAGAATAGAACACGTAGTTTAGTGCATCCATAAGTGTTTATTTCTCGTTCTTTGTGTGTTGCATCATCTAATCAATCTTAAGGGCGCCACCCAATTTCAAGATAAGGTGAGGGATTTCATCACCCTTTCCTTGGCCCACAAATCACTAATTCGTTCATCTTGCATTCCTTTTTCCTTAATAAAATTAATTAGA
Organism: Heracleum sosnowskyi; assembly: GCA_030848705.1. NCBI lineage: Eukaryota > Viridiplantae > Streptophyta > Magnoliopsida > Apiales > Apiaceae > Heracleum > Heracleum sosnowskyi. The sequence goes on from CM061235.1 coordinate 62,390,861, forward strand.
CGTTAGCCCCTAGGATATCGCGCTCAAATAGGAAGAGAATCTAGGAGGAACAAATCACTAAGTATTTTTCGGTGGTGTCTAGGCTAGCGAAAGCTTACCTGGCCTTTAGACTGGTGCCTAGAATGGTGGTTAGCCTCTTGGCAATGCTTCCTCCTGCCTGGCCAGTCACGACGAATGCTTTTTTGAGCTGTTACTTTTAGTAGTATCTTATTGTTAGGAGCAAGGTCTAGATTTTTTTTAGGATAAGATAGATTTTTCTTTTGATTTTGCATTTTTCTTGGGTGTTTACTTATAGCTCTTGTCTGCTACGTGCTTAGTTGATTGTTTCTCTTGTATGCAAAGTACTTGGGTTCGAGATAATACATCTAGATTAGTGAGAAAATCCGACCTTTCACTACCTGGAGTAGCAAGACAACTCGATTTCTCTTCACCCACTAAAATTGAGTCAAAAGAAGTAGAAGTTCCAACAACCGTCATGGTTGTCTCTCTTAAAGAACGTTGTTACCCCGCTCGTACCGCTCAACCCTCATGCATAGTGCTACCAGCAGTAACCGCAAACAATTTTGAAATCAAACATCATAACATTAGCATGTTACCTAGGTTTGCTGGGGTAGAGGGAGAGGATCCATATCTTTTCATTCGAGAATTTGAGGAAGTATGTGCTTTACAAAAACTTCAACAGTTAAGTGAGGATTCCATTAGGCTCAGACTCATTAACTTTGCTTTAAAAGAAGATGTTAAACAGTGGTTGTATAGTCTACCCGTTAATTCTATTTCCACATGGGAGGGATTTGTTGCTATATTTCTTAAAAAATATTTTCCCAACCATAAGGCTAACAGGCTTAGGAATGAAATCAACCAATTTCAACAAAATTCAAATGAGCCTTTTTGGAAATATTTTGATAGATTTCAAAAGTTGTTGTCTAAGTGTCCTCAACATGGTATAGAAAAATGGAGACTTTGTAAAATTCTCTATGAAGCCTTAGATAGCCAAACCACTGCCTTGTTAGAGTCTATGTGTAATGGTAGGTTTATGGATAAAACTGATGAAGAAGCTTGGCAATTTTTTGAAGAGTTAGCTGAAAGAACAATGTTGTGGGAGTCAACTAGGGAACCCAGTCAGGAAACTGAAAAATCTAAGGGCGTACACGTAGTTGGTAATTCTATTGCAACCGAAGCTAAGTTAGCTACTCTCACTAGACGTCTAGAAGCCTTAGAAACCAACAAGGTGTCCTCATAAGTGTTTCTGTGTGCAAACTGTAATTCTCCTAATCATTTGATAGAAAATTGTCCTGAAATTGAACAAGCCAATGCCATGTTTCAATCTAGAGTTAGGAATGATCCCTATTCATCCACATACAATCCTGGTTGGAAAAATCATCCAAATTTCTCATGGAACCAAGGTCAATACAATCAGTATAACCAAAATTCTCAACCTGCTTTTCAAAAGCCCAATCCTGGTCCATACCCAACTCAAAATCCTAACTCATATCCTCCACAAAATCTCGGTCAATATCAAAATTCAGTCCCCTTGAATCCTCCTGGTTTTGCAGAATCTGACAAAAGATTTACTTCCATTGAAAAGAGTTTAGAGGCATTGCTCAAATCTCAACAAAATTTCATGAACACTATGACCCAAGATAGGCAATTGCTAAATTCCAACGCTCAAGCCATATCTAAGCTAGAGGTCCAAGTTAGTCAGTTGGCAAACACCATCAGTGAGAGAGAGAAAAATCGATTTCCTAGTCAACCCGAGATTAATCCTAAATTTCATCCAAATCAAAAGTCTCATGAAAATGTGAATTCTGTTATCTCTCTAAGGTCTGGTAATCAACTCAATAATCATGCTGGTGTCAATACTCAAGAAGAAGATAAGCTTACATCTGAACCAAATCCGTTACTCTTGAATCCTAGTCTTAAACAATCTTCCAATCCCAAGAGTCCTGAAGAAGTTGAATCTAATGAGTCATCACCCTCCGATGAACCACCTTCAAAACCCCACTCTGATGTGTCTATTGAAAAAGTCTTTAAGCCAAAAGCTCCGTTTCCTCACAGACTTACTTCAAATAAACAATCTGCTCAATTAGATAAGATTTTGGAAGTCTTCAAGCAAGTCAAGATTAACATTCCTCTTTTAGATGCAATTCAACAAGTTCCCTCTTATGCTAATTGTCTAAAAGATTTGTGTACTCATAAAAGAAAAACTCATGTTCCTAAGAAAGCTTTCCTAACATCTAATGTTAGCTCTATCTTGTCAAATCAAATTCCTTTGAAGTATAAGGATCCTGGTTGTCCTATCATTTCTTGTGTCATTGGTAATACTTTCATTGATAAAGCTTTACTCGATCTAGGAGCTAGTGTGAATCTTCTTCCATTATCTGTCTATCAAGACCTGGGTTTAGGTGAACTTAAAGAGACTACTATCATTCTTCAGTTAGCTGACCGTTCTGTCAAAATTCCGAAGGGTATGGTGGAAGATGTGTTGATTAAGGTTGGTGATTTTGTCTTTCCTGTCGATTTCATTGTTCTAGAAACCGAACCTGTCCAAAATCTCAAAAATCAAATTCCCATCATTCTAGGAAGACCTTTTCTTGCCACATCTAATGCTTTGATTAATTGTAGGAATGGTTCGATGAAACTCACTTTTGGAAATATGACGATAGATCTTAATATTTTTAATGTAGGTAATCAACCTAACGAGCTTTTTGAACAACCCGTAGGAGTTCATTTGATTGATGAGGTTGTTTCATGGTCATATCTTGATAATAGTGCAATTGAGTCTTTTCTTGAGAAATATATTTTGTTAGAGTATGATAGTAATAAAGAACTTCATGAGCTGTATAAGAATTTTTCTTCTGATGAAATGTTAGATGAATTAAATGCTATTTGTTCTAAGCATGAAACCCAACTTGAGGATAGTTCTTTTAATCCTAAGTCCGTTGTTAAGACTTCTGTTGGTGAGCCACCCCCACTTGTTTCTAATCCATCTTTTTCCACTCTTGATCAGTCTTTGATAGTTAATAACGAAACTCATCATGTTGTTATCTCTAGTGACATAGTTCGTAACCAAGAATTTCAAGTAATTAATCTGCTTAAACAACATAAAGAAGCATATACTTGGTCTATGAATGATGTTAGTGGTATGAGTTTTATTCTGGTTCAAGATCACCTTTCTCTAGTGGATAATGTTGTCTTTATGGATGAGTTTCACATGTTTGTTGATTGTGTCATGAAGATAATTTTTCCTCAATCTGGTATTGGTTAGTATGTGCTTTTGTTTTGTGTCTCCCATAGTCAAGTGTAGGTATGGGGGTGTGTTTACTGTGTGTGTGTGTGTTTTCTGTGTGTTATAGATATTGTGTTTTCTCCGTCATGCCCTTATCAGGTATTCTCGTCCTTTTTACTCTGTCATTTCTCTCTCATTTGCATACATTGAGGACAATGCATGATTTAGGTATGGGGGAGGGGTTTAGTATTATTATTAAAAAAAAAAAACCAAAAAAAATTTGAAAAATGAAAAATCCCAAAAAGAATTTTAGTTGTAAATTGTAGAATTCTAGCTTGTGAAATGATTTCTTGTGGCTTGATGCACCCTTACATGCTATAGTAATCTTGTGTTTTTGATACTTTTGATTAAGAAGTGATTTGCTAAGTTCTTGTTCACACACATACACTAGCAAGTTGAAACTAGTAGACTTATTGATTGTTGCAAGTAATTAGAAGGACATGAATATGTGCAAAATGATTTGGTTTTCATGCTTCGAGTACAAGTTGGTGCATTGAAGAGATTTTTACTTGGGATTGATTATGTTTTACCACCAAGTGAGTTTTTGAGCCTATATGCATATCTTTTGCATTTTATATTCGTTTGCTTGAGTGTCCACATGTTGTTTGCATTGCTAGCACTTGTTTGAGACCTTTCTTGAATGCATGACATTATTTGATGATAAGATGATAAAGGCATTTAGGAATAACCTATATTTTCCAAATTACCACACCATTTATATATGATCAATTAGTTACCCTCTTGAGCTTAATCCTATTTTTCGGTGACATACCACATTACTTGCCTGGACCTTTTTCTTGTTTAGCCTTACTTATGCTTGATCCCAAATTGTCAATGGCTAGTAGAAACTTGAGGGAGTAATAAGGTGTGTAAGATGGGTTTACTTTTGTTCATTACTTTTGAGGAAATATTTGGTTTGATCGCTTACTTGATAATCGTTGTTCAATAAATTTTTGAAGGAGGATTGTGGTTGCTTATATCTATCTCTTAGCTCTCGAAAAAAGAAAGAAAAAAAAAGATGAAAAAAAGAAAAAAGAAAAGAAAAACAAAAAGAAAAAAATATATATTATATGAGAGCATACTTATGTTTGTGTGATCCTTCTTCATTCGACTAATCAAGCCTTTTGTTGGAAAAAAAATCAGAAAATTCAGTTGTGGGGAGGATGTTTGGTGATGTGTATGATTTATTATGGTGCCTACTAGCTTTTGACACTTCACCTTCTTTGGCCTTACTTGACATACCTTGTCCCTAGCCCCATTACAACCCAAATAAAGACCTTTTGATTATCATCATTGATGTATGTTGTGTTAAAGTTAGATTGATACCAAATGTCAGGCATGTTTATGATTTTGCTGGAATAGAGTGATACACTTACCCTTGTTCTTGAGTGGATATTCTTTTGTGAGTGAAAGGTAAGTTATTGCTTGTTTCTACATTTGAGATTCCAAGTTTTGACTCAAAAGTGTACTCTTGTGGGCTTAGCATGATTACCAACTTATTTTTACACTTGACATGGACTTTTGAGCACTTATGCATATTTCTTTGAGTAGACTATGTGAATCCTTGCATCTTCCACGACAAGACATTGCAAAGTCATTTTTGATTCTTAAGTTGATGAAGCATGAGAGGACTTGTATGTGTGGTGTTGCATTGTCATGCGATCTTTTACATGAGCTAGATGAATTTTGTGGGTACATTCACTATAGGCCCTCACGAGACCTCACTCGTCCACTAGGGTTGCCTAGGGGTTTAAAGGGCTTGTTGCATATGCGAAATGCAACCGTGATCACCTACGGAAGTGGTATTATCTATTATATAGTAGTTTATATTATATTAGTTTTTCTCGAGGACGAGCAAAAGATAGGTATGGGGGCATTTGATAGGTCCATATTTAATACAATTTTAATACCTATTTTATGTCTATTTTCATAATTTTATTATTTAATAAATTGTTTTCTTTTGTTTTGTAGGAAAATAAATAAAATCATATTTCAAGTAGAAAAAGGTGAAAAAGGCAAGGAGATGGAAATACTTGAAGTCAAAAGGAAATTGAAGAAAAATTGGAAAAGTTATCGGAGAAGAAAAAGGAATTGAGGAAATATTTCTACAATCCGATTTGTAATCAAAGAACCCAAGCCCATTATTTTTCCTATAAATATAGATCTCCTCTCTTGTATTTTAGACACCTAGAATTTAGACACCTAGAATTTAGACACCTATAATTTAGAGATCTAGAATTTAGACTAGATCTGATAATTAGGAGTAGGATAGATTTATTATTGTCTTTCAATACAAGTTCTTTATTCTATTCAAACACTTTTGCTTGCATTCTTTATATTTAATTATTTTGTTTCTTCTGCCATGTCTAGCTAAGTTAATTCTCCTAGGATGAAGATGAAGTTAATTTGATTATTGTTGATATCTTCTCGTTCCTATTAATTGGTTCTCATAATTTTTCTTGTTGCTTAATTGTTCAATTGACAAAGTGATTTTGATATATTATTGTTACCGGATTTATTTTTCATAGCTTATGCTTGCTCCATGAAGTTTTGATAGGTTATTGTTAGATAACAAGTTTCATAGTGTATGCTTGTCTCGTTAATTGATATATCTTATTTGTGAAGGAAAGAGAATTGATTTTAGGGCGAGTTGATATTAATTGTGATTGATTAATGGATTCGGATTCCTAGGTTTTCCATATCTGATTTTAATTGTTAATTAGGTTAAACAAATCTCAACTCAAATCTTATTTGTCTAGTTCGCCTGAGTTGATTGTTAGGGTTTTGAAAATTCATAGTCTCTGTGGATCGATCTGTGATTGCTACAACTGAACACTGTGCGCTTGCAGCTTACATTATTTTTACACATCAGGGTACATCCTAGCAGCTCTAGTAACAACATCGTTCTCTATCTGCTCTTTCTCAACAATCATAGGAAGTTTAGGACCATTTTTCAGCACTCCAAGATATTTAACATTTGCCACTTGAAGAAACAGGAGCATCTTCTTCTTCCACATAGGATAATGCTCCTTACTGAACATGGGAATCTTTACTGTACCAACCTTCTGTGTTGTAGACATTTATGAGATTTTTGATGAATAATAAAAATTTCAGAGTTTAAGAAAAAAAAATCACAAAAAATGGATCTTTCATTAGTATATCAATCAAAAGGCTCTGATGCCAATTGTTAGGTCCTGATAAGTTTGTAGAGGGGGGTTGAATACAAACTATACCGTTTAATCGAATTTGTTCGTTTGAAGATATAACAATTTAAGAAAAAATTATTGCGGAATAAACTGAAACAATATTCAAGTTAAATATAACTTATATTAAACTTGAAAGGTGTTACAATCTGAGTACGGATTACAGAGTTCTTGATAAAACAAACCTAGAATAAATTCGACATGAATTTATCTATTTTTGTAATAAAAAGGATCGAATACTAAAATGTAGTTCAATATAATTTCTAGGGATAATGATCCGCTAGAATGTCAAAGCAATACAGATAATCAATTTCTAGTGATTTGGATTATATATTTACTGCTATAAATTAATACTCTGATGAATTTAAAGCTGATGAATTTAAAGCTCTTGACAGTTAGTTCTCTTCAATGGCAGAAGTAAATAGGATAGAATGTTTTTGTGCTTTTCTGTCTTAAATATGTTCCGTGTCTTTGTCTTTGGATCACACATGTGCTTAAATACATGTACTGCATCCTTCTCTTTCACGCGCCAATTCATTTCTTTTAATTTGTACTATGAAGACATTCGGGAAGACTCTGAATTGGCTATGGAAGACTTTCGGGAAGACAATCCATTGGCTTGGGAAGACATTCGGGAAGACTCTCTTTTAACTTAAAAATACTTAGAAAATGCCTAGGAAGACTATCGGGAAAACTCTCCTTGACAGTCTTCTTAGTTTATTTTCTAAGTCTTAGTTCATTTTCTATTCTAACTCAAATAATCATTTAAGTAATTTATGTATTAAATTAATTCTTAACAGAATTAATTTAATAAATAATTTACTTAGTAGAAATAATTATTTAGAAGAGAATAAATATAATTCCTTGTCTTCACAATTAATTCTTGAACCACTAAATTTAGATGAAGAAATAACACTTGTAGAACGTTGAGACTCAATGTACTGTCTGGTTCATGAGTGACTAACGTCAATGTCTGTTCTTCATCTGTTTGACTTTAAGCAGTGATCCACTTTCTTTTCCCTTTTCTTTAAACTCTGTAACCTGCACATTTACTGTCACATCTTGAAATCTCTATCACTTTAATAAATCCACTGAGGTTGAATACTTCTCTGAGGCTTGATCAATAAATTGAACTTCTTTCAATGTAGAATTACTTCAAGTCTGTAGATGACATTAACCTTCATTCTCTTGACATATACTATCTTCTGAGATTCCTGTGACATGTGACTTTTATTATTTACTTATTACATCTTATTTTATGTTGAGTAGAATCCTCGGTGTTTACAAATAGGCCTTTACATATGCCTTTCAATCTCCCCCTATTTGTTTGTTAGACAATAACAATCAAATACCTCTAGAGGATAACTCAACTAAAACAAGAAAAGATAAGACTTTTAAGAGCCAAGCAAATAATAAAAAGGTTCTGGATTATATTTAACAATTTCCAGATTCAAACAATAAAGATAAATACAAGATATATGTTCCTCTAGACTGAACAAATGATTACATTTTCCTATCTTGATTCACCTATGCTCTAAACATATTACATTAAAAACTGAGCTATCTCCATCATGCCTTAATCTCTAATCTCACCTTCTTCAGCATCTTGCAAGGTGTCTAGAAGATCTTTATCAAGGACACGATCACTTTTTGAAGCAACACCACTTGGTTTGACTGGTTGAGAAGTGATCTTCTTCAATCTGTTCTTCATTTGAGAATACCTTGGAACTTTTTCAGTGCAGTAGTCTGAAATCATATCAGCAACCTCAGACTTTTCTTCAGTGGTAAACCCAGAAGTTCTAAGAAGATTCTCCAACTTCACCAGTTGCATAGCAGTTTGTAGCTTCAAAGAATTAGGATCCAGCCTTACTGTCTCCAAAGTTGTACCTCTATAGATTTTGACTTCATATGGAAAGTGTACAACTTGAGGGCTGGCCTTCATTGCAGAATCTCTCAGCCGGTCATAAAGAAGTTCATTCAAGCAGGAAGATCTCTTCACCTTACTCATTAGAATCCAAAGCTCTGAGAGAGATCTTCTTTGTAGGAGTTCAAGAGAAACTGTGAATGACCCTTCAAGAACACTTGAAACATAGATGTACAATTTCTGTCTTACTTGATCAAATACAGATGTAATCCTTAAGATGTCCTCCTTCAAAGCCTTCATATATAATGAATTATCTGGATTAACAGTTCTGATCTTCTCAAGCAACTTTAGAAAGGTACCATCATTGTTTGTGCCTCTTTGAGGGATATCAAACATCTCCCTTGCCTTATCCCACTTGCTTCCTTCCTTCATCCTTACATCCAATCTCCTTTCCTTAACATGAATACTATGAAGACGTTGTTTGTCTTCATGTTCAGCTTTTTGAATCTTCAGCTTCTCACTACAAGAAAAGGGTCAATAGACATCGGTTTTCAGCCGATGTCTATGTTGTTTTCAAACCTGTAATAACCCAAATTTTTGGTAAAATTTAAAAAATTTCTTATTATGATTAAGTGCATCAGTGAATAGTGAATTGGTGGATGAATAGTGATTTTGAGGGTTAAGAAAAATTTTCATGCCACATATGTACGAGACGTAGTGTGGATATTCCAAAGTCATATTAGTGATCTACAGAGTAAATAAGTGAATGCAAAGACGATCGGAATTCGGAAATTCCAAATTTTATTTCGGTGTAATATTCGACCGGGCAACGAATTATATATTATTATATTCAAGGAATGAGATATTAAAATTGAGGATTTGAGGATTTAATATTTTGGAATTTTATTATTTTATTAAAGTCGATTTAAGGATTCGATTGTTGAAGTGAATAGTTACTATTCACTGCGAAAATCGCGTAGAGTTGTACTCGCTCTTTTTGGAAATATTTCGAATCGTTTCAAGAGGAACAAGGCGACATTTACAGGATTAAATATAGACATGGAAGTAACATGTAACAATATTAATTCGAGGGATGCAACATTTGGATCATCCATGTGAAAAGAAACGAACCAGTAAAGCTACTTTAGCCAAACGCATGCATGCGCGACACGTGTCCCTGCTTGCCACCATGATACTCCATCGCTTGACACGTGTCCTGGACATGCTGATGACTCACCATTTGATTACAAATATCACAATTATCAAAACAATCAACCAAAACCAACAAAAACAATTCTTTTCTTCATTTCGGCAAAAACTAATCTGCCGGATTGTAAAGTTCATATCTCCTTCATTTCTCGGTGGAAAATGGCGATCTATAGCTCGTTGGAAAGGTCTTGAGATAACCTACATTTCCTAGTTCACGCGTATTCTCCAGAAAAGCAAGGTAAGGACCTCGTTTTGCAAGTTCTTTCAGCTGGTAGATATTGACTCCGAGATTGCTAACTTGTTTTCTTGATTTCTTTGGATGATCCAAGCTTCCTAAGGTGCATCCAAGGCTAGAGGAGCCATTATAAAGCTTTGTTATGGTTCTTACGATATCAAAGAAGGTAAAGATCGAACCCTTGCTGGTTATATGATGAGTTTTGGCAAAGTAGTTAAAGCATGATGCGTTAGAAGAATATCCTTGAATGTTTGGCTTTGATTTGAGATGATTGTATTGAGTGGTGGTCAATGGACCTTACCACTGACCCTAGAGGTCATAAGTGATGGTTGGTGTGTGATATTGATGATTGGGTGGCCTTGTATGGCTTTGTAGAAGAGTTACAAATTTGGAAATGCTCGATTTAGAGCCGTCGTAATGCCCAAATTTTATCTACTGCATGATTCCCTGCTTCGTCTCTGTTCGAGTTCGACCCTTGAACTCCATTGCCCATGATTGTGTAGTTTATGTTATAAGCTTCGTAATGATATGCGGTTCGCCTAATTTGGCCGAACGGTTTAAGAGATATGCTAGTTTTAGTGAAAGCGATTCGAGAAACAATGTCGCAGAAATATACCAACTTTGAGGTTAAGTTTGAGGCCCTTAAAAATGGAATTAGGACAAGATTTTAATTATGGTACTAACAGGGACAGTTAGTAAGTGACCTAAAAAGGTTTCGAGTCAAAAAGATATTTTCCCGATTTTATAAAAATAAGGAAGTCGAGGTCGCGCAAGTGAAAACCACTGAAAACGAGACTTAGAAACCAAGGTTCCAAATGGTTAAGTATAACTTGGAGTTGAGGATGGATTTCGAACCAAACTTATGAGATAAGTATTTGACGAATAACATGGACTTAGTGTGACGCTAGAGCGAGCAAGTAATGCCTTGGTTGTGTTTCGCTTACATGTTTAAGCATTGAGTTATAAGTGATTTATCGAGGGGATTAACCGTGTGTTTTCGTTTGACTTGTCCAGATTGTCCGGCATCGTCGCGAACCCCTATCACTTCTCGAGCATCAGGCAAGTTTACTAAACCTTACTCTATTATTCAGAGTATGTATATTTTCCTATGTTCAATACTTGTGTATTCCCAATTTATATACCAAATCTTTGTTGCAAGCATTGTGGCAAGTTTTCTATATCTATACTTTGAAGTATTGATTATATATTACTGCTTTTGCCAAGGGTGGAGTTATACAGTTTTGCGATACATGTTATATATGGTATAAAATAGAGTTTGATTTTGGTTTATATATGAGCTTTGAGATAAAGTAGTTATAAAATGGTGTACCTTGTAGCTCTAGAGATAAGAGCATACTTCTTGTTTTCGACTCTAGACCGGGAGTCAGTATTTTGAGATATAGAGATAGCCGTGGAAACCCGGAGGGATTCCAGCGGCAGTGTACTAATTATTTTGAGGACTGCTATTATTAAACATTAATTATATTTCTAGAAAGTATTAATTACCTGGAAATGATTTGAGGAATGTTATTTGAATGTTACCTCATTCGAAGGTTATTACTTGGAAATGATTTGGTAATTGGCTTATAAGCTAGATATGGGATATCAGTTATAAGCCAGGTTTTTATAAATGCCCTAGGGTAAGGGCAGATGATTTTCTCTAAAGATCAGAAGTAATTATATTTTTGTATGTATTAAAGGTTATTTTCCGATAAAGATATCGGGTACTGTTATTCGAGGGTTAATTATTTTATTTAAGGAATATTATTTATATTCATTTGAGGATTATTGACTTAAAGGATATTATTTTCATTTGAGGATTACTGACTTTAAGAATATTATTGTGAATATTCATCTGAGGATTATTTAATGAATATTATTTTGAATATTCATTTGAAGATTGTTTATTTATTTAATGAATATTATCTTTGAATATTCATTCGAGGATTAATTATTTATTTAATGAATATTACTTTTGGATATTCATTTGAGATTAATTATTTAATGAATATTATTTTCGAATATTCATTTGAAATTTATTAATTAAGGAATATTATTTTGAATATTCATTTGAGGTTTAATTATTTAATAAATATTATTTTCAAATATTAATCTGAGGCTTAATTATTTAATAAATATTATTAATTATTTTCAAATCAAAAAGAGGTTCCCAAAACAATGTTTTTCCATTTAAACCTGTCTTTTAAAGGGGATTTAAATGCTCGCTCAACTATCAAAAATATGGGAAACCTGAAACTCTCAATTCAAAAACTGTCAAGGGACAGATATTTTTCGGAACAATGTAATTGTTGCAAGTCAAATATTGTGTTACCACCTCAACGATCGAGGGGTAAATTCATGGAACAAGTCGATATCCATTAACAAGCCTAGCTTGTGAAATATTGGGGAATCTTCCTTTCCAACCTAGATATAACTACTTAGTGGAGTCGTATCGACAAGTGTTACACTTGGAGAAAGGAGGACGACCTTTACGTTTCAGAGTCATGGATTTCATCTGAACTAGGAGTGGTGTAAGTGGTCCAGTTGCGATTGACCCATCCAACTTTTTGGCCCCAAATGGGCCGGGAGGTCACTGGAAGGCGGTAGACAATGTCAGACCGTCGTGATTCTTCCATCTACATGTAGAAAACATATTTGAGCGGTGCGACCTGCTACTGATCATAGCAAGGTTAGGCACAGCGAGCGCGGTAGCAACTCCAGTATTAGTTCATCATCCAATTTGGATATTCCTGCAACATGTATTGGGATGAAGAACCAATCGTGTTGGCAGGGGGTCGAAAAATGCTTGAAAACGAAGTGACAATAAATTCATGCAACTCCATCTTTTATGAGTTATGACTCTGATAAAACCTGATTAAGGATATATATGCATAAGTGGATTATGGGTTACGGAAATATTATAATAATTTTCCTTGTAACTTCATCCTTTATATTAAACTAGTTTCTTATCTGTTTAAGGCATAACATGTGGCTACAGAAATATCTTTGAATTGTTATATTTTGGTAATCTGTTATAAGTTCTATGTTGATAGTCTGCTTATATTTTACATAGCAGATATTTCACGAAAAGGATATACTGAGTTATCTTGTTATTTCCTCTTTTATACCATACTAGAACTTTGTTCATAGTATGAATATCAACGGTTGCAGAGTATTATGAAATGATATTTGAAATACCACAATGGTACTATTTTTGGAATACATTCCGATAAGGAAATAATTTCAGTATCGAGATATTTTGACAAATTATTGTCTTATACCCGCTTTATTCTGGGTTGAGTTAAAGGCAGGATTATGCCATATTTTTATTACCTTGTTGAGCTATCGCTCACTCTTGCTATTGTTTTATATATATTATATAGCAACGAAGCAGGATGCCAATGGGAGGGCACATACCCCGCAAGGCGTTTCCATAAACAGTTTCTAGCAGTAATCCCGAAGAGTAGTACGAACCAATCGAATCAGGCTACGGCTTTTGGCATTCAACTTATGTATAGACATGAATGGTATTAGAGGATTGTAAGCATCAGAAGACTAAGATGGTAATGTAACATTACTTAGAAATTGTATCAGTGACAGATTCAAAAGACATTTGGGTATTGTAATAAAAATTATTTATTCTGCAGTTGTTGTATTGTGTCGTTTCTGAGACTCTAACCTGTGTGTGTGTGAGACATATGTTGTGGGGTCATGAGCAGGTGAATTATGAATGTTGTGAGTAATACAGGTAAGGCAAGGAGTACATGGATCGTGACTACCCTAAATCCCTGACCCCGGATTTGGGGCTGTTACAGAGATGATATCAGAGCGTTAGGTTATAGTCCTCAGAAACGATAGGAGATCGAGTCTTACAATACCCTTAATAATGATAAGAACATCTAGAGCTCAAATTGAGTTCGTAGTCGGGTTAGAGGACATGACCCTGACTGTTTGAGATGAAGCCCGAGGGGGGACTTCTTCTGGGAAACCGTACTTAGGACTTCGTGATTAGTCACCTCGAGTCGTACGAGTTATAGATTGATGGGACTCTGAAATACCAGACCCCGAGGCCTTCGAGTAGGCAATTGATGATGCGTTCCTTGAAATGGACGGAGACCCGATAAAGGAAGATCCATAGGAGGATCTAGAGGAAGACCCCATAGTGGGTCAAGGAAAGAATCTTGTAGGGGACGTGTTGATTTATAAAGATGTAGTATGTTACTTGAGGTCGTATAATAGGACCGGACGAACCTTCACAGGTCAAATAAGTGCCGAGACGAGGGTTTAAGGATCGTTCATGATTCATCAAGAGGTATGACAAAGAAAATGGAGTAGAGTCTCCAAAGCAGAAGAGGTAGAGGCAGTATAGCCAGTATCAGTGGATTGATTCGACTTGAACGAAACCTGTTACTCGTAGTCGGTTATAGTTGCCCATAAGGAGGCGGCATACGTAAGAACCAATATGTTCAGATTTTCACGAACGATTAAGGGTACTTAGTTGCCTAGAATAGTGTAAGGAATTGCTTTGACTATGAGGTTTCAATCCCCCACGACCAGCGATTCCACTGGAACTAGTGTCTATTACATCATTGAGGGATTTTATTATCTCAAGGAAAATTTTGGGTATATGTACCATGCAAATGATATTATAAGACAAGCACGCTAAGACGGAATCGAGAACGAGATTTACCACCCTCAGGAAACCAGGAAGGAATTATGAGGATAAAATAGAAAGGTCGGAAATCAGATCCGAGCATTACTAGTAGGTAAATAGATTGATCATGTTTCCCTGACTTTGGAAAGAAATTCAGCAAATTCTGGGCAAACCTTGTCTTTCTGATTACCAGAGGATGTCACCAAAGAGAGTGGAAATTAGAGCGAACCCTGTGGATTGGATAATATAGCCGTTATATGGGTTGGTGGACAGACCCTGATTGCTATAATTGATTGGAGAGATAAAATGATGAAGTTGAGATTGGACGGTAAAGGCGAAATATATTTAAGGACCAAAACGGACTGAGAAATTCCGGGATTGACTTAAATGAAAAGGCTATTGTGCCAAAAGTGTTAAGCTTACATAGCGCACGGAATTGATATGGGAGAAGGAATATTGGGTATAAGGATGATTGAAATAGAGACCGGATTTAAGCCTGTAGATTCTAACGATCTTCTGGAGTACCGCCCAGTCGACATGAGGAATTTTTATTGCTATGGGCGACAACGGTATCGAAGTCCTCTTACGATAGAACGCTTGTTTGAGATGCTTGCGCCGAATCGAATAGAATTCCCTGCAGTTGCAAAGGTCGATGGTTAAATCCTTAGCGACTATTATGAGTCGGCAATAACGTAAGTATCGAGCACCTTAGGGTGTGCATGGAGAAGAAAAGCTTTGGAATTGAATGATTATCCATTAGAGGAGCCGACATAAAAGGCATCCGTAGAGACTTTGGTAGTACCCTCCCCATTTATAAATTATGTGGGGTACCTCCCCAATCTATGATCTATCTTGACCTCTCTCTGGGGAAAGAATTCTGATAAAGGGTATATTCCCTCTTCGAAGTGGTCTTATAACACTTGTGTTAAACCATATTCAGTTTCAATTATGCCAGAGGCTATCACAATGCCTACTTTCAGGTTTTCGAAGCCCTGTCAAATAATGTTATTTAAGCTTTTACTTTTCTTCAAATAATGAATGACCCTATGGTGATACCTCACCACTTGTTGTTAAGTACCAGTATCTTTTGGTTATTCTTTTCTTTGTATTTTCTTTGGAAACCGCACCTTTGGGATCTGTTCAATTTTAATCCAAGGTGTTCCTTTAAGAAATATTGTCGAAAGACGATAATCATTAAATTGATACCGAATTGCTTTCATACTTTTCAACTCCCACTGAGACGAACAACCCTATACTTATAGGGGCTACAAGGACTATCTGTCTGTGTAATAGAAGTCTGATGGGACGCCATCACTTGTAAGTTGTGAAATACAAGAAGGCTAATTACCTTTAGTAATGTCTCAATTGAGGCACACAACGTTGAGTTCTTATGATCATATTGATCTCTCGGTAAAATTCTCTTACCTCCAATAAGGTTATCTTAAAACTCATAACCAGTGTGTGACGTTTTCCTTGATATGGGAGCTGTCTTTTCAAGGCCCCATAATTTTTGTTATCCTCATTGAATTCTAAGGGGAGGCCAACCAGGTCAAATAAGTCAAAATCCGCTGATAGGAATTAGATTCGCAACGAAATCGCCTATGACAGGAGCGAATCCCTAAGACGAATAGAATATTAGTGGCATATCAATGAAATTGGTTTATTCTCCCAAGGAGATTATGATAATGGAAAGTGTGCCAATCGATATATGGGAAAGAAATAGCAATGTGCCGTGAACTCCAGTGACAACGGTGTTAGATAGATCCCCTATGGTGAGATTGAGATTTTGGAGGAGTTGTTTACGAATGAACACTACCTCTGGGTTAGCAAGATAAGTATTGACGATGGAGTCAGAGGGAGCCGGTGTTGTGACTTGGGAGAGGTGCAGCGTATGTGGTTCTAGAGGAATAATTTCCGGAAATATATGGAGACCCGGATGAAAATGAACGTTAAAGAGTTAAAACGAGAAACCATGACTGTGACCGAGTATGAGGCCAAGTTTTCCGAATTATCGAGGTTTGTTCCGGAGTTAGTGAACACAGAAGAAAAGAAAGCCAGTGGGTTTCAACCAGGGCTACCTCCAACAAGTAGCCCACTGTCAGGACCTTTAAATAGCAGGTGCCCTTCTATACTGTTTAGACAGAGCTAATGTATCGTTGTATATCAAGAAGTTGCATGACAATTAAACCTTAAGGCCGAGCCACTAAGGGAATAATTACAAGTAGAAATAGCCATTTGAGGGATTTTCCCATAAGACTGGTACGTCCAGGTTGTGAACTAGAAATATGAGGTCGACACTTTTGATGGACCTGATTCTTTTCAAGTTGGGAGAAGTTGATATTATAATAAGAATGGGTTGGTTGACACCCAATGGAGCCCAGACTGATTGTAAGGGAGAGAGAGTAATAAATAAAGAATGGAGAGAGATTCAGAGATTCTTGAATATAGTTCAGACTAAGAAACTATTACGCCAGAGATATGAGGCTTAATTGGCTCTTATGGTTGACGCCAAGAAAAGAGACACCAGTATAAAGGAAAGTACAGTGGTTTGGGAGATTGTACAAGGTTTTAATGAGCTACCAGATATCGATTTGGATGACATGAGAATGAATACCGAGTATTCAGAAGTATAATGGGAATGGAAGGGTTAGTGACTCAGTTACAAGAATTGTTGTATAAGGGTATGACAAGACCCAGTGTACCACCATGGAGAGCCCGGTGTTGTTGTAAGAAAGAAAGATGTTAGCACAAGATTATGTATCGAACCTCGAGAGTTGTATGAGTTCGACATGGAGAATAGGTACCCTTGTAAATGATGGTTTGATCAGCGGGAAAACGCTGTGTATTTCCAAATTTATTTAAGAACTGGGTATCACCAGTTGGAAGTTAAATCAGAGGATATACCCAAGACTGCGATTCGTACTAGGAATAGACACTTCGAGTTTTCAGCGACGTTATTTTGGGTTGGCTAATGCACCCACAAATTTAATGGAATGTAATGAATTGGCTTTGAGTTACCCGTGATAGTAGATAGCATGAGATGGAGAAATGGCTAGAATTGACCTAGGATTATGACTGTGAGATACACTACCATCCGGGGAAGGCCAATGTGGTGGCCGATACCCTTAATTAAAATGAGACAGAGATGGATTCCGAATGATCGGGAATTAAAGGATGAGATTTTACACAAAACCCAAGTTAGTCCAACAAACTAGAAAGACAAAAGATTTCACCAACAAGCGGCTAGTGACAACCAAGACAGACAGAGAAAGCATGCGGACTAAGCCCGCGAGTATAGAGATAGTACTGCTATTGATAAGCTAAATGGCAAGTTAATGAATGACAAGCAAGTTTATGCTGGTGTATTTCTGTACAAACAAGATAGAGAATATGAGGTTAGAGATTCGTGATGCTAAAAGATATCCTCGTGGAAGGAATTAATGAGATTTGGAAAGAAAGGGAAGTGAGCCCGAGATTCATTGGGCCATCTGAGATTTTAAAACGCGTCAGGAAGGTGGCCTATGAGCCAGCCTTGCCCCCCAAACTTGTAGAATGGTCATAACGGGGTTCATGTGTCAATGCTACGTCAGTATACTATAGATGCCCGACATATGTAGAGTATGAGCAGGTAGATATACAACCTGGTCCGACTTACAAAGAACAACCTGTGGAAATCACGGATAGGAAAGAGCAAGTGCTAAGTGACGAGGTTGACAAGCTAGTGAAAGGTTTGTGGAAAAATCAAGAAGTGGAAGAATCCACTTGGGAGTTAGAAAGTGCAATGGGAGAGAAGTACCCCCAGTCATTCCTAAGCTGATTCCGGGACGGAATCCTTTTAAGGAGGGGAGACTGTAATAACCCAAATTTTTGGTAAAATTTAAAACTTTTCTTATTATGATTAAGTGCATCATTGAATAGTGAATTGGTGGATGAATAGTGATTTTGAGGGTTAAGAAAAATTTTCATGCCACCTATGTACGAGACGTAGTGTGGATATTCCAAAGTCATATTAGTGATCTACGAAGTAAATAAGTGAATGCAAAGACGATCGGAATTCGGAAATTCCAAATTTTATTTCGGTGTAATATTCGACCGGGCAGCGAATTATATATTATTATATTCAAGGAATGAGATATTAAAATTGAGGATTTGAGGATTTAATATTTTGGAATTTTATTATTTTATTAAAGTCGATTTAAGGATTCGATTGTTGAAGTGAATAGTTACTATTCACTGCGAAAATCGCGTAGAGTTTTACTCGCTCTTTTTGGAAATATTTCGAATCGTTTCAAGAGGAACAAGGCGACATTTACAGGATTAAATATAGACATGGAAGTAACATGTAACAATATTAATTCGAGGGATGCAACATTTGGATCATCCATGTGAAAAGAAACGAACCAGTAAAGCTACTTTAGCCAAACGCATGCATGCGCGACACGTGTCCCTGCTTGCCACCATGATACTCCATCGCTTGACACGTGTCCTGGACATGCTGATGACTCACCATTTGATTACAAATATCACAATTATCAAAACAATCAACCAAAACCAACAAAAACAATTCTTTTCTTCATTTCGGCAAAAACTAATCTGCCGGATTGTAAAGTTCATAGCTCCTTCATTTCTCGGTGCAAAATGGCGATCTATAGCTCGTTGGAAAGGTCTGGAGATAACCTAAATTTCCTATTTCACGCGTATTCTCCAGAAAAGCAAGGTAAGGACCTCGTTTTGCAAGTTCTTTCAGCTGGTAGATATTGACTCCGAGATTGCTAACTTGATTTTTTTGGATGATCCAAGCTTCCTAAGGTGCATCCAAGGCTAGAGGAGCCATTATAAAGCTTTGTTATGGTTCTTACGATATCAAAGAAGGTAAAGATCGAACCCTTGCTGGTTATATG
This sequence comes from Heracleum sosnowskyi, assembly GCA_030848705.1. Lineage (NCBI taxonomy): Eukaryota > Viridiplantae > Streptophyta > Magnoliopsida > Apiales > Apiaceae > Heracleum > Heracleum sosnowskyi. The sequence continues at coordinate 62,410,213 of CM061235.1, forward strand.
ATGAGTTTTGGTTGAGTTTTGGCAAAGTAGTTAAAGCATGATGCGTTAGAAGAATATCCTTGAATGTTTGGCTTTGATTTGAGATGATTGTATTGAGTGGTGGTCAATGGACCTTACCACTGACCCTAGAGGTCATAAGTGATGGTTGGTGTGTGATATTGATGATTGGGTGGCCTTGTATGGCTTAGTAGAAGAGTTACAAATTTGGAAATGCTCGATTTACAGCCGTCATAATGCCCAACTTTTATCTACTGCATGATTCCCTGTTTCGTCTCTGTTCCAGTTCGACCCTTGAACTCCATTGCCCATGATACGTGGTTCGCCTAATTTGGCCGAACGGTTTAAGAGATATGCTAGTTTTAGTGAAAGCGATTCGAGAAACAATGTCGCAGAAATATACCAACTTTAAGGTTAAGTTTGAGGCCCTTAAAAATGGAATTAGGACAAGATTTTAATTATGGTACTAACAGGGACAGTTAGTAAGTGACCTAAAAAGGTTTTGAGTCAAAAAGATATTTTTCCGATTTTATAAAAATAAGGAAGTCGAGGTCGCGCAAGTGAAAACCACTGAAAACGAGACTTAGAAACCAAGGTTCCAAATGGTTAAGTATAACTTGGAGTTGAGGATGGATTTTGAACCAAACTTATGAGATAAGTATTTGACGAATAACATGGACTTAGTGTGACGCTAGAGCGAGCAAGTAATGCCTTGGTTGTGTTTCGCTTACATGTTTAAGCATTGAGTTATAAGTGATTTATCGAGGGGATTAACCGTGTGTTTTCGTTTGACTTGTCCAGATTGTCCGGCATCGTCGCGAACCCCTATCACTTCTCGAGCATCAGGCAAGTTTACTAAACCTTACTCTATTATTCAGAGTATGTATATTTTCCTATGTTCAATACTTGTGTATTCCCAATTTATATACCAAATCTTTGTTGCAAGCATTGTGACAAGTTTTCTATATGTATACTTTGAAGTATTGATTATATATTATTGCTTTTGCCAAGGGTGGAGTTATACAGTTTTGCGATACATGTTATATATGGTATAAAATAGAGTTTGATTTTGGTTTATATATGAGCATTGAGATAAAGTAGTTATAAACCGGTGTACCTTGTAGCTCTAGAGATAAGAACATACTTCTTGTTTTCGACTCTAGACCGGGAGTCAGTATTTTGAGATATAGAGATAGCCGTGGAAACCCGGAGGGATTCCAGCGGCAGTGTACTAATTATTTTGAGGACTGCTATTATTAAACATTAATTATATTTCTAGAAAGTATTAATTACCTGGAAATGATTTGAGGAATGTTATTTGAATATTACCTCATTCGAAGGTTATTACTTGGAAATGATTTGGTAATTGGCTTATAAGCTAGATATGGGATATCAGTTATAAGCCAGGTTTTTATAAATGCCCTAGGGTAAGGGCATATGATTTTCTCTAAAGATCAGAAGTAATTATATTTTTGTATGTATTAAAGGTTATTTTACGATAAAGATATCGGGTACTGTTATTCGAGGGTTAATTATTTTATTTAAGGAATATTATTTATATTCATTTGAGGATTATTGACTTAAAGGATATTATTTTCATTTGAGGATTACTGACTTTAAGAATATTATTGTGAATATTCATCTGAGGATTATTTAATGAATATTATTTTGAATATTCATTTGAAGATTGTTTATTTATTTAATGAATATTACCTTTGAATATTCATTCGAGGATTGATTATTTATTTAATGAATATTACTTTTGGATATTCATTTGAGATTAATTATTTAATGAATATTATTTTCGAATATTCATTTGAAATTTATTAATTAAGGAATATTATTTTGAATATTCATTTGAGGCTTAATTATTTAATAAATATTATTTTCAAATATTCATCTGAGGCTTAATTATTTAATAAATATTATTAATTATTTTCAAATCAAAAAGAGGTTCCCAAAACAATGTTTTTCCATTTAAACCTGTCTTTTAAAGGGGATTTAAATGCTCGCTCAACTATCAAAAATATGGGAAACCTGAAACTCTCAATTCAAAAACTGTCAAGGGACAAATATTTTTCGGAACAATGTAATTGTTGCAAGTCAAATATTGTGTTACCACCTCAACGATCGAGGGGTAAATTCATGGAACAAGTCGATATCCATTAACAAGCCTAGCTTGGGAAATATTGGGGAATCTTCCTTTCCAACCTAGATATAACTACTTAGTGGAGTCGTATCAACAAGTGTTACACTTGGGGAAAGGAGGACGACCTTTACGTTTCAGAGTCATGGATTTCATCTGAACTAGGAGTGGTGTAAGTGGTCCAGTTGCGATTGACCCATCCAACTTTTTGGCCCCAAATGGGCCGGGAGGTCACTGGAAGGCGGTAGACAATGTCAGGCCGTCGTGATTCTTCCATCTACATGTAGAAAACATATCTGAGCGGTGCGACCTGCTACTGATCATAGCAAGATTAGGCACAGCGGGTGCGGTAGCAACTCCAGTATTAGTTCATCATCCAATTTGGATATTCCTGCAACATGTATTGGGATGAAGAACTAATCGTGTTGGCAGGGGGTCGAAAAATGCTTGAAAACGAAGTGACAATAAATTCATGCAACTCCATCTTTTATGAGTTATGACTCTGATAAAACCTGATTAAGGATATATATGCATAAGTGGATTATGGGTTACGGAAATATTATAATAATTTTCCTTGTAACTTCATCCTTTATATTAAACTAGTTTCTTATCTGTTTAAGGCATAACATGTGGCTACAGAAATATCTTTGAATTGTTATATTTTGGTAATCTGTTATAAGTTCTATGTTGATAGTCTGCTTATATTTTACATAGCAGATATTTCACGAAAAGGATATACTGAGTTATCTTGTTATTTCCTCTTTTATACCATACTAGAACTTTGTTCATAGTATGAATATCAACGGTTGCAGAGTATTATGAAATGATATTTGAAATACCACAATGGTACTATTTTTGGAATACATTCCGATAAGGAAATAATTTCAGTATCGAGATATTTTGACAAATTATTGTCTTATACCCGCTTTATTCTGGGTTGAGTTAAAGGCAGGATTATGCCATATTTTTATTACCTTGCTGTGCTATCGCTCACTCTTGCTATTGTTTTATATATATTATATAGCAGCGAAGCAGGATGCCAATGGGAGGGCACATACCCCGCAAGGCGTTTCCATAAACAGTTTCTAGCAGTAATCCCGAAGAGTAGTACGAACCAATCGAATCAGGTTACGGCTTTTGGCATTCAACTTATGTATAGACATGAATGGTATTAGAGGATTGTAAGCATCAGAAGACTAAGATGGTAATGTAACATTACTTAGAAATTGTATCAGTGACAGATTCAAAAGACATTTGGGTATTGTAATAAAAATTATTTATTCCGCAGTTGTTGTATTGTGTCGTTTCTGAGACTCTAACCTGTGTGTGTGTGTGTGAGACATATGTTGTGGGGTCATGAGCAGGTGAATTATGAATGTTGTGAGTAATACAGGTAAGGCAAGGAGTACATGGATCGTGACTACCCTAAATCCCTGACCCCGGATTTGGGGCTGTTACAAAACCGATGTCTTAGTCGGTGATGTCTATCTTAGACATCGGCCAGAAACCGATGTCTGAACTTAACATACACATCGGTTATAACTTAAATTTGGATGTCTATGCTACAATTTTTATAGATATAATTGATTTTATAAACAAAGTACTTGCATTATATTGTAGAAAATATATAACACACTAAGTAATGAACTCATATAAACATCACCTTTTAGAAAAAAAAGTGATTTATATGCTTCTCTTAGACATCACTTTGGTCCAATGTCTGTTTTGGTTTTAGACATCAGATATTGTAGAAAAATTGTGATGTATATCTTGGTGTTAGTCATCAGTTTTGGTACAATTTTATTGATGTATATTTAGGTCTTAGACATCAGATATTGTAGACCAATGTGATGTATATCTTTGTGTTAGACATCAGTTTTTATCGTTAAATATTGATGTACATTTAGGTCTCAGACATTAGTATTTGTTAAAAAATTTGATGTATTTGTTACCATTAGACATTAGTTCTGAGCCTATATTAAATAAAACCGTTGTCTTTCCAAGCGTAAAAAATTAAAATATGGACCATTCACAATATATATACCACCATTTATATTACACCATTCAGAAAACACATCCAACCACCAACACATCAATCCGCAAAACTAACCACAAATCCATCATCATCATTCCGCAAAATTAACTACACATCCATCAACATTCAATCCGCAAAATAAACTAGCAATTTACAGAACTGCCTACAGACTAGCAATTCAATCTGCAAAATAAATCTACCATTAGCAATTACTACATCATTTAACAAGCATACCAAACTGTCAAGACACTAGAAACTAAACCTTGTCCACAACCAAACTGGTAACCAAATTTTCCAGCAGTTTTCTAGCTTTCAAGCTGTTAACCAAAATGTTTACCACTTAATTTAAATAGACCTTAAGTACTAGAAGCTATCAGATGTGCTCTTGGATGAATTTGAGAGCCTCAATACGTACTTCATCAAGCTGGGCCTCGTTGTACGTCGCTCGAGTCTTCGGCAGCCACTAAATAATTCAAGCAAACACAATTAATCAAAAATGAAAACTACACCTTTATAATTCAGAAGTAACGCATTAGAAAAAAAAGACGCACACCTTTGTAGCAAAAGTGAATCTTGTATCATTGATAATTTCTTTCATGTAGCGCATTACTACATAAGTACATTCATGGCCACCGGGTTGCTTGGGGGATCCCTATTCCAAAAAATAACTTTACATATTACACATACTACTTATCATATAAACCATATATTAATAATAACTATGTACTGAAATGAACTCAAATGAAGTGTAAAAGTACTTACACTCAGAAACTTCGCCTTGGGCGGCGTCCTGTTGCCCCTACCAGTTTCTGAATTAAAAGATTTCACTGTCCTGCATGAAAAATAAAACTGATACAATGTGTTAGATCAGAATTCAATGATTGTCAGGATCTAGACTCAACTGATCAGGATTGCTGACGTCATCAGGATTGCATGGTCGTCAGGATCAAGATGCATATCAGGACTGGGATCAGGACTGGAAGCTGATCAGGATTCCTACTTCGAGTTATATTAGGAGTCTTGTTAAACATGGAAGTTTATTTTGTCGGTTCCTGGTTTGTAGTAATGTAGCTATCGATTAAGGATAGGTTTCAATCTTTGTTATTGATTAGGACTTATCTTGTAATTGATAGAGAAGCTGTGTCGTATATAAACACAGTTTAGGTTTCGATTTATGTACGTTAGACAAGAGCTCATACAATCGATCACATACACGAGTATTGTGTAACCTAGCATGTTATTCCCAAATGACCTAACAGAATTGTAGAAGGGGGGGTTGAATACAATTCTTGATATTTTCTTGAAACTAAAACACTTTATGAAATTAAACTGAACTGAATAAATAAAAACACAAGATATAAATAATTCAGTTGGATTGTTTGATGATCCAACTGAAGTGTTTTTATTGCGGAAATAATCTGTGATACAAAAGTACACAGCTGCTCAGTTACAATGTTGTAGAGAAGAAATGCTCTCAAAGATAGCTAATACAATCTATTTGTTTTTCTTCTCTTAATTCTAAAGTAACTGCTACACTTGGTTATATATCCCAAGTTTACAATTCTACGTTTGGTTAAACTAAAGAATAAATGTAGTAACCATCAGTAGCTTGCTTTTCATTCCTTTTGTCCAATGGTCCTTGGAGATCTTTGCTTTTGTCTTCATGCTCATTATAATCATTTCCAAGAGCCTTATTGGAAATTGGAATGTTTCCTTATTTCCAGTATCCACTTTGATGGTTTCCAATGCAAAGTACACTTCCATATCTCCTTTTAGATCTGTTCAGTAAACTGTCACTATCACTTTGTCAACTGCTCAAAAAGCAACATTGATTCGTTGATAGCAAGGAGATGTGTTTCGTTGATAGCTTCATTCTTCATTCCGTTGATGGTGTTTCCCTCGTTTCGTTGATGGGTAAACTCCATACCGTTGACAGAGTAATCTTCATACCGTTGACATGTCTTCACTTAGGCAGAATTACAAGGCATAACATATTTACAATTAACCAACCTATTTTGCCTATCTAGTACATAGTCAACATGACTTAGAAAACCTATCTAAAACATATAATAGAATGCCTATCATACTGTGAAGTATTGTACAATGCAATTGCTACAACACTCATTTCGTTGATGAGCTTCCTGTCAACGGAATGCTGCAAAGCATGCCATTTCGTTGACAGTTACAAAAATGACTTTACACAAATTCTACTAAGTGTTTTATGCTTATCATCAAGAACAACATATTCCTAACAATCTCCCCCAATTTATGACTGATAGAATAACAGCCATAAATCAAGAGACTTGATGATAACAAAAACACTCAGATACATCATAAATTACAAAAGTAGAAAATGTATTAAGCTTCAAAACTTTATAGACAAAATATAAGACTTACAAGACTAATGCCCACAAGTGCTCCTCTAGTCTGAACAAATGTTTCATCTGTGACTTCTTTGTGGCATAGTCTTCTTCCCTCTCTTGGAGTTGTTTTCCTCAATCTGGACCTGTAGCCTTCTGTAGAAGATTTTCTCCTCTTCATCTTGATCACCAAGCTTGGATTGCATCAGCTTTAGAGTTTGATTAGATGCCTTCTCCAGCTGGTCTTCTATTCTGAAGAATCTTCTGCAATTGTCCTTGTCCTTAAACTCCATCATCCAATAAGGTTGAAGATGGATTTTCTTTCCTGTTGAGGGAACTCTAAGTATCCTGGGAAGAGCCTCAGGCTTGTTCCAGCTAGCCTTTAACTGACAGATTTTGGAGACCACCTCAGACTTGGCTGTTTTGGTGAAACCAAAGTCCTTTTTCAAGCATCTAAACACTGAGAGTAGTGTTTGATAGTCTTCTCCTAAAATTCTGTAGAGAGGCCACACTTGTTCTCTACCACCCTTGAATGTGAACACTAGTCTTTCAGGCAACTTTTGAGAAGCTGCAATTCCCCTTACTTCCACCAGGTTGTCTAAGTCAAGATGTAGACTGGATTCTTCCCTGATGTCAGCAATGTACATGCAGTCCTCTGGGTTTGCAGGGGGTTTTTGAGATTGTGGCTTTCTCACAAAAACAGGCTTTGCTTTGACAGACCTCTTCTTTGTCTTCATTGGTTGGTCCTTTTCTAACAGGAACTTTGGAAAGTATGCCTCATCAAAATCAATTGGTTCCTCTTTTGGCATGATTGGTTGATCATGAAAATTGACAGGATGTGCAGGATCACAGGCCAACTTTCCCTCAAAAACTGGATTAGCAATTGTTGGAGGTGCAATAGGTATAGAAGAGTCTGATGCAGTACTCTGAGAATCAGCACTCTCAAAGTCTATGTTTCTCCTAGCTCTCTCTTTGGGTTGCCTTGTGCTCTTCTTTGAACTCCTTTCCTCTCTAGTGCTTTCCTCTTGCTTCCTTTCTTCTTCATCTAGAGCTTGAGCTACTGCAAGAGCTTGCATAGCTGCTCTTTCTGATTCCTCAGCCTTGGCTTCAGCAAAGTTTGGATGACCAGCCCAAACACAGATTTGTTGTCCATTCCTGTAGACAATTGCCCTTTGCTTCCTTATCTCATAATCATTACTTTCCTTGCTTTTTGTGATGAGTAGACCAAGAAGCTTGTGCTCATCTGGATAAGGTGCAGGATAGAAAGTCCTTGCTATGTTTTTGCCCTTTGGTTTAGCAGGGGACTTGGGAGATAGGCTTCTTTGAATTGTAGCTTGTTCCACATCCCTAATGCATGAAGTTTGTCCTTTTTCCTTCTTTGGTCCTTGAGTGACTCCATGTAGAAGGGGCTCTTGGTGATAGAAAGAATTTGTCTGTGGCTCCCATTCCGTTGATGCTAGTACCATGGCATTCGTTGATGGCTGTTCCGTTGATGGATTTGAGTCCTTATTTTCAGTAATCTTCTTGAACTTTGTTTCTATGTTGGACCAATGTTCTTTGATTTGTTCTGCAAGTCTCATCCTCATAGAAGCTTCTTGTATAAGGTCAATACCATCCTTTTGCTGCTTTCCAAGCTCCCCCATTGCTAATGGCTCCTTTGGTAGGGAAATGGCTGGGACCATAACCTTGGTAATCTGAATGTCTAGCTCCTTAGATTTCTCCCCCTTTTTGTTATCATCAAAAGAGATGGCTGGGAGTCCTTGAGCTGCCACTAGCTGGGCCAATAGTTGAGTTTGTTTCTCCTGTTCCTTTTGCATCTGTGATAGAGTAGCTTCCACCTTGTCCACTCTAGAAGAGAGAGTCTTCAAGGAGGAATCCACTTCAGGTTCTTTAGAGAAAAACCTGTTCATCCTGGACACAGTGAGAAGAGGAAGCTTTTCATCTAGCCTCCTATCATTAGCATCCCTAAGGTTGCTGATTGAATCCTTGATCTCTGTAGCCTCAATCCTTGTCTGCAACATTTGTAGCCTTTGAATTTCCAGAGAATCCATTATGGCTTTGTAGAATTTCTTGTCCCTTGCTCCTGCAGACTCATGAGCTAGATATGCTTCTTTGTACTGCCTTGTGATAGCAGCATCCAAATTGCTTCTACCATGCATATCTTGAGAAAGCCAGTTTGGTGTAGGAGGCACCACAGAAGTCCCAGTCTGTGCAGTAGTGGCCACCTGTAGATTATCACCATAGCTGTCCTCATCATCAGAAAAATCAAATTCTCCACTTGCTTCAGCTCCTGGAGGTAGATTGGTCAAGGCATCCTTTGCTCTTTGCATTGATGCAGTTGTGTGAATTAGTTGTAGTGACCTCTCTGCCTCCACATTGCCCTGTTGAGCCAAAATTTGATAGGCTGACACAGGATGAGTAAAGGTCTCAGGATCCAGGGAAATACTATCCAGAGTTTGCTGATAAACCTCTTGGAAAGTAAGTTCCCTTTCTCCCTCACTGACCTCCATTAACTCATTAGCAATGGCTGCTTCCATCCTTATTTCTCCTGTAGTCCCTTCTCTCTCTCCACTCTGTTCTTGCATCATGGGCTCCCCATGGCTCACACCTCTCACACCCTCACCTTCACCTTCTAAGGTGGTACTCTCAATCTCTCCTTTTGCCTGGCTGGAAGAAATAGCCAGCCTCTCACTCACATTCTCTCCTTTTGCCTGGCTGCAAGCCAGCCTCTCAGTTTCACTCCCTCTCAGTCCTAGAAGTGTCTCAACTACCACTAGATCATCTGCACTAGTTGTGGGAACAACTTGATTTTCAATTAAAGGTGCAGAGTGAACTATCAACGGAATGGTAGTTTGAACTGTCAACGGTATGGATACCGTTGATGGAGAAACACTTGTCAACGAAATAGACTGTTTCGTTGATGAAGTCAAGAAAGCACTTTGAGAATGAGAAATTACAGTAGAGTCTGTGGTGATTGATTTTAAAGATTGGTCCACAGATCCCCTTGCAACTTCAGGAAAAATTGGTTGATGGCCCAACAAATCACTTAACAAGTGATGGCCACCAGCTTCAGAGTGGGGCTTCTCCAAGATTAGAGTTGGAGAATCAGGAATAGATGTATGGATCATGTCCACATCTAAAGATTGAGTTGGTGAATTTGATGGAGATAATTCAAGATTGATGTTTAGAGAATGGGACTGTAACCCCAGAGAAATGATAGGGGTTACATCAAACTGAATTTGAGAAACTGGAAGTGTTGCTTCCAGTGTGTGTGCACCCTGTGTACCCTTGGACTTTTGCTTCACTCTCCTTTGGTATTGGGAAAATGTAGACTGTGGGCTTGAAGTGTCCCTTACCCTTTTGGACTGTGCTCTAGGAGGAGAGCTTGTTTCAATAATCACATCCTTTTGGGAGGATGCAATTAGACTTGTGTTTAAATCCATGTTACTCATTGTGCCTTGTTGGGAAGACACAATGGGGCTTGGCTGGTACACACTAACATGTCCTTCCTTATCCTTGGGGTTTCTTTGATGTTCACCCCTTCCCTCACCTCTTACAACTCCAGACTCACTCCCCTTAGGTTGTGTGGTAGTTTTTACAACAGGTGCCTTTTGAGAAGCACCTGAGGTTGGCTTGGAGGTTTTCTTTGATTTTGGTTTTGTTGCTAGGGTAGGAGCCTGTTGGGTCACAGCTACAGACTCCATAGCAACATTGGAAGGTAAAACAGTAGAGGTGTTAGCTACACTAACAGGGATAGTAGTAGTTACCTCAATGATTGGCAGATACACCACTGGAACATCACCATTGTGGTTCAGCCTCAGTATGTCTGTCAATACTCTCTTTTCTTGCACAAAGCACTCAAACCTGGCATTAGGGTTAGAGATAACTAATGGTGCTGGACTAACATGGTTAGCCAACATCATCAGAAACCTAGCATAATAGATATTTTTCTTCCTATTTGCTTTATCACCCAACTTAGCACCAATTTCATACATAAGTTGGGTGCTAAAGTTATGATATCTATCATTTAGAAGCATGGTTAGGAGAATTAACATAGAGTTAGTTAATGCATCAAAATTACTAATCTTTCCAGAAAAGACCTTAATGAATGCATCAGCTAAATAACTGTATTCCCTAACCAAACCTCTCCTAATTATTCTACCCAGATTATCAGTAGGCAAAGAGTAGTTTATAGAATTTAGCATGGTAGTTATTTCAGTGTTAGTAGGCAAAGCATCACAGTTATTATCAGGAATATGTAAACATGCTTGCAAAACATCAGAATTAACTATGTACTCATTACCTTGAAGAGTGAATTGTAGTGTGCAGTTTGTTCCACTATACTCACATGAGGTCCAAATTTCCTCGATTATCTCATTGTAGAGTGGTGTAGAGTGAAACATTGCATAGCTCAACTTGCAATTCTTCATGAAATCCATCATTTTGAAGAACAGTCTGTTCGGGTTTTCCTTGACAACAAAAGGGATGGAGTTGTTCTTCTCATAGATGAACCCTCCAGCAGACATAAGCTTGACTATAGGTGCCATTGTTGATTAAAGGAAAGCTTCGAACTGAATTGCTTGTTAGAGAGAAGAAGAGAGAAAAAGCCTTTGGAATTTTTGAGAACAGGTAAAAAGAAATAGTGAAAATAAAATTTCTTAAATACTCCCCCAAAAATTCTCAGAAAATGAATCCAATAATAAATGTAAATTACTGGATTGGCTTAAAAATATAACCGTTACTCTTAAAGTATTACCATGATTTATACTTACAGGGGTGTATGCACAGATCGTGGTAAAAGACGTGTCAAAATTCCAACGGTTCAGATTAAAAGCGCTAAATCAACGAATCAGGATTGGGCGGTTAAAGTCCTGTCTTATTTCGTTGATAAAGCTGCGTTTCGTTGATATACAAGAGCTATCAACGAAACACCCAGAAAACTGCTAAGACTGTCAACGAAATGGTTCGTTTCGTTGACATAGTAATTTTGACTTAGACAAAATTTTACTTTTTCCTGAGAAAAATAATCCACAGAAAAACATAGCAAATTTCTGGCTGCATTTTAACTTGCAAATATCTCAAAAATAATTAAGAGAAATTTAGCATACCTAGCTCACTTACTAATTTTGAGAATGTTGATTCATCAAGTGGCTTGGTAAAGATGTCTGCAAGTTGTTGTTCACTTGGAACAAAATGTAACTCCACAGTACCATTCATAACATGTTCTCTAATGAAATGGTACTTGATGTCAATGTGCTTGGTTCTTGAATGCTGCACTGGATTCTCAGTAATGGCAATGGCACTAGTGTTGTCACAGAAAATAGGAATTTTCTCAACTCTTAATCCATAATCAAGTAGTTGGTTTTTCATCCATAAAATCTGTGCACAACAACTTCCAGCTGCAATATACTCAGCCTCAGCTGTGGAGGTAGAAACTGAGTTTTGTTTCTTGCTGAACCATGACACAAGCTTGTTTCCTAGGAATTGACAGGTTCCAGTAGTACTTTTCCTGTCAATTTTACATCCTGCAAAATCTGCATCTGAATAACCAATTAGTTCAAAACCAGATTCTCTAGGATACCAAATGCCAAGGTTTGGTGTTCCTTTGAGATATCTGAAAATTCTTTTAATAGCAACTAAATGGGATTCTCTAGGATCAGCCTGAAATCTAGCACATAGACATGTAGCAAACATAATATCAGGTCTACTAGCTGTTAAATATAAAAGTGAGCCTACCATGCCTCTGTAACTTGAAATGTCCACAGATTTTTCCTTAGTATTCAATTCAAGTTTGGTGGCAGTAGGCATGGGAGTTTTGGCAGGAGAGCATTCCATTAGGTTAAACTTCTTTAATAAATCATGAATGTATTTTGTTTGACTAATGAAAATGCCTTCATTAACTTGCTTTACTTGAAGACCAAGAAAGTAAGTTAATTCTCCCATCATGCTCATTTCATACTTACTTTGCATAGGCTTGGCAAACTTTTGACAAAGTTTCACATCTGTAGACCCAAAGATTATATCATCTACATAAATTTGAACAAGTAAAGTAGAGCCATTTACAACCCTGTGAAAAAGAGTTTTATCTACAGTACCTCTAGTGAAATGATTCTCAAGGAGGAACTGTGAGAGAGTGTCATACCAGGCTCTAGGTGCTTGTTTCAAACCATAGAGTGCTTTGAGAAGGAAGTACACATAGTCTGGAAAATCATCATCTTCAAAACCAGGAGGTTGACTTACATACACCTCCTCTTCCAATTCCCCATTCAGAAAATCACTCTTCACATCCATTTGATAGACTTTGAAATTGGCATGGGCTGCATAGGCTAGGAAAATCCTTATTGCTTCTAGTCTTGCAACAGGAGCAAAGGTTTCATCAAAATCAATTCCCTCTTCCTGTGAGTAGCCTTTTGCAACCAGTCTAGCTTTGTTCCTTGTGACTATGCCATTTTCATCCATCTTGTTTCTGAACACCCACTTTGTGCCTATAACACTCCTGTCATTAGGCCTGGGCACCAGCTTCCAAACATTGTTTCTCTCAAATTGGTTTAGCTCTTCTTGCATGGCTAAAACCCAATCTGGATCTAGAAGTGCATCCTCAACTTTCTTTGGCTCATCTTGAGACAGAAAGCTACTATATAGACATTCTTCTTGAGTTGCTCTTCTAGTTTGGACTTTTGAAGAAACATCACCTATAATAAGTTCAAAGGGATGATCTTTAGTCCATTTCCTTGAGGGAGGTAGATTTGCTCTTGAAGACGTAGCTTCATGATCATGATTGCCTTGATTGGATATTTGTCCTTGAGAAACTCCCCCTGAGTTTGTTGTCCCTAATTGATCACTTCTAGAAGCATTCCTGTGACTGTCAACGGTATGACCATTTTGGCTGTCAACGAAACGCTCATTCTGACTGTCAACGAATCCACCATCATGACTGTCAACGAATCCACCATCATGACTGTCAACGAAATGACCAGTTGGTCTGCTAGCAGCTATCCTTTTTAATCTCAATGCAGCAATTTCATCCTCACTGCTGCTTTCATCTGTGCTAGATACAACAACTTTAGGCTGTTTCTCAGTAGCCTTATCATGATTCACTTGATCTCCTTCCTCATTTTCAAAAGAAAGACTTTCATGGAAACCTTCATCACAGAGACCTTGGATTTTGAGATCATCAAAAACAACATGTACAGATTCCATAACAATGTTGATTCTGAGATTATAGACTCTGTAAGCTTTCCCTGCTGCATATCCCACAAATATTGCTTCATCTGCCTTTGCTTCAAATTTCCCCAAATGCTCAGCTTGATTTCTCAGAACAAAGCACTTGCATCCAAAGACATGAAGAAAATCCAATAGTGGCTTCTTTCTTTTGAGTAACTGATAAGGGGTCATTCCTTTGGCCTGATTAATCAAAGAAATATTTTGAGTAAAGCAAGCTGTGTTAACTGCCTCAGCCCAAAAATATGTAGGTAACTTTGATTCATCTAGCATTGTCCTTGCAGCTTCAATAAGTGTTCTGTTTTTCCTTTCAACTACACCATTTTGCTGTGGTGTTCTTGCTGCTGAAAACTCATGCAAAATGCCATTTTCTTCACAGAACACCTTCATGCTTGAATTCTTGAATTCTGTCCCATTGTCACTCCTAATCCTTCTTACTTTGAAATCAGGATGATTGCTTACCATCTTGATGTGATTGATAATGATTTCACTTGCCTCATCTTTAGAGTGCAAAAAGAAAGTCCATGTAAATCTAGAAAAATCATCAACAATCACAAGACAGTATTTCTTCTTTGAGATGGACATAACATTTACAGGGCCAAATAGGTCCATATGAAGCAATTCAAGCTGCTGGACAATTGATGACTCTGTCTTGCTTTTGAATGATGCCTTCTTCTGTTTTCCCTTTTGACAGGCATCACACAAACCATCCTTGGAGAACTCCACCTGTGGAATTCCTCTAGCAAGATCTTTCCTCACCAAATCATTCATAACTTTGAAATTCAGATGGGATAACTTCTTGTGCCATAACCAACTTTCATCCTTGCTTGCCTTGCTGAAAAGACAAGTGATGGTGTCTGAACTTGTGCTACTAAAGTCAGCAATGTACACATTCCCCCTTCTGAATCCAGTCATTACCACATTGTTGTTTCCTCCTTTAGAAACAACACAGGCTTCTCTAGAAAAAGTAACTAAAAATCCTTTGTCACAAAGTTGGCTGATACTAAGCAAGTTGTGCTTAAGACCATCCACCAATGCAACCTCATCTATGATGACATTCTCTTTTGAAATCAAGCCATATCCCTTTGTGTAGCCTTTGCTGTCATCTCCAAAAGCAATACAAGGGCCAGCTCTTTCCTGAAACTCTGTGAGCAGGGTAGAATCACCAGTCATGTGTCTTGAACAACCACTATCCAAGTACCAAAGATTCCTTTTGTCTCCCTGCACACAATAAAACCAAATCAAGTCGATTTTGGTACCCAAGTTTCCTTGGGTCCTGTCTTGTTAGCCTTTGCATTCCCTTTTGTACCATTTTTCACTTTGGGTTCAGATTGATTCAAATCAATCTTTACCCTTGGTGTTGATTTCTGAGGGTTGCTCATATTTTCATTCATAGCATGCATAGTTGGAGGAACAATCATGTTATTCATGTTCCATGGCATTTGTGGCATGTTAAACATATTCATGTAAGGATTAGGCACAAATGGCATGCTAGCATATGGATTCTGAAATTGTGCATATGGAGCAAACATGTTAGGCATAACAGGCATTTTAGGCATGGAACTGTTCATTGCAGGCTTGGGCATTTTCACATTAACAGATTTCTTAACAGATTTGCAGTTAGTAGATAAATGATTAACACTTCCACAATTGACACATGTCTTTCTAGGTGCATATTTATCAGGTGTGTAATTGTTGTGTTTGTTAATCCCTACCTTGCCATTTCTGTTATTCTTTTTATTTCCCTTAGCCTCAACCTGAACTTTCTCTAACTTGTCTTTCAATTGCTTGTTAGACAAGTTACCTACATTAGCTCTCTCAACAGGCTTCTCAACTTTCTTTGATTTACTAGACTCACCTTGAACAAAGTTCTTGGTGACAGGACCATACTTGTTATTAAGTCTAGTGAGTTCATCCTTTCTTTTCTCTGTCAACGAAACAGCCTGATCGGTTGATGGTTCATCTGTCAACGAAACATTGCATTCCGTTGACATATCAACCTTCAACAAATGATCCTTGTTGTTTGTTGACTCAGTTTCTGATTCTAAGGTTTCACCAACATACCCTAGCTTCTCTTTGTTCCTTTCCCATGATTGCTCACAGAAGGATTCCACGCCTTGAACATTAATTATGTTGGTAGCAACATTCCTGGCATCCTTCCATTTTGCAATCACACTTTGTTCTATCTCAAGTTGTGTTCTAAGAATTTCTTCCCTTTGTAACACGTTCTCAAGTTCCTTCTTAGCATCCCTACTAACACATCTCATTTTCTCAAATTCAATGAGCTGTGCTTCTAACATTGCATTCCTATCACTTAAGAGCAGATTGGTCTCTTTTATTCTTGAATTCTCTTTAGTAAGTGATTTAAGAGTAACACGCAAATTATATAATACAGTAGACATTTCATTTACTGCATTGTCGCATTCCTCTTTAGAAAGCTCAGAAAGATTAGTAATTGTTACCTGGTTGCTTGAGGAACTTGCTTCCTGCTCATGATTGTCAGCCATAAGAGCCAGGTTGACATACTCAACATCATCATCAGAATCTTCACCATTACCAGCCCAATCATACTCCTGAGACATGAAAGCCTTTTCTTTTTGTTTGAGAAGTTCAAAGTATTTCTTTTTATAATCAACAGGCTCAAATTTCCTGTTGCCCTTCTCAACCTTGGGCTTTCTGCAGTCTCCAGCAAAGTGACCAAGCATTCCACAATTGAAACATTTTGACTTAGACTTTTCAATCCAGTTTGTTTTGCTAGGTTGAAAGTCTCTTCTTGGTGGCCTTGCTTCTGAGTTTCTTTTGAACTTGAACTTAGAGAATTTTCTAGACAGAAAAGCAATGTGTTCATCAATCTCATCTAAGTCCTCCAAGTTGGCTGGTTCTGATTCTTCTTCTTCTGTCATCTTGTCTTTACCCTTGCTAACATCACTCCTACAACTAGATCGACTAGTTGTGGCCTTTGCAGCTTCTTTATTGTCATCTTCGAGTTGGTTCACTGATGCAATCAATGCAATAGATCCACCCTTCTTCTATACCTTTTCAATTTCTTCATCTTGCTCCATTTCCAGCTCATAAGTCTTCAAGGTTCCATAAAGCCTTTCAAGAGTGTAGTCTTTGTACTCTTGAGTGTTTCTGAGAGAAACAGTCATAGGCTTCCATTCTTTTGGAAGAGCTCTAAGAAATTTAAGGTTTGAATCCTTGGTTTGATAGATCCTCCCATACAACTTTAATCCATTCAAAAGCTTTTGAAACCTACTGAACGTGTCATTTAGGGTTTCACCAGCTTTAAAATGAAAATGCTCATATTGTTGTATAAGGAGTTGCATTTTATTTTCCCTGACTTGCTCAGTTCCTTCACAGAGTGTTCTAACAGTATCCCATACTTCCTTAGAGGTTGTACAGTTGATAACATTGTCAAACATCTCTTGCTCCAAACCATTAAACAGAATGTTCATGGTCCTTTTGTCTTTATGAACTTCTGCAATATCTTCAACAGTCCATTCTGAGACAGTTTTTGGAATCTCTACATCAGGTGCATCATCTGGCAGTCCAACTCTAGAGTCAAGCTTCATGGGAACGTGTGGACCTTTCTCAATGCAGTCTACATACCTCTCATCCATAGACATGAGATGTAAATGCATCTTTACTTTCCAGTGAAAGTAATTGTCTTTATCAAGAACTGGTATCTTCACACCTGCATCCTTCTTCACCATGGTTTCTGTTTTTGGTCTTGATCTTTAAACTTCTTGTATGTTAGAAGCTCGCTCTGATACCAATTGTTATTCCCAAATGACCTAACAGAATTGTAGAAGGGGGGGTTGAATACAATTCTTGATATTTTCTTGAAACTAAAACACTTTATGAAATTAAACTGAACTGAATAAATAAAAACACAAGATATAAATAATTCAGTTGGATTGTTTGATGATCCAACTGAAGTGTTTTTATTGCGGAAATAATCTGTGATACAAAAGTACACAGCTGCTCAGTTACAATGTTGTAGAGAAGAAATGCTCTCAAAGATAGCTAATACAATCTATTTGTTTTTCTTCTCTTAATTCTAAAGTAACTGCTACACTTGGTTATATATCCCAAGTTTACAATTCTACGTTTGGTTAAACTAAAGAATAAATGTAGTAACCATCAGTAGCTTGCTTTTCATTCCTTTTGTCCAATGGTCCTTGGAGATCTTTGCTTTTGTCTTCATGCTCATTATAATCATTTCCAAGAGCCTTATTGGAAATTGGAATGTTTCCTTATTTCCAGTATCCACTTTGATGGTTTCCAATGCAAAGTACACTTCCATATCTCCTTTTAGATCTGTTCAGTAAACTGTCACTATCACTTTGTCAACTGCTCAAAAAGCAACATTGATTCGTTGATAGCAAGGAGATGTGTTTCGTTGATAGCTTCATTCTTCATTCCGTTGATGGTGTTTCCCTCGTTTCGTTGATGGGTAAACTCCATACCGTTGACAGAGTAATCTTCATACCGTTGACATGTCTTCACTTAGGCAGAATTACAAGGCATAACATATTTACAATTAACCAACCTATTTTGCCTATCTAGTACATAGTCAACATGACTTAGAAAACCTATCTAAAACATATAATAGAATGCCTATCATACTGTGAAGTATTGTACAATGCAATTGCTACAACACTCATTTCGTTGATGAGCTTCCTGTCAACGGAATGCTGCAAAGCATGCCATTTCGTTGACAGTTACAAAAATGACTTTACACAAATTCTACTAAGTGTTTTATGCTTATCATCAAGAACAACATATTCCTAACATAGCAGCTCTCAAGAAAACATAATTTCTTGAGAGAGTTTTGTAACAACCTAGCAGCTCTCAAGAACATCAGAATTTCTTGAGAGAGTTTGTAACAGTTTTATATCAGATTTAATAAAGCTGTTATCTTTCTTTCAAATTTGTGATATATACATTAAGAAGTCGATTATATTATACTATTGTATTCAACCCCCCTTCTACAATAGATTATTACTGGGCAACAATTGGTATCAGAGAAAACTGATTTAAATTTGAATTAGATACGATCAAAGATGTCGACAACAAAGTATGAAAGCATAAAAATTCCCATACTGAAGAAGTCATAATATTCAACTTGGAGAGTAAAGATGCTGATGTACCTGGAGGCTATGGATCCTGACTATTTGGACAGGATTCGTGATGGACCATATGTTCCTACCAGAATCATAGAACGAACAGATACAGTACCTGAACATTATGTGGTCAAGGCTAAAAGTGATTGGACTCCAGAAGAAAAAGCTCATGTTCTCAGGGAACCAAAGATAAAGAATATACTGCACAATAGTCTTGATGCTGTCATGTCAAACAGAGTGATTGCATGCAAGTCTACAAAAGAGATCTGGGATACTTTGGAAACTCAATGTCAGGGATCTGCATCTGTCAAGAAGAACAGAAGGGCTATCTTGATTCAAGAATATGAACAATTCGATGCTAGACCAGATGAGAGCTTAACTGATTTATATGATAGATTTCTGACACTTGTCAACGATTTATCTTTAGTTGGCAAGGAATATGAAACTGAAGATTCAAACACCAAGTTTCTAAGAGCATTACCAGAAGAATGGGATACTCAGACCTCGATCATTAGACATCAGTATGATCTAAACACTGTGTCTCTTGATGAAGTCTATGGAATGCTAAGAACTCATGATCTTGAAGTTCAACAGAGAAAGAATAAGAAAAGTAGCAAGGCAAAATCTATTGCTTTGAAAGCAGAGGCTAAATCAAAAGGAAAAGCTATGGAGGTCTCTAGAAGGAAATCAATTGAAGCTGAGTCAGATCCTGATAACTCTTCATCAGATACTGATGGCAATCCTGATGCCAATACTGATGATGACTCTTCAGAATCAGACGTGGAAGAGATGGTTGCTATGATTGTTAGAAGCTTCAAAAGGATGAAGTTCAGGAAGGCTAGAAGACAAGGCAACTTTCAGAAAAAGACCTTCAATGCAGACAAAGACAAGTATAACAAAAAGGAAAGCAATGGTAGCAAATTTGACAAGTCAAAGGTTAGATGCTACAAGTGTAATGGTATGGGTCACTTTGCTTCTGAGTGCAAAAAGACCAAGGCACTCATCACATCAAGCAAGGATTGGATGGACTCTTCCTCAGAATCTGATACTGAGGTGGTCAACTATGCTCTAATGGCTAATACTGACGATACTGCTATTCCTGATGATAAGGTACTAAATACTGTCTTTGATTTTGATATTGATAATGCTTCTGAGTTAAGACGTTTTCTAAAGTCATTACATATTAGCTTTAGAAGTCAAACTGCTGAGAATACGAGAATCTTATCTGAGATGTCTGAACTTAGGAAAAGGAATGTGCATCTAGAAGCTGAATTTTCTCACATGAAAAAAGTACAGATATAATGTGATAATGCTAATCACATGTATTTAGAGATGAAATCTAAGTGTACTGCTCTTGAAAAGGAACTTGATTATGCTAATGAGAAAATCAGAACCTGGACAGACTCTGGTAGAAAATTTCATAAGATTAATACCTCTAAGAACTAGAAAGAGTGTCAAGGTTATAAGTCAGATGATGATAAGAAATTAAAGGAAAAAGTTGTTATTGATGAGACAGTTAGTCCAAAAACCTATAGGCATGTTATAGACAAAACCAAATCTAAGATTATTCCTGTTAATTTTGTGTTTGCTAAGGATTCCAATTCAACTTTTGAAAAGGGATCTAATTCTGCTCAAAGTATAAATCTTGTAAAGTCTAAACATGTCTTGAATAAAGTCTCTAAGAATGTAGGTTTATTGTCTCAGAAACAACTCAAGGATAAAATCTGTGAAGTTACAGATAAGAAGAAGGAAGCTACTGTTAAGAGAAACAGGAATGGTAAAATTGGGATTAATAAAGAGAATAATTATCAGTTTATCCCAAATGCACCTAGGAAATTGGGATTAATAAAGAGAATAATTATCAGTTCATCTTGCTATTGATTGTAAAAAGAGTTTAAAGAAAGTTACTGAAATTCCTTTGTCTGATGTTAGGAATAGATCAGTATTTTATAAACCATAGAATTCCTGTTTTCATTGTGGTAGTAAATGGCATTCTATTTATACATGTGTAGAATATCATGATTTGTACTATAACTTCTATGATCCATTGCCTAAGTTTAAAAATAGTGCAAATTCTGATAGCTGTGAGAATGTCAATGTGAAGCATGCTTTTGTTAATACTGATACTGATAAAGCAAATCCTGATGGAGTAAAACCTGTCAGGACTGCTAAAGTCAGAAAATCTTCTGCTGCTAAATTTAATAAAATGCATGAGAAAGGAACCCAACAGGTGTGGGTTCCTAAGAATTCTAACTAGTGTTTTGTTATTCTGATTGCAGGGTAAAAGGAAAAATGTGTTAGTCATGGATAGTGGATGTTCTGTGCATATGACTGGAAACAAAGCCCTATTATCAGAATATGAAGAAAAAGTTGGCCCAACTGTGTCTTATGGAGATGGCAACATTGGACAAACTTTGGGATATGGTAATATAATCATTGGCAATGTCATCATTGAAAAAGTAGCTCTAGTGAAAGGACTGAAACACAACTTGTTGAGTATTAGTCAAATCACTGACAGAGGTTATCATGTCCACATCTATTCCACTCATTGTGAAGTAGTCAGCAAAGAATCAGGGAAAACAGTTTTGACTGGCTACAGGCATGGTAACATATATGAAGCCAACATTCAATCAAATACTGATGGCTCCCCTACTTGTCTGATCAGTAAAGCATCAGTAGATGAAAGTTGGAATTGGAACAAGAAGCTTTCTCATCTCAACTTCAGCAATATCAATGAGTTGGTTAAGAAAGATTTAGTGAGAGGATTACCTAAAGATTTATATACTCCTGATGGTCTCTGTGATGCATGTCAAAAGGCTAAACAGAGAAGGACATCATTCAAGAGTAAATCTGAATCCTCTATTGAAGAACCATATCACATGCTGCATCTTGATCTATTTGGACCAGTCAACATCATGTCCATCAGTAAGAAAAGGTACACTCTTGTAGTTGTTGATGAATATTCTAGATTCACCTGGGTGTATTTTCTGCACAGAAAAGATGAAACTCCTGAAATACTGTTGGATCATGTGAGAATGATTGAGACATCTACAAAGTTCAAAGTCAAGATACCGAGGAGTGATAATGGTACTGAGTTTAAGAATTCAAAGATGGAAGAGTTCTGCAAATACAAAGGAATAATTCAACAATTCTCTGCTCCTGGCACACCTTAGCAAAATGGAGTAGTAGAAAGGAAGAATAGAACTCTTATTGAAGCTGGCAGAACTATGTTGGAAGAAGCAAGATTACCTACATATTTCTGGGCAGAAGCAGTCAACACAACATGCTATACTCAGAATCTCACATTGATAAATAGACATGGTGTTACTCCTTATCAATCTCTCAAGGAGAAGAAACCAAGTGTTCGCACAAAATCACGCAAGCGTACGCGGTCAGAAGTAATATAAGAATAAGTAGATTTCATTCCCACAGAGACTGCTTTGGTTATTATAGTTATGCACTTATGCAACAATGTATGGCTATTGTTCAATGCTAAGACAAGTATCAAAGTTGTGTTTTGATTAACTAAATTATCTAAACAAATTACCAAGACTATATTAAACTAAAGATTGCTGTTGAATTACTTATGAGAATAAAACATGGGATCCTAACTTCATTAAATACTTCATTCAGAGTCTTTTGTCTTTAATTAATGCATGTGACAGTTGTGACAACTAATCGGATAACACGAAATCAGTACACGCTACCTTTCAGTATACGTATACCAAACCACTCAAACATCCACAAAAGAGATAGAAGTTGGGCAGACACCAATTATGCTTAGACCCTATATGTCTATAAGATTTGAAAACATAACGGTTTAACGAGCAAGTTATCCATTCAGATTATATAGGGCAGGTAAGATGGTTAAAATCACCTACGAATCATGCATGACAAACATACATAAACCTATGCTAGCATGGCAAGTTCTAAATCTCTATATCCACTTTCGCAATCAATAGAGATTAACAAACAACTTAGATGTTAGCTACGCATCCAAGAAGAATAAGCACAACCAAACTAGGTTATCAACAATTCATCACAAACAAATCTTTAAAACGATTAACTACTGAAATCCATAAATAAATCCGTTAGAATCCCACGACGACGATTAGTTCATAATCGAACCGTTCATCATCGTGGGATCTGATGAAAACATCATAATAAATATGTCTGGAATACTGAATAAAGTACTAAAGATAAAGTTTAAGAAAAACAAAACCAACGAGAATCCAAAGTATCGCCTAATTAGAATAATACAAAGAAAAGTTGAAAACTAGATCTTCGTAATCAGCCGTCTTCTTGTTCTCCTCACCGGTGGATGGATATGTATGTATGTATCTCAATGTATATATCAGAAATCGTCCACCAAGTGCTTAAATAGGCCTTTCTGCTGACTTGTTGCTGCTGGTTTCCTTTTCAGAATCGAAGTTGCCTTTCTTCAGCATTAGCCGGGCGCGCTACTTCAGGCGCGGGCGCGCTACTTCAGGCGCGGGCGCGCTTCGGGTTCTGTCCAAAATTCTCAAAATGCTTTTCTTTGAGTTTTCTTCGTGCTCTCGTTCCGCAACCACTTGCCTTTCAAAACAATTACCAAGTACCAACACAAAACCACAGAAACTCCACAACTCTGCTGATGAAACAACTCTGCACATACTAACACAAAACACTTTAAAAAACACCACGTACTTGAGTACAAACAATCAATTTAAGCCGATTTAGAGCGTTCCAAGTAGATATGAAATCCACTTATCACACTCCCAAACTTAAACCGATGCTTGTCCTCAAGCATAAACAGACTCTATATATATAAAATGCAATGCATGAATGCAACTAATATGATAATACAAACGATCCCCTCAAACTAACCATAACCAATCAACAAGCCAACATCTTAAGAAATGCAATCTTTCAAACAGAGTTCGACCAAATCCCCTTATACTAACAAACAAACACAGAAATGTGCGTGTGTGCAATGCTCATCAATATACTCTCAAACTAAATCAAGACCATATCCTATTCTTCACCAAAACAACCACAAGCTTATAAACAGAAAGAACTCTAGACACAAGAAACCACTTAAAGACATCTCATAATCCACTTGAGCTAGACAGGAATTCATGCTTTATTACGACACACATGCTTATTTGACCGTGCAATGGCTGAGACCCCAAAAGGCTTATACAATAATACCCATATAGCGAGCTTTAGGTTAGTGGATCCCAGACCGGAAAAGTCTTAGGTCACTAGGCACAAAGTCCCCTAGAACTTAATTGCTCGAGTATTAAAGAGCTCAACCTGATCAATTCTGCATAAACACAACTTTTTTTTTTTACTTTCTTTTTTTTTATTTTATTTCGGAATGAGTGCACTTTGCCTTTTTCTCATCCCACCCTAGACTACTCATTTTCATGAGCGGCTACTAGCCATTTGACGCCTAGCCTTTATTAACAACTAGCATGGAATCCCTGGTTTCCCCCAAACTTAGACTTAAGTGCTTCTTTGTTTTCAAGAGAATAGACGAACATTTTAAATATAAGCAAGTGGTTAAATTCTAACATCCAAACAAACATAGTCTGATCAAATTCAAAAGCAACCAATGAGACTTATGAAATTAATTTGTTTCTGGCATGCAAGTCAATTCATAGGAACTTAAATCAACCCTCTATTCATCATAACCACACTCCAATCAACATCGACTCATCAACGGAAATAGCCAAGTCCTACGGGATCATGAAATATGCATGCTATGCAAATGCAACTAAATGGACTCACATAATAGATATAAACACTAATGCAAACAGAATGCTCTATATGACATAAACATGCAAATATATGAATGAACTAACTAAATATGCAATATGAATCCTATATGAACACACACACCGGTGGATGGATATGTATGTATGTATCTCAATGTACATATCAGAAATCGTCCACCAAGTGCTTAAATAGGCCTTTCTGCTGACTTGTTGCTGCTGGTTTCCTTTTCAGAATCGAAGTTGCCTTTCTTCAGCATTAGCCGGGCGCGGGTGTGCTACTTCAGGCGGGGGCGCGCTTCATCATTGTCCACTAGAGCGCGGGCGCGCTTGGGGTTCTGTCCAAAATTCTCAAAATGCTTTTCTTTGAGTTTTCTTCGTGCTCTCGTTCTGCAACCACTTGCCTTTCAAAACAATGACCAAGTACCAACACAAAACCACAGAAACTCCACAACTCTGCTGATGAAACAACTCTGCACATACTAACACAAAACACTTTAAAAAACACCACGTACTTGAGTACAAACAATCAATTTAAGCCGATTTAGAGCGTTCCAAGTAGATATGAAATCCACTTATCACCAAGTCTAAAGCATTTGCATGTGTTTGGCTGTAAATGTTTTGTTCTCAGAACTCATCCTGAACAGCTAGGAAAGTTTGAAACAAAGGCCGATGAAGGAATTTTCATAGGTTATCCTGCATCAAGAGCCTTCAGAGTTTTTAATTTGAGGACAAGGATTGTCATGGAGTCAATACATGTATCTTTTGATGATAAGAAGATAACTGGAATAATTGAAGACTCACATGATAGACTGATTTTTGAAAATGAAGCTACCAAGGAACCTGAAGATAACCAAAGTGCTATTGCAATGACAGGAAATCCAGTTCAGCATTCTCTTACTAAACACATCAGTATTAGATATCACTTTATAAGAGAACAGGTTCTGGAAGGAACAATTGAACTTCATTTTGTTCCCACTGATCAACAACTAGCTGATATATTCACCAAGCCACTGCCTGAAGTTACTTTCAATAAATTGGTGAATGAACTTGGAATGATGAATTTTGAGAATTTCTGAAAAGGAAAAAAACTACAGAGAGGAAATCCTGAAGGTATGTAATTTTGATCAAATCCTGATGGGACGCAATCCTGACAGGAAGTCAACTGGTCAAACCTGATGGACAGGTCAGTATTACTTTGCTTAATCTCTGCCTGAGTTTTCGTCACTAACTGGTAAGAAACGTTTGAGTTTTAGTTGGACAACTGTATGCGCTCGTGTGTCAAACTTATAGATATATACATATAGATACACATAAAAAGCGGTGCAGTTATGTTTCATTACACACGTACTTTGTCCACTACTCATTTGTGCACGAATTCCAGTATGCCACCTGTCACAGAGAGTAATATTTTGTTTTAACAAAATATATTTGATTGTCTAAATTCCTGATTACTCTCACATCATCAGTTCTTCTCTCTTCTTTCTCTCTCGGTACTCAAAAACCCTATTTTCTAAATCTTAAATCTCAAGTTTTCTACAGTATCAATGGCGTCTTCATCTTTCATGAACAAACAGATTGTGATTCATGGTGTTACTTTTGCCACCAATAATTTTGTAGCTATTCTAGACCATCAGGAATTGCCCAATAAGTTTCACATAATTCAAGATTTTTTAGCTTCAAGTCCTTTGAAGTTTGCTTTAACAGAACCTGCGAGTGTTTCTTTTAAGTCAGTTAGGCAGGTGTGGAACACAGTTTCTTTCGACAAAGGGTATTCTGATTCAATTCTGATGAGTTTTGAATATGACGGGGTTACTCACTATGTGACTCTTGCCATTGTGGAAGATGCACTGCATTTACTTGTTCTTGGCGAAGCAGTTCCTGTTAATGTTTCAGACTCGACTCTCTTTGAGTTTGTTACAAAATTGGGGTACAATGGCAAAGTAAAGAGGTATGGAAATCTCTTCAGGACAAAGCTTAAGAAGGAATGGAATTTTTTCTTTGATACCATAAGTCGATGTTTCCTGAACAAGACATCAAATTTTGATGCTCTTCCATCAGGGTCTCTCAAAATTGGGTACTCTCTTATCCATTCTACAGTATTTGATTATGGGTCTTTTATCTTAAAAGCTTTAAGTGATAGGAAATCAGATAAGTTAGGTTCTGTCTGTTTTCTTAGATTTTTACAGTTGATAATTAATCACTTATGTCCTAATGTTATTTTTGAGGATGATGTAGTTCTATCTATTTGTAGAATTACTGAGAATAATGTTAAGTCCTTAGTCAACAGTGATAAGGCAAATGGTTTTAGAGGCAACGCCTTTATTCCTGATGAGGTCAGGCTTTTCTTGACAGAGAAAATGCCTACTCGATATGGATCAGTTTCTGATGCTATGGGGCAAGGCTAATCACACCTTGTTCCTGACCAAAGCATCCATCCCAAACATTCTAAACAGTCTTCAGCCACCTCTATTGTCTCTCAAAAGACTTTAGTTGCAAAATCAAAGAAATCAGCTCGAACTGATGTGTCCGGAAGGCAATCAGGTTCAAAGGATTTCTCTTCTACACCACTCACTAAAAAGAAGTTACAAGGGGGTGTACAAGGGGTCCTGGTAAAGAAGGTTGTTAAAGGTGTTGAGTCTGTTTCTGTTAAAAGAAAGTTAAAGCTCAGGGATGAGACTGATTCTGAGGATGATTTACCAATATCCTCTGTGATGAATGTACAGAAAGCAGTTGCTGATACTGCTGCTGCAGCTGTGGTTTCATTATCTAAACCACAGAAGAAACGAAGATTATCAAAGAAGCAGGACACTGATAGTCAGGACACTTCTATTCCTGATAAGCAGTCAAATCCCGATACTCACGGAAATCCTGATGTTAGTTTTCCAGATAATGCACCAAGTCAAGAGATAACTATTTCAGACTCTTCAACAAAAAGACATGTTGATATTTCAATGGAGAGGTATGGTGCTTCTGCTTCCAATCTAGGGATTAAACATCCAATCGACAAGCTAAGGAAGTCAGCAGAGTTAAAGTTCTTTAGACAGAAGAAACTGAAAGGATCAAGCCCACAAGAACCTGAACCTCAATGTGGTTCAGCAGCTCGTACTGAGGATCCAGCCACACAAGAACCACTCAATCAAAGTTTGGGTGAAGGCATAGCAATTGGAATGGTCACATAAGAACCATTTTCTCAAAGGGAGAATGAAGACATTTCTATTCCAGCCACACAAGAACCATCTTCTCAATGTGAAGATGCAGGCCAAGCTACAGTTTCTGAGAAATTTCCTGACAATGCTCAAGGGGTTTCTGGTGTAGATGAAGTTACAAGATTGGTCGAAGACATTGTCAATGAGGGAAGCACACAAGAACCTTTAGCTCAAAGTGTTGAAGAAGCTTCTGAACCTCAAGCTCCACAAGAACCATTGGTAGAAAATACTGATGCAAGCATATCAAATCCTGACGGTGTTATTCCTGATGCTAGTGGTGTTCCTGATAATGAACCAATACTGATACAACCACTAAGGTCAAGACCAATGATAAATCCTATCTCAGCATCCAAGGACAAACTTGTAATAACCCGAATTTTTGGTTAAATTAAAACTTTTCTTATTATGATTGATAAGTGGATTTCATATCTACTTGGAACACCCTAAATCGGCTTAAATTGATCGTTTGTTCTCAAGTACGTGGTGTTTTTGATGTGTTTTGTGTTAGTGTATGCAGAGTTGCTTCGTCAGCAGTGTGGTGAAGTTTCTAGGGTTATGTGGTGCTATTTGATCAATGTTGAGGAAGCCAAAAGGTTGCGGAGTTGAAGAGAGCATGAATTGTCAAGGAAAAAGCAAAAGGAAGAAATTGACAGAAGGTTAGGCGCGCCCACCCCTTCCAAGCACGCCCGCGCCCTAGGTGAAGTCTTTCCAAGCGTGCCCGCGCCCTACAGGCGCGCCCACCCCTGAAACATTCTGGAAA
Organism: Heracleum sosnowskyi; assembly: GCA_030848705.1. NCBI lineage: Eukaryota > Viridiplantae > Streptophyta > Magnoliopsida > Apiales > Apiaceae > Heracleum > Heracleum sosnowskyi. Next base: position 62,438,823 of record CM061235.1, read on the forward strand.
AAGGCAATTTCAACTCAGAAAAGGAAACAACAGATGACCAGTCAACCCTATGGCTTATATAAACTATTGGTGGACGATTTCTGAGACATACATTGTCTTATATACATATTTATCCATCCACCATCAAGGAGAACAAGAAGACGGCTGATTACGAAGACCTACTTTTCATCTTTTCTTTGTATTCTTCTAATTAGGCGATACTTTGGATTCTCGTTTGTTCTTTCATAAACCCTAGCACTTTTATTCAGTATTCTAGACTTATTATTATCATGTTTTCATTAGAACCCACGATGATGAAAGGTTCGATTATGAACTAATCGTCGTCGTGGGATTCTAACGGATTTATTTATGGATTTTAGTAGTTAATTGTTTTAAAGATGTGTGTGTGATGGCTAATTGATATCCTAGTTTGGTTGTGCTTATTCTTCTTGGATGCGTAGCTAACATCTAAGTTGTTTGTTAATCTCTATTGAATGCGAAAGTGGATATAGAGGTTTAGAACTTGCCATGCTAGCATAGGTTTATGTATGTTTGTCATGCATGATTCGTAGGTAATTTTAACCATCTTACCTGCCCTATGTAATCTGAATGGATAACTTGCTCGTTAAACCGTTATGTTTTCAAATCTTATAGACATATAGGGTCTAAGCATAATTGGTGTCTGCTCAACTTCTATCTCTTTTGTGGATGTTTGAGTGGTTTGGTATACGTATACTGAAAGGCAGCGTGTACTGATTTCGTGTTGTCCGATTAGTTATCACAACTGTCACATGCATTGATTAAAGACAAAAGACTCTGAATGAAGTATTTAATAAAGTTAGGATCCCATGTTTTATTCTCATAAGTAATTCGACAGTAAAATCATTAGTTAATTATAGTCTTGGTAATTTGCTTAGTTAATTTAGATAATCAAAACCCAAACTTGATACTTGTCTTAGCATTGAACAACAACCATACATTGTTGCATAAGTGCATATCTATAATAACCAAAGCGGTCTCTGTGGGAACGAACTCTACTTATTCATATATTACTTGTGACCGCGTACGCTTGCGTGATTTTGTGCGAACAATGATTAAGTGCATCAGTGAATAGTGAATTTGGTGGATGAATAGTGATTTTGAGGATTAAGAAAAAAATTTCATGCCACCTATGTACGAGACGTAGTGTGGATATTCCGAAGTCATATTAGTGATCTACGGAGTAAATAAGGGTATGCAAAGACGATCGGAATTCAGAAATTCCAAATTTTATTTTGGTGTAGTATTTGACCGGGCAGTGAATTATATATTATTATAATCAAGAAATGAGAAATTAAATTTGAGGATTTGAGGATTTAATATTTTGGAATTTTATTATATTTGATTTGAGAATTTAGAACGAAAACTGCTGATACTTTATAACGAGATTTAGCAAACGAATCATGGATTAAGGATTGAAATTATGACAAGATTAAATATCCTACACGATCATCAAGAGAATTATATCAAGTGGATTCAAAGATTTAAACAAAAAGGAAGCTAACCAAGAGTTAAGGAACTCTATAAAAAAAGAGATTGAGAATATTCGAAGAAACGCGAGAACATTTTCTAAGAACAAGGAATAAAGAGGGAATATATAAGGGATGTTGGAGTTAATATTGATTTAAGGGATTGTGCCACAGTGGAGTAATAAAATGCAACATATAAGCTGTAACGTATTGATTTTATTAAAAGGATACCAAGACGATCCAATTGGTGGAAGAAGAAAAACCAAGGTGTCATGCATGAAAGTCAACCAAAAAGCTAATGGTGTATTTGCAACATTGGCAAAAAGGGAGTTGTTTGATGAGAGGCCAACACTTGGACTAATGAGAGAGCAACAAGTGGACCAATGGGTGGTTAACAACACAAAAGAAAAGATGCATCCAAGTTGAAAAACAAAACAAAAGTAAGATGAGCAAAAGCTCTCCCATCTGCCAAACAAGAGCACAACTCAAAGCAAAGTTCATATCTCCATTTATATCCATCCATAAATCACCAAATTTGTACCGTAGCTTCTCCACTCCATGGGTAAGGTTCATTCAAAATTTCATGGCAATCCAAGTAGTATAGCTTAGTCAAATCCATGCTCAAAGTTGGGGATGAATAGTAACTCCGAGATTGCTAAATTGTTTTCTTATTTTGTTCTTAAGGTTTAAGCTATATGAGGACTATCTAAGGCTTCTTAAGTGTTTGTAAACACTTGGTAGTGTTGTTAGAGCTTCCAAGAAGGTAAAACCCTAACCCACCTTTGAGTTTTATATGAGTTTTGAAGTAGTTTTGATGTTCATGTAAAGTTAAGATCATGATTAAGTGATTTAGTGATTATTTGGCTTTGTTTAATGTGTAAAATGATGGGTGTTGGATTTGAGCCTCTCCACTGATCTTAGAGGTGTATGATGGTTGTTTGTTGGTGTTAAGGATGTATGGTATGTCGTAGTGATTGGTTTGGAGTGTTCGTAAAATGGAAATGCTCGATTAAGAGCCGTCGTATTGCCCATTTGTTTTGTACTGCCTTGACAGTAGCCACCCGAGACTATAACTGTGTCTAAAGAGTAAGAACTGCATATTATTGTGTATATATTGTTGTCTAGATTGTTTTGCCGCAAGAATCATGTCAAAAGAGTTTACGGTTTTTGAGTTATGGTCGTTTTAGTAAAAGTTGTTCGAGAAATGAAATTGCAGAAACACATCAACTTCATGACTGTGTTTGAGACCCTTAAAAGTGATTATAAAATATGGGATTTCGTGGTAAAGTGCTAAGGTCAGTTGGAAAGAGGTGTGCGAAGGTTTCGAGTCCAAAAGATTATTTTTCGATTTTATAAAAATGCGACAGCAGAGGTTGCGCAAGTGAAAACCACTAAGAACCCGACTTAGAAACCAATGTTATAAATGGTTAAGTATAACTTGAATTTGAGGATCGATTTCGAACCAAACTTACGACTTAAGTATTTGACGAGTAGCATGGACCTAGTACGAGGCTAGATTAAGCCATTAAGTGCTATGATTGTGATTCGCTTACGTGTTTAAGCATTAAGTTATAAGTGGATTAATTAGGGGATTAATCGTACGTTTTCTTTGACTTTGCCTAGATTGTCCGACATCGTCGCGAACCCCTACCACTTCTCGAGCATCATGCAAGTTTTCGAAACCTATGCTTACTGTTATTGTGATAATAAACTGCTTTCATATATGATATGCAAATGAGTAGTATACATGTTTTATTCCCAAGTACATTGCGATATATAAATTGCGAGGTTATGATTTGATTATGGGCTTCTAAGCTAGATATGGGATATTAGTTAGAAGCCAGGTTTTTATAAATGCCCTAGGTAAAGGGCGTATGATTTTTATTCTTTAAACCGGAAGTAGTTATATTTTCTGTATATGTTAAAGATTATTTTTCCGATAAAGATATCGGGTAACTGTTATTCGATGATTATTTATTTAATGATATTATTTTGAATATTCATTTAATCCTTATTTATTTAATGAATATTATTTTGAATATTCATTTAATCCTTATTTATTTAATGCATATTATTTTGAATATTCATTTAATCCTTATTTATTTAATGAATATTATTTTGAATATTCATTTAATCCTTATTTATTTAATGAATATTATTTTGAATATTCATTTAATCCTTATTTATTTAATGAATATTATTTTTAATATTCATTCAATCATTATTTATTTAATGAATATTATTTTTGAATATTCGTTTAAGGTTTATTTATTTAATAAATATTATTCGATTATTTATTAAATACTTTTAACACGTTTTAAAATGAGTTATATTATTTAAAGTTTATCCTCAACCTTCAATAACTATGAAGGATATTCTAAGCTGTATTATTAATTATTTTAAATCAAGGGGAGGTTCCCAAACACTGTTTTTCCATTTAAATCTATCTGTTAAGAGGATTTAAATACTCGCTCTACTACCAAAAATATGGGAAACCTGATTTAAGTGACTGCTACTCATTTTAAACTCTCAACTCAAAACTGTCAGGGGACAGATATTTTCTCAGGGCAATTTAATTGCTGCAAGTCAAATGTTGTGTTACCACCTCAACGATCGAGGAGTAAATTGATGGAACCAGTCGATATCCATTAACAAGCAATAGCTTGGGAAATATTGGAGAATCTTCCTTTCCAACCTAGATATAACTACTTAGTGGAGTCGTATCAACAAGTATTACACTTGGGGAAAGGAGGACGATCTTTACGTTTCAGAGTCATGGATTTCATCCGAACTAGGAGCGGTATAAGAGGTCGAGTTGCGCCGACCCATCCATTTTTATTGCCCCAAATGGGCCGGGAGATCCAGAAAGGCGGTAGACAATGTCAGGCTGTCGTGTTCTTCCATCTACATGTAGAAAACATTTTTAGTTGTACGACCTGCTACTGATCATAGTGAGGTTGGGACAACTTTCGCGGTGATTACTCCAGTATTGGTTCATCATCCAATTTTGGATATTCCTGCAACCTGTATTGGGGAGACGAACCGATCATGTTGGCAGGGGTTGAAAAGTGTTCAAAGATGAAGTTACAATAAATCCTTGCAACTTCATCTTTTATTTTATGAGTTATGACTCTGATAAAACCTTACTCAGATTATATATGCATAAGTGGATTTTGGGTTACAGAACATTATATGAAATTTTCCTCGTAACTTCATCTTTTATATCATATGACTCTGTGGATACCTTACATAACATGAGTTATGGTAAGGGAGTTGTTTATACTGAATCACCTTATAACTTCATCTTTTACGTTATATGTTGATATTCTGCTTACATAGCAGATATTTTTTTCGGAAAAGTTATATTGGTTTACTTTGAAACCTCATCTTTTATATTATACTAGAACTTTGTTCATAATATAGTAAAAGTTTGCAGAAATATTATGAAAATGATATTTGAAATACAACAATGGTACTGTTTTTAGAATACATTCCGATAAGGAAATAATTTCAGTATCGAGATATTTTGACAAATTATTGTCTTATACCCGCTTTATTCTGGGTTGAGTTAAAGGCAGGATTATGCCATACTTTTATTACTTTGTTGAGCTATCGCTCACTCTTGCTATTGTTTTATAAATATTATATAGCAGCGAAGTAGGATACCAAGGATTCGGTGCACATCCCTCAAGCGAGTGGTAAGCGCAAGGCATTCTCAGGAGCAGTTTCTAGCAGTGATCTTGGAAGTAGTGTGAACCAGTCAGATCAAGCTGAAGCTTTTGGTATTCATCTTATGTATAGATATGAATGGTATGAGAGGGTGGTGAGTATTACAAGGCTAAGTTGGTAATGTACCATTACTTAGGAGTTGTATCAGTAGCAAATTCAAAAGACATTTGGGTATTGTAATAAAGATTATTTATTCCGCAATTGTGGTATTTGTGTCGTTTCTGAGACTCTAACCTGTGTGTGTGTGTGAGAGATATATACATTGTGGGGTCATAAGCCGATGAATTGTGTCTATTGTGAGTAAAGCAGGCAAGGCAAGAAGTAAGTGGATCGTGACTACTCTAAATCCCTGACCCCGGATTTGGGGCTGTTACAGAAATGGTAATAGAGAGTTAGGTTACCGTCCTCAGAACCGATAGGAGATCGAGTCTTACAATACCCTTAATAATGATAAGAACATCTAGAGCTCAAATTGAGTTCGTAGTCGAGTTAGAGGACATGACCCTGACTGTTTAAGATGAAGCCCGAGAGGGGACTTCACTACAAGAAAAGGGTCAATAGACATCGGTTTCTGGCCGATGTCTATGTTGTTTGCCAACCGATGTCTTAGTCGGTGATGTCTATCTTAGACATCGGCCAGAAACCGATGTCTGTACTTACATAGACATCGATGTCTATCTTAAAAAGTGATTTCTATTTGTTTCTTAGACATCAGATTTTATAAATAAAAAGTGATTTCTATTTGTTTCTTAAACATCAGTTTTACCACATTAATATTGATGTATATTTATGTCTTAGACATCACTATTTGTCAAAAATTTCGATATATTTGTTACCATTAGACATTAGTTTCTGAGCCTATATTAAATAAACCGTTGTCTTTTCAAGCGTAAAAAAAAATTTAAAATATGGACCATTCACAATATATTACACCATTCAGAAAATAAATCCAACCACCAACACATCAATCCGCAAAACTAACCACAAATCCATCATCATCATTCTGCAAAATTCTTACATATCTATATAACCTATCTGATTTAGCAGAACTCTGGAATTTCCTCTCGTTGTACAAATCCCTCATTGATCTTGTACATGTTATTGAATTGGTGCAGCAGCTATCATTGCAAACAAGAAACTGATAATCAGGCAGCGTTCAAGTCGGGATATATATGCATTCAGTGTGATATCGCGTAGTCGCTAATGGTGTTGGCCTCAAACAATGGAGCATTTGGTATTATAGCCCAAAACCAGGTCCTGTGAAACCACCCTACTGCTGTTTACACTTTGCACTGCATAGAATATGTCCAGTTGCACCTATGACTATGTTGTCTGACCACCTGCTGCTATTCAGCAATCCAAGAAACCAGAATCAGACTACTCCAGTAAGCCCTTGGTTTGAAAAGAGTCATTGAGTGTCATTGACAAGAGTTTAAGGGATAACACCAATGATCCTTCCATGCATTGCCACAAGGTAAATCATATCAAGTACCTGGGCAAAAAAAAAATCTTGAAAATGTCAAATATATCATTAGAACTTACAATCTTGAGCCAATATTACTAAGTATCTGCTGACTACAGTTAGATTTATATGATTGTCTTCATATAATAATATTTTAAAGGGAAGGGGCTGGAAACATCGCAAGCTCCGGTAAAGAAGTTGAGAGTAGGTGGATTAGTTGGATAAATAGACAACCTGGAGAGGAGTTTGTTTTTAGGATATAACTATGTAAAACAAAATTACAGAATCAAAATGTTCGAACCTTCTTGCTCTGCAGCCTTTTCTGCTCATCAATGGCAGCTCTTCAGATAAAGATAGAACAAATTATAATTAAATAGCCTCTCTCCATAATGTAATGATCATAATATCATATAACATGTAGCTGGGACACGACCATTTTCACCTCTTACATTTTAGCAATTTTCTTCAATTGCACTGCTGAAGGTTTTGGTGGGACATAGGAAGCAACATCTATTATTGCCTGATTTATCATATTGCGATGCAGTTAAGAATGGTAGTAGAACAGTTATGTACTTGAAAAGTACAAAATTATTCACAAAACAGAGGCATGGCATCTTTAATATTGAAAAAAAATTGAAAACCAACCACTTATACTGTTATCCAGATCAAACACAAAGATTATCCAGATCCAACACAAAGACTACTCTAAATGCTGAAGATATATAGAACTCTAAACGCAATAGTTCAACTTTAAATCCACTTTACTATATATTCAAAAAAAAATCTTTGTCATCACCTTTTGAAGTAAACTTTCATTTTCTTCTTGTAGGTTGTCGAGCTGCAACAGATTCACTTCTCATTAACAGTAAATCAAAGATAAAAAAACAGCCACAACTACAACCAAGTAACAAAGCACCTGTAAAAAAAACAAAATCAAAATAATTAGTAAATAAATCGAAGTAAATGAAAAGCCCCAATTTAAGAGATTAGGGTTTCGATTAAAAAACCCCCAATTAAGAAATTAGAGTTTTGATTTTAAAAAATCCCAAATTTAAGAAATTAGGGTTTTGATTTTAAAAAAACCCCAAATTAGAGCTTACCGATTTGCAATTAGTGGTGTCGGAGTGGGTGGTGGTGGTGTCAAGGTGAGTGGTGGTGGACGGAGAGTGGACGGAGGTGAGTAGAGTGGTGGACGGTGGTGAGTGCTAGTGGACGGAGGTGAGTAGAGTGGTGGACGGAGGTGAGTACAGTGGTGGACGGAGGCGAGTGGTGACGGAGGTGGTGGAGTGGTGGGGCGAGAGAGAGAGAGAGAGAGAGAGAGAGAGGTAGTTTTAATTTTAGGTAATTTAGTTTTAGTCGGGGGCGGGGGAAACTGATAAGGGGGGGAAGGGAAAATTTGATAAGGGGGGGAAAATAATTGGTAAAGAGGGGGAATTTTTACTAAGGGGGCAAACAAATTGAAGCAGCGCGAGTTCAATTTTTTTAGTCGAACTTTAGACATCAGTTTTAAAATAAGCGATGTTTTCAAACAATAAAGACATCAGTTTAATCCGGGGTGATGTTATTACATCATTTAACATCAGTGGAATAAGTGACTGATGTCTAATGTGTGATGTCTATTGAACATTTTCTTGTAGTGCTTCTTCTGGGAAACTGTACTTAGGACTTCATGGTTAGTCACCTCAATTCGTATGAGTTATAGATTGATGGGATTCTGAGATACCAGACCCTGAGGCCTTCGAGTAGGCAGTTGGTGATGCGTTCCTTGAAATGGACGGAGACCCGATACAGGAAGATCCATAGGAGGATCTAGAGGAAGACCCCATAGTGGGTCAAGGAAAGAATCTTGTAGAGAACGTGTTGATTGATAAAGATGTGGTATGTTACTTGAGGTCGTACAATAGGACCGGACGAACCTTCAGAGGTCAAATAAGTGCCGATACGAGAGTTTAGAATCTTTATAATTCAACAAGAGATATGACGAAGAGATGGGGTAGAGTCTCCAAAGCAGAAGAGGTAGAGGCAGAATAGCCAATACCGGTGGAATGATTCGATTTGAACGAGACCCGTTACTCGTAGTCTATTGCAGTACCTAGGGAGGCAGCATACATAAGAACGAAGACGTTCAAACTTCATCTATGATTAAGGGTACTTAGTGACCTTAACTAGTAGAGGCATTACCTTATTTAGGGGGTTTAACTCCCCACGATCAGCGATTCCACCAAGGAAGGTGTTTACTACGGTACTGAGGCATTTTATTACCTCGAGCAAGATTTTTGTATGTACGTACTACGCAAGGTGTCATTGTAACACGAGTGCGCCAAAACGAGATATATTTAAAGAATCAAGACGGACTAAGAAAGTCTGGGAAAGACTTAAATAAAAAGGCTGTTATGCCACAAGTGTTAAGCTAATGTAGCATCCGGGATTGATACAAGAAAGGAAATGTTTGGTATGAAAACGGTTATAATAGTAATTGATAAGTGGATTTTTAATCCACTTGGAACACTTCATATCGGCTTAAATTTATGACTTGAACTCAAGTATGTGGTGTGTTTAATGTGTTTTCATTAAGTTTTGCAGAACCAAGAGTTGGAGGTTAATTTGATTAAAATTCGGATTTTCCGGGTAGGTTGCGCAGTCTTCACTGTTTTGGCCATATCTGGAGTTCTACAAGTCCGATTCTAACGATCTTACAGCTCACGCGAAGAGGACAACATTTTCTATAATTCTAGGCAGAAGGTTCTGCGCGGACGCCCAGGAATTGTACTGGAATTCTGCGCGGCCGCCCAGGAAGTCAGAATCGCCAGAAATTGCCAGAATTCGATTTTAATAAGGAAATTTTCACAAATTCGACTTCTAATCATTATGGTAATTGCTTGGGGCGGCCAAAAACTTCCAAAATCAGTTGTAAACATGGAATATGCAATTCTTATTGCATTCAAAGATGGAAATTGCCGTAATTCTATTCTAACTCAAAAACGGCAATTGCTTGGAAGAGGGACAACTTGGAGCTATAAATACACACCTTGGGGGGACATAATCAACACATCACAATACATCACAATACATCACAACACACCAGAGATCAGATTCAATATTGGAGCACAAGATCGAGGAGCCAAGAACAAAGAACGTGACTACGAGGAGATCTAGACATAGTTTTTTCTTGTATTCTTCAATTTTGGTGTAACTTTTGGATGCTTCCGGATTTGTCCTCTAAACCTTTAACTCTTATTCATATTTACATCATTGATTTCTTGTTTTTCATCATGCTTTCATCAAACCCCATGACGATGAGAAGTTCGATCATGAACTAATCGTTGTCATGGGGTCCTAGCGGATTTATTTATGGAATTTAGTAGTTGATTGCTTTATTGATATGTGTGTGATGAATTATCGATATCCTTGTATGGTTGTGCTTATTCTTCTTTGATGCGTCGCGAACATCTAAGTTGTTTTGTTAATCTTCTGTGAAGCGAGAGCGGATCTTAAGATTTAGAACTTGCCATGCTAGCATAGGATTATGTATGTTTTGACATCATGATTTGTAGCGTAAATTGAGAAATATTATGCTGCCCTATGTGATCTTAATAGATAACTTGTGCTTAAACCGTTATGTTTTCAAATCTTATAGAGATATAGGGTCTAAACATAATTGGTGTCTACCCATCTTCTATCTTTTTTGTGGATGTATGAGTAGTTTGGTATTCGTATACTGAGAGGTAACCTATACTTGTTTCGTGTTGTCTGATCAGATATCAAAACCATCACATATATTGATTAAAGGCATGATCTCTAAAGGAAGTATTTAATGAAGTTAGGATCCCATGTTTTATTCTCATGTACATAAATCGATTTTAATCCTCTTAGTTAGTTAATTCTTAGTTTAATAATTTGTTCTCTAGTTAATTTTAGATAATCAAACCCAAATTGTTAATTGTCTTAGCAGTGGATAAAAATCATACATTGTTGCATAGGTACATTAATTGAATTGAACACCTCATTAGATCTCTGTGGGAACGAACTTGACTTATTCGTATATTACTTGTGACCACGTGCGCTTGCATGATTTTGTGCTAACAAGTTTTTGGCGCCGCTGCCGGGGATCATCGGTGTTTTATTTTAGTTTATGTGCTTGTCAACAGTGGTCGTTAGAGTTCACTGACTCGGATTGTAGTTGTTTGTTCTGTGTGTTTCAGGTACTTGAACGTGTATGCGAACACGTTCTCAGACTCGTAAATTGGAAGAAGAAAGATTAAAGTTAGTAAAGATGGGAGACGTACCAGAAGGAGTAGCACCTGCAGCTAAGGCTTCGAAGGACTATTCTCAGCCAAAGATCAATGATATTCAGTCGAGTATTGTCAGGCCGGCTATTGCAGCTAATATCTTTGAAATCAAGCCTGGCACGATTCAGATGGTGCAGAATTCAGTGCAGTTTAGGGGTGCTCCAACGGAAGATCCTTATATGCATATTAGGGATTTCATCGAGATTTGCGACACCTTCAAGACCAACGGAGTGTCGGAAGATGCCGTGAAGCTGAGACTTTTCCCATTTTCTCTGAGGGATAAGGCTAAGGGCTGGTTGCACTCTCTACCAGCAGGTTCTATTACTACATGGGAGGATCTTGCTCAAAAATTTCTTACTAAATTCTTCCCCATGGCTAAAACTGCTGCGATCAGGAATGCTCTTACTCAGTTTTCTCAGCATTCTGGAGAAACTTTATGTGAAGCTTGGGAGCGTTACAAGGAGATGCTTAGGAAGTGTCCTCATCATGGAATGCCTGATTGGATGGTGATCAATTGCTTTTATAATGGTTTGGGAGGTCAATCTCGACCAATGCTTGATGTAGCATCAGGTGGAGCTCTGTGGGCTAAGAGCTACGATGAAGCTTATGAACTAATTGAGATGATGGCTGCTAATGAATACCAGAATCCAACTCAGAGGTTATCACAAGGCAAGGTAGCAGGGGTTTTGGAGGTGGATGCAGCTACGGAAATAGCAGCCCAGTTAAAGGCTTTGTCCATGAAGGTTGATTCTTTGTCTAACTATGGAGTTCAACAGGTGGCTAGTGTTTGTGAGCTATGTACAGGTGCACATGACACGACTCAATGTGCCATATCTAGTGAATCGGCGCAGTTCGTGAGCAATTTTCAGAGATCACAGCAGCCAGTGCCTAATGCTTATCATCCCAACAACAGGAATCATCCTAATTTCAGCTGGAGTAACAATCAGAGTGGCCAGCAACAATCTCAACAGCCATATCAGCAGTATGGAGCAAGGCCATTCAACCCTTCTGGTTTTCAGCAGCAGTATGCTCCAAGGCAACCGTATCAACCACCAGGTTTTCAACAACCATCTCAAGGCAATGTTGGTCAATCGTCTAATGAAAAGTCTGAATTGGAGGAATTGAGGCTAATGTGCAAGAGCCAAGCTGTTTCCATCAAGACTCTGGAGAATCAAATCAGTCATATTGCCAATGCATTGTTGAATAGACCACAGGGAACTCTCCCTAGTGATACGGAAACTAATCCAGGCAAACGGGAGACCAAGGAACATGTCAAAGCAGTTACCTTGCGATCTGGAAAGGTTACGAATGAGCAGAATGCAGAAACGGATGAAAAAGAAGAAATTTTGAAAAATGGCCAGAAGGTGGAGCGCGCCCTCCCCCTATCAAACGCGCCCTCCCCTGCCCTTCTGCCAGAAAGTGAAGAAAAAGTTGAAAAAGCTAGTTTGGGGGTGAACGAAGCGGAAAATGTTGATCATTCTTCTGAGAAACCTATTCCGAAGCAAGCTACTGAGACCAAGGAGGTCTATCCTCCTCCGCCATTCCCCAAACGTCTTCAGAAGCAAAAGTTGGATAAGCAGTTTGCCAAGTTTCTCGAAGTTTTCAAGAAGTTGCATATCAACATACCTTTTGCGGAAGCTCTAGAACAAATGCCGAGCTATGCAAAGTTCATGAAGGGTATTCTATCTCAGAAGTTGAAACTCGAGGAGTTGGAGACCGTCGCTCTTACAGAAGAGTGCAGTGCGATTCTACAGCAGAAGTTACCTCCAAAACTCAAGGATCCAGGGAGTTTCACCATACCGTGCACAATCGGCAATCTATCTTTTAACAAGTGCTTGTGTGACTTGGGAGCTAGTATTAATCTGATGTCGTTGTCTGTCTTCATGCAACTTGGGCTGCCGGAGCCTAAACCTACCAACATGTCTTTGCAGCTGGCTGATCGGTCGATCACATATCCAAGAGGTATAGTGGAGGATGTTTTGGTTAGAGTGGATAAACTCATTTTCCCTGCTGATTTTGTGATCTTGGACTTTGAGGAAGATAAGAGGATTCCTATTATCTTGGGAAGGCCGTTCTTAGCTACAGGCCGAACTTTAATCGATGTGCAGAAAGGAGAAATTACCATGAGGGTGCATGACCAGAATGTCACCTTCAGTGTGTTCAATGCAATGAAGTTCCCTACAGAGGAAGAAGAATGTTTTTCAGTAGACTTGGTCGAGTCTGTAGTGTACACGGAGATGGAGCAATTTTTTAAGTCAGATACATTGGAGAAGGTACTGATAGAAGATTCTGAGACGGAAGACAAAGACAGAGAAGAGCAACTGCAGTACTTGAATGCTTCTCCGTGGAAAAGAAAGATTGATATGCCATTTGATTCTCTTGGCATAGCTGAGCTGAAAAATTCTCAGGAGCGTCTCAAGCCGTCTATTGAAGAAGCTCCTAAACTCAAACTCAAACCATTACCGGAGCACTTGAGGTATGCATTTTTAGGTGATGCATCTACTTTACCTGTGATTATTGCATCTAACTTGTCAGGTAGTGATGAAGAGAAACTTTTGCGAATTCTGAGAGAGTTCAAGTCAGCCATTGGTTGGACCATAGCGGATATTAAGGGAATCAGCCCTTCGTATTGCATGCATAAGATTCCGCTTGAAACATGGAGTAAGCCAACAGTGGACCCTAAGAGAAGGCTTAATCCTATCATGAAAGAGGTGGTGAAGAACGAAATTCTTAAGTGGCTGGATGCAGGCATTATCTATCCTATTTCAGACAGTTCATGGGTTAGTCCGGTGCAATGTGTGCCGAAGAAAGGAGGCATGACAGTAGTTGCTAATGAGAAGAATGAGCTCATCCCTACTCGTACAGTTACAGGGTGGAGAATTTGCATGGACTACCGAAAGCTGAATAAAGCCACCAGAAAAGATCACTTCCCTCTACCATTCATTGATCAGATGCTAGACAGGTTGGCTGGTCATGAGTTTTATTGCCTTCTGGATGGGTACTCAGGCTATAATCAGATTTGTATCGCACCAGAGGATCAGGAGAAGACCACATTCACATGTCCTTTTGGCACTTTTGCATTCCTTCGCGTTTCTTTCGGACTCTGTGGTGCACCGGCAACTTTTCAGAGGTGCATGATGGCCACATTTTCAGATATGATTGGCATTAATGTGGAGGTGTTCATGGATGACTTCTCAGTGTTTGGAACTTCTTATGATCAGTGCCTACAAAATCTTGGCATGGTGCTGAAAAGGTGCGTTGAGACCAATCTGGTGCTCAACTGGGAAAAATGTCACTTCATGGTGCAAGAGGGAATCATTCTTGAGCATAAGGTATCTAGCAAGGGACTTGAAGTGGATAAGGCCAAAGTGGAGACGATTGAAAATCTTCCTCCACCAATTTCAGTTAAGGGAATTCGCAGTTTTCTTGGTCATGCGGGTTTCTATCGGCGATTCATTCAAGACTTCTCCAAAATCTCTAAACCCTTATGTAGTTTGTTGGAAAAGGATGTTCCTTTCAAGTTTGATGAAGATTGCTTAGCTGCTTTCGAGCTCTTGAAGAAGAAGTTGACTACTACACCTATTATCACTGCACCTGACTGGGATGAACCTTTTGAGTTGATGTGTGATGCTAGTGACTATGCCGTGGGAGCTGTTCTTGGGCAAAGGAAGAACAAGGTGTTTCATGTGATTTACTATGCTAGCAAAACTCTCAATGATGCTCAGCTGAACTACACTACTACAGAAAAGGAACTTTTGGCAATTGTGTACAGTTTCGAGAAATTCAGGTCTTATTTGCTTGGAACTAAGGTAGTAGTCTATACTGATCATGCTGCTATTCGTTATCTGATTTCTAAGAAAGATTCAAAGCCTTGGTTGATTCGGTGGGTTCTTTTGCTCCAAGAGTTTGATTTGGAGATTAAAGACAGAAAGGGTACAGAAAACCAGGTGGCGGATCATTTGTCACGTTTGGAAGACCACGGTACAGATTCAAGGAATAAAACTCTAATCAATGAATCTTTTCCTGATGAGCAACTTTTTGGGGTGCAAGATGAAGAACCATGGTTTGTAGACAATGTGAACTATCTTGTGAGTAATGTTATCCCTTCTGAATTCTCTTATGCTCAAAAGAAGAAGTTTCTACATGATGTCAAGTGGTACCGTTGGGACGAGCCATTCTTATTCAGGCAGGGAGCTGATCAGATATTAAGAAGATGTATTCCCTATAGTGAAACTGAGGGTGTCTTGCGAGATTACCATTCCACTACTTATGGAGGCCATTATGGTGGAGAGAAGACAGCTACTCGAGTACTTCAGGCAGGATTCTATTGGCCAACTCTGTTTAAAGACGCTCATCAGTTTGTGTTGAGATGTGATCGATGCCAAAGGGTTGGTAATATTTCTAGGAGGAATGAGATGCCTCTTAACATGCTGCTTGAAGTGGAGATTTTTGATGTATGGGGAATCGATTTCATGGGACCGTTTGTTTCATCTTGCAACAATCAGTACATACTGTTAGCTGTGGATTACGTGTCTAAATGGGTTGAGGTGAAGGCTTTACCGACCAATGATGCTAAAGTGGTGCTGAATTTTCTGCATAAGCAAATTTTCACGCGTTTCGGAACTCCGAGGGTGATTATCAGTGATGAGGGTACGCATTTTTGTAATCGAAAGTTTTCAGCTTTAATGGCTAGGTATAATATCAATCATCGTGTTGCTACTGCTTATCATCCTCAGACAAACGGTCAAGCTGAAGTTTCTAATAGGGAGATCAAGCGGATTCTTGAGAAAGTGGTAAATCCTTCGAGGAAGGATTGGTCGTTGAAGCTTGATGAAGTTGTTTGGGCTTACAGGACAGCTTATAAGACTCCATTGGGTACATCTCCGTTTCAGTTGGTGTATGGTAAGGCTTGTCATTTGCCTACCGGGCTAGAGCACAAGGCATATTGGGCATTGAAGAAGTTGAATTTCGATTTGAAAGCTGCTGGTGAGAAAAGAATGCTTCAAATTAATGAGTTGGATGAGTTCCGTCTACAGGTCTATGAAAATCACAAGTTATACAAGGAGAAGGTTAAGAGATGGCATGATAAGAAGTTGGTGCACAAGTCCTTTGTTCCTGGCCAACTTGTTTTGCTTTTCAACTCTTGTCTCAAACTTTTTCCTAGTAAACTCAAGTCAAGGTGGTCGGGACCATTTACGGTCAAAACTGTGTTTCCACATGGTGCAGTGGAAGTCTATGATAAGTCACCGGATAAAGCATTCAAGGTCAATGGTCAGAGGTTAAAACCGTATTTGGTGAACGGGTGAATCGCGAGGTGGAAATCGCGGTTCTTGTTTCGACTGATTAAGGAGTCAGGAATCACGTCAAGCTATTGACGTAAAACGAGCGCTTCGTGGGAGACAACCCATGTGTTAGGTATGTTTCTACTATCTTTCTTATTACCTTCAATGAGGGCATTGAATATTCTAAGTTTGGGGGTGATTTGGGGATAAGTAGTGTTGTGGTGTTATGTGTTCATGTAGGAAATCATATTTTGCATGTTTGTGGTAATTCATTCATGTTTTGTTCGTATTTTGCATGTTTGTTTCATGGAGGACATTTTGTTTATGTTTTTATTATATGTTGCATGGCATGCACATTTCATGATCCCTTAGGACGAGCTATTTCTGTTTAGTAGGTAGATGTTGATTTGATTGTGGTAATCATAAATAGAGGGATGATTTAAGTTCTTATGAAATTGACATGCATGTTATGAAAACAAAATCTTTACACAATTCATCGTTTGCTTTTGGGCTAGATTAGGGCCATGCCTGTTTGGATGTTTTGAGGCTTAATCATTTGTTTATAGTTAAAATGTTCTTTATTCCCTTGATGGCGTAGGAGCACCAAAGTATAAGTTTGGGGGAAAACAGGGATTTCATGCTAAGTGTTTTTAGTTGTGTTTAGTTGTTAATAAAGGCTAGGCGTCAAATGGCTAGTAGCCAGCTCATATTTTATGAGTAGTCTAGGATGAATGAGATGGAGCGAAACGCACTCATTCTTGTGTGGAAAAAAAAAGAGAGAAAAGAAAAAAAAAAGAAAAAAAATGAGTGTTTGTGAGAGTGTGAGTGTGTATAATTGACTAGGGTGAGCTCTTTAATACTCGAGTAATTAAGTCTGAGGGGTACTTGTACCTGGTAACCTAAAGCCCTTTGTGGTTTGGGATTGCCGACCTAACACTCGCTACATGGGTATTATTGTATAAGCCTTTTGGGGTCTCATCCATTGCACGGTCAAATAAACACGTGTGTTATGTTGTTTTGTTATGTGTTGTAGTTGTTAGTAATAAAGCATGAATTCCTGTCTAACTTAAATGATGATGGAGGTGTCTCTGAGTTATGAAGTGTCTAGCGTTCATTCTTTTTATAAACTAGTGATTGCCTTGACGAAGAATGGGTATGATTTTTGGTCTAGTGTTAGGAGTATATCTGATGAGTATCGCACACACCACGTTTTCGTTCATGTATTGTTAGTATACGGGGATTTAGTCGAGCTCTGTTTGGAAGTTATTGCATGATTTGAGATGTTTGCTTATTGAATGGTTATGGTTAGTTTAAAGGGGATCTTTGCATTTTTTTTCATGTAGTTGCATTCATATAGTTTGCATTGTTAGTTGCATTGTTAGATGGATTTTGTGGGTACATTCGCTATAGGCCCTCACGAGACCTTACTCGTCCACTAGGGCTGCCTAGGGGTTTAAAGGGCTTGTTGCATATGCCAAATGCAACCGTGATCACCTACGGAAGTGGTACTAGTTAGTTGTATATAGTTATATTATTTATGCTTGAGGACAAACATCAGTTTAAGTTTGGGGGTGTGATAAGTGGATTTTTAATCCACTTGGAACGCTTCATATCAGCTTAAATTGATGACTTGAACTCAAGTATGTGGTGTGTTTAATGTGTTTTCATTAAGTTTTGCAGAACCAAGAGTTGGAGGTTAATTTGATTAAAATTCGGATTTTCCGGGTAGGTTGCGCAGTCTTCACTGTTTTGGCCATATCTGGAGTTCTACAAGTCCGATTTTGACGATCTTACAGCTCACACGAAGAGGACAACATTTTCTATAATTCTAGGTAGAAGGTTCTGCGCGGGCGCCCAGGAATTGTACTGGAATTCTGCGCGGCCGCCCAGGAAGTCAGAATCGCCAGAAATTGCCAGAATTCGATTTTAATAAGGAAATTTTCACAAATTTGACTTCTAATCATTATGGTAATTGCTTGGGGCGACCAGAAACTTCCATAATCAGTTGTAAACATGGAATATGCAATTCTTATTGCATTCAAAGATGGAAATTGCTGTAATTCTATTCTAACTCAAAAACGGCAATTGCTTGGAAGAGGGACAACTTGGAGCTATAAATACACACCTTGGGGGGACATAATCAACACATCACAATACATCACAACACACCAGAGATCAGATTCAATATTGGAGCACAAGATCGAGGAGCACAAGATCGAGGAGCCAAGAAACAAAGAACGTGACTACGAGGAGATCTAGACATAGTTTTTTCTTGTATTCTTCAATTTTGGTGTAACTTTTGGATGCTTCCGGATTTGTCCTCTAAACCTTTAACTCTTATTCATATTTACATCATTGATTTCTTGTTTTTCATCATGCTTTCATCAAACCCCGTGACGATGAGAAGTTCGATCATGAACTAATCGTTGTCATGGGGTCCTAGCGGATTTATTTATGGAATTTAGTAGTTGATTGCTTTATTGATATGTGTGTGATGAATTATAGATATCCTTGTATGGTTGTGCTTATTCTTCTTTGATGCGTCGCGAACATCTAAGTTGTTTTGTTAATCTTCTGTGAAGCGAGAGCGGATCTTAAGATTTAGAACTTGCCATGCTAGCATAGGATTATGTATGTTTTGACATCATGATTTGTAGCGTAAATTGAGAAATATTATGCTGCCCTATGTGATCTTAATAGATAACTTGTGCTTAAACCGTTATGTTTTCAAATCTTATAGAGATATAGGGTCTAAACATAATTGGTGTCTACCCATCTTCTATCTTTTGTGTGGATGTATGAGTAGTTTGGTATTCGTATACTGAGAGGTAACCTATACTTGTTTCGTGTTGTCTGATCAGATATCAAAACCATCACATATATTGATTAAAGGCATGATCTCTAAAGGAAGTATTTAATGAAGTTAGGATCCCATGTTTTATTCTCATATACATAAATCGATTTTAATCCTCTTAGTTAGTTAATTCTTAGTTTAATAATTTGTTCTCTAGTTAATTTTAGATAATCAAACCCAAATTGTTAATTGTCTTAGCAGTGGATAAAAATCATACATTGTTGCATAGGTACATTAATTGAATTGAACACCTCATTAGATCTCTGTGGGAACGAACTTGACTTATTCGTATATTACTTGTGACCACGTGCGCTTGCGTGATTTTGTGGTAACAGTAATTGGGTTTAAGCCTGTAGATTCTAACGATCTTCCGGAGTACCGTCCAGTTGACATATGGAATTCGTCGTTGCTATGGGCGACACCGGTATCGAAGTCCTCTTACGATAGAACGCTTACTTGAGATACTTGCACCGAGTAGAATAGAACTCCCTGCGATTGCAAATGTTGATGGTTGAATTCTTAGCGACTATTATAAGTCGTCAATGACGTAAGTATCGAACACCTTAGGGTGCGTGGAAAAGAAAAGCTTTGGAATTGAACGATTATCCATTAGAGGAGCCGACATAAAAGGCATCCGTAGAGACCTTGGTAGTACCCTCCCCATTTGCAAATTATGTGGGGTACCTCCCCAATCTATGATCTATCTTGACCTCTCTCCAAGAAAGAATTATGATAAAGGGTATATTCCCTCTTCGAAGTTATTTTATAACACTTATGTTAAAGCATATTTAATTTCAATTGTGTTAGAGGCTGTCACGATGCCTACTTTCAGGTTTTCGAAGCCCTGTCAAATGATGTTATTCAAGCTTCCACTTTTCTTCAAATAATGAATAACCCTATGATGATACCTCACCACTTGCTTGTTAAGTACCAGTATCTTTTTGGTTATTTTTTTCTTTGGAAACCGCACCTTTGGAATCTGTTCAATTTTAATCCAAGGTGTTCCTTTGAGAAATATTGTCGAAAGGCGATAATCATTAAATTGATCTCGAATTGCTTTCATACTTTTCAACTTCCACTGAGACGAACAACCCTATACTTATAGGGGCTACAAGGACTATCTGTCTATGTGATAGAAGTCTGATGGGACGCCATCACTTGTGAGTTGTGAAATACAAGAAGGCTAATTACCTTTAGTAATGTCTCAATCGAGGCACACAACGTTGAGTTCTTATGATCATGTTGATCTCTCGGTAAATTCTCTTACCTCCAATAAGGTTACCTTAAAACTGTGTGTGACGTTTTCCTTGATATGGGAGCTATCTTTTCAAGGCGCCATAATTTTTTTTATCCTCATTGAATTCCAAAGGGAGGCCAACCAGGTCAAATAAGTCAAAATTCGCTGATAGGAATTAGATTCACAACAAAATCGCCTATGACAGGAGCGAATCCCTAAGACGAATAGAATATTAGTGACATATCAATGAAATTGGTTTATTCTCCCAAGGATATTATGATAATGGAAAGGGGGTCAATCGATATATGTGAAAGGAATAGCGATGTGCCGTGAACTCCAGTGACAACGGTGTTAGATAGATGCCCTATAGTGGAATTGAGATTTTGGAGGAGCTGTTTACAAATGGACACTACCTCTGGGTTAGCAAGATAAGTACTGGCGATGGAGTCAGAGGGAGATGGTATTGTGACTTGGGAGAGGTGCAGCGTGTTGTTTTTAGAGAAATAATTTCCGGAAATATATGGAGACCCGGATGAAAATAAAAGTTAAAGAGTTAAAACAAGAAACCATGACTGTGACCGAGTATGAGGCCAAGTTTTCCGAATTATCGAGGTTTGTTACGGAGTTTGTGAACACAGAAGAAAAGAAAGCCAGTAGGTTTCAACCAGGGCTACCTCCAACAAGCAGCCCACTATCAGGACCTTTAAATAGCAGGTACCCTTCTATACTATTTAGACAGAGCTAATGTATCGTTGTATATCAAGAAGTTGCATGACAATTAAACCTTAAGGCCGAGCCGTTAAGGGAATAATTACAACTAGAAATAGTCAATCGAGGGATTTTCCCATAAGACTGGTACATCCAGGTTGTGAACTAGAAATATGAGGTCGACATTTTTTGATAGACCTGATTCCTTTCAAGTTGGGAGAAGTTGATATTATAATAAAGATGGGTTGGTTGCCACCTAATGGAGCCCAGACTGATTGTAAGGGAGAGAGAGTAATAAATAAAGGATGGAGACAGATTCCGAGATTCTTGAATATAGTTCAGACTAAGAAACTATTACGCCAGAGATACGAGGCTTAATTAGCTCTTATGGTTGACGCCAAGAAAAGAGACACCAAGTATAAAGGAAACTACAGTGGTTTTGGGAGGCTGTACAAGATCTTAATGCGCTACCAAATATCGATTGGGATGACATGAGAATGAATAACGAGTATTCAGGTTATAGTGCCGCATCTCCTGTTAGCCTCAGTGGGAATGAAAGAGTTAGCGACTCAGTTACAAGAATTGTTGGGCAAGAATATGATAAGACCCAGTGTACCACCGTGGAGAGCCCGGTGTTGTTGTAAGAGAGAAAGATGTTAGCACAAGATTATGCATCGAACCTCGAGAGTTGTATGAGTTCGACATGGAGAATAGGTACCCTTGTAAATGATTGTTTGATCAGCGGAAGAACGCTGTGTATTTCCAAATTTATTGAAGAACTGGATGTCACCAGTTGGAAGTTAAATCCGAGGATATACCCAAGACTGCGATTCGTACTAGGAAGAGACACTTCGAGTTTTCAGCGAGGTTATTTTGGGTTGACTAATGCACCCACAAATTTTTATGGAATGTAATGAATTGGCTTTGAGTTACCCGTGATAGTAGATAACATGAGATGGAAAAATGGCTAGAATTGACCTAGGATTATGACTGTGAGATACACTACCATCCGGGGAAGGCCAATGTGGTGGACGATACCCTTAATTAAAATGAGACAGAGATGGATTCCGAATGATCGGGAATTAAAGGATGAGATTTTACACAAAACCCAAGTTAGTCCAACAAACTAGAAAGACAAAAGATTTCACCAACAAGCGGCTAGTGACAGCCAAGACAGACAGAGAAAGTATGCGGACTAAGCCCGCGAGTATAGAGATAGTACTGCTATTGATAAGCTAAATGGCATGTTGATGGATGACAAGCAAGTTTATGTTGGTGTATTTTCTGTACAAACAAGATAGAGAATATGAGGTTAGAGATTCGTGATGCTAAAAGATATCCTCGTGGAAGGAATTAATGAGATTTGGAAAGAAAGGGAAGTTGAGCCCGAGATTCATTGGGCCATCTGAGATTTTAAGACGCGTCAGGAAGGTGGCCTACGAGCCAGCCTTACCCCCCCCCCCAAACTTGTAGAATGGTCATAACGGGATTCATGTGTCAATTCTACGTCAGTATACTATAGATGCCCGACCTATGTTAGAGTACGAGCAGGTAGATATACAACCTGGTCTGACTTACAAAGAACAACCTGTGGAAATCACGGATAGAAAAGAGCAAGTGCTAAGAGACAAGGTTGCCAAGCTAGTGAGAGGTTTGTGGAAAATCAAGAAGTGGAAGAATCCACTTGGGAGTTAGAAAGTGCAATGGGAGAGAAGTACCCCCAGTTATTCCTAAGCTGATTCCGGGACGGAATCCTTTTAAGGAGGGGAGACTGTAATAACCCGAATTTTTGGTAAAATTAAAACTTTTCTTATTATGATTAAGTGCATCAGTGAATAGTGAATTTGGTGGATGAATAGTGATTTTGAGGATTAAGAAAAAAATTTCATGCCACCTATGTACGAGACGTAGTGTGGATATTCCGAAGTCATATTAGTGATCTACGGAGTAAATAAGGGTATGCAAAGACGACCGGAATTCATAAATTCCAAATTTTATTTTGGTGTAGTATTTGACCGGGTAGTGAATTATATATTATTATAATCAAGAAATGAGATATTAAATTTGAGGATTTGAGGATTTAATATTTTGGAATTTTATTATATTTGATTTGAGAATTTAGAACGAAAACCGTTGATACTTTATAACGAGATTAAGCGATTAAGCGAACGAATCATGGATTAAGGATTGAAATTATGACAAGATTAAATATCCTACACGATCATCAAGAGAATTATATCAAGTGGATTCAAGGATTTAAACAAAAGGAAGCTAACCAAGAGTTAAGGAACTCTATAAAAAAAAGAGATTGAGAATATTCGAAGAAACGCGAGAACATTTTCTAAGAACAAGGAATAAAGAGGGAATAGATAAGGGATGTTGGAGTTAATATTGATTTAAGGGATTGTACCACAGTGGAGTAATAAAATGCAACATATAAGTTGTAACGTATTGATTTTATTAAAAGGACACCAAGACGATCCAATTGGTGGAAGAAGAAAAACCAAGGTGTCATGCATGAAAGTCAACCAAAAAGCTAATGGTGTATTTGCAACATTGGCAAAAAGGGAGTTGTTTGATGAGAGGCCAACACTTGGACTAATGAGAGAGCAACAAGTGGACCAATGGGTGGTTAACAACACAAAAGAAAAGATGCATCCAAGTTGAAAAACAAAACAAAAGTAAGATGAGCAAAAGCTCTCCCATCTGCCAAACAAGAGCACAACTCAAAGCAAAATTCATATCTCCACTTCTATCCATCCATAAATCACCAAATTTTTACCGTAGCTTATCCACTCCATGGGTAAGCGTCGTTCAAAATTTCATGGCAATCCAAGTAGTATAGCTTAGTCAAATCCATGCTCAACGTTGGGGCTGAATAGTAACTCCGAGATTGCTAAATTGTTTTCTTATTTTGTTCTTAAGGTTTAAGCTATATGAGGACTATCTAAGGCTTGTTAAGTGTTTGTAAACACTTGGTAGTGTTGTTAGAGCTTCCAAGAAGGTAAAACCCTAACCCACCTTTGAGTTTTATATGAGTTTTGAAGTAGTTTTGATGTTCATGTAAAGTTAAGATCATGATTAAGTGATTTAGTGATTATTTGGCTTTGTTTAATGTGTAAAATGATGGGTGTTGGATTTGAGCCTCTCCACTGATCTTAGAGGTGTATGATGGTTGTTTTTTGGTGTTAAGGATGTATGGTATGTCGTAGTGATTGGTTTGGAGTGTTCGTAAAATGGAAATGCTCGATTTAGAGCCGTCGTAATGCCCATTTTTTTTTGTACTGCCTTGACAGTAGCCACCCGAGACCATAACTGTGTCTAAAGAGTAAGCACTACATATTATTGTGTAGATATTGTTGTCTAGATTGTTTTTCCGCAATAATCATGTCAAAAGAGTTTACGGTTTTTGAGTTATGGTCGTTTTAGTAAAAGTTGTTCGAGAAATGAAATTGCAGAAACACATCAACTTCATGACTGTGTTTGAGACCCTTACAAGTGATTATAAAATATGAGATTTCGTGGTAAAGTGCTAAGGTCAGTTGGCAAGAGGTGTGCGAAGGTTTCGAGTCCAAAAGATTATTTTTCGATTTTATAAAAATGTGACAGCAGAGGTTGCACAAGTGAAAACCACTAAGAACCCGACTTAGAAACCAATGTTATAAATGGTTAAGTATAACTTGAATTTGAGGATCGATTTCGAACCAAACTTACGACTTAAGTATTTGACGAGTAGCATGGACCTAGTACGAGGCTAGATTAAGCCATTAAGTTCTATGATTGTGATTCGCTTACGTGTTTAAGCATTAAGTTATAAGTGGATTAATTTGGGGATTAATCGTACGTTTTCTTTGACTTTGCCTAGATTGTCCGACATCGTCGCGAACCCCTACCACTTCCACGAGCATCAGGCAAGTTTTCGAAACCTATGCTTACTGTTATTGTGATAATAAACTGCTTTAATATATGATATGCAAATGAGTAGTATACATGTTTTATTCCCAAGTACATTGCGATATATAAATTGCATGCTTGTCTTCGAACTGCTATATATAGTGATACTCGAGGTTATGATTTGATTATGGGCTTCTAAGCTAGATATGGGATATTAGTTAGAATCCAGGTTTTTATAAATGCCCTAGGTAAAGGGCGTATGATTTTTATTCTTTAAACCGGAAGTAGTTATATTTTCTGTATATGTTAAAGATTATTTTTCCGATAAAGATATCGGGTAACTGTTATTCGATGATTATTTATTTAATGAATATGATTTTGAATATTCATTTAATCCTTATTTATTTAATGAATATTAT
Source organism: Heracleum sosnowskyi (assembly GCA_030848705.1). NCBI lineage: Eukaryota > Viridiplantae > Streptophyta > Magnoliopsida > Apiales > Apiaceae > Heracleum > Heracleum sosnowskyi. The sequence continues at coordinate 62,464,184 of CM061235.1, forward strand.
TTTGAATATTCATTTAATCCTTATTTATTTAATGAATATTATTTTGAATATTCATTCAATCATTATTTATTTAATGAATATTATTTTTGAATATTCGTTTAAGGTTTATTTATTTAATAAATATTATTCGATTATTTATTAAATACTTTTAACACGTTTTAAAATGAGTTATATTATTTAAAGTTTATCATCGACCTTCAATAACTATGAAGGATATTCTAAGCTGTATTATTAATTATTTTAAATCAAGGGGAGGTTCCCAAACACTGTTTTTCCATTTAAATCTATCTATTAAGAGGATTTAAATAATCGCTCAACTACCAAAAATATGGGAAACCTGATTTAAGTGACTGCTACTCATTTTAAACTCTCAACTCAAAACTGTCAGGGGACAGATATTTTCTCGGGGCAATTTAATTGCTGCAAGTCAAATGTTGTGTTACCACCTCCACGATCGAGGAGTAAATTGATGGAACAAGTCGATATCCATTAACAAGCAATAGCTTGGGAAATATTGGAGAATCTTCCTTTCCAACTTAGATATAACTACTTAGTGGAGTCGTATCAACAAGTATTACACTTGGGGAAAGGAGGACGATCTTTACGTTTCAGAGTCATGGATTTCATCCGAACTAGGAGCGGTATAAGAGGTCGATTTGCGCCGACTCATCCATTTTTATTGCCCCAAATGGGCCGGGAGATCCAGAAAGGCGGTAGACAATGTCAGGCTGTCGTGTTCTTCCATCTACATGTAGAAAACATTTTTAGTTGTACGACCTGCTACTGATCATAGTGAGGTTGGGACAACTGGTGCGGTGATTACTCCAGTATTGGTTCATCATCCAATTTTGGATATTCCTGCAACATGTATTGGGGAGACGAACCGATCATGTTGGCAGGGGGTTGAAAAGTGTTCAAAGATGAAGTTACAATAAATCCTTGCAACTTCATCTTTTATTTTATGAGTTATGACTCTGATAAAACTTTACTCAGATTATATATGCATAAGTGGATTTTGGGTTACGGAACATTATATGAAATTTTCCTCGTAACTTCATCTTTTATATCATATGACTCTGTGGATACCTTACATAACATGAGTTATGGTAAGGGAGTTGTTTATACTGAATCACCTTATAACTTCATCTTTTAAGTTATATGTTGATATTCTGCTTACGTAGCAGATATTTTTTCGGAAAGGTTATATTGGTTTACTTTGAAACCTCATCTTTTATATTATACTAGAACTTTGTTCATAATATAGTAAAAGTTTGCAGAAATATTATGAAAATGATATTTGAAATACAACAATGGTACTGTTTTTGGAATACATTCCGATAAGGAAATAATTTCAGTATCGAGATATTTTGACAAATTATTGTCTTATACCCGCTTTATTCTGGGTTGAGTTAAAGGCAGGATTATGCCATACTTTTATTACCTTGTTGAGCTATCGCTCACTCTTGCTATTGTTTTATAAATATTATATAGCAGCGAAGCAGGATACCAAGGATTTGGCGCACATCCCTCAAGCGAGTGGTAAGCGCAAGGCATTCTCAGGAGCAGTTTCTTACAGTGGTCCTGGAAGTAGTGTGAACCAGTCAGATCAAGCTGAAGCTTTTGTTATTCATCTTATGTATAGATATGAATGGTATGAGAGGGTGGTGAGTATTACAAGGCTAAGTTGGTAATGTACCATTACTTAGGAGTTGTATCAATAGCAAATTCAAAAGACATTTGGGTATTGTAATAAAGATTATTTATTCCGCAATTGTGGTATTTGTGTCGTTTCTGAGACTCTAACCTGTGTGTGTGTGAGAGATATATACATTGTGGGGTCATAAGCCGATGAATTGTGTCTATTGTGAGTAAAGCAGACAAGGCAGGAAGTAAGTGGATCGTGACTACTCTAAATCCCTGACCCCGGATTTGGGGCTGTTACAAAACTTAAAGGAATTGCTATTCCTGATCCTGATATAACTATGCATTCTGATGCTGATGATAGTGATGATAGTGATGATGATAATAATGAAGAAAAGGAACAGCTTGCTACAACACTCAAATCTAGTCTTGGAACTAATTTTGGTTCATCAAGCACATACATGGCTGGCAAGGCTTCTACTAGGAAAGACTTCGGACAAGACTTTTCTGTTCCTTCCAATGATTCTGCTGAGGCAATTAGAAAACATGAATGGAATAATTCATGGTACAAATCTGCTGATTCTGTAAGTTATCCATATGCTTTGGATCATGCCTATGATGCAGAAAAGTTAATAGAGAATCAAGACTTGAAGAATCATTTGAAGGCTACAACTCTGTTATCCAAAAGCCTCAAAAATGAAATTGATTCTGTCAAAGCTGCAACTGAATTGATACGGGGAGATATTTCTCAAAACTTTACAAAGGTGCCTACTGCTCGTCAATTAAGGGTAGTGGAATCTCAAGTACAGACAGTTCTTTCTGAACAACTCTCCATCAATAACAGAATTGATTATCTTGATTCTAAGGTATCTGACATTCAAACCTCTCTTGCCTTAATTTTGAATATTTTGTCAAAAGCTGATGTCAAAAAGGGGGAGAAGGTAAGTCGGACTAAATGTACACCTGATCTAGTATTAAGAAATAATGATGATGATGATACTGGAAATGATGGTGGTGACAAAGTTTCACAAGGAGAAACATTTGATGCTGCTGCTATGAAGTCTACAATTCAAACTTCTCAAAGTCAAACAACGCAGTCTACTCATGTTTCTGATTCTGGAGTAAGGACAGTGAGGACACTTATGCAATCTCATATCCTGACGGAAGAACAAATCCTGACAGGTGATCACATCCTGATGAATGATCAAATCCTGATACCTGGTCATGGACAAATACTTTCTACAATTCCTGAAGGTGATGAAGATATGATTATTGACAATCCTGAAGATGCGTCAAATCTATTCCAGAAGTTCACAACAAGGAATGATAATATTGTTACTCTTTATCACCTTGATACAAAAATGCAACAGTCATTGAAGGAAGATAAAGAGATTATTGAAGAAGAACCTGAACTGAGAAGAAGACCAAAACAATCAATACTCATCAGCAATACAGTTCAAATTTCAGACTCAAATCCTGACATTGCTCAAGGTCCTGATGATTCTGAAATTCTGCAAGAGAATGATTTGTTAATTTTATCTACTGTGGTTGATTCTCATAATAGGGAAGTTGATGAAGAAGAAGAAGTCAGAAGAAGAAGAATAATCAAGTCTACAGATGAAGACTTTCAGCTCTACAAGCAAAGACTCAAAGTTTCAAATAAAGGGTTGTGGAGAAATGCAAGAAGAATACAACCTTATCTACAGAAGAGTTATGCTTATGAGAAAGAGAAAGATAAGAAGTGGAAACACATTGACACACTTAGGTGTGATATTCCTATCAATTTTCGGTCTGGAGGAATTGCTTCAAGTGTTGTTGATTTATCTGATATGGTTGAATCAAAAGCACTCTGGCTAAGAATATTTTCAAATCTGAAGCAATTGACAAACAATTCAAGAGGAGGTATTGGACACAGGGATACTGAATATCTGAATATTCCTTATCTTGATCCTTATTCTTTGACTGAAATTGGAGGTAATTTAACTTCTAAACACCTGAACAATTTATTAGCTGTTGATATAGTTATAGATTGTCATGATGGTTTTGATAAGAAAGAGAAGCTTCTGTACTTCATGGAAGATGATAGTGTGAAGATACTATCCATTCAAGACTTGTTGGTGAAACTACAAAGGAACTCAAATATGTCCATTATCTATTGAGATGGAAGAATGAAGTGTGCAAAATATGGAGTGATATGATTCTGTCTACAATAAGAAGAAGATTTCTTGAAGGAAAGAATTACACTGGTGATTATACTCCCATGTATCTAAATCTAAGAGATAAAGATGTGGAAATGCAAAGGGGTACTGCTATTAAAGAAACAACTTTTGGCATGACACAACTTACTCTCAATCCTGATGGGAAGGAAATTGCTTATCTTCTTCTTGAAGAAGATAGTCTACAAAGAAGCTCCATTCAGAATCTCAGAGCAGCTATTTACCAGATTAATGAGGAAGATGAAGATCTCAGACATCTGAAGAAAAGATTGATTCAAATTCTTGAAGAAAAAGAAGAAAATTTATTATCCAACTTCTTGAAGATGAATCTGTTTTATCAAAAGATCTAAACAGATAAGTTGCTGCTGCAGATACTTGTACATTTTGTTTATATGTTTTTGACATCATTGAATCTTAGGAATCTATACTTTATTTTACAAAGTATGAGATTGGGGGAGATTGTTAGATCAGAATTGAATGATTGTCAGGATCTAGACTCAACTGATCAGGATTACTGACGTCATCAGGATTGCATGGTCGTCAGGATCAAGATGCATATTAGGACTGGGATCAGGATTGATCATCAGGACTGGAAGCTGATCAGGATTCCTACTTCGAGTTATATTAGGAGTCTAGTTAAACATGGAAGTTTATTTTGTCGGTTCCTGGTTTGTAGTAATGTAGCTATCGATTAAGGATAGGTTTCAATCTTTGTTATTGATTAGGACTTATCTTGTAATTGATAGAGAAGCTGTGTCATATATAAACACAGTTTAGGTTTCGATTTATGTACGTTAGACAAGAGCTCATACAATCGATCACATACACGAGTATTGTGTAACCTAGCAGCTCTCAAGAACACAGAATTTCTTGAGAGAGTTTTGTAACAACCTAGCAGCTCTCAAAAAAATCAGAATTTCTTGAGAGAGTTTGTAACAGTTTTATATCAGATTTAATAAAGCTGTTATCTTTCTTTCATATTTGTGATATATACATTAAGAAGTCGATTATCTTATACTATTGTATTCAACCCCCCTTCTACAATAGATTATTACTGGGCAACACAATGTACACAAAAAATCATGAATTTTCATCAAAATGTTACGGTAAATAAAAAATTACCTTGATAATGCTTTTTCTAGTTCTGGCAACTGTGTTGGGTGAGGGAGTGGATTGAGAAAATAAATTTCACCTTCCCAAATAATTGCCAAAATCTAATGCATACTGTTTTTATTAAAAAACATACCAAAGTCAGATTTTTAGTACTATCCAGTTTTTTAGTATCCTAATATTATATAAGAACTTACTTCTGATTATGCGGAAAAAAGAACAGCCGATCCGGGTTGCCCTCCTTCAACCGGTTAATAATGTAAGCTTCAAAATCAGCATTCAAATTAAATGTGGATCCAGGGTCAATAAAAGCAAACGTCTCCGCCAGTTCTGGTCGTTGACTTATCTCAGTATACGAGTGCCTACCGAAAAAAGATACCAACATTAGAAGTAGAGACAATTGAAAAAATACTAACATTAGAATGCATATCGGAAAAAGAAAAAAATGTAACTTACGCCGTGTAAGATGGAATTACAGCTTGCCCTAGCATTTCAAACTCCAACAACGCCAAAATATTCTCATGTAACAAATATATTATCTTTTCATGCCCAAACACATCTGACTTGCATTCAATCTGTATCGAAACCCCAGCAGTTTTCATCTAGGTAGTTGCATGTTTAAACAGTAAAGTAAAGCCCTTTGGCACTTTTGCACTTGGTTTTGCTTCAACACAGTACTTGGACGCGACAGAAATATCAACAGTAAAATATCATAACTCTTGTTTCTTTTATCTGTACTTGGACGCGACCTTACATTTTTCTTAATCTGTAGATCATTGAACCATAAAAAATTTAAACACAATTTAATTTCTAATATCCTCAGAAGCACCATTTTTATTTCAAAATTCAGAAAACATATTAAATTGTACCGCAGTAGTTGTGTAGCTGATTAATTCCTCAGGCCATGCTACAAAAGAGCCAAGTGCATCGCGGACTGTCTCCAATTCAGCATGGATCGGCACTGGAAGCAAGGCATCTGGTTTGATGATGCCATCGACAGAGACACACTGATGTCCAAGTGGTATATCAATTCCATGGACTTTTTCTCTATCCTCGCGAGGATACACCATACCAAATGCAACCTTGTTCTATATCCTCTCGACAGATAGCTCACAAGATCTTTTCCCCTGCAATATTTAAATGAACAAATTAAAATACTAAGGTAAAAAGAAATCATAAATTCATAGAAATTAAGCAATAAAATAAAAATACCAAAATTCCAGGAGGTGAAGGCCTAGGGGGAGCATCTGTAGGAACACAGTCGTCCTCGTCAAATTCTAGTACAATTGTAGCAGGCTGATTCTTTTCTGGCTGGTAACTGGCCTTTACTGACCGCATTGGGGAATATTGATGATGATTCATCATTCCTGAACTAATCATTGCCTTCAGCTGAACAATCTCTGCCTCAAGAGCTTGCGTCTTTTTCTCAATTTTTTCATCCATTTGTCGATCACGGGCCATCAACTCTTCCTTTGTGATTCGAACTTTCTCTCATGGCAATTTAAAGTACTATTTTGGAGTGATGTACCCTCCAACAGCGCGGACCCTACCAGAATGCTCACGACTCTCCAAAGCCGCAGTCAAAACATCTTCACCTCCAGAGAATTGTATTTCACCCTTCTCTTTCTTTTCCAACAACGTATCCTATTGATATGAAAATAATTAGAAAACCAAAATAGAGAGTCTAAAATTTAATTAATTATAAATGATCATATAATCATATGATAGAAGACTTACAATTTTATTGAATACAATCGCCAAATCTTCATCTACCTCTTCGACCTCTTCACCATTTTTTCGTTTACGAGCCTTTTTCCATAAAATTGCTCTCTCAGGTTCTACTCCCGGCTCCAGCCTTCCACTTTTCATCTGTTTAAAATGAAAAAAATATAAAAATTCATGCTAATTTTTTATCGAATAAGACAATACTGACTTAGTTCTTACTTCATCTTCTTTTAAACCAATATAACCCTTTTCTCGATAAGCGGTGATGATATTTTCTTTGAGAAACTCTTTCACTCTACGCTTCATGTATTTCCTAAAAATAAAATAATATAATTACATATCATATATAAAGATGTAGAATTAACTATAAAATCAACAGAATTAACTATAAATTTAAATCAAACCTCCCATGTCGGATCAGTCCTCTGTCTCACAAATCTTTTCCAGGTTGACTAACTAACATAAGCATATTGCTTTGGGGGCTTACTCAGTTTCTTCGTCTGTCCAACATATGGCCGCACAAACTTCCTCATCAAATTAGTCTTGAATTATCGCCATTTACAACCATCAGACTTTAGGACAAAGTCCTCACACTGTGGTTTCACTTTGAATATAGACTGGAAAACACACAAGTAAAATGAGAATTTTAAATACGAGAAATTCACAAAACATGTAAAAATACTATATCTAACCTGAATATCTATCCAAAGCTTTGATTTTAATTCAGGATCCATATTTGTCCAACTAGCATTGTCGATTGGAATCGTAGTCCTGGCCAACATTCCAATATATGACTGCAATCGCCCCCTAGTTTCACCATCAGGAATTCCCCATTCATTGAACGTGACTTTAGATTTTTCCCGCGAGCTTTCTTCACAATCACGTTGTACATTCTGCATACACCACGCTTACCTCCAGACTTTGTTCTAAAAGTGTCGGTTGTCGTAACCGTGGGTTGCTCTGAGTTGGCCTGTTGAGGTTCTGATGCTTGAGCTGTCTGTGAGTCAAGAGTTTCTGATGATTTGTCCACAATCTCCAGTTGTTTAGTGGTAACATTATCCGAGTCCGCCTTTTTTGTTTTCTTTTGCTTTTAAGGTGCCATTTCTCTTGTTTTCCTTCAATCTGTAAAAACAACCTTAACAAACTTATCAGTTAATTATCATGGAAAATATGCAAAATTATCAGTTAATTATCATGAACAATATACAAAATTCTAAATTAATAATCATGGAAAATATGCAAAATTCTTAATTAATAATCATGGAAAATTACACATAAATTAAACAAGTGAAACAAAAATCAGAGAAAAGCAAAATAAAAGACAATTTTAATTAAAACTATCATGAACAACTACAAAGTGAAAGCAAATAAAAATTAACTTGCTAGTCACTAAATATATGACTAGACGCCTATGACCTATCACTTTTTCACCCAAATCCCCTCAATATTTTGTCTTTTATTGCTGACACTTGCATCATCATAATCATTTGGGTCACATATAGGGATATTAGAACAGAATGGAGGAGGATTCCAGGAGGTGTCTTGTGGCGCATCTTTAGTGTACACGTTATGATAGTCTCGAGTTGTCGACGATAGCACAATAGACCAATTAGCATCAGCTGGATCCTCAACATAAAAGACTTGGTTGACTTGATCAACAGAGACATATTTGTCCTTTTTGTGACCTGGTCGATTGAAGTTCAAAAGTGTGAAACCAAGATCATCAGACTTGACACCTCTGTCACTTGTTGCCCATGTACACAAAAACAAAGGGGCCTTAAATTCGTGGTAATCTAACTCCCATATTTCTTCGATAACCCCATAAAATGTTAAATCACTCTCTATGTGATTTATATCCTTAGCACTAGAGACTTGGACTGTCCTAGCAACTAGTGACACACCACTGTTTTGAACTACCCTTGCATTATCTCGCTGTTTTGTGTGGTATCGGACCCGGTTAACAACATAACCTTCGTAAGTCAACACTGAAAATGAAGGCTTTCCTGCCAACCATCTTATTGTTTCAGAAACGGCTTCGGAATTCTCCCTCATTTCTGTTCTTACCTGCACATAAAGTCACAATACAAATAAGTTGACTTCAAATAAAAACATGACTAACAAAAAATAGTAATAAAAAAGAAAAGAATGTAAACTAACTTTTTGTTCAAACCAATCAGCAAATTGTCGATTGTGTTCTCCCAATAGCCACTGTGCACTCTTTTTTTTCCCTTGGTAAATCCCTTCCAAATATTTCTTATGCAATCTGAGAATTATTACATCAGATAAGATTAAACTAAATGAAAAAAAACTTTAACACTTATAAAAATACGTAAATAAATGTTACTTACATCACGTATGGTTCCACCTTAGTATTATTAAAGAGGACTGTAAGATGTGCTTCATCTCGTTCTTCTTCTACTACCGACTTCATTGTCGCACCGCCCACTGGACCATAATTGTTGTCTTCATCTTTCCGAAGCCCAGCAGTTCTACTACTCTCGCTATAGAACTCAGTGCAAAATTCTATAGATTCTTCTTTGAGATAACCTTCAGCTATACAACCTTCCGGATAAAATCGGTTTCTTACATAACTCTTCAATATTTTATTGAATCGTTCAAATGGAAACATCCATCTATAAAAAACCGGTCCACATAAACGCAATTCCCTTACTAAGTGAACTGTGAGATGTATCATAACATCGAAAAATGATGAAGGGAATATTTTTTCCAACTCACACAAGGTCAAAATTAGATCTGATTGTAGTTTACTCAATTCGACTCATCCACGACTTTGTTGCACAAGGAGTTGAAGAAAAAACACAATCTTATGATATTAACCCTAACATTTTTCGGAAGCACGGAACAGATACAAACTGGTAGTAACTGTTGGAGGAGGATATGGCAATCATGGGACTTCAGCCCATACAAATTCAGATCAATCATTGATACACAATTTCTAATATTTGATGCATGTCCATATGGAAGTTTCATATTGTACAATGATGACAACATTATTTTTTTTTTCTTTCTTGGACAAATTAAAAGGGGCAGGAGGCAAGTATGTTCTTTTCTCACCCATTTCAGGAGCTAAATCCACCCTTAATCCCATGTCAACCATATCAAGATGAGAGGCACTGCTATCTTTAGTCTTGTATTTCATATTAAGAAGTGTCCCAATTAAATTATCACACATGTTCTTCTCGATGTGCATAACATCTAAACAATGACGAACGTGGTGAAATTTCCAATATTCTAACTCAAAAAAATCGATTGTTTTTTCCATGCAGATTCCACCTTTTTTGACTTCCCCCACTTCCCAAAACTAAATTTGAGTTGCTGTTGTTGCGCCAACACTTCTTCTCCAGCAAGCGGTTCAGGTGCATGACCAAATTCTTGTTCTCCATCGAAAGCTGCACTCTGCCTCCTATAAGGATGATGGTTATTTAAATACCGATGATGACCTTGGTAGCACATTTTTTTACTATGACTTAAATATTTAGCCACAGTTTTATCTCCGCATATTGGACAAGCCTTATAACCCTTATTGATGTAGCCCGACAGATTTCCGTATCCCGGGAAGTCATTTACTGTCCACATCAGAACTGCCCTTAAAGTGAAAAAAGATTTGGTATGAGCATCGTACACGTTCGGTTCCCCTTCCTCCCACAATTTTTTTAAATCATCAATTAGTGGTTGTAGATATATGTCAATATTATTACCAGGCTCATGCGGGCCAGAAATTAATGTTGTTAACATCATAAACTTCCTCTTCATGCATAACCATGGAGGAAGATTATATGTTACTAACATAACTGGCCAACAACTGTACCGGTTTTTTAATCCATTATTGTGTGGATTTATACCATCAGCCGCTAATCCTAAACGTATATTTCTTGCCTCCCTACCAAACTCAGACCACCTATAATCTGCATTTCTCCAACCACCTCTCTGAAACCTGGGCTTGAACTTAAGATTAGGATTCTTTCTGAATCTGAATTTGCCAAACTTCCTCACTATCATTGCCATAGACTCATCCTTCAGTTGGTCAAGTTCTTCCAAAGAATAGAAGTCACCACCAGATTGATCAGTGGATGTTAAGCCATATTCATCTACAATAACATCCATGTCAGAACTGGAAGGTTGAACAACCTTCATTTCCAGTTGATGTGGGACTTCTGTTGCCAATGCAGTAGAAGTACTAACTATCTTTCCAGTTCCATAAATCTCCTTTTGTTGAATCTGCTCCAGCTCATAGGTCTTCAAGACACCATAGAGTCTTTCCAAAGAAATCTCTCCAAGATCTCTTGCTTCTCTAATTGCAGATATTCTGTGCTCCAAATGAGATGGAAGTGTCAGGAGGAACTTCTTGTTAATCTCCTTGATAGTATAGTGCTTTCCATGGAGATTCAGATCATTTATCAATTTATTGTATCTCTCAAAAACCTCAGAGATACCTTCACCAGGGTTTGATCGGAAATGTTCATATGAAGAGGTGAGAATTTCCATCTTATTCTCTCTGACTTCCTCTGTCCCCTCATTGATTATCTCTATTCTGTCCCAAATGTGTTTAGCAGAAACACATTTTAGAACATGATTATGCATAACAGGATCAAGACAATCAACCAGTATCAACTGTAAGCAGGCATCCAGGGAAGCATCCACTTTCTCATAAGCTGTGTAGTCCTTGGGATCCTTGGGGTACATCCTAGCAGCTCTAGTAACAACATCGTTCTCTATCTGCTCTTCCTCAACAATCATAGGAAGTTTAGGACCATTATTCAGCACTCCAAGATATTTAACATTTGCCACTTGAAGAAACAGGAGCATCTTCTTCTTCCACATAGGATAATGCTCCGTACTGAACATGTGAATCTTTACTGTACCAACCTTCTGTGTTGTAGACATTTTTGAGATTTTTGATGAATAATAAAAATTTCAGAGTTTAAGAAAAAAAAATAACAAAAAATGGATCTTTGAGTAGTATATCAATCAAAAGGCTCTTATGCCAATTGTTAGGTCCTGATAAGTTTGTAGAAGGGGGGTTGAATACAAACTATACTGTTTAATCGAATTTGTTCGTTTGAAGATATAACAATTTAAGAACAAATTATTGCGGAATAAACTGAAACACTATTCAAGTTAAATATAACTTATATTAAACTTGAAAGGTGTTACAATCTGAGTACGGATTACAGAGTTCTTGATAAAACAAACCTAGAATAAATTCGACATGAATTTATCTATTTTTGTAATAAAAAGGATCGAATACTAAAAAGTAGTTCAATATAATTTCTAGGGATAATGATCCGCTAGAATGTCAAAGCAATACAGATAATCAATTTCTAGTGATTTGGATTATACATTTACTGCTATAAATTAATACTCTGATGAATTTAAAGCTCTTGACAGTTAGTTCTCTTCAATGGCAGAAGTAAATAGGATAGAATGTTTCTGTACTTTTCTGTCTTGAATATGTTCTGTGTCTTTGTCTTTTGATCACACATGTGCTTAAATACATGTACTACATCCTTCTCTTTCACGCGCCAATTCATTTCTTTTAATTTGTACTATGAAGACATTCGGGAAGACTCTGAATTGGCTATGGAAGACTTTCAGGAAGACAATCCATTGGCTTGGGAAGACATTCAGGAAGACTCTCTTTTAACTTAAAAATACTTAGAAAATGCCTAGGAAGACTATCGGGAAAACTCTCCTTGACAGTCTTCTTAGTTTATTTTCTAAGTCTTCTTAGTTCATTTTCTATTCTAATTCAAATAATCAGTTAAGTAATTTATGTATTAAATTAATTCTTAACAGAATTAATTTAATAAATAATTTACTTAGTAGAAATAAATATTTAGAAGAGAATAAATACAATTCCTTGTCTTCACAATTAATTCTTGAACCACTAAATTTAGATGAAGAAATAACACTTGTAGAACGTTGACACTCAATGTACTGTCTGGTTCATGAGTGACTAACGACAATGTCTGTTCTTCATCTGTTTGACTTTAAGCAGTGATCCTCTTTCTTTTCCCTTTTCTTTAAACTCTGTAACCTGCACATTTGTTGTCACATCTTGAAATCTCTGTCACTTTAATAAATCCACTGAGATTGAATACTTCACTGAGGCTTGATCAATAAATTGAACTTCTTTCAATGTAGAATTACTTCAAGTCTGTAGATGACATTAACCTTCATTCTCTTGACAGATATTATCTTCTGAGATTCCTGTGACATAGGACTTTTATTATTTACTTATTACATCTTATTTTATGTTGAGTAGAATCCTCGGTGTTTAGAAATAGGCCTTTACGTATGCCTTTCAAAAATGCTTTCATAAGCCTTGGATTTAAACTTACTTTTTCTTTCAGAATTATCCTTCATAGCATAGGATTTAGCTCCAAAAGTATGAAAATACTTTACTGAAGGTCTCTTCTTTGTTAAAAGAAAGTAAGGAATGGCTCCATGAGTCTTATTAACCAATGTTCTGTTTTGAGTATAGCAAGTTGTGTTAATAGCTTCTGCCCAGAAGCATTTTTGTAATTTTGATTCACACAACATAGTTCTAGAAGCTTCAATGAGAGTTCTATTCTTTCTTTCCACTACACCATTTTGTTGAGGTGTTCTGGCAGCAGAGAATTGTTGAACAATTCCAAGTTCTTTACAGAAGCTTCCAAGAGTTGCATTTCTGAATTCAGTCCCATTATCACTTCTTAGAATTTGAACTTTTGAGCTAGACTTTCTGTCCAGTACCTTGATGTGATCAATGATTTTCTGAGCTGCTTCATCCTTTGTTTCTAAGAACTTCACCCAAGTGTATCTAGAGTAGTCATCCACCATGACAAGTGCATATCTCTTTTTGGCTAAAGATAGAACATTAATTGGGCCAAAAAGATCCATGTGGATTAATTTTAGTGCTTCCTGATTTGTATTGATTTGCTTTGACTTGTGAACATCTTTCCTTAGATTTCCTTTCTTTACTCCCTTGAGAGCTAGGCTGCCAGTTTTCTTGTTGTAGATTAAACATTCCAAAGTTCCAAAATCAACCTTGAATCCTTTATCACAAAATTTACTAACACTGAGTAGATTGTTCATTAGTCCTTTCACCAGAGCAATGTCTTCAATGATGGTGTATCCTTTGTTGTTATCTCCAAATGTTATGATTGGACCAGATTTCTTCAAGAAATGTGATAGCAGGGTTTTATCACCTGTCATGTGTCTGGAGCATCCACTATCAATGACCCACGTGACCTTATTTCCCTACACAAAAACAATTGGATTAGGTTGCCTTTGGTAACCACTTTTTGTTAGGTCCAGCATTCTCAGTTGCGATTTTTCTCACGACATCATTAACATCACTATCAGTATCAGATTGTTCTCTTTTGACTTCTTTAACCATCCATTTCGATCTAGGATAAGACTTGGTCTTTCTCCTTGAGGATGGTTTATTCTTGTTATCAGTACAAGAACTTGAAGTCTCAGAATGAGTCTCAACAGATGGTCTGAAAGAACATTTCTCAAAAGATAAGATTGGTAAATTAAAGCATGTGTTCATGACAGTGATTTTACAAGGCATGCAATCAATGTTATTACAAACATTCACAGATCTCTGCATTATTGGGGTTCTGTGTAAATTACCAAGTTCATATGTAGCAATTGACTTAGCACAAGATGGTCTTTTACACATATAAGTTAAATGATGTGATGATCTACAGTTGTTGCAAATCTTCCTTGATGCACCCTTAACATGAGTTCCATCACTCTTCTAATTTAGTCCTATCTTTCCATTTCTGTTCTTTCTAGTTCTAATGGTACTAGGAGTGACATCATGTTCTAAAGTTGATGTCGACAAACCCTTGACAATACCTTCCATCTTTACTGTCTTGACAGTAAGTTTGGAAGTTGCTGTCAGAGCTTTGTTTTCGACAGTTGCTTTTAAAGTTACTGTCTCGTCCTTTTTGACAACATCTTTTCAACATTCTGTCAGATTGCCTACCAAAGTTTCTGTCGGGGGATTTGTGACAGAATCTTTGCTACCAAATAATATACTATCAACGCCTTCATCTTCTTCAAGAATCTCTTGTTTGATCAGTAAGGCTTCATCATCAAACTCATGTTCAGAATTCTTGAATATTGGCTTTTTGACATTTCTTAACACATGAGGTTTGACAGTATTGTTGTCTGTACAGGAGTCTGAAGCAATCTCCTTACCAGGTCTTCTAGAGTAATTAAACCCTATGCCAACTTTTTGATTCTCAGTATGATTCTCATGATATTCCTGAACTAGTTTAGAGGAGTTCATGTAGGCTTTTAACCTAAGTTCATTATCTTCAATTTTGTGTTTCAAAAATTCCTCTATTTCCCTAGCACAAACAATATCATTTTTAAGTTTGGCATTTTCTTGAACTAATGACTCTAGATGATCAAGCTTAAGTTCTAAGATATCATTCTTAGCCTGAATCTTATCATTCAACTTAGTTAACCTGACAATTTCTTTATTAGCAACAGTCAAACTAGTATGAATGTTAAAGATCTCAACATTTAAACTTTCAACAGTCTGTTTAAATTCAGAATTAGACATATCAAGGGAAACAAGTGTTGGTACCTGAGTTGGGGAGGATGATGCTTCATTATCTAACTTGGCCATCAAGGCAAGATTTACATATTCCTCATCTTCTTCCTCATCAGACTCATCCCAGCACTTTCCTTCAGCTACATAAGCTCTTCCCTGATTTTTCTTTGACTAATTTTTGAATCCTCTTTCCATCTTCTGATTCTTCTAGGGTCTTCTTCATTCTGTGGCAAAGTATCCAAGTTCATTGCAATTGTAGCACCTGAACTTTGATTTGTCCACCATTCAAGTCTTGTATCCACCTCTTGTTCCACTTTCTCCATTCCTTGAAGTATTTCCTTGGCTGAACCTGTTTGTTGAACCCTTTGGCTTAAAGGATTTGTTTCTCCTGAATCTCAAGTTGGAGAATTTCTTAGCCATGTAAGCCATGGTTGGATTATTCATGCTTTCCAATTCTTCTAGGGAGTAGAAGTCTTCATGTTCAACATCCGTTAGTTCAAGTATCACTTTGTTATCTTCTTCAACTATTTCCTCTATTTTGATGGAAGGAACAATAGTTGATTTGGATGACTAGGGTAACTCAGTGACTTGAACAGTTGGGGGTTCATGAGCTACTAGAGCACTGGACATATTAGCCATCTTTCCTTTGTGTCCAGCTTGAATGGCTCTCTTCTGGAAAAGCTCATGTTCATAGGACTTAAGCACGCCATAAAGATTTTCAAGTTAAACACTTTCCATATATCTGCCTTCTCTTATGGTTGTGATCCTGTGTTCAAGATGTTCAGGAAGAGTTAACAAAAACTTGATGTTAATCTCTTTCTTCTCATAGAACTTCCCATGGATTTGAAGTTCAAACAGTAACTTACTGGATCTTGAGAACATCTCAGTAAGGTCTTAATTTGGCTTAGCAATGAATGCCTCATATTGAGAAACAAGTGTATGTCTTCTGTTTTCTCTGACTTCTTCACTTCCTTCATAAAGTAACTCAATCTTATCCCACATCTCTTTGGCTGACTTGCTTCCTATGACGTTCCCACACATAGCTTTGTCCATTGTGAGTGAGTCATAAATGATTAACTGTAAGTTATCATCAAGTGCCACCTTTTCTCTTTCAGGTTCAGTATACTCAGATACTGGCTTTGGGATAATGTTATACCCTAAAAATGTAATCACAAGATTGTAGAAGGGGAGGGGGGTTGAATACAATCCTTTCAATTTCCAGTTCTTTTTGTAGACAAAGATAATCTTAGAACAGAAATATGAAATTTAGTAAACAAATAACACAAGAATTAAAAATTTAGGTGGATTGATTGTTCCACATGAGAGATTTTATTTGAAGAAATCTCTGTGATGTTTAGAAGTAAACACACAGCTACAATTACAATGTTTTTGCTTCAACAATTTACAAAGGAATATTCCTTTAGCTCTAAAAATTGAAACCGATTTCTTGAACTCAAAAACATTGCTACACTTGGTTATATATCCCAAGTTTACAAGCTAATTTGAACTACATAAAAGTATACAGCA
Organism: Heracleum sosnowskyi; assembly: GCA_030848705.1. Lineage (NCBI taxonomy): Eukaryota > Viridiplantae > Streptophyta > Magnoliopsida > Apiales > Apiaceae > Heracleum > Heracleum sosnowskyi. Next base: position 62,480,978 of record CM061235.1, read on the forward strand.
GGTAAAGTCCAAAATCTTGCTTTTCCACTCTAAGTCCAATGGTCCTTGCAATGATTTGCCTTGTAGCTGATTATCCTTGTAGAATCATCTCTATTGACCAGATGGAAATATAATGCTTCCTTTTCTTCAGGGTTTCCCAAAATGCTGGTTTCCATGCTCTTTCTGTTCCATCAACCCATGTGACTTGTCAGAACTGTCCCTATCACACTTTCAACTGCTAATAATTGAACTAGCATCAGTTGCGCAACTTCTAGCATCCGTTGAAAGTGTTGTGGCTGCATTTGTTGAAGCTTTTCAAGGTGCATCCATTGAAAGCTGAATGGCTATCCGTTGAAATACAACTTCACTTATGTAAAATTACAAGGCACATAGTATTTACAATTAGCCTCCCTATTCTATATATCTGTTGAAAGTCAACATGACTTATTTAGCCTACACTATTACACTTCAACTGCTAGTACTTAAACAAAAAAAGTATGTTACATTTAGACTTATCAATCGATAAGCTACCTTTTAACGAATACTGAATACACATGTTATCCGTTGAAAGTTACATTTTGACTTATACAATTTTCACAAGGCAATCTTGTTAATCATCAAGAAATAACATATTTCCTAACAATCTCCCCCAATTTATGCCTGGTTGAAAATCAGACATAAATTTGAGCCTTGATGATAACAAAATATACCTAACAAATATACAGATAAATGCAAAAATTGTACAAAACTACGGATATTTATTATTGTTAGAGATTTGAAGTTTGAAGTTCATTACAGGTAGATTGCTCTTCTAGTCTGAGCTGGTTTAGTTCTTTTTCTTCTGTATTGGAGGTAGAATCTTTGTCTTTCCTTTCTTGGCATAGTTGAGCTCAATTTGCTGCTGAAGTTGCCTGTAGAAGTTATCTTCCTCAACAACTTTAGGATTTAACATAGATTGCAACCATCTAAAGTACTTGGTGCTAGCCTTAGACAGTTGGTCCTCTAGTCTGAAAAATTTTCTACAGCCTTCTTCATCCCTGAACTCCATCATCTAGTATGGTTGGAGATGGATTTTCTGACCATTGTATGGGATCTTCGTCTTCATTGACAAACTTTCATAGGTGTTCCAACTAGCCCTTAGCTCTTCTATCCTCCTCAACACCAAGCCCCTTGCAATTGGAGAAAACCCTTTAGGATTTTTTATACTTGAGAACACTTTAACTAGGATTTGATATCCTTTTCCTAAAATCCTTTGCAGGGGCCATTGCCTTTCCACTCCACCTTTGTACACAAACATGAGTCTTTCAGGCATATTTTTATATCTGTCAATTCCTTTGACTTCCTGTAGTTCATCTAGAAAGAGATCCAATTCTGAGTACTCTTGAATGTCAGCCTTATAGATATAATCCTCCTTGTTCTCCACTGGCTTGACTATCTGAGGTACTGAAAGAATTTTAATAGATCCCTTGAGAATTTTCTTCTTTGGCTCCCTCTTTCTTTTCTTCTCAGCTTTAAGAATTATCTTTGGGAACTCCAAATTATCAAATTCTATGGGCTCATCTTTAAGTTCAACATGAGTCCCATAAAAGGTAGTGTCTGATTGAGTGCCAGACTTGATGATGTCTTCAAGAATTATAGATTTCATATATGTCTTCTTCACAATTTCTTCCTTTTCAGGGGCGACATGCCTGTTAGCTCTTGTCTTTTGCCTTTTTATAGGGTTTACCCTTGGCACTACCATTCCCTTGTTTTTCTTCATCTTGGAAGGAGGGGCCACTTCTTCTTCAGCCTTTCTTTCCTCATCCTCCTTCTTCTCATCTTCAGCTAACTCATTCCATAGCTCTGTAGCTAGTCTAGCTTCCCTCTCAGGAGAGGTCTCATAAGGAAAAGATCTAGGATGAGCTTCCCTTAGTAATCTTGAGGTTTCTTCTTTTTTGGCTTCAGAGAATCTAGGATGACTATTTGTGATATGTAATACTTTTCCATTTCTGTAGATTACTGTCATTGCTTCCTTCAACCCCACATCATGTGTGTCTTTAAATTCTTAAATGATCTTGCCCATCACCTTGTTGTCATCAGGCTTAGAGAGAGGGAAATCCACTTCTAGTTTGTTCTTGCCATGATGCTTAGGTGGGGAACTAGTCCTTCCACTAAAAATTGGTTCAAACTCCTTGAGAAATGAAGGTTCATCATCATAGATTTTCTCTAGGAGAACTACTTCAGGAGTGAGAACTTTAGAATTGTGGTGTGAATAGGGGCTGGTTCTGAGGTTGAGGTAGCTTGAGATGAGGTTACAGCTTTGAAAATAGAATATTTGATTACCCTCTCAGAGTTTAAAAAACTCTAATTGATCCTTTCATTGATTACCTTAGTCCATTGTGCCAGCTGTTCCTGTTTTTGAATCATCTCTTCTTCACTCATGCCAGAGAAATCAAAGTCACTAGCCTTGACTATAGGCAGTGAAACTAGAGAAGAGAAAACACCTTTGTGAGTTCAAACTCACTTGGATTGGCAATTATTTGAGGTGTTGGCTGCTCCCCCGCAGTTGATGGCACATTTAAGTTGAAAGACTCCCCCTCAACTTGTGGCAATGATTTAGTTGTTGTAAATGCTGGTTCAGAGACCAGTGAGACCACTGGTATATTCTCCCCCTTTTTGTTATCAGCAAGGGTTTGAACAGTTCAAGTAGCCTGCAACAACTGTTGTAGGAGTAGAGTCTGTGCATTTTGATTTGCTAAGAAGATGTCCATCTTCTGCTCCATTTTATCTACTCTCTAAGAAAGAGTCTCCATAGACTGAGAGAGTTGATCATCCTTTAGCATTTTCCTCTTAAGAGAGTTGATAGTTGTGAGAGGAAAAGCAGTGTCAATTCTTTTGCCCATAGCATCTTTAAGATCATCTATCTTAGTTTTGACCTCCTCTGTTTGAGCCCTATGCTGTAGAAACCGCATCTTCTGAAGTTGGAGGGAGGCCATGAACTTTGACATAATATCTTTCCTTGTTGAAGTGGTTGTCTAGTATTCAGTGAAAACTTGTTGATATTGCTTGAGAATCCCCATATTGACATCCTGCAATGGAGCCTGGTTTGAGAATAGCCAATCAGGTGTGATTTCTAAGGTGGAAGGACCTTCACACCATCAGAATCACTGTCTTCCTCTTCAAAGTTGTTGTCATACTCAAATTCATCACCAGCTCCTGGAGGTAGTTTTGAGATTGCATCTTTAACTCTTAACATGGACTCAGTAGTATGCACCAAGTTCAGTGTCCTTTCTGCCTCCACATTGCCCTGGCCAGCCAAAACTTGATAGGCTGGTTCAGGATGAGTAAATGTCTCATCATTCAGGTTGATTTGACTCAGTTCATTTTGGTAATCTAACTGAATCAGTCTTTCCCTTTCAACATCACTAACAATCATTAACTCACTAGCAATGGCTGTGTATTCCATCCTTATATCTCTAGTACTTGCATTTCTCTCATTTTATCTATTTCCTTGCACCAGGGGCTCCTCCTGGCCACATCTCTCACACCCTCACCTACACCTTCTAAGGTGGTACCCTCTAACTCTCCTTTTGCCTTACTGGAAGAAATAGTCAGTCTCTCATTCTCTAACTCTCCTTTTACCTGGCTGGAAGAAATAGTCAGTCTCTCATTCTGTAACTCATGCCAGAGAAATCAAAGTCACTAGCCTTGACTATAGGCAGTGAAACTGGAGAAGAGAAAACACCTTTGTGAGTTCAAACTCACTTGGATAGGCAATTATTTGAGTTGTTGGCTGCTCCCCCATAGTTGATGGAACATTTAAGTTGATAGACTCCGCCTCAACTTGTGGCAATGATTTAGTTGTTGTGAATGCTGGTTCAGAGACCAGTGAGACCACTGGTATATTCTCCCCATTTTTGTTATCAGCAAGGGTTTGAACAGTTCCAGTAGCTTGCAACAACTGTTGTAGGAGTAGAGTCGGTGCATTTTGATTTGCTAAGAAGGTGTCCATCTTCTGCTCCATTTTATCTACTCTCTAAGAAAGAGTCTCCACAGACTGAGAGAGTTGATCATCCTTTAGCATTTTCCTCTTAACAGAGTTGATAGTTGTGAGAGGAAAAGCAGTGTCAATTCTTCTACCCACAGCATCTTTAAGATCATCTATCTTAGTTTTGACCTCCACTGGTTGTGCCATATGTTGTAGAAACCGCATCTTCTGAAGTTGGAGGGAGGCTATGAACTTTGACATAATATCTTTCCTTGTTGAAGTGGTTGTCTGGTATTCAGTGAAAGCTTGTTGATATTGCTTGAGAATCACCATATTGACATCCTGCAATGGAGCCTGGTTTGAGAATAGCCAATCAGGTGTGCTTTCTAAGGTGGAAGAACCTTCACCACCATCTGAATCACTGTCTTCCTCTTCAAAGTTGTTGTCATACTCAAAGTCTTCACCAGCTCCTGGAGGTAGTTTTGATATTGCATCTTTAGCTCTTAACATGGACTCAGTAGTATGCACCAAGTTCAGTGTCCTTTCTGCCTCCACATTGCCCTGGCCAGCCAAAACTTGATAGGCTGGTTCAGGATGAGTAAATGTCTTAGCATTCAGGTTGATTTGACTCAGTTCATTTTGGTAATCTAACTGAATCAATCTTTCCCTTTCAGCATCACTAACAATCATTAACTCACTGGCAATGGTTGTGTATTCCATCCTTATATCTCTAGTACCTGCATTTCTCTCATTTTATCTATTTCTTTGCATCAGGGGCTCCCCCTGGATCACACCTCTCACACCCTCACCTTCACCTTTAAAGGTGGTACCCTCTAACTATCGTTTTGACTTACTGGAAGAAATAGTCAGCCTCTCATTCTCTAACTTTCCTTTTGCCTGGCTGGAAGAAATAGTCAGCCTCTCATTCTCTAACTCATGCTAGAGAAATCAAAGTCACTAGCCTTGACTATAGGCAGTGAAACTGGAGGAAGAGAAAACACCTTGGTGAGTTCAAACTCACTTGGATTGGCAATTATTTGAGGTGTTGGCTGCTCCCCCATAGTTGATGGCACATTTAAGTTGACAGACTCCCCCTCGACTTATGGGAATGATTGAGTTGTTGTAAATGTTGGTTTAGAGACCACTGGAATATTCTCCCTTTTTTTTGTTATCAGCAAGGGTTTGAACAGTTCCAGAAGCCTGCAACAACTGTTGTAGGAGTAGAGTCTATGCATTTTGATTTGCTAAGAAGGTGTCCATCTTCTGCTCCATCTTATCTACTCTCTTAGAAAGAGTCTCCACAGACTGAGAGAGTTGATCATCCTTTTGCAGCTTTCTCTTGATAGAGTGGACAATGGAGATAGGAAAAGCAGTGTCAATCCTTCTATCCACAGCATCCGTAAGTGCATCTACCTTAGCTTTGACCTCCTCTTTGAGAGTTGTGTGCTGTAGAAATTGCATCTTTTGGAGTTGAAGAGAGGCCATGAATTTGGATAGAATTGTTTTCCTTGTAGAATTTGTTGTCTGGTATTCAGTGAAAGCTTGTTGATATTGCTTTAGAATCACCATATTGATATCCTCCAGTGGTGCCTGTCTTGAGAATAACCAATCAGGTGTGCTTTATAAGGTGGAAGGACCTTCACCTACTCCTTCACCACCATCTGAATCACTATCTTCCTTTTCAAAGTTGCTATCATATTCAAAATCATCAGCAATAGTTGAAGGCAAATTGGAGAAGGCATCTTTAGCTCTTAACATGGAACAAGTTCAGTGTCCTTTCTGCCTCCACATTGCCCTATCCAGCCAAGATTTGATAGGCTTGTTCAGGATGAGTAAATGTCTCAGCATCCAGGTTGATTTCATTCAGTTCATTTTGGTAATCTAACTGAATCATCCTCTCCCGTTCTGCCTCATTGACATCCATTAACTCACTAACAATGGTTGTAGTAGCTTCCACCCTTATCTCTCATGTACCTGATTTTATCTCATTTTCTCTCTGTTCTTCCATCAGGGGCTCCCCCTGGCTCACACCTCTCACACCCTCACCTTCACCTTCTAAGGTGGAACTGTATGTGCTCACTTTTACCAGGCTGGAAGAAATAGCATGTCTCTCTTGCTCTCCCTCTCCTTTGGCTTGGCTGCAAGCCAGCCTCTCACTCTTAGTTATTTCACTCCCTACCCTCGGCCTTAAGAGTGTTTGTACTACTACTAGCTTATCTACACTTGTGGTTGTAATACTTGAAATTGGAGTTCCAAGTGTAGAAGAGACCTTCAACTGGTGGGGAATATCGGTTGAAGTAGTAGAAGTTAACTTAAACAGATGGCTACTGTGAGGCATATCCGTTAAAAGAGAAACACTCATCAATGGATGAGAGATATCCGTTGAAGAAGGAAAATAACTAGTAGTTGAAATAGAAACTATGGTAGAATCTGTGGAGATTGATTTTAGTTGAGGTGCCACAGATTGAACCAAAGTCTCAGAAAAGGATGATTGGTGGTCCAACAAATCATCTAAAAGATGATGACCACCAATTTCAGAATGAGGCTCCTCTAAGAATTTCAAAGTTGGAGAATGAGGAATTGATGTGTTTATCATGAACACATCCAAAGAGAGAGTTGGTGAGCTTGGTGCTTCTATTTAGATTTAAATGTTGAGAGAATGGGGCTGTGACTCCACATTTATTAGAGTCACATCAAATTGACTTTGTGAAGGTGCAAACACAAAATCTGTGTTTTTGGCTTGCACAGTGTGTGTACCTTGTGCATCTCCAGTTGTCTTAGCCTTCTTTCTACTGTCATAGGCTTTAGACATATCTTTAGGGCTACTTGTGTCCCTATCCCACTTGTTCTGTGTTCCTGGTTGGGAACTCTTTTCAATAGTGACATCTTTTTTAGAAGATGCCACTAAGGATGTGTGTAATTCTTTTTCAACCACTATATCTTTTTGAGAAGATACAGGGTGGTTTGGCTGTGATTCACTAACCTCTCCCACCTTGTTCTTGGGGTTTTGTTGATTTTCACCCCTTCCCCCACCTCTCACTTCCACCCGAGCACTCCCCTTTGGTTGAGAAGTAGTTTTTACAACAGGTGCCTTTTGAGAAGCACCTGAGGTTGGCCTTTTTGATTTGGATTTGTGAGCTTTGGTTTTGCCCACTTGGGTAGAAGGTTGTGGGACATACGAGCCTCCATTGTGGCACTAGAAGGCAAAGACGTTGGTGGTTGAGAAGCAGTAGTAGTATTAGAGGTTGCCTGAGTTGCTTATATGATAGGCAAGTAGACCAGTTCAACATTGCCGTTGATGTCTTTTCTGTTCAAGTCCTCCAAAACCCTTTTGTTTTGCACTCAACATGCCATTTTATTGGCAGGAAGGGTGATTGCTAGATCCTTCTCAAGATGGTTAGATAATAACATAAAAAATCTAGCAAAATAGATATTCTTATTCCTAGACTCCTTATGACCTAATTTAGCACCTAGCTCAATTAGAATCATGGATCCTAGGTTAAAATACCTATCATTTAGGAGCATGTAAAGCATATCAAGCATAGAAGTAGTTACAGCATCCCAATTACTAATCTTTCCTGAAAATACTTTAATGAAAGCATCACATAGAAAGCTCCATTCTTTCCTCATACCATTTCTTTGAATCTTACCTAGATTATCAGTAGATTTAGCATACCTAAGTGAATTAAGCATGTTAACTAAATCATTATCAGTGTGTTTTTCTAAGCAATTATTCTCAGATAACTACAAGCATGTAGAAATCACATCAGCATTAATGATATGCTCCTTATCCTTAAGAGATAAAGAAATAGTACTGTCCTGAGCATCATAGACAGCAGAGTCCCAAATTTCCTCTATCACCTCATAGTATAGAGTTGGAGCCTCAAGTATGGCATATGAGAGCTTGCAATTCTTGATGAACTTCATCATCTTGTGATACGCCTCAGGATGGTTCTCAAAGTCGACTAAGGCAGTGAAGTTATTTTTCTCATAGGTGAAACCATTCAGAGATAGAGTCTTGTTTGTGGGTTCCATTGCTGCAAAAGCTTGGTTACAGAAGAAGAACTTTGTGCTTTGAGAGAGAAGATAGTGTTTTTGCCTTAGTGAATTTGGGGAAATGATAAAATTGAACTGTTATAGTTAAAAATGCTTTTATACTTTCCACAAATAAATCAATAAAACACTCAGGTAATTAAAAGAAATTACATGATTGGTTCAATATGTAACCGTTAAAAATGAATTTAAGAGAGAAAATGGCCACGAATTTACAACAGTTATATACACACGACTGTATGTATATAGCAGCGGATAAACAACTGACTTTCAATGGTTGAGATTAAAGAGAAACTTTCAACAGATGAGCTAAAGGTCTATTTAGATTCAGCTTATCCGTTGAGGTAACAGAAAGCTGATATCCGTTGAAAAGTAAAAACCCAGTAATATGTTTGACCTTCACTTTTTCTGAGAATGACAATTCTCAAGAAAATCAATACTATATTGGCTGCATTGCAAACTTGCAAATATTCAAAATGACTAAGAGTAATTAAGCATACCTAGCTCACTTACCAATCTTGAGAATGTTGATTCATCAAGTGGCTTGGTAAATATGTCTGCAAGTTGCTTCTCACTTGGAACAAAATGTAGCTCCACAGTACCATTCATCACATATTCCCTGATGAAATGATACTTGATGTCAATGTGCTTGGTCCTTGAGTGTTGCACTGGATTCTCAGTTATGGCAATTGCACTAGTGTTGTCATAGAAAATTGGAATCTTATCAACTCTTAATCCATAATCAAGTAGTTGATTTTTCATCCAAAGAATTTGTGCACAACAACTTCCAGCTGCAATGTATTCAGCCTCGGCAGTTGATGTAGAGACATAATTTTGCTTCTTACTGAACCATGATACTAGTTTGTTTCCTAGAAATTGACAAGTGCCTGTTGTGATTTTTCTATCAATTTTGCACCCTACATAGTCTGCATCTGAATAACTAATTAGATCAAAACCAGATTCTCTAGGGTACCAAATGCCAAGGTTTGGTGTTCCCTTGAGATATCTAAAAATTCTCTTAATAGAGATTAAATGAGACTCTCTAGGATCAGCTTGAAATCTAGCACATAAACAAGTAGCAAACATAATGTCAGGTCTACTAGCTGTCAAATATAGAAGTGAGCCTACCATGCCTCTATAGCTTCAAATATCCACATATTTTTCCTAAGTATTCAATTCAAGCTTAGTGGCAGTTGGCATAAGGGTTTTTGCAAGAGAACAATCCATTAAGTCAAATTTCTTTTAAAGATCATAAGTATATTTTGTTTGATTTAAAAAGATTCCCACTTTCACTTGTTTAACTTGTAAACCAAGGAAATAGGTGAGTTCTCCCATCATGCTCATTTCATATTTGTTTTGCATAAGTTTGGCAAACCTTTTTCAAAGTTTCTCATCTGTAGACTGTTCACACTTTTCCACGCAAGAGTACGCGATCGCAAGTAATATAGTCTGTAAAACAGAGTTCGTCCACAGAGACTAGTTGTTGCTGTTTCATTGATTTATGCACCAAGAATTAATATTATTCAATTCTCAAACAATTATCAAGGTTTGGGTTTAATTATCACTATACTAATTAACTAAGCAATTAACAAATATGATTTATCAAATAGAGAAAACACATGGGGTTTTTACCATCATCATATATGCAATTAACCAATCTAATTCCTTTTCCTCCTAACATGCAATTACACTGACACCTGATCGATTACACGAAACTGATATACGCCAAAGGTCTTTGTACGTATACCATCCTAATGAACATCCACAATTAAGATAGAAGTCAAATAGTCAATCAATTGTAGGCAGTCCCAACAGGTCTGCGGGATTTAACGTACAATGATTTTGAAACACAAGTAATCAATAAGATCACGTAGTCAATACCAAACGGGTAGAGTGATATCGCAAATAAGCCATGTCATCAGACACACCAAATTCCTACGCTAGCATGGCAAGTTCTAAATCTCTATTTTCAGTACGGTCGCTGCAATAGAGATTAACACACAATCACAGAAGTTGATCAGACAACTATAATTGAATATGCACAACCATACAAGGATATCAAATATAAGAACATGCAAGGAATAATTGAAATCAACCAGAAAACATTATATAAGAATCCGGTAAAACCCCATGATAATAAATTAGTTCATAATTGAACTAATCATCACCATAGGTACCATAGTTAACATCGTTAATAAACTAAACAAGATTCAATGTAATAACAATAAATATTATGAATAGAATTCAACCAACTATCCACCGCTAGAAGATTACGAAGGAAATTGAAGAACAAAGTGAATCCGTAAGCTTGATTTTGATCTCTTGAACTTAGGTATTGATCTCTTATTCCTCCGATAATAATGTTTTTTTTTGATAGATAGATCCCCAAAATAACCTAATGAATAATGTTTATAAAGTATAAGATATTACATAATAAACCCAAGATACGAGCCCTAACAAATTAGGCCCAACACAAATTAACCCGGTTTGGAGTAAAATACATGAAGACTCGATGCATTCCAGGAGGAAACAGGCGCTCTTGCGCCTCTAAATGGCGCTCTTGCGCCTCCAACTCCCTAGATTTTCACTCTGAAGACTCACATAGGCGCTCTTGCTCAAGATTTTAGCGCTCTTGCGCCTCCTAAGGCGCTCTTGCGCAGGAAACTGGCGCTGCAGCGCCTCAGAGCTCCTGGAAATTTGCCCAGCAATGTAGAACATTTCCGTGGCTTCGCGTGAGCTGTTGAATCGTCAGAATCGGACTTGTAGAACTCCAGATATGGCCAAAACCGTGAGAGCTTCGCAACCTACCAGGAAAATCCGATTTTTAATCTCATTAACCTCCAACTCTTGGTTCTGCAAAACTTAATGAAAACACATTAACACACCACATACTTGAGTTCAAGTCATCAATTTAAGCCGATATGAAGCATTCCAAGTGGATTAAAAATCCACTTATCACACCCCCAAACTTAAACCGATGCTTGTCCTCAAGCATAAACGAACATAACTATATACAACTAACTAGTACCACTTCCGTAGGTTATCACGGTTGCATTTGGCATATGCAACAAGCCCTTTAAACCCCTAGGCAGCCCTAGTGGACGAGTAAGGTCTCGTGAGGGCCTATAGCGAATGTACCCACAAAATCCATCCAACAATGCAACTAACAATGCAACTATATGAATGCAACTAATATGAAAATGCAAACGATCCCCTCAAACTAACCATAACCAATCAACAAGCCAACATCTCAAGGAATGCAATCTTTCAAACAGAGTTCAACCAAATTCCCGAATACTAACAATACAAACACAGAAACGTGCGTGTGTGCAATGCTCATCAATATACTCTCAAACTAAATCAAGACCATATCCTATTCTTCACCAAAACAACCACAAGCTTATAAACAAAATGCACTCTAGACACAAGAAACCACTTAAAGACACCTCAATAACCACTCGAGTTGGACAGGAATTCATGCTTTTATTACAAAACAACATACTAACACAATACGCATGCTTATTTGACCGTGCAATGGCTGAGACCCCTAAAGGCTTATACAATAATACCCATGTAGCGAGCGTTAGGTTAGTGGATCCCAGACCGGAAAAGTCTTAGGTCACTAGGCACAAAGTCCCCAAGAACTTAATTACTCGAGTATTAAAGAGCTCAACCTGATCAATTTTGCATAACAACTAACAAAACACTTTTTTTTTCTTTTTTTTTTCCCCCGAAATGAGTGCGCTTTGCCTTTTTCTCATCCCACCCTAGACTACTCATCTTTCCAATGAGCCGGCTACTAGCCATTTGACGCCTAGCCTTTATTGACAACTAGCATGAAATCCCTGTTTTCCCCCAAACTTAGACTTAAGTGCTTCTTTGAATTTCAAGAGAATAGAAAACATTCTAAATATAAGCAAGTGGTTAAATTCTAACTTCCAAACAAACATGGTCTGATCAAATTCAAAAGCAACCAATGAGACTTGTGAATTTACAATTGTTTCTGGCATGCAAGTCAATTCATAGGAACTTAATCAACCCTCTATTCATCACTACCACACTCTAATCAACATCGACTCACCAACGGAAATAGCCAAATCCTAAGGGATCATGAATTATGCTATGCATGCTAATGCAACTAATCATGAACTCACATGGCATAAACAAACAAAACAAAAACAAATATGCTCTATATGACAATTATGCAACAATATGAATGAAATTATACTAACATGCATTATGATTTCTAAATGAATACACTGACACAAATACTCTAATCCTCAAATCACCCCCAAACTTAAGATATTCAATGTCCTCATTGAAGGTAAATTAAAGGTGCAAGAAATACTCCCCTAGTCGTCACCCTCCTCGGGTGGTGTGTCTGGTGGTGGATAAACATGGTGCGCTCCAAAAATGGGCCATGTGACCTGAAAACCCTGGTTTTTCAAAAAAAAAAATATTTTTTCTCTTTTTTTTTTTTTTTTTTGTTGTTTTTTTTTTTTTTTCATAAAAACAACGAGCCAATCAGCGTGGGTTGCCTCCCACGAAGCGCTTTTTTTTAAAGTCGATAGCTCGACATTGCTTTCGATGTTTATCCAGCATTTGTTAGAATCGCGGTGCCAACCTCACGATTCACAATCTCTCCAAAGTACGGCTTCAACCGTTGTCCATTCACCTTGAACGATTCCTCAGGTGTCTTTTCATAGATTTCCACTGCTCCGTGTGGAAAAACCGTCTTGACAATGAATGGTCCATACCATCGCGACTTCAGTTTGCCTGGAAAAAGACGCAGACGAGAATTAAATAATAAAACGGACTGGCCAGGAACAAATACCTTGTTTACCAGTCGCTTGTCGTGCAATCGCTTCACTTTCTCCTTGTAAAGCTTGTTATTCTCGTATGCCTGTAACCGAAACTCATCCATTTCATTGATTTGGACCATTCGCTTTTCCCCTGCTAGTATCAAGTCGAAGTTCAACTTTTTCAGGGCCCAATACGCCTTGTGCTCCAGATCTGCAGGTAAGTGGCATGCTTTTCCAAAGATGAGCTGATATGGCGACATTCCCAACGGCGTTTTGAATGTCGTTCTATAGGCCCATGCTGCTTCATCCAAATGCAAAGACCAGTCTTTCCTAGAAGGATTAACAACCTTCTCGAGAATTCGCTTGATCTCTCTGTTTGACACTTCCGCTTGGCCATTCGTCTGAGGATGGTAAGCAGTGGCCACCCTATGATTAATGTTGTAACGAGCCATAAGCTTTTCGATCTTCTTGTTTAAAAAATGAGATCCTTCGTCGCTGATGATCACTCGGGGTGTTCCGAACCTAGTGAAGATATTCTTGTGGAGAAAACTTATGACCGCGCTTGCATCGTTAGTAGGTAGAGCCTTCACCTCAACCCACTTAGAGACATAGTCAACCGCCAGTAAGATGTACTGGTTGTTGCATGAAGATATAAACGGTCCCATGAAATTGATTCCCCACACATCAAATATTTCTACCTCGAGCATTACATTGAGAGGCATCTCTTCTCTCCTTGATATGTTGCCAGTCCTCTGGCAACGATCACAACTAGCAACAAACCGGAATGCATCCTTGAAAAGAGTCGGCCAATAAAACCCAGCCTGTAGAACCCGCTTAGCAGTCTTGTCCCCTGCATAATGCCCACCGTAGGTGGTGGCATGGTAGCTTCTCAGGACTTCCGCTGTCTCTCCATACGGAACACATCTTCTCAAAATCTGATCAACGCCTTGCTTGAATAAGAACGGCTCATCCCAGATATACCTCTTTACATCGTGGAGAAACTTCTTCTTTTGAGCCCATGAAAACTCTTGCGGAATAACCTTACTCACCAGAAAATTCACTATATCTGCGTACCATGGCTCTTCATTTTGGATTGCAAAGAGTTGTTCGTCAGGAAAGAACTCGTTGATTAATGTGTTGGTGGTTGGAGTTTTCCCATAATCTTCTAACCTCGACAAATGGTCCGCTACCTGATTTTCCGTGCCCTTGCGGTCCTTGATCTCAACATCAAATTCTTGTAATAGCAGAATCCATCTGATAAGGCGTGGTTTGGAGTCTTTCTTTGCCAGCAGATAGCGGATCGCAGCATGATCCGTGTAAACAACCACCTTAGGCCCGAGCAAGTACGACCTGAATTTTTCAAAGCCAAAAACAATGGCTAAAAGCTCCTTCTCAGTAGTTGTGTAATTCATCTGTGCCTCATTTAGTGTCTTTCTGGCATAATAAATGACATGGAAAACTTTACTTTTCTTTTGTCCAAGAACGGCCCCAACCGCAAAATCACTGGCGTCGCACATCATCACAAACGGCTCCTCCCAATCAGGAGCAATAATCACTGGAGCTGATATCAACTTCTTTTTAAGCGTCTCAAACGCTGTCAGGCACTCTGCATCGAATTTGAACTGGACCTCCTTCTCTAGCAAGTTGCACAGTGGCTTAGATATTTTTGAGAAATCCTTGATAAAGCGCCTATAAAAACCAGCGTGCCCCAGAAAACTTCGAACACCTTTTACAGAAATAGGTGGGGGAAGATTCTCAATTGCCTCTACCTTCGCCTTGTCTACCTCTATGCCTCGGCTTGAAACCTTGTGGCCCAGAATTATTCCTTCCTCAACCATGAAATGGCATTTTTCCCAGTTGAGCACCAAATTGGTCTCCACACATCGCCGAAGTACCATAGCCAGATTATCCAAGCATTCATCAAAAGAAGGCCCGAAAACAGAGAAATCATCCATGAATACTTCCACAAGCGTTCCAATCATGTCAGAGAAAATAGCTGTCATACACCGCTGAAAAGTTCCAGGTGCACCACAGAGACCAAAAGAAACCCGACGGAATGCAAATGTACCGAAAGGACAAGTAAAGGTAGTCTTCTCCTGATCCTCAGGAGCAATACAAATCTGATTATACCCAGAATACCCATCCAGAAGGCAGTAATATTCGTGTCCGGCTAGCCTGTCTAGCATCTGATCAATGAACGGAAGTGGAAAATGATCCTTCCTGGTAGCCGCATTCAGTTTCCGGTAGTCAATACAGATTCTCCAACCAGTAACTGTTCTAGTTGGAATAAGTTCGTTCTTTTCATTTGCAACTACCGTCATTCCACCCTTCTTCGGCACACAGTGGACAGGACTCACCCAAGAACTGTCAGATATAGGATATATTATGCCTGCGTCCAGCCACTTTATGATTTCCTTCTTCACAACGTCTTTCATGATGGGATTGAGTCTCCTCTGATTTTCCACCGTTGGTTTGCTCCCGTCTTCCAGAGGTATTTTGTGCTGACAATAAGTTGGGCTGATTCCCTTGATGTCGGCAATAGTCCAACCCATAGCTGATTTATACTCTCTCAGCACCCGCAACAGCTTTTCTTCTTCAGAACCTGAAAGCTTGGCCGAGATAATCACAGGTAAAGTAGATAAATCACCTAAAAACGCATACCTAAGATGATCCGGTAGTGGCTTGAGTTCCAGCTTGGGTGCCTCCTCAATAGATGGCTTTAGCTGCTGATGTGACTTATTTAACTCTGACAACCCCAACGACTCTATGGGTTGTGTGAACCTCTTACCCCAAGGAGTACCATTCAACAGATTCAGTTGCTCTTCAGTATCCGGTATCTCTGAGTCAAGATCCCCAATAAGCACCTTCTGTAATAGATCAGATTCTAACAAATGCCCAATTCCCGCTTGCACTGACGACTCAACCATATCCAGCTGATAGCACTGCTCCTCTTCAGTAGGGAATTTCATAGCGGAAAACACATTAAAAGTTACATTCTGGTCGTTTACCCGCATAGTGAGTTCTCCCTTCTGAACATCAATAAGTGTCCGGCCTGTAGCTAAAAACGGTCTGCCGAGAATGATGGAAATCTTTTTGTCCTCCTCAAAGTCTAGAATGACAAAATCCGCAGGGAAGATAAGTTTATCAACCTTAACCAGGACATCTTCCACAATCCCCCTCGGATAAGTTACCGAACGATCAGCCAATTGTAAAGTCATGGTAGTAGGCTTGGGCTCAGGTAGCCCCAGTTGAACAAATACAGAATACGGCATCAGATTGATGCTCGCCCCCAGATCACATAAACACTTTGAAAATGACAATGCGCCTATAGTACAAGGAATGGTGAAACTACCGGGATCCTTCAATTTCGGTGGTAGCTTTTGCTGCAGAACAGCACTACATTCCTCTGTTAGTGCCACAGTCTCTAACTCTCCCAAGTTCAATTTTCTCGACAGAATGCCCTTCATGAACTTGGCATAACTCGGCATTTGCTCTAATGCCTCCGCAAATGGAATGTTGATGTGCAACTTCTTGAAAACATCCAAGAATCTAGAGAATTGCTTATCCAACTTTTGTTTTTGAAGACGACCAGGGAATGGTGGTGGAGGGTAAATTCCCTGAGACTCTGCAGCTTTGCTCTTCTTCTCATTCTCAGCAGCCTGCATCTCGGCTTCCTCTACCGGTTCAACCTGAACAGGCTGTTTTTCCGAAATTGCAACAGCAGGCTGATTTAGCACCTCTTCCTCTCGTGTGCTCTTACCAGATCTCAAAGTAACTGCATGAACCTGGTGATTGGGCTCCTTCTTACCAGGATTAGCTTCCGTGTCGCTTGGCAACTGGCCCTGTGGCCTCTGCAGAAGTGCATTAGCTATTTGTCCAATCTGTATCTCCAAATTCTTCATAGAAGCAGCCATACCCTTTTGTTGTAACTTCATCTCTTCCACCTCAGATCTTTCTACAAAGTGGTGCTGATTTCCCTGATGCTGCTGCTGAAATCCAGGAGGGACATAAGGTGCTCTAGGAGCATACTGCTGCTGATAATTAGAATGGCTATACGACCTAGAACCGTATTGTTGTTGTCCCTGCGCTGGCTGCTGAATAGAATTCTGGTTGTCTTTCCAGCTGAAATTTGGATGATTCCTGTTATTGGGATGATACGAATTAGGAGCTGGATGAGATGACCTCTGAAAATTACTGACAAACTGCGCCGATTCGCTAGATATCGCGCACTGATGAGTCTCATGAGCGCCCGCACATAGTTCACAAACCATTGCTACCTGCTGTGTACTTGCCTTGGCCAAAGATTCGACCTTCATAGTTAGGGCCTGAAGCTGGGCTGCCAACGCCGTGCTAGAATCAACGTCCAGAATGCCTGTTGCTCTTGCCTGTGGTATACGCTGAGTAGGATTCTGATACTCGTTGGCTGCCATCATCTCTATTAGATTATAAGCTTCCTCATAGCTTTTAGCATATAGTGCTCCCCCAGAAGCAGCATCCAACATAATTCGAGAATGTCCCAAACCATTGTAGAATCCATTAATCACCATCCAGTCAGGCATCCCATGATGTGGGCATAGCCTTAGCATCTCCTTGTACCTTTCCCAAGCTTCATAGAGAGACTCACCCGTCTGTTGAGTGAATTGAGAAATAGCATTCCTCATAGCCGCAGTTTTAGCCATAGGAAAGAATTTGGACAAAAATTTCTGAGCCAGATCTTCCCAAGTAGTAATAGACCCAGCTGGCATAGACTGTAACCAGCTCTTAGCTTTGTCTCGCAGCGAGAATGAAAACAATCTCAATTTAATAGCATCATCAGGAACCCCATTAAATTTGAATGTATCGCAGATTTCTATGAAGTTTCTGATATGAGCATTAGGGTCTTCAGAAGGTAGACCCCCAAACTGTACTGAATTCTGTAGCATCTGAATGATTCCGGTCTTGATCTCAAAATTGTTGGCTGCGATAGCCGGCTTGGTGATACTCGACTGAATATCATTGATGCTAGGCTGAGAATAGTCCTTTAGCGCCTTGATTGCCTCTGCTTCACCATGTGGTGCTCCCATAGTGTCAAGTGGTTTAGTCTCTTCCTTAGCAACAGATGACTGAACTTCTACTTCTGTTTTCTGAAACAATTTCTTCCGAGCTTGAGAGCGTGTTTGCATACACTCTCAAGTTAAGTACCTGAAAAATTTACCAAGAAAATTGGTGAGAAACGTCTGAGTCACTGAAATTTTATGACCCCTGATGACAAATACATAGACAAAACAACGAAGAACCGAGTCCCCGGCAGCGACGCCAAAAACTTGTTCACACTTTTCCACGCAAGAGTACGCGATCGCAAGTAATATAGTCTGTAAAACAGAGTTCGTCCACAGAGACTAGTTGTTGCTGTTTCGTTGATTTATGCACCAAGAATTAATATTATTCAATTCTCAAACAATTATCAAGGTTTGGGTTTAAATATCACTATACTAATTAACTAAGCAATTAACAAATATGATTTATCAAATAGAGAAAACACATGGGGTTTTTACCATCATCATATATGCAATTAACCAATCTAATTCCTTTTCCTCCTAACATGCAATTACACTGACACCTGATCGATTACACGAAACTGATATACGCCAAAGGTCTTTGTACGTATACCATCCTAATGAACATCCACAATTAAGATAGAAGTCAAATAGTCAATCAATTGTAGGCAGTCCCAACAGGTCTGCGGGATTTAACGTACAATGATTTTGAAACACAAGTAATCAATAAGATCACGTAGTCAATACCAAATGGGTAGAGTGATATCGCAAATAAGCCATGTCATCAGACACACCAAATTCCTACGCTAGCATGGCAAGTTCTAAATCTCTATTTTCAGTACGGTCGCTGCAATAGAGATTAACACACAATCACAGAAGTTGATCAGACAACTATAATTGAATATGCACAACCATACAAGGATATCAAATATAAGAACATGCAAGGAATAATTGAAATCAACCAGAAAACATTATATAAGAATCCGGTAAAACCCCATGATAATAAATTAGTTCATAATTGAACTAATCATCACCATAGGTACCATAGTTAACATCGTTAATAAACTAAACAAGATTCAATGTAATAACAATAAATATTATGAATAGAATTCAACCAACTATCCACCGCTAGAAGATTACGAAGGAAATTGAAGAACAAAGTGAATCCGTAAGCTTGATTTTGATCTCTTGAACTTAGGTATTGATCTCTTATTCCTCCGATAATAATGTTTTTTTTTGATAGATAGATCCCCAAAATAACCTAATGAATAATGTTTATAAAGTATAAGATATTACATAATAAACCCAAGATACGAGCCCTAACAAATTAGGCCCAACACAAATTAACCCAGTTTGGAGTAAAATACATGAAGACTCGATGCATTCCAGGAGGAAACAGGCGCTCTTGCGCCTCTAAATGGCGCTCTTGCGCCTCCAACTTCCTGGATTTTCACTCTGAAGACTCACATAGGCGCTCTTGCTCAAGATTTTAGCGCTCTTGCGCCTCCTAAGGCGCTCTTGCGCAGGAAACTGGCGCTGCAGCGCCTCAGAGCTCCTGGAAATTTGCCCAGCAATGTAGAACATTTCCGTGGCTTCGCGTGAGCTATTGAATCGTCAGAATCGGACTTGTAGAACTCCAGATATGGCCAAAACCGTGAGAGCTTCGCAACCTACCAGGAAAATCCGATTTTTAATCTCATTAACCTCCAACTCTTGGTTCTGCAAAACTTAATGAAAACACATTAACACACCACATACTTGAGTTCAAGTCATCAATTTAAGCCGATATGAAGCATTCCAAGTGGATTAAAAATCCACTTATCATAGACCCAAAAATTATGTCATCTACATAAATTTGAACAAGTATACTAGAGCCATTAACATTTCTAAAGAAGAGAGTTTTATCAACAGTACCTCTAGTGAAGTGATTCTCTAAAAGAAACTGTGAAAGTGTGTCATACCAGGCTCTTGGTGCTTGCTTAAGTCCATAAAGTGCTTTGAGTAGGAAATAGACAAACTCTGGATAATTTGGATCTTCAAAACCAGGAGATTGACTGACATACACCTCCTCTTCCAATTCCCCATTCAGAAAAGCACTTTTGACATCCATTTGGTAGACTTTGAAATTGGCATGGGCTGCATATGCTAGGAATATTCTTGTTGCCTCCAGTCTTGCAATATGAGCAAATGTTTCATCATAATCAATTCCTTCCTCTTGAGAGTAGCCTTTGGCAACCAGACTAGCTTTATTCATTGTCACAATGCCATTTTCATCCATCTTGTTTCTACATACCTACTTTGTACCTATAACACTCCTGTTTTTAGGTTTGGGTACCAGCTTCCATACTTTGTGTCTCTCAAATTGGTTTAGCTCTTCCTGCATAGCTAATACCCAATCTGGATCTAGAAGTGCATCTTCCACTTTCTTTGGTTCATCTTGTGAAAGAAAACTACTGTATAAACATTCATCTTGAGTGGCTCTTCTAGTTTGGACTTTTGTAGAGGGATCACCAATTATCAGTTCAAATGGGTGATCTCTTGTCCTTTTTCTTTGAGGTGTCAAAGGAGGCCTTCAAGAAGTTGCCTCATTGTCATGATTTTGATCATGCAAGTTTGATGTTGAGTTTTGACTTAGAGAAACTCCCCCTGAGTTTGTTGGGTTTGACATTCTGTTTTTTGATCCTTCAATGGATGCCTCAAAATGACTTTCAACGGATGCATCAAGTTAGATTTCAACGGATATGGCATTTTGTCTTTCAACCGATGCTCCATTTAACCCTTCAACAAATGGCACCAAAGCACTTGTACTTTTTGAGTTGTCCATTGTTGAAACATTGACTCTTGGTGGAACTTCTTCACTCTCTTGATCATTGACTTCATCATCTTCTCCATGATACAATTGACCCTCAACCTCATTCTCAAACCTGAGAGTTTCATGAAAACCCTCATCTGTAAGCCCTTGAACTTTTGTATCATCAAAAACAACATGTACAGATTCCATAATAATGTTGATTCTATGATTGTAGACACCGTAGGCTTTTCCAGCTACATATCCAACAAAAATGGCTTCATCTGCCTTTGCTTCAAAATTTCCAAGATTTTCACCTTAGTTTCTCAATACAAAACACTTGCATCCAAAGACATGTAGAAAGTCCAATGTTGGTTTCCTTTTCTTGAGTAATTGATATGGAGTCATTCCTTTTGCTTGATTTATCAAGGAAATGTTCTGAGTGAAACATGCAGTGTTAACTGCTTCAGCCCAAAAGTAAGTAGGTAACCTTGATTCATCTAGAATTGTTCTGGCATTTTAAATGAGTGTTCTATTTTTTGTTTCTACCACTCCATTTTGTTGTGGTGTCCTAGCTGCAGAAAATTCATGAACAATTGTTAGGAATATGTTGTTCTTGATGATAAGCATAAAACACTTAGTAGAATTTGTGTAAAGTCAATTTTGTAGCTGTCAACGAAATAGCATGCTTAGCAGTGTTTCGTTGACAGGAAGCTCATCAACGAAATGAGTGTTGTAGCAATTGCATTGTACAATACTTCACAGTATGATAGGCATTCTATTATATGTTTTAGATAGGTTTTCTAAGTCATGTTGACTATGTACTAGATAGGCAAAATAGGTTGGTTAATTGTAAATATGTTATGCCTTGTAATTCTGCCTAAGTGAAGACATGTCAACGGTATGAAGATTACTATGTCAACGGTATGGAGTTTACCCATCAACGAAACGAGGGAAACACCGTCAACGGAATGAAGAATGAAGCTATCAACGAAACACATCTCCTTGCTATCAATGAATCAATGTTGCTTTTTGAACAGTTGACAAAGTGATAGTGACAGTTTACTGAACAGATCTAAAAGGAGATATGGAAGTGTACTTTGCATTGGAAACCATCAAAGTGGTTACTGGAAATAAGGAAACATTCCAATTTCCAATAAGGCTCTTGGGAATGATTATAATGAGCATGAAGACAAAAGCAAAGATCTCCAAGGACCATTGGACAAAAGGAATGAAAAGCAAGCTACTGATGGTTACTTCTATTATTCTTTAGTTTAACCAAATGTAGAATTGTAAACTTGGGATTTATAACCAAGTGTAGTAGTCACTTTAGAAATAGAGAAGAAAAACAAATAGATTGTATTAGCTATTTTTGAGAGCATTCTTCTCTACAACATTGTAACTGAGCAGCTGTGAACATTTGTATCACAGATTATTTCCGCAATAAAAACACTTCAGTTGGATCATCAAACAATCCAACTGAATTATTTATATCTTGTGTTTTTATTTATTCAGTTCAGTTTAATTTCATAAAGTGTTTAGTTTCAAGAAAATATCAAGAATTGTATTCAACCCCCCCCTTCTACAATTCTGTTAGGTCATTTGGGAATAACAATTGGTATCAGAGCAAGCTTCTAACATACAAGAAGTTTAAAGATCAAGACCAAAAACAGAAACCATGGTGAAGAAGGATGCAGGTGTGAAGATACCAGTTCTTGATAAAGAGAATTACTTTCACTGGAAAGTAAAGATGCATTTACATCTCATGTCTATGGATGAGAGGTATGTAGACTGCATTGAGAAAGGTCCACACGTTCCCATGAAGCTTGACTCTAGAGTTGGACTGCCAGATGATGCACCTGATGTAGAGATTCCAAAAACTGTCTCAGAATGGACTGTTGAAGATATTGCAGAAGTTCATAAAGACAAAAGGACCATGAACATTGTGTTTAATGGTTTGGAGCAAGAGATGTTTGACAATGTTATCAACTGTACAACCTCTAAGGAAGTATGGGATACTGTTAGAACACTCTGTGAAGGAACTGAGCAAGTCAGGGAAAATAAAATGCAACTCCTTATACAACAATATGAGCATTTTCATTTTAAAGCTGGTGAAACCCTAAATGACACGTTCAGTAGGTTTCAAAAGCTTTTGAATGGATTAAAGTTGTATGGGAGGATCTATCAAACCAAGGATTCAAACCTTAAATTTCTTAGAGCTCTTCCAAAAGAATGGAAGCCTATGACTGTTTCTCTCAGAAACACTCAAGAGTACAAAGACTACACTCTTGAAAGGCTTTATGGAACCTTGAAGACTTATGAGCTGGAAATGGAGCAAGATGAAGAAATTGAAAAGGTACAGAAGAAGGGTGGATCTATTGCATTAATTGCATCAGTGAACCAACTTGAAGATGACAATAAAGAAGCTGCAAAGGCCACAACTAGTCGATCTAGTTGTAGGAGTGATGTTAGCAAGGGTAAAGACAAGATGACAGAAGAAGAAGAATCAGAACCAGCCAACTTGGAGGACTTAGATGAGATTGATGAACACATTGCTTTTCTGTCTAGAAAATTCTCTAAGTTCAAGTTCAAAAGAAACTCAGAAGCAAGGCCACCAAGAAGAGACTTTCAACCTAGCAAAACAAACTGGATTGAAAAGTCTAAGTCAAAATGTTTCAATTGTGGAATGCTTGGTCACTTTGCTGGAGACTGCAGAAAGCCCAAGGTTGAGAAGGGCAACAGGAAATTTGAGCCTGTTGATTATAAAAAGAAATACTTTGAACTTCTCAAACAAAAAGAAAAGGCTTTCATGTCTCAGGAGTATGATTGGGCTGGTAATGGTGAAGATTCTGATGATGATGTTGAGTATGTCAACTTGGCTCTTATGGCTGACAATCATGAGTAGGAAGCAAGTTCCTCAAGCAACCAGGTAACAATTACTAATCTTTCTGAGCTTTCTAAAGAGGAATGCGACAATGCAGTAAATGAAATGTCTACTGTATTATATAATTTGCGTGTTACTCTTAAATCACTTACTAAAGAGAATTCAAGAATAAAAGAGACAAATCTGCTCTTAAGTGATAGGAATGCAATGTTAGAAGCACAGCTCATTGAATTTGAGAAAATGAGATGTGTTAGTAGGGATGCTAAGAAGGAACTTGAGAACGTGTTACAAAGGGAAGAAATTCTTAGAACACAACTTGAGATAGAACAAAGTGTGATTGCAAAATGGAAGGATGCCAGGAATGTTGCTACCAACATAATTAATGTTCAAGGCGTGGAATCCTTCTGTGAGCAATCATGGGAAAGGAACAAAGAGAAGCTAGGGTATGTTGGTGAAACCTTAGAATCAGGAACAGAGTCAACAAACAACAATGATCATTTGTTGAAGGTTGATATGTCAACGGAATGCAATGTTTCATTGACACATGAACCATCAACCGATCAGGCTGTTTCGTTGACAGACAAAAGAAAAGATAAACTCACTAGACTTAATGACAAGTATGGTCCTGTCACCAAGAACTTTGTTCAAGGTGAGTCTAGTATTTTAAAGAAAATTGAGAAGCCTGTTGAGAGAGCTAATGTAGGTCACTTGTCTAACAAGCAATTGAAAGACAAGGTAGAGAAAGTTCATAATGAGGCTAAGGGAAATAAAAAGAATAACAGGAATGGCAAAGTAGGAATTAACAAACACAACAATTACACACCTGATAAATATGCTCCTAGAAAGACATGTGTTAATTGTGGAAGTGTTAGTCATTTGTCTACTAACTGCAAATCTGTTAAGAAAACTCCTAATGTGAGAATGCCCAAGCCTGCAATGAACAGTTCCATGCCTACAATGCCTGTTATGTCTAACATGTTTGCTCCATATGCACAATTTCAGAATCCATATGCTAGCATGCCATTTGTGTCTAATCCTTACATGAATATGTTTAACATGCCACAAATGCCATGGAACATGAATAACATGATTGTTCCTCCAACTATGCATGCTATGAATGAAAATATGAGCAACCCTCAGAAATCAACACCAAGGGTAAAGATTGATTTGAATCAATCTGAGCCCAAAGTGAAAAATGGTACAAAAGGGAATGCAAAGGCTAACAAGACAGGACCCAAGGAAACTTGGGTACCAAAATCGACTTGATTTGGTTTTATTGTGTGCAGGGAGACAAAAGGAATCTTTGGTACTTGGATAGTGGTTGTTCAAGACACATGACTGGTGATTCTACCCTGCTCACAGAGTTTCAGGAAAGAGCTGGCCCTTGTATTGCTTTTGGAGATGACAGCAAAGGCTACACAAAGGGATATGGCTTGATTTCAAAAGAGAATGTCATCATAGATGAGGTTGCATTGGTGGATGGTCTTAAGCACAACTTGCTTAGTATCAGCCAACTTTGTGACAAAGGATTTTTAGTTACTTTTTCTAGAGAAGCCTGTGTTGTTTCTAAAGGAGGAAACAACAATGTGGTAATGACTGGATTCAGAAGGGGGAATGTGTACATTGCTGACTTTAGTAGCACAAGTTCAGACACCATCACTTGTCTTTTCAGCAAGGCAAGCAAGGATGAAAGTTGGTTATGGCACAAGAAGTTATCCCATCTGAATTTCAAAGTTATGAATGATTTGGTGAGGAAAGATCTTGCTAGAGGAATTCCACAGGTGGAGTTCTCCAAGGATGGTTTGTGTGATGCCTGTCAAAAGGGAAAACAGAAGAAGGCATCATTCAAAAGCAAGACAGAGTCATCAATTGTCCAGCAGCTTGAATTGCTTCATATGGACCTATTTGGCCCTGTAAATGTTATGTCCATCTCAAAGAAGAAATACTGTCTTGTGATTGTTGATGATTTTTCTAGATTTACATGGACTTTCTTTTTGCACTCTAAAGATGAGGCAAGTGAAATCATTATCAATCACATCAAGATGGTAAGCAATCATCCTGATTTCAAAGTAAGAAGGATTAGGAGTGACAATGGGACAGAATTCAAGAATTCAAGCATGAAGGTGTTCTGTGAAGAAAATGGTATTTTGCATGAGTTTTCAGCAGCGAGAACACCACAGCAAAATGGTGTAGTTGAAAGGAAAAACAGAACACTTATTGAAGCTGCAAGGACAATGCTAGATGAATCAAAGTTACCTACATATTTTTGGGTTGAGGCAGTTAACACAGCTTGCTTTACTCAAAATATTTCTTTGATTAATCAGGCCAAAGGAATGACCCCTTATCAGTTACTCAAAAGAAAGAAGCCACTATTGGATTTTCTTCATGTCTTTGGATGCAAGTGCTTTGTTCTGAGAAATCAAGCTGAGCATTTGGGGAAATTTGAAGCAAAGGCAGATGAAGCAATATTTGTGGGATATGCAGCAGGGAAAGCTTACAGGGTCTATAATCTCAGAATCAACATTGTTATGGAATCTGTACATGTTGTTTTTGATGATCTCAAAATCCAAGGTCTCTGTGATGAAGGTTTCCATGAAAGTCTTTCTTTTGAAAATAAGGAAGGAGATCAAGTGAATCATGATAAGGCTACTGAGAAACAGCCTAAAGTTGTTGTATCTAGCACAGATGAAAGCAGCAGTGAAGATGAAATTGCTGCATTAAGGTTAAAAAGGATAGCAGCTAGCAGACCAAATGGTCATTTCGTTGACAGTCATGATGGTGGATTCGTTGATAGTCAGAATGAGCGTTTCGTTGACAGCCAAAACGGTCATACCGTTGATAGTCATAGGAATACTTCTAGAAGTGATCACTTAGGGACAACAAACTCAGGGGGAGTTTCTCAAGGACAAATATCCAATCAAGGCAATCATGATCATGAAGCTACGTCTTCAAGAGCAAATCTACCTCCCTCAAGGAAATGGACTAAAGATCATCCCTTTGAACTTATTATAGGTGATGTCTCTTCAAAAGTCCAAACTAGAAGAGCAACTCAAGAAGAATGTCTATATAGTAGCTTTCTGTCTCAAGATGAGCCAAAGAAAGTTGAGGATGCACTTCTAGATCCAGATTGGGTTTTAGCCATGCAAGAAGAGCTAAACCAATTTGAGAGAAACAATGTTTGGAAACTGGTGCCCAGGCCTAATGACAGGAGTGTTATAGGCACAAAGTGGGTGTTCAGAAACAAGATGGATGAAAATGGCATAGTCACAAGGAACAAAGCTAGATTGGTTGCAAAAGGCTATTCACAGGAAGAAGGAATTGATTTTGATGAAACCTTTGCTCCTGTTGCAAGACTAGAAGCAATAAGGATTTTCCTAGCCTATGCAGCCCATGCCAATTTCAAGGTCTATCAAATGGATGTGAAGAGTGCTTTTCTGAATGGGGAATTGGAAGAGGAGGTGTATGTAAGTCAACCTCCTGGTTTTGAAGATGATGATTTTCCAGACTATGTGTACTTCCTTCTCAAAGCACTCTATGGTTTGAAACAAGCACCTAGAGCCTGGTATGACACTCTCTCACAGTTCCTCCTTGAGAATCATTTCACTAGAGGTACTGTAGATAAAACTCTTTTTCACAGGGTTGTAAATGGCTCTACTTTACTTGTTCAAATTTATGTAGATGATATAATCTTTGGGTCTACAGATGTGAAACTTTGTCAAAAGTTTGCCAAGCTTATGCAAAGTAAGTATGAAATGAGCATGATGGGAGAATTAACTTACTTTCTTGGTCTTCAAGTAAAGCAAGTTAATGAAGGCATTTTCATTAGTCAAACAAAATACATTCATGATTTATTAAAGAAGTTTAACCTAATGGAATGCTCTCCTGCCAAAACTCCCATGCCTACTGCCACCAAACTTGAATTGAATACTAAGGAAAAATCTGTGGACATTTCAAGTTACAGAGGCATGGTAGGCTCACTTTTATATTTAACAGCTAGCAGACCTGATATTATGTTTGCTACATGTCTATGTGCTAGATTTCAGGCTGATCCTAGAGAATCCCATTTAGTTGCTATTAAAAGAATTTTCAGATATCTCAAAGGAACACCAAACCTTGGCATTTGGTATCCTAGAGAATCTGGTTTTGAACTAATTGGTTATTCAGATGCAGATTTTGCAGGATGTAAAATTGACAGGAAAAGTACAACTGGAACCTGTCAATTCCTAGGAAACAAGCTTGTGTCATGGTTCAGCAAGAAACAAAACTCAGTTTCTACCTCCACAGCTGAGGCTGAGTATATTGCAGCTGGAAGTTGTTGTGCACAGATTTTATGGATGAAAAACCAACTACTTGATTATGGATTAAGAGTTGAGAAAATTCCTATTTTCTGTGACAACACTAGTGCCATTGCCATTACTGAGAATCCAGTGCAGCATTCAAGGACCAAGCACATTGACATCAAGTACCATTTCATTAGAGAACATGTTATGAATGGTACTGTGGAGTTACATTTTGTTCCAAGTGAACAACAACTTGCAGACATCTTTACCAAGCCACTTGATGAATCAACATTCTCAAGATTAGTAAGTGAGCTAGGTATGCTAAATTTCTCTTAATTATTTTTGAGATATTTGCAAGTTAAAATGCAGCCATAAATTTGCTATGTTTTTCTGTGAATGAATTTTCTCAGGAAAAGGTAAAATTTTGTCTAAGTCAAAATTACTATGCCAACGGAATGCACCATTTCGTTGACAGTCTTAGCACTTTTTCTGGGTGTTTCGTTGATAGTTCTTTTGTATCAACGAAACGCAATTTTATCAACGAAATAGACGGGACCTTAAACGCCCAATTCTGATTCGTTGATATAAAGCGCTTTTAATCTGAACCGTTAAAAAATTGACACGTCTTTTACCACGATCTATGCATACACCCCTGTAAGTATAAATCATGGTAATACTTTAAGAGTAACGGTTATATTTTTAAGCCAATCCAGTAATTTACATTTATTATTGGATTCATTTTCTGAGAATTTTTGGGGGAGTATTTAAGAAATTTTATTTTCATTATTTCTTTTTACCTGTTCTCAAAAATTCCAAAGGTTTTTTTCTCTCTTCTTCTCTCTAACAAGCAATTCAGTTCGAAGCTTTCCTTTAATCAACAATGGCACCTATAGTCAAGCTTATGTCTGCTGGAGGGTTCATCTATGAGAAGAACAACTCCATCCCTTTTGTTGTCAAGGAAAACCCGAACAGACTGTTCTTCAAAATGATGGATTTCATGAAGAATTGCAAGTTGAGCTATGCAATGTTTCACTCTACACCACTCTACAATGAGATAATCGAGGAAATTTGGACCTCATGTGAGTATAGTGGAACACACTGCACACTAAAATTCACTCTTCAAGGTAATGAGTACATAGTTAATTCTGATGTTTTGCAAGCATGTTTACATATTCCTGATAATAACTGTGATGCTTTGCCTACTAACACTGAAATAACTACCATGTTAAATTCTATAAACTACTCTTTGCCTACTGATAATCTGGGTAGAATAATTAGGAGAGGGTTGGTTAGGGAATACAGTTATTTAGCTGATGCATTCATTAAGGTCTTTTCTGGAAAGATTAGTAATTTTGATGCATTAACTAACTCTATGTTAATTCTCCTAACCATGCTTCTAAATGATAGATATCACAACTTTAGCACCCAACTTATGTATGAAATTGGTGCTAAGTTGGGTGACAAAGCAAATAGGAAGAAAAATATCTATTATGCTAGGTTTCTGATGATGTTGGCTAACCATGTTAGTCCAGCACCATTAGTTATCTCTAACCCTAATGCCAGGTTCGAGTGCTTTGTGCAAGAAAAGAGAGTATTGACAGACATACTGAGGCTGAACCACAATGGTGATGTTCCAGTGGTGTATCTGCCAATCATTGAGGTAACTACTACTATCCCTGTTAGTGTAGCTAACACCTCTACTGTTTTACCTTCCAATGTTGCTATGGAGTCTGTAGCTGTGACCCAACAGGCTCCTACCCTAGCAACAAAACCAAAAACAAAGAAATCCTCCAAGCCAACCTCAGGTGCTTCTCAAAAGGCACCTGTTGTAAAAACTACCACACAACCTAAGGGGAGTGAGTCTGGAGTTGTGAGAGGTGAGGGAAGGGGTGAACATCAAAGAAACCCCAAGGATAAGGAAGGACAGGTTAGTGTGTACCAGCCAAGCCCCATTGTGTCTTCCCAACAAGGCACAATGAGTAACATGGATTTAAACACAAGTCTAATTGCATCCTCCCAAAAGGATGTGATTATTGAAACAAGCTCTCCTCCTAGAGTACAGTCCAAAAGGGTAAGGGACACTTCAAGCCCAAAGTCTACATTTTCCCAATACCAAAGGAGAGTGAAGCAAAAGTCCAAGGGTACACAGGGTGCACACACACTGGAAGCAACACTTCCAGTTTCTCAAATTCAGTTTGATGTAACCCCTATCATTTCTCTGGGGTTACAGTCCTCTTCTCTAAACATCAATCTTGAATTATCTCCATCAAATTCACCAACTCAATCTTTGGATGTAGACATGATCCATACATCTATTCCTGATTCTCCAACTCTAATCTTGGAGAAGCCCCACTCTGAAGCTGGTGGCCATCACTTGCTAAGTGATTTGTTGGGCCATCAACCAATTTTTCCTGAAATTGCAAGGGGATCTGTGGACCAATCTCTAAAATCAATCACCACAGACTCTACTGTAATTTCTCATTCTCAAAGTGCTTTCTTGACTTCATCAACGAAACAGTCTATTTCGTTGACAAGTGTTTCTCCATCAACGGTATCCATACCGTTGACAGTTCAAACTACCATTCCGTTGATAGTTCACTCTGCACCTTTAATTGAAAATCAAGTTGTTCCCACAACTAGTGCAGATGATCTAGTGGTAGTTGAGACACTTCTAGGACTGAGAGGGAGTGAAACTGAGAGGCTGGCTTGCAGCCAGGCAAAAGGAGAGAATGTGAGTGAGAGGCTGGCTATTTCTTCCAGCCAGGCAAAAGGAGAGATTGAGAGTTCCACCTTAGAAGGTGAAGGTGAGGGTGTGAGAGGTGTGAGCCATGGGGAGCCCATGATGCAAGAACAGAGTGGAGAGAGAGAAGGGACTACAGGAGAAATAAGGATGGAAGCAGCCATTGCTAATGAGTTAATGGAGGTCAGTGATGGAGAAAGGGAACTTACTTTCCAAGAGGTTTATCAGCAAACTCTGGATAGTATTTCCCTGGATCCTGAGACCTTTACTCATCCTGTGTCAGCCTATCAAATTTTGGCTCAACAGGGCAATGTGGAGGCAGAGAGGTCACTACAACTAATTCACACAACTGCATCAATGCAAAGAGCAAAGGATGCCTTGACCAATCTACCTCCAGGAGCTGAAGCAAGTGGAGACTTTGATTTTTCTGATAATGAGGATAGCTTTGGTGACACTCTACAGGTGGCCACTACTGCACAGACTGGGACTTCTGTGGTGCCTCCTACACCAAAATGGCTTTCTCAAGATATGCATGGTAGAAGCAATTTGGATGCTGCTATCACAAGGCAGTACAAAGAAGCATATCTAGCTCATGAGTCTGCAGGAGCAAGGGACAAGAAATTCTACAAAGCCATAATGGATTCTCTGGAAATTCAAAGGCTACAAATGTTGCAGACAAGGATTGAGGCTACAGAGATCAAGGATTCAATCAGCAACCTTAGGGCTGCTAATGATAGGAGGCTAGATGAAAAGCTTCCTCTTCTCACTGTGTCCAGGATGAACAGGTTTTTCTCTAAAGAACCTGAAGTGGATTCCCCCTTGAAGACTCTCTCTTCTAGAGTGGACAAGGTGGAAGCCACTCTATCACAGATGCAAAAGGAACAGGAGAAACAAACTCAACTATTGGCCCAGCTAGTGGCAGCTCAAGGACTCCCAGCCATCTCTTTTGATGATAACAAAAAGGGGGAGAAATCTAAGGAGCTAGACATTCAGATTACCAAGGTTATGGTCCCAGCCATTTCCCTACCAAAGGAGCCATTAGCAATGGGGGAGCTTGGAAAGCAGCAAAAGGATGGTATTGACCTTATACAAGAAGCTTCTATGAGGATGAGACTTGCAGAACAAATCAAAGAACATTGGTCCAACATAGAAGCAAAGTTCAAGAAGATTACTGAAGATAAGGACTCAAATCCATCAACGGAACAGCCATCAACGAATGCCATGGCACTAGCATCAACGGAATGGGAGCCACAGACAAATTCTTTCTATCACCAAGAGCCCCTTCTACATGGAGTCACTCAAGGACCAAGGAAGGAAAAAGGACAAACTTCATGCATTAGGGATGTGGAACAAGCTACAATTCAAAGAAGCCTATCTCCCAAGTCCCCTGCTAAACCAAAGGGCAAAAACATAGCAAGGACTTTCTATCCTGCACCTTATCCAGATGAGCACAAGCTTCTTGGTCTACTCATCACAAAAAGCAAGGAAAGTAATGATTATGAGATAAGGAAGCAAAGGGCAATTGTCTACAGGAATGGACAACAAATCTGTGTTTGGGCTGGTCATCCAAACTTTGCTGAAGCCAAGGCTGAGGAATCAGAAAGAGCAGCTATGCAAGCTCTTGCAGTAGCTCAAGCTCTAGATGAAGAAGAAAGGAAGCAAGAGGAAAGCACTAGAGAGGAAAGGAGTTCAAAGAAGAGCACAAGGCAACCCAAAGAGAGAGCTAGGAGAAACATAGACTTTGAGAGTGCTGATTCTCAGAGTACTGCATCAGACTCTTCTATACCTATTGCACCTCCAACAATTGCTAATCCAGTTTTTGAGGGAAAGTTGGCCTGTGATCCTGCACATCCTGTCAATTTTCATGATCAACCAATCATGCCAAAAGAGGAACCAATTGATTTTGATGAGGCATACTTTCCAAAGTTCCTGTTAGAAAAGGACCAACCAATGAAGACAAAGAAGAGGCCTGTCAAAGCAAAGCCTGTTTTTGTGAGAAAGCCACAATCTCAAAAACCCCCTTCAAACCCAGAGGACTGCATGTACATTGCTGACATCAGGGAAGAATCCAGTCTACATCTTGACTTAGACAACCTGGTGGAAGTAAGGGGAATTGCAGCTTCTCAAAAGTTGCCTGAAAGACTGGTGTTCACATTCAAGGGTGGTAGAGAACAAGTGTGGCCTCTCTACAGAATTTTAGGAGAAGACTATCAAACACTACTCTCAGTGTTTAGATGCTTGAAAAAGGACTTTGGTTTCACCAAAACAGCCAAGTCTGAGGTGGTCTCCAAAATCTGTCAGTTAAAGGCTAGCTGGAACAAGCCTGAGGCTCTTCCAAGGATACTTAGAGTTCCCTCAACAGGAAAGAAAATCCATCTTCAACCTTATTGGATGATGGAGTTTAAGGACAAGGACAATTGCAGAAGATTCTTCAGAATGGAAGACCAGCTGGAGAAGGCATCTAATCAAACTCTAAAGCTGATGCAATCCAAGCTTGGTGATCAAGATGAAGAGGAGAAAATCTTCTACAGAAGACTACAGGTCCAGATTGAGGAAAACAACTCCAAGAGAGGGAAGAAGACTATGCCACAAAGAAGTCACAGATGAAACATTTGCTCAGACTAGAGGAGCACTTGTGGGCATTAGTCTTGTAAGTCTTATATTTTGTCTATAAAGTTTTGAAGCTTAATACATTTTCTACTTTTGTAATTTATGATGTATCTGAGTGTTTTTGTTATCATCAAGTCTCTTGATTTATGGCTGTTATTCTATCAGTCATAAATTGGGGGAGATTGTTAGGAATATGTTGTTCTTGATGATAAGCATAAAACACTTAGTAGAATTTGTGTAAAGTCAATTTTGTAGCTGTCAACGAAATAGCATGCTTAGCAGTGTTTCGTTGACAGGAAGCTCATCAACGAAATGAGTGTTGTAGCAATTGCATTGTACAATACTTCACAGTATGATAGGCATTCTATTATATGTTTTAGATAGGTTTTCTAAGTCATGTTGACTATGTACTAGATAGGCAAAATAGGTTGGTTAATTGTAAATATGTTATGCCTTGTAATTCTGCCTAAGTGAAGACATGTCAACGGTATGAAGATTACTCTGTCAACGGTATGGAGTTTACCCATCAACGAAACGAGGGAAACACCATCAACGAAATGAAGAATGAAGCTATCAACGAAACACATCTCCTTGCTATCAACGAATCAATGTTGCTTTTTGAACAGTTGACAAAGTGATAGTGACAGTTTACTGAACAGATCTAAAAGGAGATATGGAAGTGTACTTTGCATTGGAAACCATCAAAGTGGTTACTGGAAATAAGGAAACATTCCAATTTCCAATAAGGCTCTTGGGAATGATTATAATGAGCATGAAGACAAAAGCAAAGATCTCCAAGGACCATTGGACAAAAGGAATGAAAAGCAAGCTACTGATGGTTACTTCTATTATTCTTTAGTTTAACCAAATGTAGAATTGTAAACTTGGGATTTATAACCAAGTGTAGCAGTCACTTTAGAAATAGAGAAGAAAAACAAATAGATTGTATTAGCTATTTTTGAGAGCATTCTTCTCTACAACATTGTAACTGAGCAGCTGTGAACATTTGTATCACAGATTATTTCCGCAATAAAAACACTTCAGTTGGATCATCAAACAATCCAACTGAATTATTTATATCTTGTGTTTTTATTTATTCAGTTCAGTTTAATTTCATAAAGTGTTTAGTTTCAAGAAAATATCAAGAATTGTATTCAACCCCCCCCCCCTTCTACAATTCTGTTAGGTCATTTGGGAATAACAACAATTCCATTTTCTTTACAAAACAACTTCATGCTTGAATTCTTGAACTCAGTGCAATTATCACTCCTGATTCTTCTGACTTTGTACTCAGGATGATTGTTTACAAGCTTGATGTGTGTTAATCCCAAATGACCTAACAGAATTGTAGAAGGGGGGGGGGGGGGTTGAATACAATTCTTGATATTTCTTAAACTTAAAAACAACTTACAAATAAAAACTGAACTTAAAGTAAAAATCACAAGCACATAAATAATTTCAGTTGGATTGTTTGATGATCCAACTGAAGTGATTTTTATTGCGGAAATAATCTGTGATACAAAATGTACACAGCTGCTCAGTTACAATAATGTAGAGAAGAAAATGCTCTCAATGATAGCTAATACAATCTATTTGTTTTTCTTCTCACACCTTCTAAAGTAACTGCTACACTTGGTTATATAAACCCAAGTTTACAACTCTATTTTTGGCTATACTAAAAGTACAATGTGTAACCGCCAATAGTTTGCTTTTCATCCCTTTGTCCAGTGGTCCTTGGAGATATTTGCTTTTGTCTTCATGCTTATTATGATCACTCCCAAGACCTCAATTGGAAACTGGGATGTTTCCTTATTCCCCATGTCCATTTTAATGGTTTCCAATGCAAAGTACACTTCTGTTAATCCCAAATGACCTAACAGAATTGTAGAAGGGGGGGTTGAATACAATTCTTGATATTTTCTTGAAACTAAAACACTTTATAAAATAAAACTGAACTGAATAAATAAAAACACAAGATATAAATAATTCAGTTGGATTGTTTGATGATCCAACTGAAGTGTTTTTATTGCGGAAATAATCTGTGATACAAAAGTACACAGCTGCTCAGTTACAAGGTTGTAGAGAAGAATTGCTCTCAAGAATAGCTAATACAATCTATTTGTGTTTCTTCTCTCATTTCTAAAGTAACTGCTACACTTGGTTATATAATCCCAAGTTTACAATTCTACGTTTGGTTAAACTAAAGAATAATAGTAGTAACCATCAGTAGCTTGCTTTTCATTCCTTTTGTCCAATGGTCCTTGGAGATCTTAGCTTTTGTCTTCATGCTCATTATAATCATTCCCAAGAGCCTTATTGGAAATTGGAATGTTTCCTCATTTCCAGTAACCACTTTGATGGCTTCCAATACAAAGTACACTTCCATATCTCCTTTTAGATCTGTTCAGTAAACTGTCACTATCACTTTGTCAACTGCTCAAAAAGCAACATTGATTCGTTGATAGCAAGGAGATGTGTTTCGTTGATAGCTTCATTCTTTATTCCGTTGATGGTGTTTCCCTTGTTTCGTTGATGGGTAAACTCCATACCGTTGACAGAGTAATCTTCATACCGTTGACATGTCTTCACTTAGGCAGAATTACAAGGCATAACATATTTACAATTAACCAACCTATTTTGCCTATCTAGTACATAGTCAACATGACTTAGAAAACCTATCTTAAAACATATAATAGAATGCCTATCATACTGTGAAGTATTGTACAATGCAATTGCTACAACACTCATTTCGTTGATGAGCTTCCTGTCAACGAAACACTGCTAAGCATGCTATTTCGTTGACAGCTACAAAATTGACTTTACACAAATTCTACTAAGTGTTTTATGCTTATCATCAAGAACAACATATTCCTAACAATCTCCCCCAATTTATGACTGATAGAATAACAGCCATAAATCAAGAGACTTGATGATAACAAAAACACTCAGATACATCATAAATTACAAAAGTAGAAAATGTATTAAGCTTCAAAACTTTATAGACAAAATATAAGACTTACAAGACTAATGCCCACAAGTGCTCCTTTAGTCTGAGCAAATGTTTCATCTGTGACTTCTTTGTGGCATAGTCTTCTTCCCTCTCTTGGAGTTGTTTTCCTCAATCTGGACCTGTAGTCTTCTGTAGAAGATTTTCTCCTCTTCATCTTGATCACCAAGCTTGGATTGCATCAGCTTTAGAGTTTGATTAGATGCCTTCTCCAGCTGGTCTTCCATTCTGAAGAATCTTCTGCAATTGTCCTTGTCCTTAAACTCCATCATCCAATAAGGTTGAAGATGGATTTTCTTTCCTGTTGAGGGAACTCTAAGTATCCTGGGAAGAGCCTCAGGCTTGTTCCAGCTAGCCTTTATCTGACAGATTTTGGAGACCACCTCAGACTTGGCTGTTTTGGTGAAACCAAAGTCCTTTTTCAAGCATCTAAACACTGAGAGTAGTGTTTGATAGTCTTCTCCTAAAATTCTGTAGAGAGGCCACACTTGTTCTCTACCACCCTTGAATGAGAACACTAGTCTTTCAGGCAACTTTTGAGAAGCTGCAATTCCCCTTACTTCCACCAGGTTGTCTAAGTCAAGATGTAGACTGGATTCTTCCCTGATGTCAGCAATGTACATGCAGTCCTCTGGGTTTGCAGGGGGTTTTTGAGATTGTGGCTTTCTCACAAAAACAGGCTTTGCTTTGACAGGCCTCTTCTTTGTCTTCATTGGTTGGTCCTTTTCTAACAGGAACTTTGGAAAGTATGCCTCATCAAAATCAATTGGTTCCTCTTTTGGCATGATTGGTTGATCATGAAAATTGACAGGATGTGCAGGAGCACAGGCCAACTTTCCTTCAAAAACTGGATTAGCAATTGTTGGAGGTGCAATAGGTATAGAAGAGTCTGATGCAGTACCCTGAGAATCAGCACTCTCAAAGTCTATGTTTCTCCTAGCTCTCTCTTTGGGTTGCCTTGTGCTCTTCTTTGAACTCCTTTCCTCTCTAGTGCTTTCCTCTTGCTTCCTTTCTTCTTCATCTAGAGCTTGAGCTACTGCAAGAGCTTGCATAGCTGCTCTTTCTGATTCCTCAGCCTTGGCTTCAGCAAAGTTTGGATGACCAGCCCAAACACAGATTTGTTGTCCATTCCTGTAGACAATTGCCCTTTGCTTCCTTATCTCATAATCATTACTTTCCTTGCTTTTTGTGATGAGTAGACCAAGAAGCTTGTGCTCATCTGGATAAGGTGCAGGATAGAAAGTCCTTGCTATGTTTTTGCCCTTTGGTTTAGCAGGGGACTTGGGAGATAGGCTTCTTTGAATTGTAGCTTGTTCCACATCCCTAATGCATGAAGTTTGTCCTTTTTCCTTCCTTGGTCCTTGAGTGACTCCATGTAGAAGGGGCTCTTGTTGATAGAAAGAATTTGTCTGTGGCTCCCATTCCGTTGATGCTAGTACCATGGCATTCGTTGATGGCTGTTCCGTTGATGGATTTGAGTCCTTATCTTCAGTAATCTTCTTGAACTTTGCTTCTATGTTGGACCAATGTTCTTTGATTTGTTCTGCAAGTCTCATCCTCATAGAAGCTTCTTGTATAAGGTCAATACCATCCTTTTGCTGCTTGCCAAGCTCCCCCATTGCTAATGGCTCCTTTGGTAGGGAAATGGCTGGGACCATAACCTTGGTAATTTGAATGTCTAGCTCCTTAGATTTCTCCCCCTTTTTGTTATCATCAAAAGAGATGACTGGGAGTCCTTGAGCTGCCACTAGCTGGGCCAATAGTTGAGTTTGTTTCTCCTGTTCCTTTTGCATCTGTGATAGAGTGGCTTCCACCTTGTCCACTCTAGAAGAGAGAGTCTTCAAGGAGGAATCCACTTCAGGTTCTTTAGAGAAAAACCTGTTCATCCTGGACACAGTGAGAAGAGGAAGCTTTTCATCTAGCCTCCTATCATTAGCATCCCTAAGGTTGCTGATTGAATCCTTGATCTCTGTAGCCTCAATCCTTGTCTGCAACATTTGTAGCCTTTGAATTTCCAGAGAATCCATTATGGCTTTGTAGAATTTCTTGTCCCTTGCTCCTGCAGACTCATGAGCTAGATATGCTTCTTTGTACTGCCTTGTGATAGCAGCATCTAGAGTGGCTCTACCATGCATACCTTGAGAAAGCCAGCCTGGTGTAGGAGGCACCACAGAAGTCCCAGTCTGTGAAGTGGTGGCCACCTGTAGATTATCACCATAGCTGTCCTCATCATCAGAAAAATCAAATTCTCCACTTGCTTCAGCTCCTGGAGGTAGATTGGTCAAGGCATCCTTTGCTCTTTGCATTGATGCAGTTGTATGAATTAGTTGTAGTGACCTCTCTGCCTCCACATTGCCCTGCTGAGCCATAATTTGATAGGCTGGCACAGGATGAGTAAAGGTCTCAGGATCCAGGGAAATACTATCCAGAGTTTGCTGATAAACCTCGTGGAAAGTAAGTTCCCTTTCTCCCTCACTGACCTCCATTAACTCACTTGCAATGGCTGCTTCCATCCTTATTTCTCCTGTAGTCCCTTCTCTCTCTCCACTCTGTTCTTGCATCATGGGCTCCCCATGGCTCACACCTCTCACACCCTCACCTTCACCTACTAAGGTGGTACTCTCAATCTCTCCTTTTGCCTGGCTGGAAGAAATAGCCAGCCTCTCACTCACATTCTCTCCTTTTGCCTGACTGCAAGCCAGCCTCTCAGTTTCACTCCCTCTCAGTCCTAGAAGTGTCTCAACTACCACTAGATCATCTGCACTAGTTGTGGGAACAACTTGATTTTCAATTAAAGGTGCAGAGTGAACTATCAACGGAATGGTAGTTTGAACTGTCAACGGTATGGATACCGTTGATGGAGAGACACTTGTCAACGAAATAGACTGTTTCGTTGATGAAGTCAAGAAAGCACTTTGAAAATGAGAAATTACAGTGGAGTCTGTGGTGATTGATTTTAAAGAATGGTCCACAGATCCCCTTGCAACTTCAGGAAAAATTGGTTGATGGCCCAACAAATCACTTAACAAGTGATGGCCACCAGCTTCAGAGTGGGGCTTCTCCAAGATTAGAGTTGGAGAATCAGGAATAGATGTATGGATCATGTCCACATCTAAAGATTGAGTTGGTGAATTTGATGGAGATAATTCAAGATTGATGTTTAGAGAATGGGACTGTAACCCCAGAGAAATGATAGGTGTTACATCAAACTGAATTTGAGAAACTGGAAGTGTTGCTTCCAGTGTGTGTGCACCCTGTGTACCCTTGGACTTTTGCTTCACTCTCCTTTGGTATTGGGAAAATGTAGACTTTGGGCTAGAAGTGTCCCTTACCCTTTTGGACTGTGCTCTAGGAGGAGAGCTTGTTTCAATAATCACATCCTTTTGGGAGGATGCAATTAGACTTGTGCTTAAATCCATGTTACTCATTGTGCCTTGTTGGGAAGACACAATGGGGCTTGGCTGGTACACACTAACCTGTCCTTCCTTATCCTTGGGGTTTCTTTGATGTTCACCCCTTCCCTCACCTCTCACAACTCCAGACTCACTCCCCTTAGGTTGTGTGGTAGTTTTTACAACAGGTGCCTCTTGAGAAGCACTTGAGGTTGGCTTGGAGGATTTCTTTGATTTTGGTTTTGTTGCTAGGGTAGGAGCCTGTTGGGTCACAGCTACAGACTCCATAGCAACATTGGAAGGTAAAACAGTAGAGGTGTTAGCTACACTAACAGGGATAGTAGTAGTTACCTCAATGATTGGCAGATACACCACTGGAACATCACCATTGTGGTTCAGCCTCAGTATGTCTGTCAATACTCTCTTTTCTTGCACAAAGCACTCGAACCTGGCATTAGGGTTAGAGATAACTAACGGTGCTGGACTAACATGGTTAGCCAACATCATCAGAAACCTAGCATAATAGATATTCTTCTTCCTATTTGCTTTGTCACCCAACTTAGCACCAATTTCATACATAAGTTGGGTGCTAAAGTTGTGATATCTATCATTTAGAAGCATGGTTAGAAGAATTAACATAGAGTTAGTTAATGCATCAAAATTGCTAATCTTTCCAGAAAAGACCTTAATGAATGCATCAGCTAAATAACTGTATTCTCTAACCAAACCTCTCCTAATTATTCTACCCAGATTATCAGTAGGCAAAGAATAGTTTATAGAATTAAGCATGGTAGTTATTTCAGTGTTAGTAGGCAAAGCATCACAGTTATTATCAGGAATATGTAAACATGCTTGCAAAACATCAGAATTAACTATGTACTCATTACCTTGAAGAGTGAATTTTAGTGTGCAGTTTGTTCCACTATACTCACATGAGGTCCAAATCTCCTCGATTATCTCATTGTAGAGTGGTGTAGAGTGAAACATTGCATAGCTCAACTTGCAATTCTTCATGAAATCCATCATTTTGAAGAACATTCTGTTCGGGTTTTCCTTGACAACAAAAGGGATGGAGTTGTTCTTCTCATAGATGAACCCTCCAGCAGACATAAGCTTGACTATTGGTGCCATTGTTGATTAAAGGAAAGCTTCGAACTGAATTGCTTGTTAGAGAGAAGAAGAGAGAAAAAGCCTTTGGAATTTTTGAGAACAGGTAAAAAGAAATAATGAAAATAAAATTTCTTAAATACTCCCCCAAAAATTCTCAGAAAATGAATCCAATAATAAATGTAAATTACTGGATTGGCTTAAAAATATAACCGTTACTCTTAAAGTATTACCATGATTTATACTTACAGGGGTGTATGCATAGATCGTGGTAAAAGACGTGTCAAATTTCAACGGTTCAGATAAAAAGCGCTAAATCAACGAATCAGGATTGGGCGGTTAAAGTCCCGTCTTATTTCGTTGATAAAGCTGCGTTTCGTTGATATAAAAGAGCTATCAACGAAACACCCAGAAAACTGCTAAGACTGTCAACGAAATGGTGCATTCCGTTGGCATAGTAATTTTGACTTAGACAAAATTTTACCTTTTCCTGAGAAAATTCATTCACAGAAAAACATAGCAAATTTCTGGCTGCATTATGACTTGCAAATATCTCAAAAATAATTAAG
This sequence comes from Heracleum sosnowskyi, assembly GCA_030848705.1. Classification (NCBI taxonomy): domain Eukaryota; kingdom Viridiplantae; phylum Streptophyta; class Magnoliopsida; order Apiales; family Apiaceae; genus Heracleum; species Heracleum sosnowskyi. The sequence goes on from CM061235.1 coordinate 62,522,192, forward strand.
AGAAATTTAGCATACCTAGCTCACTTACTAATCTTGAGAATGTTGATTCATCAAGTGGCTTGGTAAAGATGTCTGCAAGTTGTTGTTCACTTGGAACAAAATGTAACTCCACAGTACCATTCATAACATGTTCTCTAATGAAATGATACTTGATGTCAATGTGCTTGGTTCTTGAATGCTGCACTGGATTCTCAGTAATGGCAATGGCACTAGTGTTGTCACAGAAAATAGGAATTTTCTCAACTCTTAATCCATAATCAAGTAGTTGATTTTTCATCCATAAAATCTGTGCACAACAACTTCCAGCTGCAATATACTCAGCCTCAGCTGTGGAGGTGGAAACTGAGTTTTGTTTCTTGTTGAACCATGACACAAGCTTGTTTCCTAAGAATTGACAGGTTCCAGTTGTACTTTTCCTGTCAATTTTACATCCTGCAAAATCTGCATCTGAATAACCAATTAGTTCAAAACCAGATTCTCTAGGATACCAAATGCCAAGGTTTGGTGTTCCTTTGAGATATCTGAAAATTCTTTTAATAGCAACTAAATGGGATTCTCTAGGATCAGCCTGAAATCTAGCACATAGACATGTAGCAAACATAATATCAGGTCTACTAGCTGTTAAATATAAAAGTGAGCCTACCATGCCTCTGTAACTTGAAATGTCCACAGATTTTTCCTTAGTATTCAATTCAAGTTTGGTGGCAGTAGGCATGGGAGTTTTGGCAGGAGAGCATTCCATTAGGTTAAACTTCTTTAATAAATCATGAATGTATTTTGTTTGACTAATGAAAATGCCTTCATTAACTTGCTTTACTTGAAGACCAAGAAAGTAAGTTAATTCTCCCATCATGCTCATTTCATACTTACTTTGCATAAGCTTGGCAAACTTTTGACAAAGTTTCACATCTGTAGACCCAAAGATTATGTCATCTACATAAATTTGAACAAGTATAGTAGAGCCATTCACAATCCTATGAAAAAGAGTTTTATCTACAGTACCTCTAGTGAAGTGATTCTCAAGAAGAAACTGTGAGAGTGTGTCATACCAGGCTCTAGGTGCTTGTTTCAAACCATAGAGTGCTTTGAGGAGGAAGTATACATATTCAGGAAAATCATCATCTTCAAAACCAGGAGGTTGACTCACATAGACCTCCTCTTCCAATTCCCCATTCAGAAAAGCACTTTTCACATCCATTTGATAGACTTTGAAATTGGCATGGGCTGCATAGGCTAGGAAAATCCTTATTGCTTCTAGTCTTGCAACAGGAGCAAATGTTTCATCAAAATCAATTCCTTCTTCCTGTGAGTAGCCTTTTGCAACCAGTCTTGCTTTATTCCTTGTGACTATGCCATTTTCATCCATCTTGTTTCTGAACACCCATTTTGTGCCTATGACACTCCTGTCTTTAGGCTTGGGCACCAGCTTCCAAACATTGTTCCTTTCAAATTGGTTTAGCTCTTCTTGCATAGCCAAAACCCAATCTGGATCTAGAAGTGCATCCTCAACTTTCTTTGGCTCATCTTGAGACAGAAAGCTGCTATATAGACATTCTTCTTGAGTTGCTCTTCTAGTTTGGACTTTTGAAGAGACATCACCTATAATGAGTTCAAAGGGATGATCTTTAGTCCATTTCCTTGAGGGAGGTAGATTTGCTCTTGAAGACGTAGCTTCATGATCATGATTGCCTTGATTGGATATTTATCCTTGAGAAACTCCCCCTGAGTTTGTTGTCTCTAATTGATCACTTCTAGAAGCATTCCTATGGCTATCAACGGTATGACCGTTTTGGCTGTCAACGAAACGCTCATTCTGACTGTCAACGAATCCACCATCATGACTGTCAACGAAATGACCAGTTGGTCTGCTAGCAGCTATCCTTTTTAACCTTAATGCAGCAATTTCATCTTCACTGCTGCTTTCATCTGTGCTAGATACAACAACTTTAGGCTGTTTCTCAGTAGCCTTATCATGATTCACTTGTTCTCCTTCCTCATTCTCAAAAGAGAGACTTTCATGGAAACCTTCATCACAGAGACCTTGTATTTTGAGATCATCAAAAACAACATGTACAGATTCCATAACAATGTTGATTCTGAGATTAAAGACTCTGTAAGCTTTCCCTGCTGCATATCCCACAAATATTGCTTCATCTGCCTTTGCTTCAAATTTCCCCAAATGCTCAGCTTGATTTCTCAGAACAAAGCACTTGCATCCAAAGACATGAAGAAAATCTAATAGTGGCTTCTTTCTTTTGAGTAACTGATAAGGGGTCATTCCTTTGGCCTGATTAATCAAAGAAATATTTTGAGTAAAGCAAGCTGTGTTAACTGCCTCAGCCCAAAAATATGTAGGTAACTTTGATTCATCTAGCATTGTCCTTGCAGCTTCAATAAGTGTTCTGTTTTTCCTTTCAACTACACCATTTTGCTGTGGTGTTCTTGCTGCTGAAAACTCATGCAAAATACCATTTTCTTCACAGAACACCTTCATGCTTGAATTCTTGAATTCTGTCCCATTGTCACTCCTAATCCTTCTTACTTTGAAATCAGGATGATTGCTTACCATCTTGATGTGATTGATAATGATTTCACTTGCCTCATCTTTAGAGTGCAAAAAGAAAGTCCATGTAAATCTAGAAAAATCATCAACAATCACAAGACAGTATTTCTTCTTTGAGATGGACATAACATTTACAGGGCCAAATAGATCCATATGAAGTAACTCAAGCTGATGGACAATAGATGACTCTGTCTTGCTTTTGAATGATGCCTTCTTTTGTTTCCCTTTTTGACAGGCATCACACAAACCATCCTTGGAAAACTCCACCTGTGGAATTCCTCTAGCAAGATCTTTCCTCACCAAATCATTCATAACTTTGAAATTCAGATGGGATAACTTCTTGTGCCATAACCAACTTTCATCCTTGCTTGCCTTGCTGAAAAGACAAGTGATGGTGTCTGAACTTGTGCTACTAAAGTCAGCAATGTACACATTCCCTCTTCTGAATCCAGTCATTACCACATTGTTGTTTCCTCCTTTAGAAACAACACAGGCTTCTTTTGAAAAAGTAACTAAAAATCCTTTGTCACAAAGTTGGCTGATACTAAGCAAGTTGTGCTTAAGACCATCCACCAATGCAACCTCATCTATGATGACATTCTCTTTTGAAATCAAGCCATATCCCTTTGTGTAGCCTTTGCTGTCATCTCCAAAAGCAATACAAGGGCCAGCTCTTTCCTGAAACTCTGTGAGCAGGGTAGAATCACCAGTCATGTGTCTTGAACAACCACTATCCAAGTACCAAGGATTCCTTTTGTCTCCCTGCACACAATAAAACCAAATCAAGTTGATTTTGGTACCCAAGTTTCCTTGGGTCCTGTCTTGTTAGCCTTTGCATTCCCTTTTGTACCATTTTTCACTTTGGGCTCAGATTGATTCAGATCAATCTTTACCCTTGGTGTTGATTTCTGAGGGTTGCTCATATTTTCATTCATAGCATGCATAGTTGGAGGAACAATCATGTTATTCATGTTCCATGGCATTTGTGGCATGTTAAACATATTCATGTAAGGATTAGACACAAATGGCATGCTAGCATATGGATTCTGAAATTGTGCATATGGAGCAAACATGTTAGACATAACAGGCATTGTAGGCATGGAACTGTTCATTGCAGGCTTGGGCATTTTCACATTAGCAGTTTTCTTAACAGATTTGCAGTTAGTAGACAGGTGACTAACACTTCCACAATTAACACATGTCTTTCTAGGAGCATATTTATCAGGTGTGTAATTGTTGTGTTTGTTAATTCCTACTTTGCCATTCCTGTTATTCTTTTTATTTCCCTTAGCCTCATTTTGAACTTTTTCTACCTTGTCTTTCAATTGCTTGTTAGACAAGTGACCTACATTAGCTCTCTCAACAGGCTTCTCAACTTTCTTTGAATTACTAGACTCACCTTGAACAAAGTTCTTGGTAACAGGACCATACTTGTCATTAAGTCTAGTGAGTTTCTCTTTTCTTTTGTCAGTCAACGAAACAGCCTGATCGGTTGATGGTTCATGTGTCAACGAAACATTGCATTTCGTTGACATATCAACCTCCAACAAATGATCATTGTTGTTTGTTGACTCTGTTTCTGATTCTAAGGTTTCACCAACACACCCTAGCTTCTCTTTGTTCTTTTTCCATGATTGCTCACAGAAAGATTCCATACCTTGAACATTAATGATGTTGGTAGCAACATTCCTGGCATCTTTCCATTTAGCAATCACACCTTGTTCTATTTCAAGTTGAGTTTTAAGAATTTCTTCCCTTTGTAACACGTTCTCAAGTTCCTTCTTAGCATCCCTACTAACACATCTCATTTTCTCAAATTCAATGAGCTGTGCTTCTAACATTGCATTCCTATCACTTAAGAGCAGATTGGTCTCTTTTATTCTTGAATTCTCTTTAGTAAGTGATTTAAGAGTAACACGCAAATTATATAATACAGTAGACATTTCATTTACTGCACTATCGCATTCCTCTTTAGAAAGCTCAGAAAGATTAGTAATTGTTACCTGGTTGCTTGAGGAACTTGCTTCCTGCTCATGATTGTCAGCCATAAGAGCCAAGTTGACATACTCAATTTCATCATCAGAGTCTTCACCATTACCAGCCCAGTCATACTCCTGAGACATGAAAGCCTTTTCTTTTTCCTTGAGAAGTTCAAAGTATTTCTTTTTATAATCAACAGGCTCAAATTTCCTGTTGCCCTTCTCAACCTTGGGCTTTCTGCAGTCTCCAGCAAAGTGACCAAGCATTCCACAATTGAAACATTTTGACTTAGACTTTTCAATCCAGTTTGTTTTGCTAGGTTGAAAGTCTCTTCTTGGTGGCCTTGCCTCTGAGTTTCTTTTGAACTTGAACTTAGAGAATTTCCTAGACAGAAAAGCAATGTGCTCATCAATCTCATCTAAGTCATTCAAGTTGGCTGGTTCTGATTCTTCTTCTTCTTCTGTCATCTTGTCTTTACCCTTGCTAACATCACTCCTACAACTAGGTCGACTAGTTGTGGCCTTTGCAGTTTCTTTATTGTCATCTTCCAGTTGGTTCACAGATGCAATCAATGCAATAGATCCACCCTTCTTCTGTACCTTTTCAATTTCCTCATCTTGCTCCATTTCCAGCTCATAAGTCTTCAAGGTTCCATAAAGCCTTTCAAGAGTGTAGTCTTTGTACTCTTGAGTGTTTCTAAGAGAAACAGTCATAGGCTTCCATTCTTTTGGAAGAGCTCTGAGAAATTTAAGGTTTGAATCCTTAGTTTGATAGATCCTCCCATACAGCTTTAATCCATTCAAAAGCTTCTGAAACCTACTAAACGTGTCATTTAGGGTTTCACCAGCCTTAAAATGAAAATGCTCATATTGTTGTATAAGGAGTTGCATTTTATTTTCCCTGACTTGCTCAGTTCCTTCACAGAGAGTTCTAACAGTATCCCATACTTCCTTAGAGGTTGTACAGTTGATAACATTGTCAAACATCTCTTGCTCCAAACCATTAAACAGAATGTTCATGGTTCTTTTGTCTTTATGGACTTCTGCAACATCTTCAACAGTCCATTCTGAGACAGGTTTTGGAATCTCTACATCAGGAGCATCATCTGGCAATCCAACTCTAGAATCAAGCTTCATGGGAACGTGTGGACCTTTCTCAATGCAGTCTACATACCTCTCATCCATAGACATGAGATGTAAATGCATCCTTACTTTCCAGTGAAAGTAATTGTCCTTATCAAGAACTGGTATTTTCACACCTGCATCCTTCTTCACCATGGTTTCTGTTTTTGGTCTTGATCTTTAAACTTCTTGTATGTTAGAAGCTCGCTCTGATACCAATTGTTAATCCCAAATGACCTAACAGAATTGTAGAAGGGGGGGTTGAATACAATTCTTGATATTTTCTTGAAACTAAAACACTTTATAAAATAAAACTGAACTGAATAAATAAAAACACAAGATATAAATAATTCAGTTGGATTGTTTGATGATCCAACTGAAGTGTTTTTATTGCGGAAATAATCTGTGATACAAAAGTACACAGCTGCTCAGTTACAAGGTTGTAGAGAAGAATTGCTCTCAAGAATAGCTAATACAATCTATTTGTGTTTCTTCTCTCATTTCTAAAGTAACTGCTACACTTGGTTATATAATCCCAAGTTTACAATTCTACGTTTGGTTAAACTAAAGAATAATAGTAGTAACCATCAGTAGCTTGCTTTTCATTCCTTTTGTCCAATGGTCCTTGGAGATCTTAGCTTTTGTCTTCATGCTCATTATAATCATTCCCAAGAGCCTTATTGGAAATTGGAATGTTTCCTCATTTCCAGTAACCACTTTGATGGCTTCCAATACAAAGTACACTTCCATATCTCCTTTTAGATCTGTTCAGTAAACTGTCACTATCACTTTGTCAACTGCTCAAAAAGCAACATTGATTCGTTGATAGCAAGGAGATGTGTTTCGTTGATAGCTTCATTCTTTATTCCGTTGATGGTGTTTCCCTTGTTTCGTTGATGGGTAAACTCCATACCGTTGACAGAGTAATCTTCATACCGTTGACATGTCTTCACTTAGGCAGAATTACAAGGCATAACATATTTACAATTAACCAACCTATTTTGCCTATCTAGTACATAGTCAACATGACTTAGAAAACCTATCTTAAAACATATAATAGAATGCCTATCATACTGTGAAGTATTGTACAATGCAATTGCTACAACACTCATTTCGTTGATGAGCTTCCTGTCAACGAAACACTGCTAAGCATGCTATTTCGTTGACAGCTACAAAATTGACTTTACACAAATTCTACTAAGTGTTTTATGCTTATCATCAAGAACAACATATTCCTAACAACTTCCACATCACCTTTAGATCTGTTCAGTAAACTGTCACTATCACTTTGTCAACTATTCAGAAAAGCAATAATGATTCGTTGATAGCAGGTTGATGTGTTTCGTTGATAGCTTTATTCTCCATCTCGTTGATGAGTAAACTTCATTCCGTTGATGAGTAAACTCCATACCATTGACAGAGTAATCTTCATTCCGTTGACATGTCTTCACTTAGGCAAAATTACAAGGCACAAGATATTTACAATTAACCAACCAATTTTGCCTATCTAGCATTTAGTCAACATGACTTAGAAAACCTATCCAATATCTACAATGAAATGCATATCAAAGTAGAAGTATTGTACAGTGCAATTTCTACATCACTCATTTTGTTGATGAGCTTCCTGTCAACGGAATGCTGCAAAGCATGCCATTTCGTTGACAGCTACAAAATGACTTTACACAAATTCTACTAAGTGTTTTATGTTTATCATCAAGAACAACATATTCCTAACAATCTCCCCCAATTTATGACTGATAGAATAACAGCCATAAATCAAGAGACTTGATGATAACAAAAACACTCAGATACATCATAAATTACAAAAGTAGAAAATGCATTAAGCTTCATAAAATTTTAGACAAAATACAAGACTTACAAGACTAATGCCCAAAAGTTCTCCTCTAGACTGAGCAAATGATTCATCTGTGTCTCCTTTGTGGCATAGTCTTCTTCCCTCTCTTAGAGTTGTTTTCCTCAATTTGGACCTGTAGCCTTCTGTAAAAGATCTTCTCTTCTTCATCTTGATCACCAAGCATGGATTGCATAAACTTTAGAGTTTGATTAGATGCCTTATCCAGCTGGTCTTCCATTCTGAAGAATCTTCTACAATTGTCCTTGTCCTTAAATTCCATCATCCAGTATGGTTGAAGATGGATCTTCTTTCCTGTTGAGGGCACTCTAAGCATCCTGGGAAGAGCCTCAGGCTTGTTCCAGCTAGCCTTTATCTGACAGATTTTGGAGATCACCTCAGACTTGGCTGTTTTGGTGAATCCAAAGTCTTTCTTCAAGCATCTAAACACTGAGAGTAGTGTTTGATAGTCTTCTCCTAAAATTCTATAGAGAGGCCACACCTGTTCTCTACCACCCTTGAATACAAAGACCAATCTCTCAGGCAATTTTTGAGAAGCTGCAATGCCTCTTACTTCCACCAGGTTGTCTAAGTCGAGATGTAGACTGGATTCTTCCCTGATGTCAGCAATGTACATGCAGTCCTCTGGATTTGCAGGGGGTTTCTGAGGTTGTGGCTTTCTCATAAATACTAGCTTTGCCTTGACAGCCCTTTTCTTTGTCTTCATTGGTTGATCCTTCTCAAATAGGAATTTTGGAAAGTAGGCCTCATCAAATTCAAAAGGCTCCTCTTTTGGCATAATTGGCTGATCATGAAAGTTGACAGGATGTGCAGGATCATAGGCCAACTTTCCTTCATGAGGTTGATCAACAGAAATTTGATGTGCACCTAGTTGTGGAAGAGTCTTGGGCAGTGTCCTGAGAATCATCTTTATAAAGTTTAGATTCCTTTTTGCTCTAGCATTTGGCTGCCTTACACTCTTCCTTTCCTTTCCAGCTTCCTCAGCATCATCCTTGGCCTTTTCTTCCTTTAGGGTTTCTTCATCTTCAAGTGATTGAGCAACTGCAAGAGCTTGCATTGCTGCCCTTTCAGATTCTTCAGCTTTGGCCTTAGCAAAATTTGGGTGACCAACCCAAATGCAGATTTCCTTGCTATCCCTGTAGATGATGGCCCTTTGGTTTCTTATGCTTGGATGATTGCTTTCTTTGCTTTCAATAATCAGCTTCCCTAGGATTTTGAACTCATCTGGCTTTGGTGGAGGATAAAATATCCTTGCAGTGTTCTTGCCCTTGGGTTTGACAGGTGATATTGGAGATATCCCTCTTGCATCCACATTCCTAAAGCATGAAGCTTGCCCTTTCTCATTTCTTGAATCTTGAAAGAGTCCATGCTGAAGGGGTTCTATTACATAAGAACTCTTGAACTGTGGCTCCCATTCCGTTGATGTTACAACCATGGCATTCGTTGATGGTTGATCCGTTGATGGATTTGAGATCTTTGTAGTTTCAGCAATTTTCTTGACCCTTGCTTCTATGTTGGACCAATGATCTTTGATCTGTTCTGCAAGTCTCATCCTCATAGAAGCTTCCTGAATTAGGTCAATACCATCCTTTTTCTTCTGTCCAAGCTCCCCCATTGCTAGTGGCTCATTTGGTAAGGAAATGGCTGGAACCAAAACCTTTGTGATTTGTATATCAAGCTCTTTGGATTTCTCTAGCTCCTTAGATTTCTCCCCCTTTTTGTTATCATCAAGTGAGATGATAGGGATTCCTTGAGCTGCCAAAAGCTGGGTGAGTAGCTGAGTTTGCTTCTCCTGTTCCTTTTGCATCTGAGAAAGTGTAGCCTCAACTTTGTCCACTCTAGAGGAAAGAGTCTTCAAAGATGAGGACACTTCTCTGTAGCATCCCTGAGGTTGCTAATGGAATCCTTGATTTCTAGCCTCCGTTCATCTTGGACACAGTTAGTAGAGGAAGCTTTTCATCTAGCCTCCTGTCAGTAGCATCCCTGAGGTTGCTAATGGAATCCTTGATTTCTGTAGCTTCAATCCTTGTTTGTAGCATCTGTAGCCTTTGGATTTCCAGAGAATCCATGATGGCCTTGTAGAATTTCTTGTCCCTTGCATTTGCAGACTCATGAGCTAGATATGCCTCATTGTATTGCCTTGAGATAGCAGCATCTAGAGTGCATCTTCCTTGCATATCCTGAGAAAGCCAGTTTGGTCTAGGAGGCACCACAGAAGTCCCAGTCTGTGAAGTAGTGGCCACCTGTAGATTGTCACCAAAGCTGTCCTCATCATCAGAAAAGTCAAAGTCTCCACTTGCTGCAGCTGTTGGAGATAGATTGGTCAAGGCATCCTTTGCTCTTTGCATTGATGCAGTTGTATGAATTAGGTGTAGTGACCTCTCTGCCTCCACATTGCCCTGCTGAGCCATAATTTGATAGGCTGGCACAGGGTGAGTAAAGGTCTCAGGATCCAGGGAAATACTATCCAGAGTTTGTTGATAATGCTCTTGGAAAGTAAGTTCCCTTTCTCCCTCATTGACCCTCATTAACTCACTAGCAATGGCTGCCTCCTCCCTTGCTGCTTCTGTAGTCCCTTCTCTCTCTCCTCTATTTTCTTGCATCATGGGCTCCCCATGGCTCACACCTCTCACACCCTCACCTTCACCTACTAAGGTGGAACCCTCAGTCTCTCCTTTTGCCTGGCTGGAAGAAATAGCCAGCCTCTCACTCTCATTCTCTCCTTTTGCCTGGCTGCAAGCCAGCCTCTCAATTTCACTGCCTCTCAACCCTAAAAGTGTCTCAACTACCACCAGGTCATCTACACTAGTTGTGGAAACAACTTGATTTTCAATAAGGGGTGTAGAATGACCTATCAACGGAATGGTAGTTTGAACTGTCAACGGTATGGATACCGTTGATGGAGAAACACTTGTCAACGAAAGAGGCTGTTTCGTTGATGAAGTCAATAAAGCATTTTGAGAAAGTGAAATTACAGTAGAATCTGTGGTGATTGATTTTAGAGATTGGTCCACAGATCCTCTTGCAACTTCAGAAAAAGTTGGTTGATGGCCCAACAAATCACTTAACAAGTGATGACCACCAGCTTCAGAGTGGGGCTTCTCCAAGATTAGAGTTGGAGAATCAGGAATAGTTGAATGGATCATGTCCACATCTAAAGACTGAGTTGGTGAATTTGATGGAGATAGTTCAAGGTTGATGTTTAGAGAATGGGACTGTAACCCCAGAGTAATGATAGGGGTTACATCAAACTGAATTTGTGAAACTGGAAGTGTTGCTTCCAGAGTGTGTGCACCCTGTGTACCCTTGGATTTTTGCTTCACTCTCCTTTGGTATTGGGAAAATGTAGACTGTGGGCTTGAAGTGTCCCTTACCCTTTTGGAGTGTGCCCTTGGAGGAGAGCTTGTTTCAATAATCACATCCTTTTGGGAGGACGCAACTAGACTTGTGCTTAAATCCATATTACTCATTGTGCCTTGTTGGGAAGACACAATGGGGCTTGGCTGGATCTCATTCATCTCTCCTTCCTTATCCTTAGGGTTTCTTTTATGTTCACCCCTTCCCTCACCTCCCCTTAGGTTGTTTAGTGGATTTTACAACAGGTGCCTTATGGGAAGCACCTGAGGTTGGCTTGGAGGATTTCTTTGATTTTGGTTTTGTTGCTGGGGCAGGAGCCTGTTGGGTCACAACTACAGACTCCACAGCAACAGGGTTGGGTGTAACAGTAGAAGTAACAGCTATACTAGCAGGGATAGCAGTAGTTACCTCAATGATGGGCAGATACACCACTGGGACATCACCATTGTGGTTAAGTCTCAGGATATCTGTCAGAACCCTCTTCTCTTGCACAAAACACTCAAACCTGGAAACAGGGTTAGAGATAACTAATGGTGCTGGACTAACATGGTTAGCCAACATCATCAGAAACCTAGCATAATAGATATTCTTTTTCCTATTTGCCTTATCACCCAACTTAGCACCAATTTCATACATAAGTTGGGTGCTAAAGTTATAATATCTATCAGTTAGAAGCATAGTTAAGAGAATTAACATGGAATTAGTTAATGCATCAAAATTACTAATTTTGCCAGAAAATACCTTTATGAATGCATCATCTAAATAGCTGTATTCTCTAACCAAACCTCTCCTAATAATCTTACCCAAATTATCAGTAGGCAATGAGTAGTTTATAGAATTTAGCATGTTAACCATTTCAGTGTATGTAGGCAAAGCATTACAGTTATTTTCAGGAATATGTAGACATGCTTGCAATACATCAGAATTAACTATATACTCATTACCTTGAATGGTGAATTGCAAAGTGCAATTTGTCCCACTATACTCACATGAGGTCCAAATCTCCTCGATTATCTCATTGTAGAGTGGTGTAGAGTGAAACATTGCATAGCTCAACTTGCAATTCTTCATGAAGTCCATCATCTTGAAAAAGATGCTGTTCGGGCTTTCCTTGACAACAAAGGGGATGGAGTTGTTTTTCTCATAGATAAACCCTCCAGTAGACATAAGCTTGACTATAGGTGCCATTGTTGAGTGTAGAAAAGCTTCGAACTGAATTGCTTGTTAGAGAGAAGAAGAAAGAAAAGCCTTTGGAATTTTTGAGAGCAGGTAAAAAGAAATTAAAGAAAATAGAATTTCTTAAATACTCCCCCAAAAATTCTCAAAAAAAGAGTCCAATAATAAATGTAAATTACTGGATTGGCTTAAAAATATAACCGTTACCTTTAAAGTATTACCATGATTTATACTTACAGGGGTGTATGTATAGATCGTGGTAACGGACGTGTCAAATTTCAACGGTTCAGATTAATTGCGCTAAATCAACGAATCAGGATTGGGCGGTTAAAGTCCCGTCTTATTTCGTTGATAAAGCTGCGTTTCGTTGATATAAAAGAGCTATCAACGAAACACCCAGAAAAATGCTAAGACTGTCAACGAAATGGTTCGTTTCGTTGACATAGTAATTTTGACTTAGACAAAATTTTACCTTTTCCTAAGAAAATTAATTCACAGAAAAACATAGCAAATTTCTGGCTGCATTTTAACTTGTAAACATCTCAGAAATAATTAAGATAAATTTTGCATACCTAGCTCACTTACTAATCTTGAGAATGTTGATTCATCAAGTGGCTTGGTAAAGATGTCTGCAAGTTGTTGTTCACTTGGAACAAAATGTAACTCCACAGTACCATTCATAACATGTTCTCTAATGAAATGGTACTTGATGTCAATGTGCTTGGTCCTTGAATGCTGCACTGGATTCTCAGTAATGGCAATGGCACTAGTGTTGTCACAGAAAATAGGAATTTTCTCAACTCTTAATCCATAATCAAGTAGTTGATTTTTCATCCATAAAATCTGTGCACAACAACTTCCAGCTGCAATATACTCAGCCTCAGCTGTGGAGGTGGAAACTGAGTTTTGTTTCTTGCTGAACCATGACACAAGCTTGTTTCCTAAGAATTGACAGGTGCCAGTTGTGCTTTTCCTGTCAATTTTACATCCTGCATAATCTGCATCTGAATAACCAATTAGTTCAAAGCCAGATTCTCTAGGATACCAAATGCCAAGGTTTGGTGTTCCTTTGAGATATCTGAAAATTCTTTTAATAACAACTAAATGGGATTCCCTAGGATCAGCCTGAAATCTAGCACATAGACATGTAGCAAACATAATATCAGGTCTACTAGCTGTTAAATATAAAAGTGAGCCTACCATGCCTCTGTAACCTGAAATGTCCACAGATTTTTCCTTAGTATTCAATTTAAGTTTGGTGGCAGTAGGCATGGGAGTTTTGGCAGGAGAGCATTCCATTAAGTTAAACTTCTTTAATAAATCATGAATATATTTTGTTTGACTAATGAAAATGCCTTCATTAACTTGCTTCACTTGAAGACCAAGAAAGTAAGTTAATTCTCCCATCATGCTCATTTCATATTTACTTTGCATAAGCTTGGCAAACTTTTGACAAAGTTTCACATCTGTAGACCCAAAGATTATGTCATCTACATAAATTTGAACAAGTATAGTAGAGCCATTCACAACCCTGTGAAAAAGAGTTTTATCTACAGTACCTCTAGTGAAGTGATTCTCAAGGAGGAACTGTGAAAGTGTGTCATACCAGGCTCTAGGTGCTTGTTTCAAACCATAGAGTGCTTTGAGGAGGAAGTATACATATTCTGGAAAGTCATCATCTTCAAAACCAGGAGGTTGACTTACATACACCTCCTCTTCCAATTCCCCATTCAGAAAAGCACTCTTCACATCCATTTGATAGACTTTGAAATTGGCATGAGCTGCATAGGCTAGGAAAATCCTTATTGCTTCTAGTCTTGCAACAGGAGCAAAGGTTTCATCAAAATCAATTCCCTCTTCCTGTGAATAGCCTTTTGCAACCAATCTAGCTTTGTTCCTTGTGACTATGCCATTTTCATCCATCTTGTTTCTGAACACCCATTTTGTGCCTATGACACCCCTGTCCTTAGGCTTGGGCACCAGCTTCCAAACATTGTTCCTTTCAAATTGGTTTAGCTCTTCTTGCATAGCTAAAACCCAATCTGGATCTAGAAGTGCATCCTCAACTTTCTTTGGCTCATCTTGAGACAGAAAGCTACTATATAGACATTCTTCTTGAGTTGCTCTTCTAGTTTGGACTTTTGAAGAAACATCACCTATAATAAGTTCAAAGGGATGATCTTTAGTCCATTTCCTTGAGGGAGGTAGATTTTCTCTTGACGAGGTAGCTTCATGATCATGATTGCCTTGATTGGATATTTGTCCTTGAGAAACTCCCCCTGAGTTTGATGTCCCTAATTGATCACTTCTAGAAGCATTTCTATGACTGTCAACGGTATGACCCTTTTGGCTGTCAACGAAACGCTCATTTTGACTGTCAACGAATCCACCATCATGACTGTCAACGAAATGACCATTTGGTCTGCTAGCAGCTATTCTTTTGAATCTTAATGCAGCAATTTCATCTTCACTGCTACTTTCATCTGTGCTAGATACAACAGCTTTAGGCTGTTTCTCAGTAGCCTTAACATGATTCACTTGATCTCCTTCCTCGTTTTCAAAAGAAAGACTTTCATGGAAACCTTCATCACAGAGACCTTGAATTTTGAGATCATCAAAAACAACATGTACAGATTCCATAACAATGTTGGTTCTGAGATTATAGACTCTGTAAGCTTTCCATGCTGCATATCCCACAAATATTGTTTCATCTGCCTTTGCTTCAAATTTCCCCAAATGCTCAGCTTGATTTCTCAGAACAAAGCAGTTGCATCCAAAGACATGAAGAAAATCCAATAGTGGCTTCTTTCTTTTTAGTAGTTGATAAGGGGTCATTCCCTTGGCCTGATTAATCAAAGAAATATTTTGAGTGAAGCAAGCTGTATTAACTGCCTCAGCCCAAAAATAAGTTGGTAACTTTGATTCATCTAGCATTGTCCTTGCAGCTTCAATAAGTGTTCTGTTTTTCCTTTCAACTACACCATTTTGCTGTGGTGTCCTTGCTGCTGAAAAGTCATGCAAAATACCATTTTCTCCACAGAACACTTTCATGCTTGAATTCTTGAATTCTGTCCCAATGTCACTCCTAATCCTTCTTACTTTCAAGTCAGGATGATTGTTTACCATCTTGATGTGATTGATAATGATTTCACTTGCCTCATCTTTGGAGTGCAAAAAGAAGGTCCATGTAAATCTAGAAAAATCATCAACAATCACAAGACAATATTTCTTCTTTGAAATAGACATGACATTTACAGGGCCAAACAAATCCATATGAAGCAACTCAAGCTGATGGACAATTGATGACTCTGTCTTGCTTTTGAATGATGCCTTCTTTTGTTTCCCTTTTTGACAGGCATCACACAAACCATCCTTGGAAAACTCCACCTGTGGAATTCCTCTAGCAAGATCTTTCCTCACCAAATCATTCATAACTTTAAAATTCAAATGAGACAATTTCTTGTGCCATAGCCAACTTTCATCCTTGCTTGCCTTGCTGAAGAGACAAGTGATGGTGTCTGGACTTGTGCTACTAAAGTCAGCACTACTAGAAAAACTGTAATAGACATCACAGATTTGACATCGGTTAGAAAGGTCTCTGATGTTAAAAAGTATCAATCACAACACTCGTTCAAAAATCGATGTCTTTTAGTTATTGTACATCGCTTCAAAATAGAACTGATGTATTAAGTACGATTTGAAAAAAATGAAAAACACGCCCCGCCTAATATTATTCCCTCTTCCCAAATTTCCCCCTTACCAAAATCATTTCCCCCTCCCAAATTTCATTCCCCCTTTTATTTCCCCCCTTCTCCCTCGTTTTCTCCCCACCTCTCTAATCTCATCTCTCTCACACACAAAATACAAATCTCACACCTCTCAGTTCATCCTTCACAGAACTCCATACAAATCGAATCCTAACTCTCAACCCTCTCAAACAGCTCTCATACATCTCATATATCACGGCTTTATATAGTTTGTTAAAGTTCAAAACCCTAATTTTATAAGATCCAAGTCTCAATAGGTTCAATTAGTAAGTGATTTTCAATTTTTGATTTTATATAATCACTTTTATTCTTCCGTTTTTTTTAATTTGATTCTTGTGTCTTTCTAATTTTTAATTAACAATTTTTTAATTTGATTTGTAAGAGCATATCAGTCCATCCGGCCTTCTTCGCAACAGGTAAATTTGAAAACGTGTCTCTAAATGTCTTACGATTATCTCTTCAAGTACATAATCATCGAAGACACTGGTACTCTTTTTATCACTGCAATTTCTCAATTATTCTGTTCATTAAACCCTAACATATAATATTTGTAATCTATTTGTTTCTATGTGTATATGATTTGTGTATATGAAGTGTTTGTAGTGATAAAGTAAATTGTGTTGTGATTGGACATGTGTGGGGAAATCATGTTTGTTGTTGCAATTTACTGATAAGAGGTTCCAACTTGTTCATGATCTTACAATCGGTGTCGAATTTGGTGCTCGTATGGTTAATATCGAAGGACGGCCTATTAAGCTTCAGATTTGGGACACTGTATGCCTCTTTTTATACTGCTTGTCCTTACTTTCGTATTTTGTTTTTCTCGATTATTATCGTATATTTCAATTGCTTGAACTATCGTTATTTGTATATGTTTGCTCGTATATTTAATTACATCTAAGTTGTTGGTTAGTTACAATTTGGAGGCGTTTACGGTTTTTTTTATTGATTTTGCATATGTTTGTGATTAGTTTTTTGAAAACGAAATTATGTACAATTCAGTTTTGTATGTCAGTATGTTGAATTGTTATTTCAGTTAGGTTCTACTAATAGTAGTTTGTTGGTTAATAATTAATATATGTGTGAACTGACTTGGGGTGTGATTCTGAGTAATGTTTATATTTTAGATATACGGTGGCTATGTCATATGTATTTCTTTGAACTCAAATGAATGTGTTAGATTTGCAAGCAAAGTGCAACGGAGGCTGGGAGGGTCACCAAGAAATCTTGCAGATCTTACTTAAAGTTGGGGCATCCCAACCGGCTTGTGAGGAGACTCTCCTAGACAAAATTACTTAATGTTGTAATGGCTTTGTTAGCAATATTGAAAATATATGCGATTGTTAGGAGATCAAATTTGCAGTGTATGTTTAGATATTTTGAGCTCCTTTGCGATTTTTGGTATTACTTTATTAGTTCTAAACTTCTAAACTGTTTACTGACAATGAACTAGATGTAATCACTGTTGGTATTAATCTTAAACTCAATAAGTGATAGATGTTTTATTTATTTATGTCAGTTTTTAGTATTTGATTAAGTCAAGTCTGCCAGAGATGTTTTAGGAACTTAGGTTGAATAAGTCTGGTAGTTGAGTATGATTAGGAGTTTGAGGGAGTACTGGCTTCCTTTCTTGTAGCCACTCGAAGTGGTAGTCTGATTACTTATTTCCTTTGCTTTGTTTCATTTGAATAAGATCAAGAGATTAAGACTCTCATATGTTGAGGTCATTGTGTGTTTAATACTTTTGATCAGAGTTTATATTGAGATTATATATCATAGTACAAGAGTTTAGTACTACAATCACAATGTAGTTATACAAGCACATCAATGCACTTTTGATTAAGTTTCTTAGTGTTATACAATTTGGCAATAATGATTAACCTGTATCAGTATTTCAAAAAGTAGAACTTGGGACTACTTATGAAGTTAAGGTAGGGTTGTACAGGATATATACCAAAACTTTTTGGGTAATTAGTAATTTGTTCTAAATTATTTCATATTTAATGGTTCTTTTAGGCATACCATGCACTCATGGCAGAGGAGGAGGCAAATGCTTTGTCGGTACGGGCGATTCCATGCCTATGTGGATCGTTGCGACTTGAACATGCAAGTTCTTCAATCTACAGTTTGATATATTAACTTATAATTGATCATCATTCTGGTTCAGATGTTGGAAACCCTACATTAATGATTTGACATTTTCATTTCTGTTTTTTAGGTGTTGACATTTTTTGCAGGAGCTCTGCTGGAGAAGCAAATTGTGGTTTGTTCTAATTTGGTATGCAGGCGTTACTATATTAGTTATAAATCAATGTCTCATATAGAGCGGCACTCTTCCAGGGCTAAGATATTTATGAAATGGTTATCCATTTGATATATTCTGGTGTCCCGTTTTATTTTTGAACATGCTGGAACTTCCTAGGTTCAATCTTGTATAGAAGTAGGGGTCTGTTTAGCTGTATCAAGCATTATTCAAGAAATCTTGCCCGAAGTTCTTAACAAGATTTACTTGGCAGAGATTTTTATTTCATGTGTTGCTCTTTGAAGACATTGCATCTGATATCTTATAATATTTTTTTTGCCAACATCTGATATATTTTAATGTCAAGTCAGTGACACCACTTTTTCATCCAAAAGGTTGGTTGTGGCAGATAGTGATCTCATTTGTAAAATGCAATGGTTGACCTAGAAAGACATAAAGCATTATTTTCAGTACAATTGATGCTTTTAAATGCATCTCAGATGCTTTTTGCTTATTTGTTCATTTGTTTATCTGATCAGGGAATATTGTCTGCTGCGGTTTTGTCAGTTATCCCCCTTATACGTCCATATCAGTGGCAGAGTTTGCTAATGCCGGTAGGATTTTGTTTTAGTGTCTTTTAAAGAGTATAATGAATATCAATAATTATGCTACCATTTCAAATAACCTATTATATATTTCTATAAATAACCTTTCAGGTTTTACTTACATAGTGGTAGAAATATCACTATAGCCGCTTGTCCATATTACTGGAATAAGAGCAAATCAGGATAATAGAAATCTAAACCTCTTTAGTTGTATCTTGTATCAGTATATGACTCCATACAATCAAACTTAGATTTGACCGTGTCACTTTCACAATGCTAGTCAGGAAAAACATGCAAAGTTTGGGTCTTGATACAGTGTATTGTAAAACCTGTTTTTTGTACCACTTGTTGTGGTATCACTAGTTGTGTTGTTTTTTTCAAGATTTATTGGATCTAATCTGGCCTAATTTTGAGACTTTTTTGTAGGTTGCCGATCAGAACGATAGGAATAGAAAACGGGTTCTCAGCGAGGAGGGAAAAGCTAAGAAAAAGGTATACTTGTTCAGTGATATCTATGATATCTATTAGCTGAATTTTGTTTTTGTAAATATCTTTTTATATATTGCTATTCACTATATGATCCTTATTCAAGTGCATGTTACAGAAAATTAATAGTTTTATAAATCATATATTTTTACTTGTTAAGGCTCGTATACATATATTAATTATTTCTTCACTATTCTCCCGTCATGCAGAAGAAAGAAAGAAAGAAAGAAGCGAGCAAAGAAAAACAGAGAAGTCGGTGTTGAAAGGTTGAAGCTCCCACCAGTGTCAAAAACAAAAACAGAATGGATGATGTGAATGTGAACATTATAGAATTGGCTAGTTCCTTAGACATTATAGATTAATTTGTATTATGCTATGGATGATGTTTTGAATTAAAGTGTGAATGTTTGGATTATGTTTGTTTGAATGACAATGTATAAATGTTTGGTATGAATGTTGTCAATGACAAATTGGGTAATTATGGTTATTTTTGTTTTTCTGGGCATGATCAGTTTTTATGGTTTCTATTTGTAACAATATAGAAAACAACATCAGTTTTAGATGTAAAACATATAAAAAATCGATGTATAATAGAAACACATACAACATTAATGTAGTACAAAACCGATTTCTAATAACTACTTGGACAACAAAGTTTAATTCAAAAGCGATGTCTAATGACACATTACACATCAGTTCCTTGACAAGTACCGATGTTCATAATTCATTAGACATCATTTTGTTGTCAAACAATGATATCTATGTCGAATTATATTCTGTGTGCCATATGTTTAATGGAATCTAATACTGGTAATATAATATTATAAAAGTTTGGCTCATGCAATTTTAGCAAAAAAACTAGACATAAACATCAGAAATGTATTTTTTACTGATGTCTAAATGCTTTCTAGACATCGGTAAAACACCGATGTCTAAGAGGGGGACTTTTAACATCACCGACAAAGACATCGGTAAAAAAAACACAGACATCGGCCAGAAACTGATGTCTATTAGCTTTTTTCTAGTAGTGTGCGCAATGTACACATTCCCTCTTCTGAATCCAGTCATAACCACATTGTTGTTTCCTCCTTTAGAAACAACACAGGCTTCTTTAGAAAAAGTAACTAAAAATCCTTTGTCACAAAGTTGGCTGATACTAAGCAAATTGTGCTTAAGACCATCCACCAATGCAACCTCATCTATGATGACATTCTCTTTTGAAATCAAGCCATATCCCTTAGTGTAGCCTTTGTTGTCATCTCCAAAAGCAATACAAGGGCCAACTCTTTCCTGAAACTCTGTGAGCAGGGTAGAATCACCAGTCATGTGTCTTGAACAACCACTATCCAAGTACCAAAGATTCCTTTTGTCTCCCTGCACACAATAAAACCAAATCAAGTTGATTTTGGTACCCAAGTTTCCTTGGGTCCTGTTTTGTTAGCCTTTGCTTTTCCTTTTATATCATTTTTCACCTTGGGCTCAGATTGATTTAAATCAATCTTTATCCTTGGTGTTGATTTCTGAGGGTTGCTCACATTTTCATTCACAGCATGCATAGTTGGAGGAACAAACATGTTATTCATATTCCATGGCATTTGTGGCACATTAAACATATTCATGTATGGATTAGGCATAAATGGCATGCTGGTGTATGGATTTTGAAATTGTGCATATGGAGCAAACATGTTAGGCATAACAGGCATTGTAGGCATAGAACCATTCATTGCAGGCTTAGACATTTTCACTTTAGCAGTCTTCTTAACAGATTTGCAGTTAGTAGATAAATGACTAACACTTCCACAATTAACACATGTCTTTCTAGGAGCATATTTATCAGGTGTGTAATTGTTGTGTTTGTTAATCCCTACTTTGCCATTCCTGTTATTCTTTTTATTTCCCTTAGCCTCAACTTGAACATTCTCTAACTTATCTTTCAATTGCTTGTTGGACAAGTGACCTACATTAGCTCTCTCAACAGGCTTCTCAACTTTCTTTGATTTACTAGACTCACCTTGAACAAAGTTCTTGGTGACAGGACCATACTTATTATTAAGTCTAGTGAGTTCATCCTTTCTTTTCTCTGTCAACGAAACATCCTGATCGGTTGATGGTTCATCTGTCAACGAAACATTGCATTCCGTTGACATATCAACCTTCAACAAATGATCATTGTTGTTTGTTGACTCTGTTTCTGATTCTAAGGTTTCACCAACATACCCTAGTTTCTCTTTGTTCTTTTTCCATGATTGCTCACAGAAAGATTCCATACCTTGAACATTAATGATGTTGGTAGCAGCATTCCTGGCATCTTTCCATTTTGCAATCACACTTTGTTCTATTTCAAGTTGTGTCTTAAGAATTTCTTCCCTTTCTAACACGTTCTCAAGTTCCTTCTTAGCATCCCTACTAACACACCTCATTTCCTCAAATTCAATGAGCTGTGCTTCTAACATTGCATTCCTATCACTTAAGAGCAAATTTGTCTCTTTTATTCTTGAATTCTCTTTGGTAAGTGATTTAAGAGTAACACGCAAATTATATAGTACAGTAGACATTTCATTTACTGCACTATCGCATTCCTCTTTAGAAAGCTCAGAAAGATTAGTAATTGTTACCTGGTTGCTTGAGGAGCTTGCTTCCTGCTCATGATTATTAGCCATAAGAGCCAAGTTGACATACTCAACATCATCATCAGAATCTTCACCATTACCAGCCCAATCATACTCCTGAGACATGAAAGCCTTTTCTTTTTGCTTGAGAAGTTCAAAGTATTTCTTTTTATAATCAACAGGCTCAAATTTCCTGTTGCTGTTAATCCCAAATGACCTAACAGAATTGTAGAAGGGGGGGGGGTTGAATACAATTCTTGATATTTCTTTAACTTAAAAGTACTTTATAAAATTAAACTGAACTGAATAAATAAAAACACAAGATATAAATAATTCAGTTGGATTGTTTGATGATCCAACTGAAGTGTTTTTATTGCGGAAATAATCTGTGATACAAATGTACACAGCTGCTCAGTTACAAGGTTGTTGAGAAGAAAAATGCTCTCAAAGATAGCTAATACAAACTCTTTGTTTTTCTTCTTACATCTAAAGTAACTGCTACACTTGGTTATATAAACCCAAGTTTACAACCCTACTTTTGGTTACACTAAAAGTACAATGAGTAACCGCCAATAGTTTGCTTTTCATCCCTTTGTCCAGTGGTCCTTGGAGATCCTTGCTTTTGTCTTTATGCTTATTATGATCACTCCCAAGAGCCCAATTGGAAACTGGGATGTTTCCTTATTCCCCATGTCCATTTTAATGGTTTCCAATGCAAAGTACACTTCCACATCTCCTTTTTGATCTGTCAGGAACCTGTCACTATCACTTTGTCAATTATATAGAAAAGCAATAATGATTCGTTGATGGCATGGAGATGTGTTTCGTTGATAGCTTTATTCTCCATTTCGTTGATGGTGTTTCCCTTGTTTCGTTGATGGGTAAACTCCATACCGTTGACAGAGTAATCTTCATACCGTTGACATGTCTTCACTTAGGCAAAATTACAAGGCATAATATATGTACAATTAACCAACCTATTTTGCCTATCTAGTACTTAGTCAACATGACTTAGAAAACCTATCTGCTACATACAACAAAATGCCTATCATACTGTGAAGTATTGTACAATGCAATTGCTACAACACTCATTTCGTTGATGAGCTTCCTGTCAACGAAACACTGCAAAGCATGCCATTCCGTTGACAGTTACAAAAGAACTTAATACAAAATCTACTAAGTGTTTTTATCATTATCATCAAGAACAACATATTCCTAACAATCTCCCCCAATTTATGACTGATAGAATAACAGCCATAAATCAAGAGCCTTGATGATAACAAAAACACTCAGGCATATTACACATGATAAAAGTAAAAATTGTATTGAGCTTCATAAAGTTTTAGAAATAATGCAAGACTTACAAGACTGATGCCCAAATGTACTCCTCTAGACTGAGCAAATAATTCATCTTTGTCTTCTTTGGGGCATAGTCTTCTTCCCTCTCCTAGAGTTGTTCTCCTCAATCTGGACCTGTAGCCTTCTGTAAAAGATCTTCTCTTCTTCATCTTGATCACCAAGCATGGATTGCATAAACCTTAGAGTCTGATTAGATGCCTTGTCCAGCTGGTCTTCCATCCTGAAGAACCTTCTGCAGTTGTCCTTGTCCTTGAATTCCATCATCCAGAAAGGTTGAAGATGGATCTTCTTTCCTGTTGAAGGCACTCTTAGCATCCTGGGAAGAGCCTCAGGCTTGTTCCAGCTAGCCTTTATTTGACATATTTTGGAGACCACCTCAGACTTGGCTGTTTTGGTGAAGCCAAAGTCTTTCTTCAAGCATCTAAACACTGTGAGTAGTGTTTGGTAGTCTTCTCCTAGAATTCTGTAGAGAGGCCAAATTTGTTCTCTACCACCCTTGTATGTGAAAACCAATCTTTCAGGTAGCTTCTGAGAAGCTGCAATGCCCCTTACTTCCACCAGGTTGTCTAAATCAAGATGCAAACTGGATTCTTCCCTGATGTCAGCAATGTACATGCAGTCCTCTAGATTTGAAGGGGGTTTTTGAGGTTGTGGCTTTCTCACAAATACTGGCTTTGCCTTGACAGCCCTTTGCTTCAATTTCTTCTTTGGATCCATCTCAAAAAGGAATTTAGGAAAATTAGCCTCATCAAGCTCAATTGGCTCTTCCTTTGGCTCAATTGGCTGATCATGATAATTAACAAGATGTTTGGGATCACAGGCTAACTTTAAAGATGGATCAGGAATTGTTGGAGGTACAGAAGAGTCTGATGCAATACTCTGAGAGTCATCATTTTCAAGGGTTATGTTTCTTCTAGCCCTTGCCTTTGGTTGCCTTGTACTCTTCTTTTCACTCCTTTCCTCTTGGGCTTTTTCTTCTTGCTGTCTTTCTTCTTCATCAAGAGATTGAGCAACTGCAAGAGCTTGCATTGCTGCTCTTTCTGATTCTTCAGCTTTAGCTTCAGCAAAGTTTGGGTGACCAGCCCAAACACAAATTTCTTGTCCATTCCTGTAGACAATTGCCCTTTGTTTCCTTATCTCATAATCATTGCTTTCCTTGCTTTTTGTGATGAGAAGTCCAAGTAGCTTGTGCTCATCTGGATAAGGTGCAGGATAGAAAGTTCTTGCTATGTTTTTGCCTTTTGGTTTAGCAGGAGACTTGGGAGATAAGCTTCTTTGTAATGTAGCTTCTTCCACATCCCTAATGCATGAAGTTTGTCCTTTCTCCTTTCTTGGTCCTAGAATGACTCCATGTAGAAGGGGCTCTATAGCATAAGAGCTCTTGAACTGTGGCTCCACTTGTACAGTCACCATTGCATTTGTTGATGGCTGATCTGTCTTTGAAGATTCAGTAATTTTCTTGAACCTTGCTTCTATGTTGGACCAGTGATCTTTGATTTGTTCTGCAAGTTTCATCCTCATAGAAGCTTCCTGGATCAGGTCAATACTATCCTTCTTCTTCTTCCCAAACTCCCCCATTGCTAGTGGCTCCTGTGGCAATGTGATGGCTGGGACCAGCACCTTTGTGATTTGAATGGTTAGCTCCTGAGATTTCTCCCCCTTTTTGTTATCATCAAGAGAGACAACTGGGAGTCCTTGAGCTGCCACTAGCTGGGCCAAAAGTTGAGTCTGCTTCTCCTGTTCCTTTTGCATGTGAGATAAAGTAGCTTCCACCTTGTCCACTCTAGAAGAGAGAGTCTTCAAGGAGGTAGCCACTTCAGGTTCCTTAGAGAAGAACCTGTTCATTTTGGACATCGTGAGAAGAGGGAGCTTTTCATCCATCATCCTGTAGTTAGCATCCCTGAAATTGCTAATAGAGTCATTGATTTCTGTAGCCTCAATCCTTGTCTGCATCATTTGTAGCCTTTGAATTTCCAGAGAATCCATGATGGCCTTGTAGAATTTCTTGTCCCTTGCATTTGCAGACTCATGAGCTAAGTAGGCTTCATTGTACTGCCTGGAGATAGCAGCATCTAGAGTGGCTCTACCATGCATACCTTGAGAAAGCCAGCCTGGTGTAGGAGACACCACAAAAGTCCCAGTCTGTGAAGTGGTGGCCACCTGTAGATTATCACCATAGCTGTCCTCATCATCAGAAAACTCAAATTCTCCACTTGCTGCGGCTCCTGAAGGTAGATTGGTCAGGGCATCCTTTGCTCTTTGCATTGATGCAGTTGTATGAATTAGATTTAGTGACCTTTCTGCCTCCACATTGCCCTGCTGAGCCATAATTTGATAGGCTGGCACAGGATGAGTAAAGGTCTCAGGATCCAGGGAAATACTATCCAGAGTTTGCTGATAATGCTCTTGGAAAGTAAGTTCCCTTTCTCCCTCACTGACCTCCATTAACTCACTTGCAATGGCTGCTTCCCTCCTTATAGCTCCTGTAGTCCCTTCTCTCTCTCCACTCTTTTCTTGCATCATGGGCTCCCCATGGCTCACACCTCTCACACCCTCACCTTCACCTACTAAGGTGGTACTCTCAATCTCTCCTTTTGCCTGGCTGGAAGAAATAGCCAGCCTCTCACTCACATTCTCTCCTTTTGCCTGGCTGCAAGCCAGCCTCTCA
Source organism: Heracleum sosnowskyi (assembly GCA_030848705.1). Taxonomy (NCBI): domain Eukaryota; kingdom Viridiplantae; phylum Streptophyta; class Magnoliopsida; order Apiales; family Apiaceae; genus Heracleum; species Heracleum sosnowskyi. Next base: position 62,547,998 of record CM061235.1, read on the forward strand.
GTTTCACTCCCTCTCAGTCCTAGAAGTGTCTCAACTACCACTAGATCATCTGCACTAGTTGTGGGAACAACTTGATTTTCAATTAAAGGTGCAGAGTGAACTATCAACGGAATGGTAGTTTGAACTGTCAACGGTATGGATACCGTTGATGGAGAAACACTTGTCAACGAAATAGACTGTTTCGTTGATGAAGTCAAGAAAGCACTTTGAAAATGAGAAATTACAGTGGAGTCTGTGGTGATTGATTTTAAAGAATGGTCCACAGATCCCCTTGCAACTTCAGGAAAAATTGGTTGATGGCCCAACAAATCACTTAACAAGTGATGGCCACCAGCTTCAGAGTGGGGCTTCTCCAAGATTAGAGTTGGAGAATCAGGAATAGATGTATGGATCATGTCCACATCTAAAGATTGAGTTGGTGACTTTGATGGAGATAATTCAAGATTGATGTTTAGAGAATGGGACTGTAACCCCAGAGAAATGATAGGTGTTACATCAAACTGAATTTGAGAGACTGGAAGTGTTGCTTCCAGTGTGTGTGCACCCTGTGTACCCTTGGACTTTTGCTTCACTCTCCTTTGGTATTGGGAAAATGTAGACTTTGGGCTAGAAGTGTCCCTTACCCTTTTGGACTGTGCTCTAGGAGGAGAGCTTGTTTCAATAATCACATCCTTTTGGGAGGATGCAATTAGACTTGTGCTTAAATCCATGTTACTCATTGTGCCTTGTTGGGAAGACACAATGGGGCTTGGCTGGTACACACTAACCTGTCCTTCCTTATCCTTGGGGTTTCTTTGATGTTCACCCCTTCCCTCACCTCTCACAACTCCAGACTCACTCCCCTTAGGTTGTGTGGTAGTTTTTACAACAGGTGCCTTTTGAGAAGCACTTGAGGTTGGCTTGGAGGATTTCTTTGATTTTGGTTTTGTTGCTAGGGTAGGAGCCTGTTGGGTCACAGCAACAGACTCCATAGCAACATTGGAAGGTAAAACAGTAGAGGTGATAGCTACACTAACAGGGATAGTAGTAGTTACCTCAATGATTGGCAGATACACCACTGGAACATCACCATTGTGGTTCAGCCTGAGTATGTCTGTCAATACTCTCTTTTCTTGCACAAAGCACTCGAACCTGGCATTAGGGTTAGAGATAACTAATGGTGCTGGACTAACATGGTTAGCCAACATCATCAGAAACCTAGCATAATAGATATTTTTCTTCCTATTTGCTTTGTCACCCAACTTAGCACCAATTTCATACATAAGTTGGGTGCTAAAGTTGTGATATCTATCATTTAGAAGCATGGTTAGAAGAATTAACATAGAGTTAGTTAATGCATCAAAATTGCTAATCTTTCCAGAAAAGACCTTAATGAATGCATCAGCTAAATAACTGTATTCTCTAACCAAACCTCTCCTAATTATTCTACCCAGATTATCGGTAGGCAAAGAGTAGTTTATAGAATTTAACATGGTAGTTATTTCAGTGTTAGTAGGCAAAGCATCACAGTTATTATCAGGAATATGTAAACATGCTTGCAAAACATCAGAATTAACTATGTACTCATTACCTTGAAGAGTGAATTTTAGTGTGCAGTGTGTTCCACTATACTCACATGAGGTCCAAATTTCCTCGATTATCTCATTGTAGAGTGGTGTAGAGTGAAACATTGCGTAGCTCAACTTGCAATTCTTCATGAAATCCATCATTTTGAAGAACAGACTGTTCGGGTTTTCCTTGGCAACAAAAGGGATGGAGTTGTTCTTCTCATAGATGAACCCTCCAGCAGACATAAGCTTGACTATAGGTGCCATTGTTGATTAAAGGAAAGCTTCGAACTGAATAGCTTGTTAGAGAGAAGAAGAGAGAAAAAAAAAACTTTGGAATTTTTGAGAACAGGTAAAAAGAAATAATAAAAATAAAATTTCTTAAATACTCCCCCAAAAATTCTCAGAAAATGAATCCAATAATAAATGTAAATTACTGGATTGGCTTGAAAATATAACCGTTACTCTTTAAAGTATTACCATGATTTATACTTACAGGGGTGTATGCATAGATCGTGGTAAAAGACGTGTCAAATTTCAACGGTTCAGATAAAAAGCGCTAAATCAACGAATCAGGAATGGGCGGTTAAAGTCCCGTCTTATTTCGTTGATAAAGCTGCGTTTCGTTGATATAAAAGAGCTATCAACGAAACACCCAGAAAACTGCTAAGACTGTCAACGAAATGGTGCATTCCGTTGGCATAGTAATTTTGACTTAGACAAAATTTTACCTTTTCCTGAGAAAATTCATTCACAGAAAAACATAGCAAATTTCTGGCTGCATTATGACTTGCAAATATCTCAAAAATAATTAAGAGAAATTTAGCATACCTAGCTCACTTACTAATCTTGAGAATGTTGATTCATCAAGTGGCTTGGTAAAGATGTCTGCAAGTTGTTGTTCACTTGGAACAAAATGTAACTCCACAGTACCATTCATAACATGTTCTCTAATGAAATGGTACTTGATGTCAATATGCTTGGTTCTTGAATGCTGCACTGGATTCTCAGTAATGGCAATGGCACTAGTGTTGTCACAGAAAATAGGAATTTTCTCAACTCTTAATCCATAATCAAGTAGTTGATTTTTCATCCATAAAATCTGTGCACAACAACTTCCAGCTGCAATATACTCAGCCTCAGCTGTGGAGGTGGAAACTGAGTTTTGTTTCTTGCTGAACCATGACACAAGCTTGTTTCCTAAGAATTGACAGGTGCCTGTTGTGCTTTTCCTGTCAATTTTACATCCTGCATAATCTGCATCTGAATAACCAATTAGTTCAAAACCAGATTCTCTAGGGTACCAAATGCCAAGGTTTGGTGTTCCTTTGAGATATCTGAAAATTCTTTTAATAGCAACTAAATGGGATTCTCTAGGATCAGCCTGAAATCTAGCACATAGACATGTAGCAAACATAATATCAGGTCTACTAGCCGTTAAATATAAAAGTGAGCCTACCATGCCTCTGTAACTTGAAATGTCCACAGATTTTTCCTTAGTATTCAATTCAAGTTTGGTGGCAGTAGGCATGGGAGTTTTGGCAGGAGAGCATTCCATTAGGTTAAACTTCTTTAATAAATCAAAAATATATTTTGTTTGACTAATGAAAATGCCTTCATTAACTTGCTTTACTTGAAGACCAAGAAAGTAAGTTAATTCTCCCATCATGCTCATTTCATACTTACTTTGCATAAGCTTGGCAAACTTTTGACAAAGTTTCACATCTGTAGACCCAAAGATTATGTCATCTACATAAATTTGAACAAGTATAGTAGAGCCATTCACAATCCTGTGAAAAAGAGTTTTATCTACAGTACCTCTAGTGAAGTGATTCTCAAGAAGAAACTGTGAGAGTGTGTCATACCAGGCTCTAGGTGCTTGTTTCAAACCATAGAGTGCTTTGAGGAGGAAGTATACATATTCAGGAAAATCATCATCTTCAAAACCAGGAGGTTGACTCACATAGACCTCCTCTTCCAATTCCCCATTCAGAAAAGCACTTTTCACATCCATTTGATAGACTTTGAAATTGGCATGGGCTGCACAGGCTAGGAAAATCCTTATTGCTTCTAGTCTTGCAACAGGAGCAAATGTTTCATCAAAATCAATTCCTTCTTCCTGTGAGTAGCCTTTTGCAACCAGTCTTGCTTTATTCCTTGTGACTATGCCATTTTCATCCATCTTGTTTCTGAACACCCATTTTGTGCCTATGACACTCCTGTCTTTAGGCTTGGGCACCAGCTTCCAAACATTGTTCCTTTCAAATTGGTTTAGCTCTTCTTGCATAGCCAAAACCCAATCTGGATCTAGAAGTGCATCCTCAACTTTCTTTGGCTCATCTTGAGACAGAAAGCTGCTATATAGACATTCTTCTTGAGTTGCTCTTCTAGTTTGGACTTTTGAAGAGACATCACCTATAATGAGTTCAAAGGGATGATCTTTAGTCCATTTCCTTGAGAGAGGTAGATTTGCTCTTGAAGACGTAGCTTCATGATCATGATTGCCTTGATTGGATATTTGTCCTTGAGAAACTCCCCCTGAGTTTGTTGTCCCTAATTGATCACTTCTAGAAGCATTCCTATGACTATCAACGGTATGACCGTTTTGGCTGTCAACGAAACGCTCATTCTGACTGTCAACGAAACCACCACCATGACTGTCAACGAAATGACCATTTGGTCGGCTAGCTGCTATCCTTTTTAACCTTAATGCAGCAATTTCATCTTCACTGCTGCTTTCATCTGTGCTAGATACAACAACTTTAGGCTGATTCTCAGTAGCCTTATCATGATTCACTTGTTCTCCTTCCTCATTCTCAAAAGAGAGACTTTCATGGAAACCTTCATCACAGAGACCTTGTATTTTGAGATCATCAAAAACAACATGTACAGATTCCATAACAATGTTGATTCTGAGATTAAAGATTCTGTAAGCTTTCCCTGCTGCATATCCCACAAATATTGCTTCATCTGCCTTTGCTTCAAATTTCCCCAAATGCTCAGCTTGATTTCTCAGAACAAAGCACTTGCATCCAAAGACATGAAGAAAATCTAATAGTGGCTTCTTTCTTTTGAGTAACTGATAAGGGGTCATTCCTTTGGCCTGATTAATCAAAGAAATATTTTGAGTAAAGCAAGCTGTGTTAACTGCCTCAGCCCAAAAATATGTAGGTAACTTTGATTCATCTAGCATTGTCCTTGCAGCTTCAATAAGTGTTCTGTTTTTCCTTTCAACTACACCATTTTGCTGTGGTGTTCTTGCTGCTGAAAACTCATGCAAAATACCATTTTCTTCACAGAACACCTTCATGCTTGAATTCTTGAATTCTGTCCCATTGTCACTCCTAATCCTTCTTACTTTGAAATCAGGATGATTGCTTACCATCTTGATGTGATTGATAATGATTTCACTTGCCTCATCTTTAGAGTGCAAAAAGAAAGTCCATGTAAATCTAGAAAAATCATCAACAATCACAAGACAGTATTTCTTCTTTGAGATGGACATAACATTTACAGGGCCAAATAGATCCATATGAAGTAACTCAAGCTGATGGACAATAGATGACTCTGTCTTGCTTTTGAATGATGCCTTCTTTTGTTTCCCTTTTTGACAGGCATCACACAAACCATCCTTGGAAAACTCCACCTGTGGAATTCCTCTAGCAAGATCCTTCCTTACCAAATCATTCATAACCTTGAAATTCAGATGGGATAACTTCTTGTGCCATAACCAACTTTCATCCTTGCTTACCTTGCTGAAAAGACAAGTGATGGTGTCTGAACTTGTGCTACTAAAGTCAGCAATGTACACATTCCCTCTTCTGAATCCAGTCATTACCACATTGTTGTTTCCTCCTTTAGAAACAACACAGGCTTCTTTTAAAAAAGTAACTAAAAATCCTTTGTCACAAAGTTGGCTGATACTAAGCAAGTTGTGCTTAAGACCATCCACCAATGCAACCTCATCTATGATGACATTCTCTTTTGAAATCAAGCCATATCCCTTTGTGTAGCCTTTGCTGTCATCTCCAAAAGCAATACAAGGGCCAGCTCTTTCCTGAAACTCTGTGAGCAGGGTAGAATCACCAGTCATGTGTCTTGAACAACCACTATCCAAGTACCAAAGATTCCTTTTGTCTCCCTGCACACAATAAAACCAAATCAAGTTGATTTTGGTACCCAAGTTTCCTTGGGACCTGTCTTGTTAGCCTTTGCATTCCCTTTTGTACCATTTTTCACTTTGGGCTCAGATTGATTCAGATCAATCTTTACCCTTGGTGTTGATTTCTGAGGGTTGCTCATATTTTCATTCATAGCATGCATAGTTGGAGGAACAATCATGTTATTCATGTTCCATGGCATTTGTGGCATGTTAAACATATTCATGTAAGGATTAGACACAAAAGGCATGTTAGCATATGGATTCTGAAATTGTGCATATGGAGCAAACATGTTAGACATAACAGGCATTGTAGGCATAGGGCTATTCCTTGCAGGCTTGGGAATTTTCACAATAGCAGTTTTCTTAACAGATTTGCAGTTAGTAGACAGGTGACTAACACTTCCACAATTAACACATGTCTTTCTAGGAGCATATTTATCAGGTGTGTAATTGTTGTGTTTGTTAATTCCTACTTTGCCATTCCTGTTATTCTTTTTATTTCCCTTAGCCTCATTTTGAACTTTTTCTACCTTGTCTTTCAATTGCTTGTTAGACAAGTGACCTACATTAGCTCTCTCAACAGGCTTCTCAACTTTCTTTGAATTACTAGACTCACCTTGAACAAAGTTCTTGGTAACAGGACCATACTTGTCATTAAGTCTAGTGAGTTTCTCTTTTCTTTTGTCTGTCAACGAAACAGCCTGATCGGTTGATGGTTCATGTGTCAACGAAACATTGCATTTCGTTGACATATCAACCTCCAACAAATGATCATTGTTGTTTGTTGACTCTTTTTCTGATTCTAAGGTTTCACCAACACACCCTAGCTTCTCTTTGTTCTTTTTCCATGATTGCTCACAGAAAGATTCCATACCTTGAACATTAATGATGTTGGTAGCAACATTCCTGGCATCTTTCCATTTAGCAATCACACCTTGTTCTATTTCAAGTTGTGTTTTAAGAATTTCTTCCCTTTGTAACACGTTCTCAAGTTCCCTCTTAGCATCCCTACTGACACATCTCATTTTCTCAAATTCAATGAGCTGTGCTTCTAACGTTGCATTCCTATCACTTAAGAACAAATTAGTCTCTTTTATTCTTGAATTCTCCTTGGTAAGTGATTTAAGAGTAACACGCAAATTATATAGTACAGTAGACATTTCATTTACTGCACTATCGCATTCCTCTTTAGAAAGCTCAGAAAGATTAGTAATTGTTACCTGGTTGCTTGAGGAACTTGCTTCCTGCTCATGATTGTCAGCCATAAGAGCCAAGTTGACATACTCAATTTCATCATCAGAGTCTTCACCATTACCAGCCCAGTCATACTCCTGAGACATGAAAGCCTTTTCTTTTTCCTTGAGAAGTTCAAAGTATTTCTTTTTATAATCAACAGGCTCAAATTTCCTGTTGCCCTTCTCAACCTTGGGCTTTCTGCAGTCTCCAGCAAAGTGACCAAGCATTCCACAATTGAAACATTTTGACTTAGACTTTTCAATCCAGTTTGTTTTGCTAGGTTGAAAGTCTCTTCTTGGTGGCCTTGCCTCTGAGTTTCTTTTGAACTTGAACTTAGAGAATTTCCTAGACAGAAAAGCAATGTGCTCATCAATCTCATCTAAGTCATTCAAGTTGGCTGGTTCTGATTCTTCTTCTTCTTCTGTCATCTTGTCTTTACCCTTGCTAACATCACTCCTACAACTAGGTCGACTAGTTGTGGCCTTTGCAGTTTCTTTACTGTCATCTTCCAGTTGGTTCACAGATGCAATCAATGCAATAGATCCACCCTTCCTCTGTACCTTTTCAATTTCCTCATCTTGCTCCATTTCCAGCTCATAAGTCTTCAAGGTTCCATAAAGCCTTTCAAGAGTGTAGTCTTTGTACTCTTGAGTGTTTCTAAGAGAAACAGTCATAGGCTTTCATTCTTTTGGAAGAGCTCTGAGAAATTTAAGGTTTGAATCCTTAGTTTGATAGATCCTCCCATACAACTTTAATCCATTCAAAAGCTTCTGAAACCTACTAAACGTGTCATTTAGGGTTTCACCAGCCTTAAAATGAAAATGCTCATATTGTTGTATAAGGAGTTGCATTTTATTTTCCCTGACTTGCTCAGTTCCTTCACAGAGAGTTCTAACAGTATCCCATACTTCCTTAGAGGTTGTACAGTTGATAACATTGTCAAACATCTCTTGCTCCAAACCATTAAACAGAATGTTCATGGTTCTTTTGTCTTTATGGACTTCTGCAACATCTTCAACAGTCCATTCTGAGACAGGTTTTGGAATCTCTACATCAGGAGCATCATCTGGCAATCCAACTCTAGAATCAAGCTTCATGGGAACGTGTGGACCTTTCTCAATGCAGTCTACATACCTCTCATCCATAGACATGAGATGTAAATGCATCTTTACTTTCCAGTGAAAGTAATTGTCCTTATCAAGAACTGGTATCTTCACACCTGCATCCTTCTTCACCATGGTATCTGTTATTGGTCTTGATCTTTAAACTTCTTGTATGTTAGAAGCTTGCTCTGATACCAATTGTTAATCCCAAATGACCTAACAGAATTGTAGAAGGGGGGGGGTTGAATACAATTCTTGATATTTCTTTAACTTAAAAGTACTTTATAAAATTAAACTGAACTGAATAAATAAAAACACAAGATATAAATAATTCAGTTGGATTGTTTGATGATCCAACTGAAGTGTTTTTATTGCGGAAATAATCTGTGATACAAATGTACACAGCTGCTCAGTTACAAGGTTGTTGAGAAGAAAAATGCTCTCAAAGATAGCTAATACAAACTCTTTGTTTTTCTTCTTACATCTAAAGTAACTGCTACACTTGGTTATATAAACCCAAGTTTACAACCCTACTTTTGGTTACACTAAAAGTACAATGAGTAACCGCCAATAGTTTGCTTTTCATCCCTTTGTCCAGTGGTCCTTGGAGATCCTTGCTTTTGTCTTTATGCTTATTATGATCACTCCCAAGAGCCCAATTGGAAACTGGGATGTTTCCTTATTCCCCATGTCCATTTTAATGGTTTCCAATGCAAAGTACACTTCCACATCTCCTTTTTGATCTGTCAGGAACCTGTCACTATCACTTTGTCAATTATATAGAAAAGCAATAATGATTCGTTGATGGCATGGAGATGTGTTTCGTTGATAGCTTTATTCTCCATTTCGTTGATGGTGTTTCCCTTGTTTCGTTGATGGGTAAACTCCATACCGTTGACAGAGTAATCTTCATACCGTTGACATGTCTTCACTTAGGCAAAATTACAAGGCATAATATATGTACAATTAACCAACCTATTTTGCCTATCTAGTACTTAGTCAACATGACTTAGAAAACCTATCTGATACATACAACAAAATGCCTATCATACTGTGAAGTATTGTACAATGCAATTGCTACAACACTCATTTCGTTGATGAGCTTCCTGTCAACGAAACACTGCAAAGCATGCCATTCCGTTGACAGTTACAAAAGAACTTAATACAAAATCTACTAAGTGTTTTTATCATTATCATCAAGAACAACATATTCCTAACAGTTGCCCTTCTCAACCTTGGGCTTTCTGCAGTCTCCAGCAAAGTGACCAAGCATTCCACAATTGAAACATTTAGATTTAGACTTTTCAATCCAGTTATTTTTGCTGGGTTGAAAGTCTCTCCTTGCTGGCCTTGCTTCTGAGTTTCTCTTGAACTTGAACTTAGAGAATTTTCTTGACAGAAAAGCAATGTGTTCATCAATTTCATCTAAGTCATCCAAGTTGGCTGGTTCTGGTTCTTATTCTTCTGTCATCTTGCCTTTACCCTTGCTAACATCACTTCTACAACTAGCTCGACTAGTTGTGGCCTTTGCAGCTTCTTCATTGTCATCTTCCAGTTGGTTCACAGATGCAATCAATGCAATAGATCCACCTTTCTTCTGTACCTTTTCAATTTCTTCATCTTGCTCCATTTCCAACTCATATGTCTTCAAGGTTCCATAAAGCCTTTCAAGAGTGTAGTCTTTGTACTCTTGAGTGTTTCTGAGAGAAACAGTCATAGGCTTCCATTCTTTTGGAAGAGCTCTGATAAATTTAAGGTTTGAATCCTTGGTTTGATAGATCCTCCTATACAGCTTTAATCCATTCAAAAGCTTCTGAAACCTACTAAACGTGTCATTTAGGGTTTCACCAGCTTTAAAATGAAAATGCTCATATTGTTGTATAAGGAGTTACATTTTATTTTCCCTAACTTGCTCAGTTCCTTCACAGAGAGTTCTAACAGTGTCCCATACTTCTTTAGAGGTTGTACAGTTGATGACATTGTCAAACATCTCTTGCTCCAAACCATTAAACAGAATGTTCATGGTTCTCTTATCTTTATGGATTTCTGCAAGATCTTCAATAGTCCATTCTGAGACAAGTTTTGGAATTTCTACATCAGGAGCATCATCTGGCACTCCAACTCTAGATGCAAACTTCATGGGAACGTGTGGACCTTTCTCAATGCAGTCTACATACCTCTCATCCATAGACATGAGATGTAAATGCATCTTTACTTTCCAGTGAAAGTAATTTTCCTTATCAAGAACTGGTATCTTTACTCCTGCATCCTTCTTCACCATGGTTACTGTTTTGGTCTTGATCTTTAAACTTCTTGTATGTTAGAAGCTCGCTCTGATACCAATTGTTAATCCCAAATGACCTAACAGAATTGTAGAAGGGGGGGGGGGTTGAATAAAATTCTTGATATTTCTTAAACTTAAAAACAACTTACAAATAAAAACTGAACTTAAAGTAAAAATCACAAGCACATAAATAATTTCAGTTGGATTGTTTGATGATCCAACTGAAGTGATTTTTATTGCGGAAATAATCTGTGATACAAAATGTACACAGCTGCTCAGTTACAATAATGTAGAGAAGAAAATGCTCTCAAAGATAGCTAATACAATCTATTTGTTTTTCTTCTCACACCTTCTAAAGTAACTGCTACACTTGGTTATATAAACCCAAGTTTACAACTCTATTTTTGGCTATACTAAAAGTACAATGTGTAACCGCCAATAGTTTGCTTTTCATCCCTTTGTCCAGTGGTCCTTGGAGATATTTGCTTTTGTCTTCATGCTTATTATGATCACTCCCAAGACCCCAATTGGAAACTGGGATGTTTCCTTATTCCTCATGTCCATTTTAATGGTTTCCAATGCAAAGTACACTTCCACATCACCTTTAGATCTGTTCAGTAAACTGTCACTATCACTTTGTCAACTATTCAGAAAAGCAATAATGATTCGTTGATAGCAGGGAGATGTGTTTCGTTGATAGCTTTATTCTCCATTTCGTTGATGAGTAAACTTCATTCCGTTGATGAGTAAACTCCATACCGTTGACAGAGTAATCTTCATTCCGTTGACATGTCTTCACTTAGGCAAAATTACAAGGCACAAGATATTTACAATTAACCAACCTATTTTGCCTATCTAGCATTTAGTCAACATGACTTAGAAAACCTATCCAATATCTACAATGAAATGCATATCAAACTAGAAGTATTGTACAGTGCAATTGCTACATCACTCATTTCGTTGATGAGCTTCCTGTCAACGGAATGCTGCAAAGCATGCCATTTCGTTGACAGCTACAAAATGACTTTACACAAATTCTACTAAGTGTTTTATGTTTATCATCAAGAACAACATATTCCTAACAATGTGATTGATTATGATTTCACTTGCCTCATCCTTGGATTGCAAAAAGTAAGTCCATGTAAATTGAGAAAAATCATCCATAATCACAAGGCAGTATTTCTTCTTTGAGATTGACATTACATTAACTGGTCGAAATAAATCCATGTGTAGAAGCTGTAGAGGTTGATCAATTGATGACTCTGACTTGCTTCTGAAAGAGGCCTTCTTTTGCTTCCCTTTTTGGCATGCATCACACAATCTATCCTTGGAAAACTCCAATTCTGGAATACCTCTTACAAGATCTTTCTTCACCAAGTCATTCATAGACTTGAAATTCAAATATGAGAACTTCTTGTGCCACATCCAACTTTCATCCTTGCTTGTTTTGCTGAAAAGACAAGTGATTGTATCTCTATTTGTTGAATCGAAGTCAGCAATGTACACATTTCCCTTTCTGTAGCCTGCCAACACCACATTGTTGTCCTGTTTGCTTGAGACAACACATGCTTCTTGTGAAAATGAAACTAAAAACCTCTGTCACAAAGTTGACTAATACTTAGCAGATTATGCTTGAGTCCATCAACCAGTGCTACTTCATCAATGATGACATTTTCTTTTACAATCACGCCATATCCCCTTGTATATCCTTTGTTGTCATCTCCAAAGATAATGCTAGGGCCAGCTCTCTCCTTGAACTCTTTGAGCAGGGTAGAATCTCCAATCATGTGCCTAGAGCAACCACTATCTAGGTACCATAGATTCCTTCTTTTTCCATGCACACATCACGACCAAATCAAGTGATTTTTGTACCCAAGTTTCCTTGGGTCCTGTCTTGTTAGCCTTCACCTTATTTCTCAAGTCATTTTACACTTTAGGCTTTGATTGATTTAAATCAACCTTGACCCTTGGTGTTGACCTTTGAGACATATCTCTTTGCATGTTCTCAGATGCATAAATGTTTGATGCAGGCATTTGTGAATGTCGTGCATACATAGTGCTCAAGTTTAACATGTTTCATGGCATTTGTGGCATGTTAAATGCATTCATATAAGGATTAGGAACAAATGACATGTTAGCATACAGATTGGATGCATGAGCATTATGAGCAAATATATTAGGCATGACAGGCATAGGCATTTGAACATTTGCACTTTTAACAGACTTGCAGTTAGTAGACAAATGATTAACACCACAATTAACACATGTCTTTCTAGGAGCATATTTATCAGGAGTGTAATTGTTGTGTTTGTTAATGCCTACTTTACCATTTCTGTTTTTCTTCTTTCTGACTTCAGCCTTAACCTCAATGTTTTCTAATTTGTCCTTCAATTGTTTGTTAGACAAATGACCTATGTTCACTTTCTCAACTTTCTTAGAGTTGCTACTTTATCCTTGAACAAAGTTCTTACTGGTTGGACCATACTTTCTGTTCAATTTCTCAAGTTTTTCTTTAATGATGATGGCTTCATGTTTCAACGGATGGTTCTCATCCGTTGAAGAGTTATCTTTCAACGGATGGTCACTATCCGTTGAAGAATCATCAGCTCTTAGATCCTCAACAACAACATCTAATTTCTTTTTCTCCTTATTCCAGGTTTCTTTACAGAATGTTTCCATTCCTTGAACTTTAATAATGTTGGTTGCAACATTCCTGGCATCATTCCAAGTAGCAATTATTTCATGTTCTTTTGTTACCTGATTTTTGATAATTTCTTCTCTTTTCAATACAGCTAGCAGTTCATTCTTAGCATTCTGACAATCTAACCTCATTTTCTCAAACTCAATGAATTGAGATTCTAACACAGCATTCCTATCACTTAAGAACATATTAGCATCTTTAATCCTAGTGTTCTGTTTGGTAAGTGATTTAAGAGTTACACGCAAATGATACAATTAAGTAGACATTTCATTAATGGTACTATTGCATTCCTCTTTAGAAAGTTAAGTGAAGTTTATAGTGATTACCTGATTGCTTGATGAACTTCCTTCCGGCTCAGTTGAATCAGCCATGAGTGCATGGTTGACATACTCAGTGTCTTCATCTGAATCATTCCCATTAGCAGCCCAATCATAGTCCTGAGTTATGAATACCCTTTCCTTTCTGAGAAGCTCAAAGTATTTCTTCTTATAGTCCACAGGCTCAAATTTCCTGTCTTTCTTCTCAGTTTTAGGTTTCTTGCATTCACTTTCAAAGTGACCTCCAATTCCACAGTTAAAGCACTTGAATTTAGACCTTTCAACAAGGTTTTTGTTTGGTTGAAAGTCTTTCTTAAATGGTTTGGTCACTTCAGGATTTTTCTTGAACTTCAGCTTAGAGAATCTTCTTGACAGAAAAGCTTAGTGTTCATATAGCTCATCCATCTCATCCTGATTGGAAGATTCACCTTCCTCATACATCTTTCCCTTGCCTTTGCTTTCACCTCTACCTTCGCAAACATCACTGTTTGGTGTAGCTTTAGCAGTTTCCTTCTTCATGTCCTCAGCCTCATCCACACAAGAAACTAGGGCTACAGATCCACCTTTCTTCTGGACCTTCTCAATTTCTTCATCTTGCTCCATTTCAAGCTCATAAGTCTTTAATGTTCCATAAAGCCTCTCAAGAGTAAAGTCCTTGTACTCTTGAGTGTTTCTCAAAGAGTCCTTATACTCTTGAGTGTTTCTCAAAGAGAATGTCATAGGCTTCCATTCTTTGGGCAAGGCTCTCAGAAACTTGAGATTTGAGTCCTTGGTTTGATACACCCTTCCATATAATTTCAAACCATTTAATAATTTCTGAAATCTACTAAAAGTATCATTTAGAGATTCACCACTTTTGAAATGAAAGTATTCATACTGTTGTATGAGAAATTGCATCTTGTTTTCTTTAACTTGCTTAGTTCCTTCACATAGAGTCTGAATTGTATCACAAACTTCCTTAGTTGTAGTACAATTAATGACATTGTCAAACATATCACTTTCTAGACCATTGAACAAAATATTCATGGCCTTTATGTCTTTGTGCATTTCAGTGATGTCTTCCACTGTCCAGTCTGATGGCAGTTTAGGAATTGTGTCCTGAGCCCCTTCTCCCTGTTGAGAAATTGCAGTGTTTGGCTTCATTGGTACATGAGGACCTTTCTCAATGTAATCCACATACCCTTCATCTATAGACATAAGATGTAGATGCATCTTTACTTTTTAGTGAAAGTAATTGTCTTTGTCCAGAACTAGTATCTTCACTCCATTATCCTTCTTTCCCATGATTCTGATTATCTTTGATCTTTAAACTTCTTGTATGTTAGAATCTTGCTCTGCTACCAATTATTATTCCCTAACAATGTAATCACAGGATTGTAGAAGGGGGGGGGGGGTTGAATACAATCCTTTCAATATCCAGTTCTTTTTGTAGACAAAGATAATCTTAGAACAGAAATATGAAATTGCAGTAAACAAATAACACAAGAATTAAAAATTCAGGTGGACTGATTGTTCCACCTGAGAGATTTTATTTGAAGAAATCTCTGTGATGTTTAGAATTAAACACATAGCTGCAATTGCAATGTTTTTGCTTCAGCAATTTACAAAGGAATATTGCTTTAGCTCTAAAAATTGAAACTAATTTCTTGAACTCAAAAACATTGCTACACTTGGTTATATATCCCAAGTTTGCAAGCTAATTTGAACTACATAAAAGTATACAGTAGGTAAAGTCCAAAATCTTGCTTTTCCACTCTAAGTCCAATGGTCCTTGCAATGATTTGTCTTTTAGCTGATTATCCTTGTAGAATCATCTCAATTGACCAGATGGAAATATAATGCTTCCTTTTCTTCAGGGTTTCCCAAAATGCTGGTTTCCATGCTCTTTCTGTTCCATCAACCCTTGTGACTTGTCAGAACTGTCCCTATCACATTTTCAACTGTTAATAATTGAACTAGCATCAGTTGAGGTTAAAATTCTAGCATACGTTGAAAGTGTTCTGGCTGCATCCGTTGAAGCTTCTCAAGGTGAATCCGTTGAAAGCTGAATGGCTATCCGTTGAAATACAACTTCACTTATGTAAAATTACAAGGAACAAAGTATTTACAATTAGCCTCCCTATTCTACATATCTGTTGAAAGTCAACATGACTTATTCAGCCTACACTATTACACTTCAACTGCTAGTACTTAAACAAAAGGAGTATGTTACATTTAGATCAATCGATAAGCTACCTTTCAATGGATACTGAATACATGCTATCCGTTGAAAGTTACATTTTGACTTATACAATTTTCACAAGGCAATCTTGTTAATCATCAAGAAACAACATATTTCCTAACAAATGAAGTGAGCTCAAACAATTACTCCATTGACTGTGGCGACTGGAATCTCTTTTTGAGGTAAAAGGCACCGTTTTCAAGGATACCCATGTAAAGTGGATTTGCAGCTTTGATAAATAACATCATCTTCATTTTCCAAACGTTGTAGTTCTCTTTATCAAAGGCTGGAATTTTTATGTTGTTTGCCTTCTGCGTACACATCTTGATCTTTAGATTTGTATGTCAATCTAACTGCAGAAGGGGGTTGAATGCAATACTGATAATTTAGAATCTTTTTCCCAACAACAAAGAAAGAGATTAGCAATTTTCAGTAAGAACAAATGCAAACAATAGTTATCTAACAAAATAGAGACTTCACAAAATAATTAATTTATTTATCTTGCGAAGGGTTTTGCTAAAACCTGGAAAAACAATGTTTCCATCTTCTATCTCGAGAGAGATTACAACTAAGTTATGGGAGTAGCTTTCTAAGCCTGTTTGATTGTGTTCCTTAGATTACATGTGAAGTGTGAAGCTGTTTATATATTCAAGTGAAAGCTCCTTACAATTTGCTCATATGTGATCTTTCCTAAAATGTATACTAGATAGTTTAAACATAAATTATAAAGCAATCTAGATATATTCCTTTTGTAGCATACTCAATCTCAGTGGATGTAGAAATTGCATACCCTTGAAGTGGTAAGTTTTTTCTTGTTCTCTCTCAAGCTCTTGTCGTAGTCTTTTAGGATTGTGACAGAACCATGTGAGTTCGGTACCACCTGCTACTGAAACAATCTGCCATGCTTTTGACTTTGTAGGTGAATCAAAAGTCCCTCCCGTGAGACAAAGTACCATGCTCGCCAAGTTCTGTTGTCATAGGATGTTCTAAAGCTGACAGTAAGATTTTCCTAGGACTGGGGAGTCACAGAGAACTTGTGGTAGAAAGTTGTTGTCTCCGGGCTTCTTCCAAAGTTGCTGTCAAGACTGAAAGTTGTTGTCATGAGGAGTGTTGTCTTGACTGCATGTTTTGATGATCCTTGAAAAGTTGTTGTCTTCGAGAATCTTGACAGCATGTGTATTCCTTGTACATATCAAATGTAGAATATCTTCTGGGGCTTGAACAAATCCAGATTACATTCTTTATTACATGTATTCATGATAGTACAGATTGAAAATTATATGGAACATTATTTATGGCTTGTGACAGTATGTTTCTTTCAGTCTAATTAAAGATTGATTACATAGTTAAGTTGTATACCTGCAATTACCCATAAAACCTAACAGTATAGATAGAGTTAAGTTCTATGGAGGCCATATTTTACTGGAGATCTTGGAAATCATATATATTTTGCAAGCAAATTTTTGAAAAATGTAATATTTTATCAATTATGTTATATAAAAATCACTATTTCATTAAAAATCTTTAAAATTATATATTTTTTGCTAGCAAAATATTTTGTTCTGCAAAACATATTGAGTTTGCAGAACATTCATACTTAGTTTTCAAAATATACACGACTTTCAAGATTTTCAATGAAATAATGATTTTAATAGAGCATTTTTTTGCAAAATAATATGTTTTGTTATTTTTTGATTACAAAATATAATCTATTTTGCGATTTTTTGATTACAAAATATATTAGGTCTCCAAGTCTCCACTGAAATAGGGGTCTCCATAGAATATATTGTGTTCATTTTTAATTTTTAAATACATTCATAAGAACACAAACAACTCTACACTTAATAATCTCTTCGATACTCTTGAGTTCTTATATTATACATATATTGAGAATCTATACTTTGAGTTGTAATCTTATTCAATTGATTTGTATTGTTCAATTTGTAAGAGATTAGTTATTGGATAGTTGGCTTAAGGGAAAAGAATTTAGGGATCTAGTTGCCATAGAAGATTGCATTCAAGGATAGTATAGTTTTTAGAGAATAAGAGACCATGAACAATTTCATCAAGTCATTATCAGCAACTAGAGAAATGGGAGATATATTATTGTATACTAGTGTAAAAACCCGTGCGAGGCACGAGCACTGAAATAATTGTTCATTCGAAATCGTTTATATATTGAGATAATTTTGTAATTAAAAATTCGAAAAATGATAAAATTTCAATTTTATCTCATATTTTTATAGTACTTTTGTAATATTGCATGTCAATCACATCAACCAAATATTTTATAAATTTATTAGATTTCATAAAAATTTAGATAAGTACCTATACGATAATAATCACATGATTACTTTTAATTGCTAAAATATTAATATTATTTTCAATGACGTGACAAGAACTTTATTAAATTGAACATTTTAGTATAAAATAAATAAATATCTTAGCACAGTAAATAACATAGGCGATGGAATTTTAACATAGTTAGAGTTTATTTATTAAAAATTGATATATAGTTAAGGCTGAAACATATTACGAAATCTATTAATATTATGCAAAAGTCATCCTTGCGGCGTCTCTCTCATTTTTTTCATATATTTTTATACATATTTGTACAGTTTTAAACTCAATTGTTAATCACACAGTATCGAAGTTCTATTCTAAAATTTTGGTAAATTCAAACATTTTGTATCTTATAATTTCGAATAGTTTTTAACTTGACTTTAATTTTTTGCAAATATTTTGATCAATGTAAATTGTGATTAGACGACCTTAATGACACGTGTATGTACCTGATATCCAAGTTCGTATATTTTGGTTTCATCAAAGATTGATCTAAGTATGCTATAACTCAATCATTATATATTATATTGATCAATTTACCATATAATATAAAAAATCAAATTACCATACTTTATTCGAGTTATAGTCTAACTGGTCATTCTTAATTATTATTGTATTTTTGTAATATTATGATTCAAAAAATTATATTTTTTTCATTTAATATTGAATATTAATTACGTTTTTCCTGTATATATAACATAATCCTATTTTTAAAGTTGTAATTTTTTTTAACATAAATTCAATCATTTTGAATATTTATGTTTTTAGACCAGTCATACCTTTAAATCATTGAAAGTCAAAATAGTTTATCGACCAAAAATCTCTAATATGACTCGCATATTTAAAATTGTATATACCTAAAATATATGTGATGCAATCATTTATTATGTATGATTTGATAAATAAAATTAAATATTTCTTAAAACCAAATCTTTTTTTATTTCAATAATTTAATATCTAGACGGAGACGAATGTAAATAAATCCATATTTTTTCCGGACTCTATTACATTTATGTATAATCTTATATTATTTTAAAATTTTATTTTTTATATCAATCATTTGAAATGACAAAATAGAATTGTAGAATATACGCAATCCATTAAAATATTTGTTGTATTTATATAATATGCAATATTTTATAAACATTTAGAAAAAAAAATATTCTATAAATAATATAAACCAACGTTTTATTTACTCAAATATAAAAAAAAAATTAAAAAAAGATAGGAGAATATGAGAGGAGAAAATGTGGTTTATCTAATAAGATTTTCAAAGAAAACTCAAAATAAAGTGAAGTACAATGGTTATGGTATGAGCTTGATTAGAGAAGGTTAGTGATTTTATTCTCAACACTTACATAATTTCATCGACGTTTTGCAGAAATATAAAAGGTGTGGTGTTTTTGAAATATTTTAACATATAGGGGCAAAATCGTAAATTCACGGTATAAAAATAACATATATCAATCATTTAAATTGGCAAAAGAGAAAAATAAAAAAAATGGGAGAAGATGTGGTTTATCTAATAAGAGTTTGAAAGTAAGCTCAAAACAAAGTGTAGCACAATGGTTATAGTGTGAGTTTAATTGTAGAAGGTCAGTGGTTCGATTCGCAAAACTAACATAATTTAAAAGGGTGGCGTTTTTGTAATTTCAAAAAATTGGGGCAAAATCGTAATTTCACAACCATTAAAATGACACTTTTACCTTTGTGTTGAGGTTTAATATATAGTAATAAAATTATGTAATAAATACTAAAACCAATGTGTTCGTTGTTATTATAGTCATATATATTATATAAAAATATAATGTAGCAGTTCAGTTGGTTTCAGTCAGTTCTGATTGAAAACCAGAACCGAAACCGAATCATTAATTTTGGATTTTTGGTTCGGTTATTTTTTAGTTTTTTCTTCAATTTAATTTTTTTTCCGGTGTGTTTTATCGGTTTTTTCAGTTAATTTTTCGGTTTCAGTATAAGAAAATATATAATATTATATACAATGTAAGAAAATATATAAATTTTTAAGTATAAGAAAAGATTTAGTATTATATAAAATATAAGAATTAACAAAATAATTAATATATATTTAATTGAAAAAATAAAAGTGTTGTAAAGAATTAAATATGATTGAATACATTATAAAGATACGATAACTGAAAAAATGGAGTTATATAAACGCATTAAATCTGTTGGAACCTACGATATATAGGACTACGTTTTATGATATAAATAAAAGAGTTCGAAAAGAAGATTAACCTTAATCGCTACGGCGCAAGCGATTCAATTCCACGTCTTCTACTGAATTCCTTAATTCCCTTTGAGCGAAGTGTGGCCTTCGATCTCCCAAAGTTTCCTCTCCTCAAAGCCTCGAAATTCCAAAACCCTAGCTTCGTGCGGCTACCCCTAGGTCTCAATTTCGATTTCTGTTGTGTGTCCAGCTTTAAGGAGAACGAGAATATATATAGGCTTTAGTAGGGATCATGGATTCAATGATCGTCAGGATCTAGACTCAACTGATCAGGATTTCTGACGTCATCAGTATTACATAGCCATCAGGATTGCATGATCGTCAGGATCAGGATTGATATCAGGATTTCATATCAGGACTGGAAGCTGATCAGGATTTCTATTTCGAGTTATATTTGAAGTCTAGTTAAATAAGGATGTTTATTTTGTCGGTTCCTGGTCTGTAGGAACGTAGCTATCAATTTAGGATAGGTTTAAATCTTTGTAATTGATTAGGACTTATCATGTAATTGATAGAGAAGCTGTGTAGTATATAAACACAGTTTAGGTTTCGATTAACAGAGAGATCACACACTCGAGTATTTTTGTAACCTAGAAACTCTCAAGAACATCAGAATTTCTTGAGAGAGTTTGTAACAGATTTATATCAGAATTATTAAAGCTGTTATTATTCATATTTGTGTTTAAAGTCGAGAATCTTATACAATTGTATTCAACCCCCCTTCTACAATTGTTTATTACTGGGCAACAGCATCCTTAGCCCTCATCATGGATGCAGTGGTATGAATTAGATTTAGTGTGCTCTCTGCCTCCACATTGCCATGTTGAGCCAAGATTTGATATGCTGGCACAGGGTGAGTAAAGGTTTCAGGATCCAGAGAAATGTTATCCCGAGTTTGTTGATAATGCTCTTGGAAAGACAATTCTCTTTCTCCCTCACTAACCTCCATTAACTCACTTGCAATGGTTTTTTCCTCCCTTTGAGCTGTTGTAGTCCCTTCTCTCTCTCCACTCTTTTATTGCATCATGGGCTCCCCATGGCTCACACCTCTCACACCCTCACCTTCACCTACTAAGGTGGAACTCTCAATCTCTCCTTTTTCCTGGCTGGAAGAAATAGCCAGCCTCTCACTCTCATTCTCTCCTTTTGCCTGGCTGCAAGCCAGCCTCTCAGAATCACTCCCTTTCAATCCTAAAAGTGTTTCAACTACCACTAGGTCATCTGCACTAGTTGTGTGAACAACTGGATTTTCAATAATTGGTGCAGAATGAACTAGCAACGGAATGGTAGTTTGAACTGTCAACGGAATGGATACCGTTGATGGAGAAACACTTGTCAACGGAGGAGATGATACCGTTGATGAAGTCAATAAAGGGGTTTGAGAAAGTGAAATTACAGTAGAATCTGTGGTGATTGATTTTAAAGATGGTTCCACAGAGCCTCTTGTAGTTTCAGAAAAAGATGATTGGTGGCCCAACAAATCACTTAATAAGTGATGACCACCAATTTCAGAGTGGGGCTTCTCCAAGAATAGAGTTGGAGAATCAGGAATAGATGAATGGATCATATCCACATCTAATGATTGTGTAAGAGAATTTTGTGGAGTTGTCTCAATATTAATATTAAGGGAGTGGGACTGTAACCCCAGAGTAAAAATTGGGGCTACATCAAACTGAATTTGAGAAACTGGAATTGTTTCTTCCAGTGTGTGTGCACCCTGTGTGACCTGGGATTTCTGTTTCACCCTTCTTTGGTATTGGGAGATAGATGTTTGTGGGCTTGGTGTGTCCCTTACCCTTTTGATGTGTGTCCTTGGAGGAGAGCTTGTTTCAATAACTACATCCTTTTGAGAGGATGTAATTAGACTTGAGCTAATATCCATGTTACTCATTGTGCCTTGTTGGGAAGACACAATGGGGCTAGTCTGGGTAACACTCACCTCTCCCACCTTATCCTTGGGGTTTCTTTGATTTTCACCCCTTCCCTCACCATTCACCACACCTGCTTCACTCCCCTTAGGTTGTGTAGTGGATTTTACAACAGGTACCTTTTGAGAAGCATCTGAGGTTGTCTTGGTAGATTTAGACTTTGTAGATTTAGGTCTAGTTGCAGGGGTAGGAGCCTGTTGGGTCACAACTACAGACTCCATAGCAACAACATTAGTTGCAGTAGTAGAAATTGAAGTAACATTTAAATTAACAAGTTGAGAAAGTGTTACCTCAATGACTGGCAAGTACACCATTGGGACATCACCATTGTGATTGAGCCTCAAGATGTCTGTTAGCACCCTCTTTTCTTGAACAAAACAGTCAAACTTGGAATTGGGGTTAGAGATAACTAATGGTGTTGGACTAACATGGTTGGCCAACATCATTAGAAATCTAGCATAATAAATGTTCTTTTTCCTAGAATTCTTATCACCCAATTTAGCACCAAGTTCATACATTAATTGGGTGCTAAAGTTATAGTACTTATCAGTGAGAAGCATGGTAAGCAAAATTAGAATAGAGTTAGTTAAAGCATCAAAATTACTGATTTTTCCAGAAAACACTTTAATGAAAGCATCTGCTAAATAGCTCCATTCCCTTACCAAACCTCTCCTAATAATTTTACCTAAATTCTCAGTTGGCAAAGAGTAATTTATTGAATTAAGCATGTTAACAATTTCAGCATTTGTGGGTAAAGCTAAGCAATTATTCTCAGGAATATGAAGGCATGCTTGCAAAACATCTGAATTAACAACATACTCTTTATCTTGAATTTTGAATTGCAAAGTGTAGTTAGTCCCACTGTACTCACAGGAGGTCCAAATCTCCTCTATGATTTCATTATAAAGCGGAGTGGAGTGAAACATAGCATAACTGAGCTTGCAGTTCACCAAGAAATCCATCATCTTGTGAAAGATTTTGTTCGGGCTTTCCTTGACAACAAATGGTATGGAGTTTTTCTTCTCATAAATGAACCCTCCAGACGACATAAGTTTAACTATGGGCGCCATTGTTGAGTTGAGTTGAGTTCGAACTGTGTTTTGCTTTGAGAGAGAAGAAGTGAGAAAGCCTTTGGAAATTTGGAGAGTAAGATAAAAAATTAATTAAAGAAAGCAAATAGGCTTAAATACTCCCCCAAAATTTCTCAAAAATTAAGTCCAATAATAATAGTAAATTACTGGATTGGCTTAAAATCTAACCGTTATAATTAAAACATGACCATGATTTATACTTACAGGGGTGTATGTATAGATCGTGGTAAAAAGACGTGCAAATTTCAACGGTTTAGATTAACAGTGCTATATCAACGGATTAGAATTGGGCGTTTAAGGTCCCGTCTATTTCGTTGATAAAGCTGGATTTCGTTGACATAAAAGAGCTGTCAACGGAATACCCAGAAAAATGCTAAGTCTGGCAACGGATTAAGACATTCGTTGACATAGTAATTTTGACTTAGACAAAATTTCACCTTTTTCTGAGAAAATTAGTCCACAGAAAATCATAGCAAATTTTTGGCTGCAATTTTAACTTGCAAAAATCTCATAAATAATTAAGAGAAATTTAGCATACCTAGCTCACTTACTAATCTTGAGAATGTTGATTCAACAAGTGGCTTGGTAAAGATATCTGCAAGTTGTTGTTCACTTGGAACAAAATGTAACTCCACAGTACCATTCATAACATGTTCTCTAATGAAATGGTACTTGATGTCAATGTGCTTGGTCCTTGAATGCTGCACTGGATTCTCAGTAATGGCAATGGCACTAGTGTTGTCACATAAAATAGGAATTTTCTCAACTCTTAATCCATAATCAAGTAGTTGATTTTTCATCCATAAAATCTGTGCACAACAACTTCCAGCTGCAATGTACTCAGCCTCAGCTGTGGAGGTAGAAACTGAGTTTTGTTTCTTGCTAAACCATGACACAAGCTTATTTCCTAGGAATTGACAGGTGCTAGTTGTGCTTTTCCTGTCAATTTTACATCCTGCATAATCTGCATCTGAATAACCAATTAGTTCAAAGCCAGATTCTCTAGGATACCAAATGCCAAGGTTTGGTGTTCCTTTGAGATATCTGAAAATTCTTTTAATAGCAACTAAATGGGATTCCCTAGGATCAGCTTGAAATCTAGCACATAGACATGTAGCAAACATAATATCAGGTCTACTAGCTGTTAAATATAAAAGTGAGCCTACCATGCCTCTGTAACTTGAAATGTCCACAGATTTTTCCTTAGTATTCAATTCAAGTTTAGTAGCAGTAGGCATGGGATTTTTGGCAGGAGAGCATTCCATTAAGTTAAATTTCTTTAACAAATCATGAATGTACTTTGTTTGACTAATGAAAATGCCTTCATTAACTTGTTTCACTTGAAGACCAAGGAAATAAGTTAATTCTCCCATCATGCTCATTTCATATTTACTTTGCATAAGCTTGGCAAAGTTTTTCATCTGTAGACCCAAAAATTATGTCATCTACATAAATTTGAACAAGTATAGTAGAGCCATTCACAATCCTATGAAAAAAAGTTTTATCTACAGTACCTCTAGTGAAGTGATTCTCAAGGAGGAACTGTGAAAGTGTGTCATACCAGGCTCTAGGTGCTTGTTTCAAACCATAGAGTGCTTTGAGAAGAAAGTACACATAATCTGGAAAATCATCATTTTCAAAACCAGGAGATTGAGTCACATACACCTCCTCTTCCAATTCTCCATTTAGAAAAGCACTCTTCACATCCATTTGGTAGACCTTAAAATTGGCATGAGCTGCATAGACTAGGAAGATTCTTATTGCTTCTAGTCTTGCAACTGGAGCAAATGTTTCATCAAAATCAATTCCCTCTTCCTGTGAGTAGCCTTTAGCAACCAATCTAGCTTTGTTCCTTGTGACTATGCCATTTTCATCCATCTTGTTTCTGAACACCCATTTTGTGCCTATAACACTCCTGTTTTTAGGCCTGGGCACCAGCTTCCAAACTTTGTTTCTCTCAAATTGGTTTAGCTCCTCTTGCATAGCTAAAACCCAATCTGGATCTAGAAGTGCATCCTCAACTTTCTTTGGCTCATCTTGAGACAGAAAGCTACTATATAGACATTCCTCTTGAGTTTCTCTTCTAGTTTGGACTTTTGAAGAAACATCACCTATGATGAGTTCAAAGGAATGATCTTTAGTCCATTTCCTTGAGGGAGGTAGATTAGCTCTAGAAGATGTAGCTTCATGATCATGATTGCCTTGATTAGATGTTTGTCCTTGAGAAACTCCCCCTGAGTTTGTTGACCCTAAGTGATCACTCCTAGAAGCATTTCTATGACTGTCAACGGAATGCTCATTTTGACTGTCAACGAATCCTCCATCATGATTGTCAACGGAATGACCAATAGGTCTGCTAGCAGCTATTCTTTTCAATCTTAATGCAACAATTTCATCTTCACTACTGCTTTCATCAGTGCTAGACACAACAACTTTAGGCTGTTTCTCAATAGCCTTAACATGATTCACTTGATCTCCTTCCTCATCTTCAAAAGAAAGACTTTCACGGAAACCTTCATCACAGAGACCTTGAATTTTGAAATCATCAAAAACAACATGTACAGATTCCATAACAATGTTGGTTCTGAGATTATAAACTCTGTAAGCTTTCCCTGCTGCATATCCCACAAATATTGCTTCATCTGCCTTTGCTTCAAATTTCCCCAAATGCTCAGCTTGATTTCTCAGAACAAAGCACTTGCATCCAAAGACATGAAGAAAATCCAATAGTGGCTTCTTTCTTTTGAGTAGTTGATTGTGACGCCCCCAAATCCGGGGTCAGGATTTGGTGCCACAATCACTGTGAATAAAACATAATGATACAAACGACCCCTCAGCTAAGGATCAATCACAGGTCATGGTATGAAACAAGAATCTAAAATATCAAAGTTTATTACAACATCTAATTCAGTTTTATTACAAACCATTGCCACTATCTAAACATTGGTAAAAAAAATGAATTCTATCTGCCCGACAACTAGAACCTACTTCTTGAATCAGGCCTCCTCACGGTCTCCTTAGCGGTTACTCGCAGATAGCTAACTTCGTTCTTAACTGAAAGGTTAGGGAAAAACAGCAAGGAATGAGCTACAACGCTCAGCAAGTACTAAACAGTTCCAATATACAGTGCCTTATTAACATGAACAGGAATATATAACATGGATAAATGGAATAATACCATTAACGGTATCATTTTCATCAAGTCACAAGGAAATCATGGTACAAAAGACATAATAACTTCAGGGTAAAAGATTCATGGCAATCCGTTATAACAATTTTAATCAAAACTTTATCAAAACTATTTTATGACGCTACGGATTACAGCCGGTGATCAGCCGTGAAGTATTCCCGAACCGCGCTGGGTTCTCAAATATAAAGGGGATCCCTAGGCAACATTTAAGCCTATCAATAAGTGTGAAAAGGATTTGCGTCTAATCCAATCCACCAATTCAATAAAACGTTTGTTTCATTTTAAATATTCTTTTATTGTATAACGTGGATGCCAGGGTGATAACAACACTAACAATATCAAAGGGATCATTATCAATCATAAGTCAATGGTATACTAGGGATTTCTTTTGAGAATTTAGTTCGAATGAAAGTTAAAGTTTAACTGCAATAAAGGTGATGTTTATTATTAACAAGGATAGTAAGGATAAGTGATCAGCTCGTAATAGGGAACAGTCAAGGTATACGGTCAAACGAATTTAAGGAATTTAGGATTTATGTCAAGGGTTAATTGTAAGCAAGGTATAAGTTGGAATTAAAAGCATTTTCAATGGTTATATAATATGGAAAGGTAAGCATGGCAATCATTACAAGATATAAAGCATTTTCAATAATATACGAGGCGGGGATAGAAGTACTTGCCTCTCGACTTGACCTAGGAATCACTCGATTTTAACCGAACGAATCTTTCCCCTATCCGCTTCGGAACCTACACATAATAATACCCTTTATTACTAATCGCTCTCTTGACACTTGTACTATATATAAACTTTAAATATTAATACACGCACGCTTGCACAAAAATTCCAGTATCATACAATAAAACCATCTTACACATACTTAAATACACATATACTTACGTATACTTAAATATACATATACTTACATATACTTAATCACATCTTCTGATATATAAATTAATATACACTGATCATATCTGTATGAGTTAAAGGATGACATGATAAAGGGAGAGTACACTCCTTCATGATCACACCAAGCTCACATCCTTTATGCCTTATGGTTTAAACCTTAAATTCATAAGAACTAAAGTTTAAACCTTTGGCTTTACAAAAACATGACATGCACCTATTAACAAACCTTTAAATTGTATAAACTAACTACTACAAGGCATGAACTAGAAATGGGGGTGAAGATTATACTTGTAAGAAGCTTGAATTGAACAAGAAAAATGGAGGGGGTGGGGAGAAGGCCTTCGGCCGAATAGAGGGGAGGAAGAGAGGAGAGAAAAGTTTGGTAGAAAAGAAATGGTGAGTGGAGAGAAAGTGGAGTGGCTTTGTTGTTTAGTATGTTTGATTTAGGTAGTGGAAATGAGAGATTACTAAACTACCCTTGCCACTAGCTTAGGATAAAATGCATGCAAGGTTTTTGTGGTAATTTTCATGGTCAACTAGCATGAAATGTCATTCTTAACCCTTCCCACTATATAATTCAAATTTGCATGCAAGGGCACTTTGGACATATGCTAACTATTATTCTAGAATTAGAATTATGATTTTAAAAGAATGATTTTTAATAAATAAACTATAATTCCATAAATCATATAATTTATATCATAAAATACTTTAGAATTTTAGAAATTTTATAAGAGTACTTTCATATTTAAGAATAATATATATATATATATAAAGATATTTTCCTTAATTAGATACTTTAATACTAACCCTCTTAAAAATACAATTAGATAGTTTATATACCTCTAAAATTCAAAATATGACACATAATCACATAAACAACTAATTCTCATTCCGGCGTGATCGTACGCACACATATATAATCCACTTAAGATTTAAATTAACACATAAAATATATAAATATATATATAAATATTCATATAATATTCTAAATAATTTACCGGTTGTTACAGTTGATAAGGGGTCATTCCCTTGGCTTGATTAATCAAAGAAATATTTTGAGTGAAGCAAGCTGTGTTAACTGCCTCAGCCCAAAAATAAGTTGGTAACTTTGATTCATCTAGCATTGTCCTTGCAGCTTCAATGAGTGTTCTGTTTTTCCTTTCAACTACACCATTTTGCTGTGGTGTCCTTGCAGCTGAAAATTCATGCAAAATACCATTTTCTTCACAAAACATCTTCATAGTTGAATTCTTGAACTCTGTCCCATTGTCACTCCTAATCCTTCTTACTTTGAAATCAGGATGATTGTTTACCATCTTGATGTGATTGATAATGATTTCACTTACCTCATCTTTTGAGAGTAAAAATAAAGTCCATGTAAATCTAGAAAAATCATCAACAATCACAAGACAGTATTTCTTCTTTGAAATGGACATGATATTGACAGGGCCAAATAGATCCATATGAAGCAACTCAAGCTGTTGGACAATTGATGACTATGTCTTGCTTTTGAATGATGCCTTCTTTTGTTTCTCTTTTTGACAGGCATCACACAAACCATCCTTGGAGAATTCCACCTGTGGAATTCCTCTAGCAAGATCTTTTCTCACCAAGTCATTCATAACCTTGAAATTCAAATGAGACAATTTCTTGTGCCATAGCCAACTTTCATCCTTGCTTGCCTTGCTGAAAAGACAAGTGATGGTGTCTGGACTTGTGCTACTAAAGTCAGCAATGTACACATTCCCTCTTCTGAATCCAGTCATTACCACATTGTTGTCTCGGCCTTTAGAAATAACACATGCTTCTTTTGAAAAAGTAACTAAAAATCCTTTGTCACAAAGTTGGCTGATACTAAGCAAATTGTGCTTTAGACCATCCACCAATGCAACCTCATCAATGATGACATTTTCTCTTGAAATCAAGCCATATCCCTTAGTGTAGCCTTTGCTGTCATCTCCAAAAGCAATACAAGGGCCAGCTCTTTCCTGGAACTCTGTGAGCAGGGTAGAATCACCAGTCATGTGTCTTGAACAACCACTATCAAAGTACCAAAGATTCCTTTTGTCTCCCTGCACACAATAAAATCAAATCAAGTTGATTTTGGTACCCAAGTTTCCTTGGGTCCTGTTTTGTTAGCCTTTGATTTACTCTTCACATCATTTTTCACCTTGGGCTCAGATTGAGTTAAATCAACCTTGACCTTTGGTGTTGATTTCTGAGGGTTGCTCACACTTTGATTCATAGCATGCATATTTGGAGGAACAAACATGTTATTCACATTCCATGGCATTTGTGGCACATTAAACATATTCATGTATGGATTAGACACAAATGGCATGCTAGCATATGGATTTTGAAATTGTGCATATGGAGCAAACATATTAGGCATAACAGGCATGGCAGGCATAGAAGCATTCATTACAGGCTTAGGCATCTTCACATTAGTATGCTTCTTAACAGATTTGCAATTAGCAGATAAATGACTAACACTACCACAATTAACACATGTTTTTTTAGGAGCATACTTATCAGGTGTGTAATTGTTATGTTTGTTAATCCCTACTTTGCCATTTCTGTTATTCTTTTTATTGCCCTTAACCTCAACTTGAATTTTCTCCAACTTGTCTTTCAATTGCTTGTTAGACAAGTGACCTACATTAGCTCTCTCAACAGGCTTCTCAACTTTCTTTGATTTACTAGACTCACCTTGAACAAAGTTCTTGGTGACAGGACCATACTTGTTATTAAGTCTAGTGAGTTCTTCTTTCTTTTCTTTTGTCAACGAAACAGCATGAACGGTTGATGGTTCATCTGTCAACGGAATGATGCATTTCGTTGACGTATCAACCTTCAACGAATGACCATTGTTGTTTGTTGACTCTGTTTCTGATTCTAAGGTTTCAGCAGCATACCCTAGCTTCTCTTTGTTCTTTTTCCATGATTGCTCACAGAAAGATTCCATACCTTGAAATTAATGATGTTGCTAGCAACATTCCTGGAATCTTTCCATTTTGCAATCAATCTCTGTTCTATTTCTAGTTGTGTTTTAAGAATCTCTTCCCTTTTTAACACTTTCTCAAGTTCCATCTTAGCATCCCTACTAACACATCTCATTTTCTCAAACTCAATGAGCTGTGCTTCTAACATGGCATTTCTATCACTTAAGAGCAAATTGGTCTCTTTAATTCTTGAGTTCTATTTGGTAAGTGATTTAAGAGTAACACGCAAATTATACAATACATTAGACATATCATTAATTGTACTATTGCATTCCTCTTTAGAAAGCTCAGAAAGATTAGTAGTTGTTACCTTGTTGCTAGAGGAACTTGCTTCCTGCTCATGATTGTTAGCCATTAGAGCCAAATTGACATACTCAACATCATCAACTGAATCTTCATCATTACCAGCCCAATCATACTCATGAGACATGAAAGCCTTTTATTTTTGCTTGAGAAGTTCAAAGTATTTCTTTTTATAATCAACAGGCTCAAATTTCATGTTGCCCTTCTCAACTCTAGGCTTTCTGCAATCTCCAGCAAAGTGACCAATCATTCCACAGTTGAAACATTTAGACTTAGACTTTTCAACCCAATTATTTTTGCTAGGTTGAAAGTCTCTCCTCGGTGGCCTTGCTTCTGAGTTTCTCTTGAATTTTAACTTAGAAAATTTCCTTGAAAGAAAAGCAATGTGCTCATTAATCTCATCTAAGTCATCCAAGTTGGCTGGTTCTTCTTCTTCTTCTGTCACCTTGTCTTTACCCTTGCTAACATCACTCCTACAACTAGCTCGACTAGTTGTGGCTCTTGCAGCTTCTTCATTGTCATCTTCCAGTTGGTTCACAGATGCAACCAATGCAATATGTTAGCAATGAATATCACCTAGAAACTAGACAGAGGGGGGGTGAATGGATAGTTTGATATATTTTTCGATTCTTGAAAACTAAGTAAAAGACTGTATATGATTATGCTATGCAGTATGCGAAAAGTAAACAACACACACAATCACTTTAATCTACTTTGTATAAGCAAATTAAATACTACAGCTTTCCAGGAAATTCACAAACGAATTTCTGGCTTCTAAACAAGAACAGTTTGAACTTGCTTGCTTACAGAGAAAAGAGCTTAAGATAAAAACTATGTGTATCTCTCTTACAGCTAACAATAGGATGTGCATGATATATATAAGCCCTATACAAACTAGTGCACACACCTATTTTTACACAGTTACCCCTTGCTGAAAGTCCAACTTGTCCTGCCATAAGACGTTAACTGTGTCAGGAAGGACCACCTGCTTTTCGGAGTCTTTCCCGTTTTTGTAGCTGCTTGTCTCTTATCTTTCTCTCCAAGTTTAGCTGTAGATTTGCCATCTGTTCTTTGGACCACCTTGCCAGAACAAATGCTTCAGTATTTGTCTCTTTTGATTCTTGATTCTGTACCTTGATTTGTCTTGTTGTAAACGGCTAAGTGTTGATATCGTGAACTCCACTTCATTCCTGACTTCGCGATCTCCCTTGTGAGGACTACGCGATATAGCCTTTGAAGACTTTGCGACATAGGTCATTTGATGACTATGCGACATAGGTCATTTGACGACTATGCGACATAGGTCATTTGAAGACTATGCGACATAGGTCATTTGACGACTATACGACATAGGTCATTTGACGACTATGCGACATAGGGCTTGTGAGGACTTCACGATCTAGGCTTCTTTGACTTTGCTGACTTCAACACTTCACGACATGTGTCTTGAGGACTTCTCGACATAGTACAAAATGGACTATGCGATATAGTACTTCACGACATGGATATTGGTGACTTCACGACATAGCTTTCTTCTGACTTCTTCATAGCCTTATTTATCTCTATCCTGCTGCATGAACACTTCTGAACTTCTACCAGGACAATTATTCAATGGCCTATATACAATCTAGATGCAAGAAACTTTGCTAAGCTCATTATAACTTTGAGCATACATGGTCAAGCTAATGTTCATGAGAACAAGACAAGTACATTTAGAGACCTATACTATACCCCAGTGATAGAATTCACTAGGTCATGTAATGTGACATAGTCACATAGTGTAGGCTTGTTAATAGTGGTATTCAGACATGTCTTGAGCCTAACAATCTCCCCCAAATTGTGAGTAAGACCCTTAGGCACAATTTCATGTCTGATAACAAGCCTAACTTACATAAAAGGAAATTCAGTAACAGAGAGGACAATTCATGAACATTGAGATCAGAAATTTGATTACATAGAAAAATTGAAAGCTTACAGATTACTTTTGTTGCTCAGCAGCTTCAGCTTCCAATTGCTTCTCTAGTAAATCATCATATATCTTCTTTTTCCTTATTTCTTCTCTTCTCTTCATGTCTATGATGGCTTCTTGAAGTTCTTCTCTTGCAATCAGTTCTTCAATGAGAGGTGAGCCTTTCAAGTCATCAATTGCAGCCTTGAGTGCACTTTCTACATAGGAGTCAAGAAACTCCATCCTTATTTTGCTTTGACCTCCATGTGAGTTTTTGTACTCCACAATGTAAGGATTTTGTTTGACCCTGCACATCCCTTTCTGCCTTAGCTCCTTAGCCCTCTTCTCCATCTCAGCCATTTCTTTCTCTCTCTGTATTTTTTTCTCTTCATTCTCTTTCCTCATGTTTTCTTCATAATCAGCATGCATTTTCAAGTACCTGGCAATATCTATCTTCCATGTTCTTTCTTCTTTTTCTTCAAAATTCAGTAAGGCATTTATCCTTTCAAGCTCATACTTATAGAAATATTGCCAGCTTCCTTGCTTCATTATCCTTTCTCTTCCATCAGTGTACTTGATCTCTAGATGATCCAACTTCACTTTGACTTCAAAGATCCTTTGAGCCCTCAAAAATGCTAGGGCATCTTCATCATAGTCCTCATCTAGTGGAAGCACATTGATGCCAATAACATTTGTGAGTTTTCCAGTCTTCTTTGTTATCCTTATCCTTCTGGGTACACTCTTGATCTTCAAATGCTTCACAAGAGATACCTTTCTGGAACAAGGAGAATTAGTCTTCAGTGCCACATCACTTGGAAGTAGCTTCATTCCTTTTCCCTTCATCCACTGTAACACTCCACTAGCTGTGACTTTGTGGAAGTGTCTTTTTGAGGTTTCTTTTGTGGCTTCTTCTTTCTTCTGTGGCAATTCAGGTTCAGAAGTCTTTGATAATGAATTTGGAGGATCATTACTAACAGTACCCACCCTAGACTTAGAGTCTTGTGTTGTGGTTAAAGTACTGCTAGAAATGTCCTTGACTTGCTGAATTCCACTTCTTGTTTTCCTAGTTGTTTCCTTTGTCCCTTTGGAGTCCCTCTTGTCATCACCAGCATCTTTTGATTTCTTAGGATATTTGCTCTTGCTGCTGTCACTTGGTCCATCCTTATTACTCCTAGAAAGAGATCTCCTTCTGTAGGTCTTCTCCTCATCATCATCCTCACTATCCTTCTTCTTGCTCTTTTCTTTGACAGATTCAGGAATAACTCCATGAATCAGAAAAGATTGTAGAGTGTGAATCATCTCTAGCTCCTCAGCTGTCCTATCTCCTCTCTTAGCTCTCAGCATTTGCAGCACCTGGTTGATCTTTGCATTGTTCTTCATTAAAAGGTCTGAGGGAATTACTAGTTGGTCAATAATACTGTCTTGAGATAGGCTTTGGTAAATTATTGTCCTTGGCTTGGATATAACCTCAGGCAATCTTTTATTCTGGTCCATCTTCAAGTCATTATAAAGACTTTCATTGTTCATCCCATGCTTTTCAATCAACTCCAGAATGATTGACAGCTCAGTAAATCTCAGTTTCTCTAGAGTTTGAAAAGCTAGGTGCCACAAGCAGTTGTCCTTGCACACCATGATTATCTCTCTTAGATGGACATCCTTGATTTTCCTTACTGCCACTGTGAAATACTTGATGCTTTCCTTGATCTTCTGTCTGTACATCCTTGCATCTCCTTGAGCACTACTGTAGATGGCTTTCAGAAACTCCAGGAAGGCCACATCATGATTGATGTTTGAATTGGCAACTTCATGTAGCTTGGCCTCTGTGATAATTGCAGCTTTGACAGGTTTAGCATTGGGAGTAGGTTGAGTAGGTTGAGGAGTTGAGATATCTTTAGGCATTGTTGATGGATAGTAGGTGGTTGAGATTGTGCTCTTCTGACCTTCTGCACTTATGACCTCTACAGGGGGAAGAATGATTGGCTTTATGGTTTCTTCAATGAGTTTGCCCTTGCCCTTATGCTTTGGCTGCTTGGCAGGTACTCCCCCTTTCTATTTCAGAATGACCTCCTTTTGTTTCTCCCCCTTAGGCTTGGGATCAGACAAGATGTCTTTAGCTTCCCCAGGGATAGGCAGGTTCATTTGTTTCATCATTGAAGTCAGCATCTGTTGTTGCACCAGCAGGATATTGGAGGTGTTGTTGCCTTGGGCATCCAGTTTGTCATTGAGCTGTTTTAGAGAGTTGGCAAGCTCCTTGTTTTCATCTGTCAGAGAGGCCACTTCTCTTTCAAGACCATCCACCTTTGAGAATAGCTGTTGAGACTTGAAAGAATTGAGAGATTGATCCTTGAGCTTGGCAAATTCAAATTTGGAGATGTTTGACAGAGAGACCTCATCCACCAATTTGTCACCATATTGATTCTTCCAAATTACATTCAGCATTGCATTTGAGTTGATATTGGCCTTGACTTGATTTTCCAGGGTTGTAGCCAGCTTCCTGATGTTGTCTGTGACCATGGCCAGAGAGAGGTCCATCATGTTGACAGTAGAGTTTGTCTTCTGGATTTCTTTAAGGATGTCATCCACCTTGGGAAAATCAGAGAGATATGAGTTTCTGAGCTTAGTGAGGGATCTGTCTGTCTCCTCCTGGATTGAAGAAATCTCTGATTGAAGCCCTTTCCCAAGATAGTGCAGAGCCTTTAATTGATTCCTGTAGACATCATTAACAGCATCATAGATGGCAGCAGGAGAGAGATCCTTTGCATTGGAGCCCAGAGAAGTTAGGTACTCTTCTCTTAGAAAAGCTAGGGCATCCTTGAGCTTGAGAGTCCTCTTAGCATCCAACCAGGCATCCACATTTCCCTCTGGTTCAGCTGCATCCACTATCTTCTCCTGCTGAGCTTCAACATCCTCCTTGTGGCAGAGTAAAATGGCTTCATAATCAGCATTTGGGAGATTTGAGGTGAGGAGATGTTGAGCTATCTTTGAGAACTCATCAATCTGTGCCACATGGAGATCTTGTATGGCTTCTTCTGTCATTTTGGAAGGCACAGATGATGATCCTGAAGGCCTGTCATGGTGCACAGGCTTCAGCCATTCTGACATAGTGGCCTGAGCCAAGTGAGAGCTAGTGCTAGGCACTTCATGAGATGTAAGATTTTGAGTCTCCTCCAGCCTTGGAATGGCTGTAGGGTCTAATGTTGGCTCCATTGAAATGGGATGTGTTACAACATTAGCCTTATTTGTCTGTGAAGACAGTTCCACATCCCTAAGGATGGGAGAATTTGGCATAGAGTCTCCAGTGAAAACTGGTGAATCCTCCATGTTTGTGTTGGTGTCATTAGGATATGCCCCAGCATGCATTCCCTGACCAACTAGATGTGGTTCCTGGGTGGTGAGCATAGTGTCATGCACCATGTCACTTGAAATTGGCTCAATCACAGGAGAGAATTGTGATTGATCAAAGGCAAGATTGTCATTGGAATGACTCTCTTGTTCAGAAGAAATTTTTATGGAAGAATCTGAGAGAGAAGTGGGGTTTAGATTAGATTGTGGTAACTCCCCCTGAGAAATAGGAGGAGTTTCAACAGTGATGTGCTCTCCACTCTGTGTATTATCAGCCTTATCACTCCTAGGGTCAAGAGTGTGGTCTTGACCCTGTGCAGACTCTGTACAAGGTGCAGTAGGGAGGCTGCTCTTTTCAATGCCAATGACCTGTTGAGAGGCCATGGACAGTAACAGGTGTACCCCTTTTTCCACATCTGAATCCTGTTGGGAGGATCCAGTGGTAGGTTTGGATTTGGATTTCTTACTTTGTCTGGTGAGAGGTGACTCAGGATTCTCACTGGCTATCTCTACAGATTCATTTATCACTTCTAGGGCTCTCTTCTTTGACTTCTTTTTAGTAACACCAATCTTTTGAGAGATTGATGCACTTGGCTGCCTAACTTCTATGGTACTGTTTGCAGTGGGGTTGCTGGATGGGATGGGAAGGTTGGGGTTAGACTGTGTAGCTCCTCCAGTCTCAGCCTCCCCTGTCCAGGAAAGTGCATGGTATATGGGCTTATCAAGTGGATAAGACTCAAATGTGTCCTGCATATGCTTGGTCACACTTAGAATCACATCCACTTGATTCCTTGTGTCCAATGAGCCAAATAGTACTTTGGACATGGACTTGGAATAAGCCATTTTAGTGTTATCTATACCCTCCAATTCATGGACATTTGCATCAAGAAAATTTAAAATAACTTGAAGGAAACGAGGGTAAAAGATGTCATTACCTCTACCACGAACGGTCCTGCCTAGCCTCTAAGCCAATTCTTTGAGAATTATGGCTCCCACATTGATCTCCTAGTTGTTGGCCAAGGAGTAGGCTAGCTTCACAGCAATGTGACTGATATGGTCCCATCCTGTCTTCCTGCAGAGAAACACCTTCTGGAGTGCGTCAAACAGAAATGACCACTCCCTTCTCACAAACTTCTTATTCAGCTTTCCGGTATCTATCTCATCAGCATACCGAATGAAGGTCATGAAATCTACGATTTGAGCATCTGTAGCTTCTTGGTCATGACCCTCCACCTTGAACCCCAAAGCTTCATTGATTTCCCTTTCACCAAACTGAAAGTGTTTGCCTCCAATTGAACAACTAACCTCCTGGAATGAGGTTCCATCTTCCCTAGCCATTGTTGATACCAACGCCGTTCTCCAGAATCCTTCCAACACATCGACATACAAGGTAGGGTTCAGGGTTAGGGCTTGTCGTAGGTAGGAAGTGTTCAAGAACCGTACAAAACACTTGTACCTTGGGTTAGCCTCAGCCTCAGAGGGAATGGTGAGAAGATTCGTTTCTTTGGGAATGGTTAAAGGGATAGAGGATGATACTGTTTGAGATTTGGGTGCCATTTCGAGAGAGAGAGTGAAAAAGAGAGTAGAGAATTTGTGCTTAGGTTTGAGAGTTTGAGAGCAATAGACAAGATGAAAAGTTGTGAACGGTTAGAAAAGGGTATTTATATGATAGAGACACTGCGATATGGAGTTATGAATTTGTACAGTCTATTTGTATGTCGCGAAGTCAAAAATAGCCTGTACTGCAAAGTCGTGCAAAGTATATCGCATAGTCTCAGAAATGAACTATGTCGCAAAGTCTTCAAGATGAAAGGATCGGGGAGACTTTGCGATATAGTAGAAATACCCTGTCTAAAGCTTTCTTTTAGGAATTTTAAGCAAATTGTCAGACTTTTATCAAATTTTGAAATAAAATTAATTTAAATCAAAATTCTGTCAAATGTGGAGACTTGTCGATATAGTTATTTTAAGTCGCGAAGTCATAAAATGAACTATGTCGCAAACTCATGAAATGAACTATGTCGCGAAGTCTCACAATCTCAACAGTTTGCGATATAAGTCTGTTTTATTTGAACTGTGTCGTGAACTCTGAAAATCACCTATATCGAGATGTCTCAAAAGCTCACAACTTTACTAACAAATGTTATTTTGAAAAATATGCAGTAAAATACTGAAATATTTATAAATCATATCTCAGCTAATTTTCACTCCATATGAATAGAGCATTTAAATACAGTGAAAATTTACTGCTGCAACAATTTACTGGCATACTTCCTTAGAGCAACTAAATGAAGGATTGAGCATTCCAATTTCACTCACAAGTCTGTTGAAGACTGCTTCATTCAGAGGTTTAGTAAATATGTCAGCTAATTGTTTCTCAGTTGGAACATAAGAGACTTCTATGGTACCATTTGCAGCATGTTCCCTAATGAAATGGTACCTGATCTCAATGTGCTTTGTAGTAGAATGATTAACAGGATTGGCAACTATGGATATTGCACTAGTATTATCACACATTAGTGGAATGTGTTCTAACACTAGCCCATAATCCATGAGTTGATTTCTAATCCAAAGCAATTGAGCACAGCAACTTCCAGCAGCAATGTATTCAGCCTCAGCTGTGGATGTTGCTGTGGACTGTTGTTTCTTACTAAACCAGGACACTAACCTTTGACCTAGGAATTGACAGCTTCCAGAGGTGCTCTTCCTGTCAATTCTGCATCCAGCATAATCAGAATCTGTGTAACCAACCAGGTTGAACCCAGTGCCCAAGATTAGGAGTCCCCTTCAGATATTTGAAAATCCTTTTGATGGCAATCATGTGAGATTCCTTGGGATCAGACTGGAACCTTGCACAGAGGCATGTGGCAAACATGATGTCTGGCCTGCTAGCTGTGAGATAGAGTAGGGATCCAACCATTCCTCTATAGACCTTGATATCAACTCTCTTGCCTTTCTTGTCTTCATCCAGCTTGATTGCAGTAGACATAGGAGTTTTAGCAGGGGATGAGTCTTCTAAACCATATTTCTTCCAAAGATCTTTGACATACTTTGACTGGTTTATGAAGATGCCATCCTCCCTTTGATGTACTTGCAAACCTAGAAAGTAGGTTAATTCTCCCATCATACTCATCTCATATTTGCTTTGCATCAACTTAGAGAACCTTTCACAGAGTTTTTTATTTGAAGAGCCAAAGATGATATCATCCACATAGATTTGAACAAGAATGATATCACTTCCATGCTTCTTGAAGAATAGGGTTTTGTCAATTGTACCCCTGGTGAATTGATGCTCAAGAAGGAATTGAGATAGAGTCTCATACCAGGCTCTTGGTGCCTGTTTGAGTCCATAGAGTGCCTTGAGCAGTCTATACACAAAGTTTGGGAAGTCTTCACTTTCAAAGCCAGGTGGTTGAGACACATAAACTTCTTCAGCAAGATCACCATTGAGAAATGCACTTTTCACATCCATTTGATACACCTTAAAATCTGAGTGAGCTGCAAAAGCCAGGAAGATTCTGATGGCTTCCAGTCTTGCTACAGGTGCAAATGTCTCATCATAGTCAATGTCTTCTTGCTGACAATATCCTTTGGCAACCAGCCTTGCTTTGTTTCTAATTACCACTCCTTCTTCATCCATCTTGTTTCTGAACACCCATTTGGTGTCAATAACATTCTTTCCTTTTGGAGGAGGTACTAGTTCCCATACTTTGTTTTTCTCAAATTGATTCAACTCTTCTTGCATGGCAACAATCCAATCAGAATTCTTCAAAGCTTCTTCAATTAATTTAGGTTCCTCTTGTGACAGAAAGCAGCTATACAGACATGTATTTAATGTTGCCCTTCTTGTTCTAACTCCCTCACGAGGATCTCCAATGATTTGATCCCTAGTGTGGGCTCTGTCCCATTTCCTTGTGTGCCCCTGTTCATTTCCTTGATCTGTTCCAAGCTCATTTAGGTTGACAGGTGCATTCTCTTCTTCTCCCCATGTGTTTGTGAACCCTTGCACAGGTGTTTGAAGAAGATTGTCAACTTCAAGGATTTCATTCTCTAGAACAGTTTGAACAGGGGGTTCATCTTCACTTTCAGAATCCTCAAGATAACCTTGATTCTCAAATCTCAATGGCACACTATCTTGATCACTTGTTTTCAGTCCAGGAGTCTTCTTGTCATCAAAGGTAACATCCATGCTTTCCATGACTTTGTGTTGCTCAGGTACAAATACTCTGTATGCTGTCCTTTCCAGAGAGTATCCAATGAAGATACCTTCAAATGCCTTAGCATCAAATTTTCCAACATGCTCAGAGGTATCTTTCATCACAAAGCACTTGCTTCCAAACACATGCAGGTGCTTGAAGGATGCTCTTTTTCCAGTCATTAATGAGTAAGGAGTTTTGCCAGACTTCTTATTGATTAATGTTCTATTTTGCACATAGCATGCTGTGTTAACAGCATCAGCCCAAAAGCTAGTGGGTAGCTTTGCATCCAGCAGCATTGTCCTTGCAGCTTCAATGAGAGTTCTATTCTTTCTCTCAACTACTCCATTTTGTTGAGGTGTTCTAGGAGCTGAGAATTGTTGAGAAATTCCTTTATCTTTGCAAAACTCATACAATGTAGAATTTCTGAACTCAGTCCCATTATCACTTCTCAAAGCAACTACAGAGGAACCAGTGCTTTGTGCTTCTTTATCAACTCTCTTGATATGCTCTATTATGACTTGGGGTGCTTCATCCTTGGAGAATAGGAATTCCACCCAAGTATATCTTGAATAGTCATCTACCATCACTAGAGCATATTTCTTTTTGGAGAGGGACATTACATTCACAGGGCCAAATAAGTCCATGTGAATTAGTTGCAGAGGTTTTGAGTTTGTATTGAGCAACTTGTTCTTGTGACTGGATCTTTTAATTTTTCCTTTCTGACAAGCTTCACATGCTCCATCTTGCACAAACTCCAAGGCAGGCAAATCCCTGATAAGTTCTCTCTTGGTTAGAGAGTTCATTGCCTGAACATTCAAGTG
Organism: Heracleum sosnowskyi; assembly: GCA_030848705.1. Lineage (NCBI taxonomy): Eukaryota > Viridiplantae > Streptophyta > Magnoliopsida > Apiales > Apiaceae > Heracleum > Heracleum sosnowskyi. The sequence goes on from CM061235.1 coordinate 62,588,897, forward strand.
AGACAGTTTCTTGTGCCATAGCCAGAATTCCTCATTTGTGGCTTTTGTGTAGAAACAACAAATTTCTCCCTTATCTGCAGCCTTAAGATTAGCTACAAACAAGCTTCCTTTCTTCACACCAGTTAGAACAACTTCACCACTTTCCCTTTTTGAGATTGAACAAAGGTCTTCATCAAATTCCACTTTGAAACCTCTGTTGGTAAATTGTCCAATACTCAAGAGATTATGCTTCAGTCCTTCAACAAATGCTACATCTTCAATAATGACATTTCCAGATTTAACACTGCCATATCCCATTGTATAACCAATGTTGTCATTTCCAAAGGTTACTGATGGGCCAGCCTTTTCCTCAAAATGTGATAGCAGGGCTATATCACCAGTCATGTGACTTGAGCATCCACTGTCCAAGATCCATATGACTCTTTTATTCCTGTTGCCCTGCATTCACAAAATGACTAAGTTGTTTTTGGTACCCACACTTGGTAGGGTCCAGTTGATTTAGAAACATTTTGATTAACAATTCTTCTGTCATAAATTGCATTTCTCATAGTAGGAGACTTCACTTTTTCTGTGGCTTTGGAGTTTACACTCTTAGGCTCACATGAAGTTTTCACCCTCTCAACCTTGATTGGGGACCCTGTCCTGTGAGAATGCATATGTGTGTGTGATTCACCAGATTGTGCAGAGTCAAGTTTATGTTTAAGAGATAAACAGTTAGCAATCACAGTCACATAGCATGTCATGCAGTTTGGCTTACCACAGAAAGAATCATGACTAGAATTTATGCTGGCAGAATGGTTACTCAGGTTGTCAACTTCAACAATATCAGGCTTACTACACTTATGAGTCAAATGATTAACAGATAGGCATTTTTGATATTGTTTCCTGGGAGCATTTGGCACATAAGCATAGTTGTTTCCCTTGTTAACACCAACTTTACCATTTCTGTTTTGTTTCTTTTTCTTAACAACTTCTTTCTTTGCTTTAGGACTCTTGACAAGATTGTCTTTGGTCTCTTTCTGATTGACAAGTTCAGGAAAGGAAGAAGTGTTTTTAGCAGCCTCATCTTCTTCAAGTAGTTGTTGCTTGATGATCAGTAGTTCCTCATCAAACTCAACAGCACTCTTTCTGAAGATGGGCTGTTCAACACTAGACAGTATGGTTGGGGCATTTTTGTTTGTAAAAGTTTCCTTTCCTTTGCCCTTGACCTTCTTCCTTCCCTTGTCATTTTCATAGTCAAAACCAACTCCAACCTTGCAGTCTTCAGTGTGTTCCTTGTGATAGGTTTGAATAAGTTCAGAGGAGTTTTTGAAGCTTCTTAGTTTCAGTTCAGTTTCAACAATTTGTTCCCTAAGGGCTTTCTCTATCTGCTCAGCACAAATCACTTTGTTTTTAAGATACTCAACCTCCTTTTTCAAACCATCCAGGTTCACAACCATTAACTCAAGTTGCTCATTCTTTTCTGTAAGCTCAACATTCTTAGCAGTTAGTCTATCAATTTCTTCATTAGCTAATAACATGCTAGTATGAATATTAAACATCTCAGTGCTCATATCTTCAACAGTTTGCTTATATTGAAGGGGAGTCATATCAAGAGAAGTAAGAATAGGTACCTGACTTGAATCACCATCATCAGAAAATGCCATCAAGGCATAGTTTGAGTACTCTTGTTCTTCTTCTTCATCAGAGTCATCCCAGCATTTTCCCTCAGCAATAAAAGCTTTGCCCTGTTGTTTCTTGAGTAGAGCCTCATACTTAGCTTCAAGCTCTAAGTATGCTTTGTCCTTCTTGACTTGTTTAGGCTTTTTGCACTCAGTGGCAAAATGCCCAAGTTCATTGCAGTTATAGCAGCTTATTTTGGTCCTATCCACACTTCCTGTCTTGTATCCACCTTTAGCAGCACCAGCAATCCCTTTTCCTTTATTGAAGGTGTTTGAGCCACTAGATCCACCAGTGTTTCCATTATTGAACTTGGACCTGAATGGCTGCTTTCTTTTAAACCTTATGTTAGGATACCTCCTAGCCATATAAGCAAAAGATTTGTTTTCCATTTTGTCCAGCTCATCTATACTGTAGAACTCATCCTCTTCAGGTAAATCATACACAACCTGAGTTTCATCACCAGTGTCTTCAACTTCCAGTTCCTCAATCTTGACCTGACTGATTTTAAGAGAGTCCATTCTTTGACTTAGGTTGTCAACAATAAGTGCACAGGAGGTATTAGCCACTAATCCTTGCTTTGCTTGAATAGATCTCTTTTGAAACAGCTCTAACTCATATGTCTTTAAAACACCATACAACACATCAAAACCAATCTTTGTTAGATCTCTTTCTTTAAGGGAAGAGATTCTTGGTTCCAAGTGATCTGGAAGAGTTAGTAGAAACTTCATATTGAGCTCTTCTGTTTCATAGTGTTTGTCATAGAGTTTGAGCTCGTTTATCAGCTTGTTGAATCTCTCAAACACTTCTGTGATTCCCTCTTTTGGCTGAGCCATGAAGGCTTCATATTTTGAAACAAGAATCTGCTTCTTGTTCTTTCTTACTTCAGTAGTTCCTTCACAGACCACTTCTATAAGATCCCACATCTTCTTGGCACTAGTACAATGAGCAACAGTGCCATACATGTTGAAGTCCATAGATTCACAAATGATAAGTTGAAGATGTCCATCCAGTGCTACTTTTTCCTTTTCAGGATCAGTGTATTTTGAGGGATCTTTGGGCACATGTTTTGCTGGTACAATCTCAGTGCCATTGGTTGTTTCACCAATCTCGATCATTGGAATGAAGGGACCATGCTTTAGAATATCTAAATACATGGGGTTAGAAGCTTTGATGAAAAGCAACATCTTCTTTTTCCATAAACTGTAGTGCTCCTTGTTAAAGGGAGGAATCTTGATACTGCTTAGTTTCTGTGAACTCATTCTTGATCTTTTCCTGTTTGTACGTTAACAGCCTACGCTTTGATACCACTTGTTAGCAATGAATATCACCTAGAAACTAGACAGAGGGGGGGGGGGGTGAATGGATAGTTTGATATATTTTTCGATTCTTGAAAACTAAGTAAAAGACTGTATATGATTATGCTATGCAGTATGCGGAAAGTAAACAACACACACAATCACTTTAATCTATTTTGTATAAGCAAATTAAATACTACAGCTTTCCAGGAAATTCACAAACGAATTTCTGGCTTCTAAACAAGAACAGTTTGAACTTGCTTGCTTACAGAGAAAAGAGCTTAAGATAAAAACTATGTGTATCTCTCTTACAGCTAACAATAGGATGTGCATGATATATATAAGCCATATACAAACTAGTGCACACACCTATTTTTACACAGTTACCCCTTGCTGAAAGTCCAACTTGTCCTGCCATAAGACGTTAACTGTGTCAGGAAGGACCACCTGCTTTTCGGAGTCTTTCCCGTTTCTGTAGCTGCTTGTCTCTTATCTTTCTCTCCAAGTTTAGCTGTAGATTTGCCATCTGTTCTTTGGACCACCTTGCCAGAACAAATTCTTCAGTATTTGTCTCTTTTGATTCTTGATTTTGTACCTTGATTTGTCTTGTTGTAAACTGCTAAGTGTTGATATCGTGAACTCCACTTCATTCCTGACTTCGCGATCTCCCTTGTGAGGACTACGCGATATAGCCTTTGAAGACTTTGCGACATAGGTCATTTGATGACTATGCGACATAGGTCATTTGACGACTATGCGACATAGGTCATTTGAAGACTATGCGACATAGGTCATTTGACGACTATGCGACATAGGTCATTTGACGACTATGCGACATAGGGCTTGTGAGGACTTCACGATCTAGGCTTCTTTGACTTTGCTGACTTCAACACTTCACGACATGTGTCTTGAGGACTTCTCGACATAGTACAAAATGGACTATGCGATATAGTACTTCACGACACGGATATTGTTGACTTCACAACATAGCTTTCTTCTGACTTTGCTATATAATGCCTTAGACAAATTTCTGCAACTTATTTCTTCATAGCCTTATTTATCTCTATCCTGCTGCATGAACACTTCTGAACTTCTACCAGGACAATTATTCAATGGCCTATATACAATCTAGATGCAAGAAACTTTGCTAAGCTCATTATAACTTTGAGCATACATGGTCAAGCTAATGTTCATGAGAACAAGACAAGTACATTTAGAGACCTATACTATACCCTAGTGATAGAATTCACTAGGTCATGTAATGTGACATAGTCACATAGTGTAGGCTTGTTAATAGTGGTATTCAGACATGTCTTGAGCCTAACACAATAGATCCACCTTTCTTTTGTACCTTCTCAATTTCTTCATCTTGCTCCATTTCCAGTTCATATGTCTTTAAAGTTCCATAAAGCCTTTCAAGAGTATAGTCTTTGTACTCTTGAGTGTTTCTCAGAGAAACAGTCATAGGCTTCCACTCTTTTGGAAGAGCTGTAAGAAATTTGAGGTTTGAATCCTTGGTTTGGTAGATCCTCCCATACAACTTTAATCCATTCAAAAGCTTTTGAAACCTACCAAATGTATCGTTTAGGGTTTCACCAACTTTAAAATGAAAGTGCTCATATTGTTGTATGAGGAGTTGCATTTTGTTCTCCCTTACTTGCTCAGTTCCTTCACAGAGTGTTCTAACAGTGTCCCATACTTCTTTAGCAGTTGTACAGTTGATTACATTGTCAAACATCTCTTGCTCCAAGCCATTGAACAGAATGTTCATGGTTCTTTTATCTTTATGGACTTCTGCATCATCTTCAACAGTCCATTCTGAGACATGCTTTGGAATTTCCACATCTTCAGCATCATCTGGCAGTCCAACTCTAGATGCAAACTTCATGGGAACGTGTGGACCTTTCTCAATGCAGTCTACATATCTCTCATCCATAGACATGAGATGTAGATGCATTTTTACTTTCCAGTGAAAGTAATTGTCCTTATCTAGAACTGGTATCTTTACACCTGGATCCTTCTTCACCATGGTTTCTGTTTTGGCCTTGATCTTTAAACTCCTTGTATGTTAGAAGCTCGCTCTGATACCAATTGTTAATCCCAAATGACCTAACAGAATTGTAGAAGGGGGGGGGGGGGGGGGGGTTGAATACAATTCTAGATATTTTTAAACTTAAAACAACTTTTAAATAACTTGACTGAGAAAATAAAAAAACACAAGCAAATATAAAATTTTAGTTGGATGTTTTGAGGATCCAACTGAGATGTTTTTATTGAGGAAATAATCTATGTTACAAATGTAGCACAGCTGCTCAGTTCCTAATGTAGAGTGAGAGTGCTCTTAAAAGAAAGCTAATACAAAAATATTCTATCTCACTTCTTACTTTAAAATGAACTGCTACACTTGGTTATATCCCAAGTTTACAAATGCTATTTTTGGCTACACTAAAGAGTACTAAAGGTAACCGCCAGTAGCTTGCTTTTCATTCCTTTTATCCAATGGTCCTTGGAGATCTTGTCTTTTGTCTTCATGCTTATTATGATCCCACTCAAGAACTTAATTGGTAATTGGAATGTTTCCTCATTCCCAATGACCATTTTGATGGCTCCCAATGCAAAGTACACTTCTACATCACCTTTTGATCTGTCAGAAAACTGTCACTATCACTTTGTCAACTATTCAGAAAAGTGATAATGATCCGTTGATAGCAGTGAGATGTATTCCGTTGATAGCTTTATTCTTCAATCCGTTGATGGTACATTCTTCATTCCGTTGATAGTGTAATCTCCATTCCGTTGACATGTCTTCACTTAGGCAAAATTACAAGGCACATTATATTTAACATTAACCAACCTATTTTGCCTATCTAGTACTTAGTCAACATGACTTAGAAAACCTATCTAATACCTACAACAAATGCCTATCAAGTAGTGAAGTATTGTACAGTGCAATTGCTACATTACTCATTTCGTTGATGAGCTACCTGTCAACGAAAGCTGCAAAGCATACCATTCCGTTGACAGTTACAAAAGTGACTAAACACGAAATCTACTAAGTGTTTTTATAATTATCATCAAGAACAACATATTCCTAACAGAATCGCTTGCGCCTTAGCGATTAAGGTTAATCTTCTTTTCGAACTCTTTAATTTATATCATAAAACACAGTCCTATATATCGTACGTTCCAACAGGTCTAAGAAGGTGACTTGGCCTCCAAGTCACCTAATTCTACCCTAAATACCAAGCTCCTGACGCCTATACAAAGGGCCTGACCCCTCATTCTAGAACTACGTTTTTTGGCTTGATTCTCAATTACGAATTGAGATACGTAGACATCTTGTGAGGACCGATTCAGTCAAGAAACATGAGAACAACCATTAAAGCTTGAAAGCTCTAAAACCCTAGCGTTAAGTACACATTAATTACACCCTAGTTTTTATTCCACAACATTTGGCGCCGTCTGTGGAAAGACAACATCAACCATGGTGAATACACAGAGAACAACTCAAGATCCTCAAATCTCAGAAGGACTTCCTATTACCTCTGAAACGGAGACTCGTGGAACAGGAAGCCAGCCACTGCCAATTACTTGCGCTCAAGGGGCGAATATCCCCCTCACCACTACTCAAGGACTAGAAATCCCAACCTCAGTTGAAGGGACGAATCCCCTGCATATGGTTGTTCATGGATCTAACCCTCAGACTCAAGAAACATCTCAAGTGCTTCTGAATGCACCACGTGGCCTTCAACTCCATACCATTGATTTTCCTCAAACCACGAATCAGACCCTTGGAATGCATACTTATGGTATGCCACCTCAACCCCCGATTGGGAGTAGTGGTGTCAATCCAATTTACCATGAGGCGTATGTGCCCCCTTACATTCAAGGTCTAGGACCTAATAACCAGCAGACTCAAACACAAAAAACCGCCTTAATTTGAGACTTTTCTGGTCCTTATACCGAGGAAGAAGATTACTCAACTGATGATGAAAGGGATGTTCCCCCAAGAAGGAGACGTTCCTCCCAAAAGAGTCAGGAACAACCCCAGACTACTAAGGATAAAATTGCAGCATATGAAGCTGAGACTGCAAGACTCAAGAAGGTGTTGGCTGAAGAAGAAGCTAGAGCACGAACCCAATCAACTAGGATTGGGAGGATCCTACTGATCAACTTAGATCCACCACCGAGAAAAACAAAGAGGACTGAAGTCTCAATGGGTGATCCAACTGTGTTATTACCCTTAGGAGATTCCGATGATCCTACACCCCCATTTACTGAGGATATTATGAAGTTTCATATATCCAGGAAGTTCAAGATGCCAACCATCAAGGCTTATGATGGAACAGAAGATCCCGCTAATCATGTAAGGACATTCTTCAATGCACTGCTGTTGCAGCCTACTAATGATGTAGTCAAATGTAGAGCGTTTCCAAAAATCCTGGCGGGCATGGCTCAACGTTTGTATAGTCGTCTCCCTACTAATTCCATTGGGTCTTTTAAAGAATTGAGTAAGGCATTTATCAATCAGTTTGTTAGTGGGATGGTGCATGAGAAGAGTTATGCATCACTTATGGGAATCTAGCAAGGTAAGAATGAATCCTTGAGGGACTACATAAATTGATTCACTAGGGATCGAGGCCTTGAAGGTCCCGGATATGGAGGACATAGCTATGATAGCCCTGCAGCAAGGAACCACTAATGACCATTGTAAGAGATCGTTAGAAAAACATCCACCTGAAAGCATGTTGAAGCTACAAGATAGGGCTGGAAAGTATATCAAGGCTGAAGAAAGTATGAGGAAGTATGAACCCGCTGCTGGGGGAAGTGGAAATGGGAAGAAGAAAAAGGAGATTCAAGAGTATGATACTAGAGATAAGTATCCTAGGACAGCAAATGATTATGACTCTCCACCTAAAAAGAATAATCTTGGACCAAGGTTCACGGAATATGCAAGATTGAACACCCCTAGGAGCCAAATTCTGATGGAAATTAAGAAGGAAGAAGATTTTCGATGGCCGAAGCCACTAAGGACTGGCTTGTCAAAAAGGAATCAGAATCAATTCTGTCGATTTCACAAAGAAGTTGGTCATGATACAGACGATTGCAGACATCTAAAAGTTGAAATCGAATTCTTGATCCGAAGGGGGAAACTTAACAAATTCACTAAGGATGAGAATCGTGGAAATCAAAGAGGAAATTATAAGAAAAAAAACTATGACAGAAAAGATAATGATCAAGATCGTAATCCTAGAACCCGAGGGCCGGTCATTAACATGATATTCGGAGGACCAACTTCAGCCGGTTCTTCAAGAAACTCAAGGAAGACTTATTCTAGGGAAGTAATGACAGTTGTTGGAGAAGCACCGAAACGTGCCAAGACAAAAATATTTATAAGTTTTGATGATTCTGACCTAGAGGGAGTGAAATTTCCTCATGACGACCTCCTAGTCATCATACATGTGATAAGAGATTCTGAAACCAAGAGGGTTCTGGTTGATAACGGAGCTTCTTTGGACATCTTGTTCCACGATGCTTTCATCAAGATGGGACACACTTATTCTCAGTTGACACCTTCAAATATGCCCATATATGGGTTTATTGGAGTAGAATCAAAGATAGAAGGCACAATTAAACTCCCTATGACCATTAGACAAGGCTCGAAGACAGCAACTCAGATGCTGAACTTTCTGGTCATAAATGCTACCTCGACGTATAATACAATCCTTGAAAGAACATGCCTCCATGCATTCAAGGTTGTTGCCTCGACATATCATCTGAAAATCAAATTTCAAACAAGAAATGGAGTGGGTGAAGAACGGGGTGATCATAAAATGGCTAGAAGTTCCTATGTAGCCGCATTATGGCCCGACGGAGTCGGGGGGCAGGTTGTCCCGATTGAAGACATGGACACAAGGGATAATGAGGAAAGAAGAGGGAAACCAACAGAGGATTTAATTCCAATTCCCTTAGTTCCTGGTGAACCAGATAAAGTCACTTACATTGAGGAATTATTATTTGAACCCTTGAAGGGCAAGATAATATCTTTTCTTCAAGAAAATGAAGGTGTTTTCGCTTGGACGGTAGCTGATATGTCGGGGATTGATCCCCAGTTGATAACTCACAATTTGAATGTGGATCCAGAAATGAAGACGGTGAAGCAAAATCAACGAAATTTTGATCCAGAATGACAAGAGACAATAATGCAAGAGGTGGATAAGCTCTTGGAAGCAGGATTTATTAAAGAAATCCAATTCTCCGAATGGTTGGCTAACCCGGTAATGGTCAAGAAAGCCGATGGGAAGTGGAGGATGTGTGTATATTTCACGGACTTAAATGATGCATGTCCAAAAGACTGTTTTCCTCTACCAAGGATCGACACTTTAATTGACGCCGCTATAGGGCATGAGATGCTAAGATTCATGGATGGCTTCAACGGGTACAATCAGATCAAGATGCACAAGGATGACATCCCCAAGGTATCTTTCATCACTGACTTTGGTGTTTATTGCTATCTGGTTATGACATTTGGGTTCAAGAATGCAGGTACAACATATCGAAGATTGGAGAACAAAATTTTTGAGCACCTCATTGGAAAGACTATAGAGTTTTATGTAGATGACATGTTTGTCAAGAGCCTCGATAAGGCAGACCATATAAATCATCTTCGGGAAGCATTCGAAGTGCCGAGGCACCACAAGATGATGTTGAATCCAGCTAAGTGCGCCTTCGGCGTAGGATCGGGAAAATTATTGGGTCTGATGGTCTCTAAATGAGGAATTGAGGCTAACCCCGACAAAATCAAAGCAATCCTGGACATGGAACCACCACGGTCCGTCAAGGATGTTCCAAAGCTAACTGGGAGAGTGGCAGCACTAGGAAGGTTCATCTCCAAGTCTGGGGAGAAATGTTTGCCCTTCCTCAAACATGAAAAATTTTGAGTGGACAACAGAAAGTCAAGAAGCCTTTGAGGCCTTGAAGAAGTACATGGCTGAGGCACCATTATTGGAAAAACCAAAACTCGAGGAGACACTCTATTTATACTTAACAGTTTCAAACACCGCCTTAGGAGCTGTTTTGGTTAAGGAAAAGTCGAAGGTTCAGAAACCCATCTACTATGTGAGCACAATTCTGCATGGAGCAGAAATAAACTGCTCTATGATAGAAAAGTTTGCGTTAGCCCTGATCATGGCTTCAAGAAAGCTACGCCCGTACTTCCAGGCACACAAGATAGAAGTCTTAACTAATCAACCTCTAAGGAAAATCCTGCATAGTCCTAAGGTCAGTGGAAAATTGATTAAATGGGCAATAGAGTTGGGAGAATTTGACATCAAATATAAGCCTTGAATGGCTATAAAAGCTCAAGCACTTGCTGACTTCATGGTTGAATGTACCATTGACAACCAAGAAGTCGGGGGGCAGGAAGTAGTACCATTGGAAGGCAAAGAAGCTGAAAAACATGATGAAGACATGGTGTTCAAAGAATATTGGGTGCTTTATTTTGATGGGGCATCAAAAACAAAATCAAGTGGAGCAGGACTGGTTGTACAAAGTCCCGATGGATTTCTCATATAGTATGCATTAAAACTAGACTTCCCTACAACAAACAATGAAGCTGAGTATGAAGCTTTGATAGCAGGTTTAGGTCTAGCTGGGGCCTTAAAAGTAAAGACTCTCAAAGTCTGTGGGGACTCAAGATTGGTAGTCTCTCAAGTGAACGGAGAATTTGAGGCCAAAGATGAAACCATGGCCAAATACTTAAATCTTGTGAAAGCTATAATGACACAATTTGATGAATGTTATATAGAACACATTCCTAGGGAAGTGAACATGAAGGATGATGCCTTATCTAAATTCGCTTCTTCTGAAATAAAGAACTATGCTGGGAGTGTTTACTTCTAAGTCTTGAAGACCCCAAGCATCAATGGAAAGCTAATAGCACCTATAGATATTGGTAGTTGTTGGATTGATCCTATCAAAGCAAACTTGGAGACAGGTTGGTTACCCAACAATGCCTTGGAGGCACGAAAATTGACAGTGAGAGCATTGAAGTATACCTTAATTGAAGGGATCATGTACAAGAAGTCTTTTGTGATCCCTTACGTGAAGTGTTTCAGACCTTAGGAGGCAGAGTTGGCTCTAAAAGAAGTTCATGAGGGGATTTGTGGACAACACCTAGGGGGCAGGGCCCTTGCTCATAAAATCACCTATCTAGGCTCTTATTGGCCAGATATGATTGCAAACGCAAAAGACTACGTCAAAAAGTGTGAACGATACCAGAAACATGCACATGTGGTTAGGAAACCACCAGAGATGCTCATATCAGTTAGCTCACCTATCCCGTTCGCTATGTGGGGAATGGATATACTTGGACCTTTTCTAGTGGCAAGTGCACAAAAGAAGTTTTTGATTGAGGCAATTGATTACTTCACCAAGTGGATTGAGGCTAAACCCCTATCCAAGATAACCACCAAACAAGTAATTAAATTCCTATGGGAAAGTGTGATATGCAGATATGGAATTCCACGAATACTGGTCACGGATAATGGAAAACAATTCAACAACGAAGATTTCAAGAAGTACTGCGAGGAGAATGATATTGATCTACGCTTTACTTTGGTTGCTCATCATCAAGCAAATGGGCAAGCCGAGGTGGCAAATTGAATCATCCTTGATGGACTACAGAAAAGAGTGGAATGCTTTAGAAACACTTGGGTGGACGAGTTGCTCCCTATACTGTGGGCATATCGTACCACTTGTAAGGTTACCACTGGAGCTACTCTTCTTGCTAGCTTATGGAGCAGAAGCAGTAGTCCCATTGGAGATCACTCACACTTCTCCAAGAGTGGAAGCCTTTGAACCTGATTCAAACGAAGAAGGCATGAGATTGGCACTCGACTTGATCGATGAAGTCAGAGATGAAGCAAATGCTAAGATTATAGAACATCAGAAACGGGCCTCCTTTTACTACAACCTAAGGGTTAAGGAGAGGTTCTTTTGCCAAGGTGACTTGGTTCTCAGAAAAATTGAAGCATTTGGAGTTGGACAGAAGGGAAAACTGGCCCCTAATTGGGAAGGGCCATACAAAGTCAAAAGCGTGTTTGGACGAGGCTCGTACAAGTTGGAGACCCTTGGGGGAATAGAGGTGCTAAGGACTTGGCATGCCTCAAACTTGAAAGTTTATTATGTTTAGTGTTTCCGAAAAGGATTCACCATTAGGACAAGTAGAAATAAGGTCGACTAAACCATTTATGAGCTTTCAAGCTCTTAGTAGGAAGTAGAGTATTATGTAAAGGTTGAACCCACTTTTCATTCATAAAGGATTTCTATGCAAATTAATTGTTTTCTGCATTTATTTATCTATACCAAGTTACGATCAAAAAGCCAAGTATTGAAGAGATAAGATTCTCAAATAAAAACATAACCAAATGCATAATATAAAGTTGAAAGACAAAGTTAAGCCCGAAGGCTGAAATTCAACATAAATCATAAATAAGCCTCGCAAGGCATAATAAAGGAAGTAATGAAAGGAAGAATAACTAAGCAGTCTTAGATGCTACATACTTGCTCTTAGACCTAGAGCTAGAGCTAGTCCTACTGCTACTCGAAGAAGAGCTATGAGCAAGAGAGGCATTGGGATCAAGGATCCTGTCACACTCACCAAGAAGACTCTGACTAGTCTCGGTGGTATCATCAGCATCAGCAACAACAGTGGCAGGAGGATGGGGACTAGGAAAATCTCCGGGTTTGAAGAGCCCCGGATGCGCCTTCACCACAGACTCAAGGGCCTCGTCCCAATCCTGAGTAAACTGGCATGGGAATAAAAGCTCGTCATGCTTCTCCATCAAGTCCTTGAAATCTGGTCATCCATATAGCCATCAATGATCTCTTCCTTCTTAGCTCGAAGGACTACCAACTCAGCATTAGCAGCTGCTAACTGCTCTTCCTTAGATCCTAATATCCCCTTTTGACTATTATAGTCATACTGCAATCTCCCCAGGCTGGCCTCAAAAGTATCAGAAGATCTCTTCCAGGATTTGGTCTGATGAAGGGCCCCCTGGAAGTTAGCATTGGCCTACATGAAACAAAATAAAACATGTTAGGGAAAAGAAGTAAAAATGAAAGAGAAAATGAAAAAAAAAAGATAGTAGGTTACTGAAGCAAGAGCCTGACATCCAAGAGCCTCCATAGACTCCAAGTAACCCCCCATAACAATATCAGTATAATCTTGGGGAGTAATGGAATGAAGGGACCAATCCATCGAATGGGTTTCCATATATATCTTTGTGGTTTCCAACCACAACTTTTCCAAAAGAAGTTCTAAAAAGGGTTCCCCACTCACCCCCTTCCCAAACCAAGTATATAAATTATTCCCTCCATTTTGTGTTATTATCAGGAATGGAAAGGCCGTTGAAAATATGAATGGTTTTGGGATGTTGCCTAATATATACCCACCCAGGGGAAAGAGCAGAGCTATTATAACATTGAAACACTTTCCTAAACACTTCTACAGTAAGGGGAAGATTTTTACGAAGACATAAAACCATGAAGCAAAAAATTGTCCTGTTAGATCAGAATTCAATGATCGTCAGAAGCTAGACTCAACTGATCAGGATTGCTGACGTCATCAGTATTGCATGGTCATCAGTATTTGATCAAGCGTCAGTATCTTATTGATCATCAGGATTCCTACTCAGACTATGATCAGGATTGATCATCAGAACTTGAAGCTGATCAGGATTCCTACTTCGAGTTATATTTGGAGTCTAGATAAACATGGAAGTTTATTCTATTTGTTCCTGGTTTGTAGAATGTAGCTATCGATTAAGGATAGGTTTCTATCTTTGTTATTGATTAGGACTAATCTTGTTATTGATAGAGAAGTTGTGTGCACTATATAAACACAGTCTTGGTTTCGATTTATGTATTCATTCGAGATTGATTCAAGAGAGAACATAATCGAGGGAATCAAGAGAGAAGCTCTTAAGAACAGAATTTCTTGAGAGAGTTTTTGTAAACTAGCAGCTCTCAAGAACATCAGAATTTCTTGAGAGAGTTTGTAACAGTTTTATATCAGATTTAATAAAGCTGTTATCTTTCTTTTCATATTTGTGATATATACATTAAGAAGTCGATTATCTTACTCTATTGTATTCAACCCCCCTTCTACAATAGATTATTACTGGGCAACAATTGGTATCAGAGCAAAACTGATTTATTTTTAAATCAGAGACGATCTAAGATGTCGACAACCAAGTATGAAAGCATGAAGATTCCCATCTTGAAGATATCAGAATATCCTACATGGAGGGTAAAGATGTTGATGTACCTGGAGGCTATGGATCCTGACTACTTGGACAGGATTCGTGATGGACCATATATACCAACAAAGTTCGTAGAACGAACAGATACAGTACCAGAACATTATGTGGTCAAAGCTAAAGCTGAATGGACTCCAGAAGAAAAAGCTCATGTACTCAGGGAACCAAAGATAAAGAATATCTTGCATAATAGCCTTGATGCTGTCATGTCAAACAGAGTGATTGCATGCAAGTCTTCAAAAGAAATCTGGGATACTTTGGAAACTCAGTGCCAGGGATCTGCATCTGTTAAGAAAAACAGAAGGGCTCTTTTGATTCAAGAATATGAACAATTCGATGCAAGACCTGAAGAGAGCCTGACTGATCTATATGATAGATTTCTGACACTATTGAACAGCTTATCCTTAGTTGACAAAGTATATGAAACTGAAGATTCAAACACCAAATTTCTTAGAGCTTTACCTGAAGAATGGGATACTCAGACCTCAATCATTAGACACCAGTATGATCTGAACATTGTGTCTCTTGATGAGATCTATGGGATGCTAAGAACTCATGATCTTGAAGTTCAACAGAGAAAGAACAAGAAAAGCAGCAAGGCAAAGTCAATTGCTTTGAATGTAAAAGCTAAATCAAAAGGAAAAGCTATGGAGGTCTCTAGAAGGAAAGCAAGAGTAGCTGAGTCAGATCCTGACGACTCTTCATCAGATACTGATGGCAATTCTGATGCCAATACTGGTGATGAATCTTCTGATTCAGACATGGAAGAGATGGTTGCTATGATTGTCAGAAACTTCAGAAGGATGAAGTTCAGGAAGAATAGAAGACAAGGCAACTTTCAGAAAAAGACCTTCAAAGCAGACAAAGACAAGTATATCAAAAAGGACAGCAAGGGTAGCAAATTTGACAAGTCAAAGGTTAGATGCTACAAGTGTAATGGTATGGGTCACTTTGCTTCTGAATGCAACAAGACAAAGGCACTCATCACATCAAGCAAGGATTGGATGGACTCTTCCTCAGAATCTGATACTGAGGTAGTCAACTATGCATTAATGGCCAATGCTGATGTAACTGCTGCTCCTGATGATAAGGTACTAAATACTATCTTTGATTTTGATACTGATAATGCTTCTGAGTTAAGACGTTTTCTAAAGTCATTACATATTAGCTTTAGAATTCAAACTGCTGAGAATACTAGAATCTTATCTGAGATGTCTGACCTTAGAAAGAGGAATGAGATATTAGAAGCTGAATTTTCTCGTATGCAAGAAGTACAAAAAGAATGTGATAATGCTAAACACATGCACTTAGAGATGACATCTAAATGTACTTCCCTTGAAAAAGAACTTGAATATGCTAATGAGAAAATCAGAACCTGGACAGACTCTGGTAGGAAATTTCATGAGATTAATACCTCTAAGAATTGGAAAGAGTGTCTAGGATATAAGTCAGATGAAGATAAGAAATTAGCAGAGAAAATTGTCATTGATGAGACAGTCAGTCCAAAGACCTATAGACATGTTATAGACTCAACCAAATCTAAGATTACTCCTGTTAATTTTGTTTTTGGTAAGGATTCTAATTCTACTTTTGAAAAGGGATCTTCTTCTACTCAAGGAATTAAAATTATAAAGTCTAAACCTGTCATGAACAAAGTCACTAAGAATCTAGGTCTATTGTCTCAGAAACAGCTTAAAGATAAAATCTGTGAGGTTACAGATAAGAAAAAGGAAGCTACTGTTAAGAGAAACAGGAATGGTAAAGTTGGGATCAATAAAGAGAATGGTTATAAATATATCCCAAATGCACCTAGAAAGTGTTGTTTTAACTGTGGTAACTCTAATCATCTTGCTATTGATTGTAAGAAGAGTAAGAAGAAGATTACTGATATTCCTAAGTCTGATGTGAGTAATAGATCAGTACTCTATAAACCGCAGAAGTCCTGTTTTCATTGTGGTAGTCTATGGCATTCTATTTATACATGTAAAGAGTATCATGATTTGTACTATAACTTTTATGATCCATTGCCTAAGTTTGAAAGTAGTACAAAGTCTGATAGAACTGAAAATGTCATAGTGAAGCATGCTTTTGTTAATACTGATGCTGACAAAGCAAATCCTGATGGAGTAAATCCTGTCAGGACTGCTAAAGTCAGAAAGTCTTCTGCTGCTAAAATTAATAAATTGCATGAGAAAGGAACCCAACATGTATGGGTTCCTAAGTGTTCTAACTAGTGTGTTTCTATTCTGATGCAGGGTAAAAAGAAAAATGTGTTAGTCATGGATAGTGGATGTTCTGTGCACATGACTGGAAACAAAGCCCTGTTATCAGAATATGAGGAAAAAGCTGGCCCAATTGTGTCTTATGGAGATGGCAACATTGGACAAACCTTGGGATATGGCAATATAATCATTGGAAATGTCATCATTGAAAAAGTAGCTCTAGTGAAGGGACTAAAACACAACTTGTTGAGTATTAGTCAAATCACTGACAGAGGTTATCATGTCAATTTCTATTCCACACATTGTGAAGTAGTCAGTAAAGCAACAGGGAAGATAGCACTAACTGGCTACAGGCATGGTAACATATATGAAGCCAACATTCTCTCAGATACTGATGGCTCCCCTACATGTTTCATCAGTAAAGCTTCAGTAGATGAAAGTTGGAATTGGCACAAGAAGCTTTCTCATCTCAACTTCAGCAACATCAATGAGTTGGTTAAGAAAGAGTTAGTAAGAGGATTACCTAATGTCTTATATACACCTGATGGACTCTGTGATGCATGCCAAAAAGCAAAACAAAGAAGGACATCATTCCAGAGTAAATCAGTATCCTCGATTGAAGAACCATATCACATGCTACATCTTGATCTGTTTGGTCCAGTCAACATCATCAGTAAGAAAAGGTACACTCTTGTAATTGTTGATGAATATTCTAGATTCACCTGGGTGTATTTTCTGCATAGAAAAGATGAAACTCCTGAAGTTCTGTTGGATCATGTGAGGATGATTGAGACAACCACAAAGTACAAAGTCAAGATTCTGAGAAGTGATAATGGTACTGAATTTAAGAATTCAAAGATGGAAGAGTTCTGCAAATACAAAGGAATCATTCAACAATTCTCTGCTCCTGGCACACCTCAGCAAAATGGAGTAGTAGAAAGGAAGAATAGAACTCTTATTGAAGCTGGTAGAACTATGTTGGAAGAAGCTAAATTACCTACATATTTCTGGGCAGAAGCAGTCAACACATCATGCTATACACAAAATCTCACATTGATAAACAGGCATGGTGTCACTCCTTATCAGTCACTCAAGGAGAAGAAACCAAGTCTGAAGCATTTGCATGTGTTTGGCTGTAAATGTTTTGTTCTCAGAACTCATCCTGAACAGCTAGGGAAATTTGAAACAAAGGCTGATGAAGGAATATTCATAGGTTATCCTACATCAAGAGCCTTCAGAGTTTTTAATTTGAGAACAAGAACTGTCATGGAGTCAATTCATGTATCTTTTGATGATAAGAAGATAACTGGAATCATTGAAGACTCGCATGATAGATTGTTATTTGAAAATGAAGCTTCCAAGGAACCTGAAGAAATTGAATCAGATCATGTCAATTCACCAGATACTGATGGGTCACCAAATCCTGATGACTCACCAGGTACTGATGGTGCTAATACTGATGATGCAAACAACAGTGATACAACTAGTAGTGCTAATGTTGAGGGGGAGCAACGGCATTCAACTACAAGTTCAGAGTCAACTCAATCATCAGGACAGAATTCTTCAGATACTGATTCAAGTGAAGATCCTGATAACACATCAGGAGGGCATAGCAATAATTCAGGGAGAGCTTCAAATCAATCAAATTCTTTCAATCAAGATAACACCAATCCAGGGGGAGCATCTACTTCAAGAAACAATTTGACACCAGCAAGGAAATGGACAAAAGATCATACTCCTGATTTGATAATTGGAGATCCTGATGCAGGTGTTCAAACAAGAAGTGCAACTCAGAATGAATGTTTATATAATAACTTTCTATCCAAGGAGGAGCCTAAGAAAGTTGAAGATGCACTTAAAGATGCTGATTGGGTTACTGCAATGCAAGAAGAACTGAATGAATTTGAAAGGAATGAAGTCTGGAAACTGGTACCAAGACCAAAGAATAGATCAATTGTTGGTACAAAGTGGATTTTCAAGAACAAGACTGATTCTGATGGAGTCATTATCAGAAATAAAGCTAGACTAGTTGCAAAGGGGTATTCCCAACAAGAGGGAATTGACTATGATGAAACTTTTGCTCCTGTTGCAAGACTAGAAGCCATCAGGATATTTCTTGCTTATGCAGCACATAAGAAATTCAAGGTTTTCCAGATGGATGTTAAAAGTGCTTTCTTAAATGGTGAACTGGAGGAAGAAGTTTATGTTGAACAACCTCCTGGTTTCATTGATCCTACATATCCAGATCATGTCTACAGACTGGATAAGGCACTTTATGGACTAAAGCAAGCTCCAAGAGCATGGTATGAAACCTTAGACGCTTACCAACCACCTCTACTGTCTCTCAAAAGACTTTAGTTGTAAAATCAAAGAAATCAGCTAGAACTGATGTGTCTGGAAGGCAATCAGGTTCAAAGGATTTTTCCTCTACACCACTCACTAAAAAGAAGATACAAGGGGGTGTACAAGGGGTCCTGGTGAAGAAAGCTGATAAGGTTGTTAAGAATGTTCCTGTGAAAAGGAAGTTAAGGTTGATTGATGAAAGTGATTCAGAGGATGACTTACCTATATTCTCTGTGATGAATGTGAACAAGGAAGTTGCTGATACTGCTACTAAAGCTGTGGTACCTTTATCAAAACCACAAAAGACAAGGAAATTATCAAAGAGCAGGTATCATATTCCTTTGACAGTGCAAATGAAGGATACTGATATTCAGACATCAAATCCTGATGAGTCATCTACTCCTGATGCTCTAGCAAATCCTGATGTTAGTATTCCTGATGCAACAACAAAAGTTGTCTCTATATCAGACTCTCCAGCCTCTCCATCTCAGATTAGAGAAATTTCTTGGGAGAAGGTTTCTACAACTGCTTCCTTGGTTGGTCTTACACCTACATCAAAGAAAAAGAGGAATGCAGAAGAGTTAGTCTATCAGAGACAGAAGAAGCTGAAAGGATCAAGCCGACAAGAACCTGAATTTCAGAGTAATTCAGCAGCTACTGTTGATCCTGCCACACAAGAACCACTCAATCAAAGTTTGGGTGAAGGCTTAGCTAGTGGAATGGTCACACAAGAACCATTTTCTCAAAGGGAGAATGAAGACATCAACATTCCAGCTACACAAGAACCATCTTCTCAAAGTGAAGATGCAGGCAAAGCTACAGCTTCTGTTGCAAGATTGGTCGCGAACATTGTCAATGAGGGAAGCACACAAGAACCTTTAGCTCAAAGTGTTGAAGAAGCTTCTGAACCTCAAGCTCCACAAGAACCATTGGTAGCAAATACTGATGCACGCATATCAAATCCTGACGATGTTCATCCTGACGCTAGTGGTGCTCCTGATAATGAACCTATTTTGATACAGCCACTTCGTTCAAGACCAATGGATCATCCTATCTCAGAACCACAGGATAAACAGAAAGGTATTGCTATTCCTGATCCTGATATTACTCATGGTACTGTTGATGATACTTCTGATGATAGTGATGATGATGATGAGAATCGAAAAGAGAAGGAACAGCTTGCTACAGCACTCAAAATTAGTCTTGGAACTAATTTTGGTTCATCCAGTACATATATGGATAGCAATGCTTCCACTGGGAAAGATCAGAGACAAGATTTTTCTATTCCTTCCTTTGATCCTGCAGAGGCATTTCGACAGAATGAATGGAACAATTCATGGCACCAATCTGATGAATCTATCAGTTTTTCTTCTGCTATTGAACATGCCTATAATGCAGTGAAGTCTATAGAGAATCAAGACTTGAAGAATCATCTGAAGGCTACAACTCTGTTATCCAAAAGTCTGAAAAGTGAGATTGATTCTATCAAGGGCTCAACTGAAAAAGTGAGGACTGATATCTTTAATAATTTTACAAAGGTGCCTACTACTTTACAATTGAGGGTAGTGGACTCCCAAGTGAAATCTGTTGTTTCAGAACAAACCTCAATCAATCAAAGAATTATTGTCTCTCTTTCCTTAATTTTGCAATTATTGTCAAATCCTGATGTCAAAAAGGGGGAGAAGGTTATTCAGACAAAATGTACACCTGATCTAGTATTAAGAAATAATGATGATGATACTGGAGATGATGGTGGTAACAAAGCGATACAAGGAGAAACCTCTGATGCTGTTGTTATGAAGACAATCCAAACTTCTCAAAGTCAAACAACGCAGTCAACTCATGTTTCTGATTCTGGAGTTAAGACAGTAAGAACATTGGTGCAATCTCAGATCCTGACGGAAGATCAAATCCTGACACCTGGTCATGGACACATTCTTGCTACAATTCCTGAAGGTGATGAAGATGTGATTATTGATAATCCTGAAGATGCATCAAATTTATTCCAGAAGTTTTCTACAAAAGACGGTAGAATTGTTACTCTTTATCACACTGATAAAAGAGTTCAACAATTATTTGCCAGAAAAGCACTCTCTACAGCAAGTGAAGAATATCCAGATCTCTCACATGAAGAATTCTTGAGACTACAAAGAGAGACAATGGAAAGCTATACTGCTCCTGCTAGAGGTAGAGGAAGCAGAGGTAGGAGAGGTGCTAGAAGAAATAGAAGAGGTTCTTCAACTCAAACAGTACCTAGACAGACAAGGTCTAGAGGGTTAAGAATTGAAGAAATTCCTGAAGCTTCACAAAATCTAATAGATCCTGTTATCAAGGATATCATGGAGAAAGAAGACAAGGAATTTGTTGAAGAAGAACCTGAATTGAGAAGAAAATCAAGTAAATCAACTCTCAGCAATACAAATCAAATTGAAGATTCTAATCCTGACAATATTCAAGATCCTGACGAATCTGAAATTCTGCAAGAGGTTGATTTGATAATCGTATCTACTGTTGTTGATTGTCACAACAAAGAAGTAGATGAAGAAGAAGAAGCCATAAGAAGAGATATTACAAAGAGAACAAATGAAGATTTTAATCTCTATCTACAAAGGCTTAAAGTTTCAAATGAAAGAAAATGGAGAAATTCAAGCAGACAAGAATCTTTACTGGAAAGAAGCTATGTTTTTGAAAAGGAAAAGGATAAGAAGTGGAAACATATTAGCACATTAAGTTGTGATACACCTATCAATTTTAAGTCTGGTGGAATTATTACAAGCGCTTCAAGTGTTGTTGATTTATCTGAGATGGTTAGATCAAAAGCACTCTGGTTAAAGATGTTTTCAAATCTGAAGCAATTGTCAAGTAATTCAAGAGGAGGTATTGGACACAGAGATGGTGAATATCTGAATATGTCATATGTTGATCCTTACTTCTTGACAGAAATTGGAGGTACTTTAACTTCTGAAAACCTGAACAATTTATTAGCTGTTGATATAGTTATAGATTGTCATGATGGTTTTGAAAAGAAAGAAAAACTTCTGTACTTCATGAAAGATGGTAGTGTGAAGATTCTATCTATTCAAGATCTGCTGATGAAAACTACACAGGAACTGAAATATGTTCACTATCTGTTAAGATGGAAGAACCAAGTGTACAAAGTATGGGCTGACATGATTTTGTCAACTATAAGAAGAAGACTGGATGGAAACAGTAATTTCGATGGTAATTATGTTCCCATGTACTTAAATCAAAGAGGTCGGGATGTGGAAATGCAAAGAGGTACTGCTGTTAAAGAAGTAACTTTTGGTATGACCCAACTTACTCTCAATCCTGATGGGAAGGAAATTGCTTATCTTTTGCTTGAAGAGCACAGTCTACAGAAAAGCTCCATACAGAATCTCAGAGCAGCTATCTACCAGATTAATGAGGAAGATGAAGAACTCAGAAATCTTAAGGAAAGACTGATTCAAATTCTTGAAGAAAAAGAAGAAAGTTTATTATCCAACTTCTTGAAGATGAATCTGTTCTATCACAAAGCTTAAACAGATAAGTTGTTTCTGAAGATACTCGTACATTTTGATACATGTTTTTGACATCATTGAATATTTGGAATCTATACTTTATTTCACAAAGTATGAGATTGGGGGAGATTGTTAGATCAGAATTCAATGATCGTCAGAAGCTAGACTCAACTGATCAGGATTGCTGACGTCATCAGTATTGCATGGTCATCAGTATTTGATCAAGCGTCAGTATCTTATTGATCATCAGGATTCCTACTCAGACTATGATCAGGATTGATCATCAGAACTTGAAGCTGATCAGGATTCCTACTTCGAGTTATATTTGGAGTCTAGATAAACATGGAAGTTTATTCTATTTGTTCCTGGTTTGTAGAATGTAGCTATCGATTAAGGATAGGTTTCTATCTTTGTTATTGATTAGGACTTATCTTGTTATTGATAGAGAAGCTGTGTGCACTATATAAACACAGTCTTGGTTTCGATTTATGTATTCATTCGAGATTGATTCAAGAGAGAACATAATCGAGGGAATCAAGAGAGAAGCTCTTAAGAACAGAATTTCTTGAGAGAGTTTTTGTAAACTAGCAACTCTCAAGAACATCAGAATTTCTTGAGAGAGTTTGTAACAGTTTTATATCAGATTTAATAAAGCTGTTATCTTTCTTTTCATATTTGTGATATATACATTAAGAAGTCGATTATCTTACTCTATTGTATTCAACCCCCCTTCTACAATAGATTATTACTGGGCAACATGTCCTCCATGCATTTGGGGGGGGGGAGTTGACATGAATTAATTTTTAGGACAGCAAGTAAGAGGGGAATGAAATCATGAAAAGGGAACCTAAGGCCAGCTATTAAGGCATCCTTATATACATACAAAACATCAGGCCTCCAGTAACATGATCTATCACCAGGGTCTGCAGGAACAAGTTTAAGATTTTTAGGAATCTTAAAAAGCTTATTATACTTAGAGATAATATCAACTTCATTAAATCTATTGCAGTACTTATATGCATCTAGTTCAGAAATAGAAGGATATTCATCTCCCCTAGCATTGATCATATCAATTAACGAAGAATAGTGAGAATGAATGGTGATCGATGGGGCACCTCTCTTGGAAGTGTTCATCTTCTCCAACCTTTTCAAACGTCTATCAGCCATTGAAATTGATAAAGAGCTTGAAGTTGCTCAAACATTCAAGAGAAAACTTCGAATTTCTTGAAAAAATCATCAAATCTTTAAGAGAATCTTCAACACAACCCAGAAACCTTCAAGATCTTCGAGCTAAAATGCAGATTTTTTGAACAATCTTCGAACAAAACCCAGATTTCTTCAAAAGATCTTCAAAAACTCAAAGCAAAACCCAAAAATGCAGAAAGGATCCTCAAACGGAGCTCGAAAATGCAGGAGCCCAGCGGTGGAACAACCGCCAGAAAGAAAACTTCGAGAGAGAGAGATTTTGAGAGAGAGAATCTAAGGAGAGGAAAATTTTGAAAGTGAAACAAGAGTGAAATGAAGAAGAATGAAAATTTTCAAAACTTATAGTAAAAAAAAACCGGTATAACCGGTTAAGATTCGAAATTGACCTACTAAGTAGGTAAAAAGGCTCAAGCCCATGATAGGGAAAGTCCAAGAAAAAATCAAATTGGGCTTAAAAACAAGGTCCGGTCTTCAAAGCCCGAAAATCTCAAAAGAAGTTTGCACAAAATAAAAAATACATATAATCGAAAATTATTTGGTCGAAAAGGTCCGATATAAAAAAATGGGGGGTTTTCTTCGTCGAAGAAAGAAAAATCCTGGTCAAAAATTCCTAATCAAAGTGACTAGTCCTGGTCAAAGAAATCGAAACCATTTCGATGAGAATAAAAAAGAGGCTCAAATCGATCAGGACGTGATTGAAGAGATTCTGCTCGGAAAATAAAATAAAAAATTCTGGTCGAAAAACAAGATCTTGGTCGAAGGTGACCAGCCCTGGGTCGAAGGGGTTGGGGCAGTTTCGACGAGAGCAAACGGAAGCTCATAAATCGACCAGGATCCTGGTCGAAAAAATGGGGGCATTATTAAAAAAAAGTTTTTTTTTTTTAGAAAAATGGGATAAAATTCCATAAATTAGAGGAATAATTTATAAAATTATTTCCACCCTAGAAGAGCGAACAAATATTTTTAATGAAATAATCAAAAAATAAAGAAAAATACCCGAAGGTAAAAAAAATTCCCATAATTAGGAAAATATTAAAAAATACAAAAGAAAATTATTATTTTCTTAGTAATAAAGACCCCAAATCACGAATAAAGATCAAGATAACTTCTATGAAAACATAAGAAAGTTTTCTTAGAAGTTGGGGGTCAAATGATATGGACTTAAAATAACCCAAAAGACATAATTAATAATGTATTAATTAAACCTAGATTGGTCCAAGAATTAGACTCAATTATTGAGGCCCGAATCCCTAATTAATTACTAAATTCGTAATTAATTAAATGATTAATAATATAGTCCATTAAATGTGTACAGGTTATGACCTTCATCTACTAGAAGTAGTCTTGAGGGATATCCAAACCTAAAAGGAGTCAGCCTCCTACAAAGAAGGATTTACAATCCTGGTCTAAGAAGGTGACTTGGCCTCTTTTTAGAAAGTATACAAGTGTTAAAAGAGTAGTTAAGGGGGTTGGGGCGCGAAGCGCAAACCGCCAAAGAGGAATGAGAAGAAGCCCAAAAAAAAGCAAAAAGGAACTGGGATATTCTCTCTATTCAAGCGGATAAGAGAACGGCGGTTACTCCTTTCCGCCAACGTACGCTACTAGAAGTTTGATCTGAAAAGAGATCTTCTATAATTTCACGTCAGGACACCCTGTCCCCTATTCCTTCGATCGAAACTGGCAACTTAACGTCTTCCCCCCTCCCTGGGGTGAAAGCACATCAACTGAAACCTAAGCGGCAAGTCGCTTGGAAACAGCGGATGGCAAGAAAGCATAAACGCATCGATAGAAAGATCTATTGAGAAATGGATATTTATCTGGTTTCAAGATCGATGAACAAGAGAGATCCCTAAATATCCATTTGAAAAAAGAGATGAATAGATAGGGGGGTCAATAAAAATAGATTTCAATGCTATTTTTTCCTAATTCTACCCTAAATACCAGGCTCCTGACGCCTATATACCTGACCCCCTCATTCTAGAACTACGTTTTTTGGCTTGATTCTCAATTACGAATTGAAATACGTAGGCATCTTGTGAGGACCGATTCAGTCACGAAACACGAGAACGACCATTAAAGCTCAAAATCTCTAAAACCCTAGCGTTAAGTACACATTAATTACACCCTAGTTTTTATTCCACAACACTAACCAACTCCAGCAACGTGATCCAAATTTTGATTCAAATTACTTTTTACATATTATATTACATAAATTTTATATTAAACTATTTAATCTTAAAATTAAAGTTTGATCGTTTTTAACTATAATATGTCTAAAATTACATTTAACATAATATAAAGAAGAAAATAAGATTTTGTTGAAAGATTTGAAATCTATATCTGATCCAAACATATGTGAATTTGTTCGCGATGAACAGATTAGAATTATTCAAAAAAGGACTCAAGAACAAAGATCAACACCTCAAAATCTAATGTAATTTTTATTTAATGTTTTTAATGTACTTTTATTTAAATTTTAATGAAGTATGTTTTTTTTGTTATTATAAATTTATTTCAAAAATTAAATTTTATTAACTATTAATTACATACTATTATTAGTTAAATAATTAAAAACTCACAAATCAATTTTTAATCTAATAAACTAAAAATATACAAATAACAAAAACATTATTTTAATATTACACCAACTGATGCAAATTTGGATCAGTGAACAATGGTGATCTAAATTTGGATCAGTACTATTCACCAATCCAAATTGGATCACCATTTGGATCACTGCTGAAAGAGAATTTGGGACAATCTGCTCCAAATTTGAATTTTTAGATCAGTGGTGGGTTTGTCTAATATTCATTTAAAAGATAAAAGATAGTTACTATATGGAACAAGGAGTTATCTTACTGAATTTGAGAGCCCACATCCTAGAATGTTAATAATTTAGGGGTCATTTGGCAAATCTGAATAATTTATATAAGAACCATTAATATATGTGAATCTAAATTCTGAATGAATAATATTGTTTGACAAATAAATTTTTATAATATCTGAATGATTTTATTTTTTTTCAATTTTATATATTTTTTATATCTATACTTTTTATTAATAAGTGAAACCTCTGCTCATGGAAATACAATAGACTCAATAGTACCAAAGTAATTACTTATTAATACTTATTAATTATATTATTCTCAATTATTTAATAAATTTAATTTTAAAATTTTAATATTGACTCGTGTTCCGTAAAACTTATCAACTTGTATATATTAAATAAACCAAATTAAATATATACGAAATAAACAAGATGACAATAATAAGCATACAATATCAAGAAATTTATATTTAACTTAAAATTATTAGCTAGGAAACAAAAGTTAAGTTCGATAATTAACAAATAACATATTTAATTCAAACATAAATAAATGAAAGAGATACCAGTAGTTATTTGCCCATTTTAAGTAATTTGTTTTTGAAATTTTAACCAGGTTTGTTTAGGGTGAAAGCCCATTCTAACACTTTTAACTCTAGGCAGCCCGCGCAATTTGTGCCCAAAAACACACTTTGAACACGCATTTCTCATATGCGTGGGTTTGTATACGCATTTTCTATATGCGTGGACCCGTATACGCATTTAGTGTTTGCGGGTTTTCAGGTTCCATTTCAATTTATGCAACTATATACGCATTCTAAGGATGCGAGGCTACCATAAACGCATCATTCATATGCGTATTTGCCCTTACATTTTCTTAAGGGCAAATGTATTTTTTAATTTTTTGCAAAAATACCAATTTTTTGAAAATATTTTCAAAAATATGGTCTGCAACTAGATGCAACCATATCTGCAACTGCAACCAAAATCAATCACATATGCAACTTGTTAATAATGGTGTTTTTCCAGCGTCCTGATTTTAGGGTTGTAAACAACCCTAAACCCTAAACCCTAAGTCCTAAGTCCTAAGTCCGTATACGAATTATTCGTCATTCTTAATATTTTTAAAAACCAAAATAGAAATATTGAACCGCAAAAGTTAACTATTGAATAAATATATAATAATAATTGCTATGTTAGTACAGGTCGATGAGAGATGTGAATTTGGGTAAGGTCATTCTTAATATTATATATGTGTTATATGTATGTTGAGTGGAGAAGAAAGGAAACGAAACAAATAACACACTCGATCCATGGATTGAAGTGGAGTCCATTGAATAATGCATACAGGACATACGCATATGGAATATGCGGATACACTTGGTTAATATGGGCGCCATTACCGAGAAGTGCTAATTTGGGCAAGGCATCACTCAATTTAAGTTATTTTGGTCATTTTCTCGTTTAGTTAAATGAAAAAGAGTAGCACGAGGTAGCAATTTAAACACTAAAATGAAATGGTTACATGTGCATTCAAAATTTTGTATGAATCATTCGGTTTGGATTTTTAACATGGCCGATTCTAGAGTTTAAGAATCATTCAGCTAGCAAATAACATCAGACAAACAAAATGATACGATCAGCTAGCTTTGTTCAACAGTTATTCAGCTGCAAATAAATGGTCCCTTAGTTAGGATTTTGTAAGCCGGTTTTATGTAAGATTCCTTTCGATTCAGGCCAAACATCTATCAGTATATTTTATCTCGAAATATTCTTAAAGAACAAAATGTTAATGAGTATCCTATGATTTAATTAGTTGGCTTTGAACACTTTCATAGAATTTCCTAAAGTACATAACCCCACTATGAGTTCATCAGGTCCACACGCCCCCCCCCCCCCCCCCCCCTTCTTTTTGAAAATATATTATTTTGATTTAGGTATTTTAATAGCGCAGGCAGAAGAGAAATAGTCCCGGAAAGTAAAATAACGTGGCATCATATAAGACACAAATGTATTCAATTTAAGCGTGCTTTAAAGTAATAATCAATCAATCAATATGTGGGGTTTAACAAATCTTTTAATTTACTCGTTATGCTCAATGTCGTAAAAAGCGGGAATCGGAGTTAATCGGTGAAGACACCGTTCAGGATTAATCGGGTAATCGGGGATTAATCGGAATGATTAATCGGATCATTAATCGGAATAAATTTAATAATATTTTTTATATACAATTATAAAATTGTTTCGTTATTTCAACTAAACATATGTTATTATCATATATTTATGCAAATATGTTAAAAATGTTATATAATTGTAATAAATAAAATTTTGAAGGTTTAACTTTTCAATTAGAGATCAATTTAATAGAAAAACTTAAGAGAATTTACGATTTAAGAATCTAAAATTATAATTATATGTACAAAAATAATGTTTTTCCTATTGTTTAATCAAGTTTCTACCTTTTAAATTTTTTATTATTTTTTTAATTTTAACTATTTTTTACTATTTTTTAATAATTAGTCCGATTTTTGACCGATTAATCCGATTTTTGATCGATTCAGCCGATTTTTGACCGTTTTTATGAAAAAACGATTAATTGACCGATTTTTGCTTAATCAGTTCAGTGACCCGCTGTCTAGCGATTAATCGACGATTAATCCCGATTAATCACCGACTTTTAGAAAAGAGGTTATGCCCAATTATTTGAGCTTATCATCAACTAAACTAGAGTAGTTTTTTTATATATTAAATTCGATTCATAAGCGCATGCTATGCAACAACGTCGTCTAAAGCATTATACTGCCAAACTTATGAATTAAAAAAGTATATCAGTCAAAAAAATATTAAATTTCTTGTTTTGTTTTTATGCAGAAAATAATTTGTTAGCTGGAACTCGTTAGGCATCGAATTTCACATTCGGTCAATGTTTGGAAATCATGAACAACGTTTATATATTTGACTTCAATCGGGAACATCAAACCTACTGTTTTTTTTGACAGAATAAAACCCACTGTTTGATTAAATTAATTTAACAGTAGATGTAGTTGGGGCGGATTAAGAAAATCATCAATACTATCAATACTATTATATAAAGGAGAAGACGAGGGCGGTGAGGTGGCGCTCTCAGATCGCTTCGTTCTATTTTTCTAATTTTCTCAATTTTTTGGATTAATAATATTAAAAATTCGAAAAAATCTCAATTACCTTTTAAATGTTTTTCTTGCATTTAAAATCTCTATTAATGGAGAAAGTAAAAATACAATAGATCTTTACTAATTGAGTAAACTAAATATCACGGAAAAAACTAAATATTCAATTATAATATTCTTGGCTTGAAAATATCTAAATTAGAAAAAAAAATGTATTACCTTACATTATTTTGAACTTTCCTCTATTATTATCTAAATATTCTCATAATTTTTTTAATGAAATTATCATCTTAACACACTGCTCTCCTAAACTTTCTTTTATTATGTAATATAATAGAAAATACAGGAACATTTTGATAAATAAGAAGTTAATAAATTAGATCGGTCTTGTATAAGAAATTAAGTAATTAATACCAAAAACTAGAAAAATCTCAATTGTCTTTTAAATATTTAATAATGGAGGAAACTAAATATACAATTTCAATATTGTTGCATTTAAAATCTCTACTAATAGAATATAATATTCTTGCATTTAAAATCTCTACTAATGGAGAAAGTAAATATACAATAGATCTTTACTAATGGAGGAAACTAAATATTTGATTATAATATTCTTGTCTTCAAAATATCTAAATTATAAAAAAAAAAAAGTGTATTACCTTACATTATTTTAAATTTTCCTCTATTATTATCTAAATATTCTCATTATATTTCTTTTCAAATGAAATTAACATCTTAACATTCTTTTCTCCTAAACTTTCTTTTTTTTATGTGATATAATAGAAAATAAAAGAATGTTTTGATAAATAAGAAGTTTAAAAATTAAATCGGTTTTTCATAAGAAATTAATTAATTAATACCAAAGATTAGAAAAAAATCTCAATTGCCTTTTAAATATTTACTAATGGAGGAAACTAAATATACAATTTCAATATTTTTGCATTTAAAATCTCTACTAATGGAGGAAAGTAAATATAATATTTTTACATTTAAAATCTCTACTAATGGAGAAAGTAAATATACAATAGATCTTTACTAATGGAGAAAACTAAATATTACAAATGGAGGAAACTAAATATTCAATTATAATATTCTTGCGTTCAAATATCTAATTTTTTTTAAAAAAAAGTGTATTACATTACATTATTTTGAACTTCCTTTTATTATTATCTAGATATTCTCATAATATTTCTTTTCAAATGAAATTACCATCTTAACATTCTGTTTTTCTAAACTTTCTTTTTTAATGTAATATAATAGAAAATACAAGAACATATTGGTAAATAAGAAGTTAATAAATTAGATCGGTCTTGCATAAGAAATTAAGTAATTACTTGGTAAATAATTAATTATATTTAATACTTTCATACAAATAGCTAATTAATAGTATAAATATACACCTAAACTCTGTTAATTGTCTACTGCAATTTTTGTTGTCAACAGTGTTTTTCTTTACTTTTTTGTTTGTTCATGTTAAAAGTGTATATATGAGTACATGAGTATGAGACTTTTTCCTTTATGTTATTTATCTTATTACGTTTGTTTGTATCATAATGCATGATCATATTAAAATCTTTGACAAGACAAGTTATTTGCTATTAGTGTTGATTGAGTTAAGACATGGATTAATAAGGAGGGGGATTCATCGGTTAATCAGTTAAAATAATAGACCGAGCAAGGTGATTTTCATGTACATTCAGTTGTGAATTGATTTATATGTTTATGTGTGTACGTTATTTTTTGAATTTATAGTTAAAAGTTAATACACCTGTATACAAGTTAACTCGAAAGTGGAGAATTCATCGTGTCTTCAAAAATAAATTTTATCATTGTTTTTTAACGTTTAGATAGTTATTGCTCTATTTTTTATGAGAAAAGATCATATCTTTTAGTAAAATATTTTCTCTAATTCATACATGAAAATTTAAAGATAAAATTTGTATATTAAGAAATTTATAGTGTATGCATTTCGAAAATATCATGTTAAGATTTATTCGACTGAAGAATTTATTTAGTGGGTGCATTTTGAACAAAATTCAATAAATCGGTACATCTATAACAAAAGTCATACAATAATAAGAAACATTGAGAATGAGTCATTAATTTTTATTTTTTTTTAAAAGGAAGAGGTTGTTGTTGTTTTTGTTGTTATTTGTTTTGACAAAAAGATATCATTATTAATAAAAAATTCTCCCACCAACAAAAAGGATGTTTGTTCATATTTTTTGATTTTTTTCTTACTGGGAGTAGATTTGGAAGTAGTGAAGATTTTAATAGTTGTGAAGGTATAATTGTAGTTTTTGATTGAACGATCTAGAACTATATATATATTGATATGGGTCGAAATATAACCCTAGAAATAATTAATGATATATTAATTAGACCTAGTTTGGTCAAAGAATTAGGCCCGACAAAAGGCCCGAAACCCTAATTATTTATTAATTTCGTAATTAATAAATAAGGGAAATTATCAGCTCATTAAATGAGTCCAAAATATAATAAAATCTTCATAGAAGGATCCAGAATCCCAATCAAATAATATGATGAGTCATAACACTTATCAGATAAGGATAATACTTGCCAGCCAAGCAATATACTCCTAATCAGTTATCAATTACAAATCTTATCAGTTTAGTCTCCTAAACTTACTCTAAATACAAGGCTCCAGACGCCTATATAAGGACCCACGTCCCTCATTCTAGAACTACGTTTTTACTTGGCTTGATTCTTAATTACGGATTGAGATACGTAGGCATCTTGTGAGGACCTGTTTAGTCACGAACCACGAGAGCAGCCATAAAGACACGATTGTCCACCATCATTCATTGAATACAGCCGTCAAAAATCTAAATCTACTTTTTATTCCATAACATTTGGCGCCGTCTGTGGGAATCCTTACATCAACCATGGCTAGAACACGAAGAACAACCGCTACTGAATCAACTGTCACCACCACTACTCCAATCACCACGGAACTAGGATCGTTACCCCTCACTACGGAGGTGGTTTCTCAACCAGCAGGGACGACACCACTCACCGCAGAGATGGTTTCACAGCCACAAGGGACGAATCCCCAAACTTCCATACCTCAGAATGAGACGAACCCTCTTCAAATGGTTGTCTCACCCCTCGACTATAACCTTCCCCATGGAGCACAGATCTCCACTACTGTGCTTCCTGTGAGCACAAATCCGGCTTACGGATTGCCCAACTATCCCCCTGAAACCGGAGGGAGTGGCCATGCAAATCAGGGACCATACATTCGAGGATTGGGACCTATCCCTGAAGGAAGATACTTGGATTATTCTGGGCCCTACTCTGAAGACAACTCGTCTGATGAAGGACAAGATCGAGCACCCAGAAGAAGAAGAGCTAGCAAAGAGCCCCTTGGAAGGAGGACTCGGGGGGCAACTGGAGGGGCACCTATGACTGCCATGGAGAGGATAAAGGCTCATGAGGCCGAGATCCAGAAATTAAAAAGAAGCATGGAGATGGAGCAACAAAGGAAGCAGACTCAGCCTTCAAATCAAGGGACAGGGGAAATCCCCTTAATTGATTTAGGAACACCTTCAAGAAGGCAGGAAGGAGCTAGAAGGACGGAGATTCCCAGGTCAGACCCCCGTGTTTTAACACAGTTGGGTGATCCAGATGATCCTATTCCACCTTTTACTGAAGAGGTAATGGACGCTCATGTATCAAGGAAATTCAAGATGCCCACTATCAAGGCATATGATGGAACGGGCGATCCCGCAACCCATGTGAGAACTTTTTCGAATGCACTGTTGCTGCAGCCAGTCACTGATGCTCTTAAATGTAGGGCGTTTCCACAAACCTTGGCTGGCATGGCCCAAAGATGGTATAGCCGCTTGCCACCCAACTCTATCAGTTGTTTCAGAGAGTTGAGCACGGCCTTCATCAGTCAGTTCATTAGTGGAAGGGTACATGAAAAAAGCTCTGCTTCACTCATGAACTTAACTCAAGGAAAGAATGAGACGTTGAGAGATTATCTCAAGCGCTTCACCAAGGAGACATTGAATATACCTGATCTGGACAATAAAGTAGCTATGATAGCTCTTCAACAAGGAACCACGGATGTCTTTTTTAAGATGTCATTGGCCAAACACCCTCCCGAGAGCATGGCTGAGCTCCAACAAAGGGTGGGAAAGTACATAAAAGCTGAAGAGAGCATGAAGAAAACTGACACCCTCGCAACAGGAAGTGGAAATAATGGTGGGTGGAAGAAGCGAAAAGCGGAACAAGAGTATGATGTCAAGGACAAATATCCTCGTACGACTAGAGACTCTGATTCTGCTCCAAGGAAGAGCGTTCCAAGCGCAAAGTTTACTGAATATGCAAGATTGAATGCCCCAAGGAGTCAAATTCTTTATGATATTGAGAAGGATAGGGACTTCCGATGGCCGAAGCCACTAAGGGGAGATCCAGAAAAGAGAGATAAGAACAAGTACTGTAGGTACCATAAAGATTCGGGACATGATACTGATGACTGCAGACAACTCAAGGATGAGATCGAGTTTCTGATTAGGAAGGGGAAGTTGAATAAATTCACCAAAGATGAAGACAGGAACCTCCCTAGGAGGGACTATGATCGAAGGGATGACCGAGATCAAGGTCGTAACCCGCCAACCCGAGGACCAGTGATCAACATGATCTCAGGAGGACCAACCGCAGCTGGAACTACAAGAAACTCTCGGAAGGCTTATGCACGAGAAGTAATGCATATTGTTGGAGAAGCACCCAAGCGTGCAAAAACCGAGGTAACAATTGGGTTTGATGATTCTGATCTGGAAGGGGTGAAGTTCCCCCATGATGACCCTCTGGTGATAGCCCCAGTGATTGGAAATAATGAGGTAAAGCGAGTCTTGATAGACAATGGGGCCTCTGTTGATGTCCTTTTTCATGACACCTTCTTGAAAATGGGATATAATGATTCTCAACTAACCCCAACTAACATGCCCATTTACGGGTTCAATGGAGTGGAGTCTAAAGTAGAAGGCACAATTCTGTTGCCTGTAACCATTGGTAAGGAGCCAAAGGAGGTAACTCAAATGTTGAATTTTGTGGTAATTAAGGCATCTTCGACCTACAACGCCATCCTTGGAAGGACTGGCCTTCACGCTTTTAAGGCTGTGGCCTCAACTTACCACCTAAAAATTAAGTTCCCAACCAGGAATGGTGTAGGAGAAGAAAGAGGTGATCAAAAGACCGCCAGGAGCTGTTATGTAGCCGCGTTAAGGCCAGACGGAGTCGGGGGGCAGGTTCTCCCAATTAATGACATGGATGTTAGAAACGAGGAAGAAAGGAGAGGAAAGCCAGCTGAGGATCTTGTTCCCATTCCCCTCATTCTAGAAAAACCAGACAAAGTCACTTATATTGGAGCTCTACTACCTGATTCTATGAAAAGCAAGTTGACATCCTTTCTTCAAGAAAATAGTGATGTATTTGCTTGGACAGCAGCCGATATGCCAGGGATTGATCCCCAATTGATAACCCACAAGTTAAATGTGGATCCTGAAAGGAAGACAGTAAAACAAAAGAAAAGAAATTTTGCCCCAGAAAGACAAGAAGCTATTAAGCAGGAGGTAGAAAAACTTTTGGAAGCAGGCTTCATTGAAGAGATTCAGTTCCCTGAATGGCTGGCAAACCCCGTGATGGTCAAGAAGGCTAATGGAAAGTGGAGAATGTGTGTGGACTTCACAGACTTGAACGATGCATGTCCTAAGGATTGCTTTCCCTTACCAAGGATTGACGCATTGATAGATGCCACTGCTGGGCACGAGATGCTAAGTTTTATGGATGGCTTCAGTGGGTACAACCAAATCAAGATGCACAAGGACGACATCCCCAAGGTATCATTCATAACCGACTTTGGTGTTTTTTGTTATTTAGTCATGGCTTTTGGACTTAAGAATGCAGGGGCAACATACCAAAGGTTGGTAAACAAGATTTTTGAACCACTGATTGGCAAAACAATGGAAGTTTACGTGGATGACATGCTAGTCAAAAGCCTCGATAAGGCAGACCATATAAAACATCTCAAGGAAGCGTTTGAAGTGCTGAGGCACCACAAAATGATGTTAAATCCAGCTAAGTGTGCCTTCGGGGTAGGCTCAGGGAAGTTTTTAGGCCTGATGGTCTCCAAAAGAGGAATCGAAGCTAATCCTGACAAGATCAAGGCAATCCTAGACATGGAACCGCCCAAGTCTGTTAAGGATGTACAGAAATTGACAGGAAGAGTTGCAGCATTGGGAAGGTTCATTTCCAAGTTAGGAGAAAAGTGCTTACCTTTCTTCAAGGCACTCAAAAATGTGAAAAATTTCGAGTGGACATCTGAAAGCCAAGAAGCCTTTGAGGCCTTAAAGAAATACATGGCAGAAGCGCCACTGTTGGCAAAACCCAAGTCAGGAGAAATTCTCTATCTATATTTGGCGGTCTCCGACACTGCCCTGGGAGCTGTTTTGGTAAAGGAGGAACTGAAAATTCAGAAACCCATCTACTATGTGAGTAAGATTTTGCATGGGGCGGAAATAAACTACTCAGTGATTGAAAAGTTTGCCTTAGCCTTGATAATGGCTTCAAGAAAACTGCGCCCCTATTTTCAGGCTCACAAGGTAGAGGTCATGACTGATCAACCTCTGAGAAACATCTTGCATAGTCCTCAAGTTAGTGGAAGGCTGATCAAATGGGCTATTGAATTGGGCGAATTCGACATCAAGTATAAGCCTCGAACGGCCATAAAAGCTCAGGCACTCGCTGACTTCATGGTTGAATGTACCATTGACAACCAAGAAGTCGGGGGGCAGGAAGTATTGGTGGAAGAAGATAGCAAAGATGAGGACATAGTATCCAAAGAATGCTGGGTGCTCTATTTTGATGGAGCATCAAAAACAAAATCGAGTGGAGCTGGTTTAGTGCTACAAAGTCCTGATGGATTCATAATAGAGTATGCACTAAAACTTGACTTCCCAACAACAAACAATGAGGCGGAGTATGAAGCTTTGATTGCTGGCTTAGGGCTGGCTGGAGCCCTCAGGGTCAAAACTTTGAAAGTATGTGGAGATTCAAGGCTGGTGATTTCTCAAGTAAATGGGGAGTTTGAAGCAAGAGATGAAGTCATGGCCAAGTACTTGAAACTTGTTAAGGCCATCATGACTCAGTTTGATGAATGTTATGTGGAGCATGTTCCGAGGGAGGAAAACGTGAAGGCTGATGCCTTGTCCAAGTTTGCCTCATCTGAAATTGAAAATTATGCAGGGAGTGTATACTTTCAGGTCTTGAAGACCCCGAGCATCAACGGAAGGTTGGTAGCACCCATTGGTATTACCAGCTGTTGGATAGATCCCATCAAAGCACATTTGGAAACTGGGTGGCTGCCCGACGACACTTCAGAAGCACGAAAGCTGTACGTCAGAACATTAAGGTATGCCCTGATTGAGGGAATCCTATACAAAAAATCTTTCATCATTCCCTATCTGAAGTGTTTGAGACCCCAAGAGGCGGAGTTGGCCCTAAAAGAAGTACATGAAGGCATCTGTGGGCAACACTTGGGGGGCAGAGCCCTTGCACATAAAGTCACCCGTCTAGGCTTCTATTGGCCAAGCATGCTTGCTGATGCTAAGAGCTATGTGAGAAAATGTGAACGATGCCAGAAACATGCACCCGTGGTTAGACAACCACCTGAGATGATGACATCCATTAACTCTCCTATCCCTTTTGCTATGTGGGGAATGGATATACTTGGGCCATTTCCAATGGCAAGTGCTCAAAGAAAATTCTTGATAGTTGCGATTGACTACTTCACTAAGTGGATTGAGGCTAAGCCATTAGCCAAGATAACCACCAAGCAAGTGATGCAATTCTTTTGGGAAAGTGTGATATGCAGGTATGGAATTCCACGAGTCCTTGTAACGGATAATGGAACTCAGTTCAACAATGATGAGTTCAAGAAATATTGCGATGAAAATGATATTAAGTTGCGCTTCACTTCTGTTGCCCATCCTCAAGCAAATGGGCAAGCCGAGGTTGCAAATCGGATAATCCTAGATGGACTAAAGAAAAGAGTTGAACGCTCCAGAAATACTTGGGTAGATGAATTGCTCCCCATTCTATGGGCGTATCGTACTACTTGCAAAGTCACTACTGGGGCAACCCCATTCCTGTTAGCATATGGAGCAGAAGCAGTGGTTCCTGTAGAAATCACTCATGCTTCTCCTAGAGTTGAAGCATATGAACCAGAGACAAATGAGGAAGGCTTGAGGCTGGCTCTAGATCTAATTGACGAAGTTAGAGATGAGGCAAACGCCAAGATAGTTGAACATCAAAAGAAAGCGTCTTTCTACTATAACCTAAGAGTTAGAGAAAGGTTTTTTCGTCAAGGGGATTTGGTCCTTAGAAAGATTGAAGCATCTGGAGTTGGACAAAAGGGAAAGTTAGCCCCAAACTGGGAAGGACCCTATCGGGTTAAAAATGTTTATGGACGAGGCTCATATAAGCTGGAAACTCTGGAAGGGGTTGAAGTGCCTAGAACTTGGCATGCTGCAAACTTGAAAGTTTATTATGTTTAAGGGTGTCCTAATTGGACTCACTGTTAGGACAAGTAGAAATAAGGTTGATAAAACCAATCCAAGCTTTTAGACTTGAGATAGAAGTAGTATATTATGTAAGGGTTGAACCCATTTTTTAAGTTATGAATTTATTTGGAAATATCAAGAATATTCCACATGCATTATGTATTGATGTTTATATATGATTCAAGGTACTAAGTAAGTATGCAAATGCGAGAAATTAAAAGGCAAATAAATTAAACAACTTAAAATAAAGTTTAAGTTATGCCCGAAGGCAGAATTACAGAGAATAAATATAAAACTAAAAGCAACTATGGCTGGGTGCCATCCCCTCCATGCTCGTCCTCGGAGCCAGACTCCTCTTCGGACTCTTCCTCCCCAGAATCCTCCTCCTCTTCGCCAGACTCCTCCTCACCGGAGCTGGATCCCTCTAACTCTTCATCAGGCTGGGGGGCATGTTCAGGATTGAGAATCCTGTCATCCTCATCCATATCGTCCACTCCAGCCAAGGCCTTCTCCAACTGATTAGGAGCATGGGGGCTGGGGAAGTCGGAAATAGAAAGGGAGCCAGGAATTCTCCTCGATACCTCAGCTAAAGCCTCATCCCATCCTTGAGTAAACTGGACAGGGAAAAGAAGATCATCATGCTGAGTTATGATCTCCTGATACTCAGCAGAATCAAAGTACTCATCAATGATACGATCCTTCCCCTTCCTTAACTCGACCAGCTCAGCTTGAGCCTCCAATAGCTCTTTATCCCTTCGATCCAAGGAAGCTTTAAGAGAACCAACCTCCACCTGGGCTTGATCATACTTAGCCTTGTTGGCCTCAGAAGATGATCGCCAGGCTTTGGCTTGAAATAAAGCCCCTTGGAAATTTGCATTAGCCTACAAATAAAACACAAGTTAGAAATAATAACTTGGGGCATAAAAAAAAAGATAGAAAGAAAAAGAAACTTACAGCAGCAAAGGCCTGGGCTCCTGCACACTCTGCTCCTTCCAGGGTGGAGTTAGAAACAAAATCCTTGTAGTCACAAGGGGTCAATGAATGGTGTGACCATTCAACAGCATGAGCTGACACCCCCACTATGGTGTCCTTTTTCCTTATCCCCCAGTTGGGGCGCCATACAGAACTCTTATTTGAGGCCTCGACCTCGTCAACCTCAGCCACATGAGGCCTCAAAATAGCAGGGCCTTGCTCGGTCAGCCTAGGATCCTTCAAGAAAGCCCTCTTGATCCTTGCTGTCTGCCCGCCTTCTGGCTCATTTTGCTTGTTGATAAACTCAGCAGCTGCAAACAAAAGTCAAGGAAAACAATTGGTATAAGGCAATCTTAATACAACTACAAGAAAGTAAGAAAAAGAGTTACCCTTGTCAGAAACTCTTGAAAGTCCCAGAGTCTTAAGTAGAAACTCGTCCAGAAGCTCCCAAGCCATGGTGGCATAGTTATCCTTGATGAGTTCAGCATAGGCAAGGGCCTCCCCCTCAGTCAGAACTATGTCACCAGGACTACCATCCGAAACTCTACTAAATGAGCTTTGGAATAAGGTGCCCCAGTCCCCTCCATCCCACATCAAATACATAAATTCATCTCTCCATTTGGGATTGTTGTCGGGAATGGATTTTGGGTGGAAGATGGGAGGTGTTGTGGGTCGATGATTAATATATACCCAACCTAAAGTTTGGGAAGAGCTATTTTTAAATTGAAAAATCCTTCTAAAGAGAGCAACAGAAAGAGGGAAATCATTTTTTAAGCACAAAACAATAAAGCACATAATAAGTCTCCAAGCATTGGGAGGGAGTTGACAAGGACTGATTCCTACATCGGCAAGAAGTTGAGGAATGAAAGGATGGAATGGGAATCGAACGCCTGCAGCCAGGACCCCTTTGTATATGCAAAGAGCATTTGGGCGCCAATGGCAGGAACGATCCCCAGGTTCAGCTAGGACTAACCTATAAGGTGCCCTAATTCTATACATATTCTTGTAATTAGCAACTGCATCAGCATCATTAAATCTATTGCTATGGTTATATGAATCTAAATGCGACACTGAGGGATATTCATCACTACGTTCTAAGATCATATCTTGTAATGACATAGTGGAAGAACGAATGATGATACCTCTTTTAGACGCTTGATTCATCTTCTGAAGACGGCTAGCAGAACGATCAGCCATTTCAAAAATCTTCAAAGAAAACTGGAAAATGTCTTCAAATCTTCAAAGTAACTCAGAAAACCTTCAAGTGATGAAGGTTGAAACCCAGAAAACTGGAAAAATTCCAGAAATTCTTCAAATCTTCAAAAGTAAAACCCAGAAACCTTCTTGGGAAGGAGATTTCTGCCCAGAAAACCCAGAAAAACCTTCAACTGATGAAGATTATAACTTAGAAGATGAAATTTAGAAATTTAGAGAGAGACTTGAGGAGAGAAGAAAATTGGAAAGTAAAGTGAAAGTGAAGAGTAAAGAGTGAAGATTCACTCTTTTATAGAAAAATTTCTAACCAGTTGACTTTCCGGTAAAAGGGAATATTAACCGGCTAAAGCCTGTCAAAGCCCATAATCATCTTATGGGCTACTAAAACTAAGGCCCAAAGAGTTAGGCCCAAGAAAATATCAAGGCCCAGGGTCCAATACGAATAATATTCAAGAAAAAACTTTGGCCCAAGAAGTGAGCTAAAAAAGACTAGGCCCAAGGCCCAATATAAAATCGAGGCCCAAAGGGCTGAAACCTTGAGAAAATTCTGACTTAAAGATTGGAAATATTTCTAAGGCAAAACAATAGATCCTGGTCGAGATTATATTAATTCCTGGCCGAATATTCCTGGTCGAAATTATACTAAGAATCTTCTTCGACCAGCACGACCTCACCATAGTTGAGATCGAAAAAGCATAAGGATTCCTACTCGAATTTACACTAGATCTTGGTCGAACAAACCTGTTCGAAAATGAACTAAAAAATAAGCTCGATACATTCGACCTGAAGACAGTTCCTGGTCGAATTTATAAGGATTTTTGTTCGAAAAATTCTGGTCGAATTCATAAGGAATTCATATTCGAAAATTCCTGCTCGAATTTACACTGGATCTTGATCGAACAAACCTGTTCGAAAATAAGCTGAAAAATGAGTTCGACACGTTCGACCTGAAAACAGTTTGAGGTCGAAAAAATGAACAAAATTTCTGTTCGAAAATCCTGGTCGAAATTTATAAGAAATTCCTGTGCGAAAATTCTAGTCGAAATTACATAAGAATCAAGGTCGAAATTTCCTGCTCGAAAATACTCTGTAAATCCTGATCGATGTTGTCGACCTCGTCCCTGTTCCTGTTCGAAAATGGCCTAAGGATTTCTAGTCGAAAATCCTGGTCGAATTCATAAGGAATTCCTGTTCGAACTATCCTGTTCGAAATTGAACTATAGATCCTGGTCGACACTGTCGACCTCAACACTTGATCCTGATCGAATTCGACCTGGATTCCTGGTCGAAATTGACTTGGAATCCTGGTCGAAAATAATCTGGATTTCCAGCCAAAAAATGACCTAATTTTGATCAATTTTGGGTCAAAAAATGCCTTAAAAATGAAAAATTCCTGGAAAAATATGGGATAATTTCTACAAAAATCTTGAAGGATTTTTCCAGAAATTGGGGGGCAAATGATATGGGTCGAAATATAACCCTAGAAATAATTAATGATATATTAATTAGACCTAGTTTGGTCAAAGAATTAGGCCCGACAAAAGGCCCGAAACCCTAATTATTTATTAATTTCGTAATTAATAAATAAGGGAAATTATCAGCTCATTAAATGAGTCCAAAATATAATAAAATCTTCATAGAAGGATCCAGAATCCCAATCAAATAATATGATGAGTCATAACACTTATCAGATAAGGATAATACTTGCCAGCCAAGCAATATACTCCTAATCAGTTATCAATTACAAATCTTATCAGTTTAGTCTCCTAAACTTACTCTAAATACAAGGCTCCAGACGCCTATATAAGGACCCACGTCCCTCATTCTAGAACTACGTTTTTACTTGGCTTGATTCTTAATTACGGATTGAGATACGTAGGCATCTTGTGAGGACCTGTTTAGTCACGAACCACGAGAGCAGCCATAAAGACACGATTGTCCACCATCATTCATTGAATACAGCCGTCAAAAATCTAAATCTACTTTTTATTCCATAACATATATATATATATATATAAAGTAATTAATAATTAAAATTATTAATAATTAGCTACATACAAAAAAATTCTATCAAGCCTACAAATTACCTTTTATAATAATTACTTAATTTCTTATGCAAGACCGATCTAATTTATTAACTTCTTATTTCCCAAAACGTTCATGTATTTTCTATTATATTACATAAAAAAAGAAAATTTAGGAGAGTAGTATGTTAAGATAGTAATTTTATTAAAAAAATATTATGACAATATTTAGATAATAATAGAGGAAAGTTCAAAATAATGTAATAATTGATTTGCCCGTGATATTTTTGAAAAAAGAGGGGTTTTAGTAAGAAAAATACAAAAGGTGACATGTTTTAGTTGAAAAAGATAATTGTCAATTAAAATTATTAAAATAGATTTTAAAGTAAATAAGTAAGGGTTTGCCCGTAATATAATTGGAAAAGTAGAGATTTTAGTAAGGAAAATAGAAAATATAACATGTTTTAGCCGAAAAAGGTAATTGCCCATGATTTTTCTAGAAAAAGAGGGGAAATGTAATTGCCAATTAAAAGTATTAAAATATGTTTTAAAATAAATAAATAAGGGTTTGCTTGTGATATATTTGGGAAATGAGGGATTTTAGTAAAGTAAATAGAAAAAATAACATGTTTTAGCTGAAAAGGAAATTGCTCGAGATTTTTTTAGAAAAAAATGGTAATGTATTTTAACTGAAAGGGTAACTGGTTATAATAATTTTTATAATAATTAAATAAATAATTAAATAAGACAAGTACCGTACCAAAAAAACAGGTACCAAAACTTTCAATGTTTCGTCTTTAATAATATAGTATAGATAGATAGATAGATTTATAATATTAGTATTTTATGCTACTAAATGGAATAGTCCGTGATATTTTTGAGCTTTTAGTTAAGAGAAATATTAGTTATGAAATATAAAAATGAATATACGTTTTGGAAAAAAAAGCTAATCGGTTAGTCATTAATAATTATAATATTATTATTTTATTTTATTAAATAGATATGTTCGTGATATTTTTGAAAAATGAGGGGTTTTAGTTAGGAAAATAGAAAAATAGAAATTTTAGTTAGAAAATATAAAAAAACATACAATTTGGCTAAAAAGGGTAATGAGTTAGTTATTAGCAATTATAACTTTATTATGTTATTTTAGTAAATGAAACTGTTTGCAATATTTTTGGAAAATGAGATGTTTTAGTTAGGAAAAATAGAAAAGATATTCTATATAATAATTTTAATATTTTATCTAACGGTTCTCATCGATTTGATCAAAAATATATAACGGCTATGAATTGAGTGACCAGACTACAAAAACTTTTAGGACCAGACTACAAAACTTTCAATGTTT
The DNA here is from genome assembly GCA_030848705.1 of Heracleum sosnowskyi. Classification (NCBI taxonomy): domain Eukaryota; kingdom Viridiplantae; phylum Streptophyta; class Magnoliopsida; order Apiales; family Apiaceae; genus Heracleum; species Heracleum sosnowskyi. The sequence continues at coordinate 62,632,587 of CM061235.1, forward strand.
CGTCTTTAATATAATAGTGTGTATATATATATATATATATATATATATATATATATATATATATATAAAATTCAAAACAAAACTTAATTTTATATTAGAAATATTATTTTATTTAAAAACGTAGTTTATAGAATATTGTTTGAGAAAATTTAGAGATATCATTATAAAGCCGCTACGAATCGCGAGTTAGTAAACTAGTTATCTTAAAAAGGCCTCAAGTACATTTTGAAAAAATATTTTTGTGTTTATAAATATTTATGGAGTTAAAAAATTATTGTTGGACACATATTTATTGATGGACACATATTTTTATTTATGATATATTTTACTTATTTTTAACTAAGTACTCCCTCTGTCTCTCTAATTTTTTTACACTTTCCTTTTTGGTCCGTCCCTCTCATTTCTTTACATATCAAAAATAGTAACATTTTATAATATAAAATCCAATCACATTCACTACTTTCCTCCACTATACCTACTTTATACCCACTTTATACATTAAATATTGATCCGTCCCACCACTTTACTCATTTTTCTTACTTTTTTCTATTAATTTACATTTTTTCTTAACCTTCGTGCCGTCACCTCAATGTAAAGAATTGAGGGGGACGGAGGGAGTATTTCTTATGGTTGAAAGTGCTCTCAGTGTTAGTAGACCAAAACCTTTTAATCAGTTTTGACAAGAAAAAAATATCTGAGTGAAAATTCTCAACAAATAATTTAAATAAATGATTGCAAAATGAATTTTTGCGTATTAACTATTAACAATATACAGTAAGATCTCAATAAATTAATACCCTTGGGACCAGAAAAATATTAATTAAATGATGAATTAATATCGATAAATTAATAATTTATTAATTTATCGATACATTACTAATTTATTAATTTATCGAGATATTTCATTTTAAAATTTTAAAACATATATAGTTCTCAGAATTATAAATTTATATTTATTGTGATTTCATCTATAAATACTTAAAACAAATTCATAAATTTGAGTGAATAATATTTATAAATGTAAGTAAATTTAATAGATTCATGAAAGGATAAAATCACATTATATAATTTTCATTAAAGAAACAATTACATTTCGTAATTTTCTCCTATAATATGAACATAATATGCAGAGTTCCATAATACATCGGAAGAATTCAAGATGAAGTTCAGCACACATCAATTTCAAAAGGAAGCAAATTGCATTGACATCTTATTATAAAGAGTAAATCTTGACATCACTACAAAAATCACTACAAAAATCACTACTACTTTTATTAAAATTAGGTGTGTATGTATAAATATTGAAATTATTCTTGATTATTAAAATTAGGTGTGTATGTATATAGGTGTCCAGACTTTGTGTATGTATATAGGTGTACAGACTTTGTGTATATTTAGGTTTAGAATGAATTAAAGTATTTAAAATTCTAAACATGTTAAAAATAAATATCTTTTAAAAAATAATTTTTATATAAAAAAAATTACTAGTTATATTATAATTTTTATAATTTTATAATTTTAGTATATATTACATTATGTGTGTAATAGCATTATAAGTTATTTACAAATTATTTGTAACAAAATTAAAATAAAATCATTTAACATTTGAATTAAGGGAAGTTTAAAGAATAAAATATAACTCAAGGAATAAAATCAAACTATTTATAACCTAATTAAACTAAATTCAAAGAGTAGAATTTACTTATTTTCTTGTTAATTTAAGCTTCTTATTTATGTTCAGAATATTGTGGCCATGAAAATTATGAAAAAGCCTTTATATGTGTTTGGTCACTATGAGCTATACCTTTTTACTTGTTATTCAAATTAAAATTTATTATTGTGTGTTATTTTTATTTTGTGAGTTAATGTTGTTTTCTTAAATTTTTTGAGATTTGATTTTTCATTTATTTTATTATTTGGAACATAATTTAAGCAACCCATATCAATTTTTAAATTTATTAGTTACAAAATTATAACGTAAGTGTTGTGAGAGAAATTTGGTACAACACAATTGAGAGAATCTCGCTGGAATATTCGTGAGAAACGTCCTTGATTATCGGACAGAGCTTACAGGTTCAAAGCTCGAAGCCTGAAGCTGGTTATGAGAACAGACTGGTTGAAGTATGTCTCCGGGGGCTGAGTTGACAAACCACCGGTCGAAATAAGTAGTGTAAATCCTACACTACCAGTAAATTCGCCGGAATATGTATCACTGAGGTGCACGTGCCTTATGCTTCTCAAGAGTGAAAATCCGAATCCTATAGTCAAGTGCCTACATATCCTATTTATAGGAATCAAGCCCCATGTAGTTCTATTAGGTTTATACTTCTCCATCCTTGCGAATTCGGCCTCCCTAAGATCATCCATCTTAGAGTTTCAGTCGAATAAGGCAGCTCTTGCCGAGCTTTCCAGTGTCTTAGTTATTATCCATAACTAAGTCCTATAAATCCTCAAGCAAATAAAGTTTATCCGAAGTGACTATATAAGTTCTATACCGATTCTAATTGCTCTATCCAGCGTGTTTAATCAAGCCTAGAAGTCCTTTTATAAGTATAATTCCGTGCTCCTAAAGTATAGGTAGCTGAATCCTTGTCCTACTAGTATTCTGCCTTCCTGAGGTTCCAACTACTCGTCACCAGAGACCAGTCTCGAGGTTCAGACCACCTGAACCTCAATGCCCGTTTCCTGAAACTCCACACCTTGAACCTAGCTTAGCACCCTGAACATGTCCATGCATGTGGCACCTACACCTTAACGTCCTGAGACTATATTTCAGTATCCTTCAGCTGTGCTTCGATACTCTTAACCTGAACCTCGGTATTGTGTATCCTAGCCCAATACACCACTACTGGACTTATAGCAGATATGGGCCTTAAATTGAGCCCATGTGAGATTATGGGCACAACAACTACCCCCTGGTTCCTTGCCGTATTAAATACAAAAGGAACCAAGAACTATTTCATTCTCGAACAATCAGCTCTTAACCTTATATCCAGCTACAGGTACGTAGTTGGCCTCATTTCTCCTTAATAAACTTTTTGCAATCCTTCATTATCCTTCCAATAACCGAACTAATATTTTAATTTAACATAAATTTTGGCCCATCTCTACCTTATCCTCTGAACAAAAATTCGAATTCGAATTAACAAACAAAAACCCTTTGAATCCCTTCTAGAATTCTGATCCATTCCTTAACTCTTCATATTTCAGAATTTAATTTTTTTTTTAAATCCAATCACTGGACGCCACCTGGTGCGGCTGTTCCTATACAAGCGTGTCTTTAAAAGCACACCCTTCCATCTTTTATTTTCTTTTTAATTTCCCAACGCACCTTCTACTATTTTCACCTTCTTCCTCCTGCCAAAAAGCTCCAAGACGGTCCATATTTCCGGCAATTTCCAGATTTTCAGTGACTCTCACTCTGCAATACTCCATAAGGTACAAATATGTCTTTATTTCCTACTTTTAACCCCTATTTGCCATTGCATGTAGCCTTTGAATGTACTTGTCTCACATATGTATGCCCATATACATACATAATTTTATATGTGCACATGCACACCCACATATCCTATGTGTAAGCATATCCAAGACCAAGATGCCATGCATACCCTTCTTTTATGAACTGTAATCGCACGATGTTACCTCTTTTTGGCTATCATGTTAATCAAGTAAAGCCCATGAAACCTGGTAAGTTTGTGTTTTTCAACACCATGAATCGTATATAACACCGCGTCCGTCCATCTTCCCGGTTGCCATTACTTGTATGTGTAATCGATAATTATTCACTGTACATATCCCTGGATATTAATGTTGATATATCGTCATGTAGAAGGATTTAATGTCAATAATTGAAACCCTTTCCTGCAATTTTAGGCTTTGAATTTCTGTATACTGAATCCTCTCTCGAGGTGAAAACCTTTATGGACCTTCATCTGACCTCTAGGTATAGAAACAACTTTGAACTTTGTTACCCCCAAATCATTGGAGCTACCCGGGTCACCATCTGTTCGACCCAAATCCCCTATGACACCTTGCAAAGAATCCCAATGGAAAATCCTCGCAAATATTACGGTTTATCTGTCCTTTTGCTTGCCTGATTGAGAAGGAACCTGTTGGCCGTTAACTCACCCTGCTCCATCGTTTGCAGATGTCAGGGAGCTCAAGTGCGGCCAGCTCGCAGCAATCGGCTGCTCAGGAGGTGCAAAACTGTGTTGACCTTCTGGACTCCGATGACTCGTTAACCAGGACCCCTATGCCTAAACCACCTATTATTAAGCCAGTGAGCACCAGGACCCGTTCCAAGGTTAAGGTGTTGGTTCGTGATGCTGCTATTTCATCAGTTCGCAACAACCTCTTTCCTCTGAAAATCAAAGATTCCGAACCAGAAGCCACTACCCAGTTATCCTCTGAGAACCATCTAATACTTGACACCAAAAACTTGCCGCTCTCCAAGTATTATTCCCACGAAGAGGGGGTTTCATCTGCCAAATCTAGAACCCCTGATCCTAACTCTGAGGTTGAGGTAGAGACCTCAGTAGATGAAGAAACCCCTTTCGAGTCCCAGGGCCTTATCCCAGCTTGCGAGGATCTTGACACCTCAATGAATGCCAACAGATTAAAGCTTCTCCTTCAGAAACATCAACCCAACTGTCGCTTGGTGATACCTTCCCCTGGGGAGAGGTGTCACCGTTTTGACAACTTTGAACCAGACCAACAGATACCTTGTGCCGTTTTTTCAGCTACGTTTTTTAGAATGGGTTTGTCCATCCCTCTTCATCCCTTTATTTATGATATTATTACTTACTACGATATTGCCCCGCTCCAAATGACTCCGAACGCCTATCGAATGGCAATGTGCATGTTCATCCTTTATGACAAACAATTTGAGAAGAGACTGTCTGCTCGTGAGCTGGGTTTCTTTTACCAGCTGAAACAAACAGGAAAAAACTCCGGCTTCTTCTATCTCTCTGCCTGGAATGTCCATGATGGGCAGTGCATCAAAGGAAACCGGAAGGGAATGACTGACTGGTTACCTCAATTCTTGTATTGTTACGATTGTCCAGCCTATAGAACTGAGTTTAACAAAAATCCTAGTAAGTACCTTACGTATAACTCCAGCATTTCTGGCTTTTAGATAATTTAGATGATAAGGTCTAACCCATACTTAAATCCTTGTATAGAGATTCCAAGTAAAACAGCCCTCAAGGGTCACTCCTTGGAGAGAGCCCAAGAAGCTCTGAAACTATCAGCAACACTAGGAGATGGTGCTAGTCTGCTGACAAGCCAAAACTTGATTAAGTGCGGTTTTTTGCCAAGTGACAGAACCATGAATTTGCTTTTGATGGAGGACTCTGAAGCTGGAGCCTCCAACAAGTTAGGTCTCTTGTTGCATCTTTACATTTTACTGTGCATTTTATTGATCCATGCCATGCTTGCATATTTAATAGTTCATTTGATAATCCTTGATTTTCTTGCAGATATGGCTTCTGGTGTGCCATCCTTTGTTAACAAATCAGTCAGCTACGATGATCTCTTTGGTGATGAAGAGAAAGATCTTGTTCCCGTTGCAGCTACTCCCATTTCCCGTGTGAAATCAACTACCGTATCTCAGGATAGGTCCACTACCTCCTCAAAAAGAAAATTGCCATCAACTGCTATTGTTTACCATGTCAAAGGTTCAAGTTCCCGTTTCAATAAGAAAGTCAAGCCCTCTACCCCTGGAGCTTCTGACGAAGGTTCGAACCCCTTGATTCATAAGTTTCTTACTATAACTGACAACCAAATTCCGGAAGAAGCCATCACTGAGTGGGACAAAATGAGCATGTCCGAAGCTGCTAAGGCCATTACCTGGTGCGAAGCTCAAAGCTTTTTTCACACCCTGAAACGAGGTGAAGAGATTGTGGTAGCGGCACGGGGTGACCAACGGCTATCGGAAGAATTGAAGCAACTAAAGAATTCCCTCAAAGAAAGTGAGATTGAAAAGAAGGAATTGGCCGATGCCAGTAAGAAGCTTAAGGCTTCCGAGGCTAGGCTCCTGAAAGAACGAGACCAGCTAAATACCTCCATAATCAACCTTGATGCTGAGAAAGATGCTCTACAGGCTTCCTACACCAAAAAAGTTGGTGAATTCAAGAAAAAGTTGGATTCCCTCAATACCACCATCGCCATGGAGAGGTCCACCCGGGAAGCTGCCAAACGGGAAAAGTTCGAAGCCGGGTATAGCCGTGGGGTGAACGACTATATTGAATCTACATATGACCACTTCCCAACTTTGGACTGGACTCTACTGGGTGATGACGCTGTGAAGCTGGTGGAGGAGATCAAGAAGAAAGAAGCTGAGGCCATGAAAGGTCAGGAGAAAGCTGTCCCGTTGGAACCTGAAGGTGAGGCTCAGGGCGCAGACGACACCAGCCTGGAGGTTCAGATGGAAGACGCGGAAAAAGCTAATCCAGCTTCTGATCAAGATGTCCTTGATGCCTCTCCTGACAAACTTGCTGCATGATCACGGGTTTCCAATTATAAGTACTTTTCCTTTTGAGAACATTCACACCCTTGAAAGGGTTAACTTTGATGGGCTTTTTTATCTTGATAACATTTCTGGCGTTCGCGCCATGGGTTTCGAACTTTGGATGAGGGTGCGGGTACCTCCGAATACCTCGCAAGATGTAACCTTTAACTCTTGGTTTTCATCTCTTTAATTTATCATGCTTTGATTTCCCTTATACCCGAAATCCATGTTTAGATTTGCCATGTTATTTCTTCTAGATGATCACTAGGTCACCATATTGAGTTCACATATAAGTAGCTGTAGCTTCATGTAAAATTCCAAATGCATAAGACCAACCTGTCCTGCACCATTAGATAACTAACATACCTGTATTTATAAATAATTATGTGCCAATCCAAGAATATCCATGATATGTACCATACAGGTAACCAATAGGATCTATACCATAAGATCACATTTTATACAAAGTTCACCAACACACATATTTGCGTTATTGCAGCCATAAACCTGAAACTCACCCGAGCTTTTTTCTACCTCTTGACCAGAGATATAAACCGTAGATGATAAAAGTTATTTACGACCAAATTATTCCGATAATCTGATGCATAAATAATCCATTCTTGCACCTAATATCCTTAAGTACATAACCTATTTTCCATAGATTAGAACATCCATAAGCCATTTTATCCAATGCCTTCGAAAAAACCTGATCATGCATATATATCCATGCCTAGGGTAATGTGCCATTAAATTCCATGTACTTCACAAATCTGTGTGAAGCTTAACCCATGCTACAGCTTCAGGGGTTCGCCAGCCCTGAACCTCTCTAACGTAGTCTTGACCTTTTTAATGTTTCATCTTGCAATCGTGCAAGGAGTTTTAAACCCGAGTGTGGCCTGTGTTTGGCTCCCACACTTTACCATGATACTCATGCCTAGTGTCCCTAGGGCTTACATGAGCTGTTGACAAACTTCCATGTTTAATCCATAGGCATTAACCTTCACCTCATTATCCATGGGTGTGATTTTCCAATTCAATCCAATGATATCAAATCCAATCCAATAATATTAAATTCCATCCAATTAAATCTATTCCAATAATATTAAATCCAATCTAACAATATCAAATCCAATTCAACTATATCAAATTTTTAAAATTTAGTAATTTAAACCTGTAAAGAGTATATCCACTACCCCCCCAGTTCTTTATCATATAATCGTTTATGGTGAAGAACTAAACAGCGATGATCATGCCTCGAAACTTTATCCATATGTAAATTTTGCAGTGAGCACATAAAGAAAATCGAAGCATTAAAGTATGAGCTACCATATGAACCAGAAATAGAGGTTTCATTAATATTGTAAAATTTGTCAAAAGACATCCAATAGGTAGGGTGTGCATACACTACCCCCCGAGTGCTCAAAGAACAAATGAAAATGTCTTACTATGAACTTGAAACAAAGTGCTTTGAAGCTGAGCCAAACAGCTATGAAGCTGAGGCTCACAACTTATGAAGCTATACCTAAGCATGGCAGTTACAACTAATAAACTTCTTTTATTATTCCTATGCCTGAAAGAGGCCTACAGAGATAGTACCTGATGATTTACTGGTAGTATTTCTTAAGATGTTCACCATTCCATGCCCTTGGAATGAGCTTTCCATCCAGATCCGTAAGATGGTAGGTACCTTCCCATAGGACGGCCTTTATGAGGTAAGGACCTTCCCAATTTGCTCCGAATACACCGTGACCATGAACCTTCATGTTTGGCATCATCCTTCTCAGAACCAAATCACCGACTTTCAATGGACGAGCCCGAACTTTGCTGTCAAAATACTTCCGAGTACGCTGCTGGTACGCAGCCAGCTTTAGCTGCGCGGTGGCCCGAACCTCCTCTACCAAGTCCAAGTACAATCGATGATTGACCTCATTATTTCCAGGATCGTAATTGTCCCTTCTGAATGATCCAGCCCCAATTTCCACGGGTACCATTGCTTCACAACCATAGGTTAAGGTGAAGGGTGACTCTCCTGTAGTGGTTCGTGGTGTTGTGTTGTATGACCACAAAACCATAGGGAGTTCTTCAGGCCAACACCCCTTGCTTTCTTCCAATTTAGTTTTCAAAGTGTGTTTAATGATCTTGTTGACAGCTTCCGTCTGTCCATTACTTTGAGGGTGATAAACTGTCGTGAAGCCCTTCTAAATCCCGAGGTCATCACACAGCTTTCGCAACTCTTTGCTATCAAATTGTTTTCCGTTATCTGAAATTAGCTTGTAAGGAACTCCGAATCGGCAAACAATTGCTCTGAACACAAATTCTTTTATTTTTGCAGCTGTTATTGTAGCCAGAGGTTCAGCTTCAGCCCACTTGGTAAAGTAATCTACAACCACCACAGCATATTTCACTCCCCCTTTACCTTTAGGCAGCTCCCCAATCAAGTCAATTCCCCACACAGCGAAAGGCCATGGGCTGGTGAGAGGTTTCAACGGGACAACTGGAGTGCTATTGAAATTTGCAAACCTTTGACAACGATCGCAGGCCTGTACGAACCTATGGGCATCCTTCTGAATCGTGGGCCAATAATACCCTTGACGGAGTATCTTATGTGCCAAGGAGGTTCCACCCGAATGATTACCACAAATTCCTTCACGGACCTCTCGCATAATGTACTCGCACTCGTCACCCGATATGCACCTTAGAAGCGGTTTATTGAATCCTCTTTTGTATAAAGAACCATCGTAGATAACATACCTTGTAGCCTGGTATCTTATTCTCCTAGCTTCCTCTTTTCCTTCTGGAACAATCCCCTTTGTGATGTAATTCATAATAGGTGTTGTCCACAATGCCTCAGTCGCAGGTTCCAAGTTCATAACCTCGAGTCTAGGAATGCTAGGTTGAAATTGAATCTCCAGAGGTATAACCCCTAACATAGTAGCTTCCCTTTGTGAACCCAACTTTTCAAGCGTATCAGCATCAGTGTTTTGTGTCCTTGGGATTTGTTCAAGGTTCACTTCTTTGAACCTGCTAATCAGCTCTTGAGCATACCTCATGTAAAGGTCAGTACGAGGACCTCTAGCTTGGAATCCTCCTCGAATATGCCATACCACCAGCACAGAATCACTGAAAACAGTCATGTTTTCTACCCTCATTTCCAAAGCAAGCTTCAAACCAGCTATTAGAGCTTCATACTCTGCATCATTGTTCGTTGCGTTAAAAGCGAAGTGAATGGAGCTTTGAAGCTTGTGGCCCTCCGGGCTAATGAGAATAATACCAGCTCATGCCCCATTTCCATTTACCGCTCCATCTACGTAAAGTGTCCACCATGGTGAGCAGTTTTCAACCATCTCTTCAGGGGCTGTAGGTTCAGCTATACACTCGTCGCCCTTAACCTCAAATGACGGAGGGAATTCCAGCAAAAAGTCTGCCAACACTTGCCCTTTATAGCCGTTCTTGGCTTGAAGTCAATATCGAATTGTCCCAACTCCACAGCCCATTTCATAAGCCTTCCCGAAGCTTCAGGTTTGTGCAAAACCTGCCTTAAAGGGAATGAAGTACGTACCTCGATTCGGTGTGCTTGAAAATAAGGCCGAAGCTTCCTCGAAGCCAAGATTAAGGCATAAGACAACTTTTCCATGTTAGAATACCGTTTTTCGGTGTCCAGCAACCTTTTACTTACGTAATAAACCGGGTGTTGAACCTGCAGCTCCTTCCGGACTAGTACAGCACTGATAGAATATACTGAAACTGCCAAGTACAAGATGAGAACCTCTCCATCTAGAGGTTTAGACAGCAATGGAGGACTGCCCAACTGTTCCTTTATCTTCGTAAAAGCAGCTTCACATTCCGGGTTCCATTCGAAGTTCTTTCCTTTCTTGATTACTGCAAAGAATTCTCTACATTTATCTGAAGATTTGGAGACAAACCTGTTCAAAGCTGCAATCCTGCCGGTAAGACTCTGAACCTCCTTTATGTTACGAGGAGATCTCATCTCAACCAAAGCTTTAATTTTGGCAGGGTTTGCTTCAATTCCCCGATGATTGACAATGAAGCCTAGAAACTTTCCTGATTCCACGCCGAAAACACATTTCTGAGGGTTAAGCTTCATTCTGAACCTTCGTAGTATGTTGAACATTTCTGATAGGTGTAGCACGTGGTCAGCTGCAGCTTTAGATTTGACCAGCATGTCATCAACATAAACTTCCATAGTTTTCCCTATCTGATCTTTGAACATCTTATTAACTAGCCTCTGGTAGGTAGCTCCAGCGTTCAACAATCCAAAAGGCATGCCAATATAACAGTAGAGACCTCTATCTATGATGAAGGATGTATGCTCCTGATCAGGTTCATACATGGGAATCTGATTATATCCCGAGTAAGCATCCATGAAGCTTAAGAGAGCATGCCCAGCTGTAGCATCAACCAATTGATCAATCCGTGGGAGTGGAAAGCTATCTTTAGGGCATGCCTTGTTCAAATCCGTAAAATCCACACATGTTCGCCATTTTCCATTAGGCTTCTTGACAAGAACCAGATTTGCCAACCAATCCGGGTAGAATGATTCTCTTACTAGCCTAGCTTCTAGTAACCTGTCAACTTCTTCTTTGAGGGCTAAAGCTCTCTCACCACTTATCGCCCTTCGTTTTTGTCTCACAGCAACCCTTTCGGGGTCAATGTTAAGGTGATGACACATCACCCTGGGATCAATCCCCACCATGTCAGAGTGACACCAAGCGAAAACATCTAAGTTATTTTTTAAGAAACGAGTCAATGCTTCCCTAGCTTCGGGTTCCAACTGCTTTCCAATTTTTAGTTCCTTGGAGGGGTCGGTTGCATCCACTAGGATTGACAAAGTGTCACCAGCAGCACCTGTTGTTTCCCTAGCTTCAGGCATTCGGGGATCTAAGTCAACCTTCACCTGAACCTCTGTATCAATTCTTCTAGATTGTGAAGAAACCTCGGGGGAGCTTTCCGCCTGGGCGTCCTCAAAGTCGCTATCATTTACCTCTTCAACAATACCTTCGATAAAAGGTTCACTGTCTTCTTTGAGTTTTGGTGGGGGTGCCTCCAGCATCCGTACCTCATTCTGGGTATCTACCCCCGAAGAAAAGACAATATCCGTGGAGCTCTCTTCACCTGGATGTTGGATAATCATAATCACATTGCACAAATTATGTACCTGCTGTGAGGGTTCATTCTTCGTTGGTGCCTCCTGGTACCTATAGCAATTATCCGTGGTACCACCATCAACCAACAACAAATGCTTTGAAGCTTGCTTAGCGGTGCGCAGAGCCTTACTATAACATTCCCTTGAATCTACTTGACAGCCTTTTAGACATCCAATCCCGTTAGGAGTAGGAAACTTCATGGAGAGATGGTAGATAGAGGTTACCACTCTCATTTCCTTCAAGAGGGGCCTGCCCACGATACAATTATATGATATGTCTTCGTTTACTACCATGAATTTTGTCACCTGCGTAGCTCTCATAGGTTCAGCCCCCAACACAACAGGAAGCTTTACCCTACCCACAACTTGCACTAGTCCGCCAGTAAATCCATATAAGTCATTGTAAGCAGGAGACATTTCCTTGTCAGCGAGTCCCATCTTTTGATAAGTGTCATAAGCCAATATGTTGCAAGAACTTCCATTATCCACCAAGACTCGATGCACATTGAGCCCTCCAATTGTGATAGTCACCACCAATGCATCGTTGTGGGGGTGATGCACATGCCTTGCATCGTCTTCAGTGAAGGTGATGTCCGCAGCTTCACCTCTAAACAGCTTCGGGGGCCTGTCTGCCAAATGATAAACATTTGTGAGAGGGTTTCCTCTAGCCTCACGTGCATAATTCTTCATTGCATTCCTGCTGAAGCCTCCAATGTATGGTCCGCCAATGATCGTGTGGATACTACCAGCCCTGGTAGCTCGATCAGGTGTGGACTTCTCTTCATCTCTCTTGGACCTATCATCCTTGTACTTTTTCGCCTCCTGGGCCACAAATTCTGTGAGGAAACCTTTCCTGATCAGGTCCTCAATATGATCTTTGAGGTGTCGGCAGTCGGCTGTTTCATGCCCGTTAGCATCATGGAAAGCACAATATCTAGCTAAATCCTTCCTTCCGGGAGGTCCCGTCCTGGAGGGTTTTCTGAACATTCCCGACTTATCACCAATCTCAAAGATGTGTTCCACATGTGCTGCCAAAGGGGTGTATTCCGAGTACCTCCTACTACCCTTAGATGACGGATATTTGTACTCAACTGTTCTCTTTGAACCTGTGGTGTTCACTGACAGAGGTGCAGTCTTTGCCTCCTTTCTTGCATCCCGGCCATCTGCTGAAGCTGTGTTATAGGTTGTCCGCTTTCTATAGTTTCTTTCCTTCGGGCTGTACGACCTATTCCTCTTATTCCTATTCCAGTCTCGCGAAGCATTATCCTTTTTCAAATTCTCCAAGGACTGTTCCACGACTTTATGCCTTTCTGCCTTGGCGTAGAAGTCAGCCAGGGTAGTAGGTTCCCTACTCTGCAGCTCTTTCCAGAATTCGGTCCCGGGCTTAACCCCGGCTATCAGGAAATTTTTGTAAGTCTCGTCTGTGGTTTTCCTCACCCTTGGAACCTCAGCATTGAACCTCTTGAAATAGTCGTTAAGTGTTTCCTTGTCACGTTGCTTGATATTTGCCAGGGTATTAGCCGGAGGTGCAAACGTGACTGAAGCTCTAAACTGAGTTACAAACATCTCACCCATTTGTCTCCATGACTTAATAGAATTGGAGGGGAGCCTCTTGAACCACTGATGAGCACTATCCCTTAGAGTTGAGCCAGCAACCGACATTTTGTGCGATCCTTGATTTGATAGACTTCCATCTCCGTGTTGAAATGACTGAGAAATTCTACAGGGTCTGTGGTCCCGTTGAATTTCAAGTCCCCCACTCCCATGTAGCTACGGGGTAAGGGCAAATCCCGCACCTTCTTAGTGAAAGGTGATCCCACCGTCAATCCTGATTGGGGGCCCTTTTCTGCCATAATCTTCTCGAGGACTTTCCTGAGGTTCTCCTCCTTGTATTTTCCAACACCTTCAGCCGACCCAGAGGTGTCATCAGTGTCACTCCCACCGTTGGAGCTCTCATCAGAACTGTCATCAGCTTTATAGGACGAGCCTGAGCTATGCTCATCTTCAGGTTTAGAGTGGGACTTATCCTTATGACTCCCTGACGCCTTAGACAGTGATTTCTCACTTTGTATCTTCTTGGGACCCTTCTGTTTTGCCTCCAACAGCTTAAGCCTCAAATCCTTACTCGTTAGCTTTTTTCCCATTCGGTCGAATACAGTGACACTCCTTGTAACCGAAGGTTCAGGATCCTCCTTATCCTTGGGCTCAGCTTCAGAGTTCCAGTCAGGATTACTCTGATCGGTTTCAACATCAGAAAAAGTCTTCTTAGTTCTCTCCTTCTCAGGTCCTTCCTCCTCACTGCCAAAATCCAGCCGAGTAGGCGTAACCTTTGGAGCCCTAGGCCGTTTTTCCGAGGATCTTTGCTTCTTTCGCCATTTTTTCATCTTTTCAGATTTTTTCTCCAAGGAATCCACCCTTTCACCAATTTTCTTGAGGTGATCGAAAATATCCTTGTTCGTAACCTCGCCATGAGGACCTGTTCCACGGCCTTCTTCATTGTTAGTTGGTGTTTGCGTATTTCCGGAATCATCCGACATCTTTTCTCTCTCAAGATTTCTGATGGAGTTCCCCTCCTTCTAGCGCCACTTATGTTGTGAGAGAAATTTGGTACAACACAATTGAGAGAATCTCGCTGGAATATTCGTGAGAAACGTCCTTGATTATCGGACAGAGCTTACAGGTTCAAAACTCGAAGCCTGAAGCTGGTTATGAGAACAGAATGGTTGAAGTATGTCTCTGGGGGCTGAGTTGACAAACCACCAGTCGAAATAAGTAGTGTAAATCCTACACTACCAGTAAATTCGCCGGAATATGTATCACTAAGGTGCACGTGCCTTATGCTTCTCAAGAGTGAAAATCCGAATCCTTTAGTCAAGTGCCTACATATCCTATTTATAGGAATCAAGCCCCATGTAGTTCTATTAGGTTTATACTTCTCCATCCTTGCGAATTCGGCCTCCCTAAGATCATCCATCTTAGAGTTTCAGTCGAATAAGGCAGCTCTTGCCGAGCTTTCCAGTGTCTTAGTTATTATCCATAACTATGTCCTATAAATCCTCAAGCAAATAAAGTTTATCCGAAGTGACTATATAAGTTCTATACCGATTCTAATTGCTCTATCCAGCGTGTTTAATCAAGCCTAGAAGTCCTTTTATAAGTATAATTCCGTGCTCCTAAAGTATAGGTAGCTGAATCCTTGTCCTACTAGTATTCTACCTTCCTGAGGTTCCAACTACTCGTCACCAGAGACCAGTCTCGAGGTTCAGACCACCTGAACCTCAATGCCCGTTTCCTGAAACTCCACACCTTGAACCTAGCTTAGCACCCTGAACCTGTCCATGCATGTGGCACCTACACCTTAACGTCCTGAGACTATATTTCAGTATCCTTCAGCTGTGCTTCGATACTCTTAACCTGAACCTCGGTATTGTGTATCCTAGCCCAATACACCACTACTGGACTTATAGCAGATATGGGCCTTAAATTGAGCCCATGTGAGATTATGGGCACAACAGTAAGTTCCTATGAAAAATTAATAGGACAAGTTATTTTATATTATATTTCATTAGTAAAGACCATAATTAAATTTTCAACTTCTGTGTTATCAACTTATATCAAAAGAAATTTAGATATAAAATAATTTAAGGAAACTATTTTGACTCACAAAAAATATAATAACACTAATAAAATAAATGAAAAGTACAATAATAAAACAAGTAAAACAAATAAATGATAGAATTATAAAAACAAGTAAGAAGTAATAATAATTGAAATAATCATTAATATTAATATGTTTATTATGATATATGTTAAAAAAATATATTTATTGTTAATTCATTTTTGTTAATTTTAATAATCAAGAATAATTTCAATATTTTTTTAAGTCTTTCAGAATTATACTTAGAAAATTATACTAAAAAAGATTAAATATAAAAATAAATAGATAACATATAAAATATTGGATCAGGTGATCAATTTATATTAAACCTAGTACCGTGGAAACTTTCCACGGTACGTGTATAGAGTTTTCACGTACCGTGGAAACTTTCCGCGGTACGTCACAGAATTTTTTTAAATCCTGACCATTCATTTTTCTATCGGACGGTGAAAAAGCTGTTTGTTGTTCTGATAGTTCCTGGAAAACGATTGCCAGTGACCACGCCCCTTTATATATTATATGAGACTTATATGTTTTAATAAAAATATATTATTCTATAAATTTAGTGAATTATTAATTTATATTAAAGAACCCGTATTGAGAACTACAAAAGAATATTAATTTATCAAGGTTTTACTATATGTGCAAAAGGCTATGTGAAAGTATTGCTGCCGAAAATGGTTAAGAAGCAAGATGAAGATTGATTATTCGATTAACACAGTAATAGAAAATGATCCGGAAACAGTTCGCTAAATTGGTGGTTTTTTGAAAATGAGATTGAATATCACACTTATTTTTGCTCAAAAAATTTAAATTCTTTTGATACGACGTTTGAAAACCTCCACTTTCGGCTGACCTAAATTTTTGTCTTTCACGTGTTCAAGGTACTCAAAATAATTATGTATGTTTAGCATGTATTTGTTTGCTTTATTGAAGAAAATATATGGAATCCCTTGAAATAACTAGGAAATTAAGGTGTTTGCCCAGCACCCCTGGTTTCTAGAATGAGCCTGGCCTCCTTATTATGCAACCCACAAAATCAGATTTTAGTTGAAAATTAAACATTTTAGCTCTATTTGGGATTGCTGTTAAAAATTGCTGTGTTGTTTAAAAAAGTGCTGTTAAAATAAGTGTTGTTGTGAAAATCAGATAACTGTTTGATAATATTTTTGATATGTGCATGTTTTGGTGTATAATATAAAAAATTAATGTTTTTAGTGAGTTTTGATGTTGAAACCAGTATCTGCCTCCCGCAAAAGCTCAAAAGCAACTTTTTTCAAAAGCATGAGGGACCTGTTTTCTCTAAAAGCAGCTTTTCAGCCAAAAACGCTTTTCAGAAAAACAGCTTTTAAATTTTACCAAACACTTTTTAGCTGCTTTTCAGAAAAAAACTGATATTGCTATCTAGAACAACAATGCCAAACGGAGCCTTTGTTATATTTGTTAAATAAAGGAAGATGCTCTCTTTTCAGTTAGATGTGAATTTGCATAAAACCTTATCTACATACCATATATTCCCCATACACAAATAAATTGATTTGGGAAACATTAACATGTTTCATGTGTTTCATACTCTGGGTCAAAATAGATATTAAATTAAAATTAGAATCTCAAGTGTTATTTTCATACTCTAAATCTTTGAAACTGCAACTGTTAAACAAGATAATTAAGTATGATTAGATAGTTGTTTGAACATGATTTTAGGTACCACTTGATGTTCTAGAGGTGTGTGGAAAATTTATGTCTGAAAATTGACAACACATGCCTGTATTTCTTGCCTTTTGACTTGTAAATCCCTTGTGTCAATGTTTGTCCCTATAATTTTACCCTACTCTACTACTCCATAGTCCATATGTGACTGTAGAGTCACAAGTGAAGAAACAAGAAACAATCATGATTACAAAGTCATAAAAGGTGAAAGAGAAGACTTGATTTACATTAAAAAATACAAAAGGACTTATATTGCAACAGGGTCATCATTTTTATTTGTTTTTACCATGTTGGTATTTGATATAGAATTAGCATTTCATTGAATTTGATTAGGTTAGTCCTTCCCAGTGGAACTGTACAAGTAGTCTTTCCATGACAAAATATATTTGAAGTTTATAAAGGTTCCGAGCCAGTTGCATCTAGTAAATTTAAAAGGTAACCCGTAGATATAGCACTAAGGTTTAAAACTGTAGTCTATAGTTATTTCAAAATGCTAACCAAATAACAAAGATTCTTCAGTAAATTATCACATGAACAAGAACAACCTTAATTGGTGACAAAACACAAGTAATCTCCATGGTCTTTCTTTCTTGAATACATTGGTAAATTATGAGGTTTTCGAATCAGAAACGTTTTTAATATCATACCTGCAGGCTGGCAACAAAAATTAATTTCCTTTTTGTCACAGAAATTTCAGATTTTCATCAAGGGATATCAAATCCAGATTTCTCAAACCATCGTACACATTGGAATCAAGCATATTCATACTATGGACTCAAAACTATCCCACCAGTTTCTGGTACCAGTACAAAGAGATGAAGATTAAAACGAGTTACTAATGTGTGATACATTTTAAAGGCGAAATCTTTGTATTTAGGCATTTCTCATATTTATCTGCATCAAGGAAAATGAAAGATGTTCCGGCACACACAATTCACACTATAAAGTTTAAATCGACTACAGGACCACATGATTCATTCAGATATTGATATCCTTGTTGGCTCAGTATCTAAATAGCTAGAGGTTAATCATGCTATAAACAAGTAACTAGCGAGGTACCAATTTGACAGATCATGTGTCATCAGGGCTATCTCAACTCATAAATTCTACTATAGTTTGGCGAATCACAGTTTTAGTCCAATTAAGCATACAACGATATCAGACAGAGCAGTAAAAATTAGAAAATGCAATCTGATGATGATCCATAGAATGCTGACTGTTTATCGTTTTATGCAGCAAGTCATCTCGCAAGCAACAAAAAACATGTCAAACATAGAAAGTACACCAAATTTTACAAACGAAATCTGCTAGGTGGGCGGGTTTCTCCAGAGTGTTTTAGGCCACTCACCTAAACAGTTTGATGGCAAATTAAGTTGAATGAAACAATTAATAAGAATATAGAGGTATAAACAAAAATGAACTTTACCACAGGGATTTGTCAGGCCTGTTTGAGCCAAACGACCCACCAAATAAGTGTGTGTGGATATAATGATGCTACTCTGGCAAACTCGATTGGAGTATTCGCCTAAGCCCAAACAAAACTAATGGTTCCAAAAGCCTAAAATAAACAAACTTTCATAACCATTGTATCAAGATCTTAGTGTTCAATCTTGATCACCATTTATGCAAGTTATGAAAAAGAATAATAGAAATTGTATGTGACTCATGCTTTGAATAGGTCCTTAATTAACACTTATCTATATTTGAATCTGCAGTGAACACTTGTACACATAAAACAAGCTAGATATGTTGCCTATAATAATCAGAGTAAAGTGCATTTCGTGTACTTACACTTTGGCTGTCTTTAAATACTGACATTCAAAAACTCTCACTTGCAATATTGCACTTTTAAATAATTAGAGAGTGTGTACTGCCGTCAAATTTGGCTAACTCCGTTAGTTTTTTCAAGGGCATTTTAGTATTTTCAGCTTACAATGAATATAATGCACCTAATTAAACCCCCAATTCAATTCAATAAACCTTAATTGTAATTTGGTCATTTTTTTTAAACTCTAAATTTACAATTATGTTGCAGACCTTCAAATTAGATCAAACAGACCTTGAAATTAGATTAGTGCGTGGCAAAACCATCCCGGGTGACGAGAATGTTGCCACTAAGGAATTTCTAATTTTCATTCCGGTCAACTATCGTGATCAAATGAAGTTCGGGCTTGTTTACAACTCTACAAACTTTTATAAAGTAGGCGTTGAAGTTAATGGGATGTGTTTTGTTCTTTATGGGTAGCAATGGTAGCGATTATCACCAACCACAGTGTCAATACAGGTAGCAATGGTAGAGAGAGTGCATTCACAATCACATGAGAGCGCAAGAACTCCAAGAAAGTAAAGAGACCAACCCATTATTGGGTGTATAGTGTGAGGAATTACGAAGTATGAGATTATATAGGCTGATAAAATTGACAATGTAGCTATTATTTTCAGGACTGTTTGAAATAAAATGATACGCTTCCCTGCGTGGAGGTAAAAATGCTTGGAGATACTACCGGGAATTATCATTCGAGTCAATGTAATTATTCCAAGGTAAAAAATGGATTGAATTACTATCGCGTACGACATGTCAGCTCCATACCTGTTGAAACATGAAGCATAAATTAGAGAAGATCAGAACTATCCATCCTAAATAATGAATAGAAATTTTATTCTGGAATTCATTCTGCTACTATTTTTTATTTGTAGTTGAAAACTAGTACAAATCTGTTACACTAAAAAAGGTTTGCTAGTTTGCAACAATAACTTGGTTGTAAATGATTTGAAACTTAAAACTTAAGAAATTTAATAGGAATCTTACTCTTACCCTATAGTTTGACGTTGTTGTTGATGCCACTGTAAGCCTAGTGGCAGGACAGGCCATGACCACCAGTACCAGGGTTTCAGCCAAGGAGCGCCAGGAAAGGTGATCACACTGTTTGGTCTACACGGGATGCTCCAGTGGAGCTTAAGATCTGGTTTCAATATCAGACAACATGGTTTAGCATCAGAAGAACAGAAAACAAGCAACTTATTTCAGCTAACTGTGGTGGTGTGTGAAACAGATAATGTCACAGCAAAAGATTGAAATACCCCTGCTCGAATTAACGGAGTTAGCCAAATTTGACGGTGGTACACACATTATAAAAAGTTGAAAAGTCCAGTATTTCAAGTGAGAGTTTTCGAATGTTAGTATTTCAAGTGGTCTGACAGCCAAAGTGTAGGTACACGAAGTGCACTTAACTCTAATAATCATGGTGTAAAAATGCCACCAAATTTAATGGAGTAAACAAGTAAATTGAGGGAAAATGCAGGAGCAGAATTTGCAGAAAACATTTAAACAGAATAATTGGTGAAAAAACCTGTTGCGCAATCTAACACTCTAGAACCTCAACTGCATTTCGATCATGGCTTAATTGTAAACGATTTGCAGCCATTCTGACAGGTACAGAATGATAGATTTATCCGCGGCAGCAACCATACATTTCTTACATAGATTTGTCCCCAATACTCTTGCAAAATTCATTGACGATCTTGTGAGTTGATGATCGGCAAAGCAAAAAAGGAGGCTTGAAAAATTGCACAACCAGCCTACAAATGAGGATTATTATTGGTATCGCCCTTGGTCTCTCAACACAACTCTTGCTTATTCTCATACAAACAAGAGTAAATTTCAAAGTAGTGGTCAAATTTTACCCGTTTTTCCATTTTGATGCCCGAATTTTAAATTTGCAATTTAGTAGCCAAATATTACTTTCGGTTTTCAAAAAGATGACTAAGAGCCACTTTTTTGAGAGAAAAAAATGGTCCGTAACCACCTTTTTGAAAAATAAAAGTAATGTTGGGCTACCTATTGCAAATTGCCACTTTTTTTAGGAAAAAAAAACTTAAAAAAGTGGCCCGTAGCCACCTTTTTGAAAAATAAAAATAATGTCCGGTCACCGTATTACAAATTAAAAATATGACCATCAAAATGCAAAATTGGGTAAAGTTCGACCACGACTTTGAATTTTACTCTCCAAACCATCAATAAGATTTTAAAACCACAAGATGAGTAGGTGCATAACGTAAGACAACTAGGCAATAAATTGACATCATTTACTTTTTACACCTTGTTATGTATCAAGTTCCTGGCAATATTCAACTCAAAAACTTGCCTGATCATTTTCTGATAAGCATTACTAAAAGTAGAAGCTGTTTGTAGCCTACTCGGGGGATGCAAAAAATATTGAACAAAACAAGTGAAAAGTAGGGATCTGCATGACGTGGCCTCAAACTTTACCAAAATGGGGCTGCTAAAGTTTTTATCCGGTCAACGCAAATTGCCACCAAAATACAGTATCTATCAACATCAACCAGTTTGGTTATTTTGATCATTATCCACGGATTTGGCGATCGGTAACAGCCATGTCTCTGGTGGTTATAGAAGAGAAGAAGAAAACAGTAACAGATCCGATGATATGCTCATGTTGTTACTTTGAAGAAAACAAAAAATTTAGAAACAATAATCTAAAACTCTCCAAATGTCCATGTGTATAGGGTACATAATTATTAAACCGAAGCTTTTAGTTTCATCAAAACAAAAAAGATACCGGGGCATTCTTTTTGCTGTCTTCGATTTCAGAAATATCATAAAATATATTTCAGTCTCCTACCATACTCTTAAAGGCATAATAACTGTTAGCTTAACCTTTTTGGACCGACCGAGTCCTCTGTTTTACAAGTTTAACACTCAAAGGGCCAAGCAAATTGTACGTGAAAATAATCAACATAATAAAACAAGTACCTTCTCAAAAGTACCAACACCAGACGGATCAGATTCGATCAACAACAGCTTCAAACTTATATAATTACATATATCAACTCTTTAAACAAATTAAAGAGCTTCATGAGTACTATATTCAACAAAAAATGAAACAAACAAAACCATAACTAAATGGCATTAAATATAAACAGCGCATGCTTCTTTTCTCCCTTGTACCATATCTCATTTTCGCTCTCTAATTCTCCTCATCATAAGGAGGGGCTGATGCCTCCGAAGACGTTGTACCATCCCAAAAGCCTTCTAAAGGTGGAGCCGACGCAGCCGGCACAACCCTAATAATCTCTTTATCAACTCCCTTAACCATAATTTCTTCTCCAAACTCATAGCTCAAATACAAGATCCCCTTAGGCTTACCTGAGCTTGTAGTCACCGTATACGCAACATCCTTGCAACGCGTTGGCCCTCTAACACCTTCGAAAAGCTCTCTTACCGGAACATAAAGATAGCCAATGTCCTTATCACCCAAGGGTTTGCTACACCTTACTTGGAGCACAAGCATGCATGCGTTTGCATGGATTTTCGACTCTTCCACGTGAAATTTCATCTTAAACCACCAACATGGTTCCGATCCATTGCGTAAATCTACGTTTGTTCTTTGTTTAGAGAATGAATTGCTACCAATAAGTGATACAACTATGTAAATTCTCCTTCTATCAAAGAAATTGACACGTTTAAGAATACGAGCGGATTTTATAGTAATCTCTAAAGGTATGGTATTCATGGTTTTAATGGAAGGCGGCAAGAAGAAGCTGGTTAGGAAGGAAGAATGCAATTTCGTGTTACTTGTATCTATATATAAATATTCAGATGAATATTGTAGAATGACTCTTAATGAGATGATGACTCTCAAGTTACCTGTTCAAACTCAAACACAAATATTTCATGAACTTACTTGTGAAATTCTGAGTCCCCAATTATTATAATAAAGGATTTGTGTTGCATTGAAATTTGGGATTTATTAATGAACTAGGACTTTAAAGTTACTAGAGTTTGATTCAGGAAGGGTTACTATTTTTTTGTTTTTAACTAAGAAAACAATATATCTACGATAAATAAATGATGCTTATCACATGATTGCAGAGCGTTGGAGTTTTCTCTCGTTTGTGTTGCGTAGAGTATTTATTTAATTCATTTATTTATATTAGTTTATACCCCGTGCAGATTTTTTATACACATTTATTAGTTAAACTAGGTTATTAAGCCGCGCTTCGCACCGATATTATAATATATTTGTTAAGAAAAAGAATATTAGAATAAAAATTGTGAAATTAATATCTACAAAATTATTTAAATTATCAAATAAAATATATTCTATAAAATTAGCGGCATTAGAATATATTTGTTAAAAAAAATAATATTAGAATAAAAATTGTGAAATAAATATCTACAAAATTATTTAAATTATCAAATAAAATATATTCTATAAAATTTGTATTTGGGTAGGTAATATTATAAAGTATTTACATATTCCCTTTGTTTATAAAGTTTGATTTTTTATTTTCTTGGACTGATACCACTGCCATATATATATAAAAGGAAATTTAGATTGATAAAAAAAATACTAAATTACTAAATTTATATTGATTTATATTTCTGGGTAGATGTGACAATTATTATATAGGGTCCACCATCCTCCTTGTATAAATTTGTATCAACCATCTCGACCAACTTTTCCCACAAAGTTATGGTATTGGTGATTGAGCTGTTTAAGAAAAAAATTAGAACAAATTAAATAAGTAAAACAAATAAATTGGGGTAACCAAAGAAGTAATATAAAATTACAAGAACAATAAAAAACAATTAACAGTTATATTAAAATTAATATAATGCATAACTTACTAATTTGTGACAATTTTGAGATCTTTTTTTTTTCAACCGCCTTTGGCAATTTCAATGCCACCAAAGTAGGTCAAGCAGCCCACAACATCTAAATCAACATATAAAAAATAATATTAGAACATGATAGTTTGAATTAGAACTTATATAATAGTATTACTTATATATTACTCTAATATATTACTACATCAAAAACCTGAGAGTATGTTGGTGTCATTAATACGTGCATCAATCATATCCGGACATATGAACTGAAATTCATGCAGTGATATGTTGACGATGCCTTCTTCCAATCTCTTAGGCAACATTATGCGTATGAAGAGTAATTTAGACCCATGTGATAGTGGTCTATATTTCCCTGTACTTGAAACAACTTTCAGATTTTTGATGCTGTACACGGAGCCTTCCTCTAAAAGATTTTTGAACCGAGAGACCAGAATCTTCGGGATCGTAGCATGGATCAAATTTTCCTGTCATGCAACATATCTTAGAAAAGTTAATAACATCATACAATTTGACAAATTAATAAGTTATAAGTATATTGATTTATTAACCTTTTCATGGATCAATTTCATCGATCAAAATCATGTCAAGACTGATCAGTTCTTCAGTATTTGGATTGACAGATTCCCACAATTTACACACTCGTACTCTTATCATCCAGGTATAGCTATTGTCGCTCAAAGCATCCAACATGGTGTAGGCCATAGTTGTATTGATTGTAAATATGGTTGTAAAAATTTGAAGCTATGTAAAAAAGTTTCGGTGTAGATTTTTTTTTTATGAATGACCTTTAATTTATAGGTGTTTGTAAGGTGAATAATATGGAAATCCGTTATGTTTAAAAGTCAAGAAGTATTATAAAAGAAAAGTTCTATAAAGTTTGAAAATAATAAAAGAAAGTTTTATCAAGTTTGAAAATAATAAAAGAAAGTTTTATCAAGTTTGAAAATAATAAAAGAAAGTTCTATCAAGATTGAAAATAATAAAAGAGAAAATTGCAGTTATTAACATAAAATCCTAAAAATTCGAAAATAATAAGAAAGTTGTAATTTTCTAAATAAAAAAAAGTTCTATCAAGTTTGAAAATAATAAAAGAAAGTTATATCTAGATTGAAAATAATAAAAAAGAAAATTGCAATTATTAACATAAGAGTCTACAAATTCGAAAATAATAAGGAAGTTGTACTTTTCTAAATCAAAGAAAGTTCTATCAAGTCCTACAAATTCGAAAATAATAAAGAAGTTGTAATTTTTTAAAGACTTAATTGCACTATGATGGTCCCAACTATAAATTTTTTGCACGAAAATGGCTCAATTATAAAACTAGCCACTTGCATAGCTCAACTATTTATTTTTAAGCATTTTAATAACTTCCGTCAACTAAACCTAACGACGTTACAATGTTTAAGGGTATAATAGTCAGTTTCAGTTTCAATGGCTCTTTAATACATATGTGCGTGTACATATAGCTCCGTCTTCCCAGATTAGGCACATATTCATTTTAGGCACAGATTTGAGGAAATTCGATTTCTTAAGAAATCAACAATCTTGCTTTTTCTTCTTCTGATTTTCTTGTAATTTACATTTGAAACGCATCCCCCACAATCTTACAATCGTATTAATAGTAAAAATCAAAAAAATGATGTTGGAAAAACTCAATTTTCTTCGAAGGATGGGTCTAGATCTCTTGGAGCGACGTCTAAATCGCACAAAAGATCTACCCAGAGTGCTGTAGCCATGGATGGTCGTCAGAGAAATGATATTCTGATTGAAGCGGCCCGGTTGAAGGAGGAGAAAGGAGGGAGGGATTCGAATAATGAAGATTTTTTGAATGAAGGTTTGGTGGGTAAGGATTCTGGTGATGTTCTGATGGAAGAATCGATCCATCATACTTATGGTATTGATGGGAGCCATAAGATTAATTTGAAAAATGATAGTCCTGTTGTGTTGAAGAGAGATGGAACTGTTATGGGGGGAAGACGGATGGGAAGGGTAATGTATATGTTGCGAATGAGGGGAGAGATGGTCAGGAGGAGGGTTTATTGAAGGCTGGGAGATTTAAGGTCCAGGAGAATTCAGAATTTGTTGAGGATGGGAATGCTATTTCTGAAAAACAGGAGAAGCCATAGACTGAGATGTTTAAATCGAAAGTTAATTTGGAGAGATTGAAATTTGAGTATCATTGTCTAGAATTTGATGAAGGTAGAGTGGTGATTAGGCCTCCTCTTAGTGTGGATATACAAGGGCGTAAAGCTTGGGAAAATTGTATTGTTGGGTATTTCTTTGAGAAAAGAGTAGATTTTCATACTATGGAGTTTCATGCTAATAGGAGGTGGGGAAATAGAGGGTTGAAGGAGATTATTATGAATGATGAAGGATTTTTCTTTTTTAAATTTGACTGTGAAGATGATCTTTTGGATGTGCTTGAGGATGATGTGTGTATGATTGAAGGGAAGCCTTTAATTATGCAGAGGTGGCATTCCCAGCTAATTCTGTCAAAGAGGGTTCCGAAATCTATTCCTCTGTGGGTTAAGATTTTTAATGTGCTTTGCAATTTTGGAATGTGGTTGGTTTGAGTCGTATAGGGAGTGGAGTGGGAAACATTTTAATGGTGGATGAGTTGACTGAAAAAATGTGTAGAGAGGCAACTGGTCGTCTAAGCTTTGCGAAGCGGCTAATTGAGGTTGATGCTGATAAACCTTTACCTGATTCCTTTACTGTTATTATCCCAAATGAAGATGGGGTGGATCCTATTGAGGTTACAGTTCGATTGGAGTACCCGTGGAGGCCATCTTGGTGCTCTCAATGTTCGATTTTTGGTCACAATGTGCAAAACTGTCCAGTTTGTGTTGCTAGGCAGGAGAAGAAAATTAGAGAGGAATTAGAGGCAAAGAAAGGAGAGCAGGAGAAAGAGGAGTTTATAGTAGTCCATCGTAAAGGAAAAAGGAAGGTTCCCTCTCAGCAAGGGTACTTTCAACAAGGTGGGTATTATCAGGGAAATAATTTCCAAGGAGGGAATGGCCAGGGGGCTAGAAAATTGGGGGGGGGGGGGGTGGGCAATAAGAAACAAACCTCGAATTTCCAGTATGTGGAGACATTCAATTGCATTCAGTTTACCACCCAGTATTCCGGGAACTTGAAATGGTTGAAGAGGAGTATATCAAGAATTATCCACAACCAACAGTAGTAGATGAATATTTTAAGGAGTTGAATTGATGAATAACTTGATTAGGTTTTGAACTTATCAATTGGAGCTATATGTACCCGCACATATGTATTAAAGAGCTATTGAAACTGAAACTGACTATTATACCCTTAAAAATTGTAAGGTTGTTAGGTTTAGTTGACGGAAGTCATTAAAATGCTTAAAAATAAATAGTTGAGCTATGCAAGTGGCTAGTTTTATAATTGAGCCATTTTCGTGCAAAAAAATTATAGTTGGGGCCATCATAGTGCAATTAAGTCTTTTTTAAATCAAAGAAAGTTCTATTAAGTTTGAAAATAATAAAAGAAAGTTCTATCAAGCCTACAAATTCGAAAATAATAAGGAAGTTGTAATTTTCTAAATCAAAGAAAGTTCTATCAAGTTTGAAAATAATAAAAGAAAGTTCTATCAAACCTACAAATTCGAAAATAATAAGGAAGTTGTAATTTTCTAAATCAAAGAAAGTTCTATCAAGTCCTGCAAATTCGAAAATAATAAAGAAGTTGTAATTTTCAAAATCAAAGAAAGTTCTATCAAGTCCTACAAATTCGAAAATAATAAGAAAGTTGTAATTTTCTAAATCAAAGAAAGTTCTATCAAGTTTGAAAATAATAAAAGAAAGTTCTATCAATCCTACAAATTCGAAAATAATAAGGAAGTTGTAATTTTCTAAATCAAAGAAAGTTCTATCAAGTCCTACAAATTCGAAAATAATAAGGAAGTTGTAATTTTCTAAATCAAAGAAATTTCTATCAACTTTGAAAATAATAAAAGAAAGTTCTATCAAGTTTGAAAATAATAAAAGTGTAATTTTTAATTTCCTTCCTACAAAATCGAAAATAATAAAGGAATTTGTAATTATTAAAATTAAAAATTTTGAAAAATTGAGAAAATTAGAAAAATAGAACAGAGCGATTCTAGAGGCGTCACCTCACCGCCCCCGTCTTCTCCTTTATATAAGTATATTGACATTAATATTTTATTTATTAGTTTTTTAAATATCTTCTTGATAGTTTTTAGATTAAATTTTATACCTTTGATAGAATTTTGGAACAAATATTATTAATATTAAGTGATATTAAAATTTATATTTTTTTTGATATTTTTAAATCTAATAATATAAGTATTAGATATTACCATATGATTGATGATATTAAAATTTGAATATGATGTTGGTAGTTTTGAAGTTATAATTATTAGATTTTATATATTGTTGACATTATTCAAACCGAATCCTTAATCTTTGATAACACTTTTAAAATATCTCTCTTACTTATTGTTAGTAAATTTGGAGTAATAAAATTATTAGATTTTATATGTTGTTAGTGTGATTCAAACTTTTAATATATATTAGTGTATTTGGAGCTTTAAATATTAAACTTACATTTGTTATTAATGAGTTTCGAATCTTTGATCTTTGATAATAGAACTTTTAAAATATCTTTCTTATTCGTTATTATCACTTTGTTATTATCCCTTTTTAATATTATGTTAGTAACTTTGGAGTTATAATATTAAATTTTAGATGTTGATGTGATTCGAATCTTAAATTTATATTAAAACATTTGAAATTTTAAATATTAAATTTAAATATGTTGTTAATGAGTTTCAAATTTTTAACCTCTTATTTACTTTTAAAATATTTCTTTTACTCGTTATTATTATAAAAAATTTAGTAGAGATGTAGATTTCTATATATAAATTTTCTATTTATTATGGCGTAGATGGGATTCGATCTTTTTGACCTATCGTAGTACTCTCTTATTATCACTCTCAGGGATAGTTTGGTTCGTGAAGTGGTATGGGTTTAGAATCGGAAATCGAGTTAAGGTGGTATAGAGTTGAGGTATCATTTCCGATATCATACGTTTAGTTGAGTGATGTAATGAATATATTTGATTTAAGATAATTTGATCAACAAATTTTAATGAATTTAAAATATTAATTTAATTATTATTTTAATATACTTTTGAGTCATTGATTTATTTTTATATTAAAATTTTACATTTAATTGGTTAAATAGAGATGAAAACAGTAGAAATAAAGTTGATTATTCATATCACTCCCTCCCCCCAGGGTATCCAAAACTCATACCGGGGGTTTGAAAAATGGGTTTTAAATTATTTTTTTTGAAAGAAACACCAAGTTAGAGGTTGGAATGGACTAAACTCGTACTTGATTCCAGAATATCTTGAACCAAACATCCCCTTACTTTTATAGCTTATAATCCATGTAATGCACGATTTTTTTTAAATTATCATTATATTATTTCATGAATTTTTCATAACATTTATAACTATTTAAAATTTTAAACTTTATTAATATTTTGAATTTTAATAACAAATATTAATTTTTAATATGTTGTTGATGGGGTCTTGAACTTTAAAAAATTGATACATTTATCTATTAAATTATAAAATATTTCTCGGTATTAAGGCTCCGTTTGGCATTGCTGTTGCAGACAGCAACAGCAGCTTTTTTCTGAAAAACAGCAAAAAAGTGTTTGGTAAAATTTAAAAGCTGCTTTTCTGAAAAGCGCTTTTGACTGAAAAGCTGCTTTTAGAGAAAGCAGGTCCCCCCATGCTTTTGAAAAAAGCTGCTTTTCAGCTTTTGCCACAAGCAGCTACTGGTTTCAATATCAAAACTCACCAAAAACATTAATTTTTTATATTATACACCAAAACATGCACATATCAAAAATATTACCAAACAGTTATCTGATTTTCACAACAGCACTTATTTTAACAGCACTTTTTTCAACAGCACAACAATTTTTAACAGCAATCCCAAACAGAGCCTAAATCCAAGGATTTTTGTAATTTTATTTTAAAATCTCAAGATTTACATATTTTTTTAGTAATATTGAACAATAGTTTATACTCTGATTCAGTTTTAGTTGATGTATAGAGCTAGCCAAACACCATCTGTGATCTCTGAATCTAAAGTACAAAATTATAAACTGGGGACGTGTTCATATATATGTTGTCGAACATAATAAAATTCTTTACTTATGTTAAACACCGTAACTATACAGGGATCACGAAGGACATAGCTGAAGTTCAATTTTCTTTTGAACTTTTTGTTTGCAATGACGGGATATCTTTCTTTTGAAACCTAGAAAACTATTTATGCATTAGAATCAAGCACAGCCAAGGCACTGATGTCATAATAATACACTACAAGAAAAACGGCCATTTCCTACCATTCAATTGGTTGGAAATGGCCACATTTTGGTCGGAAATGGAATCAATTCCAACCAAACCCGTTGGTTGGAATTGCTCAAGTCGGAAATGCTTAATGGTAGGAATTGCTAGGTTATTTCTAAAAGGCCCCACATGCCAAGTGGCTGCCCATGTGGCTTGCCACATGGGTATCCACTTGGCATGTGGGTCCTAGACACGTCACTTGACACGTCAAGAGCCACGTCAGCTTAAAGTGGTCCCCCAATGATGACATGTCATCCACGTGTTAAGTGGGACCAGTCCACGTCATTTTTGCCACATCACATTTGACTTCAGTCAAGATCTATTTCCTACCAATTTCTAATATGTCAATTGGTTGGTTTTATATCAGAAACCATGTAAATTAGCATTTCCTACCAAGCATTTCCTACCATTCTGGGTTTTGAATGGTAAGCTTGGTAGGAAATGTGCAAATTTGGTAGGAAATGGTAGCTTTTCTTTTTGAAAAATTCTCTTTGTTTTGGTCATTTCCTGAACAATCCACAATCCACATTCATCAAAATCAATCATAACATCCAAACCAAATAATACACTATAAATACAATGACTAGTAACTAAAATTACTTTCAATTAGATTAAAACATCCAACAAGTTTCAAACAACTTCATTATACATCCAACTAAAATTAAGAGTTTTAAGGTTTAATCTTCCTCACTATCCGAGTTTTCACCTTCAGATTCACCATCTCCGCCTTCCAAATCTCCTTTTGCATCTTCCATTGCACATGCACCTTCCATTGCACAAGTGTTACCTTCACAATCAGCCTCAACATCGCCTTCATCGTCGGAAATGTTCGTCACATCGTCCTCCTCATCGGAACTATCACCCATGACCTACAACTGAAATAACACAAAAACACAGAGAAGAGCATTTGAGTCACCACATTTGAGCACATCTTATATACATTTGCATACCAATGTAACTCTTATATTTATTGATACAAATATCCTAGTTTGTAATTTTTAAATCATGATTATATATGTATGGACATAGAGTGTTCTGCATTTGGTTCATCTACATAGCATTAGATAATCAAGCCAGGCACATCAATATCTAAACTTTAGTAACATCAAGGCATTCTTCTATATAATTTTAAGCTTCTTTTTTTATTCTCACTCAAACAGGGTGTTGATAACGAATTTGATCATTATGTGGATCCAACATTTTTCAACACCAGTTCAAAGGTAAAAACACCCGCTTTCAACACCCGCTTTCTCACAAGATCTTTGCTGCCATAACACTATTGGATTAGCTTACCGGAGTAGAACAGAAAAAAGAATTAGATGTGCAAGTAGTTTAACCTCATATAGTAAACCAATATGTCCATATGTAATTAAGTCTCAAACATGCCAAGTTCAGAATTTTTCAAAGTAGAGCCATGAAACAAAACATGTATAAAAGTATACATATACAAAAGAAGAGGAAATCTAACCTTATACATACAACACAAAACAATTAAATGTACATATACATACATAAAAAACAAATTGAACATATAATATATATATACACATATACATATACATCATAAATCCAATATGCAAATCAATGAAAGAGAAAGATGGCAGTACTTAAAAATTGAAGGTGTCTCAAATCTGAAGGCAAATCAGCCCGTTTGGAACTCCAAATCAAATTTCTGCAATGAAAAAAAAGACTAATTAGACCAATTTAAACATCTGACAAAATAAAGATGTATTTAATAGGCAATCTCCATAGTCTTCCGTTTCTTCTGTTGGGCAGGTTAGGTCAAAACCTGTTTTCTTTTCCTTTTTGTAATATATTTATAATATAGAATTCAATGATTCTACTAAGTAACAAGTTGAACTTATTGAGACTAATTGTTAGAATATGTTGTTGGCACTGGGGTAGTAAATATTTAGTTGTGATTATACATATAATTATGTAAATATGATTTTCTTTTAATGTTCAAGTGTATCCTCCAAATCATATGGCTAGGCTTTTATTTAAAAACCCACCTAACTGAGTCACGATTTGAAGGTTGGTATACCACCTAGCATTTATAGAACATGTTACACATACAAAGTTGCCTAGTCTTGAGCTCTGGAGTGTGGAGCTTATGCTAGCAACAGATCAGCTAAAACAATTTAAAAGTAAAAGGCATACCTCGTGTCAACATTTGACCTAAACTTGAATCAGCATTCAAGCTTCAGCATCAGATTCACAGTCCTCACCGGTCCATATATGGGGCTTAGGTCTAATATCCATCCTCTGTTCCGGCTATACAAAGTTATCAATAAAAAGTTAATCGGAAGTTGAGATATCTAAACTCAAAGACAATGCAGGTGTTACTCTAAAATTAAAGTAAAACACTAAAGAACAGAAGTGTGCAACCAACCTGTTCTGGAACTCTGGTGACTGGGGAGCCGTCTGAAACTGTAGGCTGGGCGTGTGAGTTAATCTAGAAATCTGTTCAAGGAGAAGATTCCTGGAGAGGAAATGTGTTACAAAATGATAAATCTAACAATTGTTTTTTTTCATAAACAACTATCCCTAGCAGGCACATGGAGGTGGAGCAACTGGAGAAGAAACTATATATATATTAAACACCTATGAGGGGAAAAATTGCATGAAGATACGTTGATTTAAATGGTTGAAAAAATTCATCTTTTTCTGCAACAGAAAAGGGCAACTTTAGAAAGATGTTTCTAGCACGGATGAAAGCTGAAGTGTCTAGCATTATGTTGCACGTTTAAATTACATATATAATAATTGCCAATTTTATGATTTGAAATAAAAAGAATATCCACAACAATTATGTAATTACTTGCAAGCATAACATCATATATCTAAAACATAATTAATATGTATGAACACTTTTCATAATTAATCTCTACATATATCTGTAACTTTTCAGAGAATGACTCGGAGAAACAGAGAATAAGCATTTATGTGCACTATGTGACTATGTGAAACTAGCTAGCAAGTTGTGTAAGAGACCAAGAGGTACTTTCCGTTTTAAGAGATATTTTTAAGAAATTTTAGTGTCCACCTATCACATAATTACTTAATAGTGTAGAAAAGCTTTTAAAATTCTTTCAACAAACACTCTCATAGTTCTTCTTAAACTCAACTGCTATAGTTGGACTCGTGTAAGAATCCATCTACGCCATTTTCTACCTTTGAACAACGCTACTAAATTTGGCCTTGATCAGATGTTGATAATTTGTTCTATTTTATACAGTAACATCCGAAGAAGAACCAGAATCCAACAGTTTTGTAAGCTTGCAATGATCAAAAACCAATTCGTACTAAACCAAAATCTATTGGTTGCCAACTTCAGCACTGAACTACTAAACCTATGTTACCAGAACATGTATTTACACAACTTCAATATAAATGCGGAACTTAAACTGTCACATGAGTACACAATTAACGTCATCAAACGCACAAAATAATTAAAATAATTACATATAAAACAAATGAAAATTGAGTGTAGACAACTGAAATGCTTATTCTCTGTTTCTCGGATAAACAATAAGCATTTATGTGAAACAGGATATATACACTAAAGTAGTACACTTCCAAGAATAATACAACCGTACAAGTATTTTTAAGTAGATAGTGGACACTTTTGCCACAGAGATAAAGAAAACAAGGTTTGTCTGTGTGAGATACAATGGAGAATTTTGGAAGCAATGGTGGGCGCAATGAAGAAGAAGACAGCAAGACAACAATTAATAGATATATGTATCAACTATCATAGATACACAATTCCTTTCCCTGTATTGTATTAATATGTATGAACACCAAACAAAATCAATCTCTATCGTAGATATACATAAATATGCATACATATACATCAGGTTATACCTAACACATTATATAAATATATTTTTGATCTAGCACAAACAAATCGAAATTAGAAATATAAAAAAGAGAGAACTAAAGAGAACTTACATCAAAGGAGTTACTAATGAGTTCACACAAAAAGATCTCTTGATTGCTATAAAGAGTGTTGATTACAAATAAAAGACCTGAATTTCCAGAAGACCACCACCACCACCGTACATCAACTAACAACCCACCACCACCACCATGGCACCACCGTTTCTGTTGCAGATCGATTGAGAATTTAGGGCTTCAATAGATTGATTGAGGGGAAAAAATTTAGGATTAAAAGAAATAGATAACAAGCCCAAATCGATTGAAGCCCAAATCGATTGAAACCCCTAATTTTATTGAAGTTGGTTGAAGCCGTAATCGATTGAAGCCCCAAATCGATTTGTGAAATTGATTAAACGCCAATTGTTTGAGTGATTTGATTTGTTTACCGTCGAGAGAGTGCGAGAGATGGAAAAGAGATAAGAGTGTGAGAGTGTAAAGAGATAAGAGTATTAGAGTGAAAAGAAAAGAGACGAGAGTGAGGGCGGTATTTTTGCCGCTCGCTTTTTTGTCTGAAATTTTCAGCCCCCGCTGTTATTTTCGTGTGTGTTTGCTGTGAAATTGCCAAAAAATTAGGTTGTGCAGAATCGAACTCCTCCCCTCTCTGAGAATGACAAAGTGCTAAACCACTGCACCAACAACACTTTTACACTAAATAAGCTGTAAATTTTCTATATCATACCCCAAATTTATTTTATAAATTATAATTTTGATAGATAGATTCATTATAAAAATATAGGAGTTTAAATTAAAAAAATCTAAAATTTTACATACATCTAAGAAATCAATATATTTAATCATCCGTAAGGTTAGATCGTTGAATTGTTTTTTAAAAAAATCGAAAAGTGTAACCCTAGAAAACCCCTAAAATATGAGTATAAACTCTAACTCAATCTTCGAACACCGACACTCTTTCGTTTTCTAAACGACTTTAACTTTTTATAATTCTTTTTTGTCTAAATTTTTTTCCTTACCTTCATCAAACTACAAATCGACTTTCATCTAAAAAAAATTAATTTATCAATACGTCTTTATATTTTTAATTTTTTTTTTATATAATTAAGTTTTAGCGAATAACATAAGAACATAAGAATGTAAGTTTAAATCAACTAATTTTTATCCTCCACTACTAAAATGAGTAGATCTTTATGTACATAGAGTTTGATTAACAAAAAACATGATAACCGATAACAAAAAATATAATAAAAACACATTCTCCCCTATTTTTATTTTTTTATTATTTTATTAAGACATCAAAGCCAACCAACAATGGTAGGTTTTGATGTGCGAGGGAAATTCAAATTTTTCGTGCCATTTTTGGCAGAAATTGCCAAAAAATTTGGGTTGTGCAGAATTAAACCCCTCCCCTATCCTAGAATGACCAAGTGCTAAACCACTGCACTCTTTTGCACTAAATCAGCTGTAAATTTTTTATATCATACCCCAAATTTATTTTATAAATTATAATTTTGATAGATAGATTCATTATAAAAATATAGGAGTTTAAATTAAAAAAATCTAAAATTTTACATACATCTAAGAAATCAATATATTTAATCATCCGTAAGGTTAGATCTTTGATTTTTTTATAAAAAAAAATCAAAAAGTGTAACCCTAGACAACCCCTAAAATATGAGTATAAACTCTAACTCAATCTTCGAACACCGACACTCTTTCATTTTCTAAACGACTTTAACTTTTTGTAATTCTTTTTTGTCTAAATTTTTTTCCTTACCTTCATCAAACTACAAAACGACGTTTCATCTAAAAAAAATTAATTTATCAAAACGTCTTTATCTTTTTAATTTTTTTTCAATATAATTAGGTTTTAGCGAATAACATAAGAATGTAAGTTTAAATCAACTAATTTTTATCCTACACTACTAAAATGAGTAGATCTTTATGTCCATAGAGTTTGATTAACAAAAAACATGATACCCGATAACAAAAAATATAATAAAAACACATTCTCCCCTAATTTGCATCGTGCAACCTTTTCCTACCAATTTTGGTAGGAAATGCACTTAATAATTGGACCAATAACAAACAGCCACGACCGATGACATGGAAGCGGGGGCCCAGAAAAAGTTAAAATTTTGCATTCGGGTCTTTTCCTACCAATATTGATAAGAAAAGCAACTCGAAAAATAATAATATTTATATTTTAAGAAATCGTTTATTAATCTAAAAATGTGAGAGACTATGACGTGGAAGGTGGGGTCCTTTCATTATCAAAATGCAACTAAAACCTACCACAATTGGTAGGTTTTGCTTTCCTACCAAAGTTGGTAGGAAAAGGTTGCTGGTAGTTTTTGTTGACCGGGCTACTTACGTGGATGGTGGGGTATCATCACAGTCATTTCCTACCAGTTTTGGTAGGTTTTGATTCCCCATCAAAACCTACCAAAATCTGGTAGGAAATGACCCTGACAAAATTTCGTTATTTTTTTTTCCAGAAATTGTTTATTAATTTAAAATACGTGAGGGATGATGATGTGGAATGTGGGGTCGTTGAAAAGTTAAATTGTGACCAAAACCGACCAAATCTGGTAAGAATTTATTTCCGACCAAGAATTGGTAGGAATTGATGCTTGCGTGTACAAAACTTGGGACCCACAGACACCATTTCCAACCAATTTCTTTGTTGGTTGGAAATGCTCGGTCATTTCCAACCAAATTTTTTTGGTATGTTTTAAATGGTAGGAAATGGCCGTTTTCTTGTAGTGATACTATGATTCAATAATATTTTTAAATTATCTGTTTTACTCACTATTTTTATAGATCTTTTAGTATAATTATAAATATTTATATAAAATGTAGGGGAGAGGAATGTTATGAGCGGGAAATATTGTCATTCGGTTACTAGGCCAAACCGTGTCGTTTAGTTGGTAATTGGGGGGCATTAGTCGAAACGGTGTCGTAGGAGGTTGAGTAGTCAATTATTATTTTGTCTTTTGGTCGTTATTGCTAAACAACTATTAACTCAACACGTGTCTTAATCCGGTTACTCGTGTGAGAGTATAAAAGCTAGAATTGTACTGAGAAACGATTATGCTTGAGAAGAATACAAATTTTACTTTACTTATTTTGTTTTGCTGTTTTATCAAATTGGCTAACCCTAGAGATAACTAAACGCTAACAAAGTGGTATCAGACCAGCCAGTTTTCGGCCACCTTAACAGAAAAACACACAAAAATGGCAGAGAAGGCTGCGCTTCAAAAGCTAGAAAAAGTTATCACTACTCTTGAGCAATAAGTGGAAGCTATTAAAGGGTTGATGGATAGCAACCAGAACAGTACTAATGAGGGATTAAAACTCATGGAAGAAAGGCTTAATCAGATGGTGTTGGCTCACTACAAGAAAAACAGGCTCAGACAATGGTTTATGCCCGTTGTCTAATGGGCACCAATTCCGTTGTCTATCAAGCCGCCGTCAGTTACATGGATTAGACGACGGTTCCCAAATGTTGTCTGATAGCAATTTCAACAACCCGCACGCAGTTAGAAATGGTTGTCCAACCAAGGTAACAAGAACATTGTAGCTTGAAAACCGTTGTTAGTCTTCTAGTACCTCAACGATTTTAAAATTTAAACCTGTTGTTCTTAGAGGATTTCAACAATATTTTAGTTAATTATAAACAATTGCTACAAGTGTTTGGCACAATGATGCTTTCTGTAGAACAATGTGTGAAGCAATTCCTACAATGGTTTGCTTATTGTAAAAAAATTTGTAAGAAGGAATACATACAAAGGTTCGTTAGCCGAAGAACCATTGCGTAAAACTGTACTTGACAAAGCTTCTTCTGTTTAAAAATGATGTATGCATTTCCTCGTACAATGGTTTAATTGCTGAAGAACCATTGAGTATTGCTCAACTTTACAAAGCTTTTGTTGTTAAAGAACTGTTGTGTGTACGTCGTCCAACAATAGTTTAAAAGTTTCTTTTTTTAAAAAAATCTGTTGTGAGAAGGAACATGCACAATGGTTTGGATGTTAGGAACCCATTGACTAATAACACATTAAGCAATGACTTTACCAACACTATCAAAAAATGCAATTTAACTTGATGAATAAACATAAGATTAACAACTGAGAATCCAATATATTACCATTCCAGAAATATTTTCCAATACATTACCAGAACATTCAACTTAAATATACTAAAGAACTAATATTCGCCATACATCCAACCAATTCAACAAACATTCAAAGCAGCATATCAAGAGATCCACAAAAGAATACTATTTCATACAAACCGACCCAAAAAGCTAACACCAGGGGAAACCCATGTTAAGTAGACTGACCAATTCTAAGATGACGACATCATAATGTAGGATGAATTGGTTCTGATAGGTCCATAATTTAATAAATTTTTAATACCTATTTTATGTCTGTTTTCGTAATTTTATTATTTAATAAATTGTTTTCTTTTGTTTTGTAGGAAAATAAATAAAATCATATTTCAAGCAGAAAAAGGTGAAAAAGGCAAGGAGATGGAAATACTTGAAGTCAAAAGGAAATTGGAGAAAATTTGGAAAACTTATCGGAGAAGAAAAAGGGAATTGGGGAAACATTCTTAGAATCCGATTTGTAGTCAAAGAGCCCAAACCCATTATTTTTCCTATATATATAGATCTCCTCTCTTGTATTTGAGACACCTAGAATTTGAGACACCTAGAATTTAGACTAGATCTGATAATTAGGAGTAGGATAGATTTATTATTGTCTTTCGATACAAGTTCTTTATTCTATTCAAACACTTTTGCTTGCATTCTTTATATTTAATTGTTTTGTTTCTTCTACCATGTCTAGCTAAGTTAATTCTCCTAGGATGAAGATGAAGTTAATTTGATTATTGGTGATATCTTCTTGTTCCTATTAATTGATCTCATGATTTTTCTTGGTGCTTAATTGTTCAATTGACAAAGTGATTTTGATATATTATTGTTACCGGATTTATTTTTCATAGCCTATGCTTGCTCCATGAAGTTTTGATAGGTTATTGTTAGATAACAAGTTTCATAGTATATGCTTGTCTCGTTAATTGATATATCTTATTTGTGACGGAAAGAGAATTGATTTTAGGGTGAGTTGATATTAATTGTGATTTATTAATGGATTCGGATTCCTAGGTTTTCCTTATCTGATTTATTTGTTAATTAGGTTAAACAAATCTCATCTTAAATCTTATTTGTCTAGTTCGCCTGAGTTAATTGTTAGGGTTTCGAAAATTCATAGTCTTTGTGGATCGATCTGTGATTGCTACAACTGAACACTTTGCGCTTGCAGTTTACATTATTTTTACACATCAAGTTTTTGGCGCCGCTGCCGGGGATTATTGGTAATTTTCACTCCTTGATATTTAATTCTTCGGATTAGTTTCTTGTTCTGCATTGTTTGTCTTTTAGGGAATAGTGAAGAAGAGGAAAGCTTGGACAAGAAGATTGCTAGAAGGCCTCGTCATCTCTTGTGAAATTTTTGGAAGCGCTTTTCGGTATTCTGTATCACCTCTCTCTATTTTCTTTCCATCATTATTGAAAAACACAAAAAAATTAAATATTTGAAAAATCCAAAAATATTAGTTAGTTATTTGTTAAAAACCAATTTGTTGCATCATTCATTCTTTCACATAGGAGCACATCATCTAGATTTATTTATTGTCTTTATCGCTTTCCATCTTATACAATTGTGGTGATTGCTGGAGGAAAGAGGTACGTACAATTTAGAATAGAACACGTAGTGTAGTGCATCCTTAAGTGTTTATTTCTCATTCTTTGTGTGTTGCATCATTAAATCGATCTTAAGGGCGCCACCCAATTTCAAGATAAGGTGAGGGATTTTATCACCCTTTCCTTGGCCCACAAATCACTAATTCATTCATCTTGCATTCTTTTTCCTTAATAAAATCAATTAGACGTTAGCCCCTAGGATATCGCGCTCAACTAGGAAGAGAATCTAGAAGGAACAAATCACTAAGTATTTTTCGGTGGTGTCTAGGATAGCGAAAGCTTACCTGACCTTTAGACTGGTGCCTAGAATGGTGGTTAGCCTCTTGGCAATGCTTCCTCCTGCCTGGCCAGTCACGACGAATGCTTTTTGAGCTGTTACTTTTAGTAGTATCTTATTGTTAGGAGCAAGGTCTAGATTTTTTTTTAGGATAAGATAGATTTTTCTTTTGATTTTCCATATTCTTGGGTGTTTACTTATAGCTCTTGTCTGCTACGTGCCAACTCGATTTCTCTTCACCCACTAAAATTGAGTCAAAAGAAGTAGAAGTTCCAACAACCGTCATGGTTGTCTCTCTTAAAGAACGTTGTTACCCCGCTCGTACCACTCAACCCTCATGCATAGTGCTACCAGCAGTAACCGCAAACAATTTTGAAATCAAACATCATAACATTAGCATGTTACCTAGGTTTGCTGGGGTAGAGGGAGATGATCCATATCTTTTCATTCGAGAATTTGAGGAAGTATGTGCTTTACAAAAACTTCAACAGTTAAGTGAGGATTCCATTAGGCTCAGACTCATTAACTTTGCTTTAAAAGAAGATGCTAAACACTGGTTGTATAGTCTACCCGTTAATTCTATTTCCACATGGGAGGGATTTGTTGCTATATTTCTTAAAAAATATTTTCCCAATCATAAGGCTAACAAGCTTAGGAATGAAATCAACCAATTTCAACAAAATCCAAATGAGCCTTTTTGGAAATATTTTGACAGATTTCAAAAGTTATTGTCTAAGTGTCCTCAACATGGTATAGAAAAATGGAGACTTTGTAAAATTCTCTATGAAGCCTTAGATAGCCAAACCACTGCCTTTTTAGAGTCTATGTGTAATGGTAGGTTTATGGATAAAACTGATGAAGAAGCTTGGCAATTTTTTGAGGAGTTAGCTGAAAGAACAATGTTGTGGGAGTCAACTAGAGAACCCAGTCTAGAAACTGAAAAATCTAAGGGCGTACACGTAGTTGGTAATTCTATTACAACCGAAGCTAAGTTAGCTACTCTCACTAGACGTCTAGAAGCCTTAGAAACCAACAAGGTGTCCTCACAAGTGTTTCTGTGTGCAAACTGTAATTCTCCTACTCATTTGATAGAAAATTGTCCTGAAATTGAACAAGCCAATGCCATGTTTCAATCTAGAGT
The DNA here is from genome assembly GCA_030848705.1 of Heracleum sosnowskyi. Lineage (NCBI taxonomy): Eukaryota > Viridiplantae > Streptophyta > Magnoliopsida > Apiales > Apiaceae > Heracleum > Heracleum sosnowskyi. Next base: position 62,673,778 of record CM061235.1, read on the forward strand.
TAGGAATGATCCCTATTCATCCACATACAATTCTGGTTGGAAAAATCATCCAAATTTCTCATGGAACCAAGGTCAATACAATCAGTATAACCAAAATTCTCAACCTGCTTTTCAAAAGCCCAATTCTGGTCCATACTCAACTCAAAATCCTAACTCATATCCTCCACAAAATCTCGGTCAATATCAAAATTTTGTCCCTTTGAATCCTCCTGGTTTTAGTGAATCTGACAAAAGATTTACTTCCATTGAAAAGAGTTTAGAGGCATTGCTCAAATCTCAACATAATTTCATGAACACTATGACCCAAGATAGGCAATTGCTAAATTCCAATGCTCAAGCCATATCTAAGCTAGAGTTCCAAGTTAGTCAGTTGGCAAACACCATCAGTGAGAGAGAGAAAAATCGATTTCCTAGTCAACCCGAGATTAATCCCAAATTTCATCCAAATCAAAAGTCTCATGAAAATGTGAATTCTGTTATCTCTCTAAGGTCTGGTAATCAATTCAATAATCATGCTGGTGTCAATACTCAAGCAGAAGATACGCTTACATCTGAACCAAATCCGTTACTCTTGAATCCTAGTCTTAAACAATCTTCCAATCCCAAGAGTCCTGAAGAAGTTGAATCTAATGAGTCATCACCCTCCGATGAACCACCTTCAAAACCCCAATCTGATTTGTCTATTGAAAAAGTCATTAAGCCAAAAGCTCCGTTTCCTCACAGACTTACTTCAAACAAACAATCTGCTCAATTAGATAAGATTTTGGAAGTCTTCAAGCAAGTCAAGATTAACATTCCTCTTTTAGATGCAATTCAACAAGTTCCCTCTTATGCTAAGTGTCTAAAAGATTTGTGTACTCATAAAAGAACCACTCATGTTCCTAAGAAAGCTTTCCTAACATCTAATGTTAGCTCTATCTTGTCAAATCAAATTCCTTTGAAGTATAAGGATCCTGGTTGTCCTACCATTTCTTGTGTCATTGGTAATACTTTCATTGATAAAGCTTTACTCGATCTAGGAGCTAGTGTGAATCTTCTTCCATTATCAGTCTATCAAGACCTGGGTTTAGGTGAACTTAAAGAGACTACTATCACTCTTCAGTTAGCTGACCGTTATGTCAAAATTCCTAAGGGTATGGTGGAAAATGTGTTGATTAAGGTTGGTGATTTTGTCTTCCCCGTCGATTTCATTGTTCTAGAAACCGAACCTATCCAAAATCTCAAAAATCAAATTCCCATCATTCTAGGAAGACCTTTTCTTGCCACCTCTAATGCTTTGATTAACTGTAGGAATGGTTCGATGAAACTCACTTTTGGAAATATGACAATAGATCTTAATGTCTTTAATGTAGGTAATCAACCTAATGAGATTTTTGAACAACCCGTAGGAGTTAATTTGATAGATGAGGTTGTTTCATGGTCGAATCTTGAGGATAGTGCAATTGAGTCTTTTCTTGAGAACGATATTTTGTTAGATTATGAGAGCAATAAAGAACTTCATGAGCTATATAAGAATTTTTCTTCTGATGAGATGTTAGATGAATTGAATGCTATTTGTTCTAAGCATGAAACCGCCCTTGAGGATAGTTCTTTTAATCCTAAGTTATTTGTTAAGTCTTCTGTTGGTGAGCCACCCCTACTTGATTTTAATCCATCTTTTTCCACTCTTGATCAGTCTTTGGTAGTTAATAATGAAACTCATCATGTTGTTATTTCTAGCTCCATAGTTCATAACCGAGAATTTCAAGTTATTAATCTGCTTAAACAACATAAAGAAGCATCTAATTGGTCTATGAATTATGTTAGTGGTATGAGTTTTATTCTGGTTCAAGATCATCTTTATCTAGTGGATAATGTTGTCTTTGTGGGTGAGTTTCACATGCTTGATGATTCTATTATGAAAGAAGTTTTTCCTCGTGCTGGTATTGGTTAATAAGTATTTTTGTATGTATCCCCTATAGTAAAGTGTAGGTATATGGGGGAATGTGTGTGTGAGTGTGTTTATATGTGTGTGTTATAGGTATTGTGTATCTCCATCATGCCATTATCAGGTATTCTCGTCCTTTTACATTGTCATTTTTCTCTCATTTGCATACATTGAGGACAATGCATGATTTAGGTATGGGGGAGGGGTTTAGTAGTATTACAAAAAATCCAAAAAAATGAAAAAAAAATGAAAAATGAAAAAATTTCAAAAAGAGTTTTAGTCTTGTAAATTTTAGAATTCTAGTTTGTAAAATGATTGTTTGTGGCTTGATGCACCCTTACATGCTATAGTAATCTTTTGTTGCTGATACTTTTGATTGAGAAGTGATTTGCTAAGTTCTTGTTCACACACATACACTAGCAAGTTGAAACTAGTAGACTTACTGAATGTTGCAAGTAATTAGAAGGACATGAATATGTGCAAGATGATTTGATTTTCATGCTTTGAGTACAAGTTGGTGCATTGAAGAAATTTTTGCTTGGGATTGATTATGTTTTACCACCAAGTGAGTTTTTGAGCCTATATGCATATCTTTTGCATTTTATATTCGTTTGCTTGAGTGTCCACATGTTGTTTGCATTGCTAGCACTTGTTTAAGACCTTTCTTGAATGCATGACATTATTTGATGATAAGATGATAAAGGCATTTAGGAATAACCTATATTTTCCAAATTACCACACCATTTATATATGATGTTAGGAATATGTTGTTCTTGATGATAAACATAAAACACTTAGTAGAATTTGTGTAAAGTAATTTTGTAGCTGTCAACGAAATGGCATGCTTTGCAGCATTCCGTTGACAGGAAGCTCATCAACGAAATGAGTGATGTAGCAATTGCACTGTACAATACTTCACAGTTTGATATGCATTTTGTTGTATGTACTAGATAGGTTTTCTAAGTCATGTTGACTAAATGATAGATAGGCAAAATAGGTTGGTTAATTGTAAATATCTTGTGCCTTGTAATTTTGCCTAAGTGAAGACATGTCAACGGTATGAAGATTACTCTGTCAACGGTATGGAGTTTACTCATCAACGAAACAAGGGAAACACCATCAACGGAATGAAGAATAAAGCTATCAACGAAACACATCTCCCTGCTATCAACGAATCATTATTGCTTTTCTGTATAGTTGACAAAGTGATAGTGACAGTTTACTGAACAGATCTAAAGGTGACGTGGAAGTTTACTTTGCATTGGAAACCATTAAAATGGACATGGGGAATAAGGAAACATCCCAGTTTCCAATTGGGTCTTGGGAGTGATCATAATAAGCATGAAGACAAAAGCAAGGATCTCCAAGGACCACTGGACAAAGGGATGAAAAGCAAACTATTGGCGGTTACTCATTGTACTTTTAGTGTAGCCAAAAATAGTGTTGTAAACTTGGGGATATATAACCAAGTGTAGCAGTTACTTTAAGAATGAGAGAAGAAAAACAAATAGTTTGTATTAGCTATCTTTGAGAGCATTCTTCTCTACAAACCTTGTAACTGAGCAGCTGTGTACTTTTGTATCACAGATTATTTCCGCAATAAAAATCACTTCAGTTGGATCATCAAACAATCCAACTGAAATTATTAATGTGCTTGTGATTTTTACTTTAAGTTCAGTTTTATTTGTAAGTTGTTTTTAAGTTCAAGAAATATCAAAATTGTATTCAACCCCCCCTTCTACAATTCTGTTAGGTCATTTGGGAATAACAATTGGTATCAGAGCAAGCTTCTAACATACAAGAAGTTTAAAGATCAAGACCAAAAACAGAAACCATGGTAAAGAAGGATGCAGGTGTGAAGATACCAGTTCTTGATAAGGACAATTACTTTCACTGGAAAGTAAAGATGCATTTACATCTCATGTCTATAGATGAGAGGTATGTAGACTGCATTGAGAAAGGTCCACACGTTCCCATGAAGCTTGATTCTAGAGTTGGACTGCCAGATGATGCTCCTGATGTAGAGATTCCAAAAACTGTCTCAGAATGGACTGTTGAAGATATTGCAGAAGTCCATAAAGACAAAAGGACCATGAACATTCTGTTTAATGGTTTGGAGCAAGAGATGTTTGACAATGTTATCAACTGTACAACCTCTAAGGAAGTATGGGATACTGTTAGAACTCTCTGTGAACGAACTGAGCAAGTCAGGGAAAATAAAATGCAACTCCTTATACAACAATATGAGCATTTTCATTTTAAAGGTGGTGAAACCCTAAATGACACGTTTAGTAGGTTTCAAAAGCTTTTGAATGGATTAAAGTTGTATGGGAGGATCTATCAAACCAAGGATTCAAACCTTAAATGTCTTAGAGTTCTTCCAAAAGAATGGAAGCCTATGACTGTTTCTCTCAGAAACACTCAAGAGTACAAAGACTACACTCTTGAAAGGCTTTATGGAACCTTGAAGACTTATGAGCTGGAAATGGAGCAAGATGAGGAAATTGAAAAGGTACAGAAGAAGGGTGGATCTATTGCATTGATTGCATCTGTGAACCAACTTGAAGATGACAATAAAGAAGCTGCAAAGGCCACAACTAGTCGATCTATTTGTAGGAGTGATGTTAGCAAGGGTAAAGACAAGATGACAGAAGAAGAAGAATCAGAACCAGCCAACTTGGATGACTTAGATGAGATTGATGAACACATTGCTTTTATGTCTAGAAAATTCTCTAAGTTCAAGTTCAAAAGAAACTCAGAAGCAAGGCCACCAAGAAGAGACTTTCAACCTAGCAAAACAAACTGGATTGAAAAGTCTAAGTCAAAATGTTTCAATTGTGGAATGCTTGGTCACTTTGCTGGAGACTGCAGAAAGCCCAAGGTTGAGAAGGGCAACAGGAAATTTGAGCCTGTTGATTATAAAAAGAAATACTTTGAACTTCTTAAGGAAAAAGAAAAGGCTTTCATGTCTCAGGAGTATGATTGGGCTGGTAATGGTGAAGATTCTGATGATGATGTTGAGTATGTCAACTTGGCTCTTATGGCTGACAATCATGAGCAGGAAGCAAGTTCCTCAAGCAACCAGGTAACAATTACTAATCTTTCTGAGCTTTCTAAAGAGGAATGCGACAGTGCAGTAAATGAAATGTCTACTGTATTATATAATTTGCGTGTTACTCTTAAATCACTTACTAAAGAGAATTCAAGAATAAAAGAGACCAATCTGCTCTTAAGTGATAGGAATGCAATGTTAGAAGCACAGCTCATTGAATTTGAGAAAATGAGATGTGTTAGTAGGGATGCTAAGAAGGAACTTGAGAACGTGTTACAAAGGGAAGAAATTCTTAAAACACAACTTAAGATAGAACAAGGTGTGATTGCAAAATGGAAAGATGCCAGGAATGTTGCTACCAACATCATTAATGTTCAAGGTATGGAATCTTTCTGTGAGCAATCATGGAAAAAGAACAAAGAGAAGCTAGGGTATGTTGGTGAAACCTTAGAATCAGAAACAGAGTCAACAAACAACAATGATCATTTGTTGAAGGTTGATATGTCAACGGAATGCAATGTTTCGTTGACACATGAACCATCAACCGATCAGGCTGTTTCGTTGACAGACAAAAGAAAAGATAAACTCACTAGACTTAATGACAAGTATGGTCCTGTCACCAAGAACTTTGTTCAAGGTGAGTCTAGTAATTCAAAGAAAGTTGAGAAGCATGTTAAGAGAGCTAATGTAGGTCACTTGTCTAACAAGCAATTGAAAGACAAGGTAGAGAAAGTTCAAGATGAGGCTAAGGGTAATAAAAAGAATAACAGGAATGGCAAAGTAGGGATTAACAAACATAACAATTACACACCTGATAAATATGCTCCTAGAAAGACATGTGTCAATTGTGGAAGTGTTAACCATTTATCTACTAACTGCAAATCTGTTAAGAAAACTGCTAATGTAAAAATTCCCAAGCCTGCAATGAATAGTCCTATGCCTACAATGCCTGTTATTCCTAACATGTTTGCTCCATATGCACAATTTCAGAATCCATATGCTAACATGTCATTTGTGCCTAATCCATACATGAATATGTTTAGTGTGCCACAAATGCCATGGAATATGAATAACATGTTTGTTCCTCCAAATGTGCATGCTAAATGAAAATGTGAGCAACAATCAGAAATCAACACCAAGAGTAAAAATTGATTTAAATCAATCTGAGCCCAAGGTGAAAAATGATATAAAAGGAAAAGCAAAGGCTAACAAAACAGGACCCAAGGAAACTTGGGTACCAAAATCGACTTGATTTGGTTTTATTGTGTGCAGGGAGACAAAAGGAATCTTTGGTACTTGGATAGTGGTTGTTCAAGACACATGACTGGTGATTCTACCCTGCTCACAGAGTTTCAGGAAAGAGCTGGCCCTTGTATTGCTTTTGGAGATGACAGCAAAGGCTACACAAAGGGATATGGCTTGATTTCAAAAGAGAATGTCATCATAGATGAGGTTGCATTGGTGGATGGTCTTAAGCACAATTTGCTTAGTATCAGCCAACTTTGTGACAAAGGATTTTTAGTTACTTTTTCTAAAGAAGCCTGTGTTGTTTCTAAAGGAGAAAACAACAATGTGGTAATGACTGGATTCAGAAGAGGGAATGTGTACATTGCTGACTTTAGTAGCACAAGTTCAGACACCATCACTTGTCTTTTCAGCAAGGCAAGCAAGGATGAAAGTTGGCTATGGCACAAGAAATTATCCCATCTGAATTTCAAAGTTATGAATGATTTGGTGAGGAAGGATCTTGCTAGAGGAATTCCACAGGTGGAGTTTTCCAAGGATGGTTTGTGTGATGCTTGTCAAAAAGGGAAACAAAAGAAGGCATCATTCAAAAGCAAGACAGAGTCATCAATTGTCCATCAGCTTGAGTTGCTTCATATGGATTTGTTTGGCCCTGTAAATGTCATGTCTATTTCAAAGAAGAAATATTGTCTTGTGATTGTTGATGATTTTTCCAGATTTACATGGACCTTCTTTTTACACTCCAAAGATGAGGCAAGTGAAATCATTATCAATCACATTAAGATGGTAAACAATCATCCTGACTTGAAAGTAAGAAGGATTAGGAGTGACAATGGGACATAATTCAAGAATTCAAGCATGAAGGTGTTCTGTGAAGAAAATGGTATTTTGCATGAGTTTTCAGCAGCAAGGACACCACAACAAAATGGTGTAGTTGAAAGGAAAAACAGAACACTTATTGAAGCTGCCAGGACAATGCTGGATGAATCAAAGTTACCAACTTATTTTTGGGCTGAGGCAGTTAACACAGCTTGCTTCACTCAGAATATTTCTTTGATTAATCAGGCCAAGGGAATGACCCCTTATCAACTACTCAAAAGAAAGAAGCCACTATTGGATTTTCTTCATGTCTTTGGGTGCAAGTGCTTTGTTCTGAGAAATCAAGCTGAGCATTTGGGGAAATTTGAAGCAAAGGCAGATGAAGCAATATTTGTGGGATATGCAGCAGGGAAAGCTTACAGAGTCTATAATCTCAGAACCAACATTGTTAGGGAATCTGTACATGTTGTTTTTGATGATCTCAAAGTTCAAGGTCTCTGTGATGAAGGTTTCCATGAAAGTCTCTCTTTTGAGAATGAGGAAGGAGATCGTGTGAATCATGTTAAGGCTACTGAGAAACAGCCTAAAGTTGTTGTATCTAGCACAGATGAAAGCAGCAGTGAAGATGAAATTGCTGCATCAAGATTGAAAAGAATAGTTGCTAGTAGACCAAATGGTCATTTCGTTGACAGTCATGATGGTGGTTTCGTTGACAGTCAAAATGAGCGTTTCGTTGACAGCCAAAATGGTCTTACCGTTGACAGTCATAGAAATGCTTCTAGAAGTGATCATTTAGGGACAACAAACTCAGGGGGAGTTTCTCAAGGACAAATATCCAATCAAGGCAATCATGATCATGAAGCTACCTCTTCAAGAGAAAATCTACCTCCCTCAAGGAAATGGACTAAAGATCATCCCTTTGAACTTATTATAGGTGATGTTTCTTCAAAAGTCCAAACTAGAAGAGCAACTCAAGAAGAATGTCTATATAGCAGCTTTCTGTCTCAAGATGAGCCAAAGAAAGTTGAGGATGCACTTCTAGATCCAGATTGGGTTTTGGCTATGCAAGAAGAGCTAAACCAATTTGAAAGGAACAATGTTTGGAAGCTGGTGCCCAAGCCTAAGGACAGGAGTGTAATAGGCACAAAATGGGTGTTCAGAAACAAGATGGATGAAAATGGCATAGTCACGAGGAACAAAGCAAGACTGGTTGCAAAAGGCTATTCACAGGAAGAAGGAATTGATTTTGATGAAACATTTGCTCATGTTGCAAGACTAGAAGCAATAAGGATTTTCCTAGCCTATGCAGCCCATGCCAATTTCAAAGTCTATCAAATGGATGTGAAGAGTGCTTTTCTGAATGGGGAATTGGAAGAGGAGGTGTATGTAAGTCAACCTCCTGGTTTTGAAGATGAGGATTTTCCAGAATATGTATACTTCCACCTCAAAGCACTCTATGGTTTAAAACAAGCACCTAGAGCCTGGTATGACACACTTTCACAGTTCCTACTTGAGAATCACTTCACTAGAGGTACTGTAGATAAAACTCTTTTTCAAAGGGTTGTGAATGACTCTACTATACTTGTTCAAATTTATGTAGATGACATAATCTTTGGGTCTACAGATGTGAAACTTTGTCAAAAGTTTGCCAAGCTTATGCAAAGTAAATATGAAATGAGCATGATGGGAGAATTAACTTACTTTCTTGGTCTTCAAGTAAAGCAAGTTAATGAAGGCATTTTCATTAGTCAAACAAAATATATTCATGATCTATTAAAGAAATTTAACTTAATGGAATGCTCTCCTGCCAAAACTCCCATGCCCACTGCCACCAAACTTGAATTGAATACTAAGGAAAAATCTGTGGACATTTCAAGTTACAGAGGCATGGTAGGCTCACTTTTGTATTTAACAGCTAGTAGACCTGATATTATGTTTGCTACATGTTTATGTGCTAGATTTCAGGCTGATCCTAGGGAATCCCATTTAGTTGCTATTAAAAGGATTTTCAGATATCTCAAAGGAACACCAAACCTTGGCATTTGGTATCCTAGAGAATCTGGTTTTGAACTAATTGGTTATTCAGATGCAGATTATGCAGGATGTAAAATTGACAGGAAAAGCACAACTGGCACCTGTCAATTCTTAGGAAACAAGCTTGTGTCATGGTTCAGCAAGAAACAAAACTCAGTTTCCACCTCCACAGCTGAGGCTGAGTATATTGCAGCTGGAAGTTGTTGTGCACAGATTTTATGGATGAAAAATCAACTACTTGATTATGGATTAAGAGTTGAGAAAATTCCTATTTTCTGTGATAACACAAGTGCCATTGCCATTATTGAGAATCCAGTGCAGCATTCAAGAACCAAGCACATTGACATCAAGTACCATTTCATTAGAGAGCATGTTATGAATGGTACTGTGGAGTTACATTTTGTTCCAAGTGAACAACAACTTGCAGACATCTTTACCAAGCCACTTGATGAATCAACATTCTCAAGATTAGTAAGTGAGCTAGGTATGCTAAATTTCTCTTAATTACTTTGAGATTTTTGCAAGTTACATATGAAGCCAGAAATTTGCTATGTTTTTCTGTGAATTAATTTTCTCAGGAAAAAGTAAAATTTTGTCTAAGTCAAAATCACTATGTCAACGAAACGAACCATTTCGTTGACAGCCTTAGCATTTTTCTGGGTGTTTCGTTGATAACTCTTTTATATCAACGAAACGCAGCTTTTTATCAACGAAACAAACGGGACCTTAAACGCCCAATTCCGATTCGTTGATATAGCGCTTTTAATCTGAACCGTTGAAATTTTGACACGTCTTTTACCACGATCTATGCATACATCCCTGTAAGTATAAATCATGGTAATACTTTAAAAGTAACGGTTATATTTTTAAGCCAATCCAGTAATTTACATTTATTATTGGACTCAATTTCTGAGAATTTTTGGGGGAGTATTTAAGAAATTCTATTTTCTTTAATTTCTTTTTACCTGTTCTCAAAAATTCCAAAGGCTTTTCTCTCTTCTTCTCTCTAACAAGCAATTTAGTTCGAAGCTTTTCTTCAAACAACAATGGCACCCATAGTCAAGCTTATGTCAGCATGAGGGTTCATTTATGAAAAGAACAACTCAATTCCATTTGTTGTCAAGGAGAGTCCAAACAGTATCTTTTTCAAGATGATGGACTTCATGAAGAACTGCAAGTTGAGCTATGCTATGTTTCACTCAACTCCTCTCTATAATGAGATAATCGAGGAGATCTGGACCTCGTGTGAGTATAGTGGAACAAACTGCACACTGCAATTCACTCTTCAAGGTAATGAGTACATAGTTAATTCTAATGTATTGCAAGCATGTCTACAAATTCCTGAAAATAACTGTGATGCTTTGCCTACAATTACTGAAATGGTTAACTTGCTAAATTCAATAAACTACTCTTTGCCTACTGATAATCTGGGTAGAATAATTAGGAGAGGTTTGGTTAGGGAATATAGTTATTTAGCTGATGCATTTATCAAGGTCTTTTCTGGTAAGATTAGTAATTTTGATGCATTAACTAATTCCATGTTAATTCTTTTTACCATGCTCCTAACTGATAGATATTACAACTTTAGCACCCAACTTATGTATTAAATTGGTGCTAAGTTGGGTGATAAGGCTAATAGGAAAAAGAATATCTATTATGCTAGGTTTTTGATGATGTTGGCTAATCATGTTAGTCCAACACCATTAGTTATTTCTAACCCTGTTTCCAAGTTTGAGTGTTTTGTGCAAGAAAAGAGAGTACTGACAGACATACTGAGGCTGAACCACAATGGTGAGGTTCCAGTGGTGTATCTGCCAGTAATTGAGGTAACTACTGCTATCCCTTCTAGTATAATTGTTACTTCAACTGTATCACCCAGTACTGTTGCTGTGGAGTCTGTAGTTGTGACCCAACAGGCTCCTGTCCCAGCAACAAGACCAAAATCAAAGAAATCCTCCAAGCCAACCTCAGGTGCTTCCCAAAAGGCACCTATTGTAAAATCCACTACACAACCTAAGGGGAGTGTTGTAGGTGCTGTGAGAGGTGAGGGAAGGGGTGAACATAAAAGAAACCCTAAGGATAAGGAAGGACAGATGAGTGAAATCCAGCCAAGCCCCATTGTGTCTTCCCAACAAGGCACAATGAGTAATATGGATTTAAACACAAGTCTAATTGCATCCTCCCAAAAGGATATAATTATTGAAACAAGCTCTTCTCCAAGAGCACACTCCAAGAGGGTAAGGGACACTTCTAGCCCACAGTCTACATTTTCCCAATACCAAAGGAGAGTGAAGCAGAAATCCAAGGGTACACAGGGTGCACACACACTGGAAGCTACACTTCCAGTTTCACAAATTCAGTTTGATGTAACCCCTATCATTACTCTGGGGTTACAGTCCCATTCTCTAAACATCAATCTTGAATTATCTCCATCAAATTCACCAACTCAATCTTTAGATGTGGACATGATCCATACATCTATTCCTGATTCTCCAACTCTAATCTTGGAGAAGCCCCACTCTGAAGCTGGTGGTCATCACTTGTTAAGTGATTTGTTGGGCCATCTACCAACTTTTTCTGAAATTCCAAGAGGATCTGTGGACCCCAATCTCAAATCAATCACCACAGATTCTACTGTAATTTCTCATTCTCAAAGTGCTTTCTTGAATTCATCAACGAAACAGTCTATTTCGTTGACAAGTGTTTCTCCATCAACGGTATCCATACCGTTGACAGTTCAAACTACCATTCCGTTGATAGGTCATTCTACACCCCTTATTGAAAATCAAGTTGTTTCCATAACTAGTGTAGATGACCTGGTGGTAGTTGAGACACTTTTAGGTTTGAGAGGGAGTGAAATTGAGAGGCAGGCTTGCAGCCAGGCAAAAGGAGAGACTGAGAGTGAGAGGCTGGCTATTTCTTCCAGCCAGGCAAAAGGAGAGACTGAGAGTACCACCTTAGTAGGTGAAGGTGAGGGTGTGAGAGGTGTGAGCCATGGGGAGCCCATGATGCAAGAAAAGAGTGGAGAGAGAGAAGGGACTACAGGAGCCATAAGGATGGAAGCAGCCATTGCAAGTGAGTTAATGGGGGTCAGTGAGGGAGAAAGGGAACTTACCTTCCAAGAGCATTATCAACAAACTCTGGATAGTATTTCCCTGGATCCTGAGACCTTTACTCATCCTGTGTCAGCCTATCAAGTTATGGCTCAACAGGGCAATGTGGAGGCAGAAAGGTCACTCAACTTAATTCATACTACTGCATCAATGCAAAGAGCCAAGGATGCCTTGACCAATCTACCTCCAGGAGCTGCAGCAAGTGGAGAATTTGAGTTTTCTGATGATGAAGACAGCTTTGGTGACAATCTACAGGTGGCCACTACTACACAGACTGGGACTTCTGTGGTGCCTCCTACACCAAACTGGCTTTCTCAAGATATGCATGGTAGATCCAACTTGGATGTTGCTATTACAAGGCAATACAATGAGGCATATCTAGCTCATGAGTCAGCAACTGCAAGGGACAAGAAATTCTATAAGGCCATAATGGATTCTCTGGAAATTCAAAGGCTACAAATGTTGCAGACAAGGATTGAAGCTACAGAAATAAAGGATTCAATTAGCAACCTTAGGGATGCTACTGACAGGAGCTAGATGAAAAGCTTCCTCTTCACACTGTCTCCAAGATGTCAAGGTTTTTCACCAAGGAAGCTGAAGTGTCCTCATCTTTGAAAACTCTCTCCTCTAGAGTGGACAAAGTTGAGGCTACACTTTCTCACATGCAGCAGGAACAGGAGAAGCAAACTAGCCTACTCACCCAGCTTCTGGCAGCTCAACTGTAAGATCCGGGAAAATTACGTGTTATTATGTGATGTGAAATGAAATTTTAATTTCATATTAAGAGTTATTAAATGATTTATCTGTTTAAACGTGCTAAGTTATTCGTTAAATGATTGAATATGTGATATTGTGGTGCTATGTGAAATGTGTGGGGAATTTGAAATTATTTTGAAAAGGGTGTCATACTATTTTATTTTATTTTAATTATCGAAAAGAAAATTTGGATCGTTCCCAAATTATTCGGGAGATTGGTATATCGTTCGTACCAATATTTCATTCGTGAAAGTAGGAAGTATTCGAAAATATTCGCAATAAAGGTATTTTGGTTCGTATATTTTGAATTAAACGATACTTGTAGTTATCCGTACTTTATGGATGCTTATCGTCTCGTGAAACGTGTATTCTACTTTATTAAAGGTTTAAAGCATATATTCTGTTAAATTGTATTTAAAGCGATCCATCGGATCAGTATCGATCCAAAAATGTCGTTTGGGTATTATTTTCCGTTTAATATAAAAAGGCAAATCGTACTTTGTTTTGCGTATAATAAAGCTTAATTACAGTTAAAAATCTAAAAACCCCTGAAACGTGTTCTTCGTGTTCTTGAAAATCAAACTCAATTTTGAAGGCGTTATCGGAATCCGATTTCGATGTTCTTGTAACCAAATTGAATCTCTCATCATCCTCTACCTAAATCCACCATCAAAATTCATGTGGGTATGATTTTCTGATCTTTCCGATTTTTAATTATTTATTTATTTTCGAATTTTTATATTTAAATTGGGGGTTTCTTTATTATTGATTGTTCTTGATGATTGATAGCTTAATCGTGTTTGTTGTGTGATTTAGAGTGTAAGTATGATTTTTAATTTAAGTTTTGAGCCGGTAATCGAGTAGATCGGAAAATTGTATATGACCGGAGTTTGGTCGGGATTTTGATCGGCTAAGTGAACGTTGATAACGTTTGTACCATTGAATAGATCGTCGAATAAGGAATCTGTTGGTATAAGAATCTTTGAGTTTGGTGTTAGTTTTAACCTCGCCGGAAAATCGCCGCCACCGCCGGTGACTTTCGTTTCTGGCGATTCTATACTGTTTTTGCATGTGTTTTATTGGGTTAAATGAAGTTGTGATGTTGCTACTGATTTCCTGAACAAATCCGTGTGTTTGGGTCGAGTTCGGGCATGGCCGGAGAAGTTTCCGGTGGCCGGACGTTGGCCGGAAACTGGGAAACCCAGTTTTCCGGTGGTGTTCTTCGCCAACCCGGAAACATTCTTCGTGACCCGTTTACCCGATTTTCCCGACCCGGTTTCGATCCAGAAAACCCTAATTCCATTTTCTGAATAGTGTTTCTGGGTTTTTATTTTAAAAAAATAATTCAAAAATAGTTTTATAATTCTAAAAATCATATCTTTGATTTAAAAATACATTTTATTATTCCAGAAATTTTATAAATTCATAAATATTTATTTAAATTCGAAAATTGATTAAATTTAATTATTTTAATTATTTTTGATTAATAATTAATTTATTTAATTAATTGATTAATTCTTTTAATCAGTTAATTCTTAATAATTAATTATTAATTAGATTTAATTAATTAAAATTAAGTTTAATTATTTTCTAGCTTGGTTCATTTATTTAAAAATAGTTTGAGCATTTAAAGAGTGTCAATTAATTTTATTAATTGATTTAATTGCATTTAAAATACTTATATTGGATTTAAAAATCCGATTTTTGATTTAAAAATTGTTTGTGGCTTATTTAAATTCAAATAAGTTTCGTGTGATGTTTTAAAAATAGTTATAAGTGCTATATGGTTTGTATGAGTTGTGTAATGTGTTTTATAGTCCGTATATGCCCGTACTAGGGCTAGTGTCTGAGTTTTAAATATCGTAAATTAGACCGGGCGTCCGATACGTAACCGGTTACTTGTTTAAATATGTTATGTGAATGATGTGAATTATCTGTTGTTGAGTCATGCATGCGAATAAATTGTGTTGAGACTTGTTTGAGTATTTGGTCGTGTCTAATATTATCGTGTGGGGTAGTTGGGATAGAAATTTGTCGGTTATGTTAGAAAGTGAGATTTACGAGGCCGTTGACTTTTATAGTATGGGGATTGTCGTCAAGCGAGTTACGTGGATTACTTATGTGGTTGATTGCGATTGGTCTATCAATTGAAATGTGGTTGTCTGTGCAACAGAGGCTATTGGACGAGACGAGTCAGATTATCGAAGTTAAGTTACGATCGTTTATGGAATGTGAAATCATACGTTGAAGACTAAGTACCGTCTCATGTTTGACTATCGAGGCTGGCACGTGGATTCGAAATGGTAAAAGCAGACTAGTGGTATTCGCAAGAGCGTTAAAGCAAAGAAGGGCGGAAGTAGAGAATCGTGCAACAAGACAGAATAAGGAGGAAATCGTATTGTTTCAGCGTTACGAAATAGCTAAGGACCAGAGGCAAGTGTTTATACCCTTGCTTATTAATTAAGGGATATTATCTTGAATTATTAGTATGCATGTTGAATGCTTATTACTGAATTTTCAAATGTTGATTTCTTTGCATTGAATTGCAAGTATGTTATTTAATCTCATAAATTGACGAGTACTCTTTTATACCTTTTTGGTTTAGATTCATATTTTCATATTGATCGGAGAGATATAATTATTATATTGAAATGATTGAAAAGATAGTTATGGGCTGTATACTAAGGCCTTCTTTCAAAGACTTGATTTAAAAATGCTAAGTTGGAATATTACCAACCCTAGATGAGCGGGAACTTGTGAACCCTATGAGGGAAAACTTATTCTGAAATTCTGAAGTGGTGTTGCTTGCCCTTCAAGTATTCCGTTTTTCACCTTGCACCTATGCAAACCTTGTTATCCATTCTTGTTAATGCGATCATCTGATCCATTCCCTGATTCGAATTCATATATGCTGTGCATGATTTAGTTTACTTCCTTCAAGTACAAGGCTTATCTATTATAAGTACATGTTCGAAGGACTTGAACTATTTCTGTCAGAAGTTGATAAACCCTTGTTTTCTTCATTTATAAACTTCACCCTGAATTTTTCTTAAACTTGAACTTGACTTTCTTGTCACTTACCAGATTGTTGAATCTTAACTAATTCTTCCATGATGTGATAATTTGAACTGTTGAGGCCATCTAGAGCCTGTTCTTTGAACCCTATTCTATATTGAGTTTTTACAAATTCTGTTGATATCATAATGCCCGTTTCATATCAGATTCAATCTTGTTGAGCATGTCATTGTTATTCTTCATTATATCCCAGTTGTTACATCGAACTCGTCGATGCTTATTATATTGTCACTTTTCATGTGCACCTCCCCATTGTTATGTCGATCTCGTCGATACTAGATTATATTGCTATCCCTTTATTGATTCTTCATAATTGAACTGTTTCCTGGAACGTGAGTTTTCCAGCAATTGTTGTATCAAGGTTGTCGATTCTTCCGACACCTGATTGTCGAAGTAAGGTTGTCACTGGTTCTGACACCTGACGTATATAAAATAGAATTGGAATGTTTTTAAAAATGGACCAAATATTGGTCGGGCCATTTATGGTCGATGTAATTTAGGCCCAGATTGGCCTTGGATCCGTAGAGGACTATGCATGAGCTAGTCCGGGGTTGTTGCGTGGCTGGCCAGCAGCACAACCTTTGATTTGATAGAATGTGAAAATCCAATTCTAGAATAAGTTCTTATTTCTGAGATGAGTTACATCCATATGTTTTGTTCTTATGAGTTATGACCTGATTCTCAGGTTTATTCGTTGGGTGAAGTTGTTGGTTCGTTGGTTAATAATAGTGGTTTCAATCTTGCTGAAATCACTTACTCTTAATACATTTGGATTCTAAATAGTCGAAATCCACTTCCTTGATTCCATTGGCAGTCGTGAGATATCTATCTTGATGAGTTTTATTCAAACCGCATATCTAGTCGGTACCATGTTGAAGCCTTGAAGTGTGTTCCTTATTCCTTGACCGAGCGTGTTGGCTCATTCTTACCCCTTGATTATTCTAACCTTCCAGAGTTGTTGGTTTTAGAAAATGTTGTGAATAGATTTGTTATCTTCAAAACTAGTATTTTTATACAAACTATGGTCTTGA
Organism: Heracleum sosnowskyi; assembly: GCA_030848705.1. Taxonomy (NCBI): domain Eukaryota; kingdom Viridiplantae; phylum Streptophyta; class Magnoliopsida; order Apiales; family Apiaceae; genus Heracleum; species Heracleum sosnowskyi. The sequence goes on from CM061235.1 coordinate 62,690,830, forward strand.
AGATGTATGAGTTATATTTATTTCATATTTTCTACTTACTATTGTAGATATTGTTGATTCGGTCGCCGTAACGACCAGTATAAATCTTTTTGTGTTTTAAACTATTCAATTGAGAGAAGAAGAATGAGAAATTGTGGTAAATTACCAAACTTGTTTTGAAAATATTAGAGATTACAAATGTTTAAGCCAAAGGCTTGTTTATTTGAAAATCCAAAGTTTATTTTGGAAACCTTTCGTATTATATTTAATAATGCGCTTGCTGAGCAATTCGTTCGCTCATACTTGTTTTATTTATATATATTTTAGCCTGCCAGAAAGAAGGTGTATTGGCGAGAGTTGTCCGCGTAGCTGATCAGAGATGGGGAAAGATGTTAGCGTAAAGACGTTTTGATCCAGAGCATTGGAGCTAGTGAGAGGTTTTGTATATAGATGTTTTCTATTGAATAATATATTGTGTAAAGTTAGTTGCCTGGTATACTTCTTATCGAAGTTATACTGGTGTATTAGAATTTGTGTAAAGAGAATGGTTGTAAGGAAGAAAGATTGTTGTAATGAAATTTTGGATTCTTGTTTCTAGCACTATAACCTTTAAAGATTCTTGGTAGAGTTGGGGTCACAGATATTATTATTATTGTGTTGATTTTATATTGAACAGGTTGTTTGGATTAAGAGTGCAGTGTGACGACCAAATCCTTTGACCCCGGATTTGGGGGTGTTACAGTTGGTATCAGAGACAGGTTTTATAGTAAAACTAGAAACGAGAGTGTGTGGGAGTGTATATAGTTACATAAGGAACGTCAGAGCTCATTTAGAGTTCGTCTTGGACTATTGGATATAGTACCGCTGAGTGAGTTGAGATGGAGGTATTTGATTGAGATAGTTGTGCTGAAATGGATAGAACTTCTTGCGTTTGTAGTCGTCTATGGCGGAATCTTCAAGGACTATTACGAGTCGACGACGACGTACGATATTGATAACCTTGCGACGTGGAGAAGAAGGGCTGAAATCGAATAACGTGGAGAAGAAGGGCTAAAATCGAATAACGAGCTATCGAAGGAGTCGACGGAGGAGGCATATGTGAAGACCTTGGTAATACCTTCCCATCCTAATGAAATATTTGGCATTCCTTTAAAAAGAAACGCGTGTTGATGGATATATTCCACCTGTTGATCTTGTATTTGATACTTTTGATCAATCATGATTGCAATTGCATCAGAGGTTGTTGTGACATCTATTTCAAATTTGTGAAGCCTATTGAAAATATGTTATTTAAATTCCAACTCCTTCATTCTTCCGGAGTGGATAACTCTATTTGTGATGTAACACTATTTGTTGATACTTCCTTTCTGGTTGTTCTTTTTTTTTGGAATGACACCTTTGGAATTTATTCAATTTCAATCCAAGGTGTGTATTTGAGATTTCTTATCGAGAGGTCTTGGTTGTTATTTTGACCGTAAATTTCTTTCATGTTTCACTACTCCAACTGAGGTAAACAACCCTATTTATAGGGGACACAAGGACTATCTGTCTATGTGATAGAAGTCTGACGGGACGCCGTCACTTGTGTGTTGTGAAATACAAGAAGGCTAATTACCTTTAGTACTGTCTTAATAGAGACACACAACATTGAGTTCATGTGATCAAATTGATCTCTCAGTGATTCTCTTATTTCCAATAATGTTGGCTTTGGAATATGCAGACTTGGTAACCCCAATTGGGGAACATTTGCTATGATACAGAACCTTTCTCTTCAAAATATCATGAAGTTTGTTATTTCAAATAATCCGGGAGGTATGCCACCGGGTTGGATGGAAATTTACCTTACCATAATGAACGAAGAATTTGCGATTGAATCACCACGAGCGAAAGCGGATTACGATGCGATTAGAATACTAGTAACATATAACGGAGCCAGTTGTTCTCTCTCTATCGATTAACGTTACGATGTGGAAGAGGTGAAGTTAGATAATTCAAAAGTTGATTGGAAATTGGGGAAAAATGTGTAATTGTGCTGATGATATCCCATGTTGTGGAAGATGAACATAATAGATTTTTGTCTCAATGAGAAGAACTTTTAAAATTTGATGATAGGCTAATAATGGAGAATGAGTTGATCTTTGAGTATTTCAGGATTGTATGATATGGTTGCAAGTCTTTTGCTCATGATAGTTAAGGTAGATCTTGCCAGTCAATGTGGATGTATAGAATGAGAATCAAGATAATGTCGAGTTGATCAAGCTGTTTGGGAAATGAGATGGAACCATGGAAAAGGTGTCCTGAGTGTCACTTTGAATGTATCTTCTGGATTATTTGGAAATCAGATGGAGAACAATTAAGCTATTGGGACTAAGTAGAACAATTTTAAAGATATGGGACTAAGTCACCAAGTTGATAAGGAATATTCTCCCAATTGTAAATAGGAAAAGAAGATGAAGAGGTGTTAATAAGGATTTAAAGACAATGGATGAGGTAATGAGTGATTGTTTTAAACTGAATATTTGTTTGGCACGGAAGGTATGTGATCGTTGAAAGCAGTTGTTAAATATATTGGAGGTAGATAAAGTTGACCCAAGAATATGGATGGCTGATAGTATGAGTAGAAAAAAGAGAGATCAGAGATGTAAATATCTTCGGTACAAGGATTAGAAAGGATAGAGCTTTAAGGATATGATAACAAGAGATCAACTAGAAGGAATGACGGAAATAAGAATTCAACCAGGATTGATTAAAGAGAAAGGGCCACATAAAGGAAAGAGTTATGGAAAAAGAAAAGGATTCAATTATATGAGGGAATGAGAAAGTATAAGGAATACGAAAGAAATGCAAGAATACATATGAGGGGTTTCAAAAGGATGTTAGTGTTGGTGAATATCTAAGTACTTGAGGTGTTGGAAAATGAAGACAGAGTAACAGAGGTATAGTAGACGATTACAACTAAAGAGATTCCTGAATGGAAGTGGAAACATATTAAGATAGACTTTGTAGTAGAGTTGCTAAGGCTTAGAGCTAATCATGATGTTATTTGAGTTATTATTGACCGATCAACGAGAGATATTTATTAGATGAATTGGTTCATCTCTAGCTATTTGAATGAGGTAATAGTACGGCATGGAATGACGGGTTCAAATGTATTTGACAGAGATCCGCGACTTAATTAAAGAATTCAGACAGACTATGGTTGTGTACTAAATTTTTAAGGTAATTGGAAGGACCATTTACCGTTGATTATATTTTCTTACGACAACAGTTATTATGACAATTTTGAATTGCTACCTTATGTCGGTTTACTGCGTGTTAGGAAAGTTGCGTATAAGTTTGCGTACCACTCCATGAGTGGTGTATTCATAGTGTATTTCATAAAATACGAACCTATAGAGATTTAGTTAAATTGTTCTATGTTGAGTAACCAATTGATATATTGAGTCAGTATGAGAGAGTGATGAGTAATAGAGGAGTCAAATTAGTATGAGTATGAGGAGAAATCCTAAGGTTGAAGAGTCAACCTAGGAATTTGAGAATGAGATGTTGGAAAATATCCACCTGTGTTTGCGTAAGCTGATTCTGAGGACAGAATCATGTTAAGGGGGGAAGGATGTAAGATCCGGGAAAATTACGTGTTATTATGTGATGTGAAATGAAATTTTAATTTCATATTAAGAGTTATTAAATGATTTATCTGTTTAAACGTGCTAAGTTATTCGTTAAATGATTGAATATGTGATATTGTGGTGCTATGTGAAATGTGTGGGGAATTTGAAATTATTTTGAAAAGGGTGTCATACTATTTTATTTTATTTTAATTATCGAAAAGAAAATTTGGATCGTTCCCAAATTATTCGGGAGATTGGTATATCGTTCGTACCAATATTTCATTCGTTAAAGTAGGAAGTATTCGAAAATATTCGCAATAAAGGTATTTTGGTTCGTATATTTTGAATTAAACGATACTTGTAGTTATCCGTACTTTATGGATGCTTATCATCTCGTGAAACGTGTATTCTGCTTTATTAAAGGTTTAAAGCATATATTCTGTTAAATTGTATTTAAAGCGATCCATCGGATCAGTATCGATCCAAAAATGTCGTTTGGGGTATTATTTTCTGTTTAATATAAAAAGGCAAATCGTACTTTGTTTTGCGTATAATAAAGCTTAATTACAGTTAAGAATCTAAAAACCCCTGAAACGTGTTCTTCGTGTTCTTGAAAATCAAACTCAATTTTGAAGGCGTTATCGGAATCCGATTTCGATGTTCTTGTAACCAAATTGAATCTCTCATCATCCTCTACCTAAATCCACCATCAAAATTCATGTGGGTATGATTTTCTGATCTTTCCGATTTTTAATTATTTATTTATTTTCGAATTTTTATATTTAAATTGGGGGTTTCTTTATTATTGATTGTTCTTGATGATTGATAGCTTAATCGTGTTTGTTGTGTGATTTAGAGTGTAAGTATGATTTTTAATTTAAGTTTTGAGCCGGTAATCGAGTAGATCGGAAAATTGTATATGACCGGAGTTTGGTCGGGATTTTGATCGGCTAAGTGAACGTTGATAACGTTTGTACCATTGAATAGATCGTCGAATAAGGAATCTGTTGGTATAAGAATTTTTGAGTTTGGTGTTAGTTTTGACCTCGCCGGAAAATCGCCGCCACCGCCGGTGACTTTCGTTTCTGGCGATTCTATACTGTTTTTGCATGTGTTTTATTGGGTTAAATGAAGTTGTGATGTTGCTACTGATTTCCTGAACAAATCCGTGTGTTTGGGTCGAGTTCGGGCATGGCCGGAGAAGTTTCCGGTGGCCGGACGTCGGCCGGAAACTGGGAAACCCAGTTTTCCGGTGGTGTTCTTCGCCAACCCGGAAACATTCTTCGTGACCCGTTTACCCGATTTTCCCGACCCGGTTTCGATCCAGAAAACCCTAATTCCATTTTCTGAATAGTGTTTCTGGGTTTTTATTTTAAAAAAATAATTCAAAAATAGTTTTATAATTCTAAAAATCATATCTTTGATTTAAAAATACATTTTATTATTCCGGAAATTTTATAAATTCATAAATATTTATTTAAATTCGAAAATTGATTAAATTTAATTATTTTAATTATTTTTGATTAATAATTAATTAATTTAATTAATTGATTAATTCTTTTAATCAGTTAATTCTTAATAATTAATAATTAATTAGATTTAATTAATTAAAATTAAGTTTAATTATTTTCTAGCTTGGTTCATTTATTTAAAAATAGTTTGAGCATTTAAAGAGTGTCAATTAATTTTATTAATTGATTTAATTGCATTTAAAATACTTATATTGGATTTAAAAATCCGATTTTTGATTTAAAAATTGTTTGTGGCTTATTTAAATTCAAATAAGTTTCGTGTGATGTTTTAAAAATAGTTATAAGTGCTATATGGTTTGTATGAGTTGTGTAATGTGTTTTATAGTCCGTATATGCCCGTACTAGGGCTAGTGTCTGAGTTTTAAATATCGTAAATTAGACCGGGCGTCCGATACGTAACCGGTTACTTGTTTAAATATGTTATGTGAATGATGTGAATTATCTGTTGTTGAGTCATGCATGCGAATAAATTGTGTTGAGACTTGTTTGAGTATTTGGTCGTGTCTAATATTACCGTGTGGGGTAGTTGGGATAGAAATTTGTTGGTTATATTAGAAACTGAGATTGACGAGGCCGTTGACTTAGATGTTGACTTTTATAGTATGGGGATTGTCGTCAAGCGAGTTACGTGGATTACTTATGTGGTTGATTGTGATTGGTCTATCAATTGAAATGTGGTTGTCTGTGCAACAGAGGCTATTGGACGAGACGAGTCAGATTATCGAAGTTAAGTTACGATCGTTTATGGAATGTGAAATCATACGTTGAAGACTAAGTACCGTCTCATGTTTGACTATCGAGGCTGGCACGTGGATTCGAAATGGTAAAAGCAGACTAGTGGTATTCGCAAGAGCGTTAAAGCAAAGAAGGACGGAAGTAGAGAATCGTGCGACAAGACAGAATAAGGAGGAAATCGTATTGTTTCAGCGTTACGAAATAGCTAAGGACCAGAGGCAAGTGTTTATACCCTTGCTTATTAATTAAGGGATATTATCTTGAATTATTAGTATGCATGTTGAATGCTTATTACTGAATTTTCAAATGTTGATTTCTTTGCATTGAATTGCAAGTATGTTATTTAATCTCATAAATTGACGAGTACTCTTTTATACCTTTTTGGTTTAGATTCATATTTTCATATTGATCGGAGAGATATAATTATTATATTGAAATGATTGAAAAGATAGTTATGGGTTGTATACTAAGGCCTTCTTTCAAAGACTTGATTTAAAAATGCTAAGTTGGAATATTACCAACCCTAGATGAGCGGGAACTTGTGAACCCTATGAGGGAAAACTTATTCTGAAATTCTGAAGTGGTGTTGCTTGCCCTTCAAGTATTCCGTTTTTCACCTTGCACCTATGCAAACCTTGTTATCCATTCTTGTTAATGCGATCATCTGATCCATTCCCTGATTCGAATTCATATATGCTGTGCATGATTTAGTTTACTTCCTTCAAGTACAAGGCTTATCTATTATAAGTACATGTTCGAAGGACTTGAACTATTTCTGTCAGAAGTTGATAAACCCTTGTTTTCTTCATTTATAAACTTCTCCCTGAATTTTTCTTAAACTTGAACTTGACTTTCTTGTCACTTACCAGATTGTTGAATCTTAACTAATTCTTCCATGATGTGATAATTTGAACTGTTGAGGCCATCTAGAGCCTGTTCTTTGAACCCTATTCTATATTGAGTTGTTACAAATTCTGTTGATATCATAATGCCCGTTTCATATCAGATTCAATCTTGTTGAGCATGTCATTGTTATTCTTCATTATATCCCAATTGTTACATCGAACTCGTCGATGCTTATTATATTGTCACTTTTCATGTGCACCTCCCCATTGTTGTGTCGATCTCGTCGATACTAGATTATATTGCTATCCCTTTATTGATTCTTCATAATTGAACTGTTTCCTGGAACGTGAGTTTTCCAGCAATTGTTGTATCAAGGTTGTCGATTCTTCCGACACCTGATTGTCGAAGAAAGGTTGTCATTGGTTCTGACACCTGACGTATATAAAATAGAATTGGAATGTTTTTAAAAATGGACCAATTATTGGTCGGGCCATTTATGGTCGATGTAATTTAGGCCCAGATTGGCCTTGGATCCGTAGAGGACTATGCATGAGCTAGTCCGGGGTTATTGCGTGGCTGGCCAGCAGCACAACCTTTGATTTGATAAAATGTGAAAATCCAATTCTAGAATAAGTTCTTATTTCTGATATGAGTTACATCCATATGTTTTGTTCTTATGAGTTATGACCTGATTCTCAGGTTTATTCGTTGCGTGAAGTTGTTGGTTCATTGATTAATAATAGTGGTTTCAATCTTGCTGAAATCACTTACTCTTAATACATTTGGATTCCAAATAGTCGAAATCCACTTCCTTGATTCCATTGGCAGTCGTGAGATATCTATCTTGATGAGTTTTATTCATACCGCATATCTAGTCGGTACCATGTTGAAGCCTTGAAGTGCGTTCCTTATTCCTTGACCGAACGTGTTGGCTCATTCTTACCCCTTGATTATTCTAACCTTCCAGAGTTGTTGGTTTCCGAAAATGTTGTGAATAGATTTGTTATCTTCAAAACTAGTATTTTTATACAAACTATGGTCTTGAAGATGTATGAGTTATATTTATTTCATATTTTCTACTTACTATTGTAGATATTGTTGATTCGGTCGCCGTAACGACCAGTATAAATCTTTTTGTGTTTTAAACTATTCAATTGAGAGAAGAAGAATGAGAAATTGTGGTAAATTACCAAACTTGTTTTGAAAATATTAGAGATTACAAATGTTTAAGCCAAAGGCTTGTTTATTTGAAAATCCAAAGTTTATTTTGGAAACCTTTCGTATTATATTTAATAATGCGCTTGCTGAGAAATTCGTTCGCTCATACTTGTTTTATTTATATATATTTTAGCCTGCCAGAAAGAAGGTGTATTGGCGAGAGTTGTCCGCGTAGCTGATCAGAGATGGGGAAAGATGTTAGCGTAAAGACGTTTTGATCCAGAGCATTGGAGCTAGTGAGAGGTTTTGTATATAGATGTTTTCTATTGAATAATATATTTTGTAAAGTTAGTTGCCTGGTATACTTCTTATCGAAGTTATACTGGTGTATTAGAATTTGTGTAAAGAGAATGGTTGTAAGGAAGAAAGATTGTTGTAATGAAATTTTGGATTCTTGTTTCTAGCACTATAACCTTTAAAGATTCTTGGTAGAGTTGGGGTCACAGATATTATTATTATTGTGTTGATTTTATATTGAACAGGTTGTTTGGATTAAGAGTGCAGTGTGACGACCAAATCCTTTGACCCCGGATTTGGGGGTGTTACATCAAGGAATCCCTATCATCTCACTTGATGATAACAAAAAGGGGGAGAAAACTAAGGAGCTAGAGATACAAATTACAAAGGTTTTGGTCCCAGCCATCTCCTTGCCAGAAGAGCCATTAGCAATGGGGGAGTTTGGAAAGAAGAAAAAGGATGGCATTGACCTGATCCAGGAAGCTTCTATGAGGATGAGACTTGCAGAACAAATCAAAGACCATTGGTCCAACATAGAAGCAAGGGTCAAGAAAATTGCTGGAACTACAAAGGAATCTAATCCATCAACGAATGCCATGGTTCTAGTGTCAACGGAATGGGAGCCACAGACCAATTCTTTCTATAAGGTAGAGCCTCTTCTACATGGAGTCACTCAAGGTCCAAGGAAGGAAAAAGGACAAACTTCATGCATTAGGGATGTGGAACAAGCTACACTCCAAAGAAGCCTATCTCCCAAGTCCCCTGCTAAACCAAAGGGCAAAAATACAGAAAGGACTTTCTATCCTGCACCTTATCCAGATGAGCTCAAGCTTCTTGGTCTACTTATCACAAAAAGCAAGGAAAGCAATGATTATGAGATAAGGAAGCAAAGGGCAATTGTCTACAGGAATGGACAACAAATCTGTGTTTGGGCTGGTCACCCAAACTTTGCTGAAGCTAAACCTGAAGAGTCAGAAAGAGCAGCAATGCAAGCCCTTGCTGTTGCTCAGTCTCTTGATGAAGAAGAAAGACAGCAAGAAGAAAGAGCAAGAGAGGAAAGGAGTGCAAAGAACAGCACAAGGCAACCAAAGGCAAGAGCTAGGAGAAACATAGCCTTTGAGAATGATGACTTTCAGAACACTGCATCAGACTCTTCTGTACCAATTGCACCTCCAACAAGTCCTGATCCAGTTTCAGAGGTAAAGATAGCCTGTGATCCTAATCATCCTGTAAATTTCCATGATCAACCAATTGAGCCAAAGGAAGAGCCAATTGAGTTTGATGAGGCCAACTTCCCAAAATTCCTCTTTGAAATGGATCCAAAGAAGAAATCTAAGCAAAGGGCTACCAAGGCTAAGCCATTTCTGATAAGGAGACCACAAGCTGAGAAACCCCCTACCAACTTAGAAGACTTCATCTACATTGCTGATATCATGGAGGAGTCTGACATTCATATCAATCTTGATGACCTGGTTGAAGTGAGAGGAATAACAGCTTCTTACAAACTACCAAAGAGATTGGTATTTGTCCACAAGGGTGGGAGAGAACAGGTTTGGCCTCTACACAGAATTCTGGGAGAAGACTATCAGACACTGCTATCTGTGTTTAAATGTTTGAAGAAAGATTTTGGTTTTACCAAAACAGCCAAGTCTGAGGTTGTCTCCAAGATTTGCCAAATCAAAGCTAGCTGGAACAAGCCTGGTGCACTTCCCAGAGTATTGAAGGTCCCTCAAACAGGAAAGATAATTCATCTCCAACCTTTTTGGATGATGGAATTCAGAGATAAGGACAACTGTAGAAGATTCTTCAGAATAGAAGACCAACTGGAGAAGGCATCCAATGAAACTCTAAGGTTAATGCAATCCAAGTTGGGAAATCAAGATGAAGAAGAGAAGATTTTCTACAGAAGACTTCAAGCTCAAATTGAGGAGAACAATGCAAGAAAAGGGAAGAAAACAAGACCACAGAGGCAAAGGTGAAAAATCTGCTCAGTCTAGAGGAGCAACTCTGTGCACTTGTTTTGTAAGATTTTCTACTTTACATTTCAATTAAATTCAATGAAGCTCAATGCAATTTCTACTTTTATCATGTGTAATATGTCTGAGTGTTTTTTTGTTATCATCAAGGCTCTTGATTTATGGCTGTTATTCTATCAGTCATAAATTGGGGGAGATTGTTAGGAATATGTTGTTCTTGATGATAAACATAAAACACTTAGTAGAATTTGTGTAAAGTAATTTTGTAGCTGTCAACGAAATGGCATGCTTTGCAGCATTCCGTTGACAGGAAGCTCATCAACGAAATGAGTGATGTAGCAATTGCACTGTACAATACTTCACAGTTTGATATGCATTTTGTTGTATGTACTAGATAGGTTTTCTAAGTCATGTTGACTAAATGATAGATAGGCAAAATAGGTTGGTTAATTGTAAATATCTTGTGCCTTGTAATTTTGCCTAAGTGAAGACATGTCAACGGTATGAAGATTACTCTGTCAACGGTATGGAGTTTACTCATCAATGAAACGAGGGAAACACCATCAACGGAATGAAGAATAAAGCTATCAACGAAACACATCTCCCTGCTATCAACGAATCATTATTGATTTTCTGTATAGTTGACAAAGTGATAGTGACAGTTTACTGAACAGATCTAAAGGTGATGTGGAAGTGTACTTTGCATTGGAAACCATTAAAATGGACATGGGGAATAAGGAAACATCCCAGTTTCCAATTGGGTCTTGGGAGTGATCATAATAAGCATGAAGACAAAAGCAAGGATCTCCAAGGACCACTGGACAAAGGGATGAAAAGCAAACTATTGGCGGTTACTCATTGTACTTTTAGTGTAGCCAAAAATAGTGTTGTAAACTTGGGGATATATAACCAAGTGTAGCAGTTACTTTAAGAATGAGAGAAGAAAAACAAATAGTTTGTATTAGCTATCTTTGAGAGCATTCTTCTCTACAAACCTTGTAACTGAGCAGCTGTGTACTTTTGTATCACAGATTATTTCCGCAATAAAAATCACTTCAGTTGGATCATCAAACAATCCAACTGAAATTATTATTGTGCTTGTGATTTTTACTTTAAGTTCAGTTTTATTTGTAAGTTGTTTTTAAGTTCAAGAAATATCAAAATTGTATTCAACCCCCCCCCCCCTTCTACAATTCTGTTAGGTCATTTGGGAATAACATATGATCAATTAGTTACCCACTTGAGCTTAATCCTATTTTTTCGGTGACACACAACATTATGTGCCTAGACCTTTTTCTTGTTTAGCCTTACTTATGCTTGATCCCAAATTGTCAATGGCTAGTAGGAACTTGAGGGAGTAATAAGGTGTGTAAGATGGGTTTACTTTTGTTCATTACTTTTGAGAAAATATTTGGTTTGATTGCTTACTTGTTAGTCGTTGTTCAATAAATTTTTGAAGGAGGATTGTGGTTGCTTATATCTATCTCTTAGCTCTCGAAAAAAAAGAAAAAAAATATATATATGAAAAATATATATATATATGAAAAAAAAGCAAAAAAAAAAAAGAAAAAAAAATATATGAGAGCATACTTATGTTTTCGTGATCGTTCTTCATTCGACTAATCAAGCCTTTTGTTGGAAGAAAATCAAAAAATTGAGTTATGGGGAGGATGATTGGTGATGTGTATGATTAATTATGGTGCCTACTAGCTTTTGACACTTCACCTTCTTTGGCCTTACTTGACATACCTTGTCCCTAGCCCCGTTACAACCCAAATAAAGACCTTTTGATTATCATCATTGATGTATATTGTGTTAAAGTTAGATTGATACCAAATGTCAAGCATGTTTATGATATTGTTGGAATTGAGTGATACACTTACCCTTGTTCTTGAGTGAACATTATTTTGTGAGTGAAAGGTGAGTTATTTCTTGTTTCTACATTTGAGATCCCAAGTTTTGACTCAAAGGTGTACTCTTGTGGGCTTAGCATGGTTACCAACTTATTCTTACACTTGACATGGACTTTTGAGCACTTATGCATATTTCTTTGAGTAGACTATGTGAATCATTGCATCTTCCATGACAAGACATTGCAAAGTCATTTTTGATTCTTAAGTTGATGTAGCATGAGAGGACTTGTATGTGTGGCGTTGCATTGCCATGCGATCTTTTACATGAGCTAGATGGATTTTGTGGGTACATTCACTATAAACCCTCACGAGACCTTACTCGTCCACTAGGGCTGCCTTGGGGTTTAAAGGGCTTGTTGCATATGCCAAATGCAACCGTGATCACCTACGGAAGTGGTATTATCTATTAGTTGGTAGTTTATAATATATTAGTTTTTCTCGAGGACGAGCAAAAGATAGGTATGGGGGCATTTGATAGGTCCATAATTTAATACATTTTTAATACCTATTTTATGTCTGTTTTCGTAATTTTATTATTTAATAAATTGTTTTCTTTTGTTTTGTAGGAAAATAAATAAAATCATATTTCAAGCAGAAAAAGGTGAAAAAGGCAAGGAGATGGAAATACTTGAAGTCAAAAGGAAATTGGAGAAAAATTGGAAAACTTATCGGAGAAGAAAAAGGGAATTGGGGAAACATTCTTAGAATCCGATTTGTAGTCAAAGAGCCCAAACCCATTATTTTTCCTATATATATAGATCTCCTCTCTTGTACTTGAGACACCTAGAATTTGAGACACCTAGAATTTAGACTAGATCTGATAATTAGGAGTAGGATAGATTTATTATTGTCTTTCGATACAAGTTCTTTATTCTATTCAAACACTTTTGCTTGCATTCTTTATATTTAATTGTTTTGTTTCTTCTACCATGTCTAGCTAAGTTAATTCTCCTAGGATGAAGATGAAGTTAATTTGATTATTGGTGATATCTTCTTGTTCCTATTAATTGATCTCATGATTTTTCTTGGTGCTTAATTGTTCAATTGACAAAGTGATTTTGATATATTATTGTTACCGGATTTATTTTTCATAGCCTATGCTTGCTCCATGAAGTTTTGATAGGTTATTGTTAGATAACAAGTTTCATAGTATATGCTTGTCTCGTTAATTGATATATCTTATTTGTGAAGGAAAGAGAATTGATTTTAGGGTGAGTTGATATTAATTGTGATTTATTAATGGATTCGGATTCCTAGGTTTTCCTTATCTGATTTATTTGTTAATTAGGTTAAACAAATCTCATCTTAAATCTTATTTGTCTAGTTCGCCTGAGTTAATTGTTAGGGTTTCGAAAATTCATAGTCTCTGTGGATCGATCTGTGATTGCTACAACTGAACACTGTGCGCTTGCAGTTTACATTATTTTTACACATCAGGTTCCACAACCCATAGACGACTTAAATATTCAGTTAAGCAAAATACATATACCCCAACGGATTACCAGAATTAATATACCCCAAAATATGTACTAGTAGAACTAAGTTCGATATAATGTAAATATTAAAGCACTTAACAAGTGTGGTGCTTGAGGAAGAACTTTCCCGTTCACTCTTAACTCCATTGATATCATCCTCGCTATAACTTAAGTTCTTCCTTCGGAGCCACTGAAAAATAAAACAAGTTCAAAAGCCAGGATTTTTCAAAATTAAAGACATAAACAAGAGGAAGTTGACAAAAAATAACAGCATTCCAATTTTTACCTTTGAGCAAAAGTCAAGGTCCTTATCTTCACATATTTCCTTCATGTATATCATCACAAATAAACCACAATCCTTGCCTCCGGTCTGGACATGAACTCCCTGAAAAATATATATTACAAACAATTACATGTCTCTACTTATATGGATAAGAAACTGATAGAATATTAACTATTATAAAACAATCATACTGCTAGATTCTCCCATGAAATTTTCTTCTTCAACGTCTTTTTCACCTTGTCCTTGTAAAGTTTAATGGCACTGCAACAAATTTAATATAAATCAGCATTAGCACAATATTCCTAAATTGTAAAAGGGATTGCAATATAAAAGATGTTTTCATGGAGTACTCTCACCTGTCAATGACTTCAACCCATTCCGCACTTGCAATTCTGCGTTTCAAAGGGTCCAAGTGGTAAACTTCTTGTGCATCTGGATTCACAATGGTCAACACCCAATGGTTCCTACCAAACCATGAAAGTTTCTTAGATATATATAAAATAATATAGTTTCCATCATAAACTTGTGTTAATCCCAAATGACCTAACAGAATTGTAGGAGGGGGGGGGGGGGGTTTAATACAATTCTTGATATTTCTTAAACTTAAAAACAACTTACAAATAAAACTGAACTTAAAGTAAAAATCACAAGCACATAAATAATTTCAGTTGGATTGTTTGATGATCCAACTGAAGTGATTTTTATTGCGGAAATAATCTGTGATACAAAATGTACACAGCTGCTCAGTTACAAGAATGTAGAGAAGTATGCTCTCAAAGATAGCTAATACAATCTATTTGTTTTTCTTCTCTTACTCTTATTTTAACTGCTACACTTGGTTATATATTCCCAAGTTTACAAAGCTATTTTTGGCTACACTAAAGTGCACTAAAGGTAACCGCCAATAGTTTGCTTTTCATCCCTTTGTCCAGTGGTCCTTGGAGATCCTTGCTTTTGTCTTCATGCTTATTATGATCACTCCCATGAGCCCAATTGGAAACTGGGATGTTTCCTTATTACCCATGTCCATTTTAATGGTTTCCAATGCAAAGTACACTTCCACATCACCTTTAGATCTGTTCAGTAAACTGTCACTATCACTTTGTCAACTATTCAGAAAAGCAATAATGATTCGTTGATAGCAGGGAGATGTGTTTCGTTGATAGCTTTATTCTCCATTTCGTTGATGAGTAAACTTCATTTCGTTGATGAGTAAACTTCATTCCGTTGACAGAGTAATCTTCATTCCGTTGACATGTCTTCACTTAGGCAAAATTACAAGGCACAAGATATTTAGAATTAACCAACCTATTTTGCCTATCTAGCATTTAGTCAACATGACTTAGAAAACCTATCTAACACATACAACAAAATGCATATCAAACTGTGAAGTATTGTACAGTGCAATTGCTACATCACTCATTTCGTTGATGAGTTTCCTGTCAACGGAATGCTGCAAAGCATGCCATTTCGTTGACAGCTACAAAATGACTTTACACAAATTCTACTAAGTGTTTTATGTTGATCATCAAGAACAACATATTCCTAACAATCTCCCCCAATTTATGACTGATAGAATAATAGCCATAAATCAAGAGACTTGATGATAACAAAAACACTCAGATACATTATAAATTACAAAAGTAGAAAATGCATTAAGCTTCATAATATTTTGAACAAAATACAAGACTTACAAGACTAATGCCCAGAAGTGCTCCTCTAGACTGAGCAAATGATTCATCTTGGTCTTCTTTGTGGCATAGTCTTCTTCCCTCTCTTAGAGTTGTTTTCCTCAATTTGGACCTGTAACCTTCTATAAAAGATCTTCTCTTCCTCATCTTGATCACCAAGCATGGATTGCATAAACTTTAGAGTTTGATTAGATGCCTTATCCAGCTGGTCTTCCATCCTGAAGAATCTTCTGCAGTTGTCCTTGTCCTTGAATTCCATCATCCAGTAAGGTTGAAGATGGATCTTATTTCCTGTTGAGGGCACTCTAAGCATCCTGTGAAGAGCCTCAGGCTTGTTCCAGCTAGCCTTTATCTGACATATTTTGGAGACCACCTCAGACTTGGCTGTTTTGGTGAAGCCAAAGTCCTTCTTCAAGCATTTAAACACTGTGAGTAGTGTTTGGTAGTCTTCTCCTAAAATTCTGTAGAGAGGCCACACTTGTTCTCTACCACCCTTGAATGTGAAAACTAATCTTTCAGGCAACTTTTGAGAAGCTGCAATGCCCCTTACTTCCACCAGGTTGTCTAAATCAAGATGTAAGCTAGATTCTTCCCTGATGTCAGCAATGTACATGCAGTCCTCTGGATTTGCAGGGGGTTTCTGAGGTTGTGGCTTTCTCACAAATACTGGCTTTGCCTTGACAGCCCTTTTCTTTGACTTTATTGGCTGATCCTTTTCAAATAGGAACCTTGGAAAATAGGCTTCATCAAATTCAATAGGCTCCTCTTTTGGCATGATTGGTTGATCATGAAAGTTGACAGGATGTGCAGGATCACATGCCAATTTTCCTTCATGAGGTAGATCAACAGGAATTTAATGTGCACTTGTTGTGGAAGAGGCTTGAGCAGTGTCCTGAGAATCCTCTTTATCAAAGTCCATATTCCTTTTAGCTCTAGCCTTTGGTTGCCTTACACTTTTCCTTGCTTTTTCAGCTTCCTTAGCTCCATCCTTGGCTTTTTCTTCCTGTAAGGTTTCTTCATCTTCAAGTGCTTGAGCAACTGCCAGTGCTTGCATTGCTGCCCTTTCAGATTCTTCAGCTTTGGCCTTAGCAAAATTTGGGTGACCAACCCAAATGCAGATTTCCTTGCTGTCCCTGTAGATGATGGCCCTTTGATTCCTTATGCTTGGATGATTGATTTCCTTGCTCTCAATGATCAGCTTCCCTAGGACTTTGAACTCATCTGGCTTTGGTGGAGGATAAAATATCCTTTCAATGTTCTTGCCTTTGGGTTTGACAAGTGATATTGGAGATATCCCTCTTGCATCCACATTCCTAAAGCATGAAGATTGGCCTTTCTCATTTCTTGAATCTTGAAGGATTCAATGCTGAAGGGGCTCTATAGCATAAGAACTCTTGAACTGTGGCTCCATTTGTACTATCACCATTGCATTTGTTGATGGTAGTATTGAAGTAGCTTGAACCGTTGATGCCTTTGCAGTGTCAGCTAACTTCTTGACTCTTGCTTCTATATTTGACCAGTGATCCTTAATCTGTTATGCAAGTTTCATCCTCATAGAGGCTTCCTGGATCAGGTCAATACCATCCTTTTTCTTCTTTCTAAACTCCCCCATTGCTAATGGCTCTTCTGGTAAGGAGATGGCTGGGACCAAAACCTTTGTGATTTGTATATCAAGCTCTCTAGATTTCTCTAGCTCCTTAGTTTTCTCCCCCTTTTTGTTATCATCAAGTGAGATGATAGGGATTCCTTGAGCTGCCAGAAGCTGGGTGAGTAGCTGAGTTTGCTTCTCCTGTTCCTTCTGCATGTGAGAAAGTGTAGCCTCAACTTTGTCCACTCTAGAGGAGAGAGTTTTCAAAGATGAGGACACTTCAGGTTCCTTGGTGACAAACCTTGACATCTTGGAGACAGTGTGAAGAGGAAGCTTTTCATCTAGCCTCCTGTCAGTAGCATCCCTAAGGTTGCTAATTGAATCCTTGATTTCTGTAGCCTCAATCCTTGTCTGTAACATTTGTAGCCTTTGAATTTCCAGAGAATCCATTATGGCCTTGTAGAATTTCTTGTCCCTTGCTTCTGCAGACTCATGAGCTAGATATGCCTCATTGTACTGCCTTGTGATAGCAGCATCCAAGTTGCATCTACCATGAATATCCTGAGAAAGCCAGTTTGGTGTAGGAGGCACCACAGAAGTCCCAGTCTGTGTAGTAGTGGCCACCTGTAGATTGTCACCAAAGCTGTCCTCATCATCAGAAAAATTAAAGTCTCCACTTGCTGCAGCTGCTGGAGATAGATTGGTCAGGGCATCCTTTGCTCTTTGCATTGATGCAGTAGTATGAATTAAGTTGAGTGACCTTTCTGCCTCCACATTGCCCTGTTGAGCCATAACCTTATAGGCTGGCACAAGATGAGTAAAGGTCTCAGGATCCAGGGAAATACTATCCAGAGTTTGTTGATAATGCTCTTGGAAGGTAAGTTCCCTTTCTCCCTCACTGACCCCCATTAACTCACTAGCAATGGCTGCTTCCTCCCTTATCACTCCTGTAGTCCCTTCTCTCTCTCCACTCTTTTCTTGCATCATGGGCTCCCCATGGCTCACACCTCTCACACCCTCACCTTCACCTACTAAGGTGGTACTCTCAATCTCTCCTTTTTCCTGGCTGGAAGAAATAGCCAGCCTCTCACTCTCAGTCTCTCCTTTTGCCTGGCTGCAAGCCAGCCTCTCAATTTCACTCCCTCTCAAACCTAAAAGTGTCTCAACTTCCACCAGGTCATCTACACTAGTTGTGGAAACAACTTGATTTTCAATAAGGGGTGTAGAATGACCTATCAACGGAATGGTAGTTTGAACTGTCAACGGTATGGATACCATTGATGGAGAAACACTTGTCAACGAAAGAGGCTGTTTCGTTGATGAAGTCAATAAAGCACTTTGAGAAAGTGAAATTACAGTAGAATCTGTGGTGATTGATTTTAGAGATTGGTCCACAGATCCTCTTGCAATTTCAGAAAAAGTTGGTTGATGGCCCAACAAATCACTTAATAAGTGATGACCACTAGCTTCAGAGTGGGGCTTCTCCAAGATTAGAGTTGGAGAATCAGGAATAGATGAATGGATCATGTCCACATCTAAAGATTGAGTTGGTGAATTTGATGGAGATAGTTCAAGGTTGATGTTTAGAGAATGGGACTGTAACCCCAGAGTAATGATAGGGGTTACATCAAACTGAATTTGTGAAACTGGAAGTGTTGCTTCCAGAGTGTGTGCACCCTGTGTACCCTTGGATTTTTGTTTCACTCTCCTTTGGTATTGGGAAAATGTAGACTGTGGGCTCGAAGTGTCCCTTACCCTTTTGGAGTGTGCTCTTGGAGGAGAGCTTGTTTCAATAATCACATCCTTTTGGGAGGATGCAACTAGACTTGTGTTTAAATCCATTTTACTCATTGTGGCTTGTTGGGAAGACACAATGGGGCTTGGCTGGATTTCACTCTGCTTTCCTTCCTTATTCTTAGGGTTTCCTTGATTTTCACCCCTTCCCTCACCTCTCACAACTCCTGAATCACTCCCCTTTGGTTGTGAAGTAGTTTTTGCAATAGGTGCCTTTTGAGAAGCACCTGAGGTTGGCTTTGAGGATTTCTTTGATTTAGGTTTTGCTGCTTGGGCAGGAGCCTGTTGGGACACACCTACAGACTCCATAGCAACATTGGTGAGTGAAATAATAGAAGTAGCAACTATACTAACAGGGTTAGAAGAAGTTACCTCAATGATGGACAAATACACCATTGGGACATCACCATTGTGGTTAAGTCTCAGTATATCTGTCAGAACCCTTTTCTCTTGCATAAAACACTCAAACTTGGAAACAGGGTTAGAGATAACTACTGGTGTTGGACTAACATGATTAGCCAACATCATCAGAAACCTAGCATAATAGATATTCTTTTTCCTATTAGCCTTATCACCCAACTTAGCACCAATTTCATACATAAGTTGGGTGCTAAAGTTGTAATATCTATCAGTTAGGAGCATGGTAAATAGAATTAACATAGAATTGGTCAATGCATCAAAATTGCTAATCTTACCAGAAAATACCTTGATAAATGCATCAACTAAATAACTATATTCTCTAACCAATCCTCTCCTAATTATTCTACCCAGATTATCAGTAGGCAAAGAGTAGTTTATGGAGTTTAGCAAGTTAACCATTTCAGTATTTGTAGGCAAAGCATTACAGTTATTTTCAGGAATATGTAGACATGCTTGCAATACATCAGAATTAACTATGTACTCTTTACCTTGGATGGTGAATTGTAGTGTGCAGTTTGTTCCACTATACTCACACGAGGTCCAAATCTCCTCGATTATCTCATTATAGAGAGGAGTTGAGTGAAACATTGCATAGCTCAACTTGCAGTTCTTCATGAAGTCCATCATCTTGAAAAAGATACTGTTTGGACTTTCCTTGACAACAAATGGAATTGAGTTGTTCTTTTCATAAATGAACCCTCCTACTGACATAAGCTTGACTATGGGTGCCATTGTTGTGTGAAGAAAAGCTTCGAACTAAATTGCTTGTTAGAGAGAAGAAGAGAGAAAAGCCTTTGGAATTTTTGAGAACAGGTAAAAAGAAATTAAAGAAATTAGAATTTCTTAAATACTCCCCCAAAAATTCTCAGAAAAAGAGTCCAATAATAAATGTAAATTACTGGATTGGCTTAAAAAAATATAACTGTTACTTTTAAAGAATTACCATGATTTATACTTACAGGGGTGTATGCATAGATCGTGGTAACGGACGTGTCAAATTTCAACGATTCAGATTAATTGCGCTAAATCAACGAATCAGGATTGGGCGGTTAAAGTCCCGTCTTATTTCGTTGATAAAGCTGCGTTTCGTTGATATAAAAGAGCTATCAACGAAACACCCAGAAAAATGCTAAGACTGTCAACGAAATGGTTCATTTCGTTGACATAGTAATTTTGACTTAGACAAAATTTTACTTTTTCCTGAGAAAATTAATTCACAGAAAAACATAGCAAATTTCTGGTTGCATTTTAACTTGCAAAAATCTCAAAATAATTAAGAGAAATTTAGCATACCTAGCTCACTTACTAATCTTGAGAATATGGATTCATCAAGTGGCTTGGTAAAGATGTCTGCAAGTTGTTGTTCACTTGGAACAAAATATAACTCCACAGTACCATTCATAACATGTTCTCTAATGAAATGGTACTTGATGTCAATGTGCTTGGTTCTTGAGTGCTGTACTGGATTCTCAGTTATGGCAATGGCACTAGTGTTGTCACAGAAAATAGGAATTTTCTCAACTCTTATTCCATAATCAAGTAGTTGATTTTTCATCCATCAAATCTGTGCAAAACAACTTCCAGCTGCAATATACTCAGCCTCAGCTGTGGAGGTAGAAACTGAGTTTTGTTTCTTGCTGAACCATGAGACAAGCTTGTTTCCTAAGAATTGACAGGTGCCTGTTGTGCTTTTCATGTCAATTTTACATCCTGCAAAATCTGCATCTGAATAACCAATTAGTTCAAAGCTAGATTCTCTAGGATACCAAATGCCAAGGTTTGGTGTTCCTTTGAGATATCTGAAAATTCTTTTAATAGCAACTAAATGGGATTCCCTAGGATCAGCCTGAAATCTAGCACATAGACATGTAGCAAACATAATATCAGGTCTACTAGCTGTTAAATATAAAAGTGAGCCTACCATGCCTCTATAACCTGAAATGTCCACAAATTTTTCCTTAGTATTCAATTCAAGTTTGGTGGCAGTAGGCATGGGAGTTTTGTCAGGAGAGCATTCCATTAAGTTAAACTTCTTTAATAAATCATGAATATATTTTGTTTGACTAATGAAAATGCCTTCATTAACTTGCTTCACTTGAAGACCAAGAAAGTAAGTTAATTCTCCCATCATGCTCATTTCATATTTACTTTGCATAAGCTTGGCAAACTTTTGACAAAGTTTCACATCTGTAGACCCAAAGATTATGTCATCTACATAAATTTGAACAAGTATAGTAGAGCCATTCACAACCCTGTGAAAAAGAGTTTTATCTACAGTACCTCTAGTGAAGTGATTCTCAAGGAGGAACTGTGAAAGTGTGTCATACCAGGCTCTAGGTGCTTGTTTCAAACCATAGAGTGCTTTGAGGAGGAATTATACATATTCTGGAAAGTCATCATCTTCAAAACCAGGAGGTTGACTTACATACACCTCCTCTTCCAATTCCCCATTCAGAAAAGCACTCTTCACATCCATTTGATAGACTTTGAAATTGGCATGGGCTGCATAGGCTAGGAAAATCCTTATTGCTTCTAGTCTTGCAACAGGAGCAAAGGTTTCATCAAAATCAATTCCTTCTTCCTATGAATAGCCTTTTGCAACCAATCTAGCTTTGTTCCTTGTGACTATGCCATTTTCATCCATCTTGTTTCTGAACACCCATTTTGTGCCTATGACACTCCTGTCCTTAGGCTTGGGTACCAGCTTCCAAACATTGTTCCTCTCAAATTGGTTTAGCTCCTCTTGCATGGCCAAAACCCAATCTGGATCTAGAAGTGCATCCTCAACTTTCTTTGGCTCATCTTGAGACAGAAAGCTACTATATAGACATTCTTCTTGAGTTGCTCTTCTAGTCTGAACTTTTGAAGAAACATCACCTATAATTAGTTCAAAGGGATGATCTTTAGTCCATTTCCTTGAGGGAGGTAGATTTTCCCTTGAAGAGGTAGCTTCATGATCATGATTGCCTTGATTGGACATTTGTCCTTGAGAAACTCCCCCTGAGTTTGTTGTCCCCAATTGATCACTTCTAGAAGCAATTCTATGACTGTCAACGGTATGACCATTTTGGCTGTCAACGAAACGCTCATTTTGACTGTCAACGAATCCACCAACATGACTGTCAACGAAATGACTGTTTGGTCAGCTAGCAGCTATTCTTTTCAATCTTAATGCAGCAATTTCATCTTCACTGCTGCTTTCATCTGTGCTAGATACAACAACTTTAGGCTATTTCTCAGTAGCCTTAACATGATTCACTTGATCTCCTTCCTCATTTTCAAAAGAAAGACTTTCATGGAAACCTTCATCACAGAGACCTTGAATTTTGAGATCATCAAAAACAACATATTGATTTCTCACAAATATTGCTTCATCTGCCTTTGCTTCAAATTTCCCCAAATGCTCAGCTTGATTTCTCAGAACAAAGCACTTGCATCCAAAGACATGAAGAAAATCCAATAGTGGCTTCTTTCTTTTGAGTAGTTGATAAGGGGTCATTCCTTTGGCCTGATTAATCAAAGAAATATTTTGAGTGAAGCAAGCTGTATTAACTGCCTCAGCCCAAAAATAAGTTGGTAACTTTGATTCATCTAGCATTGTCCTTGCAGCTTCAATAAGTGTTCTGTTTTTCCTTTCAACTACACCATTTTGCTGTGGTGTCCTTGCTGCTGAAAACTCATGCAAAATACCATTTTCTTCACAGAACACCTTCATGCTTGAATTCTTGAATTCTGTCCCATTGTCACTCCTAATCCTTCTTACTTTCAAGTCAGGATGATTGTTTTCCATCTTGATGTGATTGATAATGATTTCACTTGCCTCATCTTTGGAGTGCAAAAAGAAAGTCCATGTAAATCTAGAAAAATCATCAACAATCACAAGACAATATTTCTTCTTTGAAATAGACATGACATTTACAGGGCCAAACAAATCCATATGAAGCAACTCAAGCTGATGGACAATTGATGACTCTGTCTTGCTTTTGAATGATGCCTTCTTTTGTTTCCCTTTTTGACAGGCATCACACAAACCATCCTTGGAAAACTCCACCTGTGGAATTCCTCTAGCAAGATCCTTCCTCACCAAATCATTCATAACTTTAAAATTCAGATGAGATAATTTCTTGTGCCATAGCCAACTTTCATCCTTGCTTACCTTGCTGAAAAGACAAGTGATGGTGTCTGGACTTGTGCTACTAAAGTCAGCAATGTACACATTCCCTCTTCTGAATCCAGTCATTACCACATTGTTGTTTCCTCCTTTAGAAACAACACAGGCTTCTTTAGAAAAAGTAACTAAAAATCCTTTGTCACAAAGTTGGCTGATACTAAGCAAATTGTGCTTAAGATCATCCACCAATGCAACCTCATCTATGATGACATTCTCTTTTGAAATCAAGCCATATCCCTTAGTGTAGCCTTTGCTGTCATCTCCAAAAGCAATACAAGGGCCAGCTCTTTCCTGAAACTCTGTGAGCAGGGTAGAATCACCAGTCATGTGTCTTGAACAACCACTATCCAAGTACGAAAGATTCCTTTTGTCTCCCTGCACACAATAAAACCAAATCAAGTTGATTTTGGTACCCAAGTTTCCTTGGGTCCTGTTTTGTTAGCCTTTGCTTTTCCTTTTATATCATTTTTCACCTTGGGCTCAGATTGATTTAAATCAACCTTTATCCTTGGTGTTGATTTCTGAGGGTTGCTCACATTTTCATTCACAACATGCATAGTTGGAGGAACAAACATGTTATTCATATTCCATGGCATTTGTGGCACATTAAACATATTCATGTATGGATTAGGTACAAATGGCATGCTGGCATATGGATTTTGAAATTGTGCATATGGAGCAAACATGTTAGGCATAACAGGCATTGTAGGCATAGAACCATTCATAGCAGGCTTAGACATTTTCACTTTAGCAGTCTTCTTAACAGATTTGCAGTTAGTAGATAAATGACTAACACTTCCACAATTAACACATGTCTTTCTAGGAGCATATTTATCAGATGTGTAATTGTTGTGTTTGTTAATCCCTAATTTGCCATTCCTGTTATTCTTTTTATTTCCCTTGGCCTCAACTTGAACATTCTCTAACTTATCTTTCAATTGCTTGTTGGACAAGTGACCTACATTAGCTTCAACAGGCTTCTCAACTTTCTTTGATTTACTAGACTCACCTTGAACAAAGTTCTTGGTGACAGGACCATACTTATTATTAAGTCTAGTGAGTTCATCTTTTCTTTTCTCTGTCAACGAAACAGCCTGATCGGTTGATGGTTCATCTGTCAATGAAACATTGCATTCCGTTGACATATCAACCTTCAACAAATGATCATTGTTGTTTGTTGACTCTGTTTCTGATTCTAAGGTTTCACCAACATACCCTAGCTTCTCTTTGTTCTTTTTCCATGATTGTTCACAGAAAGATTCCATACCTTGAACATTAATGATGTTGGTAGCAACATTCCTGGCATCTTTCCATTTAGCAATCACACTTTGTTCTATTTCAAGTTGTGTCTTAAGAATTTCTTCCCTTTCTAACACGTTCTCAAGTTCCTTCTTAGCATCCCTACTTACACACCTCATTTTCTCAAAATCAATGAGTTGTGCTTCTAACATTGCATTCCTATCACTTAAGAGCAAATTAGTCTCTTTTATTCTTGAATTCTCTTTGGTAAGTGATTTAAGAGTAACACGCAAATTATATAATACAGTAGACATTTCATTTACTGCAATATCGCATTCCTCTTTAGAAAGCTCAGAAAGATTAGTAATTGTTACCTGGTTGCTTGAGGAGCTTGCTTCCTGCTCATGATTGTTAGCCATAAGAGCCAAGTTGACATATTCAACATCATCATCAGAATCTTCACCATTACCAGCCCAATCATACTCCTGAGACATGAAAGCCTTTTCTTTTTGCTTGAGAAGTTCAAAGTATTTCTTTTTATAATCAACAGGCTCAAATTTCCTGTTGCCCTTCTCAACCTTGGGCTTTCTGCAGTCTCCAGCAAAGTGACCAAGTATTCCACAATTGAAACATTTAGATTTAGACTTTTCAATTCAGTTATTTTTGCTGGGTTGATAGTCTCTCCTTGCTGGTCTTGCTTCTGAGTTTCTCTTGAACTTGAACTTAGAGAATTTTCTTGACAGAAAAGCAATGTGTTCATCAATTTCATCTAAGTCATCCAAGTTGGCTGGTTCTGGTTCTTCTTCTTCTGTCATCTTGCCTTTACCCTTGCTAACATCACTTCTACAACTAGCTCGACTAGTTGTGGCCTTTGCAGCTTCTTCATTGTCATCTTCCAGTTGGTTCACAGATGTAATTAATGCAATAGATCCACCTTTCTTCTGTACCTTTTCAATTTCTTCATCTTGCTCCATTTCCAACTCATATGTCTTCAAGGTTCCATAAAGCCTTTCAAGAGTGTAGTCTTTGTACTCTTGAGTGTTTCTGAGAGAAACAGTCATAGGCTTCCATTCTTTTGGAAGAGCTCTGAGAAATTTAAGGTTTGAATCCTTGGTTTGATAGATCCTCCCATACAGCTTTAATCCATTCAAAAGCTTCTGAAACCTACTAAACGTGTCATTTAGGGTTTCACCAGCTTTAAAATGAAAATGCTCATATTGTTGTATAAGGAGTTGCATTTTATTTTCCCTAACTTGCTCAGTTCCTTCATAGAGAGTTCTAACAGTGTCCCATACTTCTTTGGAGGTTGTACAGTTGATGACATTGTCAAACATCTCTTGCTCCAAACCATTAAACAGAATGTTCATGGTTCTCTTATCTTTATGGATTTCTGCAAGATCTTCAATAGTCCATTCTGAGACAAGTTTTGGAATTTCCACATCAGGAGCATCATCTGGCACTCCAACTCTAGATGCAAACTTCATGGGAACGTGTGGACCTTTCTCAATGCAGTCTACATACCTCTCATCCATAGACATGAGATGTAAGTGCATTTTTACTTTCCAGTGAAAGTAATTGTCCTTATCAAGAACTGGTATCTTTACTCCTGCATCCTTCTTCACCATGGTTACTATTTTGGTCTTGATCTTTAAACTTCTTGTATGTTAGAAGCTTGCTCTGATACCAATTGTTAATCCCAAATGACCTAACAGAATTGTAGAAGGGGGGGGGGGTTGAATACAATTCTTGATATTTCTTTAACTTAAAAACAACTTACAAATAAAACTGAACTTAAAGTAAAAATCACAAGCACATAAATAATTTCAGTTGGATTGTTTGATGATCCAACTGAAGTGATTTTTATTGCGGAAATAATCTGTGATACAAAATGTACACAGTTGCTCAGTTACAAGAATGTAGAGAAGTATGCTCTCAAAGATAGCTAATACAATCTATTTGTTTTTCTTCTCTTACTCTTATTTTAACTGCTACACTTGGTTATATATTCCCAAGTTTACAAAGCTATTTTTGGCTACACTAAAGTACAGTAAAGGTAAACGCCAATAGTTTGCTTTTCATCCCTTTGTCCAGTGGTCCTTGGAGATCCTTGATTTTGTCTTCATGCTTATTATGATCACTCCCAAGAGCCCAATTAGAAACTGGGATGTTTCCTTATTCCCCATGTCTATTTTAATGGTTTCCAATGCAAAGTACACTTCCACATCACCTTTAGATCTGTTCAGTAAACTGTCACTATCACTTTGTCAACTATTCAGAAAAGCAATAATGATTCGTTGATAGCAGGGAGATGTGTTTCGTTGATAGCTTTATTCTCCATTTCGTTGATGAGTAAACTTCATTTCGTTGATGAGTAAACTTCATTCCGTTGACAGAGTAATCTTCATTCCGTTGACATGTCTTCACTTAGGCAAAATTACAAGGCACAAGATATTTACAATTAACCAACCTATTTTGCCTATCTAGCATTTAGTCAACATGACTTAGAAAACCTATCTAACACATACAACAAAATGCATATCAAACTGTGAAGTATTGTACAGTGCAATTGCTACATCACTCATTTCGTTGATGAGCTTCCTGTCAACGGAATGCTGCAAAGCATGCCATTTCGTTGACAGCTACAAAATGACTTTACACAAATTCTACTAAGTGTTTTATGTTTATCATCAAGAACAACATATTCCTAACAACTTGCCTCGAATTTTATCAATTAACATGTCAAAAATCTATACTCGTTCACTCAATACATGAAATTACGAAATTTCATCCATTTATGATATAATAATTCCAGAAGGACCTTAAATATGGTTTATATTAATCGAATATAATTTAGACTGCATCAATTAGAGGGCTAGAGATTAAGTAACAAATACTCACAAATGGTTTTATGGCAAGAGAAAATGTTGCCCCTTCTTAGAATTTCTGAATCTTACAGAAAGGGCACGCGACCTATCTTGAGTAGACCCACAACTCTTGGCGCCTATCATTCCAGGATCGACAAACCCTATCATGTCAGTCATCTTGTTCCTTTTCAAATATTCATGCAATAAACTACACATAAAATTAAATACTCGTTAAACACAAATTCACATGATAGAAAAATCAGATGGCTAACTAAACAAGTACAAATTATGTTTCTAAGCTAAATTTCATTCAATTAAACTTTTAAGTTTTAACACTTACTGAATGTAGATGCAAATGATTGAGGCTGGCATTTCACCTCTAGAGCACAATGCATGCACATCTGATAAAAAACAGAACCTGCATTTTGGATACTCCAAAAGTATCTGCACATAGCTCAAAAGGGGTTGTCCTGCCATCACTCATGGAATCCTTCGCCCAATTCCACAAACGCTTCAAGGCAAGGGGTACTTTGCACCCATTTCAACCACATACTCTAGGATACAGTCTTTCACATTCTTCCACTTCTTTGTTCCATTTTTCTTGCCTTCCTAAAAATAAAAAATGAAAAATTATCAGTGTTTGTAATAACCCCAAATTTTGTACTTATTTAAAAATGTTAGACCAGGATTCAATGATCATCAGTATCTGGATTACTGGTCAGGATTGTGATACTGATGTCATCAGGTTTTCATAGCGTCAGTATCAGGATTGCTATCAGGACTAAGATCAGGATTATCGTCACGACTGGAAGTTGATCAGTATTACTTATAGATAACTATTGAGTCCAGAAAATAAAGGAAGATTTATTTGTCGGTTCCTGGTTTGTAGGGATGTAGCTATCAAATAAGATATAGTTTTGTAATTGATTTTAACTTATCTTGTATTTGATAGAGAAGCTGTGTGTACTATATAAACACAGTTTAGGTTTTACAAATTGTACGTAATCGCTTAAACGAGTATCATTGTAACGTAGCAGCTTTCAAGAATATCAGAATTTCATGAGAGATTTTTGTAACAGTTTTATACCTGAATTAATAAAGCTGTTATTATTTCATATTTATGTTTTATATTACTATTAAGTCGAAAATCTTATACAATTGTATTCAACCCCCTTCTAAAATTGTTAATTACTGGGAAACAATTGGTATCAGAGCAAACTGATTTAATTTAATCAGAAACGATCCAAGATGTCGACAAGCAAATATGAAAGAATCAAAATTCCCATCTTGAATAAATCTGAAAACCCTACATGGAGGGTAAAGATGTTGATGTACCTGGAAGCTACAGATCCTGATTATCTGGACAGGATCTATGATGGACCATACATCCCTAAGAGAATTGTTGGTCAAACAGATATTGTTCCTGAACATTATGTTATAAAGGTGAAAAGTGAGTGGACACCAGAAGAAAAGTCTCACGTTCTCAGGGATGCAAAGGTAAAGAATATTCTGCATAATAGTCTTGATGCTGTCATGTCAAATAGGGTGATTGTATGCAAGTCAACAAAGGAAATTTGAGACACCTTGGAAACTCAATGCCAAGGATCTGCATCTATCAAGAAAAACAGAAGGGCTCTACTGATTAAAGAGTATGAACAGTTTGATGCTAGACCTGATGGCTGATGAGAGCCTTACTAACATGTATGATAGATTCCTGACACTACTGTATAATCTATCTCTAGTTGGAAAAGAGTATGTAACTGAGGACTCGAACACCAAGTTTCTGAGAGCTTTATCTGAAGAATGGGATACACAAACCTCTATCATTAGGCATCAGTATGATCTAAACACTGTTTCTCTTGATGAGGTGTATGGAATGCTTAGAACCTATGATCTTGAGGTTCAACAAAGAAAGAACAAAAGAAGCAGCAAGGTAAAATCTGTGGCCTTGAATATTGAGGCAAAATCAAAAGGAAAAGCTGTGGAGGTCTCAAGAAGGAATACAAAAATGGTGGAGTCAGATCCTGATGACTCATCATCAGATACTGATGGCAATCTTGATGCCAATACTGATGATGATTCTACTGACTCTAACATGCAGGACATGGTTGCTATGATAGTCAAGGACTTCAAGAAGATGAAATTCAGGAAGGCTAGAAGACATGGCAACTTTCAAAAAAAGACCTTCAATTTTGACAAAGACAGATACAACAAGAAGGACAACACGAGTAGAAAGTTTGACAAGTCAAAGATCAGATGCTACAAGTGTAATGGAATAGGGCACTTTGCAACTGAGTGCAAGAAGGCTAAAACACTCATTACATCAAGCAAGGATTGGATGGATTCTTCCTCAGAATCTGAAACTGAGGTAGTCAACTATGCCCTGATGGCCAATACTGATGAGACTGCTGCTCCTGATGAAAAGGTATCTATTACTGTTTTTTATTTTGATACAAATAATATCTCTGAATTAAGATCACTTCTAAAGTAATTGCATATTAGCTTTAGAAGTCAAACCACCAAGAAAATGTTGTTTTACATGTGGTAACTCTAATCATCTTGCTATTGATTGCAGGAAGAGTAAAAAGAAGTGTTGGTCCTTGACTATTGCAGAAAGAGGGGGGGGGTTGAATGCAATACTGATAAATCTCAATCTACGCTTCAACAACAAAGACTAAGATTAATGTTTATCAGTTTATGAATTACAAACACAAGTAGACACAAGAGTATTTCTCACAAAATAAATGTTTTATTTATTTTGCAATGGGTTGCTACAACCTCAAGAAAATGTTCGTTTTCTTGAGCTTCAATTTCTCGAGTAATTACAAAGAATGGATTGAGAGATATTCTAAGTAAACTAATCCTATCTCTATCATCATGGGTTTGTGAAGCTGCTGTCATTTTCATGTGGCAGCTTCTTACAAATTGTCTACCCGTGAGTCTTTCCTAAATTGCTATACAAACAACTTATCAGTACTGGACAAAGCAATCTAGAAACATTCTATATTTAGCTAACACAATTCAGTAGATGTAGATTTGTCATACTCTTGAATTGGTGAGCTTTGTCTTGTGATCTCTCAAGCTTCGGTCGTAGTCTTGCAGACCTGATGCAGTGTTGGAATACTGCAACACGCCTATTTCTTGAACATCCAAACTATCACAAGTTTGACTGGGTAGAACCCCAATATCAATATTATCCCTTCATGACAGTATCCTGATTTCTAGGCTTGCTGTCACAGGAATGCGCCTTTTGTGATAGTAAGAAATCCCCGCATAAGGTGCTGTCAGGATTTCCAAGCTTGCTGTCAGGCTAAGGTAAAGTTGTTGTCTGAGGGCTTCCGCCAATGTTGCTGTCAGAGTGAATGTACTGTCGTGACTTGCAACATGCTGTCTTCTTGTAACCTTACTGTCAATGTCGTGACAGTAATCTTTATTCTTACTGTCCATCTTGAGGCTTGAACAAATAAATGAACTTCTACCAAGATGTACTAGAATCTTATTTTCAATCAACAAAATAGTTACAAAGACATACTCTGGCTGTGACAGTATGTTCATACTTAATGAAATTAAGTATTTAAAATATCTAGTTAAGTTGTCTCATTTCTATCACCCATAAATCCTAACAATCTCCCCCAATTTGTTTTTATGGACAATAACAACAAATTTACAATCAATACATGCTGACAACTTAACTAACAAGATCAGAATTGACAAAGGATTTTTACTTAGCTTCAGATTTCCTTTTCTGTCTTGCTTCATCCTCTCAGTTGAGAGCTTCCTTAAGAACTTCTCTGAGTCCTTCCACCAGTGCTTTTTCCTCAAGAGAGATAGCCTCATCTTCAATCTCATCAATGTGCTTTTGGACTGCCTTGGAGAGACATACCTTAGCATCCTGAAGATCCATCCATAAGTCTTTACCAAATGCATGAGTTCTGAACTTCAGTATGCCTTCAACAAGTTTGAATCTACTTCCAGGATATGCATTCCTTGATTTATCCAGCTTTGAGTTTTCACCCTTTGTCCTTTGAAGAATGCCCTCAATCTCGGAAGAGCATAGTTGTTCCAATGGATGAATTGATCCAATCACCAGGTAGAGTAAGTCTTTCAGGGCACTGGTTTTGAGTTTATGAAAGCTTCTCACTGGAATCTCTTCCTATATGAACTTGATTCTCAGAGGATTCTCAAGCATACAAGATTGGTAGTTGGGTCCTTCACTCTCCACCATGTTGGCTTCTCTGCTTTTATCCAAGAATGAATCTTCCATATCTTCAGTGGCATTTCTTGCTGCAGGATTTGAAGGTCCTTCTTGACCAGGTTATGCTTGTGCTTCTTCTTCAGGAATATCCTCTTCATAATCAGCTACCTCTTCATCAGAATACTCCAACAAATGAGCAATGTCAGAATCATCATGGTCTTCAAACATACCAAACTTCTGATAGAATTCCATATCCCTTTCATCCTTGTACTTCAGAACATGTTCCATGGCCTTGTTGGGTACATTGGCATAGCTCTAGAGTAACTCTACCATTCTGTCCAAGAAGAAGTAATCAATCCTTCTCCTAACCTTTGTTCTCACAATCACAGGGATGTCATTCACAGAAATTGACTCAAGTTCCATGATGAAGTTTGCATCCACCTTTGCTGACCTTGATGAATCCCACCATAGAGTGTACATGCTTGCTTCCTTGTTGTTGTCTAACTTCACTTCAACACTCCTGATTTCTTTGGATTTAGAATGTTGTACTTCAAAAGAGTTTGGGTATTTGAATTGAAGAGGCTTCTTCAGATTCCTGCAAAGCCCATTAGCTTTTAGAATTCCTAAGTACTTGGTCTTTCCTCTCCTTGCTTTAGCAGTCTCCTGAGGTTCAGGTTCCTGTCTAGAAAACCAAACCTTGGCTAAGGATTTTGTCCTTTTTGGCTTGACAGTAGGCTTGATTCCATCCTTGACAGCATCTTTGTTGACAGTGTCCTCCATGACAGTATCTTTCTTGACAGTGTCTTCTATGACAGCTTCTTTGGTGACAGTATCTTTTTCAGCATTTATACTGTCTATAGCACATCTTAAGATATTTGCCTCCAAAGCTTCAATTAATTCAGACTCCTCTTCTTCTGTAACTCTAGCATCTTTCTTTTCTTGCACAGGAGCTTCTTCTTTATTTTCCTCCTGGGATTTAGTTCCAACATTCCCAGAAGTACTTCCACTAGCATTTCCTGCTTCTCCAGTTCCTCCACTACCATCCAACTCATCATCATCACCATGAGGAACATCATAGGAACAACTTTCTCCTTGTTCAGCTCTGTTGGAGTTTGCTTTGGAGATCA
The DNA here is from genome assembly GCA_030848705.1 of Heracleum sosnowskyi. Lineage (NCBI taxonomy): Eukaryota > Viridiplantae > Streptophyta > Magnoliopsida > Apiales > Apiaceae > Heracleum > Heracleum sosnowskyi. The sequence goes on from CM061235.1 coordinate 62,723,724, forward strand.
TCTTCTTTATAGTAGAGCTCAGTTCCTTGTCTCTTTTCACCAGCAAGTCATAGATTGCATTGACATCAAGAACTCTTTCCTTGTTGGCTTTAGAGTTGAGAATCATGTTTAACACCTTTGTAAAGCATAATGTAACATAAGATGTAAAAGAGATAACTACAACTCAACAAAGGACAAGACAGACAATAGTATTAATAGAAGCACAGTAATCCAGAATCAGAGAAGAAAAGGTAAACTCAAAAAATCAAAATACGTTATGTATTCTTGAAGTCCGTAAACAGGTCACGGAAAGAAGTTCATGAAAATGTTCAAGCCTCAGTGACAGCAATAGAAACAAGACTTTGAAGACGACAGAAGTATGTGAATGATTTAGGGTTCAGTACCACGGGATTCCAGTGATGAAGCAACCAGAACGACAAGGGACGTATCAGCAGCATTATAATTGAAGTCATAAAATAAGAATTGATCAAGTGTTATTCATCTGTGAACCAGACCAGTTGCACTAGGTGACGGCACTGAAAAGATCAAGTTGTTTTATCGTCTCAGAAGAAATTGATACAGTCCAAAACTTAAACACCCAGGAGCTCAGGAGTAATTACTAAAGGACAAAAGACAAGAAAAAGTATTCGATAGTTTTTCTTTTGAAAAAACTATCGAATGGTGGTTGAAGTGATTCATTGAATAACCAAGTGAATTAATTTGGCATTCGATAGTTTTGATTTAAAAACTATCGAATGGCAAATTGATTTATTCCATTCGATGGTTTTTTAATCCATTCGATGGTTTTTCAATTCATGGAGCAGGTGAAAAGTTGTGCTTGTCTGACAGGTTGATGAAGATCCAACAGCCAAGAATATTCTATTCTAAATGGTTCGATGGTTTTCAATTTAAGTCTGTAGTTAATACAGAGTGAAGAATGTGTCTTCTTTAGTTAAGGATTTCAACACAGAGACATTACTGAGAGAGAGAAGAGCCGGAGAAAATTATCAGAGAAATTAATAGTGCTAAGAACTTGATCATTGTTTTGTATTTGTGTAACGTTAAACTCATTGACGCTAATCTACGGATTAGAAATTGTAGCACCCCTCGAGGTTTATATTTATAAAAAGATATATTCCCCGAAACTTGATTTGGTTTGGTGTGTTTGATTTCGTTATAGAACTGAAAGATTAATCCGCGAACGAAATTAAATTATTTGTGAGTATCGTATTCAACCCCCCCTTCTACGATACTTTGGACCTAACAATTGGTATCAAAGCTACTTGATTGATATACAAATCAGATCCGGTGAATGAGACCAAAATCAAACGTAGCGTGAAAATACGAAGCAAATTTTTTAACTTTCAAAATTTTTCATTTAATTGGAATTTCTTGAATTTTAAACAATTTGAAATTTTCAGAAACCATGAGTGCTCCAAAGACAACCGCTGGTATTAAAGTTCCCCCGTTTACTAGAGATGATTTCGGTTTGTGGAAGATGAAGATGCTGTTATTTATCAAGGCATCTAATCCGTTGTATATTGGCATATTAGAAAATGGACCGTTTGTACCAATGAAACCAGTTAGTGAATCTACAGCTCCTGATGGTAGCAGGATTCCTTCAGGCACCCAACCTAAGGAGATAAGTGAATTTACAGATTCTGACAAAGAACTGATTCGATTGGACACCGGTTTAATGTTGATATTGGCGGACTCCGCGGACAAGGAAATGAGCTATCAGTTGATGAATTGTACAAGCGGGAAACATATGTGGGATACCATTAACCTAATAATGGAAGGAACTAAAGACGTTCAGGAAAACAGATTGGACATTCTGACTTCTCAATATGAAGCGTTTAGGTCCCTGCCAGGAGAAAGTATAACTCAGGTCTTTGAGAAGTATACTAAGCTCCTCAATGAATTGGCAATGAAAGGAAAGACCTATCCACTGAGAGAATCGAACAGGAAGTTCATGATGCCGCTGCCCCATCATGTAGAACACAAGTCATCATCCATTAGGGAAAGAATTGACTTCACAAAGATGCCACTAGAGATGATCTATGGCAAGTTGAAGACCTATGAGATGGAACAGGAACAAAGGGTGATAATCTACGGATCAGGGACAGTGGACAGCAAGCACAATGCACTTGTGAGATCAGCAGCACTTGTAGTGGATGAACCAATAACTTCTGAGATTCAGGTTCAAACCCCTAGAGCTGGAAAGGAGGTGATAATAGAAGCAGAAATGGATTCTGTGAATCTGGGTGTTGATGAAAGTGATTACTACACCCTAGAAGAGCTTGAGCAAATGGAAGACAAAACCATGGCGTACTTAGCTGCAAAGTTTAGTCATATTCGTTTCAAGAGAAACCCTAAGTACAAGTTCAAGGGCTCAACCAACAGATTCCAGAAGAGCAATTATACACCTAGTACATGCTTTAAGGGAGGCTACAAGACTGGCATGATTGATAGGAGCAAATCAAGATGCTATAACTGCAATGAGTTAGGGCATTTCGCCACTGAATGCCGGAAGCCTCGTCAAGCAAGAGACATGAAAGATGTCTATGGAAAGAAGGATTCTTATGATGAGTTGAAGAAGGAGAATGCCAAGCTTAAACAGCAATTGGAGGCATTCTCTGGAAAGCAGAAAGGGAAGGCTTACATAGCAGAGGGAAAGCACTGGGATGATACTGATTCGGATGAAGAGGAGGAATATGTAAATGTTGCTCTAATGGCTGACTCTTCAGAGGAATCACCTCAATCATCTCAGGTACCTATCTTAACTACAATTGATATGTCTAATTCTGAGTACAAGAAAACTGTGCAAGATCTTAGTGTAGAATTGTTTAATGTACACACAAGCATGCTAGCATCTGAAATGGAAAATGCTAAACTAGTTCTTAAGATTAAAAAGCTAGAATCTAAAAATGAAGAACTAGAGCTTGTAGCTGTAACATTAGAAGATCTTAAGAAAAATAATGCGTACTTAGAGAACAAGGTCAAGTGTAATGATGAGATAGAGACTATCCTCAGGAAGCAGATTTCAGATCTAGATTTGAAGCTGAATGCTTTTCAGAATTCCGCTCTAGTGGCTAAGGAAATCATTGATACTCAGGCCGTAGAGAATAAAACTGCTATAGGATTTGACTATAACAAGAAAGCTGGTAAGAAGATTGTGGAATTCCCTGTGACACCTTCAGTTGTCAAAAGGAATACTCCACATGTTCTTAAGAATGTTGATTGTCCAGTTTTTGTTAAGCCGTTTCCACCTCTCTTTTATGAGGATGATCTTTTCATAGCACAAGAATTGCTTGAGGAGGATTTATTGAAGGAAAAAGAGGTAAAGACTAAGTTGCCTAGGAAATCAGTAAAGAATGTTTTACCTAAACCTGATTTACCTAAAACTGAAGTAGGTTCCTTAGTTAGTAATGTTAAAAAGAACAGGAATGGGAGGAAAAAGATTGTTAATCAGGAATTGGTTCCATCTTCTCCCATTGCATCTAGGAAGTTATGTTCTATTTGTAATTCTGCTGGACACCTTACACATGCATGTAAAAAGGTTAAAGTAGAAACTGCTAATGCTTCTGAAATGCATAACATGTCTGACATGCCTGATAATCATGAACCCTGTGGAAAGAAAGAGTGTTTGCTATGTAAGTACAACATCATGCATGCTTATTTTAAGTTGATGTCTGATAGTAGCAATAGCTCTAGTAATGTTAAATCCACAGATACTATGAATATCAAACAGGGTAAGACTAAATTGAATGTTACTCCTGTTAAATCATCTAAACCTTCAGGACCCAAACAATTTTGGGTACCAAAGTCCGCTTAATCAATCTGTGATTGCAGGGTAAGGTTAAAAGCTCAAAGGTTGTGTGGATTCTGGATAGTGGCTGTTCTAGACACATGACAGGTGAAGAGTCCCTGCTTACATAGGTGGTTAAGAAGACCGGCCCGATTGTAACCTTTGGAGATGACAGCAAAGGATTCACTACGGGATATGGTAAATTGAAAGCTGGAAATGTCATCATTGAAAACATCTCTCTTGTTGAAGGATTAAAGCACAATCTACTAAGTATCAGTCAATTCTGTGATAAAGGCTACAATGTAGATTTCAGAAAGGACAAGTGCTTGATCACCAATAGGAAGGATGAGAAGCTTACTCTACTGGGAGTGAGAAAAGGAAATTTGTTTATAGCTGACTTAAGTTCTACCAGTGAAGGAGAAGTTACATGTTTCTATGCAAAGGCATCTTCAGAACAAAGTTGGCTATGGCACAAGAAGCTCTCACATCTGAACTTCAAAACTATGAACTCTTTGGTAAAGAGAGAGTTAGTGAGAGGGTTGCCCCTGATGGAATTCAATCAGGAGGGACTATGTGAAGCATGTGAAAAAGGGAAGTCGAAGAAAGCATCACATGGAAGCAAAGGAATGACAAGCATTACTGAACCATTACAGCTGATTCATATGGATTTATTTGGTCCAGTTAATGTTATGTCACTTTCAAGAAACAGATATGCATTGGTGATGGTGGATGACTACTCCAAGTACACGTGGGTGTTGTTCATACAAACAAAGGATGAAGCAACACAACTAATCATTGATCACATCAAGAAGATAGAAGTGGAAGCTAAGCTACCTGTGCGGACAATCAGATCAGACAATGGAACTGAATTCAAGAATGCAGTTCTAAATGATTTCTGCTCAGAGAAAGGAATATCAAGACAGTTTTCAGCACCAAGAACTCCTCAACAGAATGGAGTAGTGGAAAGGAAGAACAGGACCTTGGTTGAAGCAGCAAGGACCATGTTGAGTGAATCAAAACTTCCCACTTACTTTTGGGCTGAAGCAGTGAATACAGCTTGCTACACTCAGAATCGAACCCTGATCAACAAAGATCATGAAAAGACTCCGTATGAGTTAATGGCCAACAAGAAGCCAACACTGAAGTACTTTCATGTGTTTGGTGCAAAGTGCTTTGTACTTAAAGATGGAGAACATCTTGGCAAGTTTGATGCCAAAGCAGATGAAGGCATTTTTCTGGGCTATTCTCTGGAATCTAAGGCTTTCAGGGTATATGTAACAGCCCCAAATCCGGGGTCAGGGATTTAGGGTAGTCACGATCCATGTACTCCTTGCCTTACCTGTATTACTCACACCATTCATAATTCACCTGCTCATGACCCCACAACATATGTCTCTCTCTCACACACACACACACAGGTTAGAGTCTCAGAAACGACACAATACAACAACTGCGGAATAAATAATCTTTATTACAATACCCAAATGTCTTTTGAATCTGTCACTGATACAATTTCTAAGTAATGTTACATTACCAACTTAGTCTTTTGATGCTCACAATCCTCTCATACCATTCATATATATACATAAGTTGAATACCAAAAGCTGTAGCCTGATTCGATTGGTTCGCACTACTCTTCGGGATCACTGCTAGAAACTGTTTATGGAAACGCCTTGCGGGGTATGTGCCGACCCATTGGCATCCTGCTTCGCTGCTATACAATATATATAAAACAATAGAAAGAGTGAGCGATAGCTCAGCAAGGTAATAAAAGTATGGCATAATCCTGCCTTTAACTCGACCCAGAATAAAGCGGGTATAAGACAATAATTTGTCAAAATATCTCGATACTGAAATTATTTCCTTATCGGAATGTATTCCCAAAAACAGTAACATTATTGTACTTCAATTATCATTTTCCTAATATTTCTGCAAACTTGTGCTATATTATGAACAAAGTTCTAGTATAGAAGATGAGGTTTCAAAGTAAACCAAATATAACCTTTCCGAAAAATATCTGCCATGTAAGCAGAATATCAACATATAACTTAGAAGATGAAGTTATAAGGTTATTCAGTATAAACAACTCCCTTACCATAACTCCTGTTATTTAAGGTATCCACAGAGTCATATGATATAAAAGATGAAGTTATATGGATTTATTGTCACTTCATTTCCAAACACTTTTCGACCCCCTGCCAACATGATTGGTTCTTTATCCCAATGCATGTTGCAGGAATATCCAAATTGGATGATGAACCAATACAGGAGTTGTTACCGCGCCCGCTGTGCCTAACCTTGCTATGATCAGTAGCAGGTCGCACCGCTCAAATAGTTTTCTACATGTAGATGGAAGAATCACGACAGCCTGACATTGTCTACCGCCTTACAGTGACCTCCCGGCCAACGGTTGGGCCAATAAAAGTTGGATGGGTCCGCGCAACTAGACCACTTACACCACTCCTAGTTCAGATGAAATCCATGACTCTGAAACGTAAAGATCGTCCTCATTTCCCCAAGTGTAACACTTGTTGATACGACTCCACTAAGTAGTTATATCTAGGTCGGAAAGGAAGATTCTCCAATATTTCCCAAGCTGTCGCTTGTTAATGGACATCGATTTGTTCCATGAATTTACCCCTCGATCGTTGAGGTGGTAACACAATATTTAACTTGCAGCAACCAAATTGCTTTGAGAAAATATCTGTCCCCCGACAATTTTGAGTTGAGAGTTTAAAATGAGTAGCAGTTACTTAAATCAGGTTTTCCATATTTTCGATAGTTGAGCGAACATTTAAATCCTCTTTAAAAGACAGATTTAAATGGAAAAATATTGTTTTGGGAACCTCTTTTTGATTTGAAAATACTTAACAATATTTATTAAATCAGTAACCTTAAACGAATATTCAAAACTAATATTCATTAATTAAATAAATAATCCTCGAATGAATATTCAATAATTAAACCTTGAATGAATAATAATATTCATTAAATAAATAAACTTCGAATGAATAATAAAACAATATTCATTAAATAAATGATCCTTAAATGGATATTCACAATAATATACTTCAAGTCAATAATCCCCAAATGAATATTCATAAATCATATACTTTAAGTCAATAATCCTCAAATGAATATTCATAAATAATATTCATTAATAAATAATCCTCAAATGAATATTCAAAAATAATATTCATTAAATAAATAAATAATCTTCAAATTAATATTCAAAATAATATTCATTAGATAATCCTCAGATAATATTCACAATAATATTCTTCGCTTAAGTAAACCTCAAATGAATATCTGAAATAATATTCTGTAAGTCGAAAATCCTCAAATGAATATTAATAAATAATATTCCTTAAATAAAATAATTAATCCCCGAATAACAGTCACCCGATATCTTTATCGGAAAATAACCTTTAACATATACCGAAATATAATTACTTCTGATCTTAGAGAAAATCACCCGCCCTTATCGTAGGGCAAATAAAAAATCCTGGCTTATAGCTGATATCCCATATCTAACTCATAAGCCCCAACTTCAAGTCATAACCTCAAGTATTGCTATACATAGCAATTCGAAGACAAGTATGCAATAACACATGTATACTTCTCATTTGCATATATAACTGAAATAGTATTTGTTAGGAATATGTTGTTCTTGATGATAATTATAAAAACACTTAGTAGATTTTGTATTAAGTCATTTTGTAACTGTCAACGAAATGGCATGCTTTGCAGCATTCCGTTGACAGGTAGCTCATCAACGAAATGAGTGATGTAGCAATTGCACTGTACAATACTTCACAGTTTGATATGCATTTTGATGTATGTATTAGATAGGTTTTCTAAGTCATGTTGACTAAGTACTAGATAGGCAAAATAGGTTGGTTAATTGTAAATATGTTATGCCTTGTAATTTTGCCTAAGTGAAGACATGTCAACGGTATGAGGATTACTCTATCAACGAAACAAGGATACACCATCAATGGTATGGAGTTTACTCATCAACGAAACGAGAGAAACACCATCAACGGAATGAAGAATAAAGCTATCAACGAAACACATCTCCCTGCTATCAACGAATCATTATTGCTTTTCTGAATAGTTGACAAAGTGATAGTGACAGTTTACTGAACAGATCTAAAGGTGATGTGGAAGTGTACTTTGCATTGGAAACCATTAAAATGGACATGGGGAATAAGGAAACATCCCAGTTTCCAATTGGGCTCTTGGGAGTGATCATAATAAGCATGAAGACAAAAGAAAGGATCTCCAAGGACCACTGGAGAAAGGGATGAAAAGCAAACTATTGGCGGTTACCTTTAGTGTACTTTAGTGTAGCCAAAAATAGTATTGTAAACTTGGGGAATATATAACCAAGTGTAGCAGTTAAGATAGAGAAAGAGAAGAAAAACAAATAGTTTGTATTAGCTATCCTTGAGAGCATTCTTCTCTACAACTCTGTAACTGAGCAGCTGTGTACTTGTGTATCACAGATTATTTCCGCAATAAAAACAATTCAGTTGGATCATCAAACAATCCAACTGAATTATTTATATCTTGTGTTTTTATTTATTCAGTTCAGTTTTATTTTATAAAGTGTTTTAAGTTTAAGAAAATATCAAGAATTGTATTCAACCCCCCCTTCTACAATTCTGTTAGGTCATTTGGGATTAACAATTGGTATCAAAGCAAGCTTCTAACACACAAGAAGTTTAAAGATCAAGACCAAAAACAGAAGCCATGGTGAAGAAGGATGCAGGTGTAAAGATACCAGTTCTTGATAAGGACAATTACTTTCACTGGAAAGTAAAGATGCATTTACATCTCATGTCTATGGATGAGAGATATGTAGACTGCATTGAGAAAGGTCCACACGTTCCCATGAAGTTTGCATCTAGAATTGGAGTGCCAGATGATGCTCCTGATGTAGAAATTCCAAAACTTGTCTCAGAATGGACTATTGAAGATCTTGCAGAAATCCATAAAGATAAGATAACCATGAACATTCTGTTTAATGGTTTGGAGCAAGAGATGTTTGACAATGTCATAAACTGTACAACCTCCAAAGAAGTATGGGACACTGTCAGAACACTATGTGAAGGAACTGAGCAAGTAAGGGAGAACAAAATGCAACTCCTTATACAACAATATGAGCACTTTCACTTTAAAGCTGGTGAAACCCTAAATGACACGTTTAGTAGGTTTCAAAACCTTAAATTTCTAAGAGCTCTTCCAAAAGAATGGAAGCCTATGACTGTTTCTCTAAGAAACACTCAAGAGTACAAAGACTACACTCTTGAAAGGCTTTATGGAACCTTGAAGACTTATGAGCTGGAAATGGAGCAAGATGAGGAAATTAAAAAGGTACAGAAGAAGGGTGGATCTATTGCATTGATTGCATCTGTGAACCAACTGGAAGATGACACTGAAGAAGCTGCAAAGGCCACAACTAGTCGAGCTAGTTGTAGAAGTGATGTTAGCAAGGGTAAAGGTAAGATGACAGAAGAAGAAGAACCAGAATCAGCCAACTTGGATGACTTAGATGAGATTGATGAACACATTGCTTTTCTGTCAAGAAAATTCTCTAAGTTCAAGTTCAAGAGAAACTCTGAAGCAAGGCCACCAAGAAGAGACTTTCAACCTAACAAATCAAACTGGATTGAAAAGTCTAAGTCAAAATGTTTCAATTGTGGAATGCTTGGTCACTTTGCTGGAGACTGCAGAAAACCCAAGGTTGAGAAGGGCAACAGGAAATTTGAGCCTGTTGATTATAAAAAGAAATACTTTGAACTTCTCAAGCAAAAAGAAAAGGCTTTCATGTCTCAGGAGTATGATTGGGCTAGTAATGGTGAAGATTCTGATGATGATGTTGAATATGTCAACTTGGCTCTTATGGCTAACAATCATGAGCAGGAAGCAAGCTCCTCAAGCAACCAGGGAGACAAAAGGAATCTTTGGTACTTGGATAGTGGTTGTTCAAGACACATGACTGGTGATTCTACCCTACTCACAGAGTTTCAGGAAAGAGCTGGCCCTTGTATTGCTTTTGGAGATGACAGCAAAGGCTACACAAAGGGATATGGCTTGATTTCAAAAGAGAATGTCATCATAGATGAGGTTGCATTGGTGGATGGTCTTAAGCACAACTTGCTTAGTATCAGCCAACTTTGTGACAAAGGATTTTTAGTTACTTTTTCTAAAGAAGCCTGTGTTGTTTCTAAAGGAGGAAACAACAATGTGGTAATGACTGGATTCAGAAGAGGGAATGTGTACATTGCTGACTTTAGTAGTACAAGTTCAGAAACCATCACTTGTCTTTTCAGCAAGGCAAGCAAGGATGAAAGTTGGCTATGGCACAAGAAATTATCTCATCTGAACTTTAAAGTTATGAATGATTTGGTGAGGAAAGATCTTGCTAGAGGAATTCCACAAGTGGAGTTTTCCAAGGATGGTTTGTGTGATGCCTGTCAAAAGGGGAAACAAAAGAAGGCATCATTCAAAAGCAAGACAGAGTCATCAATTGTCCATCAGCTTGAGTTGCTTCATATGGATTTGTTTGGCCCTGTAAATGTCATGTCTATTTCAAAGAAGAAATATTGTCTTGTGATTGTTGATGATTTTTCTAGATTTACATGGACTTTCTTTTTGCTCTCCAAGGATGAGGCAAGTGAAATCATTATCAATCACATCAAGATGGTAAACAATCATCCTGACTTGAAAGTAAGAAGGATTAGGAGTGACAATGGGACAGAATTCAAGAATTCAAGCATGAAGGTGTTCTGTGAAGAAAATGGTATTTTGCATGAGTTTTCAGCAGCAAGGACACCACAGCAAAATGGTGTAGTTGAAAGGAAAAACAGAACACTTATTGAAGCTGCAAGGACAATGCTAGATGAATCAAAGTTACCAACTTATTTTTGGGCTGAGGCAGTTAATACAGCTTGCTTCACTCAGAATATTTCTTTGATTAATCAGGCCAAAGGAATGACCCCTTATCAGCTACTCAAAAGAAAGAAGCCACTATTGGATTTTCTTCATGTCTTTGGATGCAAGTGCTTTGTTCTGAGAAATCAAGCTGAGCATTTGGGGAAATTTGAAGCAAAGGCAGATGAAGCAATATTTGTGGGTTATGCAGCAGGGAAAGCCTACAGAGTCTACAATCTCAGAACCAACATTGTTATGGAATCTGTACATGTTGTTTTTGATGATCTCAAAATTCAGGGTCTCTGTGATGAAGGTTTCCATGAAAGTCTCTCTTTTGAGAATGAGGAAGGAGAACAAATGGATCATGATAAGACTATTGAGAAACAGTCCAAAGTTGTTGTATCTAGCACAGATGAAAGCAGCAGTGAAGATGAAATTGCTGCATTAAGATTGAAAAGAATAGCTGCTAGTAGACCAAATGGTCATTCCGTTGACAGTCAGAATGAGCGTTTCGTTGACAGTCAAAATGGTCATTCCGTTGACAGTCACAGAAATGTTTCCAGGAGTGATCAATTAGGGACAACAAACTCAGGGGGAGTTTCTCAAGGACAAATATCTAATCTAGGCAATCATGATCATGAAGCTACTTCTTCAAGAGCAAATCTACCTCCCTCAAGGAAATGGACTAAAGATCATCCCTTTGAACTTATTATAGGTGATGTGTCTTCAAAAGTCCAAACTAGAAGAGCAACTCAAGAAGAATGTCTATATAGCAGCTTTCTGTCTCAAGATGAGCCAAAGAAAGTTGAGGATGCACTTCTAGATCCAGATTGGGTCTTGGCTATGCAAGAAGAGCTAAACCAATTTGAAAGGAACAATGTTTGGAAGCTGGTGCCCAAGCCTAAGGACAGGAGTGTCATAGGCACAAAATGGGTGTTCAGAAATAAGATGGATGAAAATGGCATAGTCACAAGGAACAAAGCTAGATTGGTTGCAAAAGGCTACTCACAGGAAGAAGGAATTGATTTTGATGAAACTTTTGCTCCTGTTGCAAGACTAGAAGCAATAAGGATTTTCCTAGCCTATGCAGCCCATGCCAATTTCAAGGTCTATCAAATGGATGTGAAGAGTGCTTTTCTAAATGGGGAATTGGAAGAGGAGGTGTATGTAAGTCAACCTCCTGGTTTTGAAGATGATGATTTTCCAGAATATGTATACTTCCTCCTCAAAGCACTCTATGGTTTGAAACAAGCACCTAGAGCCTGGTATGACACACTTTCACAGTTCCTCCTTGAGAATCACTTCACTAGAGGTACTGTAGATAAAACTCTTTTTCATAGGATTGTGAATGGCTCTACAATACTTGTTCAAATATATGTAGATGACATAATTTTTGGGTCTACAGATGAAAAACTTTGTCAAAAGTTTGCCAAGCTTATGCAAAGTAAGTATGAAATGAGCATGATGGGAGAGTTAACTTATTTTCTTGGTCTTCAAGTAAAGCAAGTTAATGAAGGCATTTTCATTAGTCAAACCAAGTACATTAATGATTTGTTAAAGAGGTTTAACTTAATGGAATGCTCTCCTGCCAAAACACCCATGCCTACTGCCACCAAACTTGAATTGAATACTAAGGAAAAATCTGTGGACATTTCAAGTTACAGAGGCATGGTTGGCTCACTTTTATATTTAACAGCTAGTAGACCTGATATTATGTTTGCTACATGTCTATGTGCTAGATTTCAGGCTGATCCTAGGGAATCCCATTTAGTTGCTATTAAAAGAATTTTCAGATATCTCAAAGGAACACCAAACCTTGGCATTTGGTATCCTAGAGAATCTGGTTTTGAACTAATTGGTTATTCAGATGCAGATTATGCAGGATGTAAAATTGACAGGAAAAGCACAACAGGAACCTGTCAATTTCTAGGAAACAAGCTTGTATCATGGTTCAGCAAGAAACAAAACTCAGTTTCCACCTCCACAGCTGAGGCTGAGTATATTGCAGCTGGAAGTTGTTGTGCACATATTTTATGGATGAAAAATCAACTACTTGATTATGGAATAAGAGTTGAGAAAATTCCTATTTTCTGTGACAACACTAGTGCCATTGCCATTACTGAGAATCCAGTGCAGCATTCAAGGACCAAGCACATTGACATCAAGTACCACTTTATTAGAGAACATGTTATGAATGGTACTGTGGAGTTACATTTTGTTCCAAGTGAACAACAACTTGCAGACATCTTTACCAAGCCACTTGATGAATCCACATTCTCAAGATTAGTAAGTGAGCTAGGTATGCTAAATTTCTCTTAATTATTTTGAGATTTTTGCAAGTTAATATGCAGCCAGGAACTTGCTATAATTTTTCTGTGAATTGATTTTCTCAGGAAAAGGTGAAATTTTGTCTAAGTCAAAATTACTATGTCAACGAAACGCACCATTTCGTTGACAGTCTTAGCATTTTTCTGGGTGTTTCGTTGATAGCTCTTTTATATCAACGAAACGCAGCTTTATCAACGAAAATAGACTGGACTTTAACCGCCCAATCCTGATTCGTTGATGTAGCGCTTTTTAATCTGAACCGTTGAAATTTCACGTTCTTTATCACGATCTATACATACACCCCTGTAAGCATAAATCGTGGTAATATTTAATTCTAACGGTTACTTTTTAAGCCAATCAGGTAATTTAGATTAATTATTGGACTTAATTTCTGAGAATTTTTGGGGGAGTATTTAAGAAATTTTAATTTCTTTATTTCATTTCTACCTGTTCTCAAAAATTCCAAAAGTTTTTCTATCTTCTTCTCTCTAACAAGCAATACAGCTCGAAGCTTTTCCTCACTCAACAATGGCACCCACAGTCAAGCTTATGTCTGCTGGTGGGTTCATCTATGAGAAGAACAATTCCATTCCATTTGTCGTTAAGGAGAGTCCGAACAGCATCTTTTTCAAAATGATGGATTTCATGAGGAACTGTAAGTTGAGCTATGCGATGTTTCACTCTACACCACTCTACAATGAAGTAATCGAGGAGATTTGGACCTCATGTGAGTATAGTGGAACAAACGGCACACTGCAATTCACTCTTCAAGGTAATGAGTACATAGTTAATTCTGATGTTTTGCAAGCATGTTTACATATTCCTGATAATAACTGTGATGCTTTGCCTACTAACACTGAAATAACTACCATGCTAAATTCTATAAACTACTCTTTGCCTACTGATAACTTAGGTAGGATTATTAGGAGAGGTTTGGTTAGGGAATACAGTTATTTAGCTGATGCATTCATTAAGGTCTTTTCTGGAAAGATTAGTAATTTTGATGCATTAACTAACTCTATGTTAATTCTCCTAACCATGCTTCTAAATGATAGATATTACAACTTTAGCACCCAACTTATGTATGAAATTGGTGCTAAGTTGGGTGATAAGGCAAATAGGAAGAAAAATATCTATTATGCAAGGTTTCTGATGATGCTGGCTAATCATGTTAGTCCAGCACCATTAGTTATCTCTAACCCTACTGCCAGGTTTGAGTGCTTTGTGCAAGAAAAGAGAGTATTGACAGACATACTGAGGCTGAACCACAATGGTGATGTTCCAGTGGTGTATCTGCCAATCATTGAGGTAACTACTGCTATCCCTGTTAGTATAGCTGTTACTTCCATTGTTTCATCCAATCCAGTTGCTATGGAGTCTGTAGCTGTGACCCAACAGGCTCCTGCCCCAACAACAAAACCAAAATCTAAGAAATCCTCCAAGCCAACCTCAGGTGCTTCTCAAAAGGCACCTGTTGTAAGAACTACCACACAAACTAAGGGGAGTGAGTCTGGAGTTGTGAGAGGTGAGGGAAGGGGTGAAAGTCAAAGAAACCCCAAGGATAAGGAAGGTGAGGTAAGTGTTTCCCAGCCTAGCCCCATTGTGTCTTCCCAACAAGGCACAATGAGTAAAATGGATTTAAGCACAAGTCTAATTGCATCCTCCCAAAAGGATGTAATTACTGAAACAAGCTCTCAACCTAGAGCACAGTCCAAAAGGGTAAGGGACACTTCAAGCCCACAGTCTACATTTTCCCAATACCAAAGGAGAGTGAAGCAAAAATCCCAGGTTTCACAGGGTGCACACACACTGGAAGCAACACTTCCAGTTTCTCAAATTCAGTTTGATGTAACCCCTATCATTACTCTGGGGTTACAGTCCCATTCTCTAAACATCAATCTTGAATTATCTCCATCAAATTCACCAACTCAATCTTTAGATGTGGACATGATCCATACATCTATTCCTGATTCTCCAACTCTAATCTTGGAGAAGCCCCACTCTGAAGCTGGTGGCCATCACTTGTTAAGTGATTTGTTGGGCCATCAACCAATTTTTCCTGAAGTTGCAAGGGGATCTGTTGACCAATCTCTCAAATCAATCACCACAGACTCTACTGTAATTTCTCATTCTCAAAGTGCTTTCTTGACTTCATCAACGAAACAGTCTATTTCGTTGACAAGTGTTTCTCCATCAACGGTATCCATACCGTTGACAGTTCAAACTACCATTCCGTTGATAGGTCATTCTACACCCCTTATTGAAAATCTAGTTGTTTCCACAACTAGTGTAGATGACCTGGTGGTAGTTGAGACACTTTTAGGATTGAGAGGGAGTGAAACTGAGAGGCTGGCTTGCAGCCAGACAAAAGGAGAGAATGAGAGTAAGAGGCTGGCTATTTCTTCCAGCCAGGCATAAGGAGAGATAGAGAGTTCCACCTTAGTAGGTGAAGGTGAGGGTGTGAGAGGTGTGAGCCATGGGGAGCCCATGATGCAAGAATATAGATGAGAGAGAGAAGGGACTACAGGAGTCATAAGGGAGGAAGCAGCCATTGCTAGTGAGTTAATGGAGGTCAATGAGGGAGAAAGGGAACTTACCTTCCAAGAGCATTATCAACAAACTCTGGATAGTATTTCCCTGGATCCTGAGACCTTTACTCATCCTGTGTCAGCCTATCAAGTTTTGGCTCAACAGGGCAATGTGGAGGCAGAGAGGTCACTACAACTAATACATACAACTGCATCAATGCAAAGAGCAAAGGATGCCTTGACCAATCTATCTCCAGGAGCTGCAGTAAGTGGTGAGTTTGATTTCTCTGATGATGAGGACAGCTTTGGTGACAATCAGGTGGCCACTACTTCACAGACTGGGACTTCTGTGGTGCCTCCTACACCAAACTGGCTTTCTCAAGATTTACAAGGAAGGATCTCCCTGGATGCTGCAATCACAAGGCAGTACAATGAGGCCTATCTGGCTCATGAGTCTGCAAATGCCAATGACAAGAAATTCTACAAGGCTATTATGGATTCACTGGAAATCCAAAGGCTACAGATGATGCAGACAAGGATTGAGGCTAGAGAAATCAAGGACTCAATTAGCAATCTCAAGGATGCTAATGACAGGAGGCTAGATGAAAAGCTTCCTCTTCTCACTGTGTCCAAGATGAACAGGTTTTTCACTAAGGAACCTGAGGTGGCTACCTCCTTGAAGACTCTCTCTTCTAGAGTGGACAAGGTGGAAGCTACTTTATCTCAGATGCAAAAGGAACAGGAGAAGCAGACACAACTATTGGCCCAGCTAGTGGCAGCTCAAGGACTCCCAGTCATCTCTCTTGATGATAACAAAAAGGGGGAGAAATCTAAGGAGCTAGACATTCAAATCACAAAGGTTATGGTCCCAGCCATTTCCCTGCCAAAGGAGCCACCGGCTATGGGGGAGTCAGGTAAAGCTAAACTGGACAGCATTGACCTGATTCAGCAAGCATCTATGAAGCTACAACTTGCTGAACAAATTAAAGACCACTGGTCCAGGATAGATGAAAGAGTCAAGAAGTTAGCTGGTACTGCAAAGAGTTCAAATCCATCAACGGATCAAGCTTCTTCTACAGAGCCATCAACGAATGCCATGGTCTTAGCATCAACGGAATGGGAGCCACAGACCAATTCTTCATATAAGGTAGAGCCCCTTCTACATGGAGTCACTCAAGGATCAAGGAAGGAGAAAGGACAAACTTCATGCATTAGGGATGTGGAAAAAGCTACATTGCAAAGAAGCCTATCTCCCAAGTCTCCTGCTAAACCAAAGGGCAAAAATACAGAAAGGACTTTCTATCCTGCACCTTATCCAGATGAGCACAAGCTTCTTGGTCTTCTCATCACAAAAAGCAAGGAAAGCAATGACTATGAGATAAGGGAGCAAAGGGCAATTGTCTACAGGAATGGACAACAAATCTGTGTTTGGGCTGGTCACCCAAACTTTGCTGAAGCTAAAGCTGAAGAGTCAGAAAGAGCAGCAATGCAAGCACTTGCAGTTGCTCAATCTCTTGATGAAGAAGAAAGACAGCAAGAAGAAAAAGCCAGAGAGGAAAGGAGTGCAAAGAAGAGCACAAGGCAACCAAAGGCAAGAGCTAGGAGAAATATAGCCTTTGAGAATGATGACTGTGACGCCCTCCAAACCCGGGGTACAGATTTGAGGAGTCATCCGACCAACGGAATACTATTTAACACATGCATAATATATATAAAGACACAATTACCCCTTGACCAAGACCGCATCCAGATTATGGCAATGAACACAAGCTACTACAATCTTTTATTATTACAAACCAGTTTTATCAGAGTTATTACATCACAACTAAAGTTCAAATCTAGACATTAAATCTAGAAAAGCAAAACAACAACTACCCTGCCAATAACAGTGACTCGAGGGGCTTTCCTGACTGCTGGTGAACTATCGGTCACGCTATGCCAACTCATACTCTCGCTTCACTGGAATAGGGTTAGAAAACAACAAGCAAGAGTGAGCCAAAATTGCTCAGCAAACATCAACGAATCATTTCTATCACAGTTGTAAGGATATGAATTTAAGATATCAGAATCAACAATATTTAGCTAACACATGCTTTGTATCAATAATGATTGAAGTAAAGGATTAGAATTTGGCTTATACATTTTATTCAAATCAAAGGTTGTGCTGCTGGCCAGCCACGCATCAACCCCGGACTAGCTCATGTCATAGTCCTCTACTGGATCCCATGCCAATCTGGGCCTTAAGTTATTCCGACCAATTACTGGTCCATTTTTAAAAACACATGCCAATTCTATAATAGGGTATAAACAATAACATGCTCAATAAGATAAACTGAATGTATAGTAATTGCAAAAGAGCTTCAACTGTTCAGTATCAACGAAGATCGAGAAAGGATCATGGAGTAGTTTCAATGGTACAGTGTACTCATTCAATAAGGTAATCAATATTGGTAATCGTTAATCAATAACCGTAATTGGTAGTCAAGATGGAAGTCAAATAATCAAAGGTTGTCAATGATAATCAAAGGATGATAAATAGCAACAATAGGTGGTAAACAATAATCAAGTAAATTGGAAATAAGGGTTTCCGATGCAGATCAAATCAAAGAATCAAGAATTTCTAAGGAAATGGAATCAATTGTCCAAATGCGGTTAAAAGATGGATAATTTGAATTGTTCTGGGGATAACGGTATTCAAGTAATCAAGACAATAATAATTTTTATCACAAGTAAAGGCACAGATACTTGCCTGGTCTAAGCTGCTGTCGGATCAACTCTGCTCACTCTACTTTCCCCTTTCCCTTGCTCCGGGAACTCGATTCTATAATTAAACAACTCATTACAATAAGTCTAACTATTCTCGTTCTACTCTCGACACTTATTCAATCAATAATCACATTTAAACAAGTAACCGGGTACGTATCGGACGTCCGGTATAATTTACGATATTTAAAACTCAGATATTTGCCCTAGCACGGGCATATACAGACTATAAAACACAACACACAATTAATATGAACCATATTGCACTTATAAATATTTTTAAAACATCGTCTGAAACTCATTTGAATTTTTAATAAGTCATTACTAATTTTTAAATCAAAAATCGGATTTTTAAATCCAATATAAACATTTAAATGAAAATAAATCAATTAATAAAATTAATTGACACTCTTTAAATGCTCAAACTATTTTTAAATAAATAAATAGGCTTGAAAATAATTAAACTGAATTTTTAATTAATTAAATCTAATTAATAATTAATTTTTAAGAATTAATTGATTAAAAGAATTAACCAATTAATTAATAAATTAATTATTAATTAAAAATAATTAAAATAATTAAGTTTAATCAATTTTCGGATTTAAAATAATAAATATAATTTATCAGAATTTTTCTGATATTAAAATATATTTTTAAAATAAAAATATGAATTTTTAAAGTTTTTAAACTATTTTCGAATTAAATTTAAAAATAAAATTCAAAAACAGTTTTCTGAAAATGAATTAGGGTTTTGAAGATTGAAACCGGGTCGAAAAATCGGGTAAACGGGTCGGGAAGAACGAATCCGGGTCACCAAGAACAACCCGCCGGAATCTGGGTTTTCCAGAATCCGGCCGGCGTCCGGTGGCCGGACTTCGCCGTTTCCGATCAAAACAAAACCAAACCATAGGGCTTTTGTTCGCTTTTGCAAGACAAACACAACCCACATACACACACATCTGTCCCATGCCGGAATCGTGCCCAGAATTCATTCAAAGAACTCGCCGGCGACGACCTCGGCCGGAAACCCGATCTACTTAAATCCTACATGAAACTCAAAGATTAATATACCAAAATAAAGCTTATAACTCATACAATCAAAGCCCTTTATCAAAAACAATGTCAGATCAATATCAAGAACGTACGAATCGAAAGAAGAAATCGGGTCAAAACCCGAAAATCAAACCCGACTAAATTGAACTTAAACATGAAATTAAAGCATGGATTCTTGCTAATTAGAACCCTAGGAACATGTTAGAAGCAACCAATTGAACGGAGAATCAACAGAATGAAAATCCCCAAATTAATTAAGAACCCTAATTTTAATTCGAAACTTGTAAAATCAATATAAAATCGAATACTTACCAGATGATGATGAGGTTGGAAGATTCTGAAACTAGATTTTTGGGGCTTCGATTTGAGTATAAGAACTTCAAATTTGGACTTCAATAACCCTTAGAACGAATTGATTGAAGATCAAGAACACAAAATAATTTTTGGGAATTTCGAATATTTTTGAGTAATTTCTGAAGAATTGCTAGGGTTATGAAGTCTGATTGGTCTTTTTATATTTCTGGAAAAATAATACCCCAAATAACATTTTTGGATCGATATTGATTCGTTAGATCGTTTAAAAACCCTAATTAGGTCAAAAACACGTTTTACTAAAAATAAGGGGTTAAAAAGGTTGATGATTATCCAAATTGATATATATCATTATATAACTAATGCTCAAGAATACTAGGGCTATAACAACTTCAATATTGATATAGAACGATAAATCCGTCCCCTTAAGCAATTAGGGTTCGGAACGATTTTTCCTTTTTCGGATCAAAAATTGAAATTAATTTGCAGAATCAAATAGGTAGGGTTAAATAGAATCCCATAACCCTTTCGATAACGATTCGAATACGAAAGACGAAGAATTAAAAATGAATGTACGAAATTTCAACGGGGCTCTTGAATTATCAAAACGGCTCAAATTTGAAGAAAATTCCAAATGACGAAATTTTTGAAAGGGGCTTCCGACTCACCATTTAGCACATAATCACACACTAAATATCATATAATAATATTCCAATATTCCAACATAAATATTTTAGATTAAATATATCATTTAATCAAATAATAAAATTCACGGATATTACATCCTTCCCCCCTTAATAGGATTCTGTCCTCAGAATCAGATCAAGGAAACAACTGGGGATACTTCTCTAACATCTCACTCTCTAACTCCCAGGTAGACTCTTCTACTTTAGGATTCCTCCACAAAACTCTCACTAACGCTACTGTCTTATTCCTTAGTACTTTCTCCTTACGATCCACTATCTGAATTGGTCGTTCTACATATGATAAATCTGCCTGGACCTCTATTGGTTCATACTCTATTACATGATTCGAATCTGGTCGATACTTCTTAAGCATAGATACATGAAATACATTATGAACGTGCTGCATATGCGGTGGCAATGCCAACTCGTAAGCTACCTCGCCTACCTTCTTCAAAATCTCAAACGGCCCAACATATCTCGGACTCAACTTCCCTTTCTTTCCAAATCTAACTAATCCTTTCCATGGGGAAACTTTTAGTAACACTTGCTCTCCTTCCTCGAATCCCACATCCTTTCTGGCTAGATCCGCATACCTTTTCTGTCGGTCTTGAGCTGTTATCAATCTTCTCTGAATCAATTGAATCACTTCTTTTGTTCGTTGTACTAGTTCTGGTCCTATCATTTTCCGTTCACCAACTTCTTCCCAATATACTGGAGATCGACACTTTCGTCCATACAAAGCTTCGTAAGGTGGCATTCTGATGCTCGCGTGAAAACTATTATTATATGAAAATTCCACCAAGGGTAGATGATCGTCCCAACTGCCTTCAAAATCAAGTGCACATGTCCTAAGCATATCTTCAATAGTCTGAATTGTCCTTTCGCTTTGACCGTCCGTCTGCGGATGATAAGCCGTACTCATTCTCAACTCGGTGCCCAAACACTCTTGAAAACTCCTCCAAAATCTTGAATTGAATCGAGGGTCTCTATCAGACACTATCGATACTGGAACTCCATGTCGTACTACGATTTCTTTTATGTAAATATGAACTAACTTATCCAGCGAGAATCTCTCGTTAATCGGAAGAAAATGCGCAGATTTCGTCAATCGATCCACGACAACCCAGATGGCATCATGGTTAGCTTTTGTTCTAGGCAATCCTACTACAAAGTCCATCGCAATGTGTTCCCACTTCCATTCGGGAATCTCCAATGGTTGAAGTAATCCACTTGGTCTCTGATGTTCCGCCTTAACTCTTTGACACGTAAAGCATTTACTTACCCATTCCGCAATCTCTCTCTTCATATCTGGCCACCAAAAGTTCGTCTTAAGATCTCGATACATCTTCGTACTCCCTGGATGAATTGAATACTTCGAGTTATGTGCTTCGTGCAGAATCTCACTTTTCAGTTCCGTTACGTTAGGTATCCATATCCGAGAAGCAAATCTCAAGATCCCTTTGTCGTCCGGTTGGCTACATATTTCCTCACCTGTCATTTTACTCACATCGTCGTTCATAACTTGCTCTTGGCATTTTCGTATCTTCTCCAACAATTCAAGTTGAAACGTCATGGTATAAATCATTTCCGTCGCGTTCTTCGGATTAATTACTTCGATTTCTAACTTCTCAAATTCCTTGTATAACTCTTTGGTCATCATTAGTGTGTTTAATCTCTCTTTTCTGCTCAATGCATCTGCTACCACATTTGCCTTGCCGGGATGATAGTTAATAGAAACGTCGTAGTCCTTGATTAGTTCTAACCATCTTCGTTGCCTCATGTTCAGCTCTTTCTGAGTAAAGATATACTTCAAACTTTTGTGATCGGTGTAAATTTCACATCTTTCTCCATACAAGTAGTGTCTCCATATCTTCAAAGCAAACACAATAGCTGCTAACTCCAAATCGTGTGTAGGGTACTTCTGTTCGTGGGGTCTCAACTGTCTTGACGCATAAGCAATCACCTTGTCATGTTGCATAAGTACGCATCCTAATCCTTTATACGACGCATCACTATAGATTACGAAATGACCTTGATCGTCTGGTAACATCAATACCGGTGCCGTAGTTAGTCTTTTCTTTAACTCTTGGAAGCCTTCTTCGCACTTTTCGTTCCATATGAATCGCTCGCTTTTCCTTGTCAGCTTGGTCATTGGAGTAGCTATCTTCGCAAAATCTTGCACAAATCTCCGGTAGTATCCGGCTAATCCCAAGAAACTTCTGACTTCAGTCGGTGTCCTTGGTCTCTCCCAATCTTTCACTGCCTCTATCTTTGCTGGGTCCACTTTGATGCCTTCGCTGCTCACCACGTGTCCTAAGAAATGAACTTCTTTCAACCAGAATTCACACTTGGAAAACTTCGCGTATAGTCCTTCTTGTCTCAACGTTTCTAACACAATTCGCAACTGGTCTGCATGCTCTTCTTCTGTCCTCGAGTATATCAAGATGTCGTCGATGAATACCACTACAAACTTGTCCAAATATCTCTTGAAAATCCTGTTCATTAGATCCATGAAAGCTGCGGGTGCATTCGTTAGTCCAAACGCCATTACTAAAAATTCATAGTGCCCATACCTTGTTCGAAAGGCTGTCTTCGGTATGTCGTCTGGTCTAATCTTCAATTGGTGATATCCTGACCGTAGGTCGATCTTTGAAAAATGTACCGCTCCCTTCAGCTGGTCAAACAGATCATCTATTCGAGGTAACGGATACTTGTTCTTAATGGTCAGCTTGTTCAACTCCCGATAGTCTATACACAATCTCATGCTTCCATCCTTTTTCTTGACAAACAGTACTGGTGCTCCCCACGGTGAAACGCTGGGTCTAATAATTCCTTTTTCTAGCAAATCTTGCAGTTGATCAGCCAATTCCTTCATCTCCACTGGTGCCATTCTGTAAGGGGCCTTCGATACTGGCTCCGCGCCTGGTACTAAGTCTATCGCAAATTCAATCTCTCTATCTGGAGGTAAACCTGGTAATTCTTCCGGAAAAACATCTGGAAACTCATTTACGACTGGAATATCTTCTAACTTAGAAACTTCCTTATCTATATCTATCACATAAGCTAGATACGCCTCACAACCTTGCCATAATAACCTCTTAGCCTGAATCATTGTCAGGAACCTCTTTCTTTGTTTCTCTCCTCTAAATATTATCTCTTTCTTTTCTAGGGTAATCAAAGTAACCCTCTTATTCTTACAATCAATACTTGCATCATGCTCAGTCAACCAATCCATCCCTAATATCACATCAAATTCACCTAACTTAAAAGGTAACAAGTCAACATAAAAACGATTTCCCAAAATCTCTATCTCACAACGGGGATAATATGAACTGACCGCGATACGATCCTGATTAGCTATCTCTATAGTCAACACTCCACTTAAAGGTTTCGTTACGCAATTCAATCTACGAGCAAACGTCTCAGAAATAAAAGACTTCGTCGCTCCCGAATCTATTAACACTTGTGCGGGAATAGAATTTACTAGAAGTGTACCTGCCACCACGTCGGAATCTCTCACTGCTTCTCCCATTGACATATTGTAGGTCCTGGCTAACGGCTGGACGTTAACAACTGGGGGTGCTTCAATTGCCCGAATCATATTGTTCACGGTTGCTGGTGCTCTGCAGTCCTTAATCACGTGACCTGGTTTCTTACACCGATGACACACGATGCCTATCTTGCAATCCCGGGAATAATGTCCCTTCTGATTACATTTAAAGCATGTGACATTCAATCGATGGCATATCCCTAGATGTCGCTTCCCGCATGTCTTGCATTCTGGTAGTGGGGGTCTAGAAAGTCCCTGCTGACTGCCGGTTAGTAGACGGTTATCTTGTCCTACGCTTCCGGTGTCTGGTTTCCTAAAACTTGTATTCCTTCCGTGCTGAAATCCCAGCTTCTTATTTGCTTGCCCTTGAAAACTTCCCTGCTGCTGTCCCTTATCGGGTATCCCTGCTTTCCTTTTCTTGTTCTCCCTCTCTTTCATGTAAGAATCACTCTCTGCCTCTGCAATCATTGTCTTTTGGACCACCGCTGCATAGGTGTCCAACTCCAATACAGCTAACTTACTACGAATCCAAGACCTCAGTCCCTGCTGGAACCTCTTGGCCTTCTTCTTTTCCGTATCCACATAGGTTGGAACAAACCTTGACAACTCCGTAAACCTTGTTTCATATTGGGGCACTGTCATGCTTCCCTGCTTTAATTCCAAAAACTTCAATTCCATCTGATCTCTCATATAGTCCGGAAAATACCTTTCCAAAAACAACTCTGTGAATCTTGCCCACGTAATCAATCCCTCGGGCTCCATAGCCCTACTCGTTTCCCACCAATAACTAGCCTCATTCTTCAGAAAATAGCTTGCATACTCTGTCTTCTTGTCCTCTGTCACCTCTATCAAGGCAAAAGCCTTTTCCATCTCTTTCAACCATGCCTTAGCCTCTACAGGGTCTGCTGATCCTTTAAATTCTGGAGGTTTTGCTACCTGGAAAGATTTGAACGTAACTGTCGGTGCTGCTTGCTGGTGCTGTTGTTGATGCTGCTGATGCTGATGTTGCTGATGTTGTTGCGGCTGTTCTAAGAGCTGTTGCTGAAATGCACGTTGCTGCTGTGCTAATGCGGCAGTCTTTTGAGTAAGGGTATTTAACAACTGGATTACCATCGGGTCCACACGGCCCGTGGGAGGTGTATTTTGTTGACCTTCTTGGTCAGAAGTATCAGTTGAACGGGTTTGTCATCTAGGAGCCATATCGCTGATGAATAAACAATAATTGGCTTAATCAAACAGTTCATATAAGAGAAGGAAGGATCACAATTGATATCTCGAAGGTTTACAGATCTTCTCAACGGTGTATGGATACACTCGTTGCAATAAGTAGAATAACAGTTATGATGCTGGAAATGAATGACAGGGGAATAAATACAGTTCTATAAAAGAGGTTTATCATATATATATAGATAGAGTCAGTACAAGCGTAGAACGCTTCAAAAGAAAATATATCATGGCTGAACCATAACTGCCGACCAGCAATACAACAACAAAAATGCAACAACAACCCGAGGCGTTCCTATAAGCCCGGTGCACTGCTGATTCTACAATATGCATCTATATACTAACTATCTAGAACCATACATCCATGTCACATCTGTCTGCTACCGATACCTGCTCACAGATCACCTGCTCCTGCCGGCCATAACGGGGGTCCTGAAACCTCTGCAATCTCACTCATCGCATAATCCAAAATCTGTCTCATCCCTGCTACTGTCTCTCCCTCTCGACTAGAAGCTAATCCATGCAATCGAGTCTCAACCAAAGTCCTCGTAACCCTAAACCTCATCTGAATGTCTCTCATCTGATCTCTAAGTCTGTCTCTCTCTCTGACAGCGGCTGCCTCGATCGAACGAATCCTACCCATCTCCATAACCTGTCCATAAAGGAAATCCTTCTCTCTTCTCACCCTCTGATACACATGGTGTGGAACTGGTGGCTCACATAACTGATACAAAGGCCCACAAACTGATGCCTGAGATGCTGGTGCTGGGGCTACTTGTCGGAGTGGAATAGGACAAGGTATCTGATCTCTCCTGACTACTGGGTCCTGATGCCTAGGCTGATATCGCACTGGCCGAGATGGTCCTGCTCTCTCAACGGGTGTAGGTATCTCTGCTATCGTATCCTCGGAAGGGTCTGAGTCTGAACTAGAACTAGGGGGCTGCAATTATAACCACATTTAATTACTACGCGTAATATCCCTAGTTGACCTCCTAATATCCTTACGTGAATTCCTAACTCTCTATGTTATCCTGGACCCTAAGTCCTAACTTGTTTCAAATGCCATAACCTGTTTCTCTGATACCAACTGTGACGCCCTCCAAACCCGGGGTACAGATTTGAGGAGTCATCCGACCAACGGAATACTATTTAACACATGCATAATATATATAAAGACACAATTACCCCTTGACCAAGACCGCATCCAGATTATGGCAATGAACACAAGCTACTACAATCTTTTATTATTACAAACCAGTTTTATCAGAGTTATTACATCACAACTAAAGTTCAAATCTAGACATTAAATCTAGAAAAGCAAAACAACAACTACCCTGCCAATAACAGTGACTCGAGGGGCTTTCCTGACTGCTGGTGAACTATCGGTCACGCTATGCCAACTCATACTCTCGCTTCACTGGAATAGGGTTAGAAAACAACAAGCAAGAGTGAGCCAAAATTGCTCAGCAAACATCAACGAATCATTTCTATCACAGTTGTAAGGATATGAATTTAAGATATCAGAATCAACAATATTTAGCTAACACATGCTTTGTATCAATAATGATTGAAGTAAAGGATTAGAATTTGGCTTATACATTTTATTCAAATCAAAGGTTGTGCTGCTGGCCAGCCACGCATCAACCCCGGACTAGCTCATGTCATAGTCCTCTACTGGATCCCAGGCCAATCTGGGCCTTAAGTTATTCCGACCAATTACTGGTCCATTTTTAAAAACACATGCCAATTCTATAATAGGGTATAAACAATAACATGCTCAATAAGATAAACTGAATGTATAGTAATTGCAAAAGAGCTTCAACTGTTCAGTATCAACGAAGATCGAGAAAGGATCATGGAGTAGTTTCAATGGTACAGTGTACTCATTCAATAAGGTAATCAATATTGGTAATCGTTAATCAATAACCGTAATTGGTAGTCAAGATGGAAGTCAAATAATCAAAGGTTGTCAATGATAATCAAAGGATGATAAATAGCAACAATAGGTGGTAAACAATAATCAAGTAAATTGGAAATAAGGGTTTCCGATGCAGATCAAATCAAAGAATCAAGAATTTCTAAGGAAATGGAATCAGTTGTCCAAATGCGGTTAAAAGATGGATAATTTGAATTGTTCTGGGGATAACGGTATTCAAGTAATCAAGACAATAATAATTTTTATCACAAGTAAAGGCACAGATACTTGCCTGGTCTAAGCTGCTGTCGGATCGACTCTGCTCACTCTACTTTCCCCTTTCCCTTGCTCCGGGAACTCGATTCTATAATTAAACAACTCATTACAATAAGTCTAACTATTCTCGTTCTACTCTCGACACTTATTCAATCAATAATCACATTTAAACAAGTAACCGGGTACGTATCGGACGTCCGGTATAATTTACGATATTTAAAACTCAGATATTTGCCCTAGCACGGGCATATACAGACTATAAAACACAACACACAATTAATATGAACCATATTGCACTTATAAATATTTTTAAAACATCGTCTGAAACTCATTTGAATTTTTAATAAGTCATTACTAATTTTTAAATCAAAAATCGGATTTTTAAATCCAATATAAACATTTAAATGAAAATAAATCAATTAATAAAATTAATTGACACTCTTTAAATGCTCAAACTATTTTTAAATAAATAAATAGGCTTGAAAATAATTAAACTGAATTTTTAATTAATTAAATCTAATTAAAAATTAATTTTTAAGAATTAATTGATTAAAAGAATTAACCAATTAATTAATAAATTAATTATTCATTAAAAATAATTAAAATAATTAAGTTTAATCAATTTTCGGATTTAAAATAATAAATATAATTTATCAGAATTTTTCTGATATTAAAATATATTTTTAAAATAAAAATATGAATTTTTAAAGTTTTTAAACTATTTTCGAATTAAATTTAAAAATAAAATTCAAAAACAGTTTTCTGAAAATGAATTAGGGTTTTGAAGATTGAAACCGGGTCGAAAAATCGGGTAAACGGGTCGGGAAGAACGAATCCGGGTCACCAAGAACAACCCGCCGGAATCTGGGTTTTCCAGAATCCGGTCGGCGTCCGGTGGCCGGACTTCGCCGTTTCCGATCAAAACAAAACCAAACCATAGGGCTTTTGTTCGCTTTTGCAAGACAAACACAACCCACATACACACACATCTGTCCCATGCCGGAATCGTGCCCAGAATTCATTCAAAGAACTCGCCGGCGACGACCTCGGCCGGAAACCCGATCTACTTAAATCCTACATGAAACTCAAAGATTAATATACCAAAATAAAGCTTATAACTCATACAATCAAAGCCCTTTATCAAAAACAATGTCAGATCAATATCAAGAACGTACGAATCGAAAGAAGAAATCGGGTCAAAACCCGAAAATCAAACCCGACTAAATTGAACTTAAACATGAAATTAAAGCATGGATTCTTGCTAATTAGAACCCTAGGAACATGTTAGAAGCAACCAATTGAACGGAGAATCAACAGAATGAAAATCCCCAAATTAATTAAGAACCCTAATTTTAATTCGAAACTTGTAAAATCAATATAAAATCGAATACTTACCAGATGATGATGAGGTTGGAAGATTCTGAAACTAGATTTTTGGGGCTTCGATTTGAGTATAAGAACTTCAAATTTGGACTTCAATAACCCTTAGAACGAATTGATTGAAGATCAAGAACACAAAATAATTTTTGGGAATTTCGAATATTTTTGAGTAATTTCTGAAGAATTGCTAGGGTTATGAAGTCTGATTGGTCTTTTTATATTTCTGGAAAAATAATACCCCAAATAACATTTTTGGATCGATATTGATTCGTTAGATCGTTTAAAAACCCTAATTAGGTCAAAAACACGTTTTACTAAAAATAAGGGGTTAAAAAGGTTGATGATTATCCAAATTGATATATATCATTATATAACTAATGCTCAAGAATACTAGGGCTATAACAACTTCAATATTGATATAGAACGATAAATCCGTCCCCTTAAGCAATTAGGGTTCGGAACGATTTTTCCTTTTTCGGATCAAAAATTGAAATTAATTTGCAGAATCAAATAGGTAGGGTTAAATAGAATCCCATAACCCTTTCGATAACGATTCGAATACGAAAGACGAAGAATTAAAAATGAATGTACGAAATTTCAACGGGGCTCTTGAATTATCAAAACGGCTCAAATTTGAAGAAAATTCCAAATGACGAAATTTTTGAAAGGGGCTTCCGACTCACCATTTAGCACATAATCACACACTAAATATCATATAATAATATTCCAATATTCCAACATAAATATTTTAGATTAAATATATCATTTAATCAAATAATAAAATTCACGGATATTACAATGACTCTCAGAGTATTGCATCAGACTCTTCTGTACCAACTGCACCTCCAACAATTCCTGATCCAGCTCTAGGGGAAAAGTTAGCCTGTGATCCTAAACATCCTGTTAATTTCCATGATCAGCCAATTGAGCCAAAGGAAGAGCCAATTGAGTTTGATGAGGCCAACTTTCCAAAATTCCTCTTTGAGATGGATCCAAAGAAGAAATCTAAGCAAAGGGCTACCAAGGCTAAGCCAATTCTAGTAAGGAGACCACAAGCTGAAAAACCTCCTACCAACCCAGAAGACTTCATCTACATTGCTGATATCAGGGAGGAGTCTGACCTACACATCAATCTTGATGACCTAGTTGAAGTGAGAGGAATTGCAGCTTCTTACAAACTACCAGAGAGATTGGTGTTTGTCTACAAGGGTGGGAGAGAACAGGTTTGGCCTCTACATAGAATTCTGGGAGAAGACTATCAGACACTGCTTTCTGTGTTCAAATGCCTGAAGAAAGATTTTGGTTTTACCAAAACAGCTAAGTCTGAAGTTGTTTCCAAAATCTGCCAAATCAAAGCTAGCTGGAACAAGCCTGGTGCACTTCCCAGAGTATTGAAGGTCCCTCAAACAGGAAAGAAGATTCATCTCCAACCTTTTTGGATGATGGAATTCAGAGACAAGGACAACTGTAGAAGATTCTTCAGAATAGAAGACCAACTGGAGAAGGCATCCAATGAAACTCTAAGAATAATGCAATCCAAGTTGGGGAATGAAGATGAAGAAGAGAAGATTTTCTACAGAAGACTTCAAGCTCAGATTGAGGAGAACAATGCAAGGAAAGGGAAGAAAACAAGACCACAGAGGCAAAGATGAAAAATCTGCTCAGTCTAGAGGAGCAACTCTGTGCACTTGTTTAGTAAGATTTTCTACTTTGTATTTTAATTAAATTCAATGAAGCTCAATGCAATTTCTACTTTTATCATGTGTAATTTGACTGAGTGTTTTTGTTATCATCAAGGCTCTTGATTTATGGCTGTTATTCTATCAGTCATAAATTGGGGGAGATTGTTAGGAATATGTTGTTCTTGATGATAATTATAAAAACACTTAGTAGATTTTGTATTAAGTCATTTTGTAACTGTCAACGAAATGGCATGCTTTGCAGCATTCCGTTGACAGGTAGCTCATCAACGAAATGAGTGATGTAGCAATTGCACTGTACAATACTTCACAGTTTGATATGCATTTTGATGTATGTATTAGATAGGTTTTCTAAGTCATGTTGACTAAGTACTAGATAGGCAAAATAGGTTGGTTAATTGTAAATATGTTATGCCTTGTAATTTTGCCTAAGTGAAGACATGTCAACGGTATGAGGATTACTCTATCAACGAAACAAGGATACACCATCAACGGTATGGAGTTTACTCATCAATGAAACGAGAGAAACACCATCAACGGAATGAAGAATAAAGCTATCAACGAAACACATCTCCCTGCTATCAACGAATCATTATTGCTTTTCTGAATAGTTGACAAAGTGATAGTGACAGTTTACTGAACAGATCTAAAGGTGATGTGGAAGTGTACTTTGCATTGGAAACCATTAAAATGGACATGGGGAATAAGGAAACATCCCGGTTTCCAATTGGGCTCTTGGGAGTGATCATAATAAGCATGAAGACAAAAGCAAGGATCTCCAAGGACCACTGGACAAAGGGATGAAAAGCAAACTATTGGCGGTTACCTTTAGTGTACTTTAGTGTAGCCAAAAATAGTATTGTAAACTTGGGGAATATATAACCAAGTGTAGCAGTTAAGATAGAGAAAGAGAAGAAAAACAAATAGTTTGTATTAGCTATCCTTGAGAGCATTCTTCTCTACAACTCTGTAACTGAGCAGCTGTGTACTTGTGTATCACAGATTATTTCCGCAATAAAAACACTTCAGTTGGATCATCAAACAATCCAACTGAATTATTTATATCTTGTGTTTTTATTTATTCAGTTCAGTTTTATTTTATAAAGTGGTTTAAGTTTAAGAAAATATCAAGAATTGTATTCAACCCCCCCCCCCTTCTACAATTCTGTTAGGTCATTTGGGATTAACAGTATTCAAATAGTATTTCTCGACTGAGATAATACTCAAATAACATTCCTCAAAACACATAGTATTCTGTCGATGGAATCCCTCTGGGTTTCCACGGCTATCTACATATCTCAAAATATCGACTCCCGGTCTAGAGTCGAAACAATAAACCTGCTCTTATCTATATAGCTACAAGGTACACCGGTTTATAACTACTTTATCTCAAGGCTCATATATAAACCAAAATCAAACTCTATTTTATACAATATATAACATATATCGCAAAACTGTATAACTCCACACATGGCAAAATCAGTAATATATAATCAATACTTCAAAGTATAGATTTAGAAAACTTGCAACAAAGATTTGGTATATAAATTGGGAATACACAAGTATTGAACATAGGAAAATATACATACTCTGAATAATAGAGTAAGGTTTAGTAAACTTGCCTGATGCTCGAGAAGTGATAGGGGTTCGCGACGATGCCGGACAATCTAGACAAAGTCAAAGAAAACGTACGATTAATCCCCTGGATAATCCACTTGTACTCAATGCTTAAACACGTAAGCGAAACACAACCAAGGCATTACTAGCTCGTTATAGGCTCATACTAAGTCCATGTTAATCGACAATTACTTAATTCGTAGGTTTAGTCCAAAATCGATCCTCGAATACAAGTTATACTTAACCATTTACAACATTGGTTTCTAAGTCATGTTCTTAGTGGTTTTCACTTGCGCAACCTCTGCTGTCGCATTTTTATAAATTCGAAACATAATCTTTTTAATGCGAATCGTTTTCGTGAGACTTCCTAACTGTCTCTAGTATTATTCCTCAAAGTTTCACATTTTAATATGGCTTCTAAGTAGTCCAAATATAGCTTCAAAATGGCTGACCAGAGAAGGGTTGTTCCTCCGAACGACGTTTACTAAAACTCACTTTTCTCTTAAACCGTAAATCGTATAGACATGATCTTTATACCAAAACAAACCTTAAAACAAGACCTATAGGTTTATGGTCAGTTTTGTTCAGAAATATTCCAATACCAGTTCGTAATGCTTGCTCAAAACAGCCTTAAATCAAATGGGCATTACGACGGCTATAATGGTAACGTTTTCCATTTCCAAAACACAACCAAATCAATACCAATCAATCCCAAACTCACCATCCACCTTATACACCCTCCACTCAGTCAAATCCTCCATGAATAATCACAACAAATTCATAACCCATCCTCCAAACTCAACCAACAATTCATCTAATTACTTAATCATGCTCTTAACTTTACATAAACATCAAAACCATTTCAAAACTCATATAAACAAAAGGGGCAGAGGTTTATACCTTCCTTGAATCCTTAAACACACCACACGAGCTGGTAAGCCTTAAGAAAGTCTTTATCCATGGTTATCATCCTTAAACTTGCAAAAGAAAATCAAGAACAAGTTATGAATTCTCGGAGTTACTATACACCGGTTCAAAGAACTGGAAAAATGAAGGTCTTACCTTGCTCAAATGGAAGAAACTTGTGAAATAGGAAATGTAGGTTATCTCAAGACCTTTCCAACAAGCTATAGATCGCCATTTTCCACCAATAAAGGAAGGAGGTATGAAATTTATAATTCGGCAGTTTTACTTTTGCCGAAAATGAAGAAAAATGGAATGGTTTTACTTTTGGTTGTTTTGATGATTGAAATGATATTTTGTGGTCAAGTCTTTGTTTTGGTGAGTCATCAACATTAAGCCTTATCATCAGGACACATGTTGATCCATGAGATATCATGGTGGCAAAGCAGGACAAGTGTCAAGCACTGGAGGGTCATGGTGGCAAAGCAGCTTTACTAGTTCGTTTCTTTTCACATGGATGATCCAAACATTGCATCCCTCGAATTAATCTTGTTACATGTTACTTCCATGTCTATATTCAATCCTGTAAATGTTGCCTTGTTCCTCTTGAAACGATTCAAAATATTTCCCAAAATGAGTGAATAAAACTCTACGCGATTCTCGCAGTGAATAGTAACTATTCACTATTCATTCCAATAATCGAATCCTTAAATCGACTTTAATAAACTAATAAAATTCCAAAATATTAAATCCTCAAATCCTCAATTTTAATATCTCATTTCTTGAATATAATAATATATAATTCGCTGCCCGGTCAAATACTTCATCAAAATATAATTTGGAATTTCTGAATTCCGATCGTCTTTGCATTCACTTATTTACTCCGTAGATCACTAATATGACTTCGGAATATCCACACCACGTCTCGTACATAGGTGGCATGAAAAACTTTGTTAATCCTCAAAATCACTATTCATCCACCAAATTCACTATTCACTGTTGTACTTTATCATAATAAGAAAAGTTTTAATTTTTTCAAAAATTTGGGTTATTACAGTATATGTGATTGAAGATAAGAAGGTGTTGGAAAGCTTTAATGTAACATTTGACGACACTAAAAGACCAGGCCTGCAAACTGGAGAGAACTCTGAATCCTTGGTATTTGAAAATCTATCAGGAGATCTCTCTGACAATTTAAGAAGTACCTGAAGTTGTTACAGTCATTAATAATAATCATAATGATAATGATTCTGGACAAAGTGGTGACCTAAGTGGAAATCCTCAACATACAGGATCCACTAGTCAGTCTTCAGAATCAACAGATCAAACCGTCAACAACTCAGGGGGAGCAGGAGAAGGATCAACTAGTCACACTCCTCAACATCTAGAACAAGGAGAATCATCAAGATCGCATCTGCCAAGACAAAGGGTATGGAATAGAGATCATCCCTTTCACTTGATCATTGGTGATCCGGACACAGGAGTGAGAACTAGGAGAACATCACAAAATGAATGTCACTATTCTGGGTTTCCTTCAGAAACAGAACCTAAGAAAGTTGAAGATGCTCTAGATGATCCAGATTGGGTGATTGCTATGCAAGAAGAACTCAATCAGTTTGAAAGGCAGAAAGTTTGGAAGCTGGTACCCAGGTCTAAGGGAAAATCTGTTATTGGAACACGATGGGTATTCAGAAATAAATTGGACGAAGATGGCATTGTAACGAGAAACAAAGCCAGACTGGTTGCTAAAGGTTACTCTCAAGAAGAGGGTATAGATTATGATGAAACCTATGCACCAGTAGCAAGACTTGAGGCCATCAGAATGTTTCTGGCATTTGCTGCACATTCCAATTACAAGGTATATCAAATGGATGTGAAGAGTGCTTTTCTGAACGGGGAGTTAGAAGAAGAAGTGTATGTGGAACAACCTCCAGGTTTTGAGGATTCAAAACTGGCAGACTTTGTGTACTTTCTATTCAAAGCTCTCTATGGACTCAAACAAGCTCCAAGGACATGGTATGACACTCTCTCTGAATTCTTACTTGAAAATGATTTTACAAGAGGTGTTGTAGACAAAACTCTCTTTGTCAAAAAGCATAAAAATGATTTGATATTGGTGCAAGTATATGTTGATGACATAATATTTGGTTCTACTAATGATGATCTATGCAAGAGATTTGCTAAGTTAATGCAGAGTCGTTATGAAATGAGCATGATGGGTGAATTGTCATTCTTTCTTGGATTGCAAGTATACCAGAAACAAGATGGTATATTCATTTGTCAGTCCAAGTACATCAAGGATCTTCTTAAGAAGTATCAAATGGAAGACTCATCTACAGCAAAGACTCCTATGCCAACTGCCACTAAGCTTGATAAGGATGAAACTGGTAAGAAGGTTGACATCACAGGCTACAGAGGTATGATAGGCTCATTACTTTATCTCACTGCAAGTAGACCAGATATAATGTTTGCAACATGCTTGTGTGCTAGATTTCAGTCTGATCCTAAAGAATCTCATGTAATAGCTGTTAAGCGAATATTTAGGTATCTAAAGGGGACCCCAAATCTTGGAATTTGGTACCCTAAAGATACAGGATTTGATCTTATTGGATACACAGACTCTGATTTTGCAGGTTGTAAGATTGATCGGAAGAGTACTTCAGGAAGCTGTCAGTTTCTTGGAAGAAGGTTAGTTTCCTGGCATAGCAAGAAGCAGCATTCAGTATCCACATCAACAGCTGAGGCTGAATACATTGCTGCTGGTAGCTGTTGTGCTCAGATCTTGTGGATGAGAAACCAACTCCGTGACTATGGACTTTTGTTGACAAAGATTCCAATATTTTGCGACAACACAAGTGCCATAGCAATCTCAAACAACCCAGTGCAACACTCGAGGACGAAGCACATCGACATCAGGTATCATTTTATCCGAGAGCATGTCATGAATGGAACTGTGGAGTTACACTTTGTACCCATAGAGGATCAAATTGCAGACATCTTTACTAAACCGCTTGATGAATCCACTTTCAATAAGCTGGTTGGTGAACTTGGGATGTTAAATCTTTCTAATTGATTTTGATTAGAAGTCAGTAACTGCAGAGAGTCCTGGTGAATACATGAGTTTAAGAATTGCTATATCCTTAGGACTCGTGAATTTATTTTCTGGAGCAATTCTCGTAGTTAGGATTATTATACTAATTTTATGTCATAAATATGGATGATATATCTTCTGGCATTTAATTAGTTATTAATTCTAAAAATTATTTAGGTGCTAATATTTGTTCTAAATATTCTAGCATCTATTTAATTTGAATTAATTTGCCTTGTTTCTGACATTGTAGATTAATGCAGCATAATTGATTAGATTTTAATTGGTTAATATCACTCAATGATATTTAATTGATTTTATTCTAAGAAAATTGTGAACTTTTTGTTAAGAATTGATTTTGGTAAATTTGAAAAGATTTATTAGAATTAAAATTTGACAGGAAATACAAAAAGTCTGATTTTTAAAACATGAACAAGTTTTAAAATGAAGAAAGAAGCAAAAACCATCGAATTTAGGAAATTCGATAGTTTTTCTAAGTACTAATTAAAAATCATCGAACTTAAAATTCGATAGTTTTTGATTTTGAAAAGAAAAACCATCGAAATACAAGTTTTGATAGTTTTTGAGATCAAATGAAAATATATCGGAGGATTTAATTTTTCAATAATTAAACTCCTCGATAGTTTTTCAACAATGAAAAACTCGATAGTTTTTCTGGTTTTTAAAAGGAAAACCAGTTCGATAGTTTTTGAGTTTTCAGGAGTGAGAGAGCTCGATAGTTTTCTGAAAAGCGTTTAAAATTCACAATTTCAAACCCTTCGATAGTTTTTGAAAAACTATCGAGGTCCAGTTGACCCTTTTGCTCTCACAGAAAATTATCGATAGTTCATTTACAAAACTATCGAACTAGAAATGACGATTTTGCCCCTGACAGTTTCAAAAAGGTATAAAACAATACCTTAGTTTCTTTTCTTTTCATTGTTTACAGATCTAAGAAAAGCAAAGGGAGTTTTATATACTTACAATACATATACACGGCCAAAAACAAGTTCTCGATAGTTTCTTCAATCAATTCACTGTTAATCTCTTGAAAATCCATTTTCACCACAGTGATTTCACCATTAACCGTGACAGTTCTCTATTCTGAGTTTCTGTTAAGGTTTTTAAAGGGAAAACTATCGAAAACATCACTTAAAACTCTAAGTACTTTGATAATACAAGAAACTGGTGAGATTGTATTGTTTTAACAATCGATTTCTAAAGGTTAAATTTAGTTTCATTGTCAATCTACAGTTAGGGTTCTTGGATTTAGGGATTTGTTTTTGGTTGAGGTGTTTTAATTCGAAAAGAAAGGGGTTTATTGTTAAAAGTTTGATTAATTAGTAATAATTAATTAAATTTAAAAGGAAAAATAGTTTTGGTTTATTTAAATTTTCTGGAAATTTTAAAATGGCTGGAGAATTTATAGTAACCAAAACTAATCATGTCTCGTTTCACAACTTGCAATCCATTACGAATCCTCAAATTCGTGCATGGGCAAAGTTTTTGAATATACGTTCATTAGTGGCATACGCTGTGAGTACTCCCGTGGTCCTTTGTATCGATCAATTGACTGCGTTGTACACATCCGCCACGGATACAAGTGAGAATAATGTGAGATCCTTCAGTTTTGTTGTGCCAGGGGGCAGAACAATAAGGGTGACGGAACATGACTTTAACAGAATACTTCATTTTCCTACAGAAAACCTTGTTCCGGATCCCACAACTGAGGAAATACATGCTTTCTTCACTCTTATCAGAAGTCAACAACCTAACTTCTTGGTGGGAGAGTTCCTAAAGCATTACCTGCCAAAGCCATGGAATTTTTTCTTTCATACCCTGATACATGTTTTTACTGCCAAGCTAACAAATCTGCATGGCATTCCCTTATTCCTTCAAAAGATAGGGTTTGCCATTACGAACAATAGGCATATTAACATAGGACGAATAGTGATTGATCAAGTAATTCTGTGCATGGGACCACTGGATGAAAGAACAGGCATAAATGAAGATGTGCTCTGTTTCTATCCTAGGTTCCTACAGCTAATTCTCAATGATATCTTAACCGATGATGAACGAGAGATCTTTGAAGGTGAAGCCAACCAGGAGTGCATGAGAATGAAGAGCAATGCCATAACCGCTCTCATTAGGAAGAACAACTATCTTCCAGGGGTACCCACTGTTCTCACTGAATATCTAAGAACGGTGCCCCTACCACTTCTACCCCCAGGGGAACAGGTAAATCAAGGTAATATTCCACAACCTGAACCTGTAATGGCACCTGTACCAATGGATGTTGATCCAGAGCCCTTAGTGGCCATTCCTGACCAGGAGGTTGCAAACCCACAACCTCTAACCACGGTCGAAGAGCCTTTGGAAGAGCCAAATGAAAACATAAATGAACCTCCTTCCCCTACTATACCCATTAAAGAACCATCCATGAGTGTAGAGGGAGATAGTGCCAAAGTAGCACCACATAAGGCGATACACCCTTCAACAACAGCTCTGCCTTCCTCTAAAAGGAGAAGAACAGAAACCGAGGCAACTGTTGATACTTCATTTCTCTCATCCAAAGCGCCCTTTACTGATTTTTCTGATGTTGATTGGGCTACGCTAACGAAAGCAATATCTGAACCAATAGCTCAATCAAGTAAGGAAGAATTGACGGAAGCAACTGGTGTTCCGACCATATTACGGTCAGGTTCACTGGTTGAAGGTTCTCAGAACCAAGGGTCTTCACAGACATCGAGAGAAGGCTTTGACCTAAATGCACAATCTAAAAGGTCATTGTCTACCTCCCCAGATGGAACATATCTGGATCCTGCGGGTAAAGGGTCTGACGTAGGTGCAGATCGGCAACTCGTTGACAGTGAATCAATTACTATTGAGGAGTCAACTGAGGTGAAGTCTTTACAGACTCACGGGGAAGATTCGGGATCTCTGCTGTTAAAAGAGCCTCTTTCTAACCCCCTAGAGATTCAAACTCTAGATCCTTCAAAGGATATATCATCTAAGGATGATCAGCAACTTGGTTTATCCAAGGACGGGGACTTGCGAAGCCCCATTGCACCACCGGTGACCTCCTTAAGGACGGCTACGGTGATCTCTTCTGCAGGTACAATCAGCACAAAGGATTTGAGTGAAACAAAAACACTTACACCTGGCCTGAGTGGGAAAGGAAAAATGATTCAAACACCGACAGAAACGTTGAGTGTACACCCAGAGCCAAATGTGAGGAGTGACACCCTAACCCTACCTAATATTAATGATCTGCTGTTACCAACAGAAAGAGAGCTACATGTTCAATCTTCCCTCAAGGAGATGACAGTTCGAGACAAAGAAGGAAATCCACTTTTCAAGGTTCCACTGCGACCTTCCTTTGACCAAGGGATCTCCTCCAGTCAAGACAATATTTCTTTAAAGTCTATTCAAGAGAAAGTTGACTTGG
Organism: Heracleum sosnowskyi; assembly: GCA_030848705.1. Taxonomy (NCBI): domain Eukaryota; kingdom Viridiplantae; phylum Streptophyta; class Magnoliopsida; order Apiales; family Apiaceae; genus Heracleum; species Heracleum sosnowskyi. Next base: position 62,763,221 of record CM061235.1, read on the forward strand.
CTGCAGCTGATTCCAGAAGAACATTCAGGGTCATTGGCAGTGCATCTGGCACTATAACAGGTACGAATCAGGCAGTGGACTCCTTAAAGAAGGAAGCTATGGAAGAACTAGTCGAGCTGAGGATGGACGTCAGGGAACTTAAAGATGGATTCATGAATGAAGTAACTGCACTGTCTCAAGGACATGAAGCTTTGAAAGAAGACGTTCTGGTTATCCGGGATGGTCAAGCACGGGTAAAAGATGCAATGAATTCCCTTTCACGAGTGGAGTCTAAGCTAAACAAGAGGCTGGATCACATGGAAAAGACTACCAACTCAAGATTGGAGAACATTGACCTGTCGCTAGCTTCTATAAATGAGTTTAATAAGCATCTTATGGATTTCTTGGAGAATCAAGGTGACGGAGTACAGTCTATATGGAGTATGCTAAAGAACCAACAATCTGGACAACCTGGTTCTTCATATCAGCAACCTGATCCTTCTAATTTCTTTTATGCTGAGGATGCTTTTATCGAGGATTCCTCAACTAAGGGGGAGAAAGTTGGAGAAGGGGTGAAGGATAAATGGGGAGTTTGGGAGACTGTTGAGGCTATTCCAATCAGACAGTACTGGATTGAGGAGCTTGTAGAGGAAGACAAGGAAAGTGAAGAGGAATTTGAGGTCATGCATGAGCAACCTATTCAAGAGGAGCATGAGCCATATTATCCAGAGCCAATAGAACATCCTATCTTGGATGATGATATGGAAGAAGCAAATTCTTTATCACCTGAAGAAGAAGCTGCCTTGGAAGCAATAAGAGCTCAGAGAGCTGTAATAGATGCCAGGCAAGCTGAGAAAGAGAAACAGCAAGCAATTCTGAGAAGCGAAAAGCTAAAGAGAATGAAGGTGTATAATGAAGTGAGGAAGAAGAAGATGATAGATCTGGCAAAGAAAGATGGTACTGAATGGGAAATGGCTTATAAAACCTTTTGCGGAGTTGAAGACGGATTAGAAGTCAACGACAATGCTGAGGTGGAAGTTATTATTCAAGACATCAGAAGTGCTAATTTTGAAGATCAGACTTACTTTAAAGCACTGAGAAGCTCTATAATCTGTCTGAATGCTGTGGTTAAAGCAAATGGTGCCTGGAGCTTATTAATCAGTTTTCTGGAGAAATGTACATTTGTGATTTCCACTAAATTTCTAGAACAGAGGACATATACAGAATTGCAGGCTATACTCATCAAGATCCAAAGAACCACAAGGCTAAATGAACTGCTCCGTGAGCATGTTAAGGAGATCGTGATGAAAGTCAGTCCAGAGATTACTGAAGATCCTCCAATGGTTAGATTCATGAAGATCCTCCAATGGTTAGATTACTGAGGATTTAATTTTTCAATAATTAAACTCCTCGATAGTTTTTCAACAATGAAAAACTCGATAGTTTTTCTGGTTTTTAAAAGGAAAACAAGTTCGATAGTTTTTGAGTTTTCAGGAGAGAGAGAGCTCGATAGTTTTCTGAAAAGCGTTTAAAATTCACAATTTCAAACCCTTCGATAGTTTTTGAAAAACTATCGAGGTCCAGTTGACCCTTTTGCCCTCACAGAAAATTATCGATAGTTCATTTACAAAACTATCGAACTAGAAATGACGATTTTGCCCCTGACAGTTTCAAAAAGGTATAAAACAATACCTTAGTTTCTTTTCTTTTCATTGTTTACAGATCTAAGAAAAGCAAAGGGAGTTTTATATACTTACAATACATATACACGGCCAAAAACAAGTTCTCGATAGTTTCTTCAATCAATTCACTATTAATCTCTTGAAAATCCATTTTCACCACAGTGATTTCACCATTAACCGTGACAGTTCTCTATTCTGAGTTTCTGTTAAGGTTTTTAAAGGGAAAACTATCGAAAACATCACTTAAAACTCTAAGTACTTTGATAATACAAGAAACTGGTGTGACGCCCTCCCGACCCGGGGTCATGATCGGGGAGTCACTACCACCTCTATACATATTAAACCTATAAACAATATAATAAAAGCATGCAGACTTGACCCCAACTCTACCCTGGATCTTTAACAGTTGATGGTATGAAACAAGCATCCACTATCTAATTCATTAATACATAAGTCTCAAAAGTTATTACAACAAAGTCTTAAGAGTTCTACGTTCTCTATTACAAAACACCTTCTAGATATGGCCATCACCTACCTGAGCTGGCATCCCAAAAACAACCCTATAGGAAGACTTCCTAGCTGTCTGAACTGTACGTACCATCTTCTCGTTTCACTGTGGGTTAGAATAGGGAAAAAGAATGAGCCAAATGCCCAGCAAGTAATAATAATATGACCATACAGTTATCCACTGGGAAACAGTTCCAATATCAATATGTATGACATGGGTATAGCAAAGTCCGTATCAAGGGATTATCAGAATCAATGAATTGAATATACAATTTCAAAACAGTTTCCAATATCAATATATATAGCATGGTTTAAGCAGAATCCATAATAAGGAATTATCGGAACAATGGCATAAATATGCAATTTCAAAGGGTAAACCAATTTCATTTTCAAGATATCCGTTTCAAGAAAACAATAATTAATTTTGGAGATTTTTCACAACGCACCGGACAATACGGGTGATCAGCCACGTAAAGTCCCCATACCGGACACACAGTCCCTCTGGTCCTTGTATTGGGTCCCATTAGGCAACACATTGGCCTTTAGACTAGTCCATCCCTAGTCCATTTATTATAATTAAAAAGTGCTGGACCGGCGTTACTCGGCCTCTTACGCCTCCAATCTTAGGAATCCGTGGAAACCATAAATCAGAATTTAAATGAGTCGAAACCTTATTCCTTTTGAAAACATTTTCAGATATAAAGAAGTCCTTTGGAAATCAGATAAGTTCAATCAAAGCACTTTGGATTTCTATTAGTGGAATATAAGAAATATTTATCCTTGGGTATGTTCTGGAAATGTACTAAAATGAGAGTTAGGTGTATTCACTTTCAGGTATAAAAAGAGAATGCATAAGTATATGATCAAATTCAGGTTATAGAATCATGGGTCATCAGGTTTCAATTCATGGACATGAACATGGTATAGAGGTTTAAGGATAAAGAATAAACAAAGCATGGTATTCAGTTCAACATGGTATATATGAACAAAGGTAAGGGTTATCAATGAACAATAAGTGTTTTCAAAAATTAAAGGTATATCAAGATAAGGTAACAATTCATATATGTCAAAATGAAACAATGGAATCGAAATACGAAAGCAAGTTTGGATTACTTGCCTTAGGTAGCTAAAAAGGGTAATGAACAATCACTGATTCTCCACCTTAGTCTTTCCTTTATCTCTAAGACCCACTTCCTTGAACTCTTTAAGTTCCACTTCCTTGGACTCTACAAAAGAATATAATCTATCTTAGAATTCCCTCTCTAAGATGTCAATCCTTTATTCTAAACTACCCAAACGCATCCTAGCGCGTAAACATATAATAGTTATACCATAAAACAATTATAACCACGTAATAGACAATCATCCGTATAAACTCACATCGTCATTTAAATACACATAACATGTTCCTTATACATATATATATATATGATAATATACCTTTCAAATCATACCACATTTGGTATCCCTTAAATCAATTTAACCAATGCTAACTATATCCTTAACACTTTCACAACAATGTTTTCATCTCAAAAAGCTGAAAAATCTGCGGCGCATACTTTACTAAAACATTTTTCATAAATCCAAAAATAATCAAACAATTACCAAATTTGACAGGCTACTTCCTGATTACAAAACCAACTTAGCATAAAAAGTTTCAACTTCAGAACACTTTATTTAGTATAAAAACGAACTGTATAAAGTAGGTACTAAGCACAGAAAAATCTCAGCTGCGCAACTTTTAGTAAGACAAGTATAACTTTTTATTCGTAACTCCTATCGATACAAGGTTAGCGCGTGCACAAACTAGATTCCATTTAGAACATTGACATCCTAAGCCCTCTGTCTAAAACAGATAGCAACAATTTGAAATATAGCAAAACAGAACAGGCAGTTTTTCTGGAAAATTTCAGCATGATGTTTTTCTTTATAAATCATTCCAAACACAAACTCATTCACAACTAACCATCCAATATTACAACTAGAACTCATGTTCTCAAGAATCACTAAACTTATACATGCATTTATCAAATAAACAAGTTAACAATTCCATTACTTGGAATTTCACTACAATTCCCAAATCTATACTTTTAACTATCCAAAATCTCACACTAACCACACTTAACACAATAAATCAACATGCATTCATTATAAACCGAAGTTAACAATTAAACAACATCATAAACAAATTTCCAAAACCGAATTCTAAAAAGGGGAAAAATCGAATTTTGAACATGCATTTCGATTTCTTCACATGCAACTCAAAATCGAACTAAATATAGGTATTAACACAATAATCGGACTCCAAAGCATCATCATCGTCCCCGTCGGCTCGCCGGAGCTCATTGCCGACGGCGGCAATGGTCGGAGGTGCCCGGAAAATATGAAAAACCCGGGTTTCCTTCACAACCTCACCAATAAGTAATATTAATCAACCAACTAATCACAAAATCATCACAAGCAAGCTTTTGGGTTCGAATTAAAACAAAAATTTCCGAAACCCCTTGCATGCAAAAACCGATACACACATATACACGCACACACGGCCATACACATACATACACACACGATTACATATATATATGTATGTATAATCATCAACATATGTGAGAGAGGGAGAGATTTTTACAGAAAATCGAGAGGGAGAGATAACCGAGAGAGAGAAGAGAGAAAAGAGAGAGATGAGAGTTGAGCCGGGGGTGAAGAAGAGGGGAAAAGAACTGAGTGCTGGGTTTTATAAGCCCAGGGGTAAAAGGGTAATCTGCTAATTAAAATTTCTGATTTCTAATAAACAAAACCAACATAAATACCTTTCTATAATTCGAAATAAAATGAAGATAATATCTAAAAATCCAAATTTTATTTTTAAAACAAAGAATACGAATTTACAAGCTCACACATATTTTTAAAATATTTTTATGATCAAAATTGAATTAAATATGAATTTTCAAAGTTTTGATCACTTAAATGACATTTAACTCATAAAATCGTTTTTAAATCCTTAAAGCCAAAAATAAATTCCTCCACTAATTTTGGAAAATACTAGAATATAGAATAAAGGTTGTGAAAAAGATTTCACAATAAAAAGAGTCTCCGTTGATTTTATAAAATTCCCGGATGGTCAAAAAGAACTAATTTATAATAAGAAATTCACATAAAATGCATTTAAAAGCATACACAAGTATTTTAATCCATACCATTCACCAAGTAAACATCTAATTATCACATTTTCACATATATACTCTTCACACAATATTCACATATCATAGAACTCAAATATTATTACATATTAATATCGTACAAGCATTTTTCTGAGTCGTTATAACTGGTGAGATTGTATTGTTTTAACAATCGATTTCTAAAGGTTAAATTTAGTTTCATTGTCAATCTACAGTTAGGATTCTTGGATTTAGGGATTTGTTTTTGGTTGAGGTGTTTTAATTCGAAAAGAAAGGGGTTTATTGTTAAAAGTTTGATTAATTAGTAATAATTAATTAAATTTAAAAGGAAAAATAGTTTTGGTTTATTTAAATTTTCTGGAAATTTTAAAATGGCTGGAGAATTTATAGTAACCAAAACTAATCATGTCTCGTTTCAAAACTTGCAATCCATTACGAATCCTCAAATTCGTGCATGGGCAAAGTTTTTGAATATACGTTCATTAGTGGCATACGCTGTGAGTACTCCCGTGGTCCTTTGTATCGATCAACTGACTGTGTTGTACACATCCGCCACGGATACAAGTGAGAATAATGTGAGATCCTTCAGTTTTGTTGTGCCAGGGGGCAGAACAATAAGGGTGACGGAACATGACTTTAACAGAATACTTCATTTTCCTACAGAAAACCTTGTTCCGGATCCCACAACTGAGGAAATACATGCTTTCTTCACTCTTATTAGAAGTCAACAACCTAACTTCTTGGTGGGAGAGTTCCTAAAGCATTACCTGCCAAAGCCATGGAATTTTTTCTTTCATACCCTGATACATGTTTTTACTGCCAAGCTAACAAATCTGCATGGCATTCCCTTATTCCTTCAAAAGATAGGGTTTGCCATTGCGAACAATAGGCATATTAACATAGGACGAATAGTGATTGATCAAGTAATTCTGTGCATGGGACCACTGGATGAAAGAACAAGCATAAATGAAGATGTGCTCTGTTTCTATCCTAGGTTCCTACAGCTAATTCTCAATGATATCTTAACAGATGATGAACGAGAGATCTTTGAAGGTGAAGCCAACCAGGAGTGCATGAGAATGAAGAGCAATGCCATAACCGCTCTCATTAGGAAGAACAACTATCTTCCAGGGGTACCCACTGTTCTCACTGAATATCTAAGAACGGTGCCCCTACCACTTCTACCCCCAGGGGAACAGGTAAATCAAGGTAATATTCCACAACCTGAACCTGTAATGGCACCTGTACCAATGGATGTTGATCCAGAGCCCTTAGTGGCCATTCCTGACCAGGAGGTTGCAAACCCACAACCTCTAACCACGGTCGAAGAGCCTTTGGAAGAGCCAAATGAAAACATAAACGAACCTCCTTCCCCTACTATACCCATTAAAGAACCATCCATGAGTGTAGAGGGAGATAGTGCCAAAGCAGCACCACATAAGGCGATACACCCTTCAACAACAGCTCTGCCTTCCTCTAAAAGGAGAAGAACAGAAACCGAGGCAACTGTTGATACTTCATTTCTCTCATCCAAAGCGCCCTTTACTGATTTTTCTGATGCTGATTGGGCTACGCTAACGAAAGCAATATCTGAACCAATAGCTCAATCAAGTAAGGAAGAATTGACGGAAGCAACTGGTGTTCCGACCATATTACGGTCAGGTTCACTGGTTGAAGGTTCTCAGAACCAAGGGTCTTCACAGACATCGAGAGAAGGCTTTGACCTAAATGCACAATCTAAAAGGTCATTGTCTACCTCCCCAGATGGAACATATCTGGATCCTGCGGGTAAAGGGTCTGACGTAGGTGCAGATCGGCAACTCGTTGACAGTGAATCAATTACTATTGAGGAGTCAACTGAGGTGAAGTCTTTACAGACTCACGGGGAAGATTCGGGATCTCTGCTGTTAAAAGAGCCTCTTTCTAACCCCCTAGAGATTCAAACTCTAGATCCTTCAAAGGATATATCATCTAAGGATGATCAGCAACTTGGTTTATCCAAGGACGGGGACTTGCGAAGCCCCATTGCACCACCGGTGACCTCCTTAAGGACGGCTACGGTGATCTCTTCTGCAGGTACAATCAGCACAAAGGATTTAAGTGAAACAAAAACACTTACACCTGGCCAGAGTGGGAAAGGAAAAATGATTCAAACACCGACAGAAACGTTGAGTGTACACCCAGAGCCAAATGTGAGGAGTGACACCCTAACCCTACCTAATATTAATGATCTGCTGTTACCAACAGAAAGAGAGCTACATGTTCAATCTTCCCTCAAGGAGATGACAGTTCGAGACAAAGAAGGAAATCCACTTTTCAAGGTTCCACTGCGACCTTCCTTTGACCAAGGGATCTCCTCCAGTCAAGACAATATTTCTTTAAAGTCTATTCAAGAGAAAGTTGACTTGGCTGCAGCTGATTCCAGAAGAACATTCAGGGTCATTGGCAGTGCATCTGGCACTATAACAGGTACGAAGCAGGCAGTGGACTCCTTAAAGAAGGAAGCTATGGAAGAACTAGTCGAGCTGAGGATGGACGTCAGGGAACTTAAAGATGGATTCATGAATGAAGTAACTGCACTGTCTCAAGGACATGAAGCTTTGAAAGAAGACGTTCTGGTTATCCGGGATGGTCAAGCATGGGTAAAAGATGCAATGAATTCCCTTTCACGAGTGGAGTCTAAGCTAAACAAGAGGCTGGATCACATGGAAAAGACTACCAACTCAAGATTGGAGAACATTGACCTGTCGCTAGCTTCTATAAATGAGTTTAATAAGCAGCTTATGGATTTCTTGGAGAATCAAGGTGACGGAGTACAGTCTATATGGAGTATGCTAAAGAACCAACAATCTGGACAACCTGGTTCTTCATATCAGCAACCTGATCCTTCTAATTTCTTTTATGCTGAGGATGCTTTTATCGAGGATTCCTCAACTAAGGGGGAGAAAGTTGGAGAAGGGGTGAAGGATAAATGGGGAGTTTGGGAGACTGTTGAGGCTATTCTAATCAGACAGTACTGGATTGAGGAGCTTGTAGAGGAAGACAAGGAAAGTGAAGAGGAATTTGAGGTCATGCATGAGCAACCTATTCAAGAGGAGCATGAGCCATATTATCCAGAGCCAATAGAACATCCTATCTTGGATGATGATATGGAAGAAGCAAATTCTTTATCACCTGAAGAAGAAGCTGCCTTGGAAGCAATAAGAGCTCAGAGAGCTGTAATAGATGCCAGGCAAGCTGAGAAAGAGAAACAGCAAGCAATTCTGAGAAGCGAAAAGCTAAAGAGAATGAAGGTGTATAATGAAGTGAGGAAGAAGAAGATGATAGATCTGGCAAAGAAAGATGGTACTGAATGGGAAATGGCTTATAAAACCTTTTGCGGAGTTGAAGACGGATTAGAAGTCAACGACAATGCTGAGGTGGAAGTTATTATTCAAGACATCAGAAGTGCTAATCTTGAAGATCAGACTTACTTTAAAGCACTGAGAAGCTCTATAATCTGTCTGAATGCTGTGGTTAAAGCAAATGGTGCCTGGAGCTTATTAATCAGTTTTCTGGAGAAAGGTACATTTGTGATTTCCACTAAATTTCTAGAACAGAGGACATATACAGAATTGCAGGCTATACTCATCAAGATCCAAAGAACCACAAGGCTAAATGAACTGCTCCGTGAGCATGTTAAGGAGATCGTGATGAAAGTCAGTCCAGAGATTACTGAAGATCCTCCAATGGTTAGATTCATGACGAATGACTTGTTCAGAATCTGCTATTTGGCTGAGGACAAACTGAGGGACTACCCAAGCAACTATCTAATCTCAGTTGAGAAGTATCTTAGATCCACTGGATTCTCATCAACGGAGAAGGACAAAGCAGCAGACACTCTTAGAAGATTTCTAATGGAGAATGTTCCTTACTATAGGAAAAGAGTGGAAAGAGGATTAGAAGTGCATACCAGACTGCCAAACATGCCAAAGCTGAACAAGAAAGATGTTAACATTGCATGGTTATGGGCTGGAGTGGGTCAAGAGGTTGAATATATTGGAAGACACATCCAAGGAGCAATCCTTAAACCTGGATAACCACTGCACTATCTATCAGTGATTGATTATCAAGCTGCTAACTCCGATCCAATGATTGAAGAAGGTGAGATTGGAATGGACTGAATGTTGAAGCAAAGAACAAGAGAACTATCAGCTCAGACTAGAGGAGCAACTTCATTGTATAAATTTTAATTGTTTTTTTGATTTATGAAATCTGGAAATGTATATATATCTGATCCAGAATGCATTGATATTATTACTCTGTCTTACTTTAAGTAGTTTAATGTTTCCTTAGTTAGTTGAGTTATCCTCGAAGTATTTGCTTATCGAACTCTATCCAATCAAATAGGGGGAGATTGTAAAGCATAATGTAACATAAGATGTAAAAGAGATAACTACAACTCAACAAAGGACAAGACAGACAATAGTATTAATAGAAGCACAGGAATCCAGAATCAGAGAAGAAAAGGTAAACTCAAAAAATCAAAATACGTTATGTATTCTTGAAGTCCGTAAACAGGTCACAGAAAGAAGTTCATGAAAATGTTCAAGCCTCAGTGACAGCAATAGAAACAAGACTTTGAAGACGACAGAAGTATGTGAATGATTTAGGGTTCAGTACCACGGGATTCCAGTGATGAAGCAACCAGAACGACAAGGGACGTATCAGCAGCATTATAATTGAAGTCATAAAATAAGAATTGATCAAGTGTTATTCATCTGTGAACCAGACCAGTTGCACTAGGTGACGGCACTGAAAAGATCAAGTTGTTTTATCGTCTCAGAAGAAATTGATACAGTCCAAAACTTAAACACCCAGGAGCTCAGGAGTAATTACTAAAGGACAAAAGACAAGAAAAAGTATTCGATAGTTTTTCTTTTGAAAAAACTATCGAATGGTGGTTGAAGTGATTCATTGAATAACCAAGTGAATTAATTTGGCATTCGATAGTTTTGATTTAAAAACTATCGAATGGCAAATTGATTTATTCCATTCGATGGTTTTTTAATCCATTTGATGGTTTTTCAATTCATGGAGCAGGTGAAAAGTTGTGCTTGTCTGACAGGTTGATGAAGATCCAACGGCCAAGAATATTCTATTCTAAATGGTTCGATGGTTTTCAATTTAAGTCTGCAGTTAATACAGAGTGAAGAATGTGTCTTCTTTAGTTAAGGATTTCAACACAGAGACATTACTGAGAGAGAGAAGAGCCGGAGAAAATTATCAGAGAAATTAATAGTGCTCAGAACTTGATCATTGTTTTGTATTTGTGTAACCTTAAACTCATTGACGCTAATCTACGGATTAGAAATTGTAGCACCCCTCGAGGTTTATATTTATAAAAAGATATATTCCCCGAAACTTGATTTGGTTTGGTGTGTTTGATTTCGTTATAGAACTGAAAGATTAATCCGCGAACGAAATTAAATTATTTGTGAGTATCGTATTCAACCCCCCCTTCTACGATACTTTGGACCTAACAACCTTCAATATTGACTTTGACTCCATTGTTGAAGTGCCTCCTAGACTCATGTATGCACATCTCCTGCTACCACTTTTAGTGGTACTTTCATAGTAGACACAAAATGGATTGGTGTAGACTTCTGGAAGTTTCTCTGAGATTAAGTTCAGCATTTGCAGGTGCAGAATCTCATTGAAAGATGTATGGTTTGCCTTGATTTTATTCTTCATCACAGTTAGCCCTTTGCTGGAAGGCTCTGCAACAGCTGCATAGTGATGAATATAGATATTGCAGTGTTCAGGTACACATCAATGGCCCACCTCCTTTCTTCATTGATCTTCACACATACACTAGTGATTTTCTCCTTTATTAGAGTTGAGCAGTTATTCAACTTTCTTTTAGGCTCTAACATAGCTCCCTCAACTATCCTGTAGAAGTCCTCATCATGATTCTTCACAGTGCTTTCCCTGTAGTCAACCATCAAAGCATTAGCTTCTTCCTGACTGAACTCTGTTCCTTCACTCCATGTGTTTCCTGACAAGATGTATTTAGGCATCTTGTCTTTCCCTTTTCCCAGCCTATTCTGCTCCTCCTTTTCTCTCCATTGATTTTCAAGGGCACTCTCCTTTGGCATTGGAGTTGGCTCTCTTATTGTTACAGGAGGTAGTACTGGTTTCTTGGAAGGAACATTCCCTTGCATTGCTTTTAGTGCTTCTTTGGACATAAGAACTGTTTCCCCAGCCATCTCACATTCAAAGAGATTTTCAGCTGCTAGCTCTTGCTCCCCTTACTTCCTGAATCTCCTTTTGTTCCCCTTTTCTTCTTTGCAGACACTGATTTCCTTTTAGTTGCAGGCTCCCCCTTACTCCTTGATTCCTCCTTAGAAACAGGTTCACCCTGAGATGCAACATCCTGCTTGGGGGCACCTTCTGATTCTGATCTTGCCCTTCCTGATTCTGCCCTTTGTGATTCTGATCTTGCCCTCTTCTCCCCCTTAGGTAAGTTGGCAGCATCAAGACTTGCAGATAGAACCTGAATAGCTTCCTGAAGACTGGAGAAGCCAGAGGCGACCATGGTAGACAGGCTGTCCAGCTTGGATTCCATGGAGAGACACCTGTTCTCTAGAGCTTCCAACCTGAGTGCAGTAGAGGGGCCACCTGTCCTTAACCTTCTTGGGGGTGAAGGAAAAGACTGAGGCTTGGAGGCTGTGGGGGTTCTCACACTCTCAGTGTTTTTCTGAGTGATCTCATCACTCCTCACAAAAGAACTCTCAAGGCCTAGTGCCTGTAAGTGTGGGGCTCCCTCAAGTTCACTTTGGACATGCTCAAGTCCCTCACCTTTTGCCAGCTCATTTGGCTGCCTCTCATTTTTATGATCACCTCTCTTTTCTTTTGCACACCCTCACTCACCCTAGATGCATGAGTATGAGCAGTACTTACATGCAATGAAATAGATGGTTTAGAATGTACCTTTAAGAACTGAGACAATGGCACATCATCATCAGAGACATCCTCAATAGTGACATCATCAAAATAAGGCTGTGCAGAGGTGATAGTAGCTTTTCCAGGAATGTTACTGTCAGTTGGAAGATCGACAGTAGGTTCCACTGCATCTTGGACAGCAGGTTTGGTTGTGACAGCAATGTCAACCGAGTCCTCGACATCAGGGATACCTGTGACAGCAACATTCTCAGAGTCTTTGACAACAACTGAGGCTGTGACAGCATCTTCCCTAAGGTAAGATGCTCCTTGGAGATTGAACAAGGTACTGGCTGTTTCACTTTCTAGCATAGTTGTACCTTGCTCTTTCTCAGTGTTTGAAGGAGTGGTGTCCATCTCACTTTGAGAAATGGGTTCTTGTGGACCACTTGATGGGGGCTCATCCATGATTGGAGATGGATGATCAAAACCTGAAGGGTTGGGACTGTCCCCCTCTCTAGGTTGTGGAGAAGAAACAAATGAATGTGTAGGGAAGGAAGAAGGTGAAAGTGGAGAAGAGAATGATGGCTGCTTCACAGATGAAACTTGTGAAGCATCAATAGGGGAAGTGAAATCCTCACTGTGTCCTGACTCCATGTGTGTTTCTGCAAGTGGAGGATCCTCATGAGTTGGAACATGAGGTTGTGCAGACTCTTTACAGGGTGCCTTGGGAGACATGCCAATTTCAATAGATGTCCCTTGTTGAGAAGGACCATCTAGGGAGGAGTTTATTTCCCTATTTTCCTCTACAGTCTTTTGGGAGACTGCAGGGTGGCTGACAGTGGGTTTGGTCCTCTTAGCTCTCTTCTTCTTAGGCTCAGGAGGAACCACTGTGGGTTCTGTTTGACTACCTTCCTTATTTGCTGCACTAGGTGCATGAACTCCCTCTTGACTCTCAACACTACTGATAAGTGGATTTCATATCTACTAGGAACGCTCTAAATTGGCTTAAATTGATTGTTTGTACTCAAGTACGTGGTGTTTTTAATGTGTTTTGTGTTAGTGTGTGCAGAGTTGCGTCATTAGCAGAGTTGTTGAGTTTCTGTGGTTGTGTGGTGGTATTTGAGCATAGTTGTGAAGGCCAAGTGATTTTGGAGTTTCATAGTGCAAGAATTGTCAAGGAAATGAATTTTGAAGAAATCTGACAGAAGGTCAGGCGCGCCCGTGCCCAACCAAGCGCGCCCGCGCCCTATCAAGCGCGCCCTCCCCTGAAAGATGCTGGAAAAGGCAATTTTGACTCTAAAAAGGAAACCAGCAGAAGACCAGTCAACCTTGAGGCCTATATAAGTAATTGGTGGACGATTTTTGAGATACATTGTCTTACATACATACATATTCATCCACCGGTGAGGAGAACAAGAAGACGGCTGATTATGGAGATCTAGTTTTCAACTTATCTTTGTATTCTTCTAATTAGGCGATACTTTGGATTCTCGTTGGTTTCGTTTTTCTTAAACCTTATCTCTAGTACTTTTACTCAGTTATCCAAACATATTTATTATCATGATTTCATCAGAACCCACGATGATGAACGGTTCGATTATGAACTAATCGTCGTCGTGGGATTCTAACGGATTTATTTATGGATTTTAGTAGTTAATTGTTTAAAGATGTGTGTGTGATGGCTAATTGATATCCTAGTTTGGTTGTGCTTATTCTGCTTGGATGCGTAGCTAACATCTAAGTTGTTTGTTAATCTCTATTGATTGCGAAAGTGGATATAGAGGTTTAGAACTTTCCATGCTAGCATAGGTTTATGTATGTTTGTCATGCATGATTCGTAGGTGATTTTAACCATCTTACCTGCCCTATGTAATCTGAATGGATAACTTGCTCGTTAAACCGTTATGTTTTCAAATCTTATAGACATATAGGGTCTAAGCATAATTGGTGTCTGCCCAACTTCTATCTCTTTTGTGGATGTTGAGTGGTTTGGTATACGTATACTGAAAGGTAGCGTATACTGATTTCGTGTTATCCGATTAGTTGTCACAACCGTCACATGCATTGATTAAAGACAAAAGACTCTGAATAAAGTATTTAATGAAGTTAGGATCCCATGTTTTATTCTCATAAGTAATTAAACATCAATCTTTAGTTTAAAATAGTCTTGGTAATTGTTTAGATAATTTATTTAATCAAAACACAACTTTGATACTTGTCTTAGCATTGAACGATAGCCATACATTCCTAACAACATATTCCTAACAACTTGCCTCGAATTTTATCAATTAACATGTCAAAAATCTATACTCGTTCACTCAATACATGAAATTACGAAATTTTCATCCATTTATGATATAATAATTCCAGAAGGACCTTAAATATGGTTTATATTAATCGAATATAATTTAGACTGCATCAATTAGAGGGCTAGAGATTAAGTAACAAATACTCACAAATGGTTTTATGGCATGAGAAAATGTTGCCCCTTCTTAGAATTTCTGAATCTTACAGAAAGGGTACGCGACCTATCTTGAGTAGACCCACAACTCTTGGCGCCTATCATTCCAGGATCGACAAACCCTATCATGTCAGTCATCTTGTTCCTTTTCAAATATTCATGCAATAAACTACACATAAAATTAAATACTCGTTAAACACAAATTCACATGATAGAAAAATCAGATGGCTAACTAAACAAGTACAAATTATGTTTCGAAGCTAAATTTCATTCAATTAAACTTTTAAGTTTTAACACTTACTGAATGTAGATGCAAATGATTGAGGCTGGCATTTCACCTCTAGAGCACAATGCATGCACATCTGATAAAAAACAGAACCTGCATTTTGGATACTCCAAAAGTATCTGCACATAGCTCAAAAGGGGTTGTCCTGCCATCACTCATGGAATCCTTCGCCCAATTCCACAAACGCTTCAAGGCAGGGGGTACTTTGCACCCATTTCAACCACATACTCTAGGACACAGTCTTTCACATTCTTCCACTTTTTTGTTCCATTTTTCTTGCCTTCCTAAAAATAAAAAATGAAAAATTATCAGTGTTTGTAATAACCCCAAATTTTGTACTTATTTAAAAATGTTAGACCAGGATTCAATGATCATCAGTATCTGGATTACTGGTCAGGATTGTGATACTGATGTCATCAGGTTTTCATAGCGTCAGTATCAGGATTGCTATCAGGACTAAGATCAGGATTATCGTCACGACTGGAAGTTGATCAGTATTACTTATAGATAACTATTGAGTCCAGAAAATAAAGGAAGATTGATTTGTCGGTTCCTGGTTTGTAGGGATGTAGCTATCAAATAAGATATAGTTTTGTAATTGATTTTAGCTTATCTTGTATTTGATAGAGAAGCTGTGTGTACTATATAAACACAGTTTAGGTTTTACAAATTGTACGTAATCGCTTAAACGAGTATCATTGTAACCTAGCAGCTTTCAAGAATATCAGAATTTCATGAGAGATTTTTGTAACAGTTTTATACCTGAATTAATAAAGCTGTTATTATTTCATATTTATGTTTTATATTACTATTAAGTCGAAAATCTTATACAATTGTATTCAACCCCCCTTCTAAAATTGTTAATTACTGGGAAACAATTGGTATCAGAGCAAACTGATTTAATTTAATCAGAAACGATCCAAGATGTCGACAAGCAAATATGAAAGAATCAAAATTCCCATCTTGAAGAAATCTGAAAACCCTACATGGAGGGTAAAGATGTTGATGTACCTGGAAGCTACAGATCCTGATTATCTGGACAGGATCTGTGATGGACCATACATCCCTAAGATAATTGTTGGTCAAACAGATATTGTTCCTGAACATTATGTTATAAAGGTGAAAAGTGAGTGGACACCAGAAGAAAAGGCTCACGTTCTCAGGGATGCAAAGGTAAAGAATATTCTGCATAATAGTCTTGATGCTGTCATGTCAAATAGGGTGATTGCATGCAAGTCAACAAAGGAAATTTGAGACACCTTGGAAACTCAATGCCAAGGATCTGCATCTATCAAGAAAAACAGAAGGGCTCTACTGATTAAAGAGTATGAACAGTTTGATGCTAGACCTGATGGCTGATGAGAGCCTTACTAACATGTATGATAGATTCCTGACACTACTGAATAATCTATCTCTAGTTGGAAAAGAGTATGTAATTGAGGACTCGAACACCAAGTTTCTGAGAGCTTTATCTGAAGAATGGGATACACAAACCTCTATCATTAGGCATCAGTATGATCTAAACACTGTTTCTCTTGATGAGGTGTATGGAATGCTTAGAACCTATGATCTTGAGGTTCAACAAAGAAAGAACAAAAGAAGCAGCAAGGTAAAATCTGTGGCCTTGAATATTGAGGCAAAATCAAAAGGAAAAGCTGTGGAGGTCTCAAGAAGGAATACAAAAATGGTGGAGTCAGATCCTGATGACTCATCATCAGATACTGATGGCAATCCTGATGCCAATACTGATGATGATTCTACTGACTCTGACATGCAGGAGATGGTTGCTATGATAGTCAAGGACTTCAAGAAGATGAAATTCAGGAAGGCTAGAAGACATGGCAACTTTCAAAAAAAGACCTTCAATTTTGACAAAGACAGATACAACAAGAAGGACAACACGAGTAGAAAGTTTGACAAGTCAAAGATCAGATGCTACAAGTGTAATGGAATTGGGCACTTTGCAACTGAGTGCAAGAAGGCTAAAGCACTCATTACATCAAGCAAGGATTGGATGGATTCTTCCTCAGAATCTGAAACTGAGGTAGTCAACTATGCCCTGATGGCCAATACTGATGAGACTGCTGCTCCTGATGAAAAGGTATCTATTACTGTTTTTGATTTTGATAAAAATAATATCTCTGAATTAAGATCACTTCTAAAGTAATTGCATATTAGCTTTAGAAGTCAAACCACCAAGAAAATGTTGTTTTACATGTGGTAACTCTAATCATCTTGCTATTGATTGCAAGAAGAGTAAAAAGAAGTGTTGGTCCTTGACTATTGCAGAAAGAGGGGGGGGGGGTTGAATGCAATACTGATAAATCTCAATCTACGCTTCAACAACAAAGACTAAGATTAATGTTTATCAGTTTATGAATTACAAACACAAGTAGACACAAGAGTATTTCTCACAAAATAAATGTTTTATTTATTTTGCAATGGGTTGCTACAACCTCAAGAAAATGTTCGTTTTCTTGAGCTTCAATTTCTCGAGTAATTACAAAGAATGGATTGAGAGATATTCTAAGTAAACTAATCCTATCTCTATCATCATGGGTTTGTGAAGCTGCTGTCATTTTCATGTGGCAGCTTCTTACAAATTGTCTACCCGTGAGTCTTTCCTAAATTGCTATACAAACAACTTATCAGTACTGGACAAAGCAATCTAGAAACATTCTATATTTAGCTAACACAATTCAGTAGATGTAGATTTGTCATACTCTTGAATTGGTGAGCTTTGTCTTGTGATCTCTCAAGCTTCGGTCTTAGTCTTGTAGACCTGATGCAGTGTTGGGATACTGCAACACGCCTATTTCTTGAACATCCAAACTATCACAAGTTTGACTGGGTAGAACCCCAATATCAATATTATCCCTTCATGACAGTATCCTGATTGCTAAGCTTGCTGTCACAGGAATGCGCTTTTTGTGATAGTAAGAAATCCCCGCATAAGATGCTGTCAGGATTTCCAAGCTTGCTGTCAGGCTAAGGTAAAGTTGTTGTCTGAGGGCTTCCGCCAATGTTGCTGTCAGAGTGAATGTACTGTCGTGACTTGCAACATGCTGTCTTCTTGTAACCTTACTGTCAATGCCGTGACAATAATCTTTATTCTTACTGTCCATCTTGAGGCTTGAACAAATAAATGAACTTCTACCAAGATGTACTAGAATCTTATTTTCAATCAACAAAATAGTTACAAAGACATACTCTGGCTGTGACAGTATGTTCATACTTAATGAAATTAAGTATTTAAAATATCTAGTTAAGTTGTCTCATTTCTATCACTCATAAATCCTAACAATCTCCCCCAATTTGTTTTTATGGACAATAACAACAAATTTACAATCAATACATGCTGACAACTTAACTAACAAGATCAGAATTGACAAAGGATTTTTACTTAGCTTCAGATTTCCTTTTCTGTCTTGCTTCATCCTCTCAGTTGAGAGCTTCCTTAAGAACTTCTCTGAGTCCTTCCACCAGTGCTTTTTCCTCAAGAGAGATAGCCTCATCTTCAATCTCATCAATGTGCTTTTGGACTGCCTTGGAGAGACATACCTTAGCATCCTGAAGATCCATCCATAAGTCTTTACCAAATGCATGAGTTCTGAACTTCAGTATGCCTTCAACAAGTTTGAATCTACTTCCAGGATATGCATTCCTTGATTTATCCAGCTTTGAGTTTTCACCCTTTGTCCTTTGAAGAATGCCCTCAATCTCGGAAGAGCATAGTTGTTCCAATGGATGAATTGATCCAATCACCAGGTAGAGTAAGTCTTTCAGGGCACTGGTTTTGAGTTTATGAAAGCTTCTCACTGGAATCTCTTCCCATATGAACTTGATTCTCAGAGGATTCTCAAGCATACAAGATTGGTAGTTGGGTCCTTCACTCTCCACCATGTTGGATTCTCTTCTTTTATCCAAGAATGAATCTTCCATATCTTCAGTGGCATTTCTTGCTGCAGGATTTGAAGGTCCTTCTTGACCAGGTTATGCTTGTGCTTCTTCTTCAGGAATATCCTCTTCATAATCAGCTACCTCTTCATCAGAATACTCCAACAAATGAGCAATGTCAGAATCATCATGGTCTTCAAACATACCAAACTTCTGATAGAATTCCATATCCCTTTCATCCTTGTACTTCAGAACATGTTCCATGACCTTGTTGGGTACATTGGCATAGCTCTGGAGTAACTCTACCATTCTGTCCAAGAAGAAGTAATCAATCCTTCTCCTAACCTTTGTTCTCACAATCACAGGGATGTCATTCACAGAAATTGACTCAAGTTCCATGATGAAGTTTGCATCCACCTTTGCTGACCTTGATGAATCCCACCATAGAGTGTACATGCTTGCTTCCTTGTTGTCTAACTTCACTTCAACACTCCTGATTTCTTTGGATTTAGCATGTTGTACTTCAAAAGAGTTTGGGTATTTGACTTGAAGAGGCTTCTTCAGATTCCTGCAAAGCCCATTAGCTTTTAGAATTCCTAAGTACTTGGTCTTTCCTCTCCTTGCTTTAGCAGTCTCCTGAGGTTCAGGTTCCTGTCTAGAAAACCAAACCTTGGCTAAGGATTTTGTCCTTTTTGGCTTGATAGTAGGCTTGATTCCATCCTTGACAGCATCTTTGTTGACAGTGTCCTCCATGACAATATCTTTCTTGACAGTGTCTTTTATGACAGCTTCTTTGGTGACAGTATCTTTTTCAGCATTTATACTATCTATATCACATCTTAAGATATTTGCCTCCAAAGCTTCAATTAATTCAGACTCCTCTTCTTCTGTAACTCCAGCATCTTTCTTTTCTTGCACAGGAGCTTCTTCTTTATTTTCCTCCTGGGATTTAGTTCCAACATTCCCAGAAGTACTTCCACTAGCATTTCCTGCTTCTCCAGTTCCTCCACTACCATCCAACTCATCATCATCACCATGAGGAACATCATAGGAACAACTTTCTCCTTGTTCAGCTCTGTTGGAGTTTGCTTTGGAGATCATCTTCTTTATAGTAGAGCTCAGTTCCTTGTCTCTTTTCACCAGCAAGTCATAGATTGCATTGACATCAAGAACTCTTTCCTTGTTGGCTTTAGAGTTGAGAATCATGTTTAACACCTTCAATATTGACTTTGACTCCATTGTTGAAGTGCCTCCTAGACTCATGTATGCACATCTCCTGCTACCACCTTTAGTGGTACTTTCATAGTAGACACAAAATGGATTGGTGTAGACTTCTGGAAGTTTCTCTGAGATTAAGTTCAGCATTTGCAGGTGCAGAATCTCATTGAAAGATGTATGGTTTGCCTTGATTTTATTCTTCATCACAGTTAGCCCTTTGCTGGAAGGCTCTGCAACAGCTGCATAGTGATGAATATAGATATTCCAGTGTTCAGGTACACATCAATGGCCCACCTCCTTTCTTCATTGATCTTCACACATACACTAGTGATTTTCTCCTTTATTAGAGTTGAGCAGTTATTCAACTTTCTTCTAGGCTCCAACATAGCTCCCTCAACTATCCTGTAGAAGTCCTCATCATGATTCTTCACAGTGCTTTCCCTGTAGTCAACCATCAAAGCATTAGCTTCTTCCTGACTAAACTCTGTTCCTTCACTCCATGTGTTTCCTGACAAGATGTATTTAGGCATCTTGTCTTTCCCTTTTCCCAGCCTATTCTGCTCCTCCTTTTCTCTCCATTGCTTTTCAAGGGCACTCTCCTTTGCCATTGGAGTTGGCTCTCTTATTGTTACAGGAGGTAGTACTGGTTTCTTGGAAGGAACATTCCCTTGCATTGCTTTCAGTGCTTCTTTGGACATAAGAACTGTTTCCCCAGCCATCTCACATTCAAAGAGATTTTCAGCTTCTAGCTCTTGCTCCCCCTTACTTCCTGAATCTCCTTTTGTTCCCCTTTTCTTCTTTGCAGACACTGATTTCCTTTTAGTTGCAGGCTCCCCCTTACTCCTTGATTCCTCCTTAGAAACAGGTTCCCCCTGAGATGCAACATCCTGCTTGGGGGCACCTTCTGATTCTGATCTTGCCCTTCCTGATTCTGCCCTTTGTGATTCCGATCTTGCCCTTTTCTCCCCCTTAGGTAAGTTGGCAGCATCAAGACTTGCAGATAGAACCTGAATAGCTTCCTGAAGACTGGAGAAGCCAGAGGCGACCATGGTAGACAGGCTGTCCAGCTTGGATTCCATGGAGAGACACCTGTTCTCTAGAGCTTCCAACCTGAGTGCAGTAGAGGGGCCACCTGTCCTTAACCTTCTTGGGGGTGAAGGAAAAGACTGAGGCTTGGAGGCTGTGGGGGTTCTCACACTCTCAGTGTTTTTCTGAGTGATCTCATCACTCCTCACAAAAGAACTCTCAAGGCCTAGTGCCTGTAAGTGTGGGGCTCCCTCAAGTTCACTTTGGACATGCTCAAGTCCCTCACCTTTTGCCAGCTCATTTGGCTGCCTCTCATTTTTATGATCACCTCTCTTTTCTTTTGCACACCCTCACTCACCCTAGATGCATGAGTATGAGCAGTACTTACATGCAATGAAATAGATGGTTTAGAATGTACCTTTAGGAACTGAGACAATGGCACATCATCATCAGAGACATCCTCAACAGTGACATCATCAAAATCAGGCTGTGCAGAGGTGATAGTAGCTTTGCCAGGAATGTTACTGTCAGTTGGAAGATCGAAAGTAGGTTCCACTGCATCTTGGACAGCAGGTTTGGTTGTGACAGCAATGTCAACCGAGTCCTCGACATCAGGGATACCTGTGACAGCAACATTCTCAGAGTCTTTGACAACAACTGAGGCTGTGACAGAATCTTCCCTAAGGTAAGATGCTCCTTGGAGATTGAACAAGGTACTGGCTGTTTCACTTTCTAGCATAGTTGTACCTTGCTCTTTCTCAGTGTTTGAAAGAGTGGTGTCCATCTCACTTTGAGAAATGGGTTCTTGTGGGCCACTTGATGGGGGCTCATCCATGATTGGAGATGGATGATCAAAACCTGAAGGGTTGGGACTGTCCCCCTCTCTAGGTTGTGGAGAAGAAACAAATGAATGTGTAGGGAAGGAAGAAGGTGAAAGTGGAGAAGAGAATGATGGCTGCTTCACAGATGAAACTTGTGAAGCATCAATAGGGGAAGTGAAATCCTCACTGTGTCCTGACTCCATGTGTGTTTCTGCAAGTGGAGGCTCCTCATGAGTTGGAACATGAGGTTGTGCAGACTCTTTACAGGGTGCCTTGGGAGACATGCCAATTTCAATAGATGTCCCTTGTTGAGAAGGACCATCTAGGGAGGAGTTTATTTCCCTATTTTCCTCTACAGTCTTTTGGGAGACTGCGGGGTGGCTGACAGTGGGTTTGGTCCTCTTAGCTCTCTTCTTCTTAGGCTCAGGAGGAACCACTGTGGGTTCTGTTTGACTACCTTCCTTATTTGCTGCACTAGGTGCATGAACTCCCTCTTGACTCTCAACACTACTGATAAGTGGATTTCATATCTACTAGGAACGCTCTAAATTGGCTTAAATTGATTGTTTGTACTCAAGTACGTGGTGTTTTTAATGTGTTTTGTGTTAGTGTGTGCAGAGTTGCGTCATTAGCAGAGTTGTTGACTTTCTGTGGTTCTGTGGTGGTATTTGAGCATAGTTGTGAAGGCCAAGTGATTTTGGAGTTTCAGAGTGCAAGAATTGTCAAGGAAATGAATTTTGAAGAAATCTGACAGAAGGTCAGGCGCGCCCGCGCCCAACCAAGCGCGCCCGCGCCCTAATGGAATCCAAATCAAGCGCGCCCGCGCCCTATCAAGCGCGCCCTCCCCTGAAAGATGCTGGAAAAGGCAATTTTGACTCTAAAAAGGAAACCAGTAGAAGACCAGTCAACCTTGAGGCCTATATAAGTAATTGGTGGACGATTTTTGAGATACATTGTCTTACATACATACATATTCATCCACCGGTGAGGAGAACAAGAAGACGGCTGATTACGGAGATCTAGTTTTCAACTTATCTTTGTATTCTTCTAATTAGGCGATACTTTGGATTCTCGTTGGTTTCGTTTTTCTTAAACCTTATCTCTAGTACTTTTATTCAGTAATCCAGACATATTTATTATCATGATTTCATCAGAACCCACGATGATGAACGGTTCGATTATGAACTAATCGCCGTCGTGGGATTCTAACAGATTTATTTATGGATTTTAGTAGTTAATTGTTTAAAGATGTGTGTGTGATGGCTAATTGATATCCTAGTTTGGTTGTGCTTATTCTGCTTGGATGCGTAGCTAACATCTAAGTTGTTTGTTAATCTCTATTGATTGCGAAAGTGGATATAGAGGTTTAGAACTTTCCATGCTAGCATAGGTTTATGTATGTTTGTCATGCATGATTCGTAGGTGATTTTAACCATCTTACCTGCCCTATGTAATCTGAATGGATAACTTGCTCGTTAAACCGTTATGTTTTCAAATCTTATAGACATATAGGGTCTAAGCATAATTGGTGTCTGCCCAACTTCTATCTCTTTTGTGGATGTTGAGTGGTTTGGTATACGTATACTGAAAGGTAGCGTATACTGATTTCGTGTTATCCGATTAGTTGTCACAACCGTCACATGCATTGATTAAAGACAAAAGACTCTGAATGAAGTATTTAATGAAGTTAGGATCCCATGTTTTAGTCTCATAAGTAATTCAACAGCAATCTTTAGTTTAAAATAGTCTTGGTAATTGTTTAGATAATTTAGTTAATCAAAACACAACTTTGATACTTGTCTTAGCATTGAACGATAGCCATACATTGTTGCATAAGTGCATAACTATAGTAACCAAAGCAGTCTCTGTGGGAACGAACTCTACTTATTCTTATATTACTTGTGACCGCGTATGCTTGCGTGATATTGTGCGAACAAGTTTTTGGAGCCGCTGCCGGGGACTCGGTGTTATTTATATAGTTTATGTGCTTGTCATCAGTGGTCGTTAAATTTCACTGACTCGGATTATTCTCATCAATTTTACTTTGTTTGGTGTGTTTCAGTTACTTTAGTAAGCGTGTATGCGAACACGTTCTCAATCTCGGAAAGAAGAACTTGAATTGAATCTAGTTATGGGAGAACCAGCAGCAGAAACGAAGGCTTTGAAGGACTATTCTCAGCCAAAGATCAATGACATTCAATCTAGTATTGTCAGGCCAGCCATTGCAGCTAATACTTTTGAAATCAAGCCTGGCACTATTCAGATGGTGCATAATTCAGTTCAGTTTGGGGGTGCTCCGACGGAAGATCCTAACATGTATGTTAGGGATTTCATCGAGATTTGCGACACCTTCAAGTTCAATGGAGTGTCAGAAGATGCTGTGAAATTGAGACTTTTCCCATTTTCTCTGAGGGATAAGGCTAAGGGCTGGTTGCACTCTCTACCAGCAGGTTCTATTACTACATGGGAGGATCTGGCTCAGAAGTTTCTCAGTAAATTCTTCCCGATGGCTAAAACAGCTGCAATCAGGAATGCTCTTACTCAGTTTGCACAGCATTCTGGGGAAACTTTATGTGAAGCTTGGGAGCGTTACAAGGAGATGCTTAGGAAGTGTCCTCGTCATGGAATGCCTGACTGGATGGTGATCAACTGTTTCTATAATGGACTGGGAGGTCAATCTCGACCAATGCTTGATGAGGCATCAGGTGGAGCTCTTTGGGCTAAAAGCTACGATGAGGCTTATGAACTTATTGAGATGATGGCTGCTAATGAATATCAGAATCCAACTCAGAGGTTATCACAAGGCAAGGTAGCAGGGGTTCTGGAAGTGGATGCAGCTACAAAAATTGTAGCTCAGCTGAAGGCTTTGTCAATGAAAGTGGATTCTCTGATTAACTATGGAGTTCAGCAGGTGGCTAGTGTTTGTGAGCTATGTGCAGGGACACATGAAATGACTCAATGTGCCATATCTAATGAATCGGCGCAGTTTGTGAGCAATTTACAGACACCACAGCAGCCAGTGCCTAATTCTTATCATCCCAACAACATGAACCATCCTAACTTCAGTTGGAGTAACAATCAGGGCGGCCAACAACAACCACAACAGCCATATCAGCAGTATGGAGATAGGCCATATAATCTTTCTAGACAACAGCAGCAGTATGCTCCAAGGCAACCATATCAACCACCAGGGTTTCAACAACCATCTCATGGCAATGTGGGTCAGTCATCTAATGAAAAATCTGAATTGGAAGAATTGAGGTTAATGTGCAAGAGCCAAGCTGTTTCAATCAAGACTCTGGAGAATCAAATCGGTCAGATTGCCAATGCTTTGCTGAATAGACCACAGGGAACTCTCCCTAGTGATACAGAAGCAAATCCAGGCAAAAGAGAGGTCAAGGAACATGTAAAAGCAGTTACCTTGCATTCTGGAAAGGTTACGAGTGACCAGAACTCAGAAAAGGCAGAAAACGAAATTTTTTTGAATTCCCAGCAGAAGGTGGAGCGCGCCCACGCCCTAGGGAGCGCGCCCGCGCCTGACGTTCTGCCAGAAGTTGAAGAAAATGAAGAAAAAGCAAGTTTGGAGGGAAACGCAGCGGAAAAGAGTGACCATTCTACTGAGAAACCTATTCCTAAGTAAGCTACCGAGAGCAAGGAAGTTTATCCTCCTCCGCCATTCCCTAAACGTCTTCAAAAGCAGAAGTTGGACAAGCAGTTTGCTAAGTTTCTGGAGGTTTTCAAGAAGTTACAGATCAATATACCTTTTGCAGAAGCTTTAGAACAAATGCCGAGCTACGCAAAGTTCATGAAGGGTATTCTATCTCGGAAGTTGAAAATCGAGGAGTTGGAAATCGTCGCTCTTACAGAAGAGTGCAGTGCTATTCTACAACAGAAGTTACCTCCAAAACTCAAGGATCCAGGGAGTTTCACCATACCGTGCACTATCGGCAATCTATCTTTCAAAAAGTGCTTGTGTGACTTGGGAGCTAGTATTAATTTTATGCCGTTGTCTGTATTCATGCAACTTGGACTTCCTGAGCCTAAACCTACAAACTTGTTCTTACAGCTGGCTGATCGGTTGATCACATATCCAAGAGGTGTAGTGGAGGATGTCTTGGTTAGAGTGGATAAGCTCATCTTTCCTGCTGATTTTTTTATTTTGGACTTTGAGGAAGACAAGAAGATTCCTATTATCTTGGGAAGGCCGTTCTTCGCTACAGGACGAACTTTGATCGATGTGCAGAAAGGAGAGCTTACAATGAGGGTGCATGACCAGAATGTCACCTTCAGTGTGTTCAATGCAATGAAGTTCCCTACAGAGGAAGAAGAGTGTTTCTCAGTGGACTTGGTTGAGTCTGTAGTATACACGGAGATGGAGCAATTGCTTAAGTCAGATACCTTGGAGAAGGTACTGATAGGGGATTCTGAGACGGAAGACAAAGAAAGAGAAGAGCAACTGTAGTACTTGAATGCTTCTCCGTGGAAAAGGAAAACTGACATGCCATTTGATTCTCTTGGCATAGCAGAGCTAAAAAAATCTCAGGAGCGTCTCAAGCCATCTATTGAAGAAGCTCCTACTCTTGAACTTAAACCACTACCGGAGCACTTGAGGTATGCTTTCTTAGGTGATGCATCTACTTTAACGGTGATTATTGCATCTAACTTGTCTGGTAGTGAAGAAGAAAAACGTTTGCGGATTCTGAGAGAGTTTAAGTCAGCAATTGGTGGCCATGAGTTCTATTGCCTTCTGGATGGTTATTCAGGTTACAATAAGATTTGTATCGCTCCAGAGGATCAGGAGAAGACAACATTCACATGTCCTTTTGGCACTTTTGCGTTCCGTCGCGTTTCTTTCGGACTCTGTGGTGCACCAGCAACCTTTCAGAGGTGTATGATGGCCATTTTCTCAGATATGATTGGCATAAATGTGGAGGTGTTCATGGATGACTTCTCAGTTTTTGGAACTTCTTATGATCAGTGCTTACAGAATCTTGGCATGGTGCTGAAAAGGTGTGTTGAGACCAATTTGGTACTCAACTGTGAAAAATGTCACTTCATGGTGCAAGAAGGGATCATTCTTGGGCATAAGGTATCTAGCAAGGGGCTTGAAGTGGATAAAGCCAAAGTGGAGACGATTGAAAATCTTCCTCCACCAATCTCAGTTAAGGGAATTCGCAGTTTTCTTGGTCATGTGGGTTTCTATCGGCGATTCATTCAAGACTTCGCCAAAATCTCCAAACCCTTATGTAATTTGTTGGAGAAGGATGTTTCTTTCAAGTTTGATGAAGATTGCTTGGCTGCTTTCGAGCTTTTGAAGAAGAAGTTGACTACTACACCCATTATCACTGCACCTGATTGGGGTGAACCTTTTGAGTTGATGTGTGATGCTAGTGACTATGCAGTGGGAGCTGTTCTTGGGCAAAGGAAGAATAAGGTGTTTTATGTGATTTACTATGCTAGCAAAACTCTCAACGATGCGCAGCTGAATTACACTACTACAGAGAAGGAGCTCTTGGAAATTGTCTACAGTTTCGAGAAATTCAGGTCGTATTTGCTTGGGACGAAGGTAGTAGTCTATACTGATCATGCAGCCATTCGTTATCTGATTTCTAAGAAAGATTCAAAGCCTCGGTTGATTCGTTGGGTTCTTTTGCTGCAAGAGTTTGATTTGGAGATCAAGGACAGAAAGGGTACAGAAAACCAGGTGGCTGATCATTTGTCACGTTTGGAAGACCAATGACATTCAATCTAGTATTGTCAGGCCAGCCATTGCAGCTAATACTTTTGAAATGAAGCCTGACACTATTCAGATGGTGCAGAATTCAGTTCAGTTTGGGGGTGCTCCGACGGAAGATCCTAACATGCATATTAGGGATTTTATCGAGATTTGCGACACCTTCAAGTTCAATGGAGTGTCAGAAGATGCTGTGAAATTGAGACTTTTCCCATTTTCTCTGAGGGATAAGGCTAAGGGCTGGTTGCACTCTCTACCAGCAGGTTCTATTACTACATGAGAGGATCTTGCTCAGAAGTTTCTCACTAAATTCTTCCCGATGGCTAAAACAGCTGCAATCAGGAATGCTCTTACTCAGTTTGCACAGCATTCTGGGGAAACTTTATGTGAAGCTTGGGAGCGTTACAAGGAGATGCTTAGGAAGTGTCCTCATCATGGAATGCCTGACTGGATGGTGATCAACTGTTTCTATAATGGACTGGGAGGTCAATCTCGACCAATGCTTGATGCGGCATCAGGTGGAGCTCTTTGGGCTAAAAGCTACGATGAGGCTTATGAACTTATTGAGATGATGGCTGCTAATGAATATCAGAATCCAAGTCAGAGGTTATCACAAGGCAAGGTAGAAGGGGTTCTGGAAGTGGATGCAGCTACGACAATTGCAGCTCAGCTGAAGGCTTTGTCAATGAAAGTGGATTCTCTGACTAACTATGGAGTTCAGCAGGTTGCTAGTGTTTGTGAGCTATGTGCAGGGACACATGAAACGACTCAATGTGCCATATCTAAAGAATCAGCGCAGTTTGTGAGCAATTTCCAGAGACCACAGCAGCTAGTGCCTAATGCCTATCATCCCAACAACAGGAACCATCCTAACTTCAGTTGGAGTAATAATCAGGGCGGCCAACAACAACCACAACAGCCATATCAGCAGTATGGAGCTAGGCCATATAATCCTTCTGGACAACAGCAGCAATATGCTCCAAGGCAACCATATCAACCACCAGGGTTTCAACAACCATCTCATGGCAATGTGGGTCAGTCATCTAATGAAAAATCTGAATGGGAAGAATTGAGGTTAATGTGCAAGAGCCAAGCTGTTTCAATCAAGACTCTGGAGAATCAAATCGGTCAGATTGCCAATGCTTTGCTGAATAGACCACAGGGAACTCTCCCTAGTGATACAGAAGCAAATCCAGGCAAAAGAGAGGTCAAGGAACATGTAAAAGCAGTTACCTTGCATTCTGGAAAGGTTACGAGTGACCAGAACTCAGAAAAGGCAGAAAATGCAATTTTTTTGAATTCCCAGCAGATGGTGGAGCGCGCCCGCGCCTGACGTTCTGCCAGAAGTTGAAGAAAATGAAGAAAAAGCAAGTTTAGGGGGAAACGCAGCGGAAAAGAGTGACCATTCTACTGAGAAACCTATTCCTAAGCAAGCTACCGAGGGCAAGGAAGTTTATCCTCCTCCACCATTCCCTAAACGTCTTCAAAAGCAGAATTTGGACAAGCAGTTTGCTAAGTTTCTGGAGGTTTTCAAGAAGTTGCAGATCAATATACCTTTTGCAGAAGCTTTACACTACAAGGAATTTCGATTCAGACAACGGATTTTATCCGTAGTCTGATACTGACAAACCCCATTGTCTATCGGAGTGTCGTCTGTTACACGCCTCAGACAACGGTTCGAAAACTGTTGTGTGTTAGAGCGAGGGACAACGACTGCATCTCTAGACGCCGTTGTCTGATAGCCAGAAACAACAGTCGATTTAGAAACCGTTGTTGTTTGGGAAGCTACACAATAGTTTTAATTGAATACACACTTGTCTGAAAGGAAATCACACAATAGTTTTATCTCAATACACACTTGTCTAAAAGTAAATCACACAACATTATTATAGAATTTTTCCATTGTTGTTTAGGATGCTACACAATAGTTTTAATTGAATGCACACGTGTCTGAAAGGAAATCACATAATAGTTTTAATTGAATGCACACTTGTCTGAAAGGAAATCACACAATAGTTTTATCTCAATACACACTTGTCTAAAAGTAAATCACACAACATTATTATAGAATTTTTCCATTGTTGTTTAGGATGCTACACAATAGTTTTAATTGAATATACACGTGTCTGAAAGGAAAGCACACAATAGTTTTAATTGAATGCACACTTGTCTGAAAGGAAATCACACAATAGTTTTATCTCAATACACACTTGTCTAAAAGTAAATCACACAACATTATTATAGAATTTTTCCATTGTTGTTTAGGATGCTACACAATAGTTTTAATTGAATACACACGTGTCTGAAAGGAAATCACACAATAGTTTTAATTGAATGCACACTTGTCTGAAAGGAAATCACACAATAGTTTTATCTCAATACACACTTGTCTAAAAGTAAATCACACAATAGTTTTAATTCAATCCACACTTGTCTAAAAGGAAATCACACAACATTCTTGTATAATTAATCCATTGTTGTTTGGGACTCTACACAATGGTTTGTTTAATTTAAACCGTTGTAAGAAATACAGTGCACAATGGTTTACGTTTAACAAGCATTGTTTGTTTGGATGATAAACAACATTATAATATGATATTGTCTAAGACATGACATTGTCTGATATGGTTTTTAACAAGTAAAACATTAAAGATGCCCTCATTGGCTAATCACATTTTAGACAATGGTTTATTTACGCAAACAATAAGCAATTGGACAATTCAATCGACAAGCAAAAAATGCACAAACCAACCAATATTTCACCATTACCACCAGGTTAATATTTCACCATTACCACCAGGTTCAAAACAATATTCACCAATAAACTAACTAATATTCATAAAAACATCCACAAACATTGGCAACGATTTCTAACAGGACTACTAACATATTTTGGGATGAACATATCCACAAAAAAGAGATAACATTTTAAATCAGGTTCATGTTAAATCGGTTCCTGCAATTACTCCACAGGAACTCCCAAAAGTACTTTAATATGTTCACCCAAAAATAACCAAAATGGCCAACTTATATTTTCTGAGCAAGCACCTAACTAGCGTGGTGCTTCATGAAGAACTTTGCCCAATCAGTCTTGATTTCAACGATATCACTGGTGCTATAAGCCAGGTTGCCCCTCCGTGCCCACTGGAAAAAGAAACAATGCTAGTGTAAGTTTTCCGATGAATGTCTCATTACAATACAGAAAACAAAAAACAAATGAAGCCAGGTTGTACTGATTTTCCAATCTTATATGATTGAATACTGTACTGATTATCTTCACCAAATAAGGAAATTGCAATTTGGACCTTATTCGCAAAATTTAATTCCTTATCTTCACATATTTCTTTCATAAAGCGCATCACAAACAAACCACAGTCTGTGGCCCCGTGCTGGAGAGGAACACCCTGAAAAATATTTAAAAAAATATTACATGTCTACACTTAGAGAAAACAGATAAATTATTAAATACATTAATGAAAATTATTATACCGCCATATTCTCCCAAGGAATTTTCTTCTTGGAAATCTTTTTCGCTTTATCCTTGTAGAGTTTGATGCCACTACAACAAAACAATATAAATCAAGTCGACATTTTTCCTTATCAATTGTTAAACCGATTCAAAATCAAAATAAAGTTTCTGGTGATACTAACTTGTCAACCACTTCTAACCATTCATCACTACCAAGTCGGCACTTCAACGGGTCCATGTGGTAAACTACCTGAGCTTCTGGATTCACAACAGTCAACACCCAATGGTTCCTAGAAAATCATGAATTAACACGTCATAGATATACTATAAATTAGTTTCCAAGGGTATAATGGCAGAAGTGAATTATAATTAGCACTTATAAACACGTAAATTATATCTCCAAGGTAATTTCATGTTACACTTACATCCAAAAGAAAGATAATAAAAATTATAGGATTTTGATGATGTAGAGGAAGAACAAATAAAAAATAAAGTACTCACACATGGTTATAAGGCAACAAAAAATATTGGCCTGGCTTAGCATTTTGGAATCTGATAGAAAGCGCACGAGACCTCTGTGCTGAATTACCACAACCGATGGAGCCTATTGTGCCTGGATCAACGAACACTACCATGTCGTTCATCTTGTGTTTTTTCAAATATTCCTCTAATAAACTGTATACAAAAATAAACACGCATCAACACAAATTCTTAATTTCATTCAAGAAACTATTAATAAAGTCAACAAAAGTTACAAAACTTTAGAAGTTGGACACTTACTGAATATAAATGCAAATAGTGGAGCCTGATATTTCACCTCCAAAACACAAAGCATGCACATCTGATAAAAACAGAACCTGTTTTGGGGTTGATCCAAAAGCTTCTTCGCTTAGCTTAAAAGAGTATGAAACACCATCCCTCAACGCTTCATTTGCCCAGACCCAGAAACGCTTCAAGCTAGGGGGGTAATCTGCACCCATGTTAACCGCATACTCTACATTTCGATTAGGTAAACAATCTGTAATCAACTTGTACTTGTTCTTCTTTGCAGGAATATTCTTGGCCTCCTGAAAAGGAAAAATTTAAGAAAAAGGCATAGAAAGATCTAAAATACAATATCTAAGTTTTATTCTTTACATCCAAAATAGAATGATCCATTAAGTAAAGGAGAATATAAAGCATGGTTTTATTCTTTACATCTAAAATACAATATCTAAGTTGTACAAATTTTATTAACAATATTGTAATATATTCTGAATTTAAAGGATTAAACAGAATTTAACCTTCGGAGTGGGAGTGGGATTCACTTGAACACTGCTTGTATTCACTTCCAGTATTAGATCTCTTGGCCATGCAATATATGTTCCAAGAGCTTGTTCCACAGTCACGATTTCATCGTCGATTGGGAAAGGAATCTCAACAGCTCCTTGGATTACACGAGTAATTGAAACTCGCGCATTCTCTTTTGACAGTGGTTTTCCATGAAGAACATCACTAACTGTATCAATTGTTGCATAAGCAACAACATTTGTCCGGGACCCAATTGCCAATTCCCACTCCAAACAACCACCAACTGGTAATACCGGAGTTATCACTTGATCAGCTTCCGCTTGCACTTGATCAGCTTCCTTACACACATTCTCCACCTCAGTTTTCTTCTCATCTTGTTTCTCTTCATCCAACAAATCTTTATCAACCAGATCCAGTTTCTTCTTTACACCTTTTTGCAAATCCAACTCCTCATTAGAAGGTCCATCCTTGCAACAACTTGCTTTCTGTGAACCCAAATTTGGACTAGAATATGTCCCTGTATTCTTTACACAAAAAGTTGCTTTCAACTTCTCTATCTCTTGAGCCCAATAAGCATCTCGCTCATTAATAATCCGAGAAGTCTCTTCTGACATAAACTGTTGAATACCCTCTTGGATCTTATCTTTGATTGTCTTGGCCTTCTTCTTCCTCGGAAGATCAAAGTACATAGATGGTTTAACACGAGTCCCCTGGCCGCGTACTCGTCCTGGGTGTTCAGGTTTACCGAGCACCATGGTCAAAACATCATCAGTGCCTTCCTCTTTTACTTCTCCATTAGCAACTCTTCGTTTCATCGTCTCCTAAATTACGAACAAAAAAATGAAGTAGTTCAATAGTAACTCAGATTTTGTTGGTCAAGAATTTTAATTATAACACAAATGAATAACTTACAATATTCGAAGCAATAATTTTGAGTTCTTCTGTCACAAGTTCCCCATCTTTATCCTTCCGTGCCTCCAACCATGTAGTTGATCGATCTATCTCCAAATCAAGTTCCTCTTTAGACTCTTTAGACTCCGACAGTAAAGATTTACTAATACGATCAGCAATCAGCTTTTCTTCAAGGTTAGCATAGCCCTTGCGAGATATTCGGTGAGGATATTCATTTTCCAGCCTTCTCCTTTTCTGTCCGGCATGGATTTCCTTTATAAAAAAAACACCAAAAGCTTAGCAACAAAGATGAATTTTTGCTATCTGAAAATTTTGTAAACAACCAAGGTGAAAAACTCACAAGGAATTCAGGTGTTAAACGGGAAGCAACGAACATGTCCCAGTGCGCCTTCTCGATAAAGGAGTAGTCAGCTGGAGGAGACTCTAGGAAATTAAGCTGTTCACGATATGGAAGCACATATTTGTTTGTTAGTTTGGACTTAAACTCCCTCCACTTCTGGTTCGCTGATTGCAACACCATCTTTCTAGCTGACGCTGGAACATCAAATGCCATCTACATACATAAAAAGTATTAACTTAGGTTGTAGGAAGCATATGTGTATTAACTTAGTAGGTAGTCATTATTTATACAAATAAAAAGTATTAGTTACCTGCACACAATCCCAAATCTTAGTTTTCCTTTCTTTTGGAACTTTTTTCCATGTATCATACCAAATTGGGGGTTTAGTTCTTGCAAGAACCCCAATATATGATTGCATCTCCGATGCTACTTTACCATACGGTTCACCCTTTGCATTGAAATCCACTAGCAGCTTGAGGCCTAAAATCTTACGTCTAACAATCCTCTGCATTGTAACAGCTCCGCGTTTTAAAAGCTTAAGTCCATCTTTAGGTAGCGGTTCATCCACTTGTTTCCTCTTCTTTGACAATTTCTTTTTTAGGTTGGTAGAAATAGCCTTCCTCTTTACAGATTGAGGGGAAGAATTTTCAGAGTGTGGTTTGGCCTCTGACAGGGTCTTTATAGCCTTCCTCTTTACAGATTGAGGGGAAGAATTTTTAGAGTGTGCTTTGGTCTTTTTTAAAGCCTTCATAATGTGCAAGGCTGTGGCTTCAGAATTTGGTTTTCTTGAATACTTCTTAGGTATTCTGCACAACACAAAGATTAGATTAGGTAACCAGTTCTTCATACTACCCAAATCAGAAGATTTAAACATAGTACACACACAACATATATGAATTAGATATACTAAATATATATGTGAATCAGAAAATTTAAACATAGTACACAAAAATATATAAAAAAATGACATGCACATATATACTAAAGAATCCCACCTAACAGATATTACACAAAATATAAGAAAAATGACATGCACAAACATACTCAAATAATCAACCCCACAAACATACTCAAATAATCAACCCCAGAAACATACTCAAATAATCAACCCCACAAACATACTCAAATAATCAACCCCACAAAATACATATAGATTTTATTTAACATATGTGAAAATTGCTCAAAATAAAACATAGCATATCATCAAAATACCATTAAAATAACAACCCCACAAATAAATTCCAAATCGGTAATAATAAATTGAGAGTAATAGAGATTGAGAGTAAAAGAGATTTATAGCAAATTCCAAATCGGTAATAATAAATTGAGAGTAATAGAGATTGAGTAATACCTCATGAGAAAAGGGGGAAATGAGATAGAGTGAGAGAGTGAAAAGGGGGAACTGAGATTGAGTTATGGAGAGAGAATTTAGGGCGAGAGAAAAGGGGGGAAATGAGATAGAGTGAGAGAGTGAAAAGGGGGGAAATGATATCGAGTGAAAAGGGGGGCGAGAGAGTTGTATAATTTAGGGTTGGATATCAGTTTGTCGGCCCAATTTGACCAGGCCATGCACATGGATCACCAACGGCCCAATGATATGTTGTGTTCTAAGACGTACCGGCCCACATATCAAAAATCAAAATCAAAACCTAGAAAATAAATTGATTTGAATTGAATATATATAAATAAAAGTTAAAAGTAAATAAATCCCAACACATACATATTCCCTGTGTATATTTACTAAAACACTAGGGTTTGATTGGGGGTGTAAAAATGGCGGTGGAGATCTTGTAGGTCACTAGTATATTGACTGGTTTCGGTAACTAGTGCTTTGTCCCGAATTCTGTTCTATTTTTTTAAAAACATTTCTCGACAATCCAACTGAACGGATGTCAATATATATCTAATATATTGATATTCCCAAATTTTCAAAAAAAATAATAATAATCTGGTCGGAGATCTAAGTAGATCACTACTATTCTGATTTGTACTAGTAACTAGCGCTTTGTCATGGATTTCTGGTTCTATTTTTCTAAAAACATTTCTCGACAATCCAACTGTACGAATGTCAATATATATCTAATATATTGATATTCCCAAATTTTCAAAAAAAATAATAATAATCTGGTCGGAGATCTAAGTAGATCACTACTATTCTGATTTGTACTAGTAACTAGCGCTTTGTCATGGATTTCTGGTTCTATTTTTCTAAAAACATTTCTCGACAATCCAACCGTACGAATGTTAATATATATCTAATATATTGATATTCCCAAATTTTCAAAAAAAATAATAATAATTTGGTCGGAGATCTAAGTAGATCACTACTATTCTGATTTGTACTAGTAACTAGCGCTTTGTCAAGGATTTTTGGTTCTATTTTTCTAAAAACATTTCTCGACAATCCAACCGTACGGATGTCAATATATATCTAATATATTGATATTCAAAAATTTTCAAAAATAAATAAATTAATTTGGTCATTAAAATTTAATATTTATTAAACAAATTGGTTTTTCTAGAGAAGTGGTTATTTGTAAAATACCGTTGTCTCAAGTGATGCCAGATAACGGTTTTGGACAAATAACCGTTGTCTGGTCTCTAACAACATTTTTTACATAAATACCGTTGTAGTATTATTATTACAACAACGGTTTCCAATAATAATACCGTTGTCTGATGCTAGGTATGTTTTTTGAACAAATTTTTTACACCTTTATGTTACAACGGTTATTTGGAAAATATGGTTGTCGTTAGTTGTATCAGATAACGTGTTAATATTAAGCTTGCGACAAAGGTTTCTCATAATAATATCGTTGTCTGACACTAGTTATTTTTTTTTTTGAACAATTATATTTGAGACTTTTATTATTAATAAAATGCATAAAATCGAGGTAATTACATAAAATCGAGGTAATTACATAAAATCGACGTAATTACATAAAATCGCCGTAATTACATAAAATATTCATATCTTTATTATTAACAATTAGATTTTGAATAAAAAAAAACAATTATATTTTGAAATATTACATAAAATTATTTCTATACCTATTATTATCTTTGTCTGAACAATGAATACTTTTCAGACACATACACATGTCTACCGAGTTTGTCTCGACCAAGCCGCCGCTCGAACATATACACGTAACCACAGTCGAACATATACACATATACACAGTTCAAATCGACAAAATAATACCAAATCGAGGTTAACTCAGTCCAATTCGAGGTTAACTCAGTCCAAATCGAGGTCCAAATCGAGGTTAAAGAGGTCCAAATCGAGGTTCAAATCGAGGTTAACTCAGTCCAATTCGAGGTTAACTCAGTCCAAATCGAGGTCCAAATCGAGGTTAACTCAGTCCAAATCGATCTCACCAAACCTAAGACATTCGATTTCAAGAACAGGTAAATAAGTTTTTTCCTCTAATTTCTATAAGCAAGTCCTGCAATAAGTAATAACTGATATTAGCATACAATTAAGGAATCTATAGTGCTTCCTGCTTAGAAGATATTAGCATACAATTAAGTTACCAATAATGAGTCTAAATGGCTTCATATATGTTTGTGCTATAGTAAGTTTTCTTTATTGCTGCACTTTTAGTTTAAAGAAATGAAAGAAATCTTAGGTTTTAGATTTATGTTATTAAGGTGTCTTGTACTTGATTTGTCCATTTTTGCAGGTTGATAACACAAAATTTACTATACTCCGTATTAGATAAGTGCTAGGTTTATGTAATAACATCTCAATGATAAGTGCTATGTATTGATGTGATGTTATTTCTTTTTATTTTAAAAGATGGACAGGTCTTGGATGAGGGCTGACAGAATTTACTATACTCCGTATTAGATAAGTGCTATGTTTAAACAAATAACATCTCAATGATTAGCTAGGTTTGAAGAAACTGAAGTTTCTCCTGGAGAAGACAGAGATTATGACAATTTAGGTATTTGAATTAATAAGTAGGATTAGTTTATAGTAATTTGTTCTAATATATTTGTATGTTACTAATAGTTTGTGACTATGACAGCAATGATAAGACAACTTCTTCAGGTTACTCTACAATACATGCATTTCATCTAGAGCTCCACCTTGATATGGAATGATTTTTTCTATAATATGTGTTATAATAAGGAGAATAAAGTGATTATGTAACAATTAGTGTGTACTAACAGTTCTAAGTTTGTATACTGAAGCATGTTGAAAGTGTACTTGCTTGCTTTGCATGGATTAACTGTTTTTTTTTGGCACACTGTTTTTTTTTGGGTTACATATTTGTTCTGATATTACATAATAATTCAGTTGAAGTGAACTCTTACTCTGCTATTGTGTTGCTGACTTGTTTATCTACTACTCCTATGTTTTTTCAAGGTCAGTTATATAATGCTCTGATTACTAAACTGATCCTGCATCAAAGTTGGTGTTTCCATTGCCATGATATGTATGCAATGTAGGTCAGTAAATAGCAAATGGATATTTAGATCAGGAGGATCTTTTAGAACTTAAAAGTATCTGATATTCTTATTTATCCATGCATTGTATGCCTGTAATATGTTCTACATCTAATTGCCCGCATTGTAGCCTCAGTTATCCCCACAAATTGTGATATAGGAGGAGGCATACCTTCTTTGTTAAATGTATATATGCTTATTACTTTAATTATTCATCTCTTGCTTTTAATATATTTCTTCAAACAAATTATTTCTTTTTATTTTAAAAGATGGACAGGTCTTGGATGAGGGCTGACAGAAGAACAAAAGAATATCAAAGAGGAGTCGAAGAATTTTTGATGTATGCATTTGAGCACGGGTTTGATGAAAACAAAATCAATTGTCCATGTGTAAAATGCGCACACAGTAAATCATGGAATGCTCGAAGGGTGAGGGACCATCTGTTCCTCAATGGTATTGATGAGACCTACACATGTTGGATTTGGCATGGAGAGAATGTTATAGAATCCGGCAGTTCACAGTCCGTGGATCAAATCCCCATAAAAACAGAGAATTCTTATGGTGAGGATGATGTTTCCCTAGACTCAGATTTATTTAAACTTGTTCGATGTGAAACTGAACCCCTTTATCCGGGATGTCAAGAACATACTAAAATGGATGCTTTAGTAAAGTTATATAACTTGAAGGCAAAACATGAAATGTCTGATTGCTGTTTTTCTGAAATTCTACAATTTTTTGGGAGTATGCTTCCAGAAGGCAACACTATTCCTTCTTCCTTCAGTGAAGCCAAGAAAACCTTGTGCACTTTAGGAATGGAATATGAAAAAATACACGTGTGTCCGAATGATTGTCTCATATACCGTGGCGAGAGAGATGAAGATGAGACACATTGCCGCATTTGTCAGGCCTCTAGATGGAAGTTGAACAAAAAAGGAGATGAATTGGAAGGGGTTCCCGCCAAGGTTCTATGGTATTTTCCGTTAATACCACGTTTGAGGAATTTATTCAATTCGCCTCAAACAGCCAAGGACTTGACTTGGCATGACACAGAAAGAATAAAAGATGGTAAAATGAGACATCCGGCAGATTCACAAACATGGAAGGATGTCGACGCGAAGTGGCCTGAGTTTTCTTCAGATCCTAGAAACCTTCGGTTTGCTCTATCCTCCGATGGATTCAATCCTTTCCACGGTACAAGTATTGAATACTCATGTTGGCCAGTTTTGATGTCAGTTTACAATCTTCCACCGTGGCTTTGTATGAAGAG
Organism: Heracleum sosnowskyi; assembly: GCA_030848705.1. Taxonomy (NCBI): domain Eukaryota; kingdom Viridiplantae; phylum Streptophyta; class Magnoliopsida; order Apiales; family Apiaceae; genus Heracleum; species Heracleum sosnowskyi. The sequence goes on from CM061235.1 coordinate 62,802,665, forward strand.
GAAATATATTATGCTATGTTTGATTATATCTGGACCAACTCAACCTGGCAATGATATTGACGTGTTCCTTCAGCCACTTATAGAAGATCTACAAAAGTTGTGGCATGGGAAACAAGTGTATGATGCATATAAGCAGGAGTCCTTTTTGTTAAGAGGCATTTTATTGTGGACAATTAGCGATTATCCTGCCTATGGTAACTTGTCGGGCAACATTATCAAAGGGTATAACGGGTGTGCTATCTGTGTTGATAAAACAAATGCTACCAGGCTGGTTAATTACCGTAAGATAGTTGTCATGAGGCATCGTAGGTGGTTACCCCGCAATCATCCTTATCGAAAGAAATTAGATTTTGATAACACCGTGGAGAAGGAATCTGCCCCTGTTCCGTTAATTGGAGAGGAGGTGCTTCAAAGAGTACAACATCTCAAGGGCCATGTCTTTGGTAAGACACAACCTCAACCTCGATTCAAGAAAGGTGATGTCAGACCTGTTTGGAAGAAGATATTTATATTCTTTGAGCTCGAATATTGGAAGTTTTTGCCACTTAGGCATATTCTCGATGTGATGCACATCGAGAAAAATGTATGTGAAGCTTTACTTGGAACATTGCTTAATATACCAAAGAAGACAAAAGACTGGGAATCTGTCCGTCTTGACATGACTGCAATGGGAATAAGAACAGAGCTAAGGCCTAAAACACCTGGAAAAAAAGAGAAGTTACCATTAGCATCTTGGAATTTAAGTCATGCTGAAAAAAAAGTTGTTTGCTTATCCTTTCTTGGAATGAAGTTGCCTGATGGTTTTTGTTCTAACATTAAGAGTCTAGTATCGATGGAAACTCTTCGACTCACGGGAATGAAATCTCATGACTGCCATATGATTTTGCATCACTTGCTCCCAATTGCAATTCGGTCATCACTGCAAAAACAGGTCAGGAACACTGTTATTAGGTTTTGTCTCTTCTTCAAGGCAATTTGAAGTAAAGTTATTGAGGTCGATAAGTTGGAGAAATTGCAATCTCAGTTGGTGGAAACTTTATGCAACCTTGAAAAATACTTCCCACCTTCCTTGTTCGATGTAATGATTCATCTCTCGATTCATCTTGTGCGAGAAGTGAAGCTTTGCGGGCCAATTTTCCTTAGATGGATGTATCCTTTTGAGAGATATATGAAGACATTCAAGGGATATGTAAGGAACCGGGCTCGTGCAGAAGGTTGCATTGCTGAGGCCTATATTGCAGAAGAGGCCGTAGAATGTTTGGTGAATTTTGAAGAACAGACTGTTGGGGTACCGAAAAATGGTAGACATACGAAAGACGCAATATGCAGGCCATTATCTGGTGCAACGATTATAACCCCGAGCAACACTGATTTGCACGCAGCGCATTTGTGTCTTCTACAAAATACTACTGCTGTTAGGCCCTACTTTGAGTAAGTTACTTTATAATATTGTTTTCATTAAGTCATCATTTTCTGCTTTTCACCTGCAAAATTGCTAAAATATTCATTATTTATATAGTGTCTTTTAATTGCATTCAGTGAACATATGTCATTTTTGATGACAAAATATCCGGAACATGAAAATGATGAGGTGTGGCTAAAGAAAAAGCAAAATGAAATTTTCCCAAGATGGTTCCAAGAAAAGGTACTCTTCTTATTTTCACTGCTGCCTGTGTCCTTAAACTTCTCGGAAGTCTGTGGTATAAATTGAAATATCCCTCTGGCCAGTAGTAAAAGTAGTAGTGGTAATACTTGTATCTTCTGTCTGGTCATTTAATTATAAAGTCACCATGTTTGCTTTACTCAAGATTTCTTACTATTATGTTCAGAGGTAAAATGTTCAGTAGTAAAAGTTTTCTTGTTGTAATTATCCAATGATAATTAGTATAACTCAAACAAGTAATTACCATTTCAGAGGTAAAATATAAGTCTTTAAAAATACAATTAATACCTTTAATTTAATGAGTTTGCAATTTGTTTTTTTTTTGTATTTTGAAGATTGCTTCAGATTTGCTAAATGAAAAGAAGGTACCCCAAGAGATAAGGTGGATTGCAGATGGGCCCAACAAGGAGGTGCCTACATTCAGCGGCTACAGAATAGATGGGTCTACATTCAGTACCAAGGATCGGGATGATACGCGTCAAGTTCAATGCAGTGGTGTGTGTGTAGATGCCGATACAATGGTTGTGCAAGGTAAGGATAACAACATTGAACATACTTCACAGACATTTTACGGGGTTATTTTAAGTATATGGGAGTTGGACTATAATAGCTTTAGGGTCCCTGTTTTTCGTTGTAAGTGGGTAGATATGAACAAATGGATTAAGGTTGATGAGTTGGGATATACATTGGTTAATTTGAATAGGTTGGGGTTTTTGAATGATCCATTTATTTTGGCGAAACATGTTAAACAAGTTTGTTACATCAACGACCCTCTTGAAAAATTATGGTCCGTGGTGTTGAAATTTCCCGAAAAAAAATACTACGAAGATAGCGAAGATGATAATGAGGGATCTGTTGAAGTAGAGCTTGAGAATGAGTTCTTTGTGCCCAATTTACCAGATGTTGATTTACTTGATGAGGACATGACTAGCTACATGCGAGATGATCTAGAGGAACTAATTCAACTCTCATAATGTAATTTGATTTGTGTTTCTTGTAAAGGCTTTTGCCTATTCGTGATTTGTGTTTCTTTGATTTTCATGAAGTTTGTAAGTACTTTAAAGGCTTTTGCCTATTCTATGATTTGTGTTTGGTATGTTGGATTTATGTCCAGGATTGGCTACTTCTATGTAATTTTTTTTTAATTTGTACAGTGATTCAGACAACGGTTTTTACCCCAAAACAATTGTCTGATGTATGCTAAAATAAACACAACACTAGCACAATACCGTTGTCTGAAGTCTCTTCAAACAATATTATTTTGTAAACCGTTGTCTGAGCCAACTCGTTTGCACAACACAATTAAAAAAACACTTGTCTATTCAAATCAGACAAACAACGGTAATTGAAACATTGTCTCAAGTCTTTTCGAACAATATAATTTTGTAAACCGTTGTCTGGTCCAACTTGTTTGCACAACACAATTATAAACCGTTGTCTGAGCCAACTCGTTTGCACAACAGAATTAAAAAAACACTTGTCTATTTAAATCAGACAAACAACGGTAATTAAAACATTGTCTGAAGTCTTTTCAGACAACAGCATAAAAAACACCATAAAAAAAACACTTGTCTGATTCAGTTTGTTAGACAACAGAATTAAATTGTCAAAACCCCGTTGTCTGAAGGCTGGATCAGACGATGGTTTTAAAAAAAACAAAAAAAACACTTGTCTGTTGATTTCGAACAACACTTTTTCCACTTTACGTTGTCTGATAAGTGTTGTCTGATGCTGTTTTTTTTGTAGTGTTAGAACAAATGCCGAGCTACGCAAAGTTCATGAAGGGTATTCTATCTCGGAAGTTGAAACTCGGGGAGTTGGAAACCGTCGCTCTTACAGAAGAGTGCAGTGCTATACTACAACAGAAGTTACCTCCAAAACTCAAGGATCCAGGGAGTTTCACCATACCGTGCACTATCGGCAATCTATCTTTCAACAAGTGCTTGTATGACTTGGGAGCTAGTATTAATTTGATGCCGTTGTCTGTATTCATGCAACTTGGACTTCCTGAGCCTAAACCTACAAACTTGTCCTTACAGCTGGCTGATCGGTCGATCACATATCCAAGAGGTGTAGTGGAGGATGTCTTGGTTAGAGTGGATAAGCTCATCTTTCCTGCTGATTTTTTTATTTTGGACTTTGAGGAAGACAAGAAGATTCCTATTATCTTGGGAAGGCCGTTCTTGGCTACAGGACGAACTTTGATCGATGTGCAGAAAGGAGAGCTTACAATGAGGGTGCATGACCAGAATGTCACCTTCAGTGTGTTCAATGCAATGAAGTTCCCTACAGAGGAAGAAGAGTGTTTCTCAGTGGACTTGGTTGAGTCTGTAGTATACACGGAGATGGAGCAATTGCTTAAGTCAGATACCTTGGAGAAGGTACTGATAGGGGATTCTGAGACGGAAGACAAAGAAAGAGAAGAGCAACTGCAGTACTTGAATGCTTCTCCGTGGAAAAGGAAAACCGACATGCCATTTGATTCTCTTGGCATAGTAGAGCTAAAAAAATCTCAGGAGCGTCTCAAGCCATCTATTGAAGAAGCTCCTACTCTTGAACTTAAACCACTACCGGAGCACTTGAGTTATGCTTTGTTAGGTGATGCATCTACTTTACCGGTGATTATTGCATCTAACTTGTCAGGTAGTGAAGAAGAAAAACTTTTGCGGATTCTGAGAGAGTTTAAGTCAGCAATTGGTGGCCATGAGTTCTATTGCCTTCTGGATGGTTATTCAGGTTACAATCAGATTTGTATCGCTCTAGAGGATCAGGAGAAGACAACATTCACATGTCCTTTTGGCACTTTTGCATTCCGTCACGTTTCTTTCGGACTCTGTGGTGCACCAGCAACCTTTCAGAGGTGTATGATGGCCATTTTCTCAGATATTGTTATGGATTAAAAAACGTGGTTGTATATTAATTGCTTGGATTAATGAGATTTCGAGCTTTAATGGCTGCACTCGTGTTTCCGGACTAAATTGGTCCTCACAAGATGCCTACGTATCTCAATTAACGTTGAGAATCAAGCCAAAGACGTAGTTCTGATTGTAGGATCAGGGACCTTATATAGGCGTCTGGAGCCTAGTATTTATGGTATGTTTAGTATTCTTAGCGATTAAGTCTCCTTTTTGATATTGGATAAACATTGTATTTCTTGCTGGAGAAGTCTTTTCCTTGTTGATAAAGGTTATGACTCATTAATTGCCTTTAATTGGGATTCTGGATCCTTCTTTGACCAGTTTGCCATAATTTGGACTCTTTTTATGAGCTGATATTTTCTCTATTCATTAATTACGAAATTAATGAATAATTAGGGTGTCGGGCCTTAAATACCGGCCTTTTCTTTGACTAGTCAATTATATTTCTATAATTACTTTTCTGACCATATCATTTGCCCCCCAACTTCTGGGAAAATCTCCTTGGGGTTTTCGTAGAAGTTATAGCGTGTTTTTCCCAAAATTTTCCATTTTTTAGGGCATTTTTGACCTCAAATTAGGTCATTTTCGACCAGGAATTCGACCAGGAATCAGTAAAAATTCGACCTGGAATTCGACCAGGAATCAGTACAAATTCGACCTGGAATCAAGTTAATTTCGACCAGGAATGGTCCCAGGTCGAAGGATTCGACCTCAGATTCTCGGTCATTTTCGACCAGGATCGTTCGACCTCATGCATCCTTTTTTCGACCTCGATTCTGGTCCCAGGTCGATGGGCTCGACCTCATTTTTCCAGCCATTTTTGACTAGGATCATTCGACCTCGAGCATCCTTTTTTCGACCTCGATTCTAGTTCCAGGTCTTTTGTTTCGACCTCATTTTTCCAGCCATTTTCGACTAGGATCATTCGACCTCGAGAATCCTTTTTTCGACCTCGATTCTAGTTCCAGGTCTTTTGTGTCGACCTCGAATCATAGGTCAATTTTGACCTCGTACATCGATTTCAATTAGCCATTTTTCGACCTCGATTTTAGTATATCTTCGACCTCGATTGATTGTGAGGTCGAAGCTGTCGACTTCACTTCTTAAGCTTTTTTCGACCTCGACGTGTCGACTTCATTTCCATGTGTTTTCGACCAGGAATTTCCTAGGTCAAAATAGACTTTATTCTCTGAGTCATTTTCGACCTCGTTTCCTTATGCTCTTCGACCTCATTTTTGTGTGAGGTCGGGGAATATGAACTCAATTTATCGTGTATTTTCGATCTCAGTCAATCGACTTCGATCTAGGGTCTTTTCGACCTCGTTTTTTTCAATTTTTGACTTGCTTTTGGTGCGAAGTCGATGGACACGACCTCAATTTAGTGTGTCTTTTCGACTTGGGTTGTGCGACCTCGATTTAGGGTTTTTTCGACCTTAAATCTTTAATATTTTGAGTTTATTTGGGAGTGAGATCGAGTGATACGACCTCAATTTTCCATATAATTTCGACTTCAAGCCTTCGATGTCGATCAAGGGTCTTTTCGACCTCGATTTTGTTTTTACCTTGGTTTTATTCCAAAATTTATTTTTGGATTTTAAATAGTCCAATTTTAATTTGGACTTAAATCTTTCCAGCCTTGGGCCTTATTTGATTTGGGCTTCGATTTTGCCTGAGATTTAATTTATTTGGGCTTTTGCCTTTGTAATCCAAAAATGGATTTTATGGGCCTTACTGGCTATAAACGGTTGCCTTTCCTTAACCGGTTGGGTTTCCAGTCACTTTGTCTATATAAGAGTGATTTTTCACTATTCTCTTCACTTCATACTTCTTTTCCTCCGAAAATTTCTCTCTAGTCTTCATAGTTTTTTCTCTCTTTTATTCCGTGGTAAGGCGATTCCTGGTGAGTTTTTGTACGGTGGTGATCTCGTTTTTCTGGGATAAATCTTCATCCCTTGAAGATTCCTGGGTTTTCATATTCATTCTTTGAAGATTTCTGGATTTTAATCTTCAACTCTTGAAGATTTCTGGGTTTCCATCTTCATCATTTGAAGATTTCTGGGTTTCTTTGAAGTTTTTCTGGAGATTTCTTTGAAGATTTTGAAGATTTTGAAGATGTCTGACAAAGCTGCTCAACGCCTTCAGAAAATGAACAAAGCTTCTAAGAGAGGTATCATCATTCGTTCTCCTCATATGTCACTTCAAGATATGATTTTAGAACGTAGTGATGAATATCCTTCTGTGTCCCACTTAGATTCATTCGATTGTAGTAACAAATTTCACGAAATCGATTTAATTAGGGACTATAACAAGATGTATAGGATTAAGTCCCCCTATAGGTTAGTTCCAGCCGGACCAGGGGACCGTTCTTGCCATTGGCGTCCTGATGCTTTATGCATTTATAAGGATGCCATTGTCGCAGGACTCAGGTTCCCTTTCCATGAGTTTATTCCCAGGCTTTTGGCTGATGTTGGGATTAACCCTTGCCAACTTCCTCCAAACGCCTGGAGAATCATTATATGTTTCATTGTTCTTTGTTTGAAGAACAATTTTCCTCTATCTGTAGCTTTGTTTAGGAAAATTTTCCAGTTTAAGAATAGTTCAGTCGTTACTTTGGGTTGGGTTTATATCAACCACCGTCCTTCCACTCCCCCCATATTTCACCCTAAATCCATTCCAGATAATAACCGAAAATGGAAAGAAGAGTTTATGTATTTGATTTGGGAAGGGGGGGATTGGGGCACCCTTTTCCGTAGCTCCTTTAGTAGGGTTTCAGATGGCAGCCCTAGTAATATCATCCTGAATGATGAGGAGGCCCATGCATATGCTGAGCTCACAAAGGATGATTATGCCACATTGGCTTGGGTGCTCCTGGACGAGTTCCAGCTTAAGTCCTTGGGACTTTCAAACGTTTCTGATAAGGGTAATTCTCACCTCGTATTTTCCTTTGTTTATTTAAGATTATCTTATACCAACTGTTTCTTTCCTTGTGTTTTTTCTTTACAGCTGCGGTCTTTATCAATAAGTCCAACGAGCCCGAAGATGGGGAGACAGCAAGGATGAAGAGGGCACGTTTGGGAGGGAAGGACCCTCGTGCTTCTAGTGTTCCAGCTTTTATAAGGCCCCATATGGACCTTACTGAGGAGGTGGAGGGGCCTTCATCGGCCAAGAGTGCAGTTTGGCGCCCCAACTGGGGTCTTAGGAAGAAGGACACTGTGGTGGGAGTGTCCAAGCACGCTGTGGAGTGGTCTTATCACTCCCTGACTCCTTGTGATTACAAGGATTTTGTCTCCAACTCCACCATTGAGGGGGTGGAGCATGCTGGATCCCAAGCTATGGCCGCTGTAAGTATTTTTCTCCTTCTTTTCTTTGTAGTTTTTAACATGTTTCAAGTTTAAGTATTTGACTTGTAACTTGCTTGTAGGTTAATGCCAACTACCAAGGGGCTCTCTTTCAAGCCAAGGCTTGGCGCTCATCTTCTGAGGCCAACCAAGGCAAGTTTGAGAAGTCCCAAGAGGAGGTGGGCTCGCTGAAGGCCACATTGGCTAGGAAGGAGAAGGAGTTGGCCGACTCCCAGGCTGAGCTGGTGTCTTTGAGGAAAGGCAAGGATGACTTTATCGATGAGTACCTTGACTCCAAGGAGTACGAGGACTTGATTGATAAGCATGACGAGCTCCTCTTCCCAGTTCAGTATACTAAGGGATGGGATGGCGCTCTTGCTGCTGTGTTGGAGAAGATGCCTGGATCTCTCACCATCTCTGATTTTCCAAGCCCTTACCTTCTTACTCCTTTGGAGTTGGCTTTGGCTGGAGAGGACGACATGGAGGAGGATGACAGGATCTTAGACCTGGATCATACTTCTCCACCTGGTACGACTACCGGGGGTGATTATGCTACCACTCACTCCGGAGAGGAAGATGAGGAGGAGGACGTGGACAAGGCAGATTAGATGTAGTTTCTTTTGTAGTTCTTGTTTATGGCCTTTCTTGGCTTTTACCAGTATTGATGTACTTTTGGCCTACGGGCTTAACTTAACTCTTATTTAAGTTTTTATTTATATATTGTGGCCATTCATGGCTTGTGTTGTTTTCTTGCTTCTTTAATGTTTGTCAACACTCATAGTATATAAGATTTAAAACATGAAAATGCTGAATTTATTCATAACTTGAAAATGGGATCAACCCTTACATAGTATCCAAGTTTAAGAACTTGGGTTGGTTTTATCAAACCTTATTTATAGTAGTGAGTCCTCCTAGGAAACACCTTAAACATAATAAACTTTCAAATTGGAGGCATGCCAAGTCCTTGGCACCTCATGCCCTTCAAGGGTTTCTAGCTTGTATGAGCCTCGACCAAATACGTTCTTGACGCGATATGGTCCTTCCCAATTTGGGGCCAACTTCCCTTTTTGTCCAACTCCGGATGCTTCAATCTTTCTGAGAACCAAGTCTCCTTGACGAAAGAACCTTTCTTTAACCCTAAGGTTATAATAACCCGAATTTTTGGAAAAATTTAAAACTTTTCTTATTATGATTAAGTGCATCAGTGAATAGTGAATTTTGGTAAATGAATAGTGATTTTGAGGATTAAGAAATTTTTTCATGCCACCTATGTACGAGACGCAGTGTGGATATTCTGAAATCATATCAGTGATCTACGGAGTAAATAAGTGAATGCAAAGACGATCGGAATTCAGAAATTCCAAATTTTATTTTGATGTAGTATTTGACCGGGCAGTGATTTATTATTATTATATACAAGAAAAGAGATATTAAAATTGAGGATTTGAGGATTTAATATTTTGGAATTTCATTATTTTATTAAAGTCGATTTAAGGATTCGATTGTTGAAGTGAATAGTTACTATTCACTGCGAGAATCGCGTAGAGTTTTATTCGCTCTTTTTGGAAATATTTCGAATCGTTTCAAGAGGAACAAGGCAACAATTACAGGATTAAATATAGACATGGAAGTAACATGTAACAAGATTAATTCGAGGGATGCAACATTGGGATCATCCATGTGAAAGGAAACGAACCAGTAAAGCTACTTTATCTAAGCCAATGCATGTTGGACAAGTGTCACAAGGAGAGAGCCTTAGAGCTATGACTCACCACTCTTTTAACACAAAAATCAGCATTATCATTAATCAAGTCAAAAGCCAAAACCCAAAAAGAAAAACAAATTCATTTCTTCATTTTCGGCCAAAAACAGACTGCCGGATTGTAAAGATCATATCTCCTTCATTTCTCGGTGGCAAATGGCGATCTATAGCTTGTTGGAAAGGTCTTGAGATAACCTACATTTCCTAGTTCACAAGTGTCTTCCATTTGAGCAAGGTAAGACCTTCATTTTTCCAGTTCTTTAAACCGGTGTATAGTAACTCCGAGAATTCATAACTTGTTCTTGATTTTCTTTTGCAAGTTTAGGGATGATAACCATGGATAAAGACTCTCTTAAGGCTTACAAGCTCTTGTGGTGTGTTTAAGGATTCAAGGAAGGTATACCACTCATCCACCCATTTGATTTATGTTGAGATTTAAGTGAAGTTTCTAGAATAAGCATGATTATGGAATTTGGAGTAAGTATGGTTAATTCTTGATGAATACTTGTTGTTGGTTGATGTTGGTGATATGTTCTTGAAGTATATAAACTGATATTGTTGTAAAGATGGTTGTGTTGTTGAATTGATTTGGTTTTAAGAGGTTTTGACATAACAAAAACCGGGAAACGTTACGATTATAGCCGTCGTAATGCCCATTTGATTTAAGGCTGTTTTGAGCAAGAATTACGAACTGGTCTTGGATTATTTTTTAACAACACTGACCGTGAACATGTAGGTCTTATTTTAAGGTTTGTTTTGGTATAAATATTATGTCTATATGATTTACGGTTTAAGAGAAAAGTAAGTTTTAGTAAACGTCGTTCGGAGGAACAACCCCTCTCTGGTCAGTCACTTTGAGGCTATATTTGGACCACTTAGAAGCCATATTAAAATGTGAAACTTTGAGGATAATACTAGAGACAGTTGGAAAGGCTCACGAAAACGATTCGGATTAAAAAGATTATTTTTCGATTTTATAAAAATGTTTTAGCCGAGGTCGCGCAAGTGAAAATCCCTAAGAGCATGACTTAGAAACCGATGTTGTAAATGGTTAAGTATAACTTGGATTTGAGGATGGATTTCGAACCAAATTTATGATATAAGAATTTGACGAATAACATGGACTTAGTGTGACGCTAGAGCGAGCCAGTAATGCCTTGGTTGTGTTTCTCTTACGTGTTTAAGCATTAAGTTATAAGTGGTTTATCGAGGAGATTAACCGTGTGTTTTCGTTTGACCTTGTCTAGATTGTTCAACATTGTCACGAGCCCTATCACCTCTCGAGCATCAGGCAAGTTTTCAAACCCTTTTTGTAAACTGTTGTTGTGATGATATAATACATGTTTTGAAAGCATGCTTAGAGTAAAAGGCATGAAATGCTATAAACAGTTTTATGATATATATACGATGCATGTATGTTGTTGAACAACTGCATATGGTATGATTTCCAAATGTAATTGGATTTGGAGTATGAGATATATGTACGTTTTCATGAGTTCAAATTGATACATATGATGATTTAAGTTGGACTTATAAGCTATGGTTATGGCAATATTTTTAAGCCGATATGTTAAGAAAAATCCCTCAGTAGGGGGTATATACTCTGTATTTATTCTACGGACCGGGAATGGTATCAGTTGTTATCTAGGGTTATATTATTATTATTATTTATTATCCCTTCTTTTGTTAAGAAAGTAATTGAGGATTACTTCTAAATAAATATTCTTTATTAAATATAGTTTTCATTAAGTATTTAAAGCCCTACTTCTTAAGGAAGTATTTTGTGAAAACTATTCTTTAACCCTAGATAACCAATAAAGTTTTATTCAGATAATTATAAATATAATTAGAGAAGGTTCCCAAATCTATTTTCCTTTTTAGTCTATATTCTGAAAGACTTAAATGTTCGCTCAAACTACAAAGACTCAGGGGATCTTTCTCAAATTTTAATGTTTGTTTCAAGAGGATTGCCCGGTCCTAAATCTTTTTGAAACTATTAATTTAACAGCTTCGTATGCTACCATCAAAATGATTTTGATTACTTCCTCAAGACTCGAGGAGTAAGATCAGTGGAATCAGTTGTATCCATGAACAAGCATCAGCCTGGGAAATATGGGTGAATTTTCCTTTCCAACCAGATATGACTACTTTGTGGAGTCGTATACTAGGGGAAAAAGGGAAAGGAATCTTTATGTTTCAGAACTATGGATTTTCTTGAACTCGGAGAATATGTAAGGGACTGAGTGGCGACCTGTCCCCTAAGGGAATTACGCGTAGACCGACGGTCTATGAACGGGTCTGTTCTTCCCCCTACAACCGAAGGCGGGCAGGTTGGTCAGTTAGCGTCTGCCCTATTTTCCCTTCTACATAAAAAAACAGCAGTGGGGATTTGCCTTACGACTGATCATCGTAGAGGTATCCCTGTCGCCCAGAATCTCCGTCTACAGTTCATCATCCATGAAAGAAAATGTTTTATGCAAGTTATCAGATGAAAGAACATGTTTTAAGCAGGTTTCCAGAAAAGAAAAGTTTATTCAAGCTATTCAAGTTATTCAAGTTCATGCAAGTTTATTCAAGTTTAGAAAGTGGATTGGAAATATTTTGCCTTGTCTTTATTTCCAGAATATGATACGAGATAAATGTTTGATATGAAAGATGATATTTGGAAATTCCTACAACTTCATCTTTTATTTTATGAGTTATGACCCTGAGAAAACCTGATTAAGGATATATATGCATAAGTGGATTTTGGGTTATGGAAACCTTATATTGAATTGTCTTTATAACTTCATCTTTTAAGTTATATGTTGATAGTCTGCTTATATTTATATAGCAGATATTTTACGGAAAGGATATACTGAGTTATCTTGCTACTTCATCTTTTATTTATACTAGAACCTTGTTCATAGTATGAATACCGAAAGTTTGCAGAATATTATGGAGATGATATTTGAAATACTACAATGGTATTTTTGGGAATACATTCCGATAAGGAAATGATTTCGGTATCAAGATATTTTGACAAATTATTGTCGTATACCCGCTTTATTTCTGGGTTGAATAAAAAGGGCAGAATTATGCCATACTTTCATTACCTTACTGAGCTATCGCTCACTCTTGCTATTATTTTATATATATTATATAGCAGCGAAGCAGGATGCCAATGGGATGGCACATACCTCGCAAGGCATTTCCATTAAACAGTTTCTAGCAGCGATCCCGAGAGTAGTACGAACCAATTGAATCAGGCTACGGCGTTTGGTATTCAACTCATGTATAGACCTGAATGGTATTAGAGGATTGTGAGCATCAGAAGGCTAAGTTGGTAATGTAACAATACTTAGAAATTGTATCAGTATCAGATTCAAAAGACATTTGGATATTGTAATAAAAATTATTTATTCCGCAATTGTTGTAGTGTGTCGTTTCTGAGACTCTAACCTGTGTGTGTGTGTGAGAGACATATATTGTGGGGTCATGAGCAGGTGAAATATGAATGGTGTGAGTAATACAGGTAAGGCAAGGAGTACATGGATCGTGACAACCCTAAATCCCTGACCCCGGATTTGGGGCTGTTACAGAGATGGTATCAGAGCATTAGGTTACAGTCCTCAGAAATGATAGGAGATCGAGTCTTACAATACCCTTAATAATGATAAGAACATCTAGAGCTCAAATTGAGTTCGTAGTCGGGTTAGAGGACATGACCCTGACTGTTTAAGATGAAGCCCGAGAGGGGACTTCTTTTGGGAAACCGTACTTAGGACTTCATGGTTAGTCACCTCGATTCGTATGAGTTATAGATGGATGGGATTCTGAGATACCAGATCCCGAGGCCTTCGAGTAGGCATTTGATGATACGCTCCTTGAAATGGACGGAGACCCGATAAAGGAAGATCCATAGGAGGATCTAGAGGAAGACCCCATGGTGGGTCAAGGAAAGAATCTTGTAGAGGACGTGTTGATTGATAAAGATGTGGTGTGTTACTTGAGGTCGTACAATAGGACCGGACGAACCTTCGGAGGTCAAATAAGTGCCGAGACGAGAGTTTAAGGATCATTCATGATTCATCAAGAGGTATGACAAAGAAAATGGAGTAGAGTCTCCAAAGCAGAAGAGGTAGAGGCAGTATAGCCAGTATCACTGGATTGATTCGACTTGAACGAAACCTGTTACTCGTAGTCGGTTATAGTTGCCCATAAGGAGGCGGCATACGTAAGAACCAAGATGTTCAGATTTTCACGAACGATTAAGGGTACTTAGTTGCCTAGAATAGTGTAAGGAATTGCTTTGAGTATGAGGTTTCAATTCCCCACGACCAGCGATTCCACTGGAACTAGTGTCTATTACATCATTGAGGGATTTCATTATCTCAAGGAAAATTTTGGTTATATGTACCATGCAAATGTCATTGTAAGACAAGCACGCTAAGACGGAATCGAGAACGAGATTTACCACCCTCAGGAAACCAGGAAGGAATTATGAGGATAGAACAGAAAGGTCGGAAATCAGATCCGAGCATTACTAGTAGGTAAATAGATTGATCAAATTTCCCTGATTTTGGAAAGAAATTCAGCAAATTTTTGGCAAACCTTGTCTTTCTGACTTCCAGAGGATGTCACCAAAGAGAGTGGAAATTAGAGCGAACCCTGTGGATTGGGTAAGATAGCCGTTATATGGGTTGGTGGACAGACCCTGATTGCTATAATTGATTGTAGAGATAAAATGATGAAGTTGAGATTGGACGGTAAAGGCAAAATATATTTAAGGACCAAGACGGACTGAGAAATTCCGGGATTGACTTAAATGAAAAGGCTATTGTGCCAAAAGTGTTAAGCTTATGTAGCACACGGGATTGATATGGGAGAAGGAATATTGGGTATAAGGATGATTGAAATAGAGACCGGATTTAAGCCTGTAGATTCTAACGATCTTCCGGAGTACCGCCCAGTCGACATGAGGAATTGTCATTGCTACGGGCGACAACGGTATCGAAGTCTTCTTATAGAACAGAAATCTTACTTGAGATGTTTGCGCCTAGTCGAATAGAATTCCCTGCGATTGCAAAGGTCGATGGTTGAATCCTTAGCGACTATTATGAGTCGGCAATAACGTAAGTATCGAGCACCTTAGGGTGTGCCTGGAGAAGAAAAGCTTTAGAATCGAACGATTATCCGTTAGAGGAGCCGACATAAAAGGCATCCGTAGAGACCTTGGTAGTACCCTCCCCATTTGCAAATTATGTGGGGTGCCTCCCCAATCTATGATCTATCTTGACCTCTCTCCAGGAAAGAATTCTGATAAAGGGAATATTCCCTCTTCGAAGTTGTCTTATAACACTTGTGTTAAACCATATTCAGTTTCAATTGTGCTAGAGGCTTTCACAATGCCTACTTTCAGGCTTTCGAAGCCCTATCAAATGATGTTATTTAAGCTTTTACTTTTCTTCAAATAATGAATGACCCTATGGTGATACCTCACCACTTGTTTGTTGAATACCAGTATCTTTATGGCTATCCTTTTCTTGAAATCGCACCTTTGGAATCTGTTCAATTTTAATCCAAGGTGTTCCTTTAAGAAATATTGTCAAAAGACGATAATCATTAAATTGATATCGAATTGCTTTCATACTTTTCAACTTCCACTGAGACGAACAACCCTATACTTATAGGGGCTACAAGGACTATCTGTCTGTGTGATAGAAGTCGGATGGGACGCCATCACTTGTAAGTTGTGAAATACAAGACGGCTAATTACCTTTAGTAATGTCTCAATCGAGGCACGCAACATTGAGTTCATATGATCATGTTGATCTCTCGGTAAATTCTCTTACCTCCAATAAGGTTACCTTAAAACTCATGACCTTATGATCACCAGTGTGTGACATTTTCTTTGATATGGGAGCTATCTTTCAAAGCCCCATAAATTTTGTTATCCTTATTGAATTTCAAGGGGAGGCCAACCAGGTCAAATAAGTCAAAATTCGCTGATAGGAATTAGATTCGCAACGAAATCGCCTATGACAGGAGCGAATCCCTAAGACGAATAGAATATTAGTGACATATCAATGAAATTGGTTTATTTTCCCAAGGATATTATGATAATGGAAAGCGTGTCAATCGATATATGTGAAAGAAATAGCGATGTGCCGTGAACTCCAGTGACAACGGTGTTAGACAGATGCCCTATAGTGGAATTGAGATTTTGGAGGAGTTGGTTACGAATGTACACTACCTCTGGGTTAGCAAGATAAGTACTGACGATGGAGTCAGAGGGAACTGATATTGTGACTTGGGAGAGGTGCAGCGTGTGTTATTTTAGAGAAATAATTTCGGAAATATATGGAGACCCGGATGAAAATGAACGTTAAAGAGTTAAAACAAGAAACCATGACTGTGACCGAGTATGAGGCCAAGTTTTTCGAATTATCGAGGTTTGTTCCGGAGTTTGTGAACACCGAATAAAAGAAATCCAGTAGGTTCCAACCAGGGCTACCTCCAACAAGCAGCCCACTGTCAGGACCTTTACATAGCAGGTGCCCTTCTATATTATTTGGACAGAGCTAATGTATCGTTGTATATCAAGAAGTTGCATGATAATTAAACCTTAAGGCCGAGCCGCTAAAGAGAATAATTACAAGTAGAAATAGCCATTCGAGGGATTTTCCCGTAAGACTGGTACATCCAGGTTGTGAACTAGAAATATGAGGTCGACACTTTTGATAGACCTGATTCCTTTCAAGTTGGGAGAAGTTGATATGATAATAAGGATGGGTTGGTTGACACCCAATGGAGCCAATTGATTGCAAAGAAAAAGAGTAATAAGTAAAGGATGGAGGCAAATTTAGAGATTCTTGAATATAGTTCAGACTAAGGAATTATTACGCCAGAGATACGAGGCTTAATTAGCTCTTATGGTTGACGCCAAGAAAAGAGGTACCAAGTATAAAGGAAACTACAATGGTTTTGGGAGATGGTACAAGGTTTTAATGAGCTACCAGATATCGATTTGGATGACATGAGAATGAATACCGAGTATTCAGGGTATAGTGGGAATGAAAGAGTTAGCGACTCAGTTACATGAATTGCTGGGCAAGGATATGATAAGACTCAGTGTACCACCGTGGAGAGCCCGGTGTTGTTGTAAGAGAGAAAGATGTTAGCACAAGATTATGTATCGAACCTCGAGAGTTGTATGAGTTCGACATGGAGAATAGGTACCCTTGTAAATGATTGTTGATCACCGGAAGAACGCTGTGTATTTCCAAATTTATTTAAGAACTGGGTATCACCAGTTGGAAGTTAAATCAGAGGATATACCCAAGACTGCGATTCGTACTAGGAATAGACACTTCGAGTTTTCAGCGAAGTTATTTTGGGTTGACTAATGCACCCACATATTTTATGGAATGTAATGAATTGGCTTTGAGTTACCCATGATAGTAGATAGCATGAGATGGAGAAATGGCTAGAATTGACCTAGAATTATAACTGTGAGACACACTACCATCCGGGGAAGGCCAATGTGGTGGCCGATACCCTTAATTAAAATGAGACAGAGATGGATTCCGAATGATCGGGAATTAAAGGATGAGATTTTACACAAAACCCAAGTTAGTCCAACAAACTAGAAGGACAAAATATTTCACCAACAAGCGGCTAGTGACAACCAAGACAGACAGAGAAAGTATGCGGACTAAGCCCGCGAGTATAGAGATAGTACTGCTATTGATAAGCTAAACGGCATGTTGATGGATGACAAACAAGTTTATGTTGGTGTATTTTCTGTACAAACAAGATGGAGAATATGAGGTTAGAGATTCGTGATGCTAAAAGATAACCTCGTGGAAGGAATTAATGAGGTTTGGAAAGAAAGGGAAGTTGAGCCCGAGATTCATTGGGCCATCTGAGATTTTAAGACGCGTCAGGACGGTGGCCTACGAGCCAGCCTTGCCCCCCCCCAAACCTGTAGAATGGTCATAACGGGGTTCATGTGTCAATGCTACGTCAGTATACTATAGATGCCCGGCATATGTTAGAGTACGAGCAGGTGGATATACAACCTGGTCTGACTTACAAAGAACAACCTGTGGAATCACAGATAGAAAAGAGCAAGTGCTAAGTAACGAGGTTGCCAAGCTAGTGAGAGGTTTGTGGAGAATCAAGAGGTGGAAGGATCCACTTGGGAGTTAGAAAGTACAATGGAAGAGAAGTACCCCAGTTATTCCTAAGTTGATTCCAGGACGGAATCCTTTTAAGGAGGGGAGACTATAATAACCCGAATTTTTGGAAAAATTTAAAACTTTTCTTATTATGATTAAGTGCATCAGTGAATAGTGAATTTTGGTAAATGAATAGTGATTTTGAGGATTAAGAAAATTTTTCATGCCACCTATGTACGAGACGCAGTGTGGATATTCTGAAATCATATCAGTGATCTACGGAGCAAATAAGTGAATTCAAAGACGATCGGAATTCAGAAATTCCAAATTTTATTTTGATGTAGTATTTGATCGGGCAGTGATTTATTATTATTATATTCAAGAAAAGAGATATTAAAATTGAGGATTTGAGGATTTAATATTTTGGAATTTCATTATTTTATTAAAGTCGATTTAAGGATTCGATTGTTGAAGTGAATAGTTACTATTCACTGCGAGAATCGCGTAGAGTTTTATTCGCTCTTTTTGGAAATATTTCGAATCGTTTCAAGAGGAACAAGGCAACAATTACAGGATTAAATATAGACATGGAAGTAACATGTAACAAGATTAATTCGAGGGATGCAACATTTGGATCATCCATGTGAAAGAAAACGAACCAGTAAAGCTACTTTATCTAAGCCAATGCATGTTGGACAAGTGTCACAAGGAGAGAGCCTTAGAGCTATGACTCACCACTCTTTTAACACAAAAGTCAGCATTATCATTAATCAAGTCAAAAGCCAAAACCCAAAAAGAAAAACAAATTCATTTCTTCATTTTCGGCCAAAAACAGACTGCCGGATTGTAAAGATCATAGCTCCTTCAGTTCTCGGTGGAAAATGGCGATCTATAGCTTGTTGGAAAGGTCTTGAGATAACCTACATTTCCTATTTCACAAGTTACGTCCATTTGAGCAAGGTAAGACCTTCAGCTTTCCAGTTCTTTAAACCGGTGTATAGTAACTCCGAGAATTCATAACTTGTTCTTGATTTTCTTTTGCAAGTTTAAGGATGATAACCATGGATAAAGACTCTCTTAAGGCTTACAAGCTCTTGTGGTGTGTTTAAGGATTCAAGGAAGGTATACCACTCATCCACCCATTTGATTTATGTTGAGATTTAAGTGAAGTTTCTAGAATAAGCATGATTATGGAATTTGGAGTATGTATGGTTAATTCTTGATGAATACTTGTTGTTGGTTGATGTTGGTGATATGTTCTTGAAGTATATAAACTAATATTGTTGTAAAGATGGTTGTGTTGTTGAATTGATTTGGTTTTAAGAGGTTTTGACATAACAAAAACCGGGAAACGTTACGATTATAGCCGTCGTAATGCCCATTTGATTTAAGGCTGTTTTGAGCAAGAATTACGAACTGGTCTTGGATTATGAACATGTAGGTCTTGTTTTAAGGTTTGATTTGGTATAAATATTATGTCTATACGATTTACGGTTTAAGAGAAAAGTAAGTTTTAGTAAACGTCGTTCGGAGGAACAACCCCTCTCTGGTCAGTCACTTTGAGGCTATATTTGGACGACTTAGAAGCCATATTAAAATGTGAAATTTTGAGGAATAATACTAGAGACAGTTGGGAAGGCTCACGAAAACGATTCGGATTAAAAAGATTATTTTTCGATTTTATAAAAATGTTTTAGCCGAGGTCGCGCATGTGAAAGTCCCTAAGAGCATGACTTAGAAACCGATGTTGTAAATGGTTAAGTATAACTTGGATTTGAGGATGGATTTCGAACCAAATTTATGATATAAGAATTTGACGAATAACATGGACTTAGTGTGACGCTAGAGCGAGCCAGTAATGCCTTGGTTGTGTTCCAGAATATGATACGAGATAAATGTTTGATATGAAAGATGATATTTGGAAATTCCTACAACTTCATCTTTTATTTTATGAGTTATGACCCTGATAAAACCTGATTAAGGATATATATGCATAAGTGGATTTTGGGTTATGGAAACCTTATATTGAATTGTCTTTATAACTTCATCTTTTAAGTTATATGTTGATAGTCTGCTTATATTTATATAGCAGATATTTTACGGAAAGGATATACTGAGTTATCTTGCTACTTCATCTTTTATTTATACTAGAACCTTGTTCATAGTATGAATATCAAAAGTTTGCAGAATATTATGGAGATGATATTTGAAATACTACAATGGTATTTTTGGGAATACATTCCGATAAGGAAATGATTTCGGTATCAAGATATTTTGACAAATTATTGTCGTATACCCGCTTTATTTCTGGGTTGAATAAAAAGGGCAGAATTATGCCATACTTTCATTACCTTGCTGAGCTATCGCTCACTCTTGCTATTATTTTATATATATTATATAGCAGCGAAGCAGGATGCCAATGGGACGACACATACCTCGGAAGGCGTTTCCATTAAACAGTTTCTAGCAGCGATCCCGAGAGTAGTACGAACCAATTGAATCAGGCTACGGCATTTGGTATTCAACTTATGTATAGACCTGAATGGTATTAGAGGATTGTGAGCATCAGAAGGCTAAGTTGGTAATGTAACAATACTTAGAAATTGTATCAGTATCAGATTCAAAAGACATTTGGATATTGTAATAAAAATTATTTATTCCGCAATTGTTGTAGTGTGTCGTTTCTGAGACTCTAACCTGTGTGTGTGTGTGTGTGAGACATATATTGTGGGGTCATGAGCAGGTGAAATATGAATGGTGTGAGTAATACAGGTAAGGCAAGGAGTACATGGATCGTGACAACCCTAAATCCCTGACCCCGGATTTGGGGCTGTTACAAAGGTTGTAGTAGAAAGATGCCTTCTTTTGATGTTCAACTATCTTGGCGTTTGCCTCATCTCTAACTTCGTCAATTAGATCTAAAACTAGCCTCAAGCCTTCTTCATTTTCTTCTGGTTCATAAGCCTCGACTCTTGGAGATGTGTGAGTAATCTCCACTGGAACCACTGCCTCTGCCCCATATGCCAACAGGAAGGGGGTATCTCCAGTGGTGACTTTAGAAGTAGTACGATATGCCCACAGTATGGGAAGCAATTCGTCCACCCAAGTGTTTCTGGAGCGTTCAACTCTTTTCTTCAGTCCATCTAGGATAATTCGATTTGCAACCTCAGCTTGCCCATTAGCTTGAGGATGGGCAACAGAAGTGAAGCGCAACTTGATATCATTCTCATCACAATAATTTTTGAACTCATCGTTGTTAAACTGAGTTCCATTGTCCGTGACCAGGACTCGTGGAATTCCATATCTGCATATCACATTTTCCCAGAAGAACTGCATCACTTGCTTGGTGGTTATCTTGGCTAAGGGTTTAGCCTCAATCCACTTGGTGAAGTAGTCGATTGCTACAATCAAGAACTTTTTTTGAGCACCTGCCATTGGAAATGGCCCGAGTATATCCATTCCCCACATGGCAAAGGGGATAGGTGAGTTAATGGATGTCATCATCTCTGGTGGTTGTCTAACCACTGGTGCATGTTTCTAGCACCGTTCACATTTCTTCACATAGCTTTTAGCATCAGCAAGTATGCTTGGCCAATAGAAACCTAGACGGGTGACTTTATGAGCAAGGGCTCTGCCCCCCAAGTGTTGCCCACAAATTCCTTCATGCACTTCCTTTAGGGCCAATTGTGCCTCTTGAGATCTCAAACATTTCAGATATGGAATGATGAAAGACTTCTTTTATAGGAGTCCCTCAATCAGGGTATACCTTAGTGCTCTCACATACAGCTTTCGTGCTTCTGAGGTATCGTTGGGTAGCCACCCAGTTTCCAGATGAGCTTTGATTGGATCCATCCAACAGCTGCCAACATCAATGGGTGCTACCAACTTTCCGTTGATGCTAGGGGTCTTCAAGACTTGGAAGTATACACTCCCTGCATAGTTTTCAATTTCAGAAGAAGCAAACTTAGACAAGGCATCAGCCTTCACGTTCTCTTCCTTTGGAATGTGCTCCACATAGCATTCGTCAAATTGAGTCATGATGGCCTTGACAAGTTTCAAGTACTTGGCCATGACTTCATCTCTGGCCTCAAATTCCCCATTTACTTGGGAAACCACTAGCCTCGAGTCTCCACATACTTTCAGAGTTTTGACCCTCAAGGATCCAACCAGCCCTAAGCCAGCTATCAGAGCTTCATACTCAGCCTCATTGTTTGTCGTTGGGAAGTCAAGTTTTAGTGCATACTCAATGAGGAATCCATCAGGACTTTGTAGCACTAAACCAGCTCCGCTTGATTTTGTTTTTGATGCTCCATCAAAATAGAGCACCCAATATTCTTTGAAGTCCATTTCTTGATCTTTCTTGTCTTCCACTATTACTTCCTGCCCCCCGACTTCTTGGTTGTCAATGGCGCATTCAACCATGAAGTCAGCGAGTGCTTGATCTTTTATGGTCGTTCGAGACTTATACTTGATGTCGAATTCGCCCAATTCAATGGCCCATTTGATCAACCTTCCACTAACTTGAGGGCTGTGCAAGATGTTTCTCAGGGGTTGATCAGTCAAGACCTCTATCTTGTGAGCCTGGAAGTACGGGCGTAGCTTTCTTGAGGCCATTATCAAGGCTAAGGCAAACTTCTCAACCGTTGAGTAGTTTATTTCTGCCCCATGTAGAATCTTACTCACATAGTAGATGGGTTTCTGAACCTTCAATTCTTCTTTTACCAAAACGGCTCCTAGGGCTGTGTTAGAGACCGCCAAGTACAAATAAAGAATTTCCCCTGGCTTGGGCTTTGCCAACAATAGTTCCTCAGCCATGTATTTCTTCAGGGCCTCAAAGGCCTCTTGGCTCTCAGTTGTCCATTCAAAGTTTTTCACATTCTTGAGTGCTTTGAAGAAAGATAAGCACTTTTCTCCTGACTTGGAGATAAATCTTCCCAATGCAGCCACTCTTCCCGTTAGTTTTTGGACATCCTTGACAGTCTTTGGTGGTTCCATGTCTAGAATTGCTTTGATTTTGTCAGGATTGGCCTCGATTCCTCTCTTAGAAACCATCAGGCCTAAAAACTTTCCCGAGCCTACACCAAAGGCACACTTAGCTGGATTCAACATCATCTTGTGGTGCCTTAGCACTTCAAATGCCTCTCGGAGGTGCTCAATGTGATCGGCCTTATCGAGGCTCTTGACAAACATGTCATTTACGTAGACCTCCATGGTTTTTCCAATTAGGTGTCCAAAAATTTTGTTCACCAACCTTTGGTATGTTGCCCCTGCATTCTTAAGTCCAAATGCCATGACTAGATAACAGAAAACACCAAAGTCTGTGATGAATGATACCTTGGAGATGTCATCCTTGTGCATTTTGATTTGATTGTATCCACTGAAGCCATCCATGAAGCTGAGCATCTCGTGTCCAGCTGTAGCATCTATTAATGCATCAATCCTTGGTAAGGGAAAACAATCCTTAGGACATGCACCACACACATCCTCTATTTTCCATTGGCCTTTTTGACCATCACGGGGTTAGCCGACCATTCCGGGAATTGTATCTCTTCAATGAATCCGGCCTCTAGAAGTTTTTCAACTTCTTGTTTAATGGCCTCTTGCCTTTCTGGAGCAAAATTTCTCTTCTTTTGTTTCACCGTCTTTCTTTCAGGATCCACATTCAACTTATGAGTTATCACTTGGGGATCAATCCCTGGCATATCAGCCGTTGTCCAGGCAAAAACATCATTGTTTTCTTAAAGAAAAGATATGAGCTTGCTTTTCAATGGCTCAGGTAGTAGTGCTCCTACATACGTCACCTTCTCTGGTTCACCCGGGACTAAGGGAATTGGGACCAAGTCCTCGGCTGGTTTCCCTCTTCTGTCCTCACTGTCACTTATATTCATGTCTTCAATGGGGAGAACCTGCCCCCCAATTCCATCAGGCCTTAACGCGGCTACATAACAACTTCTAGCCATCTTTTGGTCTCCCCGTTCTTCACCAATCCCATTCCTTGTTGGGAATTTTATTTTCAGATGATAAGATGAGGCAACGGCCTTAAACGCATGAAGACCAGTCCTTCCTAGGATTGCATTGTAGGTCGAATTTGCCTTTATAACTATGAAATTCAACATCTGAGTAGACGTATTCGACCCTTGCCCCATTGTCATTGGGAGTTGGATGGTGCCTTCCACCTTTGATTCCACTCCATTGAATCCATATATGGGCATATTCGAGGGTGTTAACTGAGAATCAGTGTAACCCATCTTAATAAAGGCATCGTGGAACAAGATGTCCACTGAGGATCCATTGTCGACCAGGACTCTCTTTGTCTCGGAATTGCCAATCACAGGTATGATGACTAGAGGGTCATCGTGGGGGAACTTCACCCCTTCCAAGTCTGAATCATCAAAGCCTATTGACACTTCTGTTATGGCAGGCTTTGGTGCTTCTCCAACCACAGTTATTACCTCTCGGGCATAAGCTTTTCTTGAGTTTCGGGAGGACCCAACAGTAGTTGGCCCTCCGAAAATCATGTTGATTACTGGCCCTCGGGGCTTGGGATTCCGATCTCGATCGTTGTCCCTTCTGTCATAATCCTTCCTTTCATAGTTTCCCCTTTGGCTCCCTTGGCTTCCATCCTTAGTGAACTTACTGAGTTTTCCTCTTCGTATCAGAAACTCAATCTCATCTTTCAATTGCCTACAATCGTCGGTGTCATGACCGACTTCTTTGTGGAACTGACAAAACTGATTTTGGTTCCGTTTGGACAAATCAACCCTCATTGGCTTTGGCCATTTGAGATCTTCTTCCTTGGCTATCTCCATCAGAATTTGACTCCTGGGAGTATTCAATCTTGCATATTCTGTAAACTTTGGCCCAAAATTACCTTTCTTAAGTGGAAAATCAGAGTCCTTTGATGTTCGGGGGAACTTTTCCTTAACGTCGTACTCCTTAACGCCTGTAGTGGGTTCATACTTTCTCATGCTTTCTTCAGCCTTGATATACTTTCCGGCTCTATCTTGGAGCTTCAGCATGCTCTCGGGGGGATGTTAAGCTAACGACCGTTTGAAGTGGTCATCAGTGGTTCCTTGTTGCAGGGCTATCATAGCCACTCGGTCCTCTAAGTCCGGGACTTTTAAAGCCTCTCGAGTGAATCGATTGATGTAGTCCCTTAGGGCCTCATTCTGCCCTTGCCGGATTGCCATGAGTGATGCAGAACTTTTCTCATGCACCCTTCCACTGATGAACTGATTGATGAAAGCCTTGCTTAGTTCCTTGAATGACCCAATAGAGTTGGGAGGTAGACGGCTATACCAACGTTGGGCCATGCCTGCCAAGGTTTGTGGAAACGCTCTACACTTGACCGCATCATTGGTTGGCTGCAACAGCAGTGCATTGGAGAAGGTTCTTACATGATTTGCGGGATCTCCCGTTCCATCATAGGCTTTAATCGAAGGCATCTTGAATTTTCTGGATATAGTCGTTTTCATGATGTCTTGTGTGAATGGTGGTGTAGGATCATCAGGATCTCCTAGGGGAAACAGAACACTAGGATCACCCCTTGGGGCTTCGGCCCTCTTGGTACTTCTTGCCGGTGGATCCAAGTTGATTATCGGGATCCCTTTAGTCGTTCGGCCCCGAGATTGGGCGGCCTCTTCTTCAGCAAGGAGTTTTTTGATCCTTGCAGTCTCTGCTTCATGGGCTGCAAGTTTTTCCCTAGTAGTTTGGGGTTGTTCCCGATTGGTTTGGGAAGAACGTCTCCTTCTTGGGGCAACGTCCCTCTCATCTCCTGTTGAGTAATTCTCGTCCTCGATATAGGGACCTGAAAAGTCTTGAATCAAAGGGGTTCGTCTTGTTTGGGGTCCCAGACCTTGAATATAAGGGGGCACATATGCCTCATGGTAGATTGGATTAGCTCCACTACCACCAGTTGGGGGTCGAGGGGGCATTCCATAGCTTGGCATCCCCAAAGTCTGATTCGCGTATTGAGGGAGATCAGTAGTATGGAGTTGAAGGCTCCTCGGGGCATTCATGAGTAGCGGGGAGGTCGTGATAGGTTGCTGGTGAACGGTCTCTTGTGGATTAGATCCATGAATGACCATCTGCAGGGGATTCGTCCCTTCAACCAAAATCGGGATTTCCGGTCCTTGAGTGTTGGTGGGGATATTTGCCCCTTCAATGCCAGTAGTTGGCGGTGGTTGATTTCCATGAGTATCAGCCTCAGAGGTGACAGGGCGATCCTCAGGAGTTTGAGTATCTCGAGCTGTTCTTCGTGTGTTTGCCATGGTTGATGTTGTCTTCCCACAGACGGCGCCAAATGTTATGGATTAAAAAACGTGCTTGTATATTAATTGCTTGGATTAATGAGCTTTCGAGCTTTAATGGCTGCACTCGTGTTTCCGGACTAAATTGGTCCTCACAAGATGCCTACGTATCTCAATTAACGTTGAGAATCAAGCCAAAGACGTAGTTCTGATTGTAGGATCAGGGACCTTATATAGGCGTCTAGAGCCTAGTATTTATGGTATGTTTAGGAGTCTTAGCGATTAAGTCTCCTTTTTGATATTGGATAAACATCGTATTTCTTGCTGGAGAAGTCTTTTCCTTGTTGATAAAGGTTATAACTCATTAATTGCCTTTAATTGGGATTCTGGATCCTTCTTTGACCAGTTTGCCATAATTTGGACTCTTTTTATGAGCTGTATATTTTCCCTATTCATTAATTACGAAATTAATGAATAATTAGGGTGTCGGGCCTTAAATACCGGCCTTTTGTTTGACTAGTCAATTATATTTCTATAATTACTTTTCTGACCATATCAGATATGATTGGCATAAATGTGCAGGTGTTCATGGATGACTTCTCAGTTTTTGGAACTTCTTATGATCAGTGCTTACAGAATCTTGGCATGGTGCTGAAAAGGTGTGTTGAGACCAATTTGGTACTCAACTGGGAAAAATGTCACTTCATGGTACAAGAAGGGATCATTCTTGGGCATAAGGTATCTAGCAAGGGGCTTGAAGTGGATAAAGCCAAAGTGGAGACGATTGAAAATCTTCCTCCACCAATCTCAGTTAAGGGAATTCGCAGTTTTCTTGGTCATGCGGGTTTCTATCGGCGATTCATTCTAGACTTCGCCAAAATCTCCAAACCCTTATGTAATTTGTTGGAGAAGGATGTTTCTTTCAAGTTTGATGAAGATTGCTTGGCTGCTTTCGAGCTTTTGAAGAAGAAGTTGACTACTACACCCATTATCACTGCACCTGATTGGGGTGAACCTTTTGAGTTGATGTGTGATGCTAGTGACTATGCAGTGGGAGCTGTTCTTGGGCAAAGGAAGAACAAGGTGTTTCATGTGATTTACTATGCTAGCAAAACTCTCAACGATGCGCAGCTGAATTACACTACTACAGAGAAGGAGCTCTTGGCAATTGTCTACAGTTTCGAGAAATTCAGGTCGTATTTGCTTGGGACGAAGGTAGTAGTCTATAATGATCATGCAGCCATTCGTTATCTGATTTCTAAGAAAGATTCAAAGCCTCGGTTGATTCGTTGGGTTCTTTTGCTGCAAGAGTTTGATTTGGAGATCAAGGACAGAAAGGGTACAGAAAACCAGGTGGTTGATCATTTGTCACGTTTGGAAGGCCACGGTAAGAATGCAGGGGATAAGACTCTAATCAATGAATCTTTTCCCGATGAGCAACTTTTTGGGGTGCAAAATGAAGAACCATGGTTTGTAGACATTGTGAACTATCTTGTGAGTAATGTAATCCCGGCTGAATTTTCTTATGCTCAAAGGAAGAAGTTTTTGCATGATGTGAAGTGGTACCATTGGGACGAGCCATTCTTATTCAGACAGGGAGCTGATCAGATGATAAGGAGATGCATTCCTTATAGTGAAACTGAGGGTGTTTTGCGAGATTACCATTCAACCACTTATGGAGGTCATTATGGTGGAGAGAAGACAGCTACTCGAGTACTTCAGGCAGGATTCTACTGGCTGACTCTGTTTAAAGACGCTCATCAGTTTGTGTTGAGGTGTGATCGATGCCAAAGGGTTGGTAATATCTCTAGGAGGAATGAGATGCCTCTTAATATGTTGCTTGAAGTGGAGATTTTCGATGTGTGGGGAATCGATTTCATGGGACCGTTTGTTTCGTCTTGCAATAATCAGTACATTCTGTTAGCTGTGGATTACGTGTCTAAATGGATCGAGGTAAAGGCTTTACCGACCAATGATGCTAAAGTGGTGCTGAGTTTTCTGCATAAGCAAATCTTCACGCGTTTCGGAACTCCGAGGGTAATTATCAGTGATGAGGGTACGCACTTTTGCAACCGCAAGTTCACAGCCTTGATGGCCAGGTATAATATCAATCATCGTGTTGCTACTGCCTATCATCCTCAGACAAATGGACAAGCAGAAGTTTCTAATAGGGAGATCAAGCGTATTCTTGAGAAAGTGGTAAATCCTTCGAGGAAGGATTGGTCGTTGAAGCTTGATGAAGCTGTTTGGGCTTACAGGACAGCTTACAAGACACTGTTGGGTACATCACCGTTTCAGCTGGTGTATGGCAAGGCTTGTCATTTGCCTGCCGAGCTAGAGCACAAGGCATATTGGGCATTGAAGAAGTTGAACTTTGATTTGTCAGCTGCTGGTGAGAAAAGAATGCTTCAGATTAATGAGTTGGATGAGTTTCGACTACAAGCTTATGAAAATCACAAGTTATACAAGGAGAAGGTCAAGAGATGGCATGATAAGAAGTTGGTGCACAAGTCCTTTGTGCCTGGACAACTAGTTTTGCTTTTCAACTCTCGTCTCAAGCTTTTTCCAGGAAACTTAAGTCAAGGTGGTCGGGGCCGTTCACGGTCAAAACAGTGTTTCCACATGGTGCAGTGGAAGTTTTCGATAAGTCACCGGATGAAGCATTCAAGGTCAATGGTCAGAGATTGAAACCGTATTTTGGTGAACGGATGAATCGCGAGGCAGAGACCGCGGTTCTTGTTTCAGCGGATTCAGGAGTTGGAATCACGTCATGCTATTGACGTAAAATGAGCACTTCATGGGAGGCAACCCATGCTATTGTTGTAAGTATTTTTCATTTTTTTTTTTTTAAAAAAAAAGCAAAAAAATCAGAAAAAAAGATTTTCTGGACAGAAAAGAGGCGCGCCCGCGCCCTCTATAGCGCGCCCGCGCTTGGTTCCTGGCAGAAAAAAGAAAAAAACGGGAAAAAACCCCAAAAATCCCCCAAATCAGTTTTTCTTTGGTGTTTACCCTATTTAAACATAACCATATCTCTCCCCAATCCCTATTTAAAAACCCTAGCCCCCTAAACTCATCTCTCTCATTCTCTCTCTCAAATCTATACATACATATCCTTACATATCCTTTCATCTCATCCTAATTCCATGGCTCCACCAAAGAGAGGTCGTTATGCGGGTAGTAGCAGCACTCGTCGCTCTTCATCTGAGGAGGAATCGAGTATTGGTGTTGGGGTTGAGAAGTTTTCTTCTCCGGAGGCTCAATCGGAGTTTACACGGTTGTTATCCAAAGTCGTGGCTAAAGAAAGGGGATTTTTGCCTCAACCTACTGATGGACATCTAGTTCGTATGATTACGAAGAGGGGTTGGGAATCCTTTTGTAAAGCACCGGAGCCGGTCCCGTTGTCTATTGTGCGGGAGTTTTATGCTAATGCTAAAGCCAACAAGAACGATTATAGTGTGGTTCGGGGGTTGACTGTGGATTACACGGGGAAGGCAATTCATCGGGTTTTGAATTTGCCTAGGAAGAAGAGGGGAGAAGAAGATTGGTCTTTGAAGACTCGGGATGATCTTGATCTCGAGTACATTCTTGGGGAGATTTGTGTTCCAGGCACGACTTGGAAGTACAAGGCTGGCACTACTGAGCCGATTACTTTCCCGGCTTCTGCGATGAACAGGTATGCGAGGGCTTGGAATTTATTTTTATGTGCTAATATTTTGCCTTCTTCGCATTCGCATGAGGTTACGGTGGAAAGGGCCATTGTTCTTTGGGGAATTCTAAATGAAGAGTACATTGATCTTGGAGAGATCCTTCATAGGAGTATTGTGAAGTTTTTGAAGGGTGGTACAATGTGGGCGATTCCTCATGCCTCTATTGTTACCAAGTTATGTTCTGCTGTTGGTGTTCGTTGGTCTGAGGAGGAGTAGGTTCAGTTGCCTAGTGCTCCTATTGATCATTCGACGATTTCTAGGATGGAGGATTAGGATGGTGGTGCCCCGAATTACTTTGGTTTGGGCTATACTGTGGATGCTGAGGAAGCAGAGGCTCCACCTCGTGAGCCTGCAGCACGGAGGGGACGTCCATCTAGGATTCAGCGTGAGGTGGATAGGTCTGGTTTCGGGGATGTGCAGTATAGGCGGCTGACTCGGCGCATTGATGCGATGCATGACATGCATAGCCGCTTTGCTCAGGATTTGACTCAGGCTTTGAGTTCTGCATTCAGAGCCACTGGAGTTGATATCGCTTGGCCTAGCTTTGGAGCTGATTCTGTTTATCCACCACCGGATACACCACCCGAGGAGGGTGGTCCTGCTGATGATTAGGTATTCTCTGCACTTTCCTTTTTATTACCTTCAATGAGGGCATTGAATATTTTAAGTTTGGGGGTGATAATTAAGGAATAGTAGTGTTAGTGTGTGTGTTCATATAGGATTCATATTGCATATGTAGTTAGTTCATTCATATCTTTGCATGTTTATGTCATATAGAGCATTATGTTTGCATAATTGTTTATATTTATTATGTGAGTCCATTTAGTTGCATTTGCATAGCATATTTCATGATCCCTTAGGACTTGACTATTTCTTGGTTGGTGAGTCGATGTTAATGGGAGTGTGGTAATGATGAATAGAGGGTTGATTAAGTTTCCTAGGAATTGACTTGCATGCCAAAAATAAATTAATTTCACAAGTCTCATTGGTTGCTTTTAGATTTGATCAGACCATGCTTGTTTGGATGTTAGAATTTAATCACTTGCTTACATTTAGAATGTTCTTCTATTCTCTTGAAAACGAAGGAGCACTTAAGTCTAAGTTTGGGGGAAACCAGGGATTTCATGCTAGTTGTTAATAAGGCTAGGCGTCAAATGACTAGTACCCGCTCATTGAAAAGATGAGTAGTCTAGGGAGGGATGAGAAAAAGCAAAGCGCACTCATTCCGAAATTGTTAAAAAAAGAAAAGAAAAAAAAAGAAAAAAAAAAGAAAGTTGAGTTAGTTGTGTTTATGCAGAGTTGATCAGGGTGAGCTCTTTAATACTCGAGCAATTAAGTTCTAGGGGACTTTGTGCCTAGTGACCTAAGACTTTTCCGGTCTGGGATCCGCTAACCTAACGCTCGCTACATGGGTATTATTGTATAAGCCTTTTGGGGTCTCATCCATTGCACGATCAAATAAGCATGTGCATTGTGTTTAGTATGTTGTTTCGTAATAAAAGCATGAATTCCTATCTATCTCAAGCGGTTTATGGAGGTGTCTCTAAGTGGTTTCTTGAGTCTAGAGTATATTCTGTTTATAAGCTTGTGATTGTTTTGGTGAAGAATAGGATATGGTCTTGATTTAGTTTGGGAGTATATTGATGAACATCGCACACACGCACGTTTCTGTGTTTGTATGGTTAGTATACGGGAATTTGGTCGAACTCTGTTTGAAAGATTGCATTCCTTGAGATGTTGGCTTGTTGATTGGTTGTGGTTAGTCTGAGGGGATCATTTGCATTATCATATTAGTTGCATTCATGCATTGCATTATAGTTATATAGAGTCTGTTTATGCTTGAGGACAAGCATCGGTTTAAGTTTGGGGGTGTGATAAGTGGATTTCATATCTACTAGGAACGCTCTAAATTGGCTTAAATTGATTGTTTGTACTCAAGTACGTGGTGTTTTTACTGTGTTTTGTGTTAGTGTGTAGAGTTGCGTCATTAGCAGAGTTGTTGAGTTTCTGTGGTTGTGTGGTGGTATTTGAGCATAGTTGTGAAGGCCAAGTGATTTCGGAGTTTCAGAGTGCAAGAATTGTCAAGGAGTTTCTGTGGTTGTGTGGTAGGTTCTTCATCAACAATTTCTTCTTCTTCCAAGTACCCTTGATTCTCAAATCTGAGAATCTGCATTTGACCTTCTTCATGCAGTCCAGGAAACTTGGTTTCATCAAATGTGACATTCACACTTTCATCTATAATCATGTGTTCCAAGAGATAGACTCTGTAAGCAGTCCTTTCTAGAGCATAACCCATGAAAATACCTTAATAAGCTTTGGTGTCAAATTTCCCTTTCTTTTCATGGTTGTCTTTCATCATGAAACATTTTCTTCCAAACACATGAAAATACTTGACAGTAGGTTTCTTTTCATTGAGCAGATAGTAAGGAGTGTTCCCATGAGTCTTGTTGATCAGGGTTCTGTTCTGTGTATAATAGGTTGTGTTGATAGCTTCTGCCCAGAAGTATGTAGGTAACTTTGCATCATGAAGCATAGTTCTGGCTGCTTCAATGAGAGTTCTGTTCTTCCTTTCTACAACTCCATTCTGCTGTGGTGTCCTTGCAGCAGAAAATTGTTGTACAATTCCTTCATCTTTGCAGAAATTACCAAGAGTGGCATTTCTGAACTCAGTGCCATTGTCACTTCTCAGAATTTGAACCTTGGCATTTGGAGCTCTGTCAAGAACTCTTAAGTGATCAATGATAACTTGAGCAGCTTCATCTTTTGATTCTAGATACTTCACCCAAGTATACCTAGAATAGTCATCCACCATAACTAATGCATATCTCTTCTTGGCTAATGATGGAACATTGACTGGTCCAAAGAGATCCATGTGAATTAGTTTGAGTGGTTCTTTGTTGGTGTTGACTTGCTTTGACCTGTGCACATCTCTCTTCAATTTTCCCATTCGACAATCCTCACACAGTCCTTCTTGACAGAATTCCTGTTGAGGTAGTCCTCTCACTAGTTCCTTCTTCATCAGCATATTCATTGTCTTGAAGTTGAGGTGAGTGAGTTTCCTATGCCAAAGCATACTGTCACCAACAGTAGCTTTACTGTAGAAACAGTAAATCTTGTCCTTCTTTGTTGAGCTTAGGTCAGAAACAAATAGGCTTCCTTTCCTTACCCCTTTCAGAGAGAGGCTTCCATCTTTCTTGTGATAGATATTGCACACCATCATGTCAAAATCAACCTTGAATCCTCTGTCACTGAATTGGCTGACACTGAGCAGGTTGTGCTTCAATCCATCAACAAGTGCAATATCATTAATGACAACATTCCTAATTTCCAAACAGCCATATCCCACTGTGTAACCTTTGCTGTTGTCTCCAAAGGTTATGATTGGGCCAGATTTCTCTACAAATTGTGATAGCAGGGCTTTATCACCAGTCATGTGTCTTGAGCAGCCACTGTCAATGATCCATATGACTTGCTCCTTATTCTAGCCCTGCAAAACAAATTGTATTTAAGAGGCATATGGTACCCAATCCTTGTTGGGTCCTTTTACTTCAGTATCACAAGAATAATCAACATTTTCAACTTTAATCATCACATCAGGAATCTTCTGTTGGACTCCTTTCTTCACCCAATTTTCTTTAGAATTAGACTTGGTCTTCTTCTTAGTGGATGTAGCCTTCTTACTATTTTCAGTAGGCTCAGAAGTCTCAACAGTTTGCATATAGAGACATTGTTCAGTAGATGAAATAGGCAGATTGAAACAAGTACTCATGGTAGTTATTTTACAAGGCATACAATCAATGTTATTGCCAACTATCATAGATCTATGCATAATGGGGGTTCTATGTAAGTTACCATCTATCATGGTCACATTATTCTTGACCTCTTTTGGTTTTTTACAAACATGAGTTAAGTGATGTGAAGAGCCACAATTATTGCATAGTTTTATGGGAGCACTACCAACATTAGCATTGCCATTTCCTAACTTACCATTCCTGTTTCTAGACTTGTAGGTAATTGTGTCAACATGATGTTCTGAAGTTGCTGTCGAGCTTTTCTTGACAGTACCTCTTACACCTTCTGTCTTGACAATAGGTTTAGAGGTTGCTGTCTTCGAAGCTCTCTTGACAACATCTTTGGAATGTACTTTCTTGCCATTGTTGACAGCATCTTTAGAACATTTTGTCTGATTGTCTGGGAAAATTACTGTCTTAGGGATTTTGGCAGTATCTTTTCCTCCAACTGTTGTGCTGTCAATGCACTCATCCTCATCATCAAGTTGTTTGATGAGCATGGCTTCCTCATCAAACTCAAGTTCAGAAAGTTTGAAAATTGGTTTGTTGATCTTTTTGAGGACATGAGGTTTGACAATAACATCAGTTAAACAATCCTGACTCATAATTTCCTTACCAGGTCTTTTACCATACTCAAAACCTATCCCTACTTTTTGATCCTCTGTGTGTTTCTCATGGTAATCCTGAAGTTGTTTAGAAGAGTTTCTGTAGACCTTGATCTTAAATTCATTTTCACTGATTTCATTCCTTAGAAACTTTTCTATTTCTTTAGCACATACTAATTCATTTTTAAGTTTAGCATTCTCATGTGCTAGAGATTCTAATCGACCGGTCTTTAAAAAAAGCATGTCATTCTCAGAAGTGAGTGTTTCATTTAGTTTAGTTAACCTAGCGATTTCTTCATTGGCTGTAGTTAAACTAGTATGAACATTAAACATTTCAGCACTCAACTCCTCGACAGTTTGTTTGTATTCTTCTTTAGACATTTCAAGTAAGACAAGTGAAGGTACCTGACTTGGAGAGCTAGAGGAGACCTCATCAGACTTAGCCATGAGGGCTAGATTCACATATTCCTCTTCATCTTCATCATCAGAATCATCCCAACATTTTCCCTCATCCACAAAGGCTTTTCCTTGTCCTTTATTGAAGTGTCCATGTTAGGAATATGTTGTTCTTGATGATAATTATAAAACACTTAGTAGATTTTGTATTAAGTCAATATTGTAACTGTCAACGGAATGGTATGCTTTGCAGCTTTCGTTGACAGGTAGCTCATCAACGAAATGAGTGATGTAGCAATTGCATTGTACAATACTTCACTAGATTGATATGCATTTGTTGTAGGTATTAGACAGGTTTTGTAAGTCATGTTGACTATGTACTAGATAGGCAAAATAGGTTGGTTAAGTGTAAATATATTGTGCCTTGTAATTTTGCCTAAGTGAAGACATGTCAACGGAATGAAGATTAGTCTTTCAACGGAATGAAGATTACTCTATCAACGAAATGAGGATTATACCATCAACGAAACGAAGTATAAAGCTATCAACGAAACACATCTTACTGCTATCAACGAATCAATATCACTTTTCTGAATAGTTGACAAAGTGATAGTGACAGTTTTCTGACAGATCAAAAGGTGATGTGGAAGTGTACTTTGCATTGGGAGCCATTAAAATGGTCACTGGAAATAAGGAAACTGTAAAGCATAATGTAACATAAGATGTAAAAGAGATAACTACAACTCAACAAAGGACAAGACAGACAATAATATTAACAGAAGCACAGGAATCCAGAGTCAAAGAAGAAAAGGTAAACTCAAAAAATCAAAATACGTTATGTATTCTTGAAGTCCGTAAACAGGTCACAGAAAGAAGTTCATGAAAATGTTCAAGCCTCAGTGACAGCAAAAGGAACAAGGCTTGCAAGACGACATAAGTATGTGAATGATTTAGGGTTAAGTACCACGGGATTCCAGTGATTTAATCGAAGCAACCAGAACGACAAAGGACTTATCAGCAGCACTGAAATGAAGACATAAAAGAAGAATTGATCAAGTGGTATTCATCTGTGAACCAGACCAGTTGCACTAGGTGACGACACTAAAAAGATCAAGTTGTTTTATCGTCTCAGAAGAAATTGATACAGTCTAAAACTAAAACACCCAGGAGCTCAGGAGTAATTACTAAAGGACAAAAGACAAGAAAAAGAATTCGATAGTTTTCAATTGAGAAAACTATCGAATGGTGTTAAAGGTAATTCTATTTAAAACAAAGTAAATCAATTTGGCACTCGATAGTTTTGAATTAAAAACTATCGAATGGTAAATTGATTTAAACCATTCGATGGTTTTTAAATAGGGAGCAGGTGAAAAGTTTGTTTTGTTTGAATGGTTGATCAAATAAAATCTGATTACTTGCTTCTCATTTGTGTGGTCTCTAATTGGCCTTGTCATCCCTTGGACACATGTCAATTAGCTTGTGGTTTGTGGTGAAAGTGGTGACAAGGTGGTGATGTGTTCGAATCTTGTGGTGGAAAGGTTGTGTGGCTCATAACAAGCCAACAATACTCTCATGTGGCTTATTAACCACCACCTCTTCCATGCACTCGTTTTGATTCTACTTTCTCGAGTCCTTGATCTCGTTTTCAAATTCCGATTGCAAACTTAGTCATCATTTAACTCCACAAAGATCTCTCTGAAATTTCAAATCGTTCGGAGTCCGGAAATTTTTACTATCCATTTGGGATCGTTTTTTATCGCTTAAATCATTTTAATTCCAGAATTACTTATTCTCAAATTCCAACGAGTCCCACATACGATCTTATATGACACTTCTTCTTTGGTTAGGGTTTAATCCATAATTCGTCATGCTTTTGCTTCGTTGCTAAATCTTGTTATAAGTTCGAGCGATTCCGAAAACGTTTCATTGCACTAATGCTAGGGGATATCCTCTTGATCTTTTATTGCCTTGGCTTAATATTTGATCATGGATCTTCTCGCTTTCTTAATTCTCATAACGATAAATTAATAAATCCTCGACTGCCCGATGAATAGTGAACAAAATTTAAAATTGGAATCTCCTGATTCAAATCGCGTTTACATTCACTTATTCTCCTTATACCTCAATAATATAACTTCGAAACATCATCCATTCCCTGTCTTCCACATAGTGTGGTCTGAAAATATTTTTCATCAACAAATTCACTATTCATCAACATTTACTATTCATCAATTTTTTTTTTTACTAAGTCCAAAATTTGGGGTTATTACAATATTAGTTTGATAGATGTTCACTAATACCTTTTTTGTGTATGATGTTTAGTTTAGATGGTATCCATGTTTTAAAAGATTTGTATGTATGATTTCAACTTGAGATATTCATATGATTGTGATTTAAGATATTAATAAAAGTGATTAAATCATTATAAATATTAATATATTGAAATTTCGATTATGTGTAATATTCATATCTTGAGTAGTTGCAAACAAGGTCACAAAATTTATTGTTTTTACGTAGAGTGATCACTCTTATTAAAGTTGTGATAACTTTTTTAAAATGACATGGCTACATCAAATGGGGGTTTCTTTAAAACTCATTTCAAATTTTACATCATCATTATTAATAGCATGTTTTCTCTTTCCTATTTATAAAAAGATTATGCAATTATGACACCATTTATTTAATATAATGTTGTCATAGTTATGAATAAATTAAGCACACGAATTTGGTGATATATCAAATAATTAAGGTAATATCTATCTATTTTCTCAATTAGTGAGAAAAAATTAAATAATTGTATATTTTACCTTCATCTCAAAAAATTTGCATATAGTAAATATCTAAATCAAATCAGTATACTTAAATGATAATCAACGTCTATTAATTTCTTTCCAAATTTATCAGTCCTCATAATTTCAAATTTTAAATTCACTACTCATATCTCATTTCCCGATATAAATTGAAAATAATAATAATAATAATAATAATAATAATAATAATAATAATAATATTTATCTTATTTCCTCTTTAATTATCTCTCTTTTTTTCAAATTTTAAATTCCAATTTAGCTATAGATTTTAATATGACTACTTTTATTAATATGAATTGTCAATCCATACATTTTCATTCTTTTTTTCTTCTCCCTTATTTTTCTCTCTAAATATTGGAGTTTTATACACACACACATGTAACTCTCTTATTTGATGATAGTTTTCATGTTTCTACTATGATACATATTTTAAAATGACGAAGAAGTCTCAATTGGTTCAAATCATCACAATTGGTTATACTGTCTATATGTTTGATGAAAATTCTTAAATAGGTTTCTTAATCTATAAGAAAGTCCTACAGTTTTAAATACAATATGTGACGTTTGTAGTATATAAATTAATAAAGTATCATATATTTATTTAGATAATTAGTTGAAGTACATACATACACAAGTAAATATGAAAATTAAATCATTGTACAAATTATAATTAATTTCTTCAATTAGGTCTTTCAAAATTTTCTACAACCTTACATTTTCCAAATTCAAATACACTACTCTTATGTCATTTTTCATTATAAACTAAAAAAATCATTAATTTTGTTATAACCTAAACCATTTAATTTTTGCCCATTTTGACACCTACAATAGATATACGTGAATTCAATACTTTGCCTATATTATGGATCAATCTATAAACAATTGTTAAAATATAGAAATTGTTTCAAATCAATCCTTAATTGTTGTTATTTTTTTTTTCATATTCAAAATCCAGATTGCTTATACATACGTATAACTCATTCTCTTAATTTTAACATAAAAATTCAATATTTTAGTTAGCTTAATGATCATTTCTTTGATCTATCCTTTTTTTCTCCTTTTTCATCTTCTATATTTCTCTTATACTCAAAAGTTTTGTGTGTGTGAGTGTTTATATATGTGATTGTGTATATAAGTCATGTGTAGAACACTTCATCTAGTAACTAGCATTTTCGTAAAGTTTTCTGTTAGTTTTTTTTTCTAAATTTAATGGAGTATTAGCTTTAAATGATTTGAGTGCTTTAAATGAGTCCCCGTGGAGATCGGGTAGTTAGGTGAGATATTTTGATCAGAACGGTGGCTACTTTGATATAAAACCCTATTACTTACACTATATATTCTAGTTTAAACCCCGTGCGATGCACATATTATTTTTCATAGTTGTTATTTTATTATATATGTTTTAATATTTTATTAATCACATTTATTAAAACAAAAGTAAACATGTTAAAATAGGTAAACTTTTTTAAATAATTAAAAGAATTAAAATAGATTTCAAAATAAATAATTAAGGTTTTTCTCTTGATATTTTTGAAAAATGAAGGGTTTTAAGTAGAATAAATAGAAAATGTAACATGTTTTAGTTGAAAAAAAAAAGATAATTTTCCGCGATATTTTTGGAAAACGAGGGGATTTTATTGAAAGAATAGAAAAAGTAATGTGTTTCAATATAAAAAGATAATCGGATATAAATATGTATTGTTGATTAAAAGCACTAAAATAGGTTTTAAAATAGAAAATAATCTCCATTTTTACCACAAGTGTATCCACATATATTGTTGGCATAAACACA
The DNA here is from genome assembly GCA_030848705.1 of Heracleum sosnowskyi. NCBI lineage: Eukaryota > Viridiplantae > Streptophyta > Magnoliopsida > Apiales > Apiaceae > Heracleum > Heracleum sosnowskyi. The sequence continues at coordinate 62,841,858 of CM061235.1, forward strand.
TTAAAATAATATTTATATGTGTAGGTTTTAATATGTATTACTAAAATAATATTTGCAGTATACGAAACATGGATATCCATAACGAAGTTGCTTTAGCGATTGTTAATTCTGGCAAAATACATAAATGTATTCGTCAATACATAAGCAACATTGGTATATTTATTTAAATTGATTTTTATATCTATAGAAGGTAGACAAGATAATGTTAAATTACTGTAATTTTTTTAATCAAATTGTACTTAAGTATGTATAACTGAACACTATATTGTTGTGTATAATATTGATATATGTTTGATGTGTTTAGTATATTTTGTTTTGTATATGAACTTTCTTTTATTCCATTCATTATGTTTTCTCTGTATTCATATAATATTGATATATGTTTGATGTATTTAGTATACTTTGTTTTGTATCTGAAGTTTCTTCTTTTCCGTTAGTTTTGTTTTTCTTTGTATTTATTTACTCATGAGGGATTTTTTCTGTTTGTATTTTCATGAATTTGTTTGCATATTTTAAAGGACCCGAATCATTACGTGCGAACTAATTGGCATGTGTATCCATGACAGAGTGTTTCAACATCGTGTTCGTTGTACCACTTGATCACAAGAGTTCGTAGTATCCGTAGAATTCAATTCGTCAAAATCAGGTTTTAATTCAATTAATTTTGTTTATAATTATATTTTCTAAGATTAACCTATGATATTTGTAATTTTAGTATTATTTTTCTCTTAGAAGTTTATGCCTATTTTAGATGTTAAAATTTTAGTATGTTCGTTTATATGTACACTTATATTTGTTTAGTTTTTTTTAATTACAAAAATATGCAATATATGATTAAAAATAAATTACTTGATCTTAAATAAATATATGTACATTTTTTGGTGGATGATAATGTGCCACATATAGTAATTTTACATCCTAGATATTTAGTTTTTTTATCATCTTTTTTGTAGAGTTTTTAATTGTATAGTGTTCGAATTGCGAGGTGTCGCCGTTAGGCAATGCCGGGAAACCTTTCACTGAAATTTTTTATATTTGTATATTTGTTCATATTTTGTTTATGTTTGTTTAAAATGTAACTGCATAAATAATATAATAATTTTTAATGATTTGAAACAGATTTATATACATTAATTTCATGCTAATCAATATGATTTTCTCCAATAAATTTAATATTTATGTAATGTGTCATTGACTTATGTAATGCATATATACACTTTTTGTCGAATATATTTGTTGTTTACTTAAATTTTCTAAATATTTATTTATTTTGTGTTGAAGGTTAAAACAATTGCAGGTGAATCTCAAGTCGTATATATTAAAATTCTCGACTGGAAGAGATTGTGGTATTCATGAAACTCCTGATCGGAATAGATCGTGGTATCCATGGACTCGAATTTCTCAATGGAATCAACTAATGTTAATATAATGTATTGCTATATTGGTTTGATATTGACATGATATTAGTTTGATATATGTTTAATCATACTTCTTTTATGTTTATGATATTTAGTATAATGATATCTATGTTTTAAAAGAATTGTATGCGTGATTGCAACTTGAGATATTCGTATAATTGCGACTTACTCTATTACTCATAATTACATTTGTTTGGATTAATGTTTGTAATTTTCTTTTAGTAGTTTGTGCCTCTTTCAGATGTTAAATGTTTTATATGTTTACGTGTATGCTACACTTATATTTATTTAAAATATTTTAATTATATAACATATGCAATATATAATAAATAATTATAGTATTTTGTTATAAACAAAAATATGTACACATTTTGGTGGGTGACATTGATACTATACTTAGTAATTTACATCATATGTATTTCGTTACTTAATCTTTCTTTTTGTTGAGTTTTAAAATGTATGTGGTTCAACTTGTGAGAGATCATTGTTAGGCGACACCGAGAAGACTTTAATTGAAGTTTTATGGCAAATTAATTACTATTTGATATATATTTCGAATTCTAACTTTTATAATTTGTATCATCTCAACACTCAAATCATCTGATCTCATAATTTTTGAAATTTTAAAAGATCATTCAATTTCTTTTCTTTTTCGTTGATTACTCAATCAAATCAGAGTACTTAAATCAAGGGTCTTATTGATATATACATTCAGTTTCTTTCCTTTTTTGTTTATTACTCAATCAAATTAGAGTCCTTAAATCAAGTGTTTTATTGATATATACATTTTTAACGGATGATATTGTGCCACATATAGTAATTTTACATCCTAAATATTTAGTGATTTTATCTTTTTTAATTGTATAGTGTTCGAATTGCGAGGTGTCGCCATTAGGCGATGTTAGGAATATGTTGTTCTTGATGATAATTATAAAAACACTTAGTAGATTTTGTGTTAAGTCAATTTGTAGCTGTCAACGGAATGGTATGCTTTGCAGCTTTCGTTGACAGGTAGCTCATCAACGAAATGAGTGATGTAGCAATTACACTGTACAATACTTTACTGTTTGATAGACATTTGTTGTAGGTATTAGATAGGTTTTCTAAGTCATGTTGACTAAGTACTAGATAGGCAAAATAGGTTGGTTAATTGTAAATATAATGTGCCTTGTAATTCTGCCTAAGTGAAGACATGTCAACGGAATGAAGATTACACTATCAACGGAATGAAGAATATACCATCAACGAAATGAAGAATAAAGCTATCAACGAAACACATCTTACTGCTATCAACGAATCATTATCACTTTTCTGAATAGTTGACAAAGTGATAGTGACAGTTTTCTGACAGATCAAAAGGTGATGTAGAAGTGTACTTTGCATTGGGAGCCATTAAAATGGTCACTGGAAATAAGGAAACATTCCAATTTCCAATTAGGTTCTTGAGTGGGATCATAATAAGCATGAAGACAACAGACAAGATCTCCAAGGACCATTGGACAAAAGGGATTAAAAGCAAGCTACTGACGGTTACCTTTAGTGTATTTTTGAGTAGCTAAAAATAGCATTGTAAACTTGGGTTTTATAACCAAGTGTACCAGTTCATTTTTTAAGATATCTGAGTGAGATAAAAATAGTTTGTATTAGCTTCTTTCAAGAGCACTCTCACTCCATATCAGGAACTGAGCAGCTGTGATACTTTTGTAACACAGATTATTTCCGAAATAAAAACATCTCAGTTGGATCCTCAAAACATCCAACTGAAATTTTATATGTGCTTGTGTTTTTATTTTCAGTACTGTTTTATTTGAAAGATTGTTTTAAGTTTAGAAATATCTAGAATTGTATTCAACCCCCCCCCCCCCTTCTACAATTCTGTTAGGTCATTTGGGATTAACAATTGGTATCAGAGCGAGCTTCTAACATACAAGAAGTTTAAAGATCAAGGCCAAAACATAAACCATGGTGAAGAAGGATGCATGTGTAAAGATACTAGTTCAAGATAAGGACAATTACTTTCACTGGAAAGTAAAAATGCATCTACATCTCATGTCTATGGATGAGAGATATGTAGAATGCATTGAGAAAGGTCCACACGTTCCCATGAAGTTTGCATCTAGAGTTGAACTGCCAGATGATGCTCCAGATGTGGAAATTCCAAAACCTGTCTCAGAATGGACTGTTGAAGATGTTGCAGAAATCCATAAAGATAAAAGAACCATGAACATTATGTTTAATGGTTTGGAGCAAGAGATGTTTGACAATGTTATAAACTGTACAACTTCTAAAGAAGTATGGGACACTGTTAGAACACTCTGTGAAGGAACTGAGCAAGTTAGGGAGAACAAAATGCAACTCCTCATACAACAATATGAGCACTTTCATTTTAAAGCTGGTGAAACCCTAAATGACACGTTTAGTAGGTTTCAAAAGCTTTTGAATGGATTAAAGTTGTATAGGAGGGTCTACCAAACCAAGGATTCAAATCTCAAATTTCTTAGAGCTCTTCCAAAAGAGTGGAAGCCTATGACTGTTTCTCTGAGAAACACTCAAGAGTACAAAGACTATACTCTTGAAAGGCTTTATGGAACCTTAAAGACATATGAGCTGGAAATGGAGCAAGATGAAGAAATTGAGAAGGTACAAAAGAAAGGTGGATCTATTGCATTGATTGCATCTGTGAACCAACTGGAAGATGACAATGAAGAAGCTGTAAAAGCCACAACTAGTCGAGCTAGTTGTAGGAGTGATGTTAGCAAGGGTAAAGGCAAGATGACAGAAGAAGAAGAAGAACCAGCCAACTTGGATGACTTAGATGAAATTGATGAACACATTGCTTTTCTTTCAAGAAACTTTTCTAAGTTCAAATTCAAGAGAAACTCAGAAGCAAAGCCACCAAGGAGAGACTTTCAACCTAGCAAAAATAATTGGATTGAAAAGTCTAAGTCTAAATGTTTCAACTGTGGAATGATTGGTCACTTTGCTGGAGATTGCAGAAAGCCCAAAGTTGAGAAGGGCAACAGGAAATTTGAGCCTGTTGATTATTAAAAGAAATACTTTGAACTTCCAAGCAAAAAGAAAAGGCTTTCATGTCTCAGGAGTATGATTGGGCTGGTAATGGTGAAGATTCAGATGATGATGTTGAGTATGTCAACTTGGCTCTAATGGCTAACAATCATGAGCAGGAAGCAAGTTCCTCTAGCAACCAGGTAACAATTACTAATCTTTCTGAGCTTTTTAAAGAAGAATGCGATAGTGCAGTTAATGAAATGTCTACTGTACTGTATAATTTGCGTATTACTCTTAAATCACTTACCAAAGAGAACTCAAGAATTAAAGAGACCAATATGCTCTTAAGTGATAGAAATGCCATGTTATAAGCACAGCTCATTGAGTTTGAGAAAATGAGGTGTGTTAGTAGGGATGCTAAGCAGGAACTTGAAAAAGTGTTAAAAAGGGAAGAGATTCTTAAAACACAACTAGAAATAGAACAAAGAGTGATTGCTAAATGGAAAGATTCCAGGAATGTTGCTAGCAACATCATTAATGTTCAAGGTGTAGAATCTTTCTGTGAACAATCATGGAAAAAGAACAAAGAGAAGCTAGGGTATGCTGTTGAAACCTTAGAATCAGAATCAGAATCAACAAACAACAATGATCATTTGTTGAAGGTTGATATGTCAACGGAATGCAAGGTTTCGTTGACAGATGAACCATCAACCAATCAGGCTGTTTCATTGACAGAGAAAAGGAAAGAAGAACTCACTAGACTTAATAACAAGTATGGTCCTGTCACCAAGAACTTTGTTCAAGGCGAGTCTAGTAAATCAAAGAAAGTTGAGAAGCCTGTTGAGAGAGCTAATGTAGGTCACTTGTCTAACAAGCAATTGAAAGACAAGTTAGAGAAAATTCAAGTTGAGGCTAAGGGCAATAAAAGGAATAACAGAAATGGCAAAGTAGGGATTAACAAACATAACAATTACACACCTGATAGGTATGCTCCTAGAAAGACATGTGTTAATTGTGGTAGTGTTAGTCATTTGTCTGCTAATTGCAAATATGTTAAAAAGACTACTAATGTGAAAATGCCTAAGCCTGCAATGAATGTTTCTATGCCTACAATGCCTGTTATGCCTAACATGTTTGCTCCATATGCACAATTTCAAAATCCATATGCCAGCATGTCATTTGTGCCTAATCCATACATGAATATGATTAATATGCCACAAATGCCATGGAATGTGAATAACATGTTTGTTCCTCCAACTATGCATGTTGTGAATGAAAATGTGAGCAATTCTCAGAAATCAACACCAAAGGTAAAGGTTGATTTAAATCAATCTGAGCCCAAGGTGAAAAATGATATTAAAGGAAAATCAAAGGCTAACAAAACAGGACCCAAGGAAACTTGGGTACCAAAATCAACTTGATTTGGTTTTATTGTGTGCAGGGAGACAAAAGAATCTTTGGTACTTGGATAGTGGTTGTTCAAGACACATGACTGGTGATTCTACCCTGCTCACAGAGTTTCATTAAAGAGCTGGCCCTTGTATTGCTTTTGGAGATGACAGCAAAGGCTACACTAAGGGATATGGCTTGATTTCAAAAGAGAATGTCATCATAGATGAGGTTTCATTGGTGGATGGTCTTAAACACAATTTGCTTAGTATCAGCCAACTTTGTGACAAAGGATTTTTAGTTACTTATTCAAGAGAAGCCTGTGTTGTTTCTAAAGGAGGAGACAACAATGTGGTAATGACTGGATTCAGAAGAGGGAATGTGTACATTGCTGACTTTAGTAGCACAAGTCCAGATACCATCACTTGTCTTTTCAGCAAGGCAAACAAGGATGAAAGTTGGCTATGGCACAAGAAATTGTCTCATTTGAATTTTAAGGTTATGAATGACTTGGTGAGGAAAGATCTTGCTAGAGGAATTCCACAGGTGGAATTCTCAAAGGATGGTTTGTGTGATGCCTGTCAAAAAGGGAAACAAAAGAAGGCATCATTCAAAAGCAAGACAGAGTCATCAATTGTCCAACAGCTTGAGTTGCTTCATATGGATCTATTTGGCCCTGTAAATGTCATGTCCATTTCAAAGAAGAAATACTGTCTTGTGATTGTTGATGATTTTTCTAGATTTACATGGACTTTCTTTTTGCACTCCAAAGATGAGGCAAGTGAAATCATTATCAATCACATCAAGATGGTAAACAATCATCCTGATTTCAAAGTAAGAAGGATTAGGAGTGACAATGGGACAGAATTCAAGAATTCAACTATGAAGATGTTCTGTGAGGAAAATGGTATTTTGCATGAATTTTCAGCAGCAAGGACACCACAGCAAAATGGTGTAGTTGAAAGGAAAAACAGAACACTTATTGAAGCTACAAGGACAATGCTAGATGAATCAAAGTTACCAACTTATTTCTGGGCTGAAGCAGTTAACACAGCTTGCTTCACTCAAAATATTTCTTTGATTAATCAAGCCAAGGGAATGACCCCTTTTCAACTACTCAAAAGAAAGAAGCCACTATTGGATTTTCTTCATGTCTTTGGATGCAAGTGCTTTGTTCTGAGAAATCAAGCTGAGCATTTGGGGAAATTTGAAGCAAAGGCAGATGAAGCAATATTTGTGGGATATGTAGCAGGGAAAACTTACAGAGTCTATAATCTCATAACCAACATTGTTATGGAATATGTACATGTTGTTTTTGATGATCTCAAAATTCAAGGTCTCTGTGATGAAGGTTTCCATGAAAGTCTTTCTTTTGAGAATGAGGAAGGAGATCAAGTGAATCATGTTAAGGCTATTGAGAAACAGCCTAAAGTTGTTGTGTCTAGCACAGATGAAAGCTGCAGTGAAGATGAAATTGTTGCATTAAGATTGAAAACAATAGATGCTAGCAGAAATGATCATTTCGTTGACAATCATGATGAAGGGTTCGTTGACTGTCAGAATGAGCGTTTCGTTGACAGTCTAAATGGGCATTCCGTTGAAAGTCACAGAAATGCTTCTAGGAGTGATCATTTAGGGACAACAAACTCAGGGGGAGTTTCTCACGGACAAACATCTAATCAAGGCAACCATGATCATGAAGCTACTTCTTCGAGAGCTAATCTACCTCCCTCAAGGAAATGGACTAAAGATCATCCCTTTGAACTCATTATAGGTGATGTTTCTTCAAAAGTCCAAACTAGAAGAGCAACTCAAGATGAACGTCTATACAGTAGCTCTCTGTCTCAAGATGAGCCAAAGAAAGTTGAGGATGCACTTCTAGATCCAGATTGGGTTTTAGCTATGCAAGAGGAGCTAAACCAATTTGAGAGAAACAAAGTGTGGAAGCTGGTGCCCAAGCCTAAAGACAGGAGTGTTATAGGCACAAAATGGGTGTTCAGAAACAAGATGGATGAAACTGGCATAGTCACACGGAACAAAGCTAGATTGGTTGCTAAAGGCTACTTACAGGAAGAGGGAATTGATTTTGATGAAACCTTTGCTCCTGTTGCAAGACTAGAAGCAATAAGGATTTTCCTAGCCTATGCAACCCATGCCAATTTCAAGGTCTATCAAATGGATGTGAAGAGTGCTTTTCTGAATAGGGAATTGGAAGAGGAGGTATATGTGAGTCAACCTCCTGGTTTTGAAGATGATGATTTTCCAGAGTATGTGTACTTTCTACTCAAAGCACTCTATGGTTTGAAACAAGCACCTAGAGCCTGGTATGACACACTTTCACAGTTCCTCCTTGAGAATCATTTCACTAGAGGTACTGTAGATAAAACTCTTTTTCATAGGATTGTTAATGGCTCTACTATACTTGTTCAAATTTATGTAGATGACATAATTTTTGGGTCTATAGATGAAAAACTTTGTCAAAAGTTTGCCAAGCTTATGCAAAGTAAATATGAAATGAGCATGATGGGAGAATTAACTTATTTTCTTGGTCTCCAAGTGAAGCAAGTTAATGAAGGCATTTTCATTAGTCAAACAAAGTATATTCATGATTTGTTAAAGAAATTTAACTTAATGGAATGCTCTCCTGCCAAAACTCCCATGCCTACTGCCACCAAACTTGAATTGAATACTAAGGAAAAATCTGTGGACAATTTCAAGTTACAGAGGCATGGTAGGCTCACTTTTATATTTAACAGCTAATAGACCTGATATTATGTTTGCTACATGTCTATGTGCTAGATTTCAGGCTGATCCTAGGGAATCCCATTTAGTTGCTATTAAAAGAATTTTCAGATATCTCAAAGGAACACCAAACCTTGGCATTTGGTATCCTAGAGAATCTGGATTTGAACTAATTGGTTATTCAGATGCAGATTATGCAGGATGTAAAATTGACAGGAAAAGCACAACTGGCACCTGTCAATTCCTAGGAAACAAGCTTGTGTCATGGTTCAGCAAGAAACAAAACTCAGTTTCTACCTCCACAGCTGAGGCTGAGTACATTGCAGCTGGAAGTTGTTTTGCACAGATTTTATGGATGAAAAATCAACTACTTGATTATGGATTAAGAGTTGAGAAAATTCCTATCTTCTGTGATAAAACTAGTGCCATTGCCATTACTGAGAATCCAGTGCAGCATTCAAGGACCAAGCACATTGACATCAAGTACCATTTCATTAGAGAACATGTTATGAATGGTATTGTGGAGTTACATTTTGTTCCAAGTGAACAACAACTTGCAGACATCTTTACCAAGCCACTTGATGAATCAACATTCTCAAGATTAGTAAGTGAGCTAGGTATGCTAAATTTCTCTTAATTATTTTGAGATTTTTGCAAGTTAAATAGCAGCCAGAAATTTGCTATGATTTTTCTGTGAATTAATTTTCTCAGGAAAAAGTAAAATTTTGTCTAAGTCAAAATTACTGTGTCAACGAATGCCTTATTCCGTTGACAGTTTTAACATTTTTCTGGGTGTTTCGTTGATAGCTCTTTTATGTCAACGAAACGCAGCTTTATCAACGAAATAGACGGGACCTTAAACGCCCAATTCTGATTCGTTGATATAGCACTGTAAATCTGAACCGTTGAAATTTGCACGTCTTTTTACCACGATCTATGCATACACCCCTGTAAGTATAAATCATGGTAATATTTTAATTGTAACGGTTAGATTTTTAAGCCAATCCAGTAATTTATAATTATTATTGGACTTAATTTTTGAGAAATTTTGGGGGAGTATTTAAGAAATTTTGTTTTCTTTAATTCTTTTCTACCTTGTTCTCAAAATTTCCAAAGGCTTTCTTACTTCTTCTCTCTCAAAGCAAAACAAAGTTCGAGCTTTTATACACTCAATAATGGCACCCATAGTCAAACTCATGTCTGCTGGAGGGTTCATTTACGAGAAGAACAACTCCATTCCATTTGTTGTCAAGGAAAAATCGAACAGAATCTTTCACAAGATGATGGATTTCTTGATGAATTGCAAACTCAGCTACACAATGTTTCACTCAACTCCGCTCTACAATGAAATCATAGAGGAGATTTGGACCTCCTGTGAGTACAGTGGGACAAATTGCACTTTGCAATTCACCATTCAAGGTAAAGAGTATACTGTCAATTCAGATGTATTGCAAGCATGCCTTCACATTCCTGAAAATAACTGCTTAGCTTTGCCTTCATATACTGAAATGGTTGACATGCTTAATTCTATAAATTACTCTTTGCCAACTAATAATTTGGGTAAGATAATTAGGAGAGGTTTGGTCAGGGAATATAGTAACTTAGCTGATGCATTCATTAAGGTCTTTTCTGGTAAAATCAGTAATTTTGATGCATTAAGTAACTCAATATTGATTCTGTTTACCATGCTCTTAACTGATAGATATTATAACTTTAGCACCCAACTTATGTATGAAATTGGTGCTAAGTTGGGTGATAAGGCTAATAGGAAAAAGAATATATATTATGCTAGATTTCTGATGATGTTGGCTAACCATGTTAGTCCAGCACCATTGGTTATCTCTAACCCAATTTCAAGGTTTGACTGCTTTGTGCAAGAGAAGAGGGTCTTGACAGACATCCTGAGGCTCAATCACAATGGTGATGTCCCAGTGGTGTATCTGCCCACAATTGAGGTAACCTCTACTAACCCTGTTAGTTTAATTGGTACTTAAACCACCTCTGTTGCTATGGAGTCTGTAGTTGTGACCCAACAGGCTCCTGCCCCTGCAACAAAACCAAAAACTAAGAAATCCTCCAAGCCAACCTCAGGTGCTTCTCAAAAGGCACATGTTGTAAAATCCACTACACAACCAAAGGGGAGTGGTGCAGGTGTTGTGAGAGGTGAGGGAAGGGGTGAAAGTCAAATAAACCCTAAGGATAAGGTGGGAGAGATGAGTGTTTCCCAGACTAGCCCCATTGTGTCTTCCCAACAAGGCACAGTGAGTAATATGAAAATTAGCACAAGTCTAATTGCATCCTCCCAAAAGCACACTCCAGAAGGGTAAGGGACACTTCACGCCCCCAATCAGCAATTTCCCAATACCAAAGGAGAGTGAAGCAAAAATCTCAGGTTTCACAGGGCACACACACACTGGAAGCAACAATTCCAGTCTCTCAAATTCAGTTTGATGTAACCCCTATCATTACTCTGGGGTTACAGTCCCATTCTCTAAACATAGATCTTGAACCAACTCCACAAAATTCACCAACACAGTCATTAGATGTGGATATGATCCATTTATCTATTCCTGATTCTCCAACCTTGTTCTTGGAGAAGCCTCACTCTGAAATTGGTGGTCATCACTTGTTAAGTGATTTGTTGGGCCACCAATCATCTTTTTCTAAAGCTACAAGAGGATCTATGGAACCATCTTTAAAATCAATCGCCACAGATTCTACAGTAGTTTCCCTTTCTCAAAATCCTTTCTTGACTTCATCAACGAAACAGTCTCTTTCGTTGACAAGTGTTTCTCCATCAACGGTATCCATACCGTTGACAGTTAAAACTACCATTCCGTTGATAGTTAATTTTGCACCTTTTATTGAAAATCAAGTTGCTCTCACAACTAGTGCAGATGATCTAGTGGTAGTTGAAACACTTTTAGGAATGAAAGGGAGTGAATCTGAGAGGCTGGCTTGCAGCCAGGCAAAAGGAGAGGATGAGAGTGAGAGGCTGGCTATTTCTTCCAGCCAGGCAAAAGGAGAGACTGAGAGTTCCACCTTAGTAGGTGAAGGTGAGGGTGTGAGAGGTGTGAGCCATGGGGAGCCCATGATGCAAGAAAAGAGTGGAGAGAGAGAAGGGACTATAGGAGAAATAAGGAAGGAACCAGCCATTGCAAGTGAGTTAATGGAGGTTAATGAGGGAGAAAAAGAATTGACTTTCCAAGAGCATTATCAACAAACTCTGGATAGCATTTCTTTGGATCCTGAAACCTTTACTCATCCTGTGCCAGCCTATCAAATAATGGCTCAACAGGGCAATGTGGAGGCAGAGAGGTCACTTAATCTTATTCATACAACTGCATCCATGATGAGGGCTAAGGATGCACTTGCCAATTTGTCTCCAAGAGCTGGTGGAAGTTTTGAGTATGATGATTCTTCAAGTGATGAGGATGCTGATCTACAGGTGGCTATCTCTTCACAGACTGGGACTTCTGTGGTGCCTCCTACTCCAAGTTGGCTCTCTCAAAACATGCATGGAAATCATAGCCTGGATGCTGCAATCTCTAGTCAGTACAATGAGGCTTACCTGGCTCATGAGTCTGCTAATGACAATGACAAGAAATTCTATAAGGCTATAATGGACTCTTTGGAGATTCAGAGGCTACAGATGCTGCAGACCAGGATTGAAGCTAGAGAAATCAAGGACTCCATTGCAAATCTAAAGGACTCCACGGATAGGAGGCTTGATGAAAAACTTCCACTTCTCACTGTTGCCAGGATGACCACCTTCTTCAACAAGGATAATGAGGTGGCAACTACCTTGAAAACTCTTACTTCTAGGGTGGACAAAGTGGAAGCCACATTAACTCAAATGCAGCAGGCACAGGAGAAGCAAACTCAACTTTTGACTCAGCTAATGGCAGCTCAAGGTCTCCCTGTTATTACTCTTGATGATAACAAAAAGGGGGCGAAATCTAAGGAGCTTAATATTCAAGTCACAAAAGTTATGGTCCCAGCCATTTCTTTACCACATGAGCCATTAGCTATGGGGGAGTCACTAAAGGATAAATTGGATGGCATTGACCTGATTCAACAGGCATTTATGAGGATACAACTTGCTGCACAGATTAAAGAACAATGGTCTAGCATTGATGTAAGGATTAAGAAGATAGCTGAAACTGCAAGAACACATCCATCAACTGATCAAGCTACTTCTACAGCAACGAATGAGCCTATCTCATCATCAACGAATGCCATGGTATTAGTGTCAACGTAATGGGAGCCACAAGCTAAATCATCTTATAATCTAAAACCTCTTCTACATGGAGTGATTACTGGTCCAAGGAAAGAAAAGGGACAAACTTCATATATTAAAGATGTGGATACAGCTACATTTCAAAGATGCTTATCTCCAAGATCCCCAGCTAAACCAAAGGGCAAGAACATTGCTAGGACATTCTATCCTCCTCCACTTCCTGATGAGCTCAAGGTTCTGAGTGAACTAATTATAAAATGCAAGGCAAGCAATGTGCCTGAGATCAGGAATCAAAGAGCAATAATCTACAGGAATGGACAAGAGATTTGTGTTTGGGCTGGTCACCCAAATTTTGCTGAAGCTAGAGCTGAGGAATCAGCTAGGGCAGACATGCAAGCTCTTGCAGTTGCCCATGCTCTAGATGAAGAGGAAAGACAGCAAGAAGAAAAAGCTAGGGTTGAAGCTGAGGAAGCAAAAGGGAAGAGAAAAAGTACAAGGAAACCCAAGGCAAGAGCTAAAAGAAACTTGGCTTTTGATAAGGATGATTCTCAAGACACTGTAACAGATGCCCCTGTAACAGCTGTGCCTTCAACTTTCTCAGACCAAAGCATTGGAGGAAAATTATCTTGTGATCCTGAACATCCAGTTAACTTTCATGATCAACCAATTGTGCCAAAGGAAGAGCCTTTTGAGTTTGATGAAGCTAATTTTCCCAAATTTCTAATTGAGATGTGTTAGGCCGATTACACAATATATAAGCAATATAAGTATGATAATAACAATAAAGAACACTGTTTATGAATCAACAACTGAATTATATAAATAACTCTTCTCTTTGTGATGTAAAATATCACAGAGAGCTGCTAGGTTACAAGAATAATATTTTCAATAATCGCATCCCTTTTAGGGTTAACCTATCTGTGTTTATATAGTACACAGCTACATAGAATCAATCTCTAATTGATATTCCTATAAATTAGCTATACAAATTATATCAAATTAGGATTGCTTCTGTTTTCTGTTCCGTTTCCTTATCTGTCTCAATATATCTTGCTTCTTTCCATCTTCAAGATATATTGCTTCTAGAATCTTCAATGTTAGTACCGACAACTTTAGCAAACTCTCACCCCGTCAGACTTTATCAAACTCTGCCTGGCTTCTAGTAAACTCTGATGAATACCTGTTGCTTAAACACTGATAAACACTTATCAGCAATTATATCTAACAATCTCCCCCAACTTGTGCAAAAAAAAATGTATAAGTGAAAAGATAATTGATGATGTCAAAATATATAACAAATGCAGTGTTTATAACATATCAGAGTTTAACTTTTACTTAGAACAGAAAACTTTAAAAACTTACAGTCAGACTTTACTTAATCTCTTCAATATCAGGCACTGTCCTGAGATAATCAATAAGTAGCCTCCTTTCAGCTTTTGCTAGCTCATCCACCATGATTTCTTTCAACTCCTTAAGCTCTGGATCACTTTCTCCAGTCTGGTAGATGGCAGCTCTCAGAGAATAAATGCTGTTCTTCCTCATTTCATTCCCTAGCCGGATAAAGTAAGATTTGTCTGACTCTAGGATGAATTCTAAAACCTTTATACCCAGTGCAGTATTGAACTTGGCACTGTTTCTCTTCATTTCAACAATCTTTCCATAAGCATCTCTATACTTAGGAATGTATGCACTTGAAACACCTCCTCCAAGAAGAACTTTGGATTTCATCATTCTGTCTTTTAGAACTAGAGCAGCATCATGAGTACTTCTATTTTTGATTTTGAGAATATATAGAACATACTCAAGCTCTTCCCATAGTTTCAATTGAACATCAGCTTCTCCTATTCTGTATACTCTTCCATCAGACATAAAGTATAACAGTACCTCTTTCTTCAATCCTCTATGATAAACCATCTGAACAGATTCTAGTTTATCAAGGCTCTCTTGAGATACCCCAATACCAGGTTCTGCCAGTGATGAATGGTCAAAAGGACTGTTATTTATTCTCTTTTCTCTGTGTGAACCTAAACCAGATTTATCATAAGATTGCTTTCCATGTACTGTTCTGGTTTGAGAAAAGTTCACAGCTTCTAGCTTCAGAGTTTCAGAAAGTACAGGTCTTAAGAAACCTTGGAGTTGTGGAGCTAGCTGAGTTTGTACAACTTGAGCATTGTCAGAGGTTGTCACAACTTTAGTAGAAATATCAACATGAGCAAAGTCAGAGGTTGATTTATTTAGCCTTGATTCAACTTGAGCAACGTCAGAGGTTGAATAATTCTTCTTTGGTAACTGTCCTTCTTCTACCAGTATACCTTTTCCTTTATCAGACTTTGCAATCATAGGCCTCCTTGTGTATTGTAAACTCTGTTGAGAGTTCACATTTTCTTTAATAGAAATTCCCAGTTCCTTTCTCCTAGGAGCCTTGGCCTTTTTCTTGTAAGTACCAGCTTCAATCTTTTTCTGGTGTTCTTCAGCAAGAAGCTTCATCTCAATATCCATATCTTCCATTGTGACTTGACCATCATGTTCTTCCAAAAACAACTTAGCAGCAATCTCTTCATCAGTAGTTGGATTTTCTGAAATCACTAGATTCTTAAGTCTTGAAGAAGATTGACCACTAGAATGTTTTCTTTCAGAGTATGTCTGTCTAGCAGAGCTTGACCGAAGTCTCCCTTGCTCTTGAGAAGACTTTGACCTTCTTTCTGCTCCTTTGCTTCCACCATCATTAGAATCATCCCTCAGTCTCAAGGTTGGAGTCCTTTTGCATTTGTCTTTATATACTTTCTCCCCCTTTTTGACATCATCAGGAATAAAAACTGATGTCACCAACTCTAGTGAAGTAGCAATCGAATCAATCTTAGTAGATATTGCAGCTTGATTGCTTTCAACATTGGTTAGCCTCTTCTTGATTTCTTCTTGATCCTTGATCAGAGATGAAAATCTAGCTCTATCTTGCTTCAATGCTAAATCCTTAAGAGCAATATCATTACTCAATCCAAGAACAACTTTGTTTGTCTCATCAAAGCGATTGTGCAATGTGTTAGGCCGAATACACAATATATAATCAAGTATTTATGAGAATAACAATCAAGAAACTGAATTATATTAAATAATTCTCTCTTAGTGATGTTAATGAATCACAAAGAGCTACTAGGTTACAAGAATAATATATTCAATGTTCGCGTCCCTTCTAGGGATAACCTATCTGTGTTTATATAGTACACAGTTACACAATCCTTATCTAATTGATATTCCTACAAATTAGCTATACAAGTTATATCAATTAAGAATTGCTTCTTATCTTCTATTCTGTTTCCTTAGCTGTATCAATATATTCTGCTTCTTTCCATCTTCAGAATATATTGCTTCTAGAATCTTCAATTCAGCACCGACAGCTAATTCAACTATCACCCTGTCAGACATTAAATAAACTCTGACCGGCTTCCTTTAAACTCTTCACCCTGTCAGACTTTAAATAAACTCTGACCGGCTTCTGATAAACTCTGGTCAGTACCTGTTGCTTAAACACTGATAAACAAACGTCAGCAATTATATCTAACAATCTCCCCCAACTTGTTCATAATAAAATGTACAAGTTAAACATATAATTGATGATGTCAAAAAAATTTAACAAATGCAGTGTTTAACATATAACAGAGTTTAATTTAAAACAGAGTTTAAATTTGACTTAGAATAGAAAATATATTAAAAACTTACAATCAGACTTTACTTGATTTCTTGAATATCAGGCACTGTCCTGATATAGTCTGATAGCAATTTCTTTTCAGCTCTTTCTAGCTCTTCCACCATGATCTTCTTCACTTCTTTCAACTCTGGATCAGATTCTCCAGTCTGATAAATTGCAGCTCTCAGAGAATAGATGGAATTCTTCCTCATCTCATTCCCTAGCTTAATATAATAAGCTTTATCAGATTCTAAATTAAATTCAAGAACTTTTGTACCCAGTGCTGTTCTGAACCTAGCACTATTCCTTTTCATTTCTACCAACTTTCCATGTGCATCTCTGTATTTAGGAATGTATGCACTTGATACTCCAGCTCCACTCAAAACTTTGGATTTCATCATCCTTTCCTTCAAAACTCGAGCAGCATCATAAGTACTTCTATTCTTTACTTCAAATAGATATAGAACATACTCTAGCTCTTCCCAGAGTTTTAACTGAATATCAAATTCACCAACTCTATACACTCTGCCATCAGCCATAAAATATAACAAGAATTCCTTTTTGATTCCTTTATGAAAAATCATCTGTACAGATTCTAGTTTGTCAAGGCCTTCTTGAGTAATTCCAACTCCAGATTCTGCCAGCGAAAACTTGTCTTGAGATCTGTTATTAGTTCTTCTCTCTCTGTGTGAACCCAGTCCAGATTTATCAAAGGCTTCTTTTCCCAATACTGTTCTGGTTTCTGAGAAATTCACAGCTTCAAGCTTTAAATCTTCAAGAAGTTTTGGTTTGCTAAATCCTGGAAGTTGTGTAGATTTCTGTACAACTTGAGCAACGTCAGAGGTTGTCATAACTTTAGTAGTATCATCAACTTGAGCAGCGTCAGAGGTTGATTTTGCTAATCTTGTTTCAACTTGAGCAATGTCAGAGGTTGAATTATCTAGGTTAGGCTCTTCAATCATTATGCCTTTACCCTTATCAGAGTTTCCAATCACAGGTCTCCTTGTATATTGTATACTCTGTTGTATATTCTCTTTGATAGAAATACCAACTTCTTTCTTTCTAGGAGCCTTGATTTCCTTTTTCTTGTAGATTCCAGCTTCAAGATTTTTCTTGTGTTCCTCAGCAAGCATTTGCTCTTCAGCCTGGATATCTTCAATAGTAACATTCTTTCCATGCTCTTTCATGAATATTTTAGCAGCAATCTCTTCATCAGTAGATGGATTAGTTGAAACAACTAAACTCTTGAGTTTTGAAGTAGATTGGCCACCAGAGTTTATCTTGTCAGAGTTTGTTTGTCTATCAGAGTTTACTCTTGTCCTGCTTTGCCTTTGAGCAAAAGTCTTTCTTTTATTTTCTTTGCTTCCCCCATCAGTAGAATCATCCCTCCGTCTCAGAGCTTGAGTGTCTTTGCATTTGTCTTTAGATACACTCTCCCCCTTTTTGACATCATCAGAAAGTAGTACTGATGTCAGCAATTCAATGGCAGTAGAAATGGAATTCAGTTGAGTAGACATTACATTCTGATTTTCCTCAACTTTCCCAAGCCTCTTCTTGATTTCCTCAGAATCCTTGGCTTGCTGCTTGAGCATAGCATAATAATAAGTTCTGTCAGACTTGAAAGTAAGATCCTTCATACTGACTTCATTCCTTAGATTTGTAAGCATTTGTTGATTCTCATCAAATCTATTATTAAGAGATTTGACTTGAACAACAGTTGCCTGTAAGCTTGTAAGTACATCAGTATTTGAGATCTTCTTGACAGAATCAGATAGAAAATCTGCAGCCCTTTGTGCTGAGAAGACACAATCTGCATCAGTCCATTTGTTGTAGTACATATTCTGGAAATGCTCATTTGTCTGTCTATTGACTTCCCTTGCTTCATCACTATTGACATCATCAGCCAATGAAACTTGAATACTAGGGTGTGAATGAGAACCCTCAGCATCATTTCCAGCATCTTCATTATTGTCTGCTTCATTTTCAGTAAGAATATTTTCAGCAGTAAACTGTGTAGCTTCATCAATTTTCTCCTCTTCTACAGCTTCAGGAATATCAGAGTGAACCTGAGCAAAAACCTCTGCTTCTCTTTGAACAATCTCAACAACAAATTGTTGCAAAGCTTCAAGAATAATATTCTCAGAGTTTAGCTCATCAGCAGCCTCTTGTTCCTTTTCTATCACAGCTTCATCAAGAATTGTCTCTGTGACTTTTATCATCTGATTAACCTCCTCACCTTGGTCAAGATCACAAGAAATAATTTCAGTGTGAGTGGCCAGAGATTCTTCTATCTGATCAGTTACTTGATCAGCTTCCACACCCTCTGTATAATGATCAGAATGTATAGAGGTGTGTGCTTCAAAATCAAAAACTCTGCTATCAGAATGAGTAGCAGCTTCCTCAACTACATCATTAGCCTTTGATGTAGGAGCTTCTAAATCCAAATCCATCATATTAGCATCAGTATTTATCCTGTCTAGATTGACAGCTTCAGTATTTGCAGCATCCTCCTGAACAAACACTCTGTCCTCATTAGCATTTAGAATATCCTCCTCAACAACAATTGCAGGAGTATCTTGAGGAACAGTTTCAGTCACAATCTCCTCATTCTCTGATGCAGGAGCTTCAGATTCATCAAGATTTGCTCTATCCTCTGAGAGCATAGTAGTTTCCCGTAGAATAGCTTCCTGAATTACCACTTCAGAGTTTACAGGCAATTCAGCTTCTTCCTCCTCATCAAAAAGATAAGTGGCTACAAGCTTTCTTCTTTTTCTCAGAGTCTGAGAATCCTCTATTTCATCTTCACTATCAGATACTCTTGCTTCTTCAGAACGAGGTCTTTGTGCCCTTACTTTTCTTTTAAATGCCCTGGTTTTGGACTTCTTTAACCTTTGTGATGGAGACACAGAAGGTTCAGCTTCAGTGGATGGTTTAGAAATCCTAGCTGGCTTAGAACCCATATGCTTAGTTCTACCACCTCTTGCAGGATTAACAGAAACTAAAGAAGGGACTTCTTGAGTTGATGAATTGACTTGAGCATTTAAAAACTGTTGCATTGAGGCAGGTAGCAACAAGTCTCCAACAACTCCTTTCTTAACATCTTTATTTACTAGATCAGTAAATACCCTCTTATGTAATTTAAAACAAGAAACATCCGCTTCAATTACATTTACTCCTTCAACACAAAAAGAAAACAAAAGCTGACAGAATCTAGAAAAATAAACAACTCCTCTATTCTCTGTCATCTTCTCCCCTAAGTTAGTCAAAACAAGTCGTGCAAAATCAAAATGATTATCATATAATAAAGAATACCCGATTTGCAGACTGTCTGTGGGAATAGCATCCCAATTTGTGCATTTCTTTCCAAACGTCCTCGTGATGCAATCGAAGAAGAAACTCCATTCCTTGCGCAGAAACGGCCTTTTGAGTTGCCCAATATTTGTCAATGGCCCAGAGTAACCAATCTCTCGCATCATTCGTATTAAATCCTCATCACCCATTCCAACAGTGTAGGAAGGATACTCAGGAAACCCCATAGCAGCTCGAATAGTACCAGCAGTAATAACATACTCTGTTTCTTCAAACTCAAAGATTATGGATGGGTTCCCAGTTTCACCACCATCATCATAAACCCCTGACTCCCAGAACGCCTTGATTTGTAAACCAGAAAGTTTGGCTGGTTCAACTAAAGCACGCCCAATCGCTGACTGAGCAAGAAACTTTTGAATCATATGAAATGCTTCTGGTGCGTTTGCAGTGTTTAGTGGTGCGGTATAGTTATTTGGAACGAACTCTAACCCAGACGAAACGAAAGCTGTGGTTGCCATTAGAAGATTTTGAAGAAATAACAAGTAATTGATGCGAAAGCTTAACAGAGTTTATGTGTAGAAAGGTGTTTGTGACTATGTGTGTGTGATAATAGATGTGTATGAGTAAGATGTGAAAAGTTTAACTGAAGATGTGTGTATTGTATTTAATAAAAAATTAAAGATTAAAAACTGAAGAGTTTTAATCATTAATACACAACTGTCTTACTCCTGTAATCATGTGAATGGGACACGTGTCACACATGCAGTTACTGACAGCAAATAATTGGCAGTTTCCAATACGCATGCGCAGTAAAAACAGCAATAATTACCGCCTGTTACACTTTTCTATGCAATTAACCTCTCTCCTCTGTTTAAAACATTCTTGAACAACTTTCCAATCATACTCGTTTTAAATTTTCAAAACAAATGTCTAATCTCAAAATTATAAAATGTCTGAAACAAAGAAATTATTTTAACCATCAGAGATTAAAACAAAGTTACCTCGGCATATGTCACACAATACATCAGTGTTTACCATTTATCCTTCTTTGTCAATAAACTCTTTTCTCAATCTGTACAGGTGTGAAAATATGTGTGTGCAATAGCAGAGTTTACCGAAATCAATATTTAGATCATCTCAAAGTGCATAAAATCCACAAACTAAAGCAGTAAAAACTGGTTGCCTAAACTCTCATGTATAACATAAAATCTGATTTTATATCTAAACTCTGTATACTGATATCCTTTCATTTGGATATATCTTTTATTTTTCACCCCCTTTCTTTATATATTTTTATTTTTTTTTTATTTTTTTTTTCCAGTAATCAGTGGTTGGCACTAGTCACCAAAAATCAAAGATTTCAGCCCTTATTTCATACAATAAGTTCCTGGATCTTCCTAGGCTCAACATGATCTCAAAGGAATTTGTGCTCTGTTTGGCATCTTTTGATTTGAGGGTGAATTATTTGCAATTAAGAATCAGAGTTTAGACTTTTCATCAGTAAATATAATTAACTTATGAGAGAAAATGCAAACAGCTAATACAGACTCATTGTATAGGATCAATAAACTAAGAGATGGTATAAATATAGAGACAGTATCATGCTGTGTTAACTTACTGCACATATTTGAGATCAGAATCTATACAACTCTTAAGGATTCACAATTACTTACTGAGAATTATGCTTCATACAAATTTCTTCATTGGTCCATATGTTTCAGACAAAATTACAATCAGAGTATAGCATTAAACTGTAACAATCAGAGTATGACCAACATTTTATGACTAACAGAGTTTAGTATCAGAGTTTAACCGACAGAGTATGACTGACACTTCACAGAGTTTACTGACAGAATTTAACTGTCAGAGTTTACCATCAGAGTTTAACATGCTGGTGCACATAACGGTTAACACATGTAAGAAATCATGAACATAAAAAGCAAACATGTATAGTTTTTGAGTCTAACCCGTATCTCTAGTCAGAACCAGAGATCATTCCAAGTTCATTTACCAATCTTGTAAAAGTAGCTTCACTCAAAGGTTTGGTGAAGATATCTGCAAGTTGTTGGTCTGTAGACACAAAATGAAGCTCAATGTTTCCTTCTTCCACATGTTCTCTGATAAAATGATACCTTATGCTGATGTGCTTGGTCATGGAGTGCTGTACTGGATTACCTGTCATAGCAATAGCACTTTGGTTATCACAGAAAATAGGTATTTTAGAGTACCTTAACCCATAATCCAGCAATTGATTCTTCATCCATAAAATCTGTGCACAACAGCTACCAGCTGCTATATACTCTGCTTCTGCTGTGGATGTAGAAATTGACTTCTGTTTCTTGCTATACCAAGAAACCAATCTGTCACCTAAGAATTGACAGCTTCCACTTGTACTTTTTCTGTCTATCTTACAGCCTGCAAAATCTGCATCAGAGTAACCAATTAGCTTAAACTCTGATTCTCTAGGATACCACAAACCCAAAGTTATGGTTCCTTTGAGATATTTGAAAATCCTTTTTACAGCTGTTAGATGAGGCTCTCTGGGATCTGCTTGAAATCTTGCACAAAGACATGTTGCAAACATGATATCAGGTCTACTTGCAGTAAGATACAGTAAAGACCCTATCATTCCTCTGTAGTTTGTCATATCTACTGAGGCTCCTGTGTCTTTGTCTAGCTTTGTTGTTGTAGCCATGGGAGTTGCAGCAGATGAACTATCAAGCATACCAAATTTCTTTAGAAGATTTCTGGTATATTTTGCTTGATTGATAAAAATACCATCATCTGTTTGCTTGACCTGTAGGCCTAGAAAATAACTAAGCTCTCCCACCATGCTCATTTGATACCTGGATTGCATAAGCTTTGCAAACTTCTTACAGAGTTTGTCATTAGTAGATCCAAAAATAATATCATCTACATAAATTTGAACTAACAGCAAATCATCACCAGAATTGAAATAAAACAAGGTTTTATCGATTGTACCTCTTGTGAACCCACTTTCTAAAAGAAATTGAGCAAGAGTTTCATACCATGCTCTTGGTGCTTGCTTTAGTCCATATAATGCCTTGTCAAGCCTGTAGACATAATCTGGATGCTTGGAATCTACAAATCCTGGTGGTTGTTCAACAAATACTTCTTCTTCAAGCTTCCCATTGAGAAAAGCACTTTTTACATCCATCTGAAAGACTTTAAACTTCTTGTGTGCAGCATAGGCCAGAAAAATCCTTATGGCCTCCAATCTTGCAACTGGAGCAAAGGTTTCATCATAGTCAATTCCTTCCTGTTGTGAATAACCTTTAGCCACAAGTCTAGCCTTGTTTCTTGTAATCACACCTTCACTGTCAGTCTTGTTTCTGAAAACCCACTTTGTACCTACAATTGATCTATTCTTTGGTCTAGGTACAAGTGTCCAGACTTCATTTCTTTCAAATTCATTTAACTCTTCTTGCATTGCTATTATCCAGTTTGCATCTTGAAGAGCTTCCTCCACTTTCTTTGGTTCTGTTTGAGACAAGAAAGCATGATACAGACACTCATTATTTGTTGCACTTCTAGTTCTCACACTAGCATCAGGATCTCCAATTATGAGATCAGGTGTGTGTGCCTGTGTCTACTTTCTTGCTGTTGGTAAGTGGTTTCTTGCATCATTATTGAATCCTCCCCCTTGATTCATGCTCTCCTGATTCATATGTTGATTTTCTGCATTATCTGAGGCTCCCCCTGAATTGGATGGTTCAGAGTTTGAACTGTCAGAGTTTGAATCAGTTTCCTCAACTGACTCACTTGCTGTGTCTTGTTGAGCTTCTTCACGCTCCCCCTCAACTGGTTCACTATTTTGTTCAACTCGAGAATTTTCAGTTTCTCCAGTATTTACCAGTAGAGGTTCAGAGTATGCTTCGTCAGAGTTTGTCAGAACCGCTTCATCAGAGTTTGTCGGTACTTCTTCATCAGAGTTTACATCATCAGAGAATAAATCTTCATTTTCAAAACGCAGTTGATCATATCCATTTAAGTCATCGAGTCCAGTTATTTTCTTATCATCAAATGACACATGTATGGATTCCATGATCACTTTAGTTCTCAGATTGTAGACTCTGAATGCTTTTGTTGACAATGGATAGCCAACAAAGATTCCTTCATCAGCTTTTAACTCGAACTTGGTCAACTGTTCAGGATGAGTCTTCAACACAAAGCATTTGCATCCAAATATATGAAAATATTTCAAATTTGGCTTCTTATTTTTCACCATCTCATATGGTGTTTTCCCATGCTTGTTGATCAATGTTGCATTTTGAGTAAAACAAGCAGTTTGAACAGCTTCTGCCCAGAAGTATGTTGGTAATTTTGCTTCATCAAGCATAGTTCTGGCTGCTTCAATTAAAGTTCTGTTCTTCCTTTCAACTACACCATTTTGCTGTGGAGTTCCAGGTGCAGAAAACTCTTGTTTCACTCCTCTTTCCTTGCAGAAAGCTTCCATGATTGAGTTTCTGAATTCAGTTCCATTATCACTCCTTATAATTTTGACTTTGTGCTGTGATCCTTTGTCCAGTAGATTTACATGATCCATTAGAGTTTGAGCAGTTTCATCCTTCTTTGACAAGAAATACACCCATGTATATCTAGTATATTCATCAACAATTACTAGAGCATATTTCTTTCTGCCCATGGACATCACATTCACTGGTCCAAAGAGATCAACATGTAGAAGATGATAAGGTTCCACTACTGAAGATTCAGATTTGCTCTTGAAAGATGACTTCCTTTGCTTGGCTTTTTGACAAGAATCACATAAGCCATCTAGACTGAGTATTGATTTTGGAAGTCCCCTTACAAGATCCTTTCTTATTAGCTCATTGATGTTGTTCAAATTGAGATGAGAGAGCTTTTTATGCCAATTCCAACTCTCTTCATTTGACATTTTGGCAGTCAGACACACTATTTTTCCATCAGAGTTTGTTACCAAACTTGCTTCATAAATGTTGTTGCGCCTGTGTCCAACTAGAACAACTTTTCCAGTAGATTTACTGATAACTTCACAGTATTCAGTATGAAAATCTACATGGTTTCCTCTGTCACAGATTTGACTCACAGATAGCAGATTATGCTTGAGTCCTGAGACTAGAGCTACATTTGTAATGATGACACTTCCAAGATTGATATTGCCATATCCCAGAGTGTGTCCTATGTTGCCATCTCCATAGGAAACCTTTGGGCCAGCCTTCTCCTTAAAGTCTGATAGCAGGGCTTTATTTCCAGTCATATGTCCTGAGCATCCACTGTCCAAGATAAGTGTGCTCTCTATTATACCCTGCAATCACAAACAAATACTAAGTGTTAGTTTTAAGGACCCAGACTTGCTTGGATCCTTTGTCCTTCTTAACAGTGTTAGTTTTTGCAGCGGAATTACTATCAACAGAGTTTAAACTAACATTGTCAGACTTTACACTTGCAGAGTTTGCTCTAACCCACTTCTGATTGGGTTTTAGCTCATAATAGTTGTGATAAATAGCATGATAACTCTTGCAAGTATAAATGGAATGCCAAGTGCTCCCACAGTGTGTGCATAAAGTCTGTGGTCTAACCCTAACATAATCATTCTTTACTCCTGAAGTAGAAGATAAAGAATTGATATTTTTATTCTTTGTGCAGTAATTAGCAAGATGATTAGAACTACCACAATTATAACATGTTTTCCTTGGAGCAGCACCAGTAGGCAAATGATTATTTCTATTATTTATGCCTATTTTTCCATTCCTATTCTTCTTGGACCCTTTTGGTTTCATGGCAGATTTTACCTCTTTCAACTTATGATTGAACTGTTTTCCTGTCATCAAGCCAACATTAACCTGTTTTTCACAAGTTTTTACTGGTTTTCTAACAGCTTCTACTTCCATAAGATTTTCTGTTATAATATTTTCCTGTTTTTCACAGGCTTCATCTGATTCCATATCAGCTTCCCTTATTACAACAGATTTTAACTTATTGGCTTCTGGAACAAATTTCACAGGTTTAAGTTGTGGTTTTACCTTAACCTTGTCTTTAAACCTAAGTTCATCATTTTCACAATAACCTAAACCTACAGAATCAGTCTGAAACACTTGATGAGTGTCTCTTCCAGAATCTGTCCAAGTTTTGATTATTTTTCTTTCTTTTTCTAGATCAGATTCTAATTGCTTATATCTTTTGAGCAATTCCTGTTCTACATAAACAACATCATCTCTTTCTTTTTGAATCTGCTTCATATTTTCAAGTTCTCCTTCAAGAAACTTGTTTCTATCTTTAAGACTAAGATTCTCAGATTTAATTCTCTCATTTTCTAAAGTCTGATCCCTATAGCTAACATGAACACTTTTCAGATATACTCTTAACTCAGATATATTATCAGTATCATAAGCATAAGTAGTTAGGGGTACCTTATTTTCAGATGATTCAGTCTCATCTCTGACAGTTGCCATAAGAGCATAATTTTCTCCATCATCAGAGTCTGAAGTATCTGCCCAGTCTTTGCCTTTAGAGATGAGTGCTTTCTCAGATTTGCCTTTCTTGCACTCTGGGGCATAGTGACCCATCTCCTTACACCTGTAGCACTGGATTTCAGATTTATCCTTCTTACCAGATTTGGTCTCCCTTCCATCAGACTTTCTGAAACTTCTCCTTTCAGAGTTTGAATCTTTCCTTGAGAATCTCTTTCCCTTCTTGAAGTTCTTGAATCCCATCTTCTTGAAGGTCTTCACCATCAATGCAGCCATTTGCATCATCTGTTCTTCATCATCATCAGAGTCAGAAGCTTCATCAGAGTTTGAGTCAACATCAGAGTTTGATGACTCACTTTCAGATTTAATAACTAAAGCCTTTCCCTTGGCTTTCTTCCTTGATGATTCCTTCTTAATGGGCTTCTCCTCGACTTTGAGAGCAACATATTTTGTCTTTTTACTCAATCTTCTATTCCTTTGTTCTATCTCCAGTTCATGAGTTTTCAATAACCCATAGATTTCATCAAGATCTGTATCAGCAAGCTCATAATTATCTCTTATTGTGGTTGTCTTTAAATCCCACTTTTCAGGTAGAGATAACAGAAACTTGAGATTAGACTCTTCAAGCTCATATTCTTTATCAACCAGAGACAGATCATTCATCATTTTGCAAAATCTGTCATAAGTCTCAGTCAAGGTTTCATTAGTTCTTGAATCAAAGTGCTCATACTCCTGTGTGAGTATTGTCTTTCTGTTCTTCTTGATAGCACCTGTTCCCTGGCATCTGACTTCTAAAGCATCCCATATCTCTTTGGCAGTTTTGCAGCCAATTACTCTGTTAGACATAACATTATCTAAAGCACTGTGGAGAAGATGTCTAACCTTTGCATCTTTTGCAATTGATGAGATGTCCTCAGGAGTCATATCTTTCTTTTCCTTTGGAACAGTCTTTTGTTCTTGTCCATCAACAACAGGGGACAATTTAGTCGGCATATGAGGACCATCATAGATTCTGTCAAGGTATTCTGGATCTGTAGCCTCCAGAAACATGGTCATCTTCACCTTCCAAATCGGATACTCTACTGGCCTGAGAATTGGAACCCTGATTGTTTCATATCGACTCACAGAATTGGGCTTAACCTGTTCAGCCTTAGGAGCAGTTTGATTTTCTTCAGACATGATTAATACTGTGTTTGAATCGTAAAACTGTATATATTAAACAGCCTTGGCTCTGATACCAATTGTTAGGCCGAATACACAATATATAATCAAGTATTTATGAGAATAACAATCAAGAAACTGAATTATATTAAATAATTCTCTCTTAGTGATGTTAATGAATCACAAAGAGCTACTAGGTTACAAGAATAATATATTCAATGTTCGCGTCCCTTCTAGGGATAACCTATCTGTGTTTATATAGTACACAGTTACACAATCCTTATCTAATTGATATTCCTACAAATTAGCTATACAAGTTATATAAATTAAGAATTGCTTCTTATCTTCTATTCTGTTTCCTTAGCTGTATCAATATATTCTGCTTCTTTCCATCTTCAGAATATATTGCTTCTAGAATCTTCAATTCAGCACCGACAGCTAATTCAACTATCACCCTGTCAGACTTTAAATAAACTCTGACCGGCTTCCTTTAAACTCTTCACCCTGTCAGACTTTAAATAAACTCTGACCGGCTTCTGATAAACTCTGGTCAGTACCTGTTGCTTAAACACTGATAAACAAACGTCAGCAATTATATCTAACACAATGATTTGACTTGAACAATGGTCGCCTTAAAATGAGTTAACAACTCAGGATTAGAAATCTCTTCAGCCGACTTATGTACAAAATCTGCAGCCCTTTGTGTAGAGAAAATGCAGTCTGCTCCTGACCAATTAGCATAATGCATTTCTCTGAAATGAGCTTCAGTTGCATTTTGGTTTTCTTTGATAGACTCTGCTGTAGGATCCCTTAGAAAAGGTATTGACTCATGACTATCAGAGTTTGAAAGTCCAGTATTGATCCCAGAGTTTGCATGATCAGAGTTTACAGATGTGTGATCAGCATTATCAAAATCAACTCTAGCTTTATTAACATTTTCTGCTATCTGCTCTGCAATTTCTTCAGCAACATTGTCTGCAGTAGCCTCAGCGTTTATCTGTTCAGCTTCATGAATCTCAGAGTTTGTATTTACAAAAACCTCTGTTTCTACAGGAACAGACTCTGCAACAATTTCTGCTGCTTGTACAGTAGTCTCTTTCAAAGTCTCTGCCATAGCTTCATTCAATTTCTCTACAGCAGCTTCAATTACCTGATCAACCTCCTCACCCATTTCAGGAATTTGATTAGTAACAGAGAGAATCTCTGTGTGAGTAGCAAGGGACTCTTCAATAACCAGGGTGGGTTGATCAGTTGCCACTTCCTCAGTATCACAAACACTGATACTAGGATGTGCTTCAAGAATATTATCAATATCAAAATCAGCTTGCTCAAACATTTCAGCCTCTGTATCAGCATTTGCCATGTCAGGCACAGTGGCTGCTTCAATATCTTCAGTAGCCTCCTGAATAATAACCTCAGGAGCTTCAATATCCATAAAGACCCTGTCCTCATTATCAGTATTTACAGCAGACTCCTGAACAATAATTTCTGGAGCTTCATTCTGGACAGCTTCAGTGTCTGGTGTAGATTCATCCAAATTATCAAAAAGATAATTGGCTACTAATCTTCTTTTTCTCTGATGAAGAGGTTTATCATCAACATCATTCTCATCATCAGTTTTTGATCTATTTGCTCTTCTTTTCTTAGAATGACCAACACCCTGTGGCACAGAAGACTTGGACACTCCTTCAGTAGTTGGTCTAACAGACTTTGCAGGTTTGGAACCAACATGCTTAGTCCTACCACTGGATTTATGTTGGACAGATGTAGATGGAGGAAGTTCTGTTTGTAAAGGTTCTGGTTGTGGTTCAGATTGAGAAGGAGTTTGTGTTTGTGAATGGATTTGAGCATTTACAAACTGTTGCACAGATGCAGGTAGCAACAACTCTCCAACAACCCCTTTCTTAACATCCTTGTTGATAAGATCAGAGAATATCCTCTTGTGTAATTTAAAACAAGAAATAATATCTCCATCAACTATTTCTACCCCTTCAACACAGGCATAGAATAAAATCTGACAAAATATAGAAAAGTAAACTACCCCTCTATTCTCTGTCATTTTCTCCCCTAAATTATTTAAGACAAGTCTTGCAAAATCAAAATGATTATCATATAAAAGAGAATACCCGATTTGCAGACTGTCCGTAGGAATAGCATCCCAGTTGGTGCATTTCTTTCCGAACGTTCTTGTAATGCAGTCAAAGAAGAAGCTCCACTCCTTCCGCAAGAACGGTCGCTTCAATTGTCCTATTTTTGTCAAGGGCCCAGAATACCCAATCTCTCGCATCATCCTTAGTAAATCAATATCACCCATTCCAATTGTATACGAGGAAAACTCAGGAAACCCCATAGTAGTGCGAATGGTACCAGAAGTAACTACATACTCTGCTTCTTGAAATTCAAAGATTATAGATGGGTTACCAGAGTCACCACCATCATCATAACTACCTGTCTCCCAGAAAGCCTTAATTTGCGAACCATAAAGTGTTGTTGGTTCGACTAGAGCACGCCCAATCGCTAACTGAGCAAGAAATTCCTGCATCATATGAAACGCCTCTGGTGCATTGGCAGTATTTAGTGGTGCTGCATAATTATTAAGAACAAACTCTAACCCAGAAGAAACAAACGCTGTAGTCACCATTAGTAAGATTTGAAAGAGTAACAAAGAAACAGATGCAAAAGCTTAAAAGAGTTTGAAAGTAGGAAAGTGTTTGTGAATATGTGTGTGTGACAATAGATGTTAATTAGAGTAAGATGTGAAAGGTTTAGACGTATGTGTGTGTATTGTTTAAATATGAAAATCAAAATTAAAAACTGAACAGTTTTTAATCATTAATACACAACTGTCTTACTCCGTTAACTGTGTGAGTGGGACACGTGGCACACATGCAATGACTGACAGCAGTAATTGACAGTTTCCAGTACGCATGCGCAGTAAAAACAGCAATAATTACCGCCTTTTACACTTTCCTAGACAAGCAACCTTTACTTCTGTTTAATACAAATTTGAACCGTTACCAATCATACACTTTTGGTTTCAAGAATGTTTTCTCAAAATTATTAACTGTCTGAAACAAATAATTAATTTTAATCATCAGAGATTAAAATAAAATTACCTCAGCGTAGAGTACACATTTCATCAGTGTTTACCAATCCTCCTTCTTTATTCATAATCTCTTTTCTCTCAATGCACAGTTGTGAAAAATTGTGTGTGAATAGCAGAGTTTACTGAATATAAATATTTGGAGCATCTTAAATTGCATAAAATCCACACAATAAATCAGTAAAAACTAGTTTTCCAAACTCTCATGTATAAAATAAAATCTGATTTCATCTAAACTCTGTACTATAAAATTTATTATTTTCACCCCCTTCGAATTTTTTTTTATTATTATTATTTTTTTCCAGTAATCAGTGGTTGGCACTAGTCACCAAAAATCAAAGATTTTAGTCCTTATTTCATACAATAAGTTCCTGGGTCTTCCTAGGCACAACATGATCTCAAAGGAATTTGTGCACTTTTTGGCATCTTTTGATTGGAGGGTGAAATATTTGCAACTAATTATCAGAGTTTAGACTTTTCATCAGATAATACAATTAATTTATGAGAGAAAGTGCAAATAGCTAATACAGACTCAGTGTATAGGATCAATAAACTAAGAGATGCTATAAATATAGAGACAGTATCATGCTGTGTAAAATTTCTGCACATTTTGAGATCAGATCATATATTACTCAGAAAGATTCATGATTACTTACTGAGAATCATGCTTCATACAGGTTTCTTCATCGGTCTATATGTTTCAGACAATATCACAATCAGAGTATAACATCAGAGATTAACTTCAGACTTTAACCGACAGAGTATGACTAACACTTTATGACTAACAGAGTTTACTATCAGAGTTTAACATACTGGTACAAATAACAGTTAACACATGCAAAGAATCATGAGCATAAAATCAATCATGTATAGATTTTGAATCTAACCAGTATCTCTAGTCAAAACCAGAGACCATTTCAAGTTCATTTACCAGTCTTGTAAAAGTAGCTTCACTCAAAGGTTTGGTGAAGATATCTGCAAGTTGTTGGTCTGTAGACACAAAATGAAGCTCAATATCTCCTTCTTCCACATGTTCCCTGATAAAATGATACCTTATGCTGATGTGCTTGGTCATGGAATGCTGTACTGGATTACCTGTCATAGCAATAGCACTTTGATTATCACAGTAAATAGGTATTTTAGAGTACCTTAATCCATAGTCCAGCAATTGATTCTTCATCCATAAAATCTGTGCACAACAGCTACCAGCAGCTATATACTCTGCTTCTGCTGTGGATGTGGAAATTGATTTCTGTTTCTTGCTGTACCAAGAAACTAATCTGTCACCTAGAAATTGACAACTTCCACTTGTACTTTTTCTGTCTATCTTACAGCCTGCAAAATCTGCATCAGAGTAACCAATTAATTTAAACTCTGATTCTCTAGGGTACCACAAACCAAGGGTTATGGTTCCTTTAAGATATTTGAAAATTCTTTTCACAGCTGTTAGATGAGGTTCTCTGGGATCTGCTTGAAATCTTGCACAAAGACATGTTGCATACATGATATCTGGTCTACTTGCAGTGAGATAAAGAAGAGACCCTATCATTCCTCTATAGTTTGTCATATCTACTGAGGCTCCTGTGTCTTTGTCTAGCTTTGTTGCAGTAGCCATGGGGGTTGTAGCAGATGAACTATCAAGCATACCAAATTTCTTGAGAAGATTTCTGGTATATTTTGCTTGATTGATAAAAATCCCATCATCTGTTTACTTTACTTGTAAGCCTAGAAAATAACTAAGCTCTCCCATCATGCTCATTTGATACCTTGACTGCATAAGCTTGGCAAATTTCTTACAGAGTTTGTCATTAGTAGACCCAAAAATTATGTCATCCACATAGATTTGAACTAACAACAAATCATCACCAGAATTAAAGTAGAACAAGGTTTTGTCAATTGTACCTCTAGTGAACCCACTTTCTAAAAGAAATTGAGCTAGAGTTTCATACCATGCTCTAGGTGCCTGCTTTAGTCCATATAATGCCTTGTCAAGCCTGTAGACATAATCTGGATGTTTGGGATCTACAAACCCTGGTGGTTGTTCAACAAACACTTCTTCTTCAAGTTTCCCATTGAGAAAAGCACTTTTCACATCCATCTGAAAGACTTTAAACTTCTTGTGAGCAGCATAGGCCAGAAAAATCCTTATTGCCTCCAATCTTGCAACTGGAGCAAAGGTTTCATCATAGTCAATTCCTTCCTGCTGTGAATAGCCTTTAGCCACAAGTCTAGCCTTATTCCTTGTAATCACTCCATCACTGTCTGTTTTGTTTCTGAAAACCCACTTTGTACCAACAATAGATCTGTTCTTTGGTTTTGGTACAAGTGTCCAGACTTCATTCCTTTCAAATTCATTTAACTCTTCTTGCATAGCTGTTATCCAGTTAGCATCTTGAAGAGCTTCTTCCACTTTTGTAAGACCCCAGATTTTGGGTAGAATTAAAACTTTTATTGTATGATGATGTATATATATATATATGTGGATGGTGGTAATGGTTTTTGGAGAATTAAGTATGAAATGAATATGGATTTCAGTTTTCAAACATTTTGAGAATAATAAGAATGGACGGAACATATAAATAAGAACAATCAATCTGGAAGATAAGAATACAATACTCCAGGGAAGGAAAGTATTTTTATGTCATCCAAATCAATATCTGGAATACATCCGATAACTCCGTAAACAAGATAGTGTATGCCCGAGAAAGCACTAGAACGTTTTCTAAGTGCAAAGAGCAAAGAGAAAATAGATCAGGAATATTGGAACGGATTTTGATCCAAAGGATTATAGAAAAACCACTGATGAATAGTAACTCTTCATTTAAAAGTTTTCAGACCACACTATATGCGGGACGATATAATAAACTTTCACAGTCGTATTAGTGATCTACGATGGAAATAAAGGAATGCAAAAGCTGTCAGAATCGGAAAAATAGCATTTTTCGTTTTCTCCGAAGTTTCACCAAAAACGGACTAAATAATTATTATTTGAGGATATTTAAGGATTTAAATTATTAATTCCATGGATATGGATTTGATAAATGAATTAGAAGTATCGAGAACGATTTCGGTAAAATACCTCGATAGAACCCTCGAGAAACCTTGCGAGCATTCTACGAAATTAAACGAACCAGAAAAGCTACTTTATCCCAAGCCAATGCATGCTTGCCAAGTGTCAAGACAAGAAGAGACCAAGGGTGATGACTCACCACATTGGATAAATATCAAGTAATTAAACAAAGTAAGAAAAGAAAAGAAAAATCAAAAGAAACCTCTTGAAAGATCAAGAAGCTCTCGGCCAAAGCTTCAAGGAAGGAGAAGTGGAGATTTCTTCCACCATTAATTACAAACTAGAGCTTAAATCAAAGCTAGGGAGGAGTACAAGGTAAGCCATGAATCTTGTGGCCTTTCTTTAAGCATTTCATGATCAAATAAATGAAAGAAGATGAAGATGAATAGTACTTTTCAAGAACTAACTCTTGATTCTTGATTTCTTTTGTGGGTTCAAGCTATCTTACGACCATACAAGGATCATACAAGGATTCTTAGGCTTATATAAACTCCAAAGAAGGTATAAATCTTGAAACCCTTGAAGTAGTGTGAAGTTTATGGATGATTAATGATGTTGATGCATGTTTATAGCCTTAGTTGACATTAGTAGCTATGTTTGAGCTTTGTTACAAGTAATATTGAGTATTAAGAACGTAAAGGCATTGCTTGGCCTCAGTTCTTGGTTGAATCAGATGTATATGTTGATTGGAATGATTGATGAGCAATTTAGATGGTTTGAAATTTGGGATTATTCGATTTATAGCCGTCGTAATGACGAAATTTCTAAAACCCTTGAAAACAGAGCTTAACAGTCGAGATAGGTCTCTGACCTTGATGAGTATATGACTTGTACTTATAGATTTTTGAACGTAGATTGTTTTGGCGCAAGAATCGGAACTATCGGACTTACGGTTTAGGAGATATGGTCAAATTAGTAAAAGTGGTTCAGAAACGAGAAGATGAGTTTGTAACTGAAATAAAGCTCTCTTGACTTGATCATTGCAGGAGATAATTTTGGTAATTAAATAGTAGAGACAGTAAGGAAAGAGTAGGAGAAAACCTTGGGTGAAAATAATCATTTTTCGATTTTATAAAAATGTTCGAAGTAAGGTTAAGTGTGAGAAACCCCTTAAAGCAAGTACTTGAATACCGCTTTAGAAAAACCCTGAGAACGAGTTGAAAATCTTGAAATGGATCATAAGAGGTTGACTCTAGAACACCTATAGACTCAAGTCAGACCAAGGACAAGTTGGAATGATGTCCCTTGATAGCAAACAAGTGCCTAACTATAAGATGATAGCAGAGATTGCGAGGGTTATGAGCATATAGTTGTATTGGTATGGCGGTTAAGTTTAAGTATGATGTTTGCTTGATTCCCGAGTATGAGTTACTGACAAAAGGTATCTTTGTTATTGATAGATTACCGGACCACTGCCAGACACCACCCTCGGGCTCAGAGATCAGGCAAGTTTTCAAACCTATACCTTTTTAAAACTGTTGTGGTGATAACTAAAGAATTTGAGATATATGCTATATGTGTATGATTTCGAAATGATTTCTATGATGCTAAATCAAAGTATTGATACAAGTTGAACTTATAAGCTATGGATATAGTAATATTTTGGAGCTGATGTGCTAAGAAAAACCCTCAGTAGGGGGGAATATACTCTGCATTTATACTTTGGACCGGGAATGGTATCAGTTGTTATCTAGAGATATATTATATATTCTCTATATTTATTTTACATACTAAGAATGGTATCAGTTGCTATCTAGGGTTATTTTATTGTGTTATTACAATTAATCTCGATAAGTGGTTTACAAATTAAAGATCATTGGGAGTTTAATCTATTAAGGGTATATTTTAAATATATGATGAATAGTTGTTATCTACCTTTTTTGATAAGAAAGTACTTGAGAATTATTTCTAAATAAATATTCTTTATTAAATATAGTTTGCATTAATTATTTAAAGCCCTACTTCTTAAGGAAGTATTTTGTGAAAACTATTTTAAACCCTAGATAGCTAATAAAGTATATTTCAGTCAATTTTTATTATAAATAGAGAAGGTTCCCAAATCTATTTTCCGTTTAAGTCTATATTCAGAAAGACTTAAATGTTCGCTCAAACTACAAATGCATGGGACCTTTCTCGAGATTTTATGTATGTTTCCAGTGGACTGCCCGGTCCTAAGCCTTTTTAAATCAATAAATTTATCAGTCTGGTTTACTACCATCAAAATGATTTTGATTACTTCCTCAAGATTCGAGGGGTAAGATCAGTGGAATTAGTTGCATCCATTAACAAGCGTCAGCTTGGGAAATATGGGTGAATTTTCCTTTCCAACCAGATATGACTACTTTGTGGAGTTGTATCCTTGGGGAAAAAGGGAAAGGAACTTCATGTTTCAGTGTTATGGATTTACTTGAACTTGGAGAGTATGTAAGGGACTGAGTAGCGCCGGTCCCCTAAGGGAATTACAATATGGCCGACGGACTGGTGAACGGGTCTGTTCTTCCCTTAGTTTATCAGAAATTGCCCGACCGTAGGAAAGAGGAGAGCAACAGGCCGACGGACTGGTGAAACGGGTCTGTTCTTCCTCATAGGAGAGTCACAGGCCGACGGACTGGTGAAACGGGTCTGTACTTCCTGCCTACAACCGATTGGCGGGGAGGTAGGTCAGTCAGATACTGTCTATTCTTCCCTTCTACGTAGAAAAAGATCAGGGGGATACAGCTTGCGACTGATCATCGTAGGGGTATCCTTGGCGCCCAGAATCTCCATTTACAGTTCAGCATCCATGAAAGAGCATGTTTCATGCAAGATTCCAGAAACAGAAAGTTTATTCCAGCTATTCAGTTTCATGAAAGTTTTCAGAAAGGTTACTCAAGAGTAATCCAGTATATTCCAGTGTATGAGTTTATAAGAAAGAGTATGAAATTACGAAAAGTATATGATTTTATCTACAGGATATACGTGATCAGATGAGTTTAGAAAATGAATTGGAAATAAATTTACATTGTTTTATTTCCAGATTATATATGAAGTAAATGTTTCCTATGAAAGTTGATACTTGATTATATATATATTGTTTATCAGTTCAACATTATTTTGGTGGGCCTTGTTGCTCACCCTTGCTTGTTTTTATATATATCACCACAACAGATAAACCAGATGTTTCGCACCACCAGCCGCAAGAGGGTTTTGGAACCCAGAGGACTCTCCCCTGATACTACAGCCGCCATAGCTGAGGTAGAGCCTACTAGTGATATAGACTGGTAGTTCAGATTCAGCTTTTAATTATATGTATGACATAACGTAAGAAGTGGCAGCAAACTTAAACTTGTAAATTATATTTGGGCTTGTAATCACTTATGATATGTTTATGGACCCTGTTAGCAGTACTTATTTCAAGTTCATCTCTGGGACTATAACTTGTGTGTGTGTGTGAGATAGATGGTGGGGTCATAGCATGTTGTTTATTTGTATTGATTCAAGTCAAGCATGATGTATGGAATGATGACCGTAACGACCAGATTCCTGACCCCGGATCTGGGGCTGTTACAACTTTCTTGGGCTCTGTTTGAGATAAGAATGCATGAAATAGACATTCATTATTTGTAGCACTTCTAGTTCTTACACTAGCTTCTGGATCTCCAATTATCAAGTCAGGTGTATGAGCTTGTGTCCAACTTCTTGCTGTTGGTAATTGGATTCTATTATCAGTATTAGATCCTCCCCCTTGATCCATGCTCTCCTGATTTTCTTCTTGACCATTTGCATTCTCTGAGGCTCCCCCTGAATTGGACTGCTCAGAGTTTGGATTTTCAGTGTTTGACTCAGAGTTTGGGATAGATTCTTCAGCTGATTCACTTTCAGAATTTGAGTTATTATCTTGAGGTGTTTCTGATGTATCTTCACGCTCCCCCTCGACTGGTTCTCTATTTTGTTCTGTCAGAGAAATTTCCTCAGTGTTTACCAGTAGAGGTTCAGAGTATGCTTCGTCAGAGTTTGTTGGATTTGCTTCATCAGAGTTTACGTCATCAGAGTTTAGATCTTCATTTTCAAATCGAAGTTGATCATGATATTCTTCATCTTCTATTCCAGTTATTTTCTTGTCATCAAATGACACATGTATAGATTCCATGATCACTTTAGTTCTCAGATTGTAGACTCTGAAAGCTTTAGTTGATAGTGGGTATCCAACAAAAATTCCTTCATCAGCTTTTAAGTCAAACTTGGTCAATTGTTCAGGATGAGTTTTCAACACAAAACACTTGCATCCAAAAATATGAAAAGATTTCAAATTTGGCTTCTTATTTTTCACCATCTCATATGGTGTTTTCCCATGCTTGTTGATCAGTGTAGCATTTTGAGTAAAACAAGCTGTTTGAACAGCTTCTGCCCAGAAATAAGTTGGCAATTTTGCTTCATCAAGCATTGTTCTGGCAGCTTCGATTAAGGTTCTGTTCTTTCTTTCAACTACACCATTTTGTTGTGGAGTTCCAGGTGCAGAAAATTCTTGCTTCACTCCACTTTCTTTGCAGAAAGCTTCCATTTCAGAATTTCTGAATTCAGTACCATTATCACTCCTGATAATTTTCACTTTGTGCTGTGATCCTTTGTCCAATTGCTTCACATGATCCATCAAAGTTAAGGCAGTTTCATCCTTCTTTGCTAAGAAATACACCCATGTGTATCTGGTGTATTCATCAACAATTACCAAAGCATATTTCTTTCTGCCCATTGACATTATATTCACTGGACCAAAGAGATCAACATGTAAAAGATGATAAGGTTCCACAACTGAAGATTCAGATTTACTCTTGAAAGATGACTTCCTTTGCTTGGCCTTTTGACAAGAATCACACAGACCATCTAAGCTGAGTATTGACTTTGGAAGTCCCCTTACAAGATCTTTTCGAATTAGCTCATTGATGTTGTTCAAGTTTAGATGAGAGAGCTTCTTATGCCATTTCCAACTCTCTTCATTTGACATTTTTGCAGATAGACACACAGCTTTTCCTTCAGAGTTTGTTACCAAACTTGCTTCATAAATGTTATTGCGCCTGTGTCCAACTAGAACAACTTTCCTAGTAGATTTGCTGATAACCTCACAATGTTCAGTATGAAAATCTACATGGTATCCTCTGTCACAGATTTGACTCACAGAAAGCAGATCATGCTTGAGTCCTGGGACTAGAGCTACATTTATGATGATGACACTTCCAAGATTAATATTGCCATATCCCATAGTACGTCCTATGTTGCCATCTCCATAGGAAACTTTTGGGCCAGCTTTCTCCTCATAATCTGATAGCAGGGCTTTATTTCCAGTCATGTGTCCTGAACATCCACTGTCCAAGACTAGGGTACTTTCCCTTATGCCCTGCAATCACAAACAATTACAAAGAGTTAGATTTAAGGATCCAGACTTGCTTGGATCCTTTGGCTTTCTTAACATTGTTAGCTTTTGCAGCGGAAAAACTTTCAACAGAGTTTAAGCTAACTGTGTCAGACTTTACACTTGCAGAGTTTGCTTTAACCCATTTCAGGTTGGGTTTTAGCTCATAATAGTTGTGATAAATAGCATGATAACTCTTACAAGTATAAATGGAATGCCAAGTGCTCCCACAGTGTGTGCATAAAGTCTATGGTCTAACCCTAACATAATCATTCTTTACCCCAAACTTGGAGGGTAAAGAATTAATATCTTTGTTTTTCGTGCAGAAACTTGCAAGATGGTTAGTGCTACCACAACTATGACATGTCTTCCTAGGAGCATCAGAATTAGGCAGATACTCATTTCTTTTATTAATGCCTACTTTTCCATTCCTATTTTTCTTGGACACTTTCTGTTTGTTGACAGACTTTACCTCTTTGAGCTTATGTTTGAATTGTTTTTCTGTCATTGAACCAACATTAATCTGCTTATCATAGATTTTTACTGGTTCTTTAACAGCTTCTATTTTAACCTTATTCTCTGTTATTGAACCAACATTAACCTGTTTATCACAAGTTTCAACTGGTTCCATAACAGCTTCTTTCACAACTACAGACTTTAGCTTACTGGATTCAGAAACAAATTTCACAGGTTTAAGTTGTGGTTTCACTTTCACTTTATCTTTAAACCTAAGTTCATCTTTTTCACAGTAACCTAAACCTACAGTGTCTGTCTGAAAAACTTGATGTGTGTCTTTTCCAGAATTAGTCCAGGTTTTAATCACTTTCCTCTCTTTTTCCAACTCAGATTCTATTTGCCTATATCTTTTAAGCAATTCCTGTTCAACATAAACAGCATCATCTCTCTCCTTTTGAACTTGTTGCATGTTAACAAGTCTCTCTTCAAGAAATTTATTCCTTTCTTTAAGACCTAGATTCTCATATTTGATTCTTTCATTCTCTAAAGTCTGATCCCTATAACTAACATGTATGCTTTTTAGATAAACTCTTAATTCAGATATATTATCGGTATCATAAGCATAAGTAGTTAGGGGTACCTTGTTTTCAGATGACTCAGCTTCATCTTTAACAGTTGCCATGAGAGCATAATTGACTCCCTCATCTGAGTCTGAAGTGTCTGCCCAGTCCTTGCCTTTAGTGATGAGTGCTTTCTCAGATTTTCCTTTCTTGCACTCTGGAGCATAATGACCCAACTCTTTACACTTGTAGCACTGGATCTCAGACTTGTCTTTCTTTCCAGACTTGGTATTTCCTCCATCAGACTTTCTGAAATTTCTCTTATCAGAGTTTGAATCTCTCCTAGAGAATCTCTTTCCTTTCTTGAAGTTCTTGAATCCCATCTTCTTGAAGGTCTTCACAATTAAAGCAGCCATTTTCATCATCTCTTCTTCATCATCCTCAGAATCAGAAGCTTCATCATCAGTGTTTGAGCCATCATCAGAGTTTGATGACTCACTGTCAGATTTAATGACTAAAGCCTTTTCTTTGGCTTTCTTTCTTGATGATTCCTTCTTGACAGGCTTTTCTTCAACTTTAAGAGCAACAGATTTTGTCTTCTTTCCAGATCTTTTGTTTCTTTGTTCTCTCTCCAGTTCACGAGTTTTGAGCAACCCATAGATTTCATCAAGATCTGTTTCTGCAAGATCATAATTGTCTCTTATTATTGTCGCCTTCAAATCCCATCTTTCAGGTAGGGATAACAGAAACTTGAGATTTGACTCTTCAAGTTCATATTCTTTATCAACCAGGGACAAATCATTCAACAATTTACAAAATCTGTCATAAGTATCTGTCAAAGTTTCATTAGATCTCGAGTCAAAGTGTTCATACTCTTGTGTTAGAATGGTCTTCCTATTCTTCTTTATCGCACTTGTTCCTTGACACCTGACTTCTAAAGCATCCCAGATTTCTTTGGCAGTTTTGCAGCCAATAACTCTGTTAGACATGACATTATCTAAGGCACTATGGAGTAAATGTCTAACCTTTGCATCCTTTGCAATTGATGAGATGTCTTCAGGAGTCAAGTCTTTCTTCTCTTTTGGAACAGTCTTTTGTTCTTGACCAGTAATAACAGGAGACAATTTAGTTGGCATATGAGGACCATCATTGATTCTATCAAGGTATTCTGGATCTGTGGCTTCCAGAAACATGGTCATCTTTACCTTCCATATTGGATATTCAACTGGTCTTAGAATTGGAACCCTTATAGTCTCATATCGACTAACAGAAGTTGGTTGAACCTTCTGAGTATTAGAACCTGCATTAGAACCTTCCTGAGAGTTGTCAGCCATGATTATACTTGTGTTTAGATCGATAAACTGTATATATTAAACAGCCTAGGCTCTGATACCAATTGTTAGGCCGATTACACAATATATAATCAATATAAGTATGATAATAACAATAAAGAACACTGTTTATGAATCAACAACTGAATTATATAAATAACTCTTCTCTTTGTGATGTAAAATATCACAGAGAGCTGCTAGGTTACAAGAATAATATTTTCAATAATCGCATCCCTTTTAGGGTTAACCTATCTGTGTTTATATAGTACACAGCTACATAGAATCAATCTCTAATTGATATTCCTATAAATTAGCTATACAAATTATATCAAATTAGGATTGCTTCTGTCTTCTGTTCCGTTTCCTTATCTGTCTCAATATATCTTGCTTCTTTCCATCTTCAAGATATATTGCTTCTAGAATCTTCAATGTTAGTACCGACAGCTTTAGCAAACTCTCACCCCGTCAGACTTTATCAAACTCTGACTGGCTTCTAGTAAACTCTGATGAATACCTGTTGCTTAAACACTGATAAACACTTATCAACAATTATATCTAACAAGATGGATGCAAAGAAGAAATCACAGCAGAAGGTTTCTAAGGCTAAGCCAGTTTTTGTGAGGAGGCCATAGGTTGTGAAACCACCAACAAACCCAGAGGACTTCATCTACATTGCTGATATAAAGGAGGAGTCTGACTTAAACCTATATCTTGAGGACTTGGTAGAAGTGAAAGGGATAGCAGCCACTCAGAAATTACTAGAGAGATTAGTGTTTGTCTACAAGGGTGGAAGGGAAAGAATCTGGCCTCTGCACAGAATTCTAGGAGAAGACTATGAGACTCTGATGGTGGTGTTCAAATGCTTAAAGAAAGATTTTGGGTTCACCAAAACTGCCAAGTCTGAGCTTGTCTCCAAGATTTGTCAAGTCAAAGCTAGCTGGAACAAACCTGATGCACTTCCCAGGGTTCTAAAGGTTCCTCAATCAGGAAAGAAAATTCATCTCCAACCCTTTTGGATGATGGAATTCAGAGACAAGGACAACTGCAGAAGATTCTTCATAATGGAGGACCAATTGGAAAAGGCATCTAATGAAACTCTAAGATTCATGCAATCCAAGTTGGGTGAACAAGATGAAGAAGAGAAGATTTTCTACAGGAGGCTCCAAGCTCAGATTGAGGAGAACAATGCAAGGAAGGGGAAGAAAACAAGGCCATAGAGACAAAGTTGATAAATCTGCTCAGGTTAGAAGAGCAGCTCTGTGTACTTGTATTGTAAGAATTTCTAATTTGTGTTCAGTCAATTTTCAATAAATCATGAAGCTCAATACAAATTCTACTTTTGTAATTTGTAATTTGTCTAAGTGTTTTTG
This sequence comes from Heracleum sosnowskyi, assembly GCA_030848705.1. Lineage (NCBI taxonomy): Eukaryota > Viridiplantae > Streptophyta > Magnoliopsida > Apiales > Apiaceae > Heracleum > Heracleum sosnowskyi. Next base: position 62,884,560 of record CM061235.1, read on the forward strand.
TTATCATCAAGGCTCTTGCTTTATGGCTGTTTTTCTATCAGTCATAAATTGGGGGAGATTGTTAGGAATATGTTGTTCTTCATGATAATTATAAAAACACTTAGTAGATTTTGTGTTAAGTCAATTTGTAGTTGTCAACGGAATGGTATGCTTTGCAGCTTTCGTTGACAGGTAGCTCATCAACGAAATGAGTGATGTAGCAATTGCACTGTACAATACTTTACTGTTTGATAGACATTTGTTGTAGGTATTAGATAGGTTTTCTAAGTCATGTTGACTAAGTACTAGATAGGCAAAATAGGTTGGTTAATTGTAAATATAATGTTCCTTGTAATTCTGCCTAAGTGAAGACATGTCAACGGAATGAAGATTACACTATCAACGGAATGAAGAATATACCATCAACGAAACGAAGAATAAAGCTATCAACGAAACACATCTTATTGCTATCAATGAATCATTATCACTTTTCTGAATAGTTGACAAAGTGATAGTGACAGTTTTCTGACAGATCAAAAGGTGATGTAGAAGTGTAGTTTGCATTGGGAGCCATTAAAATGGTCACTGAAAATAAGGAAACATTCCAATTTCCAATTAGGTTCTTGAGTGGGATCATAATAAGCATGAAGACAAAAGACAAGATCTCCAAGGACCATTGGACAAAAGGGATGAAAAGCAAGCTACTGACGGTTACCTTTAGTGTATTTTAGAGTAGCCAAAAATAGCATTGTAAACTTGGGTTTTATAACCAAGTGTAGCAGTTCATTTTTAAGATATGTGAGTGAGATAAAAATAGTTTGTATTAGCTTCTTTCAAGAGCACTCTCACTCCATATCAAGAACTGAGCAGCTGTGATACTTTTGTAACACAGATTATTTCCGAAATAAAAACATCTCAGTTGGATCCTCAAAACATCCAACTGAAATTTTATATGTGCTTGTGTTTTTATTTTCAGTACTGTTTTATTTGAAAGATTGTTTTAAGTTTAGAAATATCTAGAATTGTATTCAACCCCCCTCCCCTTCTACAATTCTGTTAGGTCATTTGGGATTAACAGGCGACGCTGAGAAACCTTTCACTGAATTTTTTAATATTTTTATATTGTTAATGAATCAATAAACGATATCCATATAATAAACTGTTTTATATCACTCCTTAATTGTTACCACTTTTTCAACTTCAAATTTCGTTTATCTAATTCTCTTTGTTCTAACATAAAAAGTCTATATATTCTTAATGAGTACCAGGGAAAAGTCTTTATTTTCAATACAAATTACGGGTACAAAAGTAATTTTCTTACTATCCCATTTATAACAATAACAAAATTTACCTATGTTTTACTTATTACAATTTTCAAGCTTATTTTGAATCATGGTTTGCATAATTTACGAATTATCCATTTTCAGTCAAGTTCTTTAAATTATTAATTAATCTCTCAAATCATATTAAATATCATATGATTTACAACATTTTAAATTTTAAATTACTTTCATTTATTCTTTTCCTCATAATAGTAATATGTATCTATCACATATCCTAATTTCAAGCTATCAGATCTAATTATTTGATATTGATGCATAAGTTTTGTATCACATTTATATGCAATCAAAGGGATATTTAACGATCTTTGATTATTTTCAGTCCACTTTAATTGTTATTTTTATGAAATTTAAATTGTTATTGTTTTCATATCCTTGATTTTCTTCAATTTTAGATTTTTAAGATTTTCGAAACCGTGATTTTGTCACGTTGTATTAAAGATTCTATCAACCATATTTCATCATTTCACGCAATCAGTATTTATGTGATATCATACCTGAATATTGTATTAGATATACACAAAATTTAAGACATGTTTAACAATCTTGATTGCTTTCTCAACATTTTTTTGTTATTACTTTCAATTTTTTGATTCTCCTCAATTTTATCTTTCTTAGATTTTAAATCCATGCATTTTCATTCTTTTCTTCTTCTCCCTTTTTATTTCTTCTGTGAGTTGGAGCTTTATATATAAACATGTATATCTCTTATTTTACGATATTTTCCATGTTTTTGTTGTGATATAGATTTTATAGTGGTGAAAAAGTCTCAATTGATTCCAATAATCATATTTTAGAGATACGTGTTCTCTAAATTATGTAAAAATTATTAACTTAAAAATTACGGTATTGATATTTATAGTCTCATCTATTTCTCGGACAATTTTACAGTAATTTATTATTGTGTATATTTTGGTTATGTGGTTGAAATGTTTGATGAAAATTTTGACAGAAGTTTGTTGATAATTTTAAATATAATATTCGACTTGACTGCTCACTCGGGCTAATCTTCGTCCTCTCCACATATTTTTCATATGTTTATGTTTATTTGTTTAATCAGAGAATTGTTATCTACGTTTATTTTTTGTAAATTTAGTTTCATATTTTGTCGAATAATATTTCATTTTTATTTGTGTTTAAAGTGACACCAAACTTGACCATCAAAAATTTATTTTTTTAATGTATGTTCATAATGTAAATACAAATATAATATAATGATTTTTAATTATTTTGAACTGATTTATATATTTTAACTTTAGGTTAATCAATATTATTTTCTCCCTTAAATTTAATATATTTTGACGCTATTTTGTCAAGGTTGAACAAGTTGGACAATGTATATATTGGTCCAATAAAAATTTCAATATTTTTTAGCTTTTTTATACAATGTACTCCTCCGTCTCACAAATATTGGTCATCCTAATTTTTACATGCATTTTTGGTTGCAAATAAAATATATTTCCATAACTTTTTTTCAAAATTTTCCTTTTCCGAATTAAAATTTTAAGAGTAAATTTTAATTCTGAAAAAAAAGTTACGAAACTATATTTTATTTTCACCAAAAAAATGTGATAAAATTAACGTGGGAAATATTATTTTACCACATTTTAACTCAAAATTATGGGCGCCGTCAACGAGAAACTTTCTAACTCAAAATTTTATATGTCTTTTTATACAATTCTTTTTTTATGCATGCCTACAATGCAATTAAAGTATGTGATATAATAAAATTTTAGTAATGCTAAACAAATTTATCATCACTTTCCAAATAAATAGATAAAAAGAATTAGAAATTTGAGAATAGTTCGATGCAAATTTTTTTATCAAAAAAATTAATTTATTTTGTATTAATTGTTATTTCAGAATTGAAGTCTTAACTCTACGAACAATGAGTACAATATTACAAAAAATTATTTTGCACTAACTTTTACAATTTTCATCATTTTCAGAGTCACATTATCTTAATTACATTTATCTTATCTCATTATTACATACAAAAATTACTAAGTTTAATTGTTTTTATTTGTTAGATCAGAATTCAATGATCGTCAGAAGCTAGACTCAACTGATCAGGATTGCTGACGTCATCAGTATTGCATGGTCATCAGTATTTGATCAAGCGTCAGTATCTTATTGATCATCAGGATTCCTACTCAGACTATGATCAGGATTGATCATCAGAACTTGAAGCTGATCAGGATTCCTACTCCGAGTTATATTTGGAGTCTAGATAAACATGGAAGTTTATTCTATTTGTTCCTGGTTTGTAGAATGTAGCTATCGATTAAGGATAGGTTTCTATCTTTGTTGTTGATTAGGACTTATCTTGTTATTGATAGAGAAGCTGTGTGTACTATATAAACACAGTCTTGGTTTCGATTTATGAATTCATGAGAGAGAGAACATAATCGAAGAGAAGTTCTTAAGAACAGAATTTCTTGAGAGAGTTTTTGTAAACTAGCAGCTCTCAAGAACATCAGAATTTCTTGAGAGAGTTTGTAACAGTTTTATATCAGATTTAATAAAGCTGTTATCTTTCTTTTCATATTTGTGATATATACATTAAGAAGTCGATTATCTTACTCTATTGTATTCAACCCCCCTTCTACAATAGATTATTACTGGGCAACAATTGGTATCAGAGCAAACTGATTTATTTTTAAATCAGAGACGATCTAAGATGTCGACAACCAAGTATGAAAGCATGAAGATTCCCATCTTGAAGATATCAGAATATCCTACATGGAGGGTAAAGATGTTGATGTACCTGGAGGCTATGGATCCTGACTACTTGGACAGGATTCGTGATGGACCATATATACCAACAAAGTTCGTAGAACGAACAGATACAGTACCAGAACATTATGTGGTCAAAGCTAAAGCTGAATGGACTCCAGAAGAAAAAGCTCATGTACTCAGGGAACCAAAGATAAAGAATATCTTGCATAATAGCCTTGATGCTGTCATGTCAAACAGAGTGATTGCATGCAAGTCTTCAAAAGAAATCTGGGATACTTTGGAAACTCAGTGCCAGGGATCTGCATCTGTTAAGAAAAACAGAAGGGCTCTTTTAATTCAAGAATATGAACAATTCGATGCAAGACCTGAAGAGAGCCTGACTGATCTATATGATAGATTTCTGACACTATTGAACAGCTTATCCTTAGTTGACAAAGTATATGAAACTGAAGATTCAAACACCAAATTTCTTAGAGCTTTACCTGAAGAATGGGATACTCAGACCTCAATCATTAGACACCAGTATGATCTGAACATTGTGTCTCTTGATGAGATCTATGGGATGCTAAGAACTCATAATCTTGAAGTTCAACAGAGAAAGAACAAGAAAAGCAGCAAGGCAAAGTCAATTGCTTTGAATGTAGAAGCTAAATCAAAAGGAAAAGCTATGGAGGTCTCTAGAAGTAAATCAAGAGTAGCTGAGTCAGATCCTGACGACTCTTCATCAGATACTGATGGCAATCCTGATGCCAATACTGGTGATGATTCTTCTGACTCAGACATGGAAGAGATGGTTGCTATGATTGTCAGAAACTTCAGAAGGATGAAGTTCAGGAAGAATAGAAGACAAGGCAACTTTCAGAAAAAGACCTTCAAAGCAGACAAAGACAAGTATATCAAAAAGGACAGCAAGGGTAGCAAATTTGACAAGTCAAAGGTTAGATGCTACAAGTGTAATGGTATGGGTCACTTTGCTTCTGAATGCAACAAGACAAAGGCACTCATCACATCAAGCAAGGATTGGATGGACTCTTCCTCAGAATCTGATACTGAGGTACTCAACTATGCGTTAATGGCCAATGCTGATGTAATTGCTGCTCTTGATGATAAGGTACTAAATACTATCTTTGATTTTGATACTGATAATGCTTCTGAGTTAAGACGTTTTCTAAAGTCATTACATATTAGCTTTAGAAGTCAAACTGCTGAGAATACTAGAATCTTATCTGAGATGTCTGACCTTAGAAAGAGGAATGAGATATTAGAAGCTGAATTTTCTCGTATGCAAGAAGTACAAAAAGAATGTGATAATGCTAAACACATGCACTTAGAGATGACATCTAAATGTACTTCCCTTGAAAAAGAACTTGAATATGCTAATGAGAAAATCAGAACCTGGACAGACTCTGGTAGGAAATTTCATGAGATTAATACCTCTAAGAATTGGAAAGAGTGTCTAGGATATAAGTCAGATGAAGATAAGAAATTAGCAGAGAAAATTGTCATTGATGAGACAGTCAGTCCAAAGACCTATAGACATGTTATAGACTCAACCAAATCTAAGATTACTCCTGTTAATTTTGTTTTTGGTAAGGATTCCAATTCTACTTTTGAAAAGGGATCTTCTTCTACTCAAGGAATTAAAATTATAAAGTCTAAACCTGTCATGAACAAAGTCACTAAGAATGTAGGTCTATTGTCTCAGAAACAGCTTAAAGATAAAATCTGTGAGGTTACAGATAAGAAAAAGGGAGCTACTGTTAAGAGAAACAGGAATGGTAAAATTGGGATCAATAAAGAAAATGGTTATAAGTATATCCCAAATGCACCTAGAAAGAGTTGTTTTAACTGTGGTAACTCTAATCATCTTGCTATTGATTGTAAAAAGAGTAAGAAGAAAATTGCTGAAATTCCTAAGTCTGATGTTAGGAATAGATCAGTATTTTACAAACCACAGAATTCCTGTTTTCATTGTGGTAGTCTATGGCATTCTATTTATACATGTAAAGAGTATCATGATTTGTACTATAACTTTTATGATCCATTGCCTAAGTTTGAAAGTAGTACAAAGTCTGATAGAACTGAAAATGTCATAGTGAAGCATGCTTTTGTTAATACTGATACTGACAAAGCAAATCCTGATGGAGTAAATCCTGTCAGGACTGCTAAAGTCAAAAAGTCTTCTGCTGTTAAATTTAATAAAATGCATGAACAAGGAATCCAACAAGTGTGGGTTCCTAAACATTCTGACTAGTGTTTTACTATTCTGATGCAGGGTAAAAGGAAAAATGTGTTAGTCATGGATAGTGGATGTTCTGTGCACATGACTGGAAACAAAGCCCTGTTATCAGAATATGAGGAAAAAGCTGGCCCAACTGTGTCTTATGGAGATGGCAACATTGGACAAACCTTGGGATATGGCAATATAATCATTGGAAATGTCATCATTGAAAAAGTAGCTCTAGTGAAGGGACTAAAACACAACTTGTTGAGTATTAGTCAAATCACTGACAGAGGTTATCATGTCAATTTCTATTCCACACATTGTGAAGTAGTCAGTAAAGCAACAGGGAAGATAGCACTAACTGGCTACAGGCATGGTAACATATATGAAGCCAACATTCTCTAAGATACTGATGGCTCCCCTACATGTTTCATCAGTAAAGCTTCAGTAGATGAAAGTTGGAATTGGCACAAGAAGCTTTCTCATCTCAACTTCAGCAACATCAATGAGTTGGTTAAGAAAGAGTTAGTAAGAGGATTACCTAATGTCTTATATACACCTGATGGACTCTGTGATGCATGCCAAAAAGCAAAACAAAGAAGGACATCATTCCAGAGTAAATCAGTATCCTCGATTGAAGAACCATATCACATGCTACATCTTGATCTGTTTGGTCCAGTCAACATCATGTCCATCAGTAAGAAAAGGTACACTCTTGTAATTGTTGATGAATATTCTAGATTCACCTGGGTGTATTTTTTGCACAGAAAAGATGAAACTCCTGAAGTTCTGTTGGATCATGTGAGGATGATTGAGACAACCACAAAGTACAAAGTCAAGATTCTGAGAAGTGATAATGGTACTGAATTCAAGAATTCAAAGATGGAAGAGTTCTGCAAATACAAAGGAATCATTCAACAATTCTCTGCTCTTGGCACACCTCAGCAAAATGGAGTAGTAGAAAGGAAGAATAGAACTCTTATTGAAGCTGGCAGAACTATGTTGGAAGAAGCTAAATTACCTACATATTTCTGGGCAGAAGCAGTCAACACAGCATGCTATACACAAAATCTCACATTGATAAACATGCATGGTGTCACTCCTTATCAGTCACTCAAGGAGAAGAAACCAAGTCTGAAGCATTTGCATGTGTTTGGCTGTAAATGTTTTGTTCTCAGAACTCATCCTGAACAGCTAGGGAAATTTGAAACAAAGGCTGATGAAGGAATATTCATAGGTTATCCTACATCAAGAGCCTTCAGAGTTTTTAATTTGAGAACAAGAACTGTCATGGAGTCAATTCATGTATCTTTTGATGATAAGAAGATAACTGGAATCATTGAAGACTCGCATGATAGATTGTTATTTGAAAATGAAGCTTCCAAGGAACCTGAGGAAATTGAATCAGATCCTGTCAATTCATCAGATACTGATGGGTCACCAAATCCTGATGACTCACCAGGTACTGATGGTGCTAATACTGATGATGCAAACAACAGTAATACAACTAGTAGTGCTAATGTTGAGGGGGAGCAACGGCATTCAACTACAAGTTCAGAGTCAACTCAATCATCAGGACAGAATTCTTCAGATACTGATTCAAGTGAAGATCCTGATAACACATCAGGAGGGCATAGCAATAATTCAGGGAGAGCTTCAAATCAATCAAATTCTTTCAATCAAGATAACACCAATCCAGGGGGAGTATCTACTTCAAGAAACAATTTGACACCAGCAAGGAAATGGACAAAAGATCATACTCCTGATTTGATAATTGGAGATCCTGATGCAGGTGTTCAAACAAGAAGTGCAACTCAGAATGAATGTTTATATAATAACTTTCTATCCAAGGAGGAGCCTAAGAAAGTTGAAGATGCACTTAAAGATGCTGATTGGGTTACTGCAATGCAAGAAGAACTGAATGAATTTGAAAGGAATGAAGTCTGGAAACTGGTACCAAGACCAAAGAATAGATCAATTGTTGGTACAAAGTGGATTTTCAAGAACAAGACTGATTCTGATGGAGTCATTATCAGAAATAAAGCTAGACTAGTTGCAAAGGGGTATTCCCAACAAGAGGGAATTGACTATGATGAAACTTTTGCTCCTGTTGCAAGACTAGAAGCCATCAGGATATTTCTTGCTTATGCAGCACATAAGAAATTCAAGGTTTTCCAGATGGATGTTAAAAGTGCTTTCTTAAATGGTGAACTGGAGGAAGAAGTTTATGTTGAACAACCTCCTGGTTTCATTGATCCTACATATCCAGATCATGTCTACAGACTGGATAAGGCACTTTATGGACTAAAGCAAGCTCCAAGAGCATGGTATGAAACCTTAGCTCAATTCTTAATGGAAAGTGGATTCAAAAGAGGTGCAATTGATAAAACTCTATTTTATTTGAATCATGGTAAGGAGTTGCTGTTAGTTCAGATTTATGTTGATGATATCATTTTTGGGTCAACAAACAATAAGCTGTGTGAAAAGTTTTCCAAGCTTATGCAGTCAAGATATCAAATGAGCATGATGGGAGAAATGAGTTACTTTCTGGGTCTTCAAGTTAAACAGACTGATGAAGGGATTTTTATTAATCAGTCTAAATACACAAGGAACTTACTGACAAGGTTTAACATGCAAGACAGTACTCCTGCTTCAACTCCCATAGCTACAGCTACCAAACTTGATCCTGATCAAGGTGAAGAGGTAGATGTAACTCACTACAGAGGAATGATTGGCTCTTTATTGTATCTCACTACCAGTAGACCAGATATCATGTTTGCAACCTGTCTATGTGCAAGATTTCAAGCAAAACCTAGAGAACCACATCTGATTGCAGTCAAAAGAATTTTCAGATATCTCAAAGGCACTCCTTCACTTGGCCTTTGGTATGCAAGGGAATCAGATTTTGGGTTGTGTGGTTATTCAGATGCTGATTTTGCAGGATGCAAAATAGACAGGAAAAGTACTTCAGGAAGTTGTCAGTTTTTGGGTGGAAGACTAGTTTCATGGTTCAGTAAAAAGCAGAAATCTATTTCCACTTCAACTGCAGAAGCTGAGTACATTGCTGCAGGAAGTTGTTGTGCTCAGATAATGTGGATGAGAAATCAGTTGTTAGATTATGGCATGTCATACTCAAAAATCCCTATTTATTGTGATAACCAAAGTGCTATTGCAATGACAGGAAATCCAGTTCAGCATTCTCTTACTAAACACATAAGTATCAGATATCACTTTATAAGAGAACAGGTTCTGGAAGGAACAATTGAACTTCACTTTGTTCCTACTGATCAACAACTAGCTGATATATTCACCAAGCCACTGCCTGAAGCTACTTTCAATAAGTTGGTGAATGAACTTGGAATGATGAATTTTGAGAATTTCTGAGGAAAAGCTACAGAGAGGAAATCCTGATAACTGTCAAATCCTGATGGTTATTCAGAAAGGTATGTATCTTTGATCAAATCCTGACAGGAAGTCAACTGGTCAATCCTGATGTACAGGTCAGTATTTCATTACTTAATTTGTGCCTAATTTTTCGTCAGTATCTGCTGATGGACGGTTGAGTTTTAGTAGGACAACTGTATGCGCGCGTGTGTTGCACTATTATAGATATATCAATACATACACATAAAAGGCGGTGCAGATTTATTTAAATGACACACGTAATCTGTCCACTAATTCTTTGTGCACAAATCATATTTTGCCACCTGTCTTTGAGAGTAATATTTTGTTTTAACAAAATACTTTTCATTGGTCTACATCGTTAATTACTCTCTTATCATCAGTTTTTCGTTTTCTATCTCTCTCTGTGCTTTCATACCCTAATTGCTTCAAATCTTAATTCTCGAGTTTTCAAAAGCATTACAATGACATCTTCATCATTCATGAACAAACAGATAGTGATTAGTGGTGTTACATTTGCCACTAACAATTTTGTGGCTATTCTAAATCATCAAGATTTACCCAATGAGTTTCATATCATTCAAGATTTTCTAGCTTCAAGCCCATTGAAGTTTGCTTTAACAGAACCTGCAAGTGTTTCTTTTAAGTCTGTAATGCAGGTGTGGAACTCAGTTACTTTTGATAAAGGGCATTCTGATACAATCTTGATGAGTTTTGAATATAATGGAACTACTCACTATGTGACTCCTACAATTGTGGAGGCAGCCCTGCATTTACCCGTTCTTGGTGATGCTATTCATGCTAATGTTTCGGACTCTACTCTTTTTGAGTTTGTTACAAAGTTGGACTACAATGGTGAAGTAAAGAGATATGGAAATCTCTTCAGGACAAAGCTTAAGAAGGAATGGAATTTCTTCTTTGATACAATCAGCCGCTGTTTCCTGAACAAGACATCAAATTTTGATGCTCTTCCATCAGGATCTCTTAAAATTGGGTACTCTCTTATCCATTCTACAGTGTTTGATTATGGGTCTTTTATCTTAAAAGCTTTAGGTGATAGGAAATCAGATAAATTGGGTTCTGTCTGTTTTCTTAGATTTTTACAGTTGATATTTAATCACTTATGTCCTAATGTTGTTTTTGAGGATGATGTAGTATTTAATCACTTATGTCCTAATGTTGTTTAAGTCCTTAGTCAACAGTGATAAGGCAAATGGTTTCATAGGAAATGCTTTTATTCCTGATGAGGTTAGGTTTTTCTTACATCAGAAAATGCCTACTCGTTATGGACTACTTTCTAATGCTATGGGGCAAGGCCCAACCCACCTTGTTCCTGACACAAGCATGCAACCTAAACAGTCTAAACAGTTACCAACCACCTCTACTGTCTCTCAAAAGACTTTAGTTGTAAAATCAAAGAAATCAGCTAGAACTGATGTGTCTGGAAGGCAATCAGGTTCAAAGGATTTTTCCTCTACACCACTCACTAAAAAGAAGATACAAGGGGGTGTACAAGGGGTCCTGGTGAAGAAAGCTGATAAGGTTGTTAAGAATGTTCCTGTGAAAAGGAAGTTAAGGTTGATTGATGAAAGTGATTCAGAGGATGACTTACCTATATCCTCTGTGATGAATGTGAACAAGGAAGTTGCTGATACTGCTACTAAAGCTGTGGTACCTTTATCAAAACCACAAAAGACAAGGAAATTATCAAAGAGCAGGTATCATATTCCTTTGACAGTGCAAATGAAGGATACTGATATTCAGACATCAAATCCTGATGAGTCATCTACTCCTGATGCTCTAGCAAATCCTGATGTTAGTATTCCTGATGCAACAACAAAAGATTGTCTCTCTATATCAGACTCTCCAGCCTCTCCATCTCAGTTTAGAGAAATTTCTTGGGAGAAGGTTTCTACAACTGCTTCCTTGGTTGGTCTTACACCTATATCAAAGAAAAAGAGGAATGCAGAAGAGTTAGTCTATCAGAGACAGAAGAAGCTGAAAGGATCAAGCCCACAAGAACCTGAATTTCAGAGTAATTCAGCAGCTACTGTTGATCCTGCCACACAAGAACCACTCAATCAAAGTTTGGGTGAAGGCTTAGCTAGTGGAATGGTCACACAAGAACCATTTTCTTAAAGGGAGAATGAAGACATCAACATTCCAGCTACACAAGAACCATCTTCTCAAAGTGAAGATGCAGGCAAAGCTACAGCTTCTGTTGCAAGATTGGTCGCGAACATTGTCAATGAGGGAAGCACACAAGAACCTTTAGCTCAAAGTGTTGAAGAAGCTTCTGAACCTCAAGCTCCACAAGAACCATTGGTAGCAAATACTGATGCACGCATATCAAATCCCGACGATGTTCATCCTGACGCTAGTGGTGCTCCTGATAATGAACCTATTTTGATACAGCCACTTCGTTCAAGACCAATGGATCATCCTATCTCAGAACCACAGGATAAACTGAAAGGTATTACTATTCCTGATCCTGATATTACTCATGGTACTGTTGATGATACTTCTGATGATAGTGATGATGATGATGAGAATCGAAAAGAGAAGGAACAGCTTGCTACAACACTCAAAATTAGTCTTGGAACTAATTTTGGTTCATCCAGTACATATATGGCTAGCAATGCTTCCACTGGGAAAGATCAGAGACAAGATTTTTCTATTCCTTCCTTTGATCCTGCAGAGGCATTTAGACAGAATGAATGGAACAATTCATGGCACCAATCTGATGAATCTATCAGTTTTTCTTCTGCTATTGAACATGCCTATAATGCAGTGAAGTCTATAGAGAATCAAGACTTGAAGAATCATCTGAAGGCTACAACTCTGTTATCCAAAAGTCTGAAAAGTGAGATTGATTCTATCAAGGGCTCAACTGAAAAAGTGAGGACTGATATCTTTCATAATTTTACAAAGGTGCCTACTACTTTACAATTGAGGGTAGTGGACTCCCAAGTGAAATCTGTTGTTTCAGAACAAACCTCAATCAATCAAAGAATTGATTCTCTGGATACTAAGGTAACTGAAATTCAAGCCTCTCTTTCCTTAATTTTGCAATTATTGTCAAATCCTGATGTCAAAAAGGGGGAGAAGGTTATTCAGACAAAATGTACACCTGATCTAGTATTAAGAAATAATGATGATGATACTGGAGATGATGGTGGTAACAAAGCGATACAAGGAGAAACCTCTGATGCTGTTGTTATGAAGACAATCCAAACTTCTTAAAGTCAAACAACGCAGTCAACTCATGTTTCTGATTCTGGAGTTAAGACAGTAAGAACATTGGTGCAATCTCAGATCCTGACGGAAGATCAAATCCTGACACCTGGTCATGGACACATTCTTGCTACAATTCCTGAAGGTGATGAAGATGTGATTATTGATAATCCTGAAGCTGCATCAAATTTATTCCAGAAGTTTTCAACAAAAGACGGTAGAATTGTTACTCTTTATCACACTGATAAAAGAGTTCAACAATTATTTACCAGAAAAGCACTCTCTACAGCAAGTGAAGAATATCCAGATCTCTCACATGAAGAATTCTTGAGACTACAAAGAGAGACAATGGAAAGCTATACTGCTCCTGCTAGAGGTAGGAGAGGTGCTAGAAGAAATAGAAGAGGTTTTTCAACTCAAACAGTACCTAGATAGACAAGGTCTAGAGGGTTAAGAATTGAAGAAATTCCTGAAGCTTCACAAAATCTAATAGATCCTGTTATCAAGGATATCATGGAGAAAGAAGACAAGGAATTTGTTGAAGAAGAACCTGAATTGAGAAGAAAATCAAGTAAATCAACTCTCAGCAATACAAATCAAATTGAAGATTCTAATCCTGACAATATTCAAGATCCTGACGAATCTGAAATTCTGCAAGAGGTTGATTTGATAATCTTATCTACTGTTGTTGATTGTCACAACAAAGAAGTAGATGAAGAAGAAGAAGCCATAAGAAGAGATATTACAAAGAGAACAAATGAAGATTTTAATCTCTATCTACAAAGGCTTAAAGTTTCAAATGAAAGAAAATGGAGAAATTCAAGCAGACAAGAATCTTTACTGGAAAGAAGCTATGTTTTTGAAAAGGAAAAGGATAAGAAGTGGAAACATATTAGCACATTAAGTTGTGATACACCTATCAATTTTCAGTCTGGTGGAATTATTACAAGCGCTTCAAGTGTTGTTGATTTATCTGAGATGGTTAGATCAAAAGCACTCTGGTTAAAGATGTTTTCAAATCTGAAGCAATTGTCAAGTAATTCAAGAGGAGGTATTGGACACAGAGATGGTGAATATCTGAATATGTCATATGTTGATCCTTACTCCTTGACAGAAATTGGAGGTACTTTAACTTCTGAAAACCTGAACAATTTATTAGCTGTTGATATAGTTATAGATTGTCATGATGGTTTTGAAAAGAAAGAAAAGCTTCTGTACTTCATGAAAGATGGTAGTGTGAAGATTCTATCTATTCAAGATCTGCTGATGAAAACTACACAGGAACTGAAATATGTTCACTATCTGTTAAGATGGAAGAACCAAGTGTACAAAGTATGGGCTGACATGATTTTGTCAACTATAAGAAGAAGACTGGATGGAAACAGTAATTTCGATGGTAATTATGTTCCCATGTACTTAAATCAAAGAGGTCAGGATGTGGAAATGCAAAGAGGTACTGCTGTTAAAGAAGTAACTTTTGGTATGACCCAACTTACTCTCAATCCTGATGGGAAGGAAATTGCTTATCTTTTGCTTGAAGAGCACAGTCTACAGAAAAGCTCCATTCAGAATTTCAGAGCAGCTATCTACCAGATTAATGAGGAAGATGAAGAACTCAGAAATCTTAAGGAAAGACTGATTCAAATTCTTGAAGAAAAAGAAGAAAGTTTATTATCCAACTTCTTGAAGATGAATCTGTTCTATCACAAAGCTTAAACAGATAAGTTGTTTCTGAAGATACTCGTACATTTTGATACATGTTTTTGACATCATTGAATATTTGGAATCTATACTTTATTTCACAAAGTATGAGATTGGGGGAGATTGTTAGATCAGAATTCAATGATCGTCAGAAGCTAGACTCAACTGATCAGGATTGCTGACGTCATCAGTATTGCATGGTCATCAGTATTTGATCAAGTGTCAGTATCTTATTGATCATCAGGATTCCTACTCAGACTATGATCAGGATTGATCATCAGAACTTGAAGCTGATCAGGATTCCTACTCCGAGTTATATTTGGAGTCTAGATAAACATGGAAGTTTATTCTATTTGTTCCTGGTTTGTAAAATGTAGCTATCGATTAAGGATAGGTTTCTATCTTTGTTGTTGATTAGGACTTATCTTGTTATTGATAGAGAAGCTGTGTGTACTATATAAACACAGTCTTGGTTTCGATTTATGAATTCATGAGAGAGAGAACATAATCGAAGAGAAGCTCTTAAGAACAGAATTTCTTGAGAGAGTTTTTGTAAACTAGCAGCTCTCAAGAACATCAGAATTTCTTGAGAGAGTTTGTAACAGTTTTATATCAGATTTAATAAAGCTGTTATCTTTCTTTTCATATTTGTGATATATACATTAAGAAGTCGATTATCTTACTCTATTGTATTCAACCCCCCTTCTACAATAGATTATTACTGGGCAACATTATTTATTATTGTTAATATATTGTGGATAAATAGAAGTTAGATTAAAAAATTATATTTTTTAAAATATACTGTATCGTATTTCTTACGTTTTTTTATATATGATACGAGTTATCGTAAACGGCGATGCCAAGAAATCTTTCTCAATAAAATTACTTCAAAATTATTGTACTTTACATACTTTCATTCTTATATAGCATGGACCAAAATAGTCTGTAAAACAGTTCAAAATTTAAATAAATTTATAGATATTACTTAAAGGAATTACGGAGATTAGGAATAAAGATCAAAGCATGGTGACACTATTCACGGTTACTGTCTGAAAATTTTATAAAACTTTATATGTTTCGCTTCCCATATTTATTTTTTCAAATGACAACGTGTGAATTAGATCAGCATCAGACGGGTTGCAATAAATGCTTTATACATTTAATTTTTGTTCGTCAAAATTTTCAAAATTTTATTACTTTTTCATAACTTCTCATTCAAATAAAGTTATAGAGATTGTCAATATTGATTTCCAAAATATAAATTTTATCAATGTTGATTGTAATGAGATTTTTTTATGTAAATTCTAACCAGTTTGCATGAATCCGAAGAGAATAAAATTGGAAAGTACATAAAAAAATTTGAAGACCTTTAATTTGCGGCAAGAAAAATAATGTTAGCACCTCACGGTTACTTAATTTTATAATTGTTTTATTATATAATTATTTACCTTTATTTTTAATTCAAGTGTCCAACATTCTTTATAAATTTTACTAATAAATCTCCATTAATTTTAATTACTATTATTTCTTCTTTTAAATTTGTTTTTCTTCTATATTATATTTTGTGTTATTCTAAATATAAATTACTATCATTCTATATTCTAAATTTTCAATATAAATAAAATATTGTAATTAACTTAAATATATTTAAAATATTTCACCCGTGTGCGTAGCACGGGCTAATTCCCTAGTTTATATAACGAATACTCAAGAATACTGGGGCTATAACAAATGTATTATTGATACGAACGATATATCAATTGTCCTGAACAATTAGGGTACGAAATAATTTTTCCCTTTTTGAATAAAAAGAATAATATTGATAGTATGGGATAACTAGGGATATAATGATACGAATAAATCTTCCGATAATGATTCGGATACGAATGACGAAGGGATAATAATGATGTACAAAATTTTAACGGGGCCCTTGAATTTTCAAAACGGGGCTCAAAATTGAAGATATTTTCAAATGACAAGATATTTGAAAGGGGCTTCCGAAACATCAATTAGCACATAATTACTCAATAACCGTAACTATTAATATCCCAAATACTCCACAATAATTATTCTACACATCAAATATAATTTATATTATTAATAAAATTCACGGATATTACACTTGGATTGACAAATAAATATACCATTTGACCTTTGACTTACTTGCAATCCAAGAAAGAACTTCAGCTTATCCATCATACTCATTTCAAACTTAATCTGCATTAGCTTAGCAAATCTCTTACAGAGATCATCATTAGTAGACCCAAATATGATGTCATCCACATAGACTTGGACTAATATCATATCACTTTTGTGTTTCTTTGAAAAAAGAGTTTTGTCTATGATACCTCTAACAAAACCATTTTCTAAAAGAAAACCAAAGAGAGTGTCATACCATTTTCTTGGGGCTTGTTTGAGACCATAGATAGCCTTGAAGAGAAAGTACACAAAGTCTGGCAGCTCCTGATTTTCAAAGCCAGGGGGCTGTTCCACATACACTTCTTCATCAAGCTCAACATTCAGGAATGCACTCTTAACATCCATTTGATAGACTTTAAAATTGGAATAAGCTGCACATGCTAAGAACATCCTGATGGCCTAAAGCCTAGCCACTGGTGTGACGCCCTCCAAACCTGGGGTACAGATTTGGGGAGTTACCCAACCAACGAAACACAATATACCTGGATATAACACATGCATAGTATAATAAAGACATAAAATACCCCTTAACCAAGACCGCATCCAGATTATGGCATTGAACACAAGCTTCTACGTTCTATTATTAATACAAACCAGTTTTCAGAGTTAATATCATTACAACTTAAAGTTCAAAGCTAGACATCTAGTCTAACTGACAAAACAAACAACTACCCTGCCAATGACAACCACTCGAGGGGCTCTCCTAGCTGCCGGAGAACTATCGCTCGCGCTGTGTCGGCTCATATTCTCTCTTCACTGGAATAGGGTTAGAAACAAAACAAGTATGAGCCACAAGTGCTCAGCAAGCATAATATATATATCAATCACAATTCCAATATGAGAGGAAAATCACAGTTATCTGGATCAACAATATCCAAGCTAAACATGTGCTTTTTTAACAATTTCAATTGATGTAAATAGAATTAGAATTGGACTTCTACATTTTTTTCAAATCAAAAGGTTGTGCTGCTGATCAGTCACACATCAACCCCAGACTTGCTTAAAGCAAAGTCCTCTACTGGATCCTTGGCCAATCTGGGCCTTAAGTTATTCCGACCATAAATATGGCCCAACCATTACTGGTCCCATTTAAAAACATGCCAATTCTATCATAGAGTATAAGCAATAACATGCTTCACAAGATAAGTAAACAATGTCAACAATGCTCAAGAATACTGGGGCTATAACAGATGTATTATTGATATGGACGATATATCAATTGCCCTAAACAATTAGGGTTCGGAATAATTTTTCCCTTTTCGAATAAAACGAATAATATTGACAAGATCAGATAACTAGGGATATAATGATACGAATAAATCTTCTGATAATGATTCGGATACGAAAGATGAAGGGATAATAATGATGTACAAAATTTTAACGGGGCCCTTGAATTTTCAAACGGGGCTCAAAATTGAAGATATTTTCAAATGACAAGATATTTGAAAGGGGCTTCCGACACACCAATTTAGCACATAATCACTCAATAAGCGTAACTTATTAATATCCAAATACTCCACAATAATTATTCTACACAAAAATTTAATTTATATTATTAATAAAATTCACGGATATTACATCCTTCCCCCCTTAATAGGATTCTGTCCTCAGAATCAGATCAAGGAAACAACTGGGGATACTTCTCTAACATATCACTCTCTAACTCCCAGGTAGACTCTTCCACCTTAGGATTCCTTCACAAAACTTTTACTAATGCTACGGTCTTATTCCTTAACACTTTTTCCTTACGATCCAATATCTGAATTGGTCGTTCTACATAAGATAAATCTGCCTGGACCTCTATGGGTTCATACTCTATTACATGGTTCGAATCTGGTCGATACTTCTTAAGCATGGATACGTGAAACACATTATGAACGTGCTGCATATGCGGGGGTAACGCTAACTCGTAAGCTACTTTGCCAACTTGCTTCAGAATCTCAAACGGTCCAACGTATCTCAGACTCAATTTCCCTTTCTTCCCAAATCTAACAAATCCTTTCCACGGTGAAACTTTCAGTAACACTTGCTCTCCTTCTTCGGATCCCATATCCTTTCTGGCTAGGTCAACATATTTCTTCTGCCGGTTCTGAGCTGTTATCAACCTTTTCTGAATCAATTCAATCACTTCCTTT
This sequence comes from Heracleum sosnowskyi, assembly GCA_030848705.1. Lineage (NCBI taxonomy): Eukaryota > Viridiplantae > Streptophyta > Magnoliopsida > Apiales > Apiaceae > Heracleum > Heracleum sosnowskyi. The sequence goes on from CM061235.1 coordinate 62,903,513, forward strand.
GTCTGCTACACTAATTCTGGCCCTATCACTTTTCGTTCACCAACTTCTTCACAATACACTGGAGATCGACACTTCCGTCCATATAGAGCTTCGTAAGGTGGCATTCCAATACTTGCGTGAAAACTATTATTATATGAGAATTCCACCAAGGGTAGATGATCGTCCCAATTGCCTTTAAAATCAAGTGCACATGTTCTAAGCATATCTTCGATGGTTTGAATTGTCCTTTCGCTTTGACCGTCTGTCTAGGGGTGATAAGCCGTACTCATTTTTAATTCGGTGCCCAAACATTCTTGAAAACTTCTCCAAAATCTTGAGTTGAATCGAGGGTCTCGATCAGATACTATTGACACTGGAACTCCATGTCGTACTACGATTTCCTTTATGTATATGTGAACTAACTTATCCAGCGAGAATCTCTCGTTAATTGGAAGAAAATGCGCAGATTTCGTCAATCGATCCACAATAACCCAAATAGCATCATGGTTAGTCTTTGTTCTAGGCAATCCTACCACAAAGTCCATCGCAATGTGTTCCCATTTCCACTCAGGAATTTCTAACGGCTGCAGCAATCCACTTGGTCTCTGATGTTCCGCCTTGACTCTTTGACACGTAAAACATTTACTTACCCACTCAACAATTTCTCTTTTCATATCTGGCCACCAAAAGTTCGTTTTAAGATCTCGATACATCTTCGTACTTCCAGGATGAATTGAATACTTCGAGTTATGCGCTTCGTGCAAAATTTCACTCTTTAATTCCGCTACATTAGGTACCCATATTCGAGAAGGAGACCTTAAGATTCCTTTGTCGTCCAGTTGGCTACATATCTCCTCGCCTGTTAAACTATTTGCCTTGTCGTTCATGACTTGCTCTTGGCATTTCCGTATCTTTTCTAACAATTCAGGTTGAAACGTCATGGCGTAGATCATTTCTGTCGCATCCTTCGGAATACGTACTTTAATCTCTAACCTTTCAAATTCTTTGTACAGTTCCCTGGTCATCGTCAGCGTATTAAATCTTTCTTTTCTGCTCAATGCATCTGCTACCACGTTTGCCTTGCCGGGATGATAATTGATAGAAACGTCATAGTCCTTGATTAGTTCTAACCATCTTCTCTGTCTCATGTTTAGCTCCTTCTGAGTAAAGATATACTTCAGACTTTTGTGATCGGTGTAAATTTCACATCTCTCCCCGTACAAGTAATGTCTCCATATTTTCAGAGCAAATACGATCGCCGCTAATTCCAAATCATGAGTAGGATACTTCTGTTCGTGAGGTCTCAATTGTCTCGACGCATAAGCAATCACTTTGTCATGTTGCATACGCACGCAACCCAATCCTTTGTAAGACGTATCACTATATATTACAAAATGACCTTGATCGTCCGATAGCATCAACACTGGTGCCGTAGTTAGTCTCTTCTTTAACTCTTGGAAACTCTCTTCGCATTTATCGTTCCATATGAATCGCTCGCTTTTCCTTGTCAGCTTGGTCATTGGAGTAGTTATCTTCGCAAAATCCTGCACAAACCTCCGGTAATATCTGGCTAATCCCAAGAAACTTCTGACTTCAGTTATTGTCCTTGGTCTTTCCCAATCTTACACTGCTTCTATCTTTGCTGGATCTACTTTGATGCCTTCGCTGCTCACCACGTGCCCTAAGAAATGAACTTCTCTTAACCAGAATTCACACTTGGAAAATTTTGCATATAGTTCTTCTTGTCTCAAAGTCTCCAACACAATCCACAAATGGTTCGCATGTTCTTCTTCCGTCTTGGAGTATATCAAGATATCGTCGATGAATACCACTACAAACTTGTCCAAATATTTCTTGAAGATCCTGTTCATCAAATCCATAAAAGCTGTTGGTGCATTCGTCAATCCAAACGCCATTACAAAAAATTCATAGTGTCCATACCTCGTTCGAAAGGCCGTCTTCGGTATATCGTCTGGTTTAATCTTCAATTGGTGATATCCTGACCGTAGATCAATCTTTGAAAAATAAACCGCTCCTTTCAACTGGTCAAATAGATCATCTATTATGGGCAATGGATACTTTTTCTTGATGGTTAGCTTGTTCAATTCCCGATAGTCTATACAAAGTCTCATGCTTCCATCCTTCTTCTTGACAGACAGCACTGGTGCTCCCCACGGCGAAACGCTGGGTCTGATAATTCCTTTGTCTAACAAGTCCTCCAGTTGGTTAGCTAATTCCTTCATTTCCACTGGTGCCATTCTGTATGGGGCTTTAGATACTGGTTCCGCGCCTGGTGTTAAGTCTATTGCAAACTCAATCTCTTTATCTGGAGGTAATCCTGGTAACTCTTCTGGGAAAACATCGAGAAACTCACTCACGTCTGGAATATCTTCTAACTTAAAAACTGCTTTCTTTGTATCTATCACATATGCTAGGTATGCTTCACATCCTTGCTTTAGTAATCTCTTAGTCTGAATCATCGTTAACAATTTCTTTGTTTGTTTCTCTCCCTTGAATATTATTTCTTTCTTTTCTGGGGTAACCAAAGTAACCCGCTTGTTCTTACAATCAATACGCGCATCATAATCAGTTAACCAATCCATCCCTAAAATCACATCAAATTCTCCCAACTTGAAAGGTAACAAATCAACATAAAAACAATTTCCTAAAATCTCAATTTCACAACGAGGACGTTATGAACTGACCGGTATACGATCCTGGTTAGCTATCTCTACACTCAACACTCCGCTTAAAGGTTTCATTACGCAATTCAATTTACGAGCAAACATTTCTGAAATAAATGACTTAGTCGCTCCTGAATCTATTAACACTTTAGCACTAATAGAATTTACTAGAAGTGTACCTGCCACCACGTCGGAGTCTCTCACTGCTTCTCTCATTGACATATTATAGGTTCTGGCTAGCGGCTGGACATCAACGGCTGGAGGTGCCTCTATTGCTCGGATCATGTTGTTCATGGGTGCTGGTGCTCTGCAGTCCTTGATCATATGACCTGGTTTCTTGCATCGGTGACACACAATACCTATCTTGGAATCCCTGGAATAATGACCCTTCTGGTTGCATTTAAAGCATGTGACACTCAATCGGTGGCATACTCCTGGATGTCATTTCCCGCATGTCTTACATTCTGGTAGTGGGTGTCTAGAAACTCCCTGCTGACTGTTGGCTGGTAGACGGTTATCTTGCCCTACACTTCTGGTATCTGGCTTCTTGAAACTTGTATTCCTGCCGGGCTGGAATCCCGGTTTCTTGTTCGACTGACTTTGAAAACTTCCTTGCGGCTGTCCCTTATTGGGTGTCCCTGCCTTCCTTTTCTTATTCTCCCTCTCCTTCATGTAAGAGTCACTCTCTGTTTCTGCAATCATTGCCTTCTGAACCACTGTTGCATAGGTGTCCAACTCCAAAATAGTTAACTTGCTATGAATCCATGACCTCAGTCCCTGTTGGAACCTCTTGGCCTTCTTCTTTTCTATGTCCACGTACGTCGGAACAAACCTAGAAAATTCAATAAACTTTGTCTCGTACTGGGGAACAGTCATGTTTCCTTGTTTCAACTCTAAAAACTTCAATTCCATCTGGTCTGGCATGTAATCTAGAAAGTACCTCTCTAAGAACAACTCTGTAAATCTGGCCCACGTAATCAATCCCTCAGGCTCCATAGCCCTACTTGTTCCCACCAATAACTCGCTTCACTCTTTAAGAAATAACTAGCGTACTCCATTTTTTTATCTTTAGTTACCTCTATTAAGGTAAAAGCCTTCTCTATTTCTTTCAACCATGCCTTTGCCTCAACTGGGTCTGCGGATCCCTTAAACTCTGGAGGTTTTGTTGCCTGAAAAGATTTGAACGTAACCGCTGGTGCTGCCTGCTAGTGATGTTGTTGTTGCTGATGCTGCTGTTGTTGTTCTAGGAGCAATTGTTGAATCACCTGTTGTTGTTGTGCTAACGCAGCAGTTTGTTGAGTAAGAGTATTCAAAAGTTGAATTACCATCGGATCTATGTGACCCGTGGGAGGTGTATTCTGCTGACCTTCTTGGTCAGGGGAATCATTTGTACGGGTATGTCGTCTAGGAGGCATATCGCTGATAAATAAACAATAACTGGTTTAATCAAATTGTTCATAAATAGAAGAGGAACATCACAATTGATAGTTCCAAGGTTTACAGATTTCTCAACGGTGTAAGGGTACACTCGTTGTAACAAGTAGAATGACAATTATAGTGCTGGAAATGAATAACAAGATAATAATAATAGTTCTGCAAAAGATGATCATATATATATATATATATATATATATATAGTCAATACAAGCGTAGAACGCTTTAAAAGTAAAGTACGTCATAGCTGAACTACAACTGCCGATCAACAGTACAACAAAAATGCAACAACAACCCAAGGCGATCCTATAAGCCCGGTGCACTTCTGGTATCATAATATGCATCTATATACTATCTAACTGGAATCCATATACCCATGTAACATCTGACTTCACCTAAACCTGCTCACAGATCACCTGCTCTTGTCTGCCATAACGGTGGTCCTGCAATCTCTGCAATCTCTCTCATCGCGTAGTCTAAGATCTCTCTCGTCCCTACTACTGTCTCTCCCTCTCGGCTAGAAGCTAGTCCATGCAATCGTGTCTCAACCAATGTCCTCGTAACCCTAAGTCTCATCTGAACATCTCCTACCTGACCTCCGAGTTTGTCCCTCTCTCGGACTACAGCTGCCTCTGTCGAACGAATCCCTCTCATCTCCAATACCTGCCTATAGAAGTACTCCCTCTCTCCTATCAACCTCTGATAGTCATGGTGTGGAACTGGTGGCTCACAAAGCTAATACAAAGGTCCAGAAACTGATGCCTGAGACAATGGTGTTGGAGCTACTCGTCGGAGTGGAACAGGACAAGGTATCTGATCTCTCCTGACTATTGGATGCCCAGGCTGGGGTCGTGCCGGTCGTATCGGTCATGACGGTCCGGCTCTCCCACCTGGTGTAGGTCTCTCCTCTATCGTGTCCTCTGACGGGTCTGAATCTGAGCTAGAGCTAGGGGGCTGCAATTATATAACTATTAGGAATATGTTGTTCTTGATGATAATTATAAAACACTTAGTAGATTTTGTATTAAGTCATTATTGTAACTGTCAACGGAATGGTATGCTTTGCAACTTTCGTTGACAGGTAGCTCATTAACGAAATGAGTGATGTAGCAATTGCATTGTACAATACTTCACTAGATTGATATGCATTTGTTGTAGGTATTAGACATGTTTTGTAAGTCATGTTGACTATGTGCTAGATAGGCAAAATAGGTTGGTTAAGTGTAAATATATTGTGCCTTGTAATTTTGCCTAAGTGAAGACATGTCAACGGAATGAAGATTAGTCTTTCAACGGAATGAAGATTACTCTATCAACGAAACGAGGATTATACCATCAACGAAACAAAGAATCAAGCTATCAACGAAACACATCTTACTGCTATCAACGAATCATTATCACTTTTCTGAATAGTTGACAAAGTGATAGTGACAGTTTTCTGACAGATCAAAAGGAGATGTAGAAGTGTACTTTGCATTGGAAGCCATTAAAATGGTCACTGGAAATAAGGAAACATTCCAATTTCCAATAAGGTTCTTGAGTGGGATCATAATAAGCATGAAGACAAAAGACAAGATCTCCAAGGACCATTGGACAAAAGAGATGAAAAGCAAGCTACTGGCGATTACCTTTAGTGTATTCTAGAGTAGTCAAAAATAGCATTGTAAACTTGGGATATATAACCAAGTGTAGCAGTTCATTTTAGAAAAGAGTGAGTGAGATAAAAATAGATTGTATTAGCTTTTTCAAGAGCACTCTCACTCTGTATCAAGAACTGAGCAGCTGTGATACATTTGTAACACAGATTATTTCCGCAATAAAAACATCTCAGTTGGATCCTCAAAACATCCAACTGAAATATTATATTTTCTTGTGTTTTTATTTTCAGTATAGTTTTATTTTGAAAGTTGTTTTAAGTTAAGATATATCTAGAATTGTATTCAACCCCCCCCCCCCTCTATAATTCTGTTAGGTCATTTGGGATTAACAATTGGTATCAGAGCAAACTTCTAACATACAAAAAGTTTAAAGATCAAGGCCAAACAAAAATCATGGTGAAGAAGGATGCAGGAGTAAAGATACCAGTTCTAGATAAGGACAATTACTTTCATTGGAAAGTAAAAATGCATCTACATCTTTAAGAGATATGTAGACTGCATTGAGAAAGGTCCACACGTTCCCATGAAGTTTGCATCTAGAGTTGGACTGCCAGATGATGCTCCAGATGTGGAAATTCCAAAACCTGTCTCAGAATGGACTCTTGAAGATGTTGCAGAAATCCATAAAGATAAAAGAACCATGAACATTCTGTTTAATGGTTTGGAGCAAGAGATGTTTGACAATGTTATAAACTGTACAACTTCTAAAGAAGTATGGGACACTGTTAGAACACTCTGTGAAGGAACTGAGCAAGTTAGGGAAAACAAAATGCAACTCCTCATACAACAATATGAGCACTTTCATTTTAAAGCTGGTGAAACCCTAAATGACACGTTTAGCAGGTTTCAAAAGCTTCTGAATGGATTAAAGTTGTATGGGAGGGTCTACGAACCCAAGGATTCAAACCTCAAATTTCTTAGAGCTCTTCCAAAAGAATGGAAGCCTATGACTGTTTCTTTGAGAAACACTCAGGAGTACAAAGACTACACTCTTGAAAGGCTTTATGGAACTTTAAAGACATATGAGTTGGAAATGGAGCAAGATGAAGAAATTGAAAAGGTACAGAAGAAAGGTGGATCTATTGCATTGATTGCATCTGTGAACCAACTGGAAGATGACAATGAAGAAGCTGCAAAAGCCACAACAAGTCGAGCTAGTTGTAGGAGTGATGTTAGCAAGGGTAAAGGCAAGATGACAGAAGAAGAAGAAGAACCAGCCAACTTGGATGACTTAGATGAGATAGATGAACACATTGCTTTTCTTTCAAGGAAATTCTCTAAGTTCAAATTCAAGAGAAACTCAGAAGCAAGGCCACCAAGGAGAGACTTTCAACCTAGCAAAAATAATTGGATTGAAAAGTCTAAGTCTAAATGTATCAACTGTGGAATGATTGGTCACTTTGCTGGAGATTGCAGAAAGCCCAATGTTGAGAAGGGCAACAGGAAATTTGAGCCTGTTGATTATAAAAAGAAATACTTTGAACTTCTCAAGCAAAAAGAAAAGGCTTTCATGTCTCAGGAGTATGATTGGGCTGGTAATGGTGATGACTCAGATGATGATGTTGAGTATGTCAACTTGGCTCTAATGGCTAACAATCATGAGCAGGAAGCAAGTTCCTCTAGCAACCATGTAACAATTACTAATCTTTCTGAGCTTTCTAAAGAGGAATGCGATAGTGCAGTAAATGAAATGTCTATTGTACTGTATAATTTGTGTATTACTCTTAAATCATTTACCAAAGAGAACTCAAGAATTAAAGAGACCAATTTGCTCTTAAGTGATAGAAATGCCATGTTAGAAGCACAGCTCATTGAATTTGAGAAAATGAGGTGTGTTAGTAGGGATGCCAAGATGGAACTTGAGAAAGTGTTAAAAAGGGAAGAAATTCTTAAAACGCAACTAGAAATAGAACAGAAAGTGATTGCCAAATGGAAAGATTCCAGGAATGTTGCTAGCAACATCATTAATGTTCAAGGTATGGAATCCTTCTATGAGCAATCATGGAAAAAGAACAAAGAGAAGCTAGGGTATGCTGTTGAAACCTTAGAATCAGAATCAGAGTCAACAAACAACAATGATCATTTGTTGAAGGTTGATATGTCAATGGAATGCAAGGTTTCGTTGACAGATGAACCATCAACCGATCAGGCTGTTTCGTTGACAGAGAAAAGGAAAGAAGAACTCACTATACTTAATAACACGTATGGTCCTATCACCAAGAACTTTGTTCAAGGTGAGTCTAGTAAATCAAAGAAAGTTGAGAAGCCTGTTGAAAGAGCTAATGTAGGTCACTTGTCTAACAAGAAATTTAAAGACAAGTTAGAGAAAACTCAAGTTGAGGCTAATGGCAAGAAAAGGAATAACAGAAATGGTGTTAGGAATATGTTGTTCTTGATGATAATTATAAAACACTTAGTAGATTTTGTATTAAGTCATTATTGTAACTGTCAACGGAATGGTATGCTTTGCAGCTTTCGTTGACAGGTAGCTCATCAACGAAATGAGTGATGTAGCAATTGCATTGTACAATACTTCACTAGATTGATATGCATTTGTTGTAGGTATTAGACAGGTTTTGTAAGTCATGTTGACTATGTACTAGATAGGCAAAATAGGTTGGTTAAGTGGAAATATATTGTGCCTTGTAATTTTGCCTAAGTGAAGACATGTCAACGGAATGAAGATTAGTCTTTCAACGGAATGAAGATTACTCTATCAACGAAACGAGGATTGTACCATCAACGAAACAAGGAATAAAGCTATCAACGAAACACAGCTTACTGCTATCAACGAATCATTATCACTTTTCTGAATAGTTGACAAAGTGATAGTGATAGTTTTCTGACAGATCAAAAGGAGATGTAGAAGTGTACTTTGCATTGGAAGCCATTAAAATGGTCACTGGAAATAAGGAAACATTCCAATTTCCAATAAGGTTCTTGAGTGGGATCATAATAATCATGAAGACAAAAGACAAGATCTCCAAGGACCATTGGACAAAAGAGGTGAAAAGCAAGCTACTGGTGATTACCTTTAGTGTATTCTAGAGTAGTCAAAAATAGCATTGTAAACTTGGGATATATAACCAAGTGTAGCAGTTCATTTTAGAAAAGAGTGAGTGAGATAAAAATAGATTGTATTAGCTTTTTCAAGAGCACTCTCACTCTGTATCAAGAATTGAGCAGTTGTGATACATTTGTAACACAGACTATTTCCGCAATAAAAACATCTCAGTTGGATCCTCAAAACATCCAACTGAAATATTATATTTGCTTGTTTTTTTTATTTTCAGTATAGTTTTATTTCGAAAGTTGTTTTAAATTAAGAAATATCTAGAATTGTATTCAACCCCCCCCCCTTCTACAATTCTGTTAGGTCATTTGGGATTAACAATTGGTATCAGAGCAAGCTTCTAACATACAAGAAGTTTAAAGATCAAGGCCAAACAAAAATCATGGTGAAGAAGGATGCAGGAGTAAAGATACCAGTTCTAGATAAGGACAATTAGTTTCACTGGAAAGTAAAAATGCATCTACATCTCATGTCTATGGATGAGAGATATGTAGACTGCATTGAGAAAGGTCCACACGTTCCCATGAAGTTTGCATCTAGAGTTGGACTGCTAGATGATGCTCCAGATGTGGAAATTCCAAAACCTGTCTCAGAATGGACTGTTGAAGATGTTGCAGAAATCCATAAAGACAAAAGAACCATGAACATTCTGTTTAATGGTTTGGAGCAAGAGATGTTTGACAATGTTATAAACTGTACAACTTCTAAAGAAGTATGGGACACTGTTAGAACACTCTGTGAAGGAACTATGCAAGTTAGGGAGAACAAAATGCAACTCCTCATACAACAATATGAGCACTTTCATTTTAAAGCTGGTGAAGCCGTAAATGACACGTTTAGTAGGTTTCAAAAGCTCTTGAATGGATTAAAGCTGTATGGGAGAATCTACCAAACCAAGGATTCAAACCTCAAATTTCTTAGAGCTCTTCCAAAAGAATGGAAGCCTATGACTGTTTCTTTGAGAAACACTCAAGAGTACAAAGACTACACTCTTGAAAGGCTTTATGGAACCCTAAAGACATATGAGCTGGAAATGGAGCAACATGAAGAAATTGAGAAGGTACAAAAGAAAGGTGGATCTATTGCATTGATTGCATCTGTGAACCAACTGGAAGATGACAATGAAGAAGCTGCAAAAGCCACAACTAGTCGAGCTAGTTGTAGGAGTGATGTTAGCAAGGGTAGAGGCAAGATGACAGAAGAAAAAGAACCAGAACCAGCCAACTTGGATGACTTAGATGAGATAGATGAACACATTGCTTTTCTTTCAAGGAAATTCTCTAAGTTCAAATTCAAGAGAAACTCAGAAGCAAGGCCACCAAGGAGAGACTTTCAACCTAGCAAAAATAACTGGATTGAAAAGTCTAAGTCTAAATGTTTCAACTGTGGAATGATTGGTCACTTTGTTGGAGATTGCAGAAAGCCCAAAGTTGAGAAGGGCAATAGGAAATTTGAGCCTGTTGATTATAAAAAGAAATACTTTGAACTTCTCAAGCAAAAAGAAAAGGCTTTCATGTCTCAGGAGTATGATTGGGCTGGTAATGGTGGAGATTCAGATGATGATGTCGACTATGTCAACTTGGCTCTAATGGCTAACAATCATGAACAGGAAGCAAGTTCCTCTAGCAACCAGGTAACAATTTCTAATCTTTCTGAGCTTTCTAAAGAGGAATGCGATAGTGCAGTTAATGAAATGTCTAATGTACTGTATAATTTGCGTATTACTCTTAAATCACTTACCAAAGAGAACTCAAGAATTAAAGAGACCAATATGCTCTTAAGTGATAGAAATGCCATGTTAGAAGCACATCTCATTGAATTTGAGAGAATGACGTGTATTAGTAGGGATGCCAAGATGGAACTTGAGAAAGTGTTAAAAAGGGAAGAAATTCTTAAAACGCAACTAGAAATAGAACAGAAAGTGATTGCCAAATGGAAAGATTCCAGGAATGTTGCTAGCAACATCATTAATGTTCAAGGTATGGAATCCTTCTGTGAGCAATCATGGAAAAAGAACAAAGAGAAGCTAGGGTATGCTGTTGAAACCTTAGAATCAGAATCAGAGTCAACAAACAACAATGATCATTTGTTGAAGGTTGATATGTCAACAGAATGCAAGGTTTCGTTGACAGATGAACCATCAACCGATCAGGCTGTTTCGTTGACAGAGAAAAAGAAAGAAGAACTCACTAGACTTAATAACAAGTATGGTCCTGTCACCAAGAACTTTGTTCAAGGTGAGTCTAGTAAATCAAAGAAAGTTGAGAAGCCTGTTGAAAGAGCTAATGTAGGTCACTTGTCTAACAAACAATTGAAAGACAAGTTAGAGATAATTCAAGTTGAGGCTAAGGGCAATAAAAGGAATAACAGAAATGGCAAGGTAGGGATTAACAAACATAACAATTACAGACCTGATAAGTATGCTCCTAGAAAGACATGTGTTAATTGTGGTAGTGTTAGTCATTTGTCTGCTAATTGCAAATCTGTTAAGAAGACTGCTAATGTGAAAATGCCTAAGCCTGCAATGAATGCTTCTATGCCTACAATGCCTGTTATGCCTAACATGTTTGCTCCATATTCACAATTTCAAAATCCATATGCTAGCATGCCATTTGTGCCTAACCCATACATGAACATGTTTAATATGCCACAAATGCCATGGAATGTGAATAGCATGTTTGTTCCTCCTGCTATGCATGCTGTGAATGAAAATGTGAGCAACCCTCAGAAATCAACACCTAAGGTAAAGGTTGATTTAACTCAATTTGAGCCCAAGGTGAAAAATGATGTGAAGAGTAAATCAAAGGCTAACAAAACAGGACCCAAGGAAACTTGGGTACCAAAATCAACTTGATTTGGTTTTATTGTGTGCAGGGAGACAAAAGGAATCTTTGGTACTTGGATAGTGGTTGTTGAAGACACATGACTGGTGATTCTACCCTGCTCACAGAGTTTCAGGAAAGAGCTGGCCCTTGTATAGCTTTTGGAGATGACAACAAAGGCTACACTAAGGGATATGGCTTGATTTCAAAAGAGAATGTCATCATAGATGAGGTTGCATTGGTGGATGGTCTTAAGCACAATTTGCTTAATATCAGCCAACTTTGTGACAAATGATTTTTAGTTACTTTTTCAAAAGAAGCCTGTGTTGTTTCTAAAGGAGGAGACAACAATGTGGTAATGACTGGATTCAGAAGAGGGAATGTGTACATTGCTGACTTTAGTAGCACAAGTCCAGACACCATCACTTGTCTTTTCAGCAGGGCAAGCAAGGATGAAAGTTGGCTATGGCACAAGAAATTGTCTCATTTGAATTTTAAGGTTATGAATGATTTGGTGAGGAAAGATCTTGCTAGAGGAATTCCACAGTTGGAATTCTCCAAGGATGGTTTGTGTGATGCTTGTCAGAAAGGGAAACAAAAGAAGGCATCATTCAAAAGCAAGACAGAGTCATCAATTGTCCAACAGCTTGAGTTACTTCATATGGATCTATTTGGCCCTGTAAATGTCATGTCCATCTCAAAGAAGAAATACTGTCTTGTGATTGTTGATGATTTTTCTAGATTTACATGGACTTTCTTTTTGCACTCCAAAGATGAGGCAAGTGAAATCATTATCAATCACATCAAGATGGTAAACAATCATCCTGATTTCAAAGTAAGAAGGATTAGAAGTGACAATGGGACAGAATTCAAGAATTCAACTATGAAGATGTTCTGTGAAGAAAATGGCATTATGCATGAATTTTCAGCAGCAAGGACACCACAGCAGAATGGTGTAGTTGAAAGGAAAAACAGAACACTTATTGAAGCTACAAGGACAATGCCAGATGAATCAAAGTTACCAACTTGTTTCTGGGCTGAGGCAGTTAACACAGCTTGCTTCACTCAAAATATTTCTTTGATTAATCAAGCCAAGGGGATGACCCCTTATCAATTACTCAAAAGAAAGAAGCCACTATTAGATTTTCTTCATGTCTTTGGATGCAAGTGCTTCGTTCTGAGAAATCAAGCTGAGTCAAATCCATCGATCCATAAATCACCAATTTTTTACCGTAGCTTCTCCACTCCATGGGTAAGGTTCGTTCAAAATTTCATAGAAATCCAAGTAGTATAGCTTAGTCAAATCCATGCTCAAAGCTGGGGCTGAATAGTAACTCCGAGATTGCTAAATTGTTTTCTTGTTTTGTTCTTAAGGTTTAAGCTATATGAGGACTATCTAAGGCTTGTTAAGTGTTTGTAAACACTTGGTAGTGTTGCTAGAGCTTCCAAGAAGGTAAAACCCTGACCCACCTTTGAGTTTTATATGAGTTTTGAAGTGGTTTTGAGGATCATGTAAAGTTAAGATCATGATTAAGTGATTTAGTGATTATTTGGCTTTGTTTAATGTGTAAAATGATGGGTGTTGGATTTGAGCCTCGCCACTGATCTTAGAGGTGTATGATGGTTGTTCGTTGGTGTTAAGGATGTATGGTATGTTGTAGTGATTGGTTTGGAGTGTTCGTAAAATGGAAATGCTCAATTTAGAGCCGTCGTAATGCCCATTTTTTTGTACTGCCTTGACAGTAGCCACCCGAGACCATAACTGTGTGTAAAGAGTAAGCACTGCATATGATTGTGTAGATATTGTTGTCTAGTTTGTTTTTCCGCAAGAATCATGTAAAAAGAGTTTACGGTTTTTGGGTTATGGTCGTTTTAGTAAAGGTTGTTCGAGAAATGAAATTGCAGAAACACATCAACTTCATGACTGTGTTTGAGACCCTTACAAGTGATTATAAAATATGAGATTTCGTGGTAAAATGCTAAGGTCAGTTGGTAAGAGGTGTGCGAAGGTTTTGAGTCCAAAACATTATTTTTCGATTTTATAAAAATGCGACAGCAGAGGTTGCGCAAGTGAAAACCACTAAGAACCCGACTTAGAAACCAATGTTATAAATGGTTAAGTATAACTTGAATTTGAGGATCGATTTCGAACCAAACTTACGACTTAAGTATTTGACGAGTAGCATGGACCTAGTACGAGGCTAGATTAAGCCATTAAGTGCTATGATTGTGATTCGCTTACGTGTTTAAGCATTAAGTTATAAGTGGATTATTTAGGGGATTAATCGTACGTTTTCTTTGACTTTGTCTAGATTGTCCGACACCGTCGCGAACCCCTACCACTTCTCGAGCATCAGGCAAGTTTTCGAAACCTATGCTTACTGTTGTTGTGATAATAAACTGCTTTCATATATGATATGCAAATGCGAGGTATGCATGTTTTATTCCCAAGTACATTGCGATATATAAATTGCATGCTTGTCTTCGAACGGCTATATATAGTGATACTCGAGGTTATGATTTGATTATGGGCTTCTAAGCTAGATATGGGATATTAGTTAGAAGCCAGGTTTTTATAAATGCCCTAGGTAAAGGGCGTATGATTTTTATTCTTTAGGCCGGAAGTAGTTATATTTTCTGTATATGTTAAAGATTATTTTTCCGATAAAGATATCGGGTAACTGTTATTCGATGATTATTTATTTAATGAATATTATTTTTGAATATTCATTTAAGGCTTATTTATTTAATGAATATTATTTTGAATATTCATTTAATCCTTATTTATTTAATGAATATCATTTTGAATATTCATTTAATCATTATTTATTTAATGAATATTATTTTGAATATTCATTCAAGGTTTATTTATTTAATGATTATTATTTTGAATATTCATTTATCACTATTTATTTAATGAATATTATTTTTGAATATTCATTTAAATTTTATTTATTTAATAAATATTATTTGATTATTTATTAAATACTTTTAACACATTTTTAAATTGAGTTGTATTATTTAAAGTTATTCTTGACCTTCAACATTTATGAAGGATATTCTAAGCTGTATTATTAATTATTTTAAATCAAGGAGAGGTTCCCAAAACACGGTTTTCCATTTGAATCTATCTTTTTGAAGAGGATTTAAATACTCACTCAACTATCCAGAATATGGGAAACCTGATTTAAGTGACTGCTACTCATTTTAAACTCTCAACTCAAAACTGTCAGGGGACAGATATTTTCTCTGAGCAATTTAATTGCTGCAAGTCAAATGTTGTGTTACTACCTCAACGATCGAGGAGTAAATTGATGGAACAAGTCGATATCCATTAACAAGCAAAAGCTTGGGAAATATTGGTAAATTTTCCTTTCCAATTAGATACGACTACTTTGTGGAGTCCTATCAACGAGTAATATACTTGGGGAAAGGAGGACGGACTTTACGTTTCAGAGTCATGGATTTTATTCGAACTAGGAGCTGAGTAAGTGGCTGAGTGGCGCCGGTCCATCAATGGCCCAACCGTTGGCCGGGTGGTTCTAGAGGGCGGTGGACAAGTAAATCCGTCGGTTCTTCCTTCTACATGTAGAGAAACAAATGGTGAGATGCACAACGTACGACTGATCATCGTAAAGGTTGTGGCTTCTGCGCGACAATGCTCCAGTAATAGTTCATCATCTAGTTATGGATAATTCTGCAACATGTATTGAAAGGTTTACCGATCATGTTGGCAGGGAATTTGAAAATTGTTAAAAAATGAAGTTACAATAAATCCTTGAAACTTCATCTTTTATTTTATGAGTTATGACTCTGATAAAACCTTACTTAGATTATATATGCATAAGTGGATTTTGGGTTACGGAACGTTATATGAAATTTTCCTCGTAACTTCATCTTTTATATCATATGACTCTGTGGATACCTTACATAACATGAGTTATGGTAAGGGAGTTGTTTATACTGAATCACCTTATAACTTCATCTTTTAAGTTATATGTTGATATTCTGCTTACATAGTAGATAATTTTCTTGGAAAGGTTATATTGGTTTACTTTGAAACCTCATCTTTTATATTATACTAGAACTTTGTTCATAATATAGTAAAAGTTTGTAGAAATATTATGAAAATGATATTTGAAATACAACAATGGTACTGTTTTTGGAATACATTCCGATAAGGAAATAATTTCAGTATCGAGATATTTTGACAAATTATTGTCTTATACCCGCTTTATTCTGGGTTGAGTTAAAGGCAGGATTATGCCATACTTTTATCACATTGCTGAGCTATCGCTCACTCTTGCTATTGTTCTATAAATATTATATAGCAGCGAAGCAGGATACCAAGGATTCGGCACACATCCCTCAAGCGAGTGGTAAGCGCAAGGCATTCTCATTAGCAGTTTCTAGCAGTGATCCTGGAAGTAGTGTGAACCAGTCAGATCAAGCTGGAGCTTTTAGTATTCATCTTATGTATAGATATGAATGGTATGAGAGGGTGGTGAGTATTACAAGGCTAAGTTGGTAATGTACCATTACTTAGGAGTTGTATCAGTAGCAAATTCAAAAGACATTTGGGTATTGTAATAAAGATTATTTATTCCGCAATTGTGGTAATTGTGTCGTTTCTGAGACTCTAACCTGTGTGTGTGTGTGTGTGAGAGAGAGAGATATATATATTGTGGGGTCATAAACAAATGAATTGTGTCTATTGTGAGTAAAGCAGGCAAGGCAAGAAGTAAGTGGATCGTGACTACTCTAAATCCCTGACCCCGGATTTGGGGTTGTTACAGTTTCCATGAAAGTCTTTCTTTTGAGAATGAGGAAGGAGTTCAAATGGATCATGTTAAGGCTATTGAGAAACAGCCTAAAGTTGTTGTGTCTAGCACAGATGAAAGCAGCAGTGAAGATGAAATTGCTGCATTAAGATTGAAAAGAATAGCCGCTAGCAGACCAAATGGTCATTTCGTTGACAATCATAATGAAGGATTCGTTGACAGTCAGACTGAGCGTTTCGTTGACAGTCAAAATGGGCATTCCATTGACAGTCACAGAAATGCTTCTAGGAGTGATCAATTAGGGACAACAAACTCAGGGGGAGTTTCTCAAGGACAAATATCTAATCAAGGCAATCATGATCATGAAGCTACATCTTCTAGAACTAATCTACCTCCCTCAAGGAAATGGACTAAAGATCATCCCTTTGAACTCATTATAGGTGATGTTTCTTCAAAAGTCCAAACTAGAAGAGCAACTCAAAAAGAATGTCTATATAGTAGCTTTCTGTCTCAAGATGAGCCAAAGAAAGTTGAGGATGCACTTCTAGATCCAAAGTATGTGTACTTTCTCCTCAAAGCAATCTATGGTTTGAAACAAGCACCTAGAGCCTGGTATGGCACACTTTCACAGTTCCTCCTTGAGAATCACTTCACTAGAGGTACTGTAGATAAAACTCTTTTTCATAGAATTGTGAATGGCTCTACTATACTTGTTCAAATTTATGTAGATGACATAATTTTTGGGTCTACAGATGAAAAACTTTGTCAAAAGTTTGCCAAGCTTATGCAAAGTAAATATGAAATGAGCATGATGGGAGAATTAACTTATTTTCTTGGCCTCCAAGTAAAGCAAGTTAATGAAGGCATTTTCATTAGTCAAACCAAGTACATTAATGATTTGTTAAAGAAATTTAACTTAATGGAATGCTCTCCTGCCAAAACTCCTATGCCTACTGCCACCAAACTTGAATTGAATACTACGGAAAAATCTGTGGACATTTCAAGTTACAGAGGCATGGTAGGCTCACTTTTATATTTAACAGCTAGTAGACCTGATATTATGTTTGCTACATGTTTATGTGCTAGATTTCAGGTTGATCCTAGGGAATCCCATTTAGTTGCTATTAAAAGAATTTTCAGATATCTCAAAGGAACACCAAACCTTGGCATTTGGTATCCTAGAGAATCTGGCTTTGAACTAATTGGTTATTCAGATACAGATTATGCAGGATGTAAAATTGACAGGAAAAGCACAACTGGCACCTTTCAATTCCTAGGAAACAAGCTTGTGTCATGGTTCAGTAAGAAACAAAACTCAGTTTCTACCTCCACAGCTGAGGCTGAGTATATTGCAGCTGGAAGTTGTTGTGCACAGATTTTATGGATGAAAAATCAACTAATTGATTATGGATTAAGAGTTGAGAAAATTCCTATCTTCTGTGACAACACTAGTGCCATTGCCATTACTGAGAATCCAGTGCAGCATTCAAGGACCAAACACATTGACATCAAGTACCATTTCATTAGAGAACATGTTATGAATGGTACTGTGGAGTTACATTTTGTTCCAAGTGAACAACAATTTGCAGACATCTTTACCAAGCCACTTGAT
Organism: Heracleum sosnowskyi; assembly: GCA_030848705.1. Lineage (NCBI taxonomy): Eukaryota > Viridiplantae > Streptophyta > Magnoliopsida > Apiales > Apiaceae > Heracleum > Heracleum sosnowskyi. The sequence goes on from CM061235.1 coordinate 62,921,556, forward strand.
GAATCAACATTCTCAAGATTAGTAAGTGAGCTAGGAATGCTAAATTTCTATTAATTATTTTTGAGATTTTTGCAAGTTACATTGTAGCCAGAAATTTGCTATGTTTTTCTGTGAATTAATTTTCTCAGGAAAAAGTGAAATTTTGTCTAAGTCAAAAATACTATGTCAACGAAACATATCATTTCGTTGACAGTCTTAGCATTTTTCTGGGTGTTTCGTTGATATCTCTTTTATATCAACGAAACACAGCTTTATCAACGAAATAGACGGGACCTTAAATGCCCAATTCTGATTCGTTGATATAGCGTAGTTAATCTGAACCGTTGAAAATTGACACCTCCTTTTACCACGATCTATGCATACACCCCTGTAAGTATAAATCATGGTAATACTTTAAATGTAACGGTTAGATTTTTAAGCCAATCCAGTAATTTATAATTATTATTGGACTTAATTTTTGAGAAATTTTGGGGGAGTATTTAAGAAATTTTGTTTTCTTTAATTCTTTTCTACCTGCTCTCGAAATTTCCAAAGGTTTTCTTACTTCTTCTCTCTCAAAGCAAATCAAAGCTCAAGCTTTTCTTCACTGAACAATGGCACCCATAGTCAAACTCATGTCAGCAGGAGGGTTCATTTATGAAAAGAACAACTCCATTCCTTTTGTTGTCAAGGAAAGCCCGAACATAATCTTTTTCAAGATGATGGATTTCATGATGAATTGCAAACTGAGTGTTAGATCAGAATTCAATGATCGTCATGAGCTAGACTCAACTGATTAGGATTGCTGACGTCATCAGGATTACATGGTCGTCAGGATCAAGATGCATATCAGGACTGGGATCAAGATTGATCATCAGGACTGGAAGCTGGTCAGGATTCCAACTTCGAGTTATATTTGGAGTCTAGTTAAACATGGAAGTTTATTCTGTCGGTTCCTGGTTTGTAGAATGTAGCTATCGATTAAGGATATGTTTCAATCTTTGTAATTGATTAGGACTTATCTTGTTATTGATAGAGAAGCTGTGTGTACTATATAAACACAGTTTAGGTTTTGGTTTACCAACCAATATTATACACTCGAGTATTTGTGTAACCTAGCAGCTCTCAAGAACATCAGAATTTCTTGAGAGAGTTTGTAACAGTTTTATATCAGATTTAATAAAGCTGTTATTGTTCTTTCATATTTGTGTTATATAAAGTCGAGAATCTTATACAATTGTATTCAACCCCCTTCTACAATTGTTATTTACTGGGCAACAATTGGTATCAGAGCAGACTGATTTATTTTTGAATCAGAGACGATCTAAGATGTCGACAACCAAGTATGAAAGCATGAAGATTCCCATCTTGAAGATATCAGAATATCCTACATGGAGGGTAAAGATGCTGATGTATCTGGAGGCTATGGATCCTGACTACTTGGACAGGATTCGTGATGGACCATATATACCTACAAAGTTCGTAGAACGAACAGAAACTGTACCTGAACATTATGTGGTCAAAGCCAAAAGTGAATGGACTCCAGAAGAAAAAGCTCATGTACTCAGGGAACCAAAGATAAAGAATATCTTGCACAACAGTCTTGATGCTGTCATGTCAAACAGAGTGATTGCATGCAAGTCCTCAAAAGAAATCTGGGATACTTTGGAAACTCAGTGCCAGGGATCTACATCTGTCAAGAAGAACAGAAGGGCTCTTTTGATTCAAGAATATGAACAATTCGATGCAAGACCTGATGAGAGCCTGACTGATCTATATGATAGATTTCTGACACTATTGAACAACTTATCTTCAGTTGACAAGGTATATGAAACTGAAGATTCAAACACCAAGTTTCTAAGAGTTTTACCTGAAGAATGGGACACTCAGACCTCAATTATTAGACACCATTATGATCTGAACACTGTGTCTCTTGATGAAGTCTATGGGATGCTAAGAACTCATGATCTTGAAGTTCAACATAGAAAGAACAAGAAAAGCAGCAAGGCAAAATCAATTGCTTTGAAAGCTGAGGCTAAATCAAAAGGAAAAGCAATGGAGGTCTCCAGAAGGAAAGCAAGAGTAGCTGAGTCAGATCTTGAAGACTCTTCATCAGATTCTGATGGCAATCCTGATGCCAATAATGATGATGATTCTTCTGATTCAGACATGGAAGAGATGGTTGCTATGATTGTCAGAAACTTCAGAAGGATGAAGTTCAGGAAGAATAGAAGACAAGGCAATTTTCAGAAAAAGACCTTCAATGCAGACAAAGACAAGTATATCAAAAAGGACAGCAAGGGTAGAAAATTTGACAAGTCAAAGGTTAGATGCTACAAGTGTAATGGTATGGGTCACTTTGCTTCTGAGTGCAACAAGACGAAGGCACTCATCACATCAAGCAAGGATTGGATGGACTCTTCCTCAGAATCTGACACTGAGGTAGTCAACTATGCTCTAATGGCCAATGCTGATGTAACTGTTGCTCCTGATGATAAGGGTAAAAAGAAAAATGTGTTAGTCTTGGATAGTGGATGTTCTGTGCACATGACTGGAAACAAAGCCCTGTTATCAGAATATGAGGAAAAAGCTGGCCCAACTGTGTCTTATGGAGATGGCAACATTGGACAAACCTTGGGATATGGCAATATAATCATTGGAAATGTCATCATTGAAAAGGTAGCTCTAGTGAAGGGACTAAAACACAACCTGTTGAGTATTAGTCAAATCACTGACAGAGGTTATCATGTCAATTTATATTCCACACATTGTGAAGTAGTCAGTAAAGCAACAGGAAAGATAGCACTAACTGGCTACATGCATGGTAACATATATGAAGCCAACATTCTCTCAAATACTGATGGCTCCCCTACATGTCTCATCAGTAAAGCTTCAGTAGATGAAAGTTGGAATTGGCACAAGAAGCTTTCTCATCTCAACTTCAGCAATATCAATGAGTTGGTTAAGAAAGATTTAGTAAGAGGATTACCTAATGTCTTGTACACACCTGATGGACTCTGTGATGCATGTCATAAAGCAAAACAAAGAAGGACATCATTCCAGAGTAAATCAGAATCCTCTATTGAAGAACCATATCACATGCTACATCTTGATCTATTTGGTCCAGTCAACATCATGTCCATCAGTAAGAAAAGGTACACTCTTGTAATTGTTGATGAATATTCTAGATTCACCTGGGTGTATTTTCCGCACAGAAAAGATGAAACTCCTGAAGTTCTGTTGGATCATGTGAGAATGATTAAGACAACCACAAAGTACAAAGTCAAGATACTGAGAAGTGATAATGGTACTGAATTTAAGAATTCAAAGATGGAAGAGTTCTGCAAATACAAAGGAATCATTCAACAATTCTCTGCTCCTGGCACACCCCAGCAAAATGGAGTAGTAGAAAGGAAAAATAGAACTCTTATTGAAGCTAGCAGAACTATGTTGGAAGAAGCTAAATTACCTACATATTTCTGGGCAGAAGCAATCAACACAGCATGCTATACACAAAATCTCACATTGATAAACAGGCATGGTGTTACTCCTTATCAGTCACTCAAGGAGAAGAAACCAAGTCTGAAGCATTTGCATGTGTTTGGCTGTAAGTGTTTTGTTCTCAGAACTCATCCTGAACAGCTAGGAAAATTTGAAACAAAGGCTGATGAGGGAATTTTCATTGGCTATCCTACATCAAGAGCCTTCAGAGTTTTCAATTTGAGAACAAGAACTGTCATGGAGTCAATACATGTATCTTTTGATGATAAGAAGATAACTGGAATAATTGAAGACTCTCATGATAGATTGATTTTTGAAAATGAAGCAACCAAGGAACCTGAAGAAAGTGAATCAGATCCTGTCAATACATCAGATCCTGATGGGTCACCAAATCCTGATGACACACCAGATACTGATGGTGCTAATACTGATGATGCAAACAATAGTGATACAACTAGTAGTGCTAATGTTGAGGGGGAGCAACAACATTCTACTACAAGTTCAGAGTCAACTCAATCATCAGGACAAAATTCTTCAGATACTGATTCAAGTGATGATCCTGATAACTCATCAGGAGGAGATAGCAATAATTCAGGGAGAGCTTCAAATCAAGCAAATTCTTCAAATCAAGATAACACCAATCCAGGGGGAGCATCTACTTCAAGAAACAATTTAACACCAGCAAGGAAATGGACAAAAGACCATACTCCTGATTTGATAATTGGAGATCCTGATGCAGGTGTTCAAACAAGAAGTGCAACTCAGAATGAATGTCTATACAATAACTTTCTGTCCAAGGAGGAGCCAAAGAAAGTTGAAGATGCACTTAAAGATGCTGATTGGGTTACTGTAATGCAAGAAGAACTGAATGAATTTGAAAGGAATGAAGTCTGGAAACTGGTACCAAGACCAAAGAATAGATCAATTGTTGGTACAAAGTGGATTTTCAAGAACAAGACTGATTCTGATGGAGTAATTATCAGAAACAAAGCTAGACTAGTTGCAAAGGGGTATTCTCAACAAGAGGGAATTGACTATGATGAAACTTTTGCTCCTGTTGCAAGACTAGAAGCCATCAGGATATTTCTTGCTTATGCAGCTCATAAGAAATTCAAGGTTTTCCAGATGGATGTTAAAAGTGCTTTCTTAAATGGTGAACTGGAGGAAGAAGTTTATGTTGAACAACCTCCTGGTTTCATTGATCCTAAATATCCAGATCATGTCTACAGATTGGATAAGGCACTTTATGGACTAAAGCAAGCTCCAAGAGCATGGTATGAAACCTTAGCTCAATTCTTATTGGAAAGTGGATTCAAAAGAGGTGCAATTGGTAAAACTCTATTCTATTTGAATCATGGTAAGGATTTGCTGTTAGTTCAGATTTATGTTGATGATATCATTTTTGGGTCAACAAACAATAAGCTATGTGAAAAGTTTTCTAAGCTTATGCAGTCAAGATATCAAATGAGCATGATGGGAGAAATGAGTTACTTTCTTGGACTTCAAGTTAAACAGACTGATGAAGGGATTTTTATCAATCAGTCTAAATATACAAGAAATTTATTGACAAGATTTAACATGCAAGATAGTTCTCCTGCTACAACTCCCATAGCTACAGCTACCAAACTTGATCCTGATCAAGGTGCTGAGGTAGATGTAACAGCCCCAAATCCGGGGTCAGGGATTTAGAGTAGTCACGGTCCACTTACTTCTTGCCTTGCCTTCTTTACTTACAATAGACACAATTCATCTGCTTATGACCCCACAATGAATATATTTCTCTCTCACACACACACACACACACACAGGTTAGAGTCTCAGAAACGACACAAATACAACCATAGCGGAATAAATAATCTTTATTACAATACCCAAATGTCTTTTGAATCTGTCACTGATACAATTTCTAAGTAATGTTACGTTACCAACTTAGCCTTCTGATGCTCACAATCCTCTCATACCATTCATGTCTATACATAAGTTGAATACCAAAAACTGTAGCCTGATTCGATTGGTTCGTACTACTCTCGGGATCACTGCTAGAAACTGCTTACGGAAACGCCTTGCGGGGTATGTGCCGTCCCATTGGCATCCTGCTTCGCTGCTATATAATATATATAAAACAATAGCAAGAGTGAGCGATAGCTCAGCAAGGTAATGAAAGTATGGCATAATTCTGTCTTTACTCAACCCAGAATAAAGCGGGTATAAGACAATAATTTGTCAAAATATCTCGATACTGAAATTATTTCCTTATCGGAATGTATTCCCAAAAACAGTACCATTATTGCATTTCAAATATCATTTTGATGGTAGCATACAAAGCTGTTAAATGAATAGTTTCAAAAAGATTTAGGACCGGGCAGTCCACTTGGATCAAACATATAATCTTGAGAAAGGTCCCATGAGTTGTTGTAGTTTGAGCGAACATTTAAGTCTTTCTGAATATAGACTAAAAAGGGAAATAGATTTGGGAGCCTTCTCTAATTATATTTGTAATTGTCTGAATAAAACTTTAATAGTTATCTAGGGTTAAAGAATAGTTTTCACAAGATACTTCCTTAAGAAGTAGGGCTTTAAATAATTAACGAAAACTATATATAATAAAGAATATTTATTTAGAAGTAATTCCCAAATACTTTCTTAACAAAAGAATGGATAATAAATTAATCACCTTATACTTAGGTACATCCTTAGCAGTTTAAACCCAAATAATCTTGAGTTTATAAATCATTTAACCGGATTAATTATAATAATATAATAATATAACCCTAGATAACAACTGATACCATTCCCGGTCCGTAGTATAAATACGGAGTATATACCCCCTACTGAGGGTTTTTTTCTTAACATATCGGCTTATAAATATTGCTATAACCATAGCTTATAAGTCCAACTTATACTAACAACTTTTACTTAGCATCATAAGTATCGTTTCGAAATCATGAACACATAGCATATATCTCAATATCTTTTATTTATCACAACAACAGTTTATAGAGGCATAGGTTTGAAAACTTGCATCTAGTATCAGAATATGGTACTTTAAAATACAGCATGGAATGAGAAAACTTGCATAAAACATGTTCTTTCTTGGATGATGAACTATAGATGGAGATTCTAGGCGTCGAAGATACCCCTACGATGATCAGTCGCAAGATGTATCCCCCATGGTCTTTTTCTACGTAGAAGGGAAGAATAGACAGTCTCTCACTGACCTATCTCCCCGCCTTCGGTTGTAGGTGGGAAGAACAGACCCGTTCATTAGTCCGTCAGTCTGTTACTCTCCCATTACCCTACGGTCGGGCACTTACTTATCATCTAAGGGAAGAACAGACCCGTTCAATAGTCCGTCAGTCTTATTTTAATTCCCTTAGGGGACTGGCGCTACTCAGTCCCTTATATATTCTCCGAGTTCGAGTGAATCCATGACTCTGAAACATAAAGTTCCTTTCCCTTTTTCCCCAAGTATACGACTCCACAAAGTAGTCATATCTGGTTGGAAAGGAAAATTCACCCATATTTCCCAAGCGGATGCTTGTTAATGGATACAACTTATTCCACTGATCTTACTCCTCGAGTCTTGAGGAAGTAATTAAAATCATTTTCCAAGCAATAAATACTTTCCGGAACATAAATAATGATTATTAATAATATTCCTCAAGATGAATAGTACTCTGCCGCTGGAATCCCTCTGGGTTTCCACGACTATCTTTATAACAAAATATCGACTCCCGGTCTAGAGTCGAAACAATGAACATGCTCTTATCTATAGAGCTACAAGGTATACCGGTTCGTAAGTACATTATCTCAAAGCTCGTATAATATCCAAAAGTCACATGCTATTTAACACGATATAATCATTTATCTCAAAATTATACAACACTATACATGGCAAAGGCAGTGTTATATAATTAATACTTCAAAGTATGGATTTAGAAACTTGTTTGATGCTCGAGAAGTTATAGGGGTTCGCGACGATGCCGGACAATCTAGACAAAGTCAAATAAAACGCACGATTAATCCCCTGGATAATCCACTTGTACTCAATGCTTAAACACGTAAGTGAAACACAACCAAGGCATTCCTAGCTCGTTATAGGCTCATACTAAGTCCATGTTAATCGAAAATTACTTAAGTCGTAGGTTTAGTCCGAAATCGATCCTCGAATACAAGTTATACTTAACCATTTACAACATTGGTTTCTAAGTCATGTTCTTAGTGGTTTTCACTTGCGCAACCTCGGTTAACACATTTTTATAAAATCGAAAAATAATCGTTTTAATACGAATCATTTTCGTGAGCCTTCCTAACTGTCTTTAGTATTATTCCTCAAAGTTTCACATTTTAATATGGCTTCTAAGTGGTCCAAATATAGCCTCAAAGTGACTGACCAGAGATGAGTTGTTCCTCCGAATGGCGTTTACTAAAACTCACTTTTCTCCTAAACCGTAAATCGGATTAACATGATTCTTGCGCCCACGTAAACTAGAAACAAGGTTCTACACATTCATGTTTATCATTGAACCAAAAGAGGCAGTTAGGTGTTCGGATTCTAGGCAGTTTTTAGAGTTACCGAAAATCGGGCATTACGACGGCTTAAAATCGAATAATCCAATTTTTGTCACAACATAACCAAGCCACACCGGGCATACCATACATCCACAACCTCAACAAACAACCATAATACACCTCTAAGATCAGTGGCGAGGCTCAAATCCAACACCCATCATTTTACACATTTAAACAAAGCCAAACAATCACTAAATCATTTAATCATGATCTTAACTTTACATGAACATCAAAACCACTTCAAAACTCATATAAAACTCAAAGGTGGGTTAGGGTTTTACCTTGCTTGATGCTCTACCAACACTAACAAGTGGTTTATAATCCTTCCTTGAGCTTGAACAAACCTTAACAAGCTTAATCCTTAAGAAACAAAATCAAGAATCATGAAAAGTTACTATTCATCCCCTTCTTGTAAAATCCATAACAAATCGAAAAATAAGAGTTCGGTGCTAAGCTTTTTACCAGACCTTGTACTCTTCATAAGATTTATTTTGAGCTATAGATCGCCCAATTTGAAGCTTCCTATCTAGGGTTTTGAGCCCCATCTTTCCGCTGGACAGAAACTGGACAGTTTGGGTTCTCCAACTTGGGGAAGCGATTTGGCTAGGCTACACTCCTTTTTTGTCCATGAAATTGTGAACGAATGTTACCCATGGAGTGGAGAAGCTATGGTTAAAATTTGGTGATTTAAGGATGGATATAAGTGGAGATATGCATTTTTCTTTGAGACTCATTTCTGCTGGGCAGAATTATAAGAAATGGGGGTGGGGAGAGTTTTGCTTTTGCCTTGGTTAATTGATAATAATGCTGATATTTTGTGGTTAAAGGGGGTGAGTCATCACCTTTATTGCTTAGTCAGTGGACATGTGTCAAGCATGTAGGAGGTTGGCTAAAGTAGCTTTACGGGTTTGCTTTACTGGTTCGTTTCCTTTCACATGGATGATCCAAATGTTGCATCCCTCGAAAAAATCTTGTTACATGTTACTTCCATGTCTATATTTAATCCTGTAGATGTTGCCTTGTTCCTCTTGAAACGATTCGAAATATTTCCTAAAAAGAGCGAATAAAACTCTACGCGATTCTCGCAGTGAATAGTAACTATTCACTATTCACTCCAACAATCGAATCCTTAAATCGACTTTAATAAAATAATAAAATTCCAAAATATTAAATCCTCAAATCCTCAAATTTAATATCTCATTTCTTGAATATAATAATATATAATTCACTGTCCGGTCAAATACTATACCAAAATAAAATTTGGAATTTCTGAATTCCGATCGTCTTTGCATTCACTTATTTACTCCGTAGATCACTAATATGACTTCGGAATATTCACACTACGTCTCGTACATAGGTGGCATGAAAAATTTTCTTAACCCTCAAAATCAATATTCATCCACCAATTCACTATTCACTGATGCACTTAATCATAATAAGAAAAGTTTTAATTTTACCAAAAATTCGGGTTATTACAGTCTCCCCTCCTTAAAAGGATTCCGTCCCGGAATCAGCTTAGGAATGACTGGGGGTACTTCTCTCCCATTGCACTTTCTAACTCCCAAGTGAATTCTTCCACTTCTTGATTTTCCACAAACCTTTCACTAGCTTGGCAACCTCGTCACTTAGCACTTGCTCTTTTCTATCAGTGATTTCCACATGTTGTTCTTTGTAAGTCAAACCAAGTTGTATATCTACCTGCTCGTATTCTAACATATGTCGGGCATCTATCGTATACTGACGTAGCATTGACACATGAACCCCGTTATGACCATTCTACAAGTTTGGGGGGTGTAAGGCTGGCTCGTAGGCCACCTTCCTGACGCGTCTTAAATCTCAGATGGCCCAATGAATCTCGGGCTCAACTTCCCTTTCTTCCCTTTCTTTCCAAATCTTATTAATTCTTTCCATGGAGATACCTTTAGCATCACGAATATCTAAACTCATACTCTCTATCTTGTTTGTACAGAAATACACCAGCATAAACTTGTTTGTCATTCATCAACTTGCCATTTAGCTTATCAATAGAAGTGCTATCTCTATGCTCGCGGGCTTAGTACGTATACTTTCTCTGTTTGTCTTGGTTGTCACTAGCCGCTTGTTGGTGAAATCTTTTGTCTTTCTAGTTTGTTGGACTAACTTGGGTTTTGTGTAAAATCTCATCCTTTAATTCCCGATCATTCGGAATCCATTTCTGTCTCATTTTAATTAAAGATAGCGGCCACCACATTGGCCTTCCCCGGATGGTAGTGTATCTCACAGTCATAATTCTAGGTCAATTCTAGCCATTTCTCCATCTCATGTTATCTACTATCACGGATAACTGAGAGCCACTTCATTACATTCCATAAAATTTGTGGGGGCATTAGTCAACCCAAAATAACCTCGCTGAAAACTCAAAGTGTCTATTCTTAGTTCGAATCGCAGTCTTGGGTATATCTTCGGATTTAAATTCCAATTGGTGATATCCAGTTCTTGAATAAATTTGGAAATACACAGCGTTCTTCCGCTAATCAAACAATCATTTACAAGGGTGCCTATTCTCCATGTCGAACTCATACAACTCTCGATGTTCCATAATCTTGTGCTAACATCTTTCTCTCTTACAACAACACCGGGCTCTCCATGGTGGTACACTGGGTCTTATCATATCCTTGCCCAGCAATTCATGTAACTGAGTCGCTAACTCTTTCATTCCCACTGAGGCTAACAGGAAATGCGGCACTATAACCTGGATACTCGTTATTCATTCTCATGTCATCCCAATCGATATTTGGTAGCGCATTAAGATCTTGTACAGCCTCCCAAAACCACTGTAGTTTCCTTTGTACTTGGTGTCTCTTTTCTTGGCGTCAACCATAAGAGCTAATTAAGCCTCATATCTCTGGCGTGATAGTTTCTTAGTCTAACTATATTCAAGAATCTCTGAATCTGTCTCCATCCTTTATTTATTACTCTCTCTCCCTTGCAATCAGTCTGGGCTCCATTGGGTGTCAACCAACCCATCCTTATTATACTATCAACTTCTCCCAACTTGAAAGGAATCAGGTCTATCAAAAGTGTCGACCTCATATTTCTAGTTCACAACCTGGATGTACCAGTCTTATGGGAAAATCCCTCGATTGACTATTTCTCCTTGTAATTATTCCCTTAGCAGCTCGGCCTTAAGGTTTAATTGTCATGCAATTTCTAGATATACAACGATACATTAGCTCTATCTGCATAGTATAGAAGGGTACCTGCTATTTAAAGGTCATGACAGTGGGCTGCTGGTTGGAGGTAGCCCTGGTTGAAACCTACTGGCTTTCTTCCCTTCTGTGTTCACAAACTCCGGAACAAACCTCGATAACTCGGAAAACTTGGCCTCATACTCGGTCACAGTCATGGTTTCTTGTTTTAACTCTTTAACTTTCATTTTCATCCGGGTCTCCATATATTTCCGAAAATTATTCCTCTAAAACAACACACGCTGCACCTCTCCCAAGTCACAATACCAGCTCCCTCTGACTCCATCGTCAGTACTTATCTTGCTAACCCAGAGGTAGTGTCCATTCGTAAACAACTCCTCCAAAATCTCAATTCCACTATAGGGCATCTATCTAACACCGTTGTCACTGGAGTTCACGGCACATCGCTATTCCTTTCACATATATCGATTGACACACTTCCCATTATCATAATATCCTTGGGAGAATAAACCAATTTCATTGATATGTCACTAACATTTTATTCGTTTTAGAGATTCGCTCCTGTCATAGGCGATTTCGTTGCGAATCTAATTCCTATCAGCGAATTTTGACTTATTTGACCTGGTTGGCCTCCCCTTGAAATTCAATAAGGATAACAAAAATTATGGGGCCTTGAAAGATAGCTCCCATATCAAAGAAAATGTCACACACTGGTGATCATAAGGTTATGAGTTTTAAGGTAACCTTATTGGAGGTAAGAGAATTTTACCGAGAGATCAATATGATCATAAGAACTCAACGTTGTGTGCCTCAATTGAGACATTACTAAAGGTAATTAGCCTTCTTGTATTTCACAACTTACAAGTGATGGCGTCCCATCCGACTTCTATCACACAGACAGATAGTCCTTGTAGCCCTTATAAGTATAGGGTTGTTCGTCTCAGTGGAAGTTGAAAAGTATGAAAGCAATTCGATATCAATTTAATGATTATCGTCTTTCGACAATATTTCTTAAAGGAACACCTTGGATTAAAATTGAACAGATTCCAAAGGTGTGATTACAAGAAAAGGATAGCCATAAAGATACTGGTATTCAACAAACAAGTGGTGAGGTATCACCATAGGGTCATTCATTATTTGAAGAAAAGTGAAAGCTTAAATAACATCATTTGACAGGGCTTCGAAAACCTGAAAGTAGGAATTGTGATAGCCTCTGGCACAATTAAAACTGAATATGGTTTAACACAAGTGTTATAAGACAACTTCGAAGAGGGAATATACCCTTATCAGAATTCTTTCCCGGAGAGATGTCAAGATAGATCATAGATTGGGGAGGTACCCCACATAATTTGCAAATGGGGAGGGTACTACCAAAGTCTCTACGGATGCCTTTTATGTCGGCTCCTCTAATGGATATTCGTTCAATTCCAAAGCTTTTCTTCTCCATGCACACCCTAAGGTGCTCGATACTTACGTTATTGCCGACTCATAATAGTCGCTAAGGATTCAACCATCGACCTTTGCAACCGCAGGGAATTCTATTCGACTAGGCGCAAACATCTCAAGTAAGCGTTCTGTTCTATAAGAAGACTTCGATACCGTTGTCGCCCGTAGCAATGACAATTCCACATGTCGACTGGGCGGTACTTCGGAAGATCGTTAGAAACTACAAGCTTAAATCCGGTCTCTATTTCAATCATCCTTATACCCAATATTCCTTCTCCCATATCAATCCCGTGTGCTACCTAAGCTTAACACTTTGGCACAATAGCCTTTTCATTTAAGTCAATCCCGGAATTTCTCAGTCCGTCTTGGTCCTTAAATATATTTCGCCTTTTCCGTCCAATCTCAACTTCATCATTTTATCTCTACAATCAGTTGTAGCAATCAGGGTCTGTCCACCAACCCATATAGCGGCCATCTTACCCAATCCACAGGGTTCGCTCTAGTTTCCACTCTCTTTGGTGACATCCTCTGGTAATCAGAAAGACAAGGTTTGCCAAAATTTGCTGAATTCCTTTCCAAAATTAGGGAAACTTGATCAATCTATTTACCCACTAGTAATACTCGGATCTGATTTCCGAACTTTCTGTTCTATCCTCATAATTCCTTCCTGGTTTCCTGAGGGTGGTAAATCTCGTTCTCGATTCCGCCTTAGCGTTCTTGTCTTACAATAACATTTGTATGGTACATATACCCAAAATTCTCCTTGGGATAATAAAATCCCTCAATGATGTAATAGACACTCTTTCCAGTGGAATCGCTGGTCGTGGGGGATTGAAACCTCATAGCCAAAGCAATTCCTTTCACTATACTAGGCAACTAAGTACCCTTAATCGTTCGTGAAAATCTGGACATCTTGGTTCTTACGTATGCCGCCTCCTTATGGGCAACTATAACCGACTACGAGTAACAGGTTTCGCTCAAGTCGAATCAATCCACTGATATTGGCTATACTGCCTCTACCTCTTCTGCTTTGGAGACTCTACTCCATTTTCTTTGTCATATCTCTTGATGAATCATAACGATCCTAAACTCTCGTATCGGCACTTATTTGACCTCCGAAGGTTCGTCCGGTCCTATTGTACGACCTCAAGTAACATACTACATCTTTATCAATCAACACGTCCTCTACAAGATTCTTTCCTTGACCCACTATGGGGTCTTCCTCTAGATCCTCCTTTGGATCTTCCCTTATCGGGTCTCCGTCCATTTCAAGGAACGCATCATCAATTGCCTACTCGAAGGCCTCGGGGTCTGGTACCTCAGAATCCCATCAATCTATAACTCATACGAATCGAGGTGACTAACCATGAAGTCCTAAGTACGGTTTCCCAGAAGAAGTCCCCTCTCGGGCTTCATCTCAAACAGTCAGGGTTATGTCCTCTAACCCGACTACGAACTCAATTTGAGCTCTAGATGTTCTTATTATTATTAAGGGTATTGTAAGACTCGATCTCCTATCGTTTCTGAGGACTGTAACCTAACGCTCTGATACCATTTCTGTAACAGCCCCAAATCCGGGGTCAGGGATTTAGAGTAGTCACGATCCAGTTACTTCTTGCCTTGCCTGCTTTACTTACAATAGACACAATTCATCTGCTTATGACCCCACAATGAATATATTTCTCTCACACACACACACACATATAGGTTAGAGTCTCAGAAACGACACAAATACAACCATTGCGGAATAAATAATCTTTATTACAATACCCAAATGTCTTTTGAATCTGTCACTGATACAATTTCTAAGTAATGTTACGTTACCAACTTAGCCTTCTGATGCTCACAATCCTCTCATACCATTCATGTCTATACATAAGTTGAATACCAAAAGCTGTAGCCTGATTCGATTGGTTCGTACTACTCTCGGGATCACTGCTAGAAACTGTTTATGGAAATGCCTTGCAGGGTATGTGCCGTCCCATTGGCATCCTGCTTCGCTGCTATATAATATATATAAAACAATAGCAAGAGTGAGCGATAGCTCAGCAAGGTAATGAAAGTATGGCATAATTCTGTCTTTACTCAACCTAGAATAAAGCGGGTATAAGACAATAATTTGTCAAAATATCTCGATACTGAAATTATTTCCTTATCGGAATGTATTCCCAAAAACAGTACCATTATTGCATTTCAAATATCATTTTGATGGTAGCATACAAAGCTGTTAAATGAATAATTTCAAAAAGATTTAGGACCGGGCAGTCCACTTGGATCAAACATATAATCTTGAGAAAGGTCCCATGAGTCGTTGTAGTTTGAGCGAACATTTAAGTCTTTCTGAATATAGACTAAAAAGGGAAATAGATTTGGGAGCCTTCTCTAATTATATTTGTAATTGTCTGAATAAAACTTTATTAGTTATCTAGGGTTAAAGAATAGTTTTCACAAGATACTTCCTTAAGAATATTTAATAAAGAATATTTATTTAGAAGTAATTCCCAAATACTTTCTTAACAAAAGAATGGATAATAAATTAATCACCTTATACTTAGGTACATCCTTAGCAGTTTAAACCCAAATAATCTTCAGTTTATAAATCATTTAACCGGATTAATTATAATAATATAATAATATAACCCTAGATAACAACTGATACCATTCCCGGTCCGTAGTACAAATACGGAGTATATACCCCCTACTGAGGGTTTTTTTCTTAACATATCGGCTTATAAATATTGCCATAACCATAGCTTATAAGTCCAACTTATACTAACAACTTTTACTTAGCATCATAAGTATCGTTTCGAAATCATGAACACATAGCATATATCTCAATATCTTTTATTTATCACAACAACAGTTTATAGAGGCATAGGTTTGAAAACTTGCATCTAGTATCAGAATATGGTACTTTAAAATACAGCATGGAATGAGAAAACTTGCATAAAACATGTTCTTTCATGGATGATGAACTATAGATGGAGATTCTAGGCGTCGAAGATACCCCTACGATGATCAGTCGCAAGATGTATCCCCCATGGTCTTTTTCTACGTAGAAGGGAAGAATAGACAGTCTCTCACTGACCTATCTCCCCGCCTTCGGTTGTAGGTGGGAAGAACAGACCCGTTCATTAGTCCGTCAGTCTGTTACTCTCCCATTACCCTACGGTCGGGCACTTACTTATCATCTAAGGGAAGAACAGACCCGTTCAATAGTCCGTCAGTCTTATTGTAATTCCCTTAGGGGACTGGCGCTACTCAGTCCCTTATATATTCTCCGAGTTCGAGTGAATCCATGACTCTGAAACATAAAGTTCCTTTCCCTTTTTCCCCAAGTATACGACTCCACAAAGTAGTCATATCTGGTTGGAAAGGAAAATTCACCCATATTTCCCAAGCGGATGCTTGTTAATGGATACAACTTATTCCACTGATCTTACTCCTCAAGTCTTGAGGAAGTAATTAAAATCATTTTCCAAGCAATAAATACTTTCCGGAACATAAATAATGATTATTAATAATATTCCTCAAGATGAATAGTACTCTGCCGCTGGAATCCCTCTGGGTTTCCACGACTATCTTTATAACAAAATATCGACTCCCGGTCTAGAGTCGAAACAATGAACATGCTCTTATCTATAGAGCTACAAGGTATACCGGTTCGTAAGTACATTATCTCAAAGCTCGTATAATATCCAAAAGTCACATGCTATTTAATACGATATAATCATTTATCTCAAAACTATACAACACTATACATGGCAAAGGCAGTGTTATATAATTAATACTTCAAAGTATGGATTTAGAAACTTGCTTGATGCTCGAGAAGTATTAGGGGTTCGCGACGATGCTGGACAATCTAGAAAAAGTCAAAGAAAACGCACGATTAATCCCCTGGATAATCCACTTGTACTCAATGCTTAAACACGTAAGCGAAACACAACCAAGGCATTCCTAGCTCGTTATAGGCTCATACTAAGTCCATGTTAATCGACAATTACTTAAGTCGTAGGTTTAGTCCGAAATCGATCCTCGAATACAACTTGGGGAAGCGATTTGGCTAGGCTACACTCCTTTGTTGTCCATGAAATTTTGAACGAATGTTACCAATGGAGTGGAGAAGCTATGGTTAAACTTTGGTGATTTAAGGATGGATATAAGTGGAGATATGAATTTTTCTTTGAGACTCATTTCTGCTGGGCAGAATTATAAGAAATGGGGGTGGGGAGAGTTTTGCTTTTGCCTTGGTTAATTGATAATAATGTTGATATTTTGTGGTTAAAGGGGGTGAGTCATCACCTTTATTGCTTAGTCAGTGGACATGTGTCAAGCATGTAGGAGGTTGGCTAAAGTAGCTTTACGGGTTTGCTTTACTGGTTCGTTTCCTTTCACATGGATGATCCAAATGTTGCATCCCTCGAAAAAATCTTGTTACATGTTACTTCCATGTCTATATTTAATCCTGTAGATGTTGCCTTGTTCCTCTTGAAACGATTCGAAATATTTCCTAAAAAGAGCGAATAAAACTCTACGCGATTCTCGCAGTGAATAGTAACTATTCACTATTCACTCCAACAATCGAATCCTTAAATCGACTTTAATAAAATAATAAAATTCCAAAATATTAAATCCTCAAATCCTCAAATTTAATATCTCATTTCTTGAATATAATAATATATAATTCACTGCCCGGTCAAATACTATACCAAAATAAAATTTAGAATTTCTGAATTCCGATCGTCTTTGCATTCACTTATTTACTCCGTAGATCACTAATATGACTTCGGAATATTCACACTACGTCTCGTACATAGGTGGAATGAAAATTTTTCTTAACCCTCAAAATCACTATTCATCCACCAATTCTCTATTCACTGATGCACTTAATCATAATAAGAAAAGTTTTAATTTTACCAAAAATTCGGGTTATTACAGTAGATGTAACTCACTACAGAGGAATGATTGGCTATTTATTGTATCTCACTGAAAGTAGACCAGATATCATGTTTGCAACCTGTCTGTGTGCAAGATTTCAAGCAAAACCAAGAGAACCCCATCTGATTGCAGTCAAAAGAATTTTCAGATATCTCAAAGGCACTCCTTCACTTGGCCTTTGGTATGCAAGGGAATCAGATTTTGGGTTGTGTGGTTATTCAGATGCTGATTTTGCAGGATGCAAAATAGACAGGAAAAGTACTTCAGGAAGCTGTCAGTTTTTGGGTGGAAGACTAGTTTCATGGTTCAGTAAAAAGCAAAAATTTATTTCCACTTCAACTGCAGAAGCTGAGTACAATGCTGCAGGAAGTTGTTGTGCTCAGATAATGTGGATGAGAAATCAGTTGTTAGATTATGGCCTGTCATACTCAAAAATCCCTATTTATTGTGATAACCAAAGTGCTATTGCAATGACAGGAAATCCAGTTCAACATTCTCTTACTAAACACATCAGTATTAGATATCACTTCATAAGAGAACAGGTTCTGGAAGGAACAATTGAACTTCACTTTGTTCCTACTGATCAACAACTAGCTGATATATTCACCAAGCCACTGCCTGAAGCTACTTTCAATAAATTGGTGAATGAACTTGGAATGATGAACTTTGAGAATTTCTGAGGAAAGTTACAGAGAGGAAATCCTGATAACTGTCACATCCTGATGGTTATTCAGAAAGGTATGTTTTCTTTGATCAAATCCTGATAGGATGAAATCCTGACAGGAAGTCAACTGGTCAATCCTGATGTACAGGTCAGTATTTAATTGCTAAATTTGTGCCTAATTTTTCGTCAGTATCTGCTGATGGACGGTTGAGTTTTAGTAGGGCAACTGTATGCGCGCGTGTGTTGCACTGTCATAGATATACATATACATACACATAAAAAGCGGTGCAGTTTTCTTCAATTACACACGTAATCTGTCCACTAATTATTTGCGCACAAATCATATCATGCCACCTGTTAATGAGAGTAAAGTTTTGTTCTAAACAAATTACTATTGCTTGTTCTAAATCATTAATTACTCTCTCATCATCAGTTTTTAGTTTTCTATCTCTCTCTGTGCTTACGAACCCTAACTGTTTTCAAATATTAATTCTCAAGTTTTTAAAGATTTACAATGGCGTCTTCATCATTCATAAACAAAAAAACAGTGATTAGTTGTGTTACTTTTGCCACTAACAATTTTGTGGCTATTCTAAATCATCAGGATTTACCCAATGAGTTTCATATAATTCAAGATTTTCTAGCTTCAAGTCCATTGAAGTTTGCTTTAACAGAACCTGCAAGTGTTTCTTTTAAGTCTGTCATGCAGGTGTGGAACTCAGTTACTTTTGACAAAGGGCATTCTGATACAATCTTGATGAGTTTTGAATATAATGGAATTACTCACTATGTGACTCCTACAATTGTGGAGGAAGCCCTGCATTTACCTGTTCTTGGTGATTCTATTCCTGCTAATGTTTCAGACTCTACTCTCTTTGAGTTTGTTACTAAGTTGGGCTACAATGGTGAAGTAAAGAGATATGGCAATCTCTTTAGGACAAAGCTTAAGAAGGAATGGAATTTCTTCTTTGATATAATCAGTCGCTGTTTCCTGAACAAGACATCAAATTTTGATGCTCTTCCATCAGGATCTCTCAAAATTGGGTACTCTCTTATCCATTCTACAGTGTTTGATTATGGGTCTTTTATCTTAAAAGCTTTAAGTGATAGGAAATCAGATAAGTTAGGTTCTGTCTGTTTTCTTAGATTTTTCCGGTTGATATTTAATCACTTATGTCCTAATGTTGTTTTTGAGGATGATGTAGTTCTACCTATCTGTAGAATTACTGAGAATAATATTAAGTCCTTAGTCAACAGTGATAAGGCAAATGGTTTCATAGGAAATGCTTTTATTCCTGATGAGGTTAGGTTTTTCTTACATCAGAAAATGCCTACTTGTTATGGATTACTTTCTCATGCTATGGGGCAAGGCCAATCACACCTTGTTCCTAACCCAAGCATTCATCCTACACAGTCTAAACAGTCAACAGCCACCTCTAATGTCTCTAATAAGACTTTAGTTGTAAAATCAAAGAAATCAGCTAGAACTGATGTGTCAGGAAGGCAATCAGGTTCAAAGGATTTTTCCTCTACACCACTCACTAAAAAGAAGTTACAAGGGGGTGTACAAGGGGTCCTGGTGAAGAAAGCTGTAAAGGGTGTTGAGGTTGTTTCTGTTAAAAGAAAATTAGTTCTCAGGGATGAGACTGATTCAGAGGATGACTTACCTATATCCTCTATAATGAATGTGAATAAGGAAGTTGTTGATACTGCTACTGCAGCTGTGGTTCCATTGTCTACACCACAGAAGAAAAGGAGATTATCTAAGGGCAGGTATCAAATTCCTTTTGCAAAGAACCAGGATACTGATGTACATGACACTTCTACTCTAAATGAGAAATCAGTTTCAACTGCTCAAACAAATCCTGATGATAGTATTCCTGTTGCTGCACCAAGTCAAGTGGTTAATATTTCAGACTTTCCAGCACAAGACTCTCCAACAAAAAGACGTGTTGATATTTCATGGGAGAAGTATGGTGCTGCTGCTTCCAATCTTGGGCTAAAACATCCAATGGAAAAGTTAAGGAAAGCAGATGAGTTAGTCTATCAGAGACAGAAGAAACTGAAAGGATCAAGCCCACAAGAACCTGAACCTCAAAGTGGTTCAGCAGCTCTTACTGATGATCCCGCCACACAAGAACCACTCAATCAAAGTTTGGGTGAAGGCTTAGCTAGTGGAATGGTCACACAAGAACCATCTTCTCAAAGTGAAGATGCAGGCCAAGCTACAGTTTCTAAGAAAATTCCTGACAATGCTCAAGGGATTTCTGGTGCAGATGAAGTGTTAGGAATATGTTGTTCTTGATGATAATTATAAAAAACTTAGTAGATTTTGTATTAAGTCAATTTTTGTAACTGTCAATGGAATGGCATGTTTTGCAGTGTTTCGTTGACAGGAAGCTCATCAACGAAATGAGTGATGTAGCAATTGCACTGTACAATACTTCACTAGATTGATAGGTATTTGTTATAGGTATTAGTCAGGTTTTCTAAGTCATGTTGACTATGTACTAGATAGGCAAAATAGGTTGGTTAAGTGTAAATATATTGTGCCTTGTAATTTTGCATAAGTGAAGACATGTCAACGGAATGAAGATTAATCTGTCAACGGAATGAAGATTACTCTATCAACGAAACGAGGATTATACCATCAACGAAACGAAGAATAAAGCTATCAACGAAACATATTTTACTGCTATCAATGAATCATTATCACTTTTCTGAATAGTTGACAAAGTGATAGTGACAGTTTTCTGACAGATCAAAAGGAGATGTAGAAGTGTACTTTGCATTGGAAACCATCAAAATGGACATAGGGAATAAGGAAACATTCCAATTTCCAATCTGGTTATTAAGTGGGATCACTATAAGACTGAAGACAGAAGACAAAGATCTCCAAGGACCATTGGACAAAAGGGATGAAAAGCAAGCTACTGGCGGTTACCTTTAGTGTACTTTAGTGTAGCCAAAAATAGCTTTGTAAACTTGGGAATATATATATAACCAAGTGTAGCAGTTAAAATAAGAAGGGAGAAGAAAAAAAAATAGATTGTATTAGCTATCTTTAAGAGCATACTTCTCTACATTCTTGTAACTGAGCAGCTGTGTACATTTTGTATCACAGATTATTTCCGCAATAAAAATCACTTCAGTTGGATCATCAAACAATCCAACTGAAATTATTTATGTGCTTGTGATTTTTACTTTAAGTTCAGTTTTTAATTGTAAGTTGTTTTTAAGTTTAAGAAATATCAAGAATTGTATTCAACCCCCCCTTCTACAATTCTGTTAGGTCATTTGGGATTAACAATTGGTATCAGAGCAAGCTTCTAACTTACAAGAAGTTTAAAGATCAAGACCAAAACAGTAACCATGGTGAAGAAGGATGCAGGAGTAAAGATACCAGTTCTTGATAAGGACAATTACTTTCACTGGAAAGTAAAGCTGCATTTACATCTCATGTCTATGGATGAGAGGTATGTAGATTGCATTGAGAAAGGTCCACACGTTCCCATGAAGTTTGCATCTAGAGTTGGAGTTCCAGATGATGCTCCTGATGTAGAAATTCCAAAACTTGTCTCAGAATGAACTATTGAAGATCTTGCAGAAATCCATAAAGATAAGAGAACCATGAACATTCTGTTTAATGGTTTGGAGCAAGATATGTTTGACAATGTCATCAACTGTACAACCTCTAAAGAAGTATGGGACACTGTTAGAACTCTCTGTGAAGGAACTGAGGAAGTTAGGGAAAACAAAATGCAGCTCCTTATACAACAATATGAACATTTTCATTTTAAAGCTGGTGAAACCCTAAATGACACGTTTAGTAGGTTTCAAAAGCTTTTGAATGGATTAAAGTTGTATGGGAGGATCTATCAAACCAAGGATTCAAACCTTAAATTTCTTAGAGCTCTTCCAAAAGAATGGAAGCCTATGACTGTTTCTCTCGGAAACACTCAAGAGTACAAAGACTACACTCTTGAAAGGCTTTATGGAACCTTGAAGACATATGAGTTGGAAATGGAGCAAGATGAAGAAATTGAAAAGGTACAAAAGAAAGGTGGATCTATTGCATTGATTGCATCTGTGAACCAACTGGAAGATGACAATGAAGAAGCTGCAAAGGCCACAACTAGTCGAGCTAGTTGTAGGAGTGATGTTAGAAAAGGTAAAGGCAATATGACAGAAGAAGAACCAGAACCAGCCAACTTGGATGACTTAGATGAGATTGATGAACACATTGCTTTTCTGTCAAGAAAATTCTCTAAGTTCAAGTTCAAGAGAAACTCAGAAGCAAGGCCACCAAGGAGAGACTTTCAACCTAGCAAAAATAACTGGATTGAAAAGTCTAAATCTAAATGTTTCAATTGTGGAATGCTTGGTCACTTTGCTGGAGACTGCAGAAAGCCCAAGGTTGAGAAGGGCAACAGGAAATTTGAGCCTGTTGATTATAAAAAGAAATACTTTGAACTTCTCAAGCAAAAAGAAAAGGCTTTCATGTCTCAGGAGTATGATTGGGATGGTAATGGTGAAGATTCTGATGATGATGTTGAGTATGTCAACTTGGCTCTTATGGCTGACAATCATGAGCAGGAAGCAAGTTCCTCAAGCAACCAGGTAACAATTACTAATCTTTCTGAGCTTTCTAAAGAGGAATGCGATAGTGCAGTAAATGAAATGTCTACTGTATTATATAATTTGCGTGTTACTCTTAAATCACTTACCAAAGAGAATTCAAGAATAAAAGAGACTAATTTGCTCTTTAAGTGATAGGAATGCAATGTTAGAAGCACAGCTCATTGAATTTGAGAAAATGAGGTGTGTTAGTAGGGAAGCTAAGAAGGAACTTGAGAACGTGTTAGAAAGGGAAGAAATTCTTAAAACACAACTTGAAATAGAACAAAGTGTGATTGCTAAATGGAAAGATGCCAGGAATGTTGCTACCAACATCATTAATGTTCAACGTATGGAATCTTTCTGTGAACAATCATGGAAAAAGAACAAAGAGAAGCTAGGGTATGTTTGTGAAACCTTAGAATCAGAAACAGAGTCAACAAACAACAATGATCATTTGTTGAAGGTTGATATGTCAATGGAATACAATGTTTCATTGACAGATGAACCATCAACCGATCAGGCTGTTTCGTTGAAAGAGAAAAGAGAAGATGAACTCACTAGACTTAATAACAAGTATGGTCCTGTCACCAAGAACTTTGTTCAAGGTGAGTCTAGTAAATCAAAGAAAGTTGAGAAGCCTGTTGAGAGAGCTAATGTAGGTCATTTGTCTAACAAGCAATTGAAAGACAAGTTAGAGAAAGTTCAAGTTGAGGCTAAGGGAAATAAAAAGAACAACAGGAATTGCAAAGTAGGGATTAACAAACACAACAATCACACACCTGATAAATATGCTCCTAGAAAGACATGTATTAATTGTGGAAGTGTTAGTCATTTATCTACTAACTGCAAATCTGTTAAGAAGACTGCTAATGTGAAAATTCCCAAGCCTGCAATGAACAGTTATATGCCTACAATGCCTGTTATGCCTAACATGTTTGCTCCATATGCACAATTTCAGAATCCATATGCTAGCATGTCGTTTGTGCCTAATCCATACATGAATATGTTTACTGTGCCACAAATGCCATGGAATGTGAATAACATGTTTGTTTCACCAACTATGCATGCTGTGAATGAAAATGTGAGCAACTCTCAGAAATCAACACCAAGAGTAAAGATTGATTTAAATCAATCTGAGCCCAAGGTGAAAAATGATATTAAAGGAAAAGCCAAGGCTAACAAAACAGGACCCAAGGAAACTTGGGTACCAAAATCAACTTGATTTGGTTTTATTGTGTGCAGGGAGACAAAAGGAATCTTTGGTACTTGGATAGTGGTTGTTCAAGACACATGACTGGTGATTCTACCCTGCTCACAGAGTTTCAGGAAAGAGCTGGCCCTTGTATTGCTTTTGGAGATGACAGCAAAGGCTACACTAAGGGATATGGCTTGATTTCAAAAGAGAATGTCATCATAGATGAGGTTGCATTGGTGGATGGTCTTAAGCACAATTTGCTTAGTATCAGCTAACTTTGTGACAAAGGATTTTTAGTTACTTTTTCTAAAGAAGCCTGTGCTATTTCTAAAGGAGGAAACAACAATGTGGTAATGACTGGATTCAGAAGAGGGAATGTGTACATTGCTGACTTTAGTAGCACAAGTCCAGACACCATCACTTGTCTCTTCAGCAAGGCAAGCAAGGATGAAAGTTGGCTATGGCACAAGAAATTGTCTCATTTGAATTTTAAAGTTATGAATGAATTGGTGAGGAAAGATCTTGCTAGAGGAATTCCGCAGGTGGAGTTTTCCAAGGATGGCTTCTGTGATGCCTGTCAAAAAGGGAAACAAAAGAAGGAATCATTCAAAAGCAAGACAGAGTCATCAATTGTCCATCAGCTTGAGTTGCTACATATGGATTTGTTTGGCCCTGTAAATGTCATGTCTATTTCAAAGAAGAAATATTGTCTTGTGATTGTTGATGATTTTTCTAGATTTACATGGACCTTCTTTTTGCACTCCAAAGATGAGGCAAGTGAAATCATTATCAATCACATCAAGATGGTAAACAATCATCCTGACTTGAAAGTAAGAAGGATTAGGAGTGACAATGGGACAGAATTCAAGAATTCAAGCATGAAGGTGTTCTGTGAAGAAAATGGTATTTTGGATGAGTTTTCAGCAGCAAGGACACCACAGCAAAATGGTGTAGTTGAAAGGAAAAACAGAACACTTATTGAAGCTGCAAGGACAATGCTAGATGAATCAAAGTTACCAACTTATTTTTGGGATGAGGCAGTTAATACAGCTTGCTTCACTCAAAATATTTCTTTGATTAATCAGGCCAAAGGAATGACCCCTTATCAGCTACTCAAAAGAAAGAAGCCACTATTGAATTTTCTTCATGTCTTTGGATGCAAGTGCTTTGTTCTGAGAAATCAAGCTGTGCATTTGGGAAAATTTGAAGCAAAGGCAGATGAAGCAATATTTGTGGGATATGCAGCAGGGAAAGCTTACAGAGTCTATAATCTCAGAACCAACATTGTTATGGAATCTATACATGTTGTTTTTGATGATCTCAAAATTCAAGGTCTCTGTGATGAAGGTTTCCATGAAAGTCTTTCTTTTGAGAATGAGGAAGGAGATCAAGTGAATCATGTTAAGGCTACTGAGAAACAGCCTAAAGTTGTTGTATCTAGCACAGATGAAAGCAGCAGTGAAGATGAAATTGCTGCATTAAGATTGAAAAGAATAGCTGCTAGCAGACCAAATGGTCATTTCGTTGACAGTCATGATGGTGGATTCGTTGACAGTCAAAATGAGCGTTTCGTTGACAGCCAAAATGGTCATACCGTTGACAGTCATAGAAATGCTTCTAGAAGTGATCAATTAGGGACAACAAACTCAGGGGGAGTTTCTCAAGGACAAATATCCAATCAAGGCAATCATGATCATGAAGCTACCTCGTCAAGAGCAAATCTACCTCCCTCAAGGAAATGGACTAAAGATCATCCCTTTGAACTTATTATAGGTGATGTTTCTTCAAAAGTTCAAACTAGAAGAGCAACTCAAGAAGAATGTCTATATAGTAGCTTTATGTCTCAAGATGAGCCAAAGAAAGTTGAGGATGCACTTCTAGATCCAGATTGGGTTTTAGCCATGCAAGAGGATCTAAACCAATTTGAGAGGAACAATGTTTGGAAGCTGGTGCCCAAGCCTAAGGACAGGAGTGTCATAGGCACAAAATGGGTGTTCAGAAACAAGATGGATGAAAATGGCATAGTCACAAGGAACAAGGCTAGATTGGTTGCAAAAGGCTATTCACGGGAAGAAGGAATTGATTTTGATGAAACCTTTGCTCCTGTTGCAAGACTAGAAGCAATAAGAATTTTCCTAGCCTATGCAGCCTATGCCAATTTCAAAGTCTATCAAATGGATGTGAAGAGTGCTTTTCTGAATGGGGAATTGGAAGAGGAGGTGTATGTAAGTCAACCTCCTGGTTTTGAAGATGATGACTTTCCAGAATATGTATACTTCCTCCTCAAAGCACTCTATGGTTTGAAACAAGCACCTAGAGCCTAGTATGACACACTTTCACAGTTCCTCCTTGAGAATCACTTCACTAGAGGTACTGTAGATAAAACTCTTTTTCACAGGGTTGTGAATGGCTCTACTATACTTGTTCAAATTTATGTAGATGACATAATTTTTGGGTCTACAGATGTGAAACTTTGTCAAAAGTTTGCCAAGCTTATGCAAAGTAAATATGAAATGAGCATGATGGGAGAATTAACTTACTTTCTTGGTCTTCAAGTGAAGCAAGTTAATGAAGGCATTTTCATTAGTCAAACAAAATATATTCATGATTTATTAAAGAAGTTTAACTTAATGGAATGCTCTCCTGCCAAAACTCCCATGCCTACTTCCACCAAACTTGAATTGAATACTAAGGAAAAATCGGTGGACATTTCAAGTTACAGAGGCATGGTAGGCTCACTTTTATATTTAACAGCTAGTAGACCTGATATTATGTTTGCTACATGTCTATGTGCTAGATTTCAGGCTGATCCTAGGGAATCCCATTTAGTTGCTATTAAAAGAATTTTCAGATATCTCAAAGGAACACCAAACCTTGGCATTTGGTATCCTAGAGAATCTGGCTTTGAACTAATTGGTTATTCAGATGCAGATTATGCAGGATGTAAAATTGACAGGAAAAGCACAACTGGCACCTGTCAATTCTTAGGAAACAAGCTTGTGTCATGGTTCAGCAAGAAACAAAACTCAGTTTCCACCTCCACAGCTGAGGCTGAGTATATTGCAGCTGGAAGTTGTTGTGCACAGATTTTATGGATGAAAAATCAACTACTTGATTATGGATTAAGAGTTGAGAACATTCCTATTTTCTGTGACAACACTAGTGCCATTGCCATTACTGAAAATCCAGTGCAGCATTCAAGGACCAAGCACATTGACATCAAGTACCATTTCATTAGAGAACATGTTATGAATGGTACTGTGGAGTTACATTTTGTTCCAAGTGAACAACAACTTGCAGACATCTTTACCAAGCCACTTGATGAATCAACATTCTCAAGATTAGTAAGTGAGCTAGGTATGCTAAATTTCTCTTAATTATTTTTGAGATATCTGCAAGTTACAATGTAGCCAGAAATTTGCTATGTTTTTCTGTGAATTAATTTTCTCAGGAAAAAGTGAAATTTTGTCTAAGTCAAAATTACTTTGCCAACGAAACGCACCATTTCGTTGACAGTCTAAGAATTTTTCTGGGTGTTTCGTTGATAGCTCTTTTATATCAACGAAACACAGCTTTATCAACGAAATAGACGGGACTTTAACCGCCCAATCCTGATTCGTTGATTTAGCGCAGTTAATCTGAACCGTTGAAATTTGACACGTCTTTTACCACGATCTATGCATACACCCCCTGTAAGTATAAATCATGGTAATTCTTTAAAAGTAACGGTTATATTTTTAAGCCAATCCAGTAATTTACATTTATTATTGGACTTTTTTTTCTGAGAATTTTTGGGGGAGTATTTAAGAAATTCTATTTTCTTTAATTTCTTTTTACCTGCTCTCAAAAATTCCAAAGGCTTTTCTCTCTTCTTCTCTCTAACAAGCGATTCAGTTCGAAGCTTTTTCTCACTCAACAATGGCACCCATAGTCAAGCTCATGTCTGCTGGAGGGTTTATCTATGAGAAAAACAACTCCATCCCCTTTGTTGTCAAGGAAAGCCCGAACATCATCTTTTTTAAGATGATGGACTTCATGAAGAATTGCAAGTTGAGCTACGCAATGTTTCACTCTACACCACTCTACAATGAGATAATCGAGGAGATTTGGACCTCATGTGAGTACAGTGGGACAAATTGCACTTTGCAATTCACCATTCAAGGTAATGAGTACATAGTCAATTCTGATATGTTGCAAGCATGCTTACACCTTCCTGAAAATAATTGCTCTTCTTTGCCCACATATACTGAAATGATTAACATGCTAAATTCCATAAATTACTCTTTGCCTACTGATAATTTGGGTAAAATAATTAGGAGAGGTTTGGTAAGGGAATACAGTTATTTAGCTGATGCATTCATCAAGGTCTTTTCTGGCAAAATTAGTAATTTTGATGCATTAACTAATTCCATGATGATTCTATTTACCATGCTCCTAACTGATAGATATTACAACTTTAGCACCCAACTTATGTATGAAATTGGTACTAAGTTGGGTGATAAGGCAAATAGGAAGAAAAATATCTATTATGCTAGATTTCTGATGATGTTGGCTAACCATGTTAGTCCAGCACCATTGGTTATCTCTAACCCTGTTTCTAGGTTTGATTGCTTTGTGCAAGAGAGAGTATTGACGGACATACTGAGGCTGAACCACAATGGTGATGTTCCAGTGGTGTATTTGCCAATAATTGAGGTAACTACTGCTATCCCTGCTAGTATAGCTGTTACTTCTACTGTTACACCCAACCCTGTTGCTGTGAAGTCTGTAGTTGTGACCCAACATGCTCCTTCCCCAGCAACAAAACCAAAATCAAAGAAATCCTCCAAGCCAACCTCAGGCGCTTCCCAAAAGGCACCTGTTGTAAAATCCACTAAACAACCTAAGGGGAGTGGTGCAGGTGTTGTGAGAGGTGAGGGAAGGGGTGAACATAAAAGAAACCCTAAGGATAAGGAAGGAGAGTTGAGTGAGATCCAGCCAAGCCCCATTGTGTCTTCCCAACAAGGCACAATGAGTAATATGGATTTAAGCACAAGTCTAGTTGCATCCTCCCAAAAGGATGTGATTATTGAAACAAGCTCTCCTCCAAGAGCACACTCCAAGAGGGTAAGGGACACTTCAAGCCCACAGTCTACATTCTCCCAATACCAAAGGAGAGTGAAGCAAAAATCCAAGGGAACACAGGGTGCACACAATCTGGAAGCAACACTTCCAGTTTCTCAAATTAAGTTTGATGTAACCCCTATCATTACTCTGGGGTTACAGTCCCATTCTTTAAATATAAATCTTGAACCAACTCCTCAAAATTCACCAACTCAATCATTAGATGTGGATATGATCCATTCATCTATCCCTGATTCTCCAACTCTTTTCTTGGAGAAGCCCCACTCTAACATTGGTGACCATCACTTGTTAAGTGATTTGTTGGGCCACCAATCATCCTTTTCTGAAGTTACAAGAGGATCTGTGGACCAATCTCTAAAATCAATCACCACAGATTCTACTGTAATTTCACTTTCTCAAACTGCTTTATTGATTTCATCAACGAAACAGCCTCTTTCGTTGACAAGTGTTTCTCCATCAACGGTATCCATACCGTTGACAGTTCAAACTACCATACCGTTGATAGTTCATTCTGCACCTCTAATTGAAAATCAAGTTGTTTCCACAACTAGTGCAGATGATCTAGTGGTAGTTGAGACACTTCTAGGATTGAGAGGGAGTGAGACTGAGAGGCTGGCTTGCAGCCAGGCAAAAGGAGAGGTTGAGAGTGAGAGGCTGACTATTTCTTCAAGTCAGGCAAAAGGAGAGGCTGAGGGTTCCACCTTAGTAGGTGAAGGTGAGGGTGTGAGAGGTGTGAGCCATGGGGAGCCCATGATGCAAGAAAATAGAGGAGAGAGAGAAGGGACTACAACAGCAGCAAGGGAGGAAGCAGCCATTGCAAGTGAGTTAATGGAGGTTAATGAGGGAGAAAGGGAACTTACTTTCCAAGAGCATTATCAACAAACTCTAGATAGTATTTCCCTGGATCCTGAGACCTTTACTCATCCTGTGCCAGTCTATCAAATAATGGCTCAGCAGGGCAATGTGGAGGCAGAGAGGTCACTAAATCTCATTCATACAACTGCATCAATGCAAAGAGCAAAGGATGCCTTGACCAACCTACCTCCAGGAGCTGCAGCAAATGGAGACTTTGAATTTTCTGATGATGAGGACAACTTTGGTGATAATCTACAGGTGGCCATCACTTCACAGACTGGGACTTCTATGGTGCCCCTTACACCAAACTGGCTTTCTCAAGATTTGCAAGGAAGAATCTCCCTGGATACTGCAATCACAAGGCAGTACAATGAGGCCTATCTAGCTCATGAGTCTGCAAATGCCAATGACAAGAAATTCTACAAGGCTATTATGGATTCACTGGAAATCCAAAGGCTACAGATGATGCAGACAAGAATTAAAGCTAGAGAAATCAAGGACTCAATTAGCAATCTTAAGGATGCTACTGACAAGAGGCTAGATGAAAAGCTTCCTCTTCTCACTGTGTCCAAGATGAACAGGTTTTTCTCTAAGGAACCTGAGGTGGCTACCTCCTTGAAGACTCTCTCTTCTAGAGTGGACAAGGTGGAAGCTACTTTATCTCAGATGCAAAAGGAACAGGAGAAGCAAACACAACTATTGGCCCAGCTAGTGGCAGCTCAAGGACTCCCAGTCATCTCTTTTGATGATAACAAAAAGGGGGAGAAATCTAAGGAGCTAGACATTCAAATCACAAAGGTTATGGTCCCAGCCATTTCCCTACCACAGGAGCCACTAGCAATGGGGGAGTCAAGAAAGGCCAAACTGGATGGCATTGACCTGATTCAGCAAGCATCTATGAAGCTACAACTTCAAGAACAAATTAAAGACCACTGGTCCAGCATAGATGCAAGAATCAAGAAGTTAGCTGAATCTGCAAAGAATTCAAATCCATCAACGAATCAAGCTACTTCTACAGCACCATCAACGAATGCCATGGTTTTAGTGTCAACGGAATGGGAGCCACAGACCAATTCTTTCTATGAGGTAGAGCCCCTTCTACATGGAGTCACTCAAGGTCCAAGAAAGGAAAAAGGTCAAACTTCATGCATTAGGGATGTGGAACAAGCTACACTCCAAAGAAGCTTATCTCCCAAGTCCCCTGCTAAACCAAAGGGCAAAAATATAGCAAGGATTTTCTATCCTGCACCTTATCCAGATGAGCTCAAGCTTCTTGGACTACTTATCACAAAATGCAAGGAAAGCAATGATCTTGAGATAAGGAAGCAAAGGGCAATTGTCTACAGGAATGGACAAGAAATCTGTGTTTGGGATGGTCACCCAAACTTTGCTAAAGCTAAGGCTGAAGAGTCAAAAAGAGCAGCAATGCAAGCACTTGCAGTTGCTCAATCTCTTGATGATGAAGAAAGACAACTAGAAGAAAAAGCTAAAGAGGAAAGGAGTACAAAGAAGAGCACAAGGCAACACAAAGAGAGAGCTAGGAGAAACATAGCCTTTGAGAATGTTGATTCTCAGAGTATTGCATCAGACTCCTGTACCTATTGCACCTCCAACAATTCCTGATCCAGTTTCTGAGGTAAAGTTAGCCTGTGATCCTAAACATCCTGTCAATTTCCATGATCAGCCAATTGAGCCAAAGGGAGAGCCAATTGAATTTGATGACGCCAACTTTCCAAAATTCCTCTTTGAAATGGATCCAAAGAAGAAATCTAAGCAAAGGGCTACCAAGGCTATGCCAATTCTTGTAAAGAGACCACAAGCTGAGAAACCCTCTACCAACCCAGAAGACTTCATCTACATTGCTGATATCAGGGAGGAGTCTGACCTACATATCAATCTTGATGACCTGGTTGAAGTGAGAGGAATTGCAGCTTCTTACAAACTACCAGAGAGATTGGTGTTTGTCTACAAGGGTGGGAGAGAACAGGTTTGGCCTCTACACAGAATTCTGGGAGAAGACTATCAGACACTGCTATCTGTGTTTAAATTTTTGAAGAAAGATTTTGGTTTTACCAAAACAGCCAAGTCTGAGGTTGTCTCCAAAATTTGCCAAATAAAAGCTAGCTGGAACAAGCCTGGTGCACTTCCCAGAGTATTGAAGGTCCCTCAAACAGGAAAGATAATTCATCTCCAACCTTTTTGGATGATGGAATTCAGAGATAAGGACAACTGTAGAAGATTCTTCAGAATAGAAGACCAACTGGAGAAGGCATCCAATGAAACTCTAAGATTAATGCAATCCAAGTTGGGGAATCAAGATGAAGAAGAGAAGATTTTCTACAGAAGACTTCAAGCTCAGATTGAGGAGAACAATACAAGAAAAGAGAAGAAAACAAGACCATAGAGGCAAAGATGAAAAATCTGCTCAAACTAGAGGAGCAACTCTGTGCACTTGTTTTGTAAGATTTTCTACTTTGTATTTCAATTAAATTCAATGAAGCTCAATGCAATTTCTATTTTTATCATGTGTAATTTGACTGAGTGTTTTTGTTATCATCAAGGCTCTTGATTTATGGCTGTTATTCTATCAGTCATAAATTGGGGGAGATTGTTAGGAATATGTTGTTCTTGATGATAATTATAAAACACTTAGTAGATTTTGTATTAAGTCATTTTTTGTAACTGTCAACGGAATGGCATGCTTTGCAATGTTTCATTGACAGGAAGCTCATCAACGAAATGAGTGATGTAGCAATTGCACTGTACAATACTTCACTAGATTGATAGGTATTAGTCAGGTTTTCTAAGTCATGTTGACTATGTACTAGATAGGCAAAATAGGTTGGTTAAGCGTAAATATATTGTGCCTTGTAATTTTGCCTAAGTGAAGACATGTCAACGGAATGAAGATTAATCTGTCAACGGAATGAAGATTACTCTATCAACGAAACGAGGATTATACCATCAACGAAACGAAGAATAAAGCTATCAACGAAACACATCTTACTGCTATCAACGAATCATTATCACTTTTCTGAATAGTTGACAAAGTGATAGTGACAGTTTTCTGACAGATCAAAAGGAGATGTAGAAGTGTACTTTGCATTGGAAACCATCAAAATGGACATAGGGAATAAGGAAACATTCCAATTTCCAATCTGGTTATTGAGTGGGATCACTATAAGACTGAAGACAGAAGACAAAGATCTCCAAGGACCATTGGACAAAAGGGATGAAAAGCAAGCTACTGGCGGTTACCTTTAGTGTACTTTAGTGTAGCCAAAAATAGCTTTGTAAACTTGGGAATATATATATAACCAAGTGTAGCAGTTAAAATAAGAAGGGAGAAGAAAACCAAATAGATTGTATTAGCTATCTTTAAGAGCATACTTCTCTACATTCTTGTAACTGAGCAGCTGTGTACATTTTGTATCACAGATTATTTCCGCAATAAAAATCACTTCAGTTGGATCATCAAACAATCCAACTGAAATTATTTATGTGCTTGTGATTTTTACTTTAAGTTCATTTTTTAATTGTAAGTTGTTTTTAAGTTTAAGAAATATCAAGAATTGTATTCAACCCCCCCCCCCCTTCTACAATTCTGTTAGGTCATTTGGGATTAACATGAAGTTCAAAGATTGGTCGAGGACACTGTCAATGAGGGAAGCACACAAGAACCTTTAACTCAAAGTGTTGAAGCAGCTTCTGAACCTCAAGCTCCACAAGAACCATTGGTAGCAAATACTGATGCAAGCATATCAAATCCTGACGGTGTTATTCCCGACGCTAGTGGTGCTCCTGATGCTGAGCCTATCCTGATACAGCCACTTCGTTCAAGACCAATGGACCATCCTATCTCAGAATCACAAGATAAATTGAAAGGTATAGCTATTCCTGATCCTGATATTACTCATGGTACTGATGATGATGACTCTGATGATAGTGATGATGATGAGAATCGGAAAGAGAAGGAACTGTAACAGCCCCAGATTCGGGGTCGGGGATCCGGTCGTTACGGCCTCAATCCCCATCAATAATACTTGCACTTGAATCAAAATAATTAAACTACATGTTGTGACCCCGCAATAACAATACCACACACACACAACTAGTTATAGTCCCAGAGATGAAATTGGAATAAGTATCTAATCATAGGATCCACAAGTTATAAGTTATTACAAACCCAAAAGGTTACAGAGCATTTAAAAGTTCTTGTCGTTAATTACATTAATCATAAATATAAATAAGTCTGAAACAAAAGCTGTAGCCTAGGCTACTGATTACTACTACCTCAGCTATGGCGGCTACGACCTCAGCGGGTAAATCTCTGACGACTGCCACTCGCTTGCGCAGAGTGTGCTGGTTGCGGGCCATCTGCTCTAGCTGTTGTTGTGATATAAATAAATAAATCAAGGGTGAGCAATAGAGCCCACCAAAAATAACTTATAACAGATTACCAAAATACAACAATTCAAAGATATATTGTAGCCACATGTTATGCCTTCAACAGATAAGAAACTAGTATAGCGTAAAGGATGAAGTTACGAGGAAAATTAATGTAATATTTCCGTAACCCACAATATACTTGTGCACATATAATCTGAGTAAAGCTTCATCAGAGTCATTCTTATAAAATCAAAGATGAAGTTGCAAGGATTTATTGTAACTTTATTTTGAACACTTTTCGACCCCCTGTCAACATGACCGGTAAACCTGTACCACGGGTGTCATCCTTGGTCCCTTTCAATACATGTTGCAGAATCCCTCTTCCAACATGATCGGTAAACCTGTACCAATGGAGCCATCCGTGGTCCCTTTCAGTACATGTTGCAGATTTATCCAAAATGGATGATGAACCAATACTGGAGCCTTCTCCGCGCCCATCGTACCAACCTTACTATGATCAGTAGCAGGTTGTACAACAAAAATATGTTTTCTACATGTAGATGGAAGTATCACGACAGCCTGACATTGTCTACCGCCTTTCTGGATCTCCCGGCCCATTTGGGGCAATAAGGTGATGGATCGGCGCGACTCGACCTCTTACACATGCTCCTAGTTCAGATGAAATCCATGACTCTGAAACGTAAAGATCGTCTTCCTTTCCCCAAGTGTAATACTTGTTGATACGACTCCACTCAGTAGTTATATCTAGGTTGGAAAAGAAGATTCTCCAATATTTCCCAAGCGATGCTTGTTAATGGATATCGACTTGTTCCAGGAATTTACCCCTCGAGCGTTGAGGTGGTAACACAATACTTGACTGGCAGCAATTAAATTGCTCCGAGAAAATATCTGTCCCCTGACAGCTTTTGAGTTGAGAGTTTGAAATGAATAGCAGTTACAAAAATCAGGTTTCCCGTATTTTGGATAGTTGAGCGAGCATTTAAGTCTTCTTAAAAGACAGACTTAAATGGAAAAACATTGTTTTGGGAACCTCTTTTTGATTTGAAAATAATTAATAATATTTATTAAATAAGTAACCTTAAACGAATATTTGAAATAATATTCATTAAGTAAGTATCCTCAAATGAATATTTGAAAATAATATTTATTAAATAATTAAGCCTCAAATGAATATTCAAAATAATATTCATTAATTAATAAATTTCAAATGAATATTCGAAAATAATATTCATTAAATAATTAATCTCAAATGAATATCCAAAAGTAATATTCATTAAATAAATAATCAATCCTTGAATGAATATTCAAAGGTAATATTCATTAAACAATTAAATAACTTTCAAATGAATATTCAAACATACTATTCATTACATAATCCCCAGATGAATATGTACGATAATATTCTTAAAGTCAATATCCTCAAATGAATATAAATAATATTATGTAAGTCGATAATCCTCAAATGAATATTAATAAATAATATTCTTAAAATGGATATTAATAAATAATATTCTTAAAGTCAATAATCCTCAAATGAATATTCATAAATAATATTCCTTAAATAAAATAATTAACCCTCGAATAACAGTTACCCGATATCTTTATCGGAAAATAACCTTTAACATATACCGAAATATAATTACTTCTGATCTTAGAGAAAATCACCCGCCCTTATCCTAGGGCATTATATACAAAACTGGCTTATAACTGATATCCCATATCTAGCTTATAAGCCCCACATCAAATCATATCCTCAAGTATTGCTATATATATAGAAGTTCAAAAACAAGCATGCAGTTTATATATCGCATTTACATAACATATATGAAAACAGTTTATTATCACAACAACAGTAGTATAGGTTTTGAAAACTTGCCTGGTGGTGAGGTAGGGGTAGTGCGCCTCGAGTCAATCCGGCGATCTATACATAGTCAAAATATCCAAGGTTAATCACTTGAATCCTTGCACGAAACTAAGTATGTACTTTACTTAAACCAAAACATGGTTTTTAGTTAACTCCTTAAGAATCCTCTTGCGCACACTCGACTCGAACATTTTTATAAAATAGAGATTAAATCCTTTTAACACGAAATCTTTTCGAGGGTCCTCCTAAACATACCTAGTATGTTAACACAAAGTTTCATATTCTGATTAGTCACTTAAGGGGTTTGATCATTGCCTCAAAGTTGGCTAAGTGGTATAGTTCGGTTTCTCGAAACATCCTTAATTAAAACACTCGTTTCTCCTAATCCGTAAATCGGATTCACATGATCTTTATACCAAAACGAACCTTGAAACAAGACCTACACTATACTAGGCAGTGGTGACCTTGGACAGAAGTCCTTATGCTCGGGTATCACAAACAAAACATGGTTACGGAAAATCGGACATTGTAACGGCTATGTTTTAACGATTCCAAAGTTTAATCATAAACTTTACATACACAACCAAACCAAATCACCAAGTCAAATCTTCAACATCAAAACTAATCCATAATCATCACCAATCAGTCAAAACCAACATCTACTTGTTTATCATCAAAACAACATCAAACTCTCATCAAACATTCGTTAAAACCACTCAATCATCCTTATGATCATACCAACTAAACTATACTTAAAACTAACCATATAAATCAAATTATAACTAAAGGTTTCAAGAGTTTATACCTTCCTTGGAGTGTATATGAGCTTAACAAACCTTGTATAGTCCTTGTATACCCTTAAGATAGCTTGAATCAACCAAAGAAATCAAGAAACCAAAGTTAGTTCTTGAAATCACTATTCATTTCACTATTCATGTTCATCTTTGACCTAGGATTTGAACATGACACAATCCATGGATGATGCTAAGATTAAGAGCATACCTTAGTTTGGAAATATGGAAGCTTTTGAATCAAAGAACAAGATTTATGGATGAGTGGATGATTGATTCTTGAAAAAGTATCTTTGTATTCTTCAAAATAGCCGAATGGTTTCTTATCTTCAAAAGTGTTTCTTTTCTTGATTTCTTGCCTTGGTCACTTGATTAGAAATGCTGATTTTTTGTTAAAAAGTGGTGAGTCATCACATTTTGGTGAGTCACCAGGACACGTGTCGCGCATGCACGCGTTTGGCTAAAGTAGCTTTACTGGTTTGCTTTACTGGTTTGTTTCCTTTCACATGGATGATCCAAATGTTGCATTCCTCGAATTAATCTTGTTACATGTTACTTCCATGTCTATATTTAATCCCGTAAGTGTCCCGTGGTTCTGTTTCCGTTTAATCGCGTAGAATGTTCGCAGGGTTTCTTAGGGGTTCTATCGAAGTAGTCTACCGTAATCGTTCTTGATATCTCTAATTCTTTTATTAAATCCATATCCATGAAATTGGTAATTTAAATCCTCAAATATTTTAAATAATCATTAATCCGTCCGTTATTGGTGAAATTTCGGAGAAAACAGAAATGCTATTTTTCCGATTCTGACAGCTTTTGCATTCCTTCATTTTCATCGCAGATCACTAATACAACTTTGAAAGTTCATTATATCGTCCCGTATATAGGGTGGTCTGAAAAACTTTTTAAATGAAAAAGTTACTATTCATCAGTGGTTTTTAACAAAAGTCACTATTCATCCATAGTTCTTAAATAAGTACAAAATTTGGGGATATTACAGGAACAGCTTGCTACAACTCTGAAAGTTAGTCTTGGAACTACTTTTGGTTCGTCAAGTACGTTTATGGCTGGCAATGCTAACACTAGGAAAGATCACAGACACGATTTTTCTATTCCTTTCTTTAATCCTGCTGAGGCACTTAGACAGAATGAATGGAACAATTCATGGCACAGTTCTGCTGAATCTGTAAGTTATTCTTCTGCTTTGGAACATGCCTATGATGCAGTGCAATCTATAGAGAATCAAGACTTGAAGAATCATCTGAAGGCTACAACTCTGTTATCCAAGAGCCTGAAAAGTGAGATCGATTCTATCAAGAATTCAACTGAGTTGGTGAGGAATGATATTTCTCAAAATTTTACAAAGGTGCCTACTACTTTTCAGTTAAGGGTGGTAGAATCCCAAGTGAAGTCTGTCATTTCTGAACAAACCTCCATCAACAGACGGATTGATTCTCTGGATACTAAGGTAACTGACATTCAAGCCTCTCTTTCCTTAATTCTAAATTTATTGTCAAATCCTGATGTCAAAAAGGGGGAGAAGGTTAGTCAGACAAAATGTACACCTGATCTAGTATTAAGGAATAATGATGATGATACTGGAGATGATGGTAGTGACAAAGTGATACAAGGAGAAACCTCTGATACTGTTGTTTTGAAGTCTACAATTCAAACTTCTCAAAATCAAACAACGCAGTCAACTCATGTTTCTGATTCTGGAGTTAAGACAGTAAGAACATTGGTGCAATCTCAGATCCTAACGGAAGAACAAATCCTGACACCTGGTCATGGACATACTCTTTCTACAATTCCTGAAGGTGATGAAGATATAATTATTGATAATCCTGAAGATGCATCAAATCTATTCCAGAAGTTTACTACAAAGGATGGTAGAATTGTTATTCTATATCATACTGATAAAAGAGTTCAACAATTATTTGCTAGAAAAGCACTCTCTACAGCAAGTGAAGAATATCCAGATCTCTCAAATGAAGAATTTTTGAGACAACAAAAAGAGATAATGGAAAGCTATTCTGTTTCTGCTAGAGGTAGAGGAAGCAGAGGTACGAGAGGTGCTAGAAGAAGTAGAAGAGGTTCTTCAACTCAAACAGTACCTAGACAGACAAGGTCTAGAGGGTTAAGAATTGAAGAAATTCCTGAACCTATTCAAACTCTAGTAGTTCCTGACAGATCTACTTTTGGTGATGATGGAAATGTTGAAGAAGAACCTGAATTGAGAAGAAAACCAAGAAAATCAACTCTCTGCAATACAAATCAAATTGAAGAATCTAATCCTGATGTTGTTTATGATAATATTCAAGATCCTGATGATTCTGAAATTCTGCAAGAGATTGATTTGATGATTTTATCTACTGTGGTTGATTCTCACAACAAAGAAGTAGATGAAGAAGAAGAAGCCAGAAGAAGAGATATTACAAGAAGAACAAATAGAGATTTCAATCTCTATATGCAAAAGCTTAAACTCTCAAATGAAAGAAAGTGGAGGAACCCAAGAAGACAAGAATCTTTACTTGAAAGAAGCTATACTCATGAAAAGGAGAAAGACAAGAAGTGGAAACACATTAGTACACTGAGGTGTGATACACCTATCAATTTTCAGTCTGGAGGAATTATTACAAGTGCTTCAAGTGTAGTTGATTTATCTGATATGGTTAGATCAAAAGCACTTTGGCTACGAATGTTTTCAAATCTGAAGCAATTGTCAAGTAATTCAAGAGGAGGTATTGGACATAGGGATGCTGAATATCTGAACATGTCTTATGTTGATCCTTACTCCTTAACTGAAATTGGAGGTACTTTAACTTCTGAAAACCTGAACAATTTACTAGCTGTTGATATAGTTATAGATTGTCATGATGGTTTTGACAAGAAAGAAAAGCTTCTGTACTTCATGAAAGATGGTAGTGTGAAGATTCTATCTATTTAAGATCTGCTAATGAAAACTACACAGGAATGGAAGAATCAAATATGCAAAGTGTGGAGTGACATGATCTTGTCAACAATTCGAAGAAGACTGGATGGTAATAGAAATTTCAATGGTAATTATACTCCCAGGTATCTAAATCTAAGAGATCAGGATGTGGAAATGCAAAGGGGTACTGCTGTTAAAGAAGTAACTTTTGGCATGACTCAACTTACTCTCAATCCTGATGGGAAAGAAATTGCTTATCTTTTGCTTGAAGAGCACAGTCTATAGAGAAGCTCCATACAGAATCTCAGAGCAGCTATCTACCAGATTAATGAGGAAGATGAAGAACTCAGAAATCTTAAGGAAAGACTAATTCAAATTCTTGAAGAAAAAGAAGAAAATTTGTTATCCAACTTCTTGAAGATGAATCTGTTCTATCAAAGAATTTCAACAGATAAGTTGTTGATGCAGATACTTGTACATTTTGTATATATGTTTTTGACATCATTGAATCTTAGGAATCTATACTTTATTTCACAAAGTATGAGATTGGGGGAGATTGTTAGATCAGAATTCAATGATCGTCAGGAGCTAGACTCAACTGATCAGGATTGCTGACATCATCAGGATTACATGGTCGTCAGGATCAAGATGCATATCAGGACTGGGATCAGGATTGATCATCAGGACTGGAAGCTGGCCAGGATTCCTACTTCGAGTTATATTTGGAGTCTAGTTAAACATAGAAGTTTATTCTGTCGGTTCCTGGTTTGTAGAATGTAGCTATCGATTAAGGATATGTTTCAATCTTTGTAATTGATTAGGACTGGTCTTGTTATTGATAGAGAAGCTGTGTGTACAATATAAGCACAGTTTAGGTTTTGGTTTACCAACCAATATTATACACTCGATTATTTGTGTAACCTAGCAGCTCTCAAGAACATCAGAATTTCTTGAGAGAGTTTGTAACAGTTTTATATCAGATTTAATAAAGTTGTTATTGTTCATTCATATTTGTGTTATATAAAGTCGAGAATCTTATACAATTGTATTCAACCCCCTTCTACAATTGTTATTTACTGGGCAACACTGAGCTTCGCAATGTTTCACTCAACTCCGCTCTACAATGAGATCATAGAGGAGATTTGGACCTCCTGTGAGTACAGTGGGACAAATTGCACTTTGCAATTCACCATTCAAGGTAAAGAGTATATTTTCAATTCTGATGTATTGCAAGCATGCCTACACCTTCCTGAAAATAACTGCTTAGCTTTGCCAACATATACTGAAATGATTAACATGCTTAACTCCATAAATTACTCTTTGCCTACTGATAATTTGGGTAAGATAATTAGGAGAGGTTTGGTTAGGGAATATAGTTACTTAGCTGATGCATTCATCAAGGTCTTTTCTGGTAAAATTAGTAACTTTGATGCATTAACTAACTCTATGTTGATTCTATTTACCATGCTCTTAACTGATAGATATTATAACTTTAGCACCCAACTTATGTATGAAATTGGTGCTAAGTTGGGTGATAAGGCTAATAGGAAAAAGAATATATATTATGCTAGATTTCTGATGATGTTGGCTAACCATGTTAGTCCAGCACCATTGGTTATCTCTAACCCAATTTCAAGGTTTGACTGCTTTGTGCAAGAGAAGAGGGTCTTGACAGACATCCTGAGGCTCAATCACAATGGTGATGTCCCAGTGGTGTATCTGCCCACAATTGAGGTAACCTCTACTAACCCTGTTAGTTTAATTGGTACTTAAACCACCTCTGTTGCTATGGAGTCTGTAGTTGTGACCCAACAGGCTCCTGCCCCTGCAACAAAACCAAAAACTAAGAAATCCTCCAAGCCAACCTCAGGTGCTTCTCAAAAGGCACATGTTGTAAAATCCACTACACAACCAAAGGGGAGTGGTGCAGGTGTTGTGAGAGGTGAGGGAAGGGGTGAAAGTCAAATAAACCCTAAGGATAAGGTGGGAGAGATGAGTGTTTCCCAGACTAGCCCCATTGTGTCTTCCCAACAAGGCACAGTGAGTAATATGAAAATTAGCACAAGTCTAATTGCATCCTCCCAAAAGGACGTAATTATTGAAACAAGCTCTCCTCCAAGAGCACACTCCAGAAGGGTAAGGGACACTTCACGCCCCCAATCAGCAATTTCCCAATACCAAAGGAAAGTGAAGCAAAAATCCAAGGTCACACAGGGTGCACAC
The DNA here is from genome assembly GCA_030848705.1 of Heracleum sosnowskyi. Lineage (NCBI taxonomy): Eukaryota > Viridiplantae > Streptophyta > Magnoliopsida > Apiales > Apiaceae > Heracleum > Heracleum sosnowskyi. The sequence goes on from CM061235.1 coordinate 62,963,858, forward strand.
ACACTGGAAGAAACACTTCCAGTTTCTCAAATTCAGTTTGATGTAACCCCTATTATTACTCTGGGGTTATAGTCCCATTCTCTAAACATCAATCTTGAACCAACTCCCCAAAATTCACCAACTCAGTCATTAGATGTGGATATGATCCATTTATCTATTCCTGATTCTCCAACTCTATTCTTGGAGAAGCCCCACTCTGAAATTGGTGGCCATAACTTGTTAAGTGATTTGTTGGGCCACCAATCATCCTTTTCTGAAGTTACAAGAGGATCTGTGGAATCATCTCTAATATCAATCAGCACAGATTCTACTGTAATTTAAATTTCTCAAAATGCTTTCTTGACTTCATCAACGAAACAGTCTCTTTCGTTGACAAGTGTTTCTCCATCAACGGTATCCATACCGTTGACAGTTCAAACTACCATACCGTTGATAGTTAATTCTGCACCTTTTATTGAAAATCAAGATGTTCACACAACTAGTGCAGCTTCTAGGTTTGAGAGGGAGTGAAACTGAGAGGATGGCTTGCAGCCAGGCAAAAGGAGAGGTTGAGAGTGAGAGGCTGACTATTTCTTCCAGTCAGGCAAAAGGAGAGGCTGAGGGTTCCACCATAATAGGTGATGGTGAGGGTGTGAGAGGTGTGAGCCATGGGGAGCCCATGATGCAAGAATATAGTGGAGAGAGAGAAGGGACTACAGGAGTCACAAGGGAGGAAGCAGCCATTGCAAATGAGTTAATGGAGGTTCATGAGTGTGAAAGGGAACTTACTTTCCAAGAGCATTATCAACAAACTCTTGATAGTATTTCCCTGGATCCTGAGACCTTTACTCATCCTGTGCCAACCTATCAAATTATTGCTCAACAGGGCAATGTGGAGGCAGAAAGGTCACTCAACGTAATCCATACAACTGCATCTATGCAAAGAGCAAAGGATGCATTGACCAATTTGTCTCTAGGACCTGAACCAAGTGGTGAGTTTGATTATTCTGATGATGATGACAATCTTGGTGCTAATCTACAGGTGGCTGTTTCTACACAGACTGGGAGTTCTGTGGTGCCTCCTACTCCAAGATGGATGACTCAAGACTCACGTGAAGATCATAGCCTAGATGCTGCAATCACTAGGCAGTACAATGAAGCTTACCTAGCTCATGAGTCTGCCAATGACAAGAAATTCTACAAGGCTATCATGGACTCTTTGGAGATTCAGAGACTCCAGATGCTGCAGACAAGGATTGAAGCCCAGGAAATCAAGGACTCCATTGGAAATCTCAAGGATGCTACTGACAGGAGGCTTGATGAAAAGCTTCCTCTTCTTACTGTTTCCAAAATGAACAGATTATTCAACAAAGAACCTAAAGTGGCAACTACTCTGAAGACCCTTACTTCTAGGGTGGACAAAGTGGAAGCTACACTTACTCAAATGCAGAAGGAACAGGAGAAGCAAACACAACTCTTAGCCCAGCTAGTGGCAGCTCAGGGACTCCCTATCATCTCTCTTGATGATAACAAAAAGGGGGAGAAATCTAAGGAGCTAGAAATTCAAATCACAAAGGTTATGGTTCCAGCCATTTCCTTACCAAATGAGCCATTAGCAATGGGGGAGTCAGGAAAGGATAAAATTGATGGCATTGACCTGATTCAGCAAGCATCTATGAGGCTACAACTTGCAGAACAGATAAAAGACCAATGGTCAAGCATAGATGCAAGAGTCAAGAAGATAGCTGAATCTGAAAAGACCAAACATCCATCAACGGATCAAGCTACTTCTATAGCACCATCAACGAATGCCATGGTTTTAGCATCAACGGAATGGGAGCCACAGATTAATTTTTCCTATGATCTAAAGCCCCTTCTACATGGAGTTACTCAAGGTCCAAGGAAATAAAAAGGACAAACTTCATGCATTAGGGATGTGGAACAAGATACACTTCAAGGAAGCCTATCTCCAAAATCCCCTACTAAACCAAAGGGCAAAAACATAGCAAGGACTTTTTATCCTTCACCTTATCCAGATGAGCTCAAGATACTAGGACAGCTTATCACAAAATGCAAGGAAAGCAATGATCCTGAGATAAGGAAACAAAGAGTAATTGTCTACAGGAATGGACAAGAAATTTGTGTTTGGGCTGGTCACCCAAATTTTGCTGAAGCTAGAGCTTAGGAATCAGCTAGGGCAGACATGCAAGCTCTTGCAGTTTCCCAGGCTCTAGATGAAGAAGAAAGACAAAAAGAGGAAAAAGCCAAAGAGGAAAGGAGCAAAAGGAAGAGCACAAGGCAACCCAAGGCAAGAGCTAAGAGAAACATAGCTTTTGAAAATGATGACTCTCAGAGCAATGCAACAGACTCTTCTGCACCATTTGCACCTCCAACTTTTCCTGATCTAATATTCAAAGAAAAGTTAGCCTGTGATCCTGAACATCCAGTGAATTATCATGATCAGCCAATTCAGCCAAAGGAAGAGCAAATTGAGCTAGATGAGGCTAACTTCCCAATGTTCCTATTTGAAATGGATGCAAAGAAGAAAGCAAAGAAAAGGGTTGTTAAGGCTAAGCCAGTATTTATGAGAAGGCAACAAGTTGAAAAACCTCCCATCAATCCAGAAGACTTCATGTACATTGCTGACATCAGGGAGGAGTCTAGCCTAAATATTAATCTTGATGACTTGGTAGAAGTGAGAGGTATTGCAGCTTCTTATAAATTTCCAGAGAGATTGGTATTTGTCTACAAAGGTGGAAGGGAACAAACTTGGCCTCTCTACAGAATTTTAGGAGAAGACTACCAAACACTGCTCTCAGTGTTCAAATGCTTGAAGAAAGACTTTGGCTTTACCAAAACTGCCAAGTCTGAGGTTGTCTCCCAAATCTGTCAAATCAAGGCAAGCTGGAACAAGCCTGATGCACTTCCCAGGGTTCTCAAAGTCCCTCAATCTGGAAAGAAGATCCATCTCCAACCCTATTGGATGATGGAGTTTAGAGACAAAGACAACTGTAGAAGATTCTTCAGAATATAAGATCAACTTGAAAAAGCATCCAATAAAACTCTGAGATCAATGCAGTCCAAGTTGGGGAATCAAGATGAAGAAGAGAAGATCTTCTACAGGAGGCTCCAAGCTCAAATTAAGGAGAACAATGCAAGGAAGGGAAAGAAAACACTGCCACAGAGAAAAAGATGAAATTTGGTCAGACTAAAGGAGCAACTCTGTGCACTTGTTTTGTAAGACTTATTACTTTGTATTTCAATAAATTCTTAAAACATTATGAAGCTCAATGCAATTTCTGCTTTTATCATTTGTAATATGTCTGAGTGTTTTTTGTTATCATCAAGGCTCTTGATTTATGGCTGTTATTCTATCAGTCATAAATTGGGGGAGATTGTTAGGAATATGTTGTTCTTGATGATAATTATAAAACACTTAGTAGATTTTGTATTAAGTCATTATTGTAACTGTCAACGGAATGGTATGCTTTGCAGCTTTCGTTGACAGGTAGCTCATCAACGAAATGAGTGATGTAGCAATTGCATTGTACAATACTTCACTAGATTGATATGCATTTGTTGTAGGTATTAGACAAGTTTTGTAAGTCATGTTGACTATGTACTAGATAGGAAAAATAGGTTGGTTAAGTGTAAATATATTGTGCCTTGTAATTTTGCCTCAGTGAAGACATGTCAACGGAATGAAGATTAGTCTTTCAACGGAATGAAGATTACTCTATCAACGAAACGAGGATTATACCATCAACGAAACGAAGAATAAAGCTATCAACGAAACACATCTTACTGCTATCAACGAATCATTATCACTTTTCTGAATAGTTGACAATTAAAGTGATAGTGACAGTTTTCTGACAGATCAAAAGGAGATGTAGAAGTGTACTTTGCATTGGGAGCCATTAAAATGGTCACTGGAAATAAGGAAACATTCCAATTTCCAATAAGGCTCTTGAGTGGGATCATAATAAGCATGAAGACAAAAGACAAGATCTCCAAGGACCATTGGACAAAAGGGATGAAAAGCAAGCTACTAGCGATTACCTTTAGTGTATTCTAGAGTAGTCAAAAATAACATTGTAAACTTGGGATTTATAACCAAGTGTAGCAGTTCATTTTAGAATATGTGAGTGAGATAAAAATATATTGTATTAGCTTTTTCAAGAGCACTCTCACTCTGTATCAAGAACTGAGCAGCTGTGATACATTTGTAACACAGATTATTTCCGCAATAAAAACATCTCAGTTGGATCCTCAAAACATCCAACTGAAATATTATATTTGCTTGTGTTTTTATTTTCAGTATAGTTTTATTTCGAAAGTTGTTTTAAGTTAAGAAATATCTAGAATTGTATTCAACCCCCCCCCCCCCCCCTCTACAATTCTGTTAGGTCATTTGGGATTAACAAATGGCAAGGTAGGGATTAACAGACATAACCATTACACACCTGATAAGTATGCTCCTAGAAAGACATGTGTTAATTATGGTAGTGTTAGTCATTTGTCTGCTAATTTCAAATCTGTTAAGAAGACTGCTAATGTGAAAATGCCTAATCCTGCAATGAATGTTTCTATGCCTACAATGCCTGTTATGCCTAACATGTTTGCTCCATATTCACAATTTCAAAATCCATATGCCAGCATGTCATTTGTGCCTAATCCATACATGAACATTATTAATATGCCACAAATGCCATGGAATGTGAATAACATGTTTGTTCTCCAACTATGCATGCTGTGAATGAAAATGTGAGCAACCCTCAGAAATCAACACCAAAGGTAAAGGTTGATTTAACTCAATCTGAGCCCAAGGTGAAAAATGATATAAAAGGAAAATCAAAGGCTAACAAAATAGGACCCAAGGAAACTTGGGTACCAAAATCAACTTGATTTGATTTATTGTGTGCAGGGAGACAAAAGGAATCTTTGGTACTTGGATAGTGGTTGTTCAAGACACATGACTGGTGATTCTACCCTGCTCACAGAGTTTCAGGAAAGAGCTGGCCCTTGTATTGCTTTTGGAGATGACAGCAAAGGCTACACTAAGGGATATGGCTTGATTTCAAAAGAGAATGTCATCATAGACGAGGTTGCATTGGTGGATGGTCTTAAGCACAATTTGCTTAGCATCAGCCAACTTTGTGACAAAGGATTTTTAGTTACTTTTTCAAAAGAAGCCTGTGTTGTTTCTAAAGGAGGAGACGCCAATGTGGTAATGACTGGATTCAGAAGAGGGAATGTGTACATTGCTGACTTTAGTAGCACAAGTCCATACACCATCACTTGTCTTTTCAGCAAGGCAAGCAAGGATGAAAGTTGGCTATGGCACAAGAAATTGTCTCATTTGAATTTTAAGGTAATGAATGACTTGGTGAGGAAAGATCTTGCTAGAGGAATTCCACAGGTGGAATTCTCCAAGGATGGTTTGTGTGATGCCTGTCAGAAAGGGAAACAAAAGAAGGCATCATTCAAAAGCAAGACAGAGTCATCAATTGTCCGACAGCTTGAGTTACTTCATATGGATCTATTTGGCCCTGTAAATGTCATGTCCATCTCAAAGAAGAAATACTGTCTTGTGATTGTTGATGATTTTTCTAGATTTACATGGACTTTCTTTTTACACTCCAGGGATGAGGCAAGTGAAATCATTATCAATCACATCAAGATGGTAAACAATCATCCTGATTTCAAAGTAAGAAGGATTAGAAGTGACAATGGGACAGAATTCAAGAATTCAACTATGAAGATGTTCTGTGAAGAAAATGGCATTATGCATGAATTTTCAGCAGCAAGGACACCACAGCAGAATGGTGTAGTTGAAAGGAAAAACAGAACACTTATTGAAGCTGCAAGGACAATGCTAGATGAATCAAAGTTACCAACTTATTTCTGGGCTGAGGCAGTTAACACAGCTTGCTTCACTCAAAATATTTCTTTGATTAATCAAGCCAAGGGAATGACCCCTTATCAATTACTCAAAAGAAAGAAGCCACTATTGGATTTTCTTCATGTCTTTGGATGCAAGTGCTTTGTTCTGAGAAATCAAGCTGAGCATTTGGGGAAATTTGAAGCAAAGGCAGATAAAGCAATTTTTGTGGGATATGCAGCAGGGAAAGCTTACAGAGTCTATAATCTCAGAACCAACATTGTTATGGAATCTGTACATGTTGTTTTTGATGATCTCAAAATTCAAGGTCTCTGTGATGAAGGTTTCCATGAAAGTCTTTCTTTTGAGAATGAGGAAGGAGTTCAAATGGATCATGTTAAGGCTATTGAGAAACAACCTAAAGTTGTTGTGTCTAGCACAGATGAAAGCAGCAGTGAAGATGAAATTGCTGCATTAAGATTGAAAAGAATTGTTGCTAGCAGACCAAATGGTCATTTCGTTGACAATCATGATGAAGGATTCGTTGACAGTCAGAATGAGCGTTTCGTTGACAGTCAAAATGGGCATTCCGTTGACAGTCATAGAAATGCTTCTAGAATTGATCAATTAGGGACAACAAACTCAGGGGGAGTTTCTCAAGGACAAATATCTAATCAAGGCAATCATGATCATGAAGCTACATCTTCTAGAACCAATCTACCTCCCTCAAGGAAATGGACTAAAGATCATCCATTTGAACTCATTATAGGTGATGTTTCTTCAAAAGTCCAAACTAGAAGAGCAACTCAAGAAGAATGTCTATATAGTAGCTTTCTGTCTCAAGATGAGGCAAAGAAAGTTGAGGATGCACTTCTAGATCCATATTGGGTTTTAGCTATGCAAGAGGAGCTAAACCAATTTGAGAGAAACAAAGTTTGGAAGCTGGTGCCCAAGCCTAAAGACAGGAGTGTTATAGGCACAAAATGGGTGTTCAGAAACAAGATGGATGAAAATGGCATAGTCACAAGGAATAAAGCTAGATTGGTTGCTAAAGGCTACTCACAGGAAGAGGGAATTGATTTTGATGAAACCTTTGCTCCTGTTGCAAGACTAGGAGCAATAAGGATTTTCCTAGCCTATGCAGCTCATGCCAATTTCAAAGTCTATCAAATGGATGTGAAGAGTGCTTTTCTGAATGGGGAATTGGAAGAGGAGGTATATGTGAGTCAACCTTCTGGTTTTGAAGATGATGATTTTCCAGAGTATGTGTACTTTCTCCTCAAAGCACTCTATGGTTTGAAATAAGCACCTAGAGCCTGGTATGACACACTTTCACAGTTCCTCCTTGAGAATCACTTCACTAGAGGTACTGTAGATAAAACTCTTTTTCATAGAGTTGTGAATGGCTCTACTATACTTGTTCAAATTTATGTAGATGACATAATTTTTGGGTCTACAGATGAAAAACTTTGTAAAAAGTTTGCCAAGCTTATGCAAAGTAAATATGAAATGAGCATGATGGGAGAATTAACTTATTTTCTTGCCCTCCAAGTAAAGCAAGTTAATGAAGGCATTTTCATTAGTCAAACCAAGTACATTAATGATTTGTTAAAGAAATTTAACTTAATGGAATGCTCTCCTGCCAAAACTCCCATGCCTACTGCCACCAAACTTGAATTGAATACTAAGGAAAAATCTGTGGACATTTTAAGTTACAGAGGCATGGTAGGCTCACTTTTATATTTAACAGCTAGTAGACCTGATATTATGTTTGCTACATGTTTATGTGCTAGATTTCAGGCTGATCCTAGGGAATCCCATTTAGTTGCTATTAAAAGAATTTTCAGATATCTCAAAGGAACACCAAACCTTGGCTTTTGGTATCCTAGAGAATCTGGCTTTGAACTAATTGGTTATTCAGATGCAGATTATGCAGGATGTAAAATTGACAGGAAAAGCACAACTGGCACCTGTCAATTCCTAGGAAACAAGCTTGTGTCATGGTTCAGCAAGAAACAAAACTCAGTTTCTACCTCCACAGCTGAGGCTGAGTATATTGCAGCTGGAAGTTGTTGTGCACAGATTTTATGGATGAAAAATCAACTGCTTGATTATGGATTAAGAGTTGAGAAAATTCCTATCTTCTGTGACAACACTAGTGCCATTGCCATTACTGAGAATCCAGTGCAGGATTCCAGGACCAAGCACATTGACATCAAGTACCATTTCATTAGAGAACATGTTATGAATGGTACTGTGGAGTTACATTTTGTTCCAAGTGAACAACAACTTGCAGACATCTTTACCAAGCCACTTGATGAATCAACATTCTCAAGATTAGTAAGTGAGCTAGGTATGCTAAATTTCTCTTAATTATTTTTGAGATTTTTGCAAGTTACAATGCAGCCAGAAATTTGCTATGTTTTTCTGTGAATTAATTTTCTCAGGAAAAAGTGAAATTTTGTCTAAGTCAAAATTAGTATGTCAACGAAACGCACCATTTCGTTGACAGACTTAGTATTTTTCTGGGTGTTTCGTTGATAGCTCTTTTATATCAACGAAACGCAGCTTTATCAACGAAATAGTCGGGACCTTAAACGCCCAATTCTGATTCGTTGATATAGCATAGTTAATCTGAACCGTTGAAAATTGACACGCCTTTTTACCACGATCTATGCATACAACCCTGTAAGTATAAATCATGGTAATACTTTAAATGTAACGGTTAGATTTTTAAGCCAATCCAGTAATTTATAATTATTATTGGACTTAATTTTTGAGAAATTTTGGGGGAGTATTTAAGAAATTTTGTTTTCTTCAATTCTTTTCTACCTGCTCTCAAAATTTCCAAAGGCTTTCTTACTACTTCTCTCTCAAAGCAAATCAAAGTTCGAGCTTTTCTTCACTCAACAATGGCACCCATAGTCAAACTCATGTCAGCAGGAGGGTTCATTTACGAAAAGAACAACTCCATTCCTTTTGTTGTCAAGGAAAGCCCGAACAGAATCTTTTTCAAGATGATGGATTTCATGATGACTTGCAAACTGAGCTACGCAATGTTTCACTCAACTCCGCTCTACAATGAGATCATAGAGGAGATTTGGACCTCCTGTGAGTACAGTGGGACAAATTGCACTTTGCAATTCACCATTCAAGGTAAAGAGTATATGGTCAATTCTGATGTATTGCAAGCATGCCTACACATTCCTGAGAATAACTGCTTAGCTTTGCCTACATATACTGAAATGATTAACATGCCTAACTCTATAAATTACTCTTTGCCTACTGATAATTTGGGTAAGATAATTAGGAGAGGTTTGGTTAGGGAATATAGTTACTTAGCTGATGCATTCATCAAGGTCTTTTCTGGTAAAATTAGTAACTTTGATGCATTAACTAACTCTATGTTGATTCTATTTACCATGCTCTTAACTGATAGATATTATAACTTTAGCACCCAACTTATGTATGAAATTGGTGCTAAGTTGGGTGATAAGGCTAATAGGAAAAAGAATATCTATTATGCTAGATTTCTGATGATGTTGGCTAACCATGTTAGTCCCGTACCATTGGTTATCTCTAACCCAATTTCCATGTTTGACTGCTTTGTGCAAGAGAAGAGGGTCTTGACAGACATCCTGAGGCTCAATCACAATGGTGATGTCCCAGTGGTGTATCTGCCCACAATTGAGGTAACCACTACTAACCCTGTTAGTTTAATTGTTACTTCAACCACCTCTGTTGCTATGGAGTCTGTAGTTGTGACCCAACAAGCTCCTGCCCCTGCAACAAAACCAAAAACTAAGAAATCCTCCAAGCCAACCTCAGGTGCTTCTCAAAAGGCACCTGTTGTAAAATCCACTACACAACCAAAGGGGAGTGGTGCAGGTGTTGTGAGAGGTGAGGGAAGGGATGAAAGTCAAATAAACCCTAAGGATAAGGTGGGAGAGATGAGTGTTTCCCACACTAGCCCCATTGTGTCTTCCCAACAAGGCACAATGAGTAAAATGGATATTAGCACAAGTCTAATTGCATCCTCCCAAAAGGATGTAGTTATTGAAACAAGCTCTCCTCCAAGAGCACAGTCCAAAAGGGTAAGGGACACTTCAAGCCCCCAAACAGAAATTTCCCAATATCAAAGAAGGGTAAGACAAAAACCCCAGGTTACACAGGGTGCACACACACTGGAAGTAACACTTCCAGTTTCACAAATTCAGTTTGATGTAACCCCTATTATTACTCTGGGGTTACAGTCCCATTCTCTAAACATCAATCTTGAACCAACTTGACAAAATTCACCAACTCAGTCATTAGATGTGGATATGATCCATTTATCTATTCCTGATTCTCCAACTCTATTCTTGGAGAAGCCCCACTCTGAAATTGGTGGTCATCACTTGTTGAGTGATTTGTTGGGCCACCAATCATCTTTTTCTGAAGCTACAAGAGGATCTGTGGAACCATCTCTAAAATCAATCACCACAGATTCTACAGTAGTTTCACTATCTCAAAACCCTTTCTTGATATCATCAACGAAACAGTCTCTTTCGTTGACAAGTGTTTCTCCATCAACGGTATCTATACCGTTGACAGTTCAAACTACCATACCGTTGATAGTTCATTCTGCACCTTTTATTGAAAATCAAGTTGTTAACACAAGTAGTGCAGATGATCTAGTGGTAGTTGAGACACTTCTAGGATTGAGAGGGAGTGAATCTGAGAGGCTGGATTGCAGCCAGGAAAAAGGAGAGGTTGAGAGTGAGAGGCTGACTATTTCTTCCAGTCAGGCAAAAGGAGAGGCTGAGGGTTCCACCTTAGTAGGTGAAGGTGAGGGTGCGAGAGGTGTGAGCCATGGGGATCCCATGATCCAAGAATATAGTGGAGAGAGAGAAGGGACTACAGGAGTCTCAAGGGAGGAAGCAGCCATTGCAAATGAGTTAATGGAGGTTCATGAGGGTGAAAGGGAACTTACTTTCCAAGAGCATTATCAACAAACTCTGGATAGTATTTCCCTGGATCCTGAGACCTTTACTCATCCTGTGCCAGCCTATCAAATTATGGCTCAACAGGGCAATGTGGAGGCAGAAAGGCTCAACCTAATCCATACAGCTGCATCTATGCAAAGAAAAAAGGATGCATTGACCAATTTGTCTCCAGGAGCTGAAGCAAGTGGTGAGTTTGATTATTCTGATGATGATGACAATCTTGGTGCTAATCTACAGGTGGCTGTTTCTACACAGACTGGGAGTTCTGTGGTGCCTCCTACTCCAAGATGGATGACTCAAGACTCACGTGAAGATCATAGCCTAGATGCTGCAATCACTAGGCAGTACAATGAAGCTTACCTAGCTCATGAGTCTGCAAATGCCAATGACAAGAAATTCTACAAGGCTATCATGGACTCTTTGGAGATTCAGAGAATCCAGATGCCGCAGACAATGATTGAAGCCCAGGAAATCAAGGACTCCATTGGAAATCTCAAGGATGCTACTGACATGAGGCTTGATGAAAAGCTTCCTCTTCTTACTGTTTCCAAAATGAACAGATTCTTCAACAAAGAACCTGAAGTGGCAACTACTCTAAAGACCCTTACTTCTAGGGTGGACAAAGTGGAAGCTACACTTACTACAATGCAAAAGGAACAGGAGAATCAAACACAACTCTTAGCCCAGCTAGTGGCAGCTCAGGGACTCCCTATCATCTCTCTTGATGATAACAAAAAGGGGGAGAAATCTAAGGAGCTAGACATTCAAATCACAAAGGTTATGGTCCCAGCCATTTCCTTACCAAAGGAGCCATTAGCAATGGGGGAGTCATGAAAGGATAAAATTGATGGCATTGACCTGATTCAGCAAGCATCTACGAGGCTACAACTTGAAGAACAGATAAAAGACCAATGATCAAGCATAGATGCAAGAGTCAAGAAGATAGCTGAATCTGCAAAGACCAAACATCCATCAACGGATCAAGCTACTTCTACAGCACCATCAACGAATGCCATGGTTTTAGCATCAACGAAATGGGAGCCACATATTAATTTTTCCTATGATCTAAAGCCCCTTCTACATGGAGTTACTCAAGGTCCAAGGAAAGAAAAGGGACAAACTTCATGCATTAGGGATGTGGAACAAGATACACTTCAAGGAAGCCTATCTCCAAAATCCCCTGCTAAACCAAAGGGCAAAAACATTGCAAGGATTTTTTATCCTTCACCATATCCTGATGAGCTCAAGCTTCTTGGACAACTTATCACAAAATGCAAGGAAAGCAATGATCCTGAGATAAGGAAACAAAGAGCAATTGTCTACAGGAATGGACAAGAAATTTGTGTTTGGGCTGGTCACCCAAATTTTGTTGAAGCTAGAGCTGAGGAATCAGCTAGGGCAGACATGCAAGCTCTTGTAGTTGCCCAGGCTCTAGATGAAGAAGAAAGACAAAAAGAGGAAAAAGCCAAAGAGGAAAGGAGCAAAAGGAAGAGCACAAGGCAACCCAAGGCAAGAGCTAAGAGAAACATAGCTTTTGAAAATGATGACTCTCAGAGCAATGCAACAGACTCTTTTGCACCAATTGCACCTCCAACTTTTCCTGATCTAATCTTCAAAGAAAAGTTAGCCTTTGATCCTGAACATCCAGTGAATTATCATAATCAGCCAATTCAGCCAAAGGAAGAGCAAATTGAGCTAGATGAGGCTAACTTCCCAAAGTTCCTATTTGAAATGGATGCAAAGAAGAAAGCAAAGAAAAGGGCTGTTAAGGCTAAGACAGTATTTGTGAGAAGGCAACAAGTTGAAAAACCTCCCATCAATCCAGAAGACTTCATGTACATTGCTGACATCAGGGAGGAGTCTAGCCTAAATATTAATCTTGATGACTTGGTAGAAGTGAGAGGTATTGCAGCTTCTTATAAATTGCCATAGAGATTGGCATTTGTCAACAAAGGTGGAAGGGAACAAACTTGGCCTCTCTACAGAATTTTAGGAGAAGACTACCAAACACTGCTTTCAGTGTTCAAATGCTTGAAGAAAGACTTTGGCTTTACCAAAACTGCCAAGTCTGAGGTTGTCTCCAAAATCTGTCAAATCAAGGCAAGCTGGAACAAGCCTGATGCACTTACCAGGGTTCTCAAAGTCCCTCAATCTGGAAAGAAGATCCATCTCCAACCCTATTGGATGATGGAGTTTAGAGACAAAGACAACTGTAGAAGATTCTTCAGGATAGAAGACCAACTGGAAAAAGCATCCAAAGAAACTCTGAGATCAACGAAATGAGTGATGTAGCAATTGCATTGTACAATACTTCACTAGATTGATATGCATTTGTTGTAGGTATTAGACAGGTTTTGTAAGTCATGTTTACTATGTACTAGATAGGTAAAATAGGTTGGTTAAGTGTAAATATATTGTGCTTTGTAATTTTGCCTAAGTGAAGACATGTCAACGGAATGAAGATTAGTCTTTCAACGGAATGAAGATTACTCTATCAACGAAACGAGGATTAAACCATCAACGAAATGAAGAATAAAGCTATCAACGAAACACATCTTACTGCTATCAACGAATCATTATCACTTTTCTGAATAGTTGACAAAGTGATAGTGACAGTTTTCTGACAGATCAAAAGGAGATGTAGAAGTTTACTTTGCATTGGAAGCCATTAAAATGGTCACTGGAAATAAGGAAACATTCCAATTTCCAATAAGGTTCTTGAGTGGGATCATAATAAGCATGAAGACAAAAGACAAGATCTCCAAGGACCATTGGACAAAAGGGATGAAAAGCAAGCTACTGGCGATTACCTTTAGTATATTCTAGAGTAGTCAAAAATAGCATTGTAAACTTGGGATATATAACCAAGTGTAGCAGTTCATTTTAGAAAAGAGTGAGTGAGATAGAAATAGATTGTATTAGCTTTTTCAAGAGCACTCTCACTCTGTATCAAGAACTGAGCAGCTGTGATACATTTGTAACACAGATTATTTCCGCAATAAAAACATCCAACTGAAATATTATATTTCCTTATGTTTTTATTTTCAGTATAGTTTTATTTCGAAAGTTGTTTTAAGTTAAGAAATATCTAGAATTGTATTCAACCCCCCCCCCCCCCTTCTACAATTATGTTAGGTCATTTGGGATTAACAATAACCACATTTAATTACCACGCATAATATTCCTAATTGACCTTCTATTATCCTTAGGTGAATTTCTAACTCTCTACATTATCCTGGACCCTAAGTCCTAACTTGTTTCAAATGTCATAACCTGTTGCTCTGATACCAACCTGTGATGCCCTCCAAACCCGGGGTACAGATTTGGGGAGTCACCTGACCAACGGAACACAATATACCTGGATATAACACATGCATAGTATAATAAAGACATAAAATACCCCTTAACCAAGACTGCATCCAGATTATGGCATTGAACACAAGCTTCTACGTTCTATTAGTAATACAAACAAGTTTTCAGAGTTAACATCATTACAACTTAAAGTTCAAAGCTAGACATCTAGTCTAACTAACAAAACAAACAACTACCCTGCCAATGACAACCACTCGAGGGGCTCTCCTAGCTGCCGGAGAACTATCGCTCGCGCTGTGTCGTCTCATATTCTCTCTTAACTGGAATAGGGTTAGAAACAAAACAAGTATGAGCCACAAGTGCTCAGCAAGCATAATATATATATATCAATCACAATTCCAATATGAGAGAAAAATCACAGTTATCTGGATCAACAATATCCAAGCTAAACATGTGCTTTTTAACAATTTCAATTGAAGTAAACATAATTAGAATTGGTCTTCTACATTTTTTTCAAATCAGAAGGTTGTGCTGCTGATCAGTCACGCATCAACCCCGAACTTGCTTAAAGCAAAGTCCTCTACTGGATCCTTGGCCAATCTGGGCCTTAAGTTGTTCCGACCATAAATATGGCCCGACCATTACTGGTCCCATTTAAAAACATGTCAATTCTATCATAGAGTATAAGCAATAACATGCTTCACAAGATAAGTAAACAATGTCAAGATATAATAGTTGCAAAAGAGCTTCAACTGCTCGATATCAAATGAGATTCGAAAAATAAGTGTGGAATAGTTTCAACGGTACAACGTACTCGTTCAAGAAGGTAATCAGTGGTTGTAGTCAATATTAAGTGAATTGAAGGTGAAGGTTTCTGGTATCCAACACTGATATGGTCAGAAAAGTAATTATAGAAATATAATTAATGATTCGTTGGAAAGGCCCCATAATTAAGGCCCAAAACCCAGATTAGTTATTAATTTCGTAATTAATAAATAAGGGAAATATACAGCTCATGAAAAGAGTCCAAAATATGGTAAATTAGTCAAAGAAGGATCCAGAATCCCAATTAATGAGTCATAGCCTTTATCAACAAGGAAAAGACTTCTCCAGCAAGAAATACAATGTTTATCCAATATCAAAAAGGAGACTTGTTCGCTAAGACTCCTAAACATACCATAAATATAAGGCTCCAGACGCCTATATAAGGACATGATCCTACAATTAGAACTACGTCTTTGGCTTGATTCTCAGCACCGATTGAGATACTTAGGCATCTTGTGAGGACCGATTTAGTCTCGAAACACAAGTGCAGACATTAAAGCTCGAAAGCTCATTAATCCTAGCAATTAATATACAAGTACATTTTTTAATCCATAACATTTGGCGCCGTCTGTGGGAAGACAACATCAACCATGACAAACACACGAAGAACATCTCGAGATACTTCAGTTTCTGAGGAGCTTCCTATCACCTCTGAGGCTGATACTCATGGAAATCAACCACCACCAACCACTGACACTCAAGGGGCGAATATCCCCCTCACCACCACTCAAGGATCGGAGATCCCAATTTCGGTTGAAGGGACGAATCCCCTGCAGATGGTCATTCATGGATCTAATCCACAAGAGATCGTTCACCAACAACCGATCACGACCTCCCCGCTGCTCATGAATGCACCAAGTGGTCTCCAACTCCACACTACTGATCTCCCTCAATATGCAACTCAAACTTTGGGGATGCCAAGCTATGGCATGCCCCCTCGACCCATGGCGGGCGGTAGTGGTCTCAACCCCACTTACCATGAAGCATACGTTCCTCCTTATATACAAGGTTTGGGACCCCAAAGCCAACAAACTCAAACTCGGCGACCCCCCCTGATTCAAGATTATTCGGGTCCCTATACTGAGGATGAGGATTATACATCTGAAAAAGAGAGGGATGTCGCCCCAAGGAGGAAGTGTTATTCCCAAACAAATCGGGAACAACCCCAAACTACTAAGGAGAAAATTGCAGCCCATGAGGCAGAGACTGCAAGACTCAAGAAACTCCTTGCTGAAGAGAAGGCTGCCAAAGCTCAAGGCCGAGCAACTGGAAGAGTCCCGATAATCAACTTGGACCCGACACCAAGAAGGACTAAGAGGACTGAAGCCCCAAGGGGTGATCTTAATATTTTGTTGCCCCTAGGAGATCCTGATGATCCTACACCACCGTTTACTCAAGACATCATGAAAGCCACCATATCCAGAAAATTCAAGATGCCAACGATCAAGGCTTATGATGGAACGGGGGATCCCACAAATCATGTAAGGACCTTCTCCCATGCATTACTGTTGCAGCCAACCAACGATGCGGTCAAGTGTAGGGCATTTCCACAAACCTTGGCAGGCATGGCCCAACGCTGGTATATCCGTCTTCCTCCCAACTCTATTGGTTCTTTCAAGGAACTAAGCAAAGCTTTCATCAATCAATTCGTTAGTGGAAGAGTGCATGAGAAAAGCTCTGCATCACTCATGGCAATCCAGCAAGGAAAGAACGAAGCCCTAAGGGACTATATCAACCGATTCACTCGGGAGGCTCTGAAAGTCCCGGACTTAGAGGACAAAGTGGCTATGATAGCCCTGCAACAAGGAACTACTGATGATCACTTCAAAAGGTCGTTATCAAAACATCCACCCGAGAGCATGATGAAGCTCCAAGATAGAGCCGGAAAGTACATCAAGGCAGAAGAAAGCATGAGAAAGTATGAACCCACTACCGGTGGTAGTGGAAATTCAAATAAAAGAAAAGAAGCTCAGGAGTACGACGTCAAGGAAAAGTTTCCTAGAACATCAAAGGATTCTGATTCTCCACCCAAGAGGAACAATTTCGGACCAAAATTCACGGATTATGCAAGATTGAACACTCCCATGAGTCAAATTCTGATGGAGATAGCTAAGGAAGGAGATCTCAAATGGCAGAAGCCAATGAGGGCTGACATGTCCAAACGGAACCAAAACCAATTCTGTAGGTTCCACAAGGAAGTCGGCCATGACACCGACGATTGTAGGCAATTGAAAGATGAGATTGAATTTCTGATACGAAGAGGAAAGCTTAGTAAGTTCACCAAAGATGGAAACCAATGGAGTCAAAGGGGGGACTATGAAAGGAAAGATTATGACAGAAGGGATAACGATCAAGATCGAAATCCCAAGCCCCGAGGGCCGGTAATCAACATGATATTCGGAGGGCCAACTGCTGTTGGGTCCTCCCGAAACTCAAGAAAGGCTTATGCTCGAGAAGTAATGACTGTGGTTGGAGAAGCACCAAAGTGTGCCCGAACATAAGTGTCAATAGGTTTTGATGATTCAGACCTGGAGGGAGTGAAGTTTCCCCACGATGATCCCTTAGTCATCGTTCCTGTGATAGGAAATTCTGAAACCAAGAGAGTTTTGGTCGACAATGGAGCTTCAGTGGACATCTTGTTCCATGATGCTTTCATCAAGATGGGCTACACTGACTCTCAGTTGACACCCTCGAATATGCCCATATACGGATTCAATGGAGTGGAGTCAAAGGTGGAAGGCACTATCCAACTCCCAATGACCATGGGGCAAGGGATGAATACGTCTACTCAGATGTTGAACTTCATAGTTATAAAAGCAACTTTGACCTACAATGCAATCCTGGGAAGGACAGGTCTTCATGCGTTCAAGTCCGTTGCCTCATCTTATCATCTGAAAATCAAGTTCCCAACGAGGAATGGGATTGGTGAAGAACGGGGAGACCAAAAGATGGCTAGAAGCTGTTATGTAGCCGCGTTGAGGCCTGATGGAATCGGGGGGCAGGTTCTCCCAATTGAAGACATGGATATCAGTGACAATGAGGATCGAAGAGGGAAACCAGCTGAGGATTTAATTCCAATTCCCTTAGTCCCTGGTGAACCGGAGAAGGTGACTTATGTTGGAGCACTACTACGTGAGCCATTGAAAAGCAAGCTCATATCTTTTCTTCAAGAGAATAATGACGTTTTTGCTTGGACAGCAGCTGACATGCCAGGGATTGATCCCCAATTGATAACTCACAAGTTGAATGTGGATCCTGAAAGAAAGACGGTGAAACAAAAGAAGAGAAATTTTGCTCCAGAAAGACAAGAGGCCATTAAACAAGAAGTGGAAAAGCTTCTGGAGGCCGGATTCATTGAAGAGATACAATTCCCGGAATGGTTGGCTAACCCCGTGATGGTCAAAAAGGCCAATGGAAAATGGAGAATGTGTGTGGACTTCACTGACTTGAATGATGCATGTCCTAAGGATTGTTTTCCCTTACCAAGGATTGATGCATTAATAGATGCTACAGCTGGACATGAGATGCTCAACTTCATGGATGGCTTCAGTGAATACAACCAAATTAAAATGCACAAGGATGACATCTCCAAGGTATCATTCATCACTGACTTTGGTGTTTTCTGTTATCTAGTCAAGGCATTTGGACTTAAGAATGCAGGGGCAACCTACCAAAGGTTGGTGAACAAAATTTTTGGACACCTAATTGGAAAAACCATGGAGGTCTATGTAGATGACATGCTAGTCAAGAGCCTCGATAAGGCCGATCACATAGAGCACCTCCGAGAGGCATTCGAAGTGCTGAGGCACCACAAGATGATGTTGAATCCAGCTAAATGTGCCTTTGGTGTAGGCTCGGGAAAGTTTTTAGGCCTGATGGTTTCCAAGAGAGGAATCGAGGCTAATCCCGACAAAATCAAAGCAATTCTAGACATGGAACCACCATGGACTATCAAGGATGTCCAAAAACTAACGGGAAGAGTGGAAGCATTGGGAAGATTTATCTCCAAGTCAGGAGAGAAGTGCTTACCTTTCTTCAAAGCACTCAAGAATGTGAAAAACTTTGAATGGACAACTGAAAGCCAAGAGGCCTTTGAGGCCCTGAAGAAATACATGGCTTAAGCACCACTGTTGGCAAAGCCAAATCCAGGGGAAATTCTCTACCTATACTTGGTTGTTTCTAACACAGCCCTTGGAGCCGTTTTGGTAAAGGAAGAATTGAAGGTTCAGAAACCCATCTACTATGTAAGCAAGATTCTACATGGGGTAGAAATAAACTACTCAACGATTGAGAAGTTTGCCTTAGCCTTGATAATGGCCTCAAGAAAGCTACGCCCGTACTTCCAGGCTCACAAGATAGAGTTCTTGACTAATCAACCTCTAAGAAACATCTTGCATAGCCCTCAAGTTAGTGGAAGACTGATCAAATGGGCCATTGAATTGGGAGAATTTGACATCAAATACAAGCCTCGAACGGCCATAAAAGCTCAGGCACTTGTTGACTTCATGGTTGAATCCACCATTAACAACCAAGAAGTCGGGGGGCAGGAAGTAATAGTGGAGGACAAGAAAGATCAAGAGATGGAGTTCAAAGAATATTGGGTGCTCTATTTTGATGGAGCATCAAAAACAAAATCAAGTGGAGCAGGTTTAGTGCTACAAAGTCTTGATGGATTTTTCATAGAGTACGCACTAAAACTTGACTTCCCAACGACAAACAATGTGGCTGAGTACGAAGCCCTGATAGCTGGCTTAGGGCTGGCTGGGGCCTTGAGAGTTAAAACTTTGAAAGTATGTGGAGACTCGAGGCTAGTAGTTTCCCAAGTAAATGGGGAGTTTGAGGCCAGAGATGAAGTCATGGCTAAGTACTTAAAACTTGTCAAGGCCATCATGACCCAGTTTGATGAATGCTACGTGGAACACATTCCAAGGGAAGAGAACGTGAAGGCCGATGCCTTGTCTAAGTTTGCCTCTTCTGAAATTGAAAATTATGCAGGGAGTTTATACTTCCAAGTCTTGAAGACCCCAAGCATCAACGGAAAGTTGGTAGCACCCATTGATGTTGGCAGTTGTTGGATGGATCCTATCAAAGCTCATCTGGAAACTGGGTGGCTACCCAACGACACTTCAGAAGCACGAAAACTATATGTGAGAGCACTAAGGTATGCCCTGATTGAGGGAATCCTATACAAGAAGTCTTTCATCATTCCTTATCTGAAATGCTTGAGACCCCAAGAGGCAGAATTGGCCCTAAAAGAAGTACATGAAGGAATTTGTGGGCAACACTTGGGGGGGCAGAGCCCTTGCCCATAAAATCACTCGTCTAGGTTTCTACTGGCCAAGCATACTTGCTGATGCTAAAAGCTACATGAAGAAATGTGAACGATGCCAGAAACATGCACCAGTGGTTAGGCAACCACCAGAGATGTTGACATCCATTAACTCGCCTATCCCATTCGCCATGTGGGGGATGGATATACTTGGGCCATTTCCAATGGCAAGTGCTCAAAGGAAGTTCTTGATAGTAGCAATCGACTACTTCACCAAGTGGATTGAGGCTAAACCTTTAGCCAAGATAACCACCAAGTAAGTGATGCATTTCTTCTTGGAAAATGTGATATGCAGATATGGAATTCCACGAATCCTGGTCACGGACAATGGAACTCAATTCAACAATGATGAATTCAAGAAGTATTGTGATGAGAATGATATCAAGTTATGCTTCACTTCTGTTGCCCATCCTCAAGCAAATGGGCAAGCTGAGGTTGCCAATCGAATTATCATGGATGGACTAAAGAAAAGAGTTGAACGCTCCAGAAACACTTGGGTAGACGAATTACTCCCCATACTTTGGGCATATCGTACTACTTATAAAGTCACCACTGGAGCTACCCCTTCCTGTTGGCATATGGGGCAGAGGCAGTGGTTCTAGTGGAGATTACTCACACGTCTCCAAGAGTTGAGGCTTATGAACCAGAAACAAATGAGGAAGGCTTGAGGCTGGCCTTAGATCTAATTGACGAAGTTAGAGATGAGGCAAACGCCAAGATAGTTGAACATCAGAAACAAGCATCTTTCTATTATAACCTAAGGGTTAAAGAAAGGTTCTTTCGACAAGGATATTTAGTCCTCAGAAAGATTGAGGCATCCAGAGTTGGACAAAAAGGCAAGTTGGCCCCAAATTGGGAAGGACCATATCGCGTTAAGAACGTATTTGGTCGAGGTTCCTACAAATTGGAAACCCTGGAAGGGATTGACGTGCCAAGAACTTGGCATGCTGTGAACTTGAAAGTCTATTATGTTTAAGTCCTGATTGGACTCACTATTAAGACAAGTATAAATAAGGTCAACGAAACCAATCCAAGTTTTTAAACTTGAGTATTATGTAAGGGTTGATCCCATTTTCAAAGTTATGAATTCTATATTCTTATGTTTTCATTATATGTTCAATGCATTCTGATAGACATGTTAACTAAGCATGCAAAATCAACGATGTAAAAAGCTGGAAGAAAAACAAAAGCTAAGACTTAAATAAAAGGTAAGTTAAGCCCGTAGGCTGAAAGTACATAAACACTAGTACAAGCCATGAATGGCCATAAGTAAAACTACAAACTAATCTTCCCCTTCCTTGTCAACGGCCTCCTCCTCTTCTTCTTCTGAACCAGAACCAGAGCGAGCAGCTGCAGAATCAGCACCAGTTGCCTGACCAGGAGGGGAGAAACGCTCTAGATCCAAAATCCTGTCGTCCTCATCCATGTCGTCCTCTCCAGCCAAAGCCAACTCCAGGGTAGGGGCATAAGGACTCGGAAAGTCTGAAAGGGTAAGAGACCCAGGCATCTTCTCCAAAACAGCAGCAAGAGCGCCATCCCATCCCTTAGTATACTGAACTGGGAAGAGGAGCTCGTCATGCTTACCAATCAAGTTCTTGTACTCTTGGGAGTCAAGGTACTCGTCGATAAAGTCATCCTTGCCCTTCCTCAAAGAATCCAGCTCAGCCTGGGAGTCGGCTAACTCCTTCTCCCTCCTAGCCATTGTGGCCTTCAGAGAGCCCACCTCCTCTTGGGACTTCTCAAACTTGCCTTGGTTGGCCTCGGAAGATGAGCGCCAAGCCTTGGCTTGAAAGATAGCCCCTTGGAAGTTGGCATTAGCCTGCAAGCAAGTTACAAGTCAATACAAGATAGAAACTTGAAATATGTTAAAGCTACAAAGAAAAAAGGAAGAAAACTACTTACAGCAGCAATAGCCTGAGAGCTTGCATGCTCCACTCCCTCCAAAGTGGAGTTGGAAACGAAATCCTTGTAGTCACAAGGAGTCAAGGAATGATAGGACCATTCCACAGCATGCTTAGACACCCCCACTACGATGTCTTTCTTCCTAAGACCCCAGTTGGGGCGCCAAACTGAGCTCTTGGCCGAGGAAGGACCCTCAACCTCTTCAGTTAGGTCCACATGAGGCCTTATAAAGGCTGGGACACTTGTAGCGCGGGGATCCTTCACTCCCAAGCGAGCCCTCTTCATTCTTGTTGTTTCTCCATCTTGGGGCTCGTTGGTCTTGTTAATAAAGGCCGTAGCTGCAAAAAACACAAGGAAAGAAACAGTTGGTATAAGACAATCTTAGATAAATAAAGGAAAGTATGAAATGAGAATTACCCTTATCAGAAACGTTTGACAGTCCCAAGGACTTAAGCTGAAACTCATCCAGGAGCGCCCAAGCTGTTGTAGCATAATCATCCTTGGTAAGCTCAGCATAGGCATGAGCCTCATCATCGTTCAAAACAATGTCATTGGGGCTACCATCCGAGACCCTACTGAAAGATCTACAGAACAGGGTACCCCAATCCCCACCTTCCCAAACTAAATACATAAACTCATTCTTCCACCTTGGATTATTATCAGGGATGGATTTCGGGTGGAAAATGGGAGGAGTAGAAGGGCGATGGTTGATATAAACCCAACCCAAAGAAATGGCAGAGCTATTTTTAAATTGGAAAATTTTCCTAAACAAAGCTACAGACAAGGGAAATTTGTTCTTCAAACAAAGAACAATAAAACACATAATGATTCTCCATGCATTTGGTGGAAGTTGGCAGGGGTTAATCCTAACATGTGCTAAGAGTTTAGGGATAAAGTCATGGAAAGGAAATCTAAGCCCTACAACAATGGCGTCCTTGTAAATGCAGAGAGCATCAGGACGCCAATGGCACGAACGATCTCCTGGGCCATCTGGGACTAACCTATAAGGGGACTTAATTCTATACATCTTATTATAGTCCCTAATCAAGTCGATTTCATGGAATTTATTGCTACAATCAAATGAATCTAAGTGCGAAACAGAAGGGTATTCATCACTACGTTCTAAAATCATATCTTGAAGAGACATATGAGAAGAACGAATGGTGATACCTCTCTTAGACGCTTGATTCATTTTCTAGAGACGTTGAGCAGTACGATCAGACATCTTCAAATCTTCAAAGAAATTCTCAGAAAAGCTTTAAATCTTCAAGGAGAAATCCCAGAATCTTCGAATCTTCAAACTGAAATCCAGTAAATCTTCAAGGGATGAAGATTGAACCCAGAAAATCTTCAAGGGATGAAGATTGAACCCAGAAAATCTTCAAAAGATGAAGATTGAACCCAGAAAATCTAAGAATATAACCCTGGAAGCTTCGCCGGAAATCGCCTTACTACGGAGTAAGAAGAGAAAAAAACTAAGAATACTAGAGAGAAATTTTTAGAATGTTGAAGCTATGAAATGAAGAATGAAGTGGAAATCCCACTCTTTTATAATCAAGGCAACCGGTCACCCAACCGGTTAAGGGAAGGGCAACCGACTATAACCAGTCAAAGCCCCAAAATCCTTTACTGGACTACAAAATCAAAGCCCAAAAAGACTTGAGGCTTAGGCAAATATAAAGCCCAAACAAATTAAGGCCCATTAAGGCTCAAAATATGGAAAATTAAAGTCCAATAGAAATTCGGGCTAATTTGAAATATAGCCAAGGCAAAAACAAAGACAATAGATTTGAGGTCGAAAAGGCATTAAAATCGAAGTCGTACGATTGAAATCGAAAACATACGGGAAATCAAGGTCGAATCCATCAACCATGCTCCCAAATGAGGTCGAAAACACCTTAAATTGAGTTCGAAGACTTGGAATCAAATGGAAAATTCGAGGTCGAAAAGACCCTGGTTGGAGGTCGTAGACCTGAGATCGAAAATATACTGAAAACTGAACTCGAACCCTTCGACCTCACACCAAATTGGGGTCGAAAGTTTATTGGTTCGAGGTCGTAGACCTGAGGTCGAAAATACACTAAGAATTGAGCTCGAATCATTCGATCTCGCACCAAGTTGAGGTCGAAATTGGTCGACTTCCTGGTCGAAGAATGAGGTCGAAATTGGTCGGCTTCCTGTTCGAACAGTTGAGGTCGAAAAAGACTTGGAAATCGAGGTCGAAACCTTCGACCTCACACCAGAATGAGGTTGAAAATGACCTAGAGATCGAGGTCAATATTAACCTAGGGATCCTGGTCGAAAATTCCTGGTCGAAAAAGACCTGAAAATCCTAGTCGAAGCCTTCGACCTCACACCAATCGAGGTCGAACAGTTGAGGTCGAAAGCTTCGACCTCACAACTGAACGAGGTCGAAAATGACCTAAAATCCTGGTCAAAAATGAGGTCGAAAATGACCTATTTCCTGGTCAAATTTGACATGTTTCCTGGTCAAAATTGGAAAAATACGCTATAACTTCTACGAAAACCCCATGAAGATTTTCCAGAAGTTGGGGGCCAAATGATATGGTCAGAAAAGTAATTATAGAAATATAATTAATGATTCGTTGGAAAGGCCCCATAATTAAGGCCCAAAACCCTGATTAGTTATTAATTTCGTAATTAATAAATAAGGGAAATATACAGCTCATGAAAAGAGTCCAAAATTTGGTAAATTAGTCAAAGAAGAATCCAGAATCCCAATTAATGAGTCATAGCCTTTATCAACAAGGAAAAGACTTCTCCAGCAAGAAATACAATGTTTATCGAATATCAAAAAGGAGACTTGTTCGCTAAGACTCCTAAACATGCCATAAATACAAGGCTCCAGACGCCTATATAAGGACCTGATCCTACAATCAGAACTACGTCTTTGGCTTGATTCTCAGCACCGATTGAGATACGTAGGCATCTTGTGAGGACCGATGTAACAGCCCCAAATCCGGGGTCAGGGATTTAGGGTTGTCACAATCCATGTACTCCTTGCCTTACCTGTATTACTCACACCATTCATAATTCACCTGCTCATGACCCCACAACATTTGTCTCACACACACACACACACACAGGTTAGAGTCTCAGAAACGACACAATACAACAACTGCGGAATAAATAACTTTTATTACAATACCCAAATGTCTTTTGAATCTGTTACTGATACAATTTCTAAGTATTGTTACATTATCAGCTTAGCCTTCTGATGCTCACAATCCTCTAATACCATTCATGTCTATACATAAGTTGAATACCAAAGCCGTAGCCTGATTCGATTGGTTCGTACTACTCCCGGGATCACTGCTAGAAACTGTTTATGGGAACGCCTTGCGAGGTATGTGCCGTCCCATAGGCATCCTGCTTCGCTGCTATATAATATATATAAAATAATAGCAAGAGTGAGCGATAGATCAGCAAGGGTAATGAAAGTATGGCATAATTCTGCCTTTTAATACAACCCAGAAATAAAGCGGGTATAAGATAGTAATTTGTCAAAATATCTCGATACTGAAATTATTTCCTTATCGGAATGTATTCCAAAAATAGTACCATTGTGGTATTTCAAATATCATTTCATAATACTCTGCAACTTTCAATATTTATACTATGAACAAAGTTCTAGTATAGTATAAAAGATGAAATAACAAGATAACTCAGTATATCCTTTCTGTAAAATATCTGCTATATAAAATATAAGCAGACTATCAACATATACTTGAAAGATGAAGTTATAAGGAAAATTCAAATATCATCTTTTTCATAAAATGAAATACCTTTTTGTAATCTCATATACTTTCTGGTAAACTCATATACTGAAATAAACTGGAATACTCTTGAGTAAACTTTCTCTTTCTGAAAACTTGCATAGAACTGAATGACTGGAATAACTTTCTTTTCTGAAAACTTGCATAAAACTGAGTAACTGGAATGATTTCTCTTTCTCTGAAAACTTGCACAAAATGTGCTCTTTCATGAATAGTGAACTGTAGATGGAGATGCTAGGCGCCGAGGATACCCCTGCGATGATCAGTCGCAAGCTGTATCCCCCTGCTATTTTTCTACGTAGAACGGAAGATAATCAGTCTCACACCGACTTACCTCCCCGCCAATCGGTTGTAGGCAGGAAGAACAGACCCGTTCATAGACGGTCGATTCTGTTACTCTCCACTTATCCTACGGTCAGGCACTGATAATCATCTAAGGGAAGAACATACTCGTTCACAGTCCATCGGCCATATTGTAATTCCCTTAGGGGACCGGCGCTACTCAGTCCCTTACATATCTCCAAGTTCGAGTAAATCCATAACACTGAAACATAAAGTTCCTGTCCCTTTTTCCCCAAGTATACAACTCCACAAAGTAGTCGTATCTGGTTGGAAAGGAAATTCACTCATATTTCCCAGGCTGATGCCTGTTAATGGATATCGACTTGTTCCATGAATTTACCCCTCGATCGTTGAGGTGGTAACACAATATTTGACTTGCAGCAATTACATTGTTCCGAAAAATATCTGTCCCTTGACAGTTTTTGAATTGAGAGTTTAAAAAGAGTAGTAGTCACTTAAATCAGGTTTCCAATATTTTTGATAGTTGAGCGAGCATTTAAATCCCCTTTAAAAGACATATTTAAATGGAAAAACATTGTTTTGGGAACCTCTTTTTGATTTGAAAATAATTAATAATATTTATTAAATAAGTAACATTAAACGAATATTTGAAATAATATTCATTAAGTAAGTATCCTCAAATGAATATTTGAAAATAATATTTATTAAATAATTGAGCCTCAAATGAATATTCAAAATAATATTCATTAATTAATAAATTTCAAATGAATATTCAAAAATAATATTCATTAAATAATTAATCTCAAATGAATATCCAAAAGTAATATTCATTAAATAAATAATCAATCCTCGAATGAATATTTAAAGGTAATATTCATTAAACAATTAAATAACTTTCAAATGAATATTCAAACATACTATTCATTACATAATCCCCAGATGAATATGTATGATAATATTCTTAAAGTCAATATCCTCAAATGAATATAAATGATATTCTGTAAGTCGATAATCCTCAAATGAATATTAATAAATAATATTCTTAAAATGAATATTAATAAATAATATTCTTAAAGTCAATAATCCTCAAATGAATATTCATAAATAATATTCCTTAAATAAAATAATTAACCCTCGAATAACAGTTACCCGATAACTTTATCGGAAAATAACCTTTATCATATACAAAATATAATCACATCTGACCTTTCAAGAAAATCACATGCCCTTACCCTAGGGCAAATATAAAACCCTGGCTTATAGCTGATATCCCATATCTAACTTATAAGCCCCAACTTTAAGTCATAACCTCAAGTATTGCTATACATAGCAAATCGAAAACAAGTATGCAATTTATATATATCGCAATCGCATATCATAATTGAAAACAGTTATTATCACAACAACAGTAATATAGGTTTTGAAAACTTGCCTAATGCTCGAGAACTGATAGGGGTTCGCGACGATGTCGGACAATCTAGACAAAGTCAAACGAAAACACACGGTTAATCCCCTCGATAAACCACTTATAACTCAATGCTTAAACACGTAAGTGAAACACAACCAATGCATTACTTGCTCGCTCTAGCATCACACTAAGTCCATGTTATTCGTCAAATACTTATATCATAAGTTTGGTTCGAAATCCATCCTCAAATCTAAGTTATACTTAACCATTTGGAACCTTGGTTTCTAAGTCTCGTTTTCAGTGGTTTTCACTTGTGCAACCTCGGCTTCCTTATTTTTATAAAATCGGAAAATAATCTTTTTGACTCAAAACCTTCGCACAAGGCTTGCTAACTGTCCTTAGCATTATATCACAAAGTTTCACATTTTAATTCGACTTTTAAAGGTCTTTGACATAGCATCAAAGTGGTTACATTTCTGCGATGAAACCTCCCGAACCATGATTACTAAAACTAGCATAACTCTTAAACCGTTCGGCCAAATTAGGCGAACCACATATCATTACGAAGATAATAACATAAAATACACAATCATGGGCAGTAGGACTCAAGGGTAGAGCTCTAACAGAGGAAAAACAGGGAACCAATCAGTAGGTAAAAATTTGGGCATTACGACGGCTATAACTCGGATATTCCCAAATTTCAAATCATCCAAAATGCACATCGATCACTCCACACAACACATACATCTTATATAACATAGAAATGAGGCCAAGCAATGCCTTTCCGTTCATATAACTCATTATAACTTAGATCAAAGCCCAATCATAACAACTAAGGCTATAAAAATGCATAAACACCATTAATCATCCATAAACCTCATAATACTTCAAGGGTTTCAAGATTTATACCTTCTCCAAGCTTGATTGCTGCTATATCCCTTATGTAACCTTAGATCCTTGCTTAATACAACCTTTGGAAGCCACAAACTCAATATCCAAAAACAAAACAAAATACAAGTTACTATTCATCATCACTTTGTAAAATCCATATAAAATCGAAAAACAAGAGTTTGGTTCTCAACGTTTTACCACACCTTCTACTCTTCAAGGGCTTTCCTTTGAGTCCTACCTCATCACCAGGGGATGCTTGAAGCTCGACTTATTGGCTTTCTAAGGTGAGTGGTCGAAACTGGAAAAGCAGGACAGTTTCTGTTCTCCGACTTGGGGAAGCGATTTGACTAGGCTACACTCCTTTGTTGGCCATGAAATTTTGAACAAATATTTCCCAAGGAGTGTAGAAGCTAAGGTTAAAAGTTTGTGATTTAAGGATGGATAGAAATGGAGTTATGGATTTTTCTTTCCTTGATGCTTCTGCTGGGCAGAATGGGGAAGAAGAGAGTTCTTCTCTTTCTTTTTCTTTTGTTTTGGTTAATTATGCTTGAATGCTGATTTTTGTTAAAAGTGGTGAGTCATAAGCATTGTCCTTGTCATCAGGACACGTGTCAAGCCATGGAGTATCATGGTGGCAAAGCAGGGACACGTGTCGCGCATGCATGTGTTTGGTTAAAGTAGCTTTACTGGTTCGTTTCTTTTCACATGGATGATCCAAATGTTGCATCCCTCGAATTAATCTTGTTACATGTTACTTCCATGTCTATATTTAATCCTGTAAATGTTGTCTTGTTCCTCTTGAAACGATTCGAAATATTTTCTAAAGAGCGAATAAAACTCTACGCGATTTTCGTAGTGAATAGTAACTATTCACTATTCACTTCAACAATCGAATCCTTAAATCGACTTTAATAAAATAATAAAATTCCAAATTATTAAATCCTCAATTCCTCAATTTTAATATCTTATTTCTTGAATATAATAATATATGATTCGCTGCCCGGTCGAATATTACACCAAAATAAAATTTGGAATTTCTGAATTCCGATCGTCTTTGCATTCACTTATTTATTCCGTAGATTACTAATATGACTTCGGAATATCCACACTACGTCTCGTACATAGGTGGCATGAAAAAAAATTTCTTAACCCACAAAATCACTATTCATCCACCAATATCACTATTCACTGCTGCACTTAATCATAATAAGAAAAGTTTTAAATTTTTCCAAAAATTCGGGTTATTATAGTCTCCCCTCCTTAAAAGGATTCCGTCCCGGAATCAACTTAGGAATAACTGGGGGTACTTCTCTTCCATTGCACTTTCTAATTCCCAAGTGGATTCTTCCACCTCTTGTTTTTCCACAAACCTCTCACTATCTTGTCAACCTCATCACTTAGCACTTGTTCTTTTCTATCCGTGATTTCCACAGGTTGTTCTTTGTAAGTCAGACCAGGTTGTATATCTACCTGCTCGTACTCTACATATACCGGGCATCTATAGTATACTGACGTAGCATTGACACATGAACCCCGTTATGACCATTCTACAAGTTTGGGGGGGGGGGTAAGGCTGGCTCGTAGGCCACCTTCCTGACGCGTTTTAAAATCTCAGATGGCCCAATGAATCTTGGGCTCACTTCCCTTTCTTTCCAAATCTCATTAATTCTTTCCATGGATATCTTTTAGCATCACGAATCTCTAACCTCATATTCCCCATCTTGTTTGTACAGAAAATACACCAACATAAACTTGCTTCTCATCCATCAACATGCCATTTAGCTTATCAATAGCAGTACTATCCCTATACTCGCGGGCTTAGTCCGCATACTTTCTCTGTCTGTCTTGGTTGTCACTAGCCGCTTGTTGGTGAAATCTTTTGTCTTTCTAGTTTGTTGGACTAACTTGGATTTGGTGTAAAATCTCATCCTTTAATTCCCGATCATTCGGAATCCATCTCTGTCTCATTTTAATTAAGGGTATCGGCCACCACATTGGCCTTCCCCGGATGGTAGTGTATCTCACAGTCATAATTCTAGGTCAATTCTAGCCATTTCTCCATTTCGTGTTATCTACTATCACGGGTAACTCAAAGCCAATTCATTACATTCCATAAAATTTGTGGGTGCATTAGTCAACCCAAAATAACCTTGCTGAAAACTCGAAGTGTCTATTCCAAGTACGAATCGCAGTCTTGGGTATATCCTCGGATTTAACTTTCAACTGGTGATACCCAGTTTTTAAATAGATTTGGAAATACACAGCGTTCTTCCGCTGATCAAACAATCATTTACAACGGTACCCATTCTCCATATCGAACTCATACAACTCTCGAGGTTCGATACATAATCTTGTGCTAACATCTTTCTCTCTTACAACAACACCGGGCTCTCCACGGTGGTACACTGGGTCTTATCATATTCTTGCCCAGCAATTCTTGTAACTGAGTCACTAACTCTTTCATTCCCACGATACTCTGAATACTCGGTATTCATTCTCATGTCATCCAAATCGATATCTGGTAGCTCATTACAACCTTGTACAACCTCCCAAAACCACTGTAGTTTCCTTTATACTTGGTGTCTCTTTTCTTGGCGTCAACCATAAGAGCTAATTAAGCCTCGGATCTCTGGCGTAATAGTTTCTTAGTCTGAACTATATTCAAGAATCTCTGAATCTGTCTCCGTCCTTTATTTATTACTCTCTCTCCCTTACAATTAGTCTGGGCTCCATAGGGTGTCAACCAACCCATCCTTATTATGATACCAACTTCTCCCAACTTGAAAGGAATCAGGTCTATCAAAAGGGTCGACCTCATATTTTTAGTTCACAACCTGGATGTACCAGTCTTATGGGAAAATCCCTCGATTGGCTGTTTCTACTTGTAATTATTCCCTCAGCGGCTCGGCCTTAAGGTTTAATTGTCATGCAACTTCTTGATATACAACGATACATTAGCTCTGTCTGCATAGTATAGAAGGGTACCTGCTATTTAAAGGTCCTGACAGTGGGCTGCTGGTTGGAGGTAGCCCTGGTTGAAACCTACTGGCTTTCTTTTACTCTATGTCCGCAAACTCCGGAACAAACCTCAATAATTCGAAAAAACTTGGCCTCATACTCGGTCACAGTCATGGTTTCTTGTTTTAACTCTTTAACTTTCATTTTCATCCGGGTCTCCATATATTTCCGAAAATTATTCCTCTAATAACAACACACGCTGCACCTCTCCCAAGTCACAATACCAGCTCCCTCTGACTCCATCGCCAGTACTTATCTTGCTAACCCAGAGGTAGTGTCTATTCGTAAACAACTCCTCCAAAATCTCAATTCCACTTTAGGGCATCTATCTAACACCGTTGTCACGGGAGTTCACTGCACATCGCTATTTCTTTCACATATATCGATTGACACGCTTTCCATTATCATAATATCCTTGGGAGAATAAACCAATTTCATTGATATGTCACTAACATTCTATTCGTCTTAGGGATTCGCTCCTATCATAGGCGATTTCGTTGCGAATCTAATTCCTATCAGCGAATTTTGACTTATTTGACCTGGTTGGCCTCCCCTTAGAATTCAATGAGGATAACAAAAATTATGGGGTCGTGAAAAGACAGCTCCCATATCAAGGAAAAGGTCACACACTGGTGATCATAAGGTTATGAGTTTTAAGGTAACCTTATTGGAGGTAAGAGAATTTTACCGAGAGATCAATATGATCATAAGAACTCAACGTTGTGTGCCTCAATTGAGATATTACTAAAGGTAATTAGCCTTCTTGTATTTCACAACTTACAAGTGATGGCGTCCCATCCGACTTCTATCACACAGACAGATAGTCCTTGTAGCCCCTATAAGTATAGGGTTGTTCGTCTCAGTGGAAGTTGAAAAGTATGAAAGCAATTCGAGATCAATTTAATGATTATCGCCTTTCGACAATATTTCTCAAAGGAACACCTTGGATTAAGATTGAACAGATTCCAAAGGTGCGGTTTTCCAAAGAAAATACAAAGAAAAGAATAACCAAAAAGATACTGGTACTTAACAAACAAGTGGTGATGTATCACCATAGGGTCATTCATTATTTGAAGAAAAGTGAAAGCTTAAATAACATCATTTGACAGGGCTTCGAAAGCCTGAAAGTAGGCATTGTGACAGCCTCTGCCACAAGTGAAACTGAATATGGTTTAGCACAAGTGTTATAAAATAACTTCGGAAAGGGAATATACCCTTTATCAGAATTCTTTCCTGGAGAGAGGTCAAGATAGATCATAGATTGGGTAAATATCCCACATAATTTGCAAATGGGGAGGGTACTACCAAGGTCTCTACGGATGCCTTTTATGTCGGCTCCTCTGATGGATATTCGTTCAATTCTAAAGCTTTTCTTTTCCACGCACCCTAAGTTGTTCGATACTTACGTCATTGCCGACTTATAATAGTCGCTAAGAATTCAACCATCAACATTTGCAATCGCAGGGGGTTTTATTCGACCCGGCGCAAACATCTCAAGTAAGCGTTCTGTTCTATAAGAAGACTTCGATACCGTTGTCGCCCATAGCAATGACAATTCCTCATGTCGACTGGGCAATACTCCGGAAGATCGTTAGAATCTATAGGCTTAAATCCGGTCTCTATTTTAATCATCCTTATACCCAATATTCCTTCTCCCATATCAATCCCGTGCGCTACATAGCTTAACACTTTGGCACAATAGCCTTTTCATTTAAGTCAATCCTGGAACTTCTCAGTCCGTCTTGGTCCTTAAATATATTTCGCCTTTACCGTCCAATCTCAACTTCATCATTTTATCTCTACAATCAATTATAGCAATCAGGGTCTGTCCACCAACCCATATAACGGCTATCTTACCCAATCCACAGGGTTCGCTCTGATTTCCACTCTCTTTGGTGACATCCTCTGGTAATCAGAAAGACAAGGTTTACCAAAATTTGCTGAATTTCTTTCCAAAATCAGGGAAATTTGATCGATCTATTTACCTACTAGTAATACTCGGATCTGATTTCCGACCTTTCTGTTCTATCCTCATAATTCCTTCCTGGTTTCCTGAGGGTGGTAAATCTCGTTCTCGATTCCGTCCTAGCGTGCTTGTCTCACAGTAACATTTACATGGTACATATACCCAAGATTCTCCTTGAGATAATAAAATCCCTCAATGATGTAATAGACACTCTTTCCAGTGGAATCGCTGGTCGTGGGGGATTGAAACCTCATAGCCCAAGCAATTCCTTACACTATACTAGGCAACTAAGTACCCTTGATCGTTCGTGAAAATCTGAACATCTTGGTTCTTACGTATGCCGCCTCCTTATGGGCAACTATAACTGACTACGAGTAACAGGTTTCGTTCAAGTCGAATCAATCCACTGATACTAGCTATACTGCCTCTACCTCTTCTGCCTTGGAGACTCTACTCCATTTTCTTTGTCATACCTCTTGATGAATCATGAACGATCCTTAACCTCTCGTCTCGTCCCTTATTTATCCCTTGAAGGTTCGTCCGGTCTTATTATTAGACCTCAAGTAACACACCACATCTTTATCAATCAACACGTCCTCTACATGATTCTTTCCTTGACCCACTATGGGGTCTTCCTCTAGATCTTCCTATGGATCTTCCTTTATCGGGTCTCCGTCCATTTCAAGGAACGCATCATCAAATGCCTACTCGAAGGCCTCGGGATCTGGTATCTCAGAATCCCATCCATCTATAACTCATACGAATCGAGGTGACTAACCATGAAGTCCTAAGTACGGTTTCCCAAAAGAAGTCCCCTCTCGGGCTTCATCTCAAACAGTCAGGGTTATGTCCTCTAACCCGACTACGAACTCAATTTGAGCTCTAGATGTTCTTATTATTAAGGGTATTGTAAGACTCGATCTCCTATCGTTTCTGAGGACTGTAACCTAACGCTCTGATACCATCTCTGTAACAGCCCCAAATCCGGGGTCAGGGATTTAGGATTGTTACAATCCATGTACTCCTTGCCTTACCTGTATTACTCACACCATTCATAATTCACCTGCTCATGACCCCACAACATATGTCTCACACACACACACACACAGGTTAGAGTCTCAGAAACGACACAAGACAACAACTGCGGAATAAATAACTTTTATTACAATACCCAAATGTCTTTTGAATCTGTTACTGATACAATTTCTAAGTATTGTTACATTACCAGCTTAGCCTTCTGATGCTCACAATCCTCTAATACCATTCATGTCTATACATAAGTTGAATACCAAAGCCGTAGCCTGATTCGATTGGTTCGTACTACTCCCGGGATCACTGCTAGAAACTGTTTATGGGAACGCCTTGCGAGGTATGTGTCGTCCCATAGGCATCCTGCTTCGCTGCTATATAATATATATAAAATAATAGCAAGAGTGAGTGATAGCTCAGCAAGGTAATGAATGTATGGCATAATTCTGCCTTTTAATACAACCCAGAAATAAATCGGGTATAAGACAGTAATTTGTCAAAATATCTCGATACTGAAATTATTTCCTTATCGGAATGTATTCCAAAAATAGTACCATTGTGGTATTTCAAATATCATTTCATAATACTCTGCAACTTTCAATATTTATACTATGAACAAAGTTCTAGTATAGTATAAAAGATGAAATAACAAAATAACTCAGTATATCCTTTTTGTAAAATATCTGCTATATAAAATATAAGCAGACTATCAACATATACTTGAAAGATGAAGTTATAAGGAAAATTCAAATATCATCTTTTTCATAAAATCAAATACCTTTTTGTAATCTCATATACTTTCTGGTAAACTCATATACTGAAATAAACTGGAATACTCTTGAGTAAACTTTCTCTTTCTGAAAACTTGCATAGAACTGAATGACTAGAATAACTTTCTTTTCTGAAAACTTGCATAAAACTGAGTAACTGGAATGATTTCTCTTTCTCTGAAAACTTGCACAAAATGTGCTATTTCATGAATAGTGAACTGTAGATGGAGATGCTAGGCGCCGAGGATACCCCTGCGATGATCAGTCGTAAACTGTATCCCCTTGCTGTTTTTCTACGTAGAAGGGAAGATAATCAGTCTCACACCGACTTACCTCCCCGCCAATCGGTTGTAGGCAGGAAGAACAGACCCGTTCATAGACGGTCGATTCTGTTACTCTCCACTTATCCTACGGTCGGGCACTGATAATCATCTAAGGGAAGAACAGACCCGTTCACCAGTCCGTCGGCCATATTGTAATTCCCTTAGGGGACCGGCGCTACTCAGTCCCTTACATATCTCCAAGTTCGAGTAAATCCATAACACTGAAACATAAAGTTCCTTTCCCTTTTTCCCCAAGTATACAACTCCATAAAGTAGTCGTATCTGGTTGGAAAGGAAATTCACTCATATTTCCCAGGCTGATGCATGTTAATGGATATCGACTTGTTCCATGAATTTACCCCTCGATCGTTGAGGTGGTAACACAATATTTGACTTGCAGCAATTACATTGTTCCGAAAAATATATGTCCCTTGACAGTTTTTGAATTGAGAGTTTAAAAAGAGTAGTAGTCACTTAAATCATGTTTCCCATATTTTTGATAGTTGAGCGAGCATTTAAATCCCCTTTAAAAGACAGATTTAAATGGAAAAACATTGTTTTGGGAACCTCTTTTTGATTTGAAAATAATTAATAATATTTATTAAATAAGTAACCTTAAACGAATATTTGAAATAATATTCATTAAGTAAGTATCCTCAAATGAATATTTGAAAATAATATTTATTAAATAATTGAGCCTCAAATGAATATTCAAAATAATATTCATTAATTAATAAATTTCAAATGAATATTCGAAAATAATATTCATTAAATAATTAATCATAAATGAATATCCAAAAGTAATATTCATTAAATAAATAATCAATCCTCGAATGAATATTTAAAGGTAATATTCATTAAAAAATTAAATAACTTTCAAATGAATATTCAAACATACTATTCATTACATAATCCCCAGATGAATATGTACGATAATATTCTTAAAGTCAATATCCTCAAATGAATATAAATGATATTCTGTAAGTCGATAATCCTCAAATGAATATTAATAAATAATATTCTTAAAATGAATATTAATAAATAATATTCTTAAAGTCAATAATCCTCAAATGAATATTCATAAATAATATTCTTTAAATAAAATAATTAACCCTCGAATAACAGTTACCCGATATCTTTATCGGAAAATAACCTTTATCATATACAAAATATAATCACATCTGGCCTTTCAAGAAAATCACATGCCCTTACCCTAGGGCAAATATAAAATCCTGGCTGATAGCTGATATCCCATATCTAACTTATAAGCCCCAACTTTAAGTCATAACCTCAAGTATTGCTATACATAGCAAATCGAAAACAAGTATGCAATTTATATATATCGCAATCACATATCAAAATTGAAAACAGTTATTATCACAACAACAGTAATATAGGTTTTGAAAACTTGCCTGATGCTCGAGAAGTGATAGGGGTTCGCGACGATGTCGGACAATCTAGACAAAGTCAAACGAAAACACACGGTTAATCCCCTCGATAAACCACTTATACCTCAATGCTTAAACACGTAAGCGAAACACAACCAAGGCATTACTTGCTCGCTCTAGCATCACACTAAGTCCATGTAATTCGTCAAATACTTATATCATAAGTTTGGTTCGAAATCCATCCTCAAATCTAAGTTATACTTAACCATTTGGAACCTTGGTTTCTAAGTCTCGTTTTCAGTGGTTTTCACTTGTGCAACCTCGGCTTCCTTATTTTTATAAAATCGGAAAATAATCTTTTTGACTCAAAACCTTCGCACAAGGCTTGCTAACTGTCCTTAGCATTATATCACAAAGTTTCACATTTTAATTCGACTCTTAAAGGTCTTTGACTTAGCATCAAAGTGGTTACATTTCTGCGATGAAACCTCCCGAACCACGATTACTAAAACTAGCATAACTCTTAAACCGTTCGGCCAAATTAGGCGAACCACATATCATTACGAAGCTTATAACATAAACTACACAATCATGGGCAGTAGGACTCAAGCGTAGAGCTCTAACAGAGGAAAAACAGGGAACCAATCAGTAGGTAAAAATTTGGGCATTACGACGGCTATAACTCGGATATTCCCAAATTTCAAATCATCCAAAATGCACATCGATCACTCCACACAACACATACATCTTATATAACATAGAACTGAGGCCAAGCAATGCCTTTCCGTTCATATAACTAATTATAACTTCGATCAAACCCCAATCATAACAACTAAGGCTATAAACATGCATAAACACCATTAATCATCCGTAAACCTCATAATACTTCAAGGGTTTCAAGATTTATACCTTCTCCAAGCTTTCTTGCTGCTATATCCCTTATGTAACCTTAGATCCTTGCTTAATACAACCTTTGGAAGCCACAAACTCAATATCCAAAAACAAAACAAAATACAAGTTACTATTCATCATCACTTTGTAAAATCCATATAAAATCGAAAAACAAGAGTTTGGTTCTCAACGTTTTACCACACCTTCTACTCTTCAAGGGCTTTCCGTTGAGTCCTACCTCATCACCAGGGGATGCTTGAAGCTCGACTTATTGGCTTTCTAAGGTGAGTGGTCGAAACTGGAAAAGCAGGACAGTTTCTGTTCTCCGACTTGGGGAAGCGATTTGACTAGGCTACACTCCTTTGTTGGCCATGAAATTTTGAACGAATATTACCCAAGGAGTGGAGAAGCTAAGGTTAAAAGTTTGTGATTTAAGGATGGATAGAAATGGAGTTATGGATTTTTCTTTCCTTGATGCTTCTGCTGGGCAGAATGGGGAAGAAGAGAGTTCTCCTCTTTCTTTTTCTTTTGTTTTGGTTAATTATGCTTGAATGCTGATTTTTGTTAAAAGTGGTGAGTCATAAGCATTGTCCTTGTCATCAGGACACGTGTCAAGCCATGGAGTATCATGGTGGCAAAGCAGGGACACGTGTCGCGCATGCATGTGTTTGGTTAAAGTAGCTTTACTGGTTCGTTTCTTTTCACATGGATGATCCAAATGTTGCATCCCTCGAATTAATCTTGTTACATGATACTTTCATGTCTATATTTAATCCTGTAAATGTTGCCTTGTTGCTCTTGAAACGATTCGAAATATTTTCTAAAGAGCGAATAAAACTCTACGCGATTTTCGCAGTGAATAGTAACTATTCACTTCAACAATCGAATCCTTAAATCGACTTTAATAAAATAATAAAATTCCAAATTATTAAATCCTCAATTCCTCAATATCTTATTTCTTGAATATAATAATATATAATTCGCTGCCTGGTCGAATATTACACCGAAATAAAATTTGGAATTTCTGAATTCCGATCGTCTTTGCATTCACTTATTTATTCCGTAGATTACTAATATGACTTCGGAATATCCACACTACGTCTCGTACATAGGTGGCATGAAAAAAAAATTCTTAACCCTCAAAATCACTATTCATCCACCAATATCACTATTCACTGCTGCACTTAATCATAATAAGAAATGTTTTAAATTTTTCCAAAAATTCGGGTTATTATAACCGATTTAGTCTCGAAACACAAGTGCAGACATTAAAGCTCGAAAGCTCATTAATCCTAGCAATTAATATACAAGTACGTTTTTTAATCCATGACAAACACGATTGTGGATTTATCAAAATTAGGAATATTTATGGAAATAGAATCAGTTGTCCAAATACGGGGTAAAGATTTGATAATCTGAATTGTTTTGATGGTAATATGTATATAAGTATTGAAAACAATAACAATTGATCAACAAGTAAAGGCACAAATACTTGCCTGGTCTATGTAGCTGACGGAAATCTACCACGCTTACTCTACTTTCTCCTTTCCCTTGCTTCGGGAACTCGATTCTATAATAAACAACTCATAATAGTAAGTCTAACTATCCTCGTTCTATCCTCGATATACACTCATAACCATTTTCAAATTTAAACAAGTAATCGGGTACCTATCGAATGTCCGATGTAATTTACGGTACTTAAAACTCAGACACTAGCCCTCGTACAGGCAATTACGGACTATAAAACACATTATCCAACTCATATAACCCATATAGCACTTATACATATTTTTAGAACAATATTTGAGGCTTATTTGAATTTAAATAAGTCACAAATAATTTTTAAATCAAAAATCGGATTTTTAATCCCAATATAAGTATTTAAAAACAATTAAATCAATTAATAAAAATTAATTGACAATTTTCAAACACTCAAACTATTTTTAAATAATTAAATCAAGCTAGAAAATAATTAAACTTAATTTTAAATTAATTAAATCTAATTAATAATTAATTATTAAGAATTAACTGATTAAAAGAATTAATAAATTAGTTAAATAAATTAATTATTAATTAAAAATAATTAAAATAATTAAATTTAATCAATTTTCGAATTTAAATAAATAATTATAATTTTTCAGAATTTTCTGAATTAAAAAATGTGTTTTTAAAATAAAAATATGATTTTTATAAAATTTTAAACTATTTTCGAATTAAATTTAAAAATAAAATCCAAAAATAGTTTTCTGAAAATGAATTAGGGTTTCGAAGATTGAAACAGGGTCAACAATTCGGGTAAACGGGTCGGGAAGAACAAAAACGGGTCGGGAAGAACAAACCGGAAATTTTCCAGATTCCGGTGGGTTTTCCAGAATCCGGCGACTCAAAAACGTATTAAAATTTGGGGCTTTTTACATCAAAACTTTCCTTACAAACTCAGCTATTCATTCCGATCAAAACAAACCAAAAACACAGCCGGAATCCCAATCCCGGTCAATTTCCGGTGACCTTACATAAATTTTCCGATCTACCAAAATCGTACATGAAACTCTACGTTCTTTATGTTAAAATGAAGCTAAGAACACATACAACAAAA
The DNA here is from genome assembly GCA_030848705.1 of Heracleum sosnowskyi. Lineage (NCBI taxonomy): Eukaryota > Viridiplantae > Streptophyta > Magnoliopsida > Apiales > Apiaceae > Heracleum > Heracleum sosnowskyi. Next base: position 63,004,451 of record CM061235.1, read on the forward strand.
GCCCTCTATCAAAAATAATATCTGATCCACTACACCATAAACAGCCTATTGTAACAGAAAAATAAAGTTACAGCAGGTAGCCGATATGTTACTTTAGGCCCATCTAGTAGCTAAGCTAACATTTTTTTGGTGATAGGTTTTTCCATGTTGCCTTAGGCGTCTAAGGTAACATCATTAATCCCTAAGGTAACATACAGTTTTTTGTTACAATAGCATGCTATAGTAACGAAAATAAGTTCTACAGTAACTTAATATATATGTTACCTTAGACTTTCAAGTTTTTTTAAAAAGGTGGGCCCCATTGCAGGGCCCACTGCGAGACCCAGCTTGAGACCCACTGTGGGGCCCACTTTTTTGTCCACTTTTTGCAATATTGGCTTTTTTTTAGCATCATTTCCATTAGCTAATGTAACATATTTACCAAAAAAATTTTGAAATAACCTGCACATATATTATGCATCCCAAATTAAAATCCACTAGCAAATACAAAATCCACAATCCACCAACAATACAAAATTCACCATCCAACTCCACCACCAATACAAAATCCACCATCACAATCTACCAGCCATATCACTAAGTCATAATTCACAATCTGAAATAAATTAACAAAGTTGAGTAGCTTTTAATGCACTAATATTTCACAAACTTAATTAAACTAACTAGTTCACATCCATACTTAATAGTAAAAAACGTTGATAAAAAAATATAATATCTTCTATAGCTTTAAGGCACAGAGTATTGCCGGCTTTTTTTCCATCAGATTATGATCCACTGATCTGTTATCCCTTGGTGTACCAACTTCACCATAACAGCTAGTCGGAGTGTTGCTCCAACCTGAACCACATGTAGGTGCATTAGATTTATCACCGTACACCACCAATTTTACATAGAACCATCTAATGCCTACGATAAGAGATGTAATGTTGTTCAGAAGTAAATCACAGAACTTTTAAAGAAAAACAAATAAAACTGATGATCTTGGAAGTAATGTAATGGATGTAAGATACTTGTCATGGAAGAAGTAGCTATCACGGACATAAGTTTCTGTTGCAACAGCCTTACAATATGTGCTTTATGGAGGTTAAGGGTTACCCACAGATATAACACATACATGAGAGACATTAGACATAAATGTACTTGTGTAGATACAGATCATGGACAACTATAACATGAAAACCTACAATGTATAAGTAACTACTTCTGACCCACCTAGAGTTTAGGCATGTAGGATATATTTAAAAAGAAGTGTATGTACTATTGACCAACATTGAATAGGACCTCAATAATTAATCTCAATTTTCAATAAGGCGTAATATATAAGTTATGTAATTACAAAATTACTTAAACTTCGAATTAGGGTTTTGGTTCTTCATTTTGAGTTCAATTTTCATCTTAATTAGGCGTAATGTAGCAAGTCAATTACAAAACAGAAAATAAACATTCACGCGATCACGCGATCAGCGTCTGACAGTGGCCTGGACGAGACATCCGTGTTTAACAGGAAGAGGCTCAATGAATGCAGTGGAGGACATATCTGCATCAATGAAGTTAGCTGTCTTTATCAATAAAAAAGGACATTATGCAAAAATAATGTAAAAGAAGTATTTACAAATGATCGTGTCATTGGTACATAGAATAACCTAAACAAAAAATGGAACTAAAATAAAGGAGAGAACACAGACCAATGTTAAGTGATACTTCATAAAACTCAAACATATATAAAGTTTTTTAATATTTCGTATTTAAAAATATTTTACAATTATATATATATCATCCATTAAAATATCTCCATTTTCTAACGACTTGTTTTGTTTCATTGGCTAAATTCTAACTACTCGTGCTTGTACAAAATAAACCCAATGGGCCGAATTGAACCTAAAAAGCCCAAACCGGATATAAACAGTAACAATTACAGTACAGGATATAATCATATATAGTTGTTTGTATGTGATTTATATGCACTACTTTACCTACCCTAGGGTTTCATATGCGTGTGATCTTAATTCAGTCTAGTTGTTGAAGTTTCCGTGTGTGTCTGCTTCCATTTACTTTAGGATGTTGAGATCTGTAGTTTCAATTACTTGTCACTTTCGGGTTTTGACTTAATTGGTCTATAGGTTGTGAGTTTTGTCGATTTTGATATGCTTTTCTTTAATTATTAATTCATCGTTTTGCTTGTGTGATTCCGGTAGATAAAAATGAAGTTCAAGGCATTTCTTACAGACAATGGTATTAGACTTTTAGAGAAGAGGTTCTTACCTGCTCTAGATAAAATGGGAAAGATCTGTCATCTCTACCTTACCCGAGACCATGCTTTTTTCCTCCACAATCTTCTTAATGGTGATGGCATCCAGTCCATTGCTCAGTTTCAAAAGGAAGCCCTTTTTGATGATTATCGATATTCCACCCAGAATGATGACCGTGTTGCATTTGCTGTTGATCTTTCACTCCTCCACCGAGCCCTGCGTAGTGTTGTCACCATCTATGCAGAATTTAGCAGTGATGGTGCTGTTGTGCCCACCTCCAACCGCCTCCTAATTAAACTTGTCAAGAAGCTTCCTCCTCATTCTCAACAGCCAATAGATAAGTAGAATCATCCACAGAATTTTAGAGAAGAAACGGTAATATAGATAACATAAAGATGGTGGCAATGATACTGTCCTTCTAAGATATTTTCTTTTCCGGATATCGGATTCATATTACAATAAATAAAAGGAAACACAGAATGTGTCACTGTAAAAAACACTTCACAAATCTAGATTCTAACTATTAAAAGAAACGATATATAAGTTACACTTCAAAACAACATCCAATTCAGAGTACTATATTGGAAAAAAAATGACACAGTTAGCAGTCAGAAGTTAGAGAATCACCTCATCTTTCGTCAGACGAGCATTATATTGCATCTCCTCTCCCACAGTACTTACCTGAAAAAAACATAAAGTTAGCCACACAGCAACTTCCTAAATTAAACATACTACAAATGATGGCATTAGATGTAGACTTACGGTGAAGCCTTTGTAGTCATGAGCAGGACACACCAATGTAATATACTACATCTGATGGCAAGTTAGGTGGTGTTTACAAATTAACTTTTGTTACTAGCTTTGTAGAGGAAACATGGTTACCATATACTGTTTTTGGCCTTCCTTGTTCAAGATATGGCGAGCATGAATGAGCAAAACAAGAGAGAAAATGAGTGTTATCTGACTGAGATCACAACTGTGATTCAGAAATCTGGCGGTGTTTCTCTTAAAAGTTGAATTGATGGTGAAATCTGTCTGAACTTTGCACATGTAAATGTTTTTAGCACCCATGTACTTCAAGTTCGAGAATCGTTCTTTGCACTCAGCATCACTTAAAACATTCAGAAAAAGAATATCAAATTACATGCTTTTAAGCTTTAAGTAATTGGAATTACAAGAAGTCCTTGAAGTAAAATTATCTTGTAAAACTGTGGCTGCTCTTAAAAAAATTTAAGTGAGGAAGAAATTAAAGGCATCACCTTCTCTAACATACTCGATAATCAAATCACCAGCCTCCACTCGCCCTTATTACCTTCTCTAACTTCCTCGCTTCATCAAAGAAACTACCATACTTAAGACCTAATGAGCTAACAATTACTTTTATCAACAAGAGATACAACACTTTTCCAGTAATATTAAATCAAATACCATCCAATTCCTTCCATATTTTTTATTTTTCTTGCACTCAGTACCAGAGAGAAATCACGCAGAGTCTAGAATACAAACCAGTCCTCTAAAAGTTAATAAAATACAAACCCAATATATCCAAATACACTTACATTCATCCACTTCAAATATACATACATATAACATATTAATAGCGTATTATAGCATTGACAAACGTATTTATAACGTGTAATAATAAGAAGTATCCATATACAACGGAAAAATTCTCAAACACTTATTAAAAACACACATGGCAAATTACACACATATAAATACCACACATGTCAGTAAACATTAACAGTACACACATGGAAAGGGGGTAATACCTACGAATCGAAGCCTCAAATCCATTGAAGAAGCCCCAAATCCAAAGCCGAAACTACAGATGCCCTGAAATCAAAAATAAACCCCAGTTAGTTGAGTTGAGTTTAAGTGAAGAAATTGAATCAAATGAACTCAAAATGAAGAACCCCTAATTTGAAGAAGCCCCGATTTCAAGAAACCAAAGCCTCAATCTAAAGCTATATTAAATTGAGATGCCCTAATTTGAACCAAATGCGTACTAATTTGAAGAATAAGAAGAATGAGAGTGAGAGAGAGTCGAGACAGAGAAAGAGAGAGCCCAAATCGAAGCACCAAATGCATTGAAGAAGCCCCAAATCCAATGAAGAAGCCCAAACTAGAGAACTCCTGAAATCGAAAAGAAACCTAATTCGTTGAAGTCTAAGTGAAGAAATTGAATCAATTGAACTCAAAACAAAGAACCTCTAATTTGAAAAAACCCTAATTTGAAGAAGCCCCAATTTGAAGAAATAAAAGCCTCAAACCAAAGCCAAATTTAATTGAGAACCCATATTTTGAACCAAAATAAGTATTAACTTGAAGAAAATGATAGAGATTTTTATGAGAGAGGGTTGATAGTGAGAGAGAAAGGGTTGAGAGCTAGAGTCGAGACAGTGAAAGTGGGTGAGACTTAAGAGTGAAAGTTTTGTTTAAGCGTAAAATTTTCAGATAGGCGGTATCTTTTGCCGCTATAAAATTTCATAGGATACGTGCCATTCCTTTTTTTTCAATTCTTTTAATCTTTATTGCATCAATATTTCTATACTTTTATTTTATTTAAAAAAAACGTTTTAAATTTAATAAATAGAAGAACCTGGAAAATAATAATAGTTAATTACCTTTAAATTTATGAATAATAACTTATTTATTTGGTAAACTTTTGTTTTTTATAAAAATGAATTAATTTAAAGGGAAATGTAATTTTTAAATAATTATTCAATTTTTAGTTAAAAATTTAGAAATTGTGTTATTAATGATCTAAGGTAACATATTATGCATGTTGCCAACGTCCTACACTTTCAAGCTAGAGCAACATCACATTACTTGCTAAGGTAACACAAAAAAAACAATGTTTTAGTAGACCAAAATAGCATAGCTAATGTAACATTATCTAGCAACATGTGTGAAAAATATGTTCTGGTAGGTCATTTATGGTGTAGTGATCATTCATATGAACGGACTATTCAAAAGAAAAATGTAATAACCCGAATTTTTGGTAAAATTAAAACTTTTCTTATTATGATTAAGTGCATCAGTGAATAGTGAATTTGGTGGATGAATAGTGATTTTGAGGGTTAAGAAAAATTTTCGTGCCACCTATGTACGAGACGTAGTGTGGATATTCCGAAGTCATATTAGTGATCTACGGAGTAAATAAGTGAATGCAAAGACGGTCGAAATTCAGAAATTCCAAATTTTATTTTGGTGTAGTATTTGACCGGGCAGTGAATTATATATTATTATATTCAAGAAATGAGATATTAAATTTGAGGATTTGAGGATTTAATATTTTGGAATTTTATTATTTTATTAAAGTCAATTTAAGGATTCAATTGTTGGAGTGAATAGTGAATAGTTACTATTCACTGCGAGAATCGCGTAGAGTTTTATTCGTCCTTTTTAGGAAATATTTTTGAATCGTTTCAAGAGGAACAAAAACAAGGATGAATAGTAACATTGATGAATAGTGCTCCAAGGTAAATAGTAAAATTTTATAGTCTCCGATTGATCCTATATTTCAGCGGAAGTTCAGGAATAATAAACGGTTACTAATCGCGTAGTCAGAAATCGCAAACGAAAATGAGAATCGAAAATCTGTTCGAAGAAGCAACCTTGGACGTATTATAACTTAGGAAATAAAGAAAAAGATATGTATTAAAAGAAAAAGAGAAAGAAAGGAATTGGTGGAAGAAGTGTGTTAAAGAAGCTTGTAAGCTTAACCAAACTTGAGGGGCTAACTTGCATTTTGTTAAAACAAAATATCTACCATTTACCACACCTCCACCACACATTACACACACAAAAAGGGATCAGCCCCCCACCTCCATTTCTTGATGAAAAAAACGAATGGAGAAGAAAAAGAAGATGGAATGCTTGCTTGCTTGTTTCTCGTGTTCTACCACTCGAATCGAAGCCCTTTCCAAGCTCTTCGCATCTAAGGTAACATCTCCAACACCCACCATCTCTAGCATGATCTATTCTTGAGTTTAAGAAGATGATGAATAGTGTTTTCAAAAAGTTTTGTGTTTATAATTTAAGTTTGAAAGCATGTATGTGTAGTATATGTCATGGGTTGATGTTTTAAATGATTGGATGAATTGTTGGTTGAGTTTGGAGGATGGGTTATGAAATTATCTTGAATATTTATGGAGTATTTGACTGAGTGGAGGGAGTATAAGGTGGATGGTGAGTTTGGGATTGATTGGTATTGATTTGGTTGTGTTTTGAAAATGGAAAACGTTAAGTTTTAAGCCGTCGTAATGCCCGATTCTCGTTAACTCTAAAAACTGCCTAGAATCCGAGAACCTAACTGCCTCTTTTGGTTCAGTGATTAACAGGAGTGTGTAGAGCCTTGTTTCTATTTTACGTGAGCGCAAGAATCATGTCATTACGATTTACGGTTTATGAAATATGACCATTTTAGTGAAAGTGGTTCAAGGAATGAGATTGCAGAAATGTACCAACTTTGTGGCTATGTTTGAGACCCTTAAGAGTTGTTTTAAAATATGAAATTTTGTATTAAAGTGCCAAGGTCAGTTACGAAAGTTTGAACGAAGGTTTCGAGTCCAAAAGATTATTTTTCGATTTTATAAAAATGTGTTAGCCGAGGTTGCGCAAGTGAAAACCACTAAGAACATGACTTAGAAACCAATGTTGTAAATGGTTAGGTATAACTTGTATTCGAGGATCGATTTCGGACTAAACCTATGACTTAAGTAAATGTCGATTAACATGGACTTAATATGAGCCTATAGCGAGCTAGTAATGCCTTGGTTGTGTTTCTCTTACGTGTTTAAGCATTGAGTACAAATGGATTATCCAGGGGATTAATCATGCGTTTTCTTTGACTTTGTCTAGATTGTCCGGCATCGTCGCGAACCCCTATCACTTCTCGAGCATCAGGCAAGTTTCGAAATCTATACTTTGAAGTATTGACTATATAATACTGCTTTTGCCATGTATAAATTTGACAGTTTTGCGATATATATTATTTCTTGTTGAAATGGATTTGACCATTGGATTATATAAAAACCTTTTGAGTTAAGTAGTTATGAACCGGTGGTAGCTCTAAATATAAGAGCATATTCATTGTTTTCGACTCTAAATCGGGAGTCGGTATTTTGAGATATGTAGATAGCCGTGGAAACTCGGAGGGATACCATCGGCAGAATACTATGTATTTTGAGGATTGTTATTCGAGTGTGATATCATTCGGAGAATGATATTTGCTTATTATATCTTTCAAGGAATGTTATTTGAGTATTATCTCAGTCGAAAAATACTATTTGAATACTATTTCAGTTATATATGCTAATGGAAGGCATAACTGTTTTCGAAAGTATATTGTGATACTTGCTTTATAATTTGATTATGGGCTTCTAAGCTAACTATGGGATATTAGCTAGAAGCCAGGTTTTTATAAATGCCCTAGGTTAAGGGCGTATGATATTTCTTTAGATCAGAAGTAAATATATTTTCTGTATATGTTAAAGATTATTTTCCGATAAAGATATCGGGTATCTGTTATTCGATGATTATTTAATTAATGAATATTATTTTGAATATTCATTTAATAATTATTTATTTAATGAATATTATTTTGAATATTCATTCAGTCTATTTATTTAATGAATATTATTTTTGAATATTCATTTAAAGTTTATTTATTTAATAAATATTATTTGATTATTTATTAAATACTTTTAACCCGTTTTAAAATGAGTAATATTATTTAAAGTTTATCCTCGACCTTCAATAATTACGAGGGATACTCTAAGCTGTATTATTAATTATTTTAAATCAAAAAGAGGTTCCCAAAACACCGTTTCTCCATTTAAATTTGTCTTTTAAGAGGATTTAAATGCTCGCTCAACTATCAAAAATATGAGAAACCTGATTTAAGTGACTGCTACTCTTTTTAAACTCTCAACTCAAAACTGTCAAGGGACAGATATTTTCTCGGAGCAATTTAATTGCTGCAAGTCAAATGTTGTGTTACCACCTCAACGATCGAGGGGTAAATTGATGGAACAAGTCGATATCCATTAACAAGCATCGCTTGGGAAATATTGGAGAATCTTCCTTTCCAACCTAGATATAACTACTGAGTGGAGTCGTACCAACAAGTATTACACTTGGGGAAAGGAGGACGATCTTTACGTTTCAGAGTAATGGATTCATCTGAACTAGGAGCAAGTGTAAGAGGTCGAGTCACGCCGATCCATCATTTTATTACCCCAAATGGGCCGGGGAGATCCAGAAAGGCGGTAGACAATGTCAGGCTATCGTGTTCTTCCATCTACATGTAGAAAACCCTTTTTAGTTGTACCACCTGCTACTGATCATAGTAAGGTTGGACAACTGGCGCGGAGATTACTCCAGTATTAGTTCATCATCCAACGTGGATAATTCTGCAACATGTATTGAAAGGGACTAAAGGGTAGCCCCCTTAGTACAGGTTTACCGATCATGTTGGCAGAGGGTCGAAAAGTGTTTAACAAATTGAAGTTACAATAAACCCTTGCAACTTCGTCTTTTATTTTATGAGTTATGACTCTGATAAAACCTTACTCAGATTATATATGCATGAGTGGATTTTGGGTTACGGAAACCTTATATTGAATTTTCCTTATAACTTCATCTTTTAAGTTATATGTTGGTATTCTGCTTACATAGCAGATATTTTTGAAAGGTTATATTGGTTTACTTTGAAACCTCATCTTTTATATTATACTAGAACTTTGTTCATAATATAGTAAAAGTTTGCAAAAATATTATGAAAATGATATTTGAAATACAACAATGGTACTGTTTTTGGAATACATTCCGATAAGGAAATAATTTCAGTATCAAGATATTTTGACAAATTATTGTCTTATACCCGCTTTATTTTGGGTTGAATTAAAGGCAGAATTATGCCATACTTTCACTACCTTGCTGAGCTATCGCTCACTCTTGCTATTGTTTTATATATATTATATAGCAGCGAAGCAGGATGCCAATGGGACAGCACATACCCCGCAAGGCGTTTCCATAAACAGTTTCTAGCAGTGATCCCGAGAGTAGTACGAACCAATCGAATCAGGCTACAGCTTTTGGTATTCAACTTATGTATAGATATGAATGGTATGAGAGGATTGTGAGCATCAGAAGGCTAAGCTGGTAATGTAACGTTACTTAGAAATTGTATCAGTGACAGATTCAAAAGACATTTGGGTATTGTAATAAAAATTATTTATTCCGCAGTTGTTGTATCGTGTCGTTTCTGAGACTCTAACCTGTGTGTGTGTGTGAGAGACATATATTGTGGGGTCATGAGCAGGTGAATTATGAATGGTGTGAGTAATACAGGTAAGGCAAGGAGTAAATGGATCGTGACTACTCTAAATCCCTGACCCCGGATTTGGGGTTGTTACAAAAAATCGGGCAAAAACCCTAGAATCAAAATTCTCAAAACTGGACATAAACATGAAATTAAAGCATGGATTCCTACTAATTAGAACCCTAGGAACATGTTAGAAGCAATCAATTGAACGGAGAATCAACAGAATGGAAATCCCCAATTCGAACATGAACCCTAATTTAATTCGAATATTGAAAAATTCATATAAAATCGAATAATTACCAGATGATGATACGGTTGGAAGATTCTGAAACTAGAGCTCAAGATCTTTGATTTGAGTACTTGAACTTGAGATTTGGATTTCAATAACACTTTCAAAATTGAATTTGATCTTCAAGAACACGAAGAACACGGTTCGGTGATTTTTATATTTTCGATTATATTAAATGCAGATTATGTGAGGAATAATGTACGATTCGTCTTTTTATATTTAGCGGAAAATAATACCCCAAAAAACATTTTTGGATCGATATTGATCCATTGGATCACTTTAAAACCCTAATAAAGTAAAATACACGTTTTATGAGGCGATAATTATCTACAAAGACTGATAATTATCCAAATCAATACATATCATTTATATAACTAATGCTCAAGAATACTGGGGCTATAACAGATGTATTATTGATACGGACGATATATCAATTGCCCTAAACAATTAGGGTTCGGAATAATTTTTCCCTTTTCGAATAAAACGAATAATATTGACAAGATCATATAACTAGGGATATAATGATACGAATAAATCTTCCGATAATGATTCAGATACGAAAGACGAAGGGATAATAATGATGTACAAAATTTTAACGGGGCCCTTGAATTTTCAAAACGGGGTTCAAAATTGAAGATATTTTCAAATGACAAGATATTTGAAAGGGGCTTCCGACACACCAATTTAGCACATAATCACTCAATAACCGTAACTTATTAATATCCAAATACTCCACAATAATTATTCTACACAAAAATATAATTTATATTATTAATAAAATTCACGGATATTACAATTGGTGCATAGGTTTCATCATAATCAATGCCTTCAGCTTGTGAATACCCTTGTGCAACCAGTCTTACCTTGTTCCTGGTCACAATGCCATTCTCATCTAGCTTTTTTCTGTATACCCATCTTGTACCAACTACTTTCTTGTTCTTTGGTCTGGGTACCAGCTTCCAGACTTGCTGTTGTTCAAATTGATTGAGTTCATCTTGCATAGCAATCACCCAATCTGGATCAGTCACTGCTTCCTCAGTTTTCTTTGGCTCCATTGTTAGGAATATGTTGTTCTTGATGATAATTATAAAACACTTAGTAGATTTTGTATTAAGTCAATATTGTAACTGTCAACGGAATGGTATGCTTTGTAGCTTTCGTTGACAGGTAGCTCATCAACGAAATGAGTGATGTAGCAATTGCATTGTACAATACTTCACTAGATTGATATGCATTTGTTGTAGGTATTAGACAGGTTTTGTAAGTCATGTTGACTATGTACTAGATAGGCAAAATAGGTTGGTTAAGTGTAAATATATTGTGCCTTGTAATTTTGCCTAAGTGAAGACATGTCAACGGAATGAAGATTACACTATCAACGGAATGAAGAATATACCATCAACGAAACGAAGAATAAAGCTATCAACGAAACACATCTTATTGCTATCAACGAATCATTATCACTTTTCTGAATAGTTGACAAAGTGATAGTGACAGTTTTCTGACAGATCAAAAGGAGATGTAGAAGTGTACTTTGCATTGGGAGCCATTAAAATGGTCACTGGAAATAAGGAAACATTCCAATTTCCAATTAGGTTCTTGAGTGGGTTCATAATAAGCATGAAGACAAAAGAGAAGATCTCCAAGGACCATTGGACAAAAGGGATGAAAAGCAAGCTACTGGCGATTACCTTTAGTGTATTCTAGAGTAGTCAAAAATAGCATTGTAAACTTGGGATTTATAACCAAGTGTTGCAGTTCATTTTAGATATGTGTGAGTGAGATAAAAATAGATTGTATTAGATTTTTCAAGAGCACTCTCACTCTGTATCAAGAACTGAGCAGCTGTGATACATTTGTAACACAGATTATTTCCGCAATAAAAACATCTCAGTTGGATCCTCAAAACATCCAACTGAAATATTATATTTGCTTGTGTTTTTATTTTCAGTATAGTTTTATTTCGAAAGTTGTTTTAAGTTAAGAAATATCTAGAATTGTATTCAACCCCCCCCCCCCCCCTTCTAGAATTCTGTTAGGTCATTTGGGATTAACAATTGGTATTAGAGCAAGCTTCTAACATACAAGAAGTTTAAAGATCAAGGCCAAACAGAAACCATGGTGAAGAAGGATGCAGGAGTAAAGATACCAGTTCTAGATAAGGACAATTACTTTCACTGGAAAGTAAAAATGCATCTACATCTCATGTCTATGGATGAGAGATATGTAGACTACATTGAGAAAGGTCCACACGTTCCCATGAAGTTTGCATCTAGAGTTGGACTGCCAGATGATGCTCCAGATGTGGAAATTCCAAAACCTGTCTCAGAATGGACTGTTGAAGATGTTGCAGAAATCCATAAAGACAAAAGAACCATGAACATTCTGTTTAATGGTTTGGAGCAAGAGATGTTTGACAATGTTATAAACTGTAGAACTTCTAAAGAAGTATGGGACACTGTTAGAACACTCTGTGAAGGAACTGAGCAAGTTAGGGAGAACAAAATGCAACTCCTCATACAACAATATGAGCACTTTCATTTTAAAGCTGGTGAAACCCTAAATTACACGTTTAGTAGGTTTCAAAAGCTCTTGAATGGATTAAAGCTGTATGGGAGAATCTACAAAACCAAGGATTCAAACCTCAAATTTCTTAGAGCTCTTCCAAAAGAATGGAAGCCTATGACTGTTTCTTTGAGAAACACTCAAGAGTACAAAGACTACACTCTTGAAAGGCTTTATGGAACCTTAAAGAAATATGAGCTGGAAATGGAGCAAGATGAAGAAATTGAGAAGGTACAAAAGAAAGGTGGATCTATTGCATTGATTGCATCTGTGAACCAACTGGAAGATGACAATGAAGAAACTGCAAAAGCCACAACTAGTCGAGCTAGTTGTAGGAGTGATGTTAGCAAGGGTAAAGGCAAGATGACAGAAGAAGAACAAGAACCAGCCAACTTGGATGACTTAGATGAGATTGATGAACACATTGCTTTTCTTTCAAGTAAATTCTCTAAGTTCAAATTCAAGAGAAACTCAGAAGCAAGGCCACCAAGGAGAGACTTTCAACCTAGCAAAAATAATTGGATTGAAAAGTCTAAGTCTAGATGTTTCAACTGTGGAATGATTGGTCACTTTGCTGGAGATTGCAGAAAGCCCAAAGTTGAGAAGGGCAACAGGAAATTTGAGCCTGTTGATTATAAAAAGAAATACTTTGCACTTCTCAAGCAAAAAGAAAAGGCTTTCATGTCTCAGGAGTATGATTGGGCTGGTAATGGTGAAGATTCAGATGCTGATGTTGAGTATGTCAACTTGGCTCTAATGGCTAACAATCATGAGCAGGAAGCAAGTTTCTCTAGCAACCAGGTAACAATTACTAATCTTTCTGAGCTTTCTAAAGAGGAATGCGATAGTGCAGTTAATGAAATGTCTACTGTACTGTATAATTTGTGTATTACTCTTAAATCACTTACCAAAGAGAACTCAAGAATTAAAGAGACCAATATGCTCTTAAGTGATAGAAATGCCATGTTAGAAGCACAGCTCATTGAATTTGAGAGAATGAGGTGTATTAGTAGGGATGCCAAGATGGAACTTGAGAAAGTGTTAAAAAGGGAAGAAATTCTTAAAACGCAACTAGAAATAGAACAGAAAGTGATTGCCAAATGGAAAGATTCCAGGAATGTTGCTAGCAACATCATTAATGTTCAAGGTATGGAATCCTTCTGTGAGCAATCATGGAAAAAGAACAAAGAGAAGCTAGGGTATGTTGTTGAAACCTTAGAATCAGAATCAGAGTCAACAAACAACAATGATCATTTGTTGAAGGTTGATATGTCAACGGAATGCAAGGTTTCGTTGACAGATGAACCATCAACCGATCAGGTTGTTTCGTTGACAGAGAAAAAGAAAGAAGAACTCACTAGACTTAATAACAAGTATGGTCCTGTCACCAAGAACTTTGTTCAAGGTGAGTCTAGTAAATCAAAGAAAGTTGAGAAGCCTGTTGAAAGAGCTAATGTAGGTCACTTGTCTAACAAGCAATTGAAAGACAAGTCAGAGAAAATTCAAGTTGAGGCTAAGGGCAATAAAAGGAATAACAAAAAATGGCAAGGTAGGGATTAACAAACATAACAATTACACACCTTATAAGTATGCTCCTAGAAAGACATGTGTTAATTGTGGTAGTGTTAGTCATTTGTCTGCTAATTGCAAATCTGTTAAGAAGACTGCTAATGTGAAAATGCCTAAGCCTGCAATGAATGCTTCTATACCTACAATGCCTGTTATGCCTAACATGTTTGCTCCATATCCAAAATTTCAAAATCCTTATGCCAACATGTCATTTGTGCCTAATCCATACATGAACATGATTAATATGCCACAAATGCCATGGAATGTGAATAACATGTTTGTTCCTCCAACTATACATGCTGTGAATGAAAATGTGAGCAACCCTCAGAAATCAACACCAAAGGTAAAGGTTGATTTAACTCAATCTGAGCCCAAGGTGAAAAATGATATAAAAGGAAAATCAAAGGCTAACAAAACAGGACCCAAGGAAACTTGGGTACCAAAATCAACTTGATTTGATTTTATTGTGTGCAGGGAGACAAAAGGAATCTTTGGTACTTGGATAGTGGTTGTTCAAGACACATGACTGGTGATTCTACCCTGCTCACAGAGTTTCAGGAAAGAGCTGGCCCTTGTATTGATTCTGGAGATGACAGCAAAGGCTACACTAAGGGGTATGGCTTGATTTCAAAAGAGAATGTCATCATAGATGAGGTTGCATTGGTGGATGGTCTTAAGCACAATTTGCTTAGTATCAGCCAACTTTGTGACAAAGGATTTTTAGTTACTTTTTCAAAAGAAGCCTGTGTTGTTTCTAAAGGAGGAGACAACAATGTGGTAATGACTGGATTCAGAAGAGGGAATGTGTACATTGCTGACTTTAGTAGCACAAGTCCAGACACCATCACTTGTCTTTTCAGCAAGGCAAGCAAGGATGAAAGTTGGCTATGGCACAAGAAATTGTCTCATTTGAATTTTAAGGTTATGAATGATTTGGTGAGGAAAGATCTTGCTAGAGGAATTCCACAGGTGGAATTCTCCAAGGATGGTTTGTGTGATGCTTGTCAGAAAGGGAAACAAAATAAGGCATCATTCAAAAGCAAGACAGAGTCATCAATTGTCCAACAGCTTGAGTTACTTCATATGGATCTATTTGGCCCTGTAAATGTCATGTCCATCTCAAAGAAGAAATATTGTGTTGTGATTGTTGATGATTTTTCTAGATTTACATGGACTTTCTTTTTGCACTCCAAAGATGAGGCAAGTGAAATCATTATCAATCACATCAAGATGGTAAACAATCATCCTGATTTCAAAGTAAGAAGGATTAGAAGTGACAATGGGACAGAATTCAAGAATTCAACTATGAAGATGTTCTGTGAAGAAAAGGGCATTATGCATGAATTTTCAGCAGCAAGGACACCACAGCAAAATGGTGTAGTTGAAAGGAAAAACAGAACACTTATTGAAGCTACAAGGACAATGCTAGATGAATCAAAGTTACCAACTTATTTCTGGGGTGAGGCAGTTAACACAGCTTGCTTCACTCAAAATATTTCTTTGATTAATCAAGCCAAGGGAATGACCTCTTATCAATTACTCAAAAGAAAGAAGCCACTATTGGATTTTCTTCATGTCTTTCAATGCAAGTGCTTTGTTCTGAGAAATCAAGCTGAGCATTTGGGGAAATTTGAAGCAAAGGCAGAGTCTATAATCTCAGAACCAACATTGTTATGGAATCTGTACATGTTGTTTTTGATGATCTTAAAATTCAAGGTCTCTGTGATGAAGGTTTCCGTGAAAGTCTTTCTTTTGAGAATGAGGAAGGAGTTCAAATGGATCATGTTGAGGCTAATGAGAAACAGCCTAAAGTTGTTGTGTCTAGCACAGATGAAAGCAGCAGTGAAGATGAAATTGATGCATTAAGATTGAAAAGAATAGCTGCTAGCAGACCAAATGGTCATTTCGTTGACAATCATGATGAAGGATTCGTTGACAGTCAGAATGAGCGTTTCGTTGACAGTCAAAATGGGCATTCCGTTGACAGTCACAGAAATGCTTCTAGAAGTGATCAATTAGGGACAACAAACTCATGGGGAGTTTCTCAAGGACAAATATCTAATCAAGGCAATCATGATCATGAAGCTACATCTTCTAGAACTAATCTACCTCCCTCAAGGAAATGGACTAAAGATCATCCCTTTGAACTCATTATAGGTGATGTTTCTTCAAAAGTCCAAACTAGAAGAGCAACTCAAGAAGAATGTCTATATAGTAGCTTTCTGTCTCAAGATGAGCCAAAGAAAGTTGAGGATGCACTTCTAGATCCAGATTGGGTTTTAGCTATGCAAGAGGAGCTAAACCAATTTGAGAGAAACAAAGTTTGGAAGCTGGTGCCCAAGCCTAAAGACAGGTGTGTTATAGGCAGAAAATGGGTGTTCAGAAACAAGATGGATGAAAATGGCATAATCACAAGGAACAAAGCTAGACTGGTTGCTAAAGGCTACTCACAGGAAGAAGGAATTGATTTTGATGAAACTTTTGCTCCGGTTGCAAGACTAGAAGCAATAATGATTTTCCTAGCCTATGCAGCTCATGCCAATTTCGAGGTCTATCAAATGGATGTGAAGAGTGCTTTTCTGAATGGGGAATTGGAAGAGGAGGTATATGTGAGTCAACCTCCTGGTTTTGAAGATGATGATTTTCCAGAGTATGTGTACTTTCTCCTCAAAGCACTCTATGGTTTGAAACAAGCACCTAGAGCCTGGTATGACACACTTTCACGGTTCCTCCTTGAGAATCACTTCACTAGAGGTACTGTAAATAAAACTCTCTTTCATAGAATTGTGAATGGCTCTACTATACTTGTTCAAATTTATGTAGATGACATAATTTTTGGGTCTACAGATGAAAAACTTTGTCAAAAGTTTTCCAAGCTTATGCAAAGTAAATATGAAATGACCATGATGGGAGAATTAACTTATTTTCTTGGCCTCCAAGTAAAGCAAGTTAATGAAGGCATTTTCATTAGTCAAACCAAGTACATTAATGATTTGTTAAAGAAATTTAACTTAATGGAATGCTCTCCTGCCAAAACTCCCATGCCTACTGCCACCAAACTTGAATTGAATACTAAGGAAAAATCTGTGGACATTTCAAGTTACAGAGGCATGGTTGGCTCACTCTTATATTTAACAGCTACTAGACCTGATATTATGTTTGCTACATGTTTATGTGCTAGATTTCAGGCTGATCCTGGGGAATCCCATTTAGTTGCTATTAAAAGAATTTTCAGATATCTCAAAGGAACACCAAACCTTGGCATTTGGTATCCTAGAGAATCTGGCTTTGAACTAATTGGTTATTCAGATGCAGATTATGCAGGATGTAAAATTGACAGGAAAAGCACAACTGGTACCTGTCAATTCCTAGGAAACAAGCTTGTGTCATGGTTCAGCAAGAAACAAAACTCAGTTTCTACCTCCACAGCTGAGGCTGAGTATATTGCAGCTGGAAGTTGTTGTGCACAGATTTTATGGATGAAAAATCAACTACTTGATTATGGATTAAGAGTTGAGAAAATTCCTATCTTCTGTGACAACACTAGTGCCATTGCCATTACTGAGAATCCAGTGCAGCATTCAAGGACCAAGCACATTGACATCAAGTACCATTTCATTAGAGAACATGTTATGAATGGTACTATGGAGTTACATTTTGTTCCAAGTGAACAACAACTTGTAGACATCTTTACCAAGCCACTTGATGAATCAACATTCTCAAGATTAGTAAGTGAGCTAGGTATGCTAAATTTCTCTTAATTATTTTTGAGATTTTTGCAAGTTACAATGCAGCCAGAAATTTGCTATGTTTTTCTGTGAAATAATTTTCTCAGGAAAAAGTGAAATTTTGTCTAAGTCAAAATTACTATGTCAACGAAATGCACCATTTCGTTGACAGTCTTAGTATTTTTCTGGGTGTTTCGTTGATAGCTCTTTTATATCAACGAAACGCAGCTTTATCAACGAAATAGACGGGACCTTAAACGCCCAATTCTGATTCGTTGATATAGCATAGTTAATCTGAACCGTTGAAAATTGACACATCTTTTTACCACGATCTATGCATACACCCCTGTAAGTATAAATCATGGTAATACTTTAAATGTAACGGTTACATTTTTAAGCCAATCCAGTAATTTATATTTATTATTGGACTTAATTTTTGAGAAATTTTGGGGGAGTATTTAAGAAATTTTTTTTTCTTTAATTCTTTTTACCTTGCTCTCAAAATTTCCAAAGCTTTTCTTACTTCTTCTCTCTCAAAGCAAAACAAAGTTCGAGCTTTTCTTCACTCAACAATGGCACCCATAGTCAAACTCATGTCAGCTGGAGGGTTCATCTACGAGAAGAACAACTCCATTCCATTTGTTGTCAAGGAAAGCCCGAACAGAATCTTTTTCAAGATGATGGATTTCTTGATGAATTGCAAACTGAGCTACGCAATGTTTCACTCAACTCCGCTCTACAATGAGATAATAGAGGAGATTTGGACCTCCTGTGAGTACAGTGGAACAAATTGCACTTTGCAATTCACCATTCAAGGTAAATAGTATATTGTAAATTCTGATGTATTGCAAGCATGTCTTCACATTCCTGAGAATAATTGCTTAGCTTTGCCTACATATACTGAAATGGTTAATTTGCTTAATTCTATAAATTACTCTTTGCCTACTGATAATTTGGGTAAGATAATTAGAAGAGGTTTGGTTAAGGAATATAGTTACTTAGCTGATGCATTCATTAAGGTCTTCTCTAGTAAAATCAGTAACTTTGATGCATTAACTAACTCTATTTTGATTCTGCTTACCATGCTCTTAACTGATAGATATTATAACTTTAGCACCCAACTTATGTATGAAATTGGTGCTAAGTTGGGTGATAAGGCTAATAGGAAAAAGAATATCTATTATGCTAGGTTTCTAATGATGTTGGCTAACCATGTTAGTCCAGCACCATTGGTTATTTCTAACCCAACTTCCAGGTTTGACTGCTTTGTGCAAGAGAAGAGAGTCCTGACAGATATCCTGAGGCTCAATCACAATGGTGATGTCCCAGTGGTATATCTGCCCATCATTGAGGTAACCACTACTAACCCTGTTAGTTTAATTGTTACTTCAACCACCTCTGTTGCTATGGAGTCTGTAGTTGTGACCCAATAGGCTCCTGCCCCTACAACAAAACCAAAAACTAAGAAATCCTCCAAGCCAACCTCAGGCGCTTCTTAAAAGGCACCTGTTGTAAAATCCACAACACAACCAAAGGGGAGTGGTGCAGGTGGTGTGAGGGGTGAGAGAAGGGGTGAAAATCAAATAAACCCTAAGGATAAGGTGGGAGAGATGAGTGTTTCCCAGACTAGCCCCATTGTGTCTTCCCTACAAGGCACAATGAGTAAAATGGATATTAGCACAAGTCTAATTGCATCCTCCCAAAAGGATGTAGTTATTGAAACAAGCTCTCCTCCAAGAGCACAGTCCAAAAGGGTAAGGAACACTTCAAGCCCCCAAACAGAAATTTCCCAATATCAAAGAAGGGTAAGACAAAAACCCCAGGTTACACAGGGTGCACACACACTGGAAGCAACACTTCCAGTTTCACAAATTCGGTTTGATGTAACCCCTATCATTACTCCGGGGTTACAGTCCCATTCTCTAAACATAAATCTTGAACCAATTCCACCAAATTCACCTACACATTCATTAGATGTGGATATGATCCATTTATCTATTCCTGATTCTCCAACCTTATTCTTGGAGAAGCCCCACTCTGAAATTGGTGGCCATCACTTGTTAAGTGATTTGTTGGGCCACCAATCATCTTTTTCTGAAGCTACAAGAGGATCTGTGGAACCATCTCTAAAATCAATCACCACTGATTCTACAGAAATTTCACTTTCTCAGAATGCTTTCTTGACTTCATCAACGAAACAGTCTCTTTCGTTGACAAGTGTTTCTCCATCAACGGTATCCATACCGTTGACAGTTCAAACTACCATACCGTTGATAGTTCATTCTGCACCTTTTATTGAAAATCAAGTTGTTCACACAACTAGTGCAGATGATCTAGTGGTAGTTGAGACACTTCTAGGATTGGGAGGGAGTGAATCTGAGAGGCTGGCTTGCAGCCAGGCAAAAGGAGAGGTTGAGAGTGAGAGGCTGACTATTTCTTCTAGTCAGGCAAAAGGAGAGGCTGAGGGTTCCACCTTAGTAGGTGAAGGTGAGGGTGTGAGAGGTGTGAGCCATGGGGAGCCCATGATGCAAGAATATAGTGGAGAGAGAGAAGGGACTACAGGAGTCACAAGGGAGGAAGCAGCCATTGCAAGTGAGTTAATGGAGGTTCATGAGGGTGAAAGGGAACTTACTTTCCAGGAGCATTATCAACAGACTCTGGATAGTATTTCCCTGGATCCTGAGACCTTTACTCATCCTGTGCCAGCCTATCAAATTATGGCTCAATGGGGCAATGTGGAGGCAGAAAGGTCACTCAACCTAATCCATACAACTGCATCTATGCAAAGAGCAAAGGATGCATTGACCAATTTGTCTCCAGGAGCTGAAGCAAGTGGTGAGTTTGATTATTCTGATGATGATGACAATCTTGGTGCTAATCTAAAGGTGGTTGTTTCTACATAGACTGGGAGTTCTGTGGTGCCTCCTACTCCAAGATGGATGACTCAAGACTCACGTGAAGATCATAGCCTAGATGCTGCAATCACTAGGCAGTACAATGAAGCTTACCTAGCTCATGAGTCTGCAAATGCCAATGACAAGAAATTCTACAAGGCTATCATGGACTCTTTGGAGATTCAGAGACTCCAGATGCTGCAGACAAGGATTGAAGCCCAGGAAATCAAGGACTCCATTGGAAATCTTAAGGATACTACTGGCAGGAGGCTTGATGAAAAGCTTCCTCTTCTTACTGTTTCCAAAATGAACAGATTCTTCAACAAAGAACCTGAAGTGGCAACTACTCTGAAGACCCTTACTTCTAGGGTGGACAAAGTGGAAGCTACACTTACTCAAATGCAAAAGGAACAGGAGAAGCAAACACAACACTTAGCCCAGCTAGTGGCAGCTCAGGGACTCCCTATCATCTCTCTTGATGATAACAAAAAGGGGGAGAAATCTAAGGAGCTAGACATTCAAATCACAAAGGTTATGGTCCCAGCCATTTCCTTACCAAAGGAGCCATTAGCAATGGGGGAGTCAGGAAAGGATAAAATGGATGGCATTGACCTGATTCAACAGGCATCTATGAGGCCACAACTTGCAGAACAGATAAAAGACCAATGGTCAAGCATAGATGCAAAAGTCAAGAAGATAGCTGAATCTGCAAAGACCAAACATCCATCAACGGATCAAGCTACTTCTACAACACCATCAATGAATTCCATGGTTTTAGCATCAACGGAATGGGAGCCACAGTTTAATTTTTCCTATGATCTAAAGCCCCTTCTACATGGAGTTACTCATGGTCCAAGGAAAGAAAAGGGACAAACTTCATGCATTAGGGATGTGGAACAAGCTACACTTCAAGGAAGCCTATCTCCAAAATCCCCTGCTAAACCAAAGGGCAAACACATTGCAAGGATTTTTTATCCTTCACCATATCCTGATGAGCTCAAGCTTCTTGGACAACTTATCACAAAATTCAAGGAAAGCAATGATCCTGAGATAAGGAAACAAAGAGCAATTGTGTACAGGAATGGACAAGAAATTTATGTTTGGGCTGGTCACCCAAATTTTGCTGAAGCTAGAGCTGAGGAATCAGCTAGGGCAGACATGCAAGCTCTTGCAGTTGCCCAGGCTCTAGATGAAGAAGAAAGACAAAAAGAGGAAAAAGCCAAAGAGGAAAGGAGCAAAAGGAAGAGCACAAGGCAACCCAAGGCAAGAGCTAAGAGAAACATAGCTTTTGAAAATGATGACTCTCAGAGCAATGCAACAGACTCTTCTGCACCAATTGCACCTCCAACTTTTCCTGATCTAATCTTCAAAGAAAAGTTAGCCTGTGATCCTGAACATCCAGTGAATTATCATGATCAGCCAATTCAGCCAAAGGAAGAGCAAATTGAGCTAGATGAGGCTAACTTCCCAAAGTTCCTAATTGAAATGGTTGCAAAGAAGAAAGCAAATCAAAGGGCTGTTAAGGCTAAGCCAGTATTTGTGAGAAGACAACAAGTTGAGAAACCTCCCATCAATCCAGAAGACTTCATGTACATTGCTGACATCAGGGAGGAGTCTAGCCTAAATATTAATCTTGATGACTTGGTAGAAGTGAGAGGTATTGCAGCTTCTTATAAATTTCCAGAGAGATTGGTATTTGTCTACAAAGGTGGAAGGGAACAAACTTGGCCTCTCTACAGAATTTTAGGAGAAGACTACCAAACACTGCTCTCAGTGTTCAAATGCTTGAAGAAAGACTTTGGCTTTACCAAAACTGCCAAGTCTAAGGTTGTCTCCAAAATTTGTCAAATCAAGGCAAGCTGGAATAAGCCTGATGCACTTCCCAGGGTTCTCAAAGTCCCTCAATCTGGAAAGAAGATCCATTTCCAACCCTATTGGATGATGGAGTTTAGAGACAAAGACAACTGTAGAAGATTCTTCAGGATAGAAGACCAACTGGAAAAAGCATCCAATGAAACTCTGAGATCAATGCAATCCAAGTTGGGGAATCAAGATGAAGAAGAGAAGATCTTCTATAGGAGGCTCCAAGCTCAAATTGAGGAGAACAATGCAAGGAAGGGAAAGAAAACACTGCCACAGAGAAAAAGATGAAATTTGCTCAGACTAAAGGAGCAACTCTGTGCACTTGTTTTGTAAGACTTCTTACTTTGTATTTCAATAAATTCTTACAACATTATGAAGCTCAATGCAATTTCTGCTTTTATCATTTGTAATATGTCTGAGTGTTTTTGTTATCATCAAGGCTCTTGATTTATGGCTGTTATTCTATCGGTCATAAATTGGGGGAGATTGTTAGGAATATGTTGTTCTTGATGATAATTATAAAACACTTAGTAGATTTTGTATTAAGTCAATATTGTAACTGTCAACGGAATGGTATGCTTTGTAGCTTTCGTTGACAGGTAGCTCATCAACGAAATGAGTGATGTAGCAATTGCATTGTACAATACTTCACTAGATTGATATGCATTTGTTGTAGGTATTAGACAGGTTTTGTAAGTCATGTTGACTATGTACTAGATAGGCAAAATAGGTTGGTTAAGTGTAAATATATTGTGCCTTGTAATTTTGCCTAAGTGAAGACATGTCAACGGAATGAAGATTACACTATCAACGGAATGAAGAATATACCATCAACGAAACGAAGAATAAAGCTATCAACGAAACACATCTTACTGCTATCAACGAATCATTATCACTTTTCTGAATAGTTGACAAAGTGATAGTGACAGTTTTCTGACAGATCAAAAGGAGATGTAGAAGTGTACTTTGCATTGGGAACCATTAAAATGGTCACTGGAAATAAGGAAACATTCCAATTTCCAATTAGGTTCTTGAGTGGGTTCATAATAAGCATGAAGACAAAAGACAAGATCTCCAAGGACCATTGGACAAAAGGGATGAAAAACAAGCTACTGGCGATTACCTTTAGTGTATTCTAGAGTAGTCAAAAATAGCATTGTAAACTTGGGATTTATAACCAAGTGTAGCAGTTCATTTTAGATATGTGTGAGTGAGATAAAAATAGATTGCATTAGCTTTTTCAAGAGCACTCTCACTTTGTATCAAGAACTGAGCAGCTGTGATACATTTGTAACACAGATTATTTCCGCAATAAAAACATCTCAGTTGGATCCTCAAAACATCCAACTGAAATATTATATTTGCTTGTGTTTTTATTTTCAGTATAGTTTTATTTCGAAAGTTGTTTTAAGTTAAGAAATATCTAGAATTGTATTCAACCCCCCCTTCTACAATTCTGTTAGGTCATTTGGGATTAACATCCATTTTAGATAGAAACCCTGAATAATGACATGCATTCTGAGTGACAATTCTAGTTTTAACTCCAACATCTAGATCACCAATGATCAGCTCAAAGGGATGAGCTCTATTCCATACAGTCTGTCTTGGAAGATTTGATCTTGATGATTCGCCTTGAAATTCACTTTGATGTTGTGAGTGACTAGTTGATCCTTCATTTGCTCCCCCTGAGTTGTTGCTTGATTGCCTTGATGATTCTTCTCCAGTGTTGGTGGTATCTCAATTGTTACCAATGTTTCCACCACCACCACCAGGATCATTATCATCATTGTTATTATCATTACCAGCAATAACCTCAGGTGAAGCTTCATCATCTGACTCTGAGTCTGGCAAGTTATCAAACTTCAGCTTCTCAGATGAATCTGCTGTTTGGATACTAGGGAGATTAGTGTCATGAAAAGTGACATTGACACTTTCCTTTACTAGGTGACTACCAATCAAGTAGACCCTGTAAGATCTTCTGGAATAAGCAACAAAAATAGCTTCTTGTGCCTTGGCCTCAAACTTGCCAAGTTTAACATTGTCATCCTTAAGCACAAAGCATTTTGCTCCAAATACATGAAAGTACTTGAGAGTTGGTTTCTTGTTGTTCATGATCTCATAAGGAGTCTTCATTAAGTCCTTGTTGATTAAAGTTCGATTCTGAGTATAACAAGCTGTATTCACTGCTTCAACCCAAAAGTACATTGGAAGTTTGGACTCACTTAACATAGTCCTGGTAGCTTCAATCAATGTACGATTCTTTCTTTCCACTACTCCATTCCGTTGAGGAGTTCTAGGGGCAGAATACTGTCTTGTTATTCCTTTATCAGCACAAAAGTCATTTAGGACTGCATTCTTGAATTCAGTTCCATTATCTGACCTTATAGCTCTAACAGGGAATCTAGAATCCAGCTCAATCAACTTTATATAGTCAATCACCATCTGTGGGGTCTCATCCTTGGAATGTAGGAATAAAACCCATGTATATTTGGAATAGTCATCAACAATCACAAGTGCATATTGTTTCTTTGACATGGACATCACATTAACTGGACCAAACAAATCCATGTGTAGTAGCTGAAGTGGTTCAGTTATTGATGATGTGTCAGTGCCCTTATGAGAAGCTTTCTTTGACTTTCCTTTCTGACATGCCTCACACAGTCCTTCCTGTGTAAATTCCATCTGAGGCAAACCTTTAACCAATTCCCTCTTGACTAAGGAGTTCATGGTTTTGAAGTTAAGGTGAGACATCTTCTTGTTCCATAGCCAAATTTCATCTGATGAAGCTTTAACATAGAAACAAGTAACTTCATCTTTGAATCCAGAGTTTAAGTCTGCTATGAACAAGTCACCTTTCCTTACTCCTTGAAGACCAGACTTTCCATTCTTCTTGTGAAGGATCTGACACTTCTCACTTTCAAAGGAAACAACATATCCTCTGTCACAGAAATGACTGATGCTGAGAAGATTGAACCTCAGACCTTCCACAAATGATACATCTTCAATGATAACATTTCCAAATTTCAAACAACCATATCCTTTTGTAATACCCTTGATGTTATCGCCAAAGGTAACTACTGGTCCGGCTTTCTCAACCAAATCTGATAGCAGGGCTCTATCTCCGGTCATATGCCTTGAACAGCCATTGTCAAGAATCCACATAACACGGTTTACTTGTCTAACACCCTACAATATCAAACTGATTAGTCCTTCCTCAGAACCCAAACTTGATTGGGTCCGGCATACTTAAAGAACTGGCCTTTGTCAGGCAAAACAACCTTTTTAACTAAAACTACTTCAACCTCTTTCACAAAAGAGCGTTTCCATTTATAGCCATCCTTAACACATTTCTGAGTAGGCTTAGGGATAAATGAATCCACTCTAGTCTTAGGAGGACTAGTAGTCTTAGCTCTAACATGCTTCTTATTATTAACATGTTGACGTTGAGCAGTCTTATCATCAGATACATGCTTACTATTAAAATAAGCATACATAACATTGAAAACACAAGACATGCAATTAATCACACCACATGCTTTATGAGAAGAATTAACAGCAGGCATGTTAGTTCTACAGTTGTTTTGATCCAACTTATGGATATCTGATTTAGTCTCTGTTGTTGAAACAACTTTGACTGGTTTATCAGATATACACTTGTTGGACTGTTCAACTTCAAAATCAAGATCCTCAATACGCATCTCCTCTTGAATAATGATAGAGTATTCATTCAGAGGTTCTCCTTGGGACTCTCTAAAGAAAGGTTTATCAATACCTTAAGCATATCAAGAATACCCCTTTCTTCAGGACTGACTCTATTAGGGGTATTTATGCTTAACTCACCAATAGACTCATTATAGTCATAGCCTATGCCAACAAACTGACCAATAACTTGTTTATTGATGATTTCTTTAGCAGTCTTACAAGAATTATAGTAAACATTAGCTTTGATTTTAAGCTCACTAATCTGATTCTTAAGAATGGTTTCCAGTTGAATATAAAAATTAACCCTATTCTCAAGAAATGTTATTTTCTCAGTAAGTTCATCCTGATTAACATGCACAAGTTTTAATTCTTTTACCTCCTGTTCAAGAGTTGTGTTCAAAAGAATTATTCTATCATTTTCTCTACGTGCACATGAAACAGTAGTACTAAGATGATAGATCATTTCAGTATCAGTAAACTTTACCTCTGACATGAATGATGAAGTGCTTGCTCCACTAGCCACTAAGGCTAAGTTTCCAATTTCTCCAACTTCTTCATCACTATCAGTATCATCCCAATGTTCGCACAATATCACGCAAGTATACGCGGTCACAAGTAATATAAGAATAAGTAGAGTTCGTTCCCACAGAGACTGCTTTGGTTACTATAGTTATGCACTTATGCAACAATGTATGGCTATCGTTCAATGCTAAGACAAGTATCAAGTTTGTGTTTTGATTAACTAATTTAACTAGCAACTTATTTACACTATAATTAACTAAGGATTGCTGTTGATTACTTATGAGAATCAAACATGGGATCCTAACTTCATTAAATACTTCATTCAGAGTCTTTTGTCTTTAATCAATGCATGTGACGGTTGTGACAACTAATCGGATAACACGAAATCAGTACACGCTACCTTTCAGTATACGTATACCAAACCACTCAACATCCACAAAAGAGATAGAAGTTGGGCAGACACCAATTATGTTTAGACCCTATATGTCTATAAGATTTGAAAACATAACGGTTTAATGAGCAAGTTATCCATTCAGATTACATAGGGCAGGTAAGATGGTTAAAATCACCTACGAATCATGCATGACAAACATACATAAACCTATGCTAGCATGGCAAGTTCTAAACCTCTATATCCACTTTCGCAATCAATAAAGATTAACATACAATCTTAGATGTTAGCTACACATCCAAGAAGAATAAGCACAACCAAACTAGGATATCAATTAGACATCACACACACATCTTTAAAACTATTAACTACTGAAATCCATAAATAAATCCATTAGAACCCCACGACGACGATTAGTTCATAATCGAACCGTTCATCATCGTGGGTTCTGATGCAAACATGATAATAAATATATCTGGAATACTGAATAAAGTACTAGAGATAAGGTTTAAGAAAAACAAAACCAACGAGAATCCAAAGTATCGCCTAATTAGAAGAATACAAAGAAAAGATGAAATCTAGATCTTCGTAATCAGCCGTCTTCTTGTTCTCCTCACCGTTGGATGGATAAGTATATATGTATGACAATGTATATCTCAGAAATCGTCCACCAATAGTTTATATAGGCCATAGGGTTTACTGGTCTTCAGCTGGTTTCCTTTTCAAAATCAAAATTGCCTTTTCCAGCATTTTTCAGGGGAGGGCGCGCCTATCAGGGCGCGGGCGCACTTGGAATGCTTCCTCTAGGGCGCGGGCGCGCCTGCTTTCTGACAAATTTCTTCAACTTGCATTTTTTTGGCAATTCTCCACATTCTCCAGCTCCGCAATCGCTTGGCCTTCACCACTATGCTCAAATACCTCCACACAACCACAGAAACTCCACAACTCTGCTGACGAAGCAACTCTGCACATACTAAATCAAAACACATTAAAAACACCACGTACTTGAGTACAAACGATCAATTTAAGCCGATTTAGGGCGTTCCAAGTGAATATGAAATCCACTTATCACCCAACTCTTTCCTTCAGCAACATAAGCTTTCCCAATCTTGTTCTTCTTGCTAGAATCAAATGAGTTTCTTCTTACTTGCTTTGGCTTTTTACATTCAGTAGAAAAGTGACCCAACTCATTGCAATTATAGCACCTGATTGTACTCCTTTCCACAGTTCCAGTTTTGTAGCCACCCCTTGTGCTACTTGAAGAGGAAGAACCACCTCTCTGAAATCTGGGTTTGAACTTAAGATTGGGATTCCTTCTGAATCTGAACTTCCCAAACTTCCTGACTATCATGGCCAAATCACCATCTTCCAGCTGATCAAGTTCCTCTAAAGAATAGAAGTCACCACCAGATTGATCAATGGATGCTAGGCCATATTCAGCCTCAATAACATCCATGTCAGAACTGGAAGGTTGAACAACCTTCACTCCTAGTTGTTGTGAGACTTCTGTTGTCAATGCAGTAGAAGTACTAACTATCTTCCCAGTTCCATAGAGTTCCCTTTGTTGAATCTGCTCCAGCTCATATGTCTTCAGAACACCATAGAGTCTTTCCAAAGAAATCTCTCTCAGATCTCTTGCTTCTCTAATTGCAGATATTCTGTGCTCCAAATGAGGTGGAAGTGTAAGTAGGAACTTCTTGTTAATCTCCTTGATAGTGTAGTGCTTTCCATTGAGGTTCAGATCATTTATCAATCTATTGTATCTCTTAAAAACCTTAGAGATACCTTCACCAGGGTTTGATCTGAAATGTTCATATGAAGAGGTGAGAATTCCATTTTATTCTCTCTGACTTCCTCTGTCCCTTCATTGATTATCTCTATTGTGTCCCAAATGTGTTTAGCAGTAACACAGTTTAGAACATGACTATGCATGACAGGATCAAGACAATCAACCAATATCAATTGTAAACAGGCATCCAGGGAAGCATCCTCTTTCTCATCAGGTGTATAGTCCTTGGGATCTTTGGGGTACATCCTAGCAGCTTGAGTAACCACATCATTCTCTATCTGCTCTCCCTCAACAATCATAGGGACTTTAGGACCATTTTTCAACACTCCAAGATATTTAACATTGGCCACTTGAAGAAACAGGAGCATCTTCTTCTTCCACAAATGATAATGCTCCTTACTGAACATGGGAATTTTGACTGTACCCACTTTCTGAGTTGTAGACATTTTTTGAGATTTTTGAACAAAAATAAAATTTTCAGAGTTTAAGAAAAAATCTCAAAATAATTGGATCTTTGATTTGTATATCAATCAAAAGGCTCTGATGCTAATTGTTAGGTCCCGATAAGTTTGTAGAAGGGGGTTTGAATACAAACTATACCGTTTAATCGAATTTGTCCATTTTAGAATAAAACAATTTAGGAACAAATTATTGCGGAATAAAATGAAACAAGATTCAAGTTAAATAAAACTTTATTAACCTTGAAGGGTGTTACAAATATGGTACTGATTACAAGATTGGATCTCAAATTAATTAAAACAAATCTAGAATAAATTCGACATGAATTTATCTATTTTTGTAATAAAAAGATATAACAATAATTGACAATTTGAGATACGTTCTAGGGATAAAAATCTGCTAGATAGTTAAAGCAGTACAAGTGAATGAATTCTAGTGGTTTAGATTTAACACTATGATTTTAGAATTAATTCACTGATCAATTTCCAAGGCAGAGTTCTTGCTTTTGTTTTGATAGAAACTTCTGATGAAATGTAATGTTGAGTGCTTTGCTGTCTTGATCACCTTTTTGATTTAGTACTAATCCAAAACAAAACTGCACGTTCTGTTTGCTTTCCAAGATGACTATGAAATAACATTGGAATGACTATCCAAAATGCCTTGGATGACTATCAAAATGGCCTTATATGACTATGGGATTTTAGGAGAATTAAATCAGAATTCACTAAAATGAACTAGGACGACTATCGGGATGACTATCCTTGATAGTCATTCCAGTACATTTTTAATTAAATTGGCTTGGAATGACTATCGGGATGACTATCCTTGATAGTCATTCCAGTTCATTTAATTAACAGAATTCTAAATTAATTCAAATTCTAATTCTAAATTAATTCTTATAATTAATTTATTTCATAAATTAATTCTGATGAATTAATTTATTCAATAAATTAATTACTTAATTTATTTGTTAAATTAATTCTGATGAATTAATTTAATAAGTAAATTAATAACTAATTTAAAATAGAATTTAAATTCTCACAGGATAGCAAAACCAATTCTTGAACCACTGGACCTTGATGAAGAATATCCACCGGATGTAGTTGTCACTTTATGCACTGTCTGGTTCATAAGTGACTAACTGAAATGTCTGTTCTTCATCTTGACTTTAAGTTTTGGTTCATTGTCTGCTCTTGACTATTGTTCAACCTTTGTAACCTGTACATTTGCTGTCACAAATCTGAAACCTCTGTTACTTTAATAAATCCACTTCTTTGAAGACTTCAATGAGGCTTGAACAAATAATTGAACTTCTTTCAATGTAGTATTTCTTCAAGTCTGTAGGATGACTTTAATCTGTATTTTTCTGACAGATATGATCTTCTGACATTCCTGTGACTGTGACAATTGAATTATTACTTACTTATTACAAACTTGTTTAAGTTGAGTTGAATCCTTGATGTAAACAAATAGGCCTAAACATATGCCTTTCAATCACGATTAACTAAATAAATAATTCACGTAACACGCTCGTCAAAAATTTCTATAATATAAAAGTCAACATCTAAGTCAACATCTAAGTCAACGGTCTCGTCAATCTCATTTTCTAACAATACCGACAAATTTCTATTCTAACTACCCCTCGTGATAATATTAGACACGATCAAAACATTTAAACAAATTCCAAAACACTTGTTCGTATTTATGACTCAACAACCAGATAATTTACATAATTCACGTAACACATATTGTCATTTAATTGCGATAAATAAATCACATAAGTCTCGTAACATCCAAGAAATAATTTTAGAACAATATTCGACTCTCGTTTCAAAGGAATTAAACCTCAAAATATTTTTAGATTGAAAGTCGAATCATTTTTCACAATATAAATGTTTAAAAACAAATTAATCAATTAATATAAAATTAATTGACTAATTATAAATAATCAAACAAATTTTTATTGAGCCAACTAAATAAGGAAAGTAATTAAATTTAATTTAAATTAATTAAATTTAATTTATAATTAATTATTAGAATTAACTGATTAATTAAATTAATCAATCAATTAAAATTAATGAATTAATAATTAAAAATATTTCAAATAATTAAATTTAATCAGTTTTTGAAATTAAATAAATATTTATGAATTTATAAAAAAAATTCTGAATAATAAAATGAATTTTCAAAGTAAAAATATGATTTTTAGAATTTTAAAACAATTTTTGATTTATTTTTAAAAATAAATCCCAGAAACACTATTCAGTTTCTGAAATTGGGGAAAATAGATCAAAGGCGGGTCGGGTTAGGGTTTGAAAATGGGTTGCCAAGAAATTTTCCGGGTCGCCAAAAACGACCCACCGGAAAACTGGGTTTCCCAGTTTCCGGCCGGCGTCCGGCCATCGGAAAATTTCGGCAACGCCTAAAACACTTCCAAGACATGAGGTTTTTACCAGGAAATTGCTGGGGTTTCGTAACAACTTACTAATTCATCCAAAAATCAAACAAAACACTGCAACCAAGCCGGATTTGACCGAGAAAATCCCACCGCCGACGACGGTGGTCGATTTTCAGGCGATCCAAAACCGAACACCAACCTCAGAGATTCTTATACGAATAGATTCCTTATTCCATGATCTATCTACTGATGTAAACCTCAACAAGAACCAAGTAAACGAACTAAAATCCGGCCAAAATCAAGAAAAGTCTGGCGAGTTTAATATTTTCTGATTAGCTCGAAATCTTACTCCAAATTCAAATTAAAAATCATAGTCATGCTCCAAATCATGTAAC
This sequence comes from Heracleum sosnowskyi, assembly GCA_030848705.1. NCBI lineage: Eukaryota > Viridiplantae > Streptophyta > Magnoliopsida > Apiales > Apiaceae > Heracleum > Heracleum sosnowskyi. The sequence goes on from CM061235.1 coordinate 63,036,597, forward strand.
AAACACAATCAAACTATCAATTCACAAGAATAGTTGATATTAAGGATTCCCCAAAATTAAAATAAATAATTCGAAATAATTAAATAATTAAAAATAAGAAAAACTCAGAAATCATACCCACACAAATTTTGATGATGGATTTGGATAGAGGGTGATGAGAGCTTCGATTCAACTACTAGAGCGTTGAAAACGGATTCCGGTAACGCCTTCAGAATCGAGTTTGATTCTCAAGAACACGAAGAACACGGTTCAGGGATTTTTAGATATTTAACGGTAAATAATCTTGATTATACGCAAAATAATGTACGATACGCCTTTTTATATTTAGGGAAAAATAATACCCCAAACGACATTTTTGGATCGATAACGATCCGATGGATCGTTTTAATACAATTAAATAGAATACACGTCTTACGAGACGATAATTATCCAGATTATATGGATAATTACAAGAATCGTTTAATAATAGATATACGAACCAAAATATCTCTATCACGAGTGTTCCCGAATATTTCCCACTTTAACTAATGAAATATTGGTACAAACGATATACCAATTTCATGAATAATTAGGGAATGAACTAAATTTTTCTTTTCGAGAAATAAAATAAAACGAAATAAAAATAACATTCTCTTAAAATGAATTCCAATCACCACAAATATTCACATAGCATCTCAATAACACATATTTGATCATTTAACGAATAACTTAACACATTTAAACAGATAAAACATTTAATAAATCTTGATATGAAAATAGAATTTCATTCAACACCAAATATTAACACGTAATTTCCCGGATCTTACATCCTTCCCCCCTTAAAAAGGATTTTGTCCTCAGAATCAGCTTATGTAAATAGATGTGGATACTTTTCCAACATCTCACTCTCAAATTCCTAGGTTGACTCTTCAACCTTAGGATTTCTCCTCGAAACTCTTACTGGTTTGACTGTTCTATTACTTAACACTTTCTTATACCGACTTAATATCTTAATCGTTTGCTCAACATAGAACAAATTCAGCTAAATCTCTACAGGTCCATATTCTATGAAATACATAAGAATACACTGCATGTGGAGTGGTAAGCAAATCCGTACGCAACCTTCCTAACACGCAGTAGATCGACATAAGGTAGCATTTCCAAAATCGTCATAGTAACTGTTGTTGCAAGGAAATTTAATCAATGGTAAGTGATTCTTCCAATTACCTTCAAAGTTTAGTGCACAACCATAGTCTGTCTTTCAATCATTTGAAGGGTCTCCTCATTCTGATCGTCTGTCTGAATTCTTGAATTAAGTCGCAGATCTCTGTCAGATACAATTGAACCCGGCATTCCATGTCGTACTACTATCTCTTTCAAATAGAGATGAACAAACTCATCCAATGAATATCTCTCGTTAATCAGTCAATAATAACCTAAATAGCATCATGATTAGCTCTAGGCCTTGGAAACTCTAGTACAAAGTCAATCTTAATACGTTTCCACTTCCATTCAGGAATGTCTTAGTTGTAATAGTCTACTATATCTCTGTTGTTCTGTCTTCATTTTCTGACATATCAAGTACTTAGATAATCACCAACATTAATATTCTTTTAAATCTCTTATATATCCTTGCATTTCCTTCTTATCCCTTATACTTTCTCGTTCCCTCCTGTAATTAAATTCCATTTCTTTTTCCATAATTCTTTCCTTAATGTAGTCCTTTCTCTTTGATCAATTCTGGTTGAATCCTAATTTCAGTCATTTCTTCTAGTTAATCTCTTGTTATTATAACCTTAAAGCTCCATCATTTCCAATTCTTGTACCGAAGATATTTACATCTTTAATCTCGCTTTACTACTTACAATGTCAGCCATCCATATTCCTTGGTCAATTATATCCACCTCCAATATAGCTAACAACTGCTTTCAACAATCACATACCTTCCGTGCTAATGTATAATAAATATTCAGTTTAAAACAACCACTCATTTCCTTGTCCATTATCTTTAAATCCTTGTTAAAGCCTCTTCATCCTCCTTTTCTTGTTATAAATAATGTGAGAAATACACCTTAACAACTCGGTGACGTAGCTCCATATCTTCAAAACTGTTCTACTTAGTTCCAAGAACTTAATTGATCTTCATCTGATTCCCAAATAATTCAGAAGATATATTCACAATAACACTCAGGAAACCTTTCCCACGGTATCATCTCATTCCCCAAATAACTTGATCGGATCAACATAATCTTGATTCTCATTCTATACATCCACATTGACTGGTAAGATCTATTTTGACTATAGTGAACAAAAGACCTGCAACCACATCATGTAATACTGAAACATTCAAAGATCATATCATTCTCCATTATTAGCCTAACATTGAATTTAGAAGTTCCTCTCATTGAGACAAAAATCTATTATGTCCATTTTCCACAACCGGTGATAACATCGATTCAATTGCACATTTTCCCAAACTTCCAATCAACTCTTGAATTTCCTAACTAACGTAAATGGTTACTGAGGCTTCATAGCGTGTTGTTGTTTCTTTAAATATTATTTCATCTTCAATTACTGTCGTTTCTGTCAAATAAAAGTTGACCCACTCTTCCACATCGTAACGTTAATCGATAGAGTGAGAACAACTGGCTCCGTTATATGTCACTGGTATTATAATCGCATTGTGATCCGCTTTCGCTCGTGGTAATTAAATCACACATTCTTTGTTCATTAAGGTAAGGTAAATTCCTTCCAACCTGATGGCATACCTTCAAGATTATTAAAGATAACAAGATTCATGATATTTTGAAGTGAAAAGGTTCCGCATCATAGCAAATGTCCCACAATTGTGGTTACCAATTTACATATTCTAAAGCGAACATTATTGGGAATAAAAGAATCACTGAGAGATCAATTTGATCACATGAACTCAATGTTGTGTGTCTTGATTAAGACAGTACTAAAGGTAATTAACCCTTCTTGTGATGCACAACACACAAATGATGGCGTCCCAACAGACTTCTATCACACAGACAGATAGTCCTTGTATCCCCTATAAATAGGGTTGTTCGTCTCAGTTGGAGTAGAGAAATATGATAGAAATTTAAATTCAATTTAACAATCAAGGCCTTTTGACAAGAAATTCTAGAAATATGATAGAATGGTCATAACTCATCAACCCTTAACTCTATTAACACACCGTTTTCGCGTGCACGATCTAGAGAAGGTCTAGAATGTAATCCATCAGAAAATTGGTTCTGGACAGGGGACCAATTTTTCCGAAATTACGAAACAGGGCAGTAGCTATGCAGTGCATAGCGTCATCGCGCAACTCTGGTTCAAACATTTTTAGAAATTCTAAAAAATCGAATTTTCACTTAATTCTTTTTGGGTCATTTTCTATCAACCTTCTGTCACCAAAGTTTCATAATTTTATCAATCTTGTAAGGGGTCCGAATTCAATTTACCATCCAGTGTTTTGTAGAAGCTTTTTGTTCTTGAACCACTTACACTAAAATGACCGTAACTTTTAAACCATAAATCATCTCAACATGAACTTTATATTTATGGAAACTAAAAGACAAGATCTTGACAAGTATGGTCAGTGTCGTTTAATAACATAATTATCTCTGGTCCGAAAGTTGGGTACAAGACAGCAGTCCTTTGTGCTAGTGGTTCTTACAAGGTTCATACTTGTCATATCTTTAACTTTTAATCAAGATACTCCATCCAAAAATTCTTAAGTCACAACACCTCATCTTACACTCTAGGTCATTTTATAAACATCAAGAAATCATCAAGAACATGCATCTAAAATCAAGTCACAACCATAAATCATCAAGATTTCATCATCCAAGCACCAAACTTCCAAGAACAAACACATACTTAAACATAACTTAAACTCAAGCTTAAAACTCAAACTAAATCAAAAGGGTGGATGGTGTTCATACCTTTCTTGAAGTATTAACATAGTAACAAGAGCTTGTAAGCCTTAACGGAGCCTTGATCTATGCTTAACATCCTCAAACTCACAAAAGAAATCAAGAACACAAGTTAGTATTTTCGGAGTTACTATTCTGCCTCAACTTTGACCCAATATTTGAACATGTTACACTACTTGTATTGCCATGAAATTTTGAACCTACCTTGGTTTTGAAGTAAGGAAACGTAGGTCCAAATTTGGAGATTTTATGATGAGTAAATCTCAAGTTATGATTTTTGCTTTCTCCCTAGGTCATGCTGGGCAGAAATCTGAAGAAATGAGAGAGAGAGCTTTTTCTAGCTTTCTTGCTTTTTTTTACTTTTTGTGTTTTGTATTTGTGTGAATAATTGAGATGTGCTGATATGTATATATCATATCTCATCCAAGCCCATGCCTCTAGTAGCCTAGCCTAGTAGATTAGGTTATAAAGTGTGTTTAATTACTTTTACTATTCCCATTTGGTTAGCTTGTAGTACTTCTAGTTTGATTCTCCAACTAGCTAGTTTGCATGGAATCTTGCATGGCATCTTGAATGTATAATACTTAGCTTATTTATTAATCCATACTTGTCACTTAACCTTTCATGCAAGTTCGATAAATTTCTTATAAAAACGTTTCGTCGCGTAGAGATTTTTTTATCGTTGTTGTTTAGCACTTGGTTTTGGTAATCTCTTTAAATTCCATAATTTTCTTGCCATGGGATTTAATTTAATCTAGGGCTTCCCTTATTCTCAATTTCCCATGTTTTTATAAATGTTTAACAGAAGTGAAAATCTTCGCATTATGACGGCTTTCGCATTCCCTTAATTTCTCGTGCAATACTACTACATTCTCAAAAATATAAATATTCCATCATTCATATTTCGTGATCTCAAAAGTTTTCCATAATTCCCAAAATTACTACTCATAATAATTTTTAAAATTTTACCAAAAATCAGGGTTCTTACAACAAGAATCCAAAATTCCATTACATAAAATTTTCTTCTTTACAACCATTCTCTTTACATAAATCCTATAACACTAATATAACTTCGACAAGAAGTATACCAGGCAAATCTAATCTTATACAACATAGTATTTAATAGAAAATAACTTTATGGCTTTATGACCTTTTCGCCCTTCAAGTATGGACCAATGTACCCATCAGCCCTTCAAGTATTAAAGCGTATCTTTTCGCCCCTCGGGTATCCGAAACGTACTCTTTCGCCACTCAACCGGTATAACGTTACAAACGACAGGGGTAATTCAGACATTACACAAGCCGATATTTCATTCTGTCCCGGTTGAGTGGCGAAAGAGTACGTTTCGGATACCCGAGGGGCGAAAAGATACGCTTTAATACTTGAAGGGATGATGGGTACATTGGTCCATACTTGAAGGACGAAAAGGTCATAAAGCCTAATTGTTAACATATATACGTATTGTCACATAATGTTCAGTTTTAAGTTTTTAGACTTTTGGTACTTGCTACATTATTTCAACATATAATCGAATTTTCCTTCGGGCAGTACTTATCCTAGTTGTTTTAGATCCGGTGATTGGTATGTTTGCAAATTAATTCGCTAAGAACCTCGCGGAATAAATCCAAGAACACAAATATAATTTGCAGATCTCATCTAATGTCTACAAGTATGGATACTGTAGACATGTTATGCACACAACAATCACTTATGACTCCTAAAGTCCTGCAGTGGTATGGGTTCTGCTGGAAAAATGGTTGGACCAACATTTTTCTTTAGCTGCAGAATTTCAAAAACTTTCTGTTAGGGAACTAGTCCTCATTAGACTTTCAGCTTTAGTGATTTTTATTAGTCACTATTGTTTGTTAGGAGCCCATGCCACTTGACTCTTATTGAGGAAAATATTTTCCGGGAAACTATCTTCCATGAAAAATATTTTTATTACAAGGAAAATATTTTCCAAAATCAATTCATTTTCCGGCAAATAAACGAAGCCTAGGTGTATGAATAAACAACAAAGAAAAATAAGCACCTGTAGCATATAAACAATTAGTAATTTCTAACTAATGGTTTTCGAAGCGTTCGACATGGCTGATTAGAGTCTGGTGCATGTTGTTCGAGTATGTGCTTCTGAATTGTTCAAGAACTGAACAACTGGAAACAAAGTTAATGTTTTCAATTTTGGAGTCAATCCCAAATAAAAAGTTAATGCAAAGGCAGGAGGGCCAATCTTCAAGAGTCTGCTCTGCTGCAGCACATTTGGTCTTGGTTTTTTCACTACTTTCACAGCATTCAATTCTCTCATTTACTACTTCTCTTCTCTTTCAAAATGGAAGAATGATTGGTCTGATAACTGTTGTATAGGTTTTAATGCTCATACTAATGTTGTACTTTTGTAATCAAGTATTTTGTAATTACCCTTTATTCTTAGTGTCTAATACATGTAGGTACAGAATTGATCGGCAATTCGGCATACATTTGATCACTTTTAGCTTAATTATGTTATTCGTTGATGATGTTACCTCTTTGTATGAACTGCCAAAAACACTTAAACTTTTAAAACGCATGAATCTTAAGCAAGAAACTGAGTCCAGTTTCTTGAGATCGAGTATCTACTTATTTTTCTCTTTTACCTCAATTATCATCAAGATCTTGGTTATAGTAGGGGCCAAATTAGTAATGCTCACTTGAATCTTGACGACTACGGCCCTAATGATCCAGCTCCAAGTTCAAAAGCTTCCATACGACCTGAACCTATCCAACATGGCACTCCTCTGATGCCTTATATCCCAAAGCCATCGCGACCTGCTGCACCACCTGCGCCACTGGCACCAGATCACCCCAAGCTAGGTGCACTACCATGATTTGAGGTAGTACATTACGTGCAATCGCAGCAATCAAACAAAAACTAATTTTAATTTTTTCAAGATATGTTCAGATTCTGTTGTTCATGTTTTATGTTTATACAGTGATCCTGATTCCCGTGTACTTTGTGTTGCATGTTTATTAATTTTGAACCGGCTTTATGACCTTTTCGCCCTTCAAGTATGGACCAATGTACCCATCAGCCCTTCAAGTATTAAAGCATATCTTTTCGCCCCTCGGGTATCCGAAACGTACTCTTTCGCCACTCAACCGGGACAGAATGAAATATCGGCTTGTGTAATGTCTGAATTACCCCTGTCGTTTGTAACGTTATACCGGTTGAGTGGCGAAAGAGTACGTTTCGGATACCCGAGGGGCGAAAAGATACGCTTTAATACTTAAAGGGCTGATGGGTACATTGGTCCATACTTGAAGGGTGAAAAGGTCATAAAGCCTAACTTTATACAATAACCTTACACTCGCTCCAAATATTCTGGATCATAACGTCTTTGTACTAACATCTTTCTCCTTCTCTGTCCAGCTACGTGAACAACTACCGCCAATATGCCCTCTTACTGAAAGGCTAAAATATAAAGAAAGCAAGTATGAGCGAAAGAATTGCTCATCAGGTGCATTATCAGGTATATTAGGAAGGTTTCAAAATAAACTTTGGATTTTCAAATAAAACAGGCCTTTGGTTTGTACATTTGTAATCTGTAAAACTATTAAATCAAGTTTGGTAATTCGCCATAATTTCTCATTCAGCTTCTAGCAACTGAATAGTTTAAAACACGAAGGAATTTATATTGGTCGCCACGGTTACCCGAACCACAATAACTACAATAGTTTGTATAAAATATGAAATAAATATAAACTCATACGTTTTCACAAAAAATACTATTTTGGAAGTTAACAGTTCCATTCACAACATCTTCTGAAACCAAAAACTCTGGAAGGGTAGAATAATACAGGAGTAAGAATGAGCCAACACGCTCGGCCATGGAATAAAGAACGTACTTCAAGACTTCAATATGGTACCGACTGAATATGCGGTAAGAATAAAACTCATCAAGGTAGATATCTCACAACTGCCAACGGAATCAAGGAAGTGGATTTTGACTAGTTGAAATCCATTGCACTACGAGTAAGTGGTTTCACTGGGCTTGAAACCCCTTCTTATTATCAACGAACCAACAATTTTAAGAAACGAATAAACCTAAATATCAGGTTATAACCCACCAGTACAGAACATATGAGTGTAATCAATCTCAGATATAAGAAGTGATATTAGAATTGGATTTTTATATTTTTATAAATCACAAAGGTTGAGCAGCTGATCAGTCACGCATCAACCCCGGACCCGCTTATAGCAAAGTCCTCCCCTAGGATCCTTGGCCATCTTGGCCTTAATTTATTCCGACCATGAATCTGGTCCGACCATTATTGGTCTCCATTTAAAAACATTCTAATTCTATATTATATACGCCAGGTGTTAGTACAATTGACGACCTTACTACTGTTAGTACTTGCGCCCTAGAGACAATACTATAATGATCTTAGGGAAGACATTTTGATTATTAATAAATATGTTCTATGGATTTTCTTTCAATTATTTATTATGTCTTTATTTACTGCGATATTAATGTTAGAATAATAAATGTCCTTGGAATATAAGCATGAATTCTATATCTCTAAGTATGTGACTTAGAAATGAGATTATATGAATAGTGTTTATAATCCTAAAGAGATCCCTAGTCGAGTATTATTATTTGAGGACAATAATAATGCATTAAGACTAGTATGTTTGTTGACTGATGACCACATCTCATTGGTCATAAGTATGGTGATACTAAAGTCAAAGACATAAGTGCATGTTAGCAGAACATGGCACTGGATAGACCCACCGTGTGAATTCTTCATGGTAAATGTTATCAAGTGTCATAAGCAATTCTCACAATGATAATGGTGTAATGATCCTTAGACTTGAAATCATTATATTTCTATATGAGAATTAATATATTTTGATTCTACTCAAAGTTACCTTTGACCGGGTAATGATAAAGGTGGACATTGGGTATATCATGAATCATATGAGAAATATGAATGATAGATATAGGATTTAACCCTCCTATTTTAGGAGTGATATTATTGGCCTCTTGATTGAGTGAGACTATGAAATGCATGGCCATGCTCAAATTGTGATTTGTTTAATAGTCTACTCATCGATCAAGTAAACCGGGATTAAATGTTGAAGAGGATGACATAAACCATGCCTCGAGTTTAATCTATAATATAAGGTTAAAAGGATTATATTACATGGAACATTATTCATTAAAGGTTTAATTGGATCACCAATTATTATTATTACTTGGGTAGCAATGATGTATTACTAGATGCCGCTCATTGTTTATAATTTTATTATGAGATATTAAAATTATCGCCAACGTAATAATAACCTAAAGGGTTACACATAAAGAACGTTTTAAACGGAGCATTAATTAAATTTTGAATTTAATTGAATTATTATTATATTGAATTATTGGATTAATTAAGTAGGACTTGATTAATTATATTAATAATTCGAATATAATAAATAATACTACTAATAATCAGATTGGGTTTTGGAAGCCCAATCAAATTAGGTATAGGCCCAGAATTCTCTCCATATAAATACATTATGATGTATTGTTTTAGGGTTAATTGAAAAAAATATGTTTTTATTAAAAAAACCCTAGCTGCTCTACATCTAAGAGAGGCTAGAGAGAGAGAGAGAATTCCGAGGGCAGTTTTTGGCTAGTACCAACTCCGGTGATCATTGGACGATCGGGCGTTCGTGTCGACTGATTAGAGACGTGTATCGCAAGGCGGGACACGTGGTGATCATAGCAAAGGACCTCCATCTGTCAACCATTCGTAAAGCTCATTAAAAGGTAAACAATTCTATTCACGAATTAAACATCGTGTTTCGTATGGATCCTGCGGAGGGTTTCGTTATTTTCTGTTTTTACGCGTTATTCCGTTGCGTTTTTATGCCCGAAACCCTACAATGGTATCAGAGCTACTTGCAAATTGTGTTTAATTCGTTTATGTGTTTACTGTTTTATTGATTATAGCATGTTTACAATCTGCCATGACTGATATGTATGCGATTTTGTATGATATGCATGCTATTCTGTTTATATATATAAACTGTTGGGTTCTGATGTGTATTGACACATCTGTTGTTGCTGGTGAGGTCTGTACGTATATGATACGTGATACAGAGGCTTGAGGATCGATCGAAATTGTTTCGTTTGATTCCGAAAGCAAAATCTGCAGAAAACAGTTTCTGCGTGAATAGTGTTTTTCTGATTTTTCGGTGTCAGAATTCGACGAATAATACCTTTTCGGAAAGGGAAAATCGTCCCGAGTAAAACTCACTAGCATCGTGACCCAAGTCACTTTTTGGCCATTTGACATTGTTTAGGCCCTGAAAACTGCGATTTACTGTTTTCTGTCATGATTTCGATTTTTGAGAATTGTGCCTTTTTATGATTTCTATGATTGGAACATGAGAAATATAATATGGTATGATGACTTGATGAAATCTGAGATGTTCTTAACTGTTAATTGAGCATGGTGTATGGTTATGGCCCTAAGACCTATAGGTTAGTGGTTTTTGATTATGGTTTTGGTTTTAAATACGACATGCATGTCGTTCATACTTGTAATAATTAAATCTCGAATGTAACTCGAGTTTCTCTTGTAAGTTTATTAGATTAGCTTTTTCATATTATGTAATGTAATTGAAGACATGGAGACATAAAGATATGAAGACTTGGAGGCACACCAAGGAGGCGATCAAAGGAGTCATTACAAGGAAGCATGAAGACATGTATTATTATGTTGTATTTCATACAACCATAGATTGACCTTGATTTTTCCTTAGCTTGGAAAAAATCGCATAGGATTGGGCCATAACCAAGCACGTTTACTTTACGCACTTTACATATATGTATGCGTAGCAATAATGTTGCATGTTTTAATTAGATTAAAAGTGTATGTATTAGATACATCACCCATGCCATGCCTGCTAAACAAGATAAAATCTGTAACGATTCAAGATTTTAAAATTGAACAAAACGAACATGAGATTCCTGTGTTTATGAAACACGGAAATAAGTATGAATTTTCGATTTTTTGATATGGGGCGATTTTGACAAAAATACAAGCAGCGCCTGTAAGAAAGTCGGGTTTTAAGTGAGACCACTGTGACTCCTTCGTTGGACTGGAAATCAAACCATTGATGAATTTTGAATTGAAGTACTTAGTTCAAGGAAAAATTGGGAATCTCTTGATGATGGGATCATGGTCGTTTTAATAATAAAATCCCTAAATTTAAAATATTAAGTCACTTAGATACCTTCCAATGGGCAACACTCGTCAAGACCTAGATCGAGAAAGAGTGGGTTCACCAAAGCGAAGCACTCCAATCTATCGTGGTAAGGCGCGATGAAGTAAATGTGATACTTAACTGTTAGACCATTGGGTTAGACTTAACAAAGTTACCACAATAGGATTGTGAACTTAGAGGCATGGGGTTTGGTATGATTTATTGGATAAATGTGGACAAATGTTGTTCTACCAGACTTTCCAAGAGTTATATATGATATAATTGACAAGAGTTGTCTACCTAAATAAATCATGTTTTAGGAGTAAAGCCAAAGCTGACCTTAAGCATGACGAAATATGGTTCTTGGCTCACTAGAAGGATTTAGAGTAATGCCTTCCGAATTAATAGTTAGGGCTATTGTTTTGATAAAAATAGTGGGAGATATATATTGTGAATATATATGGATAGTCACTTGAACATAATTTAATAAATCTGTGTTAGATATGAATACTACTAGAAACTAGACAAGGGGGGGTGAATGGATAGTTTGATATATTTTTCGATTCTTGAAACACAAGATAAACTGTATATGATTATGCTATGTTATATGCAGAAAGTAAACAACACGCACAATCACTTTAATCTACTTTATATTAAGTAAATTAAATACTACAGCTTTCCAAAAATTCACAATAGAATTTCTGGCTTCTAAACAAGAACAGTTTGTATCTTGCTTGCTTATAGAGAAAAGAGCTTAGCAAATAACTATGTGTATCTCTCTTACAGCTTACAATAGGGTGTGCATGATATATATAAGCCCTATACAAACTAGTGCACACACCTATTTTTACACAGCTACCCCTTGTTGAAAGTCAAATTTGTCCTGCCATAAGAGGTTCACTGTGTCAGGAAGGACCACCTGCTTTTCAGAGTCTTTCCCGTTTCTGTAGCTGCTTGTCTCTTATCTTTCTCTCCAAGTTTAGCTGTAGATTTGCCATCTGTTCTTTGGACCACCTTGCCAGAACAAATGCTTCAGTATTTGTCTCTTTTGATTCTTGGTTCTGTACCTTGATTTGTCTTGTTGTAAACGGCTAAGTGTTGATATCGTGAACTCCACTTCATTCCTGACTTCGCGATCTCCCTTGTGAGGACTACGCGATATAGCCTTTGAAGACTTTGCGACATAGTCCATAAGATGACTATGCGACATGGGTCATTGGACGACTATGCGACATAAGTCATTTGACGACTATGCGACATAAGTCATTTGACGACTATGCGACATAAGTCATTTGACGACTATGCGACATAAGTCATTTGACGACTATGCGACATAGAGCTTCTGAGGACTTCACGATCTAGGCTTCTTTGACTTTGCTGACTTCAACACTTCACGACATGAGTCTTGAGGACTTCTCGACATAGCACAAAATGGACTATGCGATGTAGTACTTCACGACATGGATATTGGTGACTTCACGACATAGATTTCTTTTGACTTTGCTATATAATGCCTTAGACAAATTTCTGCAACTTATTTCTTCATGGCCTTATTCATCTCTATCCTGCTGCATGAACACTTCTGAACTTCTACCAGGACAATTATTCAATGGCCTATATACAATCTAGATGCAAGAAACTTTACTAAGCTCATCATAACTTTGAGCATACATGATCAAGCTAATGTTCATGAGAACAAGACAAGTACATTTAAAGACCTATACTATATCCCAGTGATAGAACTCACTAGGTCATGTAATGTGACATAGTCACATAGTGTAGGCTTGTTAATAGTGGTATTCAGACATGCCTTGAGCCTAACAATCTCCCCCAAATTGTGAGTAAGATCCTTAGGCACAATTTCATGTCTGATAACAAGCCTAACTTACATAAAAGGAAATTAAGTAACAGAGAGGACAGTTTATGAACATTGAGATCAGGAATTTGATTTCATAGAAAAAATGAAGGCTTACAGATTATCTTTGTTGCTCAGTAGCTTCAGCTTCCGATTGCTTCTCTTGTAAATCATCATAAATCTTCTTTTTCCTTATCTCTTCTCTTCTCTTCATGCCTATGATGGCTTCTTGAAGTTCTTCTCTTGCAATCAGTTCTTCAATGAGAGGTGAGTCTTTCAAGTCATCAATTGCAGCCTTGAGTGCACTTTCTACATATGAATCCAGAAACTCCATCCTTATTTTGCTTTTGCCTCCTTGTGAGTTTCTGTACTCCACAATGTAAGGATTTTGTTTGACCCTGCATAACCCTTTCTGCCTTAGCTCTTTAGCCCTCTCCTCCACCTCAACCATTTCTCTTTCTCTCTGTATCTCCTTCTCTTTATTCTCTTTCCTCAGGTTTTCTTCATAATCAGCATGCATTTTCAAGAACCTGGCAATATCTATCTTCCATGTCCTTTCTTCTTTTTCTTCAAAATTCAGTAAGGCATTTATCATGTTAGATATAATTACTGATGTTTGTTTAATCAGTGTTTAAGTAACAGGTACTGTTAAGAGTTTAGTCTGAAGTACTTATCAGAGTTTACATGGAAGCCAGTCAGAGTTTGTTAAAGTCTGACAGGGTGAAAGTCGATTTAGCTGTCGGTGCATATCATGAAGATTCTAGAAGCAATATATTCTGAAGATGGAAAGAAGCTGAATATATTGATACAGCTAAGGAGACTGGACTGAAGACTGAAGCAATTATAATTGATTACAATTGTATAGCTAATTTGTAGGAGTATCAATTAGAGATTGATTGTAACTGTGTATTATATAAACACGGATAGGTTATCCCTAGAAGGGATGCGATCATTGAAATATTATTCTTGTAACCTAGTAGCTCTTTGTGATTCATTAACATCATAAAGAGAGAAACTGTTAATATAATTACAGTTTGTTGATTTACAAACTTGTGTTCTTGATTGTTATTCTCATACATACTTGATTATATTGTGTATTCAGCCTAACATATCCTTTCAAGCTCATACTTATAGAAATATTGCCAGCCTCCTTGCTTCATAATCCTTTCTCTTCCATCAGTGTACTTGATCTCTAGATGATCTAGCTTCACCTTGACTTCAAAGATTCTTTGAGCTCTCAAGAATGCTAGGGCATCTTCATCATAGTCTTCATCAAGAGGAAGAACTTTGATCCCTACAACATTTGTGATTGCCCCATTCTTCTTTGTTATCCTTGTCCTCTTAGCTGCCCTCTTGATCTTCATATGCTTCACTTGAGGTAGCTTTGTGGATCAGGGAGAATTAGTCTTCAGTGCCACATCACTTGGAAGTAGCTTCATTCCCTTCCCCTTCATCCACTGTAACACTCCACTAGCTGTAACTTTGTGGAAGTGTTTTCTTGATATTCCTTTTGTGGCTTCATCTTTCTTCTGTGGCAATTCAGGTTCAGAAGTCTTAGATAATGATTTTGGAGGATCATTACTAACAGTACCCACCCTAGACTTAGAGTCTTGTGTTGTGGTTAAAGTACTACTAGCAATGTCCTTGACTTGCTGAATTCCACTTCTTGTTCTCTTAACTGTTTCCTTTGTCCCCTTAGAATCCCTCTTGTCATCATCAGCACCTTTTGTCTTCTTTGAAGATTTGCTCCTGCTACTGTCACTTGGTCCAACCTTATCACTCCTTGAATTAGATCTCCTTTTGTAGGTTTTCTCCTCATCATCATCCTCACCATCCTTCTTCTTGCTCTTTTATTTGACAGATTCAGGAATGACTCCATGAATCAGAAAAGATTGTAGAGTGTGAATCATTTCTAGTTCTTCAACTGTCCTAAGTCCTCTCTTGGCTCTCAGCATTTGCAGCACCTGGTTGATCTTTGCATTGTTCTTCATTGTTAGGTCTTTAGGAATTACTAGTTGGTCAATATTGCTGGCTTGAGATAGGCTTTGGTAAATTATTGTCCTTGGCTTGGATATAACCTCAGGCAATCTTTGATTTTGGTTCATCTTCAAGTCATTATAAAGACTTTCATTGTTTGTCCCATGCTTTTCAATCAAGTCCAGAATGATTGACAGCTCAGTAAATCTCAGTTTCTCTAGAGTTTGAATTGCTAGGTGCCACAAGCAATTGTCCTTTCACACCATGATTATCTCTCTTAGATGGACATCCTTGATTTTCCTTACTCCAACTCTGAAGTACTTGATGCTTTCCTTGAGCTTCTGTCTGTAAGCCCTTGCATCTTCTTGAGCATTTCTGTAGATGGCTTTCAGAAACTCCAGGAAGGCCTCATCATGATAGATGTTTGAATTGGCAACTTCCTGTAGCTTGGCCTCTGTGATAACTGTAGCTTTGACAGGTTTAGCATTGGGAGTAGGTTGAGCAGGTTGAGGAGTTGAGATGTTTTTAGGCATTGTGGATGGATAGTAGGTGGTTGAAATTGTGCTCTTCTGGCCTTCTGCACTTATGACCTCTACAGGGGGAAGGATTATTGGTTTGATTGTTTCTTCAGAAATTTTGCCCTTGAGTTTCTGTTGCTTGGCAGGTACTCCCCCTTTCTTTTTCAGAATGACCTCCTTTTGTTTCTCCCCCTTAGGCTTGGAATCAGACAAGATGTCTTGAGCTTCCCCAGGGATAGGCAGGTTCATTTGTCTCATCATAGAAGTCAGCATTTGTTGTTGCACCAGCAGGATATTAGAGGTGTTGTTGCCTTGGTCATCCAGCTTGTCATTGAGCTGGTTTAAGGATTTAGCAAGAATCCTGTTTTCATCTTTCAGAGAGGCCACTTCTCTTTCTAGACCATCCACCTTGGAGAATAGCTGTTGAGACTTGAAAGAATTGAGAGATTGATCCTTGATCTTGGCAAAGTCAAATTTGGATATGTTTGACATAGGAACCTCATCCACCAATTTGTCACCATATTGATTCTTCCAAATAACATTCAGCATTGCATTAGAGTTGATGTTGGCCTTGACTTGATTTTCCAATGTTGTAGCCAGTTTCCTGATGTTGTCTGTGACCATGGCTAGAGAGATATCCATCATGTTGACATTAGAATTGGTTTTCTGTATTTCTTTGAGGATGCCATCCACCTTGGGAAAATCAGAGAGATATGAGTTTCTTAGCTTAGTGAGGGATCTGTCTGTCTCCTCCTGGATTGAATAAATCTCTGATTGAAGCCCTTTCCCAAGATAGTGCAGAGCCTTCAATTGATTCTTGTAGACATCATTTACAGCATCATAAACTGCAACAGGAGAGAGATCTTTTGCATTGGAGCCTAGAGAGGTGAGGTAATTTTCTCTCAGAAAGGCTAGGGCATCCTTGAGTTTGATAGACCTCTTAGCATCCAACCAGGCATCCACATTTCCCTCTGGTTCAGCTACACCCACTATTTTCTCCTGCTGAGCTGTAACATCCTCCTTGTGGCAAAGAAGAATAGCCTCATAATCAGCATTTGGCAAGTTTGAGGTGAGGAGGTGTTGAGCTATTTTTGAGAACTCATCAATCTGTGCCACATGGAGATCTTAAATAGCTCCTTCTGTCATTTTGGAAGGCACAGTTGATGATCTTGAAGGCCTGTCATGTTGCACAGGCTTCAGCCATTCTGACAGAGTGGCCTGAGCCAAGTGAGAGCTAGTGCTAGGCACTTCAAGGGATGAAAGATTTTGAGTCTCCTCCAGCCTTGGAATGGCTGTAGAGTCTGATGTTGTCTCCATTGAAATGGGATGTGTTACAACATCATCCCTATTTGTCTGTGAAGACAGTTCCACATCCCTAAGGATGGGAGAATTTGGCATAGAGTCTCCAGTGAAGACTGGTGAATCCTCCATGTTTGTGTTGGTGTCATTAGGATATGCCCCAGCATGTATTCCCTGACCAACTAGATGTGGTTCCTGGGTGGTGAGCACAGTGTCATGCACCATGTAATGCACCATGTCACTTGAGTTTGGCTCAATCACAGTGTTGGATTGTGATTGATCAATTTCAGAAAAGTCATGTGAATGACTAATCTGTTGAGAAGAAATTTTAGATGTAGATTCTGGAAGAGAAGTGTGGTGTAGATTGAATTGTGGCAACTCCCCCTGAGAAATAGGAGGAGTTTCAAGTGTGATGTGCTCTCCACTCAGTGTATCAGCATCCTTATTTCTCCTAGGATCAAGAGTGAGTCCTTGATCCTGTGCAGACTCAGTACAGGTTGTAGTGGGGAGACTACTCTTTTCAATGCCAATAACCTGTTGGGAGGCCATTGACAGTAATAGGTGTACCCCTTTTTCCACATCTGAATCCTGTTGGGAGGATCTAGTGGTAGGTTTGGATTTGGATTTCTTATTGTGTCTGGTGAGAGGTGACTCAGGAATCTCACTATATATCTCTACAGTTTCTTGAATCACTTTTAGGGGTCTCTTCTTAGTCTTCTTTTTAGTAACATCAGTCTTTTGGGAGACTGATGCACTTGGCTCCCTAATTTCTACAGATGTGTTTGCAGTGGGGTTGCTGGATGGGATAGGAAGGCTAGGGTTAGACTGTGTAGCTCCTTCAGTCTTAGCCTCCCCTGTCCAGGAAAGCTCATGGTATATGGGCTTATCAAGTGGATAAGACTCAAATGTGTCCTGCATATGCTTGGTCACACTTAGAATCACATCCACTTGATTCCTTGTGTCCAATGAACCAAATAGAATCTTGGACATGGACTTGGAATAAGCCATTTTAGTTTTATCTATACCCTCCAATTCAGGGATATTTGCGTCAAGATAATTTAAAATAACTTGAAGGAAACGAGGGTAAAAGATGTCATTAACTCTCCCACGAACTGTTCTCCCTAGTCTTTGAGTCAATTCCTTGAAGATTATTGCTCCAACATTGATTTCTTGATTGTAGGCTAGGGAATAGGCCAGCTTCACAGCAATGTGACTGATATGGTCCCATCCTGTCTTCCTGCATAGAAACACCTTCTGGAGTGCATCAAACAGAAATGACCACTCCCTTCTCACAAACTTCTTATTGAGCTTTCCAGTATCTATCTCATCAGCATAACGAATGAGGGTCATGAAGTCTACAATTTGAGCATCAGTAGATTCCTGGACATGACCCTCCACCTTGAACCCCAAAGCTTCATTGATTTCCTTCTCCCCAAACTGGAAGTGTTTGCCTCTAATTGAACAAGTAATCTCCTGGAATGAAGTTCCATCTTCCCTAGCCATAGTTGATACCAACGCCGTTCGCCAAAATCCTTCCAACACATCGACATACAATGTAGGGTTTAGGGTTAGGGCTTGGCGTAGGTAGGAAGTGTTCAAGAACCGCACAAAACACTTGTACCTTGGTTTAGCCTCAGTCTCAGAGGGAATGGTGAGAAGATTTGTTTCTTTGGGTATGGTTAAAGGGTTTGAAGAGGAAGAATTGGGTGCCATTTTGATTGAGATTGAGATTGAAGAAGAGAGAGAAAAGTTTTAGGTTTTAGAATTTGAGAGCGATAGACAGAGTGAAAAGTTGTGAACGGTCGAAAAAGTATTTATATGATAGAGACACTGCGATATGGAGTTATGAATATGTACAGTCTATTTGTATGTCGTGAAGTCAACAATAGCCTGTACCGCAACGTCTTGCAAAGTATATCGCATAGTCTTGAATTGAACTATGTCGCAAAGTCTTGGAGATCAAAAGGATTGGGGTTGACTTTGCGATATAGTGTAAATACCCTGTCTATACCTCACATTTGGAATTTAAAGCATTTTTGTCAGACTTAAATCAGGAATTGAATTAAAATTAACAAAATTCTGTCAAATAAGGGAACTTGTCGACATAGTTATTCTAAGTCGCGAAGTCATAAAATGAACTATGTCGCAAACTCATGAAATGAACTATGTCGCAAAGTCTCACAAATTCAACAGTTTGTGATATAAGTCTGTTTGATTTGAACTAAGTCGAGAACTCTCAAGATCACCTATGTAGAGATGTCTCAAAAACTCACAACTCCACAACCAAATATGATTTTGAAAAATATGCAGCAAAATACTGAAATATTTATAAATCATATCTCAGCTAATTTTCACTCCTCATGAATAGAGCATTTAAATACAGTGAAAATTTACTGCTGCAACAATTAACTAGCATACTTACTTAGAACAACTAAATGAAGGATTGAGCATTCCAATTTCACTCACAAGTCTATTGAAGACTGCTTCATTCAGAGGTTTAGTAAATATGTCAGCTAATTGTTTCTCAGTTGGAACATAAGAGACTTATATGGTACCATTTGCAGCATGTTCCCTAATGAAATGGTACCCGATCTCAATGTGCTTTGTAGTAGAATGGTTAACAGGATTGGCAACTATGGATATTGCACTGGTATTATCACACATTAGAGGAATGTGTTCTAACACTAGCCCATAATCCATGAGTTGATTTCTAATCCAAAGCAATTGAGCACAGCAACTTCCAGCAGCAATATATTCAGCCTCAGCTGTGGATGTTGCTGTGGATTGTTGTTTCTTACTGAACCAGGACACTAACCTTTGACCTAAGAATTGACAGCTTCCAGAGGTGCTCTTCCTGTCAATCCTGCATCCAGCATAATCAGAATCTGTGTAACCAACCAGGTTGAACCCAGTTCCCTTTGGATACCATAGCCCAAGATTAGGAGTCTCTTTCAGATATTTGAAAATCCTTTTGATGGCCATCATGTGAGATTCCTTGGGATCAGATTGGAACCTTGCACAAAGGCATGTGGCAAACATGATATCAGGCCTGCTAGCTGTGAGATAGAGTAGTGATCCAACCATGCCTCTGTAAACCTTGATGTCTACTCTTTTGCCTTTCTTGTCTTCATCAAGCTTGATAGCAGTGGACATAGGGGTTTTTGCAGGGGATGAATCTTCTAAACCATATTTCTTTAAAAGATCTTTGACATACTTTGATTGGTTTATAAAGATGCCATCCTCCTTTTGATGTACTTGCAAACCTAGAAAGTAGGTTAACTCTCCCATCATACTCATCTCATATTTGCTTTGCATCAACTTAGAGAACCTTTCACAGAGTTTTTCATTTGAAGAGCCAAAGATGATATCATCCACATAGATTTGAACAAGAATGATATCATTTCCATGCTTTTTGAAGAGTAGGGTTTTGTCAATTGTACCCCTGGTAAATTGATGCTCAAGAAGGAATTGAGATAGAGTTTCATACCAGGCTCTGGGTGCCTGTTTGAGTCCATAGAGTGCCTTGAGCAGTCTATACACAAAGTTTGGGAAGTCTTCATTTTCAAAGCCAGGTGGTTGAGACACATAAACTTCTTCAGCAAGATCACCATTGAGAATTGCACTTTTCACATCCATTTGATATACCTTGAAATCTGAGTGAGCTGCAAAAGCCAGGAAGATTCTGATGGCTTCCAGTCTAGCTACAGGTGCAAATGTCTCATCATAATCAATGCCTTCTTGCTGACAATATCCTTTGGCAACCAGTCTTGCTTTGTTTCTAATTACCACTCCTTCTTCATCCATCTTGTTTCTGAACACCCATTTGGTGTCAATAACATTCTTTCCTTTTGGAGGTGGCACTAGTTCCCATACTTTGTTTTTCTCAAATTGATTCAATTCTTCTTGCATGGCAACAATCCAATCAGAATTCTTCAAAGCTTCTTCAACTATTTTAGGTTCCTCTTGTGACAGAAAGCAGCTATAAAGACATGTATTCATTGTTGCCCTTCTTGTTCTAACTCCCTCACTAGGATCTCCAATGATTTGATCCCTAGTGTGGGCTCTGTCCCATTTCCTTGTGTGCCCTTGTTCATTTCCTTGATCTGTTCCAAGCTCATTTTGGTTGACAGTTGCATTCTCTTCTTCTCCCCCTGTGTTTGTGAACCCTTGCACAGGTGTTTGAAGAAGATTGTCAACTTCAAGAATTTCATTTTCTAGAACAGTTTGAACAGGTGGTTCATCTTCACTTTCAGAATCTTCAAGATAACCTTGATTCTCAAATCTTAATGGCACACTGTCTTGATCACTTGTTTTAAGTCCAGGAGTTTTCTTGTCATCAAAGGTAACATCCATGCTTTCTATGAATTTGTGTTGCTCAGGTACAAACACTCTATATGTTGTCCTTTCCAGAGAGTATCCAATGAAGATACCATCAAATGCTTTTGCATCAAATTTCCAACATGCTCAAAGGTATCTTTCATCACAAAACACTTGCTTCCAAACACATGCAGATGCTTGAAGGATGCTCTTTTTCCAGTCATTAATGAGTAAGGAGTTTTGCCAGACTTCTTATTGATCAATATTCTATTCTGCACATAGCATGCTGTGTTAATAGCATCAGCCCAAAAGCTAGTAGTTAGCTTTGCATCCAACAGCATTGTCCTTGCTGCTTCAATGAGAGTTCGATTCTTTCTCTCAACTACTCCATTTTGTTGAGGTGTTCTAGGAGCTGAGAATTGTTGAGAAATTCCTTTATCTTTGCAAAACTCATACAATGTTGAATTTCTGAACTCAGTCCCATTATCACTTCTCAAAGCAACTACAGAGGAACCAGTGCTTTGTGCTTCTCTATCAACTCTCTTGATATGCTCTATTATGACCTGAGGTGCTTCATCCTTGGAGAATAGGAATTCCACCCAAGTATATCTTGAATAATCATCAACCATCACTAGAGCATATTTCTTTTTGGAAAGGGACATTACATTCACAGGGCCAAATAGGTCCATGTGAATTAGCTGCAGAGGTTTTGAGTTTGTATTGAGCAACTTGTTCTTGTGACTTGATCTTTTAATCTTTCCTTTCTGACAAGCTTCACATGCTCCATCTTGCACAAACTCCAAGGCAGGCAAATCCCTGATGAGTTCTCTCTTGGTTAGAGAGTTCATTGCCTGAACATTCAAGTGAGACAGTTTCTTGTGCCATAGCCAGAATTCCTCATTTGTGGCTTTAGTGTAGAAACAACAAATTTCTCCCTTATCAGCAGCCTTGAGATTAGCTACAAACAAGCTTCCTTTCTTCACACCAGTTAGAACAACTTCACCACTTTCCCTTTTTGAGATTGAACAAAGGTCTTCAACAAATTCCACTTTGAAACCCCTGTTGGTAAATTGTCCAATACTCAAGAGATTATGCTTCAGTCCTTCAACAAATGCTACATCTTCAATAATGACATTTCCAGATTTAACACTGCCATATCCAATTGTATAACCAATGTTGTCATTTCCAAAGGTTACTGATGGGCCAGCCTTTTCCTCAAAATGTGATAGCAGGGCTATATCACCAGTCATGTGACTTGAGCATCCACTGTCCAAGATCCATATGACTTTTTTATTCCTGTTGCCCTGCATTCACAAAGTGACTAAGTTGTTTTTGGTACCCACACTTGGTAGGGTCCAGTTGATTTAGAAACATTTTTGTTAACAATTCCTCTATCATAAATTGCATTCCTCACAGTAGGAGATCCTGTCCTGTGAGTGTGTACATGTGTGTGTGATTCACTGGATTGTGCAGAATCAAGTTATGCTTAAGAGATAAACAGTTAGCAATCACAGTCACATAGCATGTCATGCAATTTGGCTTGCCACAGAATGAATCATGACTAGAATGTATGCTAGCAGAATGGTTACTCAAGTTATCAATTTCAGCAATCTCAGGCTTGCTACACTTATGAGTCAAATGATTAACAGATAGGCATTTTTGACATTGTTTCCTGGGAGCATTTGGCACATAAGCATAGTTGTTACCCTTGTTGACACCTACCTTACCATTTCTGTTTTGTTTCTTTTTCTTAACAACTTCTTTCTTTACTTTAGGACTCTTGACAAGGTTGTCTTTGGTCTCTTTCTGACTGACAGATTTAGGAAAGGAAGAGGTGTCTTTAGCAGCCTCATCTTCTTCAAGAAGTTGTTGTTTGATGATCAAAAGTTCTTCATCAAACTCAACAACACTCTTTTTGAAGATGGGCTTTTCAACACTAGACAGAATGGTTGGGGCATTTTTGTTTGTAAAAGATTCTTTTCCTTTGCCCTTTGCCTTCTTCCTTCCTTTATCATTCTCATAGTCAAAACCAACTCCAACCTTGCAGTCTTCAGTGTGTTCCTTGTGATAGGTTTGAATAAGCCCAGATGAGTTTTTGTAACTTCTTAGCTTTAATTCATTTTCAGCAATTTGCTCTCTAAGAGCTTTTTCTATTTGTTCAGCACAAATAACTTTGTTTTTGAGATACTCAATCTCCTTATTCAAACCATCAAGGCTCACAACCATTAACTCAAGTTCCTCATTCTTTTCTGTAAGCTCAAGGTTCTTAGCAGTTAGCCTGTCAATTTCTTCATTTGCAACTAACATGCTAGTATGAATATTAAACATTTCAGTACTCATGTCTTCAACAGTCTGCTTATATTGAAAGGGAGTCATTTCAAGAGAAGTAAGAATAGGTACCTGACTTGAGGAATCACCATCATCAGAAAATGCCATCAAGGCATAGTTTGAGTACTCTTGTTCTTCTTCTTCATCAAAGTCATCCCAGCACTTTCCCTCAGCAATAAAAGCTTTACCCTGCTGTTTCTTGAGTAGAGCCTCATACTTGGCTTCAAGCTCTAAGTATGCTTTATCCTTCTTGACATGTTTAGGCTTCTTGCACTCTGTGACAAAGTGCCCAAGTTCATTGCAGTTATAGCATCTTATTTTGGACCTATCCACACTCCCAAATTTGTATCCTCCTTTAGCTGCACCAGCAATCCCTTTTCTTTTGTTGAAGGAGTTTGAGCTACCTGAACCACCAGCATTCCCACCATTGAATCTAGACTTGAATGGCTGTTTCCTCTTAAACCTAATGTTAGGATATCTCCTAGCCATATAAGCAAAAGATTTATTTTCCATCTTGTCCAGCTCATCTATGATGTAGAACTCATCCTCCTCAGGCAAATCATAGACAACCTGAGTTTCATCACCAGTGTCATCATTTTCAAGTTCCTCAATCTTGACTTGACTGATTTTCAGAGATTCCATTCTTTGACCTAGGTTGTCAGCAATAAGGGCACAAGAGGTATTGGCCATTAATCCTTGCTTTGCTTGAATAGATCTCTTCTGAAACAGCTCTAGGTCATATGTCTTCAACACACCATACAGCACATCAAAACCAATCTTTGTTAGATCTCTTTCTTTGAGGGAAGAGATTCTTGGTTCCAGGTGATCTGGAAGAGTTAACAAAAACTTCATGTTGAGCTCTTCTTTCTCATAGTGTTTGTCATAGAGTTTGAGCTCATTTATCAGCTTGTTGAACCTCTCAAATACTTTTGTGATTCCCTCCTTTGGTTGAGCCATGAATGCTTCATACTGTGAGACTAAAATCTGCTTTTTGTTCTTCCTTACCTCAGGAGTTCCTTCACACAGCACTTCTATGAGATCCCACATCTTCTTTGCACTACTGCAGTGAGCAACAGTGCCATACATGTTGAAATCCATAGATTCACATATGATAAGTTGGAGATGTCCATCTAGTGCTACTTTCTCCTTTTCAGGATCAGTGTATTTTGAGGGGTCTTTAGGAACATGCCTTGCTGGTATTATCTCAGTGCCTACTGTTGTTTCACCAATCTCAATCATTGGAGTAAAGGGACCATGCTTTAGAATGTCTAAGTACATGGGATTAGAAGCTTTGATGAAAAGTAACATCTTCTTCTTCCATAAGCTGTAGTGCTCCTTGTTGAAGGGAGGAATCTTGATACTGCTTAGTTTCTGTGAACTCATTCTTGATCTTTTTCTGTTTGTATGTTAACAGCCTGCTCTGATACCACTTGTTAGATATGAATACTACTAGAAACTAGACAGAGGGGGGGGGTGAGTGGATAGTTTGATATATTTTTCGATTCTTGAAACACAAGATAAACTGTATATGATTATGCTATGTTATATGCAGAAAGTAAACAACACGCACAATCACTTTAATCTACTTTATATTAAGTAAATTAAATACTACAGCTTTCCAAAAATTCACAATAGAATTTCTGGCTTCTAAACAAGAACAGTTTGTATCTTGCTTGCTTACAGAGAAAAGAGCTTAGCAAATAACTATGTGTATCCACTAGTACAAAACAGGCCTATTACGTCGCCTTTTTTGGTCTTTTACGTCGCCCTTTTGGTGACGTATACAGGGGCGTCGTATAAAGTCACCATCTTTTACGTCGGTTAAAAAGGCGACGTATAAAGCATCATATACGTCGGTTAAAAAGGCGACGTATAAGACCAAAAAGGACGACGTATAATTTCATAAAAAGGGCGACGTATAAGATCAAAAAGCGCGACGTATAATGTCATAAAAAGGGCGACGTATAAAATCAAAAAGGGCGACGTATAATATCAAAAAAAGGCGACGAATAAGATCAAAAAGGGCGACGTATAAGACCAAAAAGGCCTACGTATGTCTACTGAAAAATGACATTTTTTCCCCTGTTTATATTTATATATACATCAAAATTCCTATTATTAACAACCAAAAATAATAATAAAACTTGCAACCCAAATTTCTCAACAAAGTGACTAATTAAATTAAAATAATTATTATCACATACTTGAAATACAAACCATTCTAATTATACAAATCTGAAATACAATGGTAAATCAGAGCACTAGAAAAAATCATTCTAGGGGTCAAGGTTTGCTTCCTGCTAATTGTAATTATACAAATCTTAAAAAGAAAATCTTAATTCTAGGAGCCACATGAATGCTCTGACTCAGATGTATCCATGTCTTCCAGTAACTCAACAAAGTTCCCCCCACCATTGTATAGCATTGACTTCCGAGATCCCTGAAATAATAAAAGCAGCCAATAAGTAAATAGATAAGAGCGGAAATTACGTAAAAAATCTGTAGAAACAGTATTTCATGGAAACAGTGAGGATTAAAGCATGTGATTTAACCCAAATGTGGTTATTAGAAAGCTGTTCTACTGCAGATGACACAATGTGCAGTTACTGAGAAAAAGAAGTACATGATCATGTGATTTTACGCCGATTTACGCAGAGATGATCTCCGGCGAATGCCAACGGAGTAGCGCCAGGAGTCGAGCACAAAATCAGGCAATAAGGAGGCAAAGAACCATTGAACTGCATGTGCCCAGTAAGGGCTGCACCTGATTTCATAGCCAATACATTTAACAGCAGCTTCTGCATAATCTTCTGCTGAGGGGATAAACATTGATGCTCTTTTTATTCCTGCAACATTTTCTGTCATTTTTGTCGATACATATAATGGTACCTGCACTTGATGCATAATCATTCAGCTCCTTTTTTTGTTGTTGCTAAAAAGCTCTTTTCAAGGAGCTGCAGTTTTTTTTCATTTCAAACACACTTTTAGGTGTATGATGGCATGTATATATCATAAACTTGAGAATTGACAGTGGTAGTTAAGAAATTCAACTTAAACGGAGGACATAACTATTCAAATATACCTGGCACTGGATATCTATTCCGTAACGTTTATACTCCACATATAAGGATCTTGACATCTGATCAATGTACCTGCACAAATCAAGTAAAAACTTCTAAGTAAGTTCGCTACAACTTCCTGAATCCTGACTTGCTGTATTATCCTCGGTCAGTGTTTCAAGAATCAGTATAGGCGGCTGCCTAGGCATTAGTTGTGAAAACGCATGGGCAGAAAAATCAGGCCCTGGTATTGCTAACTAGTGCTAGAGCCTACAAGGTTCGAGCTTTTTAGCAACACATGTCTGAGTTTTCAAACTTTTGTAATGCACCAGATTTAGGAAAAAAAAAAAAACTTATTACTCCATAAGAGAATTCTTTTCAAACTGAAGTAAAATGATCATGTTAGATAAATAGATAGTTACATACGGTTTGGTAGCAGCATAGATGGCATACAGTGGATGAGAAGGCACTACGACAGAAGCAGCTGAACCAATACTAACAATAGCACCCTTTCTTCTCTTAATCATCCCTTTAATAACTGCTCGAGTTACCAAAGTTGTTCCTCTCAAATTCACATTCACTAAATTCATCCACACTTTCTCTTCCACCTCGTGAAAATACATTGCCTCAGGATATGTCACCCCTACATTATTAATTAAAACACCGATCTCCAATCCTTTAATAGCCAGTTCCATTTCCCTCACCCCTGCAACGACATTTCTCGAGAAGTCCACAACCAACTTCTTCATCTGGGTATTTGGATTCTCACTTAAAATCTCTCTGGAAACTTGATCTAGTTTGCTGATGTTTCTTCCAACTAGTACTAGGTTTAGGCCTTTTTCGGCTAGTTTGAAGGCCATGGCTCTGCCTATGCCATCGGTTGAGCCGGTAATGAGAGCCCATGAGCCGTAGTATTTCTTGAGGTTTCTCGGAGGTCTTAGAAATGTAGTGAAGATCCAGTTAAGGAAATAAAATGATTTTTTCAAGAAAATAAAAATACCAAGATACCAAAGAAGAATCATATACAGTGGCTGCGTTTCTAATTGATCAAAAAACATCATTTTTCTCAAATTTGATAATTGAACTTTTGTAAATATATATATGCAGAAGTGAACTACAGATCCTCAACATAAACAAGCTGCTTCTAGTTCAAATTAAACAGATTTCACACGGAAATTAATACACAACATATTATCATATACGCATCATACATTACTCAATGATCAATTTTAGTTCATAAACAACCAATTCACATAAACAAGCTGCTTTGAATTTTAATTAAACAGGTTCCACACGGATAAATATAAAACACACTATCATATACGCATCTTACATCACTCAGTGATCAATTTCAGTTCGTAATTAAACAATTAACATCAACAAGAAGCTCCTATTCAAATTCAACTTCGCAACAATACTAATTCAAACGAAAAAAAAAATAACAATTCAATTCACTTCACTTTCGAGATCTATATCGTAAATTAACAGCAACCGAAGAGTTCCAAACCTGAGCAAATAGACTCAAGAGTGCCGAGTCTATCTGATCCACTATCACTCATCGGACAAAACGACGAGAGCGAGTAAATCCTCGTAGTATTAATCGGAAATCCAAACATCAAAGCTTGACGAGCAAGGTAACAGAGGCAATTAGGGATAACTTGCGTTGCACAACCGAGAGCTGGAGGCGGTGGATGTGTTGGTGGTGATGGAGGCGTAACCGAGAAAGGGGAGAGAGTTCTTGGGATTTTGGGGATTAACTGCTATCTAATTTAGGGATTTGGGGTTTTTAAAATGGGAAGGGTTAAAAGGGTAATTTAAAAAATTGATTTTAAATGTCGTCTTATACAAAGCCGACGTAAAAAGTACATATTATACGTCGCCTTTTCCTCAACCGACGTATATAGTAGCATTATATACGTCGTCTTTTCCTCAACCGACGGATAATGTCATTATATACGTCGTCTTTTACTCAACCGACGTATATAGTAGAATTATATATGTCGCCTTTTCCTCAACCGACGTATAAAACACTTATATACGTCGCCTTTAGGCGGAACCGACGTATATAAGTATTTTATACGTCGCCTTTGGAGAGAACCGACGTATAATAGGCGACGTAAAAGATCATTTTTGTACTAGTGATCTCTCTTACAGCTTACAATAGGGTGTGCATGATATATATAAGCCCTATACAAACTAGTGCACACACCTATTTTTACACAGCTACCCCTTGTTGAAAGTCAAATTTGTCCTGCCATAAGAGGTTCACTGTGTCAGGAAGGACCACCTGCTTTTCGGAGTCTTTCCCGTTTCTGTAGCTGCTTGTCTCTTATCTTTCTCTCCAAGTTTAGCTGTAGATTTGCCATCTGTTCTTTGGACCACCTTGCCAGAACAAATGCTTCAGTATTTGTCTCTTTTGATTCTTGGTTCTGTACCTTGATTTGTCTTGTTGTAAACGGCTAAGTGTTGATATCGTGAACTCCACTTCATTCCTGACTTCGCGATCTCCCTTGCGAGGACTACGTGATATAGCCTTTGAAGACTTTGCGACATAGTCCATAAGATGACTATGCGACATGGGTCATTGGACGACTATGCGACATAAGTCATTTGACGACTATGCGACATAAGTCATTTGACGACTATGCGACATAAGTCATTTGACGACTATGCGACATAAGTCATTTGACGACTATGCGACATAGAGTTTCTGAGGACTTCACGATCTAGGCTTCTTTGACTTTGCTGACTTCAACACTTCACGACATGAGTCTTGAGGACTTCTCGACATAGTACAAAATGGACTATGCGATGTAGTACTTCACGACATGGATATTGGTGACTTCACGGCATAGCTTTCTTTTGACTTTGCTATATAATGCCTTAGACAAATTTCTGCAACTTATTTCTTCATGGCCTTATTCATCTCTATCCTGCTGCATGAACAGTTCTGAACTTCTACCAGGACAATTATTCAATGGCCTATATACAATCTAGATGCAAGAAACTTTACGAAGCTCATCATAACTTTGAGCATACATGATCAAGCTAATGTTTATGAGAACAAGACAAGTATATTTAGAGACCTATACTATATCCCAGTGATAGAACTCACTAAGTCATGTAATGTGACATAGTCACATAGTGTAGGCTTGTTAATAGTGGTATTCAGACATGCCTTGAGCCTAACAATCTGCAACTAACTTATTTTATGCATTTTAACATTGTAGATATCTAAATGGCAAACTCAAACAATTTCTTTGTGCGATCAGTCCTTGAGAAGGAAAAGCTGACATGAACCAACTTCCTTGATTGGAAAAGGAATTTGAGGATTGTCCTCAGGCAGGAGCGAAAGCTTTATGTCCTTGATATTCCTCACCCTGGACCTCTTGCTGCTGAAGCAACCGAGGCTCAACAAAATGCTTATCAGAAGCATCTTGATGATTCTACGGATGTCTGTTGTTTGATGCTAGCGACTATGAGTCCTGAGCTTCAGAAACAACATGAGCGTATGGACGCTTATGACATGACAGAGCACCTCAAAAGGATGTTTGAGGGTCAAGCTCGTCAAGAGAGGTTTGATGTATGCAAAACGTTATATGCATGCAAACAGGGAGATCGTGACCCGGTCGGACCGCATATTCTAAAGATGATAGGGTATTTGGAAACCCTTGAGAATTTGGGTTACCCGGTTTTACCGGAACACCAAGCAGATTTGATTTTGCAGTCTTTGAACAGCAACTACACTCAATTTGTTATAAACTATATTATGAGTGAGATAGACAAAACACCTACCGAACTATTGGCATTATTGAGGACTGCTGAGACCAATATGTCAAAGGCTAACCCTGCTCCCATAATGATGGTGAATAAAGGGAATGCCAAAGGAAAGGGGAAATGGAAAGGCAAGAAGAAGATTGGATCTAAATTTGCTAATCCGAAGCCTGCTTTCAAAAAGGCTTTGAAGCCTACTGGAGGTGTTGCAAAAGGTGCTGCAAAGGGTGATGTATGTCACTTTTGCAAGAAGCCGGGTCATTGGAAGCGTAATTGTCAAGCTTATTTGGAGGATCTGAACCTGAAGGGAATGAAGTCTGTGAAGATTTCTGATTCAGGTATGTATGTTATAGAAGTCAATTTGTCTACTTCTACATCATGGGTATTAGATACTGGATGTGGTTCTCACATTTGTATAAATGTGCAGGAACTGCGAAGGAGTAGGACTTTGGCGAAAGGAGAAGTCGACCTACGCGTTGGCAACGGAGCAAAGGTTGCTGCTTTGGCTGTAGGGACTTATAATTTATCGTTGCCCACTGGGCTTATTTTAGAACTTGAAAACTGTTTTTACGTGCCTGCGATTTGCAGAAACATTATTTTTGTTTCTTGTTTGGACAAGAAAGGTTTTTCCTTTTACAATTCAGAACAATAGTTGTTCCTTTGGTTTGAATAATGTTACCTATGGGGTTGCACGTTTATTTAATGGTTTATATGTTCTTGATCTTGATATTCCTGTCTATAATGTAAATAATAAATGTATTAAGGCTAATGACTCAAATCAAACATACCTTTGACATTGTCGTTTAGGCCATATAAATTCGAAACGCATTTCCAAATTACATAAGGATGGATACTTGGATAAGTTTGATTTTGAATCATACGAAGAATGCGAACCTTGTCTCATTGGAAAAATGACTAAAGCTCATTTTACCGGAATTGGTGAGAGGGCCACCGAACGATTAGAACTTATACATAGTGATGTATGTGGTCCAATGCGTACGATGGCAAGAGGTGGATTTTACTCCTTCATAACCTTTACTGATGATTTTAGTAGATACGGATATGTGTATCTTTTGAAGAACAAATCCGGATATGTGGATTCCATGCTGAAGGGGCTCTATAGAATAAGAGCTCTTGAACTGTGGCTCCATTTGTACTGTCACCATTGCATTTGTTGATGGCTGATCTGTCTTTGAAGATTCAGTAATTTTCTTGAACCTTGCTTCTATGTTGGACCAGTGATCTTTGATCTGTTCTGCAAGTTTCATCCTCATAGAAGCTTCCTTAATTAGATCAATACCATCCTTTTGCTTCTTTCCAAACTCCCCCATTGCTAATGGCTCTTCTGGTAAGGAGATGGCTGGGACCAAAACCTTTGTGATTTGTATCTCTAGCTACTTAGTTTCCTTAGTTTTCTCCCCCTTTTTGTTATCATCAAGTGAGATGATAGGGAGTCCTTGAGCTGCCAGAAGCTGGGTAAGTAGCTGAGTTTGCTTCTCCTGTTCCTTCTGCATTTGAGAAAGTGTAGCCTCAACTTTGTCCACTCTAGAGGAGAGAGTTTTTAAAGATGAGGACACTTCAGGTTCCTTGGTGAAAAACCTTGACATCTTGGAGACAGTGTGAAGAGGAAGCTTTTCATCTAGCCTCCTGTCAGTAGCATCCCTAAGGTTGCTAATTGAATCCTTTATTTCTGTAGCTTCAATCCTTGTCTGCAACATTTGTAGCCTTTGAATTTCCAGAGAATCCATTATGGCCTTATAGAATTTCTTGTCCCTTGCAGTTGCTGACTCATGAGCTAGATATGCCTCATTGTATTGCCTTGTAATAGCAGCATCCAAGTTGGATCTACCATGCATATCTTGAGAAAGCCAGTTTGGTGTAGGAGGCACCACAGAAGTCCCAGTCTGTGTAGTAGTGGCCACCTGTAGATTGTCACCAAAGCTGTCTTTATCATCAGAAAACTCAAATTCACCACTTGCTGCAGCTCCTGGAGGTAGATTGGTCAAGGCATCCTTGGCTCTTTGCATTGATGCAGTAGTATGAATTAAGTTGAGTGACCTTTCTGCCTCCACATTGCCCTGTTGAGCCATAACTTGATAGGCTGACACAGGATGAGTAAAGGTCTCAGGATCCAGGGAAATACTATCCAGAGTTTGTTGATAATGCTCTTGGAAGGTAAGTTCCTTTTCTCCCTCACTGACCCCCATTAACTCACTTGCAATGGCTGCTTCCATCCTTATTGCTCCTGTAGTCCCTTCTCTTTCTCCACTCTTTTCTTGCATCATGGGCTCCCCATGGCTCACACCTCTCACACCCTCACCTTCACCTACTAAGGTGGTACTCTCAATCTCTCCTTTTGCCTGGCTGGAAGAAATAGCCAGCCTCTCACTCTCAGACTCTCCTTTTGCCTGGCTGCAAGCCAGCCTCTCAGTTTCACTCCCTCTCAAACCTAAAAGTGTCTCAACTACCACCAGGTCATCTACACTAGTTGTGGAAACAACTGGATTTTCAATAAGGGGTGTAGATTGACCTATCAACGGAATGGTAGTTTGAACTGTCAACGGTATGGATACCGTTGATGGAGAAACACTTGTCAACGAAAGAAGCTGTTTCGTTGATGAAGTCAATAAAGCACTTTGAGAAAGTGAAATTACAGTAGAATCTGTGGTTATTGATTTTAGAGATTGGTCCACAGATCCTCTTGCAACTTCAGAAAAAATTGGTTGATGGCCCAACAAATCACTTAACAAGTGATGGCCACCAGCTTCAGAGTGGAGCTTCTCCAAGATTAGAGTTGGAGAATCATGAAAAGATGTATTGATCATGTCCACATCTAAAGATTGAGTTGGTGAATTAGATGGAGATAAATCAAGATTAATGTTTAGAGAATGGGACTGTAACCCCAGAGTAATGATAGGGGTTACATCAAACTGAATTTGTGAAACTGGAAGTGTAGCTTCCAGAGTGTGTGCACCCTGTGAACCCTTGGACTTTTGTTTCACCCTCCTTTGGTATTGGGAAAAAGTAGACTGTGGGCTTGAAGTGTCCCTTACCCTCTTGGAGTGTGCTCTTGGAGAAGAGCTTGTTTCAATAATTACATCCTTTTGGGAGGATGCAATTAGACTTGTGCTTAAATCCATATTACTCATTGTGCCTTGTTGGGAAGACACAATGGGGCTTGGCTGGATTTCACTCATCTGTCCTTCCTTATCCTTAGGGTTTCTTTTATGTTCACCCCTTCCCTCACCTCTCACAGCACCAGAAACACTCCCCTTTCGTTGTGAAGTAGTTTTTGCAACAGGTGCCTTTTAGTAAGCACCTGAGGTTGGCTTGGAGGATTTCTTTGATTTTGGTTTTGTTGCTGGGGCAGGAGCCTGTTGGGTCACAACTACAGACTCCACAGCAACAGGATTGGGTGATACAGTTGAAGTAACAATTATACTAGAAGGGATAGCAGTAGTTACCTCAATTATTGGCAGATACACCACTGGAACATCACCATTGTGGTTCAGCCTCAGTATGTCTGTCAATACTCTCTTTTCTTGCACAAAACACTCAAACTTGGAAACAGGGTTAGAGATTACTAATGGTGTTGGACTAACATGATTAGCCAACATCATCAGAAACCTAGCATAGTAGATATTCTTTTTCCTATTAGCCTTGTCACCCAACTTAGCACCAATTTCATACATAAGTTGGGTGCTAAAGTTGTAATATCTATCAGTTAGGAGCATGGTAAATAGAATTAACATAGAATTGGTTAATGCATCAAAATTACTAATCTTTCCAGAAAAGACCTTGATAAATGCATCAGCTAAATAACTATATTCCCTAACCAAACCTCTCCTAATTATTCTACCCAGATTATCAGTAGGCAAAGAGTAGTTTATTGAATTTAGCAAGTTAACCATTTCAGTGATTGTAGGCAAAGCATCACAGTTATTTTCAGGAATATGTAAACATGCTTGCAATACATCAGAATTAACTATGTACTCTTTACCTTGTATGGTGAATTGCAGTGTGCAGTTTGTTCCACTATACTCACACGAGGTCCAAATCTCCTCGATTATCTCATTATAGAGAGGAGTGGAGTGAAACATTGCATAGCTCAATTTGCAGTTCTTCATGAAGTCCATCATCTTGAAAAAGATACTGTTTGGACCCTCCTTGACAACAAATGGGATTGAGTTGTTCTTTTCATAAATGAACCCTCCTGCTGACATAAGTTTGACTATGGGTGCCATTGTTGTGTGAAGAAAAGCTTCGAGCTAAATTGCTTGTTAGAGAGAAGAAGAGAGAAAAGCCTTTGGAATTTTTGAGAACAGGTAAAAAGAAAATAAAGAAAATAGAATTTCTTAAATACTCCCCCAAAAATTCTCAGAAAAAGAGTCCAATAATAAATGTAAATTACTGGATTGGCTTAAAAATATAACCGTTACTTTTAAAGAATTACCATGATTTATACTTACAGGGGTGTATGCATAGATCGTGGTAACGGACGTGTCAAATTTTAACGGTTCAGATTAAAAGCGCTAAATCAACGAATCAGGATTGGGCGGTTAAAGTCCCATCTTATTTCGTTGATAAAGCTGTGTTTCGTTGATATAAAAGAGCTATCAACGAAACACCCAGAAAAATGCTAAGACTGTCAACGAAATGGTTCGTTTCGTTGACATAGTGATTTTGACTTAGACAAAATTTCACTTTTTCCTGAGAAAATTAATTCACAGAAAAACATAGCAAGTTTCTGGCTTCATTTGTAACTTGCAAAAATCTCAAAGTAATTAAGAGAAATTTAGCATACCTAGCTCACTTACTAATCTTGAGAATGTTGATTCATCAAGTGGCTTCGTAAAGATGTCTGCAAGTTGTTGTTCACTTGGAACAAAATGTAACTCCACAGTACCATTCATAACATGTTCTCTAATGAAATGGTACTTGATGTCAATGTGCGTGGTCCTTGAATGCTGCACTGGATTCTCAGTAATGGCAATGGCACTAGTGTTGTCACAGAAAATAGGAATTTTCTCAACTCTTAATCCATAATCAAGTAGTTGATTTTTCATCCATAAAATCTGTGCACAACAACTTCCAGCTGCAATATACTCAGCCTCAGCTGTGGAGGTGGAAACTGAGTTTTATTTCTTGCTGAACCATGACACAAGCTTGTTTCCTAGGAATTGACAGGTTCCAGTTGTGCTTTTCCTGTCTATTTTACATCCTGCAAAATCTGCATCTGAATAACCAATTAGTTCAAAACCAGATTCTCTAGGATACCAAATACCAAGGTTTGGTGTTCCTTTGAGATATC
The DNA here is from genome assembly GCA_030848705.1 of Heracleum sosnowskyi. Classification (NCBI taxonomy): domain Eukaryota; kingdom Viridiplantae; phylum Streptophyta; class Magnoliopsida; order Apiales; family Apiaceae; genus Heracleum; species Heracleum sosnowskyi. The sequence continues at coordinate 63,072,193 of CM061235.1, forward strand.
TGAAAATCCTTTTAATAGCAACTAAATGGGATTCCCTAGGATCAGCCTGAAATCTAGCACATAGACATGTAGCAAACATAATATCAGGTCTACTAGCTGTTAAATATAAAAGTGAGCCTACCATGCCTCTGTAACTTGAAATGTCCACAGATTTTTCCTTAGTATTCAATTCAAGTTTGGTGGCAGTAGGCATGGGAGTTTTGGCAGTAGGCATGGGAGTTTTGGCAGGAGAGCATTCCATTAAGTTAAACTTCTTTAATAAATCATGAATATATTTTGTTTGACTAATGAAAATGCCTTCATTAACTTGCTTTACTTGAAGACCAAGAAAGTAAGTTAATTCTCCCATCATGCTCATTTCATATTTACTTTGCATAAGCTTGGCAAACTTTTGACAAAGTTTCACATCTGTAGACCCAAAGATTATGTCATCTACATAAATTTGAACAAGTATAGTAGAGCCATTCACAACCCTGTGAAAAAGAGTTTTATCTACAGTACCTCTAGTGAAGTGATTCTCAAGAAGGAACTGTGAAAGTGTGTCATACCAGGCTCTAGGTGCTTGTTTCAAACCATAGAGTGCTTTGAGGAGGAAGTATACATATTCTGGAAAATCATCATCTTCAAAACCAGGAGGTTGACTTACATACACCTCCTCTTCCAATTCCCCATTCAGAAAAGCACTCTTCACATCCATTTGATAGACTTTGAAATTTGCATGGGCTGCATAGGCTAGGAAAATCCTTATTGCTTCTAGTCTTGCAACAGGAGCAAATGTTTCATCAAAATCAATTCCTTTTTCCTGTGAATAGCCTTTTGCAACCAGTCTTGCTTTGTTCCTTGTGACTATGCCATTTTCATCCATCTTGTTTCTGAACACCCATTTTGTGCCTATGACACTCCTGTCCTTAGGCTTGGGCACCAGCTTCCAAACATTGTTCCTTTCAAATTGATTTAGCTCTTCTTGCATAGCCAAAACCCAATCTGGATCTAGAAGTGCATCCTCAACTTTCTTTGGCTCATCTTGAGACAGAAAGCTGCTATATAGACATTCTTCTTGAGTTGCTCTTCTAGTTTGGACTTTTGAAGAAACATCACCTATAATAAGTTCAAAGGGATGATCTTTAGTCCATTTCCTTGAGGGAGGTAGATTTGCTCTTGAAGAGGTAGCTTCATGATCATGATTGCCTTGATTGGATATTTGTCCTTGAGAAACTCCCCCTGAGTTTGTTGTCCCTAAATGATCACTTCTAGAAGCATTTCTATGACTGGCAACGGTATTACCATTTTGGCTGTCAACGAAACGCTCATTTTGACTGTCAACGAATCCACCATCATGACTGTCAACGAAATGACCATTTGGTCTGCTAGCAGCTATTCTTTTCAATCTTAATACAACAATTTCATCTTCACTGCTGCTTTCATCTGTGCTAGATACAACAACTTTAGGCTGTTTCTCAGTAGCCTTAACATGATTCACTTGATCTCCTTCCTCATTTTCAAAAGAAAGACTTTCATGGAAACCTTCATCACAGAGACCTTGAATTTTGAGATCATCAAAAACAACATGTACAGATTCTATAACAATGTTGGTTCTGAGATTATAAACTCTGTAAGCTTTCCCTACTGCATATTCCACAAATATTGCTTCATCTGCCTTTGTTTCAAATTTCCCCAAATGCTCAGCTTGATTTCCCAGAACAAAACACTTGCATCCAAAGACATGAAGAAAATCCAATAGTGGCTTCTTTCTTTTGAGTAATTGATAAGGGGTCATTCCTTTGGCCTGATTAATCAAAGAAATATTCTGAGTGAAGCAAGCTGTATTAACTGCCTCAGCCCAAAAATAAGTTGGTAACTTTGATTCATCTAGCATTGTCCTTGCAGCTTCAATAAGTGTTCTGTTTTTCCTTTCAACTACACCATTTTGATGTGGTGTCCTTGCTGCTGAAAACTCATGCAAAATACCATTTTCTTCACAGAACACCTTCATGCTTGAATTCTTGAATTCTGTCCCATTGTCACTCCTAATCCTTCTTACTTTCAAGTCAGGATGATTGTTTACCATCTTGATGTGATTGATAATGATTTCACTTGCCTCATCTTTCACTACAAGAAATTTGTCTTTTACCTACCAATTATTTAGTTACCAATAAATATGAGTAGGAAAAGATTACTTTTATCTACCAATATATTTGTACATAAATTGATGGTACGCCAAAGTAACAGTTGAACAATTCTATTCACTCATGTATTAGCGGGAAAGTTTTACATGTTGCCGCTCAACATTTTTCTTGTTGTTACATTATCCGGAACCTGACGTGTCAAATTAAATCATTTAAATTTGTGAAATGTGAATCATTACCCGAATTTTTTTTGTAACACGTAAATGTGCAGGGTGCACGACAAAGATATAGGAGTATAAATTGTAGTGTCATTATTCTCATAATGTCATTTTTCTATTTTTTTTAATAAAAATTCAATTTCTGAAATGAATGAAAATTTATAATTTAATTTGTATGTTATGAAAAGCAACTGTTATAAATTAAAGTACACTAGCGTGCACGTTTTATTTACCATTTTCACTATAACTAAATTAAATGCTTACTTGATAAAATAATGACATTCCTTTATTTCTAAATAAAATTACATATGTTATCTAGTACCATTGTGAATATTTTAATATTTCTTTATTCAATTTGAGAACTCAATTTTTTTTTACTAAAAGAGTCATCTTAGAAAAAAAAACCTTTTATTAAACCTTTTTATGTATGAAATTTCATATGAATTCTTTCTCGATTCCAAATTAACCTTATTATTACTATTTTACGGTCAAATTTTGAAGGAAAGAAAAATCGTATATACTATAAATTCAAGAAAATTATTAAATATATTTTATTTTAAAAATGTATCTTATCTGCTTTAAAAAAAATTAGTTTTTTCAAAATTGTAAAAGAAACCTTTTTAATTTTCAATCAAAACCGGATCAAATTAACTATAAAAAATGAAATGAAGTTCTTATATATTATGTACATATGTACATATGTATTTTGTTATTATAACTGATTTTCTAAAGAAAATTATGGTTGAATTTTAGTCTTCTCTCAATTTTTACAATTTAATTGTAAATTTTTTCTGATTAAAGCTCGTATAAAACAGTTTTATTTGAATTTTTTAAATCTAGTTTTATGTGAAGAAGTTTGAAAAATGATTTAAAAAAATCTATATAAGCATGAAGCATCTAAATTGTATTTACATATTTTTCCCTGGCTTTTAACTTTTCAGTTTCCCGGTTTAATGTCTTAAATATTTTGATTTAGCGGCAAATGTGCAGATAATGCTAATTGAAGCATTCATGCCGTAAAACTAGTTTAAATAGTTGTACTTTCTTTTGGGTTTTCTCTTTCTTTTGGTCTTATCTCCCCTCTCTATTTGTATGTATTATTGGTATGGATGAACACATCTTTTGTCTGTAATTTATATTTTGGCCTCCCTTGAGATTATATGTATGTATGGTGTCTGTTTTGACAGGTTTTGGATGCCTTGTGAGTTGTGTTTCTGTTTTGTATTATATTAAATATGGTACTCATACATCACACATTTACTCTGCTTCTTTTGGCTTATATGTATCAAGTGCCTAACAAATGTTTGGCGATATTACTCAAAGCTTTGAAACTCTTTACATTTTCATATCCAGATTGCCAAAGCTCTGATTGCTTTCATACATCAAAAGAGGCTGCTTTGAATAAAATCAGGACTCAGGAGGACTTTATCAAGTGTATAGGGTTGCATTATTGAAAGCATCTATGGCATGTGGTTTGATTTGGTTGAACTCTCGGAAGAAACAATATTACAATTTTCAGTTCTTGTGTTAGAATAACTCACTTGCAGGTAACCATTTATTTTTACAGTATTTGTTATCTTTGGTTCACCTGGTTGAATTAATTCTCAAAGTACTAAAGAATATTTTGAGATTATCATATGCTGATCCAGGATATTATCTAGTTTCTACTCTAATAAATGATATATGAAAACCATAAATTGTTTATGTATTTAATTTTAATTTGTATGCGAAGAACTCTTGACTCAATGTAATGTACATCTGGGATTCTGGGTCCTATAAAATTTGTCGTAAAAGCAAATGCTTCTAATTTACAGAGGAGCCATCGTGGTTATGAATTCATTATTATTCCAAATTGTTAGTGTTAGACACTGGTGGCTAATGTACTGTTGCTTTATATGCAGGAAACTTAATCAAGCCAAGGGCCAATTGAAAGTTGTATTTGACATAACTAAGAAACTGGAAGGAAATGAAGTTGACGGTTGAGATGGTTATGACACCTTTGAATTCCAAATCTTCTTGTAATCAAGTTTCTAGTGCTATATTTGGAGAATGACGCTGATTTTAGGAACATGTATATTTTTGTTGTTAGATTAAACCATGTTGTAGATGTAAAATTTCAGTTTTTTATGTTTGTACATTTCTTTTTGCTCAATTTATGTTTGTACATTTTACTTTGAATGAATAAATTATAAGATTTTAGTTTTTCATTTGTTTGGACTTGAATCTTTTACCAGCGAAAAAAAAGTTCACAAGACATATATTTCCCTACCAATAATTAGGTGCAATGTTACTTGATTGTAAGATACCACGTGGTGCAAAAGAAAGATGCCATGTGGATCATTTGATGACATGTCATGTGGACCATTATGGCTGTGTGGATTAATGACACATCATCTGCCACATGAGCTGATGACTCACTCTTGATGAATCAGCAAGTGGGGTCCACATCATTTTTATCTACCAATATATATATTAGTAGGTAAAGACTCTTTATTTACTAACTTTTACCTACCAATCGCTACCAATATCATATTGGTAGATAAAAACTCTTTAGGTACTAATATATTACTTTTGCCTACTAATAAAATTTGTAAGTAAAAGTCAAATTTCTTGTAGTGTTTGGAGAGCAAAAAGAAAGTCCATGTAAATGTAGAAAAATCATCAACAATCACAAGACAATATTTCTTCTTTGAAATAGACATGACATTCACAGGGCCAAACAAATCCATATGAAGCAACTCAAGCTGATGGACAATTGATGACTCTGTCTTGCTTTTGAATGATGCCTTCTTTTGTTTCCCTTTTTGACAGGCATCACACAAACCATCCTTAGAAAACTCCACCTGTGGAATTCCTCTAGCAAGATCTTTCCTCACCAAATCATTCATAACTTTAAAATTCAGATGAGATAATTTCTTGTGCCATAGCCAACTTTCATCATTGCTTGCCTTGCTGAAAAGACAAGTGATGGTTTCTGGACTTGTGCTACTAAAGTCAGCAATGTACACATTCCCTCTTCTGAATCCAGTCATTACCACATTGTTGTTTCCTCCTTTAGAAACAACACAGGCTTCTTTAGAAAAAGTAACTAAAAATCCTTTGTCACAAAGTTGGCTGATACTAAGCAAATTGTGCTTAAGACCATCCACCAATGCAACTTCATCTATGATGACATTCTCTTTTGAAATCAAGCCATATCCCTTTGTGTAGCCTTTGCTGTCATCTCCAAAAGCAATACAAGGGCCAGCTCTTTCCTGAAACTCTGTGAGCAGGGTAGAATCACCAGTCATGTGTCTTGAACAACCACTATCCAAGTACCAAAGATTCCTTTTGTCTCCCTGCACACAATAAAACCAAATCAAGTCGATTTTGGTACCCAAGTTTCCTTGGGTCCTGTTTTGTTAGCCTTTGCTTTTCCTTTTATATCATTTTTCACCTTGGGCTCGGATTGATTTAAATCAATCTTTATCCTTGGTGTTGATTTCTGAGGATTGCTCACATTTTCATTCACAGCATGCATAGTTGGAGGAACAAACATGTTATTCATATTTCATGGCATTTGTGGCACATTAAACATATTCATGTATGGATTCGACACAAATGGCATGCTGGCATATGGATTTTGAAATTGTGCATATGGAGTAAACATGTTAGGCATAACAGGCATTGTAGGCATAGAACTATTCATTGCAGGCTTGGGAATTTTCACTTTAACAGTCTTCTTAACAGATTTGCAGTTAGTAGATAAATGACTAACACTTCCACAATTAACACATGTCTTTCTAGGAGCATATTTATCAGGTGTGTAATTGTTGTGTTTGTTAATTCCTACTTTGCCATTCCTGTTATTCTTTTTATTTCCCTTAGCCTCAACTTGAACATTCTCTAACTTATCTTTCAATTGCTTGTTGGACAAGTGACCTACATTAGCTCTCTCAACAGGCTTCTCAACTTTCTTTGATTTACTAGACTCACCTTGAACAAAGTTCTTGGTGACAGGACCATACTTATTATTAAGTCTAGTGAGTTCATCTTTTCTTTTCTCTGTCAACGAAACAGCCTGATCGGTTGATGGTTCATCTGTCAACGAAACATTGCATTCCGTTGACATATCAACCTTCAACAAATGATCATTGTTGTTTGTTGACTCTGTTTCTGATTCTAAGGTTTCACAAACATACCCTAGTTTTTCTTTGTTCTTTTTCCATGATTGTTCACAGAAAGATTCCATACCTTGAACATTAATGATGTTGGTAGCAACATTCTTGGCATCTTTCCATTTAGCAATCACACTTTGTTCTATTTCAAGTTGTGTCTTAAGAATTTCTTCCCTTTGTAACACGTTCTCAAGTTCCTTCTTAGCATCCCTACTAACACATCTCATTTTCTCAAATTCAATGAGCTGTGCTTCTAACATTGCATTCCTATCACTTAAGAGCAAATTAGTCTCTTTTATTCTTGAATTCTCTTTGGTAAGTGATTTAAGAGTAACACGTAAATTATATAATACAGTAGACATTTCATTTACTGCACTATCGCATTCCTCTTTAGAAAGCTCAGAGAGATTAGTAATTGTTACCTGGTTGCTTGAGGAGCTTGCTTCCTGCTCATGATTGTTAGCCATAAGAGCCAAGTTGACATATTCAACATCATCATCAGAATCTTCACCATTACCAGCCCAATATTACTCCTGAGACATGAAAGCCTTTTCTTTTTGCTTGAGAAGTTCAAAGTATTTCTTTTTATAATCAACAGGCTCAAATTTCCTGTTGCCCTTCTCAATCTTGGGCTTTCTGCAGTCTCCAGCAAAGTGACCAAGCATTCCACAATTGAAACATTTAGATTTAGACTTTTCAATCCAGTTACTTTTGTTAGGTTGAAAGTCTCTCCTTGGTGGCCTTGCTTCTGAGTTTCTCTTGAACTTGAACTTAGAGAATTTTCTTGACAGAAAAGCAATGTGTTCATCAATCTCATCTAAGTCATCCAAGTTGGCTGGTTCTGGTTCTTCTTCTTCTGTCATCTTGCCTTTACCTTTGCTAACATCACTTTTACAACTAGCTCGACTAGTTGTGGCCTTTGCAGCTTCTTCAGTGTCATCTTCCAGTTGGTTCACAGATGCAATCAATGCAATAGATCCACCATTCTTCTGTATCTTTTCAATTTCTTCATCTTGCTCCATTTCCAACTCATATGTCTTCAAGGTTCCATAAAGCCTTTCAAGAGTGTAGTCTTTGTACTCTTGAGTGTTTCTGAGAGAAACAGTCATAGGCTTCCATTCTTTTGGAAGAGCTCTAAGAAATTTAAGGTTTGAATCCTTGGTTTGATAGATCCTCCCATACAACTTTAATCCATTCAAAAGCTTTTGAAACCTACTAAACGTGTCATTTAGGGTTTCACTAGCTTTGAAATGAAAATGCTCATATTGTTGTATAAGGAGTTGCATTTTGTTTTCCCTAACTTGCTCAGTACCTTCACAGAGAGTTCTAACAGTGTCCCATACTTCTTTGGAGGTTGTACAGTTAATGACATTGTCAAACATCTCTTGCTCCAAACCATTAAACAGAATGTTCATGGTTCTCTTATCTTTATGGATTTCTGCAAGATCTTCAATAGTCCATTCTGAGACAAGTTTTGGAATTTCTACATCAGGAGCATCTGGCACTCCAATTCTAGATGCAAACTTCATGGGAACGTGTGGACCTTTCTCAATGCAGTCTACATATCTCTCATCCATAGACATGAGATGTAAGTGCATCTTTACTTTCCAGTGAAAGTAATTGTCCTTATCAAGAACTGGTATCTTTACACCTGCATCCTTCTTCACCATGGTTTCTGTTTTTGGTCTTGATCTTTAAACTTCTTGTATGTTAGAAGCTTGCTCTGATACCAATTGTTAATCCCAAATGACCTAACAGAATTGTAAAAGGGGGGGGGGGGTTGAATACAATTCTTGATATTTCTTAAACTTAAAACAACTTACAAATAAAAACTGAAGTTAAAGTAAAAATCACAAGCACATAAATAATTTCAGTTGGATTGTTTGATGAACCAACTGAAGTGATTTTTATTGCAGAAATAATCTGTGATACAAAAGTACACAGCTGCTCAGTTACAAGGTTGTAGAGAAGAATGCTCTCAAGGATAGCTAATACAAACTATTTTTTTTCTTCTCTTACGTTAAAGTAACTGCTACACTTGGTTATATATCCCCAAGTTTACAAATCTATTTTTGGCTACACTAAAAGTACAATGAGTAACCGCCAATAGTTTGCTTTTCATCCCTTTGTCCAGTGGTCCTTGGAGATCCTTGCTTTTGTCTTCATGCTTATTATGATCACTCCCAAGACCCAATTGGAAACTGGGATGTTTCCTTATTCCCCATGTCCATTTTAATGGTTTCCAATGCAAAGTACACTTCCACATCACCTTTAGATCTGTTCAGTAAACTGTCACTATCACTTTGTCAACTATTCAGAAAAGCAATAATGATTCGTTGATAGCAGGGAGATGTGTTTCGTTGATAGCTTTATTCTTCATTCCGTTGATGGTGTTTCCCTCGTTTCATTGATGAGTAAACTCCATACCGTTAACAGAGTAATCTTCATACCGTTGACATGTCTTCACTTAGGCAAAATTACAAGGCATAATATATTTACAATTAACCAACCTATTTTGCCTATCTAGTACTTAGTCAACATGACTTAGAAAACCTATCTAATACATATAACAGAATGCCTATCATTTGAGAAGTATTGTACAATGCAATTGCTACAACACTCATTTCGTTGATGAGCTTCCTGTCAACAGAATGCTGCAAAGCATGCCATTTCGTTGACAGCTACAAAATGACTTTACACAAATTCTACTAAGTGTTTTATGTTTATCATCAAGAACAACATATTCCTAACAGGTAGTGATCTCAAAAGAAAATTGTCCTAAATCATTCGATGATAAGGACCGTATGAAAAAGGTACCATATGCTTCTGCAATTGGTTCAATAATGTATGCAATGATATGTACTCGACCTGATGTTTCATATGCTTTGAGCATGACGAGCCGATACCAGTCTAATCCAGGTGAAGGTCACTGGACGGAAGTCAAGAATATTCTTAAGTACCTCAAGAGAACTAAAGATTCATTCTTGGTATATGGAGGAGATGAGAAGCTAGATGTAAAAGGTTACACTGATGCTAGTTTCCAAATAGACAGAGACGATACTGTGTCTCAATCTGGGTTTGTGTTTTGTCTAAATGGAGGCGCTGTAAGCTGGAAGAGTTCGAAGCAAGAGACAGTAGCTGATTCTACAATGGAAGCTGAGTATATTGCTGCCAGTGAAGCGGCCAAAGAGGCTGTTTGGCTTCGGAAATTTATTGAGGGACTTGGAGTAGTTCCATCGATCGCAGATCCAATTGATCTTTATTGCGATAACAATGGAGCTATTGCGTAGGCTAAGGAACCAAGGTCCCATTCCCGAGCAAAGCATATACTTAGACGATATCATCTACTTCGAGAGATTACAAGGAGGGGAGATATACATATATGTAAAGTGCATACTAATGATAACGTTGCAGACCCAGTGACTAAGGCTTTCTCGCAGCAGAAGCACGAAGGTCACACTAGTTCCATGGGTATTAGATACATGGGTGATTGGCTCTAGTGCAAGTGGGAGATTGTTAGTACTTGTGCCCTAGAGACAATACTATAATGATCTTAGGGAAGACATTTTGATTATTAATAAATATGTTCTATGGATTTTCTTTCAATTATTTATTATGTCTTTATTTACTGCGATATTAATGTTAGAATAATAAATGTCCTTGGAATATAAGCATGAATTCTGTATCTCTAAGTATGTGACTTAGAAATGAGATTATATGAATAGTGTTTATAATCCTAAAGAGATCCCTAGTCGAGTATTATTATTTGAGGACAATAATAATGCATTAAGACTAGTATGTTTGTTGACTGATGACCACATCTCATTGGTCATAAGTATGGTGATACTAAAGTCAAAGACATAAGTGTATGTTAGCAGAACATGGCACTGGATAGACCCACCGTGTGAATTCTTCATGGTAAATGTTATCAAGTGTCATAAGCAATTCTCACAATGATAATGGTGTAATGATCCTTAGACTTGAAATCATTATATTTCTATATGAGAATTAATATACTTTGATTCTACTCAAAGTTAACTTTGACCGGGTAATGATAAAGGTGGACATTGGGTATATCATGAATCATATGAGAAATATGAATGATAGATATAGGATTTAACCCTCCTATTTTAGGAGTGATATTATTGGCCTCTTGATTGAGTGAGACTACGAAATGCATGGTCATGCTCAAATTGTGATTTGTTTAATAGTCTACTCATCGATCAAGTAAACCGGGATTAAATGTTGAAGAGGATGACATAAACCATGACTCGAGTTTAATCTATAATATAAGGTTAAAAGGATTATATTACATGAAACATTATTCAATTAAAGGTTTAATTGGATCACCAATTATTATTATTACTTGGGTAGCAATGATGTATTACTAGATGTCGCTCATTGTTTTTAATTTTATTATGAGATATTAAAATTATTGCCAACGTAATAATAACCTAAAGGGTTACACATAAAGAACGTTTTAAACGGAGCATTAATTAAATTTGGAATTTAATTGAATTATTGGATTAATTAAGTAGGACTTGATTAATTATATAATAATTCGAATATAATAAATAATATTACTAATAATCAGATTGGGTTTTGGAAGCCCAATCAGATTAGGTATATGCCCAGAATTCTCTCCATATAAATACATTATGATGTATTGTTTTAGGGTTAATTGAAAAAATACGTTTTTATTAAAAAAACCCTAGCTGCTCTACATCTAAGAGAGGCTAGAGAGAGAGAGAGAGAATTCCGAGGGAAGTTTTTGGCAAGTACCAACTCTGGTGATCGTTGGACGATCGGGCGTTCGTGTGGACTGATTAGAGACTTGTATCGCAAGGCGGGACACGTTGTGATCATAGCAAAGGACCTCCATCTGTCAACCATTCGTAAAGCTCATTAAAAGGTAAACAATTATGTTCACGAATTAAACATCGTGTTTCGCATGGATCCTGCGGAGGGTTTCGTTATTTTCTGTTTTTACGCGTTTTTCCTTTGCGTTTTTATGCCCGAAACCCTACAACTACGACAGTCAGGTGTCGGAAGAATCGACAATCCTTAATACAACAATCGCTGGAAAACTCACGTTCCAGGAAACAATTCAACTATGAAGAATCAATAGAGGGATGGAAACACAATCTAGTATCGACGAGATCGATACAATAATGGGAGGTGCACATGAAAAGTAACAATATAATATACATCGACGAGATCGATGCAACAACTGGGATGATAATGAAGAATAAACAATAACATGCTCAACAACATTTAGTCTGATATAAAACAGGCATTATGATATCAAAGAAATTACAACTACTCAATGTCAAATGAGGTTCAAGAAATAAGTTCGAAATGGTTTCAATGGTACAACGTATTCATTTAAGAAAGTAAACAAGGCTATAGGGAATACAATATAAATTGAAGGTGAAAGTTCTTGGTTTCCAACCGGATTGTGGATAATCAAAAGAATCAGGGATATTCAAGGAAATATCATTATCTGCTTAGATGCAGAATAAGGATTTGAATAATCTGAATTGTTCTGATAGTGACAGGCATATATAAGTGTGAAAAAAATATGATTTGGATAATAAGTAAAGGCACAGATACTTGCATAGGTGCATGATGAAAAATAGAATGCTTCTAGAACAAGTACCATAACCCAGAATTTAAAACAGCATCTTACCCTTATCGGGTTCACAACTTCCCAATCATTTAGGGTTGGCAACATTCCAACCTAATAGTTTAAATCAAGATTTTTGAAAGAAAATATTTGTATACGTCTCATGACTGTCTTTTAAATCGCTTCAACACAATAATTATATTCTTCCAATCAAAATGGAAATACGAATCTAAACTAAAAAGGTATGAAATAATACTCGTCAATTTACGAGATTAAATAAATCCACATTTGAAAATTAAGTGAAGAGTATTCAACTTGCATAATAATAATTCAAAACAATATCATTTAACAATACGTGAAAGGTATAGACACTTGCCTCCGGTCCTTAGCTATTTCGTAAGGTTGAGATAATACGATTCCCTCCTTATTCTGTCTTATAGCACGATTCTCTATTTCCGTCCTTTGATTTAACGTTCTTGTGAATACCACTAATCTGATCCTATCGTTTTAAATCCACGCGTCTGCCTCGATAGTCAAACATGAGATAGTACTTTTGATAGGCTATATATAGACCGGTCTTATCTCTGAGCCAGGAGTCGCCTGGAACCCGGATTACTACTCGAGTCATGGCTCACCTCCTAGTCCAGACTCATCTTGGAACCATGACCTGCGTACCAGTCCGGACTCATTGCCAGGCTATGGCTCAAGCTTTAAGTTTAACTCCCTCCTGGCGACAAAGGCAATATCCTGCGTGAGAAAATCTATACCTCATTACGTGACATGCCCAGGTCATCATTGATGTCCACACCTGATAACGACACGTAAAGATACCTAATGATTGGGACAATGATTCCCTATTTAAACCACACGCCAGCAGGAGCCTGGGACACGACGCCACAATCCTTCACCTGGACACGTGCAATCCATCAACATCACCCAGGTGTCCTACCTACCTAGGATTCAACGCTCATGATTGCAGGTATAACCCCAAAACCCTAATCCTTGGCCTATAAATAGACCAAGGAGGAAAGGTCTAGGGGTTACATTCTCTTTTACACACTTAGCCTATATTATACACAGACTATACATACACCCTCCATGTGACGCCCCCAAATCCCGGGGTCAGTGGATTTGGTCGCCACGCTAAAATCTCAACTTAAAACTCACCTGCTTAATAATAGAACCAATATAAATGGAACACCTGTGACCCCACTATACCAAGAATCTTTTAGTTATAGTTCTAGAAACAAGAAACCAAACTTTACAAACTTAAACTCAAACTTAAACTTTCTTGTTAGGAATATGTTGTTCTTGATGATAAGCATAAAACACTTAGTAGAATTTGTGTAAAGTCATTTTTGTAACTGTCAACGAAATGGCATGCTTTGCAGCATTCCGTTGACAGGAAGCTCATCAACGAAATGAGTGTTGTAGCAATTGCATTGTACAATACTTCACAGTATGATAGGCATTCTATTCTATGTTTTAGATAGGTTTTCTAAGTCATGTTGACTATGTACTAGATAGGCAAAATAGGTTGGTTAATTGTAAATATGTTCTGCCTTGTAATTCTGCCTAAGTGAAGACATGTCAACGGTATGAAGATTACTCTGTCAACGGTATGGAGTTTACCCATCAACGAAACGAGGGAAACACCATCAACGGAATGAAGAATGAAGCTATCAACGAAACACATCTCCTTGCTATCAACGAATCAATGTTGCTTTTTGAGCAGTTGATAAAGTGATAGTGACAGTTTACTGAACAGATCTAAAAGGAGATATGGAAGTGTACTTTGCATTGGAAACCATCAAAGTGGATACTGGAAATAAGGAAACATTCCAATTTCCAATAAGGCTCTTGGAAATGATTATAATGAGCATGAAGACAAAAGCAAAGATCTCCAAGGACCATTGGACAAAAGGAATGAAAAGCAAGCTACTGATGGTTACTACATTTATTCTTTAGTTTAACCAAACGTAGAATTGTAAACTTGGGATATATAACCAAGTGTAGCAGTTACTTTAGAATTAAGAGAAGAAAAACAAATAGATTGTATTAGCTATCTTTGAGAGCATTTCTTCTCTACAACATTGTAACTGAGCAGCTGTGTACATTTGTATCACAGATTATTTCCGCAATAAAAACACTTCAGTTGGATCATCAAACAATCCAACTGAATTATTTATATCTTGTGTTTTTATTTATTCAGTTCAGTTTAATTTCATAAAGTGTTTTAGTTTCAAGAAAATATCAAGAATTGTATTAAACCCCCCCTTCTACAATTCTGTTAGGTCATTTGGGAATAACAATTGGTATCAAAGCGAGCTTCTAACATACAAGAAGTTTAAAGATCAAGACCAAAAACAGAAACCATGGTGAAGAAGGATGCAGGTGTGAAGATACCAGTTCTTGATAAAGACAATTACTTTCACTGGAAAGTAAAGATGCATTTACATCTCATGTCTATGGATGAGAGGTATGTAGACTGCATTGAGAAAGGTCCACACGTTCCCATGAAGCTTGATTCTAGAGTTGGACTGCCAGATGATGCACCTGATGTAGAGATTCCAAAAACTGTCTCAGAATGGACTGTTGAAGATATTGCAGAAGTCCATAAAGACAAAAGGACCATGAACATTCTGTTTAATGGTTTGGAGCAAGAGATGTTTGACAATGTTATCAATTGTACAACCTCTAAGGAAGTATGGGATACTGTTAGAACACTCTGTGAAGGAACTGAGCAAGTCAGGGAAAATAAAATGCAACTCCTTATACAACAATATGAGCATTTTCATTTTAAAGCTGGTGAAACCCTAAATGACACGTTCAGTAGGTTTCAAAAGCTTTTGAATGGATTAAAGTTGTATGGGAGGATCTATCAAACCAAGGATTCAAACCTTAAATTTCTTAGAGCTCTTCCAAAAGAATGGAAGCCTATGACTGTTTCTCTCAGAAACACTCAAGAGTACAAAGACTACACTCTTGAAAGGCTTTATGGAACCTTGAAGACTTATGAGCTGGAAATGGAGCAAGATGAGGAAATTGAAAAGGTACAAAAGAAGGGTGGATCTATTGCATTGATTGCATCTGTGAACCAACTTGAAGATGACAATAAAGAAGCTGCAAAGGCCACAACTAGTCGATCTAGTTGTAGGAGTGATGTTAGCAAGGGTAAAGACAAGATGACAGAAGAAGAAGAATCAGAACCAGCCAACTTGGAGGACTTAGATGAGATTGATGAACACATTGCTTTTCTGTCTAGAAAATTCTCTAAGTTCAAGTTCAAAAGAAACTCAGAAGCAAGGCCACCAAGAAGAGACTTTCAACCTAGCAAAACAAACTGGATTGAAAAGTCTAAGTCAAAATGTTTCAATTGTGGAATGCTTGGTCACTTTGCTGGAGACTGCAGAAAGCCCAAGGTTGAGAAGGGCAACGGGAAATTTGAGCCTGTTGATTATAAAAAGAAATACTTTGAACTTCTCAAACAAAAAGAAAAGGCTTTCATGTCTCAGGAGTATGATTGGGCTGGTAATGGTGAAGATTCTGATGATGATGTTGAGTATGTCAACTTGGCTCTTATGGCTGACAATCATGAGCAGGAAGCAAGTTCCTCAAGCAACCAGGTAACAATTACTAATCTTTCTGAGCTTTCTAAAGAGGAATGCGATAGTGCAGTAAATGAAATGTCTACTGTATTATATAATTTGCGTGTTACTCTTAAATCACTTACTAAAGAGAATTCTAGAATAAAAGAGACCAATCTGCTCTTAAGTGATAGGAATGCAATGTTAGAAGCACACTCATTGAATTTGAGAAAATGAGATGTGTTAGTAGGGATGCTAAGAAGGAACTTGAGAACGTGTTACAAAGGGAAGAAATTCTTAAAACACAACTTGAGATAGAACAAGGTGTGATTTCAAAATGGAAGGATGCCAGGAATGTTGCTGCCAACATTATTAATGTTCAAGGCGTGGAATCCTTCTGTGAGCAATCATGGAAAAGGAACAAAGAGAAGCTAGGGTATGTTGGTGAAACCTTAGAATCAGAAACTGAGTCAACAAACAACAAGGATCATTTGTTGAAGGTTGATATGTCAACGGAATGCAATGTTTCGTTGACAGATGAACCATCAACCGATCAGGCTGTTTCGTTGACAGAGAAAAGAAAGGATGAACTCACTAGACTTAATAACAAGTATGGTCCTGTCACCAAGAACTTTGTTCAAGGTGAGTCTAGTAAATCAAAGAAAGTTGAGAAGCCTGTTGAGAGAGCTAATATAGGTAACTTGTCTAACAAGCAATTGAAAGACAAGTTAGAGAAAGTTCAGGTTGAGGCTAAGGGAAATAAAAAGAATAACAGAAATGGCAAGGTAGGGATTAACAAACACAACAATTACACACCTGATAAATATGCACCTAGAAAGACATGTGTCAATTGTGGAAGTGTTAATCATTTATCTACTAACTGCAAATCTGTTAAGAAATCTGTTAATGTGAAAATGCCCAAGCCTGCAATGAACAGTTCCATGCCTAAAATGCCTGTTATGCCTAACATGTTTGCTCCATATGCACAATTTCAGAATCCATATGCTAGCATGCCATTTGTGCCTAATCCTTACATGAATATGTTTAACATGCCACAAATGCCATGGAACATGAATAACATGATTGTTCCTCCAACTATGCATGCTATGAATGAAAATATGAGCAACCCTCAGAAATCAACACCAAGGGTAAAGATTGATTTGAATCAATCTGAACCCAAAGTGAAAAATGGTACAAAAGGGAATGCAAAGGCTAACAAGACAGGACCCAAGGAAACTTGGGTACCAAAATCGACTTGATTTGGTTTTATTGTGTGCAGGGAGACAAAAGGAATCTTTGGTACTTGGATAGTGGTTGTTCAAGACACATGACTGGTGATTCTACCCTGCTCACAGAGTTTCAGGAAAGAGCTGGCCCTTGTATTGCTTTTGGAGATGACAGCAAAGGCTACACAAAGGGATATGGCTTGATTTCAAAAGAGAATGTCATCATAGATGAGGTTGCATTGGTGGATGGTCTTAAGCACAACTTGCTTAGTATCAGCCAACTTTGTGACAAAGGATTTTTAGTTACTTTTTCTAGAGAAGCCTGTGTTGTTTCTAAAGGAGGAAACAACAATGTGGTAATGACTGGATTCAGAAGGGGGAATGTGTACATTGCTGACTTTAGTAGCACAAGTTCAGACACCATCACTTGTCTTTTCAGCAAGGCAAGCAAGGATGAAAGTTGGTTATGGCACAAGAAGTTATCCCATCTGAATTTCAAAGTTATGAATGATTTGGTGAGGAAAGATCTTGCTAGAGGAATTCCACAGGTGGAGTTCTCCAAGGATGGTTTGTGTGATGCCTGTCAAAAGGGAAAACAGAAGAAGGCATCATTCAAAAGCAAGACAGAGTCATCAATTGTCCAGCAGCTTGAATTGCTTCATATGGACCTATTTGGCCCTGTAAATGTTATGTCCATCTCAAAGAAGAAATACTGTCTTGTGATTGTTGATGATTTTTCTAGATTTACATGGACTTTCTTTTTGCACTCTAAAGATGAGGCAAGTGAAATCATTATCAATCACATCAAGATGGTAAGCAATCATCCTGATTTCAAAGTAAGAAGGATTAGGAGTGACAATGGGACAGAATTCAAGAATTCAAGCATGAAGGTGTTCTGTGAAGAAAATGGCATTTTGCATGAGTTTTCAGCAGCAAGAACACCACAGCAAAATGGTGTAGTTGAAAGGAAAAACAGAACACTTATTGAAGCTGCAAGGACAATGCTAGATGAATCAAAGTTACCTACATATTTTTGGGCTGAGGCAGTTAACACAGCTTGCTTTACTCAAAATATTTCTTTGATTAATCAGGCCAAAGGAATGACCCCTTATCAGTTACTCAAAAGAAAGAAGCCACTATTGGATTTTCTTCATGTCTTTGGATGCAAGTGCTTTGTTCTGAGAAATCAAGCTGAGCATTTGGGGAAATTTGAAGCAAAGGCAGATGAAGCAATATTTGTGGGATATGCAGCAGGGAAAGCTTACAGAGTCTATAATCTCAGAATCAACATTGTTATGGAATCTGTACATGTTGTTTTTGATGACCTCAAAATCCAAGGTCTCTGTGATGAAGGTTTCCATGAAAGTCTTTCTTTTGAAAATGAGGAAGGAGATCAAGTGAATCATGATAAGGCTACTGAGAAACAGCCTAAAGTTGTTGTATCTAGCACAGATGAAAGCAGCAGTGAGGATGAAATTGCTGCTTTGAGATTAAAAAGGATAGCTGCTAGCAGACCAACTGGTCATTTCGTTGACAGTCATGATGATGGATTCGTTGACAGTCAGAATGAGCGTTTCGTTGACAGCCAAAATGGTCATACCGTTGACATTCACAGGAATGCTTCTAGAAGTGATCAATTAGGGACAACAAACTCAGGGGGAGTTTCTCAAGGACAAATATCCAATCAAGGCAATCATGATCATGAAGCTACGTCTTCAAGAGCAAATCTACCTCCCTCAAGGAAATGGACTAAAGATCATCCCTTTGAACTTATTATAGGTGATGTTTCTTCAAAAGTCCAAACTAGAAGAGCAACTCAAGAAGAATGTCTATATAGTAGCTTTCTGTCTCAAGATGAGCCAAAGAAAGTTGAGGATGCACTTCTAGATCCAGATTGGGTTTTAGCCATGCAAGAAGAGCTAAACCAATTTGAGAGAAACAATGTTTGGAAGCTGGTGCCCAGGCCTAATGACAGGTGTGTTATAGGCACAAAGTGGGTGTTCAGAAACAAGATGGATGAAAATGGCATAGTCACAAGGAACAAAGCTAGATTGGTTGCAAAAGGCTATTCACAGGAAGAAGGAATTGATTTTGATGAAACCTTTGCTCCTGTTGCAAGACTAGAAGCAATAAGGATTTTCCTAGCCTATGCAGCCCATGCCAATTTCAAGGTCTATCAAATGGATGTGAAGAGTGCTTTTCTGAATGGGGAATTGGAAGAGGAGGTGTATGTAAGTCAACCTCCTGGTTTTGAAGATGATGATTTTCCAGACTATGTGTACTTCCTTCTCAAAGCACTCTATGGTTTGAAACAAGCACCTAGAGCCTGGTATGACACTCTCTCACAGTTCCTCCTTGAGAATCATTTCACTAGAGGTACTGTAGATAAAACTCTTTTTCACAGGGTTGTAAATGGCTCTACTTTACTTGTTCAAATTTATGTAGATGATATAATCTTTGGGTCTACAGATGTGAAACTTTGTCAAAAGTTTGCCAAGCTTATGCAAAGTAAGTATGAAATGAGCATGATGGGAGAATTAACTTACTTTCTTGGTCTTCAAGTAAAGCAAGTTAATGAAGGCATTTTCATTAGTCAAACAAAATACATTCATGATTTATTAAAGAAGTTTAACCTAATGGAATGCTCTCCTGCCAAAACTCCCATGCCTACTGCCACCAAACTTGAATTGAATACTAAGGAAAAATCTGTGGACATTTCAAGTTACAGAGGCATGGTAGGCTCACTTTTATATTTAACAGCTAGTAGACCTGATATTATGTTTGCTACATGTCTATGTGCTAGATTTCAGGCTGATCCTAGAGAATCCCATTTAGTTGCTATTAAAAGAATTTTCAGATATCTCAAAGGAACACCAAACCTTGGCATTTGGTATCCTAGAGAATCTGGTTTTGAACTAATTGGTTATTCAGATGCAGATTTTGCAGGATGTAAAATTGACAGGAAAAGTACAACTGGAACCTGTCAATTCCTAGGAAACAAGCCTGTGTCATGGTTCAGCAAGAAACAAAACTCAGTTTCTACCTCCACAGCTGAGGCTGAGTATATTGCAGCTGGAAGTTGTTGTGCACAGATTTTATGGATGAAAAACCAACTACTTGATTATGGATTAAGAGTTGAGAAAATTCCTATTTTCTGTGACAACACTAGTGCCATTGCCATTACTGAGAATCTAGTGCAGCATTCAAGAACCAAGCACATTGACATCAAGTACCATTTCATTAGAGAACATGTTATGAATGGTACTGTGGAGTTACATTTTGTTCCAAGTGAACAACAACTTGCAGACATCTTTACCAAGCCACTTGATGAATCAACATTCTCAAGATTAGTAAGTGAGCTAGGTATGCTAAATTTCTCTTAATTATTTTTGAGATATTTGCAAGTTAAAATGCAGCCAGAAATTTGCTATGTTTTTCTGTGGATTATTTTTCTCAGGAAAAAGTAAAATTTTGTCTAAGTCAAAATTACTATGTCAACGAAACGAACCATTTCGTTGACAGTCTTAGCAGTTTTCTGGGTGTTTCGTTGATAGCTCTTGTATATCAACGAAACGCAGCTTTATCAACGAAATAAGACGGGACTTTAACCGCCCAATCCTGATTCGTTGATTTAGCGCTTTTAATCTGAACCGTTGGAATTTTGACACGTCTTTTACCACGATCTATGCATACACCCCTGTAAGTATAAATCATGGTAATACTTTAAGAGTAACGGTTATATTTTTAAGCCAATCCAGTAATTTACATTTAATATTGGATTCATTTTCTGAGAATTTTTGGGGGAGTATTTAAGAAATTTTATTTTCACTATTTCTTTTTACCTGTTCTCAAAAATTCCAAAGGCTTTTTCTCTCTTCTTCTCTCTAACAAGCAATTCAGTTCGAAGCTTTCCTTTAATCAACAATGGCACCTATAGTCAAGCTTATGTCTGCTGGAGGGTTCATCTATGAGAAGAACAACTCCATCCCTTTTGTTGTCAAGGAAAACCCGAACAGACTGTTCTTCAAAATGATGGATTTCATGAAGAATTGCAAGTTGAGCTATGCAATGTTTCACTCTACACCACTCTACAATGAGATAATCGAGGAAATTTGGACCTCATGTGAGTATAGTGGAACAAACTGCACACTACAATTCACTCTTCAAGGTAATGAGTACATAGTTAATTCTGATGTTTTGCAAGCATGTTTACATATTCCTGATAATAACTGTGATGCTTTGCCTACTAACACTGAAATAACTACCATGCTAAATTCTATAAACTACTCTTTGCCTACTGATAATCTGGGTAGAATAATTAGGAGAGGTTTGGTTAGGGAATACAGTTATTTAGCTGATGCATTCATTAAGGTCTTTTCTGGAAAGATTAGTAATTTTGATGCATTAACTAACTCTATGTTAATTCTCCTAACCATGCTTCTAAATGATAGATATCATAACTTTAGCACCCAACTTATGTATGAAATTGGTGCTAAGTTGGGTGACAAAGCAAATAGGAAGAAAAATATCTATTATGCTAGGTTTCTGATGATGTTGGCTAACCATGTTAGTCCAGCACCATTAGTTATCTCTAACCCTAATGCCAGGTTCGAGTGCTTTGTGCAAGAAAAGAGAGTATTGACAGACATACTGAGGCTGAACCACAATGGTGATGTTCCAGTGGTGTATCTGCCAATCATTGAGGTAACTACTACTATCCCTGTTAGTGTAGCTAACACCTCTACTGTTTTACCTTCCAATGTTGCTATGGAGTCTGTAGCTGTGACCCAACAGGCTCCTACCCTAGCAACAAAACCAAAAACAAAGAAATCCTCCAAGCCAACCTCAGGTGCTTCTCAAAAGGCACCTGTTGTAAAAACTACCACACAACCTAAGGGGAGTGAGTCTGGAGTTGTAAGAGGTGAGGGAAGGGGTGAACATCAAAGAAACCCCAAGGATAAGGAAGGACAGGTTAGTGTGTACCAGCCAAGCCCCATTGTGTCTTCCCAACAAGGCACAATGAGTAACATGGATTTAAACACAAGTCTAATTGCATCCTCCCAAAAGGATGTGATTATTGAAACAAGCTCTCCTCCTAGAGCACAGTCCAAAAGGGTAAGGGACACTTCAAGCCCACAGTCTACATTTTCCCAATACCAAAGGAGAGTGAAGCAAAAGTCCAAGGGTACACAGGGTGCACACACACTGGAAGCAACACTTCCAGTTTCTCAAATTCAGTTTGATGTAACCCCTATCATTTCTCTGGGGTTACAGTCCCATTCTCTAAACATCAATCTTGAATTATCTCCATCAAATTCACCAACTCAATCTTTAGATGTGGACATGATCCATACATCTATTCCTGATTCTCCAACTCTAATCTTGGAGAAGCCCCACTCTGAAGCTGGTGGCCATCACTTGTTAAGTGATTTGTTGGGCCATCAACCAATTTTTCCTGAAGTTGCAAGGGGATCTGTGGACCAATCTTTAAAATCAATCACCACAGACTCTACTGTAATTTCTCATTCTCAAAGTGCTTTCTTGACTTCATCAACGAAACAGTCTATTTCGTTGACAAGTGTTTCTCCATCAACGGTATCCATACCGTTGACAGTTCAAACTACCATTCCGTTGATAGTTCACTCTGCACCTTTAATTGAAAATCAAGTTGTTCCCACAACTAGTGCAGATGATCTAGTGGTAGTTGAGACACTTCTAGGACTGAGAGGGAGTGAAACTGAGAGGCTGGCTTGCAGCCAGGCAAAAGGAGAGAATGTGAGTGAGAGGCTGGCTATTTCTTCCAGCCAGGCAAAAGGAGAGATTGAGAGTACCACCTTAGAAGGTGAAGGTGAGGGTGTGAGAGGTGTGAGCCATGGGGAGCCCATGATGCAAGAACAGAGTGGAGAGAGAGAAGGGACTACAGGAGAAATAAGGATGGAAGCAGCCATTGCTAATGAGTTAATGGAGGTCAGTGAGGGAGAAAGGGAACTTACTTTCCAAGAGGTTTATCAGCAAACTCTGGATAGTATTTCCCTGGATCCTGAGACCTTTACTCATCCTGTGTCAGCCTATCAAATTTTGGCTCAACAGGGCAATGTGGAGGCAGAGAGGTCACTACAACTAATTCACACAACTGCATCAATGCAAAGAGCAAAGGATGTCTTGACCAATCTACCTCCAGGAGCTGAAGCAAGTGGAGAATTTGATTTTTCTGATGATGAGGACAGCTATGGTGATAATCTACAGGTGGCCACTACTGCACAGACTGGGACTTCTGTGGTGCCTCCTACACCAAACTGGCTTTCTCAAGATATGCATGGTAGAAGCAATTTGGATGCTGCTATCACAAGGCAGTACAAAGAAGCATATCTAGCTCATGAGTCTGCAGGAGCAAGGGACAAGAAATTCTACAAAGCCATAATGGATTCTCTGGAAATTCAAAGGCTACAAATGTTGCAGACAAGGATTGAGGCTACAGAGATCAAGGATTCAATCAGCAACCTTAGGGATGCTAATGATAGGAGGCTAGATGAAAAGCTTCCTCTTCTCACTGTGTCCAGGATGAACAGGTTTTTCTCTAAAGAACCTGAAGTGGATTCCTCCTTGAAGACTCTCTCTTCTAGAGTGGACAAGGTGGAAGCTACTCTATCACAGATGCAAAAGGAACAGGAGAAACAAACTCAACTATTGGCCCAGCTAGTGGCAGCTCAAGGACTCCCAGCCATCTCTTTTGATGATAACAAAAAGGGGGAGAAATCTAAGGAGCTAGACATTCAGATTACCAAGGTTATGGTCCCAGCCATTTCCCTACCAAAGGAGCCATTAGCAATGGGGGAGCTTGGAAAGCAGCAAAAGGATGGTATTGACCTTATACAAGAAGCTTCTATGAGGATGAGACTTGCAGAACAAATCAAAGAACATTGGTCCAACATAGAAGCAAAGTTCAAGAAGATTACTGAAGATAAGGACTCAAATCCATCAACGGAACAGCTATCAACGAATGCCATGGTACTAGCATCAACGGAATGGGAGCCACAGACAAATTCTTTCTATCACCAAGAGCCCCTTCTACATGGAGTCACTCAAGGACCAAAGAAGGAAAAAGGACAAACTTCATGCATTAGGGATGTGGAACAAGCTACAATTCAAAGAAGCCTATCTCCCAAGTCCCCTGCTAAACCAAAGGGCAAAAACATAGCAAGGACTTTCTATCCTGCACCTTATCCAGATGAGCACAAGCTTCTTGGTCTACTCATCACAAAAAGCAAGGAAAGTAATGATTATGAGATAAGGAAGCAAAGGGCAATTGTCTACAGGAATGGACAACAAATCTGTGTTTGGGCTGGTCATCCAAACTTTGCTGAAGCCAAGGCTGAGGAATCAGAAAGAGCAGCTATGCAAGCTCTTGCAGTAGCTCAAGCTCTAGATGAAGAAGAAAGGAAGCAAGAGGAAAGCACTAGAGAGGAAAGGAGTTCAAAGAAGAGCACAAGGCAACCCAAAGAGAGAGCTAGGAGAAACATAGACTTTGAGAGTGCTGATTCTCAGAGTACTGCATCAGACTCTTCTATACCTATTGCACCTCCAACAATTGCTAATCCAGTTTTTGAGGGAAAGTTGGCCTGTGATCCTGCACATCCTGTCAATTTTCATGATCAACCAATCATGCCAAAAGAGGAACCAATTGATTTTGATGAGGCATACTTTCCAAAGTTCCTGTTAGAAAAGGACCAAGCAATGAAGACAAAGAAGAGGCCTATCAAAGCAAAGCCTGTTTTTGTGAGAAAGCCACAATCTCAAAAACCCCCTGCAAACCCAGAGGACTGCATGTACATTGCTGACATCGGGGAAGAATCCAGTCTACATCTTGACTTAGACAACCTGGTGGAAGTAAGGGGAATTGCAGCTTCTCAAAAGTTGCCTGAAAGACTAGTGTTCACATTCAAGGGTGGTAGAGAACAAGTGTGGCCTCTCTACAGAATTTTAGGAGAAGACTATCAAACACTACTCTCAGTGTTTAGATGCTTGAAAAAGGACTTTGGTTTCACCAAAACAGCCAAGTCTGAGGTGGTCTCCAAAATCTGTCAGTTAAAGGCTAGCTGGAACAAGCCTGAGGCTCTTCCAAGGATACTTAGAGTTCCCTCAACAGGAAAGAAAATCCATCTTCAACCTTATTGGATGATGGAGTTTAAGGACAAGGACAATTGCAGAAGATTCTTCAGAATGGAAGACCAGCTGGAGAAGGCATCTAATCAAACTCTAAAGCTGATGCAATCCAAGCTTGGTGATCAAGATGAAGAGGAGAAAATCTTCTACAGAAGGCTACAGGTCCAGATTGAGGAAAACAACTCCAAGAGAGGGAAGAAGACTATGCCACAAAGAAGTCACAGATGAAACATTTGCTCAGACTAGAGGAGCACTTGTGGGCATTAGTCTTGTAAGTCTTATATTTTGTCTATAAAGTTTTGAAGCTTAATACATTTTCTACTTTTGTAATTTATGATGTATCTGAGTGTTTTTGTTATCATCAAGTCTCTTGATTTATGGCTGTTATTCTATCAGTCATAAATTGGGGGAGATTGTTAGGAATATGTTGTTCTTGATGATAAGCATAAAACACTTAGTAGAATTTGTGTAAAGTCATTTTTGTAACTGTCAACGAAATGGCATGCTTTGCAGCATTCCGTTGACAGGAAGCTCATCAACGAAATGAGTGTTGTAGCAATTGCATTGTACAATACTTCACAGTATGATAGGCATTCTATTCTATGTTTTAGATAGGTTTTCTAAGTCATGTTGACTATGTACTAGATAGGCAAAATAGGTTGGTTAATTGTAAATATGTTCTGCCTTGTAATTCTGCCTAAGTGAAGACATGTCAACGGTATGAAGATTACTCTGTCAACGGTATGGAGTTTACCCATCAACGAAACGAGGGAAACACCATCAACGGAATGAAGAATGAAGCTATCAACGAAACACATCTCCTTGCTATCAACGAATCAATGTTGCTTTTTGAGCAGTTGATAAAGTGATAGTGACAGTTTACTGAACAGATCTAAAAGGAGATATGGAAGTGTACTTTGCATTGGAAACCATCAAAGTGGATACTGGAAATAAGGAAACATTCCAATTTCCAATAAGGCTCTTGGAAATGATTATAATGAGCATGAAGACAAAAGCAAAGATCTCCAAGGACCATTGGACAAAAGGAATGAAAAGCAAGCTACTGATGGTTACTACATTTATTCTTTAGTTTAACCAAACGTAGAATTGTAAACTTGGGATATATAACCAAGTGTAGCAGTTACTTTAGAATTAAGAGAAGAAAAACAAATAGATTGTATTAGCTATCTTTGAGAGCATTTCTTCTCTACAACATTGTAACTGAGCAGCTGTGTACATTTGTATCACAGATTATTTCCGCAATAAAAACACTTCAGTTGGATCATCAAACAATCCAACTGAATTATTTATATCTTGTATTTTTATTTATTCAGTTCAGTTTAATTTCATAAAGTGTTTTAGTTTCAAGAAAATATCAAGAATTGTATTCAACCCCCCCTTCTACAATTCTGTTAGGTCATTTGGGAATAACAATTGGTATCAAAGCGAGCTTCTAACATACAAGAAGTTTAAAGATCAAGACCAAAAACAGAAACCATGGTGAAGAAGGATGCAGGTGTGAAGATACCAGTTCTTGATAAAGACAATTACTTTCACTGGAAAGTAAAGATGCATTTACATCTCATGTCTATGGATGAGAGGTATGTAGACTGCATTGAGAAAGGTCCACACGTTCCCATGAAGCTTGATTCTAGAGTTGGACCGCCAGATGATGCACCTGATGTAGAGATTCCAAAAACTGTCTCAGAATGGACTGTTGAAGATATTGCAGAAGTCCATAAAGACAAAAGGACCATGAACATTCTGTTTAATGGTTTGGAGCAAGAGATGTTTGACAATGTTATCAACTGTACAACCTCTAAGGAAGTATGGGATACTGTTAGAACACTCTGTGAAGGAACTGAGCAAGTCAGGGAAAATAAAATGCAACTCCTTATACAACAATATGAGCATTTTCATTTTAAAGCTGGTGAAACCCTAAATGACACGTTCAGTAGGTTTCAAAAGCTTTTGAATGGATTAAAGTTGTATGGGAGGATCTATCAAACCAAGGATTCAAACCTTAAATTTCTTAGAGCTCTTCCAAAAGAATGGAAGCCTATGACTGTTTCTCTCAGAAACACTCAAGAGTACAAAGACTACACTCTTGAAAGGCTTTATGGAACCTTGAAGACTTATGAACCTTGTTGTATAAGGAGTTGCATTTTGTTTTCCCTAACTTGCTCAGTACCTTCACAGAGAGTTCTAACAGTGTCCCATACTTCTTTGGAGGTTGTACAGTTAATGACATTGTCAAACATCTCTTGCTCCAAACCATTAAACAGAATGTTCATGGTTCTCTTATCTTTATGGATTTCTGCAAGATCTTCAATAGTCCATTCTGAGACAAGTTTTGGAATTTCTACATCAGGAGCATCTGGCACTCCAATTCTAGATGCAAACTTCATGGGAACGTGTGGACCTTTCTCAATGCAGTCTACATATCTCTCATCCATAGACATGAGATGTAAGTGCATCTTTACTTTCCAGTGAAAGTAATTGTCCTTATCAAGAACTGGTATCTTTACACCTGCATCCTTCTTCACCATGGTTTCTGTTTTTGGTCTTGATATTTAAACTTCTTGTATGTTAGAAGCTTGCTCTGATACCAATTGTTAATCCCAAATGACCTAACAGAATTGTAAAAGGGGGGGGGGGGTTGAATACAATTCTTGATATTTCTTAAACTTAAAACAACTTACAAATAAAAACTGAAGTTAAAGTAAAAATCACAAGCACATAAATAATTTCAGTTGGATTGTTTGATGAACCAACTGAAGTGATTTTTATTGCAGAAATAATCTGTGATACAAAAGTACACAGCTGCTCAGTTACAAGGTTGTAGAGAAGAATGCTCTCAAGGATAGCTAATACAAACTATTTTTTTTCTTCTCTTACGTTAAAGTAACTGCTACACTTGGTTATATATCCCCAAGTTTACAAATCTATTTTTGGCTACACTAAAAGTACAATGAGTAACCGCCAATAGTTTGCTTTTCATCCCTTTGTCCAGTGGTCCTTGGAGATCCTTGCTTTTGTCTTCATGCTTATTATGATCACTCCCAAGACCCAATTGGAAACTGGGATGTTTCCTTATTCCCCATGTCCATTTTAATGGTTTCCAATGCAAAGTACACTTCCACATCACCTTTAGATCTGTTCAGTAAACTGTCACTATCACTTTGTCAACTATTCAGAAAAGCAATAATGATTCGTTGATAGCAGGGAGATGTGTTTCGTTGATAGCTTTATTCTTCATTCCGTTGATGGTGTTTCCCTCGTTTCGTTGATGAGTAAACTCCATACCGTTGACAGAGTAATCTTCATACCGTTGACATGTCTTCACTTAGGCAAAATTACAAGGCATAATATATTTACAATTAACCAACCTATTTTGCCTATCTAGTACTTAGTCAACATGACTTAGAAAACCTATCTAATACATATAACAGAATGCCTATCATTTGAGAAGTATTGTACAATGCAATTGCTACAACACTCATTTCGTTGATGAGCTTCCTGTCAACAGAATGCTGCAAAGCATGCCATTTCGTTGACAGCTACAAAATGACTTTACACAAATTCTACTAAGTGTTTTATGTTTATCATCAAGAACAACATATTCCTAACAGGTAGTGATCTCAAAAGAAAATTGTCCTAAATCATTAGATGATAAGGACCGTATGAAAAAGGTACCATATGCTTCTGCAATTGGTTCAATAATGTATGCAATGATATGTACTCGACCTGATGTTTCATATGCTTTGAGCATGACGAGCCGATACCAGTCTAATCCAGGTGAAGGTCACTGGACGGAAGTCAAGAATATTCTTAAGTACCTCAAGAGAACTAAAGATTCATTCTTGGTATATGGAGGAGATGAGAAGCTAGATGTAAAAGGTTACACTGATGCTAGTTTCCAAATAGACAGAGACGATACTGTGTCTCAATCTGGGTTTGTGTTTTGTCTAAATGGAGGCGCTGTAAGCTGGAAGAGTTCGAAGCAAGAGACAGTAGCTGATTCTACAATGGAAGCTGAGTATATTGCTGCCAGTGAAGCGGCCAAAGAGGCTGTTTGGCTTCGGAAATTTATTGAGGGACTTGGAGTAGTTCCATCGATCGCAGATCCAATTGATCTTTATTGCGATAACAATGGAGCTATTGCGTAGGCTAAGGAACCAAGGTCCCATTCCCGAGCAAAGCATATACTTAGACGATATCATCTACTTCGAGAGATTACAAGGAGGGGAGATATACATATATGTAAAGTGCATACTAATGATAACGTTGCAGACCCAGTGACTAAGGCTTTCTCGCAGCAGAAGCACGAAGGTCACACTAGTTCCATGGGTATTAGATACATGGGTGATTGGCTCTAGTGCAAGTGGGAGATTGTTAGTACTTGTGCCCTAGAGACAATACTATAATGATCTTAGGGAAGACATTTTGATTATTAATAAATATGTTCTATGGATTTTCTTTCAATTATTTATTATGTCTTTATTTACTGCGATATTAATGTTAGAATAATAAATGTCCTTGGAATATAAGCATGAATTCTGTATCTCTAAGTATGTGACTTAGAAATGAGATTATATGAATAGTGTTTATAATCCTAAAGAGATCCCTAGTCGAGTATTATTATTTGAGGACAATAATAATGCATTAAGACTAGTATGTTTGTTGACTGATGACCACATCTCATTGGTCATAAGTATGGTGATACTAAAGTCAAAGACATAAGTGTATGTTAGCAGAACATGGCACTGGATAGACCCACCGTGTGAATTCTTCATGGTAAATGTTATCAAGTGTCATAAGCAATTCTCACAATGATAATGGTGTAATGATCCTTAGACTTGAAATCATTATATTTCTATATGAGAATTAATATACTTTGATTCTACTCAAAGTTAACTTTGACCGGGTAATGATAAAGGTGGACATTGGGTATATCATGAATCATATGAGAAATATGAATGATAGATATAGGATTTAACCCTCCTATTTTAGGAGTGATATTATTGGCCTCTTGATTGAGTGAGACTACGAAATGCATGGTCATGCTCAAATTGTGATTTGTTTAATAGTCTACTCATCGATCAAGTAAACCGGGATTAAATGTTGAAGAGGATGACATAAACCATGACTCGAGTTTAATCTATAATATAAGGTTAAAAGGATTATATTACATGAAACATTATTCATTAAAGGTTTAATTGGATCACCAATTATTATTATTACTTGGGTAGCAATGATGTATTACTAGATGTCGCTCATTGTTTTTAATTTTATTATGAGATATTAAAATTATTGCCAACGTAATAATAACCTAAAGGGTTACACATAAAGAACGTTTTAAACGGAGCATTAATTAAACGGAGCATTAAACGCGTTTTTCCTTTGCGTTTTTATGCCCGAAACCCTACAACTACGACAGTCAGGTGTCGGAAGAATCGACAATCCTTAATACAACAATCGCTGGAAAACTCACGTTCCAGGAAACAATTCAACTATGAAGAATCAATAGAGGGATGGAAACACAATCTAGTATCGACGAGATCGATACAATAATGGGAGGTGCACATGAAAAGTAACAATATAATATACATCGACGAGATCGATGCAACAACTGGGATGATAATGAAGAATAAACAATAACATGCTCAACAACATTTAGTCTGATATAAAACAGGCATTATGATATCAAAGAAATTACAACTACTCAATGTCAAATGAGGTTCAAGAAATAAGTTCGAAATGGTTTCAATGGTACAACGTATTCATTTAAGAAAGTAAACAAGGCTATAGGGAATACAATATAAATTGAAGGTGAAAGTTCTTGGTTTCCAACCGGATTGTGGATAATCAAAAGAATCAGGGATATTCAAGGAAATATCATTATCTGCTTAGATGCAGAATAAGGATTTGAATAATCTGAATTGTTCTGATAGTGACAGGCATATATAAGTGTGAAAAAAATATGATTTGGATAATAAGTAAAGGCACAGATACTTGCATAGGTGCATGATGAAAAATAGAATGCTTCTAGAACAAGTACCATAACCCAGAATTTAAAACAGCATCTTACCCTTATCGGGTTCACAACTTCCCAATCATTTAGGGTTGGCAACATTCCAACCTAATAGTTTAAATCAAGATTTTTGAAAGAAAATATTTGTATACGTCTCATGACTGTCTTTTAAATCGCTTCAACACAATAATTATATTCTTCCAATCAAAATGGAAATACGAATCTAAACTAAAAAGGTATGAAATAATACTCGTCAATTTACGAGATTAAATAAATCCACATTTGAAAATTAAGTGAAGAGTATTCAACTTGCATAATAATAATTCAAAACAATATCATTTAACAATACGTGAAAGGTATAGACACTTGCCTCCGGTCCTTAGCTATTTCGTAAGGTTGAGATAATACGATTCCCTCCTTATTCTGTCTTATAGCACGATTCTCTATTTCCGTCCTTTGATTTAACGTTCTTGTGAATACCACTAATCTGATCCTATCGTTTTAAATCCACGCGTCTGCCTCGATAGTCAAACATGAGATAGTACTTTTGATAGGCTATATATAGACCGGTCTTATCTCTGAGCCAGGAGTCGCCTGGAACCCGGATTACTACTCGAGTCATGGCTCACCTCCTAGTCCAGACTCATCTTGGAACCATGACCTGCGTACCAGTCCGGACTCATTGCCAGGCTATGGCTCAAGCTTTAAGTTTAACTCCCTCCTGGCGACAAAGGCAATATCCTGCGTGAGAAAATCTATACCTCATTACGTGACATGCCCAGGTCATCATTGATGTCCACACCTGATAACGACACGTAAAGATACCTAATGATTGGGACAATGATTCCCTATTTAAACCACACGCCAGCAGGAGCCTGGGACACGACGCCACAATCCTTCACCTGGACACGTGCAATCCATCAACATCACCCAGGTGTCCTACCTACCTAGGATTCAACGCTCATGATTGCAGGTATAACCCCAAAACCCTAATCCTTGGCCTATAAATAGACCAAGGAGGAAAGGTCTAGGGGTTACATTCTCTTTTACACACTTAGCCTATATTATACACAGACTATACATACACCCTCCATGTGACGCCCCCAAATCCCGGGGTCAGTGGATTTGGTCGCCACGCTAAAATCTCAACTTAAAACTCACCTGCTTAATAATAGAACCAATATAAATGGAACACCTGTGACCCCACTATACCAAGAATCTTTTAGTTATAGTTCTAGAAACAAGAAACCAAACTTTACAAACTTAAACTCAAACTTAAACTTTCTTATATACAACAATCTCTTTATACAAAAATCTAAAACACTGATATAACTTCGATGTGAAGTATACCAGGCAATACTAAGTTTATACATAATAGTATTTACTGGAAATAAACTTTATACAATACCCTCGTACTAGATCCCAACGCTCTGCATCAACTCATCTACCCATCGTCATCTCGAATCATCTCGCTCCATAGCTATGCATTTATATACTGGTACTTTACTTCTTCACTGGAGGGTCAAAGAATAAACAAGAGTGAGCAAAAGAAGCTCAGCAAGTATATAGTACTGTACGATATCAATAATGATGCACTGATAACAATATGTATGAACATGTATGAACATGAATTCAACTGGCCAAGAAAATGGCAATGTATAACAATAATCAACGAAACTGATAACTGAACAATAATGATAAACAATAGGAAATGTAAGATTGAACTGGATTTTTACTTTGACGCAACTGGTTAAGGTGGATGATTAGTCACACCAAAACCCCGGACCATACCCACGGTATGTCCAAAATACTGAACTGGATCCAAGGCCACATTGGCCACATAATAATATTCATATTCTGACTGGCGTCTGTAGTCCTTAAAACATTTCATTTTAATTAAAAACTTCCAATTCAAACTTACCACTGGGAGTTAGGTGTCGGAACAATCGACCACCTCATTAATTTAACTAATACTTTCAACTGTCAATTAACTTATTAACTGAATTAGGCTAAAACAAATGCATAATCATGAACTTTCCAATCACAAGGAATCAAGGTATAAGTTAGGAAACGAAATAAAGTTCGTCAAATTACGAACGAAGGTTATCTCAAGCTCAGGGTAGAAGGAATCTGGTTATAGAACAATAATTAAATTGAAAACTGAAAACAGAAATGTAGATACTGTACTCTGAACAAGAGAGTACAAGTTAGTAAACTTGCCTTTGGTCCTTAGCTGCCACATAAACTGAAGTACTATGATCTCATGTCATCACAATCTTCTATTGATAATTCTTTAATCCATCACAAATGCGGTTGCTACGAATCCTCGCTCTCGAGATCGTGCCCGCCCAACTATTCACTAATTAAAATACAAGATATATTTAGCCTTTGCATTATACTTTACTTACTCTAACTATTTACTTAAACTCATATAACTCAAGCACATATAGCTTAAGCACATACACATATTCTACAGAAAATTGGGCATGACCTATTCGTATAGTGGACATTGCCCTGCTTTAAAATACTTAACTTCCAATATCAATCATTCACAACAATTCACAATCGATACATAACTTACTTAATACCAAAATAGTCTGCCTCACTTGCAGAACTCATGTAAGAAAATAAACATACTAGAAAATACTTCTGCATTAGCTTGCAGTACTTAATCAGCATAAGAAATCACATTAACATTCACCCCTTAGCACTTAACATGCCTTCACATCGCTAAATCAAATAAATCACATAAATTAGACACAGGGGATTTTTAGAAAATTTCGGCATGAAGTATTCGTAAATAGGACTATCTCCCTGCTTACCAATCAATCATTTAACTCTTTTAACTCAATATAAAATACTACTACCAAAAGAATCTGCCTTGACATGCATTAAATCACATAATCACATAAAGGAAGAATCCGCCCAGACATGCGGCACCTAGAATAATTTATCCGCCCAGACATGCGGCATCTAAACACATAATGAGGTTGAAACCCTTTTTGGAAAATATTTGGCCTTTCTTTTATAAACATTGAAAACAAACATTTTTCTTTAAAACTAAATAACTTTAATTTAAATAGAATTTATTAAAACCAAGAGAACCATAAAACCATTTTTGAAAACATTAGTTAAATTTGATTTATAAATAATCAAGATTAAATAATAATTAATTAATAAAATTCACCAATTAACTACTCAGTTAATTGGTCAATTAAATCAATTACATTAATATTTAAAATCGATTAAAAATAATAAAATTCAACTACTCCTTAAACTCTAACGGTTTTAAAACAAATAATAACATAAATACTTAGATTTTACGAAATTTCGGCATAACCCGTTCGTAACCAGAAATTTTGCATGTACTATGTTGCGTCCCCAATCATAGGACGGATCACATAGTACAGCACAACAAAACAACCTGTATAAACAATAGAAATTAATTACACTATCACTTCAACCAAAACTATAATGATTCCCCAAGATGGGAATCAAACCAGAATATTAGAAGTACCAATACAGCTGATTTACAATTTAGCCAACTTTAAATACTTCAATCTACAATATACAACTCACAATTTCTCGAAATCAAGCTCGACATACTATAATGACTTACTAAACAGAAATAAATTACTGTCAATCTGAATCTCTTCAAAAACAACTAAAATTTATAAATACTTTATAACTTTTCATCACATTATTAATATACTTCAAAAACCTGCACAACCAATAAAATCAATTAATTTCAAACAATAATAACAATTTGAGATTTAACAATTATCAACTCATCAAAATAAAATCATACTTAAACACTAAAATCAAATAGTGCTCTAGTATCATTTAAGACGCACAACATACACATGCTAACTAAAATCACTTAACAACATCCGTAAAACTATTTAACCTTAAACTGAAACAACTAATATCAACTGAATTAGTAACTATGACATATATATATATATATATATATACATATATATAAAATGCACTTAACCATTTAACCCGCTTTATAAAAGATTAATTACTAAAAACAATTTACTAAATAATCACAAGTTAACTTAAACCAAAAGACATGATAACTAGTGTATATTAACTAAGCAATTATACACCTCACGAATTTATTAACTAAGTACATATAAAAAAAAAAATTATAACCACTTTATATAAAAGCGAATCCGATAATATCGTAACTCAAAAACAAACGGATTTAATTTGTAATTATCACATAATGACTAAACAAAACGAATTCCTATAAACTCACATATACCAAACAGATTATTAAATCCTCATTTAAACACAAAATCGAATTTTGTAAATTCACATAATTAAATAAAAACGAATTAATAATGATCATGAATTAATAGAAAGAATTGTATTAACTAATTACTACAAAACCGAGTTATTAATAATCACAAAACAATACATACAAACATAATTATTCAAACTATTTATAAAAATAAGGTCGAAATTCTTCCTAAATATCTACCTCCTCGAAAATCTGCACAAATGAAGAACACAATACAACATCTGCATACACCACTTTTTCACGAATTTTAGAATCGAATAGCACCTAAGAACAACGAACTAACAACATCACAACTAACAAGAAAAAAATCGAATTTAATACATATATATACATACATAGCAGAAAACATACTAGCTAATTAAACTGAAGTTTGATCATTACCCACAAAAATCGAGCTTAACTCGAGACAGAACTAATGGAAGTGGCAGATTGGTGGCGGCGGCCGGAGACCGCGGTGGGAGGCGGCGGCTGGAACAGAAACGACGGAGGAGGCGCGACGGCGGCTACACGCGGTGGCGCGCGGTGATGCAGAAACTGAGGTACTGGCGGCGTGGTTAACGCGCGATAGAAGAGAACGGGGGGGGGGGGGGGGGGAACTTTCTCTCGACTTTTCTGTACTTCTCTCGATTCTTCTACAGCTTTCTTTTCTTTTCTGTATGCCTCTGTATATATATATGTATAACTGCTGGATGATATAATATAACCCAAGAGCAATTCTGTAATTTGCTAATTCTGAAAACAATTTATATATACTTTAAATCTTTTCTAAATTCGAAATGTAACAGATAATTACAGGGAAAAATACTTTAAAAATTTCTAAAATAAACTTTATAAAATTAAAAGCATCCCCATATTTTTAGAATAGTTTTAGGATCAAAATTGAATTAAATATGAATTTTACAAGTTTTGATCGTTTAATCGAAACATAACTCGTAAAATCATTTTAAAATACTTAAACACTTGAAATAATTCCCCCGACAATTTTAAAAACTAAATAATATTATAAAGATAATATCACAAGAGATTTTGTGATTTTTACTAACTCCAATAGTTTTATAAAAATTTTAGAAGATCAATACTGCGTGATTTAAATAGATTTAAATCACTAAAAATAAAACTAAAAATACTTGGGTCCTCATACTGGCCCACATAGCTCAACATACAACATATAAACACGATACTTCGTGTCTTTAACATTATCAACTCTATTCACATAATAAGATCCACACAATCTTATTCCTCCTTACTGGAAATCAAATAAAATACTTAAAATAATAATACTAATAATAATAAATTCCTGACTCATAAAAATGAGTTAAATACTGAAATCATTCCAAAATATTTAAATGCTCAACTTATATAATTAAACAAATTCTCAACCTTATTTATAAACTCAAATAAGGCTGAGCTCCACTTACTAATAAATACTAAAATTCATTTTAATCACTTATTGCACATCACATATTCACATACTATTTATTTTAAACACTTAATCACACAATGCAGCAAATTTTTTAATTTACTCGAAATAAATAAATATTACTATTTTATTACTCAATAATTAGGAAATTCACATTTAATTTTCCCAGATAAAATAATCAACTTTCACAAATACTTTAAATAATATATACACATAATACAATTTCTCCTCTTTGAGAAATCAATCAATAAATCAAATAATAATATTAATAAACCCTGAAAATTAGGGTTACTACATTCTACCCACCTTATAAGGATTCCGTCCTCGGAATCAGCTGAAGGTGTTACTAAGGTCCTTTCAATAACCTTTAACTCTTATTGCATTCTCAATAATACTAACTCTTTACTCTTGGATACTCATTCTTTCTACTCTGGTATTCTACCAGTTACTCTATGTAAGACAAACTCAATTGTACTACTACACGCTACGCGTTACTAGTATTCAAATCGCATCTTGATCCGCTTTGGCCCTTGGTAAATCCACTGCAAAAGTTAACTACTTCCAACCTGCTTGGCATACTTCCCAAACTATTTGAGATAACAAGATTCATGATGTTTGAAGTAAAAAGATATTGTATCATAACGAGGGTCCCACAATTGTGGTTATTGAGTTACAAGTTTCAAAGCAAACGTTTTTGAAATAAAGGAATTACTGAGAGATCAATATGATGGATGAACTACTGTTGCGTGCCTTAGATAAGACATTACTAAAGGTAGTTAACCTTCTTGTATTGCACAACACACAAGTGATGGCGTCCCATCCAACTCCTATCACACAGACAGAGAGTTCTCGTGTCCCCTATACATAGGGTTGTTCATCTCAGCTAGAGTAGGGAAATATAAACGAGTTTAAATCAGTTCAACCATTAAGGTCTTTTGATGAGAAATTCTCAGATACTTTCTTGACTTACCACTGAACATATTCCAGAGATACTACTGTACAAATTCCAAAAGTACTAATTCCAAAAAGGAATAACCAGAAAAGAAATTTCTGGCACAATACGAGGAAATGATGATTCATCAATACTATAGTTATTCACTATTGAAGAGATTTAGGAATTCAATATCACTTGACAGGATCTTAGAAACTTAAAGGAGTATCACATGATTCAATCAGAAGGAAGATATTGCCAAGGTCTTCAGGTATGTCATTCTACGTTCCACCAGCTACGTCTACAATCGCAAGGGTTTTCATCTAACTCAACTCAACTAAGCTCACTATCTCCAACAAGTACTATATCTTAATTTAATCATTGGTACTATATCCAATAGTCCAACACGAACTCTATGTGAGCTCTGACGTTCTCACATAACTATACACACTCCTACACACTCTCGTTTCTAGTTTACTATAACTTTGCTCTGATACCAACTGTGATGCCCCCAAATCCCGGGGTCAGTGGATTTGGTCGCCACGCTAAAATCTCAACTTAAAACTCACCTGCTTAATAATAAAAACCAATATAAATGGAACACCTATGACCCCACTATACCAAGAATCTTTTAGTTATAGTTCTCGAAACAAGAAACCAAACTTTACAAACTTAAACTCAAACTTAAACTTTCTTATATACAACAATCTCTTTATACAAAAATCTAAAACACTGATATAACTTCGATGTGAAGTATACCAGGCAATACTAAGTTTATACATAATAGTATTTACTGGAAATAAACTTTATACAATACCCTCGTACTAGATCCCAACGCTCTGCATCAACTCATCTACCCATCGTCATCTCGAATCATCTCGCTCCATAGCTATGCATTTATATACTGGTACTTTACTTCTTCACTGGAGGGTCAAAGAATAAACA
The DNA here is from genome assembly GCA_030848705.1 of Heracleum sosnowskyi. NCBI lineage: Eukaryota > Viridiplantae > Streptophyta > Magnoliopsida > Apiales > Apiaceae > Heracleum > Heracleum sosnowskyi. Next base: position 63,110,935 of record CM061235.1, read on the forward strand.
AGAGTGAGCAAAAGAAGCTCAGCAAGTATATAGTACTGTACGATATCAATAATGATGCACTGATAACAATATGTATGAACATGAATTCAACTGGCCAAGAAAATGGCAATGTATAACAATAATCAACGAAACTGATAACTGAACAATAATGATAAACAATAGGAAATGTAAGATTGAACTGGATTTTTACTTTGACGCAACTGGTTAAGGTGGATGATCAGTCACACCAAAACCCCGGACCATACCCACGGTATGTCCAAAATACTGAACTGGATCCAAGGCCACATTGGCCACATAATAATATTCATATTCTGACTGGCGTCTGTAGTCCTTAAAACATTTCATTTTAATTAAAAACTTCCAATTCAAACTTACCACTGGGAGTTAGGTGTCGGAACAATCGACCACCTCATTAATTTAACTAATACTTTCAACTGTCAATTAACTTATTAACTGAATTAGGCTAAAACAAATGCATAATCATGAACTTTCCAATCACAAGGAATCAAGGTATAAGTTAGGAAACGAAATAAAGTTCGTCAAATTACGAACGAAGGTTATCTCAAACTCAGGGTAGAAGGAATCTGGTTATAGAACAATAATTAAATTGAAAACTGAAAACAGAAATGTAGATACTGTACTCTGAACAAGAGAGTACAAGTTAGTAAACTTGCCTTTGGTCCTTAGCTGCCACATAAACTGAAGTACTATGATCTCATGTCATCACAATCTTCTATTGATAATTCTTTAATCCATCACAAATGCGGTTGCTACGAATCCTCGCTCTCGAGATCGTGCCCGCCCAACTATTCACTAATTAAAATACAAGATATATTTAGCCTTTGCATTATACTTTACTTACTCTAACTATTTACTTAAACTCATATAACTCAAGCACATATAGCTTAAGCACATACACATATTCTACAGAAAATCGGGCATGACCTATTCGTATAGTGGACATTGCCCTGCTTTAAAATACTTAAATTCCAATATCAATCATTCACAACAATTCACAATCGATACATAACTTACTTAATACCAAAATAGTCTGCCTCACTTGCAGAACTCATGTAAGAAAATAAACATACTAGAAAATACTTCTGCATTAGCTTGCAGTACTTAATCAGCATAAGAAATCACATTAACATTCACCCCTTAGCACTTAACATGCCTTCACATCGCTAAATCAAATAAATCACATAAATTAGACACAGGGGATTTTTAGAAAATTTCGGCATGAAGTATTCGTAAATAGGACTATCTCCCTGCTTACCAATCAATCATTTAACTCTTTAAACTCAATATAAAATACTACTACCAAAAGAATCTGCCTTGACATGCATTAAATCACATAATGAAACAATCACATAAAGGAAGAATCCGCCCAGACATGCGACACCTAAAATAATTGATCCGCCCAGACATGCGGCATCTAAACACATAATGAGATTGAAACCCTTTTTGGAAAATATTTGGCCTTTCTTTTATAAACATTGAAAACAAACATTTTTCTTTAAAACTAATATGATCCTATCGTTTTAAATCCACGCGTCTGCCTCGATAGTCAAACATGAGACAGTACTTTTGATAGGCTATATATAGCCCGGTCTTATCTCTGAGCCAGGAGTCGCCTGGAACCCGGATTACTACTCGAGTCATGGCTCACCTCCTAGTCCAGACTCATTGATAGAGTATATATTTAAATATATTTTATATGATTTTATTCCTCATATTTATTATATTTTGTATTTAATTGGATTTTTATTTAATAAATTTTAATGTTTTATTGTAGGAAGTAAGGAAATCCTAAACTTGGAAGGATTGGAGAATAAAGAGCTTAATTTGGAGATTTATTAGAAGGAAATTCAGATTTGTTGGGCTGCCTGCACATAATTCATTGTTTGGGTCATATCTTGAGATCTAGAAGTCAGAATTGGACGATTTAACAGCCCACGCGAAGATAATGGAAATTTCTTTTATTCTAAAGTGGTCCAAATATCAAATTACATCAGGAACGGCTCAGAATTACTGAAGAAAAGTCAGCTACGAATTTTCCTTGTAAAACAGAATCAGTTTAGGAAACATACTTGTACTTTCCTCAAGGCATTAAAATATTTGAGAATATGTATATAAACATCAGATCTGAGAGAGACATATACATAGAGATACATACAGACATAGAGAGACTTGTACTTTTCTTCTTGGAGAAAGATAAAAGGTTTTTATTCTCTGTTCTTAATATTATCATGTGTTCTTATTATATTATGTGTTTTGTTAGTTTAATTATGAGTGAGTAGTTATTTAATCTAGGGTTAAGTTGAACCCTAGTTATGATTGATGTATGATTTTCCATAACCCCCCAGTTTAGTTATGTTGAATGCTCTTGCTTATTGAGTTGTGCTTAATTAACAATAACATGTCAGACGTGATTATGCGTATTGTTTGAACCTAATATCTATTTATCATCGAAAGTTGGACTTAGATGGTTGTGATTTATCCAATAAGGACATGAACTTCTCCATGAAAATAGGTAGAACGGATTGTTAGGAAGTTAAGATGCTGTGTTTAATGTCTCTAAATTGCATGATACCATGAAAATAGGCTTGAGTGTATTTTTAGAGAAGCCATTAATACTCGAGAGAGGTTATTGGTATTTTATAGGGCGCATCTTTCCTCTTGAGTAGCGTATGATTAATTGGGGTGGAAAATCATGATTGCATTGATTCATGCTAGTGGGGATACTTAATTCTAGATGGTTTTAGTTAATTGATAATACAATACAATTTGCCTTAGTATAATATTAGTTTAAAAATCTCTCAATAATTTATTGTGTTACTTGCTTAGTTGAATTGAATCAAGAATAACTAGTGATTGATACGTTTGTCTCTGTGGGATCGACTCTAACTTGCCCTACTACATAGTTAGAAGGATTTGTTAGATATTATTATTTGATAGGCACGCGACAGCCTTGTCACTCATCTTGGAACCATGACCTGCGTACCAGTCCGGACTCATTGCCAGGCTATGGCTCAAGCTTTAAGTTTAACTCCCTCCTGGCGACAAAGGCAATATCCTGCGTGAGAAAATCTATACCTCATTACGTGACATGCCCAGGTCATCATTGATGTCCACACCTGATAACGACACGTAAAGATACCTAATGATTGGGACAATGATTCCCTATTTAAACCACACGCCAGCAGGAGCCTGGCACACGACGCCACAATCCTTCACCTGGACACATGCAATCCATCAACATCACCAGGTGTCCTACCTACCTAGGATTCAACGCTCATGATTGCAGGTACAACCCCAAAACCCTAATCCTTGGCCTATAAATAGACCAAGGAGGAAAGGTCTAGGGGTTACATTCTCTTTTATACACTTAGCCTATATTATACACAGACTATACATACACCCTCCATATTGAGATTTCTCCATAGTCCTGTCTCCCTTTCCAAAGCCGTTACTTATTCTCACGCCGGAGGCGCCGCCAGGGTCCAAACCCCCCTCCGGTGTTGTTTTGCAGAATCCCAACCGCAGCGACACCGCTTCCAGGCGAGTGATCGGCCGGGAAGGACCAGATCGGGATTTCAGAGTATGATTCTCACATTCCATAAACGATTGTAACTTAATTCTAACGCATTTACTAGTCTTACCGATATCTCCGATTTCCTTTATTTAACATATCTCGGTAATCTGGCTCGTCTTGTCTAATAGCCTCTGTTGCATAGATAATCATATTCAATAAATAGAATAATCAAGATTAACTAAATAAATAATTCACGTAACACGCTCGTCAAAAATTTATATAATATAAAATTCAACATCTAAGTCAACCTCTAAGTCAACGGTCTCGTCAATCTCATTTTCTAACAATACCAACAAATTTCTATTCTAACTACCCCTCGTGATAATATTAGACAAGATCAAAACATTTAAACAAATTCCAAAACACTTGTTCGTATTTATGACTCAACAACCAGATAATTTACATAATTCACGTAACACATATTGTCATTTAATTGCGATAAATAAATCACATAAGTCTCGTAACATCCAAGAAATCATTTTAGAACAATATTCGACTCTCGTTTCAAAGGAATTAAACCTCAAAATATTTTTAGATTGAAAGTCGAATCATTTTTCACAATATAAAGGTTTAAAAACAAATTAATCAATTAATATAAAATTAATTGACTAATTATAAAAAATCAAACAAATTTTTATTGAGCCAACTAAATAAGGAAAGTAATTAAATTTAATTTAAATTAATTAAATTTAATTAATTATTAATTATTAGAATTAACTGATTAATTAAATTAATCAATCAATTAAAATAAATTAATTACTAATTAAAAATAATTAAAATAATTAAATTTAATCAATTTTTGAAATTAAATAAATATTTATGAATTTATAAAAAAATTCTGAATTATAAAATGAATTTTCAAAGTAAAAATATGATTTTTAGAAATTTAAAATAATTTTTGATTTATTTTTAAAAATAAATCCCAGAAACACTATTCAGTTTTTGAAATTGGGGAAAATAGATCAAAGGCGGGTCGGGTTAGGGTTTGAAAACGGGTTGCCAAGAAATTTTTCGGGTCGCCAAGAACGACCCACCGGAAAACTGGGTTTCCCAGTTTCCAGTCGGCGTCCGGCCACCGGAAAATTTCGGCAATGCCTAAAACACTTCCAAGACACGAGGTTTTTACCAGGAAATTGCTGGGGTTTCGTAATAACTTACTAATTAATCCAAAAATCAAACAAAACACTGCAACCAAGCCGGATTCGACCGAGAAAATCCCACCGCCGGCGGCGGTGGTCGATTTTCCGGCGATCCAAAACCGAACACCAACCTCAGAGATTCTTATACGAATAGATTCCTTATTCCACGATCTATCTACTGATGTAAACCTCAACAAGAACCAAGTAACCGAACTAAAATCCAGCCAAAATCAGGAAAAGTCCGGTGAGCTTAATATTTTCCGATTAGCTCGAAATCTTACTCCAAATTCAAATTAAAAATCATAGTCATGCTCCAAATCATGTAACAAACACAATCAAACTATCAATTCACAAGAACAATCGATATTAAGAATTCCCCCAAATTAAAATAAATAATTCGAAATAATTAAATAATTAAAAATAAGAAAAACTCAGAAATCATACCCACACGAATTTTGATGATGGATTTGGATAGAGGGTGATGAGAGCTTCGATTCAACTACTAGAGCGTTGAAAACGGATTCCGGTAACGCCTTCAGAATCGAGTTTGATTCTCAAGAACACGAAGAACACGGTTCAGGGATTTTTAGATATTTAACGGTAAATAAGCTTGATTATACGCAAAATAATGTACGATACACATTTTTGTATTTAGCGAAAAATAATATCCCAAACGACATTTTTGGATCGATAACGATCCGATGGATCGTTTTAATACAATTAAATAGAATACACGTCTTACAAGACGATAATTATCTAGATTATATGGATAATTACAAGAATCGGTTAATAATAGATATACGAACCAAAATATCTCTATCACGAGTGTTCCCGAATATTTCCCACTTTAACTAATGAAATATTGGCACGAACGATATACCAATTTCCCGAATAATTAGGGAATGAACTAAATTTTTCTTTTCGATAAATAAAATAAAACGAAATAAAAATAACATTCTCTTAAAATGAATTCCAATCACCACAAATATTCACATAGCATCTCAATAACACATATTTGATCATTTAACGAATAACTTAACACATTTAAACAGATAAAACATTTAAATGAAAATAGAATTTCATTCAACACCAAATATTAACACGTAATTTCCCGGATCTTACATCCTTCCCCCCTTAAAAAGGATTTTGTCCTCAGAATCAGCTTATGTAAATAGATGTGGATACTTTTCCAACATCTCACTCTCAAATTCCTAGGTTGACTCTTCAACCTTAGGATTTCTCCTCAAAACTCTTACTGGTTTGACTGTTCTATTACTTAACACTTTCTTATTCCGACTTAATATCTTAATCGTTTGCTCAACATAGATTCTATGAAATACATTACGAATACACTGCATGTGGAGTGGTAAGCAAATTCGTACGCAACCTTCCCAACACGCAGTAGATCGACATAAGGTAGCATTTCCAAAATCGTCATAGTAACTGTTGTTGCAAGGAAATTTAATCAATGGTAAGTGATTCTTCCAATTACCTTCAAAGTTTAGTGCACAACTATAGTCTGTCTTTCAATCGTTTGAATGGTCTCCTCATTCTGCCCGTCTGTCTGAATTCTTGAATTAAGTCGCGGATCTCTGTCAGATACAATTGAACCCGGCATTCCATGTCGTACTACTATCTCGTTCAAATAGAGATGAACCAACTCATCCAATGAATATCTCTCGTTAATCGGTCAATAATAACCCAAATAGCATCATGATTAGCTCTAGGCCTTGGAAACTCTACTACAAAGTCTATCTTAATAAATCTTGATATGAAAATAGAATTTCATTCAACACCAAATATTAACACGTAATTTCCCGGATCTTACAATCCTCCTCTGTGTATCTCTTTTCTCTTCTCCCTTCTCAGGAGAGACATGCCTATTTGATCTCTTCTTCCATCTAGGGGGCTTGAATTTAGGCACCCTCTTCCTTTTCTTCATTTTCTTCTTAGTAGGGGCCTCTTCCTCTACGGCCTCACTACTTTCTTCCTCCAATTCCCTCTCTAGCTCTTGGGCTAATCTAGCCTGTCTCTCAGGTGTAGATTTGTAACAGCCCCAAATCCGGGGTCGGGGATTTAGGGTTGTCACGATCCATGTACTCCTTGCCTTACCTGTATCACTCACACCATTCATAATTCACCTGCTCATGACCCCACAATATATGTCTCACACACACACACACACACAGGTTAGAGTCTCAGAAACGACACAATACAACAACTGCGGAATAAATAATTTTTATTACAATACCCAAATGTCTTTTGAATCTGTTACTGATACAATTTTCTAAGTATTGTTACATTCCCAACTTAGCCTTCTGATGCTTACAGTCCACTAATACCATTCATGTCTATACATAAGTTGAATGCCAAAAGCCGTAGCCTGATTCGATTGGTTCGTACTACCCTTCGGGATCACTGCTAGAAACTGTTTATGGAAACGCCTTGCGGGGTATGTGTTGTCCCATTGGCATCCTGCTTCGCTGCTATATAATATATATAAAACAATAGCAAGAGTGAGCGATAGCTCAGCAAGGTAATAAAAATATGGCATAATCCTGCCTTTAACTCAACCCAGAATAAAGCGGGTATAAGAGAATAATTTGTCAAAATATCTCGATACTGAAATTATTTCCTTATCGGAATGTATTCCCAAAAACAGTACCATTAATGTACTTCAAATATCATTTCATAATATTTCTGCAAGCTTTTGCTATATTATGAACAAAGTTCTAGTATAATATAAAAGATAAGGTTTCAAAGTAAACCAATATAACTCTTCCAAAAATATCTGCTATGTAAGCAGAATATCAACACATAACTTAAAAGAAGTTATAAGATGATTCAGTATAAACAACTCCCTTACCATAACTCATGTTATGTAAGGTATCCACAGAGTCATATGATATAAAAGAGGAAGTTACGAGGAAAATTAATATAATATTTCCGTAACCCAAAATCCACTTAGGCATATATATCCTTAATCAGGTTTTATCAGAGTCATACTCATAAAATAAAAGATGAAGTTGCAAGGATTCATTGTAACTTTATTTTGAACACTTTTCGACCCCCTGCCAACATGACCGGTAAACCTGTACCACGGTGTCATCCTTGGTCCCTTTCAATACATGTTGCAGAATCCCTCTGTCAACATGATCGGTAAACCTGTACCAACGGAGCCATCCGTGGTCCCTTTCAGTACATGTTGCAGAATTATCCAAAATGGATGATGAACCAATGCTGGAGCCTTCTCCGCGCCCGTCGTACCAACCTTACTATGATCAGTAGCAGGTGGTACAACAAAATATGTTTTCTACATGTAGATGGAAGTATCACGACAGCCTGACATTGTCTACCGCCTTTCTGGATCTCCCGGCCCATTTGGGGCAATAAGGTGATGGATCGGCGCGACTCGACCTATTACACATGCTCCTGGTTCAGATAAAATCCATGACTCTGAAACGTAAAGATCGTCTTCCTTTCCCCAAGTGTAATTGTGACGCCCCCCAAATCCCGGGGTCAGTGGATTGGGTCGCCACCTGAAATCTCAACTTAAAACTCACCTGCTTAAATAAAAACCAATATAAAAGAACACCTGTGACCCCAACACTACCAAGAATCTTTTAGTTATAGTTCTAGAAACAAGAAACCAAAACTCACAACTTTAATAAACTTAAACTTTCTTTTTAACTCAAACTTAATCTTACTTACTTACAACAATCTTTTTATACATAAATCTAAAACACTGATATAACTTCGATGTGAAGTATACCAGGCAATACTAAATTTATACATAATAGTATTTCCTGGAATAAACTTTATACAATACCCCATGCTAGATCCAAATGCTCTGCCTCAACTCATCTACCCATCGTCATCTCGAATCATCTCGCTCCATAGCTATGCAATTATATACTGGTACTTTACTTCTTCACTGGAGGGTCAAGGAATAAACAAGAGTGAGCAAAAGAAGCTCAGCAAGTATATAGTACTGTACAATATCAACTGATGATGCAATGATAACAATATGTATGAACTGAACTCAACTGGCCAAGAATATGGCAATGTATAACAATAATCAATGAAACTGATAACTGAACAATAATGATAAACAATAGGAAATGTAAGATTGAATTGGATTTTTACTGTGACGCAACTGGTTAAGGTGGACCCCGGACCATACCCACGGTATGTCCAAATACTGAACTGGATCCAAGGCCGCTTTTGGCCTATATAATACTGTTACTCTGACTAGCGTCTGCAGTCCTTAAAAACATTTCATTTTCATTAAAAATTTCCAATTCAAACTCACCACTGGGAGTTAGGTGTCGGAACAATCGACCACCTCATTACTTTAACTAATACTTTCAACTGTCAATATAACTTTATCAACTGAATTTCGGTAAAACAAATGCATAAGAATTAAATTTCCTTTCACAAGGGATCAAGGTATAATCTGACAAATGTAATGAACTGCAAGGTATAGGTTAGGGGAATGAATAAGGTTCGTCAAGTCGCATCAATAGGTTATTTCAATCTCAGGATAAAAGGAATCTAGTTATAGAACAATAATTGAATTGAAAACTGAAAACAGAAATGTAGATACGGTACTCTGAACAAAAGAGTACAAGTTAGTAAACTTGCCTTTGGTCCTTAGCTGCCACATAAAACTGAAGTACTATTATCTCATCTTTTCTATCTCATGTCATCACAATTTCCATTCTGGTAACTCTGTAATCCATCACAATTGCGGTTGCTACGCATCTTCACTCTCGAGATCGTGCCCGCCCAACTATTCACTAATTAAATACAAACATACTTAGGTTTCACACTATACTTTACTTAACTTAACCATTTATAAACTTAAGTTCATATAACTTAAGCACATATATATTCTACAGAAAATTGGGCATGACCTATCCGTAATATGGACATTGCCCTGCTTTCAAAATATCAAAATACTAATTCAATCATCCACAACAATTCACAATCAAATCCATACTTTATTTAATACTCAAATAAACTGCTTCAACTTGCAGTAAACTTATAAGAAAATAATCCTGCATAGACTTGCAGTTACTCTATTTATAATTTAATAATCACATTCATATTTATCACTTAGCACGTAGCACTTAGCACGTCAATTTCCTATTTCACATGATTTCTATACTTATACAAATTACTAACTTCACATTTAACATACTAACACCTTTCATTCACGCATGCATCCAATTCACATAATGAAACAATCACATAAAGAAAGAATCCGCCCAGACATGCGGCACCTAAACACATAATTTCATATCTTTCACATAACACATAATACATGCTTGAACTGACAACTTTCTATACCATACAATTTACTGGTTGCACATTTAATCACTTAACACATCTCATTTATATATGCATTTCAACTAGCTTCTCATTTACATATACCAAATACTTTTCATTTAGAAGTTCTGCCGAAAATTCGGCAGCACTTCTCTATTTATATACTAATCCACCTGTTTTAAAACTAATACCAACAATTCAGAATCAATATACAACTAACCTCATCCATATACTTTAGCTTAATCAATTTAACTCACAATTATGTAATACCAAACTCATCATCTAAACACATAACACTTCATAAGTTGAAAACTCTTTTGGAAATTATTTGGCCTTCTTTAAAAAAATTAGAATATAAATATTTATGAATCGAACACAATCATTTTTCTTTTAAAACTCATTAACACTGAATCAAATAGAATTACTCAAAACCAGGTAAATAATAAGCAACTTTTGAAAACGTTAGTTAAATTTGATTTATAAATAATCAAGATTAAATAATAATTAATTAATAAAATTCACCAATTAGCTACTCAGTTAATTGGTCAATTAAATCAATTACATTATTATTTAGAATTGATTAAGAATAATCAAATCCAACTACTTTTTAAACTCTAAGGGTTTTAAAACAAATAATAAAATAAATACTTATATTTTTTTACGAAATTTCGGCATGACCCGTTCGTAAACAGGACTAGCCAGAAATTTTGCATGTACTATGCTATGTCCCCAAGCATAGGACGGATCACATAGTACAGCACACAATAAACCTGTATACTTATCATAAACTTAACAACATAATATCTCACTATCAGCTACAACTGATCCCAAAACTGGGGATCCACCAGAATATTGAAATTACTATTGCTGCTGCTTTCCAGTCAGCCAACTTTAAATACTAGCAATTTTAAATACAACTACCAATTTTATAATTACTATGCAAACTTTGCATAACATCACTAATATACTTCAAAAACCTGCACAATCAAATAATTCGATTAATTTCAGATAACAATTATAATTCAAATCTTCAACTAATTAATACCAACACGAAGTTTCAAATATCACACTTAGATAAACAGTTTGAACTGATAATCAACATATACTAATGAAAGAAAACGAATATATATATATATACTATCCACATACAAGACGGATTTATAATCCACTTAATACACAGAACGAATTATAATCGCACATAACTAATAAGAACAACTTTACACATATCACAATTTACTCAACTAAAACAATTTATACATAATATCGAAACCGAAGTAAGAGTTTAAATTTATACACATGAGCATAATTATTCAAACTATTCCGAAATAAGTTCGAGATTCTGGTTAAACCTTTACATCTTCGACAAAATTCTGCCCAACCATATATTACTGAATAATTTCAGAAAATACTCAATTACAACAAACCAAATTAAATCTCGAATTGATAAAACCAAAAACGAATTATTTACTTTTAACAACGAACACAATTCTCGACACCATTTAATCATAAAATTACTTTATACTAATTATTACAGAAACAATTTGTAATTTCATAAACTTATACATAAAAACGAATTATTAACAATTAATATCAAAACAAATTTATATCAACCATATCTACTAAAACGAATTTATATGCTTAATTACTAAAAAAACGAATCACCACTTATCACAGGTTACTAAAAACGAATCCACATCACAAAATTAACATCACAGCAAAATCTGCATACCCCACTTATAAAACAAATGAGACATATATATATATAACTACTAAAAATTTCCGAATTACTAAACCCCCAATATTTTCAATAACAGAAACGGTACTATAATTAACTGTTATACGGAAGAAAATGAATCATAATACACGCATATACAACCACGAATCCAGTTTACATAATTAACAAAGACAACGAATTAATTAACTGAAATTTTGATTCATACCAGAAATGGTAATCGGGAAGAACAGGTGTGCAGCTTGCAGCGACGGGCGGCGGTCGTGCGGCGGTGGACGGTGGCACAGCAGCCGGACGGAGCAGCAACGGCGCCGGCAACTGCGGCGGCGGCGAAGGAAACGCGCGGCCAGAGATTCCAGTGGGGAGAAGTGCGCACAGAGGACGAGAATGTGGAGACTGCTGGTGCGGTGGCGACGACAGCGCACGGTGGCGGCAGTCCACCCGCGCGTGGAAGAAGACGCAAGGGGAGCAGTTCCCTTTTTTTTTCTCGAATGTTCTCTCCCTCCCCTTTATCTGAATGTAAATATCTATGTATCACATAAAATGCTGGCTGCTGGATAAGATATAACCCCAGGGGCGATTTCGTAATTTGTTAATTCTGAAAAAAAAACAAATTTTAATTACTACTTACCGTTTCTAAAATTCGAAATTTAACAGGAAGCTACGGGGAAAATACTTTAAATTTACTAAAATAAACTTTATAAATTACAAGCATCCCCATATTTTCAGAATATTTTTAGGATCAAAATTGAATTAATTATGAATTTTACAAGTTTTGATCGTTTAATCGAAACATAACTCGTAAAATCACTTTAAAATACTAAAACGCCCAAAATAATTCTCCCAATAATTTTAAAAACTAAATAATATTATAAAGATAATATCACAAGAGATTTTGTGATTTTTACTAACTCCGATATTTTTATAAAAGTTTAGAAGGTCAATAATGCGTGATTTAAATCACCAAAAATACCACTAAAAATACGTGGGCACACATATCTCACCCTACAACATATAAACATGATTTCTTCGTATCTTTAACATATTCAACTCTATTCACGCAATAAGATCCACACGATCTTACTTCTCCTTACTGGAAATCCATTAAAATATTAAAATAATAATACTAATAATAATAAATCCTGACTCATAAAAATGAGTTAAATACTAAAATTATTCCAAAATATTTAAATGCTCAACTTATATAATTAAACAAATTCTCAACCTTATTTATAAACTCAAATAAGGCTGAGCTCCACTTACTAATAAATACTAAAATTCATTTTAATCACTTATTGCACATCACATATTCACATACTATTTATTTTAAACACTTAATCACACAATGCAGCAAATTTTTAATTTACTCAAAATAAATATTATTACTATTTTTATTACTCAAATAATTAGGAAATTCACATTTAAATTTTCCAGATAAGATGCTCAGCTTCTACAAATATTTTTAAATAAAACACACATAATACTATTTCTCCTCTTTGAGAAATCAATAATAAATCAAATAAGAATATAAATAAACCCTGAAAATTAGGGTTACTACAATCTACCCACCTTATAAGGATTCCGTCCTCGGAATCAGCTGAAGGTGTTACTCAGGTTCTTTCTAATAACTTTTAACTCTTATTGCATTCTCAATAATACTATTTCTTTACTCTTTAATACTCATTCTTTCTACTCTGGTATTCTACCAGTTACCCTACACAAGGCAACTTGGTCGTACTACTACACGCTACACGTTACTAGCATTCTAATCGCATCTTGATTCGCTTTGGCTCTTGATACTCCCACCGCAAAAGTTAACCAATTCCAACCTGCTTGGCATACTTCCAAGATTATTTGAGATAACAAGATTCATGATGTTTTGAGGTAAAAAGATATCGTATCACCACGAGGGTTCCACAATTGTGGTTATTGAGTTACAAATTTGAAAGCAAACGTTTTTTTTTGAAATGAAGGAATTACTGAGAGATCAATATGATCAACGAACTACTGTTGCGTGCCTTAGATAAGACATTACTAAAGGTAGTTAACCTTCTTGTATTGCACAACACACAAGTGATGGCGTCCCATCCAACTTCTATCACACAGACAGAGAGTCCTTGTGTCCCCTATAAATAGGGTTGTTCACCTCAGCTAGAGTGGAGAAATATAAACGAGTTTAAATCAGTTTAACCATTAAGGTCTTTGATGAGAAATTCTCAGATACTTTCTTGAATTACCACTGAACATATTCCAGGGATACTATTTCCAAAAGGAATAACCAGAAAGAATTTTACTGGCATAATACGAGGAAATGATGATTTATCCATACTAGAGTTATTCACTTATTGAAGAAAATTAGACATTCTAATGTCAAAACTTGACAGGGTTTTAGAAACATAAAGGAATGTCACAGAATTCAATAAGGAAGGAAATATTGCCAAGATCTTCAGGTAGGTCTTCTATATCAGCTCCTCTGACGACTCGTCATTCGATTCTACGTTCTTCTGCTACACATCCTACGGTTATCGATATCAAACGTCATCGTCGACTCGCAATAGTCTCTGAAGATTCCACCAGCTTCGTCTACAATCGCAAGGGTTTCTACCCAACTCAACTCAACTATGCTCACTATCTCAAACAAGTACTATATCTTACATTACTAGTTGGTACTATATCCAATAGTCCAACACGAACTCTATATGAGCTCTGACGTTCTCACATAACTATACACACTCCTACGTACTCTCGTTTCTAGTTTACTATAACTCCGCTCTGATACCAACTGTGACGCCCCCCAAATCCCGGGGTCAGTGGATTAGGTCGCCACCTGAAATCTCAACTTAAAACTCACCTGCTTAAATAAAAACCAATATAAAAGAACACCTGTGACCCCAACACTACCAAGAATCTTTTAGTTATAGTTCGAGAAACAAGAAACCAAAACTCACAACTTTAATAAACTTAAACTTTCTTTTTAACTCAAACTTAATCTTACTTACTTACAACAATCTTTTTATACATAAATCTAAAACACTGATATAACTTCGATGTGAAGTATACCAGACAATACTAAATTTATACATAATAGTATTTACTGGAATAAACTTTATACAATACCCCATGCTAGATCCAAATGCTCTGCCTCAACTCATCTACCCATCGTCATCTCGAATCATCTCGCTCCATAGCTATGCAATTATATACTGGTACTTTACTTCTTCACTGGAGGGTCAAGTAATAAACAAGAGTGAGCAAAAGAAGCTCAACAAGTATATAGTACTGTACAATATCAACTGATGATGCAATGATAACAATATGTATGAACTGAACTCAACTGGCCAAGAATATGGCAATGTATAACAATAATCAATGAAACTGATAATTGAACAATAATGATAAACAATAGGAAATGTAAGATTGAATTGGATTTTTACTGTGACGCAACTGGTTAAGGTGGATGATCAGTCACACCAAAACCCCGGACCATACCCACGGTATGTCCAAATACTGAACTGGATCCAAGGCCGCTTTTGGCCTACATAATACTGTTACTCTGACTGGCGTCTGTAGTCCTTAAAAACATTTCATTTTAATTAAAAACTTCCAATTCAAACTCACCACTAGGAGTTAGGTGTCGGAACAATCGACCACCTCATTACTTTAACTAATACTTTCAACTGTCAATATAACTTTATCAACTGAATTTCGGTAAAACAAATGCATAAGAATTAAATTTCCTTTCACAAGGGATCAAGGTATAATCTGACAAATGTAATGAACTGCAAGGTATAGGTTAGGGGAATGAATAAGGTTCGTCAAGTCGCATCAATAGGTTATTTCAATCTCAGGATAAAAGGAATCTAGTTATAGAACAATAATTGAATTGAAAACTGAAAACAGAAATGTAGATACGGTACTCTGAACAAAAGAGTACAAGTTAGTAAACTTGCCTTTGGTCCTTAGCTGCCACATAAAACTGAAGTACTATTATCTCATCTTTTCTATCTCATGTCATCACAATTTCCATTCTGGTAACTCTGTAATCCATCACAATTGCGGTTGCTACGCATCTTCACTCTCGAGATCGTGCCCGCCCAACTATTCACTAATTAAATACAAACATACTTAGGTTTCACACTATACTTTACTTAACTTAACCATTTATAAACTTAAGTTCATATAACTTAAGCACATATATATTCTACAGAAAATTGGGCATGACCTATCCGTAATATGGACATTGCCCTGCTTTCAAAATATCAAAATACTAATTCAATCATCCACAACAATTCACAATCAAATCCATACTTTATTTAATACTCAAATAAACTGCTTCAACTTGCAGTAAACTTATAAGAAAATAAACATACTAGAAAATAATCCTGCATAGACTTGCAGTTACTCTATTTATAATTTAATAATCACATTCATATTTATCACTTAGCACGTAGCACTTAGCACGTCAATTTCCTATTTCACATGATTTCTATACTTATACAAATTACTAACTTCACATTTAACATACTAACACCTTTCATTCACGCATGCATCCAATTCACATAATGAAACAATCACATAAAGAAAGAATCCGCCCAGACATGCGGCACCTAAACACATAATTTCATATCTTTCACATAACACATAATACATGCTTGAACTGACAACTTTCTATACTATACAATTTACTGGTTGCACATTTAATCACTTAACACATCTCATTTATATATGCATTTCAACTAGCTTCTCATTTACATATACCAAATACTTTTCATTTAGAAGTTCTGCCGAAAATTCGGCAGCACTTCTCTATTTATATACTAATCCACCTGTTTTAAAACTAATACCAACAATTCAGAATCAATATACAACTGACCTCATCCATATACTTTAGCTTAATCAATTTAACTCACAATTATGTAATACCAAACTCATCATCTAAACACATAACACTTCATAAGTTGAAAACTCTTTTGGAAATTATTTGGCCTTCTTTAAAAAAATTAGAATATAAATATTTATGAATCGAACACAATCATTTTTCTTTTAAAACTCATTAACACTGAATCAAATAGAATTACTCAAAATCAGGTAAATAATAAGCAACTTTTGAAAACGTTAGTTAAATTTGATTTATAAATAATCAAGATTAAATAATAATTAATTAATAAAATTCACCAATTAGCTACTCAGTTAATTGGTCAATTAAATCAATTACATTATTATTTAGAATTGATTAAGAATAATCAAATCCAACTACTTTTTAAACTCTAAGGGTTTTAAAACAAATAATAAAATAAATACTTATATTTTTTTACGAAATTTCGGCATGACCCGTTCGTAAACAGGACTAGCCAGAAATTTTGCATGTACTATGCTACGTCCCCAAGCATAGGACGGATCACATAGTACAGCACACAATAAACCTGTATACTTATCATAAACTTAACAACATAATATCTCACTATCAGCTACAACTGATCCCAAAACTGGGGATCCACCAGAATATTGAAATTACTATTGCTGCTGCTTTCCAGTCAGCCAACTTTAAATACTAGCAATTTTAAATACAACTACCAATTTTATAATTACTATGCAAACTTTGCATAACATCACTAATATACTTCAAAAACCTGCACAATCAAATAATTCGATTAATTTCAGATAACAATTATAATTCAAATCTTCAACTAATTAATACCAACACGAAGTTTCAAATATCACACTTAGATAAACAGTTTGAACTGATAATCAACATATACTAATGAAAGAAAACGAATATATATATATATATATATACTATCCACATACAAGACGGATTTATAATCCACTTAATACACAGAACGAATTATAATCACACATAACTAATAAGAACAACTTTACACATATCACAATTTACTCAACTAAAACAATTTATACATAATATCGAAACCGAAGTAAGAGTTTAAATCTATACACATGAGCATAATTATTCAAACTATTCCGAAATAAGTTCGAGATTCTGGTTAAACCTTTACATCTTCGACAAAATTCTGCCCAACCATATATTACTGAATAATTTCAGAAAATACTCAATTACAACAAACCAAATTAAATCTCGAATTGATAAAACCAAAAACGAATTATTTCCCGACACCATTTAATCATAAAATTACTTTATACTAATTATTACAGAAACAATTTGTAATTTCATAAACTTATACATAAAAACGAATTATTAACAATTAATATCAAAACAAATTTATATCAACCATATCTACTAAAACGAATTTATATGCTTAATTACTAAAAAAAAAACGAATCACCACTTATCACAGGTTACTAAAAACGAATCCACATCACAAAATTAACATCACAGCAAAATCTGCATACCCCACTTATAAAACAAATGAGTCATATATATATAACTACTAAAAATTTCCGAATTACTAAACCCCCAATATTTTCAATAACAGAAACGGTACTATAATTAACTGTTATACGGAAGAAAATGAATCATAATACACGCATATACAACCACGAATCCAGTTTACATAATTAACAAAGACAACGAATTAATTAACTGAAATTTTGATTCATACCAGAAATGGTAATCGGGAAGAACAGGTGTGCAGCTTGCAGCGACGGGCGGCGGCCGTGCGACGGTGGACGGTGGCACAGCAGCCGGACGGAGCAGCAACGGCGCCGGCAACTGCGGCGGCGGCGAAGGAAACGCGCGGCCAGAGATTACAGTGGGGAGAAGTGCGCACAGAGGACGAGAATACAGAGGTGTGGAGACTGCTGGTGCGGTGGCGACGACAGTGCACGGTGGCGGCGGTCCACCCGCGCGTGGAAGAAGACGCAAGGGGAGCAGTTCCCATTTTTTTTTTCTCGAATGTTCTCTCCCTCCCCTTTATCTGAATGTATATATCTATGTATCACATAAAATGCTGGCTGCTGGATAAGATATAACCCCAGGGGCAATTTCGTAATTTGTTAATTCTGAAAAAAAAAACAAATTTTAATTACTACTTACCGTTTCTAAAATTCGAAATTTAACAGGAAGCTACGGGGAAAAATACTTTAAATTTACTAAAATAAACTTTATAAATTACAAGAAACCCATATTTTCAGAATAGTTTTAGGATCAAAATTGAATTAATTATGAATTTTACAAGTTTTGATCGTTTAATCGAAACATAACTCGTAAAATCACTTTAAAATACTAAAACGCCCAAAATAATTCTCCCAATAATTTTAAAAACTAAATAATATTATAAAGATAATATCACAAGAGATTTTGTGATTTTTACTAACTCCGATATTTTTATAAAAATTTTAGAAGGTCAATAATGCGTGATTTAAATAGATTTAAATCACCAAAAATACCACTAAAAATACGTGGGCACACATATCTCACCCTACAACATATAAACATGATTTCTTCATATCTTTAACATATTCAACTCTATTCACGCAATAAGATCCACACGATCTTACTTCTCCTTACTGGAAATCCATTAAAATATTAAAATAATAATAAATCCTGACTCATAAAAATGAGTTAAATACTAAAATTATTCCAAAATATTTAAATGCTCAACTTATATAATTAAACAAATTCTCAACCTTATTTATAAACTCAAATAAGGCTGAGCTCCACTTACTAATAAATACTAAAATTCATTTTAATCACTTATTGCACATCACATATTCACATACTATTTATTTTAAACACTTAATCACACAATGCAGCAAATTTTTAATTTACTCAAAATAAATATTATTACTATTTTTATTACTCAAATAATTAGGAAATTCACATTTAAATTTCCCAGATAAGATGCTCAGCTTCTACAAACATTTTTAAATAAAACACACATAATACTATTTCTCCTCTTTGAGAAATCAATAATAAATCAAATAAGAATATAAATAAACCCTGAAAATTAGGGTTACTACAGTAATACTTGTTAATACGACTCCACTCAGTGGTCATATCTAGGTTGGAAAGGAAGATTTTCCAATATTTCCCAAGCGATGCTTGTTAATGGATATCGACTTGTTCCAGGAATTTAACCCTCGATCGTTGAGGTGGTAACACAATATTTGACTTGCAGCAACTAAATTGCTTCGAGAAAATATCTGTCCCCTGACAGTTTTGAGTTGAGAGTTTCAAAAGAGTAGTAGTTACTTAAAACAGGTTTCCCATATTTTTGATAGTTGAGCGAGCATTTAAATCCTCTTTAAAAGACAGATTTAAATGGAAAAACATTGTTTTGGGAACCTCTTTTTGATTTACAAATATTTAATAATCTTTATTAAATAAGTAAATCTTAAATGAATATTTGAAAATAATATTCATTAAGTAAGTAATCCTCAAATGAATATTTGAAAATAATATTCATTAAATAAATAATCCTCAAATGAATATTTACAACTAATATTCATTAAATAAATAAATAATCCTCAAATGAATATTCAAAAATAATATTCGTTAATAATCCTCAGATGAATATTCACAATAATATTCTTAAAGTCAATATCCTCAAATGAATATAAATAATATTCTGTAAGTCGATAATCCTCAAATTAATATTAATAAATAATATTCTTAAAATGAATATTAATAAATAATATTCTTAAAGTCAATAATCCTCAAATGAATATTCATAAATAATATTCGTTAAATAAAATAATTAACCCTCGAATAACAGTTACCCGATATCTTTATCGGAAAATAACCTTTAACATATACTGAAATATAATTACTTCTGATCTTAGAGAAAATCACCCGCCCTTATCCTAGGGCAAATATAAAATCCTGGCTTATAGCTGATATCCCATATCTAACTCATAAGCCCCAACTTCAAGTCATAACCTCAAGTATTGCTATACATAGCAATTCGAAAACAAGTATGCAATAACACATGTATACTTCTCATTTGCATATATAACTGAAATAGTATTCAAATAGCATTTTTCGACCGAGATAATACTCAAATAACATTCCTCAAAACACATAGTATTATGCCGATGGAATCTCTCCGGGTTTCCACGACTATCTACATATCTCAAAATACCGACTCCCGATTTAGAGTCGAAAACAATGAATATGCTCTTATATATAGAGCTACAAGGTATACCGTTTCATAAGTACATTATCTCAAAGCTCGTATATAAACCAAAATCAAACTCTATTTTATACAATATATAACATGTATCGCAAAACTGTATAACTCCACACATGGCAAAAGCAGTAATATATCATCAATACTTCAAAGTATAGATTTAGAAAACTTGCCACAATACTTGCAACAAAGATTTGGTATATAAATTGGGAATACGCAAGTATTGAACATTGGAAAATATACATACTCTGAATAATAGAGTAAGGTTTAGTAAACTTGCCTGATGCTCGAGAAGTGATAGGGGTTCGCGACGATGCCGGACAATCTAGACAAAGTCAAAGAAAATGTACGATTAATCCCCTGGATAATCCACTTGTATTCAATGCTTAAACACGTAAGCGAAACACAACCAAGGCATTACTAGCTCATTATAGGCTCATACTAAGTCCATGTTAATCGACAATTACTTAATTCGTAGGTTTAGTCCGAAGTCGATCCTCGAATACAAGTTATACTTAACCATTTACAACATTGGTTTCTAAGTCATGCTCTTAGTGGTTTTTACTTGCGCAGCCTCGGATAAAACATTTTTATAAACTCGAAAAATAATCTTTTTAATACGAATCTTTTTCGTAAGCCTTCCTAACTGTCTCTAGTATTATTCCTTAAAGTTTCACATTTTAATATGGCTTCTAAGTGGTCCAAATACAGCCTCAAAATGACTGACCAGAGAGGGGTTGTTCCTCCGAACGACGTTTACTAAAACTCACTTTTCTCCTAAACCGTAATTCGTATAGACATGATCTTTATGCCAAAAAAAACCTTAAAACAAGACCTACATGTTCATGGTCAGTTCTGTTCAAAAATATTCCAAGATCAGTTCATAATTCTTGCTCAAAACAGCCTTAAATCAAATGGGCATTACAACGGCTATAATCGTAACGTTTCCCGGTTTTTGTTATGTCAAAACCTCTTAAAACCATATCAATTCAACAACCCAACAACTTTTACAACATAACCAGTTCATATACTTCAAGAACACATCACCAACAACAAGTATTCATCAAGAATTAACCATACATACTCCAAATTCCATAAACATGCTTATTCTTAAACATTACTAGAAACTTCACTTAAATCTCAACATAAATCAAATGGGTGGATGAGTGGTATACCTTCCTTGAATCCTTAAACACACCACAAGAGCTTGTGAGCCTTAAGAAAGTCTTTATCCATGGTTATCATCCTTAAACTTGCAAAAGAAAATCAAGAACAAGTTATGAATTCTCGGAGTTACTATACACCGGTTCAAAGAACTGGAAAAATGAAGGTCTTACCTTGCTCAAATGGAAGAAACTTGTGCAATAGGAAATGTAGGTTATCTCAAGACCTTTCCAACAAGCTATAGATCGCCATTTTCCACCAAGAAATGAAGGAGCTATGAACTTTACAATTCCGCAGTTTGTTTTTGGCCGAAATAAAGAAAAGAGAATGGTTTTACTTTTTGATTTGGTTGACTTGATAATTATGATAATGATGCTGATTTTTGTATTAAAAAGTGATGAGTCATTGCATGCCCAGGACACGTGTCGATCAGTGGGGGGTTATGGTGGCAAAGCAGGGACACGTGTCAAGCAATGGAGATCATGGTGGCAAGCAGCTTTACTGGTTCGTTTCTTTTCACATGGATGATCCAAATGTTGCATCCCTCGAATTAATCTTGTTACATGTTACTTCCATGTCTATATTTAATTCTGTAAATGTTGCCTTGTTCCTCTTGAAACGATTCGAAATATTTCCCAAAAAGAGCGAATAAAATTCTACGCGATTCTCGCAGTGAATAGTAACTATTCACTATTCATTCCAACAATCGAATCCTTAAATCGACTTTAATAAAATAATAAAATTCCAAAATATTAAATCCTCAAATCCTCAATTTTAATATCTCATTTCTTGAATATAATAATATATAATTCGCTGCCCGGTCAAATACTACACCAAAATAAAATTTGGAATTTCTGAATTTCGATCGTCTTTGCATTCACTTATTTACTCCCTAGATCACTAATATGACTTCGGAATATCCACACTACGTCTCGTACATAGGTGGCATGAAAAATTTTCTTAACCCTCAAAATCACTATTCATCCACCAAATTCACTATTCACTGATGCACTTAATCATAATAAGAAAAGTTTTAAATTTTACCAAAAATTCGGGTTATTAAAGTCTCCCCTCCTTAAAAGGATTCCGTCCCGGAATTAACTTAGGAGTAACTGGGGTACTTCTCTTCCATTGCACTTTCTAACTCCCAGGTGGATTCTTCCACCTCTTGATTTTCCACAAACCTCTCACTAGCTTGTCAACCTCGTCACTTAGCACTTGCTCTTTTCTATCCGTGATTTCCACAGGTTGTTCTTTGTAAGTCAGACCAGGTTGTATATCTACCTGCTCGTACTCTAACATATGTCGGGCATCTATAGTATACTGACGTAGCATTGACACATGAACCCCGTTATGACCATTCTACAAGTTTTTTTTGGGGGGTAAGGCTGGCTCGTAGGCCACCTTCCTGACACGTTTTAAAATCTCAGATGGCCCAATGAATCTCGGGCTCACTTCCCTTTCTTTACAAATCTCATTAATTCTTTCCATGGATATCTTTTAGCATCACGAATCTCTAACCTCATATTCCCCATCTTGTTTGTACAGAAAATACACCAACATAAACTTGCTTGTCATCCATCAACATGCCATTTAGCTTATCAATAGCAGTACTATCTCTATACTCGCGGGCTTAGTCCGCATACTTTCTCTGTCTGTCTTGGTTGTCACTAGCCGCTTGTTGGTGAAATCTTTTGTCTTTCTAGTTTGTTGGACTAACTTGGGTTTTGTGTAAAATCTCATCCTTTAATTCCCGATCATTCGGAATCCATCTCTGTCTCATTTTAATTAAGGGTATCGGCCACCACATTGGCCTTTCCCGGATGGTAGTGTATCTCACAGTCATAATTCTAGGTCAATTCTAGCCATTTCTCCATCTCATGTTATCTACTATCACGGGTAACTCAAAGCCAATTCATTACATTCCATAAAATTCGTGGGTGCATTAGTCAACCCAAAATAACCTCGCTGAAAACTCGAAGTGTCTATTCCAAGTACGAATCGCAGTCTTGGGTATATCCTTGGATTTAACTTCCAACTGGTGATACCCAGTTCTTAAATAAATTGGAAATACACAGCGTTCTTCCGCTGATCAAACAATCATTTACAAGGGTACCTATTCTCCATGTCGGACTCATACAACTCTCGAGGTTCGATATATAATCTTGTGCTAACATCTTTCTCTCTTACAACAACACCGGGCTCTCCACGGTGGTACACTGGGTCTTATCATACCCTTATACAACAACTCTTGTAACTGAGTCACTACCTCTTTCATTCCCACTATACCCTGAATACTCGGTATTCATTCTCATGTCATCCAAATCGATATCTGGTAGCTCATTAAAACCTTGTACAATCTCCCAAAATCATTGTAGTTTCCTTTATACTTGGTACCTCTTTTCTTGGCGTCAACCATAAGAGCTAATTAAGCCTCGTATCTCTGGCGTAATAATTCCTTAGTCTGAACTATATTCAAGAATCTCTAAATCTGCCTCCATCCTTTACTTATTACTCTTTTTCTTTGCAATCAATTGGCTCCATTGGGTGTCAACCAACCCATCCTTATTATGATACCAACTTCTCCCAACTTGAAAGGAATCAGGTCTATCAAAAGGGTCGACCTCATATTTCTAGTTCACAACCTAGATGTACCAGTCCTATGGGAAAAACCCTTGATTGACTATTTCTACTTGTAATTATTCCCTTAGCAGCTCGGCCTTAAGGTTTAATTGTCATGCAACTTCTTGATATACAACGATACAATAGCTCTGTCTAAATAGTATAGAAGGACACCTGCTATTTAAAGGTCCTGACAGTGGGCTGCTTGTTGGAGGTAGCCCTGGTTGGAACCTACTGGCTTTCTTTTATTCTGTGTTCACAAACTCCGGAACAAACCTCAATAATTCGGAAAACTTGGCCTCAGACTCGGTCATTGTCATGGTTTCTTGTTTTAACTCTTTAACTTTCATTTTCATCCGGGTCTCCATATATTTCCGAGAATTATTCCTCTAGAACCACACACGCTGCACCTCTCCCAAGTCACAATACCAGCTCCCTCTGACTCCATCGTCAGTACTTATCTTGCTAACCCAGAGGTAGTGTCCATTCGTAAACAACTCCTCCAAAATCTCAATTCCACTTTAGGGCATCTATCTAACACCGTTGTCACGGGAGTTCACGGCACATCGCTATTTCTTTCACATATATCGATTGACACGCTTTCCATTATCATAATATCCTTGGGAGAATAAACCAATTTCATCGATATATCACTAATATTCTATTCGTCTTAGGGATTCGCTCCTGTCATAGGCGATTTCGTTGCGAATCTAATTCCTATCAGCGAATTTTGACTTATTTGACCTGGTTGGCCTCCCCTTGAAGTTCAATAAGGATAACAAAAATTATGGGCCTTGAAAGATAGCTCCCATATCAAAGAAAATGTCACACACTGGTGATCATAAGGTTATGAGTTTTAAGGTAACCTTATTTGAGGTAAGAGAATTTTACCGAGAGATCAATATGATCATAAGAACTCAACGTTGTGTGCCTCAATTGAGACATTACTAAAGGTAATTAGCCTTCTTGTATTTCACAACTTACAAGTGATGGCGTCCCATCCTACCTCTATCACACAGACAGATAGTCCTTGTAGCCCCTATAAGTATAGGGTTGTTCGTCTCAGTGGAAGTTGAAAAGTACAAAAGCAATTCGAGATCAATTTAATGATTATCGCTTTTCGACAATATTTCTCAAAGGAATACCTTGGATTAAAATTGAACAGGTTCCAAAGGTGCGATTTACAAGAAAAGGATAGCCATAAAGATACTGGCACTTAACAAACGAGTGGTGAGGTATCACCATAGGGTCATTCATTATTTGAAGAAAAGTGAAAGATTAAATAACATCATTTGACAGGGCTTCGAAAGCCTGAAAGTAGGCATTGTGATAGCCTCTGGCACAATTGAAACTGAATATGGTTTAACACAAGTGTTATAAAACAACTTCGAAGAGGGAATATACCCTTTATCAGAATTCTTTCCTGGAGAGAGGTCAAGATAGATCATAGATTGGGAAGGTACCCCACATAATTTGCAAATGGGGAGGGTATTACCAAGGTCTCTACGGATGCCTTTTACGTCGGCTCCTCTAATGGATAATCGTTCAATTCCAAAGCTTTTCTTCTCCATGCACACCCTAAGGTGCTCGATACTTACGTTATTGCCGACTCATAATAGTCGCTAAGGATTCAACCATCGACCTTTGCAATCGCAGGGAATTCTATTCGACTAGGCGCAAACATCCCAAGTAAGCGTTCTGTTCTATAAGAAGACTTCGATACCGTTGTCGCCCATAGCAATGACAATTCCTCATGTCGACTGGGCAGTACTCCGGAAGATCATTAGAAACTACAAGATTAAATCTGGTCTCTATTTCAATCATCCTTATATCCAATATTCCTTCTCCCATATCAATCCCGGGCGCTACATAAGCTTAACACTTTTGGCACAATAGCCTTTTCATTTAAGTCAACCCCGGAACTTCTCAGTCCGTCTTGGTTCTTAAATATATTTCCCCTTTACCGTCCAATCTCAACTTCATCATTTTATCTCTACAATCAATTATAGCAATCAGGGTCTGTCCACCAGCCCATATAACGGCTATCTTACCCAATCCACAGGGTTCACTCCAATTTCCACTCTCTTTGGTGACATCCCCTGGTAATCAGAAAGACAAGGTTTGCCAAAATCTGCTGAATTTCTTTCCAAAATCAGGGAAACTTGATCAATCTATTTACCTACTAGTAATGCTCGGATCTGATTTCCGACATTTCTGTTCTATCCTCATAAGTCATTCCTGGTTTCCTGAGGGTGGCAAATCTCGTTCTCGATTCCGTCTTAGCGTGCTTGTCTTACAATAACATTTGCATGGTACATATACCCAAAATTTTCCTTGGGATAATAAAATCCCTCAATGATGTAATAGACACTCTTTCCAGTGGAATCGCTGGTCGTGGGGGATTGAAACCTCATAGCCCAAGCAATTCCTTACACTATACTAGGCAACTAAGTACCCTTGATCGTTCGTGAAAATCTGAACATCTTGGTTCTTACGTATGTCGCCTCCTTATGGGCAACTATAACTGACTACGAGTAACAGGTTTCGTTCAAGTCGAATCAATCCACTGATACTGGCTATACTGCCTCTACCTCTTCTGCCTTGGAGACTCTACTCCATTTTCTTTGTCATACCTCTTGATGAATCATGAACGATCCTTAACCTCTCGTCTCGTCCCTTATTTATCCCTTGAAGGTTCGTCCGGTCTTATTATTAGACCTCAAGTAACACACCACATTTTTATCAATCAACACGTCCTCTACAAGATTCTTTCCTTGACCCACTATGGGGTCTTCCTCTAGATCCTCCTATGGATCTTCCTTTATCGGGTCTCCGTCCATTTCAAGGAACGCATCATCAAATGCCTACTCGAAGGCCTCAGGATCTGGTATCTCAGAATCCCATCCATCTATAACTCATACGAATCGAGGTGACTAACCATGAAGTCCTAAGTACGGTTTCCCAAAAGAAGTCCCCTCTTGGGCTTCATCTTAAACAGTCAGGGTCATGTCCTCTAACCCGACTACGCACTCAATTTGATCTCTAGATGCTCTTATCATTATTAAGGGTATTGTAAGACTCGATCTCCTATCGTTTCTTAGGACTGTAACCTAACTCTCTGATACCATCTCTATAACAGCCCCAAATCCGGGGTCGGGGATTTAGGGTTGTCACGATCCATGTACTCCTTGCCTTACCTGTATCACTCACACCATTCATAATTCACCTGCTCATGACCCCACAATATATGTCTCACACACACACACACAGAGGTTAGAGTCTCAGAAACGACACAATACAACAACTGCGGAATAAATAATTTTTATTACAATACCCAAATGTCTTTTGAATCTGTTACTGATACAATTTTCTAAGTATTGTTACATTACCAACTTAGCCTTCTGATGCTTACAGTCCACTAATACCATTCATGTCTATACATAAGTTGAATGCCAAAAGCCGTAGCCTGATTTGATTGGTTCGTACTACCCTTCGGGATCACTGCTAGAAACTGTTTATGGAAACGCCTTGCGGGGTATGTGCCGTCCCATTGGCATCCTGCTTCGCTGCTATATAATATATATAAAAAAATAGCAAGAGTGAGTGATAGCTCAACAAGGTAATAAAAATATGGCATAATCCTGCCTTTAACTCAACCCAGAATAAAGCGGGTATAAGACAATAATTTGTCAAAATATCTCAATACTGAAATTATTTCCTTATCGGAATGTATTCCCAAAAACAGTACCATTAATGTACTTCAAATATCATTTCATAATATTTCTGCAAGCTTTTGCTATATTATGAACAAAGTTCTAGTATAATATAAAAGATAAGGTTTCAAAGTAAACCAATATAACTCTTCCAAAAATATCTGCTATGTAAGCAGAATATCAACACATAACTTAAAAGAAGTTATAAGATGATTCAGTATAAACAACTCCCTTACCATAACTCATGTTATGTAAGGTATCCACAGAGTCATATGATATAAAAGAGGAAGTTACGAGGAAAATTAATATAATATTTCTGTAACCCAAAATCCACTTGGGCATATATATCCTTAATCAGGTTTTATCAGAGTCATACTCATAAAATAAAAGATGAAGTTGCAAGGATTCATTGTAACTTTATTTTGAACACTTTTCGACCCCCTGCCAACATGACCGGTAAACCTGTACCACGGTGTCATCCTTGGTCCCTTTCAATACATGTTGCAGAATCCCTCTGTCAACATGATCGGTAAACCTATACCAACGGAGCCATCCGTGGTCCCTTTCAGTACATGTTGCAGAATTATCCAAAATGGATGATGAACCAATGCTGGAGCCTTCTCCGCGCCCGTCGTACCAACCTTACTATGATCAGTAGCAGGTTGTACAACAAAATATGTTTTCTACATGTAGATGGAAGTATCACGACAGCCTGACATTGTCTACCGCCTTTCTGGATCTCCCGGCCCATTTGGGGCAATAAGGTGATGGATCAGCGCGACTCGACCTCTTACACATGCTCCTGGTTCAGATAAAATCCATGACTCTGAAACGTAAAGATCGTCTTCCTTTCCCCAAGTGTAATACTTGTTGATACGACTCCACTCAGTAGTCATATCTAGGTTGGAAAGGAAGATTTTCCAATATTTTCCAAGCGATGCTTGTTAATGGATATCGACTTGTTCCAGGAATTTACCCCTCGATCGTTGAGGTGGTAACACAATATTTGACTTGCAGCAACTAAATTGCTTCGAGAAAATATCTGTCCCCTGACAGTTTTGAGTTGAGAGTTTAAAAAGATTAGTAGTTACTTAAAACAGGTTTCCCATATTTTTGATAGTTGAGCGAGCATTTAAATCCTCTTTAAAAGACAGATTTAAATGGAAAAACATTGTTTTGGGAACCTCTTTTTGATTTACAAATACTTAATAATCTTTATTAAATAAGTAAATCTTAAATGAATATTTGAAAATAATATTCATTAAGTAAGTAATCCTTAAATGAATATTTGAAAATAATATTCATTAAATAAATAATCCTCAAATGAATATTTACAACTAATATTCATTAAATAAATAAATAATCCTCAAATGAATATTCAAAAATAATATTCGTTAATAATCCTCAGATGAATATTCACAATAATATTCTTAAAGTCAATATCCTCAAATGAATATAAATAATATTCTGTAAGTCGATAATCCTCAAATTAATATTAATAAATAATATTCTTAAAATGAATATTAATAAATAATATTCTTAAAGTCAATAATCCTCAAATGAATATTCATAAATAATATTCGTTAAATAAAATAATTAACCCTTGAATAACAGTTACCCGATATCTTTATCGGAAAATAACCTTTAACATATACCGAAATATAATTACTTCTGATCTTAGAGAAAATCAACCGCCCTTATCCTAGGGCAAATATAAAATCCTGGCTTATAGCTGATATCCCATATCTAACTCATAAGCCCCAACTTCAAGTCATAACCTCAAGTATTTCTATACATAGCAATTCGAAAACAAGTATGCAATAACACATGTATACTTCTCATTTGCATATATAACTGAAATAGTATTCAAATAGCATTTTTCGACCGAGATAATACTCAAATAACATTCCTCAAAACACATAGTATTCTGCCGATGGAATCCCTCCGGGTTTCCACGGCTATCTACATATCTCAAAATACCGACTCTCGATTTAGAGTCGAAAACAATGAATATGCTCTTATATATAGAGCTACAAGGTATACCGTTTCATAAGTACATTATCTCAAAGCTCGTATATAAACCAAAATCAAACTCTATTTTATACAATATATAACATGTATCGCAAAACTGTATAACTCCACACATGGCAAAAGCAGTAATATATAATCAATACTTCAAAGTATAGATTTAGAAAACTTGCCACAATACTTGCAACAAAGATTTGGTATATAAATTGGGAATACGCAAGTATTGAACATTGGAAAATATACATACTCTGAATAATAGAGTAAGGTTTAGTAAACTTGCCTGATGCTCGAGAAGTGATAGGGGTTCACGACGATGCCGGACAATCTAGACAAAGTCAAAGAAAACGTACGATTAATCCCCTGGATAATCTACTTGTATTCAATGCTTAAACACGTAAGCGAAACACAACCAAGGCATTACTAGCTCGTTATAGGCTCATACTAAGTCCATGTTAATCGACAATTACTTAATTCGTAGGTTTAGTCCGAAGTCGATCCTCGAATACAAGTTATACTTAACCATTTACAACATTGGTTTCTAAGTCATGCTCTTAGTGGTTTTTACTTGCGCAGCCTCGGCTAAAACATTTTTATAAACTCGAAAAATAATCTTTTTAATACGAATCTTTTTCTTAAGCCTTCCTAACTGTCTCTAGTATTATTCCTCAAAGTGTCACATTTTAATATGGCTTCTAAGTGGTCCAAATACAGCCTCAAACTGACTGACCAGAGAGGGGTTGTTCCTCCGAACGATGTTTACTAAAACTCACTTTTCTCCTAAACCGTAATTCGTATAGACATGATATTTATGCCAAAAAAAACCTTAAAACAAGACCTACATGTTCATGGTCAGTTCTGTTCAAAAATATTCCAAGATCAGTTCGTAAGTCTTGCTCAAAACAGCCTTAAATCAAATGGGCATTACAACGGCTATAATCGTAACGTTTCCCGGTTTTTGTTATGTCAAAACCTCTTAAAACCATATCAATTCAACAACCCAACAACTTTTACAACATAACCAGTTCATATACTTCAAGAACACATCACCAACAACAAGTATTCATCAAGAATTAACCATACATACTCCAAATTCCATAAACATGCTTATTCTTAAACATTACTAGAAACTTCACTTAAATCTCAACATAAATCAAATGGGTGGATGAGTGGTATACCTTCCTTGAATCCTTAAACACACCACAAGAGCTTGTGAGCCTTAAGAAAGTCTTTATCCATGGTTATCATCCTTAAACTTGCAAAAGAAAATCAAGAACAAGTTATGAATTCTCGGAGTTACTATACACCGGTTCAAAGAACTGGAAAAATGAAGGTCTTACCTTGCTCAAATGGAAGAAACTTGTGCAATAGGAAATGTAGGTTATCTCAAGACCTTTCCAACAAGCTATAGATCGCCATTTTCCACCAAGAAATGAAGGAGCTATGAACTTTACAATTCGGCAGTTTGTTTTTGGCCGAAATAAAGAAAAGAGAATGGTTTTACTTTTTGATTTGGTTGACTTGATAATTATGATAATGATGCTGATTTTTGTATTAAAAAGTGATGAGTCATTGCATGCCTAGGACACGTGTCGATCAGTGGGGGGTTATGGTGGCAAAGCAGGGACACGTGTCAAGCAATGGAGATCATGGTGGCAAGCAGCTTTACTGGTTCGTTTCTTTTCACATGGATGATCCAAATGTTGCATCCCTCGAATTAATCTTGTTACATGTTACTTCCATGTCTATATTTAATTCTGTAAATGTTGCCTTGTTCCTCTTGAAACGATTCGAAATATTTCCCAAAAAGAGCGAATAAAATTCTACGCGATTCTCGTAGTGAATAGTAACTATTCACTATTCATTCCAACAATCGAATCCTTAAATCGACTTTAATAAAATAATAAAATTCCAAAATATTAAATCCTCAAATCCTCAATTTTAATATCTCATTTCTTGAATATAATAATATATAATTCGCTGCCCGGTCAAATACTACACCAAAATAAAATTTGGAATTTCTGAATTTCGATCGTCTTTGCATTCACTTATTTACTCCCTAGATCACTAATATGACTTCGGAATATCCACACTACGTCTCGTACATAGGTGACATGAAAAATTTTCTTAACCCTCAAAATCACTATTCATCCACCAAATTCACTATTCACTGATGCACTTATCATAATAAGAAATTGTTAGATATAATTGCTGACGTTTGTTCATCAGTGTTTAAGTAACAGGTACATATCAAAGTTTATCTAGCAGCTAGTCAGAGTTTGTTAAAGTCTGACTAGGTGAAGAGTTTACATGGAAGCCGGTCAGAGTTTGTTAAAGTCTGACAGGGTGATAGTTGACTTAGCTGTCGGTGCAAAGATAAAGATTCTAGAAGCAATATATTCTGAAGATGGAAAGAAGCAGAATATATTGATACAGCTAAGGAGACTGGACAGAAGACTGAAGCAATCCTTAATTGATAATAATTGTATAGCTAATTTATAGGAGTATCAATTAGATAAGGATTGTATGTAGCTGTGTACTATATAAACACAGATAGGTTATCCCTAGAAGGGATGCGAACATTGAATATATTATTCTTGTAACCTAGTAGCTCTTTGTGATTCATTAACATCATTAAGAGAGAATTATTTAATATAATTCAGTTTCTTGATTTACAAACTTGTGTTCTTGATTGTTATTCTCATAAATACTTGATTATATATTGTGTATTCGGCCTAACAATTGGTATCAGAGCCAAGGCTGTTTAATATATACAGTTTTACGATTCAAACACAGTATTAATCATGTCTGAAGAAAATCAAACTGCTCCTAAGGCTGAACAGGTTAAGCCCAATTCTGTGAGTCGATATGAAACAATCAGGGTTCCAATTCTCAGGCCAGTAGAGTATCCGATTTGGAAGGTGAAGATGACCATGTTTCTGGAGGCTACAGATCCAGAATACCTTGACAGAATCTATGATGGTCCTCATATGCCGACTAAATTGTCCCCTGTTGTTGATGGACAAGAACAAAAGACTGTTCCAAAGGAAAAGAAAGATATGACTCCTGAGGACATCTCATCAATTGCAAAAGATGCAAAGGTTAGACATCTTCTCCACAGTGCTTTAGATAATGTTATGTCTAACAGAGTAATTGGCTGCAAAACTGCCAAAGAGATATGGGATGCTTTAGAAGTCAGATGCCAGGGAACAGGTGCTATCAAGAAGAACAGAAAGACAATACTCACACAGGAGTATGAGCACTTTGATTCAAGAACTAATGAAACCTTGACTGAGACTTATGACAGATTTTGCAAACTGTTGAATGATCTGTCTCTGGTTGATAAAGAATATGAGCTTGAAGAGTCTAATCTCAAGTTTCTGTTATCTCTACCTGAAAAGTGGGATTTAAAGACAACCACAATAAGAGATAATTATGAGCTTGCTGATACAGATCTTGATGAAATCTATGGGTTATTGAAAACTCATGAACTGGAGATAGAACAAAGGAATAGAAGATTGAGTAAAAAGACAAAATCTGTTGCTCTCAAAGTTGAGGAGAAGCCCATTAAGAAGGAATCATCAAGGAAGAAAGCCAAGGGAAAGGCTTTAGTCATTAAATCTGAGAGTGAGTCATCAAACTCTGATGATGACTCAAACTCTGATGAAGCTTCTGACTCTGAGGATGATGAAGAACAGATGATGCAAATGGCTGCATTGATGGTGAAGACCTTCAAGAAGATGGGATTCAAGAACTTCAAGAAGGGAAAGAGATTCTCAAGGAAAGATTCAAACTCTGAAAGGAGAAGTTTCAGAAAGTCTGATGGAAGGGAGACCAAATCTGGTAAGAAGGATAAATCTGAAATCCAGTGCTACAGGTGTAAGGAGATGGGTCACTATGCCCCAGAGTGCAAGAAAGGCAAATCTGAGAAAGCACTCATCTCTAAAGGCAAAGACTGGGCAGATACTTCAGACTTTGATGATGGAGAAAATTATGCTCTTATGGCAACTGTCAGAGATGAGACTGAATCATCTAAAAATAAGGTACCCCTAACTACTTATGCTTATGATACTGATAATATATCTGAGTTAAGAGTATATCTGAAAAGTGTTCATGTTAGCTATAGGGATCAGACTTTAGAAAATGAGAGAATTAAATCTGAGAATCTTAGTCTTAAAGATAGAAACAAGTTTCTTGAAGGAGAACTTGAAAATATGAAGCAAATTCAAAAAGAAAGAGATGATGCTGTTTATGTAGAACAGGAGTTGCTGAAAAGATATAAGCAATTAGAATCTGATCTAGAAAAAGAAAGAAAAATTATCAAGACTTGGACAGATTCTGGAAGAGACACTCATCAAGTGTTTCAGACTGATTCTGTAGGTTTAGGTTATTGTGAAAATGATGAACTTAGGTTTAAAGACAAGGTTAAGGTAAAACCACAACTTAAACCTGTGAAATTTGTTCCAGAAGCCAATAAGTTAAAATCTGTTGTAATAAGGGAAGCTGATATGGAATCAGATGAAGCCTGTGAAAAACAGGAAAATATTATAACAGAAAACCTTATGGAAATAGAAGCTGTTAGAAAACCAGTAAAAACTTGTGAAAAACAGGTTAATGTTGGTTTGATGACAGGAAAACAGTTCAATCATAAGTTGAAAGAGGTAAAATCTGCCATGAAACCAAAAGGGTCCAAGAAGAATAGGAATGGAAAGATAGGCATAAATAAAAGAAATAATCATTTGCCTACTGGTGCTGCTCCAAGGAAAACATGTTATAATTGTGGTAGTTCTAATCATCTTGCTAATTACTGCACAAAGAACAAAAATATCAATTCTTTACCTTCTACATCAGGAGTAAAGAATGATTATGTTAGAGTTAGACCATAGACTTTATGCACACACTGTGGGAGCACTTGGCATTCCATTTATACTTGCAAGAGTTATCATGCTATTTATAACAACTATTATGAGCTAAAACCCAATCTGAAGTGGGTTAGAGCAAACTCTGCAAGTGTAAAGTCTGACAATGTTAGTTTAAACTCTGTTGATAGTAATTCCGCTGCAAAAACTAACACTGTTAAGAAAGACAAAGGATCCAAGCAAGTCTGGGTCCTTAAAACTAACACTTAGTGTTTGTTTGTGATTGCAGGGCATAAAAGAGAGCACCCTTATCTTGGATAGTGGATGCTCAGGACACATGACTGGAAATAAAGCCCTGCTATCAGACTTTAAGGAGAAGGCTGGCCCAAAGGTTTCCTATGGAGATGGAAACATAGGACACACTCTGGGATATGGCAATATCAATCTTAGAAGTGTCATCATTACAGATGTAGCTCTAGTCTCAGGACTCAAGCATAATCTGCTATCTGTGAGTCAAATCTGTGACAGAGGAAACCATGTAGATTTTCATACTGAATACTGTGAAGTTATCAGTAAATCTACTGGAAAAGTTGTTCTAGTTGGACACAGGCGCAACAACATTTATGAAGCAAGTTTGGTAACAAACTCTGATGGAAAAACAGTGTGTCTGACTGCTAAAATGTCAAATGAAGAGAGTTGGAATTGGCATAAGAAGCTCTCTCATCTCAATTTGAACAACATAAATGAACTTATAAGAAAGGATCTTGTAAGGGGACTTCCAAAATCAATACTCAGTCTAGATGGCTTATGTGATTCTTGTCAAAAAGCCAAGCAAAGGAAGTCATCTTTCAAGAGCAAATCTGAATCTTCAGTAGTGGAACCTTATCATCTTCTACATGTTGATCTCTTTGGACCAGTGAATGTGATGTCCATGGGCAGAAAGAAATATGCTCTAGTAATTGTTGATGAATATACTAGATATACATGGGTGTATTTCTTGTCAAAGAAGGATGAAACTGCTCAAACTCTGATGGATCATGTAAATCTACTGGACAAAGGATCACAGCACAAAGTCAAAATTATAAGGAGTGATAATGGAACTGAATTCAGAAACTCAATCATGGAAGCTTTCTGCAAGGAAAGAGGAGTGAAACAAGAGTTTTCTGCACCTGGAACTCCACAGCAAAATGGTGTAGTTGAAAGGAAGAACAGAACTTTAATTGAAGCAGCCAGAACTATGCTTGATGAAGCAAAATTACCAACATACTTCTGGGCAGAAGCTGTTCAAACTGCTTGTTTTACTCAAAATGCAACATTGATCAACAAGCATGGGAAAACACCATATGAGATGGTGAAAAATAAGAAGCCAAATTTGAAATATTTTCATATATTTGGATGCAAATGCTTTGTGTTGAAGACTCATCCTGAACAGTTGACCAAGTTCGAGTTAAAAGCTGATGAAGGAATCTTTGTTGGCTATCCATTGTCAACAAAAGCATTCAGAGTCTACAATCTGAGAACTAAAGTGATCATGGAATCCATACATGTGTCATTTGATGATAAGAAAATAACTGGACTCGATGACTTAGATGGATATGATCAACTGCGTTTTGAAAATGAAGGTTTATTCTCTGATGATGTAAACTCTGATGAAGCAGTACCGACAAACTCTGATGAAGCGGTTCTGACAAACTCTGACGAAGCATACTCTGAACCTCTACTGGTAAATACTGGAGAAACTGGAAATTCTCAAATTGAACAAAATAGAGAACCAGTTGAGGGGGAGCGTGAAGAAGCTCAACAAGACACAGCAAGTGAGTCAGTTGAGGAAACTGATTCAAACTCTGACAGTTCAAACTCTGAACCATCCAATTCAGGGGGAGCCTCAGATAATGCAGAAAATCAACATATGAATCAGGAGAGCATGGATCAAGGGGGAGGATCCAATAATGATGCAAGAAACCACTTACCAACAGCAAGAAAGTGGACACAGGCACACACACCTGATCTCATAATTGGAGATCCTGATGCTAGTGTGAGAACTAGAAGTGCAACAAATAATGAGTGTCTGTATCATGCTTTCTTGTCTCAAACAGAACCAAAGAAAGTGGAGGAAGCTCTTCAAGATGCTAATTGGATTACAGCAATGCAAGAAGAGTTAAATGAATTTGAAAGAAATGAAGTCTGGACACTTGTACCTAGACCAGAGAATAGATCAATAGTAGGTACAAAGTGGGTTTTCAGAAACAAGACTGACAGTGAAGGTGTGATTACAAGAAACAAGGCTAGACTTGTGGCTAAAGGTTATTCACAACAGGAAGGAATTGACTATGATGAAACCTTTGCTCCAGTTGCAAGATTGGAAGCCATAAGAATTTTTCTGGCCTATGCTGCACACAAGAAGTTTAAAGTCTTTCAGATGGATGTAAAGAGTGCTTTTCTCAATGGGAAGCTTGAAGAAGAAGTGTTTGTTGAACAATCACCAGGATTTGTAGATCCCAAGCATCCAGATTATGTCTACAGGCTTGACAAGGCATTATATGGACTAAAGCAAGCACCAAGAGCATGGTATGAAACTCTTGCTCAATTTCTTTTAGAAAGTGGGTTCACAAGAGGTACAATTGATAAAACCTTGTTTTATTTCAATTCTGGTGATGATTTGCTGTTAGTTCAAATTTATGTAGATGATATTATTTTTGGATCTACTAATGACAAACTCTGTAAGAAGTTTGCAAAGCTTATGCAATCCAGGTACCAAATGAGCATGATGGGAGAGCTTAGTTATTTTCTAGGCTTACAGGTCAAGCAAACAGATGATGGGATTTTTATCAATCAAGCAAAGTATACCAGAAATCTTCTAAAGAAATTTGGTATGCTTGATAGTTCATCTGCTACAACTCCCATGGCTACAGCAACAAAGCTAGACAAAGACACAGGAGCCTCAGTAGATATGACAAACTACAGAGGAATGATAGGGTCTTTACTGTATCTTACTGCAAGTAGACCTGATATCATGTTTGCAACATGTCTTTGTGCAAGATTTCAAGCAGATCCCAGAGAGCCTCATCTAACAGCTGTAAAAAGGATCTTCAAATATCTCAAAGGAACCATAACCTTGGGTTTGTGGTATCCTAGAGAATCAGAGTTTAAGCTAATTGGTTACTCTGATGCAGATTTTGCAGGTTGTAAAATAGACAGAAAAAGTACAAGTGGAAGCTGTCAATTTTTAGGTGACAGATTGGTTTCTTGGTATAGCAAGAAACAAAAGTCTATTTCCACATCCACTGCAGAAGCAGAGTATATAGCTGCTGGTAGCTGTTGTGCACAGATTCTATGGATGAAGAATCAATTGCTGGATTATGGGTTAAGGTACTCAAAAATACCTATTTTCTGTGATAACCAAAGTGCTATTGCTATGACAGGTAATCCAGTACAGCATTCCATGACCAAGCACATCAGCATAAGGTATCATTTTATCAGAGAACATGTGGAAGAAGGGAACATTGAGCTACATTTTGTGTCTACAGACCAACAACTTGCAGATATCTTCACAAAACCTTTGAGTGAAGCTACTTTTACAAGATTGGTAAATGAACTTGGAATGATCTCTGGTTTTGACTAGGGATACAGGTTAGACTCAAAACTATACATGGTTGATTTTTAAATGCTCATGATTCCTTGCATGTATTAACTGTTATGAATACCAGTGTCATAAACTCTGAAAGTAAACTCTGATGCTAAACTCTATTAGTCATAACCTGTTGGTCATACTCTGATAGTTACAGTCTAATGCTATACTCTGATTGTAATTTTGTCTAAAACATATGGACCAATGAAGAAATTTGTATGAAGTATAATTCTCAGTAAGTAACTGTGAATCCTTAAGAGTTGTATAGATTCTGATCTCAAATATGTGCAGTAAGTTAACACAGCATGATACTGTCTCTATATTTATAGCATCTCTTAGTTTATTGATCCTATACACTGAGTCTGTATTAGCTGTTTGCATTTTCTCTCATAAATTAATTGTATTAACTGATGAAAAGTCTAAACTCTGATTATTAATTGCAAATAATTCACCCTCAAATCAAAAGATGCCAAACAGAGCACAAATTCCTTTGAGATCATGTTGAGCCTAGGAAGATCCAGGAACTTATTGTATGAAATAAGGGCTGAAATCTTTGATTTTTGGTGACTAGTGCCAACCACTGATTACTGGAAAAATAAAAAAATAATAAAAAAATAAAAAAAATAAAAATAAAAAAATATATAAAGAAAGGGGGTGAAAAACAAAAGATATATCCAAATGAAAGGATATCAGTATACAGAGTTTAGATATAAAATCAGATTTTATGTTATACATGAGAGTTTAGGCAACCAGTTTTTACTACTTTAGTTTGTGGATTTTATGCACTTTGAGATGATCTAAATATTGATTTCGGTAAACTCTGCTATTGCACACACATATTTTAACACCTGTACAGATTGAGAAAAGAGTTTATTGACAAAGAAGGACAAATGGTAAACACTGATGTATTGTGTGACATATGCCGAGGTAACTTTATTTTAATCTCTGATGATTAAAATGATTTCTTTGTTTCAGACATTTTATAATTTTGAGATTAGACATTTGTTTTGAAAATTTAAAAAGAGTATGATTGGACAGTTGTTCAAGAATGTTTTTAAACAAAGGAGAGAGGTTAATGCCTAGAAAAGTGTAACAGGCAGTAATTATTGCGGTTTTTACTGCGCATGCGCATTGAAAATTGTCCCTTATTTGCTGTCAGTAACTGCATGTGTGACACGTGTCCCACTCACATAATAACAAGAGTAAGACAGTTGTGTATTAATGATTAAAAACTGTCCAGTTTTTAATTTTGAATCTCATATTAATACAATACACACACATACGTCTAATCTTTTACTCACTTATCATTTTCACACATACTTTTCACTCACACAATTCTACAAACACTTTTCTGCATAATCTTTATCATACACTCTCTTACTTTTAATCTCTGATTTCTAATGGCAACCTCTATGTTTAACTCTGTTGGATTAGACTTTGTCCCAAATAACTATGCAGCACCTCTTAGCAATGAGAACACACCGGAGGCGTTCCATTTACTGCAAAATTTCCTTGCTCAATCGGAAATTGGGCGTGCTTTAGTGGAGCCTGCAAAGCTTTATGGATCTCAGATCAAAGCTTTCTGGGAAACTGGTGTATATGATAACGGTGGTGATTCTGGAACTCCATCGATTGTCTTTGAGTTTCAAGAGACAGAGTATGTCATTACTCCAGGAACTGTTCGTGAAGCAATGGGCTTTGCAGAATATGATGCGTACACTATTGCTGTTGGTGATACTGATATTCAAAGAATGATGCAAGCCATTGGATACTCTGGATCTCTAGTCAAGATAGGCCAGTTGAAGCGACCGCTCTTACGAAAGGAATGGAGTTTCTTTTTCCATTGCATAACCAGAGCGTTCGGGAAGAAATGTACCAATTGGGATGCGATTCCAATTGATAGTCTACAAATCGGGTATTCACTTCTTTTTGGTAGTAATTACGATTTTGCTAGACTTGTCTTGATGAATATAGGAGAGAAAATGACAGAGAATAGGAATGTAGTCTACTTTTCTAGATTTTGTCAGATTTTATTCTCTGCTTGTGTTAATAATGTTGAGATTAATGAGGAGGAAGAAATTCCCTCATTCAAACTGCATAAAAGGGTATTCTCTGACCTTACAAATAAGGATTTGAAGAAAGTCAATGTTGGTGAGTTGTTGTTACCTGAGAGGGTTCATCAGTTTTTAAACCCTCAACCTTAACCACAACAGCAACCACAGCAGATAAACAATGATACTCAAGTAGCTCCAAGACAAAAGACTGGAGGGAGGACTAAGCATAGAGCTTTCAAGGCTGCTAAAACTTTAAATACTGATGAAGTTGGAGGGTCAACCTCTGTTGCAACTTCAAGGAAAAAAAGAAAAGTTAGAGCTAACAGGTTAAAGTCTGTAGCTGTTGATGCTGTTGAAGCCTCAGAGACTGAAACTGATGAAGAAACTCTTCATCAGAGAAAAAGAAGAATGGTAGCAACACAGCTCTTTGGTGCTGAAAATATTGAAGATGAGATTCCTGTGAATGAAGCTGTCTTTGAAGACAGAGTTTCTATGGAGCATGAAACTCCTGAAGTTCAAGAGGAGGTTTTTGATACTGCTGTGCCTACTGAGGACAGAGTAAATTCTGAAATAGAAGCTCCTACATCAAATGCTGATGATGTAGTTGAGGAAGCTGCTGTATTCTCTGACAGCAGAGTTTTTGAGAATGAAGATATTAATATGGAAGCACATCCTAGTATCAGTGTCTGTGATACTGAGGATGTGGCAACTGATCAAGCCACCTTGGTGATTGAAGACTCTGTGGGTTCTCACACAGAAGTTCTTTCAGTTAATAATGCAAATTCTGACAAAGGTGAAGAAGTTGATCAGAGTTTGGAAGAAGATGCTGTTTTACTCGAAACTCTACAACAGTCTGTTGTTGAGGTTGTGACAAGAGAAGTAGAGGTTTCTGCTCGAGCAAACTCTGATATTCCTGAAACTGTTGCAGAGAAAGTACTTGATGAAACTGCACAGTTAAATAATGAAGTGACTGCTGAAAATGCTCCTGCTACAAATGAAGTGGACATTAATGAAGAAGATGAACATGATGCTGAGGGTTCTCATTCACACCCTAGTATTCAAGTTTCTTTGTCTGCTGGTGTAAACTCTGACGAAGAAAGAGAAGTCAATCGTGCTACTGCAGAACATTTTCAGAATATGTACTTCTCCAATTGGTCAAGCAAGGATACTATCTTTTCCAATGAAAGAGCTGCAGATTTTGTCACAAAGTCTTCCAAAGAGATTACAAATCCTGAACTTCTCAGTCATCTCAAAGCAACTATTGTACAAATCAAATCATTGAACAATCGTTTTGATGATTCTGACAAGGTGATTACAGGATTGAGGAATGATATAACTCAAAGAGAGCTTACACAGCAAAAGGACAAATCTCTATACATCTCTTTGTGTAAAGATCAGAAGAATTTTGATTCCAGGTTGTCCAAAGTTGAAGAAAATCAAGTCAAAATGTCAACTAAGTTGGATGAAATTGCAAATTCTATTGAATTGCTCACATCAGTTTTACTGTCTGATGATGTCAAAAAGGGGGAGAGAGTATCTCAAGACAAATGCAAGAGCTCTCAAACTCTAACTCGGAAAGATGACACTACTGATGGTGGTGCAAGAGATAAAAATCCAAGGACAAGAAATGTTCAAGGGCAAAGGAGAAGGTTAAACTCTGATACTCATGTAAATGCTGATGGAAAAAGATATACTGGAGGGCAGTCTTCTTCAAGGGTTAGAAATTTAATTCTTTCCTCTAAAACTCCAGTTACTGATGAAGAAGTTGCTACACAGTTATTCTTAGCAGAACATGGTAAGAATGTTACTATTGAAGATATCCAGGCTGAAGAGCAATTGCTTGCTGAGGAACACAGGAAAGATGTTGAAGCTGGAATCTACAAGCAGAAGAACACTAAGACTCCAAGGAGAAAAGAACAAGGAATTGTTATTAAAGAGAATGTAAACTCTGATCAGAGTTTACAATACTCAAGGAAATCTGTTATTTCAAATGCTGATAAAGGTAAAGGTGTAATGATTGAAGAGCCTAACCTGAATAAGAAGTTTAAATCAACCTCTGACATTGCTCAAGTTGAAACAAGATTAGCAAAATCAACCTCTGACGCTGCTCAAGTTGATGTTACTACTAAAGTTATGACAACCTCTGACGTTGCTCAAGTTGTACAGAAATCTACACAACTTCCAGGATTCAGCAAACCAAAACTTCTTGAAGATTTAAAGCTTGAAGCTGTGAATTTCTCAGAAACCAGAACAGTATTGGGAAAAGAAGCCTTTGATAAATCTGGACTGGGTTCACACAGAGAGAGAAGAACTAATAACAGATCTCAAGACAAGTTTTCGCTGGCAGAATCTGGAGTTGGAATTACTCAAGAAGGCCTTGACAAACTAGAATCTGTACAGATGATTTTTCACAAAGGAATCAAAAAGGAATTCTTGTTATATTTTATGGCTGATGGCAGAGTGTATAGAGTTGGTGAATCTGATATTCAGTTAAAACTCTGGGAAGAGCTAGAGTATGTTCTATATCTATTTGAAGTAAAGAATAGAAGTACTTATGATGCTGCTCGAGTTTTGAAGGAAAGGATGATGAAATCCAAAGTTTTGAGTGGAGCTGGAGTATCAAGTGCATACATTCCTAAACACAGAGATGCACATGGAAAGTTGGTAGAAATGAAAAGGAATAGTGCTAGGTTCAGAACTGCACTAAATAAAAAGGTTCTTGAGTTCAATCTAGAGTCTGATAAACCTT
The DNA here is from genome assembly GCA_030848705.1 of Heracleum sosnowskyi. NCBI lineage: Eukaryota > Viridiplantae > Streptophyta > Magnoliopsida > Apiales > Apiaceae > Heracleum > Heracleum sosnowskyi. Next base: position 63,154,653 of record CM061235.1, read on the forward strand.
TTTATATCAGACTTGGCAATGAAATGGACAAAAACAGCATATATTCTTTGAGGGCTGCCATTTATCAAATTGGTGAAGATGAACCAGAAATGAAGGAGCTGAAGAAGATTATGATTGCTGAACTGAATAGAGCTGAGAAGAAACTACTGTCAGATTATATCAGGACAGTGCCTGATATTCAAGAGATTAAGTAAAGTCTGACTGTAAGTTTTTATGTTTTCTGTTCTAAAGTTAAATTTAAACTCTGTTTTAAAATTAAACTCTGACATATTTTAAACACTGCATTTGTTATATGTTTTGACATCATCAATTATCTTTTTAACTTGTACATTTTATTATGAACAAGTTGGGGGAGATTGTTAGATATAATTGCTGACGTTTGTTCATCAGTGTTTAAGTAACAGGTACATATCAAAGTTTATCTAGCAGCTAGTCAGAGTTTGTTAAAGTCTGACTAGGTGAAGAGTTTACATGGAAGCCGGTCAGAGTTTGTTAAAGTCTGACAGGGTGATAGTTGACTTAGCTGTCGGTGCAAAGATAAAGATTCTAGAAGCAATATATTCTGAAGATGGAAAGAAGCAGAATATATTGATACAGCTAAGGAGACTGGACAGAAGACTGAAGCAATCCTTAATTGATAATAATTGTATAGCTAATTTATAGGAGTATCAATTAGATAAGGATTGTATGTAGCTGTGTACTATATAAACACAGATAGGTTATCCCTAGAAGGGATGCGAACATTGAATATATTATTCTTGTAACCTAGTAGCTCTTTGTGATTCATTAACATCACTAAGAGAGAATTATTTAATATAATTCAGTTTCTTGATTTACAAACTTGTGTTCTTGATTGTTATTCTCATAAATACTTGATTATATATTGTGTATTCGGCCTAACAGAAAAGTTTTAAATTTTACCAAAAATTCGGGTTATTACAAGATTCATAACCCCGTGGATTGGCTTCTCTCTTTATCCTGGAAATCTCTTCTGCCTTTGCTTTATTGAACCTGGGGTGGCTGCTTGTGATGTGAAGTTCTTTGCCATTTCTATACATAACAGCCAACTCTTGTCTCAGCTTTACATCATTGGTATTTTTGAGATCCGTGATAAGAGTTGCTAACACCTTATTTTCATCAGGGTTGGGAAGTGGGAAGTCCACCTCTAGCTTGTTCTTGCCATGATGCTTAGGTGGTGATCCAGTCCTGCCACTGAAGATAGGTTCAAACTCCTTGACACTAGAATGCTCGGCATTATAAATGCTTTGCAGAACAATGGTGTCAGGAGTGATGACCTTCAAAATTGTTGTGTGGACATGATGGCTTCTTGTGGATGAAGTCACAGCCTGGAAGATGGATTCTTTGATCAGCTTTTCAGAATTGAGAAAAACTTGGACATCCTCAGCCCAAGGAGAGACCACCTTTGTGAGTTGAAACTCACTTGGATTAGCTATTACTTCAGGTGACTCCCCCTGACTTGATGGCACACCTTGAGTTACAAAGACCACTAGTGCACTCTCCCCCTTACTTGAATTCTCCCCCTTTTTGTTATCATCAAGGGTTTGAGTGACACTAGTTGACTGCATCAACTGTTGCAGAAGTTGAGTCTGTAAATTATGGTTAGCCAAGAAGGTGTCCATTTGCTTCTCCATCTTATCCATCCTCCCAGTAAGAGCATCCACATCCTTTACCAACTTGTCTTGCTTGCATCTTTGAGATGTGGAAGGAGCAACACCATCAATTCACCATGCCAAAGCATCCTTCACCTCATCCAGATGGTTCTTGATATCATCAGTGTTGGCTCGATGTTGTAGGATGTGGGCCTGATGAAGCTGAAGTGATGTCACAAAGTTATGAACTGTGGTGACATGCTGTGGATTTGATGTTTGAGCTTCATCGTGTGCCCTTTGATAATTCCTGAGAATGACTGACTCGGTGTCATTGTGATCATAGAAGTTGGAGAACAACCAAGTAGGCATCTCTTGGAGAGTGGAAGGGTCTGCATCTCCTCCTTCACCACTCTCAGAATCATCACTGTCTTCATCATAACTGAAATCTTCACCAACTCCTGGAGGCAGTTTCTGAATAGCTTCCTTTGCTGTAGACATTGATTTAGTTGTGTGTACTAAATTCAACATTCTTTCTACCTCCACATTGCCCTGTCCAACCAAGACTTGATATGCTGGATCAGGATGAGTAAATGTCTCAGCATTCAGGTTGACTTGATCCAACGCATTTTGGTATTCAAGTTGGAACAGTCTTTCCTTGTCTGTATCACTGACATCCATTGTATCACTTGCAATGGCTGAGTCTTCCATCCTTATTTGTCATGTACCTGATTTTCTCTCATTTTCTCTCTTTTCTTGCATCAGGGGCTCCCCCTGGCTCACACCTCACACACCCTCACTGTCACCTACTAAGGTGGAACTCTCAGTTGTAATAACCCCAATTTTTGTACTTATTAAAACCCTTGATGAATAGAAATTTCGCCATTTAAGAAAAACTTTTCAGACGACACTATATACGTGTTGAAAGACTAAAGTTCTGAAGCTGTATTATTATTATACAGTGCGAGTGGGTGAATGTAAATCACGTCAGACTTCGAAAATCCAGAACTTGGGAAAATGTTTCGCAGAAGTCCGAATCCGTTTTATTGATGTATGATATATTTAAGTGTATGTGAATCCCATTTATATTCCAAGGTTAACGCTCGAACCATTTTAGTTACTATTCGCTGCGAAAATCGCGTAGAGTTTTATTCGCTCCTTTTAGAAAATATTTCAAATTATTTTAGAGAGAACCAAAATGAAGATGGATAATAACATTTATGAATAGTACTCCAAGGTGAATAGTAAAAGTTTATAGTCTTCGATCGATCCCATATTTCAGCAGAAGTTCCGGAATAATAAACGGTTACTAATCGAGCAATTAGAAATCGCAAACGAAAACGAGAATCGAAAATCCGCTTGAAGGAGCAACCTTGGACGTATTATAACTTAGGAAATAAAGAAGAAGATATGTATTAAAAGAAAGAGAATGGGTGGAAGAAGTGTGTGGAAGAAGCCTTGTGTAACACCCCCAGATCCGGGGTCGGAGATCCAGGTTGTCACATTACTTTATTCCGTACAAACACTTGATACTTGAATCATAATATAATAAATCAATACACATGGTGACCCTACCATCAACATACTCACGCCAGTTATGTCTCAGAAACGAATTTGCAAAAACAGTAGTCATATGATCCATAAATTAAAGTTATTACAACCCAAAAGTAAATGCTTTCAACCTACTGCCAGTATGATCTCTCTGTGAAACCAGAAAGGCAGCGCAAAAGTTTGTTCTTGTTCATTAATATACATAAGTGATACTTATAAATAAACCGGAGTAACAAGAGTTACACTCCGAACCAACTCAGTACTTCTACCTGAGGTGCTGCAACTACCATCCTGTGGGCGGTCTGCGCGGCCCAAACGCGCTTCCGAGCGGTACGGCGAATCCTGGCCATCTACTCTAGCTGTTGTGTTGTGATATATATAAAAGAAAACACGTGTGAGCACTAAGCCCAGCAATAATATAAAGCAACATAATCATATATGTAAGCTTATATCATAAGGGAAAACTTTTAAAACTTCATTCATATACAGAATGATATGTTTAAATATTCTTTTTGTCAAAACATGCCATACAGTTCAAATACTGTATGAGGTATAGTACTTTGTTAAAATATTATTAACAAGTATCCGTAACCGGTATTTAACCCAAGTTACCAAACATTTCCGAAATTCCAATCCTTGGAAAAACATGGGGACCTGTACAGAGCTACGCACTGGTGTACGATGATCAGTCGTCATACCATAGATTTTCTACTAGTAGATGGATAATACCGAAGGTCATTACCCTAGCCGCATACGGGCTTTTAGGTTGGACCGGCGTCACTCGGCCTTTTACAAATTAGTAACCACATGGCGACATCAAGGCCACACAAGTGGACCCGCTCCCTGCCAACGGATTCCACTGGACTGGCGTCACCCAGCCTCTTATTATATTTCCACCTGGCGACATCAAGTCCAGAAAAAAAATATTTTTTATTTGCGGGACCGTGCGTTACTCGGCCACTTACGCGAAAATGTCTTTCCCCCAACTATCTATAACTGGAACGGATATTAATCCAGTTCCCCAAGCATAAGCTTGTTGATAGGTTTTGTAAAGATACCCTTACTTCCGTTTTATATCCTAAGTAAGTCACAATGTGGGTTGACCGTTGTCAACTGACCTCAATCCTCGAGTAAAACATTTCGAAATCACAACCTGGGAGTTTGGTAAAATATCTTTAGTTCTGATAATTCAGAAACCCAAAATATATTTACTTTTAATGAAAGATGCAAGTGAAATCATATATTCACTTCCTGGAATGGATTCCCAATTTTTATAAGTCCAAAACCTTAATCATCATTTGAGATAAATAATTAAAAGTAGTTGGGAACCCCTACTATAATCACATTAATATTGTTGAGATCAGAAAATATTTTAAATAACTATTGGAACCTTACGTAATATTTAGATAAGGTTCTATGATTTTTAAATCATATTTGGAATATTTAATAAATATCCAAATAATAAATATTGAATTATTATTCAATAATATCTCACTTAAGTGAATATTCAAAATAATATTCACTTATTCAAATAAATATTCAAATAATATTTTTAATAATATTATTTAATACCTCACATTAAATATCCAATAATATATATATTGGAATATTTAATCAACATATATAAAATATAGCTGTCCCTGGACCCTCTAGTTTCTGACAGTATAATCAAGTCAAAATAGTAATTTAACTCCCGGTCTAATATTTTAAAATCATCGTACGACTGCTCTATCCTTAGAGCCTTTAAAAACCTCGGTTTATATCTAGTATTTACATAGCATATAAACAGTTTTTTTTTAATAAAAAGCGTAACCAGTTATAAACCTTTTCACAACATTAAAGCAGAGAATATATATCACGTACACAACATTAAATCACAACAGCATCACTTATATGATGTAGGGTTTGAAAACTTGCCTTGGTGTCTCGGTGATGTGGTAGTGGGGGCTTGAGAGTGTGCTCGTCGATCTATAACAAGATACACAATTCACAGTCAGTCCCCTAGAACCTATTAATGTGCTATTACTTAAGCACTAAATTTCTTATTAATGAAAATCAAATGTCTCGCTCTCGGTCACCTATAACCTCATGACATTCCGTAAACTCCTAAGTCAAAAGTTTGGGTGGAAATCTATTCTCAAAACCCAAGTATTTTATCATTACTAACTCTTTGTTTTTAACCATCCCCTTAAGGGTATTTCACTCGCGCAACTTTTGTTCCCGCATTTTTATAAAATCGAAAACTTATCTTTTTAACACGAAACCTTCTATGTTCCTTTCCTAACTATCCATGCTAGTATCCATTTTAATATCGCGACCCAATTCCATTTTTAAAGGGCATGATGACCATCTCAAAGTTCATGCAATGAACTACTTAGTTATCCGAAACCGCTTTCACTAAAACAGATGTTTCTCCTAAACCGTAAATCGAAACGATACGATTCTTTCGCTAAAACAAACTATAAAACAGAGTCTACATGATCATGGTCAGAAAGCCTTATGGTTATGCCTATAAGGTAACCGTGGTCTCTGTCCAAACTTCCTAAGTGAAATTCGACATGGTAACGGCGCTTAAACGTGATTCCCGTGTTTAAAACACTCTAATCAATTCACCAATCTATAACCAAGCAATCACAACTCAAGGATCTCATCTAAACCAACTTATTTCTGTCTAAACAAGCTCATCAAATCATTCATAAGTTCAACCATCATTTAATCCACTAAACATCATACATATCATGCATAACACTTCTACATCACACTATCCTTAATCACTATCATTTAAATCACTAAAATCAAAGTATAAACACAAGTGTGAGAGGGTTTATACCTTCCTTGGTACTTAATATAGCCTATCAATGGTTAGTATGGCCTTCCTTGCTCCTTTATTATCCTTTACAGGCTTAAAACTTCAAGATCAAACAAGAAATTCAAACATTACTATTCATTTCTACTATTCATCATCAACTTTGGTTCAACTTTTGAACATGATAACAACCATGGATGAAGCTAAGATCAAGGATTTACCTTAGTCTAGGGATGAGGGTGATTTAGAGCCCAATAACTTGAATTATGGTTGAGTAGAAATGGAGGAAAATTTCTTAAGCTTTTGTTGAATGGAAATGGCCGAATGTTGAAGGCTTCTTGGATGCATCTTCTTTGATTTTATTTTATTTTTGTTTTTGTTTAATTAACACTAAATACATCCATTTTAATTGTGTGGCCATAAGTAGGTTTTGTCATCCAAGACACATGTCATTAACTTGTGGTTTTGTGGTGACAAGGTGGTGATTCATCACCTTGTCATCACTTTGTCATCACCTTGTCACCCTCTTGCATCATGCTTCTGTCATAATTTGTGTCCTCAATCCTTTTATATGTTACACTTGATGATCTTATATGATACTTCTCCCTTGGTTAGGGTTTAATCCATAATTCGTTATGCTTTTGTTTCGCGATAGGTTCAAGTGATTTTAAAAACGTTTATCTGTACCAATGTTAGGAGATACTTCCTTGATCTTTCCATTACCTTGGCTTAATATATGATCATAGATTTCTCACCTTGGTTTAATATATGATCATGGATTTCTCATTCTACATACTTTCTCAAAACGATCAAATCAATACATCCTTGATTGTCCGATGAATAGTGATTTAAAATTCGAATGGGAATCTCCTGATTCTGATCGCGTTTACATTCTCTTATTCTTCCTATAAATCAATAATATAACTTCTAAACATTCATTCCATGTCATCCACATAGTGTGGTCTGAAAAAAAAATTCATCAGCAAATTTACTATTCATCAGTGCAAATTTACTATTCATCAAGGTTTCAAATATTACAAAATTTTGGGATATTACAGTCTCCCCTACTTAAAAGGATTCCGTCCCGGAATCAAATCAAAAGAGATGAGGGTACTTTTCTAGCATTGCGCTCTCTAGTTCCCAAGTGGATTCTTCAACATTATGATTTTTCCACAAAACTCTTACTAGCTTTATAACCTTATTCCTTAGCACTTGGTCCTTGCGGTCAATGATCTCCACCGGTTTCTCTATATATGACAGGTCTGGTTGTATGTCTACTTGCTCGTATTCCACCACGTGTCTGGCATCCGGATTGTACTTCCTTAACATGGACACATGGAACACGTTGTGAACTTGCTGCAGGTTTGGGGCAAGGCTAGCTTGTAAGCTTCTTCCCCTATGCGTCTCAAGATCTCGAACGGTCCAATATATCTGGGGCTTAATTTCCCTTTCTTTACGAATCTCATCAATCCTTTCCACGGGGATACCTTTAACAGCACAAGATCTCCCACTTCACATTCCTTGTCTTTTCGGGCCAAGTCTGCATATTTCTTTTGTTTGTCTTAGGCTGCTACCAGCCGTCCTCTGATAAGGTCTATTGCATCCTTAGTCTGTTGGACCATTTCGGGCCCGAGCATCTTTCGCTCTCCAACATCATCCCAGTACAAGGGGGATCGACATCTTCTTCCATACAAGGCCTCATACGGGGGCATCCCGATGCTTGCATGAAAACTGTTGTTGTATGAAAACTCAATCAGGGATAAGTGATCATCCGAATTTCCTTTGAAATCTATGGCACAAACTCTCAACATATCCTCTAATGTTTGGATAGTCCTTTCACTTTGCCCATCCGTCTGGGGATGGTAAGCGGTACTCATGTTTAGCTTGGTTCCTACACATTCTTGAAAGCTTCTCCAAAACCTGGAGTTAAATCTAGGGTCTCGGTCTGACACAATGGCGACTGGAACTCCATGTCGCACCACAATTTCCTTCATATAAATATCCACTAGCCTATCGACAGTGTACCTTTCATTGATCGGAAGAAAGTGGGCTGACTTCGTCAACCGGTCTATGATTACCCATATGGCGTCGTGATTAGCTTTGGTTCGTGGCAATCCTACTACAAAGTCCATGGCTATCTGTTCCCATTTCCATTCTGGAATCTCTAGGGGTCGTAAGAGTCCACCGGGTCTCTGGTGTTCTACCTTTACTCTTTGGCAGGTCAACCATTTGCTTACCCACTCTGTTACGTCCTTTTTCACGTTAGGCCACCAATAATATTCCTTTAGATCCCTATACATTTTGGTACTTCCTGGGTGAATTGAATATCTTGAGCTATGACTCTCATGTAGAATCTCATCTTTTAGTTCCTGATCATTAGGAATCCAAATCCGGTAAGTATACCTCATGATTCCCTTTTCATCCCTTTCAGTCCTTAATTCCTCTCCCGTCATTAGCTCTTTCCCTTCACTCATCATGTGTTCCTGACTTAATTTGATCTTTTGCAGCAATTCCGATTGTAGTGCGATTTCGAATAATTTCCGTGCCATCTCTGGTTATTTTAACCTCAATCTCCATCTTTTCAAACTCTTGGATTAACTTCCCTGAGGAGGTTATCATTTTGAGTCTCTCTTTCCTGCTAAGGGCATCGGCCACCACATTGGCCTTCCCTGGGTGGTAAAGAATCTCGCAATCATAATCTTTGATTAACTCTAACCATCTCCTCTGTCTCATATTGAGCTCTTTCTGAGTGAAAATGTACTTAAGGCTCTTATGGTCTGTGTAGATCTCACACTTTTCTCCATATAAGTAATGCCTCAAAATCTTCAAGGCAAAAACTATTGTTACTAATTCCAAATCATGGGTAGGGTATCTGCTCTCATAATCTTTTAACTACCTAGAAGCATATGCAATAACCCTTTCGTGTTGCATAAGCACGCATCCTAACCCTTTGTGTGATGCGTCACTATAGATCACGAAATTCCCCTTTCCGTCTGGCAGTGCCAGTACAGGGGCAGTAACTAGCCTCCTTTTCAATTCCTGAAAACTCTTCTCGTATTTCTCAGTCCACTCAAACTTCTCAGTCTTTCGGGTCAGTCAGGTTAGTGGGGTTTCTATTCTAGCAAAATCTTTCACAAATCTCCGATAATACCCGGCTAAGCCTACAAAACTTCTCACCTCAGTCGGGGTGGTTGGTCTCTCCCAGTTTGAAACGGCTTCTATCTTAGCAGGGTCAACCAGTACTCCTTCACTGCTGACCACATGACCTAGAAACTGTACTTTCCTTAGCCAAAACTCACACTTAAAGAACTTGGCATATAACCTTTCCTTTATCAGCGTCTCTAACACTATTCTCAAGTGTTCTGCGTGTTCTTCCTCTGTCTTGGAGTAGACTAAAATATCATCAATAAAAACTATGACACATTTGTCCAAATATTGCTTGAAGACTCTATTCATTAGGTCCATGAAAGATGCTAGGGCATTCGTCAGCCCAAACGACATTACTAAAAACTCATAGTGCCCATACCTAGTGCGAAATGCAATCTTGGGTATATCTTTAGGTTTTATCTTTAACTGGTGATATCCAGTCCTCAGGTCAATCTTGGAGAAGTAAACCGCGTCTTTCAACTGGTCAAACAAATCATCAATCTTTGGTAAAGGATATCGGTTCTTAATGGTTAACTTATTTAGTTCTCGATAGTCTATGCACAATCTCAAACTACCATCCTTATTTTTTACAAACAGCACTGGTGCACCCCATGGTGACACATTGGGTCTTATCATTCCCTTATCTAGCAATTCCTGCAATTGAATGGCTAACTCTTTCATCTCTACTAGAGCTAACCGGTACGGGGCCTTCGAAACTGGCGCCGTCCCTGGAGCTAATTCTATAGCGAATTCTATCCCTCTATCGTGTGGTAATCCCGGAAGGTCTTCTGGAAATACGTCTTCAAATTCATTAACTATAGGAATATTTTGTAACTTAGGAACCTCTCGATTTGTATCTACTACATAGGCTAAGTAAGCCTCACACCCATGCCGCAACAACCTCTTGGTTTGGGCCATGGTTAAAAACTTACGGGTTTGTCGTTGTCCCTTGAACACGACCTCCCGTCCTTCGGATGTGTTGATCCAAATTTTCTTTCTTTCACAATCGATCTGAGCACCATTGCTCGACAACCAATCCATTCCCAAAATAACATCAAATTCCCCTAATTTAACTGGGATCAAGTCTACACGAAACTGTTGACCTTCTATCTCTAGACTATAGTCTAAATGTATCTTATCAACTGGAATTACTTCCCGATTTTCTATCTCTACCGCTAATACCTCTTTTAATGGTTCCGCTCTAAGTCTTAACTGACTCGCGAAATCCCTCGAAATAAAAGACTTGGTAGCTCCCGAATCAAATAAAACATTTGCATTGATGGTGTTGAGTAAAAGGGTACCTGCTATCACGTTGGTGTCCCTCACGACATCTTTCACAGTAATGTTGAAAGTTCTAGCAGTCGGGGGCTTGTTAGAGGCGGCTCCACTGATTCTTGAGCCGGCGGGGTTTGCCATAAGGCAGTCTCTTTTCAGGTGTCCTAATTTCCCGCACTGAAAACACTTCTGATTGTTCAGAGGGCATGTTCCGGAGTAGTGCCCCGTCTTCTTGCACTTAAAGCAGATTATCGACTTTAGGGTACACTCTCCCAGATGTTTTCTTCCGCAAGTCTTGCAATCAGGTAGTGGGGGTCGGGGTTTGTAACAGCCCCAAATCCGGGGTCAGGGATTTAAAGTAGTCACGATCCACTTACTTCTTGCCTTGCCTGCTTTACTTACAATAGACACAATTCATCTGCTTATGACCCCACAATGAATATATTTCTCACACACACACAGGTTAGAGTCTCAGAAACGACACAAATACAACCATTGCGGAATAAATAATCTTTATTACAATACCCAAATGTCTTTTGAATCTGTCACTGATACAATTTCTAAGTAATGTTACGTTACCAACTTAGCCTTCTGATGCTCACAATCCTCTCATACCATTCATGTCTATACATAAGTTGAATACCAAAAGTTGTAGCCTGATTCGATTGGTTCGTACTACTCTCGGGATCACTGCTAGAAACTGTTTATGGAAACGCCTTGCGGGGTATGTGCCGTCCCATTGGCATCCTGCTTCGCTGCTATATAATATATATAAAACAATAGCAAGAGTGAGCGATAGCTCAGCAAGGTAATGAAAGTATGGCATAATTCTATCTTTACTCAACCCAGAATAAAGCGGGTATAACACAATAATTTGTCAAAATATCTCGATAATGAAATTATTTCCTTATCAGAATGTATTCCCAAAAATAGTACCATTATTGCATTTCAAATATCATTTTGATGGTAGCATACAAAGCTGTTAAATGAATAGTTTCAAAAAAATTTAGGACCGGGCAGTCCACTTGGATCAAACATATAATCTTGAGAAAGGTCCCATGAGTCGTTGTAGTTTGAGCGAACATTTAAGTCTTTCTGAATAAAGACTAAAAAGGGAAATAGATTTGGGAGCCTTCTCTAATTATATTTGTAATTGTCTGAATAAAACTTTATTAGTTATCTAGGGTTAAAGAATAGTTTTCACAAAATACTTCCTTAAGAAGTAGGGCTTTAAATAATTAACGAAAACTATATTTAATAAAGAATATTTATTTAGAAGTAATTCCCAAATACTTTCTTAACAAAAGAATGGATAATAAATTAATCACCTTATACTTAGGTACATCCTTAGCAGTTTAAACCCAAATAATCTTCAGTTTATAAATCATTTAACCGGATTAATTATAATTATAATAATATAACCCTAGATAACAACTGATACCATTCCCGGTCCGTAGTATAAATACGGAGTATATACCCCCTACTGAGGGTTTTTTTTCTTAACATATCGGCTTATAAATATTGCCATAACCATAGCTTATAAGTCCAACTTATACTAACAACTTTTACTTAGCATCATAAGTATCGTTTCGAAATCATGAACACATAGCATATATCTCAATATCTTTTATTTATCACAACAACAGTTTATAGAGGCATAGGTTTGAAAACTTGCATCTAGTATCAGGATATGGTACTTTAAAATACAGCATGGAATGAGAAAACTTGCATAAAACATGTTCTTTCATGGATGATGAACTATAGATGGAGATTCTAGGCGCCGAAGATACCCCTACGATGATCAGTCGCAAGATGTATCCCCCATGGTCTTTTTCTACGTAGAAGGGAAGAATAGACAGTCTCTCACTGACCTATCTCCCCGCCTTCGGTTGTAGGTGGGAAGAACAGACCCGTTCAATAGTCCGTCAGTCTGTTACTCTCCCATTACCCTACCATCGGGCACTTACTTATCATCTAAGGGAAGAACAGACCCGTTCAATAGTCCGTCAGTCTTATTGTAATTCCCTTAGGGGACTGGCGCTACTCAGTCCCTTATATATTCTCCGAGTTCGAGTGAATCCATGACTCTGAAACATAAAGCTCCTTTCCCTTTTTCCCCAAGTATACGACTCCACAAAGTAGTCATATCTGGTTGGAAAGGAAAATTCACCCATATTTCCCAAGCGGATGCTTGTTAATGGATACAACTTATTCCACTGATCTTACTCCTCGAGTCTTGAGGAAGTAATTAAAATCATTTTCCAAGCAATAAATACTTTCCGGAACATAAATAATGATTATTAATAATATTCCTCAAGATGAATAGTACTCTGCCGCTGGAATCCCTCCGGGTTTCCACGACTATCTTTATAACAAAATATCGACTCCCGGTCTAGAGTCGAAACAATGAACATGCTCTTATCTGTAGAGCTACAAGGTATACCGGTTCGTAAGTACATTATCTCAAAGCTCGTATAATATCCAAAAGTCACATGCTATTTAACACGATATAATCATTTATCTCAAAACTATACAACACTATACATGGCAAAGGCAGTGTTATATAATTAATACTTCAAAGTATGGATTTAGAAACTTGCCTGATGCTCGAGAAGTGATAGGGGTTCGCGACGATGCCGGACAATATAGACAAAGTCAAAGAAAACGCACGATTAATCCCCTGGATAATCCACTTGTACTCAATGCTTAAACACGTAAGCGAAACACAACCAAGGCATTCCTAGATCGTTATAGGCTCATACTAAGTCCATGTTAATCGACAATTACTTAAGTCGTAGGTTTAGTCCGAAATCGATTCTCGAATACAAGTTATACTTAACCATTTACAACATTGGTTTCTAAGTCATGTTCTTAGTGGTTTTCACTTGCGCAACCTCGGTTAACACATTTTTATAAAATCGAAAAATAATCTTTTTAATACGAATATTTTTCGTGAGCCTTCCTAACTGTCTCTAGTATTATTCCTCAAAGTTTCACATTTTAATATGGCTCCTAAGTGGTCCAAATATAGCCTCAAAGTGACTGACCAGAGATGAGTTGTTCCTCCGAACGGCGTTTACTAAAACTCACTTTTCTCCTAAACCGTAAATCGGATTAACATGATTCTTGCGCCCACGAAAACTAGAAACAAGGCTCTACACACTCATGTTCATCATTGAACCAAAAGAGGCAGTTAGGGTTTCGGATTCTAGGCAGTTTTTAGAGTTACCGAAAATCGGGCATTACGACGGCTTAAAATCGAATAATCCAATTTTTGTCACAACATAACCAAGCCACACCGGGTATACCATACATCCACAACCTCAACAAACAACCATCATACACCTCTAAGATCAGTGGCGAGGCTCAAATCCAACACCCATCATTTTACACATTTAAACAAAGCCAAACAATCACTAAATCATTTAATCGTGATCTTAACTTTACATGAACATCAAAACCACTTCAAAACTCATATAAAACTCAAAGGTGGGTTAGGGTTTTACCTTTCTTGATGCTCTACCAACACTAACAAGTGGTTTATAATCCTTCCTTGAGCTTGAACAAACCTTAACAAGCTTAATCCTTAAGAAAAAAAATCAAGAATCATGAAAAGTTACTATTCATCCCCTTCTTGTAAAATCCATAACAAATCGAAAAATAAGAGTTCGGTGCTAAGATTTTTACCAGACCTTGTACTCTTCATAAGATTTCTTTTGAGTTATAGATCGCCCAATTTGAAACTTCCTAGCTAGGGTTTTGAGCCCCATCTTTCCGCTGGACAGAAACTGGACAGTTTGGGTTCTCCAACTTGGGGAAGCGATTTGGCTAGGCTACACTCCTTTGTTGTCCATGAAATTTTGAACGAATGTTACCCATGGAGTGGAGAAGCTATGGTTACAATTTGGGGATTTAAGGATGGATAGAAGTGGAGATATGAATTTTTCTTTGAGCCTCATTTCTGCTGGACAGAATTATAAGAAATGGGGGTGGGGAGAGTTTTGCTTTTGCCTTGGTTAATTGATAATAATGCTGATATTTTGTGGTTAAAGGGGGGTGAGTCATCACCTTTATTGCTTAGTCAGTGGACATGTGTCAAGCATGCAGAAGGTTGGCTAAAGTAGCTTTACGAGTTTGCTTTACTGGTTCGTTTCCTTTCACATGGATGATCCAAATGTTGCATCCCTCGAATTAATCTTGTTACATGTTACTTCCATGTCTATATTTAATCCTGTTGCCTTGTTCCTCTTGAAACGATTCAAAATATTTCCTAAAAAGAGCGAATAAAACTCTACGCGATTCTCGCAGTGAATAGTAACTATTCACTATTCACTCCAACAATCGAATCCTTAAATCGACTTTAATAAAGTAATAAAATTCCAAAATATTAAATCCTCAAATCCTCAAATTTAATATCTCATTTCTTGAATATAATAATATATAATTCACTGCCCGGTCAAATACTATACCAAAATAAAATTTGGAATTTCTGAATTCCGATCGTCTTTGCATTCACTTATTTACTCCGTAGATCACTAATATGACTTCAGAATATTCACACTACGTCTCGTACATAGGTGACATGAAAAATTTTCTTAACCCTCAAAATCACTATTCATCCACCAATTCACTATTCACTGATGCACTTAATCATAATAAGAAAAGTTTTAATTTTACCAAAAATTCGGGTTATTACAGGGTTGATTAAAATGGGACACTCCAGTCTGTCTGCCGCCCTGGCTTAGACTCTTATTCTCAGTTTTCCTTAATTCGGAATTCCTTAAAGGTTGGGACCTGGTTCCTCCAAATGGCCTTGTTGGAAAACTCTTGTTCACAAAGCTTCCTCCTTGACTACCAAACTTTCTCTTCTTCTCCTCTCTTCCTTTCTGACTCTGCTCATTACCGGATTCCACTGTGGTCGCCTTTTGCACTAGCGAGGCATAGTCCGTTATTTCCAACATAGCTACTGTATTCTGAATCCATTGCTTTAGGCTTGCTGAAACCTTCTTGACCTCTTCAAGTCAGTATTGACAAAATCTGGCACAAACCTAGACAACTCAGTAAACTTGGCTTCATATTCCGCCACGGTCATGTTATCCTGTTTTAGTTCCAAAAACTTTCTCTCCATTTGTGCTTCCATGAATACAGGAAAATACTTTTCCAGAAATAAGGTAGTAAACCTTGCCCAGGTAATAATGACATCTTTTTCTAGATTCCTCTTCGATTCCCACAAGTAGTTAGCCTCTCCTTTCAGGAGGTAAACAACAAAGACGGTCTTTTGGGCTTCCTCAATACCTAGGATTTCAAAAGATTTTTCCATTTCCTTTAACCAAGATCTTGCCTCAACAGGGTCAACAGATCCCTGAAATTCCGGGGGTCTTAGGGACTTAAAAGCCTTAAAAGCATTATGTCCCGCAGTATTGGGACCTGGTGGTGGTGGCGGTGGGTGCTGGTTCAAATTCTGTCGGAGTAGGTGCATGAATTGGTCCATCGGGTTCCCACCGGGGACCTCCACATTCTGAGTACTTTCATACTCTTCCTCTTTCTAGTCCTGATCATCAAACTCATTATAATCATCATCCTCTCCGCTTCCTTCATACTCACCTTCCTCATAATTCTGTTCTTCCAACTCGTGGAAGTCTGGGTTTCCTTCCTCATTACGAAAGTTTTGCCCTATATCTCTCTGGTTAACACTGCCCTGAGCCGCAGGATTGGCAGGGCGTGCTCGTGTTCCCATACGCCGGGGTGGCATTTTCCTGATATTCTTAAACAAGAACTTTTATTAAAACCATTTGTTCTTTCCAAAATAGGTAGTTGGATCGATTTAGTTTTTCCGTGAGAATCTTGGAAATAATCATTTCTCACACAAAAATTTCTCTTCCTTTTTTTTCAAAATGGGGGTTACAGAGTTTATATGTCAAAACTAATAACTTGTAAAACAGTTGAAATAACAGGGATATCAAATTTAAGACTGAAAGCTTTTAAAGAAACTGAAATGCACGAATATATAAATAAGTGACATAAAGTCACGAGATACTGAAAGTCAAAGTTCCAACAAAAGCGAACACATCACTGGAATACATCATCCGTACAACTGTCAAAAGCTACGTACTACTAGTCAACTAGTCAACATCCACTAACGTCAGTCTGATCAGCCTATCTCTAACTCAGAAAGGATACTACTATACATCGGAACCATCCCACAAAAACTGGCACTACTAACGGCCATCTGAGTTTAGAGAACTAAGCTACCTATCACCCCTCAAGGCTCCTCTTCTGGGCGGGTCAGGTTCCTGACACGCGCCATAGCATCTGCCCAGATCGACTCCATGGTCCATCGGGATACCAATCCCTCAGCAATAACAGGCAGCCCTCTCGTGTGGACCATAGCTCGCAACTCTATGCCGAAGATCTCACGTCTCATCTCCCTAGGAGTCATAAGCCTCATCCCGTCCTGATAGGAACGACGGGTCTCTCTCTCTGCAGCCAACTGTCTTCTCAGCTCATCAGCTCTAGCCTCTGCCACTGCCAAGTCAGTGGTCAGCCGGCCAATCATCCAATCATGGATCACAGTAGGTACTCCAGCAGGCGAGGGAGGAGGTGTGTCCGGATCAGTCATGGGCTGGTCCTCCTCATATCCCTCAGGGGCGAGATCATAGTCATCGTCTGATGATAACGGGCTCAGTGGGAGCACAGGAGGAGTAAGGGCTCTCACAGTAGGCAGAGGGTACATCCTGATGCCTCATCGGCTAGCGCTGTCCTCAGAAGTCTCATCGTCGTCCGTAGTAACTACGTCAGGCACAACCTGATCCCTCTCAGTGGAATCATCATCCTCAGTTGACTCTCCATCAATAGTGGGAGTAGGAGAAGTAGGAAAGTCAAACATAGTCGTGGGGTCCTCTTCCAGATCCTCGTCCGGGTCCTCTGTATCCTCCTCGGGATCCTCATCTAGATCCTCCATGGGGTCGTCCATGGGGTCGTCCTCAGCTTCCAGCAGAGTATCGTCATGCTGGGTCTCAAAGTCATCAGCCTCCTCGGCCACAAACACCTATACAAGCGAAAGCTAGGTTACTTTACTATGGAATAAAAGTTCCCTTGCGGGTTTTAACAGTCAGTGCTACATCCGGTAGCCAAACCATGAACTCGATGGGAGTTCTCTTTATTATTATAGTTGCATTTATTATTCCTAACGCCCTATTGTTTCTGAGATTAATAACTATAGGCTCTGATACCATTTCTGTAACACCCCCAGATCCGAGGTCAGAGATCCAGGTTGTCACGTTCCTTTATTCCGTACAAACACTTGATACTTGAATCATAATATAATAAATCAACACACATGGTGACCCCACCATCAACATACTCACGCCAGTTATGTCTCAGAAATGAATTTGCAAAAACAGTAGTCATATGATCCATAAATTAAAGTTATTACAACCCAAAAGTAAATGCTTGCAACCTACTGCCAGTATGATCTCTATGTGAAACCAGAAAGGCAGTGCAAAAGTTTTTTCTTGTTCATTAATATACATAAGTGATACTTATAAATAAACCGGAGCAACAAGAGTTACACTCCGAGCCAACTCAGTACTTCTACCTGAGGTGTTACAACTGCCATCCTATGGGCGGTCTGCGCGGCCCAAACGCGCTTCCGAGCGGTACAGCGAATCCTGGCCATCTACTCTAGCTGTTGTGTTGTGATATATATAAAAGAAAACAAGTGTGAGCACTTAGCCCAGCAACAATATAAAGCAGCATAATCATATATGTAAGCTTATATTATAAGGGAAAACTTTTAAAACTTCATTCATATACAGAATGATATGTTTAAATATTCTTTTTGTCAAAACATGCCATACAGTTCAAATACTGTATGAGGTATAGTACTTTGTTAAAATATTATTAACAAGTATCCGTAACCGGTATTTAACCCAAGTTAGCAAACATTTCCGAAATTCCAATCCTTGGAAAAACATGGGGAGCTGTACAGGGCTACGCACTGGTATACGATGATCAGTCGTCATACCATAGATTTTCTACTAGTAGATGGATAATCCCGAAGGTCATTACCCTAGCCGCATATGGGCTTTTAGGTTGGACCGGCGTCACTCGGCCTGTTACACATTAGTAACCACATGGCGACATCAAGGCCACACAAGTGGACCCGCTCCCTACCAACGGATTCCACTGGACTGGCGTCACCCAGCCTCTTATTATATTTCCACCTGGCGACATCACGGCCAGAAAAAAAATAGTTTTTATTTGCGGGACCGTGCGTTACTCGACCACTTACGCGAAAATGTCTTTCCCCCAACTATCTATAACTGGAACGGATATTAATCCAGTTCCCCAAGCATAAGCTTGTTGATAGGTTTTGTAAAAATACCCTTACTTCCGGTTTATATCCGAAGTAAGTCACAATGTGGGTTGACCGTTGTCAACTGACCTCAATCCTCGAGTAAAACATTTCGAAATCACGACCTGGGAGTTTGGTAAAATATCTTTAGTTCTGATAATTCAGAAACCCAAAATATATTTACTTTTAATGAAAGAGGCAAGTGAAATCATATATTCACTTCCTGGAATGGATTCCCAATTTTTATAAGTCCAAAACCTTAATCATCATTTGAGATAAATAATTAAAAGTAGTTGGGAACCCCTACTATAATCACATTAATATTGTTGAGATCAGAAAATATTTTAAATAACTATTGGAACCTTACGTAATATTTAGATAAGGTTCTATGATTTTTAAATCATATTTGGAATATTTAATAAATATCTAAATAATAAATATTGAATTATTATTCAATAATATCTCACTTAAGTGAATATTCAAAATAATATTCACTTATTCAAATAAATATTCAAATAATATTTTTAATAATATTATTTAATACCTCACATTAAATATCCAATAATATATATATTGGAATATTTAATCAACATATATAAAATATAGTTGTCCCTGGACCCTCCAGTTTCTGACAGTATAATCAAGTCAAAATAGTAATTTAACTCCCGGTCTAATATTTTAAAATCATTGTACGACTGCTCTATCCTTAGAGCCTTTAAAAACCTCGGTTTATAACTAGTATTTACATAAGCATATAAACCTTATATCTTATACAACGTTTTTTTTTTATCAAAAGCGTAACCAGTTATAAACCTTTTCACAGCATTAAAGCAGAGAATATATATCACGTACACAACATTAAATCACAACAGCATCACTTATATAATGTAGGGTTTGAAAACTTATCTTTTTAACACGAAACCTTCTAGGTTCCTTTCCTAACTATCCATGCTAGTATCCATTTTAATATCTCGACCCAATTCGATTTTTAAAGGGCTTGATCACCATCTCAAAGTTCATGCAATGAACTACTTAGTTATCCGAAACCGCTTTCACTAAAACGGACGTTTCTCCTAAACCGTAAATCGAAACGATACGATTCTTTCGCTAAAACAAACTATAAAACAGAGTCTACATGATCATGGTCAGAAAGCCTTATGGTTATGCCTATAAGGTAACAGTGGTCTCTGTCCAAACTTCCTAAGTGAAATTCAACATGGTAACGACGCTTAAACGTGATTCCCGTGTTTAAAACACTCTAATCAATTCACCAATCTATAACCAAGCAATCACAACTCAAGCATCTTATCTAAACCAACTTATTTCTGTCTAAACATGCTCATCACATCATTCATAAGTTCAACCATCATTTAATCCACTAAACATCATACATATCATGCATAACACTTCTACATCACACTATCCTTAATCACTATCATTTAAATCACTAAAATCAAAGTATAAACACAAGTGTGAGAGGGTTTATACCTTCCTTGGTACTTAATATATCCTAGCAATGGTTAGTATGACCTTCCTTGCTCCTTGATTATCCTTTACAAGCTTAAAACTTCAAGATCAAACAAGAAATTCAAACATTACTATTCATTTCTACTATTCATCATCAACTTTGGTTCAACTTTTGAGCATGATAACAACCATGGATGAAGCTAAGATCAAGGATTTACCTTAGTCTATGGATGAGGGTGATTTAGAGCCCAAGAACTTGAATTATGGTTTAGTAGAAATGGAGGAAAATTTCTTAAGCGAATGTTGAAGGCTTCTTGGATGCATCTTCTTTGATTTTCTTTTCTTTTTGTTTTTGTTTAATTAACACTTAATACATCCCTTTTAATTGTGTGGCCATAAGTAGGTTTTGTCATCCAAGACACATGTCATTTAGCTTGTGGTTTTGTGGTGAAAGTGGTGACAAGGTGGTGATTCATCACCTTGTCATCATTTTGTCATCACCTTGTCACCCTCCCGCATCATGCTTCTGTCATAATTTGTGTCCTCAATCCTCTTATATGTTACACTTGATGAGCTTATATGATACTTCTCCCTTGGTTAGGGTTTAATCCATAATTCGTTATGCTTTTGTTTCGCGATAGGTTCAAGTGATTTTAAAAACGTTTATCTGTACCAATACTAGGAGATACTTCCTTGATCTTTCCATTACCTTGGCTTAATATATGATCATAGATTTCTCACCTTGGTTTAATATATGATCATGGATTTCTCATTCTACATACTTTCTCAAAACGATCAAACCAATACATCCTTGATTGTCCGATGAATAGTGATTTAAAATTCGAATGGGAATCTCCTGATTCTGATTGCGTTTATATTCTCTTATTCTTCCTATACATCAATAATATAACTTCGAAACATTCATTCCATGTCATCCACATAGTGTGGTCTGAAAAAAAAATTCATCAGCAAATTTAGTATTCATCAGTGCAAATTTACTATTCATCAGGGTTTCAAATATTACAAAATTTTGGGATATTACACCTTGTAACTTAGCAAACTTGAGGGACTAGTTTGCAGTGACTAACTTGCATTTTGGCAAACAAATACCTAAACCTTATAACCACACAAGTACCACACTTATCCCACACAAAAAGCAACAGCCTCCTCCCCCATTTCTTGAAGAAAAACCGAATGGAGAGGAAGAAGAAGAAAGGAGATGGCAAAGCTAGCAAACCTCCACCAAACTTTGAGTTCTTAGGCTTAAAATAAAGAGGGAAGCAAGCTTTTTCTATCTAAGGTATAATTTCTCCTACCCACCCCCTCTAGTTACCTCTTTTATTAAGTTAAAGAAGATGATGAATAGTTTTTTTCAAAAAGATTTTGATTATAATTTAAGGAAGAAAGTGTTTATGTTTAGTATATGACATGTTTAGTTGTTTTAACTATAAAGATGAATTGTTGGTTGAGTTTGGAGGATGGATTATGAAATTATCTTGAATTTTTATGAAGGATTTGACTAAGTGGAGGGAGTATAAGGTGGATGGTGAGTTTGGGATTGATTGGTGTTGATTTTGGGAGTTAATTAGAAATGGAAAACGTTACGTTTTAAGCTGTCGTAATGCCCGATTTTGCATAGCCCTGTTTTGAGTTAAAACATCCAAGAGTATCCCCCACTGTTAAAAATGACCACTGCCCATGTTTCTGTAGAGATTTATTTCTAGTTTACGTGAGCGCAAGAATCATGTCATTACGAACTACGGTTTAGGAGAAACAAACGTTTTAGTGGAAGTCGTCCGTAAAACAAAACTACACCATTTAGTCAACTTTGAGGCTATGATCGAACCACTTAGAGGCCATAATTGTAATATCCGTGAACTTTATGAATAATATAAATTATATTTTATGTGTAGAATAATTATTGTGGAGTATTTGGGATATTAATAGTTAAGGTTATTGAGTAATAGTATGCTAATTGTTGTTTCGGAAGCCCCTTTCGAATATCTTGTCATTTAAAAATATCTTCAGTTTTGAGCCCCGTTTTGAAAACTCAAGGGTCCCGTTAAAATTTTGTACATCATTATTATCCCTTCGTCTTTCGTGTCCGAATCATTATCGGAAGATTTCTTCGTATCATTATATCCCTAATTATCCGGTACTATCAATCTTATTCGTTTTATTCAAAAAGGGAAAAATTATTTCGTACCCTAATTGTTTAGGGCAATTGATATATTGTAACAGCCCCAAATCCGGGGTCAGGGATTTAGAGTAGTCACGATCCATTTACTCCTTGCCTTACCTGTATTACTCACACCGTTCATAATTCACCTGCTCATGACCCCACAATATATGTCTCGCACACACACACAGGTTAGAGTCTCAGAAACGACACGATACAACAACTGCGGAATAAATAATTTTTATTACAATACCCAAATGTCTTTTGAATCTGTCACTGATACAATTTCTAAGTAATGTTACATTACCAACTTAGCCTTCTGATGCTCACAATCCTCTCATACCATTCATATCTATACATAAGTTGAATACCGAAAGTTGTAGCCTGATTCGATTGGTTCGTACTACTCTTCGGGATCACTGCTAGAAACTATTTATGGAAACGCCTTGCAGGGTATGTGCGGTCCCATTGGCATCCTGCTTCGCTGCTATATAATATATATAAAATAATAGCAAGAGTGAGCGATAGCTCAGCAAGGTAATAAAAGTATGGCATAATCCTGCCTTTAACTCAACCCAGAATAAAGCGGGTATAAGACAATAATTTGTCAAAATATCTCGATACTGAAATTATTTCCTTATCGGAATGTATTCCAAAAACAGTACCATTGTTGTATTTCAAATATCATTTCCATAATATTTCTGCAAACTTTCGTTATTCATACTATGAACAAAGTTCTAGTATAATATAAAAGATGAGGTTTCAAAGTAAACCAATATAACCTTTCCAAAAATTATATGCTATGTAAGCAGAATACCAACATATAACTTAAAGATGAAGTTATAAGGAAAATTCAATATAAGGTTTCCGTAACCCAAAATCCACTTATGCATATATAATCTGAGTGAGGTTTTATCAGAGTCATACTCATACAATCAAAGATGAAGTTGCAAGGATTTATTGTAACTTTATTTTGAACACTTTTCGACCTCTGCCAACATGACCGGTAAACCTGTACCACGGTGTCATCCTTGGTCCCTTTCAATACATGCTGCAGAATCCCTCCGCCAACATGATCGGTAAACCTGTACCAATGGAGTCATCCGTGGTCCCTTTCAGTACATGTTGCAGAATTATCCAAAATGGATGATGAACCAATACGGGAGTTGCTACCGCGCCCGCTGTACCAACCTTACTATGATCAGTAGCAGGTTGTACAACAAAATATGTTTTCTACATGTAGATGGAAGAATCACGACGGCCTGACATTGTCTACCGCCTTACGGTGATCTCCCAGCCCATTTGGGGCAAAAATAATGGATGGGTCGGCGCAACTCGACCACTTACACCACTCCTAGTTCGGATGAAATCCATGACTCTGAAACGTAAAGATCGTCCTCCTTTCCCCAAGTGTAATACTTGTTGATACGACTCCACTAAGTAGTTATATCTAGGTTGGAAAGGAAGATTCTCCAATATTTCCCAAGCGATGCTTGTTAATGGATATCGACTTGTTCCATGAATTTACCCCTCGAGCGTTGAGGTGGTAACACAATACTTGACTGGCAGCAATTAAATTGCTCCGAGAAAATATCTGTTGTTAGATATAATTGCTGATGATTCTTTATCAGTGTTTAAGCAACAGGTACTCATCAAAGTTTACTAGAAGCCAGTCAGAGTTTGTTAAAGTCTGACGGAGTGAGAGTTTACTTTAGCTGTCGGTGCTAACATTGAAGATTCTAGAAGCAATATATTCTGAAGATGGAAAGAAGCAGAATATATTGAGATGGCTAAATAAACGGGACAGAAGACAGAAGCAATCCTAATTTGATATAAATTGTATAGCTGATTTATAGGATATCAATTAGAGATTGATTATGTAACTGTGTACTATATAAACACAGATAGGTTAACCCTAAAAGGGATGCGAATACTGAATACATTATTCTTGTAACCTAGCAGCTCTCTGTGATTCTTTAATATCACCGAGAGAAGAGTTATTTATATAATTCAGTTGTTGATTCATAAACAGTGTTCTCAATTGTTATTATTATACTTTGTTAGGCCGAATACACAATATATAATCAAGTATGTATGAGAATAACAATCAAGAACACAAGTTTGTAAATCAACAAACTGAATTATATTAAATAATTCTCTCTTAGTGATGTTAATGAATCACAAAGAGCTACTAGGTTACAAGAATAATATATTCAATGTTCGCATCCTTTCTAGGGATAACCTATCTGTGTTTATATAGTACACAACTACATACAATTCTTATCTAATTGATACTCCTATAAATTAGCTATACAATTATTATCAATTAAGGATTGCTTCAGTCTTCTGTCCAGTCTCCTTAGTTGTATCAATATATTCTGCTTCTTTCCATCTTCAGAATATATTGCTTCTAGAATCTTTATCTTTGCACCGACAGCTAAGTCAACTATCACCCTGTCAGACTTTAACAAACTCTGACCGGCTTCCATGTAAACTCTTCACCCAGTCAGACTTTATGAAACTCTGACTGGCTTCTATGTAAACTCTGATATGTACCTGGGACTTAAACACTGATGAACAAACGTCAGCAATTATATCTAACAATCTCCCCCAACTTGTTCATAATAAAATGTACAAGTTAAAAAGATAATTGATGATGTCAAAACATATAACAAATGCAGTGTTTAAAATATGTCAGAGTTTAATTTTAAAACAGAGTTTAAATTTAACTTTAGAACAGAAAACATAAAAACTTACAGTCAGACTTTACTTAATCTCTTGAATATCAGGCACTGTCCTGATATAATCTGACAGTAGTTTCTTCTCAGCTCTATTCAGTTCAGCAATCATAATCTTCTTCAGCTCCTTCATTTCTGGTTCATCTTCACCAATTTGATAAATGGCAGCCCTCAAAGAATATATGTTGTTTTTGTCCATTTCATTGCCAAGTCTGATATAAAAAGGTTTATCAGACTCTAGATTGAACTCAAGAACCTTTTTATTTAGTGTAGTTCTGAACCTAGCACTATTCCTTTTCATTTCTACCAACTTTCCATGTGCATCTCTGTATTTAGGAATGTATGCACTTGATACTCCAGCTCCACTCAAAACTTTGGATTTCATCATCCTTTCCTTCAAAACTCGAGCAGCATCATAAGTACTTCTATTCTTTACTTCAAATAGATATAGAACATACTCTAGCTCTTCCCAGAGTTTTAACTGAATATCAGATTCACCAACTCTATACACTCTGCCATCAGCCATAAAATATAACAAGAATTCCTTTTTGATTCCTTTGTGAAAAATCATCTGTACAGATTCTAGTTTGTCAAGGCCTTCTTGAGTAATTCCAACTCCAGATTCTGCCAGCGAAAACTTGTCTTGAGATCTGTTATTAGTTCTTCTCTCTCTGTGTGAACCCAGTCCAGATTTATCAAAGGCTTCTTTTCCCAATACTGTTCTGGTTTCTGAGAAATTCACAGCTTCAAGCTTTAAATCTTCAAGAAGTTTTGGTTTGCTGAATCCTGGAAGTTGTGTAGATTTCTGTACAACTTGAGCAACGTCAGAGGTTGTCATAACTTTAGTAGTAACATCAACTTGAGCAGCGTCAGAGGTTGATTTTGCTAATCTTGTTTCAACTTGAGCAATGTCAGAGGTTGATTTAAACTTCTTATTCAGGTTAGGCTCTTCAATCATTACACCTTTACCTTTATCAGCATTTGAAATAACAGATTTCCTTGAGTATTGTAAACTCTGATCAGAGTTTACATTCTCTTTAATAACAATTCCTTGTTCTTTTCTCCTTGGAGTCTTAGTGTTCTTCTGCTTGTAGATTCCAGCTTCAACATCTTTCCTGTGTTCCTCAGCAAGCAATTGCTCTTCAGCCTGGATATCTTCAATAGTAACATTCTTACCATGTTCTGCTAAGAATAACTGTGTAGCAACTTCTTCATCAGTAACTGGAGTTTTAGAGGAAAGAATTAAATTTCTAACCCTTGAAGAAGACTGCCCTCCAGTATATCTTTTTCCATCAGCATTTACATGAGTATCAGAGTTTAACCTTCTCCTTTGCCCTTGAACATTTCTTGTCCTTGGATTTTTATCTCTTGCACCACCATCAGTAGTGTCATCTTTCCGAGTCAGAGTTTGAGAGCTCTTGCATTTGTCTTGAGATACTCTCTCCCCCTTTTTGACATCATCAGACAGTAAAACTGATGTGAGCAATTCAATAGAATTTGCAATTTCATCCAACTTAGTTGACATTTTGACTTGATTTTCTTCAACTTTGGACAACCTGGAATCAAAATTCTTCTGATCTTTACACAAAGAGATGTATAGAGATTTGTCCTTTTGCTGTGTAAGCTCTCTTTGAGTTATATCATTCCTCAATCCTGTAATCACCTTGTCAGAATCATCAAAACGATTGTTCAATGATTTGATTTGTACAATAGTTGCTTTGAGATGACTGAGAAGTTCAGGATTTGTAATCTCTTTGGAAGACTTTGTGACAAAATCTGCAGCTCTTTCATTGGAAAAGATAGTATCCTTGCTTGACCAATTGGAGAAGTACATATTCTGAAAATGTTCTGCAGTAGCACGATTGACTTCTCTTTCTTCGTCAGAGTTTACACCAGCAGACAAAGAAACTTGAATACTAGGGTGTGAATGAGAACCCTCAGCATCATGCATCTTCTTCATTAATGTCCACTTCATTTGTAGCAGGAGCATTTTCAGCAGTCACTTCATTATTTAACTGTGCAGTTTCATCAAGTACTTTCTCTGCAACAGTTTCAGGAATATCAGAGTTTGCTCGAGCAGAAACCTCTACTTCTCTTGTCACAACCTCAACAACAGACTGTTGTAGAGTTTCGAGTAAAACAGCATCTTCTTCCAAACTCTGATCAACTTCTTCACCTTTGTCAGAATTTGCATTATTAACTGAAAGAACTTCTGTGTGAGAACCCACAGAGTCTTCAATCACCAAGGTGGCTTGATCAGTTGCCACATCCTCAGTATCACAGACACTGATACTAGGATGTGCTTCCATATTAATATCTTCATTCTCAAAAACTCTGCTGTCAGAGAATACAGCAGCTTCCTCAACTACATCATCAGCATTTGATGTAGGAGCTTCTGTTTCAGCATTTACTCTGTCCTCAGTAGGCACAGTAGTATCAAAAACCTCCTCTTGAACTTCAGGAGTTTCATGCTCCATAGAAACTCTGTCTTCAAAGACAGCTTCATTCACAGGAATCTCATCTTCAATATTTTCAGCACCAAAGAGCTGTGCTGCTACCATTCTTCTTTTTCTCTGATGAAGAGTTTCTTCATCAGTTTCAGTCTCTGAGGCTTCAACAGCATCAACAGCTACAGACTTTAACCTGTTAGCTCTAACTTTTCTTTTCTTCCTTGAAGTTGCAACAGAGGTTGACCCTCCAACTTCATCAGTATTTAAAGTTTTAGCAGCCTTGAAAGCTCTGTGCTTAGTCCTCCCTCCAGTCTTTTGTCTTGGAGCTACTTGAGTATCATTGTTTATCTGCTGTGGTTGCTGTTGTGGTTGAGGTTGAGGGTTTAAAAACTGATGAACCCTCTCAGGTAACAACAACTCACCAACATTGACTTTCTTCAAATCCTTATTTGTAAGGTCAGAGAATACCCTTTTATGCAGTTTGAATGAGGGAATTTCTTCCTCCTCATTAATCTCAACATTATTAACACAAGCAGAGAATAAAATCTGACAAAATCTAGAAAAGTAGACTACATTCCTATTCTCTGTCATTTTCTCTCCTATATTCATCAAGACAAGTCTAGCAAAATCGTAATTACTACCAAAAAGAAGTGAATACCCGATTTGTAGACTATCAATTGGAATCGCATCCCAATTGGTACATTTCTTCCCGAACGCTCTGGTTATGCAATGGAAAAAGAAACTCCATTCCTTTCGTAAGAGCGGTCGCTTCAACTGGCCTATCTTGACTAGAGATCCAGAGTATCCAATGGCTTGCATCATTCTTTGAATATCAGTATCACCAACAGCAATAGTGTACGCATCATATTCTGCAAAGCCCATTGCTTCACGAACAGTTCCTGGAGTAATGACATACTCTGTCTCTTGAAACTCAAAGACAATCGATGGAGTTCCAGAATCACCACCGTTATCATATACACCAGTTTCCCAGAAAGCTTTGATCTGAGATCCATAAAGCTTTGCAGGCTCCACTAAAGCACGCCCAATTTCCGATTGAGCAAGGAAATTTTGCAGTAAATGGAACGCCTCCGGTGTGTTCTCATTGCTAAGAGGTGCTGCATAGTTATTTGGGACAAAGTCTAATCCAACAGAGTTAAACATAGAGGTTGCCATTAGAAATCAGAGATTAAAAGTAAGAGAGTGTATGATAAAGATTATGCAGAAAAGTGTTTGTAGAATTGTGTGAGTGAAAAGTATGTGTGAAAATGATAAGTGAGTAAAAGATTAGACGTATGTGTGTGTATTGTATTAATATGAGATTCAAAATTAAAAACTGAACAGTTTTTAATCATTAATACACAACTGTCTTACTCTTGTTATTATGTGAGTGGGACACGTGTCACACATGCAGTTACTGACAGCTAATAAGTGACAGTTTTCAATGCGCATGCGCAGTAAAAACCGCAATAATTACTGCCTGTTACACTTTTCTAGGCATTAACCTCTCTCCTCTGTTTAAAAACATTCTTGAACAACTGTCCAATCATACTCTTTTTAAATTTTCAAAACAAATGTCTTTTTCTCAAAATTATAATATGTCTGAAACAAAGAAATCATTTTAATCATCAGAGATTAAAATAAAGTTACCTCGGCATATGTCACACAATACATCAGTGTTTACCATTTGTCCTTCTTTGTCAATAAACTCTTTTCTCAATCTGTACAGGTGTGAAAATATGTGTGTGCAATAGCAGAGTTTACCGAAATCAATATTTAGATCATCTCAAAGTGCATAAAATCCACAAACTAAAGTAGTAAAAACTGGTTGCCTAAACTCTCATGTATAACATAAAATCTGATTTTATATCTAAACTCTGTATACTGATATCCTTTCATTTGGATATATCTTTTGTTTTTCACCCCCTTTCTTTATATATTTTTTTATTTTTATTTTTTTTATTTTTTAATTTTTTTTTTTATTTTTCCAGTAATCAGTGGTTGGCACTAGTCACCAAAAATCAAAGATTTCAGCCCTTATTTCATACAATAAGTTCCTGGATCTTCCTAGGCTCAACATGATCTCAAAGGAATTTGTGCTCTGTTTGGCATCTTTTGATTTGAGGGTGAATTATTTGCAATTAATAATCAGAGTTTAGACTTTTCATCAGTTAATACAATTAATTTATGAGAGAAAATGCAAACAGCTAATACAAACTCATTGTATAGGATCAATAAACTAAGAGATGGTATAAATATAGAGACAGTATCATGCTGTGTTAACTTACTGCACATATTTGAGATCAGAATCTATACAACTCTTAAGGATTCACAGTTACTTACTGAGAATTATACTTCATACAAATTTCTTCATTGGTCCATACGTTTCAGACAAAATTACAATCAGAGTATAGCATTAGACTGTAACTATCAGAGTATGACCAACAGGTTATGACTAACAGAGTTTAGCATCAGAGTTTACTTTCAGAGTTTATGACACTGGTATTCATAACAGTTAATACATGCAAGGAATCATGAGCATTTAAAAATCAACCATGTATAGTTTTAAGTCTAACCTGTATCCCTAGTCAAAACCAGAGATCATTCCAAGTTCATTTACCAATCTTGTAAAAGTAGCTTCACTCAAAGGTTTTGTGAAGATATCTGCAAGTTGTTGGTCTGTAGACACAAAATGAAGCTCAATGTTCCCTTCTTCCACATGTTCTCTGATAAAATGATACCTTATGCTGATGTGCTTGGTCATGGAATGCTGTACTGGATTACCTGTCATAGCAATAGCACTTTGGTTATCACAAAAAATAGGTATTTTAGAGTACCTTAACCCATAATCCAGCAATTGATTCTTCATCCATAGAATCTGTGCACAACAGCTACCAGCTGCTATATACTCTGCTTCTGCAGTGGATGTGGAAATAGACTTTTGTTTCTTGCTATACCAAGAAACCAATCTGTCACCTAAAAATTGACAGCTTCCACTTGTACTTTTTCTGTCTATTTTACAACCTGCAAAATCTGCATCAGAGTAACCAATTAGCTTAAACTCTGATTCTCTAGGATACCACAAACCCAAGGTTATGGTTCCTTTGAGATATTTGAAAATCCTTTTTACAACTGTTAGATGAGGCTCTCTGGGATCTGCTTGAAATCTTGCACAAAGACATGTTGCAAACATGATATCAAGTCTACTTGCAGTAAGATACAGTAAAGACCCTATCATTCCTCTGTAGTTAGTCATATCTACTGAGGCTCCTGTGTCTTTGTCTAGCTTTGTTGCTGTAGCCATGGGAGTTGTAGCAGATGAACTATCAAGCATACCAAATTTCTTTAGAAGATTTCTGGTATACTTTGCTTGATTGATAAAAATCCCATCATCTGTTTGCTTGACCTGTAAGCCTAGAAAATAACTAAGCTCTCCCATCATGCTCATTTGGTACCTGGATTGCATAAGCTTTGCAAACTTCTTACAGAGTTTGTCATTAGTAGATCCAAAAATAATATCATCTACATAAATTTGAACTAAAAGCAAATCATCACCAGAATTGAAATAAAACAAAGTTTTATCAATTGTACCTCTTGAGAACCCACTTTCTAAAAGAAATTGAGCAAGAGTTTCATACCATGCTCTTGGTGCTTGCTTTAGTCCATATAATGCCTTGTCAAGCCTGTAGACATAATCTGGATGCTTGGGATCTACAAATCCTGGTGGTTGTTCAACAAACACTTCTTCTTCAAGCTTCCCATTGAGAAAAGCACTTTTTACATCCATCTGAAAAACTTTAAACTTCTTGTGTGCAGCATAGGCTAGAAAGATTCTTATGGCCTCCAATCTTGCAACTTGAGCAAAGGTTTCATCATAGTCAATTCCTTCCTGTTGTGAATATCCTTTAGCCACAAGTCTAGCCTTGTTTCTTGTAATCACACCTTCACTGTCAGTCTTGTTTCTGAAAACCCACTTTGTACCTACTATTGATCTATTCTTTGGTCTAGGTACAAGTGTCCAGACTTCATTTCTTTCAAATTCATTTAACTCTTCTTGCATTGCTATAATCCAATTAGCATCTTGAAGAGCTTCCTCCACTTTCTTTGGTTCTGTTTGAGACAAGAAAGCATGATACAGACACTCATTATTTGTTGCACTTCTAGTTCTCACACTAGCATCAGGATCTCCAATTATGAGATCAGGTGTGTGTGCCTGTGTCCACTTTCTTGCTGTTGGTAAGTGGTTTCTTGCATCATTATTGGATCCTCCCCCTTGATCCATGCTCTCCTGATTCATATGTTGATTTTATGCATTATCTGAGGCTCCCCCTGAATTGGATGGTTCAGAGTTTGAACTGTCAGAGTTTGAATCAGTTTCCTCAACTGACTCACTTGCTGTGTCTTGTTGAGCTTCTTCACGCTCCCCCTCAACTGGTTCTCTATTTTGTTCAATTTGAGAATTTCCAGTTTCTCCAGTATTTACCAGTAGAGGTTCAGAGTATGCTTCGTCAGAGTTTGTAAGAACCGCTTCATCAGAGTTTGTCGGTACTGCTTCATCAGAGTTTACATCATCAGAGAATAAACCTTCATTTTCAAAACGCAGTTGATCATATCCATTTAAGTCATCAAGTCCAGTTATTTTCTTATCATCAAATGACACATGTATGGATTCCATGATCACTTTAGTTCTCAGATTGTAGACTCTGAATGCTTTTGTTGACAATGGATAGCCAACAAAGATTCCTTCATCAGCTTTTAACTCGAACTTGGTCAACTGTTCAGGATGAGTCTTCAACACAAAGCATTTGCATCCAAATATATGAAAATATTTCAAATTTGGCTTCTTATTTTTCACCATCTCATATGGTGTTTTCCCATGCTTGTTGATCAATGTTGCATTTTGAGTAAAACAAGCAGTTTGAACAGCTTCTGCCCAGAAGTATGTTGGTAATTTTGCTTCATCAAGCATAGTTCTGGCTGCTTCAATTAAAGTTCTGTTCTTTCTTTCAACTACACCATTTTGCTGTGGAGTTCCAGGTGCAGAAAACTCTTGTTTCACTCCTCTTTCCTTGCAGAAAGCTTCCATGATTGAGTTTCTGAATTCAGTTCCATTATCACTCCTTATAATTTTGACTTTGTGCTGTGATCCTTTGTCCAGTAGATTTACATGATCCATCAGAGTTTGAGCAGTTTCATCCTTCTTTGACAAGAAATACACCCATGTATATCTAGTATATTCATCAACAATTACTAGAGCATATTTCTTTCTGCCCATGGACATCACATTCACTGGTCCAAAGAGATCAACATGTAGAAGATGATAAGGTTCCACTACTGAAGATTCAGATTTGCTCTTGAAAGATGACTTCCTTTGCTTGGCTTTTTGACAAGAATCACATAAGCCATCTAGACTGAGTATTGATTTTGGAAGTCCCCTTACAACATCCTTTCTTATAAGCTCGTTTATGTTGTTCAAATTGAGATGAGAGAGCTTCTTATGCCAATTCCAACTCTCTTCATTTGACATTCTGGCAGTCAGACACACTATTTTTCCATCAGAGTTTGTTACCAAACTTGCTTCATAAATGTTGTTGCGCCTGTGTCCAACTAGAACAACTTTTCCAGTAGATTTACTGATAACTTCACAGTATTCAGTGTGAAAATCTACATGGTTTCCTCTGTCACAGATTTGACTCACAGATAGCAGATTATGCTTGAGTCCTGAGACTAGAGCTACATCTGTAATGATGACACTTCCAAGATTGATATTGCCATATCCCAGAGTGTGTCCTATGTTGCCATCTCCATAGGAAACCTTTGGGCCAGCCTTCTCCTTAAAGTCTGATAGCAGGGCTTTATTTCCAGTCATGTGTCCTGAGCATCCACTGTCCAAGATAAGGGTGCTCTTTTTTATGCCCTGCAATCACAAACAAACACTAAGTGTTAGTTTTAAGGACCCAGACTTGCTTGGATCCTTTGTCCTTCTTAACAGTGTTAGTTTTTGCAGCGGAATTACTATCAACAGAGTTTAAACTAACATTGTCAGACTTTACACTTGCAGAGTTTGCTCTAACCCACTTCAGATTGGGTTTTAGCTCATAATAGTTGTGATAAATAGCATGATAACTCTTGCAAGTATAAATGGAATGCCAAGTGCTCCCACAGTGTGTGCATAAAGTCTGTGGTCTAACTCTAACATAATCATTCTTTATTCCTGATGTAGAAGGTAAAGAATTGATATTTTTGTTCTTTGTGCAGTAATTAGCAAGATGATTAGAACTACCACAATTATAACATGTTTTCCTTGGAGCAGCACCAGTAGGCAAATGATTATTTCTTTTATTTAGGCCTATCTTTCCATTCTTATTCTTCTTGGACCCTTTTGGTTTCATGGCAGATTTTACCTCTTTCAACTTATGATTGAACTGTTTTCCTGTCATCAAGCCAACATTAACCTGTTTTTCACAAGTTTTTACTGGTTTTCTAACAGCTTCTATTTCCTTAAGTTTTTCTGTTATAATATTTTCCTGTTTTTCACAGGCTTCATCTGATTCCATATCAGCTTCCCTTATTACAACAGATTTTAACTTATTGGCTTCTGGAACAAATTTCACAGGTTTAAGTTGTGGTTTTACCTTAACCTTGTCTTTAAACCTAAGTTCATCATTTTCACAATAACCTAAACCTACAGAATCAGTCTGAAACACTTGATGAGTGTCTCTTCCAGAATCTGTCCAAGTCTTGATTATTTTTCTTTCTTTTTCTAGATCAGATTCTAATTGCTTATATCTTTTCAGCAACTCCTGTTCTACATAAACAGCATCATCTCTTTCTTTTTGAATCTGCTTCATATTTTCAAGTTCTCCTTCAAGAAACTTGTTTCTATCTTTAAGACTAAGATTCTCAGATTTAATTCTCTCATTTTCTAAAGTCTGATCCCTATAGCTAACATGAACACTTTTTAGATATACTCTTAACTCAGATATATTATCAGTATCATAAGCATAAGTAGTTAGGGGTACCTTATTTTCAGATGATTCAGTCTCATCTCTGACAGTTGCCATAAGAGCATAATTTTCTCCATCATCAGAGTCTGAAGTATCTGCCCAGTCTTTGCCTTTAGAGATGAGTGCTTTCTCAGATTTGCCTTTCTTGCACTCTGGGGCATAGTGACCCATCTCCTTACACCTGTAGCACTGGATTTCAGATTTATCCTTCTTACCAGATTTGGTCTCCCTTCCATCAGACTTTCTGAAACTTCTCCTTTCAGAGTTTGAATCTTTCCTTGAGAATCTCTTTCCCTTCTTGAAGTTCTTGAATCCCATCTTCTTGAAGGTCTTCACCATCAATGCAGCCATTTGCATCATCTGTTCTTCATCATCCTCAGAGTCAGAAGCTTCATCAGAGTTTGAGTCATCATCAGAGTTTGATGACTCACTCTCAGATTTAATGACTAAAGCCTTTCCCTTGGCTTTCTTCCTTGATGATTCCTTCTTAATGGGCTTCTCCTCGACTTTGAGAGCAACAGATTTTGTCTTTTTACTCAATCTTTCTATTCCTTTGTTCTATCTCCAGTTCATGAGTTTTCAATAACCCATAGATTTCATCAAGATCTGTATCAGCAAGCTCATAATTATCTCTTATTGTGGTTGTCTTTAAATCCCACTTTTCAGGTAGAGATAACAGAAACTTGAGATTAGACTCTTCAAGCTCATATTCTTTATCAACCAGAGACAGATCATTCAACAGTTTGCAAAATCTGTCATAAGTCTCAGTCAAGGTTTCATTAGTTCTTGAATCAAAGTGCTCATACTCCTGTGTGAGTATTGTCTTTCTGTTCTTCTTGATAGCACCTGTTCCCTGGCATCTGACTTCTAAAGCATCCCATATCTCTTTGGCAGTTTTGCAGCCAATTACTCTGTTAGACATAACATTATCTAAAGCACTGTGGAGAAGATGTCTAACCTTTGCATCTTTTGCAATTGATGAGATGTCCTCAGGAGTCATATCTTTCTTTTCCTTTGGAACAGTCTTTTGTTCTTGTCCATCAACAACAGGGGACAATTTAGTCGGCATATGAGGACCATCATAGATTATGTCAAGGTATTCTGGATCTGTAGCCTCCAGAAACATGGTCATCTTCACCTTCCAAATCGGATACTCTACTGGCCTGAGAATTGGAACCCTGATTGTTTCATATCGACTCACAGAATTGGGCTTAACCTGTTCAGCCTTAGGAGCAGTTTGATTTTCTTCAGACATGATTAATACTGTGTTTGAATCGTAAAACTGTATATATTAAACAGCCTTGGCTCTGATACCAATTGTTAGGCCGAATACACAATATATAATCAAGTATGTATGAGAATAACAATCAAGAACACAAGTTTGTAAATCAACAAACTGAATTATATTAAATAATTCTCTCTTAGTGATGTTAATGAATCACAAAGAGCTACTAGGTTACAAGAATAATATATTCAATGTTCGCATCCTTTCTAGGGATAACCTATCTGTGTTTATATAGTACACAGCTACATACAATCCTTATCTAATTGATACTCCTATAAATTAGCTATACAATTATTATCAATTAAGGATTGCTTCAGTCTTCTGTCCAGTCTCCTTAGCTGTATCAATATATTCTGCTTCTTTCCATCTTCAGAATATATTGCTTCTAGAATCTTTATCTTTGCACCGACAGCTAAGTCAACTATCACCCTGTCAGACTTTAACAAACTCTGACCGGCTTCCATGTAAACTCTTCACCCAGTCAGACTTTATGAAACTCTGACTGGCTTCTATGTAAACTCTGATATGTACCTGGGACTTAAACACTGATGAACAAACGTCAGCAATTATATCTAACATACTTATATTGATTATATATTGTGTATTCGGCCTAACAATTGGTATCAGAGCCAAGGCTGTTAAATATATACAGTTTTCGATCTAAACACAAGTATAATCATGGCTGACAACTCTCAGGAAGGTTCTAATGCAGGTTCTAATGCTCAGAAGGTTCAACCAACTTCTGTTAGTCGATATGAGACTATAAGGGTTCCAATTCTAAGACCAGGTTTCTGGAAGCCACAGATCCAGAATACCTTGATAGAATCAATGATGGTCCTCATATGCCAACTAAATTGTCTCCTGTAATTACTGGTCAAGAACAAAAGACTGTTCCAAAAGAGAAGAAAGATTTGACTCCTGAAGACATCTCATCAATTGCAAAGGATGCAAAGGTTAGACATTTAATCCATAGTGCCTTAGATAATGTCATGTCTAACAGAGTTATTGGCTGCAAAACTGCCAAAGAAATCTGGGATGCTTTAGAAGTCAGGTGTCAAGGAACAAGTGCAATAAAGAAGAACAGGAAGACTATTCTCACACAGGAGTATGAACACTTTGACTCTAGATCTGATGAAAATTTGACAGATACTTATGACAGATTTTGTAAATTGTTGAATGATTTGTCCCTGGTTGATAAAGAATATGAACTTGAAGAGTCAAATCTCAAGTTTCTTTTATCCCTACCTGAAAGATGGGATTTGAAGGCAACAACAATACAAGACAATTATGATCTTGCAGAAACAGATCTTGATGAAATCTATGGGTTGCTCAAAACTCATGAACTGGAGATAGAACAAAGAAACAAAAGATCTGGAAAGAAGACAAAATCTGTTGCTCTTAAAGTTGAAGAAAAGCCTGTCATGAAGGAATCATCAAGAAAGAAAGCCAAAGGAAAGGCTTTAGTCATTAAATCAGACAGTGAGTCATCAAACTCTGATGATGGCTCAAACACTGATAATGAAGCTTCTGATTCTAAGGATGATGAAGAAGAGATGATGAAAATGGCTGCTCTAATGGTGAAGACCTTCAAGAAGATGGGATTCAAGAACTTCAAGAAAGGAAAGAGATTCTCTAGGAGAGATTCAAACTCTGATAAGAGAAATTTCAGAAAGTCTGATGGAAGAAATACCAAGTCTGGAAAGAAAGACAAGTCTGAGATCCAGTGCTACAAGTGTAAAGAGATGGGTCATTATGCTCCAGAGTGCAAGAAAGGAAAATCTGAGAAAGCACTCATCACTAAAGGCAAGGACTGGGCAGACACTTCAGACTCAGATGAGGGAGTCAATTATGCTCTCATGGCAACTGTTAAAGATGAAGCTGAGTCATCTGAAAACAAGGTACCCCTAACAACTTATGCTTATGATACTGATAATATATCTG
Source organism: Heracleum sosnowskyi (assembly GCA_030848705.1). Classification (NCBI taxonomy): domain Eukaryota; kingdom Viridiplantae; phylum Streptophyta; class Magnoliopsida; order Apiales; family Apiaceae; genus Heracleum; species Heracleum sosnowskyi. Next base: position 63,192,459 of record CM061235.1, read on the forward strand.
AATTAAGAATTTATCTTAAAAGCATACATGTTAGTTATAGGGATCAGACTTTAGAGAATGAAAGAATCAAATCTGAGAATCTAGGTCTTAAAGAGAGGAATAAATTTCTTGAAGAGAGACTTGTTAACATGCAACAAGTTCAAAAGGAAAGAGATGATGTTGTTTATGTTGAACAGGAATTGCTTAAAAGATATAGGCAAATAGAATCTGAGTTGGAAAAAGAGAGGAAAGTGATTAAAACCTGGACTAATTCTGGAAAGGACACTCATCAAGTTTTTCAGACAGATACTGTAGGATTAGGTTACTGTGAGAAAGATGAAGTTAGGTTTAAAGATAAAGTGAAAGTGAAACCACAAATTAAACCTGTGAAATTTGTTTCTGAATCCAATAAGCTAAAATCTGTAGTTGTGAAAGAAGCTGTGATGGAACCAGTTGAAACTTGTGAAAATCAGGTTAATGTTGGTTCAAGAACAGAAAATCAGATTGTGGTAGAAGCTGTTAAAGAACCAGTAAAAATCTGTGATAAACAGGTTAATGTTGGTTCTATGACAGAAAAACAATTCAAACATAAGCTCAAAGAGATAAAGTCTGTCAACAAACAGAAAATGTTTAAGAAAAATAGGAATGGAAAAGTAGGCATTAATAAAAGAAATGATTATCTGCCTAATTCTGCTGCTCCTAGAAAAACATGTCATAGTTGTGGTAGTACTAACCATCTTGCCAGGTTTTGCAAGAAGAACAAAAATATTAATTCTTTACCCTCCAAGTGTGGAGTAAAAAATGATAATGTTAGGGTTAGACCTCAGACTTTATGCACACACTGTGGGAGCACTTGGCATTCCATTTATACTTGCAAGAGTTATGATGCTATTTATCACAACTATTATGAGCTAAAACCCAACTTGAAATGGGTTAGAGCAAACTCTGCAAGTGTAAAGTCTGACAATGTTAGTTTAAACTCTGTTGATAGTGATTCCGCTGCAAAAGCTAACAATGTTAAGAAAGCCAAAGGATCCAAGAAAGTCTGGATCCTTAAATCTAACACTCAGTGATTGTTTGTGATTGCAGGGCATAAAAGAGAGCACTCTTATCTTGGACAGTGGATGCTCAGGACACATGACTGGAAATAAAGCCCTGCTATCAGATTTTGAGGAAAAAGCTGGCCCAAAAGTTTCCTTTGGAGATGGCAACATAGGACGTACTCTGGGATATGGCAATATCAATCTTGGAAGTGTCATCATCACAAATGTAGCTCTAGTCTCAGGACTCAAACATGATCTGCTTTCTGTGAGTCAAATCTGTGACAGAGGATACCATGTAGAATTTCATACTGAACACTGTGAGGTTATCAGTAAATCTACCGGAAAAGTTGTTCTAGTTGGACACAGGCGCAATAACATTTATGAAGCAAGTTTGATAACAAACTCTGAAGGAAAAGCTGTGTGTCTGTCTGCAAAAATGTCAAATGAAGAGAGTTGGAAATGGCATAAGAAGCTCTCTCACCTAAACTTGAACAACATCAATGAGCTGATTCGAAAAGATCTTGTAAGGGGACTTCCAAAGTCAATACTCAGCTTAGATGGTCTGTGTGATTCTTGTCAAAAGGCCAAGCAAAGGAAGTCATCTTTCAAGAGTAAATCTGAATCTTCAGTTGTGGAACCTTATCATCTTTTACATGTTGATCTTTTTGGTCCAGTGAATGTAATGTCAATGGGCAGAAAGAAATATGCTTTGGTAATTGTTGATGAATACACCAGATACACCTGGGTGTACTTCTTAGAAAAGAAGGATGAAACTGCCTTAACTTTGATGGATCATGTGAAGCTATTGGACAAAGGATCACAGTACAAAGTGAAAATTCTAAGGAGTGATAATGGTACTGAATTCAGAAATTCTGAAATGGAAGCTTTCTGCAAAGAAAGAGGAGTGAAGCAAGAATTTTCTGCACCTGGAACTCCACAGCAAAATGGTGTAGTTGAAAGAAAGAACAGAACTCTAATCGAAGCTTCCAGAACAATGCTTGATGAAGCAAAATTGCCAACTTATTTCTGGGCAGAAGCTGTTCAAACTGCCTGTTTTACTCAAAATGCTACATTGATCAACAAGCATGGGAAAACACCATATGAGATGGTGAAAAATAAGAAGCCAAATTTGAAGTATTTTCATATTTTTGGATGCAAGTGCTTTGTGTTGAAAACTCATCCTGAACAGTTGACCAAGTTTGACTTAAAAGCTGATGAAGGAATTTTTGTTGGATACCCACTATCATCTAAAGCATTCAGAGTCTACAATCTGAGAACTAAAGTGATCATGGAATCTATACATGTGTCATTTGATGACAGGAAAATAACTAGAATAAAAGATGTAGAATATCATGATCAACTTCACTTTGGAAATGAAGATTTAAACTCTGATGATGTAAACTCTGATGAAGCAAATCCAACAAACTCTGGCGAAGCATACTTTGAACCTCTACTGATAAACACTGAGGAAGTTTCTCTGACAGAACAAAATAGAGAACCAGTCGAGGGGGAGCGTGAAGATACTTCAGAAACATCTAAAGATAGTGACTCAAATTCTGAAAGTGAGTCAGCTGAAGAATCAAACAGAAACTCTGAGTTAAACTCTGAAAGTTCAAATACTGAACAGTCCAATTCATGTGACGCCCTCCAAACCCGGGGTACAGATTTGAGGAGTCATCCGACCAACGGAACACTATTTAACACATGCATAATATATATAAAGACACAATTACCCCTTGACCAAGACCGCATCCAGATTATGGCAATGAACACAAGCTACTACAATCTTTTATTATTACAAACCAGTTTTATCAGAGTTATTACATCACAACTAAAGTTCAAATCTAGACATTAAATCTAGAAAAGCAAAACAACAACTACCCTGCCAATAACAGTGACTCGAGGGGCTCTCCTGACTGCTGGTGAACTATCGGTCACGCTATGCCAACTCATACTCTCGCTTCACTGGAATAGGGTTAGAAAACAACAAGCAAGAGTGAGCCAAAATTGCTCAGCAAACATCAACGAATCATTTCTATCACGGTTGTAAGGATATGAATTTAAGATATCAGAATCAACAATATTTAGCTAACACATGCTTTGTATCAATAATGATTGAAGTAAAGAATTAGAATTTGGCTTATACATTTTATTCAAATCAAAGGTTGTCAATGATAATCAAAGGATGATAAATAGCAACAATAGGTGGTAAACAATAATCAAGTAAATTGGAAATAAGGGTTTCCGATGCAGATCAAATCAAAGAATCAAGAATTTCTAAGGAAATGGAATCAGTTGTCCCAATGCGGTTAAAAGATGGATAATTTGAATTGTTCTGGGGATAACGGTATTCAAGTAATCAAGACAATAATAATTTTTATCACAAGTAAAGGCACAGATACTTGCCTGGTCTAGCTGCTGTCGGATCGACTCTGCTCACTCTACTTTCCCCTTTCCCTTGCTCCGGGAACTCGATTCTATAATTTAAACAACTCATCACAATAAGTCTAACTATGCTCGTTCTACTCTCGACACTTATTCAATCAATAATCACATTTAAACAAGTAACCGGTTACGTATCGGACGTCCGGTATAATTTACGATATTTAAAACTCAGATATTTGCCCTAGCACGGGCATATACAGACTATAAAACACGACACACAATTAATATGAACCATATAGCACTTATAAACATTTTTAAAACATCATACGGAACTCATTTGAATTTTTAATAAGTCATTACTAATTTTTAAATCAAAAATCGGATTTTTAAATCCAATATAAACATTTAAATGAAAATAAATCAATTAATAAAATTAATTGACACTCTTTAAATGCTCAAACTATTTTTAAATAAATAAATAGGCTTGAAAATAATTAAACTGAATTTTTAATTAATTAAATCTAATTAATAATTAATTTTTAAGAATTAATTGATTAAAAGAATTAACCAATTAATTAATAAATTAATTATTAATTAAAAATAATTAAAATAATTAAGTTTAATCAATTTTCGGATTTAAAATAATAAATATAATTTATCAGAATTTTTCTGATATAAAAATATATTTTTAAAATAAAAATATGAATTTTTAAAGTTTTTAAACTATTTTCGAATTAAATTTAAAAATAAAATTCAAAAACAGTTTTCTGAAAATGAATTAGGGTTTTGAAGATTGAAACCGGGTCGAAAAATCGGGTAAACGGGTCGGGAAGAACGAATCCGGGTCACCAAGAACAACCCGCCGGAATCTGGGTTTTCCAGAATCCGGCCGGCGTCCGGTGGCCGGACTTCGCCGTTTCCGATCAAAACAAAACCAAACTATAGGGCTTTTGTTCGCTTTTGCAAGACAAACACAACCCACATACACACACATCTGTCCCATGCCGGAATCGTGCCCAGAATTCATTCAAAGAACTCGCCGGTGACGACCTCGGCCGGAAACCCGATCTACTTAAATCCTACATGAAACTCAAAGATTAATATACCAAAATGAAGCTTATAACTCATACAATAAAAGCCCTTTACCAAAAACAATGTCAGATCAATATCAAGAACGTACGAATTGAAAGAAGAAATCGGGTCAAAACCCGAAAATCAAACCCGACTAAATCGAACATAAACATGAAATTAAAGCATGGATTCTTGCTAATTAGAACCCTAGGAACATGTTAGAAGCAACCAATTGAACGGAGAATCAACAGAATGAAAATCCCCAAATCGAATCAAGAACCCTAATTTTAATTCGAAACTTGTAAAATCAATATAAAATCGAATACTTACCAGATGATGATGAGGTTGGAAGATCCTGAAACTAGATTTTTGGGGCTTTGATTTGAGTATAAGAACTTCAGATTTGGACTTCAATAACCCTTAGAACGAATTGATTGAAGATCAAGAACACAAAATAATTATTTGGGAATTTCGGATTTCTTGAGTAATTTCTGAAGAATTGCTAGGGTTATGAAGTCTGATTGGTCATTTTATATTTTTGGAAAAATAATACCCCAAATAACATTTTTGGATCGATATTGATTCGTTAGATCGTTTAAAAACCCTAATTAGGTCAAAAACACGTTTTACGAAAAGTAAGGGGTTAAAAAGGTTGATGATTATCCAAATTGATATATATCATTATATAACTAATGCTCAAGAATACTAGGGCTATAACAACTTCAATATTGATATAGAACGATAAATCCGTCCCCTTAAGCAATTAGGGTTCGGAACGATTTTTCCTTTTTCGGATCAAAAATTGAAATTAATTTGCAGAATCAAATAGGTAGGGTTAAATAGAATCCCATAACCCTTTCGATAACGATTCGAATACGAAAGACGAAGAATTAAAAATGAATGTACGAAATTTCAACGGGCTCTTGAATTATCAAAACGGCTCAAATTTGAAGAAAATTCCAATTGACGAAATTTTTGAAAGGGGCTTCCGACTCACCATTTAGCACATAATTACACACTAAATATCATATAATAATATTCCAATATTCCAAAATAAATATTTTAGATTAAATATATCATTTAATCAATTAATAAAATTCACGGATATTACATCCTTCCCCCCTTAATAGGATTCTGTCCTCAGAATCAGATCAAGGAAACAACTGGGGATACTTCTCTAACATCTCACTCTCTAACTCCCAGGTAGACTCTTCTACTTTAGGATTCCTCCACAAAACTCTCACTAACGCTACTGTCTTATTCCTTAGTACCTTCTCCTTACGATCCACTATCTGAATTGGTCGTTCTACATACGATAAATCTGCCTGGACCTCTATTGGTTCATACTCTATTACATGATTCGAATCTGGTCGATACCTCTTAAGCATAGATACATGAAATACATTATGAACGTGCTGCATATGCGGTGGCAATGCCAACTCGTAAGCTACTTCGCCCACTTTCTTCAAAATCTCAAACGGCCCAACATATCTCGGACTCAACTTCCCTTTCTTTCCAAATCTAACTAATCCTTTCCATGGTGAAACCTTTAGTAACACTTGCTCTCCTTCTTCGAATCCCACATCCTTTCTGGCTAGATCCGCATACTTCTTCTGTCGGTCTTGAGCTGCTATCAATCTTCTCTGAATCAATTGAACCACTTCTTTTGTTCGTTGTACTAGTTCTGGTCCTATCATTTTCCGTTCACCAACTTCTTCCCAATATACTGGAGATCGACACTTTCGTCCATACAAAGCTTCGTACGGTGGCATTCCGATGCTCGCGTGAAAACTATTATTATATGAAAATTCCACCAAGGGTAGATGATCGTCCCAACTGCCTTCAAAATCAAGTGCACACGTCCTAAGCATATCTTCAATAGTCTGAATTGTCCTTTCGCTCTGACCGTCCGTCTGCGGATGATAAGCCGTACTCATTCTCAACTCGGTGCCCAAACACTCCTGAAAACTCCTCCAAAATCTTCAATTGAATCGAGGGTCTCTATCAGACACTATCGATACTGGAACTCCATGTCGTACTACGATTTCTTTTATGTACATATGAACTAACTTATCCAGCGAGAATCTCTCGTTAATCGGAAGAAAATGCGCAGATTTCGTCAATCGATCCACGACAACCCAGATGGCATCATGGTTAGCTTTGGTTCTAGGCAATCCTACTACAAAGTCCATCGCAATGTGTTCCCACTTCCATTCGGGAATCTCCAATGGTTGAAGTAATCCACTTGGTCTCTGATGTTCCGCCTTAACTCTTTGACACGTAAAGCATTTACTTACCCATTCCGCAATCTCTCTCTTCATATCTGGCCACCAAAAGTTCGTCTTTAGATCTCGATACATCTTCGTACTCCCTGGATGAATTGAATACTTCGAGTTATGTGCTTCGTGCAGAATCTCACTTTTCAGTTCCGTTACGTTAGGTATCCATATCCGAGAAGCAAATCTCAAGATCCCTTTGTCGTCCGGTTGGCTACATATTTCCTCACCTGTCATTTTATTCACATCGTCGTTCATAACTTGCTCTTGGCACTTTCGTATCTTCTCCAACAATTCAGGTTGAAACGTCATGGTATAAATTATTTCCGTAGCGTCCTTCGGATTAATTACTTCGATTTCCAATTTCTCAAATTCCTTGTATAATTCTTTGGTCATCAGTAGTGTATTTAATCTCTCTTTTCTGCTCAATGCATCTGCTACCACATTTGCCTTGCCGGGATGATAGTTGATAGAAACGTCGTAGTCCTTGATTAGTTCTAACCATCTTCGTTGCCTCATGTTCAGCTCTTTCTGAGTAAAGATATACTTCAAACTTTTGTGATCGGTGTAAATTTCACATCTCTCTCCATACAAGTAGTGTCTCCATATCTTCAAAGCAAACACAATAGCTGCTAACTCCAAATCGTGTGTAGGGTACTTCTGTTCGTGGGGTCTCAACTGCCTTGACGCATAGGCAATCACCTTGTCATGTTGCATAAGTACGCATCCTAATCCTTTGTACGACGCATCACTATAGATTACGAAATGACCTTGATCGTCTGGTAACATCAATACCGGTGCCGTAGTTAGTCTTCTCTTTAATTCTTGGAAGCCTTCTTCGCATTTATCGTTCCATATGAATCGCTCGCTTTTCCTTGTCAGCTTGGTCATTGGAGTAGCTATCTTCGCAAAATCTTGCACAAATCTCCGGTAGTATCCGGCTAATCCCAAGAAACTTCTGACTTCAGTCGGTGTCCTTGGTCTCTCCCAATCTTTCACTGCCTCTATCTTTGCTGGGTCCACTTTGATGCCTTCGCTGCTCACCACGTGTCCTAAGAAATGAACTTCTTTCAACCAGAATTCACACTTGGAAAACTTCGCGTATAGTCCTTCTTGTCTCAACGTTTCTAACACAATTCGCAACTGGTCTGCATGCTCTTCTTCTGTCCTTGAGTATATCAAGATGTCGTCGATGAATACCACTACAAACTTGTCCAAATATCTCTTGAAAATCCTGTTCATTAGATCCATAAAAGCTGCGGGTGCATTCGTTAGTCCAAACGCCATTACTAAAAATTCATAGTGCCCATACCTTGTTCGAAAAGCTGTCTTCGGTATGTCGTCTGGTCTAATCTTCAATTGGTGATATCCTGACCGTAGGTCGATCTTCGAAAAATGTACCGCTCCCTTCAGCTGGTCAAACAGATCATCTATTCGAGGTAACGGATACTTGTTCTTAATGGTCAGCTTGTTCAACTCCCGATAGTCTATACACAATCTCATGCTTCCATCCTTTTTCTTGACAAACAGTACTGGTGCTCCCCACGGTGAAACGCTGGGTCTAATAATTCCTTTTTCTAGCAAATCTTGCAGTTGATCAGCCAATTCCTTCATCTCCACTGGTGCCATCCTGTAAGGGGCCTTCGATACTGGCTCCGCGCCCGGTACTAAGTCTATCGCAAATTCAATTTCTCTATCTGGAGGTAAACCTGGTAATTCTTCCGGAAAAACATCTGGAAACTCATTTACGACTGGAATATCTTCTAACTTAGAAACTTCCTTATCTATATCTATTACATAAGCTAGATACGCCTCACAACCTTGCCTTAATAACCTCTTAGCCCGAATCATTGTCAGGAACCTCTTTCTTTGTTTCTCTCCTCTAAATATTATCTCTTTCTTTTCTAGGGTAATCAAAGTAACCCTCTTATTCTTACAATCAATACTTGCATCATGCTCAGTCAACCAATCCATCCCTAATATCACATCAAATTCACCTAACTTAAAAGGTAACAAGTCAACATAAAAACGATTTCCCAAAATCTCTATCTCACAACGGGGATAATATGAACTGACCGCGATACGATCCTGATTAGCTATCTCTCACTGCTTCTCCCATTGACATATTGTAGGTCCTGGCTAACGGCTGGACGTTAACAACTGGGGGTGCTTCAATTGCCCGAATCATATTGTTCACGGTTGCTGGTGCTCTGCAGTCCTTAATCATGTGACCTGGTTTCTTACACCGATGACACACGATGCCTATCTTGCAATCCCGGGAATAATGTCCCTTCTGATTGCATTTAAAGCATGTGATAGTCAATCGATGGCATATCCCTAGATGTCGCTTCCCGCATGTCTTGCATTCTGGTAGTGGGGGTCTAGAAAGTCCCTGCTGACCGCCGGTTAGTAGACGGTTATCTTGTCCTACGTTTCCGGTGTCTGGTTTCCTGAAACTTGTATTCCTTCCGTGCTGAAATCCCAGCTTCTTATTTGCTTGCCCTTGAAAACTTCCCTGCTGCTGTCCCTTATCGGGTATCCCTGCTTTCCTTTTCTTGTTCTCCTTCTCTCTCATGTAAGAATCACTCTCTGCCTCCGCAATCATTGCCTTTTGGACCACCGCTGCATAGGTGTCCAACTCCAATACAGCTAACTTACTACGAATCCAAGACCTCAGTCCCTGCTGGAACCTCTTGGCCTTCTTCTTTTCCGTATCCACATAGGTTGGAACAAACCTTGACAACTCCGTAAACCTTGTTTCATATTGGGGCACTGTCATGCTTCCCTGCTTTAATTCCAAAAACTTCAATTCCATCTGATCTCTCATATAGTCCGGAAAATATCTTTCCAAAAACAACTCTGTGAATCTTGCCCACGTAATCAATCCCTCGGGCTCCATAGCCCTACTCGTTTCCCACCAATAACTAGCCTCATTCTTCAGAAAATAGCTTGCATACTCTGTCTTCTTATCCTCTGTCACCTCTATCAAGGCAAAAGCCTTTTCCATCTCTTTCAACCATGCCTTAGCCTCTACAGGGTCTGCTGATCCTTTAAATTCTGGAGGTTTTGCTGCCTGGAAAGATTTGAACGTAACTGCCGGTGCTGCTTGCTGGTGCTGTTGTTGATGCTGCTGATGCTGATGTTGCTGATGCTGATGTTGCTGATGCTGTTGCTGCTGTTCTAAGAGCTGTTGCTGAAATGCACGTTGCTGCTGTGCTAATGCGGCAGTCTGTTGAGTAAGGGTATTTAACAACTGGATTACCATCGGGTCCACACGGCCCGTGGGAGGTGTATTTTGTTGACCTTCTTGGTCAGCAGTATCAGTTGAACGGGTTTGTCGTCTAGGAGCCATATCGCTACTGAATAAACAATAATTGGCTTAATCAAACAGTTCATATAAGAGAAGGAAGGATCACAATTGATATCTCGAAGGTTTACAGATTTTCTCAACGGTGTATGGATACACTCGTTGCAATAAGTAGAATAACAGTTATGATGCTGGAAATGAATGACAGGGGAATAAATACAGTTTTATAAAAGAGGTTTATCATATATATATAGATAGAGTTAGTACAAGCGTAGAACGCTTCAAAAGAAAATATATCATGGCTGAACCATAACTGCCGACCAGCAATACAACAACAAAAATGCAACAACAACCCGAGGCGTTCCTATAAGCCCGGTGCACTGCTGATTCTACTATATGCATCTATATACTAACTATCTAGAACCATACATCCATGTCACATCTGTCTACTACCGATACCTGCTCACAGATCACCTGCTCCTGCCGGCCATAACGGGGGTCCTGAAACCTCTGCAATCTCACTCATCGCATAATCCAAAATCTGTCTCATCCCTGCTACTGTCTCTCCCTCTCGACTAGAAGCTAATCCATGCAATCGAGTCTCAACCAAAGTCCTCGTAACCCTAAACCTCATCTGAATGTCTCTCATCTGATCTCTAAGTCTGTCTCTCTCTCTGACAGCGGCTGCCTCGATCGAACGAATCCTACCCATCTCCATAACCTGTCCATAAAGGAAATCCTTCTCTCTTCTCACCCTCTGATACACATGGTGTGGAACTGGTGGCTCACATAACTGATACAAAGGCCCACAAACTGATGCCTGAGACGCTGGTGCTGGGGCTACTTGTCGGAGTGGAATAGGACAAGGTATCTGATCTCTCCTGACTACTGGGCCCTGATGCCTAGGCTGATATCGCACTGGCCGAGACGGTCCTGCTCTCTCAACGGGTGTAGGTATCTCTGATATCGTATCCTCGGAAGGGTCTGAGTCTGAACTAGAACTAGGGGGCTGCAATTATAACCACATTTAATTACTACGCGCAATATCCCTAGTTGACCTCCTAATATCCTTACGTGACTTCCTAACTCTCTATGTTATCCTGGACCCTAAGTCCTAACTTGTTTCAAATGCCATAACCTGTTGCTCTGATACCAACTGTGACGCCCTCCAAACCCGGGGTACAGATTTGAGGAGTCATCCGACCAACGGAACACTATTTAACACATGCATAATATATATAAAGACACAATTACCCCTTGACCAAGACCGCATCCAGATTATGGCAATGAACACAAGCTACTACAATCTTTTATTATTACAAACCAGTTTTATCAGAGTTATTACATCACAACTAAAGTTCAAATCTAGACATTAAATCTAGAAAAGCAAAACAACAACTACCCTGCCAATAACAGTGACTCGAGGGGCTCTCCTGACTGCTGGTGAACTATCGGTCACGCTATGCCAACTCATACTCTCGCTTCACTGGAATAGGGTTAGAAAACAACAAGCAAGAGTGAGCCAAAATTGCTCAGCAAACATCAACGAATCATTTCTATCACGGTTGTAAGGATATGAATTTAAGATATCAGAATCAACAATATTTAGCTAACACATGCTTTGTATCAATAATGATTGAAGTAAAGAATTAGAATTTGGCTTATACATTTTATTCAAATCAAAGGTTGTCAATGATAATCAAAGGATGATAAATAGCAACAATAGGTGGTAAACAATAATCAAGTAAATTGGAAATAAGGGTTTCCGATGCAGATCAAATCAAAGAATCAAGAATTTCTAAGGAAATGGAATCAGTTGTCCCAATGCGGTTAAAAGATGGATAATTTGAATTGTTCTGGGGATAACGGTATTCAAGTAATCAAGACAATAATAATTTTTATCACAAGTAAAGGCACAGATACTTGCCTGGTCTAGCTGCTGTCGGATCGACTCTGCTCACTCTACTTTCCCCTTTCCCTTGCTCCGGGAACTCGATTCTATAATTTAAACAACTCATCACAATAAGTCTAACTATGCTCGTTCTACTCTCGACACTTATTCAATCAATAATCACATTTAAACAAGTAACCGGTTACGTATCGGACGTCCGGTATAATTTACGATATTTAAAACTCAGATATTTGCCCTAGCACGGGCATATACAGACTATAAAACACGACACACAATTAATATGAACCATATAGCACTTATAAACATTTTTAAAACATCATACGGAACTCATTTGAATTTTTAATAAGTCATTACTAATTTTTAAATCAAAAATCGGATTTTTAAATCCAATATAAACATTTAAATGAAAATAAATCAATTAATAAAATTAATTGACACTCTTTAAATGCTCAAACTATTTTTAAATAAATAAATAGGCTTGAAAATAATTAAACTGAATTTTTAATTAATTAAATCTAATTAATAATTAATTTTTAAGAATTAATTGATTAAAAGAATTAACCAATTAATTAATAAATTAATTATTAATTAAAAATAATTAAAATAATTAAGTTTAATCAATTTTCGGATTTAAAATAATAAATATAATTTATCAGAATTTTTCTGATATAAAAATATATTTTTAAAATAAAAATATGAATTTTTAAAGTTTTTAAACTATTTTCGAATTAAATTTAAAAATAAAATTCAAAAACAGTTTTCTGAAAATGAATTAGGGTTTTGAAGATTGAAACCGGGTCGAAAAATCGGGTAAACGGGTCGGGAAGAACGAATCCGGGTCACCAAGAACAACCCGCCGGAATCTGGGTTTTCCAGAATTCGGCCGGCGTCCGGTGGCCGGACTTCGCCGTTTCCGATCAAAACAAAACCAAACTATAGGGCTTTTGTTCGCTTTTGCAAGACAAACACAACCCACATACACACACATCTGTCCCATGCCGGAATCGTGCCCAGAATTCATTCAAAGAACTCGCCGGCGACGACCTCGGCCGGAAACCCGATCTACTTAAATCCTACATGAAACTCAAAGATTAATATACCAAAATGAAGCTTATAACTCATACAATAAAAGCCCTTTACCAAAAACAATGTCAGATCAATATCAAGAACGTACGAATTGAAAGAAGAAATCGGGTCAAAACCCGAAAATCAAACCCGACTAAATCGAACATAAACATGAAATTAAAGCATGGATTCTTGCTAATTAGAACCCTAGGAACATGTTAGAAGCAACCAATTGAACGGAGAATCAACAGAATGAAAATCCCCAAATCGAATCAAGAACCCTAATTTTAATTCGAAACTTGTAAAATCAATATAAAATCGAATACTTACCAGATGATGATGAGGTTGGAAGATCCTGAAACTAGATTTTTGGGGCTTTGATTTGAGTATAAGAACTTCAGATTTGGACTTCAATAACCCTTAGAACGAATTGATTGAAGATCAAGAACACAAAATAATTATTTGGGAATTTCGGATTTCTTGAGTAATTTCTGAAGAATTGCTAGGGTTATGAAGTCTGATTGGTCATTTTATATTTTTGGAAAAATAATACCCCAAATAACATTTTTGGATCGATATTGATTCGTTAGATCGTTTAAAAACCCTAATTAGGTCAAAAACACGTTTTACGAAAAGTAAGGGGTTAAAAAGGTTGATGATTATCCAAATTGATATATATCATTATATAACTAATGCTCAAGAATACTAGGGCTATAACAACTTCAATATTGATATAGAACGATAAATCCGTCCCCTTAAGCAATTAGGGTTCGGAACGATTTTTCCTTTTTCGGATCAAAAATTGAAATTAATTTGCAGAATCAAATAGGTAGGGTTAAATAGAATCCCATAACCCTTTCGATAACGATTCGAATACGAAAGACGAAGAATTAAAAATGAATGTACGAAATTTCAACGGGCTCTTGAATTATCAAAACGGCTCAAATTTGAAGAAAATTCCAATTGACGAAATTTTTGAAAGGGGCTTCCGACTCACCATTTAGCACATAATTACACACTAAATATCATATAATAATATTCCAATATTCCAAAATAAATATTTTAGATTAAATATATCATTTAATCAATTAATAAAATTCACGGATATTACAATTCAGGGGGAGCCTCAGAGAATGCAAATGGTCAAGAAGAAAATCAGGAGAGCATGGATCAAGGGGGAGGATCTAATGCTAATAGAAGCCAATTACCAACAGCAAGAAGGTGGACACAAGCTCATACACCTGACTTGATAATTGGAGATCCAGAAGCTAGTGTGAAAACTAGAAGTGCTACAAATAATGAATGTCTGTTTCATGCATTCTTATCTCAAACATAGCCCAAGAAAGTGGAAGAAGCTCTTCAAGATGCTAACTGGATAACAACAATGCAAGAGGAGTTAAATGAATTTGAGAGAAATGAAGTCTGGACACTTGTACCAAGACCAAAGAACAGATCTATTGTTGGTACAAAGTGGGTTTTCAGAAACAAAACAGACAGTGATGGAGTGATTACAAGGAATAAGGCTAGACTTGTGGCTAAAGGCTATCCACAGCAGAAGCAGAGTATATAGCTGCTGGTAGCTGTTGTGCACAGATTTTATGGATGAAGAATCAATTGCTGGACTATGGATTAAGGTACTCTAAAATACCTATTTACTGTGATAATCAAAGTGCTATTGCTATGACAGGTAATCCAGTACAGCACTCCATGACCAAGCACATCAGCATAAGGTATCATTTTATCAGGGAACATGTGGAAGAAGGAAATATTGAGCTTCATTTTGTGTCTACAGACCAACAGCTTGCAGATATCTTCACCAAACCTTTGAGTGAAGCTACCTTTACAAGACTGGTAAATGAACTTGGAATGGTCTCTGGTTTTGACTAGAGATACTGGTTAGATTCAAAATCTATACATGATTGATTTTATGCTCATGGTTCTTTGCATGTGTTAACTGTTATTTGTACCAGTCTGTTAAACTCTGATAGTAAACTCTGTTAGTCATAAAGTGCCAGTCATACTCTGTCGGTTAAAGTCTGAAGTTAATCTCTGATGTTATACTCTGATTGTGATATTGTCTGAAACACATGACCGATGAAGAAACCTGTATGAAGCATGATTCTCAGTAAGTAATCATGAATCTTTCTGAGTAATATATGATCTGATCTCAAAATGTGCAGAAATTTTACACAACATGATACTGTCTCTATATTTATAGCATCTCTTAGTTTATTGATCCTATACACTGAGTCTGTATTAGCTGTTTGCACTTTCTGTCATAAATTAATTGTATTAACTGATGAAAAGTCTAAACTCTGATAATTAGTTGCAAATATTTCATCCTCCAATCAAAAGATGCCAAAAAGTGCACAAATTCCTTTGAGATCATGTTGTGCCTAGGAAGACCCAGGAACTTATTGTATGAAATAAGGGCTAAAATCTTTGATTTTTGGTGACTAGTGCCAACCACTGATTACTGGAAAAATTAAAAAAAAAAATCGAAGGGGGTGAAAATAATAAATTTTAAAGTACAGAGTTTAGATGAAATCAGATTTTATTTTATACATGAGAGTTTGGACAACTAGTTTTTACTGATTTATTGTGTGGATTTTATGCACTTTAAGATGCTCTAAATATTTATATTCAGTAAACTCTGCTATTCACAGACAATTTTTTTTCACAACTGTGCATTGAGAGAAAAGAGATTATGAATAAAGGAGGAGGATTGGTAAACACTGATGAACTGTGTACTCTACGCTGAGGTAATTTTATTTTAATCTCTGATGATTAAAATTAATTATTTGTTTCAGACAGTTAACAATTATGAGAAAACATTTTTGAAAACAAAAGTGTATGATTGGTAACGGTTCTAATTTGTATTAAACAGAAGAAAAAGGTTGCGTGTCTAGGAAAGTGTAAAAGGCGGTAATTATTGCTGTTTTTACTGCGCATGCGCATTAGAAACTGCCAATTACTGCTGTCAGTCATTGCATGTGTGCCACGTGTCCCACTCACACAATTAACGGAGTAAGACATTTGTGTCTTAATGATTAAAAACTGTTCAGTTTTTAATTTTGAATTTCATATTTAAATTATACACACACATACGCTTAAACCTTTCACATCTTACTCCAATTCACATCTATTGTCACACACACATATTCACAAACACTTTTCTACTTTCAAACTCTTTCGAGCTTTTGCATCTGATTCTTTGTTATTCTTTCAAATCTTACTAATGGCGACTACAGCGTTTGTTTCTTCTGGGTTAGAGTTCGTTCCTAACAATTATGCAGCACCACTAAACACTGCCAATGCACCAGAGGCGTTTCACATGATTCAGGAATTTCTTGCTCAGTCAGCGATTGGGCGTGCTCTAGTAGAACCAACAACACTTTCTGGTTCGCAAATCAAGGCTTTCTGGGAGACGGGTAGTTATGATGATGGTGGTGATTCTGGCAACCCATCTATAATCTTTGAATTTCAAGAAGCAGAGTATGTAATTACTTCTGGTACAATTCGAACTTCAATGGGGTTTCCTGAGTTTTCTTCATATACAATTGGAATGGGTGACACTGATTTGCTAAGGATGATGCGAGAGATTGGGTATTCTGGGCCCTTGACAAAGATAGGACAGTTGAAGCGACCGTTCTTGAGGGAGGAGTGGAGCTTCTTCTTTGACTGCATAACAAGAACGTTCGGGAAGAAATGCACCAACTGGGATGCTATTCCCACGGACAGTCTGCAAATCGGGTATTCTCTTTTATATGATAATCATTTTGATTTTGCAAGACTTGTCTTAAATAATTTAGGGGAGAAAATGACAGAGAATCGAGGGGTAGTTTACTTCTCTAGATTTTGTCAGATTTTATTCTCTGCCTGTGTTCAAGGGGTAGAAATAGTTGATGACGATGTCATTTCTTGTATTAAATTACACAAGAGGATATTCTCTGATCTTATCAACAAGGATGTTAAGAAAGGGGTTGTTGGAGATTTGTTACTTCCTGCATCTGTGCAACAGTTTGTAAATGATCAAATCCATCCACACACACAAACTCCTTCTCAATCAGAACCCCAACCAGAACCTTTACAAATAGAACTTCCTCCTTCTACATCTGTCAAACCTAAATACAGTGGTAGGACTAAGCATGTTGGTTCCAAACCTGTAAAGTCTGTTAGACCAGCTACTGAAGTGGGGGTGTCCAAGTCTTCTGTGCCAAAGGGTCATTCTAAGAAGAGAAGAGCAAATAGACCAAAAACTAATGATGAGGATGATGTTGATAATGAAACTCTTCATAAGAGGAAAAGAAGATTAGTAGCTAATTATCTTTTTGATAATTTGGATGAATCTACACCAGACACTGAAGCTGTCCAGGATGAAGCTCCAGAAGTTGTTGTTCAGGAGTCTGCTGTAAATGATGATAATGAGGACAGGGTCTTTGTGGATACTGAAGCTCCTGAAGTTATTATTCAGGAGGCTACTGAAGATGTTGAAGCAGCCACTGTGCCTGACATGGCAAATGCTGATACAGAGGCTGAAATGTTTGAGCAAGATGCTTTATTTGCTGATTTTGATATGGATAAAATTCTTGAAGCACATCCTAGTATCAGTGTTTGTGATACTGAGGATGTGGCAACTGATCAACCCACCATGATTATTGAAGAGTCCCTTGCTACTCACACAGAGAATCTCTCTGTTACTAATCAAATTCCTGAAATGGGTGAGGAGGTTGATCAGGTAGTTGAAGCTGCTGTAGAGCAATTGGATGAAGCTACAGCAGAGACTCTGAAAGAGAATACTGTTCAAACAGAAGAAGTTGTTGCAGAGTCTGTTCCTGTAGAAACAGAGGTTCTTGTAAATGCAAACTCTGAGATTCCTGAAGCTGCACAGATAAACGCTGAGGCTACTGCAGACAATGTTGCTGAAGAAATTGCAGAGCAGATAGCAGAAAATGTTAATGAAGCTAGAGTTGATTTTGATAATGCTGATCACACATCTGTAAATTCTGATCATGCAAACTCTGGGATCAATGCTGCACTTTCAAACTCTGATGATCATGAGTCAATACCTTTTCTAAGGGATCCTACTGCAGAGTCTATCAAAGAAAATCAAAATGCAACTGAAGCTCATTACAGAGAAATGCATTATGCTAATTGGTCAGGAGTAGACTGCATTTTCTCTACACAAAGGACTGCTGATTTTGTACATAAGTCGGCTGCAGAGATTTCTAATCCTGAGCTATTAACACATTTTAAGGCTACCATTGTTCAAGTCAAATCATTGCACAATCGCTTTGATGAGACTCACAAAGTTGTCCTTGGATTGAGTAATGATATTTCTCTTAAGGAATTAGCATTGAAGCAAGATAGAGCTAAATTTTCATCTCTGATCAAGGATCAAGAAGAAATCAAGCAGAGGCTAACCAAGGTTGAGAGCAATCAGGCTGAAATATCTACTAAGATTGACTCTATTGCTGCATCACTAGAGTTGCTGACATCAGTTTTTATTCCTGATGATGTCAAAAAGGGGGAGAAAGTACCTAAAGACAAATGCAAAAGGACTCCAACCTTGAGACTGAGGGATGATTCTAATGATGGTGGAAGCAGAGGAGCAGAGAAAAGGTCAAAGTCTTCTCAAGAGCAAGGGAGACTTAGGTCAAACTCTGCTAGACAGACATACTCTGAAAGAATAAACTCTGGTGGTCAATCTTCTTCAAGACTTAAGAGTCTAGTGATTTCAGCAAATCCAACTACTGATGAAGAGATTGCTGCTAAGTTGTTTATGGAAGAACATGGTGGTGAAGCCACAGTGGAAGATATGAATGCTGAGATGAAGCTTCTTGCTGAAGAACACCAGAAAAAGATTGAAGCTGGTACTTATAAGAAGAAATCAGTAAAGGCTCCTAGGAAAAAGGAAATTGCACTCTCTATCAAAGAAAATACTCAACAGAGTTTACAACACACAAGGAGGCCTATGATTGCAAATACTGATAAAGGAAAAGGTATACTGGTAGAAGAAGGACAGTTACCAAAGAAGAATTATTCAACCTCTGACGTTGCTCAAGTTGATATTTCTACTAAAGTTGTGACAACCTCTGACAATGCTCAAGTTGTACAAACTCAGCTAGCTCCATAACTCCAAGGTTTCTTAAGACCTGTACTTTCTGAAACTCTGAAGCTAGAAGC
Organism: Heracleum sosnowskyi; assembly: GCA_030848705.1. NCBI lineage: Eukaryota > Viridiplantae > Streptophyta > Magnoliopsida > Apiales > Apiaceae > Heracleum > Heracleum sosnowskyi. Next base: position 63,211,683 of record CM061235.1, read on the forward strand.
TGTGGACTTTTCTCAAACCAGAACAGTACATGGAAAGCAATCTTATTATAAATCTGGTTTGGGTTCACACAGAGAAAAGAGAATCAATAACAGTCCTTTTGACCATTCATCACTGGCAGAACCTGGTGTTGGGGTATCTCAAGAGAGCCTTGATAAACTAGAGTCTGTTCAGATGGTTTATCATAAAGGATTAAAGAAAGAGGTTCTGTTATACTTTATGTCTGATGGAAGAGTATACAGAGTAGGAGAAGCTGATGTTCAATTGAAACTATGGGAAGAGCTTGAGTATATTCTATATCTTCTCAAAATCAAAAATAGAAGTACTCATAATGCTGCTCTAGTTTTAAAAGATAGGATGCTGAAAACAAAAGCTATGCTTGGAGGAGGTGTTTCAAGTGCATATATTCCTAAGTACAGAGATGCTTATGGAAAGATTGTTGAAATGAAGAGAAACAGTGCCAAGTTCAAGACAGCACTGGGTATAAAGGTTTTGGAATTCAATCTAGAGTCAGACAAATCTTACTTTATCCGGCTAGGGAATGAAATGAGGAAGAACAACATTTATTCTCTGATAGCTGCTATCTACCAGACTGGAGAAAGTGATCCAGAGCTTAAAGAATTGAAAGAAATAATGGTGGATGAGCTAGAAAAAGCTTAAAGGAGGCTACTCATTGACTATCTCAGGACAGTGCCTGATATTGAAGAGATTAAGTAAAGTCTGACTGTAAGTTTTTAAAGTTTTCTGTTCTAAGTTAAAATTAAACTCGGTTATATTTTAAACACTGCATTTGTTATTGTTAGGTCCTGATATGTTTGTAGAAGGGGGGTTGAATACAAACAGTACCGTTTAATCGAATTTGTATTGTTGAATTTAACAATTACGATATCAAATTTAATGCGGAATAAAATGAAACAAGATTCAAGTTAAATAAAACTCTATTGAACTTGAAGGGTGTTACAAATCAGTGCACAAATTACAAGGTTCTTGTTGAAACAAATCTAGAATAAATTCGACATGAATTTATCTATATTTGTAATAAAAGGATCGAATACTAAAAAGTAGTTCGATAGTAATTCTAGGGATTATGATCCGCTAGATTGTCAAAGCAATACAAGTAATTGAATTCTAGTGGATTGGATATAACTTTGATGGCTAGAATTTATTACAGGAATTAATTTGAGCTTTGCAGTTGGTTCGCTTGAATAACAGAAGAGAGTAAATGAGAAGCTGTATTCTTTCTGTCTTGTTTTGTGTTGACTGCTTCTTTGTAATAACAAATGACTTGTATATATAATCAAGTCATTTGATTAACTTGCACGTGCCACATTCCCCTGCATTTCATTTTGTTAAAACACGGTAGTACTATAATTATCCTTAGTAGTACTTTCGGTAGTACTAACCAATTATATTGGTAGTACTATCGGTAGTACTATAAAGGATAGTACTACTAGTAGTAACTGATAGTACTTCTAGTACTAAATGAAATTATGATTAAAACTGATTTAATATATTCTACTTTTAATTGATTTAACAAATGAATTTATTCTTTTAGAATTAATTCACTGATTAAATAAATTAAATAAATGACTCAAATAATTTCATAAATAAATTAATTCAAGAGAATTAATTTATACATAAAATTACTTAAGATCTAGATTGATTAATTTAATATATGAAAATAATTCTGAAAGAATTAATTCAATGATTAAATTAATTATCTTATAGAATAATATTAAAAGAGAATTAAACTAATTCTAAGAACCACTGAAATTGATGACGAACTTCCACTGGCTAATGTTGACACTCCCACTACTAGAAAAACTACATTAGACATCGGCTAAAAACCGATGTCTATTGATAAAGAGAAGCGATGTCTTTGCATGTGTAGAGAAAGGTAGGGGTATTAGACATCGGTTTTTAGCCGATGTCTGTAGGCATCTTAGACATCGGTTATTTATCCAAAACTGATGTTGTTACTTCAAAATATTGAAAATATGTCATAACAACAATGTGAATCTTGTTTTAATATAAGATTTATATAATCTTGAACATATGACATGTAAAAGGAAAAGAGAAAAAAACCTTAAAATTTGTTTGTGAACTGATGTCCACGTTAACATTTAACATCGGTTTCTTATATAAACTGATGTCTGTTTATCTTATTTACATCGGTTTCTTATATCCAGCTGATGTCTATGCAGTTGAAGCTGATGTCTATCGTATCCTTTGCATGAGTTCGTTAACGAAACTGGTGTCTATATTTGTCATATTTAACATCGGTTTTTTGGAAAAGTGATGTAAGTTCTATTTTGTTAATATGTGGCAGCCCTGTTTATACGACTTTCCCAAAATACCAAATGACCAAAATAAAAAAACCAAAGCAAATATCAAAATAAAAAGACCAATATATACCAAAGCCAAATATAAAATCTAATCAGCCAATTCATACTACATAATCCAAATCATCCATAATAATACCGATATCATCTAATTCATCAAAATATCAAATTCATACTTCCAACTACATAATTCATCCTACTGCCAAAGTCATACTTCCAACTACATACTTCCAACTACATAATTCATCCAGAAATCATACTGCCAAAGTCAATAATACTATGCACCAAAACCATATCCTAGGTCCTGTTTACAAAAACTGTTCTTCAGCCTCTGCAAATTGCAGCATCTGAACATGAGCTTCAGCCACATACCTGCAAGTCTCACCAAGACGAAGGTCCTTTTCACCTAGAACTTGTTCTTGAATCTCCAAACCTGCTGTATAGCACAGTATTGAATTCTCAATGAGGCCGAGCATCGCATATGTGTCACCTAATTGCATACATCCAGTAAATTTAGCAAGTGCATGTTTTTGGCCTTCATCCATATCTGGAATCTCAATGGAGCGCTCAAGAAGAGGAATTGCATCCTTGTACTGGCCCGTGCTACAATACAATGCAGATACAACATGCAAACACATTACATAATCCAAATTGAATTTCCTTGATGGTGATTGGTCTGAGCTCTGCATGTCATACACATTGTGATAAAGCTGCTCGATAGAATTATTAACAGGTCCATCAATGGATAAATCGATAGAGTCACTATCAGGACTATGTGTACTTAGGGGACTTCTTGGAGAGGCATTAGTGAAAATTTCTTTATCAGGTAGATATCGTCCACTGCGTTCACTTGGGGTTCCATCTACAAGTTCAGCCATACCGTCCAAATTCTATAGATCAAGGGAAATGTTAGTATCACGTTAAGTTAAAACAGCAGCATATAGACATTTTAATAAATAAGTCCCCCCATAGCGACATATATAAACTCCAGACATAAGATATGCATGTTCAGGCTTTTCGGCAGTATCAGTTTTAATCAAGAATGCTAAAAGAATCATCAAAGCGCCAACATAACTTCTGTTTGTGCAAATCTTAACTTTGTGAACAAAGTTTATAACAAGAATTAAACGAAATTCAGATTTATAATCTCTGTACTCTTCCATCCACATAACTGATCATGTACTATGATTCTATGTTTCCCTTCAGAGCATGACTGAGTCTGTTTCGTCTTCATCTTCAAATCCTAAAATCTTAAATTATTACAACAATTCGTTGGACTCCAAAGATAACATACATCTAAGCACTCATAGGGAATGTAGTTTACAGGCAAAAAAATTTAAATTTCTCGAAATCAACTACATTTCTGTAAATGTACAATGATCAACATAAAACATACAGTCAAGAAGTCCTATCAACAACGAAAACGAAACGCAAAGACTCACAAACAGATAACAAGTGAACAGACTAAAAACATGTAGAAAGAAACAGATCATGTACCTTAATAACACGTCAAGAATCACTGATCTTACGTCTCTGACTCTCTGATGTTCCAAAATTATACTTGCACAGAGAAACTGAAACTGAAATACAAACTTATATGCAGGGGTTTGATATTTTGTAAGAATTTTATTATTGTACACCACGCTCCCGTCTCTGCAATTTCTGGTTCCGCCACTATCATCGTGCTATCATCATCTTCTGTTTGGTTTTCTTTTTATATGTCCTACAAGAATGATAGTAGTTTACATAGAGAAGGAACATGTGAATGCAAACTGATTATTAATTCTGTGATTCAAGTCGAATTGAGTTTTTGTAATCTGGTATTAATTGAACTTCAAGCTATAATTTTAATTTCGAGTATTATTAATTTTGAGTATAAGCTATAATTTACTACGAGTATTATTAATTTTGAGTTCACCAGAAAGGCAAGAATAGCTTACCAATAACTGATCAATTAAATCTCTAGATTCATCGGAAAAGTAGTCTGGAAATTTGACATCTCTAGCGATAATTCTCTGAAAAATGAGCCATTCACTAGCGTCTTTAAAGGGTGAAGTTCCTGAAAGCATTTGGTACAAGGTGCAGCCAAGTGCCCACAGGTCATTTCTGTTCACGTATAATGGAAAAGGAAACTAATAATAAATACAACATCCAACAAAGACGATACTGTTACTAAAAATGAAAATGTGTAAACTATCGAGTTTTACTCAAATAATTGATCTATGTAGCGCATTAAGCAACTTTAAGAGACATGCTCACCCAACAGTAGCAGGGGATGAATTTAAAACTTCCGGAGGGACATAAGCTGCTGTCCCAACAAAAGTGCAAGCTTTATCATCTGCATAGAGGGAAAACATGTGTTGGACGTAACTGAAAGTACAGTTGCATTATTCACACGTAGTTCATGAAACTTGCCTGATGCTGCATTTGGAAGGACAGTTGTTAGGCTATCCTGCATAGGCTTTACGCTACCAAAGTCCGCAATTTTTATATGCCCATCGGAAGTAAGTAACAGGTTCTCCGGCTGCTAATTCATAAACCTGTTAGCACTTCTATGCCAGAGAAACTGCACGCACACGCACAGATATATTGGCTAAATTACCTTAACATCACGATGTAACAATCCCAACTTATGTATGTACTCAAGAGCTTCTACTACTTCAGCAGCATAGAAACGAGCTTCGTCTTCTGACAACCGACCTTTCTGCACTGACACAAATTCAATATATATATTGGACAAATTCAATAACACTGTAAAAACTAAAACATAAGATAAAAGCAAGATTTAGCAAAAATATAAATTGAATAAGAATGATTTTTTTGCTACCCACAACAGAAGTTCCTACAAGAATTGTAAACTGGCTCGCCCTAGTTATCTGATCAAAGAGTTCTCCACCTTCACAAGACTCGAGTGCCATGTCTAAAAATCACACAGAAGGCAAAAAAATCCGGTTATCAAACATTACACAGCATTTAACTAGTTCCTACAGTATCCAGATTGTTATATAACTAGATAGGGCCAGGGGTACCTACACAGAGAAAATGTATCTTGAAATGTGAAATACAATCGAATTATGCCAGGATGATCCAGCTGATCAAGTACTATCCGTTCTAGTTTGACATATGCTGTTTTATTTTCCTTGGTGATAAACTTTTTATCCATGATCTTTAATGCATAGACAATGCCTGTGTCTTTCTTTTTTGCTCGAACAACCTGCAGCAGAAAATAATACAATTTAAACACGAGCAAGAACATAAAGTGATGAGTTATTAAGGCACTCACCTTACTAGTAGATAAGCACAAACCACTATAGTGAATACATCAATATTTTTTGATAGACAAGTCAATTTCAATGCAAACGATGCTTTGATACTTTACTTTCAATAAATATAGCTCTTGGATCTTATCGTGAAAAAAGAAGTAATGATTCAAATTCAGCTTCGCAGCTATAAAATAGGACTCTTAATAGCAACAGGCATATTGACTATCGCCTAAATCAAACTGAGGAAAACAAGAAGAAATATTTTGATCCTAACAAGAAAATTATCCACCATGCAGAAGCTTTTAATTTAATGCAAGCGAATCTCATTTTAAAATATTGACAGTCTGATAACGTTGTAGGAATAGAAAGCTGATAGCCTGATACAGATTAGAAACAATAATAGCCATTCCCCAATTGAATATTTAAATCACTTATATCCAAGCCACTTGTAACCTAGGAGACAATGTGACTTTGAATTGTACTACAATCTAGTTTTGCAGTTCTCTATTTGGCAGAATCAAAAGATTAAGTTCTCTATCAGGCATTAATCATATACTTGTTTTTTGGTTATCTCTATAATATCAAACAGAGGAACAAGTTCAGCAAGTTTGTCAGCACAAAGTATCTGATTGCAAGGTCAGCGTTTTTCTTATTATTTATTCACATACATGTCAAATTCACTGCCATATCTGCTGTGAAGTCCTTGACATCCATTTGAAGGCTGATGGACATGTCCTCGACCTGTATTGTGCTATAATGGTTCACCCCTAGGAAGTCAAATGAACTCTTCACTAGTCTAGACTCTAATTTGGTAAAGGTTGGAATTCTTGTTCCAGCATTCTTCTTCATTATATCAGGATAATCACCATAAACCAAGGGATTTAGAAACCTGAAATTGAGATTAGACATAAAACAAAAACCTATCTCAAAAACTACTCAACATATGGAATATTGAAAAAAAATGTAATGCAAGGTGTTTACAAAATTAGATGGGATTTGTTACTAACCAGCCAATAAAAAAGTCATTAGCCCTTTGGGTTGCTATAACATCTTCCACTGAATTGGTGTAAGGAACATACCAGTACGCATACAAATCTAGTCCTATGAAGCCATGTTGCACAGCCTGCATCACATGTTCTCCTACTATTAAATTAATAACTGAAGCATGCTGTTGCGGTTGCAATTGGTTGCTTAGATCCCAAAGAAGGTTTCATCAAATACAGAATAACAAAAAAAATACATGCCTGAGTGTGCTATGTTTACAAACGGGATCATTATAAAGTAACATATCAATGAAGTGATATGGTACCTTGTATTTCTCTGAGTACAATCTTTTCTTCCAAGCTCCAGATCTGAAAAACGAACAAATCGAACAATTAGGTTATCAAATCGAAAAGGGGTTTATAAAATCGAAGCAATATTGAAGAGTGTTGATAAAATTGAACTAATATTGAAAGGGGTTTGACATAATTGAACTACTAAAGAAAGGAATCGAAGAATTACAAAATCGAAGAGTGTAATCGAAGAAAGGGCTTATGTTTATGTTAGGGTTCTTGAAGGAATCGGCCGGTACGTTGAAGAAAGGGTAGAATGTTTATGTTCATGTTTTTTGGGGGTGGGGGTATGTTTTTTTATTTTTATGTTTTTAGTTTAAGGGGAAAAAGGGAAGCGGGATCTGAAATTTAGCTAGCTAAGGGGGAATTTTGCTAAGGGGGAAAAGAAAAAAGGGGAAGGGCGCGAGTTTATTTTTTTTTAAATGGGGTTTAGACATCGTTTCCTCACGTAAGCGATGTGTAGTTTACTATTAGACATCAGTTTTAGAATTTCCGATGTAAGAGATACTTTTAACATCAGTGGCTTTTCTGACCGATGTCTAATGTGTGATGTCTAATCTACTTTTTCTAGTAGTGTCCATGTACTGTCTGGTTCATGAGCGACTAACTTTAATGGTTGTTCTTCATACTTGACTTTAAGCTGTGATTCTTTTCTCCTTCTATTTAAACAAAGGACTGTAACCTGTACTTTTTCCCGTCACACTTCTGAAATCTCTGTCACTTTAAATAGATCCACTTTCTTGAATACTTCACTGAGGCTTGATCAAATAAATGAACTTCTTCCAGTGTTGAATAACTTCAAGTCTATAGATGACTTTAATCTTCATTCTTTGACAGATTTAATCTTCTGAGATTCCTGTGACATTTGATTTTTATTATTTACTTATTACATCTTAATTAAAGTTGAGTAGAATCCTCGGTGTTTTACAAATAGGCCTAGACATATGCCTTTCAATCTCCCCCTATTTGTTTGTTAGACAATAACAACCAAATACCTCTAGAGGATAACTCAACTAAAACAAGAAAATATAAGACTTTTAAGAGCCAAGCAAATAATAAAAAGTTCTGGATTATATATAACAATATCCAGATTCAAACAGTAAAGATAAATACAAGATAGATGTTCCTCTAGACTGAACATATGAATACATTTTCCTATCTTGATTTACCTAGCTCTAAACATATAACATTTACAAATTGAGCTAACTACATCATGCCTTTAGTCTCTAATTTCACCTTCTTCAGCTTCTTGCAAGGTGACTAGAAGATCTTTGTCAAGGACACGATCACTTTCAGAAACTGTAATATCCGTGAATTTTATTAATTGATTAAATGATATATTTAATCTAAAATATTTATTTTGGAATATTGGAATATTATTATATGATATTTAGTGTGTAATTATGTGCTAAATGGTGAGTCGGAAGCCCCTTTCAAAAATTTCGTCAATTGGAATTTTCTTCAAATTTGAGCCGTTTTGATAATTCAAGAGCCCGTTGAAATTTCGTACATTCATTTTTAATTCTTCGTCTTTCGTATTCGAATCGTTATCGAAAGGGTTATGGGATTCTATTTAACCCTACCTATTTGATTCTGCAAATTAATTTCAATTTTTGATCCGAAAAAGGAAAAATCGTTCCGAACCCTAATTGCTTAAGGGGACGGATTTATCGTTCTATATCAATATTGAAGTTGTTATAGCCCTAGTATTCTTGAGCATTAGTTATATAATGATATATATCAATTTGGATAATCATCAACCTTTTTAACCCCTTACTTTTCGTAAAACGTGTTTTTGACCTAATTAGGGTTTTTAAACGATCTAACGAATCAATATCGATCCAAAAATGTTATTTGGGGTATTATTTTTCCAAAAATATAAAATGACCAATCAGACTTCATAACCCTAGCAATTCTTCAGAAATTACTCAAGAAATCCGAAATTCCCAAATAATTATTTTGTGTTCTTGATCTTCAATCAATTCGTTCTAAGGGTTATTGAAGTCCAAATCTGAAGTTCTTATACTCAAATCAAAGCCCCAAAAATCTAGTTTCAGGATCTTCCAACCTCATCATCATCTGGTAAGTATTCGATTTTATATTGATTTTACAAGTTTCGAATTAAAATTAGGGTTCTTGATTCGATTTGGGGATTTTCATTCTGTTGATTCTCCGTTCAATTGGTTGCTTCTAACATGTTCCTAGGGTTCTAATTAGCAAGAATCCATGCTTTAATTTCATGTTTATGTTCGATTTAGTCGGGTTTGATTTTCGGGTTTTGACCCGATTTCTTCTTTCAATTCGTACGTTCTTGATATTGATCTGACATTGTTTTTGGTAAAGGGCTTTTATTGTATGAGTTATAAGCTTCATTTTGGTATATTAATCTTTGAGTTTCATGTAGGATTTAAGTAGATCGGGTTTCCGGCCGAGGTCGTCGCCGGCGAGTTCTTTGAATGAATTCTGGGCACGATTCCGGCATGGGACAGATGTGTGTGTATGTGGGTTGTGTTTGTCTTGCAAAAGCGAACAAAAGCCCTATAGTTTGGTTTTGTTTTGATCGGAAACGGCGAAGTCCGGCCACCGGACGCCGGCCGGATTCTGGAAAACCCAGATTCCGGCGGGTTGTTCTTGGTGACCCGGATTCGTTCTTCCCGACCCGTTTACCCGATTTTTCGACCCGGTTTCAATCTTCAAAACCCTAATTCATTTTCAGAAAACTGTTTTTGAATTTTATTTTTAAATTTAATTCGAAAATAGTTTAAAAACTTTAAAAATTCATATTTTTATTTTAAAAATATATTTTTATATCAGAAAAATTCTGATAAATTATATTTATTATTTTAAATCCGAAAATTGATTAAACTTAATTATTTTAATTATTTTTAATTAATAATTAATTTATTAATTAATTGGTTAATTCTTTTAATCAATTAATTCTTAAAAATTAATTATTAATTAGATTTAATTAATTAAAAATTCAGTTTAATTATTTTCAAGCCTATTTATTTATTTAAAAATAGTTTGAGCATTTAAAGAGTGTCAATTAATTTTATTAATTGATTTATTTTCATTTAAATGTTTATATTGGATTTAAAAATCCGATTTTTGATTTAAAAATTAGTAATGACTTATTAAAAATTCAAATGAGTTCCGTATGATGTTTTAAAAATGTTATAAGTGCTATATGGTTCATATTAATTGTGTGTCGTGTTTTATAGTCTGTATATGCCCGTGCTAGGGCAAATATCTGAGTTGTAAATATCGTAAATTATACCGGACGTCCGATACGTAACCGGTTACTTGTTTAAATGTGATTATTGATTGAATAAGTGTCGAGAGTAGAACGAGCATAGTTAGACTTATTGTGATGAGTTGTTTAAATTATAGAATCGAGTTCCCGGAGCAAGGGAAAGGGGAAAGTAGAGTGAGCAGAGTCGATCCGACAGCAGCTAGACCAGGCAAGTATCTGTGCCTTTACTTGTGATAAAAATTATTATTGTCTTGATTACTTGAATACCGTTATCCCCAGAACAATTCAAATTATCCATCTTTTAACCGCATTGGGACAACTGATTCCATTTCCTTAGAAATTCTTGATTCTTTGATTTGATCTGCATCGGAAACCCTTATTTCCAATTTACTTGATTATTGTTTACCACCTATTGTTGCTATTTATCATCCTTTGATTATCATTGACAACCTTTGATTGTTTGATTTCCATCTTGTAACTACTCCATGATCCTTTCTCGATCTTCGTTGATACTGAACAGTTGAAGCTCTTTTGCAATTACTATACATTCAGTTTATCTTATTGAGCATGTTATTGTTTATACCCTATTATAGAATTGGCATGTGTTTTTAAAAATGGACCAGTAATTGGTCGAAGTAACTTAAGGCCCAGATTGGCCTGGGATCCAGTAGAGGACTATGACATGAGCTAGTCCGGGGTTGATGCGTGGCTGGCCAGCAGCACAACCTTTGATTTGAATAAAATGTATAAGCCAAATTCTAATTCTTTACTTCAATCATTATTGATACAAAGCATGTGTTAGCTAAATATTGTTGATTCTGATATCTTAAATTCATATCCTTACAACCGTGATAGAAATGATTCGTTGATGTTTGCTGAGCAATTTTGGCTCACTCTTGCTTGTTGTTTTCTAACCCTATTCCAGTGAAGCGAGAGTATGAGTTGGCATAGCGTGACCGATAGTTCACCAGCAGTCAGGAGAGCCCCTCGAGTCACTGTTATTGGCAGGGTAGTTGTTGTTTTGCTTTTCTAGATTTAATGTCTAGATTTGAACTTTAGTTGTGATGTAATAACTCTGATAAAACTGGTTTGTAATAATAAAAGATTGTAGTAGCTTGTGTTCATTGCCATAATCTGGATGCGGTCTTGGTCAAGGGGTAATTGTGTCTTTATATATATTATGCATGTGTTAAATAGTGTTCCGTTGGTCGGATGACTCCTCAAATCTGTACCCCGGGTTTGGAGGGCGTCACAGTTGGTATCAGAGCAACAGGTTATGGCATTTGAAACAAGTTAGGACTTAGGGTCCAGGATAACATAGAGAGTTAGGAAGTCACGTAAGGATATTAGGAGGTCAACTAGGGATATTGCGCGTAGTAATTAAATGTGGTTATAATTGCAGCCCCCTAGTTCTAGTTCAGACTCAGACCCTTCCGAGGATACGATATCAGAGATACCTACACCCGTTGAGAGAGCAGGACCGTCTCGGCCAGTGCGATATCAGCCTAGGCATCAGGGCCCAGTAGTCAGGAGAGATCAGATACCTTGTCCTATTCCACTCCGACAAGTAGCCCCAGCACCAGCGTCTCAGGCATCAGTTTGTGGGCCTTTGTATCAGTTATGTGAGCCACCAGTTCCACACCATGTGTATCAGAGGGTGAGAAGAGAGAAGGATTTCCTTTATGGACAGGTTATGGAGATGGGTAGGATTCGTTCGATCGAGGCAGCCGCTGTCAGAGAGAGAGACAGACTTAGAGATCAGATGAGAGACATTCAGATGAGGTTTAGGGTTACGAGGACTTTGGTTGAGACTCGATTGCATGGATTAGCTTCTAGTCGAGAGGGAGAGACAGTAGCAGGGATGAGACAGATTTTGGATTATGCGATGAGTGAGATTGCAGAGGTTTCAGGACCCCCGTTATGGCCGGCAGGAGCAGGTGATCTGTGAGCAGGTATCGGTAGTAGACAGATGTGACATGGATGTATGGTTCTAGATAGTTAGTATATAGATGCATATAGTAGAATCAGCAGTGCACCGGGCTTATAGGAACGCCTCGGGTTGTTGTTGCATTTTTGTTGTTGTATTGCTGGTCGGCAGTTATGGTTCAGCCATGATATATTTTCTTTTGAAGCGTTCTACGCTTGTACTAACTCTATCTATATATATATGATAAACCTCTTTTATAAAACTGTATTTATTCCCCTGTCATTCATTTCCAGCATCATAACTGTTATTCTACTTATTGCAACGAGTGTATCCATACACCGTTGAGAAAATCTGTAAACCTTCGAGATATCAATTGTGATCCTTCCTTCTCTTATATGAACTGTTTGATTAAGCCAATTATTGTTTATTCAGTAGCGATATGGCTCCTAGACGACAAACCCGTTCAACTGATACTGCTGACCAAGAAGGTCAACAAAATACACCTCCCACGGGCCGTGTGGACCCGATGGTAATCCAGTTGTTAAATACCCTTACTCAACAGACTGCCGCATTAGCACAGCAGCAACGTGCATCTCAGCAACAGCTCTTAGAACAGCAGCAACAGCATCAGCAACATCAGCATCAGCAACATCAGCATCAGCAACATCAACATCAGCAGCATCAACAACAGCACCAGCAAGCAGCACCGGCAGTTACGTTCAAATCTTTCCAGGCAGCAAAACCTCCAGAATTTAAAGGATCAGCAGACCCTGTAGAGGCTAAGGCATGGTTGAAAGAGATGGAAAAGGCTTTTGCCTTGATAGAGGTGACAGAGGATAAGAAGACAGAGTATGCAAGCTATTTTCTGAAGAATGAGGCTAGTTATTGGTGGGAAACGAGTAGGGCTATGGAGCCCGAGGGATTGATTACGTGGGCAAGATTCACAGAGTTGTTTTTGGAAAGATATTTTCCGGACTATATGAGAGATCAGATGGAATTGAAGTTTTTGGAATTAAAGCAGGGAAGCATGACAGTGCCCCAATATGAAACAAGGTTTACGGAGTTGTCAAGGTTTGTTCCAACCTATGTGGATACGGAAAAGAAGAAGGCCAAGAGGTTCCAGCAGGGACTGAGGTCTTGGATTCGTAGTAAGTTAGCTGTATTGGAGTTGGACACCTATGCAGCGGTGGTCCAAAAGGCAATGATTGCGGAGGCAGAGAGTGATTCTTACATGAGAGAGAAGGAGAACAAGAAAAGGAAAGCAGGGATACCCGATAAGGGACAGCAGCAGGGAAGTTTTCAAGGGCAAGCAAATGAGAAGCTGGGATTTCAGCACGGAAGGAATACAAGTTTCAGGAAACCAGACACCGGAAACGTAGGACAAGATAACCGTCTACTAACCGGCGGTCAGCAGGGACTTTCTAGACCCCCACTACCAGAATGCAAGACATGCGGGAAGCGACATCTAGGGATATGCCATCGATTGACTATCACATGCTTTAAATGCAATCAGAAGGGACATTATTCCCGGGATTGCAAGATAGGCATCGTGTGTCATCGGTGTAAGAAACCAGGTCACATGATTAAGGACTGCAGAGCACCAGCAACCGTGAACAATATGATTCGGGCAATTGAAGCACCCCCAGTTGTTAACGTCCAGCCGTTAGCCAGGACCTACAATATGTCAATGGGAGAAGCAGTGAGAGATTCCGACGTGGTGGCAGGTACACTTCTAGTAAATTCTATTCCTGCACAAGTGTTAATAGATTCGGGAGCGACGAAGTCTTTTATTTCTGAAACGTTTGCTCGTAGATTGAATTGCGTAATGAAACCTTTAAGTGGAGTGTTGACTATAGAGATAGCTAATCAGGATCGTATCGCGGTCAGTTCATATTATCCCCGTTGTGAGATAGAGATTTTGGGAAATCGTTTTTATGTTGACTTGTTACCTTTTAAGTTAGGTGAATTTGATGTGATATTAGGGATGGATTGGTTGACTGAGCATGATGCAAGTATTGATTGTAAGAATAAGAGGGTTACTTTGATTACCCTAGAAAAGAAAGAGATAATATTTAGAGGAGAGAAACAAAGAAAGAGGTTCCTGATAATGATTCGGGCTAAGAGGTTATTAAGGCAAGGTTGTGAGGCGTATCTAGCTTATGTAATAGATATAGATAAGGAAGTTTCTAAGTTAGAAGATATTCCAGTCGTAAATGAGTTTCCAGATGTTTTTCCGGAAGAATTACCAGGTTTACCTCTAGATAGAGAAATTGAATTTGCGATAGACTTAGTACCGGGCGCGGAGCCAGTATCGAAGGCCCCTTACAGGATGGCACCAGTGGAGATGAAGGAATTGGCTGATCAACTGCAAGATTTGCTAGAAAAAGGAATTATTAGACCCAGCGTTTCACCGTGGGGAGCACCAGTACTGTTTGTCAAGAAAAAGGATGGAAGCATGAGATTGTGTATAGACTATCGGGAGTTGAACAAGCTGACCATTAAGAACAAGTATCCGTTACCTCGAATAGATGATCTGTTTGACCAGCTGAAGGGAGCGGTACATTTTTCGAAGATCGACCTACGGTCAGGATATCACCAATTGAAAATTAGACCAGACGACATACCGAAGACAGCCTTTCGAACAAGGTATGGGCACTATGAATTTTTAGTAATGGCGTTTGGACTAACGAATGCACCCGCAGCTTTTATGGATCTAATGAACAGGATTTTCAAGAGATATTTGGACAAGTTTGTAGTGGTATTCATCGACGACATCTTGATATACTCAAGGACAGAAGAAGAGCATGCAGACCAGTTGCGAATTGTGTTAGAAACGTTGAGACAAGAAGGACTATACGCGAAGTTTTCCAAGTGTGAATTCTGGTTGAAAGAAGTTCATTTCTTAGGACACGTGGTGAGCAGCGAAGGCATCAAAGTGGACCCAGCAAAGATAGAGGCAGTGAAAGATTGGGAGAGACCAAGGACACCGACTGAAGTCAGAAGTTTCTTGGGATTAGCCGGATACTACCGGAGATTTGTGCAAGATTTTGCGAAGATAGCTACTCCAATGACCAAGCTGACAAGGAAAAGCGAGCGATTCATATGGAACGATAAATGCGAAGAAGGCTTCCAAGAATTAAAGAGAAGACTAACTACGGCACCGGTATTGATGTTACCAGACGATCAAGGTCATTTCGTAATCTATAGTGATGCGTCGTACAAAGGATTAGGATGCGTACTTATGCAACATGACAAGGTGATTGCCTATGCGTCAAGACAGTTGAGACCCCACGAACAGAAGTACCCTACACACGATTTGGAGTTAGCAGCTATTGTGTTTGCTTTGAAGATATGGAGACACTACTTGTATGGAGAGAGATGTGAAATTTACACCGATCACAAAAGTTTGAAGTATATCTTTACTCAGAAAGAGCTGAACATGAGGCAACGAAGATGGTTAGAACTAATCAAGGACTACGACGTTTCTATCAACTATCATCCCGGCAAGGCAAATGTGGTAGCAGATGCATTGAGCAGAAAAGAGAGATTAAATACACTACTGATGACCAAAGAATTATACAAGGAATTTGAGAAATTGGAAATCGAAGTAATTAATCCGAAGGACGCTACGGAAATAATTTATACCATGACGTTTCAACCTGAATTGTTGGAGAAGATACGAAAGTGCCAAGAGCAAGTTATGAACGACGATGTGAATAAAATGACAGGTGAGGAAATATGTAGCCAACCGGACGACAAAGGGATCTTGAGATTTGCTTCTCGGATATGGATACCTAACGTAACGGAACTGAAAAGTGAGATTCTGCACGAAGCACATAACTCGAAGTATTCAATTCATCCAGGGAGTACGAAGATGTATCGAGATCTAAAGACGAACTTTTGGTGGCCAGATATGAAGAGAGAGATTGCGGAATGGGTAAGTAAATGCTTTACGTGTCAAAGAGTTAAGGCGGAACATCAGAGACCAAGTGGATTACTTCAACCATTGGAGATTCCCGAATGGAAGTGGGAACACATTGCGATGGACTTTGTAGTAGGATTGCCTAGAACCAAAGCTAACCATGATGCCATCTGGGTTGTCGTGGATCGATTGACGAAATCTGCGCATTTTCTTCCGATTAACGAGAGATTCTCGCTGGATAAGTTAGTTCATATGTACATAAAAGAAATCGTAGTACGACATGGAGTTCCAGTATCGATAGTGTCTGATAGAGACCCTCGATTCAATTCAAGATTTTGGAGGAGTTTTCAGGAGTGTTTGGGCACCGAGTTGAGAATGAGTACGGCTTATCATCCGCAGACGGACGGTCAGAGCGAAAGGACAATTCAGACTATTGAAGATATGCTTAGGACGTGTGCACTTGATTTTGAAGGCAGTTGGGACGATCATCTACCCTTGGTGGAATTTTCATATAATAATAGTTTTCACGCGAGCATCGGAATGCCACCGTACGAAGCTTTGTATGGACGAAAGTGTCGATCTCCAGTATATTGGGAAGAAGTTGGTGAACGGAAAATGATAGGACCAGAACTAGTACAACGAACAAAAGAAGTGGTTCAATTGATTCAGAGAAGATTGATAGCAGCTCAAGACCGACAGAAGAAGTATGCGGATCTAGCCAGAAAGGATGTGGGATTCGAAGAAGGAGAGCAAGTGTTACTAAAGGTTTCACCATGGAAAGGATTAGTTAGATTTGGAAAGAAAGGGAAGTTGAGTCCGAGATATGTTGGGCCGTTTGAGATTTTGAAGAAAGTGGGCGAAGTAGCTTACGAGTTGGCATTGCCACCGCATATGCAGCACGTTCATAATGTATTTCATGTATCTATGCTTAAGAGGTATCGACCAGATTCGAATCATGTAATAGAGTATGAACCAATAGAGGTCCAGGCAGATTTATCGTATGTAGAACGACCAATTCAGATAGTGGATCGTAAGGAGAAGGTACTAAGGAATAAGACAGTAGCGTTAGTGAGAGTTTTGTGGAGGAATCCTAAAGTAGAAGAGTCTACCTGGGAGTTAGAGAGTGAGATGTTAGAGAAGTATCCCCAGTTGTTTCCTTGATCTGATTCTGAGGACAGAATCCTATTAAGGGGGGAAGGATGTAATATCCGTGAATTTTATTAATTGATTAAATGATATATTTAATCTAAAATATTTATTTTGGAATATTGGAATATTATTATATGATATTTAGTGTGTAATTATGTGCTAAATGGTGAGTCGGAAGCCCCTTTCAAAAATTTCGTCAATTGGAATTTTCTTCAAATTTGAGCCGTTTTGATAATTCAAGAGCCCGTTGAAATTTCGTACATTCATTTTTAATTCTTCGTCTTTCGTATTCGAATCGTTATCGAAAGGGTTATGGGATTCTATTTAACCCTACCTATTTGATTCTGCAAATTAATTTCAATTTTTGATCCGAAAAAGGAAAAATCGTTCCGAACCCTAATTGCTTAAGGGGACGGATTTATCGTTCTATATCAATATTGAAGTTGTTATAGCCCTAGTATTCTTGAGCATTAGTTATATAATGATATATATCAATTTGGATAATCATCAACCTTTTTAACCCCTTACTTTTCGTAAAACGTGTTTTTGACCTAATTAGGGTTTTTAAACGATCTAACGAATCAATATCGATCCAAAAATGTTATTTGGGGTATTATTTTTCCAAAAATATAAAATGACCAATCAGACTTCATAACCCTAGCAATTCTTCAGAAATTACTCAAGAAATCCGAAATTCCCAAATAATTATTTTGTGTTCTTGATCTTCAATCAATTCGTTCTAAGGGTTATTGAAGTCCAAATCTGAAGTTCTTATACTCAAATCAAAGCCCCAAAAATCTAGTTTCAGGATCTTCCAACCTCATCATCATCTGGTAAGTATTCGATTTTATATTGATTTTACAAGTTTCGAATTAAAATTAGGGTTCTTGATTCGATTTGGGGATTTTCATTCTGTTGATTCTCCGTTCAATTGGTTGCTTCTAACATGTTCCTAGGGTTCTAATTAGCAAGAATCCATGCTTTAATTTCATGTTTATGTTCGATTTAGTCGGGTTTGATTTTCGGGTTTTGACCCGATTTCTTCTTTCAATTCGTACGTTCTTGATATTGATCTGACATTGTTTTTGGTAAAGGGCTTTTATTGTATGAGTTATAAGCTTCATTTTGGTATATTAATCTTTGAGTTTCATGTAGGATTTAAGTAGATCGGGTTTCCGGCCGAGGTCGTCGCCGGCGAGTTCTTTGAATGAATTCTGGGCACGATTCCGGCATGGGACAGATGTGTGTGTATGTGGGTTGTGTTTGTCTTGCAAAAGCGAACAAAAGCCCTATAGTTTGGTTTTGTTTTGATCGGAAACGGCGAAGTCCGGCCACCGGACGCCGGCCGGATTCTGGAAAACCCAGATTCCGGCGGGTTGTTCTTGGTGACCCGGATTCGTTCTTCCCGACCCGTTTACCCGATTTTTCGACCCGGTTTCAATCTTCAAAACCCTAATTCATTTTCAGAAAACTGTTTTTGAATTTTATTTTTAAATTTAATTCGAAAATAGTTTAAAAACTTTAAAAATTCATATTTTTATTTTAAAAATATATTTTTATATCAGAAAAATTCTGATAAATTATATTTATTATTTTAAATCCGAAAATTGATTAAACTTAATTATTTTAATTATTTTTAATTAATAATTAATTTATTAATTAATTGGTTAATTCTTTTAATCAATTAATTCTTAAAAATTAATTATTAATTAGATTTAATTAATTAAAAATTCAGTTTAATTATTTTCAAGCCTATTTATTTATTTAAAAATAGTTTGAGCATTTAAAGAGTGTCAATTAATTTTATTAATTGATTTATTTTCATTTAAATGTTTATATTGGATTTAAAAATCCGATTTTTGATTTAAAAATTAGTAATGACTTATTAAAAATTCAAATGAGTTCCGTATGATGTTTTAAAAATGTTATAAGTGCTATATGGTTCATATTAATTGTGTGTCGTGTTTTATAGTCTGTATATGCCCGTGCTAGGGCAAATATCTGAGTTGTAAATATCGTAAATTATACCGGACGTCCGATACGTAACCGGTTACTTGTTTAAATGTGATTATTGATTGAATAAGTGTCGAGAGTAGAACGAGCATAGTTAGACTTATTGTGATGAGTTGTTTAAATTATAGAATCGAGTTCCCGGAGCAAGGGAAAGGGGAAAGTAGAGTGAGCAGAGTCGATCCGACAGCAGCTAGACCAGGCAAGTATCTGTGCCTTTACTTGTGATAAAAATTATTATTGTCTTGATTACTTGAATACCGTTATCCCCAGAACAATTCAAATTATCCATCTTTTAACCGCATTGGGACAACTGATTCCATTTCCTTAGAAATTCTTGATTCTTTGATTTGATCTGCATCGGAAACCCTTATTTCCAATTTACTTGATTATTGTTTACCACCTATTGTTGCTATTTATCATCCTTTGATTATCATTGACAACCTTTGATTGTTTGATTTCCATCTTGTAACTACTCCATGATCCTTTCTCGATCTTCGTTGATACTGAACAGTTGAAGCTCTTTTGCAATTACTATACATTCAGTTTATCTTATTGAGCATGTTATTGTTTATACCCTATTATAGAATTGGCATGTGTTTTTAAAAATGGACCAGTAATTGGTCGAAGTAACTTAAGGCCCAGATTGGCCTGGGATCCAGTAGAGGACTATGACATGAGCTAGTCCGGGGTTGATGCGTGGCTGGCCAGCAGCACAACCTTTGATTTGAATAAAATGTATAAGCCAAATTCTAATTCTTTACTTCAATCATTATTGATACAAAGCATGTGTTAGCTAAATATTGTTGATTCTGATATCTTAAATTCATATCCTTACAACCGTGATAGAAATGATTCGTTGATGTTTGCTGAGCAATTTTGGCTCACTCTTGCTTGTTGTTTTCTAACCCTATTCCAGTGAAGCGAGAGTATGAGTTGGCATAGCGTGACCGATAGTTCACCAGCAGTCAGGAGAGCCCCTCGAGTCACTGTTATTGGCAGGGTAGTTGTTGTTTTGCTTTTCTAGATTTAATGTCTAGATTTGAACTTTAGTTGTGATGTAATAACTCTGATAAAACTGGTTTGTAATAATAAAAGATTGTAGTAGCTTGTGTTCATTGCCATAATCTGGATGCGGTCTTGGTCAAGGGGTAATTGTGTCTTTATATATATTATGCATGTGTTAAATAGTGTTCCGTTGGTCGGATGACTCCTCAAATCTGTACCCCGGGTTTGGAGGGCGTCACAGAAACCACACCACTTGGCATTATTGGTTGAGTGGTGATCTTCTTCAATCTATTCTTCATCTGAGCATACCTTGGAATTTTCTCCGTGCAGTAGTCTGAAATCATATCAGCAACTTCAGACTTCTCTACAGAAGCAAACCCAGAAGTTCTAAGAAGATTCTCCAACTTCACCAGTTGCATAGCAGTCTGTAGCTTCATGGAATCAGGATCCAGCCTCACAGTCTCTAAAGTTGTACCTCTGTAGATTTTGACTTCATAAGGAAAATGTACAACTTGAGGGCTGGCCTTCATAGCAGAATCTCTCAGCCGGTCATACAGAAGCTCGTTCAAGCAAGAAGATCTCTTTACCTTACTCATAAGAATCCACAATTCAGAGAGAGATCTTCTTTGTAGGAGGTCAAGAGAAATGGTGAATGACCCTTCAAGAGCACTTGAGACATAGATGAACAGTTCTTGCCTTACTTGATCAAATGCAGACGTAATCCTTAGGATATCTTCCTTCAATGCCTTCATGTATAATGAATTGTCTGGATTAACAGTTCTGATCTTCTCAAGCAGCTTTAGAAAAGTAGCATCATTGTTTGTGCCTCTCTGAGGGATATCAAACATCTCCCTTGCCTTATCCCATTTGATTCCTTGCTTCATCCTAACATCCAATCTCCTTTCTTTGACATGAATACTATGAAGACGTTGTTTGTCTTCATGTTCAGCCTTTTGAATTTTCAGCTTCTGAGATATGATGTCGGATACCTTGGCATTCTCATCTTCCTTTCTCCTTAGCTCTGCCTGTTGCTTCTTCAACTCCTTCTGGAACAAAGGGTCAGGTGTATATAATTCAGCTTCATCTTCCCAATCATCAAAGTTGGTTGCCTCCTCAACCTCCTCCTCACCAAAAGCTTCTTTAGATATGGTCTTCCTCAGATCACCAGATGTGTCAAATTGGAAATCATCCTGTTCACCGTGGTAGTAGTAGGCATCATCAAAAGCAGACTCCTCCATTGATTGTTTACCTTTCCCTTTATCCTTTCCAGAAGCTCCTCCAGCTTCTTTGTCTTCTCCTTTCTTCTCCTTCTCCCCCTTAGTTGAGGAATCCTCTACAGTTTGAGCTGTGGAAGCCCTAGGATTCACCTCAGATGTTCTCCTTATCTCTCCTCTTTCTCTTCCATCTCCTCCTTCATCAGCATCATCATCCTCATCATCATCTCCCTCAAAGAATGTTCTTTGCTCTTCAGTAGGTTGATGTGATTCCTTGATCATGTAGTATAGGTGCTTCATCCCTTCATTAAGATGCTCCATTCCTCCTTCAATCTTAGACATCCTTTGTTCATTAAACCTCTGGTTTTCATCAGATGTTTGCAGAATAAAGTCTACCTTTGTAGAAATAGAAGCAATCTCCTTAACACTCTCCGATATCTGAGAATTTGACATTGTAATATCAGAGATGTCTGAAGCCACCAGTACTTGAGATTGTTGGATTGAATTCAGCCTCGGGAGTAGATTATTCTTCAATCCTTCCAGGTCATCTGTCACAGTACCCAGCTGATTTGATACAGAGGTGGTAGATTGTGCAACCACATGTGCTTTCAGAAGAGTGTTCTCAGCCTGGGTTTCTTGTAACTTCCTTTGTAAATCAGCTAGCTGGTTCAACAACAAAGCAGTGTTTGTGTCAGTGTGTGCACTCACTTCAATTGCTCTCAGTGGTGTTTCACTCATCTCACGTGCTTATGTATCACTCTGTGTTTGACTCATGTCTCTCACAAATAACTGTCTGTTTAGATTTTCAGAAGATGTACCTGCAGGAAAAATCACCCTAGCCCCTTTAAGAGAGGTCAGTGGTGGTGCAATGGGAGTTCGCAATTCCCGATCCCTGAATGAGTCTGTCAAAATATTTGACATTGTATACTGAATTTCTTCAGGGACAGACTCATCAGGTTGCCTTTCACTTTCTCCAGTAAAAACTGCGAGTGAAAAATCCCTTAAGGGAGCCAGAGATGATCCCTCTGGGAGGGGAGAAAATGATTCTATTATAGGTGGAAAAGAATCAGATTTTCCCTCTGATGCCTGTGAAGGCACTTCTACCGTGACAATGGTAGGCACTGTTTCAGATCCTAAGTGCTCTCCTAATAATGTGTCCTGAGTTTCTTGTATTTGGATGTCTTCTCCCATTGTGAGTAGTGGGAGAGTGCTTGACTCATTACAGGTTGCCAGGGCCCGATGGCGAATTTCAATAGATTCATCCTGTTCAGAGGATGTCTCTAGAGACTGTTCAATGGCCATTTCAAAGTCCATATCCTGTTGGGAGGACATGGATGGGCTTACAGATGTCTCTCTATAAGTTTTCCTTTTCTTTAGTGGTGGAGACAGAGCTGTGGGTGCACTCAGTGTTTGTTCACTACTAGACCTTTGTCTTAACATTGAAGCAGATCCAGGTTGAGAGGTTAAAGGATTAGACACTGTGTTTGGCTCTCTGACCTGGGATAGAGATTGTGGTTCTACAACCTCTTGGTCTGTCCTATCAACCACTTGGGTTTCAGCAAAGGTTCCAGATGATCCAGAGATAGGATGTGTTACCTGTATTGGCAGTTCCTTTGAAGTTCTGGCTGCAATGACTAGTTGTTGATCAGGAACAAAAGGTTCAAAGGTAGGTAGGTGAATGAAATGACCCATGAATGGACTTACAACCACTGGTGTCATATTCCAGTTAAGAGAAGTATGGAGTCTTTGATAGAACTTACTATTAGTAGAAGGAGAATTAACAGATAAAGCATTTGAAAACAACTCCTTGTGAGCATCAGATAGCACATGATTGATTAAAATAGTGAGAAATCGAGGATAGAAACACCTGACTTTCCTACCACTATCATGATCAATCCTGGCATTTGATACTCTTCTAACTATAAGACTCCAGATTAGATGACCAATGTTAAGTCTAACATTAAACACAATAGCATAAGCAATGTACTGCAACAAAGATGGAATATGAGGAAAATTACTCTTAGTACAATTGCTGAAAACCTTAGCTAAAGTATCAAATAAGATATCCCATTCACAGACTAAATTAGCTTTACTGAGTTTGGGCAACTCCAAAGGACCTTGATAATGAATTCTGTTGAAAAACTGGATTAATTCAATATCAGAAGGAGTCCTATCAAAGTTATCCCTAGGAAGTTGAAAAACTTCACAAAACAAATCCTCAGAAATAGTGTACTGTGTGTGCTCAATAGTGAAAGATATAGAATTTAAATTCTCAGAAATTACAGCAGTAGAACACAATAATCTAAGTGGTTCAATCTTTAAATCAGCAGATAAACATATAGCACGACTCACACAACACTGCGAATTTAAA
Organism: Heracleum sosnowskyi; assembly: GCA_030848705.1. Lineage (NCBI taxonomy): Eukaryota > Viridiplantae > Streptophyta > Magnoliopsida > Apiales > Apiaceae > Heracleum > Heracleum sosnowskyi. The sequence goes on from CM061235.1 coordinate 63,235,474, forward strand.
AACTGAATCCAAGGTCGAAAACGATCAATCGGGCATTTCAACGGATCAAAATATCCAATATAATTGTTTTTAACAACCTCAAAATTCTGAGCCATAATATACTAAGTAAAAATTAACACAGAAAATCAAAAACTCAAATAATTATGAATAATTCGAATTTAAGGATTTTAAAATTAATTAAAAATTAATTAAAAATCCAAATTTTCAAAGTTCTCCAAAAATTACCAAATTTTAGTATGTTAATCCTTGACACAAACCACACACTGTACTATTTTTAGAACTCAAAAACACCTATTAATCACTAAAAACGAATCACAAAACCCTTTGAATTTGAAAAACTCAAAAACTAAAATCTCAATGAAACTTGGATTTTAAGTACTCGAATTAATGGGCTTGATTAGATCTGTTCAGTGATGGTTTTAGATTCAAAAACAAGAAAGAAACGAACTCTGAAAATGAAAATGAAATGGACAGAGCTTCGTTTGAATGAAGAATAAAAGAGAGAAAGTAAAAAATCAGTTATGTAAAAACATGAACTGGTGGTAGTACTATGGTAAAAGGTAAAAAAAACGACTATATGTATATATATTTGATAGTACTAAGTAATAGAACTAATAGTACTATGGTAAAAAGAAAAAAGGAAACACGGTAGTACTATTAACAAACCCGGTAGGACTATCATTATTAAAACAGAATAATACTAGAAATACTATCTAAAAGAACGGTAGTACTATCGAACTGAACTGGTAGTACTATCGTTTTAAAAGAAAAGAAAAGACGGTAGTACTATTAGCAGAAAAGGCTAGTAGTACTAAGAAATTAAAAGGAAACTAAAAAGCGGTAGTACTATCCTTTTAAAAACAGACTAAGATAAACAGAAAAAAACAGAATAATTTAATAAAACTAAACAGAATTATTCTAAAATGCAGAAAAAATACTGAGACTTTACAGAAAAATGCATAGAATTTATAAAAATGCATGAATTATTAATAAAAAAATCTAGAAAAATTCACAGAAAATTCCATAAATTCTAGAAAAATATGCAGAAAATAATAGAAATGCATAAAATTAATATAAACTTGCAGAAATATTTAAACAACAATATTTACAATCTGAAAAATATCTAAATAATTCTAAATAAATATATTTTCAATAAAAATACATTTCTCTACTTAAAAAATATGAGAAAAATATTTTTAAAGAAAATAAATTATTCAGAGCTATTTAACTACACAAGCATGTAATATTAAATGAGAATTGGCAGTGAATATCATTTAAATGACAAGAGAAAATGAATTTTGAAAGAACAAACCTGACAGAGATATTGTCAATCACTAAGACTGTTTAACATACCCAATTTACCAACTAACTTGATAAATGTGGATTCGTCAACAGATTTAGGTAATATATCTGCAGTCTGTTCTTATGTGGGTACAAAATGTAACTCCACAGTTCCATTCATGACATGCTCTCTGATAAAATGATACCTGATATCAATGTGCTTTGTTCTCGAGTGCTGCACAGGGTTGTTGGAGATTGCTATGGCACTTGTATTATCACAAAATATGGGAATTTTGTCTAATGCAAAGTCATAGTCCTTTAATTGATTCCGTATCCATAAGATCTGAGCACAACAGCTTCCAGCAGCAATATATTCAGCTTCTGCTGTTGAATTGGAAACTGTTTGTTGTTTCTTGCTATACCAGGAAATCAACCTACCTCCTAGGAATTGACAACTCCCAGAGGTACTCTTTCTATCCACAACACTACCTGCATAATCAGAATCTGTATATCCAACAAGATTAAAACCAGAATCTTTAGGGTACCAGATACCTAGATTAGGTGTACCCTTAAGATATCTCAAGATTCTTTTCACAGCAACGAGATCTACATCTCTAGGGTCCGCTTGGAACCTTGCACACAAGCATGTAGCATACATAATATCTGGTCTACTAGCAGGAAGATAGAGTAAGGAGCCAATCATACCTCTGTAGCTTGTAACATCTACCTTGATAGATTTGTCAGAAGCTCCAAGTTTGATGGCTGTTAAAGATGGAGTCCTTGCTGATGTTGAATCCTCCATGTGATACTTCTTGAGGAGTTCTTTGAGATACTTGGATTGACAAATAAATATACCATTTGACCTTTGACTTACTTGTAATCCAAGAAAGAACTTCAGCTCACCCATCATACTCATTTCAAACTTACTCTGCATTAGCTCAGAAAATCTCTTACAGAGATTATCATTAGTAGACCCAAATATGATGTCATCCACATAGACTTGGACTAATATCATATCACTTTTGTGTTTCTTTGAAAAAAGAGTTTTGTCTATGATACCTCTAACAAAACCATTTTGTAAAAGAAAACGAGAGAGAGTGTCATACCATTTTCTTGGGGCTTGTTTGAGACCATAGATAGCCTTGAAGAGAAAGTACACAAAGTCCAGCAGCTCCTGATTTTCAAAGCCAGGGGGTTGTTCCACATACACTTCTTCATCAAGTTCACCATTCAGGAATGCACTCTTAACATCCATTTGATAGACTTTAAAATTGGAGTAAGCAGCAAATGCTAAGAACATCCTGATGGCCTCAAGTCTAGCCACTGGTGCATAGGTTTCATCATAATCAATGCCTTCAGCTTGTGAATACCCTTGTGCAACCAGTCTTGCCTTGTTTCTTGTTACAATGCCATCCTCATCTAGCTTGTTCCTGTATACCCATCTTGTACCAACTACTTTCTTGTTCTTTGGCCTGGGTACCAGCTTCCAGACTTGCTGTTGTTCAAACTGATTGAGTTCATCTTGCATAGAAATCACCCAATCTGGATCAGTCAGTGCTTCCTCAGTTTTCTTTGGCTCCATTTTAGATAGAAATGCTGAGAAATGACATTCATTCTGAGTAGCACTTCTAGTTTTAACTCCAACATCTGGATCACCAATGATCAGCTCAAAAGGATGAGCTCTATTCCAAACAGTCTGTCTTGGAAGATTTGATCTTGATGATTCGCCTTGAAATTCACTTTGATGTTGTGAGTGACTAGTTGATCCTTCATTTGCTCCCCATGAGTTGTTGCTTGATTGCCTTGATGATTCTTCTCCAGTGTTGGTGGTATCTCCATTGTTACCAGTGTTTCCACCACCATCACCATGATCATTATCATCATTGTTATTATCATCACCAACAATAACTTCAGGTGGGGCTCCATCATCTGATTCTGAGTCTGGCAAGTTATCAAACTTCAGCTTTTCAGATGAGTCTTCTTTTTGGATATTGGGGAACTTAGTGTCATCAAAAGTAACATTGACACTTTCCTTTACTGTGTGACTGCCAACCAAGTAGACCCTGTAAGATCTTCTGGAGTAACCAACAAAAATAGCTTCTTGTGCCTTTGCATCAAACTTGCCACGTTTCACATTGTCATCTATAAGCACAAAGCATTTTGCTCCAAATACATGAAAGTACTTGACAATTGGTTTCTTGTTGTTCATGATCTCATAAGGAGTCTTCATTAAGTCCTTGTTGATTAAAGTTCGATTCTGAGTATAACAAGCTGTATTCGCTGCTTCAGCCCAAAAGTACGTTGGAAGTTTGGACTCACTTAGCATAGTCCTAGCTGCTTCAATCAATGTACGATTCTTTCTTTCCACTACTCCATTTTGTTGAGGAGTTCTAGGGGCAGAATACTGTCTTGTTATTCCTTTATCAGCACAAAAGTTATTTAGAATGGCATTCTTGAATTCAGTACCATTATCTGACCTTATGGCTCTAACAGGGAATCTAGAATCCAGCTCAATCAACTTTATGTGGCCAATCACCAGGTATGGGGTCTCATCCTTGGAATGTAGGAATAAAACCCATGTATATTTTGAAAAGTCATCAACAATCACAAGTGCATATTGTTTCTTTGACATGGACATCACATGAACTGGACCAAACAAATCCATGTGCAGTAGCTGAAGTGGTTCAGTTTTTGATGATGTGTCAGTGCCCTTGTGAGAAGCTTTCTTTGACTTTCCTTTCTGACATGCCTCACACAGTCCTTCCTGTGTAAATTCCATCTGAGGCAAACCTCTAACCAATTCTCTCTTGACCAAGGAGTTCATGGTTTTGAAGTTAAGGTGAGACATCTTCTTGTGCCATAGCCAACTATCATCTGATGAAGCTTTAGCATAAAAACAATTAACTTCATCTTTGAATCCCGAGTTCAGATCAGCTATGAACAAGTCACCTTTCCTTACTCCTTGAAGAGCAGGCTTTCCATTCTTCTTGTGAAGGATCTGACACTTCTCTCTTTCAAAGGAAACAGCATATCCTCTGTCACAGAACTGACTGATTCTGAGAAGATTGAACGCCAGACCTTCCACAAATGAAACATCTTCAATGATAACATTTCCGTACTTCAAACAGCCATATCCTTTCGTAATACCCTTGCTGTTATCTCCAAAGGTAACTACTGGGCCAGCTTTCTCAACCAAATCTGATAGCAGGGCTCTATCTCCGGTCATATGCCTTGAACAGCCACTGTCAAGAATCCATATAACACGGTTTACCTGTTTAACTCCCTGTAATATCAAATTGATTAGTCCTTCTTCGGAGCCCAAAAATGATTGGGTCCGGCATACTTAAAGAACTGGCCTTTGTCAGGCAAAACAACATTTTTAGCTAAAACTACTTCAACCTCTTTCACATAAGAGCGTTTCCATTTATAGCCAGCCTTAACACATTTCTGAGCAGGCTTAAGGATAAATGAATCCACTCTAGTCTGAGGAGGACTAGTAGTCTTTGCTTTAACATGCTTCTTATTATTAACATGTTGACGTGGAGCAGTCTTATCACTAGATACATGCTTTTTATTAAAGAAAGCATACATAACATTAAAAGCACAAGACATGCAATTACTCACACCACATGCTTTATGAGAAGAATTAACAGCAGGCATGTTAGTTTTACAGTTGTTTTGATCCAACTTATGGATATCTGATTTAGTCTTTTTAGTTGAAGCAACTTTGACTGGTATATCAGATATACACTTTTTGGACTGTGCAACTTCCAAAGCAATATCTTCTTCACGAATCTCCTCAGCAATGATGATAGAGTATTCATTCAGAGGATCTGCCTCGGACTCCTTACAGAAGGGTGTTTCAATACCCTTAAGCACATATAGAACACCCCTTCCTTCAGATCTGACTCTACAAGGGGAATTAATTCCAAGCAATCCAATGGCCTCATTATAATCATAACCTATACTGACATGATTACCAATAGCTTGTTTATTAAAAATTTCTTTAGCCGTCTTACAAGAGTTGTAATAGGCATTAGCTTTGGTCTTAAGCTCACTAATCTGATCTTTGAGAATGGTTTCCAGTTGTTGATACAATTTAACCCTATTCTCAAGAACTGCTACATTTTTAGTGAGTTCATTTTGATTAATATGCACTAGTTTTAATTCTTTTATCTCATTTTCAAGATTTGTGTTTAAAAGAATTATTCTATCATTTTCAGTGCGTGCACATTCTAAGGTGCCACCAAGATGACGAATCATTTCAGTATCAGTAAACTTTACCTCTGACATGTATCCAGATGAAGTGCTTGCCTCTTTAGCCACTAAAGCAAGGTTCCCAATCTCACCTGTTTCTTCATCACTGTCAGTGTCATCCCAACTCTTTCCCTCAGCAACATAGGCTTTCCCAATCTTGTTCTTCTTGCTAGAATCAAATGTGTTTCTAGTCACTTGCTTTGGCTTTCTGCATTCAGTAGCAAAGTGACCCAACTCATTGCAATTGTAGCATCTGATTGTGCTCCTTTCCACAGTTCCAGTTTTGTAGCCACCCCTTGTGCCACTTGACGAGGAAGATCCACCTCTCTGAAATCTGGGTCTGAACTTAAGATTGGGATTCCTCTTGAATCTAAACTTCCCAAACTTCCTGACTATCAAAGCCAAATCACCATCCTCCAGCTGATCAAGTTCTTCTAGAGAATAGAAGTCACCACCAGATTGATCAATGGATGTTAATCCATATTCAGCATCAATAACATTCATGTTAGAACTGGAAGGTTGAACAACCTTCACTTCCAGTTTCCGTGGGACTTCAGCAGCCAGTGCAGTAGAAGTACTAACAATCTTCCCAGTTCCATACAGCTCCCTTTGTTGAATCTGCTCCAGCTCATAGGTCTTCAGAACACCATACAATCTCTCCAAAGCAATCTCATTCATATCTCTTGCTTCTCTAATGGCAGATATTTTGTGCTCCAAATGAGGTGGAAGGGTAAGAGGGAACTTCTTGTTAATCTCCTTGTTGGTGTAGTGCTTCCCATTGAGATTCAGATCATTGATTAATTTGTTGTATCTCTCAAAAACCTGAGAGATACCTTCACCAGGGTTTGATCTGGAATGCTCATATTGTGAGGTGAGAATTTCCAGCATATTCTCCCTAACTTCCTCTGTCCCCTCGTTGATTATCTCTATGGTTCCCCAAATGTGTTTGGCAGTATCACAATTTAGGACATGATTATGCATGATAGGATCAAGACAATCAATAAGGATCAACTGAAGACAGGAATCCAAGGTAACATCCTCTTTCTCATCAGGAGTGTACTCCTTGGGATCTTTAAGGTACATTCTAGCAGCCCTAGTAACAACATTATTCTCTATTAACTCTCCCTCAATAATCATAGGGAGTTTGGGACCGTTCTTCAGCACATCAATATATTTAGGATTTGCAACCTTAAGAAATATGAGCATTTTCTTTTTCCACATTGGATAATGCTCCTTGATGAACATTGGGATTTTGACTGTACCCACTTTCTGTGTAGTAGACATCTTTTGAGATTTTTTTTAGGAATAATAAAAAATCAGAGTTTAAGAAAAATCTCAAAACAATTGGATCTTTGATTTGTATATCAATCAAAAGGCTCTGATGCCAATTGTTAGGTCCTGATATGTTTGTAGAAGGGGGGTTGAATACAAACAGTACCGTTTAATCGAATTTGTATTGTTGAATTTAACAATTACGATATCAAATTTAATGCGGAATAAAATGAAACAAGATTCAAGTTAAATAAAACTCTATTGAACTTGAAGGGTGTTACAAATCAGTGCACAGATTACAAGGTTCTTGTTAAAACAAATCTAGAATAAATTCGACATGAATTTATCTATATTTGTAATAAAAGGATCGAATACTAAAAAGTAGTTCGATAGTAATTCTAGGGATTATGATCCGCTAGATTGTCAAAGAAATACAAGTAATTGAATTCTAGTGGATTGGATATAACTTTGATGGCTAGAATTTATTACAGGAATTAATTTGAGCTTTGCAGTTGGTTCGCTTGAATAACAGAAGAGAGTAAATGAGAAGCTGTATTATTTCTGTCTTGTTTTGTGTTGACTGCTTCTTTGTAATAACAAATGACTTGTATATATAATCAAGTCATTTGATTAACTTGCACGCGCCACATTCCCCTGCATTTCATTTTGTTAAAACACGGTAGTACTATAATTATCCTTAGTAGTACTTTCGGTAGTACTAACCAATTATATTGGTAGTACTATCGGTAGTACTATAAAGGATAGTACTACTAGTAGTAACTGATAGTACTTCTAGTACTAAATGAAATTATGATTAAAACTGATTTAATATATTCTACTTTTAATTGATTTAACAAATGAATTTATTCTTTTAGAATTAATTCACTGATTAAATAAATTAAATAAATGACTCAAATAATTTCATAAATAAATTAATTCAAGAGAATTAATTTATACATAAAATTACTTAAGATCTAGATTGATTAATTTAATATATGAAAATAATTCTGAAAGAATTAATTCAATGATTAAATTAATTATCTTATAGAATAATATTAAAAGAGAATTAAACTAATTCTAAGAACCACTGAAATTGATGACGAACTTCCACTGGCTAATGTTGACACTCCATGTACTGTCTGGTTCATGAGCGACTAACTTTAATGGTTGTTCTTTATACTTGACTTTAAGCTGTGATTCTTTTCTCCTTCTATTTAAACAAAGGACTGTAACCTGTACTTTTTCCCGTCACACTTCTGAAATCTCTGTCACTTTAAATAGATCCACTTTCTTGAATACTTCACTGAGGCTTGATCAAATAAATGAACTTCTTCCAGTGTAGAATATTTCAAGTCTGTAGATGACTTTAATCTTCATTCTTTGACAGATTTAATCTTCTGAGATTCCTGTGACATTTGATTTTTATTATTTACTTATTACATCTTAATTAAAGTTGAGTAGAAACCTCGGTGTTTTACAAATAGGCCTAGACATATGCCTTTCAGTTATATGTTCTGACATCATCAATTATCTATTAACTTGTACATTTTTATTATGCACAAGTTGGGGGAGATTGTTAGATATAATTGCTGATGATTGTTTATGAGTGTTTAAGCAACAGGTACTCATCAGAGTTTACTAGAAGCCAGTCAGAGTTTGTTAAAGTCTGACGGAGTGAGAGTTTACTTTAGCTGTCGGTGCTAACATTGAAGATTCTAGAAGCAATATATTCTGAAGATGGAAAGAAGCAGAATATATTGAGATGGCTAAATAAACGGGACAGAAGACAGAAGCAATCCTAATTTGATATAAATTGTATAGCTGATTTATAGGATATCAATTAGAGATTGATTATGTAACTGTGTACTATATAAACACAGATAGGTTAACCCTAAAAGGGATGCGAATACTGAATACATTATTCTTGTAACCTAGCAGCTCTCTGTGATTCTTTAATATCACTGAGAGAAGAGTTATTTATATAATTCAGTTGTTGATTCATAAACAGTGTTCTCAATTGTTATTATTATACTTATATTGATTATATATTGTGTATTCGGCCTAACATCTGTCCCTTGACAGTTTTTGAGTTTGAGAGTTTAAAAAGAGTAGCAAACACTTAAATCAGGTTTCCCATATTTTTGATAGTTGAGCGAGCATTTAAATCCTCTTAAAAGATAGATTTAAATGGAAAAACAGTGTCTTGGGAACCTCTTTTTGATTTGAAAATAATTAATAATATTTATTAGTTAAGTAACCTTAAACGAATATTTGAAAATAATATTCATTAAGTAAATAATGATTAAATGAATATTCAAAGATAATATTCATTAAATAAATAAGGATTAAATGAATATTTAAAATAATATTCATTAACTAATAAACCCCGAATGAATATTCAAGCTAATATAAACCTCGAATGAATATTCAAAAGTAATATTCATTAAATAAATAAATCTCAAATGAATATTCGAAAGTAATATTCATTAAATAAATAATTAATCCTCAAATAACAGTTACCCGATATCTTTATCGGAAAATAATCTTTAACATATACCGAAATACAATCACTTCTGATCTTTAAAGAAAATCGCACGCCCTTATCCTAGGACATTTATATATAAAAACTGGCTTATAACTGATATCCCATATCTAGCTTATAAGCCCTAACATCAAGTCATAACCTCGAGTATCGTTATATATAACAGTTCGAAAACAAGCATGCAAATACACATGTATACTTCTCCTTTGCGTATTATATATGAAAGCAGTTATTATCACGACAACAGTAGTATAGGTTTTGAAAACTTGCCTGATGCTCGAGAAGTGATAGGGGTTCGCGACGATGCCGGACAATCTAGACAAAGTCAAAGAAAACGCACGATTAATCTCCTGGATAATCCACTTGTACTCAATGCTTAAACACGTAAGCGAAACACAACCAAGGCATTACTAGCTCGTTATAGGCTCATACTAAGTCCATGTTTAATCGACAATTACTTAAGTCGTAGGTTTAGTCCGAAATCGATCCTCGAATACAAGTTATACTTAACCGTTTACAACATTGGTTTCTAAGTCATGTTCTTAGTGGTTTTCACTTGCGCAACCTCGGCTAACACATTTTTATAAAATCGGAAAATAATCTTTTGGACTCGAAACATTCGTACAAACCTTCGTAACTGACCTTGACACTTCAATACAAAATTTCATATTTTAAAACAACTCTTAAGGGTCTCAAACATAGCCACAAAGTTGGTACATTTCTGCAATCTCATTCCTTGAACCACTTTCACTAAAATGGTCATATCTCATAAACCGTAAATCGTAATGACATGATTCTTGCGCTCACGTAAACTAGAAACAAAGCTCTACACACTCATGTTCATCACTGAACCAAAAGAGGCAGTTATGGTTTCGGATTCTAGGCAGTTTTTAGAGTTACCGAAAATCGGGCATTACGACGGCTTAAAATCGAATAATCCAATTTTGTCACAACATAACCAAGCCACACCGGGCATACCATACATCCACAACCTCAACAAACAACCTTTTTACTTTTCTAAGGTCAGTGGTGTGGCTACAATCCAACACCCACCATTTTTCATATTTCACAAAGTTAAATAACAACTAAAATAGTTAAACATGATCTCTTAAGCTTATAACATCAAAACAATCATCAAAACTCATATGAACTCAAAGGGTGTGTTAGGGTTTTACCTCCTTGGATGCTCTAACAACACTATCAAGTGTTTATAAACCTTTAACAAGCTTTAGATGGTCCTTAAAGTGCTAAATCCTTAAGATCAAAACAAGAAACCACTTGAAGTTACTATTCATCCTTATCTTGTAAAATCCATAACAAATCGAAAAATAAGAGTTTGGTGCTAAATATTTTACCAGACCTTGTTCTCTTCATAAGGTTTCTTTTGAGTTATAGATCGTCCAATTTGAAGCTTCCTAGCTAGGGTTTTGAGCCCCATCTTTCCGCTGGACAGAAACTGGACAGATTGGGTTCTCCAACTTGGGGAAGATATTTGGCTAGGCTACACTCCTTTGTTGTCCATGAAATTTTTAACGAATGTTACCCATGGAGTGGAGAAGATATGGGTAAAATTTGGTGATTTTAGGACAAGTAGATTTGGAGTTATGAATTTTGCTTTTCTCCTTGTGCAAGCTGAGCAGAAATTTGGGAAGAAATGGGGGAGAGTTTTCTTTTTCTTCCTTGGTTGATTTTTGGTAGAAATGATATCTTGTAGTAAAGTGATGAGTCATAGTTATTTGCCTCATCACCATGCCATGTGTCAAGCATGCAAGAATTTGGAGATAAAGTAACTTTAGATAAAGTAGCTTTAGATAAAGTAGCTTTAGATAAAGTAGTTTTACTGGTTTGTTACCTTTCACACGGATGATCCAATTGTTGCATTCCTTGGATTAATCTTGTTACATGTTACTTCCATGTCTATATTTAATCCTGTAAATGTCGCGTTGTTCCGTCACCGCTTAATCTCGCAAAATGTTCGCAGGGTTTCTTAAGTGTTCTATCGAAGTAGTTTACCGTAAACGTTCTTGATATCTCTAACTCTTTTATTAATCCATATCCATGGAATTGATAATTTAAATCCTCCAATATTTTCAAATAATGATTAATCCATCCGTTAGTGGTGAAATTTCGGAGAAAACAGAAATGCTATTTTTCCGATTCTGACAGCTTTTGCATTCCTTCATTTTCATAGTAGATCACTAATACGACTTCGAAAGTTCATTATCCCGACTCGTACATAGGGTGGTGTAACACCCCCAGACCCGGGGTCGGAGATCTGGGTTGTCACGATCCCTTGTTCCGTACAAACACTTAATACTTGAACTATAAAACAATAAATCATCACACATGGTGACCCCACCATCAATATACTCACGCCAGTTATGTCTCAGAAACGAACTTACAATACAGTAGTCATATAATACACAAATTAAAGTTATTACAACCCAAAAGTAAAATACTGCAACCTACTACCAATATGATTTCTATGTGAAATCATAAGGTAGCGCAAAAGTTTGTTCTGGTTCATTAATATACATAAGTGATACTTATTATTAAACCGGAGCAACAAGAGTTATACTCCGAACCAGCTCAGTACTTCTACCTGATCCTCTGTAACAATCATGCTACAGGCGGCCTGTATGTCCCTGACGCGCTTCCGAGCGGTACGACGAATCCTGGCCATCTACTCTAGCTGTTGTGTTGTGATATATATATATAAAAAGAAAAAGCAAGAGTGAGCACTCGACCCAGCAATAATACAATACAACATAAGCATATAAGTAAGCTTATATCATAAAGGAAAACCTATAAAACCTCATTCGTATACAGAATGATATATTTATTTCTCTTTTCGTCAAAACATACCATACAGTACAACTACTGTATGAGGAACATCATTACTCATTACTGTCACATTATCAGTAACTCAGCGCCTAGGCTTTTGTTACAATGTGCAGCTCAACTCCAATTGGAGGGAAGGGAATGTACTGGAACACCCGATACACGGTGATCAGCCGTTGTATCGTAACTTTTATTTTCTACTAGTAGAAGGACGACTTCCTGTTCGGTTATCACCCTGACCGCATATGGGCCATTGTGCTAAGAGATCACTACCTCGGTGCCTATTTTTCATCACCAGGCAAGCCTTAGCACTCAAGAGATCACTACCTCGGCGCCTATTTTTCATCACCGGGCAAGCCTTGATAATTTGGCACTACCCCGACACCTATTTCATTGCCGTGTAGGCCTTTCCAATTCCCATGAAGAAAAACATTAATGAAACAGAAATCGGAATTTAATTCCACATTTCCCAAGTACGAATACTTGTCAAAACTTTGTAACCGTTTAGAACACCTTACTCCAGAGTAATTGAAAGGAGTAAGTCAAAGTGTGGGTTGACATTAGTCAACGAGACTACCGATGATTACTACGTATTTTGAAATCATGACCAGGGAGTTTATTGAAATATCAGAGTTCAGTGAGTTTGAAAAACTCTTATTTGAATGGGGGAGCCATCCCCTAGTTATAGATACTTTAGAGGAACAGTGGAAGTAAATCACTGTCCTCGAATTCTTGAACTAGATTCCCAGTTTTTGATGAGTTGGAAATAAATATTGTTTGCATTTAATTACCTTCAACTATCTTAAGATAATAGTTGGGAATCTCTAATTTTAATATCTTTTCTGAAAATCAGAAAGTTACATATTTGTGTAAATAATAGAACCTTGGATCATATAATAAGGTTCTATGCTTTTAAATCATTTTTGGAGTATTTAATAAATACTCAAATAATAAATATTAAATTTTTATTCAATATAACTACTTAAGTGAATATTAAAAATAATATTCACTTAATTAAATAATAATCAATTAATAAATATTGAATTATTATTCAATATAAACACTTAAGTGAATATTCAAAAATAATAATATCCACATTAATTAAATAATATTCAAATAATATTTATTATAATATTATTCAAATATCTCACCTTAAATATCCCATAATATAGATATTGGAATATTTAATAGACATTTAAAATATAACTGTCCCTGGAACCTTCCAGCTTTTGACAGCAGTCTAAAATAAATAATAATTTGACTCCCGATCTAAGTTTTTTAAAACCATCGTACTAGTACTCTATACTTAGAGTCTTTAATCCTTAACCCTGGTATATATCTAGTACTTAGCTAGCATATAAACCTTTTACCTTATACAGCTTTTTACAAAGCACAAACAGTTTTACATTATTTTACAGCATAAAGCAGCATATATATAGCAATACCACAACACATATCACAACAGCATCATTATATGGTACAGGGTTTGAAAACTTGCCTTGGGGTCTTGGTGGTGTGGTAGTGGGGGCTTGAGAGTGTGCGCGTCGATCTATAATAAGATACAGAATTCACAGTCAGTCCCCTAGAACCATTTAATGTGCCTTAACTTAAGCACTCAAGTTCTATTAATAAAAGTCAAACGTCTCGCTCTCGGTCTTCTATAACCTCATGACGTTCCGTAAACCTCTAAGTCAAAAGCTTGGGTGAAAACCATTCACAAATCCCAAGTTCTTTTACTTTACCATTTCCTTGTTTTAAACCATCCCCTTAAGGGTATTTCACTCGCGCAACTTTCGTTCGCGTATTTTTATAAAATCACCAACTCATATTTTTAACTCGAACCCTTCTAGGCTTCCTTTCCTTATTATACATACTAGTATCCATTTTAATATCTCAATCCAATTCCAATTTTAAAGGGCTTGATCCCTATCTCAAAGTTCATACAATGAACTATCTCGTTACGCGAAACCGCTTTTACTAAAACGGACGTTACTCCTAAACCGTAAATCAAAACGATAGGATTCTTTCGCTAAAATAATCTAGGAAACAGAGCCTACATGCTCATGGGTCAGAAACCTCAAGTTTATGCCCTGTTTTGCAGTCGTGGTTTCTGTCTAAACTACCTAAGTAAAATCCGACATAGTAACGGCGCTTATGCGTACTTCCCGTGTTTTTTAAACACACAACCAAACTACAATCAACCATCAACCAACCACCTTACATTGTCTACCGCCTTACAGTGACCTCCCGGCCCATTTGGGGCAATAAAAGTTGGATAGGTCCACGCAACTTGACCACTTATACCACTACTAGTTCAGATGAAATCCATGACTCTGAAACGTAAAGATCATCCTCCTTTCTCCAAGTGTAACACTTGTTGATACGACTCCACTAAGTAGTTATATCTAGATTGGAAAGGAAGATTCTCCAATATTTCCCAAGCTATTGCTTGTTAATGGATATCGACTTGTTCCATGAATTTACCCCTCGATCGTTGAGGTGGTAATACAATATTAGACTTGCAACAACTAAATTGCTTCGAGAAAATATCTGTCCCCTGACAGTTTTGAGTTGAGAGTTTAAAAAGAGTAGTAGTCACTTAAATCAGGTTTCCCATATTTTTGATAGTTGAGCGAGCATTTAAATCTTCTTAAAAGACAGATTTAAATGGAAAAATAGTGTTTTGGGAACCTCTTTTTTATTTTTAAAAATAATCAATAATATTTATTAAATAAGTAAACATTAGATGAATATTTGAAAAATAATATTCATTAAGTAAATACTGATTAAATGAATATTCGAAAATAATATTCGTCAAATAAACACACCTTGAATGAATATTTAGAAATAATATTCATTAAATAAGTAAACCTCAACTGAATATTCGAAAATAATATTCATTAATAAATAATCCTCAAATGAATATTCAAAAATAATATTCATTAATAAATAAACCTCAAATGAATATTCAAAAATAATATTCATTACAAAATAATCCTCAAATGAATATTCAAAAATAATATTCATTAATAAATAATCTCAAATGAATATTCAAAAATAATATTCATTAATAAATAAACCTCAAATGAATATTCAAAAATAATATTCATTAATAAATAAACCTCAAATGAATATTCGAAAATAATATTCATTAATTAATAAAGACTAAATGAATATTCCAAAATAATATTCATTAAATAAATAATCATAAAGCAAGTATCACAATATACTTTCGAAAACCGCCATGCCTTCCATTAGCATATATAACTGAAATAGTATTCAAATAGTATTTCTCGACTGAGATAATACTCAAATAACATTCCTTGAAAGATATAGTAAGCAAATATCATTCTCCGAATGATATCACCTTCGAATAACAATCCTCAAAATACATAGTATTCTGCCGATGGTATCCCTCCGGGTTTCCACGGCTATCTACATATCTCAAAATACCGACTCCCGATTTAGAGTCGAAAACAATGAATATGCTCTTATATTTAGAGCTACCAAGTAAACCGGTTCATAACTACTTAACTCAAGAGATTTTATATAATCCAAAGGTCAAATCCATTTCAACAAGAAATAAGATTTATCGCAAAACTGTCCAATTTTATACATGGCAAAAGTAGTATTATATAGTCAATACTTCAAAGTATAGATTTAGAAACTCGCATGCATCTATCATATGCATATATTTCATCTCAACAATTTTATACCATCACATCTATATACGACGTGAGGTTTGAAAGCATGCATAATACCATATGCATCATCAGAATATTATAACTTAAAATAAAGCATGGAATGAGAAAACTTGCCTGGAAATCCCGAAGTAGCAATAAGTCTCAGGTTGGTCCAGTAATCTAGAATCAACACAAGGTTCAAGATTAATAACCTAAACGCTTTCACCATACTAATTAGTATATACTATCTCAAGTACAAAGTCCATTTCCAAATTAACTCCTTAAGAACTTCTACTCGAGCATGCTCGCTCACGCATTTTTATAAAATTGAGATTTAATCCTTTTTGCACGAAATCTTTTCGAGGGTCTTCCTCAACATACCTATCATGTTATCACAAAGTTTCACATTTTATTATGACCTCTAAGTGGTTCGATCATAGCCTCAAAGTTGACTAAGTGGTATAGTTTGGTTTCGCGAAACATCCTTTACTAAAACACTCGTTTCACCTAAACCGTAAATCGGATTCACATGATCTTTATACCAAAACGAACCTTGAAACAAGACCTACACTATACTAGGCAGTGGTGACCTTGGACAGAAGGTATTATGTTCGAACATCACAAACAAAACAAGGCTAAGGAAAATCGGGCATTATAACGGCTATGTTTTAACGATACCAAAGTTTAGTCATAAACTTACAACATCAATCCAACCAAAACTTCAAGTCAATTCATCAACATCAATACTAATCCAAAATCATCATCAACCATAGTCAAAACCAACATCTACTTGTTTATCCTCAAAACCACAACAATCATCCACCAAAACCAATCATCCATCCTTATAACCATACTAACATAAACTAACTCAAAACTCATCATATAATTCGATTTATAACTAAGGGTTTCAAGAGTTTATACCTTCCTTGGTGCTTCATATACACTAACAATGGCTTATAATCCTTCCTTGAGCTTTGAACAAACCTTAACAAGCTTAATCCTTAAGAAACAAAATCAAGAATCATGAAAAGTTACTATTCATCCTCATCTTGTAAAATCCATAACAAATCGAAAAATAAGAGTTCGGTGCTAATCTTTTTACCAGACCTTGTGCTCTTCATCATATTTCTTTTGAGTTATAGATCATCAAATTTAAAGCTTCCTAGCTAGGGTTTTGAGCTCCATCTTTCCGCTGGACAGAAACTGGACAGTTTGGGTTCTCCAACTTGGGGAAGGGATTTGGTTAGGCTACACTCCTTTGTTGGCCATGAAATTTTGAACGAATGTTACCCATGGAGTGGAGAAGCTATGGTTAAAATTTGGTGATTTTAGGACAATTAGATTTGGATTTATGAATTTGTCTTTGCCCCTTGTGCAAGCTGAGTAGAAATCTGGAAATGAGGGAGAGTTTTTCTTTTCCTTTCTTGCCTTGGTTAATTGATAAAATGCTGATATTTGTTGGTCAAAGTGGTGAGTCATCACCTTTGCCTTGTCACAGGGACACATGTCGCACATGCAAGAGCTTAGCTAAAGTAGCTTTACTGGTTTGCTTTACTGGTTCGTTCTCTTTCACACGGATGATACAAATGTTGCATTCCTTGAATTAATCTCGTTACATGTTACTTCCATGCCTATATTTAATCCCGTAAGTGTCCCGTTGTTCCGTCTCCGTTTAATCTCGTATTTAAATCGATTCGTGTCTCGTTGTTCGGTTACGGCTTAATCTTGATGAACGTTCGCAGGAATTTCTTAAGGGTTCTATCGAAGTAGTTTACCATAAACGTTCTCGATATCTCTAATTCTTTTATTAAATCCATATCCAAGGAATTGATAATTTAATCCTCCAATACTTTCAAATAATGATTAATCCGTCCGTTATTGGTGAAATTTCGGAGAAAACAGAAATGCTATTTTTCCGATTCTGACAGCTTTTGCATTCCTTCATTTACATCGCAGATCACTAATACGACTTCGAAAGTTCATTATCCCGACTCGTACATAGGCTGGTCTGAAAATCTTTTTCAGCTCAGAAATGTACTATTCATCAGGATTTTACTATTCATCAAATAATAAAAAAAAAATAACTAAGTCCAAAATTTGGGGTTATTACATCAATTGTCCAACAGCTTGAGTTGCTTCATATGGATCTATTTGGTTCTGTAAATGTCATGTCCATCTCAAAGAAGAAATACTGTCTTGTGATTGTTGATGATTTTTCTAGATTTACATGGACCTTCTTTTTGCACTCCAAAGATGAGTCAAGTGAAATCATTATCAATCACATCAAGATGGTAAGCAATCATCCTGATTTCAAAGTAAGAAGGATTAGGAGTGACAATGGAACAGAGTTCAAGAATTCAAGCATGAAGGTGTTCTGTGAAGAAAATGGTATTTTGCATGAGTTTTCAGCAGCAAGAACACCACAGCAAAATGGTGTAGTTGAAAGGAAAAACAGAACACTTATTGAAGCTGCAAGGACAATGCTAGATGAATCAAAGTTACCAACTTATTTTTGGGCTGAGGCAGTTAACACAGCTTTCTTAACTCATAATATTTCTTTGATTAATCAGGCCAAGGGAATGACCCCTTATCAACTACTCAAAATAAAGAAGCCACTATTGGATTTTCTTCATGTCTTTGGATGCAAGTGCTTTGTTATGAGAAATCAAGCAGAGCATTTGGGGAAATTTGAAGCAAAGGCAGATGAAGCAATATTTGTGGGATATGCAGCAGGGAAAGCTTACAGAGTCTACAATCTCAGAACCAACATTGTTATGGAATCTGTACATGTTGTTTTTGATGATCTCAAAATTCAAGGTATCTGTGATGAAGGTTTCCATGAAAGTCTTTCTTTTGAGAATGAGGAAGGAGATCAAGTGAATCATGTCAAAGCTATTGAGAAACAACCTAAAGTTGTTGTATCTAGCACAGATGAAAGCAGCAATGAAGATGAAATTGCTGCATTGAGATTGAAAAGAATAGCTGCTAGCAGACCAAATGGTCATTTCGTTGACAGTCATGATGGAGGATTCGTTGATAGTCAGAATGAGCGTTTCGTTGACAGCCAAAATGGTCATACCGTTGACAGTCACAGAAATGCTTCTAGAAGTGATCAATTAGGGACAACAAACTCAGGGGGAGTTTCTCAAGGACAAATATCCAATCAAGGCAATCATGATCATGAAGCTACTTCTTCAAGAGCAAATCTACCTCCCTCAAGGAAATGGACTAAAGATCATCCCTTTGAACTTATTATAGTTGATGTTTCTTCAAAAGTCCAAACTAGAAGAGCATCTCAAGAGGAATGTCTATATAGTAGCTTTCTGTCTAAAGATGAGCCAAAGAAAGTTGAGGATGCACTTCTAGATCCAGATTGGGTTTTAGCTATGCAAGAGGAGCTAAACCAATTTGAGAGAAACAATGTTTGGAAGCTGGTGCCCAAGCCTAAGGACAGGAGTATCATAGGCACAAAATGGGTGTTCAGAAACAAGATGGATGAAAATGGCATAGTCACAAGGAACAAATCTAGATTGGTTGCAAAAGGCTACTCACAGGAAGAGGGAATTGATTTTGATGAAACCTTTGCTCCTGTTACAAGACTAGAAGCAATAAGGATTTTCCTAGCCTATGCAGCCCATGCCAATTTCAGAGTCTATCAAATGGATGTGAAGAGTGTTTTTCTGAATTGGGAATTGAAAGAGGAGGTGTATGTAAGTCAACCTCCTGGTTTTGAAGATGATGATTTTCCAGAGTATGTGTACTTCCTTCTCAAAGCACTCTATGGTTTGAAACAAGCACCTAGAGCCTGGTATGACACACTTTCACAGTTCCTCCTTGAGAATCACTTCACTAGAGGTACTGTAGATAAAACTCTCTTTCATAGAATTGTGAATGGCTCTACTATACTTGTTCAAATTTATGTAGATGACATAATTTTTGGGTCTACGGATGAAAAACTTTGTCAAAAGTTTGCCAAGCTTATGCAAAGTAAATATGAAATGAGCATGATGGGAGAATTAACTTACTTTCTTGGTCTCCAAGTGAAGCGAGTTAATGAAGGCATTTTCATTAGTCAAACAAAATATATTCATGATTTATTAAAGAAATTTAACTTAATGGAATGCTCTCCTGCCAAAACTCCCATGCCTACTGCCACCAAACTGGAATTGAATACTAAGGAAAAATCTGTGGACATTTCAAGTTACAGAGGCATGGTAGGCTTACTTTTATATTTAACAGCTAGTAGACCTGATATTATGTTTGCTACATGTCTATGTGCTAGATTTCAGGCTGATCCTAGGGAATCCCATTTAGTTGCTATTAAAAGAATTTTCAGATATCTCAAAGGAACACCAAACCTTGGCATTTAGTATCCTAGAGAATCTGGCTTTGAACTAATTGGTTATTCAGATGCAGATTATGCAGGATGTAAAATTGACAGGAAAAGCACAACTGGCACTTGTCAATTCCTAGGAAACAAGCTTGTGTCATGGTTCAGCAAGAAACAAAACTCAGTTTCCACCTCCACAGCTGAGGCTGAGTATATTGCAGCTGGAAGTTGTTGTGCACAAATTTTATAGATGAAAAATCAATTACTTGATTATGGATTAAGAGTTGAGAAAATTCCTATCTTCTGTGACAACACTAGTGCCATTGCCATAACTGAGAATCCAGTACATCATTCAAGGACCAAGCACATTGACATCAAGTACCATTTCATTAGAGAACATGTTATGAATGGTACTATGGAGTTACATTTTGTTCCAAGTGAACAACAACTTGCAGACATCTTTACCAAGCCACTTGATGAATCAACATTCTCAAGACTAGTAAGTGAGCTAGGTATGCTAAATTTCTCCTAATTATTTTTGAGATTTTTGCAAGTTACAATGCAGCCAGAAATTTGCTATGTTTTTCTGTGAATTAATTTTCTCAGGAAAAGGTAAAATTTTGTCTAAGTCAAAATTACTATGTCAACGAAACGCACCATTTCGTTGACAGTCTTAGCATTTTTCTGGGTGTTTCGTTGATAGTTCTTTTATATCAACGAAACGCAGCTTTATCAACGAAATAGACGGGACCTTAAACGCCCAATTCTGATTCGTTGATATAAGCGCTTTTAATCTGAACCGTTGAAATTGCACGTCTTTTACCACGATCTATGCATACACCCCTGTAAGTATAAATCATGGTAATACTCTAAAAGTAACGGTTATATTTTTTTAAGCCAATCCAGTAATTTTCATTGATTATTGGACTTAATTTCTGAGAATTTTTGGGGGAGTATTTAAGAAATTCTATTTTCTTTAATTCTTTTCTACCTGTTCTCAAAAATTCCAAAGGCTTTTCTCTCTTCTTCTCTCTAACAAGCAATTCAGTTCGAAGCTTTTCTTCACTCAACAATGGCACCCATAGTCAAGCTTATGTCAGCAGGAGGGTTCATTTATGAAAAGAACAATTCTATTTCATTTGTTGTCAAGGAAAGTCCGAACAGAATCTTTTTCAAGATGATGGACTTCATGAGGAATTGCAAGTTGAGCTATGCAATGTTTCACTCAACTCTGCTCTACAATGAGATAATCGAGGAGATTTGGACCTCATGTGAGTATAGTGGAACAAACTGCACACTACAATTCACCATTCAAGGTAAAGAGTATATAGTTAATTCTGATGTATTGCAAGCATGTCTACATATTCCTGAAAATAACTGTAATGCTTTGCCTACATATACTGAAATGATTAACATGCTAAATTCTATAAACTACTCTTTGCCTACTGATAATTTGGGTAAGATTATTAGGAGAGGTTTGGTTAAGGAATACAGTTATTTAGCTGATGCATTCATTAAGGTCTTTTCTGGAAAGATTAGCAATTTTGATGCATTAACTAATTCTATGTTGATTCTCTTAACCATGCTCCTAACTGATAGATATTACAACTTTAGCACCCAACTTATGTATGAAATTGGTGCTAAGTTGGGTGATAAGGCTAATAGGAAAAAGAATATCTATTATGCTAGGTTTCTGATGATGTTGGCTAATCATGTTAGTCCAGCACCATTAGTTATCTCTAACCCTGTTTCCAGGTTTGAGTGCTTTGTGCAAGAGAAGAGGGTTTTGACAGATATACTGAGACTTAACCACAATGGTGATGTCCCAGTGGTGTATCTGCCCATCATTGAGGTAACTACATCTAACCCTGTTAGTGTAATTGTTACTTCTATTGTTTCACCCACCCATGTTGCTATGGAGTCTGTAGCTGTGTCCCAATAGGCTCCTGCCCCAGCAGCAAAACCTAAATCTAAGAAATCCTCAAAGCCAACCTCAGGTGCTTCTCAAAAGGCACCTGTTGCAAAAACTACTTCACAACCAAAGGGGAGTGATTCTGGAGTTGTGAGAGGTGAGGGAAGGGGTGAAAATCAAAGAAACCGCAAGAATAAGGAAGGAAAGGATAGTGTGTCCCAGCCAAGCCCCATTGTGTCTTCCCAACAAGGCACAATGAGTAAAATGGATTTAAACACAAGTCTAGTTGCATCCTCCCAAAAGGATGTGATTATTGAAACAAGCTCTCCTCCAAGAGCACACTCCAAGAGGGTAAGGGACACTTCAAGCCCACAGTCTACATTTTCCCAATACCAAAGGAGAGTGAAGCAAAAATCCAAGGGTACACAGGGTGCACACACTCTGGAAGCAACACTTCCAGTTTCACAAATTCAGTTTGATGTAACCCCTATTATTACTCCGGGGTTATAGTCCCATTCTCTAAACATCAATCTTGAACCAACTACATAAAATTCACCAACTCAGTCATTAGATGTGGACATGATCCATTCATCTATTCCTGATTCTCCAACTCTTATCTTGGAGAAGCCCCACTCTGAAGCTGGTGGTCATCACTTGTTAAGTGATTTGTTGGGCCATCAACCAATTTTTTCTGAAGCTGCAAGAGGATCTGTGGACCCCAATCTCATATCAATCACCACAGATTCAATTGTAATTTCACTTTCTCAAAATGCTTTATTGACTTCATCAACGAAATAGCCTCTTTCGTTGACAAGTGTTTCTCCATCAACGGTATCCATACCGTTGCCAGTTCAAACTACCATTCCGTTGATAGGTCATTCTACACCCCTTATTGAAAATCAAGTTGTTTCCACAACTAGTGTAGATGACCTGGTGGTAGTTGAGACACTTTTAGGTTTGAATGGAGTGAAACTGAGAGGCTGGCTTGTAGCCAGGCAAAAGGAGAGAATGAGAGTGAGACGCCAACTATTTCTTCCAGCCAGGAAAAAGGAGAGATTGAGAGTACCAGCCATGGGGAGCCCATGATGAAAGAAAAGAGTGGAGAGAGAGAAGGGACTACAGGAGTCATAAGGGAGGAAACAACCATTGCTAGTGAGTTAATGGGGGTCAATGAGGGAGAAAGGGAACTTACTTTCCAAGAGCATTATCAACAAACTCTGGATAGTATTTCTCTGGATCCTGAGACCTTTACTCATCCTGTGCCAGCCTATCAAATTATGGCTCAGCAGGGCAATGTGGAGGCAGAGAGGTCACTAAACCTAATTCATACAACTGCATCAATGCAAAGAGCAAAGGATGCCTTGACCAATCTATCTCCAGGAGCTGTAGCTAGTGGTGACTTTGATTTTTCTGATGATGAGGACAGCTTTGTTGACAATCTACAGGTGGCCACTACTTCATAGACTGGGACTTCTGTGGTGCCTCCTAGACCTAGCTGGCTTTCTCAGGATGGTCATGGAAGAATCAACCTGGATGCTGCAATCACTAGACAGTACAATGAAGCCTCCTTGGCTCATGAATCTGTTAGTGTTGAAAACAAGCCTTTCTACAAAGCCATTATGGACTCCTTGGAGATTCAAAGGCTACAAATGTTACAGACCAGGATGGAAGCAAGGGACATCAAGGACTCTGTTGCGAACTTGAAGGATGCTACAGACAGGAGGCTTGATGAGAAGCTTCCCCCTCTCACTGTATCCAAGATGAACAGGTTTTTCTCCAAGGAACCTGAAGTGTCCTCATCTTTGAAGACTCTTTCCTCTAGAGTGGACAAAGTCGAGGCTACACTTTCTCAAATGCAAAAGGAACAGGAGAAACAGACTCGACTCCTAACTCAGCTTTTGGCAGCTCAGGGACTCCCTATCATCTCTCTTGATGATAACAAAAAGGGGGAGAAATCTAAGGAGCTTGATATACAAATCACAAAGGTTTTGGTCCCAGCCATTTCCTTACCAGAAGAGCCATTAGCTATGGGGGAGTCAGGGAAAAACAAGCTTGATGGCATCGACCTAATTCAGCAAGCATCAATGAAGTTTCAGCTTGCAAAACAGATAAAAGACCAGTGGTCTAGCATAGATGCAAGGGTCAAGAAAATTGCTGGAACTTCAAAGACAAATCAGCCATCAACAAATGCAATGGTGATAGTATCAATGGAGCCATAGTTCAAGAGTTCATATGTTATAGAACCCCTTCAACATGGAGTCTTTCAAGATTCAAGAAGTAAGAAAGGGCAATCTTCATGCTTTAGGGATGTGGATGCAAGAGGGATATCTCCATTATCACCTGCCAAACCCAAGGGCAAAAACATTGCAAGGATATTTTATCCTCCACCTAAGCCAGATGAGTTCAAAGTCCTAGGGAAGCTGATCATTGAAAGAAAAGAGAGCAATCATCCAAGCATAAGGAACAAAAGGGCCATCATCTACAGGGACAGCAAGGAAATTTGCATTTGGGTTGGTCACCCAAATTTTGCTAAGGCCAAAGCTGAAGAATCTGAAAGGGCAGCAATGCAAGCACTAGCAGTTGCTTAATCACTTGAAGATGAAGAAACCCTATAGGAAGAAAAGGCTAAGGATGAAGCTAAGGAAGCTGGAAAGGAAAGGAAGAGTGCAAGGCAACCAAAGGCTAGAGCTAAAAGGAATCTGAACTTTGATAAAGATGATTCCCAGGACATTGCTCAAGACTCTTCCACAACAATTGCACATCAAATTCCTGTTGATCTACCTCATGAGGGAAAGTTGGCTTGTGATCCTGCATATCCTATCAACTTTCATGATCAACCAATAATGCCAAAAGAGGAGCTTTTTGAATTTGATGAGGACTACTTTCCAAAGTTCCTATTTGAGAAGGATCAACCAATGAAGACAAAGAAAAGGGCTGTCAAGGCAAAGCCAGTGTTTGTGAGAAAGCCACAACCTCAGAAACCCCCTGCAAATCCAGAGGACTGCATGTACATTGCTGACATCAGGGAAGAATCCAGTTTACATCTTGATATAGACAACCTGGTGGAAGTAAGGGGCATTGCAGCTTCTCAAAAATTGCCTGAGAGACTAGTTTTTATATTCAAGGGTGGTAGAGAACAAGTGTGGCCTCTCTACAGAATTTTAGGAGAAGACTATCAAACACTACTCTCAGTGTTTAGATGCTTGAAGAAGGACTTTGGCTTCACCAAAACAGCCAAGTCTGAGGTGGTCTCCAAAATTTGTCAGATAAAGGCTAGCTGGAACAAGCCTGAGGCTCTTCCTAGGATTCTTAGAGTGCCCTCAACAGGAAAGAAGATCCATCTTCAACCATACTGGATGATGGAATTTAAGGACAAGGACAATTACAGAAGATTCTTCAGGATGGAAGACCAGCTGGATAAGGCATCTAATCAAACTCTAAAGTTTATGCAATCCATGCTTGGTGATCAAGATGAAGAAGAGAAAATCTTTTACAGAAGGCTACAGGTCCAAATTGAGGAAAACAACTCTAAGAGAGGGAAGAAGACTATGCCACAAAGAAGACACAGATGAATCATTTGCTCAAACTAGAGGAGCACTTTTGGGCATTAGTCTTGTAAGTCTTGTATTTTGTCTAAAATATTATGAAACTTAATGCATTTTCTACTTTTGTAATTTATGATGTATCTGAGTGTTTTTGTTATCATCAAGTCTCTTGATTTATGGCTGTTATTCTATCAGTCATAAATTGGGGGAGATTGTTAGGAATATGTTGTTCTTGATGATAAACATAAAACACTTAGTAGATTTTGTATTAAGTCATTTTGTAATTGTCAACGGAATGGCATGCTTTGCAGCGTTTCGTTGACAGGAAGCTCATCAATGAAATGAGTGATGTAGCAATTGCACTGTACAATACTTCACAGTTTGATAGGCATTTTGTTGTATGTATTATATAGGTTTTCTAAGTCATGTTGACTAAGTATTAGATAGGTAAAATAGGTCGGTGAATTGTAAATATATTATGCCATGTAATTTTGCCTAAGTGAAGACATGTCAACGGTATGAAGATTACTCTATCAACGGTATGAAGATTAGTCTTTCAACGGAATGAAGATTACTCTATCAACAAAACGAGGAATACACCATCAACGGAATGAAGAATAAAGCTATCAACGAAACACATCTCCCTACTATCAACGACTCATTATTACTTTTCTGAAGAGTTGACAAAGTGATAGTGACAGTTTTCTGACAGATCAAAAGGAGATGTAGAAGTGTACTTTGCATTGGGAGCCATTAAAATGGTTACTAGAAATAAGGAAACATTCCAATTTCCAATACGGCTCTTGGGAGTGATCATAATAAGCATGAAGACAAAAGCAAAGATCTCCAAGGACCATTGGACAAAAGGGATGAAAAGCAAGCTACTGGCGGTTAACTCTAGTGTACTTTAGAGTAGCCAAAAATAGCATTGTAAACTTGGGAATTTATATAACCAAGTGTAGCAGTTAAAATAGAAGAAAGAGAAGAAAAACAAATAGATTGTATTAGCTATCTTTGAGAGCATACTTCTCTACATTCTTGTAACTGAGCAGCTGTGTACAATTTGTATCACAGATTATTTCCGCAATAAAAACACTTCAGTTGGATCATCAAACAATCCAACTGAAATTATTTAATTGCTTGTGTTTTTATTTTATAAGTTCAGTTTTTATTTCGAAAGTTGTTTTAAGTTTAAAATATCTAGAATTGTATTCAACCCCCCCCTTCTACAATTCTGTTTGGTCATTTGGGATTAACATTGCTTTTGCTTTTGAAATCGTTGAGGGAATGGTGGTTGTGGT
The DNA here is from genome assembly GCA_030848705.1 of Heracleum sosnowskyi. Classification (NCBI taxonomy): domain Eukaryota; kingdom Viridiplantae; phylum Streptophyta; class Magnoliopsida; order Apiales; family Apiaceae; genus Heracleum; species Heracleum sosnowskyi. Next base: position 63,262,438 of record CM061235.1, read on the forward strand.
TGGAGTGTTAGAACAACCTTAGAAGCTTGGATCTCATTACTTTCTGAATCTTTCTCCACCTTTTCAGTTGTAGAGGAATCACCTTCTTATTTGGAATTTGATTTAGCATCCTCCAAGACTTTTCTGCTTTTCAATGACATGGCTTTACAGTGCTCATTCCCAACATCCCTAGGCTTTTCAGTATCTCTAGGAAGAGTTCCATGTGTTCGATTCCTTAACTCATTAGCTAGTTGCCCAACTTGATTCTCCAAGTTTCTCAGTGATGCTGCTTGACTTTGGATGAGAGCATCATTATTTGCCATGTATGGTTTAAGCATACACTAGTACAAAATTGACCTTTTACGTCGGTTAAATAGGTCATATACGTCGGTTAAATGACGACGTATAGACATGGGTCGTATATTGTATGGGATCTTTTACGTCGGGTAAAAGAGCGTCGTATAAAGAACAATATACGTCGGTTCAAAAGACGACGTAAAAAACATAAAACCCGACGTATATTATTCAAAAGAACTGACGTATATGATTAAAAAAATCGACGTATATTGTTTTATATGTCGCCCATGTTTTATGCAGAACCGACGTATATTGTCAAAAAAAAATTAATTTGTTTTTACCCTGGAACCTATTGGCAAAAGCTGATGTGACAAAAAGAAATTCATCTTTCAAATTCAATTTGAACAGACCAAATAACATAACTGGGTACAAATTCAAATTATAAAATGATTCAAAGTAATTTTGTATTTAAATTACAAGCAAATCTATTGTCAATTCTAACTATCGAGTCAACTAAATAAAGTCATTGCATCCTTGATAACCTGAATTATGCCATCTGTTATTGCATTTTTAAGCTCCTCCAGTTTTGCTCTGACCTTTTTCTTTCACATATACTGAAACGTTTTCTCGAAGCTCTTTCAACTACTTCTTTGCCTGGTACACAACAAGATCTTCCTGCTTCTTTATATCAATAGGATCTCTATTTCCAAATATTCTCGCTAAGCTTTTGGGACCATTTCTCATACCTAATAATGATACTATCATCCTTCTCGATGCCCTTGTCAATAGCCCAATAGAAGTGGGTAGTGCTCTGTTCCGCAAAATAATCTTTGTTATAATGGAAATTAGAGTTTCCAACCAACAGAAAGTGGTCCAACACAAAATATGGCTAAACTTCTTTAAACAACAAAATCAGAAGTACTACAGAATAACTGTTAAAAGAAATAAAAAGATGATCTAACCTGAACTGCAGCTTCCAGTGCAACAACCTCATCAGAAGTAATTAGCAATATGGGAATGCGAGCCATAGAAAATAAATCTCGACCATAATTGAACATAGTCCTTGCTAAATTATACAGGCGTGAGAACAAAAAATGTACTCTGCAATCATTGATAATAAGTTTATAATGAAATTAATGAAACAAGGATCTCAACAATGTAAACAAAATGACAGAATTACCATAATGTCAAGGTGTTTGGGAGAAATATTTTCCTTTCTGAAAAACTCCAAATAAAACATTTATTCACCAAGTAGACAAGAAAACATAAATTTCAAACTAGGTGCTAACAACAGAAACATTGGACACAATCAATTAGGTCGGGAATCATTGAGGTTGAACTACATACATACTAAATCCAAGTTGTGATCATCATCAAGATGATCATAAATAGCAGCATGCCAGCATCAATTTTAACTTACATAATTTCAAGTTCTTATAAGCCAAAATCAGTGATATATATACTTTGAAGTATTTAAATAGAAACATGTTCATCTAAGATATTAGACAAAAAGATTTATGCAAGATAATTGTTCTAGGCGTTTTAATCAAAATGGCTTTGAAACACACACATACAGCCATACAGGTGTACTTGCGCAGACACACATGAGTAAAGAGAATGAAAAAACCTATATATTATTTTAAACTTTAACATATAGATTTTAAAAAACTATTAAACTTAAACAGAATCTCTGACTATAAAACTTAAACAGCATATCTGATGCTTGTGTGGTAGATAAAAAAACTGTTAAAGCGTGAAAATCAGTATGATGGCAATAAGCTAGTGAATGAATCAAGTCAGTCTGGTGATATATATCCAACGGAGTTGTGCAAAAGGCTACCCAACGATTTTTATAATGAATCTATTACCAACTTAAAAGATGATACAGTAATTATGTTTGTTGAGAAGTTAGATGATCACTAAAGATGATTAACCACCTTAAAAGCATCTTCAGTTCTTTATAACCAAGTAAATTAGTGGACACCAATAGATATTTAAACATGATTTATGTAATACAGAGGGGTAACCACTAACTGGACATCTAGTTTTAATCTTTGGGAATACCTAGGCCATGACAGAGCAAGATGGGTAAGGATGCTGCGAGCCTCCTTGCCACTTGTGATCTTTCCAAGCGGTTCTTCAGAGCCCTAGTAAACAATAGCAGTTAAGTGGAAGAAATTTTTATCTCAAATAACAATGTAATATATCACTACTTGGAGAGTGCAAAAAAAGATACAACCAAACCTTGAACAGGGAAGCCAGCCACTGAGACCAACAATCACACTGAGGTTAAGAGTGTACGGGTTTCCATTTCCATATTGGCCCAGGACATGGCACATGGAAGAGTAAAGAGCAGTTGCAGCACCAATACTGAATCCCCCAACACCTAGTTTGACTGGATATAACACAATTATAGTAGGTATAACGGAAAAGCTGTAAAGTGCTGCATGATGCATAATTTCATGCACTTCCATACTAATGCAAAATAAAGGGTGAGTAGAAAAGAAAGACTGATTTTGAACAACCAAGTTAATTGTAAACAGAAAACACTGTCATTTTTGGGACATGGACACTTTTTGCATTAGTGATTCCTCACTCCACTTGTCCACCATACTAGACGAGTAGACAGAATGGAGGAAAATATAACTAAACCAGACATGCCCAGTGCATCCTATTCTTAAAGCTTTCGTACAGATAATAAAATCTTATAGTACTATAACACTTACACTCTCAACTGATTAGTTTGGTAAATGAAGAAAAGAAAGAAAGATGACACGTTTAATCAAATATCATGCGTGAAAATGGAAATATCATACAGAAAAACGTGGAAACACGGTACTTGCTATAGTTACACCTAGAACAAAAGCATTGCAAAGAAGAGATAGAGGACAAAAGATAACCTCTAAGGGTATTAGATTAGATATAGTAGGCTGGAACTTGACAAATTACAGGTGGCAGAGCATTAAGGAATTTTGGTGGTAGGCAATTACACATAATAGTAACAGCGCAAAAGGATTTTCAGTTGACTTGTAAACTGCGTTCCTTATAGAGTGAAATATACAAATGCTACAATATTCTCCAGACTTAATATTTTTGTTAAAATTCTTAAAGCAGAAATCTTTCTCGGTTATTGAGTGAAAAAGTTATCAAAGAAACTGTATTTTACCTATTTGTACACAAAATAAATACAAATTACCTTCTAGCATAGAATTAAACTGATTAAAAATATTGTTTTACAAGAAGTCTAAAAATGAGGTTATGCATTCAATAATCCCTCTAATGTTCTCAGATAAGTTTTTGCAATTAAGTGATCAAACCTCTAGAGAGCTTACCACTCCTTAAGTTCACAGGAATGGAAAAACGCTACTATTCATATGTAAACAGAAATCATAAATGGAAACACAGATAACATATATAGCAACAATAAAGTAAAGATCAAGAACATAGATATCTATGATACTTCTAGGTGTTAGCAATTAAAGATTTAAGAAGGTAGCTAATGATTTAATGAATTTGTCTTACACGAATATTTGAGGAATGCTAGCTTAAATGACTAGAAAAGAAGCATAAAGTGAAAACACTTGACAGCGTCTTCTATAAAATCCAAAACCCTTTTTATATCTTAAATCTGCTCAAGCTTTAAACTCCTCAGTTTTAGGTTGGCATTTCTTTTCTTTTTATGTATGCATGTAAGTGTTAAAAACTCTAAAGATAGAGCATACTATCAGCAGGCTCAGTGGCCAAGAGATTTGCAACATGTGCTGCTGTAGCGTCTAAGCCCTCTAAATCATCGGGAGCATCTTCTGAAATCTCTCCTATGTCGCACCCTGGATTAATTCATGAACACTAGTGAAATTGACTCGTTAACAAAAAGTCAAATGACTACTCTTATTTAAAGATCTAAGCTGCATTCAAACTAATATACCATACCATTAGCAGGCCACTTACAAGATGCTAATTCAACCCTTTAATTCGATATAAACTAAAAAAGCATCAAAATTAACTTAATGAAATTACCTGTTGACTAACAATTTAAAAGAAGCTTTCTCAGTAGTACCAGGCTATCAATAGAAACACCTAAATCTCTGGAATTCATGTACCTACATAACAAGAACAAAAACAAGCCCATATACATACACGTTTTCCATAAATATATTATGTAATAGAAGCAATTGAAAAGTAACACACATATTAAAATTATGAATTCAAATTGAATTCGATTGAGTAGTATATTTTCATTAGATCTATAAACACGAAAGGTATACGGATATAATATATAGATCTACAGAGAAATAGGGGGAGAGAGAGAGAGAGAGAGAGAGAGAGAGAGAGTACCATGAGCGAATCTAGAGCTTAGGAGAGAAGAGAATGAGAGCAGAGTAAATGAAAGTGTTCTTAGCTTGTTAGGGCTATAGTGGAGAGTTTAATTTGGGGGAACAATTGTAAATTTGTTCCGAGCAAGGCTAGAAAATGTTTTGTTTCTTTATTTAAAGCTTTTATCCGTCGTTTAATTAAAAAGTCCGTCATTTAAAATAATGTCATATACATCGAATTTCATAAGTGCGATGTAAAAAGAGGTTTTATACGTCGGCATTTTATCAACCGACGTATATGTTAATCATATACGTCGGTTAATTACTAAACCGACGTAAAATACACATATAAAAGGTTAATATACGTCGGATTTAGAATAGTCCGACGTATAAAAGTAGTATATATGTCGGTTTTGTATAAGTGCGACGTAAAATAGGCGACGTAAAAAGTCATTTTTGTACTAGTGATATTTTCAAGAGAAGTGGATTGAGATTCTTGCTGAGGCAACTGTTGTTGAGTTTGTTGAGAGAAACCTGGTGGATTATAGGGCCTAAAAGTATTTGATGAAGGCCCAAAAGTAGCCCCTTGATTACTCCAAGAAAAGTTAGGATGTTGCTTCCATGATTGATTGTAGGTGTTTGAATAAGGGCCAGCCTTATTTTGATTCCCCGCATAATAGATAGATTCCGGATTTAAAGGACAACTATCGAAAGTATGATCTTCACCACAATACACACATGAAACATTCTTTATTTGATTAACCTGTGAAGTCATTGACTGCCCCATATATTGATTACCACCCATCGTTAACTTCTTGAGCATATTCTCAATGGATGACATTTGAGCTTGCATTGAGGTTGTTGCATCAACTTCATATATTCCAGCTACTCTTTTTACAGATTGAGCTCTATTAGTTGTTCACTGATGATTATTTGTTGCAATTGTCTCAAGAATCTCATATGCCTGATTATTTGATTTGGCCAACAAAGCTCCATTTGCAGATGCATCCACCACCAACTTTGTCTGCACATTGAGACCATTATAAAATGTCTCCATCTGAATGTAATGAAGAAGACCATGATGTGGGAATTTTCTCAGTAATGCCTTGAATCTCTCCCATGCCTCATATAAAGTTTCATCCAGCTGCTGAAACGAATTAATCTCATTACGGAGCCTTGCATTCTTGGTAGGAGGAAAATACTTCATAAGAAATTTTTCTGCAAAATCATTCCAAGTAGTCACTGAAGCTGATGGCAATTAATTCAACCATGCTCTTGCTGTGTCTCTCAAAGAATACGGGAACAACTTCATCCTCAAAGCATCCTCTATCACCCCCGGAAGTTTAAAAGAATCACTAACTTCCATGAAAAGACGAAGGTGAAGGTGAGGATCCTCAGTAGTCATTCCACTAAACTGACCAACAGTTTGTAACATCTGGAACATGACCGACTTCAACTCAAACTACGTTGCTTGAATATCCGGTCGAACAATTCCCGAATTCAACTCATCGAAACGAGGTTTTCCATACTGTCGAATAGCACTATCTTTATCATCCATCACCATCATGGCATTTCGAGCATTAGCATTTTCATCACCCATAACTAGGTTGGTTTTCTTAACTTCGCGTTGCACTTTTCTTCTTGCTTTGAAGATTCGCTCGATTTCAGGTTCAAAGGGTAATAATCCTGAAGTTTCTTTGTTCATACACAAAGAGGCCTGATAAGAAACAAATATTACTCCCGTTAGAACAGAAGTAATTAATACCAAACTGCAAGAAAATTAACTTCACAGTTAACAACTAAAACAGTCCCCGGCAGCGGCGCCAAAAACTTGTTGCGTAAAATATAGATGTGCAAGTGTGCACAATCGCAAACAAGTAATATAGTAGTGAATACTAGATATTGTTCCTCAAGTACTGTATATTTGTATTAATTGCAAGCAATATCAGACAATTCAGTTATGGAACAGAAGAATTGATTAAAGATTGTTTTTAACTAAACTATTCAAAAGAAACTAATTTAACCAACTAAATTATACTAGCAAAGAGAGTTTTAAATATGAGAAGATAAGTCAGGATAATTACTTCCCCCTAACATGTTCATGTTGGTAATAAATCAGTGTAATACCATAGCAAATTCACAGTCTACTAACCTGAAATTCGACAGTCATAGCTTTCTCTCGAAATCACTATGATATAGATTCTATAAACTAAACTAACATATGTCTATGCCAATTTAATCTCAATAATACGATAAAGCACCAATTTCACACGGCTATGCAAGGTAAACAATATATGTGTATACTGTCACAGAATTAATATCAACAGATACAATCATGCAACATTCAAGTTATGTGTCAGTTAACTATAACCCTCTCAGTATTATAATTAACTCATCTATCTACTAGAGTTGGCCAAACAATAGCAAATAATATATCATGAGATTCACATGAATGAACAAACTGTGAACTGCATACAACACTTCTTATCAAAACACCAACAATCCCATACTAGGGTTCCATAAAAATCCCAACTTTATAAAGGTTAGTTCATAATCAAGATCTCCAAACAATCCAAGAATTGATAGCACATAGACATGATTAAAAAAAAGTTAAGGAGAGAATTCTGAACAAAAAGATGAAGAAAACAAATCCAGTTGAACGTCTCCATCTCTTTCCTTTTAAACTCCAAGTCTTCCTTTATTAAAACTCCTTGATACCTACAATAAAACAATATAATTTATTAAATAAAAATCCAAATCAATACAAAATATCTTAAATATAGGGACAAAATTAGGATAAAGCTCACGCTTATCACCAACTGATGTTAGAAGCTTCTTGGGATTAGACGGATATTATCGGAGATTTGTGCAGGATTTTGCAAAGATAGCTACTTCAATGACCAAGATGACAAGGAAAAGCGAGAGATTCCTATGGAACGACAAATGCGAAGAAAGTTTCCAAGAGTTAAAGAAGAGACTAACTACAGCACAAGTGTTAATGCTACCAGACGATCAAGGTCATTTTGTAATCTACAGTGATTCGTCTTACAATGGATTGGGTTGCGTGCTTATGCAACATGGAAAAGTAATTGCTTATGCGTCAAGACAATTGAGACCTCACGAACAAAAATATCCTACACATGATTTGTAATTAGTGGCAATCGTATTTGCTCTGAAGGTATGGAGACATTACTTGTATGGAAAGAGATGTGAAATTTACACCGATCATAAAAGTTTGAAGTACATTTTTACACAGAAGGAGCTGAACATGAGACAGAGAAGATGGTTGGAGCTAATCAAGGACTATGACGTCTCTATCAATTATCATCCCGGCAAAGAAAACGTGGTAGCAGATGCATTGAGCAGAAAAGAAAGATTGAATCCGCTTACGATGACCAAAGAACTGTATAAAGAATTTGAAAGGTTTGAGATATAAGTACGTATTCCGAAGGACGTGACAGATATAATATACGCCATGACATTTCAACCTGAATTGTTGGAGAAGATACGAAAATGCCAAGAGCAAGTCATGAACGACAATGAAAACAGTTTAACAGTCATGGACGACAAAGGGATCTTAAGGTTTGCTTCTCGAATATGGGTACCTAATGTAGCGGAACTGAAGAATGAAATTTTGCACGAAGCGCATAACTCGAAGTATTCAATTCATCCTGGAAGCACGAAGATGTATCGAGATCTTAAAATGAACTTTTGGTGGCCAGATATGAAAAGAGAAATTGCTGAATGGGTAAGTAAATGTTTTACGTGTCAAAGGGTCAAGGCGGAACATCAAAGACCAAGTGGATTACTGCAGCCGTTAGAAATTCCTGAGTGGAAGTGGGAACACATCGCAATGGACTTTGTGGTAGGATTGCCTAGAACAAAGACTAACCATGATGCTATTTGGGTTATTGTGGATCGATTGACGAAATCTGCGCATTTTCTTCCAATTTACGAGAGATTCTCGCTGGATAAGTTAGTTCACATTTACATAAAGGAAATCGTGATACGACATGGAGTTCTAGTGTCAATAGTATCGGATCGAGACCCTCGATTCAACTCAAGATTTTGGAGAAGTTTTCAAGAATGTTTGGGCACCGAATTAAAAATGAGTATGGCTTATCACCCACAGATAGGCGGTCAAAGTGAGAGGACAATTCAAACCATCGAAGATATGCTTAGAACATGTGCACTTGATTTTAAAGGTAATTGGGACGATCATCTACCCTTAGTAGAATTCTCATATAATAATAGTTTTCACGCAAGTATTGGGATGCCACCTTACGAAGCTCTATATGGACGGAAGTGTCGATCTCCAGTATCTTGGGAAGAAGTTGGTGAACGAAAGATGATAGGACCAGAGTTAGTGCAACAGACAAAGGAAGTGATTGAATTGATTCATAAGAGATTAATAACAGCTCAGAACCGGCAGAAGAAATATGCTGACCTAGCCAGAAAGGATATGGGATTCGAAGCTGGAGAACAAGTGTTACTGAAAGTTTCACCGTGGAAAGGATTAGTCAGGTTTGGGAAGAAAGGGAAATTGAGTCCGAGATATGTTAGACCATTTGAGATTCTGAAGCAAGTTGGGAAAGTAGCATACGAGTTGGCCTTACCCCCGCACATGCAGCACTTTCATAATGTGTTTCACGTATCAATGCTTAAGAAGTATCGACCAGATTCGAACCATGTAATAGAATATGAACCCATAGAGGTCCAATCAGACTTGTCTTATGTAAAACGACCAATTCAGATATTGGATCGTAAGGAGAAAGTGTTAAGGAATAAAACTGTAGCATTAGTAAAAGTTTTGTGGAGGAATCCTAAGGTGGAAGAGTCTACCTGGGAATTAGAAAGTGATATGTTAGAGAAGTATCCCCAGTTGTTTCCTTGATCTGATTCTGAGGACAGAATCCTATTAAGGGGGAAGGATGTAATATCCGTGAACTTTATTAATTATATAAATTATATGTTGTGCATAGAATAATGGTTGTGGAGTAATTGGTATATTAATGATTAAGCACTACTAGAAAAACGTTAATATACATCGGCTAAAAACCGATGTCTGGAAAAAATTCGACCGATGTGTATGTGGGTGTAGAGAAAGGTCATGACTATAGACATCGGTTTTTAGCCGATGTTTTAGATGACTTTAGACATTAGTTCCAGCCAAATTTACGATGTATTTTCTATACTTGTCAATTTATATTGCACTATTTCTTTTCAAATAATGCTATATTATATGTAGTAGCTCAACAAAAATACATAAGATGCAAGGTATAAAACAACATCTACATCGATATGATTAAAAGAATTGATGTCAAAGGTTTTATACAACATTGTTTTCTCAACAAAATTGATGTTAGATTGTTTGTTTCACATCGGTTTTTGGTAGTAGCCTAATGTAATTTCTACTATTTTACATCGATTTTTCATTGTAATTGCCTTACATATACATCGTTTTCTCAGTAAAATTGATGTTAGATTGGTTGTTTCACATCGGTTTTTGGTAGTATCCTAATGTAATTTCCACTATTTTAAATCGATTTTTCATTGTAATTGCCTTACATATTACATCGATTTTGTTAAAATATTTGATGTAATTAGACTCTCATATACATCGATTTGGTTAGAAAAAGTAGTGTCCTATATTGTTTCACACATCAGTTTTTTGCCTTGACAACTGATGTCTGAACATACAGTATCTCTTAATATATACACCAAAAACACAGAAACAAACCAAATTCAAAAAACAAAAACAAACCAAACACCAAAATATTAAAACAGGTGAGCACTTGCCATTTACTAAATCAAACATCCAATGTTTAGGCATAACCAAAACAATACGGCAAGCTATCCTAATAGCTTAGGAACCAACTGTACTTGGACAAAATTAAGAAACCAATTGTTCGACAATTTCATCAAGTACCAACTGCTACCTAGACGTTCAACTGAGACAAGATACCAACTGTCTCCAACGAGAAATATACCAACTGTTCGACAAACCAAAAGTCACATTTTACATGAGTTTTTCAATATGCTTCAAACTCTTGTGTCGCACCTCTTCAAGCTCTTCTATCTTGTAAGATGTCCGGGTCTTAAGAAGCCACTAGAAACACAAAACCCAAAGAAAAAAATTCGCATAAATATACTATTTTTCAAATGCATAATTTTTATACTAATACACAATTATATTCCATATATCAAAACACACTAATTAATTAAAGTATACCTTGGTAGAAAACAAGTACATGTCATCATCTAAAATAATATCCCGCATATACCGCATGACAACATAACCACATTCATGGGAACCAGGTTGTTTTGGTGATCCCTAATTCAATAAAAATGAAAAAATATGGATCAATCCCGAAACAAGAAAACTTAAATATATAGAGCAAACCAAATACATTAGTAAAGTTCTTAAATAATTACCGCACGATTTTGTACTTTGGGAGTTCTATTTCCCCTTCCTGTTTGAGAATTGAAAGTTCTCAGTGCCCTACAAGGGCAGAGAATGACAATGTTAATCGATACCTTTTTAATGCATTTTCTAATGCTTTATATGATATAACCAGAGAAAGCATTATATTCATTAATCAATACCTTTTTGAAGCATCTTCTAATGCTGGATTCCGTGGTGGATGAGGCAGTGGATTGAGAGTGTATATATCATGTTCCCATAATACGATCAAAATCCAGTGGACACTGTTTTTATTAAAAAAAAATCCACAAAGCAAGAATTAGTATATATCCAATTCTTACGATTACGTACTCTTAATTATAATTAAATACCTACTTTTCATGATGTGGCATGAAGAAAACACGATTCAGGTTGCCCTCTTTCAGCCTTCGAACCACTAAAGCTTCAAAGTCAGCGTTCATGGTAAATGTGGCTGACGGATCAAAAAACCCAAAATAGTCCAGTAGTTTCTTTTCACGCATAACATTATGCAGGTACCTAAAAATAATATTTTAATATTATAGTAAGTCCAATTCGCCTTTACGGTTACTTTCCAGCAATTCATCCTGACAACACATTAAATAAATATGAAATACAGACTAGTTTCTTACAATTTACAATTTAAATATGAGGTTCACAGATTTCTTACAATTTTTTGGTTCATTTGTTCTTGTTCTTCATCAACTTGATCGTCCTTCCGCTTTCGAGCTTTCTTCCATAAAATTGCCCGTTCCGGTAGTTTTCCAGGCTTTATATGCCCTTTCTTTACCTGTTTAAAATGAATGAAACATTTGAAAGACATTCACAAAGTCTAAATTATAGTTTCAATTAATATTAAACTCTTACTTCTTCTTCTAGCAGTCCGGTGTAGCCCTTCCTTGACATGCGATGTGGATATTTTCGTTGTTTGACTATCCCCCTCTGTCTATTACGAAGTGTCTGCATCCAAACATAAATTACATTATTGACTTCAATATTGAAATATATTACAAAATATGACTATATGCATACGTAAAATTTAGTACTACAAGAGTGTTACCATCCATTCTAGGTTGATCCTTTGGGCAACAAATGCTCTCCAATGATCCCTACCAACAAATGCATATTGTTTGGGAGGCTTCCTCAGTTTCTTCTTTTCCCCAATACAAGGCATGACATAAGTAGAGGTTAACATTGACTTGAACTGTCTCCACTTCCACCCTGCCGAGATTAGAATCGAGGCTCGACTTTCTGGAGTCACTTTGAATGCAGCCTAAAACACAAATAGTAAATTAATATATGCCTAATATATCAGTTGGAGTATACTCTAAATAGTAAATACAAATATTACCTGAACATCTTTCCATAGCTTCTCTTTTGGTTCAGGATCCACAGTTGGCCAGCTTGGAATGTCGATCGGAATCATATTCCTAGCGGTCATGCCTACATAAGACTGCAAGGGGTGCCTAGTCTCTTCGACAAAATTTCCAAGCTCATTGTACCTAACTTTAAACTTCTTGCCTTGAGCCTTCTTCACCACGACTTTGTGCATAGCACAAACACCACGCTTTGCTCTAGAATTTCTTTTTGTTGTTTCAGTACCAGCAGTAACAATTTCTTCTGAGGGCTGTGCTCCTTGTGGTTCAATTGGTTGCGCGGACCCTTCTGATTCATGTTCAGATTTTTGTACATCCACTTCCCTTTCAGGTTCACATGATTCTTTCACGTTCTTGCTTCTCTTCGTAGGTGCCATTCCTTGATCAGGTACTTTAATCTGTAAGATACATATTAGCCAAGGCATACAAAAACTTAAAAATTATTCACAAGAAATATTATAAAAAAATTGCAGACTAAACATATTGCTCAATTATTCACAAGAAATATAATTAAAATTTGCAGACTAAACATATTGCTCATAATTATTCAGAAGAAATATAATTTAAAATTTCAGTCTAAACATAAAACACAAACTTAAAAAATTACAAATATATTGATCAGTTTTTAATCCAAATTCCCTCAACATTTTGTCTTTTACTGGCAATAATACACTCAGAGTCATCAACTTTGTCACATATAGGAATATTAGAGCAGAATGAGGGATTTTCCAAAGTTGTGTCTCCTAATTCATCGTCATAATATAACTCCTGGTAGTCTCGAGGTGCAGAGTTTAATACAACGGACCATCTAGCATCGACGGGATCTTGAACATAGAAAACTTGCTTCACTTGATCGACAGACACGTATTTATCATTCTTGTGACCTTTTCGAGTAAAGTCCACAAGAGTGAAGCCAAGATCATCGACCTTGATGCCTCTTTCATTTTCTGCCCATTTACACAAGAATAGTGGGGCTTTAAATGCATGATAATCCAACTCCCATATTTCTTCGATTATTCCATAAAACGTCATATCTGACTCAACGGGATTCAAATCCTTAGCACTAGATACTTGGACCGTCTTGGCAACTAAAGAAACACCACTATTTTGGACAACCCTTGCATCATCTCGCTCCTTTGTGAAGTATCGGTTCCCGTCAACTAAATAACCTTCATAGGTTAAAACAGAAAAAGATGGTTTGCTTGCCAACCATCTTATTGTTTCTGAAACATTTTTGGCATTTTCCATCATTTCAACACTGACCTGCGCACATTGTTTTAAACCAATCATTAACAATATAACAAAATCTAATGAAGCACCATTACAAAAAAAATAAGCAGCAAAAAGAAAGAAACCAACCGTTTTTTCAAACCAATTAGCAAATAAACGATTGTGCTCTCCTATTAGCCACTGCGCACTCTTTTTTTTCCCTTGGTATTGTCTTTCCAATAAATCCTTATGCATCCTGACGCAATACATATGTTAAGTAAACAAACACAAAATACTCGATGTTCAAAAGATGAACTTACAATTGAAAAAATTAAACTTACATGATATAGGGATGTACTTCAGAGTTGTTCTGAAGGACATGTAAATGTGCCTCATCTCGTTCTTTCTCCTCCACTGACTTCATTATTACAGCGGATAACGGACCTGAAAGCTTGCCCTTGTCCTTCGGAAGACCGGCAGTTGTGTAACTCTGTTTAACAAACTCCGTGCAGAATTCCACAGATTCTTCTCCTAGGTAACTTTCTGCTATACAACCTTCTGGATAATAACGGTTTCTAACATAACTCTTTAACACTTTATTAAACCGTTCAAATGGAAGCATCCATCTATAAAACACCGGTCCACATAAACGTAATTCCCTAACCAAGTGGACTGTGAGATGAATCATTATATCGAAAAATGAGGGAGGGAATATTTTTTCCAACTCGCACAAGGTCAATACCACATCTGATTGTAATTTGTCGAGTTTGGATACATCAACAACTTTTTTGCATAAAGTGTTAAAAAAGAAACACAATCTGATTATGCTAACCCTAACATTTTTCGGAAGAATTGAACGAATTGCAACCGGAAGAAGTTGTTGGAGAAGGGTGTGACAATCATGGGACTTCAACCCATATATCTTTAAATCAGGCATTGATACACAATTTCTGATGTTCGATGAATGGCCATAGGGAAGTTTTACATTTGACAATGAGGACAACATTTGTTTTTTTCTGCCCTTGACAAAGTATAAGGGGCAGGAGGCAAATAAGTTCTCTTTTCTCCTTTTTCTGGAGCTAAATCAATCCTAACACCCATGTCAACCATATCACGACGAGATTCTTCACTATCTTTACTCTTGAATGGAAGATTTAATAGTGTCCCAACTAGACTATCACACACATTTTTCTCAACGTGCATAACATCAAGACAGTGACGAACATGGTGAAACTTCCAGTATTCCAACTCAAAAAAAAATTGATTTTTTCTTCCATGGACAAACCACTTTCTTTGCCTTCTTCATCTCCTTCCCAAAAGTAAATTTTATTCGTTCCTGCTGCCTTAATACTTCTTCTCCAGAGAGGATTTGACGTGCGTGTCTAAACTCTTGTTCGCCATTAAAAGCAGCCTTGTGCCTCCTATAAGGATGATGTGGAGCTAAATATCGACGATGACCTTGGTAACATATTTTTCGGCTATGAGTTAAATGTTTACCAACGGTATCATCACCACATATTGGACAAGCCATATAGCCCTTATTGACACAGCCCGACAAATTTCCGTACGCAGGAAAGTCATTTATCGTCCACATCAAAACTGCTCTCATAGTGAAATAAGACTGTGTATACGCATCATATACATTTGGTTCGCCTTCTTCCCAAAGCTTCTTCAAATCATCTATCATCGGTTCTAAATAGACATCAATGTTATTACCTGGCTCATGCGGACCAGAAACTAACACCGTTAACATCATAAACTTCCTCTTCATGCATAACCATGGAGGAAGATTATAAGTTACCAATGCCACCGGCCAACAACTGTACCTATTGGTTAGGCCATTATTATGCGGGTTTATACCATCTGCTGCCAATGCTAAGCGAATATGTCTGGGTTCACTACCAAAGTCAGGCCACCTATAATCAATATTCCTCCAAGAAGGAGAGTCAGCTGGATGACGCATTTGGCCATCTTGAGTTCGCTTATTCGCATGCCAACTCATTAGTTCAGCTGTAGAAGCAGATTTAAACATCCGTCTAAATCTAGGAATTATCGGAAAGTACCACATAATTTTGGCTGGAATGTTAATCCTAGGTTTACCATCTTTCCCCAACTTCCAACGAGATAGATTGCACTTAGGACACTCGGACACATCGACATTTACACCCCTATATAGCACACAGCTATTCGGACACGCGTGAATCTTTACATACTCAAGGCCTAGATCAGTGAGGGTTTTCTTTGCTTCATAAGCATTAACCGGAAACACATGATCTTTAGGAAGTAAAGATCCTACTGAAGATAGGAGATCAGTGAAAGCACTATCGCTAATACCAAATCTAGATTTCCAATTGTGCATTTTCAACATCGACTCTAACTTAGTGCACTCACTACCCACATACAAAGGTTGCTCTGCATCGGCCACAAACCTCCTGAACTCATGTGAATCGTCATTGTAATCACCCCTATTATAAGCTGCTTCACAAACATCAACTATTTCTGAGGTCGGAATTTGCCCCGAAAGAATGTGCCCTGGAGTACTGCCAACAGATGAACTTATTGGCGTACTACTTGGACACTTCTCTCCGTGCCAAATCCATTCGACATACCCCAAACTAAAACCATTTTGATAAAGATGACCTCTAATTATTTTCACTGATACTTTTTTGAAATTACCACAACGTGCACATGGGCATGGGCTTTTTTTAGGATTTTCATCATTTTCTTCAGCAAACATCAAGAACCTTTCGACCCCAATTTCATATTCTAAAGATTCTCTATCTTTCGAAATCCACGACTTATCCATATCGTAAAACAGCCTACATGATATTGTTATTTCAAAAGTCAGAAGTAGACTTATCTAAAATTATACAAGTCATTATATTATAATTATTATTGAATATGGTAGGGGATTTCTAGTGCTTGACATACAGACTTCTTATCTATGATTATGTCATAAAATATACTAATATCATAATAATAGATAGAATTAAGTAAATAAACAATTAGATCATAATTAAACAATCCAAACATGTGTTCAGTAAAATATAAACAAGAATCATAGTCATGCAAGTAATTACGATATATAAAACGTTATCAGAATCATATAAACAAGCACATGCATCTAATTAAAAAATCAAGAGGGCACTAAATAATAAAATTTAAAGTTCAGCAATTACTAACCTCAAGAACAACTCAAAAACTTATAATGTTAACTGCACGGACACAAGCAAATGCTCCTGCAAATGAAAATTCAGAATTTTTAAACACAAAAAGTAATTCGAACAGTTCTTACAAACAATAATACCCAAAAAAAATACATGCAAAAAGAAAGACAAGTAATTAACATGGAAAATCAAAATTAACTTACTAAATCACGATGACCCAAGCTAAAGAAGCAACCAATCTGAAAAAAAAAGTTCCAATTAGAAAAAAAAAGACTAATTCGAACTTAAATTAAAATGACTAATTCGAATATGAAAAATGACTTACTAATTCGTACTTTTTCTTCTTCTTCGAATCTGAAAATGATTTAGGGTTCTTCTTCTTCTTCTAATTGAGAGAGATTTAGGGTTTTGTTTAATTGGGTCGGGGCAAAGAAATTTTTGGGAGAAATTTTTGGGAGAAATATATTGGGTCGGCCGGGTTGAATGTTTGGGATTTTTTGGGGAAAATGAATTTGGGGTGGGGGCGGAATGTTTTGGGGGAAAATGAAATTGTTTTTGGGGGATAAGGGGGGAAAAGTTTTGGGGGATAAGGGGGGAAAAGTTTTGGGGGATAATTTTTCTAAGGGGCCGGGAAATGTTATATTACAAAGGGGGGGAAAACATTGCCGCATATTTTTTATTTTTCTAAATATACATAGAGACATCAACCTTTTTAACAATCGATGTCTAGAAACCACTTTAACATCGCTTTTAAAATTTCTGATGTTAAAACTATATTTAACATCGGTGGTTTTCTTAATCGATGTAAAAGGGGCGATGTCTATTAACGTTTTTCTAGTAGTGAAGACTATTAAACGATATGTGCTAATTGTTATATTCGGAGACCCTTTCAGATATCATGTCGATCAAAAATGTCTTTAGTCCCAGGCCCCGTTTTGAAAATTCAAGGGCCCCGTTAAAATTTTGTACATTATTATCCCTTCTTCTTTCGTGTCCGAATCATTATCGGAAGATTTCTTCGTATCATTATATCCCTAATTACCCGATACTATCAATTTTATTCACAAAGGGAAAAATTATTCTGTAATAACCTGAATTTTTGGAAAAATTAAAACTTTTCTTATTATGATTAAGTGCATCAGTGAATAGTGAATTTGGTGAATGAATAGTGATTTTGAGGAGTAACAAAGTTTTTCATGCCACCTATGTACGAGACGTAGTATGGATATTCCGAAGTCATATTAGTGATCTACGGAGTAAATAAGTGAATGCAAAGACGATCGGAATTCAGAAACTCCAAATTTTATTTTGGTGTAATATTCGACCGGGCAGCGAATTATATATTATTATATTCAAGAAATGAGATATTAAAATTGAGGATTTGAGGATTTAATATTTTGGAATTTTATTATTTTATTAAAGTCGATTTAAGGATTCGATTGTTGGAATGAATAGTGAATAGTTACTATTCACTACGAGAATCGCGTAAAGTTTTATTCGCTCTTTTTGGAAAATATTCCGAATCGTTTCAAGAGGAACAAGGCAACATCTACCGGATTAAATATGGACATGGAAGTAACATGTAACAAGATTAATTCGAGGAATGCAACATTTGGATCATCCATGTGAAAGGAAACGAACCAGTAAAGCGAACCAGTAAAACTACTTTATCTGGGCCAGTGCATGTGTGACATGTGTCGGAAGGAGAAGCAACCAAGGGTGATGACTCACCACTTTTGACATAAAAATCAGCATCCTTATCTAATTATCAAAACAAAAAGAAAAAGGAGAGGAAGAACTCTTCCCCCCATTTTCGGCTCAGCTTGTGCAAGGAGGAAAGAAAAATCCATAACTCCATTTCTATCCATCCTTAAATCACCGAATTTTAACCATAGCTTCTCCACTCCATGGGTAACATTCATTCAAAATTTCATGGACAACAAAGGAGTGTAGCCTAGTCAAATCCCTTCCCCAAGTTGGAGAACCCAAACTGTGCAGTTTGTGTCCAGCGGAAAGATGGGACTCAAAACCCTAGCTAGGAAGATTTAAATGTGGCGATCTATAGCTCAAAAGAAAGCTTATGAAGAGTACAAGGTCTGGTAAAAATCTTAGAACCAAACTCTTGTTTTTCGATTTTATATGGATTTTACAAAGTGATGATGAATAGTAACTTTTCATGATTCTTGATTTTGTTTCTTAAGGATTAAGCTTGATAAGGTTTGTTCAAAGCTCAAGGAAGGATTATAAACCATTGTTAGTGTATATGAAGCACCAAGGAAGGTATAAAAACCCCTGCCCCTTTTTGTTTATATGAGTTTGAAGTGGTTTTGATGTTTATGTAAAGTTAAGATCATGATTAAGTAATTATATGAATTGTTGGTTGAGTTTGGAGGATGGGTTATGAATTTGTTTTGATTATTCATGGAGGATTTGACTGAGTGGAGGGTGTATAAGGTGGATGGTGAGTTTGGGATTAATTGGTATTGATTTGGTTGTGTTTTGGAAAAGGAAAACATTACGATTATAGCCGTCGTAATGCCCATTTGATTTAGGGCTGTTTTGAGCAAGAATTACGAACTGGTCTGGTAATATTTTTGAACAGAACTGACTATGAACATGTAGGTCTTGTTTTAAGGTTTGTTTTGGTATAAAGATCATGTCTATACGATTTACGGTTTAGGAGAAAAGTGAGTTTTAGTAAACGCCGTTCGGAAGAATGACTCATCTCTGTCCAGCAACTTTGAGGCTATATTTGGACCACTTCAGAGCCGTATTAAAATGTGAAATTTTGAGGAATAATACTAGAGACAGTTAGGAAGGCTCACGAAAAAGATTCGTATTAAAAAGATTATGTTTCGATTTTATAAAAATGTTTTAGCCGAGGTCGCGCAAGTGAAAATCCCTAAGAGCATGACTTAGAAACCGATGTTGTAAATGGTTAAGTATAACTTGGATTGGTGAATGG
This sequence comes from Heracleum sosnowskyi, assembly GCA_030848705.1. Taxonomy (NCBI): domain Eukaryota; kingdom Viridiplantae; phylum Streptophyta; class Magnoliopsida; order Apiales; family Apiaceae; genus Heracleum; species Heracleum sosnowskyi. The sequence continues at coordinate 63,282,186 of CM061235.1, forward strand.
ATTTCGAACCAAACTTGTGATATAAGTATTGGACGAATAACATGGACTTAGTATGAGCCTATAACGAGCTAGTAATGCCTTGGTTGTGTTTCGCTTACGTGTTTAAGCATTTAGTACAAGTGGATTATCCAGGGGATTAATCGTGCGTTTTCTTTGACTTTGTCTAGATTGTCCGGCATCGTCGCGAACCCCTATCACTTCTCGAGCATCAGGCAAGTTTTCTAAATCTATACTTTGAAGTATTGATTATATATTACTGCTTTTGCCATGTGTGGAGTTATACAGTTTTGCGATACATGTTATATATTGTATAAAATAGAGTTTGATTTTGGTTTATATATGAGCTTTGAGATAAAGTAGTTATAAACCGGTGTACCTTGTAGCTCTATAGATAAGAGCAGGTTTATTGTTTCGACTCTAGACCGGGAGTCGATATTTGTGTTATATAGATAGTCGTGGAGACCCGGAGGGATTCCAGCGGCAGAGTACTATTCATCTTGAGGAATATTATTATTAAACATTAATTATATTTCTAGAAAGTATTAGTTACCTGGAAATGATTTGAGGAATGTTATTTGAATATTACCTCATTCGAAGGTTATTATTTGAAAATGATTTGGTAATTGGCTTATATGTTAAATATGGGATATCAGTTATAAGCCAGTATTCTTATATATGCCCTAGGATAAGGGCATGTGATTTTCATTAAGGATCAGAAGTGATTGTATTTCTGTATATGCTAAAGATTATTTAGCCGATAAAGACATCGGGTGACTGTTATTTGAGATTTATTAATTAATGAATATTATTTATGTATATTCATTTGAGGCTTACTTGTTCGAGGGTTAATTATGTATTTAATGAATATTATTTATGTATATTCATTTGAGGCTTACTTGTTCGAGGGTTAATTATGTATTTAATGAACATTATTTATGTATATTCATTTGAGGACTATTGACTTTAAGAATATTATTGTGAATATTCATCTGGGGATTATTTAATGAATATTAATGTCGAATATTCATTCGAGGATTATTTATTTATTTAATGAATATTAGTTTTGAATATTCATTCGAGGATTATTTATTTATTTAATGAATATTAGTTTTGAATATTCATTTGAGGATTAATTATTTATTTAATGAATATTGCTTTTGAATATTCATTTGAGGCTTATTTATTTAATGAATATTATTTCCTAATATTCATTTGAGGTTTATTTATTTAATGAATATTATTTTAGAATATTCATTTAAGAGTTATTTATTTAATGAATATTACCTTTGAATATTCATTTAATCTATATTTACTTAATGAATATTATTTTCGAATATTCATTTAATCAGTATTTACTTAAGGAATATTATTCCGAATATTCATCTAAGCTTTACTTACTTAATCAATGTCATTGATTATTTTTAAAATCAAAAGAGGTTCCCAAAACAATGTTTTCCATTTAAATCCGTCTTTTAAGAAGATTCAAATGCTCGCTCAACTATCAAAAATACGGGAAACCTGATTTAAGTGACTACTACTCTTTTTAAACTCTCAATTCAAAAACTGTCAAGGGACAGATATTTTCTTGGAGCAATTTAATTGCTGCCAGTCTAATGTTGTGTTACCACCTCAATGATCGAGGGGTAAATTCATGGAACAAGTCGATATCCATTAACAAGCATAGCTTGGGAAATATTGGAGAACCTTCCTTTCCAACCTAGATATAACTACTTAGTGGAGTCGTATCAACAAGTGTTACACTTGGGGAAAGGAGGACGATCTTTACGTTTCAGAGTCATGGATTTCATCTGAACTAGGAGTGGTGTAAGTGGTCAAGTTGTGTGGGCCCATCCAACTTTTATATTGCCCCAAATGGGCCGGGAGGTCATAGTAAGGCGGTAGACAATGTCAGGCCGTCGTGATACTTCCATCTACATGTAGAAAACTATTTGAGCGGTGCGACCTGCTACTGATCATAGTAAGGTTAGGCACAGCGGACGCGGTAGCAACTCCAGTATTAGTTCATCATCCAATTTGGATATTTCCTGCAACATGTATTGGGGTGAAGAACCAACCATGTTGGCAGGGGGTTGAAAAGTGTTTGTAAATGAAGTGACAATAAATTTGTGCAACTCCATCTTTTACTTTTGAGTTATGACTCTGATAAAACCTGATTAAAGATATATATGCATAAGTGGAGTTTGGGTTACGGAAATATTATATTAATTTTCCTCGTAACTTCATCGTTTATATTATACTAGTTTCTTATCCGCTTAAAGCATATCATATGACTCTGTGGATACCCTACATAACATGAGTTATGGTAAGGGAGTTGCTTATATTGAATTTTCCTTATAACTTCATCTTTTAAGTTATATGTTGATATTCTGCTTATATAGCAGATAATTTTTGGAAAGGTTATATTGGGTTTATTTTGAAACCTCATCTTGTATACAAGAACTTTGTTCATAATATAGCAAAAGAGTTGCAGAAATATTATGAAATGATATTTGAATTACAATAAAGGTACTATTTTTGGAATATCTTCCGATAAGGAAATAATTTCAGTATCGAGATATTTTGACAAATTATTGTCTTATACCCGCTTTATTCTGGGTTGAGTTAAAGGCAGAATTAGGCCATACTTTCATTACCTTGCTGAGCTATCGCTCACTCTTGCTATTGTTTTATATATATTATATAGCAGCGAAGCAGGATGCCAATGGGACGGCACATACCCCGCAAGGCGTTTCCACAAACAGTTTCTAGCAGTGATCCCGAGAATAGTACGAACCAATCGAATCAGGCTACAGCTTTTGGTATTCAACTTATGTATAGATATGAATGGTATGAGAGGATTGTGAGCATCAGAAGGCTAAGTTGGTAATGTAACCTTACTTAGAAATTGTATCAGTGACAGATTCAAAGACATTTGGGTATTGTAATAAAGATTATTTATTCCGCAGTTTTTGTATTGTGTCGTTTCTGAGACTCTAACCTGTGTGTGTGTGTGAGACATATATTGTGGGGTCATGAGCAGGTGAATTATGCACGGTGTGAGTAATACAGATAAGTCAAGGAGTAAATGGATCGTGACTACCCTAAATCCCTGACCCCGGATTTGGGGCTGTTACAGAAATGGTATCAGAGCGTTAGGTTACAGTCCTCAGAAACGATAGGAGATCGAGTCTTACAATACCCTTAAGAATGATAAGAACATCTAGAGCCCAAATTGAGTTCGTAGTCGGGTTAGAGGACATGACCCTGACTGTTTAAGATGAAGCCCGAGATGGGACTTCTTCTGGGAAACCGTACTTAGGACTTCATGGTTAGTCACCTCGATTCGTATGAGTTATAGAGTGATGGGATTCTGAGATACCAGGCCCCGAGGCCTTCGAGTAGGCAATTGATGATGCGTTCCTTGAAATGGACGGAGACCCGATAAAGGAAGATCCATAGGAGGATCTAGAAGAAGACCCCATAGTGGGTCAAGGAAAGAATCTTGTAGAGAACGTGTTGATTGATGAAGATGTAGTATGTTACTTGAGGTCGTATAATAGGACCAGACGAACCTTCAAAGGACAAATAAGTGACAAAACGAGAGTTTTAAGGATCGTTCATGATTCATCAAGAGATATGACAAAGAAAATGGAGTAGAGTCTCCAAAGCAGAAGAGGTAGAGGCAGTACAGCCAGTATCAGTGGATTGATTCGACTTGAACGAAACCTGTTACCCGTAGTCGGTTATAGTTGCCCATAAGGAGGCGGCATACGTAAGAACCAAGATGTTCAGATTTTCACGAACGATTAAGGGTACTTAGTTGCCTAGAATAGTGTAAGGAATTGTTTTGGGCTATGAGATTTCAATCCCCCACGACCAGCGATTCCACTGGAAATAGTGTCTATTACATCATTGAGGGATTTTATTATCTCAAGGAAAATTTTGGGTATAAAGATGATTGAAATAGAGACCGAATTTAAGTTTGTAGTTTGTAACGATCCTCCGGAGTACTGCCCAGTCGACATGTGGAATTGTCATTGCTATGGGCAACAACGGTATCGAAGTCTTCTTATAGAACAGAACGCTTACTTGAGATGTTGCGTCTAGTCGATTAGAACTCCCTACGATTGCAAAGGTCGATGGTTGGATCCTTAGCGACTATTATAAGTCGGCAATGACGTAAGTATCAAACACCTTAGGGCGCGTGGAAAAGAAAAGCTTTGGAATTGAACGATTATCCATTAGAGGAGCCGACATAAAAGGCATCCGTAGAGACCTTGGTAGTACCCTCCCCCCTTTGCAGATTATGTGGGATATTTCCCCAATCTATGATCTATCTTGACCTCTTTCCAAGAAAGAATTCTGATAAAGGGTATATTCCCTCTTCGAAGTTATTTTATAACACTTGTGTTAAATCATAATTAATTTCAATTGTGTTAGAGGCTGTCACGATGCCTACTTTCAGGTTTTCGAAGCCCTGTCAAATGATGTTATTTAAGCTTTCACTTTTCTTCAAATAATGAATGACCCCATGGTGATACCTCACCACTTGTTTGTTAGACCATCTCCAACCAAGGACACCAAAATAGTGTCATTATAACACTATTTTGGTGTCAAAAAGACACCATCCATAAAATGAACTCCAACCAAGGGACACTATAATTGTCACTAAAAGGAATCTTTCACCTATAAAATAGAATATTCTAAAGAATCTTTCACCTATAAAATAGAATTTTCTAATTTTGTTCATTTTTTATATTATAAATAACTTCTTATTTATCATTATGAATTTATGATTTTATTTTTATAATTAAATCTAGTGTGTTGTTTATAATTCAAGATTTTAAAAAAAAAATGTGAAAGTTTAAAGTAAAAAAAATTTAAAAATAAAATTTAAAAAATTAGAATAAAAAGATACAAAAAAATATTTTAGAATTAATATGAGTTAAGAAGAAAAGAAGTTTCGATTGATAAAATCTTAAGTTAAAATTTACAAAAACAATTAACTTTAGTAGGACATAGATGGAAGAAATTTGTTTTGTTAACAAACATAGGGGTATTGTTGGAATTTTGAAAGTCACCAAATTTGGTGTCCAAGGATCACCAAATGTACTTTTGTCACCAAATTTGGTGACCCAAAACTCATTTGGTGACCTTGGGTCACTATTTTAGTGTCCCATTGGAGTTGATTTGACACTATACCTATCACTATTATAGTGATTTAGTGTCCCATTGGAGTTGCTCTTAAGTACCAGTATCTTTTTGGTTATTCTTTTCTTTGTATTTTCTTTGGAAACCGCACCTTTGGAATCTGTTCAATTTTAATTCAAGGTGTTCCTTTGAGAAATATTGTCGAGAGGCGATAATCATTAAATTGATCTCGAATTGCTTTCATACTTTTCAACTTCCACTGAGACGAACAACCCTATACTTTTAGGGGCTACAAGGACTATCTGTCTATGTGATAGAAGTCTGATGGGACGCCATCACTTGTAAGTTGTGAAATACAAGAAGGCTAATTACCTTTAGTAATGTCTCAATCGAGGCACGCAACGTTGAGTTCTTACGATCATGTTGATCTCTCGGTAAATTCTCTTACCTCCAATAAGGTTACCTTAAAACTCATAACCTTATGATCACCAGTGTGTGACGTTTTCCTTGATATGGGAGCTGTCTTTTCAAGGCCCCATGAATTTTGGTTATCCTCATTGAATTCTAAGGGGAGGCGAACCAGGTCAAATAAGTCAAAATTCGCTGATAGGAATTAGATTCGCAACGAAATCGCCTATGACAGGAGCGAATCCCTAAGACGAATAGAATGTTAATGACATATCAATGAATTGGTTTATTCTCCCAAGGATATTATGATAATGGAAAGGGGATCAAGTGATATATGTGAAAGGAATAGTGATGTGTCGTGTACTCCAGTGACAACGGTGTTAGATAGATGCCATATAGTGGAATTGAGATTTTGGAGGAGTTGTTTACGAATGGACACTACCTCTGGGTTAGCAAGATAAGTACTGGCGATAGAGTCAGAGGGAGCTGGTATTGTGACTTGGGAGAAGTTGACATTATAATAAGGACGGGTGGGTTGACACCCAATGGAGCCCAGACTGATTGTAAGAGAGAGAGAGAGTAATAAATAAAGGATGGAAACAGATTCAGAGATTCTTGAATATAGTTTAGACTAAGAAGCTATTACGCCAGAGATCCGAGGCTTAATTAGCTCTTATGGTGGACGCCAAGAAAAGAGATACCAAGTAAAAAGGGAACTACAATGGTTTTGGGAGATTGTACAAGGTTTTAATGAGCTACCAGATATCGATTTGGATGACATGAGAATGAATACCGAGTATTCCGAGTATAGTGGGAATGAAAGAGTTAGAGACTCAGTTATAAGAATTGTTGTATAAGGGTATGATAAGGCCCAGTGTATCACCGTGGGAAACCCCGGTGTTGTTCGTAAGAGAGAAAGATGTTAGCACAAGATTATGCATCGAACCTCGAGAGTTGAATGAGTTCGACCTGGAGGATAGGTACCCTTGTAAATGATTGTTTGATCAGCGGAAAAACGCTGTGTATTTCCAAATTTATTCAAGAACTGGATACCACCAGTTGGAAGTTAAATCCGAGGATGTACCCAAGACTGCGATTCGTACGAGGAATAGACACTTTGAGATTTTAGCGAAGTTATTTTGGGTTGACTAATGCACCCACAAATTTTATGGAATGTAACGAATTGGCTTTGAATTCTCCGCGATAGTAGATAACGTGAGATGGAGAAATGGCTAGAATTGACCTAGAATTATGACTGTGAGATACACTACCATCCGGGGAAGGCCAATGTGGTGGCTGATACCCTTAATTAAAATGGGACAGAAATGGATTCCGAATGATCGGGAATTAAAGGATGAGATTTTACACAAAACCCAAGTTAGTCCAACAAACTAGAAAGACAAAAGATTTCACCAACAAGTGGCTAGTGACAACCAAGACAGACAGAGGAAGCATGCAGACTAAGCCCGTGAGTATAGAGATAGTACTGCTATTGATAAGCTAAATGGCATGTTGATGGATGACAAGCAAGTTTATGTTGGTGTATTTTCTGTACAAACAAGATGGGGAATATGAGGTTAGAGATCCGTGATGCTAAAAGATATCCATGGAAAGAATTAATGAGATTTGGAAAGAAAGGGAAGTGAGCCCGAGATTCATTGGGCCATCTGAGATTTTAAAACGCGTCAGGAAGGTGGCCTACGAGCCAGCCTTGCCCCCCAAACTTGTAGAATGGTCATAACGGGGTTCATGTGTCAATGCTACGTCAGTATACTATAGATGCCCGGCATATGTAGAGTATGAGCAGGTAGATATACAACCTGGTCTGACTTATAAAGAACAACCTATAGAAATCACGGATAGAAAAGAGCAAGTGCTAAGTGACGAGGTTGACAAGCTAGTGAAAGGTTTGTGGAAAATCAAGAGGTGGAAGAATCCACCTGGGAGTTAGAAAGTGCAATAGAAGAGACGTACCCCAGTTACTCCTAAGTTGATTCCGGGACGGAATCCTTTTAAGGAGGGGAGACTGTAATAACCCGAATTTTTGGAAAAATTAAAACTTTTCTTATTATGATTAAGTGCATCAGTGAATAGTGAATTTGGTGAATGAATAGTGATTTTGAGGAGTAACAAAGTTTTTCATGCCACCTATGTACGAGACGTAGTATGGATATTCCGAAGTCATATTAGTGATCTACGGAGTAAATAAGTGAATGCAAAGACGATCGGAATTCAGAAACTCCAAATTTTATTTTGGTGTAATATTCGACCGGGCAGCGAATTATATATTATTATATTCAAGAAATGAGATATTAAAATTGAGGATTTGAGGATTTAATATTTTGGAATTTTATTATTTTATTAAAGTCGATTTAAGGATTCGATTGTTGGAATGAATAGTGAATAGTTACTATTCACTGCGAGAATCGCGTAAAGTTTTATTCGCTCTTTTTGGAAAATATTCCGAATCGTTTCAAGAGGAACAAGGCAACATCTACCGGATTAAATATGGACATGGAAGTAACATGTAACAAGATTAATTCGAGGAATGCAACATTTGGATCATCCATGTGAAAGGAAACGAACCAGTAAAGCGAACCAGTAAAACTACTTTATCTGGGCCAGTGCATGTGTGACATGTGTCGGAAGGAGAAGCAACCAAGGGTGATGACTCACCACTTTTGACATAAAAATCAGCATCCTTATCTAATTATCAAAACAAAAAGAAAAAGGAGAGGAAGAACTCTTCCCCCCATTTTCGGCTCAGCTTGTGCAAGGAGGAAAGAAAAATCCATAACTCCATTTCTATCCATCCTTAAATCACCGAATTTTAACCATAGCTTCTCCACTCCATGGGTAACATTCGTTCAAAATTTCATGGACAACAAAGGAGTGTAGTCTAGTCAAATACCTTCCCCAAGTTGGAGAACCCAAACTGTGCAGTTTGTGTCCAGCGGAAAGATGGGACTCAAAACCCTAGCTAGGAAGATTTAAATGTGGCGATCTATAGCTCAAAAGAAATCTTATGAAGAGTACAAGGTCTGGTAAAAATCTTAGAACCAAACTCTTGTTTTTCGATTTTATATGGATTTTACAAAGTGATGATGAATAGTAACTTTTCATGATTCTTGATTTTGTTTCTTAAGGATTAAGCTTGATAAGGTTTGTTCAAAGCTCAAGGAAGGATTATAAACCATTGTTAGTGTATATGAAGCACCAAGGAAGGTATAAAAACCCCTGCCCCTTTTTGTTTATATGAGTTTGAAGTGGTTTTGATGTTTATGTAAAGTTAAGATCATGATTAAGTAATTATATGAATTGTTGGTTGAGTTTGGAGGATGGGTTATGAATTTGTTTTGATTATTCATGGAGGATTTGACTGAGTGGAGGGTGTATAAGGTGGATGGTGAGTTTGGGATTAATTGGTATTGATTTGGTTGTGTTTTGGAAAAGGAAAACATTACGATTATAGCCGTCGTAATGCCCATTTGATTTAGGGCTGTTTTGAGCAAGAATTACGAACTGGTATGGTAATATTTTTGCACAGAACTGACTATGAACATGTAGGTCTTGTTTTAAGGTTTGTGTTGGTATAAAGATCATGTCTATACGATTTACGGTTTAGGAGAAAAGTGAGTTTTAGTAAACGCCGTTCGGAAGAATGACTCATCTCTGTCCAGCAACTTTGAGGCTATATTTGGACCACTTCAGAGCCGTATTAAAATGTGAAATTTTGCGGAATAATACTAGAGACAGTTAGGAAGGCTCACGAAAACGATTCGTATTAAAAAGATTATTTTTCGATTTTATACAAATGTTTTAGCCGAGGTCGCGCAAGTGAAAATCCCTAAGAGCATGACTTAGAAACCGATGTTGTAAATGGTTAAGTATAACTTGGATTGGTGAATGGATTTCGAACCAAACTTGTGATATAAGTATTGGACGAATAACATGGACTTAGTATGAGCCTATAACGAGCTAGTAATGCCTTGGTTGTGTTTCGCTTACGTGTTTAAGCATTTAGTACAAGTGGATTATCCAGGGGATTAATCGTGCGTTTTCTTTGACTTTGTCTAGATTGTCCGGCATCGTCGCGAACCCCTATCACTTCTCGAGCATTAGGCAAGTTTTCTAAATCTATACTTTGAAGTATTGATTATATATTACTGCTTTTGCCATGTGTGGAGTTATACAGTTTTGCGATACATGTTATATATTGTATAAAATAGAGTTTGATTTTGGTTTATATATGAGCTTTGAGATAAAGTAGTTATAAACCGGTGTACCTTGTAGCTCTATAGATAAGAGCAGGTTTATTGTTTCGACTCTAGACCGGGAGTCGATATTTGTGTTATATAGATAGTCGTGGAGACCCGGAGGGATTCCAGCGGCAGAGTACTATTCATCTTGAGGAATATTATTATTAAACATTAATTATATTTCTAGAAAGTATTAGTTACCTGGAAATGATTTGAGGAATGTTATTTGAATATTACCTCATTCGAAGGTTATTATTTGAAAATGATTTGGTAATTGGCTTATATGTTAAATATGGGATATCAGTTATAAGCAAGTATTCTTATATATGCCCTAGGATAAGGGCGTGTGATTTTCATTAAGGATCAGAAGTGATTGTATTTCTGTATATGCTAAAGATTATTTAGCCGATAAAGACATCGGGTGACTGTTATTTGAGATTTATTAATTAATGAATATTATTTATGTATATTCATTTGAGGCTTACTTGTTCGAGGGTTAATTATGTATTTAATGAATATTATTTATGTATATTCATTTGAGGCTTACTTGTTCGAGGGTTAATTATGTATTTAATGAACATTATTTATGTATATTCATTTGAGGACTATTGACTTTAAGAATATTATTGTGAATATTCATCTGGGGATTATTTAATGAATATTAATGTCGAATATTCATTCGAGGATTATTTATTTATTTAATGAATATTAGTTTTGAATATTCATTCGAGGATTATTTATTTATTTAATGAATATTAGTTTTGAATATTCATTTGAGGATTAATTATTTATTTAATGAATATTGCTTTTGAATATTCATTTGAGGCTTATTTATTTAATGAATATTATTTCCTAATATTCATTTGAGGTTTATTTATTTAATGAATATTATTTTAGAATATTCATTTAAGAGTTATTTATTTAATGAATATTACCTTTGAATATTCATTTAATCTATATTTACTTAATGAATATTATTTTCGAATATTCATTTAATCAGTATTTACTTAAGGAATATTATTCCGAATATTCATCTAAGCTTTACTTACTTAATCAATGTCATTGATTATTTTTAAAATCAAAAGAGGTTCCCAAAACAATGTTTTCCATTTAAATCCGTCTTTTAAGAAGATTCAAATGCTCGCTCAACTATCAAAAATACGGGAAACCTGATTTAAGTGACTACTACTCTTTTTAAACTCTCAATTCAAAAACTGTCAAGGGACAGATATTTTCTTGGAGCAATTTAATTGCTGCCAGTCTAATGTTGTGTTACCACCTCAATGATCGAGGGGTAAATTCATGGAACAAGTCGATATCCATTAACAAGCATAGCTTGGGAAATATTGGAGAACCTTCCTTTCCAACCTAGATATAACTACTTAGTGGAGTCGTATCAACAAGTGTTACACTTGGGGAAAGGAGGACGATCTTTACGTTTCAGAGTCATGGATTTCATCTGAACTAGGAGTGGTGTAAGTGGTCAAGTTGTGTGGGCCCATCCAACTTTTATATTGCCCCAAATGGGCCGGGAGGTCATAGTAAGGCGGTAGACAATGTCAGGCCGTCGTGATACTTCCATCTACATGTAGAAAACTATTTGAGCGGTGCGACCTGCTACTGATCATAGTAAGGTTAGGCACAGCGGACGCGGTAGCAACTCCAGTATTAGTTCATCATCCAATTTGGATATTTCCTGCAACATGTATTGGGGTGAAGAACCAACCATGTTGGCAGGGGGTTGAAAAGTGTTTGTAAATGAAGTGACAATAAATTTGTGCAACTCCATCTTTTACTTTTGAGTTATGACTCTGATAAAACCTGATTAAAGATATATATGCATAAGTGGAGTTTGGGTTACGGAAATATTATATTAATTTTCCTCGTAACTTCATCGTTTATATTATACTAGTTTCTTATCCGCTTAAAGCATATCATATGACTCTGTGGATACCCTACATAACATGAGTTATGGTAAGGGAGTTGCTTATATTGAATTTTCCTTATAACTTCATCTTTTAAGTTATATGTTGATATTCTGCTTATATAGCAGATAATTTTTGGAAAGGTTATATTGGGTTTATTTTGGAACCTCATCTTGTATACAAGAACTTTGTTCATAATATAGCAAAAGAGTTGCAGAAATATTATGAAATGATATTTGAATTACAATAAAGGTACTATTTTTGGAATATCTTCCGATAAGGAAATAATTTCAGTATCGAGATATTTTGACAAATTATTGTCTTATACCCGCTTTATTCTGGGTTGAGTTAAAGGCAGAATTAGGCCATACTTTCATTACCTTGCTGAGCTATCGCTCACTCTTGCTATTGTTTTATATATATTATATAGCAGCGAAGCAGGATGCCAATGGGACGGCACATACCCCGCAAGGCGTTTCCACAAACAGTTTCTAGCAGTGATCCCGAGAATAGTACGAACCAATCGAATCAGGCTACAGCTTTTGGTATTCAACTTATGTATAGATATGAATGGCATGACAGGATTGTGAGCATCAGAAGGCTAAGTTGGTAATGTAACCTTACTTAGAAATTGTATCAGTGACAGATTCAAAGACATTTGGGTATTGTAATAAAGATTATTTATTCCGCAGTTGTTGTATTGTGTCGTTTCTGAGACTCTAACCTGTGTGTGTGTGTGAGACATATATTGTGGGGTCATGAGCAGGTGAATTATGCACGGTGTGAGTAATACAGATAAGGCAAGGAGTAAATGGATCGTGACTACCCTAAATCCCTGACCCCGGATTTGGGGCTGTTACATATTCCGTACCCTAATTATTTAGGGCAATTGATATATCGTTCGTATCAATAATACATGTGTTATAGCCTTAGTATTCTTGAGCATTCGTTATATAAATGATATGTATTGATTTGGATAATTATCAGTCATTGTGGATAATTATCACCTCGTAAAACGTGTATTTTACTTTATTAAAGATTTAAAGTGATCCAATGGATCAATATCGATCCAAAAATGTCGTTTGTGGTATTATTTTCCACTAAATATAAAAAGGCGAAACGTATATTATCCTGCGTATAATATAGATTATATATCGATAAAAATATAAAAATTCCCGAACCGTGTTCTTCGTATTCTTGAAGATCAAACTCAAATTTGAAAGTGTTATTGGAATCCAAATTTCAAGTTCAAGTACTCAAATCAAATCATTTGATCTCTAGTTTCAGAATCTTCAAACTGTTTCATCATCTGGTAATTTTTCAATTTATTATGAATTTTTGAAATTCGAATTATAAATTAGGGTTTATATTAAATTTGGGGATTTCATTTCTGTTGATTCTCCGTTCAATTGATTGCTTCTAGCATGTTCCTAGGGTTCTAATTAGTAAGAATTCATGCTTTAATTTCATGTTTATGTTCGATTTTGAAGAATTCGATTTTAGGGTTTTTACCCAAAATTTCTTTTGAATAGTCCGTTCATATGAATGATCTGACATAGTTTTTGATAGAGGGCTTTTATTGTATGTGTTCTTTGCTTTGATTTAACATAAAGAACATCGAGTTTCATGTACAGAATAGTGAGATCGGAAAATTGTTTAAGCTCGCCAAAAAATAGTCAGGTTTTGAGTTCCGGCGTTGTTTTTGGTTTGGTTTTGGTCGGAATGTGTTCATATGTTTATAAGGAATGTTTTGACATAAAAATCCCCAATTTTTGTCGAGTTTTTGGGTCGCCGGATTCTAGACTGGTCGCGGGATTCTGGAAAATTTCCGGCATGTTCTTGGCGACCCGTAACTTGACCCGTTGACCCGTTTTCCCGACCCGGTTTCAATCTTTAAAACCCTAATTCATTTTCAGAAAACTGTTTTCCGATTTTATGTTTAAAAATAATTCGAAAATAGTTTAAATATTTATAAAAATCATATTTTTATTTTAAAAATACATTTTTATATTCAGAAAATTTTGTAAAATTATAATTATTTATTTAAATTCGAAAACTGATTAAATTTAATTATTTTAATTATTTTTGATTAATAATTAATTTATTTAATTGATTGATTAATTAATTTTATCAGTTAATTTTATTATTTAATTATTAATTAAATCTAATTAATATAAATTAGGTTTAATTATTTTCTAGCTTGGTTTATTTATTTAAAATTTGTTTGAGTGTTTGGAAATTGTCAATTAATTTTATATTAATTGATTAAATTGTTTTTAAATACTTATATTGGGATAAATGATCCGATTTTTTGTTTAAAAATTTGTTTGTGACTTATTTATTTTCAAATGAGCGTCGAATATTGTTCTAAAAATATTTATAAGTGCTATATGGTTTATATAAATTGAATAATGTGTTTTAATGTCCGTAAATGCTTTGTACAAGGGCTAGTGTCTGAGTTTTGAGTGTCGTAAAATAGATCAGGTGTTCAATAAATGATAATACATACCTGATTGCTTGTTTAGGCTTAAAAATGGTTATGAGTATATGTCGAGGATAGAACGAGAATAGTTAGACTTACTATTGTGAGTTGTTTATTATAGAATCGAGTTCCCGAGGCAAGGGAAATGAGAAGATAGGATAAGCGCGGTAGATTGCATTTGGCTACGTAGACCAGGAAAGTATCTGTGCCTTTACTCATTATTCAAATGATATTGTTTTCAATGTTTATATGCATGTCACCATCAGAACAATTCAGATTATTCAATCTTTACCCCGTATTTGAGCAAATGATGCTATTTCCTTGAATGTCCCTAATTCTTTGATTAATCCACGATCGTGTTGGATATCAGAAACCTTCACATTCAATTCATTTTGTATTGACTATAACCATTCTTTACCTTCTTAAATGAATACGTTGTACCATTGAAACCATTCCGAACTTATTTCTCGAACCTCATTTGACTTTGAGCAGTTGAAGCTCTTTTGCAACTATTATGCCCTGTCATGTTGTACTTAACTTATGGAGCCTGTTATTGCTTATATTCTGTGATAGAATTGGAATGTTTTTAAAATGGGACCAGTAATGGTCGGACCATATTCATGGTCAGAATAACTTAAGGCCAAGATGGCCAAGGATCCTAGTGGAGGACTTTGCTATCAGCAAGTCCGGGGTTGATGTGTGACTGATCAGCAGCTCAACCTTTCGATTTATAAAATGTAGAAGTCCAATTCTAATCCCATTTACTTCAATTTAAATTGTTAAAAATCATATATTTGGCTTGGATATTGTTGATTCAGATAATTGTGATTTTCCTTTCATTATGGAACTGTGATGGATATATAGATTATGCTTGCTGAGCACATGTGGCTCATACTTGTTTTTGTTTCTAATCCTATTCCAGTTAAGCGAGAGTATGAGCACACACAGCGCGAGCGATAGTTCTCCAGCTACTAGGAGATCACCTCGAGTGGTTGTCATTGGAAGGGTAGTTGTCTATTTTGGCAGTTAGACTAGATGCCTAGCTTTGTACTTTAAGTTGTGTAATAATAACACTGTAACTGGTTTGTATTAATAATATGACTTAGAAGCTTGTTTAATACCATAATCTGGATGCAGTCTTGGTTAAGGGGTGTTTTATGTCATTATTATATTATGCATGTGTTATATTCAGGTGTATTGTGTTTCGTTGGTCGAGTGACTCCTCAAATCTGTAACCCGGGTTTGGAGGGCGTGACATCACTGCCAGTAGACCAGATATCATGTATGCAACCTGTCTTTGTGCAAGATTTCAAGCTAAACCTAGGGAACCTCATCTGATTGCAGTCAAAAGAATTTTCAGATATCTCAAAGGCACTCCTTCACTTGGTCTTTGGTATGCAAGGGAATCAGATTTTGGTTTGTGTGATTATTCAGATGCTGATTTTGCAGGGTGCAAAATAGACAGGAAAAGTAATTCAGGAAGTTGTCAATTTTTGGGTGGTAGATTAGTCTCTTGGTTCAGTAAAAAGCAAAAGTCTATCTCTACTTCAACTGCAGAAGCTGAGAACATTGCTGCAGGAAGTTGTTATGCTCAGATAATGTGGATGAGAAATCAGTTGTTAGATTATGGCATGTCTTACTCCAAAATCCCTATTTATTGTGATAACCAAAGTGATATTGCAATGACAGGAAATCCGGTTCAGCATTCTCTTACTAAACACATCAGTATTAGATATCACTTCATAAGAGAACTGGTACTAGAAGGAACAATTGAACTGCATTTTGTTCCTACTGATCAACAAATTGCTGATATATTCACCAAGCCACTGCCTGAAGCTACTTTCAACAAATTGGTGAATGAACTTTGAATGATGAATTTTGAGAATTTCTGAGAAAAGCTACAGAGAAGAAATCCTGATGACTGTCAAATCCTGATGGTCATTCAGTAAGGTATGTAATTTTGATCAAATCCTGATAGGACAAAATCCTGACAAGAAGTCAACTGGTCAATTGTAACACCCCCAGATAGGTAAATGTATTCATATGTTCAGTCTAGAGGAACATCTATCTTGCATTTATCTTTACTGTTTGAATCTGGATATTGTTATATTTAATCCAGAACTTTTTATTATTTGCTTGGCTCTTAAAAGTCTTATCTTTTCTTGTTTTAGTTGAGTTATCCTCTAGAGGTATTTGGTTGTTATTGTCTAACAAACAAATAGGGGAGATTGAAAGGCATATGTCTAGGCCTATTTGTAAACACCGAGGATTCTACTCAACTTTAATTAAGATGTAATAAGTAAATAATAAAAATCAAATGTCACAGGAATCTCAGAAGATTATATCTGTCAAAGAATGAAGATTAAAGTCATCTACAGACTTGAAGTTATTCTACACTGGAAGAAGTTCATTTATTTGATCAAGCCTCAGTGAAGTATTCAAGAAAGTGGATCTATTTAAAGTGACAGAGGTTTCAGAAGTGTGAAGGGAAAAAATACAGGTTACAGTCCTTGTTTAAATAAAAGGAGTAAAGAATCACAGCTTAAAGTCAAGTATGAAGAACAACCATTAAAGTTAGTCGCTCATGAACCAGATAGTACATGGAGTGTCAACGTCAGTCAGTGGAAGTTCGTCATCAATTTCAGTGGTTCTAAGAATTAGTTTAATTCTCTTTTAATATTATTCTATAAGATATTTAATTTAATCTATGAATTAATTCTTTCAGAATTAATTCATATATTAAATTAATCAATCTAGATCTTAAGTAATTTAATGTATAAATTAATTCTCCAGAATTAATTTATTTATGAAATTATTTGAGTCAGTTATTTAATTTATTTAATCAGTGAATTAATTCTAAATGAATTAATTCATTTGTTAAATCAATTAAAAGTAGAATGTATTAAATCATTTTTAATCCTAATTCTTTTTAGTACTAGTAGTACTAACTGATTTATACTAATAGTACTATCAAGCTTAGTACTACCGAGAGTACTACCAATATAATTGGATAGTACTACCGATAGTACTACTAGGCTTAAAGAATAGTACTACCGAGTGTATATCTAAATGAAATGCAGTTTGTTTTGGCGCATGCAATTCATTCTATTGACTTGTTATAAATACAAGTACATGATCAAAAGAGGCAGGTGATTAGAATTGAAAAACACACAGAAGCAAAAACAAAGTATCATTTACTCTCTTCTGCATATTCAAGCGAACCAACTGCAAAGCTCAATTTAATTCTTGTAATAAATTCTAGCCATCAAAGTTATATCCAATCCACTAGAATTCAATTACTTGTATTTCTTTGACAATCTAGCGGATCATAATCCCTAGAATTACTATCGAACTACTTTTTAGTATTCGATCTTTTTATTACAAATATAGATAAATTCATGTCGAATTTATTCTAGATTTGTTTTAACAAGAACCTTGTAATCTGTGCACTGAATTGTAACACCCCTCAAGTTTAATAGAGTTTCTATTTAACTTGAATATTGTTTCAGTTTTTATTCCGCACTAATTTGTCTAAACAGTTAAATCTTTTAAAGGACAAATTCGATAAAACGGTATAGTTTGTATTCAACCCCCCTTCTACAAACTTATCAGGGCCTAACAATTGGCATCAGAGCCTTTTGATTGATATACAAATCAAAGATCCAATTGTTTTGAGATTTTTCTTAAACTCTGATTTTTTTATTATTCCTAAAAATCTCAAAAGATGTCTACTACACAGAAAGTGGGTACAGTCAAAATCCCAATGTTCAGCAAGGAGCATTATCCAATGTGGAAGAAGAAAATGCTCCTATTTCTTAAAGTTGCTAATCCTAAATACATTGATGTGCTGAATAACGGTCCCAAACTCCCTATGATTATTGAGGGAGAGTTAATAGAGAATAATGTTGTTACTAGGGCTGCTAGAATGTACCCTAAAGATCCCAAGGAGTACACTCCTGATGAGAAAGAGGATGTTACCTTGGATTCCTGTCTTCAGTTGATCCTTATTGATTGTCTTGATCCTATCATGCATAATCATGTCCTAAATTGTGATACTGCTAAACACATTTGGGGAACCATAGAGATAATCAATGAGGGGACAGAGGAAGTTAGGGAGAATATGCTGGAAATTCTCACCTCTCAATATGCGCATTTCATATCAAACCCTGGTGAAGGTATCTCTCAGGTTTTTGAGAGATACAACAAATTAATCAATGATCTGAATCTCAATGGGAAGCACTACACCAACAAGGAGATTAATAAGAAGTTTCTTCTTACACTTCCACCTCATTTGGAGCACAAAATTTCTGCCATTAGAGAAGCAAGAGATATGAATGAGATTGCTTTGGAGAGATTGTATGGTGTTCTGAAGACCTATGAGCTGGAGCAGATTCAACAAAGGGAGCTGTATGGAACTGGGAAGATTGTTAGTACTTCTACTGCACTGGCTGCTGAAGTCCCACAGAAACTGGAAGTGAAGGCTGTTCAACCTTCCAGTTCTAACATGAATGTTATTGATGCTGAATATGGATTAACATCCATTGATCAATCTGGTGGTGACTTCTATTCTCTAGAAGAACTTGATCAGCTGGAGGATGGTGATTTGGCTTTGATAGTCAGGAAGTTTGGGAAGTTTAGATTCAAGAGGAATCCCAATCTTAAGTTCAGACCCAGATTTCAGAGAGGTGGATCTTCCTCTTCAAGTGGCACAAGGGGTGGCTACAAAACTGGAACTGTGGAAAGGAGCACAATCAGATGCTACAATTGCAATGAGTTGGGTCACTTTGCTACTGAATGCAGAAAGCCTGCTCTTCAAGGAGTAAGGAAAGGTGACTTGTTCATAGCTGATCTGAACTTGGGATTCAAAGATGAAGTTAATTGTTTTTATGCTAAAGCTTCATCAGATGATAGTTGGCTATGGCACAAGAAGATGTCTCACCTTAACTTCAAAACCATGAACTCCTTGGTCAAGAGAGAATTGGTTAGAGGTTTGCCTCAGATGGAATTTACACAGGAAGGACTGTGTGAGGCATGTCAGAAAGGAAAGTCAAAGAAAGCTTCTCACAAGGGCACTGACACATCATCAATAACTGAACCACTTCAGCTACTGCACATGGATTTGTTTGGTCCAGTTAATGTGATGTCCATGTCAAAGACACAATATGTACTTGTGATTGTTGATGACTTTTCAAAATATACATGGGTTTTATTCCTACATTCCAAAGATGAGACCCCATACCTGGTGATTGGCCACATAAAGTTGATTGAGCTGGATTCTAGATTCCCTGTTAGAACCATAAGGTCAGATAATGGTACTGAATTCAAGAATGCCATTCTAAATGACTTTTGTGCTGATAAAGGAATAACAAGACAGTATTCTGCCCCTAGAACTCCTCAACAAAATGGAGTAGTGGAAAGAAAGAATCGTACATTGATTGAAGCAGCTAGGACTATGCTAAGTGAGTCCAAACTTCCAACGTACTTTTGGGCTGAAGCAGCGAATACAGTTTGTTATACTCAGAATCAAACTTTAATCAACAAGGACTTAATGAAGACTCCTTATGAGATCATGAACAACAAGAAACCAACTGTCAAGTACTTTCATGTATTTGGAGCAAAATGCTTTGTGCTTATAGATGACAATGTGAAACGTGGCAAGTTTGATGCAAAGGCACAAGAAGCTATTTTTGTTGGTTACTCCAGAAGATCTTACAGGGTCTACTTGGTTGGCAGTCACACAGTAAAGGAAAGTGTCAATGTTACTTTTGATGACACTAAGTTCCCCAATATCCAAAAAGAAGACTCATCTGAAAAGCTGAAGTTTGATAACTTGCCAGACTCAGAATCAGATGATGGAGCCCCACCTGAAGTTATTGCTGGTGATGATAATAACAATGATGATAATGATCATGGTGATGGTGGTGGAAACACTGGTAACAATGGAGATACCACCAACACTGAAGAAGAATCATCAAGGCAATCTAGCAACAACTCAGGGGGAGCAAATGAAGGATCAACTAGTCACTCACAACATCAAAGTGAATTTCAAGGTGAATCATCAAGATCAAATCTTCCAAGACAGATTGTATGGAATAGAGCTCATCCTTTTGAGCTGATCATTGGTGATCCAGGTGTTGGAGTTAAAACTAGAAGTGCAACTCAGAATGAATGTCATTATTCAGCATTTCTATCTGAAATGGAGCCAAAGAAAACTGAAGAAGCACTGACTGATCCAGATTGGGTGATTGCTATGCAAGATGAACTCAATCAGTTTGAACAACAACAAGTCTGGAAACTGGTACCCAGGCCAAAGAACAAGAAAGTAGTTGGTACAAGATTGGTATACAGGAACAAGCTAGATGAGGATGGGATTGTAACAAGAAACAAGGCAAGACTGGTTGCACAAGGGTATTCACAAGCTGAAGGCATTGATTATGATGAAACCTATGCACCAGTGGCTAGACTTGAGGCCATCAGGATGTTCTTAGCATTTGCTGCTTACTCCAATTTTAAAGTCTATCAAATGGATGTTAAGAGTGCATTCCTGAATGGTGAACTTGATGAAGAAGTGTATGTGGAACAGCCCCCTGGCTTTGAAAATCAGGAGCTGCTGGACTTTTTGTACTTTCTCTTCAAGGCTATCTATGGTCTCAAACAAGCCCCAAGAAAATGGTATGACACTCTCTCTGGTTTTCTTTTAGAAAATGGTTTTGTTAGAGGTATCATAGACAAAACTCTTTTTTCAAAGAAACACAAAAGTGATATGATATTAGTCCAAGTCTATGTGGATGACATCATATTTGGGTCTACTAATGATAATCTCTGTAAGAGATTTTCTGAGCTAATGCAGAGTAAGTTTGAGATGAGTATGATGGGTGAGCTGAAGTTCTTTCTTGGATTACAAGTAAGTCAAAGGTCAAATGGTATATTTATTTGTCAATCCAAGTATCTCAAAGAACTCCTCAAGAAGTATCACATGGAGGATTCAGCATCAGCAAGGACTCCATCTTCAACAGCCATCAAACTTGGAGCTTTTGACAAATCTATCAAGGTAGATGTTACAAGCTACAGAGGTATGATTGGCTCCTTACTCTATCTTACTGCTAGTAGACCAGATATTATGTATGCTACATGCTTGTGTGCAAGGTTCCAAGCGGACCCTAGAGATGTACATCTCGTTGCTGTGAAAAGAATCTTGAGATATCTTAAGGGTACACCTAATCTAGGTATCTGGTACCCTAAAGATTCTGGTTTTAATCTTGTTGGATATACAGATTCTGATTATGCAGGTAGTGTTGTGGATAGAAAGAGTACCTCTGGGAGTTGTCAATTCCTAGGAGGTAGGTTGATTTCCTGGTATAGCAAGAAACAGCAAACAGTTTCCAATTCAACAGCAGAAGCTGAATATATTGCTGCTGGAAGCTGTTGTGCTCAGATGTTATGGATACGGAATCAATTAAAGGACTATGGCTTTGCATTAGACAAAATTCCCATATTTTGTGATAATACAAGTGCCATAGCAATCTCCAACAACCCTGTGCAGCACTCGAGAACAAAGCACATTGATATCAGGTATCATTTTATCAGAGAGCATGTCATGAATGGAACTGTGGAGTTACATTTTGTACCCACAGAAGAACAGACTGCAGATATATTCACTAAATCTGTTGACGAATCCACATTTATCAAGTTAGTTGGTAAATTGGGTATGTTAAACAGTCTTAGTGATTAACAATATCTCTGTCTTGTTTGTTCTTTCAAAAAGGTCATTTTCTCTTGTCATTTAACTGATATTTACTGCCAATTCTCATTTAATATTACATGCTTGTAAATTTAAATAGCTCTGAATAATTTATTTTCTTTAAAAATATTTTTCTCATATTTTTTAAGTAGAGAAATGTATTTTTATTGAAAATATATTTATTTAGAATTATTTAGATATTTTTCAGATTGTAAATATTGTTGTTTAAATATTTCTGCAAGTTTATATTAATTTTATGCATTTCTATAATTTTCTGCATTTTTTTTCTAGGATTTATGGAATTTTCCGTGAATTTTTCTAGAATTGTAATTATTTTTCATGCATTTTATTCAATTCCTGTAAAATATTGTTTTAATTCTCAGCATTTTCTTTATTTTTTTCTCTTCTGAGTTTAGTTAGTATTACTAGTTTTGAACTAGTAGTACTATCGGTAGTACTATCCCTTGATAGTACTACCAGTTCATTTTAATAGTACTTCCAGCATTTTCCTTTTTTCCTTTTTGTTTTTTTTTGTTGTTGTTTTTCCTTTTATTTCATAGTACTACTAGTTCTTCTTAGATAGTACTACCGTGTTTTTCATTTTTATTATTACTTATAGTACTACCATATTTTGGATAGTACTACTAAGCATTTTCTTTATTTTTAATCTTTTTGATTTTTTTTAAATGATAGTCCTACCGTGTTTTTTTTTCTTTTAACCATAGTACTATTAGTTCTATTACTTAGTACTATCAGACTAATATATATAGTATTTTTTTTACCTTTTTACCATAGTCTTTCCAGTTCAAGTTTTTACTTAACTGTTTTGTTATTCTCTCTCTTTAATTCTTAAGACTAACGAATTGTTGTCCATTTCTTTTTCACTTTCCGGATTCGATTCTTGTTAGATTTAAAATCTAAAACCATCACTGAACAGATCTTCTCAAGCCCGTTAATTCGAGATCTTAAAATCAAAGTTTCATTAAGATTTTAGTTTTCGAGTTTTTGAATTTCAAAGGTTTTGTGATTCATTTTTAGTGCTTGAGAGGGTATTTTTGAGTTCTAAAAATAGTACAGTGTGTGGTTTGTGTCAAGGATTAACATACTACAATTTGGTAATTTTTGGAGAACTTTGAAAATTTGGATTTTTAATTAATTTTAAAATCCTTAAATTCGAATTATTCATAATTATTTGAGTTTTTGATTTTCTGTGTTAATTTTTACTTAGTAAATTATGGCTCAGGATTTTGAGGTTGTTAAAAACAATTATATTGGATATTTTGATCCGTTGAAATGCCCGATTGATCGTTTTCGACCTTGGATTCAGTTTTTAAATTCGCATTGTTGTGTTAGTCGTGCTATATGTTTATCTGCTGATTTAAAGATTGAACCACTGAGATTACTGTGTTCTAGTGCTGTAATTTCTGATGATTTAAATTCTATATCTTTCACTATTGAGCACACACAGTACACTATTACTGAGGATTTGTTTTGTGAAGTTTTTCAACTTCCTAGGGATAACTTTGATAGGACTCCTTCTGATATTGAATTAATTCAGTTTTTCAACAGAATTCATTATCAAGGTCCTTTGGAGTTGCCCAAACTCAGTAAAGCTAATTTGGTCTGTGAATGGGATGTCTTATTTGATACTTTAGCTAAGGTTTTCAGCAATTGTACTAAGAGTAATTTTCAACATATTCCATCTTTGTTGCAGTACATTGCTTATGCTATTGTGTTTAATGTTAGACTTAACATTGGTCATCTTATCGGGAGTCTTATGGTTAGGAGAGTATCTAATGCCAGGATTGATCATGATAGTGGTAGAAAAGTCAGGTGTTTCTATCCTAGATTTCTCACTATCTTAATCAATCATGTGTTATCTGATGCTCACAAGGAGTTGTTTTTAAATGATGTATCTATTCCTTCTCCTACTACTTTTAGTAAATTCTATCAAAGACTCCACACTTCTCAAAAATTGAACATGACACCAGTGGTTGTAAGTCCATTCATGGCTCATTTCATTCACCTACCTACCTTTGAACCTTTTGTTCCTGATCAACAACTAGTCATTGCAGCTGGAACTTCAGAGGAACTGCCAATACAGGTAATACATCCTATCTCTGGATCATCTGGCACCTTTGCTGAAACCCAAGTGGTTGATAGGACAGACCAAGAGGTTGTAGAACCACAATCTCTATCCCAGGTCAGAGAGCCAAACACAGTGTCTAATCCTTTAACCTCTCAACCTGGAACTGCTTCAATGATAAGACAAAGGTCTAGTAGTGAACAAACACTGAGTGCACCCACAGCTCTGTCTCCACCACTAAAGAAAAGGAAAACCTATAGAGAGACATCTGTAAGCCCATCCATGTCCTCCCAAAAGGATATGGACTTTGAAATGGCCATTGAACAGTCTCTGGAGACATCCTCTGAACAGGATGAATCTATTGAAATTCACCATCGGGCCCTGGCAACCTGTAATGAGTCAAGCACTCTCCCATTACTCACAATGGGAGAAGACATCCAAATACAAGAAACTTAGGACACGTTGTTAGGAGAGCACTTAGGATCTGAAACAGTGCCTACCATTGTCACGGTAGAAGTGCCTTCACAGGCATCAGAGGGAAAATCTGATTCTTTGCCACCTATAATAGAATCATTTTCTCCCCTCCCAGAGGGAACATCTCTGGCTCCCTTAAGGGATTTTTCACTCGCAGTTTTTACTGGAGAAAGTGAAAGGCAACCTGATGAGTCTGTCCCTGAAGAAATTCAGTATACAATGTCAAATATTTTGACAGACTCATTCAGGGATCGGGAATTGCGAACTCCCATTGCACCACCACTGACCTCTCTTGAAGGGGCTAGGGTGATTTTTCATGCAGGTACATCTTCTGAAAATCTTGAAAGACAGTTAGTGGTGAGAGATATGAATCAAACACCGAGTGAAACACAAGCACGTGAGTTGAGTGAAACACCACTGAGAGCAATTGAAGTGAGTGCACACACTGACACAAACACTGCTTTGTTGTTGAACCAGCTAGCTGATCTACAAAGGAAGTTACAAGAAACCCAGGCTGAGAACACTCTTTTGAAAGCACAAGTGGTTGCACAATCTACCACCTCTGTATCAAATCAGCTGGGTACTGTGAAAGATGACCTGGAAGGATTGAAGAATAATCTACTCCCGAGGCTGAATTCAATCCAACAATCTCAAGTACTGTTGGCTTCAGACATCTCTGATCTTACAACGTCAAATGCTCAGATATCGGAGAGTGTCAAGGAGATTGCTTCTATTTTTACCAAGGTGGACTTTATTCTGCAAACATCTGATGAAAACCAGAGGTTTAATGAACAAAGGATGTCTAGGATTGAAGGCGGAATGGAGCATCTTAATGAAGGGATGAAGCACCTATACTATATGATCAAGAATTCACATCAACCTACTGAAGAGCAAAGAACATTCTTTGAGGGAGATGATGATGAGGATGATGATGCTGATGAAGGAGGAGATGGAAGAGAAAGAGGAGAGATAAGGAGAACATCTGAGGTGAATCCTAGGGCTTCCACAGCTCAAACTGTAGAGGATTCCTCAACTAAGGGG
Source organism: Heracleum sosnowskyi (assembly GCA_030848705.1). Taxonomy (NCBI): domain Eukaryota; kingdom Viridiplantae; phylum Streptophyta; class Magnoliopsida; order Apiales; family Apiaceae; genus Heracleum; species Heracleum sosnowskyi. Next base: position 63,307,753 of record CM061235.1, read on the forward strand.
GAGAAGGAGAAAGAAGGAGGAAACAGAGAAGCTGGAGGAGCTTCTGGAAAGGATAAGGGGAAAGGTAAACAATCAATGGAGGAGTCTGCTTTTGATGATGCCTACTACTACCATGGTGAACAGGATGACTTCCACTTTGACACATCTGGTGATCTGGAGAAGACCATACCTGAAGAAGCTTTTGGTGAGGAGGAGGTTGAGGAGGCAGCCAATTTTGATGATTGGGAAGATGAAGCTGAATTATATACACCTGATCATTTGTTTCAAAAGGAGTTGAAGAAGCAACAGGTAGATCTAAGGAGAAAGGAGGATGAGAATGCTAAGGTCTCCGACATCATATCTCAAAGGCTGAACATGAAGACAAACAACGTCTTCATAGTATTCATGTCAAAGAAAGGAGATTGGATGTGAGGATGAAGCAAGGAAGCAAGTGGGATAAAGCAAGGGAGATGTTTGATATCCCTTAGAGAGGCACAAACAATGATGCTACCTTTCTAAAGCTGCTTGAGAAGATCAGAACAGTTAATCCAGACAATTCATTATACATGAAGGCATTGAAGGAAGATATCCTAAGGATTACGTCTGCATTTGATCAAGTAAGGCAAGAACTGTTCATCTATGTCTCAAGTGCTCTTGAAGGGTCATTCACCATTTCTCTTGACCTCCTACAAAGAAGATCTCTCTCTGAATTGTGGATTCTTATGAGTAAGGTAAAGAGATCTTCTTGCTTGAACGAGCTTCTGTATGACCGGCTGAGAGATTCTACTATGAAGGCCAGCCCTCAAGTTGTACATTTTCCTTATGAAGTCAAAATCTACAGAGGTACAACTTTAGAGTCTGTGAGGCTGGATCCTGATTCCATGAAGCTACAGACTGCTATGCAACTGGTGAAGTTGGAGAATCTTCTTAGAACTTCTGGGATTGCTTCTGTAGAGAAGTCTGAAGTTGCTGATATGATTTCAGACTACTACACAGAGAAAATTCCAAGGTATGCTCAGATGAAGAATAGATTGAAGAAGATCACCACTCAACCAGTAGTGCCAAGTGGTGTGGTTTCTGAAAGTGATCGTGTCCTTGACAAAGATCTTCTAGTCACCTTGCAAGAAGCTGAAGAAGGTGAAATTAGAGACTAAAGGCATGATGTAGTTAGCTCAATTTGTAAATGTTATATGTTTAGAGCTAGGTAAATCAAGATAGGTAAATGTATTCATATGTTCAGTCTAGAGGAACATCTATCTTGTATTTATCTTTACTGTTTGAATCTGGATATTGTTATATTTAATCCAGAACTTTTTATTATTTGCTTGGCTCTTAAAAGTCTTATCTTTTCTTGTTTTAGTTGAGTTATCCTCTAGAGGTATTTGGTTGTTATTGTCTAACAAACAAATAGGGGAGATTGAAAGGCATATGTCTAGGCCTATTTTTAAACACCGAGGATTCTACTCAACTTTAATTAAGATGTAATAAGTAAATAATAAAAATCAAATGTCACAGGAATCTCAGAAGATTATATCTGTCAAAGAATGAAGATTAAAGTCATCTACAGACTTGAAGTTATTCTACACTGGAAGAAGTTCATTTATTTGATCAAGCCTCAGTGAAGTATTCAAGAAAGTGGATCTATTTAAAGTGACAGAGGTTTCAGAAGTGTGAAGGGAAAAAGTACAGGTTACAGTCCTTGTTTAAATAAAAGGAGTAAAGAATCACAGATTAAAGTCAAGTATGAAGAACAACCATTAAAGTTAGTCGCTCATGAACCAGACAGTACATGGAGTGTCAACGTCAGTCAATGGAAGTTCGTCATCAATTTCAGTGGTTCTAAGAATTAGTTTAATTCTCTTTTAATATTATTCTATAAGATATTTAATTTAATCTATGAATTAATTCTTTCAGAATTAATTCATATATTAAATTAATCAATCTAGATCTTAAGTAATTTAATGTATAAATTAATTCTCCAGAATTAATTTATTTATGAAATTATTTGAGTCAGTTATTTAATTTATTTAATCAGTGAATTAATTCTAAATGAATTAATTCATTTGTTAAATCAATTAAAAGTAGAATGTATTAAATCAGTTTTAATCCTAATTCTTTTTAGTACTAGTAGTACTAACTGATTTATACTAATAGTACTATCAAGCTTAGTACTACCGAGAGTACTACCAATATAATTGGATAGTACTACCGATAGTACTACTAGGCTTAAAGAATAGTACTACCGAGTGTATATCTAAATGAAATGCAGTTTGTTTTGGCGCGTGCAATTCATTCTATTGACTTGTTATAAATACAAGTAAATGATCAAAAGAGGCAGGTGATTAGAATTGAAAAACACACAGAAGCAAAAACAAAGTATCATTTACTCTCTTCTGCATATTCAAGCGAACCAACTGCAAAGCTCAATTTAATTCTTGTAATAAATTCTAGCCATCAAAGTTATATCCAATCCACTAGAATTCAATTACTTGTATTGCTTTGACAATCTAGCGGATCATAATCCCTAGAATTACTATCGAACTACTTTTTAGTATTCGATCTTTTTATTACAAATATAGATAAATTCATGTCGAATTTATTCTAGATTTGTTTTAACAAGAACCTTGTAATCTGTGCACTGAATTGTAACACCCCTCAAGTTTAATAGAGTTTCTATTTAACTTGAATATTGTTTCAGTTTTTATTCCGCACTAATTTGTTCTAAACAGTTAAATCTTTTAAAGGACAAATTCGATAAAACGGTATAGTTTGTATTCAACCCCCCTTCTACAAACTTCTTAGGACCTAACACAAACCCACTCAAATAATTCTCACTAATTCAAGCTGCAACCAATCTGCTCATACTGACAGTATCCATCCTGCGTCAACTAACTCCAGGGTGGTCTCTCCATTCCCTTGCTCTCGTAACACGAGGTAGATTCGACAATGTTTTCGTCATGCTGAAATATTTAATAAAGCAAGAATGAGCTAATAGTGCTCAGCAAGAAATCTATCCCAGTTTAAATCTTTAAACCTTTTAGGGAGATAATCCATAAGGGATCAAAGCTTTTATCAGTACTAGGGTCTAACCCCAAAATAGTATACCGTTTAAAATACCGTATGACTTATAATCATACTCATATACTCTTCGTAATCATTTGAAAATCCTTGGTATTAGTATGATAAACCAAGACTCAAAACATATCTTTTTAAAATAGATATCAAATATTGGAATCAAGGCTTAAAGCTTATTCATTGATTCAAAACACTATATAGTTCGAAAATATCTTTGTAGCCACAGGCTATGCATTAAACGGATAAGATACTAATATAATATAAATGATGACGTTACGAGGAAAATTAATATAATGTTTCCGTAACCCCACATCCACTTATGCATATATAATCTGAGTAAAGTTTTATCAGAGTCATAACTCATAAAATAAAAGATGAAGTTGCATGAATTTATTGTCACTTCATTTCCAAACACTTTCGACCTCCTACCAACATGATTGGTTCTTCACCCCAATACGTGTTGCAGGAACATCCAAATTGGATGATGAACCAATACAGGAGTTGCTACCGCGACCGTTGTACCTAACCTTACTATGATCAGTAGCAGGTCGTACCGCTCAAATAGTTTTCTACGTGTAGATGGAAAAATCACGACGGCCTAACATTGTCTACCGCCTTCCGGTGATCTCCGGGCCCATTTAGGGCAATAAAAGTCAGATGAAATCCATGACTCTGAAACGTAAAAATCGTCCTAATTTCCCCCAAGTGTAACATTTGTTGATACGACTCCACTAAGTAGTTATATCTAGGTTGGAAAGGAAGATTCTCCAATATTTCCCAAGCTATTGCTTGTTAATGGATATCGACTTGTTCCATGAATTTACCCCTCGATCGTTGAGGTGGTAACACAATATTTGACTTGCAGCAATTACATTTGTAACAGCCCGAAATCCGGGGTCGGGGATTTAGGGTTGTCACGATCCATGTACTCCTTGCCTTACCTGTATCACTCACACCATTCATAATTCACCTGCTCATGACCCCACAATATATGTCTCACACACACACAGGTTAGAGTCTCAGAAATGACACAATACAACAACTACGGAATAAATAATTTTTATTACAATACCCATATGTCTTTTGAATCTGTTACTGATACAATTTTCTAAGTATTGTTACATTACCAACTTAGCCTTCTAATGCTTACAATCCTCTAATACCATTCATGTCTATACATAAGTTGAATGCCAAAAGCCGTAGCCTGATTCGATTGGTTCGTACTACTCTTCGGGATCATTGCTAGAAACTGTTTATGGAAACGCCTTGCGGGGTATGTGCCGTCCCATTGGCATCCTGCTTCGCTGCTATATAATATATATAAAACAATAGCAAGAGTGAGCGATAGCTCAGCAAGGTAATAAAAGTATGGCATAATCCTGCCTTTAATTCAATTCAGAAATAAGAGGGTATAAGACCATAATTTGTCAAAATATCTCGATACTGAAATTATTTCCTTATCGGAATGTATTCCCAAAAACAGTACCATTATTGTACTTCAAATATCATTTTCATAATATTTCTGCAAACTTGTTCTATATTATGAACAAAGTTCTAGTATAAAAGATAAGGTTTCAAAGTAAACCAAATATAACCTTTCCGAAAAATATCTGCCATGTAAGCAGAATATCAACATATAGCTTAAAAGATGAAGTTATAAGGTGATTCAGTATAAACAACTCCCTTACCATAACTCCTGTTATGTAAGGTATCCACAGAGTCATATGATATAAAAGATGAAGTTATATGGATTTATTGTCACTTCATTTCCAAACACTTTTCGACCCCCTACCAACATGATTGGTTCTTTATCCCAATGCATGTTGCAGGAATATCCAAATTGGATGATGAACTAATACTGGAGTTGCTACCGCGTCCGCTGTGCCTAACCTTGCTATGATCAGTAGCAGGTCGCACCGCTCAAATAGTTTTCTACATGTAGATGGAAGAATCACGACAGCCTGACATTGTCTACTGCCTTACTGTGACCTCCCGGCCCATTTGGGGCAATAAAAGTTGGATGGGCCCACGCAACTTGACCACTTACACCACTCCTAGTTCAGATGAAATCCATGACTCTGAAACGTAAAGATCGTCCTCCTTTCCCCAAGTGTAACACTTGTTGATACGACTCCACTAAGTAGTTATATCTAGGTTGAAAAGGAAGATTCTCCAATATTTCCCAAGCTATTGCTTGTTAATGGATATCGACTTGTTCCATGAATTTACCCCTCGATCGTTGACGTGGTAACACAATATTTGACTTGCAGCAATTACATTGCTTCGAGAAAATATCTGTCCCCTGACAGTTTTTGAATTGAGAGTTTAAAAAGAGTAGTAGTCACTTAAATCAGGTTTCCCATAGTTTTGATAGTTGAGCGAGCATTTAAATCCCCTTTAAAAGACATATTTAAATGGAAAAACATTGTTTTGGGAACCTCTTTTTGATTTAAAAATACTTAATAATCTTTATTCACTAAGTAAATCTTAAATGAATATTTGAAAATAATATTCATTAAGTAAGTAATCCTCAAATGAATATTTGAAAATAATATTCATTAAATAAATAATCCTCAAATGAATATTTACAATAATATTCATTAAATAAATAATTAATGTTCAAATGAATATTCAAAAATAATATTCATTAAATAATCCTCAGATAAATATTCACAATAATATTCTTCGATTAAGTAAACCTCAAATGAATATCTGAAATAATATTCCTTAATTAATAAATCTCATTTGAATATTCGAAATAACATTCATTAAATAATTAAATCTCAAATAAATATTCAAAAGTAATATTCATTAAATAAATAATCCTTAAATGAATATTCACACTAATAATCTTTAAGTCAATAATCCTCAAATGAATATTCATAAATAATATACTTTAAGTCAATAATCCTCAAATGAACATTCATAAATAACATTCTTTAAATAAATAATTAATCCTCGAATAACCGTACCCGATATCTTTATCGGAAAATAACATTTATCATATACAAAATAATATAATTACTTCTGATCTAAAGAAATATCATACGCCCTTAACCTAGGGCCTTTATAAAAACCTGGCTTCTAACTAATATCCCATATCTAGCTTAGAAGCCCATAATCAAATCATTCCCAAGTAATAAATACTTTCCGGAATATAAATAATGTTTAATAATAATATTCCTCAAGATGAATAGTACTCTGCCGCTGGAATCCCTCTGGGTTTCCACGACTATCTATATAACAAAATATTGACTCCCGATCTAGAGTCGAAACAATAAACCTGCTCTTATCTATAGAGCTACAAGGTATACTGGTTCATAAGTACATTATCTCAAAGCTCGTATAATATCCAAAAGGTCAGATTCTATTTAACACAATATAATCATTTACCTCACAACTATACAACACTATACATGGCAAAAGCAGTATTATATAATTAATACTTCAAAGTATGGATTTAGAAAACTTGCCTGATGCTCGAGAAGTGATAGGGGTTCGCGACGATGCCGGACAATCTAGACAAAGTCAAAGAAAACGCACGATTAATCCCCTGGATAATCCACTTGTACTCAATGCTTAAACACGTAAGCGAAACACAACCAAGGCATTACCAGCTCGTTATAGGCTCATACTAAGTCCATGTTAATCGACAATTACTTAAGTCGTAGGTTTAGTCCGAAATCGATCCTCGAATACAAGTTATACTTAACCATTTACAACATTGGTTTCTAAGTCATGTTCTTAGTGATTTTCACTTGCGCGACCTCGGCTAAAACATATTTATAAAATCGAAAAATAATCTTTTTAATCCGAATCGTTTTCGTGAGCCTTACTAACTGTCTCTAGCATTATTCCTCAAAGTTTCACATTTTAATATGGCTTCTAAGTGGTCCAAATATAGCCTCAAAGTGACTGACTAGAGATGGGTTGTTCCTCCGAACGGCGTTTACTAAAACTCACTTTTCTCTTAAACCGTAAATCGGATTAACATGATTCTTGCGCTCACGTAAACTAGAAACAAGTCTCTACATACTCATGTTCATCATTGAACCAAAAGAGGCAGTTAAGGTTTCGGATTCTAGGCAGTTTATAGAGTTACCGAAAATCGGGCATTACGACGACTTAAAATCGAATAATCCAATTTTGTCACAACATAACCAAGCCTCACCGGGCATACCATACATCCACAATCTCAACAAACAGCCATCATACACCACTAAGATCAGTTGTGAGGCTCAAATCCAACACCCATCATTTTACACATTTCACAAAGTTAAATAACAACTAAAATACTTAAACATGATCTCTTAAGCTTATAACATCAAAACAATCATCAAAACTCATATGAACTCAAAGGGTGGGTTAGGGTTTTACCTTCTTGGAAGCTCTAGCAACACTAACCAGTGGTCACAATCACTCAACAAGCCGTAGATACTCCTTACAAAGCTTAAACCTTAAGATCCAATCAAGAAAACAAGTTAACAAGATTTTGGAGTTACTATTCATCATCACTTTGTAAAATCCATATAAAATCGAAAACCAAGAGTTTGGTTCTCAACTTTTTACCACACCTTCTATTCTTGAAGGGATTTCTTTTGAGTCCTATCTCATCACCAGGGGATGCTTCAAGTTCTACTTATTGGCTTTCTAAGGTGAGTGGTCGAAACTGGAAAAGGCAGGGCAGTTTCGGTTCTCCGACTTGGGGAAGGGATTTGACTAGGCTACACTCCTTTGTTGGCCATGAAATTTTGAAATAATGTTGCCCATGGAGTGGAGAAGCCATGGTTAAAATTTGGTGATTTAAGGATGGATAGAAGTGGAGATATGAATTTTTCTTTCCTTGATGCTCCTGCTGGGCAGAATGGGGGGAACTCTTCTTCCTTTTTCTTTTCTTTGTTTTGGCTAATTGATGATAATAATGCTGATATTTGTATGAAGTGGTGAGTCATCACCCTTGGTGGTCTCTTCTCCCGACACTTGTCCAACATGCGTTGGCTTTGATAAAGTAGCTTTACTGGTTCGCTTTCCTTTCACATGTATGATCCAAATGTTGCATTCCTCGAATTAATCTTGTCACATGTTACTTCCATGTCTATATTTAATCCTGTAAATGTTGCATTTTTCCTCTTGAAACGATTCGAAATATTTCCCAAAAAGAGCGAATAAAAATTCTACGCGATTCTCGCAATGAATAGTAACTATTCACTATTCATTCCAACAATCGAATCCTTAAATCGACTTTAATAAAATAATAAAATTCCAAAATATTAAATCCTCAAATCCTCAATTTTAATATCTCATTTCTTGAATATAATAATATATAATTCACTGCCCGGTCAAATACTACACCAAAATAAAATTTGGAATTTCTGAATTCCGATCGTCTTTGCATTCACTTATTTACTCCGTAGATCACTAATACGACTTCGGAATATCCACACTACGTCTCGTACATAGGTGGCATGAAAAATTTTCTTAACCCTCAAAATCACTATTCATCCACCAATTCACTATTCACTGATGCACTTAATCATAATAAGAAAAGTTTTAAATTTTACCAAAAATTCGGGTTATTACAGTCTCCCCTCCTTAAAAGGATTCCGTCCCGGAATCAGCTTAGGAATGACTGGGGTACTTCTCTCCCATTGCACTTTCTAACTCCCAGGTGGATTCTTCCACCTCTTGTTTTTCCACAAACCTCTCACTAGCTTGGCAACCTTGCCTCTTTGCACTTGCTCTTTTCTATCCGTGATTTCCACAGGTTGCTCTTTGTAAGTCAGACCAGGTTGTATATCTTCCTGCTCGTACTCTAACATATGTTGGGCATCTATAGTATACTGACGTAGCATTGACACATGAACCCCGTTATGACCATTCTACAAGTTTGGGGGGGGGGTAAGGCTGGCTCGCAGGCCACCTTCCTGACGCGTTTTAAAATCTCAGATGGCCCAATGAATCTCGGGCTCACTTCCCTTTCTTTCCAAATCTCATTAATTCCTTCCACGAGAATATCTTTTCGCATCACGAATCTCTAACCTCATATTCTCCATCTTGTTTGTACAGAAAATACACCAATCATAAACTTTCTTGTCATCCATCCACATGCCATTTAGCTTATCAATAGCAGTACTATCTCTATACTCGCGGGCTTAGTCCGCATACTTTCTCTGTCTGTCTTGGTTGTCACTAGCCGCTTGTTGGTGAAATCTTTTGTCCTTCTAGTTTGTTGGACTAGCTTGGGTTTTATGTAAAATCTAATCCTTTAATTCCTGATCACTCGGAATCCATCTCTGTCTCATTTTAATTAAGGGTATCGGCCACCACATTGGCCTTCCCCGGATGGTAGTGTATCTCACAGTCATAATCCTAGGTCAATTCTAGCCATTTCTCCATCTCATGTTATCTACTATTACGGATAACTCAAAGCCACTTCATCACATTCCATAAAAATTTGTGGGTGCATTAGTCAACCCAAAATAACCTCGCTGAAAACTCGAAGTGTCTATTCCTAGTACGAATCGCAGTCTTGGGTATATCCTCGGATTTAACTTCCAACTGGTGATACCCAGTTCTTAAATAAATTTTTGGAAAGATATACAGCGTCTTTCAGCTGGTCAAACAACCATCTATCTTAGGTAACAGGTACCTATTCTTAATGGTAATGCTTGCTCAACTCTTTATAGTCGATACACAATCTCCTACTACCATCTTTCTTTCTTACAAACAACACTGGGGCTCCCCACGGTGATACACTGGGTCTTATCATACCCTTATACAACAACTCTTGTAACTGAGTCACTAACTCTTTCATTCCCACTATACTCTGAATACTCGGTATTCATTCTCATGTCATCCAAATCGATATCTGGTAGCTCATTAAAACCTTGTACAATCTCCCAAAACCATTGTAGTTCCCTTTATACTTGGTGTCTCTTTTCTTGGCGTCAACCATACGAGCTAATTAAGCCTCATATCTCTGGCGTAATAGTTTCTTAGTCTAAACTATATTCAAGAATCTCTGAATCCGTCTCCATCCTTTATTTATTGCTCTCTCTCCCTTACAATCAGTCTGGGCTCCATTGGGTGTCAACCAACCCATCCTTATTATACTATCAACTTCTCCCATCTTGAAAGGAGTCAGGTCTATCAAAAGTGTCGACCTCATATTTCTAATTCACAACCTGGATGTACCAGTCTTATGGGAAAATCTCTCGATTGACTATTTTTACTTGTAATTATTCCCTTAGCGGCTCGGCCTTAAGGTTTAATTGTCATGCAACTTCTCGATATACAACGATACACTAGCTCTGTCTAAATAGTGTAGAAGGGTACCTGCTATTTAAAGGTCCTGATAGTGGGCTGCTGGTTGGAGGTAGCCCTGGTTGAAACGTACTGGCTTTCTTTTACTCTGTGTTCACAAACTCCGGAACAAACCTCAATAATTCGGAAAACTTGGCCTCATACTCGGCCACAGTCATGGTTTCTTGTTTTACTCTTTAACTTTCATTTTCATTCGGGTCTCCATATATTTCCGGAAATTATTCCTTGAAAACAACACACGCTGCACCTCTCACAAGTCACAATACCAGCTCCCTCTGACTCCATCGTCAGTACTTATCTTGCTAACCCAGAGGTAGTGTCCATTCGTAAACAACTCCTCCAAAATTTCAATTCCACTATAGGGCATCTATCTAATACCGTTGTCACTGGAGTTCACGGCACATCGCTATTCCTTTCACATATATCGATTGACACACTTTCCATTATCATAATATCCTTGGGAGAATAAACTGATTTCATTGATATATCACTAACATTCTATTCGTCTTAGGGATTCGCTCCTGTCATAGGCGATTTCGTTGCGAATCTAATTCCTATCAGCGAATTTTGACTTATTTGACCTGGTTGGCCTCCCCTTAGAATTCAATGAGGATAACAAAAATCCTGGGGCCTTGAAAAGACAGCTCCCATATCAAGGAAAAAGTCACACACTTGTAATCATAAGGTTATGAGTTTTAAGGTAACCTTATCGGAGGTAAAAGAATTTACCGAGAGATCAACATGATCATAAGAACTCAACGTTGTGTGCCTTGATTGAGACATTACTAAAGGTAATTAGCCTTCTTGTATTTCACAACTTACAAGTGATGGCGTCCCATCAGACTTCTATCACACAGACAGATAGTCCTTGTAGCCCCTATAAGTATAGGGTTGTTCGTCTCAGTGGAAGTTGAAAAGTATGAAAGCAGTTTGATATCAATTTAATGATTATCGTCTTTCGACAATATTTCTTAAAGGAACACCTTGGATTAAAATTGAACAGGTTCCAAAGGTGCGGTATCCAAAGAAAAGAATAACCAAAAAGATACTGGTACTTAACAAGCAAGGGTTATTCATTATTTGAAGAAAAGTGGAAGCTTGAATAACATCATTTGACAGGGCTTCGAAACCTGAAAGTAGGCATCGTGACAGGCTCTAACACAATTGAAATTAAATATGATTTAACACGAGTGTTATAAAATAACTTCGAAGAGGGAATATACCCTTTATCAGAATTCTTTCTTGGAGAGAGGTCAAGATAGATCATAGATTGGGGAGGTACCCCACATACTTTGCAAATAGGGAGGGTACTACCAAAGTCTCTACGGATGCCTTCTATGTCGGCTCCTCTAATGGATAATCGTTCAATTCCAAAGCTTTTCTTCTCCATGCACACCCTAAGGTGCTCGATACTTACGTTATTGCCGACTCATAATAGTCGCTAAGGATTCAACCATCGACCTTTGCAATCGCAGGGAATTCTATTCGACTAGGCGCAAACATCTCAAGTAAGCGTTCTGTTCTATAAGAAGACTTCGATACCGTTGTCGCTCGTAGCAATGACAATTCCACATGTCGACTTGGCGGTACTTCGGAAGATCGTTAGAAACTACAAGCTTAAATCCGGTCTTTATTTCAATCATCCTTATACCCAATATTCCTTCTCCCATATCAATCCCGTGTGCTACGTAAGCTTAACACTTTTGGCACAATAGCCTTTTCATTTAAGTCAATCCCGGAATTTCTCAGTCCGTCTTGGTCCTTAAATATATTTCACCTTTACCGTCCAATCTCAACTTCATCATTTTATCTCTACAATCAATTATAGCAATCAGGGTCTGTCCACCAACCCATATAGCGGCTATCTTACCCAATCCACAGGGTTCGCTCTAGTTTCCACTCTCTTTGGTGACATCCTCCGGTAATCAGAAAGACAAGGTTTGCCAAAATTTGCTGAATTTCTTCCCAAAATCGGGGAAATTTGATCAATCTTATTACCTACTAGTAATGCTCGGATCTGATTTCCGACCTTTCTGTTCTATCCTCATAATTCCTTCCTGGTTTCCTGAGGGTGGTAAATCTCGTTCTCGATTCCGTCTTAGCGTGCTTGTCTTAGAATAACATTTGCATGGTACATATACCCAAAATTCTCCTTGAGATAATAAAATCCCTCAATGATGCAATAGACACTATTTCCAGTGGAATCGCTGGTCGTGGTGGATTGAAACCTCATAGCCAAAGAAATTCCTTCCACCATTCTAGGCAACTAAGTACCCTTCATCGTTCGTGAAAATCTGAACATCTTGGTTCTTACGTATGCCGCCTCCTTATGGGCAACTATAACCGACTACGAGTAACAAGTTTCGTTCATGTCGAATCAATCCACTGATACTGGCTGTATTGCCTCTACCTCTTCTGCTTTGGAGACTCTACTCCATTTTCTTTGTCATAACGATCCTAAACTCTCGTATCAGCACTTATTTGACCTCTGAAGGTTCGTCCGGTCCTATTGTACGACCTCAAGTAACATACCACATCTTTATCAATCAACACATCCTCTACAAGATTCTTTTCTTGACCCACCATGGGGTCTTCCTCCAGATCCTCCTATGGATCTCCTTTATCAGGTCTCCGTCCATTTCAAGGAACGCATCATCAATTGCCTACTCGAAAGCCTCAGGGTCTGGTATCTCAGAATCCCATCAATCTATAACTCATACGACTCGAGGTGACTAATCACGAAGTCCTAAGTACGGTTTCCCAGAAGAAGTCCCCTCTCGGGCTTCATCTTAAACAGTCAAGGTCATGTCCTCTAACCCAACTACGAACTCAATTTGAGCTCTAGATGCTCTTATCATTATTATGGGTATTGTAAGACTCGATCTCCTATCGTTTCTGAGGACTGTAACCTAACACTCTGATACCATCTCTGTAACAGCCCCAAATCCGGGGTCGGGGATTTAGGGTTGTCACGATCCATGTACTCCTTGCCTTACCTGTATCACTCACACCATTCATAATTCACCTGCTCATGACCCCACAATATATGTCTCACACACACACACACACACACACAGGTTAGAGTCTCAGAAACGACACAATACAACAACTGCGGAATAAATAATTTTTATTACAATACCCAAATGTTTTTTGAATCTGTTACTGATACAATTTTCTAAGTATTGTTACATTACCAACTTAGCCTTCTGATGCTTACAATCCTCTAATACCATTCATGTCTATACATAAGTTGAATGCCAAAAGCCGTAGCCTGATTCGATTGGTTCGTACTACTCTTCGGGATTACTGCTAGAAACTGTTTATGGAAACGCCTTGCGGGGTATGTGTCGTCCCATTGGCATCCTGCTTCGCTGCTATATAATATATATAAAACAATAGCATGAGTGAGCGATAGCTCAGCAAGTTAATAAAAGTATGGCATAATCCTGCCTTTAATTCAATTCAGAAATAAGAGGGTATAAGACAATAATTTGCCAAAATATCTCGATACTGAAATTATTTCCTTATCGGAATGTATTCCCAAAAACAGTACCATTATTGTACTTCAAATATCATTTTCATAATATTTCTGCAAACTTGTGCTATATTATGAACAAAGTTCTAGTATAAAATATAAGGTTTCAAAGTAAACCAAATATAACCTTTCCGAAAAATATCTGCCATGTAAGCAGAATATCAACATATAGCTTAGAAGATGAAGTTATAAGGTGATTCAGTATAAACAACTCCCTTACCATAACTCCTGTTATGTAAGGTATCCACAGAGTCATATGATATAAAAGATGAAGTTATATGGATTTATTGTCACTTCATTTCCAAATACTTTTCGACCCCCTGCCAACATGATTGGTTCTTTATCCCAATGCATGTTGCAGGAATATCCAAATTGGATGATGAACTAATACTGGAGTTGCTACCGCGTCCGCTGTGCCTAACCTTGCTATGATCAGTAGCAGGTCGCACCGCTCAAATAGTTTTCTACATGTAGATGGAAGAATCAAGACAACCTGACATTGTCTACTGCCTTACTGTGACCTCCCGACCCATTTGGGGCAATAAAAGTTGGATGGGCCCACGCAACTTGACCACTTACACCACTCCTAGTTCAGATGAAATACATGACTCTGAAACGTAAAGATCGTCCTCCTTTCCCCAAGTGTAACACTTGTTGATACGACTCCACTAAATAGTTATATCTAGGTTGGAAAGGAAGATTCTCCAATATTTCCCAAGCTATTGCTTGTTAATGGATATCGACTTGTTCCATGAATTTACCCCTCGATCGTTGAGGTGGTAACACAATATTTGACTTGCAGCAATTACATTGCTTCGAGAAAATATCTGTCCCCTGACAGTTTTTGAATTGAGAGTTTAAAAAGAGTAGTAGTCACTTAAATCAGGTTTCCCATAGTTTTGATAGTTGAGCGAGCATTTAAATCCCCTTTAAAAGACAGATTTAAATGGAAAAACATTGTTTTGGGAACCTCTTTTTGATTTAAAAATACTTAATAATCTTTATTCACTAAGTAAATATTAAATGAATATTTGAAAATAATATTCATTAAGTAAGTAATCCTCAAATGAATATTTGAAAATAATATTCATTAAATAAATAATCCTCAAATGAATATTTACAATAATATTCATTAAATAAATAATTAATCTTCAAATGAATATTCAAAAATAATATTCATTAAATAATCCTCAGATAAATATTCACAATAATATTCTTCGATTAAGTAAACCTCAAATGAATATCTGAAATAATATTCCTTAATTAATAAATCTCATTTGAATATTCGAAATAACATTCATTAAATAATTAAATCTCAAATAAATATTCAAAAGTAATATTCATTAAATAAATAATCCTTAAATGAATATTCACACGAATAATCTTTAAGTCAATAATCCTCAAATGAATATTCATAAATAATATACTTTAAGTCAATAATCCTCAAATGAACATTCATAAATAACATTCTTTAAATAAATAATTAATCCTCGAATAACCGTACCCGATATCTTTATCGGAAAATAACCTTTATCATATACAAAATAATATAATTACTTCTGATCTAAAGAAATATCATACGCCCTTAACCTAGGGCCTTTATAAAAACCTGGCTTCTAACTAATATCACATATCTAGCTTAGAAGCCCATAATCAAATCATTCCCAAGTAATAAATACTTTCCGGAATATAAATAATGTTTAATAATAATATTCCTCAAGATGAATAGTACTCTGCCGCTGGAATCCCTCCGGGTTTCCACGACTATCTATATAACAAAATATCGACTCCCGGTCTAGAGTCGAAACAATAAACCTGCTCTTATCTATAGAGCTACAAGGTATACCGATTCATAAGTACATTATCTCAAAGCTCGTTTAATATCCAAAAGGTCAGATTCTATTTAACACAATATAATCATTTACCTCACAACTATACAACACTATACATGGCAAAAGCAGTATTATATAATTAATACTTCAAAGTATGGATTTAGAAAACTTGCCTGATGCTCGAGAAGTGATAGGGGGTTCGCGACGATGCCGGACAATCTAGACAAAGACACGCACGATTAATCCCCTGGATAATCCACTTGTACTCAATGCTTAAACACGTACGCGAAACACAACCAAGGCATTACCAGCTCGTTATAGGCTCATACTAAGTCCATGTTAATCGACAATTACTTAAGTCGTAGGTTTAGTCCGAAATCGATCCTCGAATACAAGTTATACTTAACCATTTACAACATTGGTTTCTAAGTCATGTTCTTAGTGGTTTTCACTTGCGCGACCTCGACTAAAACATTTTTATAAAATCGAAACATAATCTTTTTAATCCGAATCGTTTTCGTGAGCCTTCCTAACTGTCTCTAGCATTATTACTCAAAGTTTCACATTTTAATATGGCTTCTAAGTGGTCCAAATATAGCCTCAAAGTGACTGACCAGAGATGGGTTGTTCCTCCGAACGGCGTTTACTAAAACTCACTTTTCTCTTAAACCGTAAATCGGATTAACATGATTCTTGCGCTCACGTAAACTAGAAACAAGGCTCTACACACTCATGTTCATAATTGAACCAAAAGAGGCAGTTAAGTTTTCGGATTCTAGGCAGTTTATAGAGTTACCGAAAATCGGGCATTACGACGGCTTAAAATCGAATAATCCAATTTTGTCACAACATAACCAAGCCACACCGGGCATACCATACATCCACAATCTCAACAAACAACCATCATACACCTCTAAGATCAGTTGTGAGGCTCAAATCCAACACCCATCATTTTACACATTTCACAAAGTTAAATAACAACTAAAATACTTAAACATGATCTCTTAAGCTTATAACATCAAAACAATCATCAAAACTCATATGAACTGAAAGGGTGGGTTAGGGTTTTACCTTCTTGGAAGCTCTAGAAACACTAACCAGTGGTCACAATCACTCAACAAGCCGTAGATACTCCTTACAAAGCTTAAACCTTAAGATCCAATCAAGAAAACAAGTTAACAAGATTTCGGAGTTACTATTCATCGTCACTTTGTAAAATCCATATAAAATCGAAAAACAAGAGTTTGGTTCTCAAATTTTTACCACACCTTCTATTCTTGAAGGGATTTCGTTTGAGTCCTATCTCATCACCAGGGGATGCTTGAAGCTCTACTTATTGGCTTTCTAAGGTGAGTGGTCGAAACTGGAAAAGGCAGGGCAGTTTCGGTTCTCCGACTTGGGGAAGGGATTTGACTAGGCTACACTCCTTTGTTGGCAATGAAATTTTGAACGCATGTTGCCCATGGCGTGGAGAAGCCATGGTTAAAATTTGGTGATTTAAGGATGGATAGAAGTGGAGATATGAATTTTGCTTTCCTTGATGCTCCTGCTGGGCAGAATGGGGGGAACTCTTCTTCCTTTTTCTTTTCTTTGTTTTGGCTAATTGATGATAATAATGCTGATATTTGTATGAAGTGGTGAGTCATCACCCTTGGTGGTCTCTTCTCCCGACACTTGTCCAACATGCGTTGGCTTTGATAAAGTAGCTTTACTGGTTCGCTTTCCTTTCACATGTATGATCCAAATGTTGCATTCCTCGAATTAATCTTGTCACATGTTACTTCCATGTCTATATTTAATCCTGTAAATGTTGCATTTTTCCTCTTGAAACGATTCGAAATATTTCCCAAAAAGTGCGAATAAAAATTCTACGCGATTCTCGTAGTGAATAGTAACTATTCACTACTCATTCCAACAATCGAATCCTTAAATCGACTATAATAAAATAATAAAATTTCAAAATATTAAATCCTCAAATCCTCAATTTTAATATCTCATTTCTTGAATATAATAATATATAATTCACTGCCCGGTCAAATACTACACCAAAATAAAATTTGGAATTTCTGAATTCCGATCGTCTTTGCATTCACTTATTTACTCCGTAGATCACTAATACGATTTCGGAATATCCACACTACGTCTCGTACATAGGTGGCATGAAAAAGTTTCTTAACCCACAAAATCACTATTCATCCACCAATTCACTATTCACTGATGCACTTAATCATAATAAGAAAAGTTTTAAATTTTACCAAAAATTCGGGTTATTACAACATTGCTCCGAGAAAATATCTGTCCCTTGACAGTTTTGAGTTGAGAGTTCAAAAGAGTAGTAGTCTCTTAAATCAGGTTTCCCATATTTTTGATAGTTGAGCGAGCATTTAAATCCTCTTAAAAGACAGATTTAAATGGAAAAACAGTGTTTTGGGAACCTCTTTTTGATTTTAAAAATAATCAATAATATTTATTAAATAAGTAAACCTTAGATGAATATTCGAAAATAATATTCATTAAATAAATAATCCTCGAATGAATATTCAAAATAATATTCCTTAAATAAGTAATCCTTGAATGAATATTCAAAATAATATTTATTAAATTAATAAACCTCGAATGAATATTCAAAATAATATTCATTAAATAAATAAACCTCAAATGAATATTCAAAATAATATAAACCTCGAATGAATATTCAAAATAATATAAATCTCGAATGAATATTCAAAATAATATTCAATAAATAAATAAAACCTCAAATGAATATTCAAAAGTAATATTCATTAAATAAATAAACCTCAAATGAATATTCAAAAATAATATTCATTAAATAAATAAAGACTGAATGAATATTTAAAATAATATTCATTGAAGGGATAATCATAAAGCAAGTATCACAATATACTTTCGAAAACAGTTATGCCTTCCATTAGCATATATAACTGAAATAGTATTCAAATAGTATTTCTCGACCGAGATAATACTCAAATAACATTCCCTGAAAGATATAGTAAGCAAATATCATTCCTCGAATGATATCATACTCAAATAACAATCCTCAAAACACATAGTATTCTGCCGATGGAATCCCTCTGGGTTTCCACGGCTATCTACATATCTCAAAATACTGACTCCCGATTTAGAGTCGAAAACAATGAATATGCTCTTATATATAGAGCTACAAGGTATACCGGTTCATAAGTACATTATCTCAAAGCTCGTATAATATCCAAAAGTCAAATTCTATTTAACACGATATAATCATTTATCTCAAAACTATACAACACTATACATGGCAAAAGCAGTGTTATATAATTAATACTTCAAAGTGTGGATTTAGAAACTTGCCTGATGCTCGAGAAGTGATAGGGGTTCGCGACGATGCCGGAAAATCTAGACAAAGTCAAAGAAAACACACGATTAATCCCCTGGATAATCCACTTGTACTCAATGCTTAAACACGTAAGAGAAACACAACCAAGGCATTACTAGCTCCTTATAGGCTCATACTAAGTCCATGTTTAATCGACAATTACTTAAGTCGTAGGTTTAGTCCGAAATCGATCCTCGAATACAAGTTATACTTAACCATTTACAACATTGGTTTCTAAGTCATGTTCTTAGTGGTTTTCACTTGCGCAACCTCGGCTAACACATTTTTATAAAATCGGAAAATAATCTTTTGGACTCGAAACCTTCGTACAAACTTTCATAACTGACCTTGGCACTTCACTACAAAAGTTCATATTTTAAAACAACTCTTAAGGGTCTCAAACATAGCCACAAAGTTGGTACATTTCTGCAATCTCATTCCTTGAACCACTTTCACTAAAATGGTAATATCTTATAAACCGTAAATCATAATGACATGATTCTTGTGCTCAAGTAAACTAGAAACAAAGATCTACACACTCATGTTCATCACTGAACCAAAATAGGCAGTTAGGTATAAGGATTATAGGCAATTTATAGCGTTACCGAAAATCGGGCATTACGATGGCTATGTTTTAACGATTCCAAAATTTATAATCAACCTCAACATCAAACCAAACAACTCCCAATCAACAAGATCACAATTTTCATCATCTAAGCTAGCTCAAGATCTCCAACATAATCAAAGCTCATATGTATGGACCATCCATCCAAAATTAATCATTAAATCCACTTAATACATTTATTCACCATTAACACATGCAAAAGGACTATATCTTTAAATCCAAGCATGAAAACTCATACATATTAAGAGGGCAGAGGTAATATACCTTCTCTGAAGCTTCACAAGGGTCAACAATGGCTTAACTAGGCTTGGGGGTGCTTGGATGATCCTTGTAAAACTTAATCTCATGGAAACAAAAATCAAAAACCAAGAAGTTACTATTCATCATCTTCCTTAATCACTAAAATCAACTGGCTAAATCACAAGGGTCAGGAGAGTGCTTACCATGGTTACGTCGGGCTTCTCGAGAGCTTCGATTTGAGTGGTGGAACGCCAAAAACCGCCAAGAGAAACTCAAGTTATGATCAATTCTTTCTCCACCATTTTCCTCCTCATTTCCTCTCGGTTTTCTTCTTCAAGGTGGAAGAGTTTTGCTTTTTCTTTTTGACTTGGTGGATTGATAATTATCTAGATATTTTGTGGTTAAAGGGGGTGAGTCATCACATTTATTGCTTAGTCATTGGACATGTGTCAAGCATGCAAGAGGTTGGCTAAAGTAGCTTTACGAGTTTGCTTTACTGGTTCGTTTCTTTTCACATGGATGATCCAAATGTTGCATCCCTCGAATTAATCTTGTTACATGTTAATTCCATGTCTATATTTAATCCTGTAAATGTTGCCTTGTTCCTCTTGAAACGATCCGAAATATTTCCTAAAAAGAGCGAATAAAACTCTACGCGATTCTCGTAGTGAATAGTAACTATTCACTATTCACTCTAACAATCGAATCCTTAAATCGACTTTAATAAAATAATAAAACTCCAAAATATTAAATCCTCAAATCCTCAAATTTAATATCTCATTTCTTGAATATAATAATATATAATTCACTGCCCGGTCAAATACTACACCAAAATAAAATTTGGAATTTCTGAATTCCGATCGTCTTTGCATTCACTTATTTACTCCGTAGATCACTAATATGACTTCGGAATATCCACACTACGTCTCGTACATAGGTGGCATGAAAAATTTTCTTAACCCTCAAAATCACTATTCATCCACCGAATTCACTATTCACTGATGCACTTAATCATAATAAGAAAAGTTTTAATTTTACCAAAAATTCGGGTTATTACAGTCTCCCCTCCTTAAAAGGATTCCGTCCCGGAATCAGCTTAGGAATAACTGGGGGTACTCTCTCCCATTGCACTTTCTAACTCCCAGGTGGATTCTTCCACTTCTTGATTTTCCACAAACTTCTCACTAGCTTGGCAACCTCGTCACTTAGCACTTGCTCTTTTCTATCCGTGATTTCCACAGGTTGTTCTTTGTAAGTCAAACCAAGTCGTATATCTACCTGCTCGTATTCTAACATATGTCGGGCATCTGTAGTATACTGACGTAGCATTGACACATGAACCCCGTTATGACCATTCTACAAGTTTGGGGGGGTGAGGCTGGCTCGTAGGCCACCTTCCTGACGCGTTTTAAAATCTCAGATGGCCCAATGAATCTCGGGCTCAACTTCCCTTTCTTTCCAAATCTCATTAATTCTTTCCATGGAGATACCTTTAGTATAATAACCCGAATTTTTGGAAAAATTTAAAACTTTTCTTATTATGATTAAGTGCAGCAGTGAATAGTGATATTGGTGGATGAATAGTGATTTTGAGGGTTAAGAAAAATTTTCATGCCACCTATGTACGAGACGTAGTGTGGATATTCCGAAGTCATATTAGTGATCTACGGAGTAAATAAGTGAATGCAATGACGATCGGAATTCAGAAATTTCAAATTTTATTTTGGTGTAATATTCGACCAGGCAGCGAATTATATATTATTATATTCAAGAAATGAGATATTAAAATTAAGGATTTGAGGATTTAATATTTTGGAATTTTATTATTTTATTAAAGTCGATTTAAGGATTCGATTGTTGAAGTGAATAGTGAATAGTTACTATTCACTGCGAGAACCGCGTAGAGTTTTATTCGCTCTTTTTGGAAAATATTTCGAATCGTTTCAAGAGGAACAAGACAACATTTACAGGATTAAATATAGACATGGAAGTAACATGTAACAAGATTAATTCGAGGGATGCAACATTTGGATCATCCATGTGAAAGAAAAGCGAACCAGTAAAGTTACTTTAGCTGAACCAGTGCATGCTTGACAAGTGTCGCAAGAAGAAGGCATCAAGGACCATGACTCACCAATTTTGACCACTTAATTATACAAATATCTACGTAATTAAAACAAGAAAAGAGAAAAAGGAAGAACTCTTCCCCATTCTGCCAGCAGGAGCATCAAGTGAAGAAAAATTCATATCTCCACTTCTATCCATCCATAAATCACCAAATGTTAACCATAGCTTCTCCACTCCATGGGAAACATTCGTTCAAAATTTCATGGCCATCAAAGGAGTGTAGCCTAGTCAAATCCCTTCCCCAAGTCGGAGAACCGAAGTTGTCCTGCCCTTTTCCAGTTTCGACCACTCACCTTAGAAAGCCAATACGTCGAGCTTCAAGCATCCCCTGGTGATGAGATAGGACTCAAAATAAAGCCCTTGAAGAGTAGAAGCTGTGGTAAAAAGTTGAGAATCAAACTCTTGTTGTTCGATTTTATATGGATTTTACAAAGTGATGAGGAATAGTAACTCCGAAATTTTGATTAACTTGTTTTCTTGATTTGATCTTAAGGTTTAAGCTTTGTAAGGAGTATCTAAGGCTTGTTGACTGATTGTGAGCACTGGTTAGTGTTTCTAGAGCTTCAAGGAAGGTATAAAAACCTCTGCCCCTTTTTGTTTATATGAGTTTTGAAGTGGTTTTGATGTTCATATAAAGTTAAGATTATGATTAAGTGATTAGATGAATTTTTGGTTGAGTTTGGAGGATGGGTTATGAATTTGTTTTGAAAATTTATGGAGGATTTGACTGAGATGCGGGAGTATAAGGCGGATGGTGAGTTTGGAATTGTTTCGTATTGATTTGGTTGTGTTTTGAAAATGGAAAACGTTAAGTTTTAAGCCGTCGTAATGCCCGATTCTCGTTAACTCTAAAAACTGCCTAGAGTCTGAAAACTTAACTTCCCCTTTTGGTTCAATGATAAACATGAGTGTGTAGAGCCTTGTTTCTAGTTTACGTGAGCACAAGAATCATGTCGTTACGATTTACGGTTTAAGAGAAAAGTGAGTTTTAGTAAACGTCGTTCGGAGGAACAACCCATCTCTGGTCAGTCACTTTGAGGCTATATTTGGACCACTTAGAAGCCATATGAAAATGTGAAACTTTGAGGAATAATACTAGAGACAGTTAGGAAGGCTCACGAAAAAGATTCGGATTAAAAAGATTATGTTTCGATTTTATAAAAATGTTGTAGCCGAGGTCGCGCAAGTGAAAACCACTAAGAACATGACTTAGAAACCAATGTTGTAAATGGTTAAGTATAACTTGTATTCGAGGATCAATTTCGGACTAAACCTACGACTTACGCAATCGCCGATTAAACAAGGACTTAGTATGAGCCTATAACGAGCTAGTAATTCCTTGGTTGTGTTTCGCTTACGTGTTTAAGCATTGAGTTATAAGTGGTTTATCGAGGGGATTAACCGTGTGTTTTCGTTTGACTTTGTCTAGATTGTTCGACATTGTCACGAGCCCTATCACCTCTCGAGCATCAGGCAATTTTCTAAAACCATATTTTGAAGTATGCTTATACTAGATGCAAGTTTTCTTATTCCATGCTATATTTTCCATTAATTATACTAATGATGCATACGATATGATATTATGCATGTTTTCAAACCTTACATCGTATATAGATGTAATGGTAGTAAAAATGTTGAGACGTAATATATGCATATGATAGATGCATGCAAGTTTTCAAACCCTTTTTGTAAACTGTTGTTGTGATGGTATAATACATGTTTTGAAAGCATGCTTAGAGTAAAAGGCATGAAATGCTATAAACAGTTTTATGATATATATACGATGCATGTATGTTGTTGAACAACTGCATATGGTATGATTTCCAAATGTAATTGGATTTGGAGTATGAGGTATATGTACGTTTTCATGAGTTCAAATTGATACATATGATGATTTAAGTTGGACTTATAAGCTATGGTTCTAGCAATATTTTCGGAGCTGATATGTTAAGAAAATCCCTCAGTAGGGGGGTATATACTCTGTATTTATCCTACGTACCGAGAATGGTATCAGTTGCTATCTAGGGTTATTTTATTATATTATTATAATTAATCTGGTTAAATGATTTATAAACTGAGGATTATTTGGGGTTTAACTGCTAAGAATGTACCTAAGTATAAGGTGATTAATTTATTATCAATTCTTTTGTTAAGAAAGTATTTGGAAATTACTTCTAAATAAATATTCTTTATTAAATATAGTTTTCATTAATTATTTAAAGCCCTACTTCTTAAGGAAGTATTTTGTGAAAACTATCCTTTAACCCTAGATAGCTAATAAAGTTTTATTCAGACAATTATAAACATAATTAGAGAAGGTTCCCAAATCTATTTCCCTTTTAAGTCTATATTCAGAAAGACTTAAATGTTCGCTCAAACTACAAAGATGCATGGAACCTTTCTCAAGATTTTATGTTGTTTCAAGTGGACTGCCCGGTCCTAAATCTTTTTGAAACTATTAATTTAACAGCTTCGTCTGCTACCATCAAAATGATTTTGATTACTTCCTCAAGACCCGAGGAGTAAGATCAGTGGAATCAGTTGTATCCATTAACAAGCGTCAGCTTGGGAAATATGGGTGAATTTTCCTTTCCAACCAGATATGACTACTTTGTGGAGTTGTATACTTGGGGAAAAAGGGAAAGGAACTTTATGTTCCAGTGTTATGGATTTACTCGAACTTGGAGAATATGTACGGGACTGAGTAGCGCCGGTCCCCTAAGGGAATTACAATAAGGCCGACGGACTATTGCAACGGGTCTGTTCTTCCCTTAGTTTATTAGTAAGTGCCCGACCGTAGGATAAGAGGAGAGTAACAGACTGACGGACTATTGCAACGGGTCTGTTCTTCCTCATAGGAGAGTAACAGGCCGACGGACTGGTGAAACGGGTCTGTTCTTCCTACCTACAACCGAAGGCGGGGAGGTAAGTCGGTGTGAGACTGATTATCTTCCCTTCTACGTAGAAAAAGACCAGGGGGATACAGCTTGCGACTGATCATCGTAGGGGTATCCTCGGCGCCCAGAATCTCCATCTACAGTTAATCATCCATGGAAGAAAATGTTTCATGCAAGTTATCAGAGAAAGAAAGTTTTAAGCAAGTTTCCAGAAAAGAAAAGTTATTCAAGTTTATTCAAGCTATTCCAGTTATTCAAGTTTAGAAAGTGGATTGGAAATATTTTGCCTTGTCTTTATTTCCAGAATATGATATGAGATAAATGTTTGATATGAAAGATGATACTTGGAAATTCCTACAACTTCATCTTTTATTTTATAAGTTATGACTCTGATAAAACCTAATTAAGAATATATATGCATAAGTGGATTTTGGGTTACGGAAACCTTATAGTGGATTTTCCTTATAACTTCATCTTTTAAGTTATATGTTGATAGTCTGCTTATATTTTATATAGCAAATATTTTACAAAAAGGATATACTGAGTTATCTTGCTACTTCATCTTTTATACTAGAACTTTGTTCATAGTATGAATAGCAAAAGTTTGCAGAATATTATGGAAATGATATTTGGAATACAACAATGGTATTTTTGGAATACATTCCGATAAGGAAATAATTTCAGTATCGAGATATTTTGACAAATTATTGTCGTATACCCGCTTTATTTCTGGGTTGAATTAAGGGCATAATTATGCCATACTTTCATTACCTTGCTGAGCTATCGCTCACTCTTGCTATTATTTTATATATAGCAGCGAAGCAGGATGCCAATGGGACGGCACATACCTCGCAAGGCGTTTCCATGAACAGTTCCTAGCAGTGATCCCGGGAGTAGTACGAACCAATCGAATCAGGCTACGACTTTTGGCATTCAACTTATGTATAGACATGAATAGTATTAGAGGATTGTGAGCATCAGAAGGCTAAGTTGGTAATGTAACAATACTTAGAAATTGTATCAGTAACAGATTCAAAAGACATTTGGGTATTGTAATAAAAATTATTTATTCCGCAGTTGTTGTATTGTGTCGTTTCTGAGACTCTAACCTGTGTGTGTGTGTGAGACATATGTTGTGGGGTCATGAGCAGGTGAATTATGAATGGTGTGAGTAATACAGGTAAGGCAAGGAGTACATGGATTGTGACAACCCTAAATCCCTGACCCCGGATTTGGGGCTGTTACATTTAGCATCAAGAATCTCTAACCTCATATTCTCTATCTTGTTTGTACATAAATACACCACCATAAACTTGCTTGTCATCCATCAACATGCCATTTAGCTTATCAATAGCAGTACTATCTCTATACTCGCGGGCTTAGTCCGCATGCTTTCTCTGTCTATCTTGGTTGTCACTAGCCGCTTGTTGGTGAAATCTTTTGTCTTTCTAGTTTGTTGGACTAACTTGGGTTTTGTGTAAAATCTCATCCTTTAATTCCCGATCATTCGGAATCCATCTCTGTCTCATTTTAATTAAGGGTATCGGCCACCACATTGGCCTTCCCCGGATGGTGGTGTATCTCCCAGTCATAATCCTAGGTCAATTCTAGCCATTTCTCTATCTCATGTTATCTACTATCACGGGTAACTCAAAGCCAATTCATTACATTCCATAAAATTTGTGGGTGCATTAGTCAACCCAAAATAACCTCGCTGAAAACTCGAAGTGTCTATTCCTAGTACGAATCGCAGTCTTGGGCATATCCTCGGATTTAACTTCCAACTGGTGATACCCAGTTCTTAAATAAATTTGGAAATACACGGCGTTCTTCCGCTGATCAAACAATCATTTACAAGGGTACCTATTCTCCATGTCGAACTCATTCAACTCTCGAGGTTCGATGCATAATCTTGTGCTAACATCTTTCTCTCTTACAACAACACCGGGCTCTCCACGGTGGTACACTGGGTCTTATCATATACTTGTCCAACAATTCTTGTAACAGAGTCTCTAGCTCTTTCATTCCCACTGAGGCTAACAGGAGATGTGGCACTATAACTTGAATACTCGTTATTCATTCTCATGTCATCCTAATCGATATTTGGTAGCGCATTAAGATCTTGTACAGCCTCCCAAAACCACTGTAGTTTCCTTTATACTGGTGTCTCTTTTCTTGGCGTCAACCATAAGGGCTAATTAGGCCTCGTATCTCTGGCGTAATAGTTTCTTAGTCTGAACTATATTCAAGAATCTCTGAATCTGTCTCCATCCTTTATTTATTACTCTCTCTTCCTTACAATCAGTCTGGGCTCCATTGGGTGTCAACCAACCCATTCTTATTATAATATCAACTTCTCCCAACTTGAAAGGAATCAGGTCTATCAAAAGTGTCGACCTCATATTTCTAGTTCACAACCTGGATGTACCAGTCTTATGGGAAAATCCCCCGATTGACTATTTCTACTTGTAATTATTCCCTTAGCGGCTCGGCCTTAAGGTTTAATTGTCATGCAACATCTTGATATAAAACAATGCATTAGCTCTGTCTAAATAGTATAGAAGGGTACCTACTATTTAAAGGTCCTGACAGTGGGCTGCTTGTTGAAGGTAGCCCTGGTTGAAACCTACTGGCTTTCTTTTACTCTGTGTTCACAAACTCCGGAACAAACCTCAATAATTCGGAAAACTTGGCCTCATACTTGGTCACAGTCATGGTTTCTTGTTTTAACTCTTTAACTTTCATTTTCATCCAGGTCTCAATATATTTCCGGAAATTATTTCTCTAAGAACAACACGTTGCACCTCTCCCAAGTCACAATACCAGCTCCCTCTGACTCCATCGTCAGTACTTATCTTGCTAACCCAGAGGTAGTGTCCATTCGTAAACAACTCCTCCAAAATCTCAATTCCACTATAGGGCATCTATCTAACACCGTTGTCACTGGAGTTCACGGCACATCGCTATCCCTTTCACATATATCGATTGACACGCTTTCCATTATCATAATATCCTTGGGAGAATAAACCAATTTCGTTGATATGTCACTAACATTCTATTCGTCTTAGGGATTCGCTCCTGTCATAGGCGATTTCGTTGCGAATCTAATTCCTATCAGCGAATTTTGACTTATTTGACCTGGTTGGCCTCCCCTTAGAATTCAATGAGGATAACAAAATCATGGGGCCTTGAAAAGACAGCTTCCATATCAAGGAAAAAGTCACACACTTGTGATCATAAGGTTATGAGTTTTAAGGTAACCTTATCGGAGGTAAAAGAATTTACCGAGAGATCAACATGATCATAAGAACTCAACGTTGTGTGCCTCGATTGAGACATTACTAAAGGTAATTAGCCTTCTTGTATTTCACAACTTACAAGTGATGGCGTCCCATCAGACTTCTATCACACAGACAGATAGTCCTTGTAGCCCCTATAAGTATAGGGTTGTTCGTCTCAGTGGAAGTTGAAAAGTATGAAAGCAATTTGATATCAATTTAATGATTATCGTCTTTCGACAATATTTCTTAAAGGAACACCTTGGATTAAAATTGAACAGATTCCAAAGGTGCGGTTTCCAAAGAAAAGAATAACCAAAAAGATACTGGTACTTAACAAGCAAGGGTTATTCATTATTTGAAGAAAAGTGGAAGCTTGAATAACATCATTTGACAGGGCTTTGAAAACATGAAAGTAGGCATCGTGACAGCCTCTAGCACAATTGAAACTGAATATGGTTTAGCACAAGTGTTATAAAATAACTTCGAAGAGGGAATATACCCTTTATCAGAATTCTTTCCTAGAGAGAGGTCAAGATAGATCATAGATTGGGGAGGTACCCCACATAATTTGCAAATGGGGAGGGTACTACCAAGGTCTCTACGGATGCCTTTTATGTCAGCTTCTCTAATGGATAATCGTTCAATTCCAAAGCTTTTCTTTTCCACGCACCCTAAGGTGTTCGATCATTGCCGACTTATAATAGTCGCTAAGAATTCAACCATCAACATTTGCAATCGCAGGGGGTTTTATTCGACCCGGCGCAAGCATCTTAAGTAAGTGTTTTGTTCTATAAGAAGACTTCGATACCGTTGTCGCCCATAGAAATGACAATTCCACATGTCGACTGGGCGGTACTTCGGAAGATCGTTAGAAACTACAAGCTTAAATCCGGTCTCTATTTCAATCATCCTTATACCCAATATTCCTTCTCCCATATCAATCCCGTGTGCTACATAAGCTTAACACTTTTGGCACAATAGCCTTTTCATTTAAGTCAATCCCGGAATTTCTCAGTCCGTCTTGGTCCTTAAATATATTTCGCCTTTACCGTCCAATCTCAACTTCATCATTTTATCTCTACAATCAATTGTAGCAATCAGGGTCTGTCCACCAACCCATATAGCGGCCATCTTACCCAATCCACAGGGTTCGCTCTAGTTTCCACTCCCTTTGGTGACATCCTCTGGTAATCAGAACGACAAGGTTTGCCAAAATTTGCTGAATCTGTTTCCAAAATCAGGGAAATTTGATCAATCTATTTACCTACTAGTAATGCTCGGATCTGATTTCCGACCTTTCTGTTCTATCCTCATAATTCCTTCCTGGTTTCCTGAGGGTGGTAAATCTCGTTCTCGATTCCGTCTTAGCGTGCTTGTCTTACAATAACATTTGCATGGTACATATACCCAAAATTCTCCTTGAGATAATAAAATCCCTCAATAATGTAATAGACACTATTTCCAGTGGAATCGCTGGTCGTGGGAGATTGAAACCTCATAGCCAAAACAATTCCTTCCACTATTCTAGGCAACTAAGTACCCCTAGCCGTTCGTGAAAATCTGAACATCTTGGTTCTTACGTATGCCGCCTCCTTATGGGCAACTATAACCGACTACGAGTAACATGTTTCGTTCAAGTCGAATCAATCCACTGATACTGGCTATTCTGCCTCTACCTCTTCTTCTTTGGAGATTCTACCCCATTTCTTCGTCATATCTCTCGTTGAATCATAACGAGTCTAAACTCTCGTATCGGCATTTATTTGACCTCTGAAGGTTCGTCCGGTCCTATTGTACGACCTCAAGTAACATACCACATCTTTATCAATCAACACGTCCTCTACAAGATTCTTTCCTTGACCCACTATGGGGTCTTCCTCTAGATCCTCCTATGGATCTTCCTGCATCGGGTCTCCGTCCATTTCAAGGAACGCATCATCAGCTGCCTACTCGAAGGCCTCAGGGTCTGGTATCTCAGAATCCCATCAATCTATAACTCCTACGAATCGAGGTGACTAACCATGAAGTCCTAAGTACGGTTTTCCAGAAGAAGTCCCCTTTCGGGCTTCATCTTAAACAGTCAGGGTCATGTCCTCTAACTCGACTACGAACTCAATTTGAGCTCTAGATGTTCTTATCATTATTAAGGGTATTGTAAGACTCGATCTCCTATCGTTTCTGAGGACTGTAACCTAACGCTCTGATACCATTTCTGTAACAGCCCCAAATCCGGGGTCAGGGATTTAGAGTAGTCACGATCCATTTACTCCTTGCCTTACCTGTATTACTTACACCGTTCATAATTCACCTGCCCACAATATATGTCTTACACACACACACACACAGGTTAGAGTCTCAGAAACGACACGATACAACAACTGCGGAATAAATAATTTTTATTACAATACCCAAATGTCTTTTGAATCTGTCACTGATACAATTTCTAAGTAATGTTACATTACCAACTTAGCCTTCTGATGCTCACAATCCTCTCATACCATTCATATCTATACATAAGTTGAATACCAAAAGTTGTAGCCCGATTCGATTGGTTCGTACTACTCTTCGGGATAACTGCTAGAAACTGTTTATGGAAACGCCTTGCGGGGTATGTGCCGTCCCATTGGCATCCTGCTTCGCTGCTATATAATATATATAAAACAATAGCAAGAGTGAGCGATAGCTCAACAAGGTAATAAAAATATGGCATAATCCTGCCTTTAACTCAACCCAGAATAAAGCGGGTATAAGACAATAATTTGTCAAAATATCTCGATACTGAAATTATTTCCTTATCGGAATGTATTCCCAAAAACAGTACCATTATTGTACTTCAAATATCATTTTCATAATATTTCTGCAAACTTTTACTATATTATGAACAAAGTTCTAGTATAATATAAAAGATGAGGTTTCAAAGTAAACCAATATAACCTTTCCGAAAATATCTGCTATGTAAGCAGAATATCAACATATAACTTAAAAGATGAAGTTATAAGGAAAATTTCATATAGTGTTCCGTAACCCAAAATCCACTTATGCATACATAATCTGAGTAAGGTTTTATCAGAGTCATAACTCATAAAATAAAAGATGAAGTTGCATGAATTTATTGTCACTTCATTTCCAAACACTTTTCGACCTCCTGCCAACATGATTGGTTCTTCATCCCAATGCATGTTGCAGGAATATCCAAATTGGATGATGAACTAATACTGGAGTTGCTACCGCGCCCGCTGTGCCTAACCTTGCTATGATCAGTAGCAGGTCGCACCGCTCAAATAGTTTTCTACATGTAGATGGAAGAATCACGACAGCCTGACATTGTCTACCGCCTTTCTAGATCTCCCGGCCCATTTGGGGCAATAAAATTTGGATGGGTCGGCGCAACTGGACCACTTACACCACTCCTAGTTCAGATGAAATCCATGACTCTGAAACGTAAAGATCTTCCTCCTTTCCCCAAGTGTAATACTTGTTGATACGACTCCACTAAGTAGTTATATCTAGGTTGGAAAGGAAGATTCTCCAATATTTCCCAAGCTATTGCTTGTTAATGGATATCGACTTGTTCCATGAATTTACCCCTCGATCGTTGAGGTGGTAACACAATATTTGACTTGCAGCAATTACATTGCTTCGAGAAAATATATGTCCCCTGACAGTTTTTGAATTGAGAGTTTAAAAAGAGTAGTAGTCACTTAAATCAGGTTTCCCATATTTTTGATAGTTGAGCGAGCATTTAAATCCCCTTTAAAAGACAGATTTAAATGGAAAAACATTGTTTTGGGAACCTCTTTTTGATTTAAAAATACTTAATAATATTTATTAAATAAGTAAATATTAAATGAATATTCGAAAATAATATTCATTAAGTAAATCATGATCAAATGAATATTCAGAAATAATATTCATTAAATAAATAAACCTCGAATGAATATTAAATAAATAACCTCGAATGAATATTAAATAATTAAACCTCATATGAATAATAAATAATTAAACCTCGAATGAATAATAAAATTCATTAAATAATTAAACTTCGAATGAATAATAAATAATTAAACCTCGAATGAATAATAAATAATTAAACCTCGAATGAATAATAGTATTCATTAAATAAATAATCCTCGAATAACAGATGCCTGATATCTTTATCGGAAAATAACCTTTAATATATACATAAATATGATTACCTCGGATTTAAAGAAATATCATACGCCATTACCCTAGGGCCTTTATAAAATCTGGCTTATAGCTGATATCCCATATCTAGCTTATAAACCCATAATCAAATCATAAAGCAAGTATCACCATATACTTTCGAAAACAGTTATGCCTTCCATTAGCATATATAACTGAAATAGTATTCAAATAGTATTTCTCGACCGAGATAATACTCAAATAACATTCCCTGAAAGATATAGTAAGCAAATATCATTCCTCGAATGATATCATACTCAAATAACAATCCTCAAAACAAATAGTATTCTGCCGATGGAATCCCTCCGGATTTCCACGGCTATCTACATATCTCAAAATACCGACTCCCGATTTAGAGTCGAAAACAATGAATATGCTCTTATATATAGAGCTACAAGGTATACCGGTTCATAAGTACATTATCTCAAAGCTCGTATAATATCCAAAAGTCAAATTCTATTTAACACGATATAATCATTTATCTCAAAACTATACAACACTATACATGGCAAAAGCAGTGTTATATAATTAATACTTCAAAGTATGGATTTAGAAACTTGCCTGATGCTCGAGAAGTGATAGGGGTTCGCGACGATGCCGGACAATCTAGACAAAGTCAAATAAAACGCACGATTAATCCCCTGGATAATCCACTTGTACTCAATGCTGAAACACGTAAGCGAAACACAACCAAGGCATTACTAACTCGTTATAGGCTCATACTAAGTCCATGTTTAATCGACAATTACTTAAGTCGTAGGTTTAGTCCGAAATCGATCCTCGAATACAAGTTATACTTAACCATTTACAACATTGGTTTCTAAGTCATGTTCTTAGTGGTTTTCACTTGCGCAACCTTGGCTAACACATTTTTATAAAATCGGAAAATAATCTTTTGGACTCAAAACCTTCGTACAAACTTTCATAACTGACCTTGGCACTTCAATACAAAATTTCATATTTTAAAACAAACATAGCCACAAAGTTGGTACATTTCTGCAATCTCATTCCTTGAACCACTTTCACTAAAATGGTCATATCTTATAAACCGTAAATCGTAATGACATGATTCTTGCGCTCACGTAAACTAGAAACAAATCTCTACACACTCATGTTCATCACTGAACCAAAAGAGGCAGTTAGAGTTTCGGATTCTAGGCAGTTTATAGCGTTACCGAAAATCGGGCATTAGGACGGCTATGTTTTAACGATTCCAAAATTTATAATCAACCTCAACATCAAACCAAACAACTCCCAATCAACAAGATCACAATTTTCATCATCTAAGCTAGCTCAAGATCTCCAACATAATCAAAGCTCATATGTATGGACCATCCATCCAAAATTAATCATTAAATCCACTTAATACATTTATTCACCATTAACACATGCAAAAGGACTATATCTTTAAATCCAAGCATGAAAACTCATACATATTAAGAGGGCAGAGGTAATATACCTTTTCTGAAGCTTCACAAGGGTCAACAATGGCTTAACTAGGCTTGGGGGTGCTTGGATGATCCTTGTAAAACTTAATCTCATGGAAACAAAAATCAAAAACCAAGAAGTTACTATTCATCATCTTCCTTAATCACTACAATCGACTGGCTAAATCACAAGGGTCAGGAGAGTGCTTACCATAGTTACGTCGGGCTTCTCGAGAGCTTCGATTTGAGTGGTGGAACGCCAAAAACCGCCTAGAGAAACTCAAGTTATGATCAATTCTTTCTCCACCATTTTCCTCCTCATTTCCTCTCGGTTTTCTTCTTCAAGGTGGAAGAGTTTTGCTTTTTCTTTTTGACTTGGTGGATTGATAATTATCTAGATATTTTGTGGTTAAAGGGGGTGAGTCATCACATTTATTGCTTAGTTATTGGACATGTGTCAAGCATGCAAGAGGTTGGCTAAAGTAGCTTTACGAGTTTGCTTTACTGGTTCGTTTCCTTTCACATGGATGATCCAAATGTTGCATCCCTCGAATTAATCTTGTTACAGGTTACTTCCATGTCTATATTTAATCCTGTAAATGTTGCCTTGTTCCTCTTGAAACGATCCGAAATATTTCCTAAAAAGAGCGAATAAATCAAATTTAATATCTCATTTCTTGAATATAATAATATATAATTCACTGCCCGGTCAAATACTACACCAAAATAAAATTTGGAATTTCTGAATTCCGATCGTCTTTGCATTCACTTATTTACTCCATAGATCACTAATATGACTTCGGAATATCCACACTACGTCTCGTACATAGGTGGCATGAAAAATTTTCTTAACCCTCAAAATCACTATTCATCCACCAAATTCACTATTCACTGATGCACTTAATCATAATAAGAAAAGTTTTAATTTTACCAAAAATTCGGGTTATTACATATGAGCTAGAGCTGTTTCAGAAGAGATCTATTCAAGCAAAGCAAGGATTAATGGCCAATACCTCTTGTGCTCTTATTGCTGACAATCTAGGTCAAAGAATGGAATCTCTGAAAATCAGTCAAGTCAAGATTGAGGAACTGGAAAATGATGACACTAGTGATGAAACTCAGGTTGTCTATGATTTGCCTGAGGAGGATGAGTTCTACAGCATAGATGAGCTGGACAAGATGGAAAATAAATCTTTTGCCTATATGGCTAGGAGATATCCCAACATTAGGTTTAAGAGGAAACAACCATTCAAGTCTAGATTCAATGGTGGAAATGCTGGTGGTTCAGGTAGCTCAAACTCCTTCAACAAAGGAAAAGGGATTGCTGGTGCAGCTAAAGGAGGATACAAATCTGGGAGTGTGGATAGGTCCAAAATAAGATGCTATAACTGCAATGAACTTGGGCACTTTACCACAGAGTGCAAGAAGCCTAAACAGGTCAAGAAGGATAAAGCATACTTAGAGCTTGAAGCCAAGTATGAGGCTCTACTCAAGAAACAGCAGGGTAAAGCTTTTATTGTTGAGGGAAAGTGCTGGGATGACTCTGATGAAGAAGAAAAACAAGAGTACTCAAACTATGACTTGATGGCATTTTTTGATGATGATGATTCCTCAAGTCAGGTACCTATTCTTACTTCTCTTGAAATGACTCCCTTTCAATATAAGCAGACTGTTGAAGACATGAGTACTGAAATGTTTAATATTCATACTAGCATGTTAGTTGCTAATGAAGAAATTGACAGGCTAACTGCTAAGAACCTTGAGCTTACAGAAAAGAATGAGGAACTTGAGTTAATGGTTGTGAGCCTTGATGGTTTGAAGAAGGAGATTGAGTATCTCAAAAACAAAGTAATTTGTGCTGAACAAATAGAAAAAGCTCTTAGAGAGCAAATTGCTGAAAATGAATTAAAGCTAAGAAGTTACAAAAACTCATCTGAGCTTATTCAAACCTATCACAAGGAACACACTGAAGACTGCAAGGTTGGAGTTGGTTTTGACTATGAGAATGATAAAGGAAGGAAGAAGGCAAAGGGCAAAGGAAAAGAATCTTTTACAAACAAAAATGCCCCAACCATTCTGTCTAGTGTTGAAAAGCCCATCTTCAAAAAGAGTGTTGTTGAGTTTGATGAAGAACTTTTGATCATCAAACAACAACTTCTTGAAGAAGATGAGGCTGCTAAAGACACCTCTTCCCCTCCTGAATCTGTCAGTCAGAAAGAGACCAAAGACAACCTTGTCAAGAGTCCTAAAGTAAAGAAAGAAGTTGTTAAGAAAAAGAAACAAAACAGAAATGGTAAGGTAGGTGTCAACAAGGGTAACAACTATGCTTATGTGCCAAATGCTCCCAGGAAACAATGTCAAAAATGCCTATCTGTTAATCATTTGACTCATAAGTGTAGCAAGCCTGAGATTGCTGAAATTGATAACCTGAGTAACCATTCTGCTAGCATATATTCTAGTCATGATTCATTCTGTGGCAAGCCAAATTGCATCACATGCTATGTGACTGTGATTGCTAACTGTTTATCTCTTAAGCATAAACTTGACTCTGCACAATCCAGTGAATCACACACACATGTACACACTCACAGGACAGGATCCCCTACTGTGAGGAATGCAATTTATGACAGAGGAATTGTTAACAAAAATGTTTCTAAATCAACTGGACCCTGCCAAGTGTGGGTACCAAAAACAACTTAGTCACTTTGTGAATGCAGGGCAATAGGAATAAAAGAGTCATATGGATCTTGGACAGTGGATGCTCAAGTCACATGACTGGTGATATAGCCCTGCTATCACATTTTGAGGAAAAGGCTGGCCCATCGGTAACCTTTGGAAATGACAACATTGGTTATACAATGGGATATGGCAGTGTTAAATCTGGAAATGTCATTATTGAAGATGTAGCATTTGTTGAAGGACTGAAGCATAATCTCTTGAGTATTGGACAATTTACCAACAGGGGTTTCAAAGTGGAATTTGATGAAGACCTTTGTTCAATCTCAAAAAGAGAAAGTGGTGAAGTTGTTCTAACTGGTGTGAAGAAAGGAAGCTTGTTTGTAGCTAATCTCAAGGCTGCAGATAAGGGGGAAATTTGTTGTTTCTACACTAAAGCCACAAATGAGGAATTCTGGCTATGGCACAAGAAACTGTCTCACTTCAATGTTCAGGCAATGAACTCTCTAACCAAGAGAGAACTCATCAGGGATTTGCCTGCCTTGGAGTTTGTGCAAGATGGAGCTTGTGAAGCTTGTTAGAAAGGAAAGATTAAAAGATCAAGTCACAAGAACAAGTTTCTCAATACAAACTCAAAACCTCTGCAGCTAATTCACATGGACTTATTTGGCCCTGTGAATGTAATGTCCCTTTCCAAAAAGAAATATGCTCTAGTGATGGTTGATGATTATTCAAGATATACTTGGGTGGAATTCCTATTCTCCAAGGATGAAGCACCTCAGGTCATAATAGAGCATATCAAGAGAGTTGATAGAGAAGCACAAAGCACTGGTTCCTCTGTAGTTGCTTTGAGAAGTGATAATGGGACTGAGTTCAGAAATTCAACATTGTATGAGTTTTGCAAAGATAAAGGAATTTCTCAACAATTCTCAGCTCCTAGAACACCTCAACAAAATGGAGTAGTTGAGAGAAAGAATCGAACTCTCATTGAAGCTGCAAGGACAATGCTGTTGGATGCAAAGCTACCTACTAGCTTTTGGGCTGATGCTATTAACACAGCATGCTATGTGCAGAATAGAACATTGATCAATAAGAAGTCTGGCAAAACTCCTTACTCATTAATGACTGGAAAAAGAGCATACTTCAAGCATCTGCATGTGTTTGGAAGCAAGTGTTTTGTGATGAAAGATACCTCTGAGCATGTTGGAAAATTTGATGCAAAAGCATTTGATGGTATCTTCATTGGATACTCTCTGGAAAGGACATCATATAGAGTGTTTGTACCTGAGCAACACAAAGTCATGGAAAGCATGGATGTTACCTTTGATGACAAGAAAACTCCTGGACTTAAAACAAGTGATCAAGACAGTGTGCCATTAAGATTTGAGAATCAAGGTTATCTTGAGGATTCTGAAAGTGAAGATGAACCACATGTTCAAACTGTTCTAGAAAATGAAATTCTTGAAGTTGACAATCTTCTTCAAACACCTGTGCAAGGGTTCACAAACACATGGGGAGAAGAAGAGAATGCAACTGTCAACCAAAATGAGCTTGGAACAGATCAAGGAAATGAACAGGGGCACACAAGGAAATGGGACAGAGCCCACACTAGGGATCAAATCATTGGAGATCCTAGTGAGGGAGTTAGAACAAGAAGTGCAACAATGAATACATGTCTGTATAGCTGCTTTCTGTCACAAGAGGAACCTAAAATAGTTGAAGAAGCTTTGAAGAATTCTGATTGGATTGTTGCCATGCAAGAAGAATTGAATCAATTTGAGAAAAACAAAGTATGGGAACTAGTGCCACCTCCAAAAGGAAAGAATGTTAATGACACCAAA
The DNA here is from genome assembly GCA_030848705.1 of Heracleum sosnowskyi. Classification (NCBI taxonomy): domain Eukaryota; kingdom Viridiplantae; phylum Streptophyta; class Magnoliopsida; order Apiales; family Apiaceae; genus Heracleum; species Heracleum sosnowskyi. Next base: position 63,346,187 of record CM061235.1, read on the forward strand.
TGGGTGTTCAGAAACAAGATGGATGAAGAAGGAGTGGTAATTAGAAACAAAGCAAGACTAGTTGCCAAACGATACTGTCAGCAAGAAGGCATTGACTATGATGAGACATTTGCACCTGTAGCTAGACTGAAAGCCATCAGAATCTTCCTGGCTTTTGCAGCTCACTCAGATTTCAAGGTATATCAAATGGATGTGAAAAGTGCATTTCTCAATGGTGATCTTGCTGAAGAAGTTTATGTGTCTCAACCACCTGGCTTTGAAAATGAAGACTTCCCAAACTTTGTGTATAGACTGCTCAAGGCACTCTATGAACTCAAACAGGCACCCAGAGCCTGGTATGAAACTCTATCTCAATTCCTTCTTGAGCATCAATTTACCAGGGGTACAATTGACAAAACCCTATTCTTCAAGAAGCATGGAAATGATATCATTCTTGTTCAAATCTATGTGGATGATATCATCTTTGGCTCTTCAAATGAAAAACTCTGTGAAAGGTTCTCTAAGTTGATGCAAAGCAAATATGAGATGAGTATGATGGGAGAGTTAACCTACTTTCTAGGTTTGCAAGTACATCAAAAGGAGGATGGTATCTTTATAAACCAATCAAAGTATGTCAAAGATCTTTTAAAGAAATATGGTTTAGAAGATTCATCCCCTGCAAAAACTCCTATGTCCACTGCTATCAAGCTTGATGAAGACACGAAAGGCAAAAGAGTAGACATCAAGGTTTACAGAGGCATGGTTGGATCACTACTCTATCTCACAGCTAGCAGGCCTGATATCATGTTTGCCACATGCCTTTGTGCAAGGTTCTAGTTTGATCCCAAGGAATCTCACATGATGGCCATCAAAAGGATTTTCAAATATCTGAAAGGGACTCCTAATCTTGGGCTATGGTATCCAAAGGGAACTGGGTTCAACCTGGTTGGTTACACAGATTCTGATTATGCTGGATGCAGGATTGACAGGAAGAGCACCTCTGGAAGTTGTCAATTCTTAGGTCAAAGGTTAGTGTCCTGGTTCAGTAAGAAACAACAATCCACAGCAACATCCACATCTGAGGCTGAATACATTGCTGCTGGAAGTTGCTGTGCTCAATTGCTTTGGATTAGAAATCAACTCATGGATTATGGGCTAGTGTTAGAACACATTCCTCCAATGTGTGATAATACTAGTGCAATATCCATAGTTGCCAATCCTGTTAATCATTCTACTACAAAGCACATTGAGATCAGGTACCATTTCATTAGGGAACATGCTGCAAATGGTACCATAGAAGTCTCTTATGTTCCAACTGAGAAACAATTAGCTGACATATTTACTAAACCTCTGAATGAAGCAGTATTCAACAGACTTGTGAGTGAAATTGGAATGCTCAATCCTTCATTTAGTTGTTCTAAGTAAGTATGCTAGTTAATTGTTGCAGCAGTAAAAGTTTCACTGTATTTAAATGCTCTATTCATGTGGAGTGAAAATTAGCTGAGATATGATTTATAAATATTTCAGTATTTTACTGCATATTTTTCAAAATCATATTTGGTTATGGTGTTGTGAGTTTTTGAGACATCTCTACATAGGTGATCTTGAGAGTTCTCGACTTAGTTCAAATCAAACAGACTTATATCGCAAACTGTTGAATTTGTGAGACTTTGCGACATAGTTCATTTCATGAGTTTGCGACATAGTTCATTTTATGACTTCGCGACTTAGAATAACTATGTCGACAAGTTCCCTTATTTGACACTTCAGAAGCAGGATAAAGATAAAGATGAATAAGGAAGTTGCTGATACTGCTGTTGAAGCTGTGGTACCATCTACAAAGCCACAGAAGAAAAGGAAATTATCAAAGAGTAGGTATCATATTCCTTTAGAAAAGAAGCAGGATACTGATGGACGAGACACTTCTATTCCTGATGAGCAGTCAAATCCTGATGCTCAAGCAAATCCTGACGTTGGTAATCCTGATGCTGCATCAAGTCAAGTGATAGCTATTTCAGAATCTCCAGCCAAAGCCTCTCCACCTACAAGACATGTGGATATTCCATGAGAGAAGCTTGGTGTTGCTGCTTCCAAACTTGGATTTACTCATCCAATGGATAATAAAAGGAAGGCAGAAGAGATTGTGTTCACTAGACAGAAGAAGCTGAAAGGAGCGAGCCCACAAGAACTTGAATCTCAAAGTGGTTCAGCAGCTACTGAAGATCCTGCCCCACAAGAACCACTCAATCAAAGTTTGGGTGAAGGCATATCCGATGGAATGGTCACACAAGAACCATTTTCTCAAAGGGAGAATGAAGACATCAACATTCCAGCCACACAAGAACCATCTTCTCAATGTGAAGATGCAGGCAAAGCTACAGTTTCTGAGGAATTTCCTGACAAAGCTCAAGGGATTTCTGGTGCAGATGAAGTTGAAAGATTGGTTGAGGACACTGTCATTGAGGGAAGTACACAAGAACCTTCAGCTCAAAGTGTTGAAGCAGCTTCTGAACCTCAGGCTCCACAAGAACCATCAGTAACAAATCCTGATGCATGCCAACCAAATCCTGACAGTGTTGCTCCTGATGCTAGTGGTGCTCCTGATGCTGAGCCAATCCTGATACAGCCACTTAGCTCAAGACCAATGACTGATCATATCACAGCATCACAGGATAAACTTAAAGGTATTGCTATTCCTAATCCTGATGTCACTCATGATTCTGATGCTGATGATAGTGATGATAATTATGATGATAATCAAGATCAGAAGGATCAGCTTGCTACAGCACTCAAATCTAGTCTTGGAACTAACTATGGTTCATCAAGCACATTCATGGCTGGCAAGGCTACTACTGGAAAGGACTTAAGACAAGCCTTTTCTGCTCCTTCTGAGATGAATCCTGCTGAGGCACTTAGACAATATGAATGGAACAATTCATAGTACAGATCTGATAAATCTGTTAGTTATCCATATGCTTTTGATCATGCCTATGATGCAGTGAAATTAATAGAGAATGAAGATTTGAAGAATCATTTGAAGGCTACTACTCTGTTATCCAAAATCCTCAAAAATGAGATTGATTCTGTCAAGGCTGCAACTGATTCGGTGAGGGGTGATATTGCTCATAACTTTATAAAGGTGCCTACTGTTCTTCAACTAAGGATAGTGGAATCCCAAGTAAAGTCAGCTATTTCTGAACAATCCTCCATCAACAGCAGAATTGATTCTCTTGATTCTCTTGATTCAAAGGTAACTGTTAGATATAATTGATGATGATTGTTTATCAGTGTTTAAGCAACAGGTACTCATCAGAGTTTATACTAGAAGCCAGTCAGAGTTTGATAAAGTCTGACGGGATGAGAGTTTATTTAGCTGTCGGTGCTAACATTGAAGATTCTAGAAGCAATATATCTTGAAGATGGAAAGAAGCAAGATATATTGAGATAGCTAAGGAAACGGAACAGAAGACAGAAGCAATCCTAAATTGATATAAATTGTATAGCTAATTTGTAGGAATATCAATTAGAGATTGATTCTATGTAGCTGTGTACTATATAAACACATATAGGTTAACCCTAAAAGGAATGCGAATACTGAATACATTATTCTTGTAACCTAGCAGCTCTCTGTGATATTTTACATCACTGAGAGAGGAGTTATTTAATATAATTCAGCTTATTGTTCATAAACAGTGTTCTTGATTGTCCTTCTCATACATATATTGATTATATATTGTGTATTCGGCCTAACAATTGGTATCAGAGCCAAGGCCGATTAATATATACAATTTTACGATTCAAACACAAGTATAATCATGGCTGACAACTCTCAGGAAGGTTCTAATGCAGGTTCTAATGCTCAGAAGGTTCAACCAATTAACTTCTGTTTGTCGATATGAGACTATAAGGGTTCCAATTCTAAGACCAGTTGAATATCCAATATGGAAGGTGAAGATGACCATGTTTCTGGAAGCCACAGATCCAGAATACCTTGATAGAATCAATGATGGTCCTCATATGCCAACTAAATTGTCTCCTGTTATTACTGGTCAAGAACAAAAGACTGTTCCAAAAGAGAAGAAAGATTTGACTCCTGAAGACATCTCATCAATTGCAAAGGATGCAAAGGTTAGACATCTACTCCATAGTGCCTTAGATAATGTCATGCCTAACAGAGTTATTGGCTGCAAGACTGCCAAAGAAATTTGGGATGCTTTAGAAGTCAGGTGTCAAGGAACAAGTGCTATAAAGAAGAACAGGAAGACTATTCTAACACAGGAGTATGAACACTTTGACTCTAGATCTGATGAAACTTTGACAAATACTTATGACAGATTTTGTAAACTGTTGAATGATTTGTCTCTGGTTGATAAAGAATATGAACTTGAAGAGTCAAATCTCAAGTTTCTTTTATCCCTACCTGAAAGATGGGATTTGAAGGCGACAACAATACGAGACAATTATGATCTTGCAGAAACAGATCTTGATGAAATCTATGGGTTGCTTAAAACTCATGAACTTGAGATAGAACAAAGAAACAAAATATTTGGAAAGAAGACAAAATCTGTTGCTCTCAAAGTTGAAGAAAAACCCATGAAGAAAGAAACATCAAAGAAGAAAGCAAAGGGAAAGGCTTTGGTCATAAAATCTGATAGTGAGTCATCAAACTCTGATGATGATTCAAACACTGATGCTTCTTCTGAATCTGAGGATGATGAGGAACAAATGATGCAGATGGCTGCTTTGATGGTGAAGACTTTTAAGAAGATGGGTTTCAAGAACTTCAAGAAAGGAAAGAGATTCTCAAGGAAAGATTCAAACTCTGAAAGAAGGAGTTTTAGAAAGTCTGAAGGAAGGGATACCAAGTCTGGAAAGAAAGACAAGTCTGAGATCCAGTGCTACAAGTGTAAAGAGATGGGTCATTATGCTCCAGAATGCAGGAAAGGAAAATCTGGAAAAGCACTCATCACTAAAGGAAAAGACTGGGCAGACACTTCAGATTCTGATGAAGATGTAAACTATGCTCTCATGGCAACTGTCAAAGATGAATCTGAATCATCTGAAAACAAGGGCATAAGGGAAAGTACCCTAGTTTTGGACAGTGGATGTTCAGGACACATGACTGGTAATAAAGCCCTGCTATCAGACTATGAGGAGAAGGCTGGCCCAAAAGTTTCCTATGGAGATGGCAACATAGGACGTACTATGGGATATGGCAATATCAATCTTGGAAGTGTCATCATCACAAATGTAGCTTTCTGTGAGTCAAATCTGTGATAGAGGATACCATGTAGATTTTCATACTGAACATTGTGAGGTTATCAGCAAATCTACTGGGAAAGTTGTTCTAGTTGGACACAGACGTAATAACATCTATGAAGCAAGTTTGGTAACAAACTCTGAAGGAAAAGTTGTGTGTCTGTCTGCAAAAATGTCAAATGAAGAGAGTTGGAAATGGCATAAGAAGCTCTCTCATCTAAACTTGAACAACATCAATGAGCTAATTCGATAAGATCTTGTAAGGGGACTTCCAAAGTCAATACTCAGCTTAGATGGTCTGTGTGATTCTTGTCAAAAGGCCAAGAAAAGGAAGTCATCTTTCAAGAGTAAGTCTGAATCTTCAGTAATGGATCCTTATCATCTTCTACATGTTGATCTTTTTGGTCCAGTAAATATCATGTCAATGGGCAAAAAGAAGTATGCTCTAGTTATTGTTGATGAGTACACTAGATACACCTGGGTGTATTTTTTAGCAAAGAAGGATGAAACTGCCTTAACTCTGATGGATCATATAAAGCTACTGGACAAAGGATCACAGTATAAAGTGAAAGTTATCAGGAGTGATAATGGTACTGAATTCAGAAATGTAATAATGGAAGAATTCTGTAAGGAAAGAGGAGTGAAGCAAGAATTTTCTGCACCTGGTACTTATAATAACCCGAATTTTTGGAAAAATTTAAAACTTTTCTTATTATGATTAAGTGCATCGGTGAATAGTGAATTTGGTGAATGAATAGTGATTTTGAGAGTTAAGAAAATTTTTCATGCCACCTATGTACGAGACGTAGTGTGGATATTCCGAAGTCATATTAGTGATCTACGGAGTAAATAAGTGAATGCAAAGACGATCGGAATTCAGAAATTCCAAAATTTATTTTGGTGTAATATTCGACCGGGCAGCGAATTATATATTATTATATTCAAGAAATGAGATATTAAAATTGAGGAATTGAGGATTTAATAATTTGGAAAATATTTCGAATCGTTTCAAGAGGAACAAGGCAACATTTACAGGATTAAATATAGACATGAAAGTAACATGTAACAAGATTAACTCGAGGGATTCAACATTTGGATCATCCATGTGAAAAGAAACGAACCAGTAAAGTTACTTTATCTGAGCCAGTGCATGCTTGACAAGTGTCAAGAGATGAGGCAACCAAGGGTGATGACTCACCCCTTTTAAACCACAAAAGATCAGCATTCTAGTTATTAATAAGAAAAGAAAAAGAAAGAGGGAAGAACTCTCCCCAGATTTCTGCCCAGCAGAAACAAAGTCCAAAGACAAATCTATAACTCCATTTATATCCATCCTTAAATCACCACATTTTAACCATAGCTTCTCCACTCCATGGGTAACATTCGTTCAAAATTTCATGGCCAACAAAGGAGTGTAGCCTAGTCAAATCGCTTCCCCAAGTCGGAGAACAGAAACTGTCCTGCTTTTCCAGTTTCGACCACTCACCTTAGAAAGTCAATAAGTCGAGCTTCAAGCATCCCCTGGTGATGAGGTAGGACTCAAAAGAAAGCCCTTGAAGAGTAGAAGGTGTGGTAAAAAGTTGAGAACCAAACTCTTGTGTTTCGATTTTATATGGATTTTACAAAGTAACGAAGAATAGTAACTTGTATTTTGTTTTGTTTTTGGATATTGAGTTTGTGGCTTCCAAAGGTTGTATTAAGCAAGGATCTAAGGTTACATAAGGAATTTAGCAGCAAGCAAGCTTGGAGAAGGTATAAATCTTGAAACACTTGAAGTATTATGGGGTTTATGGATGATTAATGGTGTTATGCATGTTTATAGCCTTAGTTGTTAAGATTGGGCTTTGATTTAAGTTATAATGAGTTATTGTAACAGCCCCAGATCCGGGGTCAGGAATCTGATCGTTACGGTCATCATTCCATACATCATGCTTGACTTGAATCAATACAAATAAACAACATGCTATGACCCCACCATCTATCTCACACACACACACACAAGTTATAGTCCCAGAGATGAACTTGAAATAAGTACTGCTAACAGGGTCCATAAACATATCATAAGTGATTACAAGCCCAAATATAATTTACAGGTTTAAGTTTGCTGCCACTTCTTACGTTATGTCATACATATAATTAAAAGCTGAATCTGAACTACTAGTCTATATCACTAGTAGGCTCTACCTCAGCTATGGCAGCTGTAGTATCAGGGGAGAGTCCTCTGGGTTCCAAAACCCTCTTGCGGCTGGTGGTGCGAAACATCTGGTTTATCTGTTGTGGTGATATATATAAAAACAAGCAAGGGTGAGCAACAAGGCCCACCAAAATAATGCTGAACTGATAAACAATATATATATAATCAAGTATCAACTTTCATAGGAAACATTTACTTCATATATACTCTGGAAATAAAACAATGTAAATTTATTTCCAATTCATTTTCTAAACTCATCTGATCACGTATATCCTGTAGATAAAATCATATACTTTTCGTAATTTCATACTCTTTCTTAGAAACTCATACACTGGAATATACTGGATTACTCTTGAGTAACCTTTCTGAAAACTTTCATGAAACTGAATACCTGGAACAAACTTTCTGTTTCTGAAATCTTGCATGAAACATGCTCTTTCATGGATGCTGAACTGTAAATGGAGATTCTGGGCGCCAAGGATACCCCTACGATGATCAGTCGCAAGCTGTATCCCCCTGATATTTTTCTACGTAGAAGGGAAGAATAGACAGTATCTGACTGACCTACCTCCCCGCCAATCGGTTGTAGGCAGGAAGTAAAGACCCGTTTCACCAGTCCGTCGGCCTGTGACTCTCCTATGAGGAAGAACAGACCCGTTTCACCAGTCCGTCGGCCTGTTGCTCTCCTCTTTCCTACGGTCGGGCAATTTCTGATAAACTAAGGGAAGAACAGACCCGTTCACCAGTCCGTCGGCCATATTGTAATTCCCTTAGGGGACCAGCGCTACTCAGTCCCTTACATACTCTCCAAGTTCGAGTAAATCCATAACACTGAAACATGAAGTTCCTTGCATACATAAAATCTCGAGAAAGGTCCCATGCATTTGTAGTTTGAGCGAACATTTAAGTCTTTCTGAATATAGACTTAAACGGAAAATAGATTTGGGAACCTTCTCTATTTATAATAAAAATTGACTGAAATATACTTTATTAGCTATCTAGGGTTTAAAATAGTTTTCACAAAATACTTCCTTAAGAAGTAGGGCTTTAAATAATTAATGCAAACTATATTTAATAAAGAATATTTATTTAGAAATAATTCTCAAGTACTTTCTTATCAAAAAGGGTAGATAACAACTATTCATCATATATTTAAAATATACCCTTAATAGATTAAACTCCCAATGATCTTTAATTTGTAAACCACTTATCGAGATTAATTGTAATAACACAATAAAATAACCCTAGATAGCAACTGATACCATTCTTAGTATGTAAAATAAATATAGAGAATATATAATATATCTCTAGATAACAACTGATACCATTCCCGGTCCAAAGTATAAATGTAGAGTATATTCCCCCCTACTGAGGGTTTTGCTTAGCACATCAGCTCCAAAATATTACTATATCCATAGCTTATAAGTTCAACTTGTATCAATACTTTGATTTAGCATCATAGAAATCATTTCGAAATCATACACATATAGCATATATCTCAAATTCTTTAGTTATCACCACAACAGTTTTAAAAGGGTATAAGTTTGAAAACTTGCCTGATCTCTGAGCCCGAGGGTGGTGTCTGGCAGTAGTCCGGTAATCTATCAATAACAAAGATACCTTTTGTCAGTAACTCATACTCGGGAATCAAGCAAACATCATACTTAAACTTAACCGCCATACCAATACAACTATATGCTCATAACCCTCGCAATCTCTGCTATCATCTTATAGTTAGGCACTTGTTTGCTATCAAGGGACATCATTCCAACTTGTCCTTGGTCTGACTTGAGTCTATAGGTGTTCTAGAGTCAACCTCTTATGATCCATTTCAAGATTTTCAACTCGTTCTCAGGGTTTTTCTAAAGTGGTATTCAAGTGCTTGCTTTAAGGGGTTTCTCGCACTTAACCCTACTTCGAACATTTTTATAAAATCTAAAAATGATTATTTTCACACCAGGTTTTCTCCTACTCTTTCCTTACTGTCTCTACTATTTAATTACCAAAATTATCTCCTGCAATGATCAAGTCAAGAGAGCTTTATTTCAGTTACAAACTCATCTTCTCGTTTCTGAACCACTTTTACTAATTTGACCATATCTCCTAAACCGTAAGTCCGATAGTTCCGATTCTTGCGCCAAAACAATCTACGTTCAAAAATCTATAAGTACAAGTCATATACTCATCAAGGTCAGAGACCTATCTCGACTGTTAAGCTCTGTTTTCAAGGGTTTTAGAAATTTCGTCATTACGACGGCTATAAATCGAATAATCCCAAATTTCAAACCATCTAAATTGCTCATCAATCATTCCCATCAACATATACATCTGATTCAACCAAGAACTGAGGCCAAGCAATGCCTTTACGTTCTTAATACTCAATATTACTTGTAACAAAGCTCAAACATAGCTACTAATGTCAACTAAGGCTATAAACATGCATCAACATCATTAATCATCCATAAACTTCACACTACTCCAAGGGTTTTAAGATTTATACCTTCTTTGGAGTTTATATAAGCCTAATAATCCTTGTATGATCCTTGTATGGTCCTAAGATAGCTTGAATCCACAAAAGAAATCAAGAATCAAGAGTTAGTTCTTGAAAAGTACTATTCATCTTCATCTTCTTTCATTTATTTGATCATGAAATGCTTAAAGAAAGGCCACAAGATTCATGGCTTACCTTGTACTCCTCCCTAGCTTTGATTTAAGCTCTAGTTTGTAATTAATGGTGGAAGAAATCTCCACTTCTCCTTCCTTGAAGCTTTGGCCGAGAGCTTCTTGATCTTTCAAGAGGTTTCTTTTGATTTTTCTTTTCTTTTCTTACTTTGTTTAATTACTTGATATTTATCCAATGTGGTGAGTCATCACCCTTGGTCTCTTCTTGTCTTGACACTTGGCAAGCATGCATTGGCTTGGGATAAAGTAGCTTTTCTGGTTCATTTAATTTCGTAGAGTGCTCGCAAGGTTTCTCGAGAGTTCTATCGAGGTATTTGACCGAAATCGTTCTCGATACTTCTAATTCATTTATCAAATCCATATCCATGGAATTAATAATTTAAATCCTTAAATATCCTCAAATAATAATTATTTAGTCCGTTTTTGGTGAAACTTCGGAGAAAACGAAAAATGCTATTTTTCCGATTCTGACAGCTTTTGCATTCCTTTATTTCCATCGTAGATCACTAATGCGACTGTGAAAGTTTATTATATCGTCCCGCATATAGTGTGGTCTGAAAACTTTTAAATGAAGAGTTACTATTCATCAGTGGTTTTTCTATAATCCTTTGGATCAAAATCCGTTCCAATATTCCTGATCTATTTTCTCTTTGCTCTTTGCACTTAGAAAACGTTCTAGTGCTTTCTCGGGCATACGCTATCTTGTTTACGGAGTTATCGGATGTATTCCAGATATTGATTTGGATGACATAAAAATACTTTCCTTACCTGGAGTATTGTATTCTTATCTTCCAGATTGATTGTTCTTATTTATATGTTCCGTCCATTCTTATTATTCTCAAAATGTTTGAAAACTGAAATCCATATTCATTTCATACTTAATTCTCCAAAAACCACTACCACCATCCACATATATATATATATACATCATCATACAATAAAAGTTTTAATTCTACCCAAAATCTGGGGTCTTACAGTCTCCCCTCCTTAAAAGGATTCCGTCCCGGAATCACTCTGAAAATAAATGGGGATATCTTTCTAGCATCTCGCTCTCTAGCTCCCAAGTTGATTCTTCCACATTATGATTTCTCCATACTACTCTGACTAGTTTGATGACCTTGTTTCGGAGCACTTGTTCCTTTCGATCTATAATTTCCATTGGCTGCTCCACATAGGTCAAGTCTGGTTGTATGTCTACATGCTCGTATTCCACTATATGCTTAGCATCCGACTTGTAGGGCCTTAGCATCGAAACGTGAAACACATTGTGGACTTGTTGCAAATATGGGGGTAGTGCCAGTTCATACGCTAGCTTTCCAATACGTCTCAAAACCTCAAATGGCCCAATGTATCTAGGGCTCAACTTTCCTTTCTTTCAAAATCTCATCAATCCTTTCCAAGGAGACACTTTCAAGAACACTAGGTCTCCTACTTCATACTCTTTGCCCTTCCGAGCCAAATCTGCATACTTTTTTTGTCTATCCTGGGCTGCTACTAGCCGTCCTCGAATTAGATCCACTATGTCTTTTGTCCTTTGAACCATTTCAGGCCCTAGCAACTTACGCTCACCAACTTCATCCCAATATAAGGGAGATCTGCACCTTCTTCCGTAAAGGGCCTCATAAGGCGGCATTCCAATGCTCGCATGAAAACTATTATTATAAGAGAACTCAACCAATGGCAAGTGATCATCCCAACTTCCTTTAAGATCTAGGGCACATAACCTCAGCATATCCTCAAGTGTTTGGATGGTCCTTTCGCTTTGCCCATCTTTCTGAGGGTGATAGGCAGTACTCATATTCAGCTTGGTTCCGGCACATTCCTGAAAACTCTTCCAAAATCTCGAATTAAATCTGGGATCTCGATCCGATACGATGGTCACCGGGACTCCATGTCGGGCCACAATCTCTTTCATATAGATATCCACTAATTTATCAACAGTGAATCTTTCGTTAATTGGTAGAAAGTGGGATGACTTCGTTAGTCGGTCTATTATCACCCATATGGCGTCATGATTGGCCTTGGTCCTTGGTAGGCCTACGACAAAGTCCATTGCTATATGATCCCATTTCCATTCGGGAATTTCCAGAGGTTGTAGAAGTCCACTGGGCATTTGGTGTTCAGCTTTCACTCTTTGACAGGTCAGGCATTTGCCTACCCATTCCGCCACGTCTCTTTTCATGTTAGGCCACCAGTAATACTCTTTCAAATCTTGATACATCTTATTTCCTCCTGGGTGAATTGAATATCTGCTATTGTGAGCTTCATGTAGAATCTCATCTTTCAGCTCTGGGACGTTAGGAATCCAAATTCTGTAAGTATATCTCCTTATGCCCTGGTTGTCTTTCTCAGTCCTCATTTCTTCCCCCGTCAGGGATTCTCTTTCTTCTTGGAGCATTCGCTCTTGGCACAACTTGATCTTTTCTAATAATGGGGATTGGACCTGAATCTCCATCAACTTCTCTCGACTATATCCTGGCATTCTGATCTCGATTTCCAACCTCTCCATATCTCTTATCAGGGCTTCCTCCAAAGTTATCATCTTAAGTCTTTCCTTTCTGCTAAGGGCGTCAGCCACCACATTGGCTTTGCCCGGGTGATAACGAATTTCACAATCATAATCCTTAATCAGTTCTAGCCATCTTCTCTGGCGCATGTTAAGCTCCTTTTAGGTAAAGATGTACTTAAGGCTCTTATGATCAGTATAGATTTCACATTTTCCCCATACAAGTAGTGTCTCCAAATTTTTAAAGCAAAAACTATCGCTGCCAGTTCTAGATCGTGAGTTGGGTATCGAATCTCGTAGTCCTTTAGCTGCCTTGACGCATACGCGATTACTTTATCATGCTGCATAAGCACACATCCTAATCCTTTGTGCGAAGCGTCACTGTAAATTACGAAATTCCCTTTTCCATCAGGCAACGCCAACACAGGGGCCGTCACCAACCTTTTCTTTATCTCTTGAAAGCTTTTCTCACATTTATCTGTCCATTCAAACTTCTCCGTCTTGCGGGTAAGTCGTGTTAACGGGGCGGCTATTCTTGCAAAATCTTGCACAAATCTCCGGTAATAACCGGCCAGTCCGATAAAGCTCCTTACCTCTGTTGGGGTGGTTGGACGCTCCCAATTCGAAACTGCTTCTATTTTGGAGGGGTCAACCAACACTCCTTCTTTATTAATCACATGCCCTAAAAATTGCACCTCCTCCTTCCAGAATTCACACTTCGAAAACTTGGCGTACAACCGCTCTTTCCTGAGAATTCCTAGGGCTATCCTCAGATGCTCGGCGTGTTCTGCTTCTGTCTTAGAATAGATAAGAATGTCATCAATGAAAACTATGACAAATTTGTCCAAATATTTCTTGAACACTCTATTCATCAAGTCCATAAAGGTTGCGGGGGCGTTGGTTAATCCAAACGACATCACCAAGAACTCGTAATGTCCATAACGGGTACGGAATGTAGTCTTAGGAATATCCTCAGGTTTAATCTTCAACTGGTGATATCCAGTTCTCAAGTCAATCTTAGAAAAGTACACAGCACCTCTTAGCTGCTCAAACAAATCATCGATTCTTGGTAAAGGATACTTGTTCTTTATGGTTAACTTGTTTAATTCGCGATAGTCAATGCATAATCTCATGCTCCCATCTTTCTTTTTAACAAACAACACTGGTGCGCCCCAAGGCGACACACTAGGTCTTATAAAACCTTTCTCTAACAGCTCTTGCAACTGGGTAGCCAGCTCCTTCATCTCTACTGGTGCTAATCTGTACGGGGCCTTGGACACTGGCGCCGTTCCTAGGGCTAGCTCAATTGCAAACTCAATTTCTCTGTCAGGTGGTAACCCTGGAAGGTCTTGGGGAAACACATCCTCGAATTCATTTCCTACTGGAATATCTCGCAAATTGGGCACCTCCTTCTGGGTGTCCACCGCGTAAGCTAAGTAAGCTTCGTTTCCCTTTCGCAACAATCTCTTGGTTTGGGCCATGGTTAAGAATTTTTGTGTCTGTCTTATCCCTTTAATCACTATATCTTTCTTTCCTTGGGTACTCAGTCTAATTTTCTTCCCTTTGCAGTCTATCTGGGCATTATTACGGGACAACCAATCCATTCCTAAAATAACATCAAACTACCCTAACTTGAAAGGAATCAAATCAACAGAAAAAGATTGATCTCCTATTTTTAACTCACATTCGGGGTGAATCTGATTAACTAGGACTATCTCATGATTGGCTATTTCTACTTGCAAGGAATCTTTCAGGGGTTGAGCCTTAAGTCTTAACTTATTAGCAAGGTCCTTTGATATGAAAGATCTAGTCGCTCCAGAATCAAATAAAACATTTGCATCCACTGAGTTTAGGGAAAAAGTACCTGCTATCACATCGGTATCCCTCACCGCATCCTGCACTGTCATGTTAAAAGTTTTGGCTGTAGGTGGTTTGTTGGAGGCAGCTTTGCTGGCCCCTGATGCTGCCGGCTTGCTCCTTGGACAGTTTCTTGATATGTGACCCTGCTGACCACAGTTAAAACAAGTAGGGCTTTTGTTGTCACTAAGGAAATCCTTGGTACAAGAACTGGCATAATGGCCTGGTCGCCCGCATTTATAACAAGTTGTCGCACCCACTTTACATACACCTGGGTGTCTCCTTCTACAAGTGGCACATATTGGAAATGAAGGTCGAGAGGATTGGGACTGAGGTGCTCCCGACTGCTTATTACCTTGGTTTATGTTGGTGCTCACGGTTGGTTTGGGTCCTTCATTTCTACCAGGTAGGGAAAACGCCCTACGATTAAACTTGTTTGAAGGGTTGCCTCCAATGGAACCCCCTCCCATACTCACGTGCTTCCTTTTTCTTCCTCCTCTCTCTTTCTGGACTTGGTCGATGCCTGCTTCTGCGATTGAGGCTTTCTGTACTAGGGTGGCATAATCCGAGATTTCCAAAATAGCCACTCGATTCTGGATCCCTGGCCTCAACCCTTGCTGAAACCTACTAGCTTTCTTTTCATCCGTGTCCACGAACTCGGGCACGAACCTTGATAGTTCAGTAAACTTCGCTTCATACTCCGCTACTGATAGATTATTTTGCTTTAGCTCCAAGAACTTGAGCTCCATCTGAGTTTTCATGAACCTCGGGAAATACTTTTCCAGAAATAACTGCTTAAACCTTTCCCAAGCTATCACAACGCCTGTTTCCATATTTCTCTTGGCCTCCCACCAGTAGTTGGCCTCTCCCTTTAACATGTATGATGCAAAAACAGTCTTTTGTGCCTCCTCAATACTCAAAATTTCAAATGACCTCTCCATCTCCTTAATCCATGCCCTCGCTTCTACTGGGTCGGCTGATCCTGTAAACTCAGGAGGCTTCAATGATTTAAAGGCCCTAAAAGAGTTGGCCATATTACTGTTATCCCCTTGAGGTGGTTGGGGTTGTCGAACCAAATTCTGCTTAAGTAAGTCCAGGAACTGACCCATAGGGTCTCTATTCCGATTCTCTCTCTCCTGCTCAACCTCAGTTTCTTCCCTTTCATCCTCAAAATCCATGGTATAGAAGGTTTCATCTCTTTCCCCATACTGGGAGTCTTCCTGCTCATTATAGTCTTCGTCATTTTCTTCATCATACTCAGGGTTTTCACCATGTTGATTGTGACTCTCTTGGTCAGTAGACTCATGGGGATTTGCCCTAGTTCCAACTCTTCGCGGAGGCATCTTACTGAAATTTTTGAAAAATCACATTAAATTTACGCACCTGCTTTGTAGGATTTCTCCTTACGCAATGATAATATATTTGGGATTTAGGATCCCCAGTTCTATATATGATGGCAATTTAATCGGAAAAAAAATGCGCACAGATAAAGATCAACACACTGGTGACTATGTCACTAAAACTGATGTAACTGAAACGAAAACCCATATATACATAGTGCTGCCAAACTACAACATCTGAACCAACATCATAGTTTCAAAGTACAACTGCCTGATAACAACAACTAGCATAAAAGTGAAATACAAAGTCTACTCATCTAGCCTGCCCACGGGAAACTATCTACAGCAAAACAAACCCCCCAAAAGTCGGCACCATACTACTGCCATGCAAGGCTAGAAGGCTAGACTACCATATCACTGCATCTGGAATCAGCCACGAGCGCGGGTCAGGGCCCTCACCCTGATCATCGCAAGACGGACGATCTCCTCAGCATCATGCCGGGACACTCTGCCACCCTCGTCTGTCTGCAAGGTCCTAATCCTCACTCGTGCCCGACACTCAATGCGGGTCACCTCCCTCCTAAAAGTCCGAGGGCGAAGGGTCCTCCTGACACGCTGGAGCCTAAGCCTTTCAGTCCTCTCTGCGGCGAGCTGTAGCCGAGACTCTGCCAACCTAGCCTCTGCTGCTGTCAAGTCTGTCGTCAACCTGCTCACAATCCACCCATGCACAAAAACCGGCACACCATCTAGGGGGGCATGGGGCGGAGTGACTGGGATCGCTGGTGGGACATCCCCTGCCTGAGTGGGCTATGGGGTCTGCTCCTCATGATCCTCAGGAGGACTCAGCGGGAGAGGTGGGGGACTAGGGGAACTAGGGGGACTAAGGGGGAATGGAGGTAAGACAGAAACTGGACTCCCCGAATCATCCCAACCCTGCTCCTCAGCCTGAGCCTCACCCTCCATCTCCTCCTCTGGATCTACCTCAACAGCAGGAATCTCCTCGTCGAACTCAGTGGTCGGAGCCCACTCTAGGTCCTCCTCTGGGTCCTCCTCCGGATCCTCCCCCTGATGCTCATCTCCTGATCTCTCGTAGTGTGGATCCGAGGCCCGGAGTATCTCCTCATTGTGCTGCCGTGCTACCGCCTCGGGGTCTGACATATCACCCGCCTGTACAATAACGAACTATATTACTATCATGGTACTTAAGGGTTCCTATAAGGGTTTTAGGTGAACCTGGCAAGGGTTCTTATTATCTTAGTGGGTTTATGATTATAACGTCTCATCATCTCTGGGATGTCTAACTCTTAGCTTTGATACCATCTCTGTAACAGCCCCAGATCCGGGGTCAGGAATCTGGTCGTTACGGTCATCATTCCATACATCATGGTTGACTTGAATCAATACAAATAAACAACATGCTATGACCCCACCATCTATCTCACACACACACACAAGTTATAGTCCCAGAGATGAACTTGAAATAAGTACTGCTAACAGGGTCCATAAACATATCATAAGTGATTACAAGCCCAAATATAATTTACAGGTTTAAGTTTGCTGCCACTTCTTACGTTATGTCATACATATAATTAAAAGCTGAATCTGAACTACCAGTCTATATCACTAGTAGGCTCTACCTCAGCTATGGTGGCTGTAGTATCAGGGGAGAGTCCTCTGGGTTCCAAAACCCTCTTGCGGCTGGTGGTGCGAAACATCTGGTTTATCTGTTGTGGTGATATATATAAAAACAAGCAAGGGTGAGCAACAAGGCCCACCAAAATAATGCTGAACTGATAAACAATATATATATAATCAAGTATCAACTTTTATAGGAAACATTTACTTCATATATACTCTGGAAATAAAACAATGTAAATTTATTTCCAATTCATTTTCTAAACTCATCTGATCACGTATATCCTGTAGATAAAATCATATACTTTTCGTAATTTCATACTCTTTCTTAGAAACTCATACACTGGAATATACTGGATTACTCTTGAGTAACCTTTCTGAAAACTTTCATGAAACTGAATACCTGGAACAAACTTTCTGTTTCTGAAATCTTGCATGAAACATGCTCTTTCATGGATGCTGAACTGTAAATGGAGATTCTGGGCGCCAAGGATACCCCTACGATGATCAGTCGCAAGCTGTATCCCCCTGATATTTTTCTACGTAGAAGGGAAGAATAGACAGTATCTGACTGACCTACCTCCCCGCCAATCGGTTGTAGGCAGGAAGTAAAGACCCGTTTCACCAGTCCGTCGGCCTGTGACTCTCCTATGAGGAAGAACAGACCCGTTTCACCAGTCCGTCAGCCTGTTGCTCTCCTCTTTCCTACGGTCGGGCAATTTCTGATAAACTAAGGGAAGAACAGACCCGTTCACCAGTCCGTCGGCCATATTGTAATTCCCTTAGGGGACCAGCGCTACTCAGTCCCTTACATACTCTCCAAGTTCGAGTAAATCCATAACACTGAAACATGAAGTTCCTTTCCCTTTTTCCCCAAGGATACAACTCCACAAAGTAGTCATATCTGGTTGGAAAGGAAAATTCACCCATATTTCCCAAGCTGACGCTTGTTAATGGATGCAACTAATTCCACTGATCTTACCCCTCGAATCTTGAGGAAGTAATCAAAATCATTTTGATGGTAGTAAACCAGACGGATAAATTTATTGATTTAAAAAGGCTTAGGACCGGGCAGTCCACTGGAAACATACATAAAATCTCGAGAAAGGTCCCATGCATTTGTAGTTTGAGCGAACATTTAAGTCTTTCTGAATATAGACTTAAACGGAAAATAGATTTGGGAACCTTCTCTATTTATAATAAAAATTGACTGAAATATACTTTATTAGCTATCTAGGGTTTAAAATAGTTTTCACAAAATACTTCCTTAAGAAGTAGGGCTTTAAATAATTAATGCAAACTATATTTAATAAAGAATATTTATTTAGAAATAATTCTCAAGTACTTTCTTATCAAGAAGGGTAGATAACAACTATTCATCATATATTTAAAATATACCCTTAATAGATTAAACTCCCAATGATCTTTAATTCGTAAACCACTTATCGAGATTAATTGTAATAACACAATAAAATAACCCTAGATAGCAACTGATACCATTCTTAGTATGTAAAATAAATATAGAGAATATATAATATATCTCTAGATAACAACTGATACCATTCCCGGTCCAAAGTATAAATGTAGAGTATATTCCCCCCTACTGAGGGTTTTGCTTAGCACATCAGCTCCAAAATATTACTATATCCATAGCTTATAAGTTCATCTTGTATCAATACTTTGATTTAGCATCATAGAAATCATTTCGAAATCATACACATATAGCATATATCTCAAATTTTTTATATATATCACCACAACAGATAAACCAGATGTTTCGCACCACCAGCCGCAAGAGGGTTTTGGAACCCAGAGGACTCTCCCCTGATACTACAGCCGCCATAGCTGAGGTAGAGCCTACTAGTGATATAGACTGGTAGTTCAGATTCAGCTTTTAATTATATGTATGACATAACGTAAGAAGTGGAAGCAAACTTAAACTTGTAAATTATATTTGGGCTTGTAATCACTTATGATATGTTTATGGACCCTGTTAGCAGTACTTATTTCAAGTTCATCTCTGGGACTATAACTTGTGTGTGTGTGTGAGATAGATGGTGGGGTCATAGCATGTTGTTTATTTGTATTGATTCAAGTCAAGCATGATGTATGGAATGATGACCGTAACGACCAGATTCCTGACCCCGGATCTGGGGCTGTTACAGTTATATGAATGGAAAGACATTGCTTGGCCTCAGTTCTATGTTATATAAGATGTATGTGTTGTGTGGAGTGATCGATATGTATTTTGGATGATTTGAAATTTGGGAATTTCCGAGTTATAGCCGTCGTAATGCCCAAATTTTTACCTACTGATTGGTTCCCTGTTTTTCCTCTGTTAGAGCTCGACCCTTGAGTCCTACTGCCCATGATTGGGTATTTTATGTTATAATCTTCGTAATGATATGTGGTTCGCCTAATTTGGACGAACGGTTTAAGAGTTATGCTAGTTTTAGTAATCGTGGTTCGGGAGGTTTCATCGCAGAAATGTAACCACTTTGATGCTAAGTCAAAGACCTTTAAGAGTCGAATTAAAATGTGAAACTTTGTGATATAATGCTAAGGACAGTTAGCAAGCCTTGTGCGAAGGTTTCGAGTCAAAAAGATTATTTTCCGATTTTATAAAAATAAGGAAGCCGAGGTTGCACAAGTGAAAACCACTGAAAACGAGACTTAGAAACCAAGGTTCCAAATGGTTAAGTATAACTTGGATTTGAGGATGGATTTCGAACCAAAATTATGATATAAGTATTTGACGAATAACATGGACTTAGTGTGACGCTAGAGCGAGCAAGTAATGCCTTGGTTGTGTTTCGCTTACGTGTTTAAGCATTAAGTTATAAGTGGTTTATCGAGGAGATTAACCGTGTGTTTTCGTTTGACCTTGTCTAGATTGTTCGACATTGTCACGAGCCCTATCACCTCTCGAGCATCAGGCAAGTTTCTAAAACCATATTTTGAAGTATGCATATACTAGATGCAAGTTTTCTTATTCCATGCTATGTTTTCCATTAACTATACTAATGATGCATACGATATGATATTTGCATGTTTTCAAACCTTACATCGTATATAGATGTAATGGTATTAAAAATGTTGAGACGTAATATATGCATATGATAGATGCATGCAAGTTTTCAAACCTATACTTTTTTTTAAACTGTTGTGGTGATGAATAAAAGGTTTTGAGATATATGCTATATGTTTATGTTTTCAAAATGTTATCTATGATGTTAATTAAAAGTTATTGATATGAGTTGAACTTATAAGCTATGAATACGACAATATCTATAAGCCGATATGTTAAGAAAAACCCTCAGGAGGGGGTATATACTCTGTACATACGCTATGGACCGGGAATGGTATCAGTTGCTATCTAGGGTTATTTTATTGTGTTATTATAATTAATCCCGATAAATGATTTACAAACTAAAGACTATTTGGAGTTTAATCTATTAAGGGTATATTTAAATATACGATGAATAGTTATTATCTACCCTTTTGTTAAGAGAGTACTTAGAAATTATTTCTAAATAAATATTCTATATTAAATATAGTTTGCATTAATTATTTAAAGCCCTACTTCTTAAGGAAGTATTTTGTGAAAACTATTTTAAACCCTAGATAGCTAATAAAGTTTTATTCAGTCAATTATAAACATAATTAGAGAAGGTTCCCAAATCTATTTCCCTTTTAAGTCTATATTCAGAAAGACTTAAATGTTCGCTCAAACTACAAAGATGCATGGAACATTTCTCAAGATTTTATGCTTGTTTCCAGTAGACTGCCCGGTCCTAAATCTTTTTAA
This sequence comes from Heracleum sosnowskyi, assembly GCA_030848705.1. Classification (NCBI taxonomy): domain Eukaryota; kingdom Viridiplantae; phylum Streptophyta; class Magnoliopsida; order Apiales; family Apiaceae; genus Heracleum; species Heracleum sosnowskyi. The sequence goes on from CM061235.1 coordinate 63,367,447, forward strand.
ATCAATGAAATTATCAGTCTGATATACTACCATCAAAATGATTTTGATTACTTCCTCAAAACTCGAGAAGTAAGATCAGTGAAATCAGTGATATCCATTAACAGGCATCAGCCTGGGAAATATGAGTGAATTTCCTTTCCAACCAGATACGACTACTTTGTGGAGTTGTATACTTGGGGAAAAAGGGAAAGGAACTTTATGTTTCAGTGTTATGGATTTACTCGAACTTGGAGATATGTAAGGGACTGAGTAGCGCCGGTCCCCTAAGGGAATTACAATATGGCCGACGGACTGGTGAACGGGTCTGTTCTTCCCTTAGATGATTATCAGTGCCCGACCGTAGGATAAGTGGAGAGTAACAGAATCGACCGTCTATGAACGGGTCTGTTCTTCCTGCCTACAACCGATTGGCGGGGAGGTAAGTCGGTGTGAGACTGATTATCTTCCCTTCTACGTAGAAAAACAGCAGGGGGATACAGCTTGCGACTGATCATCGCAGGGGTATCCTCGGCGCCTAGCATCTCCATCTACAGTTCACTATTCATGAAAGAGCACATTTTGTGCAAGTTTTCAGAGAAAGAGAAATTATTCCAGTTACTCAGCTTTATGTAAGTTTTCAGAAAGAGAAAGTTTACTCAAGAGTATTCCAGTTTATTCCAGTATATGAGTTTATCAGAAAGCATATGAAATTACGAAAAGGTATTTGATTTTATGAAAAAGATATATGGAATCAGATGAGTTTAGAAAATGGGTTGGAAATATTTTACATTGCCTTTATTTCCAAATTATGATATGAGGTAAATGTTTGATATGAAAGATGATATTTGAATTTTCCTTATAACTTCATCTTTCAAGTTATATGTTGATAGTCTGCTTATATTTTATATAGCAGATATTTTACAGAAAGGATATACTGAGTTATCTTGTTATTTCATCTTTTATATTATACTAGAACTTTGTTCATAGTATGAATATCGAAAGTTGCAGAGTATTATGGAAATGATATTTGGAATACAGCAATGGTACTATTTTTGGAATACATTCCGATAAGGAAATAATTTCAGTATCGAGATATTTTGACAAATTATTGTCATATACCCGCTTTATTTCTGGGTTGAATTAAAGGCAGAATTATGCCATACTTTCATTACCTTGCTGAGCTATCGCTCACTCTTGCTATTATTTTATATATATTATATAGCAGCGAAGCAGGATGCCTATGGGACGACACATACCTCGCAAGGTGTTTCCATAAACAGTTTCTAGCAGTGATTCCGGGAGTAGTACGAACCAATCGAATCAGGCTACGACTTTGGTATTCAACTTATGTATAGACATGAATGGTATTAGAGGATTGTGAGCATCAGAAGGCTAAGCTGGTAATGTACCAATACGTAGAAATTGTATCAGTAACAGATTCAAAAGACATTTGGGTATTGTAATAAAAATTATTATTCCGTAGTTGTTGTATTGTGTCGTTTCTGAGACTCTAACCTGTGTGTGTGTGTGTGAGACATATGTTGTGGGGTCATTAGCAGATGAATTATGAATGGTGTGAGTAATACAGGTAAGACAAGGAGTACATGGATTGTGACAACCCTAAATCCCTGACCTCAGATTTGGGGCTGTTACAGTACTCCACAGCAAAATGGTGTAGTTGAAAGAAAGAACAGAACTCTAATCGAAGCTGCCAGAACAATGCTTGAAGAAGCAAAATTGCCAACCTACTTCTGGGCAGAAGCTGTTCAAACTGCTTGTTTTACTCAAAATGCTACACTGATCAACAGGCATGGGAAAACACCATATGAGATGGTGAAAAATAAGAAGCCAAATTTGAAATATTTTCATATTTTTGGATGCAAGTGTTTTGTGTTGAAAACTCATCCTGAACAGTTGACCAAGTTTGACTTAAAAGCTGATGAAGGAATTTTTGTTGGATACCCACTGTCAACTAAAGCATTCAGAGTCTACAATCTGAGAACTAAAGTGATCATGGAATCTATACATGTGTCATTTGATGACAAGAAAATAACTGGAATAGAAGATGAAGAATATCATGATCAACTTCTCTTTAGAAATGATGATATAAACTCTGATGATGTAAACTCTGATGAAGCAAATCCAACAAACTCTGACGAAGCATACTCTGATCCTCTACTGGTAAACACTGAAGAATTTTCTCTGACAGAACAAAATAGAGAACCAGTTGAGGGGGAGCGTGAAGAAACTTCAGAAACTTCTCAAAGTGATGACTCAAATTCTGAAAGTGAGTCAAATGAAGAATAAAACAGAAACTCTGAGTCAAACTTTGAAAGTTCAAATACTGAACAGTCCAGTTCAGGGGGAGCCTCAGAGAATGCAAATGGTCAAGAAGAAAATCAGGAGAGCATGGATCAAGGGGGAGGATCTAATAATGATAATAGAAGCCAATTACCTACAACAAGAAGATGGACACAAGCTCATACACCTGACTTGATAATTGGAGATCCAGAAGCTAGTGTGAGAACTAGAAGTGCTACAAATAATGAATGTATGTATCATGCATTCTTATCTCAAACAGAGCCCAAGAAAGTGGAAGAAGCTCTTCAAGATGCTAACTGGATAACAGCAATACAAGAGGAGTTAAATGAATTTGAAAGAAATGAAGTCTGGACACTTGTACCAAGACCAAAGAACAGATCTATTGTTGGTACAAAGTGGGTTTTCAGAAACAAAACAGACAGTGATGGAGTGATTACAAGGAATAAGGCTAGACTTGTGGCTAAAGGCTATTCACAGCAGGAAGGAATTGACTATGATGAAACCTTTGCTCCAGTTGCAAGATTGGAGGCAATAAGGATTTTTCTGGCCTATGCTACTCACAAGAAGTTTAAAGTCTTTCAGATGGATGTGAAAAGTGCTTTTCTTAATGGGAAACTTGAAGAAGAAGTGTTTGTCGAACAACCACCAAGGTTTGTAGATCCTAAACATCCAGATTATGTCTACAGGCTTGACAAGGCATTATATGGACTAAAGCAGGCACCTAGAGCATGGTATGAAACTCTGGCTCAATTTCTTTTAGAAAGTGGGTTCACTAGAGGTACAATTGATAAAACCTTGTTCTATTTCAATACTGGTAATGATCTGCTTTTAGTTCAAATCTATGTGGATGATATAATCTTTGGGTCTACTAATGACAAACTCTGTAAGAAATTTGCCAAGCTTATGCAGTCAAGGTATCAAATGAGCATGATGGGAGAGATTAGTTATTTTCTAGGCTTACAGGTCAAGCAAACAGATGATGGGATTTTTATAAATCAAGCAAAATATACCAGAAATCTTCTCAAGAAATTTGGTATGCTTGATAGTTCATCTGCTACAACTCCCATGGCTACTGCAACAAAGCTAGACAAAGACACAAGAGCCTCAGTAGATATGACAAACTACAGAGGGATGATAGGGTCTCTTCTTTATCTTACTGCAAGTAGACCAGATATCTTACTGCAACATGTCTTTGTGCAAGATTTCAAGCAGACCCCAGAGAGCCTCATCTAACAGCTGTGAAGAGAATTTTCAAATATCTCAAAGGAACCATAACTCTTGGTTTGTGGTATCCTAGAGAATCAGAGTTTAAATTAATTGGTTACTCTGATGCAGATTTTGGAGGCTGTAAGATAGACAGAAAAAGCACAAGTGGAAGCTGTCAATTTCTAGGTGACAGATTAGTTTCTTGGTACAACAAGAAACAGAAATCTATTTCCACATCTACAGCAGAAGCAGAGTATATTGCTGCTGGTAGCTGTTGTGCACAGATTTTATGGATGAAGAATCAATTGCTGGATTATGGATTAAGGTACTCTAAAATACCTATTTTCTGTGATAATCAAAGTGCTATTGCTATGATAGGTAATCCAGTACAGCACTCCATGACCAAGCACATCAGCATAAGGTATCATTTTATCAGGGAACATGTGGAAGAAGGAAATATTGAGCTTCATTTTGTGTCTACAGACCAACAGCTTGCAGATATCTTCACCAAACCTTTGAGTGAAGCTACCTTTACAAGGCTGGTAAATGAACTTGGAATGATCTCTGGTTTTGACTAGAGATACTGGTTAGACTCAAAATCTATACTCGGTAATTTGTTGCTCATGTTTCTTTGCATATGTTAACTATCATTCATACCAGTTTGTCAAACTCTGTTCGTCATACTCTGTTACACATACTCTGTCAGTCATTCTCTGATGTTAAACTCTGATGTGAAACTCTGATTGTGATTTTGTCTGAAACACATGGACCGATGAAGAAAATTGTATGAAGCATGATTTTCAGTAAGTAATCATGAATCCTTCTGAGTAATATAAATTCTGATTTCAAAATGTGCAGAAATTTTACACAACATGATACTGTCTCTATATTTATAGCATCTCTTAGTTTATTGATCCTATACACTGAGTCTGTATTAGCTGTTTGCACTTTCTCTTATAAAGTAATTATGTTAACTGATGAAAGTCTAAACTCTGATAATTAGTTGCAAATATTTCACCCTCAAATCAAAAGATGCAAAATAAGCACAAATTCCTTTGAGATCATGTTGTGCCTAGGAAGATCCAGGAACTTATTGTATGAAATAAGGGCTAAAATCTTTGATTTTTGGTGACTAGTGCCAACCACTGATTACTGGAAAATTAAAATTAAAAAAAAAAAAAAAATTCGAAGGGGGTGAAAATAATAAATTTTTAGGTACAGAGTTTAGATAATATCGGATTTTGTATTATACATGAGAGTTTGAGCAACCAGTTTTTACTAATTTATTTTGTGGATTTTATGCACTTTGAGATGATCTAAATATTTATATTCAGTAAACTCTGCTAAGTCACACACAAATATTCACACCTGTATACTTTGTGAAAAGAGTTTATGAATAAAGAAGGAGGATTGGTAAACACTGATGAATTGTGTACTCTACGCCGAGGTAATTTAATTTTAATCTCTGATGATTAAAATAAATTTTGTTTGTTTCAGACATATTATGATTTTGAGAAAAGACATTTGTTTTGAAAATTCAAAAAGAGTATGATTGGATAGTTGTTCAAGAACGTATTAAACAAAAGAGAGAGGTTGAGTGTCTAGGAAAGTGTAAAAGGCGGTAATTATTGCTATTTTTACTGCGCATGCGCATTGAAAACTGCCATTTACTGATGTCAGTCATTGTATGTGTGCCACGTGTCCCACTCACACGAATTACGGAGTAAGACAGTTGTGTGTATTCATTAGAAACTGTTCAGTTTTTAATTTTTAATTTTGTATTAATATACAATACACAAAACCGTTTGAACTTTTCCCATCTTACTCAGATTCAAACTTTACTGTCATACACACATATTCACAAACACTTTTCCGCAAACACTCTCGTATTTTCTCTAAGTCATTCTCTGATTATTTCTCAATCGTACTAATGTCATCTACTGCTTTTATTTCTTCTGGACTTGAGTTTGTTCCTAACAATTATTCTGCTCCTTTAAGTAATGAAAACGCACCGGAGGCGTTTCATTTGATGCAAAACTTTCTTGCTCAATCTTCACTTGGGCGTGCTCTTGTTGAACCAGTGAAGCTTTCTGCGATTCAAATCAAAAGCTTCTGGGAGACTGGTATTTATGATGATGGTGGAGATGCTGGTACTCCATCTATTGTTTTTGAGTTTGAAGAAGCAGAGTATATTATTACTCCTGGTACAGTTCGTGCAGCTATGGGATTTCTTGAACATAATGCTTACACTATTGATGTTGGTGAGGCTGAATTGATAAGGATGATGAGGGAAATCGGCTATGGTGGATCTTTGGCAAAGATTGGTCAACTGAAGCGACCGTTCTTGAGGAAAGAGTGGAGCTTTTTCTTTGACTGCATAACTAGAACGTTCGGCAAGAAGTGCACAAACTGGGATGCCATACTTACTGAAAGTCTACAAATTGGGTATTCTCTGATCTATGGTACTCATTTTGATTATGGTAGACTAGTTCTTAACAATTTGGGTGAAAAGATGACTGAAAATAGGAGAGTAGTTTACTTTTCTAGATTTTGTCATCTTTTATTTACTGCTTGTGTTGGTGGGGTAGATATCTCTGATGTAGATGTGATTCCATGTTTTAAATTGCACAAACGTATATTCTCTGATCTTATAAACAAGGATGTGAAGAAGGGAAACATAGGTGATTTGTTATTACCTGCTTTAGTACAACAGTTTTTGGATGATTCTGTCCAAGTAGAACAACAACCAGAACCAGTAAATACTGAAGCATCTCCAACCAAACCAATTCGTACTGGAAGTAGAATTAAACACAGGGCTTCTAAACCTGCAAGGATTGTTAAGCCAGCTACTGAAGTTGGAGTTTCAAAATCTTCTGTGCCAAACTCTGTTGGTACATCTAAGAAGAGCAGGGCAAAAAGACCAAGGTCTGATGATGTAGAAGATTCTGAAACTTTACATCATAGAAGAAGGAGGCTAGTAGTTGATTATCTATTTGATGATGTTGAGGTTGTTCCTGAGGCTGTTCCTGAAGATGTTCCAGTCACTGAACAGTGTGAAGCTCCTGAGGCTGATGTTGTTATTGAGGAGGTTGTTGTGAATGATGAAACTACTGTGCCTATAGAGGACAGAGTAAATTCTGATGAAGCTCCTGAGGTGTTAATTGAACCAATATTGGAGATGAACAATGAAGAAGAGTTTGAAGCACATCCTTCTATCAGTGTTTGTGACACTGAGGATGTGGCAGCTGATCAAGCCACTCTGGTAATTGAAGAGTCAATGGCAACTCATACAGAGATTCTCTCTGTCACCAATCAAATTCCTGAATTGGGTGAAGAGGTTGATCAGGCAGCAAAATCTATCTCATCTGAGAAGATTGTTGAAGTTGAGAACATGACTGCTGTTCAAGAAAAAGAAAAATGTGCTGAGGAAGTAAAACTCTGAAAAAGTTCAAGATGAAGCTGTAGCAGAGAAAGTTCAAGATGAAGCTGCACAGTTAAATACTGAAGCTACTGCAGAGAATGCATTTGAAGACAATGTTGATGCAGATGATGATCAAAATTCTGAACATTCTCTTCATGCAAACTCAGGCATCAATGTTGAAATTTCAGACTCTGATGAACCCTTTCTCAGAGATCCAACTGCTGAATCTATCAAAGAAAAACAAACTGCCACTGAAGCTCACTATAGAGAAATGTATTATTCAAACTGGTCAGGGGCAGATTGTATTTTCTCCAAACAAAGAACTGCTGATTTTATAGATAAATCTGCAAAAGAGATTTCAAATCCAGAGCTTCTTAGCCATTTGAAAGCTACAATAGTCCAAGTGAAGTCTCTTAACAATAGATTTGATGAGACTCATAAGGTTGTCGTGGGCTTAAGTAATGACATTGTTGCTAAGGAGTTGGCCTTGAAGAGTGACAGAGCTAGATTTTCTTCTATAATCAAGGATCAAGTGGAAATAAAGCAAAGACTGAGCAAAGTTGAGAGCAATCAAAATGAAATGTCTGCAAAGATTGATTCAATTGCTACTTCTTTGGAGTTGCTGACATCAGTGCTTATTCCTGATGATGTCAAAAAGGGGGAGAGAGTTCCTAAAGACAAATGCAAAAGGGCTTTAACTCTGAGACGGAGGGATGATGCAACTGATGGTGGAAGCAAGGAAGCTGAGAGAAGGTCAAACACTGTTCAAGAGCAAGGGAGACAGAGGTCAAACTCTGCTAAGCTGACAAACTCTGAGAGGTTAAACTATGGTGGTCAATCTTCTTCAAGACTTAAGAGTCTAGTGATTTCAGCAAATCCAACTACTAATTTCAGCAAATCCAACTACTGATGAAGAGATTGCTGCTAAGTTGTTTATTGAAGAACATGGTGGTGAAGTCACAGTGGAAGATATGGATGCTGAGATGCAGATTCTTGCTGAAGAGCATAAGAAGAAGGTTGAAGCTGGTACTTATAAGAAGAAGGCTGTTAAGGCTTCTAGGAAAAAGGAAATTGCACTTTCCATCAAGGAAAATACTCAACAGAGTATACAATATTCCAGGAGGCCTACAGTAGATGCTTCTGGAAAAGGAAAGGGAAAACTGGTAGAAGAAGGACAGTTTTCAAAGAAAAATTATTCAACCTCTGACGTTGCTCAAGTTGATAATTCTGTTAAAGTTGTGACAACCTCTGACAATGCTCAAGTTGTGCAAACTCAGTTATCTCCACAACTCCAAGGTTTCAAAAGACCTGTACTTCCTGAAACTCTGAAGCCAGAATCTGTGAACTTTCTTCAAACCAGAACAGTACTTGGAAAAGAATCTTATGATAAGTCTGGTTTGGGTTCACACAGGGAGAGAAGAATTAATAACAGTCCTGCAGATCTTACATCACTGGCAGAACCTGGTGTTGGGGTTACTCAAGAAAACCTTGACAAACTAGAGTCTGTTCAGATGATTTACCACAGAGGATTAAAGAAGGAGTTCTTGTTATACTTCATGGATGATGGAAGAGTTTATAGAGTTGGAGAAGCTGATATTCATCTGAAGCTATGGGAAGAGCTAGAGTATGTTCTATATCTTCTTAAGATCAAAAATAGAAGTACTCATGATGCTGCTCTAGTTTTAAGAGACAGAATGATGAACTCAAAAGTTCTTCTTGGAGGAGGTGTTTCAAGTGCTTACATTCCTAAGTACAGAGATGCTTATGGAAAGATAGTTGAAATGAAGAGAAACAGTGCCAGATTCAAGACTGCACTAGGAATAAAGGTTTTGGAATTCAACCTAGAGTCGGACAAATCTTACTTTATCCGGCTAGGGAATGAAATGAGAAAGAACAACATTTATTCTCTGAGAGCTGCTATCTACCAAACTGGATAAAGTGATCTAGAGCTTAAAGAGTTGAAAGAAATCATGGTGGATGAGCTAGAAAAAGCTGAAAGGAGGCTACTCATTGATTATCTCAGGACAGTGCCTGATATTGAAGAAATTAAGTAAAGTCTGACTGTAAGTTTTTAAAGTTTTCTGTTCTAAGTAAAAGTTAAACTCTGATATGTTATAAACACTGCATTTTTTATATGTTTTGACATCATCAATTATCTTTTAACTTGTACATTTTTATTATGCACAAGTTGGGGGAGATTGTTAGATATAATTGCTGATGATTGTTTATCAGTGTTTAAGCAACAGGTACTCATCAGAGTTTATACTAGAAGCCAGTCAGAGTTTGATAAAGTCTGACGGGATGAGAGTTTATTTAGCTGTCAGTGCTAACATTGAAGATTCTAGAAGCAATATATCTTGAAGATGGAAAGAAGCAAGATATATTGAGATAGCTAAGGAAACGGAACAGAAGACAGAAGCAATCCTAAATTGATATAAATTGTATAGCTAATTTGTAGGAATATCAATTAGAGATTGATTCTATGTAGCTGTGTACTATATAAACACAGATAGGTTAACCCTAAAAGGAATGCGAATACTGAATACATTATTCTTGTAACCTAGCACCTCTCTGTGATATTTTACATCACTAAGAGAGGAGTTATTTAATATAATTCAGCTTATTGTTCATAAACAGTGTTCTTGATTTTGATTATATATTGTGTATTCGGCCTAACAGTAACTGACATTCAAACTTCTCTTGCCTTGATTTTGAATTTATTGTGAAATACTGATGTCAAAAAGGGGGGGAAGGTAAGTCAGACAAAATGTACACTTGAACTAGTATTAAGAAGAAATGATGATAATACTGGTAATGATGGTGATGACAAAATTCTACAAGGAGAAACCTCTGATTCTGCTGTTATGAAGTCTACAATTCAAACTTCTTAAAGTCAAACAACGCAGTCAACTCATGTTTCTGATTCTGGAGTAAGGACAGTAAGGACATTGGTGCAATCTCAGATCCTGACGGAAGAACAAATCCTGATGAATGATCAAATCCTGACGCATGGTCATGGACAAACTCTTTCTACAATTCCTGAGGGTGATGAAGATGTGCTCATTGACAATCCTGAAGATGCATCAAATCTATTCCAGAAGTTCACAACAAAAGATAGAAATGTTGTTACTCTTTATCATACTGATAAGAGGGTTCAACAATTGTTTGCAAGAAAAGCACTCTCTACAGCAAGTGAAGAATATCCTGATCTCTCACATGAAGAATTCTTAAATCAACAAAGAGAAATGATGGAGAGTTTTAAGAATCCTGCTCCTACTAGAGGTAGAGGAGGCAGAGGTAGAAGAGGTGCAAGAAGAGGGAGAAGAGGCTCATCAAATCAAAATATGCCTAGACAGACAAGGTCTAGAAGTTTAAGGATAGAAGAAATTCCTGATGTTCCACAAACTTCAATAGTTCCTGATACTCAACCTGACAGGACTATTTTTGGTGATGAAAGAATACATGAAGAAAATGAATCACAAATCATTTTGAGGAGAAGACCAAGACAATCAACTCTCATCAGCAATTCAACTCAAATTTCAGACTCAAATCCTGACATTGCTCAAGGTCCTGATGATTCTGAAATTCTGCAAGAGGTTGATTTGTTAATACTTTCTACAGTGGTTGATTCTCATAATAGGGAAGTGGACGAAGAAGAAGAAGTCAGAAGTAAAGCAATTACAAGAACAACCTCTAGAGATTTTAATCTCTATGTGCAAAAGCTGAAAAACTCAAATAAGTTGTTGTGGGGAAATTCAAGAAGACAACAACACAAGCTAGAGAAGAGATATGTTCTTGAGAAGGAGAAAGATAAGAAGTGGAAGCACATTGACACACTTAGGTGTGATAAACCTATCAAGTATCAGTCTGGTGGAATTATAATAAATGTTTCCAGTGTTGCTGATTTTGCTGATTCACAAAGATCCAATGCACTCTGGTTACAAATGTTTTCAAGCTTCAAGCAGATGCCACATAATACAAGAGGAGGTATAGGTCACAGAGATGCTGAGTTTCTGAATCTACCATATGTTGATCCTTACTCCTTGGATGATATTGGAGGTACTATAACTTCTGAAAACCTGAACAATTTATTAGTTGTTGATATAGTTATAGATTGTCATGATGGTTCTGAAAAGAAAGAAAAGCTTCTGTACTTCATGAAAGATGGTAGTGTGAAGATTCTATCCATTCAAGAGCTATTGGTGAAAAATACCAAGGAACTGAAATATGTTCATTATCTGCTGAGATGGAAGAATAAAGTGTGCAAGGAATTGAGTGATATGATTCTGTCAACAATAAGGAGAAGATTTGATGAAGGAAAGAATTACAATGGTGATTATACTCCCATGTACATAAATCTAAGAGGTCAAGATGTGGAAATTCAAAGGGGCACTGCTGTTAAAGAAATGTCCTTTGGCATGAAGCAACTTACTCTTAATCCCGATGGGAAGGAAATTTCTTACCTCCTGATTGAAGATCACAGTTTACAAAGAAGCTCCATACAGAATTTGAGAGCAGCTATCTATCAGATAAATGAAGAGGATGAAGAACTCAAAGATCTAAAAGAAAGACTTATTCAGATTCTTGAAGACAAGGAAGAAAATCTTTTGTCAAGCTTCTTGAAGATGAATTTGTTCTACCAGAAAATCTTAGAAGATAAGTTTGCTATTGTAAATACTTGTAAATTTTGTAAATAAGTTTTTGACATCATTGAATCTAGAAATTTATACTTTATTTTTACAAAGTATAAGATTGGGGGAGATTGTTAGGTCAGGATTCAATGATCGTCAAGATCTAGACTCAACTTATCAGGATTGCTTACGTCATCAGTATTGCATGGTCAACAGTATTGCACAAGCGTCAGTATCAGGATTGTCATCAGGATTGATATCAGGACTGTGATCAGGATTGATCATCAGGACTGGAAGCTGATCAGGATTCCTACTTTGTGTTATATTTGGAGTCTAATTAAAGAAGGAAGTTTATTTTGTCGGTTCCTAGTTTGTAGGAATGCAGCTGTCAATTAAGGATATGTTTCAACCTAGTTTGTAATTGATTAGGACTTATCTTGTAATTGATAGAGAAGTTGTGTATTATAGAAACATAGTTTAGGTTTCAATTTATATCGATCACACACACGAGTATATTGTAACCTTGAAGCTCTTAAGAACTCAGAATTTCTTGAGAGAGTTTTGTAACAGTTTTATAACAGATTTAATAAAACTATTATTATTCATATTTGTGTTTAACAAAGTCGAGAATCTTATACAATTGTATTCAGCCCCCCTTCTACAATTGTTATTTACTGGGCAACAAATGTTACAAGCTACAGAGGTATGATTGGCTCATTACTCTATATTACTATAAGTAGACCTGATATTATGTATGCTACATGCTTATGTGCAAGGTTCTAAGCGGATCCTAGAGATTTGCATCTCGTTGCTGTAAAAAGAATCTTGAGATATCTCAAGGGTACACCTAACTTAGGTATCTGGTACCCTAAAGATTCTGGTTTTAACCTTGTTGGATATTCAGATTCAGATTATGCAGGTAGTGTTGTTGATAGGAAAAGCACCTCCGAGAGTTGTCAATTTCTAGGTGGCAGATGGATTTCCTGGTATAGCAAGAAACAACAAACAGTTTCCAATTAAACAGCAGAAGCTGAATATATTGCTGCTGGAAGCTGTTGTGCTCAGATCTTATGGATAAGGAATCAATTGAAAGACTATGGTTTTGTATTGAACAAAATTCCTATTCTGTGTGACAATACAAGTGCCATAGGAATCTCCAACAACCATGTTCAGCATTCGAGAACCAAGCACAGACTACTAGAAAAAGTAGAATAGACATCACCGATTTAGCATCGGTTGGAAAAGCCACCGATGTAAAATGGCTTAATGACATCGTTCTTGTTAGGCTCAAGGCATGTCTGAATACCACTATTAACAAGCCTACACTATGTGACTATGTCACATTACATGACCTAGTGAGTTCTATCACTAGGATATAGTATAGGTCTCTAAATGTACTTGTCTTGTTCTCATTAACATAGGTTAATCATGTATGCTCAAAGTTATAATGAGCTTAGTAAAGTTTCTTGCATCTAGATTGTATATAGGCCATTGAATAATTGTCCTGGTAGAAGTTCAGAAGTGTTCATGCAGTAGGATAGAGATGAATAAGGCCATGAAGAAATAAGTTGCAGAAATTTGTCTAAGGCATTATATAGCAAAGTCAGAAGAAAGCTATGTCGTGAAGTCACCAATATCCATGTCGTGAAGTGCTACATCGCATAGTCCATTTTGTACTATGTCGAGAAGTCCTCAAGACTCATGTCGTGAAGTGTTGAAGTCAGCAAAGTCAAAGAAGCCTAGATCGTGAAGTCCTCAGAAGCCTTATGTCGCATAGTCATCAAATGACTTATGTCGCATAGTCGTCAAATGACCTATGTCGCATAGTCGTCAAATGACCTATGTCGCATAGTCGTCAAATGACTTATGTCGCATAGTCGTCAAATGACCCATGTCGCATAGTCATCTTATGGACTATGTCGCAAAGTCTTCAAAGGCTATATCGCGTAGTCCTCATAAGGGAGATCGCGAAGTCAAGAATGAAGTGGAGTTCACGATATCAACACTTAGCCGTTTACAACAAGACAAATCAAGGTACAGAACCAAGAATCAAAAGAGACAAATACTGAAGCATTTGTTCTGACAAGGTGGTCCAAAGAACAAATGGCAAATCTACAGCTAAACTTGGAGAGAAAGATAAGAGACAAGCAGCTACAGAAACGGGAAAGACTCCGAAAAGCAGGTGGTCCTTCCTGACACAGTGAACCTCTTATGGCATGACATGTTTGACTTTCAACAAGGGGTAGCTGTGTAAAAATAGGTGTGTGCACTAGTTTGTATAGGGATTATATATATCATGCACACCCTATTGTTAGCTGCAAGAGAGATACACATAGTTATTTGCTAAGCTCTTTTCTCTGTAAGCAAGCAAGATACAAACTGTTATTGTTTAGAAGCCAGAAATTCGATTGTGAATTTTTGGAAAGCTGTAGTATTTAATTTACTTAATATAAAGTAGATTAAAGTGATTGTGCGTGTTGTTTACTTTCTGCATATAACATAGCATAATCATATACAGTTTATCTTGTGTTTCAAGAATCGAAAAATATATCAAACTATCCATTCACCCCCCTCTGTCTAGTTTCTAGTAGTATTCATTTCTAACAAGTGGTATCAGAGCAGGCTGTTAACATACAAACAAAAAAAGATCAAGAATGAGTTCACAGAAACTAAGCAGTATCAAGATTCCTCCCTTCAACAAGGAGCACTACAGCTTATGGAAGAAGATGTTGCTTTTCATCAAAGCTTCTAATCCCATGTACTTAGACATTCTAAAGCATGGTCCCTTTACTCCAATGATTGAGATTGGTGAAACAACATTAGGCACTGAGATAATACCAGCAAGGCATGTTCCTAAAGACCCCTCAAAATACACTGATCCTGAAAAGGAGAAAGTAGCACTAGATGGACATCTCCAACTTATCATATGTGAATCTATGGATTTCAACATGTATGGCACTATTGCTCACTGCAGTAGTGCAAAGAAGATGTGGGATCTCATAGAAGTGCTGTGTGAAGGAACTCCTGAGGTAAGGAAGAACAAAAAGCAGATTTTAGTCTCACAGTATGAAGCATTCATGGCTCAACCAAAGGAGGGAATCACAGAAGTATTTGAGAGGTTCAACAAGCTGATTAATGAGCTCAAACTCTATGACAAACACTATGAGACAGAAGAGCTCAACATGAAGTTTTTTCTAACTCTTCCAGATCACCTGGAACCAAGAATCTCTTCCCTCAAAGAAAGAGATCTAATAAAGATTGGTTTTGATGTGTAGTATGGTGTGTTGAAGACATATGAGCTAGAGCTGTTTCAGAAGAGATCTATTCAAGCAAAGCAAGGATTAATGGCCAATACCTCTTGTGCTCTTATTGCTGACAATCTAGGTCAAAGAATGGAATCTCTGAAAATCAGTCAAGTCAAGATTGAGGAACTGGAAAATGATGACACTAGTGATGAAACTCAGGTTGTTTATGATTTGCCTGAGGAGGATGAGTTCTACAGCATAGATGAGCTGGACAAGATGGAAAATAAATCTTTTGCCTATATGGCTAGGAGATATCCCAACATTAGGTTTAAGAGGAAACAACCATTCAAGTCTAGATTCAATGGTGGAAATGCTGGTGGTTCAGGTAGCTCAAACTCCTTCAACAAAGGAAAAGGGATTGCTGGTGCAGCTAAAGGAGGATACAAATCTGGGAGTGTGGATAGGTCCAAAATAAGATGCTATAACTGCAATGAACTTGGGCACTTTGCCACAGAGTGCAAGAAGCCTAAACAGGTCAATAAGGATAAAGCATACTTAGAGCTTGAAGCCAAGTATGAGGCTCTACTCAAGAAACAGCAGGGTAAAGCTTTTATTGCTGAGGGAAAGTGCTGGGATGACTCTGATGAAGAAGAAGAAGAACAAGAGTACTCAAACTATGCCTTGATGGAATTTTCAGATGATGGTGATTCCTCAAGTCAGGTACCTATTCTTACTTCTCTTGAAATGACTCCCTTTCAATATAAGCAGACTGTTGAAGACATGAGTACTGAAATGTTTAATATTCATACTAGCATGTTAGTTGCTAATGAAGAAATTGATAGGCTAACTGCTAAGAACCTTGAGCTTACAGAAAAGAATGAGGAACTTGAGTTAATGGTTGTGAGCCTTGATGGTTTGAAGAAGGAGATTGAGTATCTCAAAAACAAAGTAATTTGTGCTGAACAAATAGAAAAAGCTCTTAGAGAGCAAATTGCTGAAAATGAATTAAAGCTAAGAAGTTACAAAAACTCATCTGAGCTTATTCAAACCTGTCACAAGGAACACACTGAAGACTGCAAGGTTGGAGTTGGTTTTGACTATGAGAATGATAAAGGAAGGAAGAAGGCAAAGGGCAAAGGAAAAGAATCTTTTACAAACAAAAATGCCCCAACCATTCTGTCTAGTGTTGAAAAGCCCATCTTCAAAAAGAGTGTTGTTGAGTTTGATGAAGAACTTTTGATCATCAAACAACAACTTCTTGAAGAAGATGAGGCTGCTAAAGACACCTCTTCCCCTCCTGAATCTGTCAGTCAGAAAGAGACCAAAGACAACCTTGTCAAGAGTCCTAAAGTAAAGAAAGAAGTTGTTAAGAAAAAGAAACAAAACAGAAATGGTAAGGTAGGTGTCAACAAGGGTAACAACTATGCTTATGTGCCAAATGCTCCCAGGAAACAATGTCAAAAATGCCTATCTGTTAATCATTTGACTCATAAGTGTAGCAAGCCTGAGATTGCTGAAATTGATAACCTGAGTAACCATTCCGCTAGCATACATTCTAGTCATGATTCATTATGTGGCAAGCCAAATTGCATGACATGCTATGTGACTGTGATTGCTAACTGTTTATCTCTTAAGCATAAACTTGACTCTGCACAATCTAGTGAATCACACACACATGTACACACTCACAGGACAGGATCCCCTACTGTGAGGAATGCAATTTATGAAAGAGGAATTGTAACAAAAATGTTTCTAAATCAACTGGACCCTACCAAGTGTGGGTACCAAAAACAACTTAGTCGCTTTGTGAATGCAGGGCAACAGGAATAAAAGAGTCATATGGATCTTGGACAGTGGATGCTCAAGTCACATGACTGGTGATATAGCCCTGCTATCACATTTTGAGGAAAAGGCTGGCCCATCAGTAACCTTTGGAAATGACAACATTGGTTATACAATGGGATATGGCAGTGTTAAATCTGGAAATGTCATTATTGAAGATGTAGCATTTGTTGAAGCACTGAAGCATAATCTCTTGAGTATTGGACAATTTACGAACAGGGGTTTCAAAGTGGAATTTGATGAAGACCTTTGTTCAATCTCAAAAAGAGAAAGTGGTGAAGTTGTTCTAACTGGTGTGAAGAAAGGAAGCTTGTTTGTAGCTAATCTCAAGGCTGCAGATAAGGGAGAAATTTGTTGTTTCTACACTAAAGCCACAAATGAGGAATTCTGGCTATGGCACAAGAAACTGTCTCACTTCAATGTTCAGGCAATGAACTCTCTAACCAAGAGAGAACTCATCAGGGATTTGCCTGCCTTGGAGTTTGTGCAAGATGGAGCTTGTGAAGCTTGTCAGAAAGGAAAGATTAAAAGATCAAGTCATAAGAACAAGTTGCTCAATACAAACTCAAAACCTCTGTAGCTAATTCACATGGACTTATTTGGCCCTGTGAATGTAATGTCCCTTTCCAAAAAGAAATATGCTCTAGTGATGGTTGATGATTATTCAAGATATACTTGGGTGGAATTCCTATTCTCCAAGGATGAAGCACCTCAGGTCATAATAGAGCATATCAAGAGAGTTGATAGAGAAGCACAAAGCACTGGTTCCTCTGTAGTTGCTTTGAGAAGTGATAATGGGACTGAGTTCAGAAATTCAACATTGTATGAGTTTTGAAAAGATAAAGGAATTTCTCAACAATTCTCAGCTCCTAGAACACCTCAACAAAATGGAGTAGTTGAGAGAAAGAATCGAACTCTCATTGAAGCTGCAAGGACAATGCTGTTGGATGCAAAGCTACCTACTAGCTTTTGGGCTGATGCTATTAACACAGCATGCTATGTGCAGAATAGAACATTGATCAATAAGAAGTCTGGCAAAACTCCTTACTCATTAATGACTGGAAAAAGAGCATCCTTCAAGCATCTGCATGTGTTTGGAAGCAAGTGTTTTGTGATGAAAGATACCTCTGAGCATGTTAGAAAATTTGATGCAAAAGCATTTGATGGTATCTTCATTGGATACTCTCTGGAAAGGACAACATATAGAGTGTTTGTACCTGAGCAACACAAAGTCATGGAAAGCATGGATGTTACCTTTGATGACAAGAAAACTCCTGGACTTAAAACAAGTGATCAAGACAGTGTGCCATTAAGATTTGAGAATCAAGGTTATCTTGAGGATTCTGAAAGTGAAGATGAACCACCTGTTCAAACTGTTCTAGAAAATGAAATTCTTGAAGTTGACAATCTTCTTCAAACATGTGTGCAAGGGTTCACAAACACAGGGGGAGAAGAAGAGAATGCAACTGTCAACCAAAATGAGCTTGGAACAGATCAAGGAAATGAACAGGGGCACACAAGGAAATGGGACAGAGCCCACACTAGGGATCAAATCATTGGAGATCCTAGTGAGGGAGTTAGAACAAGAAGGGCAACAATGAATACATGTCTGTATAGCTGCTTTTTGTCACAAGAGGAACCTAAAATAGTTGAAGAAGCTTTGAAGAATTCTGATTGGATTGTTGCCATGCAAGAAGAATTGAATCAATTTGAGAAAAACAAAGTATGGGAACTAGTGCCACCTCCAAAAGGAAAGAATGTTATTGACACCAAATGGGTGTTCAGAAACAAGATAGATGAAGAAGGAGTGGTAATTAGAAACAAAGCAAGACTGGTTGCCAAAGGATACTGTCAGCAAGAAGGCATTGACTATGATGAGACATTTGCACCTGTAGCTAGACTGGAAGCCATCAGAATCTTCCTGGCTTTTGCAGCTCACTCAGATTTCAAGGTATATCAAATGGATGTGAAAAGTGCATTTCTCAATGGTGATCTTGCTGAAGAAGTTTATGTGTCTCAACCACCTGGCTTTGAAAATGAAGACTTCCCAAACTTTGTGTATAGACTGCTCAAGGCATTCTATGGACTCAAACAGGCACCCAAAGCCTGGTATGAAACTCTATCTCAATTCCTTCTTGAGCATCAATTTACCAGGGGTACAATTGACAAAACCCTATTCTTCAAGAAGCATGGAAATGATATCATTCTTGTTCAAATCTATGTGGATGATATCATCTTTGGCTCTTCAAATGAAAAACTCTGTGAAAGGTTCTCTAAGTTGATGCAAAGCAAATATGAGATGAGTATGATGGGAGAGTTAACCTACTTTCTAGGTTTGCAAGTACATCAAAAGGAGGATGGTATCTTTATAAACTAATCAAAGTATGTCAAAGATCTTTTAAAGAAATATGGTTTAGAAGATTCATCCCCTGCAAAAACTCCTATGTCCACTGCTATTAAGCTTGATGAAGACAAGAAAGGCCAAAGAGTAGACATCAAGGTTTACAGAGGCATGGTTGGATCACTACTCTATCTCACAGCTAGCAGGCCTGATATCATGTTTGCCACATGCCTTTGTGCAAGGTTCCAGTCTGATCCCAAGGAATCTCACATGATGGCCATCAAAAGGATTTTCAAATATCTGAAAGGGACTCCTAATCTTGGGCTATGGTATCCAAAGGGAACTGGGTTCAACCTGGTTGGTTACACAGATTCTGATTATGCTGGATGCAAGATTGACAGGAAGAGCACCTCTGGAAGCTGTCAATTCTTAGGTCAAAGGTTAGTGTCCTGGTTCAGTAAGAAACAAAAATCCACAGCAACATCCACAGCTGAGGCTGAATACATTGCTGCTGGAAGTTGCTGTGCTCAATTGCTTTGGATTAGAAATCAACTCATGGATTATGGGCTAGTGTTAGAACACATTCCTCTAATGTGTGATAATACTAGTGCAATATTCATAGTTGCCAATCCTGTTAATCATTCTACTACAAAGCACATTGAGATCAGGTACCATTTCATTAGGGAACATGCTGTAAATGGTACCATAGAAGTCTCTTATGTTCCAACTGAGAAACAATTAGCTGACATATTTACTAAACCTCTGAATGAAACAGTCTTCAACAGACTTGTGAGTGAAATTGGAATGCTCAATCCTTCATTTAGTTGTTCTAAGTAAGTATGCTAGTTAATTGTTGCAGCAGTAAAATTTTCGCTGTATTTAAATGCTCTATTCATGTGGAGTGAAAATTAGCTGAGATATGATTTATAAATATTTCAGTATTTTACTGCATATTTTTCAAAATCATATTTGGTTATGGAGTTGTGAGTTTTTGAGACATCTCTACATAGGTGATCTTGAGAGTTCTCGACTTAGTTCAAATCAAACAGACTTATATCGCAAACTGTTGAATTTGTGAGACTTTGCGACATAGTTCATTTCATGAGTTTGCGACATAGTTCATTTTATGACTTCGCGACTTAGAATAACTATGTCGACAAGTTCCCTTATTTGACAGAATTTTGTTTTAAATTAATTTTAATTCAATTCCTAATTTAAGTTTGACAAAAATGCTTAAAATTCCAAATGTGAGGTATAGACAGGGTATTTATCCTATATCGCAAAGTCAACCCCAATCCTTTTGATCTCCAAGACTTTGCGACATAGTTGACTTCAAGACTATGCGATATACTTTTTCGACCGTTCACAACTTTTCACTCTGTCTATCGCTCTCAAATTCTAAAACCTAAACTTTTCTCTCTCTTCTTCAATCTCAATCTCAATCACAATGGCACCCAATTCTTCCTCTTCAAACCCTTTAACCATTCCCAAAGAAACAAATCTTCTCACCATTCCCTCTGAGGCTGAGGCTAAACCAAGGTACAAGTGTTTTGTGCGGTTCTTGAACACTTCCGACCTATGCCAAGCCCTAACCCTGAACCCTACATTGTATGTCGATGTGTTGGAAGGATTTTGGCGAACGGCGTTGGTATCAACTATGGCTAGGGAAGATGGAACTTCATTCCAGGAGATTACTTGTTCAATTGGAGGCAAACACTTCCAGTTTGGGGAAAAGGAAATCAATGAAGCGTTGGGATTCAAGGTGGAGGGTCATGACCAAGAAGCTACTGATGCTCAAATTGTAGACTTCATGACCCTCATTCTGTATGCAGATGAGATAGATACTGGAAAGCTCAATAAGAAGTTTGTGAGAAGGGAGTGGTCATTTTTATTTGATGCACTCCAGAAGGTGTTTCTATGCAGGAAAACAGGATGGGACCATATCAGTCACATTGCTGTGAAGCTGGCCTATTCCCTAGCCTACAATCAAGAAATCAATGTTGGAGCAATAATCCTCAAGGAATTGACTCAAAGGCTAGGGAGGACAGTTCGTGGGAGAGGTAATGATATCTTTTACCCTCGTTTCCTTCAAGTTATTTTAAATTATCTTGATGCAAATATCCATGATTTGGAGGGTATAGATAAAACTAAAATGGCTTATTCCAAGTCCATGTCCAAAATTCTATTTGGTTCATTGGACACAAGGAATCAAGTGGATGTGATTCTAAGTGTGACCAAGCATATGCAGGACACATTTGAATCTTATCCACTTGATAAGCCCATATACCATGAGCTTTCCTGGACAGGGAAGGCTAAGACTGAAGGAGCTACACAGTCTAACCCTAGCCTTCCTATCCCATCCAGCAACCCCACTGTAAACACATCTGTAGAAATTAGGGAGCCAAGTGCATCAGTCTCCCAAAAGACTGATGTTACTAAAAAGAAGACTAAGAAGAGACCCCTAAAAGTGATTCAAGAAACTGTAGAGATAGAAAGTGAGAATCCTGAGTCACCTCTCACCAGACACAGTAAGAAATCCAAATCCAAACCTACCACTGGATCCTCCCAACAGGATTCAGATGTGGAAAAAGGGGTACACCTATTACTGTCAATGGCCTCCCAACAGGTTATTGGCATTGAAAAAAGTAGTCTCCCCACTACAACCTGTACTGAGTCTGCACAGGATCAAGAACTCACTCTTGATCCTAGGAGAAATAAGGATGCTGATACACTGAGTGGAGAGCACATCACACTTGAAACTCCTCCTATTTCTCAGGGGGAGTTGCCAAAATTCAATCTACACCACACTTCTCTTCCAGAATCTACATCTAACATTTCTTCTCAACAGATTAGTCATTCACATGACTTTTCTGAAATTGATCAATCACAATCCAACACTGTGATTGAGCCAAACTCAAGTGACATGGTGCATGACACTGTGCTCACCACCCAGGAACCACATCTAGTTGGTCAGGGAATGCATGCTGGGGCATATCCTAATGACACCAACACAAACATGGAGGATTCACCAGTTTTCACTGGAGACTCTGTGCCAAATTCTCCCATCCTTAGGGATGTGGAACTGTCTTCACAGAAAAATAGGGCTGATGTTGTAACACATCCCATTTCAATGGAGACAACATCAGACTCTACAGCCATTCCAAGGCTGGAGGAGACTCAAAATCACACATCTCATGAAGTGCCTAGCACTAGCTCTCACTTGGCTCAGGCCACTCTGTTAGAATGGCTGAAGCCTGTGCAACATGACAGGCCTTCAGGATCATCAACTGTACCTTCCAAAATGACAGAAGAAGCTATTCAAGATCTCCATGTGGCACAGATTGATGAGTCCTCAAAAATAGCTCAACACCTCCTCACCTCAAACTTGCCAAATGCTGATTATGAGGCTATTCTTCTTCGCCACAAGGAGGATGTTGCAGCTCAGCAGGAGAAAATAGTGGATGCAGCTGAACCAGAGGGAAATGTGGATGCCTGGTTGGATGCTAAGAGGTCTATCAAACTCAAGGATGCCCTAGCTTTTCTGAGAGAAAATTACCTCACCTCTCTAGGCTCCAATGCAAAAGATCTCTCTCCTGCTGTAGTTTATGATGCTGTAAATGATGTCTACAAGAATCAATTGAAGGCTCTGCACTATCTTGGGAAAGGGCTTCAATCAGAGATTTATTCAATCTAGGAGGAGACAGACAGATCCCTCACTAAGCTAAGAAACTCATATCTCTCTGATTTTCCCAAGGTGGATGGCATCCTCAAAGAAATCCAGAAAACCAATTCTACTGTCAACATGATGGATATCTCTCTAGCCATGGTCACAGACAACATCAGGAAACTGGCTACAACATTGGAAAATCAAGTCAAGGCCAACATCAACTCTAATGCAATGCTGAATGTTATTTGGAAGAATCAATATGGTGACAAATTGGTGGATGAGGTTCCTATGTCAAACATCTCCAAATTTGACTTTGCCAAGATCAAGGATCAATCTCTTAATTCTTTCAAGTCTCAACAGCTATTCTACAAAGTGGATGGTCTAGAAAGAGAAGTGGCCTCTCTGAAAGATGAAAACAGGATTCTTGCTAAATCCTTAAACCAGCTCAATGACAAGCTGGATTACCAAGGCAACAACACCTCCAATATCCTGCTGGTGCAACAACAAATGCTGACTTCTATGATGAGACAAATGAACCTGCCTATCCCTGGGGAAGCTCAAGACATCTTGTCTGATTCCAAGCCTAAGGGGGAGAAACAAAAGGAGGTCATTCTGAAAAAGAAAGCGGGAGTACCTGCCAAGCAACAGAAACTCAAGGGCAAAATTTCTGAAGAAACAATCAAACCAATAATCCTTCCCCCTGTAGAGGTCATAAGTGCAGAAGGCCAGAAGAGCACAATTTCAACCACCTACTATCCATCCACAATGCCTAAGGACATCTCAACTCCTCAACCTGCTCAACCTACTCCCAATGCTAAACCTGTCAAAGCTACAATTATCACAGAGGCCAAGCTACAGGAAGTTGCCAATTCAAACATCTATCATGATGAGGCCTTCCTGGAGTTTCTGAAAGCCATCTACAGAAATGCTCAAGAAGATGCAAGGGCTTACAGACAGAAGCTCAAGGAAAGCATCAAGTACTTCACAGTTGGAGTAAGGAAAATCAAGGATGTCCATCTAAGAGAGATAATCATGGTGTGCAAGGGCAATTGCTTGTGGCACCTAGCAATTCAAACTCTAGAGAAACTGAGATTTACTGAGCTGTCAATCATTCTGGACTTGATTGAAACGCATGGGATAAACAATGAAAGTCTTTATAATGACTTGAAGATGAACCAAAATCAAAGATTGCCTGAGGTTATATCCAAGCCAAGGACAATAATTTACCAAAGCCTATCTCAAGCCAGCAATATTGACCAACTAGTAATTCCTAAAGACCTAACAATGAAGAACAATGCAAATATCAACCAGGTGCTGCAAATGCTGAGAGCCAAGAGAGGAGTTAGGACAGCTGAGGAACTCGAAATGATTCACACTCTACAATCTTTTCTGATTCATGGAGTCATTCCTGAATTTGTCAAAGAAAAGAGCAAGAAGAAGGATGGTGAGGATGATGATGAGGAGAAAACCTACAAAAGGAGATCTAATTCAAGGAGTGATAAGGATGGACCAAGTGACAGTAGCAGGAGCAAATCTTCAAAGAAGACAAAAGGTGTTGATGATGACAAGAGGGATTCTAAGGGGACAAAGGAAACAGTCAAGAGAACAAGAAGTGGAATTCAGCAAGTCAAGGACATTGCTAGCAGTACTTTAACCACAACACAAGACTATAAGTCTAGGGTGGGTACTATTAGTAATGATCCTCCAAAATCATTATCTAAGACTTCTGAACCTGAATTGCCACAGAAGAAAGATGAAGCCACAAAAGGAATATCAAGAAAACACTTCCACAAAGTTACAACTAGTGGAGTGTTGCAGTGGATGAAGGGGAAGGGAATGAAGCTACTTCCAAGTGATGTGGCACTGAAGACTAATTCTCCCTGCTCCACAAAGCTACCTCAAGTGAAGCACATGAAGATCAAGAGGGCAGCTAAGAGGACAAGGATAACTGTTATTCCCAAATGACCTAACAGAATTGTAGAAGGGGGGGGGGGGTTGAATACAATTTTGATATTTCTTGAACTTAAAAACAACTTACAAATAAAACTGAACTTAAAGTAAAAAGCACAAGCACATTAATAATTTCAGTTGGATTGTTTGATGATCCAACTGAAGTGATTTTTATTGTGGAAATAATCTGTGATACAAAAGTACACAGCTGCTCAGTTACAAGGTTTGTAGAGAAGAATGCTCTCAAAGATAGCTAATACAAACTATTTGTTTTTCTTCTCTTATTCTTAAAGTAACTGCTACACTTGGTTATATATCCCCAAGTTTACAACACTATTTTTGGCTACACTAAAAGTACAATGAGTAACCGCCAATAGTTTTCTTTTCATCCCTTTGTCCAGTGGTCCTTGGAGATCCTTGCTTTTGTCTTCATGCTTATTATGATCACTCCCAAGACCCAATTGGAAACTGGGATGTTTCCTTATTCCCCATGTCCATTTTAATGGTTTCCAATGCAAAGTACACTTCCACATCACCTTTAGATCTGTTCAGTAAACTGTCACTATCACTTTGTCAACTATACAGAAAAGCAATAATGATTCGTTGAAAGCAGGGAGATGTGTTTCGTTGATAGCTTTATTCTTCATTCCGTTGATGGTGTTTCCCTCATTTCGTTGATGAGTAAACTCCATACCGTTGACAGAGTAATCTTCATACCGTTGACATGTCTTCACTTAGGCAAAATTACAAGGCACAAGATATTTACAATTAACCAACCTATTTTGCCTATCTATCATTTAGTCAACATGACTTAGAAAACCTATCTAGTACATACAACAAAATGCATATCAAACTGTGAAGTATTGTACAGTGCAATTGCTACATCACTCATTTCGTTGATGAGCTTCCTGTCAACGGAATGCTGCAAAGCATGCCATTTCGTTGACAGCTACAAAATTACTTTACACAAATTCTACTAAGTGTTTTATGTTTATCATCAAGAACAACATATTCCTAACAATCTCCCCCAATTTATGACTGATAGAATAACAGCCATAAATCAAGAGCCTTGATGATAACAAAAAAACACTCAGACATATTACACATGATAAAAGTAGAAATTGCATTGAGCTTCATTGAATTTAATTGAAATGTAAAGTAGAAAATCTTACAAAACAAGTGCACAGAGTTGCTCCTCTAAACTGAGCAGATTTTTCACCTTTGCCTCTGTGGTCTTGTTTTCTTCCCTTTTCTTGCATTGTTCTCCTCAATTTGAGCTTGAAGTCTTCTGTAGAAAATCTTCTCTTCTTCATCTTGATTTCCCAACTTGGATTGCATTAACCTTAGAGTTTCATTGGATGCCTTCTCCAGTTGGTCTTCTATTCTGAAGAATCTTCTACAGTTGTCCTTATCTCTGAATTCCATCATCCAAAAAGGTTGGAGATGAATTATCTTTCCTGTTTGAGGGACCTTCAATACTCTGGGAAGTGCACCAGGCTTGTTCCAGCTAGCTTTGATTTGGCAAATCTTGGAGACAACCTCAGACTTGGCTGTTTTGGTAAAACCAAAATCTTTCTTCAAACATTTAAACACAGATAGCAGTGTCTGATAGTCTTCTCCCAGAATTCTGTGTAGAGGCCAAACCTGTTCTCTTCCACCCTTGTAGACAAATACCAATCTCTCTGGTAGTTTGTAAGAAGCTGCTATTCCTCTCACTTCAACCAGGTCATCAAGATTGATATGAATGTCAGACTCCTCCCTGATATCAGCAATGTAGATGAAGTCTTCTAAGTTGGTAGGGGGTTTCTCAGCTTGTGGTCTCCTTATCAGAAATGGCTTAGCCTTGGTAGCCCTTTGCTTAGATTTCTTCTTTGGATCCATTTCAAAGAGGAATTTTGGGAAGTTGGCCTCATCAAACTCAATTGGCTCTTCCTTTGGCTCAATTGGTTGATCATGGAAATTTACAGGATGATTAGGATCACAGGCTATCTTTACCTCTGAAACTGGATCAGGACTTGTTGGAGGTGCAATTGGTACAGAAGAGTCTGATGCAGTGTTCTGAAAGTCATCATTCTCAAAGGCTATGTTTCTCCTAGCTCTTGCCTTTGGTTGCCTTGTGCTCTTCTTTGCACTCCTTTCCTCTCTTGCTCTATCTTCTTGCTGTCTTTCTTCTTCATCAAGAGACTGAGCAACAGCAAGGGCTTGCATTGCTGCTCTTTCTGACTCTTTAGCTTTAGCTTCAGCAAAGTTTGGGTGACTAGCCCAAACACAGATTTGTTGTCCATTCCTGTAGACAATTGCCCTTTGCTTCCTTATCTCATAATCATTGCTTTCCTTGCTTTTTGTGATAAGTAGACCAAGAAGCTTGAGCTCATCTGGATAAGGTGCAGGATAGAAAGTCCTTTCTGTATTTTTGCCCTTTGGTTTAGCAGGGGACTTGGGAGATAGGCTTCTTTGGAGTGTAGCTTGTTCCACATCCCTAATGCATGAAGTTTGTCCTTTTTCCTTCCTTGGACCTTGAGTGACTCCATGTAGAAGAGGCTCTACCTTATAGAAAGAATTGATCTGTGGCTCCCATTCCGTTGACACTAGAACCATGGTATTCGTTGATGGATTAGATTCCTTTGTAGTTCCAGCAATTTTCTTGACCCTTGCTTCTATGTTGGACCAATGGTCTTTGATTTGTTCTGCAAGTCTCATCCTCATAGAAGCTTCCTGGATCCGGTCAATGCCATCCTTTTTCTTCTTTCCAAACTCCCCCATTTCTAATGGCTCTTCTGGCAAGGAGATGGCTGAGACCAAAACCTTTGTAATTTGTATCTCTAGCTCCTTAGTTTTCTCCCCCTTTTTGTTATCATCAAGTGAGATGATAGGGATTCCTTGAGCTGCCAGAAGCTGGGTGAGTAGGCTAGTTTGCTTCTCCTGTTCCTTCTGCATGTGAGAAAGTGTTGTTGGGTTTTATACTAAACTATTCATTAGTAGTATATAAACATTGTCCATTTTATTGAGAATCTTGATTGCATATTTTTACATTGTCTATTTATTATATATTGTGGATAATTTAGTATCAAATGGGATAACAGAAGATTAAATTATCAGTGTCTATATATAATATAAAGGGTTCACAGTTTAAGTGGAATTAGACAAACCACTAGAATAACTGAAGTATTATTTGGGAATAGTTTATCTTGACTATTAAATAATACTTGTATACTTTGTGTATATTGAACAGGATCAAATTTAGAATTGTTCCCTTAAACTGATTAAGAAGGTGAACTAAGATTCTATGTTATTATTAATGCTTAGGTTCTTAATCCGGATATAGTAATTGACACGTGTATAT
Organism: Heracleum sosnowskyi; assembly: GCA_030848705.1. Taxonomy (NCBI): domain Eukaryota; kingdom Viridiplantae; phylum Streptophyta; class Magnoliopsida; order Apiales; family Apiaceae; genus Heracleum; species Heracleum sosnowskyi. The sequence continues at coordinate 63,395,394 of CM061235.1, forward strand.
TATTTACATGCTTTGATTTATATATGAAATAATTCTTTTGAATTATATCATTATATTTTGGGTGATGGAATAATATATATGGTGAATATTATTTATTGAAGGAATCCGTGTCCTGATAATATTCGGGTTAATGATGTCCCCTTGAAAGTTCAAAAGGATTTAATTATGTGAAACCCTGCAGGTGGATTTATTCCGGCATAATTAAATAAAGGTAGAGTGGATGATCAAGGATATAAGATGTTAATTAAATGAATTATCAGTAATTTATTTAATTAATGGGCATGCGCTATTTTAAACATGGGGAATTTAATAAGCAAATAATATTGGAACCGAATTAATTAATTAAGTTGCGGTATTAGGAAAGGTAGTGCAAATATTAATTCTTTAGTGGATTGAATTAATATTTAATTACATTGGGCTAGACCCAGGATGTAATTAAAAGGCCCAACCTAATTATCCATGATCCCTATTGTAGCCCTATATATATTCTTATTCTCTTCTTGCTAGGGTTGGTTAAGAAAAATATTGTAGCCACCTAGGAGAAACAAGAGAGGTTAACTTGAGAAGACGGAGGCCATACTTCGCTCAAGGGAATTTGGGAATACAATAGAAGAGCGTGGAATCAACCGTTAACAAGGTGATTTTCTTTTCGCACTCCTTAATTGTGTATCATAAAATGTAGTAGAACCCCAAGTCCGTGGTTCCCAACAATTGGTATCAGAGCCTGGTTATGGGTTCTATGTTTTATGATATGATGTCCATGTCGTAATTAAAATTGGTTATGTATGTATAGTGGTATGCTTGGATAATAATCTTTTGCAGGTTGTTTAGTATCCACTATTATGGCCTCGTTTTATTTTAATTATGTGTTTGGATCCCACGTGGTTTAATCGTGGTTATTTTTTGTTTTGGTTTCCACGTGGTTTATCGTGGTTGTAAATCACGAGGGTTGATCGTGCTAGTTTTGTTTTCTATTATGATTTTGTAATCTTGTAATCATGATTTGTATTCATGTTAGATTATGATCTGATGTAATAGAATAGGTATGTTATGTTGTATGTAACTATTTGATCGACGGAGTTGCAAGAAAACAAAGTTCTTCCGCTCATGCTACAAGATTTCGTCTATGCAACTTCGAACTGTTTTAACTTTTGCATACGGTGTCGGATTTCGATGAGTAATACCTTTTCGGAAAGGGATTTCGATGTTCTACACGATTGAAAACTGACTTTGTCGAAGTTTCATGTGCGTCTGAGCTCGTTTAGACCCTCAAACAGCGAGTTGAGGTTTTCGCAGGATTTTCGGATGAAATTTTTCGTCTGAGCTCGTTTATTTTTTATTTTAATTTTTCTGCTATTTAATTTTAATTATTGCATTAAATAATTATTATGTGTGTTGTTAATTATGTGTGTAATTTTAATTGCATGGTTAACATAAATAGGACGACATGGACATAAATTTTCATTTATTGCTTTAATTAAATGTTTTATGTTATTAAATTATGTGTGTATTTGAAATGCATGTTAGACATAATTATAATGACATAGGCCCCCATTTAATTATGTAGAGATGCATGCTATGCTATGTTATGTGTTCTTTGTATTGTTATTTTGATAACATGTGGACCTCGAAGAAATAACATAGGGCGATGCATCTAGATAAAATTACTCATGTTAAAATACTAAGTGGGAGAGGGAATTAATTTGATATTAGATCCCATGGTCATCCATTATTGGTTGTATGTAATTTAACACTAGGACGATTATGAATTGGATATATGTCACCCATCGTGGCGTATGATTTATGACGTCTGGGTAGTGTTAAGGATATTACTAGGACAATCTTCTTAAGTTAATCACGAATAATGAAAGGTAAGCTCACCCCATCGTGACATACCAAGTTTCATAGAATTCGAGAAAAAAGTTGGACATTCTTTGATTGATGTTGATAATGGATATTTCTGTCTTAGGGGTTGTGTTTTTAAGCGAGTCCGTCTGTGACTTCACCGAAAACACCTGGGATTTATCCATTGATACATCGAACGGATGGGTCTGACTAAAGGCAACTTCAGATCTAAATAATGGTATACACTTAGCTATGAAAGATAATATATAGTCCACCCTAACGTGGCGTATTATTTAGTAGTAGGACCGAAGTAATATTTAAATTTAAATGGTATATATGTCATCCATCATGGCGTACCAGATATTTATGGAATTTAAATATTAGTGCATTAATTTTAATTAATTGTTAGAGGAAACAAATAGGTTTTAAGATATATGCAATTTTCTGATTAAGTGTTATATGCATGATTCTCAGGATAGAATGGGCTTTAATCCACTTTTCACCATACTTAAGGATAACAAACTTACCGGACCTAACTATATTGAATGGAAACGCAATTTGGACATAGTGTTGACTGCTGAATAGTTTAAATTTTGTACTGTTGAATCCAAACCGGACCAGCCTGCTGCCGATGCTCCCGATGAGGATAAAGAGTATTTTAAGAAGTGGACTAAGGCAGATGAGATGTCGCGATGTTACATTCTGGCAGCAATGTCGGGTGTTTTGCAACATCAGCATCAGGCCATGACCACTGCTGCAGATATGCTCTATAATCTCAAGGAGCTTTTCGGAGATCAGAATAGGGCTGCTAGGCAAGTAGCAATGAAGTCTCTAATGAACACTCAGATGGCTGAAAAAACACCTGTAAGGGACCATGTTCTTCTGATGATGTCTCATATAAATGAACTAGAGGTCCTTGGTGCTGATATTGATGCGGAAACGCAGGTCGATATCATACTTATGAGTTTGCCAAAAAGCTTTGAGCCGTTTCGCTTGAATTACAACATGAACAAGAAGTTGTATAGTCTTGCAGAACTTCTGACAGAGCTTCAGGCAGTGGAATCATTATTTCAGCAGCATGTTCAGGTAAATGTGGCTGAGAAAGTTTCTTCTTCAAAGCCGAAAGGAAAGAAGAAGAAGAAGGTTCAGACACAGAAAGTTGTGAAACCATTGGGAGTTCAGAATTCAGTGAAGAAGCCTAAGGGAAAGTGCTTCAAGTACAAGCAGTCGGGTCACTGGAAAAAGGATTGTCCTCTGTCTAAGAAGAACAATGCTGGTATGTCTCTTTCTCTTGTTACAGAAACATATATAGCAGCTATGTCTACGAGCACTTGGTGTGTAGACACAGGAGCCACTGATCATGTTTGTAATTCCATGCAGGGGTTCCAGAAAACCAGGCTGCTTAGAGATGGCGAGATATATGTGTTCATGGGAGATGCTACGAAAGTAGCAGTGGTTGCAGTTGGAGTTATTTCTTTATCTTTTGGTTATGATAGGATTTTGGTTTTGAATAATTGTCTTTATGTACCTTCATTTAGAAGGAATTTAATTTCGGTTTCTAAACTTGTTATGGATGGTTATAATGTTTGTTTGGATCGTAATGTTTCCATTATGATGAATAAATGAGTTATATGTTCTGGTACATTGCAAGACAATTTATATATTATTAATCCTATAGAACCAATGCTGCAACCAAGTGAAATTAATAATACACTTTCTACCTCTAGTAAAAGAAAGGAACCTTCTGGATTGAACCAAACATATCTTTGGCACTTGAGATTAGGTCATATTAACTTAAGGAGGATTCAAAGATTGGTAGTAGATGGGCCTTTAGGCTCGTTGGCAGTGGAGCCATTTCCAGTCTATGAATCTTGCTTGGAAGGAAAAATGACCAGTAGACCTTTTAAGGCAAAAGGAAATAGAGCCAAAGATTTGTTAGAATTGGTTCATACTGATTTATGTGGACCTATGAATATCCAAGCGAGAGGTGGGTATGAATATTTTGTCACTTTCATTGATGATTATTCGAGATATGGATACATTTATCTGTTGCACCGCAAGTCTGAGTGCTTTGAAAAATTCAAAGAGTACAAAGCAAGTGCGGAAAAGCGACATTCAGGAAAATGTATCAAGTCACTACGATCAGATCGTGGGGGCGAATACCTGCTTGGAGAATTTAGAGAATATTTATCAAAACATGGGATTTCATCCCAGTTGACTGCACCTGGCACACCTCAGCAGAATGGTGTAGCAGAAAGAAGGAACCGGACTCTTTTAGAGAGTGTTAGATCGATGATGAGTTATTCGAATTTACCCAAGTCATTTTGGGGGCATGCTCTAGAAACAGCGGCTTATCTTCTAAACTTGGTACCTTCTAAGTCAGTTCCAAAAACTCCAAAAGAATTGTGGACTATTACCAAACCTAGTTTGAAACACATTCGGATTTGGGGTTGTCCAGCACATGTGCTGAACAAGAACGTGACTAAGTTAGATTCTCGTACAGAAGTGAGGCTGTTTGTGGGTTATCCCAAGGGAACAAAAGGGTATTTGTTTTATAGTCCTAAGGATCGGGATATCATTGTAAGCACCAATGCTAGATTCTTAGAGGAAGACTATATAATGAATCACAAACCCATGAGTACTGTTGTTTTAGAGGAACTAGTGGGAGGACAAGATAATTCTAATATGCCACCGGTACAAGTAGAACAACCACAAGTAAATGAACAACCTATCACTAATACCACTCCAATGCTTCGTCTTAGTGGGAGGGTTGTTAAACAACCTGAGAGGTTCATGTTTTTGGGAGAGTCTTCGGACTTAGTCTCTGGTGAACATGATGAGGAGCCCAGGACATACGAAGAAGCAATGCAAGATAAGGATGCAGATCTTTGGCAAAAGGCTATGCAATCTGAGATGGAATCTATGTATTCCAATAAAGTCTGGGATCTCGTGGAACCACCCAGTGGTGTAAAACCCATTGGATGCAAGTGGATCTACAAAAGGAAAAGAGGATCTGACAAAAAGGTGAAAGCCTGGAAAGCAAGACTTGTTGCGAAAGGGTATACTCAGAAACAAGGAATTGATTATGAGGAAACCTTTTCTCCGGTAGTCATGCTTAAGTCAATCCGGATTCTTTTATCTATAGCAGCTCATCTCGATTATGAGATTTGGCAAATGGATGTCAAGACAGCTTTCCTAAATGGAAGTCTTGATGAAAACATCCATATGCAGCAACCAGAGGGATTCATCAAAGAGGGCCAAGAGCATCTAGTGTGTAAGCTTAAGAAGTCCATTTATGGACTGAAACAAGCTTCCAGGGAGTGGAACATTCGTTTTGATCAGGCCGTCCAGACAAATGGTTATGATCAGAGTCCAAGCGAAGCATGTGTGTATAGGAAAAGTGAAGGAAATGCAGTGGTTTTTCTAGTACTATATATAGATGACATTTTTCTCATTGGAAACAATGTAGAGATGTTGTCATCTATTAAGGCATGGTTGTTCAAACAATTTGAAATGAAAGACTTAGGTGAAGCCGCATACATTCTTGGGATCAAAGTTATAAGAGATCGCAAGAAAAGAACGTTGGCTTTATCTCAAGAACCGTACATTGATGAGGTATTGGCTCGTTTTAACATGCAGGACTCTAAGAAGGGTAATTTACCTTTTAGACATGGAGTCTCTCTATCAAAGGAGCAGTGTCCTAAGACACCTAAGGAGATAGAGAACATGAAAGCAGTTCCTTATGCTTCAGCATGTGGAAGCTTAATGTATGTCATGTTATGCACGAGACCTGATATTTGCTTTGCCGTAGGCATGGTCAGTAGATATCAGTCCAATCCAGGTCAGGAACATTGGAGTGCAGTAAAAACGATACTTAAGTACTTGCGAAGGACTAAGAAGTATATGTTAATTTACAAGGCTTCAGACTTGTTTCCTGTGGGTCATACCGATTCAGATTTCCAGACAGATAGGGATAAGAGGAAGTCAACCTCGGGGTGTGTTTTTACTTTAGGAGGTGGAGCTGTAATATGGAGGAGTGTGAAGCAGAAATGCATCGCAGACTCAACCATGGAAGCTGAATATGTGGCAGCCTCTGAGGTAGCCAATGAGGCTATATGGTTCCGGAATTTCCTGCTGGATTTGAATGTAGTTCCTAATTTGCCACGGCAAACCACAATTTATTGTGATAATACTGGTGCTGTTGCAAATACAAAGGAACCACGAGAACATAAAGCAGCAAAACACATTGAGCGTAAGTATCACCTCATACGACAGTTCGTTAAGCGAGGAGATATTATTGTGACTGATATAGCATCAAAGGACAATCGGGCTGATCCTTTCACGAAGAGTTTACCAGCTAAGGTTTTTGAAGAACACGTGGAGGAGATAGGAGTCAGATGTCTGGTCACGGAATAGTTATTTAAACTGGTAGCGGATTATATTAATAAACACTGATATACTCAAAGAATAGCTTGAGTATAAGTGGGAGATTGTTGGGTTTTATACTAAACTATTCATTAGTAGTATATAAACATTGTCCATTTTATTGAGAATCTTGATTGCATATTTTTACATTGTCTATTTATTATATATTGTGGATAATTTAGTATCAAATGGGATAACAGAAGATTAAATTATCAGTGTCTATATATAATATAAAGGGTTCACAGTTTAAGTGGAATTAGACAAACCACTGGAATAACTGAAGTATTATTTGTGAATAGTTTATCTTGACTATTAAATAATACTTGTATACTTTGTGTATATTGAACAGGATCAAATTTAGAATTGTTCCCTTAAACTGATTAAGAAGGTGAACTAAGATTCTATGTTATTATTAATGCTTAGGTTCTTAATCCGGATATAGTAATTGACACGTGTATATTATTTACATGCTTTAATTTATATATGAAATAATTCTTTTGAATTATATCATTATATTTTGGGTGATGGAATAATATATTTGGTGAATATTATTTATTGAAGGAATCCGTGTCCTGATAATATTCGGGTTAATGATGTCCCCTTGAAAGCTCAAAAGGATTTAATTATGTGAAACCCTGCAGGTGGATTTATTCCGGCATAATTAAATAAAGGTAGAGTGGATGATCAAGGATATAAGATGTTAATTAAATGAATTATCAGTAATTTATTTAATTAATGGGCATGCGCTATTTTAAACATGGGGAATTTAATAAGCAAATAATATTGGAACCGAATTAATTAATTAAGTTGCGGTATTAGGAAAGGTAGTGCAAATATTAATTCTTTAGTGGATTGAATTAATATTTAATTACATTGGGCTAGGCCCAGGATGTAATTAAAAGGCCCAACCTAATTATCCATGATCCCTATTGTAGCCCTATATATATTCTTATTCTCTTCTTGCTAGGGTTGGTTAAGAAAAATATTGTAGCCACCTAGGAGAAAGAAGAGAGGTTAACTTGAGAAGACGGAGGCCACACTTCGCTCAAGGGAATTTGGGAATACAATAGAAGAGCGTGGAATCAACCGTTAACAAGGTGATTTTCTTTTCGCACTCCTTAATTGTGTATCATAAAATGTAGTAGAACCCCAAGTCCGTGGTTCCCAACAAGTGTAGCCTCAACTTTGTCCACTCTAGAGGAGAGAGTTTTCAAAGATGAGGACACTTCAGGTTCCTTGGTGAAAAACCTTGACATCTTGGAGACAGTGTGAAGAGGAAGCTTTTCATCTAGCCTCCTGTCAGTAGCATCCCTAAGGTTGCTAATTGAATCCTTTATTTCTGTAGCTTCAATCCTTGTCTGCAACATTTGTAGCCTTTGAATTTCCAGAGAATCCATTATGGCCTTATAGAATTTCTTGTCCCTTGCAGTTGCTGACTCATGAGCTAGATATGCCTCATTGTATTGCCTTGTAATAGCAGCATCCAAGTTGGATCTGTTGGGTTTTATACTAAACTATTCATTAGTAGTATATAAACATTGTCCATTTTATTGAGAATCTTGATTGCATATTTTTACATTGTCTATTTATTATATATTGTGGATAATTTAGTATCAAATGGGATAACAGAAGATTAAATTATCAGTGTCTATATATAATATAAAGGGTTCACAGTTTAAGTGGAATTAGACAAACCACTGGAATAACTGAAGTATTATTTGGGAATAGTTTATCTTGACTATTAAATAATACTTGTATACTTTGTGTATATTGAACAGGATCAAATTTAGAATTGTTCCCTTAAACTGATTAAGAAGGTGAACTAAGATTCTATGTTATTATTAATGCTTAGGTTCTTAATCCGGATATAGTAATTGACACGTGTATATTATTTACATGCTTTGATTTATATATGAAATAATTCTTTTGAATTATATCATTATATTTTGGGTGATGGAATAATATATATGGTGAATATTATTTATTGAAGGAAACCGTGTCCTGATAATATTCGGGTTAATGATGTCCCCTTGAAAGCTCAAAAGGATTTAATTATGTGAAACCCTGCAGGTGGATTTATTCCGGCATAATTAAATAAAGGTAGAGTGGATGATCAAGGATATAAGATGTTAATTAAATGAATTATCAGTAATTTATTTAATTAATGGGCATGCGCTATTTTAAACATGGGGAATTTAATAAACAAATAATATTGGAACCGAATTAATTAATTAAGTTGCGGTTTTAGGAAAGGTAGTGCAAATATTAATTCTTTAGTGGATTGAATTAATATTTAATTACATTGGGCTAGGCCCAGGATGTAATTAAAAGGCCCAACCTAATTATCCATGATCCCTATTGTAGCCCTATATATATTCTTATTCTCTTCTTGCTAGGGTTGGTTAAGAAAAATATTGTAGCCCTATATATATTCTTATTCTCTTCTTGCTAGGGTTGGTTAAGAAAAATATTGTAGCCACCTAGGAGCAAGAAGAGAGGTTAACTTGAGAAGACGGAGGCCACACTTCGCTCAACGGAATTTGGGAATACAATAGAAGAGCGTGGAATCAACCGTTAACAAGGTGATTTTCTTTTCGCACTCCTTAATTGTGTATCATAAAATGTAGTAGAACCCCAAGTCCGTGGTTCCCAACAATTGGTATCAAGAGCCTGGTTATGGGTTCTATGTTTTATGATATGATGTCCATGTCGTAATTAAAATTGGTTATGTATGTATAGTGGTATGCTTGGATAATAATCTTTTGCAGGTTGTTTAGTATCCACTATTATGGCCTCGTTTTATTTTAATTATGTGTTTGGATCCCACGTGGTTTAATCGTGGTTATTTTTTGTTTTGGTTTCCACGTGGTTTATCGTGGTTGTAAATCACGAGGGTTGATCGTGCTAGTTTTGTTTTCTGTTATGATTTTGTAATCTTGTAATCATGATTTGTTTTCATGTTAGATTATGATCTGATGTAATAGAATAGGTATGTTATGTTGTATGTAACTATTTGATCGACGGAGTTGCAAGAAAACCAAGTTCTTCCGCTGATGCTACAAGATTTCGCCTATGCAACTTCGAACTGTTTTAACTTTTGCATACGGTGTCGGATTTCGATGAGTAATACCTTTTCGGAAAGGGATTTCGATGTTCTACACGATTGAAAAGTGACGTTGTCAAAGTTTCATGTGCGGCTGAGCTCGTTTAGACCCTCAAACAGTGAGTTGAAGTTTTCGCAGGATTTTCGGATGAAATTTTTTTTTGGCCATAATAGTGGATTTAGTTTTTATTTTAATTTTTCTGCTATTTAATTTTAATTATTGCATTAAATAATTATTATGTGTGTTGTTAATTATGTGTGTAATTTTAATTGCATGGTTAACATAAATAGGACGACATGGACATAAATTTTCATTTATTGCTTTAATTAAATGTTTTATGTTATTAAATTATGTGTGTATTTGGAATGCATGTTAGACATAATTATAATGACATAGGCCCCATTTAATTATGTAGAGATGCATGCTATGCTATGTTATGTGTTCTTTGTATTGTTATTTTGATAACATGTGGACCTCGAAGAAATAACATAGGGCGATGCATCTAGATAAAATTACTCATGTTAAAATACTAAGTGGGAGAGGGAATTAATTTGATATTAGATCCCATGGTCATCCATTATTGGTTGTATGTAATTTAACACTAGGACGATTATGAATTGGATATATGTCACCCATCGTGGCGTATGATTTATGACGTCAGGGTAGTGTTAAGGATATTACTAGGACAATCTTCTTAAGTTAATCACGAATAATGAAAGGTAAGCTCACCCCATCGTGACATACCAAGTTTCATAGAATTCGAGAAAAAAGTTGGACATTCCTTGATTGATGTTGATAATGGATATTTCTGTCTTAGGGGTTGTGTTTTTAAGCGAGTCCGTCTGTGACTTCACCGAAAACACCTGGGATTTATCCATTGATACATCGAACGGATGGGTCTGACTAAAGGCAACTTAAGATCTAAATAATGGTATACACTTAGCTATGAAAGATAATATATAGTCCACCCTAACGTGGCGTATTATTTAGTAGTAGGACCGAAGTAATATTTAAATTTAAATGGTATATATGTCATCCATCATGGCGTACCAGATATTTATGGAATTTAAATATTAGTGCATTAATTTTAATTAATTGTTAGAGGAAACAAATAGGTTTTAAGATATATGCAATTTTCTGATTAAGTGTTATATGCATGATTCTCAGGATAGAATGGGCTTTAATCCACTTTTCACCATACTTAAGGATAACAAACTTACCGGACCTAACTATATTGAATGGAAACGCAATTTGGACATAGTGTTGACTGCTGAAGAGTTTAAATTTTGTACTGTTGAACCCAAACCGGACCAGCCTGCTGCCGATGCTCCGGATGAGGATAAAGAGTATTTTAAGAAGTGGACTAAGGCAGATGAGATGTCGCGATGTTACATTCTGGCAGCAATGTCGGGTGTTTTGCAACATCAGCATCAGGCCATGACCACTGCTGCAGATATGCTCTATAATCTCAAGGAGCTTTTCGGAGATCAGAATAGGGCTTCTAGGCAAGTAGCAATGAAGTCTCTAATGAACACTCAGATGGCTGAAAAAACACCTGTAAGGGACCATGTTCTTCTGATGATGTCTCATATAAATGAACTAGAGGTCCTTGGTGTTGATATTGATGCGGAAACGCAGGTCGATATCATACTTATGAGTTTGCCAAAAAGCTTTGAGCCGTTTCGCTTGAATTACAACATGAACAAGAAGTTGTATAGTCTTGCAGAACTTCTGACAGAGCTTCAGGCAGCGGAATCATTATTTCAGCAGCATGTTCAGGTAAATGTGGCTGAGAAAGTTTCTTCTTCAAAGCCGAAAGGAAAGAAGAAGAAGAAGGTTCAGACACAGAAAGTTGTGAAACCATTGGGAGTTCAGAATTCAGTGAAGAAGCCTAAGGGCAAGTGCTTCAAGTGCAAGCAGTCGGGTCACTGGAAAAAGGATTGTCCTCTGTCTAAGAAGAACAATGCTGGTATGTCTCTTTCTCTTGTTACGGAAACATATATAGCGGCTATGTCTACGAGCACTTGGTGTGTAGACACAGGAGCCACTGATCATGTTTGTAATTCCATGCAGGGGTTCCAGAAAACCAGGCTGCTTAGAGATGGCGAGATATATGTGTTCATGGGAGATGCTACGAAAGTAGCAGTGGTTGCAGTTGGAGTTATTTCTTTATCTTTTGGTTATGATAGGATTTTGGTTTTGAATAATTGTCTTTATGTACCTTCATTTAGAAGGAATTTAATTTCGGTTTCTAAACTTGTTATGGATGGTTATAATGTTTGTTTGGATCGTAATGTTTCCATTATGATGAATAAACGAGTTATATGTTCTGGTACATTGAAAGACAATTTATATATTATTAATCCTATAGAACCAATGCTGCAACCAAGTGAAATTAATAATACACTTTCTACCTCTAGTAAAATAAAGGAACCTTCTGGATTGAACCAAACATATCTTTGGCACTTGAGATTAGGTCATATTAACTTAAGGAGGATTCAAAGATTGGTAGTAGATGGGCCTTTAGGCTCGTTGGCAGTGGAGCCATTTCCAGTCTGTGAATCTTGCTTGGAAGGAAAAATGACCAGTAGACCTTTTAAGGCAAAAGGAAATAGAGCCAAAGATGTGTTAGAATTGGTTCATACTGATTTATGTGGACCTATGAATATCCAAGCGAGAGGTGGGTATGAATATTTTGTCACTTTCATTAATGATTATTCGAGATATGGATACATTTATCTGTTGCACCGCAAGTCTGAGTGCTTTGAAAAATTCAAAGAGTACAAAGCAAGTGCGGAAAAGCGACATTCAGGAAAATGTATCAAGTCACTACGATCAGATCGTGGGGACGAATACCTGCTTGGAGAATTTAGAGAATATTTATCAGAACATGGGATTTCATCCCAGTTGACTACACCTGGCACACCTCAGCAGAATGGTGTAGCAGAAAGAAGAAACCAGACTCTTTTAGAGAGTGTTAGATCGATGATGAGTTATTCGAATTTACCCAAGTCGTTTTGGGGGCATGCTCTAGAAACAACGGCTTATCTTCTAAACTTGGTACCTTCTAAGTCAGTTCCAAAAACTCCAAAAGAATTGTGGACTAGTACCAAACCTAGTTTGAAACACATTCGGATTTGGGGTTGTCCAGCACATGTTCTGAACAAGAACGTGACTAAGTTAGATTCTCGTACAGAAGTGAGGCTGTTTGTGGGTTATCCCAAGGGAACAAAAGGGTATTTGTTTTATAGTCCTAAGGATCGGGATATCATTGTAAGCACCAATGCTAGATTCTTAGAGGAAGACTATATAATGAATCACAAACCCATGAGTACTGTTGTTTTAGAGGAACTAGTGGGAGGACAAGATAATTCTAATATGCCACCGGTACAAGTAGAACAACCACAAGTAAATGAACAACCTATCACTAATACCACTCCAATGCTTCGTCGTAGTGGGAGGGTTGTTAAACAACCTGAGAGGTTCATGTTTTTGGGAGAGTCTTCGGACTTAGTCTCTGGTGAATATGATGAGGATCCCAGGACATACGAAGAAGCAATGCAAGATAAGGATGCAGATCTTTGGCAAAAGGCTATGCAATCTGAGATGGAATCTACGTATTCCAATAAAGTCTGGGATCTCGTGGAACCACCCAGTGGTGTAAAACCCATTGGATGCAAGTGGATCTACAAAAGAAAAAGAGGATCTGACAAAAAGGTGAAAGCCTGGAAAGCAAGACTTGTTGCGAAAGGGTATACTCAGAAACAAGGAATTGATTATGAGGAAACCTTTTCTCCGGTAGTCATGCTTAAGTCAATCCGGATTCTTTTATCTATAGCAGCTCATCTCGATTATGAGATTTGGCAAATGGATGTCAAGACAGCTTTCCTAAATGGAAGTCTTGATGAAAACATCCATATGCAGCAACCAGAGGGATTCATCAAAGAGGGCCAAGAGCATCTAGTGTGTAAGCTTAAGAAGTCCATTTATGGACTGAAACAAGATTCCAGGGAGTGGAACATTCGTTTTGATCAGGCCGTCCAGACAAATGGTTATGATCAGAGTCCAAGCGAAGCATGTGTGTATAGGAAAAGTGAAGGAAATGCAGTGGTTTTTCTAGTACTATATGTAGATGACATTTTGCTCATTGGAAATAATGTAGAGATGTTGTCATCTATTAAGGCATGGTTGTTCAAACAATTTGAAATGAAAGACTTAGGTGAAGCCGCATACATTCTTGGGATCAAAGTTATAAGAGATCGCAAGAAAAGAACGTTGGCTTTATCTCAAGAACCGTACATTGATGAGGTATTGGCTCGTTTTAACATGCAGGACTCTAAGAAGGGTAATTTACCTTTTAGACATGGAGTCTCTCTATCAAAGGAGCAGTTTCCTAAGACACCTAAGGAGATAGAGAACATGAAAGCAGTTCCTTATGCTTCAGCATGTGGAAGCTTAATGTATGTCATGTTATGCACGAGACCTGATATTTGCTTTGCCGTAGGCATGGTCAGTAGATATCAGTCCAATCCAGGTCAGGAACATTGGAGTGCAGTAAAAACGATACTTAAGTACTTGCGAAGGACTAAGAAGTATATGTTAATTTACAAGGCTTCAGACTTGTTTCCTGTGGGTTATACCGATTCAGATTTCCAGACAGATAGGGATAAGAGGAAGTCAACCTCGGGGTGTGTTTTTACTTTAGGAGGTGGAGCTGTAATCTGGAGGAGTGTGAAGCAGAAATGCATCGCAGACTCAACCATGGAAGCTGAATATGTGGCAGCCTCTGAGGCAGCCAAGGAGGCTATATGGTTCTGGAATTTCCTGCTGGATTTGAATGTAGTTCCTAATTTGCCACGGCAAATCACAATTTATTGTGATAATACTGGTGCTGTTGCAAATACAAAGGAACCACGAGAACATAAAGTAGATATCAGTCCAATCCAGGTCAGGAACATTGGAGTGCAGTAAAAACGATACTTAAGTACTTGCGAAGGACTAAGAAGTATATGTTAATTTACAAGGCTTCAGACTTGTTTCCTGTGGGTTATACCGATTCAGATTTCCAAACAGATAGGGATAAGAGGAAGTCAACCTCGGGGTGTGTTTTTACTTTAGGAGGTGGAGCTGTAATATGGAGGAGTGTGAAGCAGAAATGCATCGCAGACTCAACCATGGAAGCTGAATATGTGGCAGCCTCTGAGGCAGCCAAGGAGGCTATATGGTTCCGGAATTTCCTGCTGGATTTGAATGTAGTTCCTAATTTGCCACGGCAAATCACAATTTATTGTGATAATACTGGTGCTGTTGCAAATACAAAGGAACCACGAGAACATAAAGCAGCAAAACACATTGAGCGTAAGTATCACCTCATACGACAGTTCATTAAGCGAGGAGATATTATTGTGACTGATATAGCATCAAAGGACAATCGGGCTGATCCTTTCACGAAGAGTTTACCAGCTAAGGTTTTTGAAGAACACGTGGAGGAGATAGGAGTCAGATGTCTGGTCACGGAATAGTTATTTAAACTGGTAGCGGATTATATTAATAAACACTGATATACTCAAAGAATAGCTTGAGTATAAGTGGGAGATTGTTGGGTTTTATACTAAACTATTCATTAGTAGTATATAAACATTGTCCATTTTATTGAGAATCTTGATTGCATATTTTTACATTGTCTATTTATTATATATTGTGGATAATTTAGTATCAAATGGGATAACAGAAGATTAAATTATCAGTGTCTATATATAATATAAAGGGTTCACAGTTTAAGTGGAATTAGACAAACCACTGGAATAACTGAAGTATTATTTGGGAATAGTTTATCTTGACTATTAAATAATACTTGTATACTTTGTGTATATTGAACAGGATCAAATTTAGAATTGTTCCCTTAAACTGATTAAGAAGGTGAACTAAGATTCTATGTTATTATTAATGCTTAGGTTCTTAATCCGGATATAGTAATTGACACGTGTATATTATTTACATGCTTTGATTTATATATGAAATAATTCTTTTGAATTATATCATTATATTTTGGGTGATGGAATAATATATATGGTGAATATTATTTATTGAAGGAATCCGTGTCCTGATAATATTCGGGTTAATGATGTCCCCTTGAAAGCTCAAAAGGATTTAATTATGTGAAACCCTGCAGGTGGATTTATTCCGGCATAATTAAATAAAGGTAGAGTGGATGATCAAGGATATAAGATGTTAATTAAATGAATTATCAGTAATTTATTTAATTAATGGGCATGCGCTATTTTAAACATGGGGAATTTAATAAGCAAATAATATTGGAACCGAATTAATTAATTAAGTTGCGGTATTAGGAAAGGTAGTGCAAATATTAATTCTTTAGTGGATTGAATTAATATTTAATTACATTGGGCTAGGCCCAGGATGTAATTAAAAGGCCCAACCTAATTATCCATGATCCCTATTGTAGCCCTATATATATTCTTATTCTCTTCTTGCTGGGGTTAGTTAAGAAAAATATTGTAGCCCTATATATATTCTTATTCTCTTCTTGCTAGGGTTGGTTAAGAAAAATATTGTAGCCACCTAGGAGCAAGAAGAGAGGTTAACTTGAGAAGACGGAGGCCACACTTCGCTCAAGGGAATTTGGGAATACAATAGAAGAGCGTGGAATCAACCGTTAACAAGGTGATTTTCTTTTCGCACTCCTTAATTGTGTATCATAAAATGTAGTAGAACCCCAAGTCCGTGGTTCCCAACAGGATCTACCATGCATATCTTGAGAAAGCCAGTTTGGTGTAGGAGGCACCACAGAAGTCCCAGTATGTGTAGTAGTGGCCACCTGTAGATTGTCACCAAAGATGTCTTCATCATCAGAAAACTCAAATTCTCCACTTGCTGCAGCTCCTGGAGGTAGATTGGTCAAGGCATCCTTGGCTCTTTGCATTGATGCAGTAGTATGAATTAAGTTGAGTGACCTTTCTGCCTCCACATTGCCCTGTTGAGCCATAACTTGATAGGCTGACACAGGATGAGTAAAGGTCTCAGGATCCAGGGAAATACTATCCAGAGTTTGTTGATAATGCTCTTGGAAGGTAAGTTCCCTTTCTCCCTCACTGACCCCCATTAACTCACTTGCAATGACTGCTTGCATCCTTATGGCTCCTATAGTCCCTTCTCTCTCTCCACTCTTTTCTTGCATCATGGGCTCCCCATGGCTCACACCCTCACCTTCACCTACTAAGGTGGTACTCTCAGTCTCTCCTTTTGCCTGGCTGGAAGAAATAGCCAGCCTCTCACTCTCAGTCTCTCCTTTTGCCTGGCTGCAAGCCAGCCTCTCAATTTCACTCCCTCTCAAACCTAAAAGTGTCTCAACTACCACCAGGTCATCTACACTAGTTGTGGAAACAACTTGATTTTCAATAAGGGGTGTAGAATGACCTATCAACGGAATGGTAGTTTGAACTGTCAACGGTATGGATACCGTTGATGGAGAAACACTTGTCAACGAAACAGACTGTTTCGTTGATGAATTCAAGAAAGCACTTTGAGAATGAGAAATTACAGTAGAATCTGTGGTGATTGATTTGAGATTGGGGTCTACAGATCCTCTTGGAATTTCAGAAAAAGTTGGTTGATGGCCCAACAAATCGCTTAACAAATGATGACCACCAGCTTCAGAGTGGGGCTTCTCCAAGATTAGAGTTGGAGAATCAGGAATAGATGTATGGATCATGTCCACATCTAAAGATTGAGTTGGTGAATTTGATGGAGATAATTCAAGATTGATGTTTAGAGAATGGGACTGTAACCCCAGAGTAATGATAGGGGTTACATCAAACTGAATTTGTGAAACTGGAAGTGTAGCTTCCAGTGTCTGTGCACCCTGTGTACCCTTGGATTTCTGCTTCACTCTCCTTTGGTATTGGGAAAATGTAGACTGTGGGCTAGAAGTGTCCCTTACCCTCTTGGAGTGTGCTCTTGGAGAAGAGCTTGTTTCAATAATTACATCCTTTTGGGAGGATGCAATTAGACTTGTGTTTAAATCCATATTACTCATTGTGCCTTATTGGGAAGACACAATGGGGCTTGGCTGGATTTCACTCATCTGTCCTTCCTTATCCATAGGGTTTCTTTTATGTTCACCCCTTCCCTCACCTCTCACAGCACCTACAACACTCCCCTTAGGTTGTGTAGTGGATTTTACAACAGGTGCCTTTTGGGAAGCACCGGAGGTTGGCTTGGAGGATTTCTTTGATTTTGGTCTTGTTGCTGGGGCAGGAGCCTGTTGGGTCACAACTACTGACTCCACAGCAACAGTACTGGGTGATACAGTTGAAGTAACAATTATACTAGAAGGGATATCAGTAGTTACCTCAATTACTGGCAGATACACCACTGGAACCTCACCATTGTGGTTCAGCCTCAGTATGTCTGTCAGTACTCTCTTTTCTTGCACAAAACACTCAAACTTGGAAACAGGGTTAGAAATAACTAATGGTGTTGGACTAACATGATTAGCCAACATCATCAGAAACCTAGCATAATAGATATTCTTTTTCCTATTAGCCTTATCACCCAACTTATCACCAATTTCATACATAAGTTGGGTGCTAAAGTTGTAATATCTATCAGTTAGGAGCATGGTAAAAAGAATTAACATGGAATTAGTTAATGCATCAAAATTACTAATCTTACCATAAAAGACCTTGATAAATGCATCAGCTAAATAACTATATTCCCTAACCAAACCTCTCCTAATTATTCTACCCAGATTATCAGTAGGCAAAGAGTAGTTTATTGAATTTAGCAAGTTAACCATTTCAGTGATTGTAGGCAAAGCATCACAGTTATTTTCAGGAATTTGTAGACATGCTTGCAATACATCAGAATTAACTATGTACTCATTACCTTGAAGAGTGAATTGCAGTGTGCAGTTTGTTCCACTATACTCACACGAGGTCCAGATCTCCTCGATTATCTCATTATAGAGAGGAGTTGAGTGAAACATAGCATAGCTCAACTTGCAGTTCTTCATGAAGTCCATCATCTTGAAAAAGATACTGTTTGGACTCTCCTTGACAACAAATGGAATTGAGTTGTTCTTTTCATAAATGAACCCTCCTGCTGACATAAGCTTGACTATGGGTGCCATTGTTGTTTGAAGAAAAGCTTCGAACTAAATTGCTTGTTAGAGAGAAGAAGAGAGAAAAGCCTTTGGAATTTTTGAGAACAGGTAAAAAGAAATTAAAGAAAATAGAATTTCTTAAATACTCCCCCAAAAATTCTCAGAAATTGAGTCCAATAATAAATGTAAATTACTGGATTGGCTTAAAAATATAACCGTTACTTTTAAAGTATTACCATGATTTATACTTACAGGGATGTATGCATAGATCGTGGTAAAAGACGTGTCAAAATTTCAACGGTTCAGATTAAAAGCGCTATATCAACGAATCAGAATTTGGCGTTTAAGGTCCCGTTTGTTTCGTTGATAAAAAGCTGTGTTTCGTTGATATAAAAGAGTTATCAACGAAACACCCAGAAAAATGCTAAGGCTGTCAACGAAATGGTTCGTTTCGTTGACATAGTGATTTTGACTTAGACAAAATTTTACTTTTTCCTGAGAAAATTAATTCACAGAAAACCATAGCAAATTTCTGGCTTCATATGTAACTTGCAAAAATCTCAAAGTAATTAAGAGAAATTTAGCATACCTAGCTCGCTTACTAATCTTGAGAATGTTGATTCATCAAGTGGCTTGGTAAAGATGTCTGCAAGTTGTTGTTCACTTGGAACAAAATGTAACTCCACAGTACCATTCATAACATGCTCTCTAATGAAATGGTACTTGATGTCAATGTGCTTGGTTCTTGAATGCTGCACTGGATTCTCAGTAATGGCAATGGCACTTGTGTTGTCACAGAAAATAGGAATTTTCTCAACTCTTAATCCATAATCAAGTAGTTGATTTTTCATCCATAAAATCTGTGCACAACAACTTCCAGCTGCAATATACTCAGCCTCGGCTGTGGAGGTGGAAACTGAGTTTTGTTTCTTGCTGAACCATGACACAAGCTTGTTTCCTAAGAATTGACAGGTGCCAGTTGTGCTTTTCCTGTCAATTTTACATCCTGCATAATCTGCATCTGAATAACCAATTAGTTCAAAACCAGATTCTCTAGGATACCAAATGCCAAGGTTTGGTGTTCCTTTGAGATATCTGAAAATCCTTTTAATAGCAACTAAATGGGATTCCCTAGGATCAGCCTGAAATCTAGCACATAAACATGTAGGAAACATAATATCAGGTCTACTAGCTGTTAAATACAAAAGTGAGCCTACCATGCCTCTGTAACTTGAAATGTCCACAGATTTTTCCTTAGTATTCAATTCAAGTTTGGTGGCAGTGGGCATGGGTGTTTTGGCAGGAGAGCATTCCATTAAGTTAAATTTATTTAATAGATCATGAATATATTTTGTTTGACTAATGAAAATGCCTTCATTAACTTGCTTTACTTGAAGACCAAGAAAGTAAGTTAATTCTCCCATCATGCTCATTTCATATTTACTTTGCATAAGCTTGGCAAACTTTTGACAAAGTTTCACATCTGTAGACCCAAAGATTATGTCATCTACATAAATTTGAACAAGTATAGTAGAGCCATTCACAACCCTGTGAAAAAGAGTTTTATCTACAGTACCTCTAGTGAAGTGATTCTCAAGTAGGAACTGTGAAAGTGTGTCATACCAGGCTCTAGGTGCTTGTTTCAAACCATAGAGTGCTTTGAGGAGGAAGTATACATATTCTGGAAAATCCTCATCTTCAAAACCAGGAGGTTGACTTACATACACATCCTCTTCCAATTCCCCATTCAGAAAAGCAATCTTCACATCCATTTGATAGACTTTGAAATTGGCATGGGCTGCATAGGCTCGGAAAATCCTTATTGCTTCTAGTCTTGCAACAGGAGCAAATGTTTCATCAAAATCAATTCCTTCATCCTGTGAATAGCCTTTTGCAACCAGTCTTGCTTTGTTCCTTGTGACTATGCCATTTTCATCCATCTTGTTTCTGAACACCCATTTTGTGCCTATGACACTCCTATCCTTAGGCTTGGGCACCAGCTTCCAAACATTGTTCCTTTCAAATTGGTTTAGCTCTTCTTGCATAGCCAAAACCCAATCTGGATCTAGAAGTGCATCCTCAACTTTCTTTGGCTCATCTTGAGACAAAAAGCTGCTATATAGACATTCTTCTTGAGTTGCTCTTCTAGTTTGGACTTTTGAAGAAACATCACCTATAATAAGTTCAAAGGGATGATCTTTAGTCCATTTCCTTGAGGGAGGTAGATTTGCTCTTGAAGAGGTAGCTTCATGATCATGATTGCCTTGATTGGATATTTGTCCTTGAGAAACTCCCCCTGAGTTTGTTGTCCCTAAATGATCACTTCTAGAAGCATTTCTATGACTGTCAACGGTAAGACCATTTTGGCTGTCAACGAAACGCTCATTTTGACTGTCAACGAAACCACCATCATGACTGTCAACGAAATGACCATTTGGTCTACTAGCAACTATTCTTTTCAATCTTGATGCAGCAATTTCATCTTCACTGCTGCTTTCATCTGTGCTAGATACAACAACTTTAGGCTGTTTCTCAGTAGCCTTAACATGATTCGCACGATCTCCTTCCTCATTCTCAAAAGAGAGACTTTCATGGAAACCTTCATCACAGAGACCTTGAACTTTGAGATCATCAAAAACACCATGTACAGATTCCATAACAATGTTGGTTCTGAGATTATAGACTCTGTAAGCTTTCCCTGCTGCATATCCCACAAATATTGCTTCATCTGCCTTTGCTTCAAATTTCCCCAAATGCTCAGCTTGATTTCTCAGAACAAAGCACTTGCACCCAAAGACATGAAGAAAATCCAATAGTGGCTTCTTTCTTTTGAGTAGTTGATAAGGGGTCATTCCCCTGGCCTGATTAATCAAAGAAATATTCTGAGTGAAGCAAGCTGTGTTAACTGCCTCAGCCCAAAAATAAGTTGGTAACTTTGATTCATCCAGCATTGTTCTGGCAGCTTCAATAAGTGTTCTGTTTTTCCTTTCAACTACACCATTTTGCTGTGGTGTCCTTGCTGCTGAAAACTCATGCAAAATACCATTTTCTTCACAGAACACCTTCATGCTTGAATTCTTGAATTTTGTCCCATTGTCACTCCTAATCCTTCTTACTTTCAAGTCAGGATGATTGTTTACCATCTTAATGTGATTTATAATGATTTCACTTGCCTCATCTTTGGAGTGTAAAAAGAAGGTCCATGTAAATCTGGAAAAATCATCAACAATCACAAGACAATATTTCTTCTTTGAAATAGACATGATATTTACAGGGCCAAACAAATCCATATGAAGCAACTCAAGCTGATGGACAATTGATGACTCTGTCTTGCTTTCGAATGATGCCTTCTTTTGTTTCCCTTTTTGACAGGCATCACACAAACCATCCTTGGAAAAATCCACCTGTGGAATTCCTCTAGCAAGATCCTTCCTCACCAAATCATTCATAACTTTGAAATTCAGATGGGATAATTTCTTGTGACATAGCCAACTTTCATCCTTGTTTGCCTTGCTGAAAAGACAAGTGATGGTGTCTACACTTGTGCTACTAAAGTCAGCAATGTACACATTCCCTCTTCTGAATCCAGTCATTACCACATTGTTGTTTTCTCCTTTAGAAACAACATAGGCTTCTTTAGAAAAAGTAACTAAAAATCCTTTGTCACAAAGTTGGCTGATACTAAGCAAATTGTGCTTAAGACCATCCACCAATGCAACCTCATCTATGATGACATTCTCTTTTGAAATCAAGCCATATCCCTTTGTGTAGCCTTTGCTGTCATCTCCAAAAGCAATACAAGGGCCAGCTCTTTCCTGAAACTCTGTGAGCAGGGTAGAATCACCAGTCATGTGTCTTGAACAACCACTATCCAGGTACCAAAGATTCCTTTTGTCTCCCTGCACACAATAAAACCAAATCAAGTCGATTTTGGTACCCAAGTTTCCTTGGGTCCTGTTTTGTTAGCCTTTCCTTTTCCTTTTATATCATTTTTCACCTTGGGCTCAGATTGATTTAAATCAATTTTTACTCTTGGTGTTGATTTCTGATTGTTGCTCACATTTTCATTTACAGCATGCACATTTGGAGGAACAAACATGTTATTCATATTCCATGGCATTTGTGGCACACTAAACATATTCATGTATGGATTAGGCACAAATGACATGTTAGCATATGTATTCTGAAATTGTGCATATGGAGCAAACATGTTAGGCATAACAGGCATTGTAGGCATAGGACTATTCATTGCAGGCTTGGGAATTTTTACATTAGCAGTTTTCTTAACAGATTTGCAGTTAGTAGATAAATGGTTAACACTTCCACAATTGACACATGTCTTTCTAGGAGCATATTTATCAGGTGTGTAATTGTTATGTTTGTTAATCCCTACTTTTCCATTCCTGTTATTCTTTTTATTACCCTTAGCCTCATCTTGAACTTTCTCTACCTTGTCTTTCAATTGCTTGTTAGACAAGTGACCTACATTAGCTCTCTCAACAGGCTTCTCAACTTTCTTTGAATTACTAGACTCACCTTGAACAAAGTTCTTGGTGACAGGACCATACTTGTCATTAAGTCTAGTGAGTTTATCTTTTCTTTTGTCTGTCAACGAAACAGCCTGATCGGTTGATGGTTCATGTGTCAACGAAACATTGCATTCCGTTGACATATCAACCTTCAACAAATGATCATTGTTGTTTGTTGACTCTGTTTCTGATTCTAAGGTTTCACCAACATACCCTAGCTTCTCTTTGTTCTTTTTCCATGATTGCTCACAGAAAGATTCCATACCTTGAACATTAATGATGTTGGTAGCAACATTCCTGGCATCTTTCCATTTTGCAATCACACCTTGTTCTATCTCAAGTTGTGTTTTAAGAATTTCTTCCCTTTGTAACACGTTCTCAAGTTCCTTCTTAGCATCCCTACTAACACATCTCATTTTCTCAAATTCAATGAGCTGTGCTTCTAACATTGCATTCCTATCACTTAAGAGCAGTTTGGTCTCTTTTATTCTTGAATTCTCTTTAGTAAGTGATTTAAGAGTAACACGCAAATTATATAATACAGTAGACATTTCATTTACTGCACTGTCGCATTCCTCTTTAGAAAGCTCAGAAAGATTAGTAATTGTTACCTGGTTGCTTGAGGAACTTGCTTCCTGCTCATGATTGTCAGCCATAAGAGCCAAGGTGACATACTCAACATCATCATCAGAATCTTCACCATTACCAGCCCAATCATACTCCTGAGACATGAAAGCCTTTTCTTTTTCCTTGAGAAGTTCAAAGTATTTCTTTTTATAATCAACAGGCTCAAATTTCCTGTTGCCCTTCTCAACCTTGGGCTTTCTGCAGTCTCCAGCAAAGTGACCAAGCATTCCACAATTGAAACATTTTGACTTAGACTTTTCAATCCAGTTTGTTTTGCTAGGTTGAAAGTCTCTTCTTGGTGGCCTTGCTTCTGAGTTTCTTTTGAACTTGAACTTAGAGAATTTTCTAGACAGAAAAGCAATGTGTTCATCAATCTCATCTAAGTCATCCAAGTTGGCTGGTTCTGATTCTTCTTCTTCTGTCATCTTGTCTTTACCCTTGCTAACATCACTCCTACAACTAGATCAACTAGTTGTGGCCTTTGCAGCTTCTTTATTGTCATCTTCAAGTTGGTTCACAGATGCAATCAATGCAATAGATCCACCCTTCTTCTGTACCTTTTCAATTTCCTCATCTTGCTCCATTTCCAGCTCATAAGTCTTCAAGGTTCCATAAAGCCTTTCAAGAGTGTAGTCTTTGTACTCTTGAGTGTTTCTGAGAGAAACAGTCATAGGCTTCCATTCTTTTGGAAGAGCTCTAAGAAATTTAAGGTTTGAATCCTTGGTTTGATAGATCCTCCCATACAACTTTAATCCATTCAAAAGCTTTTGAAACCTACTAAACGTGTCATTTAGGGTTTCACCAGCTTTAAAATGAAAATGCTCATATTGTTGTATAAGGAGTTGCATTTTATTTTCCCTGACTTGCTCAGTTCCTTCACAGAGAGTTCTAACAGTATCCCATACTTCCTTAGAGGTTGTACAGTTGATAACATTGTCAAACATCTCTTGCTCCAAACCATTAAACAGAATGTTCATGGTCCTTTTGTCTTTATGGACTTCTGCAATATCTTCAACAGTCCATTCTGAGACAGTTTTTGGAATCTCTACATCAGGAGCATCATCTGGCAGTCCAACTCTAGAATCAAGCTTCATGGGAACGTGTGGACCTTTCTCAATGCAGTCTACATACCTCTCATCCATAGACATGAGATGTAAATGCATCTTTACTTTCCAGTGAAAGTAATTGTCCTTATCAAGAACTGGTATCTTCACACCTGCATCCTTCTTTACCATGGTTTCTGTTTTTGGTCTTGATCTTTAAACTTCTTGTATGTTAGAAGCTTGCTCTGATACCAATTGTTATTCCCAAATGACCTAACAGAATTGTAGAAGGGGGGGGGGTTGAATACAATTTTGATATTTCTTGAACTTAAAAACAACTTACAAATAAAACTGAACTTAAAGTAAAAATCACAAGCACATTAATAATTTCAGTTGGATTGTTTGATGATCCAACTGAAGTGATTTTTATTGCGGAAATAATCTGTGATACAAAAGTACACAACTGCTCAGTTACAAGGTTTGTAGAGAAGAATGCTCTCAAAGATAGCTAATACACACTATTTGTTTTTCTTCTCTTATTCTTAAAGTAACTGCTACACTTGGTTATATATCCCCAAGTTTAAAACACTATTTTTGGCTACACTAAAAGTACAATGAGTAACCGCCAATAGTTTGCTTTTCATCCCTTTGTCCAGTGGTCCTTGGAGATCCTTGCTTTTGTCTTCATGCTTATTATGATCACTCCCAAGACCCAATTGGAAACTGGGATGTTTCCTTATTCCCCATGTCCATTTTAATGGTTTCCAATGCAAAGTATACTTCTACATCACCTTTAGATCTGTTCAGTAAACTGTCACTATCACTTTGTCAACTATACAGAAAAGCAATAATGATTCGTTGATAGCAGGGAGATGTGTTTCGTTGATAGCTTTATTCTTCATTCCGTTGATGGTGTTTCCCTCGTTTCGTTGATGAGTAAACTCCATACCGTTGACAGAGTAATCTTCATACCGTTGACATGTCTTCACTTAGGCAAAATTACAAGGCACAAGATATTTACAATTAACCAACCTATTTTGCCTATCTATCATTTAGTCAACATGACTTAGAAAACCTATCTAGTACATACAACAAAATGCATATCAAACTGTGAAGTATTGTACAGTGCAATTGCTACATCACTCATTTCGTTGATGAGCTTCCTGTCAACAGAATGCTGCAAAGCATGCCATTTCGTTGACAGCTACAAAATTACTTTACACAAATTCTACTAAGTGTTTTATGTTTATCATCAAGAACAACATATTCCTAACAATAACAAAGAAGAATGGGTTAATCACTAATGTTGTAGGGATCAAAGTGCTTCCTCTTGATGAAGATGCCCTAGCATTTTTGAGAGCTCAAAGAATCTTTGAAGTCAAGGTGAAGCTAGATCATCTAGAGATCAAGTACACTGATGGAAGAGAAAGGATTATGAAGCAAGGAGGCTGGCAATATTTCTATAAGTATGAGCTTGAAAGGATAAATGCCTTACTAAACTTTGAAGAAAAAGAAGAAAGGACATGGAAGATAGATATTGCCAGGTTTCTGAAAATGCATGCTGATTATGAAGAAAACCTGAGGAAAGAGAATGAAGAGAAGGAGATACAGAGAGAGAGAGAGAAATGGCTGAGATGGAGGAGAGGGCTAAATAGCTAAGGCAGAAAGGGTTGTGCAGGGTCAAACAAAATCCTTACACTGTGGAGTACAAAAACTCACAAGGAGGCAAAAGCAAAATAAGGATGGAGTTTCTGGATTCATATATAGAAAGTGCACTCAAGGCTGCAATTGATGACTTGAAAGACTCACCTCTCATTGAAGAACTGATTGCAAGAGAAGAACTTCAAGAAGCCATCATAGACATGAAGAGAAGAGAAGAGATAAGGAAAAAGAAGATTTATGATGATTTACAAGAGAAGCAATTGGAAGCTGAAGCTGCTGAGCAACATAGATAATCTGTAAGCTTTCAATTTTTCTGTGAAATCAAATTCCTGATCTCAATGTTCATAAATTGTCCTCTTTGTTACTTAATTTCCTTTTATGTAAGTTAGGCTTGTTATCAGACATGAAATTGTGCCTAAGGATCTTACTCACAATTTGGGGGAGATTGTTAGGCTCAAGGCATGTCTGAATACCACTATTAACAAGCCTACACTATGTGACTCTGTCACATTACATGACCTAGTGAGTTCTATCACTGGGATATAGTATAGGTCTCTAAATGTACTTGTCTTGTTCTCATGAACATTAGCTTAATCATGTATGCTCAAAGTTATAATGAGCTTAGTAAAGTTTCTTGCATCTAGATTGTATATAGGCCATTGAATAATTGTCCTGGTAGAAGTTCAGAAGTGTTCATGCAGCAGGATAGAGATGAATAAGGCCATGAAGAAATAAGTTGCAGAAATTTGTCTAAGGCATTATATAGCAAAGTCAGAAGAAAGCTATGTCGTGAAGTCACCAATATCCATGTCGTGAAGTGCTACATCGCATAATCCATTTTGTACTATGTCGAGAAGTCCTCAAGAATCATGTCGTGAAGTGTTGAAGTCAGCAAAGTCAAAGAAGCCTAGATCGTGAAGTCCTCAGAAGCCTTATGTCGCATAGTCATCAAATGACTTATGTCACATAGTCGTCAAATGACTTATGTCGCATAGTCGTCAAATGACCTATGTCGCATAGTCGTCAAATGACTTATGTCGCATAGTCGTCAAATGACCCATGTCGCATAGTCATCTTATGGACTATGTCGCAAAGTCTTCAAAGGCTATATCGCGTAGTCCTCATAAGGGAGATCGCGAAGTCAAGAATGAAGTGGAGTTCACGATATCAACACTTAGCCGTTTACAACAAGACAAATCAAGGTACAGAACCAAGAATCAAAAGAGACAAATACTGAAGCATTTGTTCTGGCAAGGTGGTCCAAAGAACAGATGGCAAATCTACAGCTAAACTTGGAGAGAAAGATAAGAGACAAGCAGCTACAGAAACGGGAAAGACTCCGAAAAGCAGGTGGTCCTTCCTGACACAGTGAACCTCTTATGGTAGGACATGTTTGACTTTCAACAAGGAGTAGCTGTGTAAAAATAGGTGTGTGCACTAGTTTGTATAGGGCTTATATATATCATGCACACCCTATTGTTAGCTGTAAGAGAGATACACATAGTTATTTGCTAAGCTCTTTTCTCTGTAAGCAAGCAAGATAGAAACTGTTCTTGTTTAGAAGCCAGAAATTCGATTGTGAATTTTTGGAAAGCTGTAGTATTTAATTTACTTAATATAAAGTAGATTAAAGTGATTGTGCGTGTTGTTTACTTTTAGCATAATCATATACAGTTTATCTTGTGTTTCAAGAATCGAAAAATATATCAAACTATCCATTCAACCCCCCCCCCCTCTGTCTAGTTTCTAGTAGTATTCATTTCTAACAGTTCTTATAAAAAACGATGTCTTTTATTTGTTTAAACATCATTTCATAGTAAAACCAATGTGTTAGATACAATTTAAAAAAACAAATATTCGTGCGTTCCCAATTTCTTTTCCCCCTTTACAAAATTTATTTTCCCCCTTCACCAAATTTTGATTTCCCTCTTTCTTACATTCGTAGTTAAACAAAAGAAAAAACTCACAAAATACACAAAATTAAAAACATCTCTCTCTCTCTCTCTCTCTCTCTCCCTCTCTCTATTATTCGTCTCTCTCAAAAAATATGAAGCCTAATTATTTGAAACCATGACTAACATCATGTCGATTAGTTTAGTAATGTAACAAATTCATATCCAAATCTCACACACAATTCAATCTATCAATTAGCTTGACACCAAATCTCAAAAGATTGATTCTAGACTCAAAAACCTAAGTCGATTTGTTTGTAACTACAACTCAAAAGCTAGAATTATTCATCAGATCTTAAACATCGAGTCTAATTGATTTGGTAAGTGAATTGAGTTAGTTTCAGTTATTTTGATTCAATTAGTAAGTAAATAATTCAATTTTTCTGATTTAATTTAACAATAGTACAATTTGTTTTTTCGATTTTGTTTTTCTTATATTTTGCAGGAGGATTGGTTTGGGCATGATTATTTGTCACTGTTTGGGTATGTTTGAATCTAATTTTGTTTAGTTTTAACTTTTTAATTAGTAATTAGTGTGTTTGTGTTTATCTTGTAATTGTTTGAATATGTTCTATAAACTCAAATCTTGGAAAAGCCACCGATGTAAAATGGCTTAATGACATCGATCTTATAAAAAACGATGTCTTTTATTTGTTTAAACATCATTTCATAGTACAACCAATGTTGTAATATCCGTGAACTTTATTAATAATATAAATTATATTTTATGCGTAGAATAATTATTGTGGAGTATTTGGGATATTAATAATTAAGGTTATTGAGTAATAGTATATGCTAATTGTTGTTTCGGAATCCCCTTTCGAATATCTTGTCATTTAAAAATATCTTCAGTTTTGAGCCCCGTTTTGAAAATTCAAGGGCCCCGTTAAAATTTTGTACATCTTTATTATCCCTTCATTATCGGAAGATTTCTTCGTATCATTATATCCCTAATTATCCGGTACTATCAATTTTATTCGTTTTATTCAAAAAGGGAAAAATTATTCCGTACCCTAATTGTTTAGGGCAATTGATATATCGTTCGTATCAATAATACATCTGTTATAGCCCTAGTATTCTTGAGCATTCGTTATATAAATGATATGTACTGATTTGGATAATTATCAGTCATTGTGGATGATTATCACCTCGTAAAACGTGTATTTTACTTTATTAAAGATTTAAAGCGATCCAAAGGATCAATATCGATCCAAAAATGTTGTTTGGGGTATTATTTTCCGCTAAATATAAAAAGGCGAATCGTACATTATCCTACGTATAATATGCATTATATATAGACAAAAATATAAAAATCCCCGAATCGTGTTCTTCGTGTTCTTGAAGATCAAACTCAAATTTGAAAGCGTTATTGGAATCCAAATTTCAAATTCAAGTACTTAAATCAAAGCTTTTGATCTCTAGTTTCAGAATCTTCAAACTGTTTCATCATCTGGTAATTTTTCTAATTGTTATGAATTTTTGAAATTCGAATTATAATTAGGGTTTATATCAAATTTGGGGATTTCATTTATGGTGATTCTCCGTTCAATTGATTGCTTCTAACATGTTCCTAGGGTTCTGTTTAGTAGGAATTCATGCTTTAATTTCATGTTTGTGTTCGATTTTGAGAAATTCGATTCTAGGGTTTTTACCCAAATTTTCTTTTGAATAGTCCGTTCATATGAATGATCTGACATAGTTTTTGATAGAGGGCTTTTGTTGTATGTATTCTTAACTTTGATTTAACATAAAGAACGTGAGGTTTCATGTAGAAATTAGCTAGATCGGAAAATTTGTTTAAGCTCGCCGGAGTTTAGTAGGGATTGGAGTTCCGTCGTTGTTTTTCGTCGGAATGTATTGCTGAGTTTATAAGGAATGTTTTGATACCAAAAGCCCCAAATTTTGTCGAGTTTTTGGCTCGCCGGATTCTGGACTGGTCGCCAGATTCTGGAAATTTTCCGGCAAGTTCTTGGCAACCCGTAACCCAACCCGTTGACCCGTTTTCTGACCCGGTTTCAATCTTCAAAATCCTAATTCATTT
The DNA here is from genome assembly GCA_030848705.1 of Heracleum sosnowskyi. Classification (NCBI taxonomy): domain Eukaryota; kingdom Viridiplantae; phylum Streptophyta; class Magnoliopsida; order Apiales; family Apiaceae; genus Heracleum; species Heracleum sosnowskyi. Next base: position 63,425,746 of record CM061235.1, read on the forward strand.
TCAGAAAACTGTTTTTGGATTTTATTTTTAAAAAATAATTCGAAAATGGTTTAAATAATTATAAAAATCATATTTTTATTTTAAAAATACATTCTTATATTCAGAAAATTTTGTAAAATTATAATTAATTATTTAAATTCAAAAACTGATTAAATTTAATTATTTTAATTATTTTTGATTAATAATTAATTAATTTAATTAATTGATTAATTTTATTAACCAATTAATTTAAATTAGGTTTAAATTAAGATTATTCATTATTCAAATGATATTGTTTTCAATGTTTATATGCATGTCACCATCAGAACAATTCAGATTATTCAATCTTTACCCCGTATTTGAGCAAATTGATAAGTGGATTTTATATCTACTTGGAACGCTTCCTATTGGCTTAAATTGATTGTTTGTACTCAAGTACTTGGTGTTTTTAATGTGTTTTGAGTTAGAAAGTGCAGAGTTGCATTGTTGGTGGAGTTTCTGAGCTATCTTGATTACATGGTGGTGATTGAGCATCATTGTGAAAGCCATGAAGTTGCGGGACTTGAGAGCGCAAAGAAAAGTCAAGAAAAAAAAGATTTCAGAATTCTTGGACAGAAGCAGGAGCCCCCGCGCTTTAGGAGAGCGCCCCCGCGCCTGAAAGTTACTATTGAAGCACGCCCGCGACTCATTCAAGCGCGCTCGCGCTTGGTGAATTGCTGAAGAAGTCTTTTTCTGTTCTGAAAAGGAAAGAGGCAAAAACCAACCTGCAGGAAGGGCTATATAAACACTTAGTGGACGATTTCAGAGACATACATTCATCTATATACATACATATCTATCCACCATCAAGGAGAACAAGAAGACGGCTGATTACGAAGACCTAGTTTCATCTTATCTTTGTATTCTTCTAATTAGGCGATACTTTGGATTCTCGTTGGAGTTGTTTTTCTTAAACCTTATTCCTAGTACTCTATTTAGTATTCCAGACATATTTATTATCATGTTTTCATCAGATCCCATGATGACGAACGGTTCAAGTATGAACTAATCGTTATCGTGGGATTCTAACGGATTTATCTATGGATTTTAGTAGTTAATTGTTTTAAAGATTTGTGTGCGATGGATTATTGATAACCTAGTTTGGTTGTGCTTATTCTTCTTGGATGCGTAGCTAACATCTAAGTTGTTTATTAATCTCTATTGATTGCGAAAGTGGATATAGAGGTTTAGAACTTGCCATGCTAGCATAGGTTTATGTATGTTTGTCATGCATGATTCGTAGGTGATTTTAACCATCTTACCTGCCCTATGTAATCTGAATGGATAACTTGCTCGTTAAACCGTTATGTTTTCAAATCTTATAGACATATAGGGTCTAAGCATAATTGGTGTATGCTCAGCTTCTATCTCTTTTGTGGATGTTTGAGTGGTTTGGTATACGTATACTGAAAGGTAGCGTATACTGATTTCGTGTTATCCAATTAGTTGTCACAACCGTCACATACATTGATTAAAGACATAAACTCTGAATGAAGTATTTAATGAAGTTAGGATCCCATGTTTTATTCTCATAAGTAATTCGACAGTAATCTCTTTAGTTAATTATCATCTTTATAAATTGCTAGTTAATTTAGTTGATAAAAACCCAAATTTGATACTTGTCTTAGCATTGAATAATAGCCATACATTGTTGCCTAGGTGCATAACTATAGTAAACCAGTCTCTGTGGGAACGAACTCTACTTATTCATATATTACTTAAATCTAGTTATGGGAGAACCAGTTGCAGAAACGAAGGCTTTGAAGGATTTTTCTCAGGCGAAAATCAATGACATTCAATCTAGCATTGTCAGGCCAGCCATTGCAGCTAATACCTTTGAAATCAAGCCTGGCACAATTCAGATGGTGCAGAATTCAGTTCAGTTTGGGGGTGCTCCGACGGAAGATCCTAATATGCATATTAGGGATTTCATCGAGATTTGCGACACCTTCAAGTTCAACGGAGTGTCAGAAGATGCTGTGAAATTGAGACTTTTCCCATTTTCTCTGAGGGATAAAGCTAAGGGCTGGTTGCATTCTCTACCAGCAGGTTCTATTGCTAAATGGGAGGATCTTGCTCAAAAATTTCTCACTAAATTCTTCCCTATGGCTAAAACAGCTGCAATCAGGAATGCTCTTACTCAGTTTGCACAGCAGTCAGGGGAAACTTTATGTGAAGCTTGGGAGCGTTACAAGGAGATGCTTAGGAAGTGTCCTCATTATGGAATGCCTGATTGGATGGTGATCAATTGTTTTTATAATGGTCTGGGAGGTCAATCACGACCAATGCTTGATGCGGCATCAGGTGGAGCTTTGTGGGCTAAAAGCTACGCGGAAGCTTATGAACTAATCGAGATGATGGCTGCTAGCCAATACCAGAATCCAACTCAGAGGTTATCACAAAGTAAAGTGGCAGGAATTCTGGAAGTGGATACAACTACGGCAATAGCAACTCAGTTAAAGGCTCTGACTATGAAAGTGGATTCTCTGACTAACTATGGAGTTCAACAGGGGGCTAATGTTTGTGAGCTATGTGCAGGTGCACATGACACGACTCAATGTGCCATATCTAATGAATCGGCACAGTTTGTGAGCAATTTCCAGAGACCACAACAGCCAGTGCCTAACACCTATCATCCTAATAACAGGAACCATCCGAACTTCAGCTGGAGTAACAATCAGGGTGGTATGCAACAACCACAAAAGCCGTATCAGCAGTATCAAGGTCAGCAGTATGGAGCTAAGCCATTTAACTCTTCTGGTTTTCAGCAGCAGTATGCTCCAAGGCAACCATATCAACCACCAGGGTTTCAACAACCATCTCAGGGCAATGTTGGTCAGTCGTCCAATGAAAAATCTGAATTGGAGGAATTGAGGCTAATGTGCAAGAGCCAAGCTGTTTCTATCAAGACTCTAGAGAATCAGATAGGTCAAATTGCTAATGCGTTGTTGAATAGACCACAGGGAACTCTCCCTAGTGATACGGAAGCTAATCCAGGCAAACGGGAGGCCAAGGAACATGTAAAAGCAGTTACCTTGCGATCTGGAAGGGTTACGAATGATCAGAACTCAGAAACAGCGCAAAACGAAGAAAATTTGAAAAGTGAACAGTACCTAGGGCGCGCCCGCACTGTTCATAGCACGCCCGCGCCTCCCATTCTGCCAGAAGTTGAAAAAAATGGAGAAAAAGCTGATCAGTTGGGGGACAATTCGGAAAAGAGCAAACTTTCTACTGAGAATTCTATTCCGAAGCAAGCTACAGAGAGCAAGGAAGAATATCCTCCTCCGCCATTCCCTAAACGTCTTCAGAAGCAGAAGTTGGATAAGCAATTCGCTAAATTTTTGGAGGTTTTCAAAAAGTTACAAATCAATATACCTTTTGCGGAAGCTCTAGAACAAATGCCGAGCTATTTAAAGTTCATGAAAGGTATTCTATCTCGGAAGTTGAAACTCGAGGAGTTGGAGACCGTGGCTCTAACAGAAGAATGCAGTGCTATTTTACAGCAGAAGTTACCTCCTAAACTCAAGGATCCAGGGAGTTTCACCATACCGTGCAGTATCGGCAATCTATCTTTCAACAAGTGCTTGTGTGACTTGGGAGCTAGTATTAATCTGATGCCGTTGTCTGTCTTCATGCAACTTGGGCTGCCTGAGCCTAAACCTACTACGATGTCTTTATAGTTGGCTGATCGGTCGATCACATATCCAAGGGGTATAGTGGAGGATGTTTTGGTTAGAGTGGATAAACTTATCTTTCCTGCTGATTTTGTTATTCTAGACTTTGAGGAGGATAAGAAGATTCCTATTATCTTGGGAAGACCATTCTTGGCTACAGGCCGTACTTTGATAGATGTGCAGAAAGGAGAGCTCACAATGAGGGTACAAGACCAGAATGTCACTTTTAATGTATTCAATGTAATGAAATTTCCTACAGAGGAAGAAGAATTTTTTAAAGTGGACCTGGTTGAGTCTACGGTATATACGGAGATTGAGCAATTGCTTAAGTCAGATACCTTGGAGAGGGTACTGAAGACCAAGAAAGAGAAGATCAACTGCAGTACTTGAATGCATCTCCGTGGAAAAGGAAAACTGACATGCCGTTCGATTCTCTTGGAATAGCAGAGCTGAAGAAGTCTCAAGAGCGTCTCAAACCATCTATTGAAGACGCTCCTACTCTTGAACTCAAACCATTACCTGAGCACTTGAGGTATGCTTTTTTAGGTGATGCATCTACGTTACCTGTAATTATTGCATCTAACTTGTCAGGTAGTGAAGAAGAAAAACTTTTGCGAATTCTGAGAGAGTTCAAATCAGCAATTGGTTGTACCATAGCGGATATCAAGGGAATCAGCCCTTCGTATTGTATGCATAAGATTCCGCTGGAAGAAGGATGTAAACCAACTGTGGATCCTCAAAGGAGGCTTAATCCTATCATGAAAGAGGTAGTGAAGAAAGAAATTCTTAAGTGGCTGGATGCAGGAATCATCTATCCTATTTCAGACAGCTAATGGGTGAGTCCAGTGCAATGTGTGCCTAAGAAAGGAGGCATGACAGTAGTTGCTAACGAGAAGAATGAGCTTATCCCTACTCGTACAGTTACAGGGTGGAGAATTTGCATGGACTACCGAAAGCTGAATAAAGCCACCAGAAAAGATCACTTCCCTCTTCCATTCATTGATCAGATGCTAGACAGGTTGGCTGGCCATGAGTTCTACTGCCTTCTAGATGGTTATTCAGGTTACAACCAGATTTGTATTGCTCCAGAAGATCAGGAGAAGACCACATTCACATGTCCTTTTGGCACTTTTGCGTTCCGTCGCGTTTCTTTCGGACTTTGTGGTGCACCTGCCACCTTTCAGAGGTGTATGATGGCCATTTTCTCAGATATGATTGGCATAAATGTGGAGGTGTTCATGGACGACTTCTCGGTTTTCGGAACTTCATATGATGAGTGCCTACAGAATCTTGGCATGGTGCTGAAAAGGTGTGTTGAGACCAATTTGGTGCTCAACTGGGAAAAATGTCACTTCATGGTACAAGAAGGAATCATTCTTGGGCATAAGGTATCTAGCAAGGGGCTTGAAGTGGATAAGGCCAAAGTGGAGACGATTGAAAAGCTTCCTCCACCAATCTCAGTTAAGGGAATTCGCAGTTTTCTTGGTCATGCGGGTTTCTATCGGTGATTCATTCAAGACTTCTCCAAAATCTCTAAACCCTTATGTAATTTGCTGGAAAAAGATATTCCTTTCAAGTTTGATGAAGATTGCTTAGCTGCTTTTGAGCTTTTGAAGAAAAAGTCGACTTCAGCACCTATTATTACTGCACCTGATTGGGGTGAACCGTTTGAGTTGATGTGTGATGCTAGTGACTATGCGGTGGGAGCTGTTCTAGGTCAAAGGAAGAACAAGGTGTTCCATGTGATCTACTACGCTAGCAAAACTCTCAACGATGCGCAGCTGAATTACACTACTACAGAGAAGGAGCTCTTGGCAATTGTTTACAGTTTCGAGAAATTCAGGTCGTATTTGCTTGGAACAAAGGTGATAGTCTATACTGATCATGCAGCCATTCGATACCTGATTTCGAAGAAAGATTCAAAGCCTCAGTTGATTCATTGGGTTCTTTTGCTTCAAGAGTTTGATTTGGAAATTAAGGACAGAAAGGGTACTGAAAATCAGGTAGCGGATCATTTGTCACGTTTGGAGGACCACAGTAAGAATTCAGGGGATAAAACTCTAATCAATGAATCTTTTCCTGATGAGCAACTTTTTGGGGTGCTAGATGAAGAACCATGGTTTGCAGATATTGTGAACTATCTTGCGAGTAATGTCATCCCTGCTGAATTCACTCTTTGCTTTGCATTGAAAGAATAGATTATAAAAAAATGATATGATTCAACCCCAGACCCTTTTGAATGTAGCGGATAACAGCGGTCTCTTATGCTCAAAGGAAGAAGTTTCTACTGAAAGACGTGTGTCCTAAATCCAATCATGGATGATGAGTTAGGAGATACTTTGTTCAATCTGATTCAAGTTTGTTTAATTTAATAAATGGTAATATGTTTTATAACGGGATTTATCTATTTAAAGTCTTTAAATTAGATGATCCATAGTTTAGAGTAAAGCTTTAATGGATTATGATGAGATCATTATAATGAGACCTTAAAGATGATAACTCTAAACTTAAATAGTTCCTGGTCGTAGGATAATTAATTGGTAGTTAATTAATCCGCAAATAGCGGTACATACTATGCTTGCTTCACTGTGAAGGATGTCTGTTCTCATAGGCATTTGTGTGGTGACACTATAGCTAGTATGTAGGTGCTTATTAGGAATAAGTTCACTGAACATGACTCGATCAGTTGAACAACTAATGGAGTTCACTCATGTGTCAGTAGTTGTTCATATAGTGATGGTTGTACAAGTGTCCTTTGACTTGAGATCATCATAGTCATCTTGTGTACACTGAACTATACTTTGGTTTAGCTCTTAGTCTCGAGGGACAATAATTAGTGCTCTTCTGGGTATAGGAATTTGTGCACGAAGATAGTGAATGATCAATAAAGGATCTGCCCCTTCCAGTGAAGGAAGAAAATGTCCTATGTTATTCCATTTATGCTAGTTCAGGAATCTCTGGCCAGAGTGAATAAAATTAGAAAGAAGTTTCTAATTTGCATTAATCGGAACTAGGCATAGTGAATAGGAAAACATATGATTAAATTAAATAGGCTTGACACGAGATCCATGCCTTGTATTTAATCGGGACATTGTAGAGAAGAAGGAATTGATTGTACGGTAACTAGTCACTGAACAGGTTCTTGGTATTCTAAGCAGTGAATTCATATTATCCGGATAGTCGTGATATGTTGAGAAGCATCACTCATGATGTAGAATAAATATAATTAATCAGTTAATTATATTTAATGAATTATTAGAATTCGTATAAATAATAAATAAAAAGTTTATTATTATTTATTTCTACTACCGGCTTAATATTGAACCTACAGGGTCACACCATAAAAGAATATTTTCTTTGATGAAAAGATTTAAATTATGAGAGAGGAAGAATTATTTTCTAAATAGTTTAGAAAAAGAAATAATGATTAAAATAGTTTTAATCATTATTAAAGCATTTTAGAAATGCGGGGTTAAAAAATATATATATAGATATATTATTAAAAAAACCCTAGGAAAGCCCTATAAATAGAATGAGATAGTTCATTCTAAGGATAATCTTGTTTTTGTGAAAAACCTAGACAAGGAGCTAGCCTCCATCTCTCTCTCTCTCTTTTCTCTCTAAAAGGTCTTAGAGTTTTTGAAGAATTTATCGAAGGAAAATTCTTGGTTGATACCGGTAGAGTGCTTCACACTCTGAGGAGAAACTGCTTGCAACCATCGATTTTAAAGCTTCGATTCTCAAGGTATGGTTACGAATCCCTTCGTTCTAGATTTTATATGTTTTTCTATATGTGCGATACATGGTTTTTACGGAATAAATGTTATATCACGCTTTTGCTCATCCGTAAATTCCTTCAATGGTATCGAAGCTAGGTTTTGCATATAGAGATTCATATAAAAAAATTCAGATTTGTTTATGCATGTATGGATTTATTATGATTTTTGCAAGTATATTTAGATTTAATTATGAATTAATTCGAAATATTATTTGCATGAGATTTTGACCATTGATCTGGGTTCTACAAGTGTTGTGGATAATCTAGGTATTTATTTCATAATTTTGTGATGTGTAGATTATTTGTTATGAATTTTTAAAAATTGTTTTAATTAAAATTCATAAAATAATTATGCATGTTGAAATATATGAATTAAAATTTCCACAAGGACCTCATAGATACTTGCTTATTTTTGCTTTTGTTTGATTTCAGAAATCATATTATTTTGATTTTTTATTAATTTATTAATTAATTGTTAATTAATTTATTAATATTAAAATAAAATAATAATAACAATAAATGCATTAATGGCTGGGCAATTTTTTTTTGTGTTTTAAATGCTTAGTAAGTTACAACAATTCTATGCTATAAAGCTTCAACAGTTACAACATTGAATATAAAAAAAAAAAACTGCTGCTGCTGTCCGTGCGCGCGTGGCACGCACTCGCTGGGAAGGGTGTAACGCATGAACGTCATGCGTTACACAATTAATAGCATTTCTGTCCACATTAAATTTGATTTTTTGGGAGTTTGGTAACTCCGTTTTGGGCGTGCAATATACCGTTGGATTCGTTTTTCCGAGACGGATCTAATGGAGTGGTCAAATATTTTTTATATAAAATTTTGGAACTTTTTATAATCCCGGAAGTGTTTTAAAGCATGTACTAATTGTTTTAATTGCTTTTAAATACTATAATAAATCCATACATCATTATATCATTGTATGACATTATATTACTTGCATGCTTACTTGTTTATTTATTTTTATATCTGAGATATATGCTTATATTTACCATGCGATGATAGATTTAGGTGAACTTAAATCAAAATAAAGCGTGCTCTACAAAATCTAGAATAGGAATCGTTTCTTGCCTTAACAATAATATTATGAGTACAACCATGAGATTCTTATGTTTATGAAACATAGAGTGAAATACTCTTTTGATGTTGAAAATGAAAATTTCTATCTAGGCCGTTGGGTTTTAAGCGGGACCGATGTGACCCCTCCAACACACTTGGAATTTTTCATTTAAATATCATAATTGTATTTTGTTCATGAAAAAGAGAATCTCCTAGTAATATGATTATGGTTGCAACATAATATAATCCCTCTTAATTAAAATTTATATCAAGTAGTAAATGGCCAATGGCACAACGGGCTTGTGTCGGTCATAGCCTTCCAATATAATAGCAAGTAGAGTTCTTATATTGAGACATTGTCGTTTCGTGCTACAGCCGATGGCTTTGTTTTGAGATTAAGAGATGCTTGTCTATCACATGAGATGTGTATGATAAATTAGGTTTCAATTGTCGTTACGTGCTACAACCGTGGGCTTTTGGAATTCTAATTTAATTATGCAAGATGTTGGGTTTGACTTGACTTAGAATATTGAGTGAGTCGTGCCACAGCCGAGACTCAATGATTCAAGAGGCTAAAAGATAATAAGGAATAACATGAGATGTAGTTGACAAGAGTTGTCTTCCTATGGAACATCACATTGCGTTTCGTGCCACAGCCGAGGTGATGTGATGGAAAATAGGATCCTTATTCTCACTAACATTATGAATGTTTAGTTATACATATAAAGGGTTGTATAACTTAAATAAAATAGTGGGAGCCACCAATGAATAAAGACCCGATTCATATGGTGTTATAAGAATAAAATTGAATATTTACTTAGTAGTTATGTGTATTCACTAATAGAATTATATATATACTATAATTTCTGCACTATCACACATCGTAGTAGAATAACACATTGACTTATACCGAATATGCTGATGAACTTTGAAACTTGAGAAATGTTCTCAAGAATGAAAAGTTAGACGAAATGTTTAACTCGTTAATACAAAGTGTCTTGTTTGTGATGCACATGGAGATGTGTATAAGACCAAGTGCAAGAGGTCTAATAATGCAAATGTTGCCAAGTAAACCAAACTGATGTCTATGAGCTTGAGACTGTGCAAACAGTATGAGCACAAGGACATTCAGGGCTACCTTGTTGCTTCTATAAGAGTTGTAGAATGTGATAAATAAGACGATTAAATATAGGATATCGAATGAGCTATTCCATAATAGTTATGTTGAGGGTTGATCTATGAATAATCATAGACTCAAGACAATCAATTTGATTGATAGTCTAGGGTAGGTTGATTTTGTCATAGATGGAAGCTAAGTCGAAATATGATCTTGAATTAGCTTCCGAATACGAACTCGCAAATTTGTTATGAACTCTTACATGAAAAGGTTGGATATCAGATTGTCTGAAATCTACTTCATGTTAAAGATTGTTGAGACGTATTTCCTTCTTAGAGAGCTTTGTTCTTCAGACTGGTAACGGTTCTGGAATCAAGTAGTGGGAGATGAACCATACCATCAAGAAGGAGTTTGTTAGTGAGTGATAACATAATTAGTCAAAGGCTAAGTTTGACTCTAAAAGAAAAAGAGTTTGTTGCCACCTATCAAAGGTGGGTTATTGGAAGATCAACTACAAGAGTTGTCTTGTAGAGTTGAAGAATTAGAGAAATTTAGTGGGACTGAAACTTCTCATTTTGAAATAGGGACTATGGAATAGAGGTAATGGAAATCCAAAGAACTACAGGCTTGTTTGCACGAGTGAGAAGAGTATTCGCTTGTTGCATGGTGATGGGTTACAAGAACCATATGATTATTGAATCACATTATGCATGCGAAACTCGTCTCACTAGAAAGACCACTATATCTCTATTTTCTTGAAATAGAGAGATAATGAGCAACAAAAGTGTTAAAATCAGTACACATAATTGTATGTGCACCAGTGACAACACATGCCAGAAAAGGATTCACACGCTTCATTAGAATTCACGGATATGATCTGGATTCAGATATATGTATTTGGTACAATACAAATTCGAATCTTTTGGAGTGTTTCAAAATGAATAATAATGAAATACAAAACAAAACAGCAAGTGTTGGGACTCTTTGATCAGATCAAAAAGATATACACTTGAGTGAGTGTTTTGAGGTTATCTCAAATCTTAAGTTTAAAGCTTCACGTTGGACAGATCATGAGATTCTACAGGTAGATGGAATGTACGAAGGAGCGAACAAACTTTGTTAGACATCGTTCGGTTCATGTTAAGCTAAATTGATCTTCTAATATATGTTTAAAGTTGAATTTTATAAATATCAGTATATCTGCTGAATATAGTATCTTCTTAATCTGTTCCAAAGTTGTCATATGAGATTTGTAGTGCAAGGAACACAAGTCTTAAACTTATTAAGATTTGGGATGTCTAGCTTATGTCAAAATGTTTAATTTGATAAGCTAGATGGTAGATCCAAAATGTAAGTTTGTGAGATATCCTAATGATAGTCAAGGATGTTGGTTGAATATTCTACTGAATATAGTGTGTATGACATACTGCCTACTTAGAGGAATTGTTCTGTAATAACCCCAAATTTTGGACTTAGTAAAATTTTTTTTGATGAATAGTGAATGCTGATGAATAGTAAATTTGCTGATGGAAAATTTTCAGACCACACTATGTGGATAATATGGAATGAATGTTTCGAGATTATATTATTGATGTATAGGAAGAATAAAAGAATGTAAACGCGATCAGAATCAGGAGATTCCAACTTTAAATTTTGATCACTATTCATCGGACAACCAAGGGTGAATTGATTTGATCATTTTGAGAAAGTGTGTAGGATGAGAAATCCATGATCATACCTTAAGCCAAGGAGAGAAATCTAGGATTATATATTAAACCAAGGTAATGGAAAGATCAGGGAAGTATCCCCTAGCATTGGTACAGAGAAACGTTTTTAGAATCACTTGAAACTATCGCGAAACAAAAGCGTAACGAATTATGGATTAAACCCTAACTGAAGGGGAAGTATCATATAAGATCATCAAGTGTAACATATAAGAGGATTGAGGATACAAATGATGACATAAGCATGATGCAAGAGGATGACATAAGGATGACCAAGTGATGACAAGGTGATGAATCACCACCTTGTCACCACTTTCACCACAACCACAAGATTAAAAGGCCATGTGTCATGGATGACAAAACAAGCTTATGACCACACAATTATATGTCTGGTAATTAGCATTATTAGACAAAAGAAAGGAAAAGAAAAACCAAGCAAGTAACCATCTCTTTCATTTCTCAGAATTTCTGCCCAGCTTGACCATGGTGGAAAGAAAATTTCATAACTCCAAATCTACTCATCCTAAAATCGCCAAATTTGGACCATATCTCCCTCAATATATAAACAAGGTACGTTCAAATTGTAATGGCCATCAAAGAAGTGTAGCATGGTTAACGATTGGATCAAAGTTGAGGCATGAATAGTGACTCATGAAATTGTTTTGTTTTGTTCTTGAGTTTTAAGGATTGTTAAGGATGATTAAGGATCAAGGGAGAGTATACAAGCTATTGTTAGTCTTTACCAAGTACCAAGGAAGGTATAAACCTCTCACACCCTTTGTTATACTTTGATGTGATATTAAGGATATTTGTATGATTATGATGATGTTTAGTGGTTAATTAGTGGTTAAACTTATGAGTATTTATATGAACATGTTTAGGCAGAATATAAGTTGCTTGATTTGGGAAATTAGAAGTATGATTGCTTGGTTGAAGATTGGTGGTTTGTTTGAGTGTTTTAAACACGGGAATCACGTTTAAGCGTCGTTACCATGCCGGATTTTCATTAGGTTGTTTAGGCAGAAACCTCGGGTACCTCCATGATATGGAAGCAACCCTAACTGACCATGGATCATGTAGGTCTTGTTTTGTAGTTTGTTTTGGCGAAATAATCGCATCGTTTCGATTTACGGTTTAGGAGAAACACCCGTTTTAGTAGAAGTCGTTTCGGGAAACCAAGTGGTTCACTATATGAACTTTGAGAATATGATCAAGCCCCTTAAAAATGGAATTAGGTCATGATATTAAAATGGATACTAACATGGACAGTTAGTAAGTGAATCGAGAAGGTTTCGGGTTAAAAAGATAATTTTTCGATTTTATAAAAATGTCGGAACCAAAGCTGCGTGAGGAGTAAGTGGTTCTGCACTTCACTGCCAAAACCCTGCTGCTCTCGGGATTTTGATCCCCTTAAGCGGAAAAACATGTTCAAGCATTTTGTTCTATTCTTTCCCTAGATCGCGCACGCAAAAACGGTGTGTCATTTCGACTAACGGTTAAGGAGATATGAGCGTTTTAGTGAAAGGCGTGCGAATAGTAACTTTCCGTAGCTCATCCAAGGTTGAGAATACATTTCACCAAGTGAAACCCCTGTTTTGAGATCGAAACTTTTATGATAAATATTACAAATACTCAAGATGATTTTAGAAGTGGTCTCGTATTTAAATACGAGTTTTCGGATTTATTAAAACTGTTAGAGTACGAGTCGCGTAATAGTAACTCTATGAAAAGTCAACTCTAGGGTACTACTTTGACCAACCATTGTGACTAAGATAAAGGATTATTTCGAGTCGATTAAAACATGAACCTTGTTGAGGAATAACGTGACAACATGATGTGTTTAACATATAGTTGACTTTAAATGAGTGTTATGAGAAAATGATTACGTTAGGGGACTGATCGAGTATTTCTTTGTTTATAGATTTGCGACAAGTCTCAAAACCCTAATACCAAGGACTCAAGGCAAGTTTTTTCATTCAATGCTTTATTTTAAATAATAATATTATGATGATGCATGTGATATGTGTTATGCATGCTTCCAAACCTCACATCGTATATAGATGTGATGGTATAAAATTGTTGAGATGAAATATATGCATATGATAGATGCATGCAAGTTTTCAAACCCTACATCCTATAAGTGATGCTGTTGTGATTTACTGTTGTGTACGTGATATATATTCTGCGTTAATGCTGTGAAAAGATTTATAACTGTTTACGCTTTTGATAAAAAGCTTTGTAAGATATATGGTTTATATGCTATGTAAATACTAGATATAAACCGAGGTTTTAAAGACTCTTAGAGTAGAGCAGGTGAATCGTATTTTTAAACTTAGACCGGGAGTCGGTATATTTTCTTTAAACCGTTAAGGTTTATTTTCTGATAAGTATATTGAATAGATACATTCAATTATTTCATTATTCAAGGAATATTATTTTAATATTCACTTAGATTTGATGATCAAATATTTATTGAGCTTTTGATTATTATTTAATCAATTATTAATTGATGAATATTATTTGAATATTTATTATTCTTTTAATTAATTTAAAAAAATGATGTATATTGTTTAAAAAGTCATCATTGACATTCAATGAGTATGAAGAATATTTCCGAACTTTCTAATATTTATTTTAATTAAAGTAGGGATTCCCGAATATTATTTTAATTTAAATCTATCTTAAGAGATGATTTAAATTGTTGCCCAGTAAATAACAATTGTAGAAGGGGGTTGAATACAATTGTATAAGATTCTCGACTTTATATAACACAAATATGAAAGATCAATAACAATAACAATAACAGCTTTATTAACTTTGATATAAAACTGTTACAAACTCTCTTAAGAAATTCTGATGTTCTTAAGAGCTGCTAGCTTACAAAAACTCTCTCAAGAAATTCTGTTCTTAAGAGCTTCTCTCCGATTATGTTCTCTCTCGAATGAATAATTCTCTCTCTCTGATGAGTACATAAATCGAAACCAAAACTGTGTTTATATAGTGCACACAGCTTCTCTATCAATAACAAGATAAGTCCTAATCATAATAAAGATAGAAACATATCTTTAATCGATAGCTGCATTCTACAAACCAGGAACAAACTTCCATGTTTATCTAGACTCCAAATATAACTCGAAGTAGGAATCCTGATCAGCTTCAAGTCCTGATGATCAAACCTGATCATAGTCTGAGTAGGAATCCTGATGATCAATAAGATACTGACGCTTGATCAAATACTGATGACCATGCAATACTGATGATGTCAGCAATCCTGATCAGTTGAGTCTAGCTTCTGACGATCATTGAATTCTGATCTAACAATCTCCCCCAATCTCATACTTTGTGAAATAAAGTATAGATTCCAAATATTCAATGATGTCAAAAACATGTATCAAAATGTACAAGTATCTTCAGAAACAACTTATCTGTTTAAGCTTTGTGATAGAACAGATTCATCTTCAAGAAGTTGGATAATAAACTTTCTTCTTTTTCTTCAAGAATTTGAATCAGTCTTTCCTTAAGATTTCTGAGTTCTTCATCTTCCTCATTAATCTGGTAGATAGCTGCTCTGAGATTCTGTATGGAGTTTCTCTGTAGACTGTGCTCTTCAAGCAAAAGATAAGCAATTTCCTTCCTATCAGGATTGAGAGAAAGATGAGTCATGCCAAAATTTACTTCTTTAACAGCAGTACCCCTTTGCATTTCCACATCCTGACCTCTTTGATTTAAGTACATGGGAGTATAATTACCATCGAAATTACTGTTTCCATCCAGTCTTCTTCTTATAGTTGACAAAATCATGTCACTCCATTCTTTGTACACTTGGTTCTTCCATCTTAACAGATAGTGAACATATTTCAGTTCCTGTGTAGTTTTCATCAGCAGATCTTGAATAGATAGAATCTTCACACTACCATCTTTCATGAAGTACAGAAGCTTTTCTTTCTTTTCAAAACCATCATGACAATCTATAACTATATCAACAGCTAATAAATTGTTCAGGTTTTCAGAAGTTAAAGTACCTCCAATTTCTGTCAAGGAGTAAGGATCAACATATGACATATTCAGATATTCACCATCTCTGTGTCCAATACCTCCTCTTGAATTACTTGACAATTGCTTCAGATTTGAAAACATCTTTAACCAGAGTGCTTTTGATCTAGCCATATCAGACAAATCAACAACACTTGAAGCGCTTGTAATAATTCCACCAGACTGAAAATTGATAGGTGTATCACAACTTAATGTGCTAATATGTTTCCACTTCTTGTATTTCTCCTTTTCATGAGCGTAGCTTCTTTCAAGTAAAGATTCTTGTCTGCTTGAATTTCTCCATTGTCTTTTATTTGAAACTTTAAGCCTTTGTAGATAGAGATTGAAATCTTTATTTGTTCTTCTTGTAATATCTCTTCTTCTGGCTTCTTCTTCTTCATCTACTTCTTTGTTGTGACAATCAACAACAGTAGATAAGATTATCAAATCAACCTCTTGCAGAATTTCAGATTCGTCAGAATCTTGAATATTGTCAGGATTAGAATCTTCAATTTGACTTGTATTGCTGAGAGTTGATTTTCTTGATTTTCTTCTCAATTCAGGTTCTTCTTCAACAATTCCATCATCACCAAAAGTAGATCTGTCAGGAACTACTAGAGTTTGAATAGGTTCAGGAATTTCTTCAATTCTTAACCCTCTAGACCTTGTCTGTCTAGGTACTGTTTGAGTTGAAGAACCTCTTTTACTTCTTCTAGCACCTCTTCTACCTCTGCTTCCTCTACCTCTAGCAGGAGCAGTATAGCTTTCCATTGTCTCTCTTTGTAGTCTCAAAAATTCTTCATGTGAGAGATCTGGATATTCTTCACTTGCTGTAGAGAGTGCTTTTCTTGCATATAATTGTTGAACTCTTTTATCAGTGTGATATAGAGTAACAATTCTACCGTCTTTTGTAGAAAACTTCTGGAATAAATTTGATGCATCTTCAGGATTATCAATAATTACATCTTCATCACCTTCAGGAATTGTAGCAAGAATGTGTCCATGACCAGGTGTCAGGATTTGATCTTCCGTCAGGATCTGAGATTGCACCAATGTTCTTACTGTCTTAACTCCAGAATCAGAAACATGAGTTGACTGCGTTGTTTGACTTTGAGAAGTTTGGATTGTCTTCATAACAACAGCATCAGAGGTTTCTCCTTGTATCGCTTTGTCACCACCATCATCTCCAGTATCATCATCATTATTTCTTAATACTAGATCAGGTGTACATTTTGTCTGAATAACCTTCTCCCCCTTTTTGACATCAGGATTTGACAATAATTGCAAAATTAAGGAAAGAGAGGCTTGAATTTCAGTTACCTTAGTATCCAGAGAATCAATTCGTTGTGTGATGGAGGTTTGTTCTGAAACAACAGATTTCACTTGGGATTCCACTACCCTTAGTTGAAAAGTAGTAGGCACCTTTGTAAAATTATTAAAGATATCAGTCCTCACTTTTTCAGTTGAGCCCTTGATAGAATCAATCTCACTTTTCAGGCTTTTGGATAACAGAGTAGTAGCCTTCAGATGATTCTTCAAGTCTTGATTCTCTATAGACTTCACTGCATTATAGGCATGTTCAATAGCAGAAGAAAAACTGATAGATTCATCAGATTGGTGCCATGAATTGTTCCATTCATTCTGTCTAAATGCCTCTGCAGGATCAAAGGAAGGAATAGAAAAATCTTGTCTCTGATCTTTCCCAGTGGAAGCATTGCTAGCCATAAATGTACTCGATGAACCAAAATTAGTTCCAAGACTAATCTTGAGTGCTGTAGCAAGCTGTTCCTTCTCTTTTCTATTCTCATTATCATCATCACTATCATCATCAGAATTATCATCATCAGAACCATGAGATATGTCAGGAACAGGAATTGCAATACCTTTCAGTTTATCCTGTGATTCTGAGATAGGATGATCTATTGGTCTTGAACGAAGTGGCTGTATCAAAATAGGTTCATTATCAGGAGCACCACTAGCGTCAGGATGAACATCGTCAGGATTTGATATGCTTGCATCAGTATTTGCTACCAATGGTTCTTGTGGAGCTTGAGGTTCAGAAGCTGCTTCAACACTTTGAGCTAAAGGTTCTTGTGTGCTTCCCTCATTGACAATGTTCGCGACCAATCTTTCAACAGAAGCTGTAGCTTTGCCTGCATCTTCACTTTGAGAAGATGGTTCTTGTGTAGCTGGAATGTTGATGTCTTCATTCTCCCTTTGAGAAAATGGTTCTTGTGTGACCATTCCACTAGCTAAGCCTTCACCCAAACTTTGATTGAGTGGTTCTTGTGTGGCAGGATCAACAGTAGCTGCTGAATTACTTTGAAATTCAGGTTCTTGTGGGCTTGATCCTTTCAGCTTCTTCTGTCTCTGATAGACTAACTCTTCTGCATTCCTCTTTTTCTTTGATGTAGGTGTAAGACCAACCAAGGAAGCAGTTGTAGAAACCTTCTCCCAAGAATGTCCTCGAATCTGAGATGGAGAGGCTGGAGAGTCTGATATAGAGACAACTTTTGTTGCTGCATCAGGAATACTAACATCAGGATTTGATGTCTGAATATCAGTATCCTTCATTTGCACTGTCAAAGGAATATGATACCTGCTCTTTGATAATTTCCTTGTCTTTTGTGGTTTTGATGAAGGTACCACAGCTTTAGTAGCAGTATCAGCAACTTCCTTGTTCACATTCATCACAGAGGATATAGGTAAGTCATCCTCTGAATCACTTTCATCAATCAACCTTAACTTCCTTTTCACAGGAACATCTCTAACAACCTTACCAGCTTTCTTGACCAGGACCCCTTGTACACCCCCTTGTATCTTCTTTTTAGTGAGTGGTGTAGAGGAAAAATCCTTTGAACCTGATTGCCTTCCAGACACATCAGTTCTAGCTGATTTCTTTGATTTTACAACTAAAGTCTTTTGAGAGACAGTAGAGGTGGTTGTTAACTGTTTAGACTGTTTAGGTTGCATGCTTGTGTCAGGAACAAGGTGGGTTGGTCCTTGCCCCATAGCATTAGAAAGTAGTCCATAACGAGTAGGCATTTTCTGATGTAAGAAAAACCTAACCTCATCAGGAATAAAAGCATTTCCGCACAAAATATTTTGCCATATCAGGATTGAAAAAAAATATTCAATAAGATTAAAATAAAATTTTATTTAAGAAAACAAAATTTATTTTAACAATCCTGAATAGCGTTTTGGTTTAAAAAAAATATTGACCTGTACATCAGGATTGACCAGTTGACTTCCTGTCAGGATTGAGTCCTATCAGGATTTGATCAAAGATACATACCTTTCTGAATAACCATCAGGATTTGACAGTTATCAGGATTTCCTCTCTGTAGCTTTTCCTCAGAAATTCTCAAAATTCATCATTCCAAGTTCATTCACCAACTTATTGAAAGTAGCTTCAGGCAGTGGCTTGGTGAATATATCAGCTAGTTGTTGATCAGTAGGAACAAAGTGAAGTTCAATTGTTCCTTCCAGAACCTGTTCTCTTATAAAGTGATATCTGATACTTATGTGTTTAGTAAGAGAATGCTGAACTGGATTTCCTGTCATTGCAATAGCACTTTGGTTATCACAATAAATAGGGATTTTTGAGTATGACAGACCATAATCTAACAACTGATTTCTCATCCACATTATCTGAGCACAACAACTTCCTGCAGCAATGTACTCAGCTTCTGCAGTTGAAGTGGAAATAGATTTCTGCTTTTTACTGAACCATGAAACTAGTCTTCCACCCAAAAACTGACAACTTCCTGAAGTACTTTTCCTGTCTATTTTGCATCCTGCAAAATCAGCATCTGAATAACCACACAACCCAAAATCTGATTCCCTTGCATACCAAAGGCCAAGTGAAGGAGTGCCTTTGAGATATCTGAAAATTCTTTTGACTGCAATCAGATGTGGTTCTCTAGGTTTTGCTTGAAATCTTGCACATAGACAGGTTGCAAACATGATATCTGGTCTACTGGCAGTGAGATACAATAAAGAGCCAATCATTCCTCTGTAGTGAGTTACATCTACCTCTTCACCTTGATCAGGATCAAGTTTGGTAGCTGTAGCTATGGGAGTTGAAGCAGGAGTACTATCTTGCATGTTAAACCTTGTCAGTAAATTCCTTGTGTATTTAGACTGATTAATAAAAATCCCTTCATCAGTCTGTTTAACTTGAAGACCCAGAAAGTAACTCATTTCTCCCATCATGCTCATTTGATATCTTGACTGCATAAGCTTGGAAAACTTTTCACACAGCTTATTGTTTGTTGACCCAAAAATGATATCATCAACATAAATCTGAACTAACAGCAACTCCTTACCATGATTCAAATAAAATAGAGTTTTATCAATTGCACCTCTTTTGAATCCATTTTCCAGTAAGAATTGAGCTAAGGTTTCATACCATGCTCTTGGAGCTTGCTTTAGTCCATAAAGTGCCTTATCCAGTCTGTAGACATGATCTGGATATTTAGGATCAATGAAACCAGGAGGTTGTTCAACATAAACTTCTTCCTCCAGTTCACCATTTAAGAAAGCACTTTTAACATCCATCTGGAAAACCTTGAATTTCTTATGTGCTGCATAAGCAAGAAATATCCCGATGGCTTCTAGTCTTGCAACAGGAGCAAAAGTTTCATCATAGTCAATTCCCTCTTGTTGGGAATACCCCTTTGCAACTAGTCTAGCTTTATTTCTGATAATGACTCCATCAGAATCAGTCTTGTTCTTGAAAATCCACTTTGTACCAACTATTGATCTATTCTTTGGTCTTGGTACCAGTTTCCAGACTTCATTCCTTTCAAATTCATTCAGTTCTTCTTGCATTGCAGTATCCCAATCAGCATCTTTAAGTGCATCTTCAACTTTCTTAGGCTCCTCCTTGGATAGAAAGTTATTATATAAACATTCATTCTGAGTTGCACTTCTTGTTTGAACACCTGCATCAGGATCTCCAATTATCAAATCAGGAGTATGATCTTTAGTCCATTTCCTTGCTGGTGTCAAATTATTTCTTGAAGTAGATGCTCCCCCTGGATTGGTGTTATCTTGATTGAAAGAATTTGATTGATTTGAAGCTCTCCCTGAATTATTGCTATTCCCTCCTGATGTTTTATCAGGATCTTCACTTGAATCAGTATCTGAAGAATTCTGTCCTGATGATTGAGTTGACTCAGAACTTGTAGTTGAATGCCGTTGCTCCCCCTCAACATTAGCACTACTAGTTGTATCACTGTTGTTTGCATCATCAGTATTAGCACCATCAGTACCTGGTGAGTCATCAGGATTTGGTGACCCGTCAGTACTGGATGAATGGACAGCTTCTGATTCACTTTCTTCAGGTTCCTTGAAAGCTTCATTTTCAAATAACAATCTATCATGCGAGTCTTCAATGATTCCAGTTATCTTCTTATCATCAAAAGATACATGAATTGACTCCATGACAGTTCTTGTTCTCAAATTAAAAACTCTGAAGGCTCTTGATGTAGGATAACCTATGAATATTCCTTCATCAGCCTTTGTTTCAAATTTCCCTAGCTGTTCAGGATGAGTTCTGAGAACAAAACATTTACAGCCAAACACATGCAAATGCTTCAGACTTGGTTTCTTCTCTTTGAGTGACTGATAAGGAGTGACACCATGCCTGTTTATCAATGTGAGATTTTGTGTATAGCATGCTGTGTTGACTGCTTCTGCCCAGAAATATGTAGGTAATTTAGCTTCTTCCAACATAGTTCTGCCAGCTTCAATAAGAGTTCTATTCTTCCTTTCTACTACTCCATTTTGCTGAGGTGTGCTAGGAGCAGAGAATTGTTGAATGATTCCTTTGTATTTGCAGAACTCTTCCATCTTTGAATTCTTAAATTCAGTACCATTATCACTTCTCAGAATCTTGACTTTGTACTTTGTGGTTGTCTCAATCATCCTCACATGATCCAACAGAACTTCAGGAGTTTCATCTTTTCTGTGCAGAAAATACACCCAGGTGAATCTAGAATATTCATCAACAATTACAAGAGTGTACCTTTTCTTACTGATGGACATGATGTTGACTGGACCAAACAGATCAAGATGTAGCATGTGATATGGTTCTTCAATAGAGGATTCTGATTTACTCTGGAATGATGTCCTTCTTTGTTTTGCTTTTTGGCATGCATCACAGAGTCCATCAGGTGTATATAAGACATTAGGTAATCCTCTTACTAACTCTTTCTTAACCAACTCATTGATGTTGCTGAAGTTGAGATGAGAAAGCTTCTTGTGCCAATTCCAACTTTCATCTACTGAAGCTTTACTGATGAAACATGTAGGGGAGCCATCAGTATCTGAGAGAATGTTTGCTTCATATATGTTACCATGCCTGTAGCCAGTTAGTGTTATCTTCCCTGTTGCTTTACTGACTACTTCACAATGTGTGGAATAGAAATTGACATGATAACCTCTGTCAGTGATTTGACTAATACTCAACAAGTTGTGTTTTAGTCCCTTCACTAGAGCTACTTTTTCAATGATGACATTTCCAATGATTATATTGCCATATCCCAAGGTTTGTCCAATGTTGCCATCTCCATAAGACACAGTTGGGCCAGCTTTTTCTTCATATTCTGATAACAGGGCTTTGTTTCCAGTCATGTGCACAGAACATCCACTATCCATGACTAACACATTTTTCTTTTTACCCTGCATCAGAATAGAAAAACACTAGTCAGAATGTTTAGGAACCCACACTTGTTGGGTTCCTTGTTCATGCATTTTATTAAATTTAGCAGCAAAAGACTTTTTGACTTTAGCAGTCCTGACAGGATTTACTCCATCAGGATTTGCTTTGTCAGTATCAGTATTAACAAAAGCATGCTTCACTATGACATTTTCAGTTCTATCAGACTTTGTACTACTTTCAAACTTAGGCAATGGATCATAAAAGTTATAGTACAAATCATGATACTCTTTACATGTATAAATAGAATGCCATAGACTACCACAATGAAAACAGGAATTCTGTGGTTTGTAAAATACTGATCTATTCCTAACACCAGACTTAGGAATTTCAGCAATTTTCTTCTTACTCTTTTTACAATCAATAGCAAGATGATTAGAGTTACCACAGTTAAAACAACTCTTTCTAGGTGCATTTGGGATATACTTATAACCATTTTCTTTATTGATCCCAATTTTACCATTCCTGTTTCTCTTAACAGTAGCTTCCTTTTTCTTATCTGTAACCTCACAGATTTTATTCTTAAGCTGTTTCTGAGACAATAGACCTACATTCTTAGTGACTTTGTTCATGACAGGTTTAGACTTTATAATTTTAATTCCTTGAGTAGAAGAAGATCCCTTTTCAAAAGTAGAATTGGAATCCTTACCAAAAACAAAATTAACAGGTGTAATCTTAGATTTGGTTCAGTCTATAACATGTCTATAGGTCTTTGGACTGACTGTCTCATCAATGACAATTTTCTCTTTCAATTTCTTATCCTCATCTGACTTATATCCTAGACACTCTTTCCAATTCTTAGAGGTATTAATCTCATGAAATTTCCTACCAGAGTCTGTCCAGGTTCTGATTTTCTCATTAGCAAATTCAAGTTCTTTTTCAAGGGAAGTACATTTAGATGTCATCTCTAAGTGCATGTGCTTAACATTATCACATTCTTTTTGTACTTCTTGCATACGAGAAAATTCAGCTTCTAATATCTCATTCCTCTTTCTAAGGTCAGACATCTCAGATAAGATTCTAGTATTCTCAGCAGTTTGACTTCTAAAGCTAATATGTAATGACTTTAGAAAACGTCTTAACTCAGAAGCATTATCAGTATCAAAATCAAAGATAGTATTTAGTACCTTATCATCAGGAGCAGCAGTTACATCAGCATTGGCCATTAATGCATAGTTGACTACCTCAGTATCAGATTCTGAGGAAGAGTCCATCCAATCCTTGCTTGATGTGATGAGTGCCTTTGTCTTGTTGCATTCAGAAGCAAAGTGACCCATACCATTACACTTGTAGCATCTAACCTTTGACTTGTCAAATTTGCTACCCTTGCTGTCCTTCTTGATATACTTGTCTTTGTCTGCTTTGAAGGTCTTCTTCTGAAAGTTGCCCTGTCTTCTATTCTTCCTGAACTTCATCCTTCTGAAGTTTCTGACAATCATAGCAACCATCTCTTCCATGTCTGAATCAGAAGATTCATCACCAGTATTGGCATCAGGATTGCCATCAGTATCTGATGAAGAGTCGTCAGTATCTGACTCAGCTTCTCTTGCTTTCCTTTTAGAGACCTCCATAGCTTTCCCTTTTGATTTTGCTTCTACATTCAAAGCAATTGACTTTGCCTTGCTGCTTTTCTTGTTCTTTCTCTGTTGAACTTCAAGATCATGAGTTCTTAGCATCCCATAGATCTCATCAAGAGACACAATGTTCAGATCATACTGGTGTCTAATGATTGAGGTCTGAGTATCCCATTCTTCAGGTAAAGCTCTAAGAAATTTGGTGTTTGAATCTTCAGTTTCATATACTTTGTCAACTAAGGATAAGCTGTTCAATAGTGTCAGGAATCTATCATATAGATCAGTCAGGCTCTCTTCAGGTCTTGCATCGAATTGCTCATATTCTTGAATCAATAGAGCCCTTCTGTTTTTCTTGACAGATGCAGATCCCTGGCACTGAGTTTCCAAAGTATCCCAGATTTCTTTTGAAGACTTGCATGCAATCACTCTGTTTGACATAACAGCATCAAGGCTATTATGCAAGATATTCTTTATCTTTGGTTCCCTGAGTACATGAGCTTTTTCTTCTGGAGTCCATTCAGCTTTAGCTTTGACCACATAATGTTCTGGTACTGTATCTGTTCGTTCTACGAACTTTGTTGGTATATATGGTCCATCACGAATCCTGTCCAAGTAGTCGGGATCCATAGCCTCCAGGTACATCAGCATCTTTACCCTCCATGTGGGATATTCTGATATCTTCAAGATGGGAATCTTCATGCTTTCATACTTGGTTGTCGACATCTTTAGATCGTATCTGATTCAGAATTAAATCAGTTTGCTCTGATACCAATTGTTGCCCAGTAAATAACAATTGTAGAAGGGGGTTGAATACAATTGTATAAGATTCTCGACTTTATATAACACAAATATGAAAGATCAATAACAATAACAATAACAGCTTTATTAACTTTGATATAAAACTGTTACAAACTCTCTTAAGAAATTCTGATGTTCTTAAGAGCTGCTAGCTTACAAAAACTCTCTCAAGAAATTCTGTTCTTAAGAGCTTCTCTCCGATTATGTTCTCTCTCGAATGAATAATTCTCTCTCTCTGATGAGTACATAAATCGAAACCAAAACTGTGTTTATATAGTGCACACAGCTTCTCTATCAATAACAAGATAAGTCCTAATCATAATAAAGATAGAAACATATCTT
Organism: Heracleum sosnowskyi; assembly: GCA_030848705.1. Lineage (NCBI taxonomy): Eukaryota > Viridiplantae > Streptophyta > Magnoliopsida > Apiales > Apiaceae > Heracleum > Heracleum sosnowskyi. Next base: position 63,450,607 of record CM061235.1, read on the forward strand.
TAATCGATAGCTGCATTCTACAAACCAGGAACAAACTTCCATGTTTATCTAGACTCCAAATATAACTCGAAGTAGGAATCCTGATCAGCTTCAAGTCCTGATGATCAAACCTGATCATAGTCTGAGTAGGAATCCTGATGATCAATAAGATACTGACGCTTGATCAAATACTGATGACCATGCAATACTGATGACGTCAGCAATCCTGATCAGTTGAGTCTAGCTTCTGACGATCATTGAATTCTGATCTAACATAAATATTCGCTGACCACTCAAATGGGACGGGAATACCCTTCAAGATTTCCAAATAGTCTGACTCCTGGGTCGTAATCTTTTAAAGAGAAATCTTATCAAATCCTAAGTGGAACGACAGTGGTCAACCCCTTCTGGTTACTTACTCCTCTATTATTCTAGGAGTAAGTAGGCCAGAAATATTTTCAAAAGAGAGACAAGTACTCAGTACTTGGGGAAAATAGGATTAAATTCCGATTCCCGTTTCATTGATTTTTCATCCAAGACCAGCAGGAAACGCGAAAGAGGCTGTTGGACAGTACCTCTGGTTATAGCGTAAGAGGCTGCGAGGCAGTCCAACACTTATCTCGCATAGGAGGCTGTAGGGTCAGTCCAGCAGATACAAAGCCCGTATGCGGCTAGGGTGATAATCGTGTTAAGATGTCGTCCATCTACTAGTAGAGAAGTGTGAGTACGATACAACGACTGATCATCGTGTATCGTGTGTGTGCCCTGAAAAAGGTCCCTTCCTTCCGATTGGAATTGTGTTGCACATTGTAAAGAAAGCCTAGGTGCTGAGTTAGTGATAATGTGGCAGTGATGAGTAATGATGTTCCTCATACAGTAATTGTATTATATGGCATGTTTTGACGAAAATAATGTTTAAACATATCGTTCTATATATGAACGGAATTTCAAAGGTTTTCAATTATGATATCAGCTTACATATATGATTATGAGGCTATATCTTATTGTCGAGCTATAGTGCTCATTCTTGCTTCTTTTAGATACCACAACACAACAGATTCAAAAAGGTGTTCAGTACTGATATTTTACAGTATGAGATATCTAAATAGATATGTGTGTATATATGTTAAGAAGGTATTTAAGATATACAGTATGTTGAACTGTATAGTATTTTGAATCAATGAATAGGCTTTAAGCCTTGATTCCAATATTTGATATCTATTTTAAAAAGATATGTTTTGGAGTCTTGGTTTATCATACTGATGCCAAGGATTTCCAAATGATTACGAAGAATATATGAGTATGATTATAAGTCATACGGTATTTTGAACGGTATACTATTTTGGGATTAGACCCTAGTAGTGTTAAAAACTTTGATCCCATATGGATTATCTTCCTAAAAGGGTTTAAAGATTTAAACTGGGATAGATTTCTTGCTGAGCGCTATTAGCTCATTCTTGCTTTATTAATACTTTCAGCATAAAGAAACCATTGCCGATTCACCTCGTGTTACGAGAGCAAGGGAATGGAGAGACCACCCTTGAGTTAGTTCAGCAAGATGGATACTGTCGGAGTTAGCAGAACAGCTGTAGACTGAATTAGTAATAATTGTTTTCGAGTAGGTTTGTATTATTGAACCTTGTATAGAATGTGAGGTCTATTATTGTAACTTCAGGTAGAGGTTGTAAATAATAGATGAGATCCTGGATAGTACATTTGGTTTGTAATAACAAGTGTTACTTATTGTTGCTCATTTCCAAGGCTATAACTTGTGTGTGTGCGCGTAAGTGATTGGGGTCTTTGGAGTTGTATTATTAGAATGTTGTAAGTAATGCAGGTATTGTATAATTGATGGAGCGCGACAACCCAGATTCCTGACCCCGGATCTGGGGGTGTTACAGAAATGGTATCAGAGCGTTAAGTTATAAACTTGGATATGAGAGTGTTAAGAGTTATATCGAAGTAAGAGAATGACAAGAGGACTCATATAGAGTTCGTTAAGTGGACTACCGGAAGTAGTGCCATCGAGGATGTTAAGACTAAAGAGTTTAGTTGGGAACTTATCGGAGGACCGATAGGACCGTTGAAGATCATCATAATGATGAGAAGGACGTTTAGAATTGTACACGGATTATCAAGGACATTAAGATAAGATGCGGAGCAGAGTCTCGGTCGCAGTTGAGGTAAGGTCGGAATGGCCAATACCAATGGATAACTTGACTTAGTAAGAACCTAAGTGTTTGTAGTTCATCATAGTTTGCCACGAGAAGGCAGCACATGTGAAGATTAAGACGTTTACAGTCCTTTACGTGATCCGAATTACTAAATTGCGTGGACAAGTTAAGGCATTATCTTGTGTATGAGGTCCAAGCCTTGAGAACAACGATTTCACCAGAGTTGGTGTCTTTTCCGTCGATGGGTATTTTGTTACCTAAGAGGAAGACTTTTGTGTACATGTAGTACCAGAACGTTATCATGAGACGAACGTGCTAAATCACATCGCGAGTATATTTCGTATGATAGGCCATGATGGCTCAACTCGGAAATAAAAGATATGAAGAATGGATAGCGTGATTCTGATGAAGACACGTATGGTTGCAACGAGCAATGCGACAATCTCAGGACCTACGAGGAACGAGACCTATGGTGGCCTGGGGTTGGATTCATTCGATACGACTAGTGTTAAGAAATTACATATACGTTAATCGACCTTCATCTTTTGAGGATGTGTTGATGCGGCCGTAAGAGGCCCAATCCCTGGACGATTATCGGGGAATGGCGAATATGTTTCGAACTCCTGACCTATTTAAGGACTTGTACGATTTTGTGGTACCGTTGGTTAGTACCCTTAGCCATAAAGGCAAAAAGATAAGATCATCCTCGTACGGGTGATGTTAGAAATTATGATGACCATTGACTTTTGGTATCTACTTGCTGGTATACTACTCAATCTAAAACTGTTCCTGCCTGTGTTATCTTGAATAGTTCATGACAGGTAACCCTTCTAGTTCCTACTTCAAACTTGGGATGCAACCAACAATTGCTATATTCATTTTATTTCTTTTCTTTTCTCCTCTCATTACCTTTGAGGTTTAAATACGCAGAGTTAACTTACCATTACTCACCGGAGCACTTTGTTCGTGCCCTAGGATGACCGGAAGAGGGAACCATTATTCATCTATCCTTCTAGGTCTATATTTTATTCTTTATTCTTTCAATTATCTAAGGAATGTTCAATTAATGCTTCCTTAATTATTTGAAGAATATTCTTTAACGATTATTTTGATATTCGATTTCTTTTTTCATACTTGGACTCCTCAGTCGAGTTCATAAATATCTAACTATTTGTTTAAAACATAGATGATGTATATTTCGGAGATTACTCGGGAATTCTTTTCTTCTATTAAGGAAAGATTTGCACATCAGACGTTGAAATCGTAGAAAGGATATCAAATTGATATTGATATTCCGAATTCAATTCTATCGGAGAATTTGACAAAGTTTATGTACGGAGACACCTTTGGGTGAACCGTTTCACTAATGAGAAATGTTTGGTGGAAGGTTAGCGATTGTTCCGATACCAAGGACCATCTATTTTAGACCTTATATTCTATTCAAGGGTTATAATTACCTTGTTCGTCCCAAACTTATTATTCTTCTTTTCAATTCATTATCTGAGTAGTCAAAAGTTGTTTTCTTTCTTTCTTCGACTACGATGTCGAGATTTTGTACTAATAGATTGAAAATGGCTAATGGTATGTGCCATTATGAGTGACTAGTTAATTGTTCTAACTAGTTGAAATTTTAATGATATGATGAAAATCTAGCTAATCATCCTAGCTAGAGGCCGCGTCTCAAACTAATCGAACTAGCCAATTTTGTTCAGCTAGTTGTTAATGTTTATTGAAATGAACTAGTTATTGTATCACTAAGTTCAACTTTCAGTCAAATTTATATAAGTGAATTCAAGATGCATTTGTATGCAGTGAAGTATGGTGGGAAGATTTTCAAACAGTAATTTGATTGAGACCTAACCAGGTCGCCCCCTCAGAGAGAATTTTTACAAAGTTTTTTTTATATATATAAAGCATTCAGTTGCTTGAAGTATTCTTGGTACCACGCAAGTATTTTCCTTAGTATTTGGAAAAAGATTGTGTTGAAGCTTAGAGCTAAAACAAATTATCCCGATAAATTATGAGTCGAAGTTTACGAAAATTGCCAAGGCTTGTTTCGCATGATGCGAATTCAGAATAACGGAGTGTCTGAAACGACTGTGATAGAAATGGAAGCAAAGTGGACGAGAAAGAAATGGGCATAAAGAAAATAGAGTATGAAACGCGAATAGATTGAGGAAGAAAGAAAGTAAGAATTCAGATTATTGGGCGAGGGAATGTATGACCTCCAAGGAGGTGAAACTTGTTTAGAGACTGTGATGGATACGAAACGGGAAGTACCCAGTGTACAGAATATCCCCGTGGTTAACGAATTCGAAGATGTATTTCCAAGAAGATCTCCCAGGGTTACCACCCAATAGAGAAATAGAGTTGCTACAGAATTAGCTCCAAGAACGGCGCCAGTTTCGAAGGCCCCGTACCGACTAGCTCCAGTCGAGATGAAGAAATTAGTCGCTCAATTGTAGGAATTATTAGAGAAAGGAATGATAAGACCAAGTGCGTCACCGTGGGATGCACCCGTGTTATTGGTGAAGAAAAAGGACGGCAGTATGAGGCTGTGCATAAACTATCGAAAGCTGAATAGGCTAACTGTTAAGAATGAATACCCCTGCCAAGGATCGGTGATTTGATCGATCGGCTGCATGATGCAGTTAAATTCTCGAATATTGATTGAGAACTGGATACCACCAGTTGAATATTAAACCAGAGGACGTACCCAAGACTGCGTTTTGCTCCAGGTATGGACACTACGAGTTTTAGTCATGTCGTTTGGCCTGACGAATGCCCTTGCAGCTTTCATAGACTTGATGAATCGAGTTTTCAAGAAGTATTTGGATAAGTGTGTCATAGTAACATCGACAATATTTTGGTTTACCTCAACGACCGAGGAAGAACATGCAGAACGTTTGAGAATAGTGTTAGAAGCACTGAGGAGAGAAAAGTTATATGCCAAGTTCTCAAAGTGCGAGTTTTGGCTAAAGGAAGTACAGTTTTTAGGACATGTGGTCAATAGTGAAGGGGTGCTGGTTGACCCCGCTAGTATAAAAGGTGTTTCGAACTGGGAAAGACCAACCACACCAACCGAGGTGAATAATTTTGTGGGTTTAGCTGGATATTACCGAAGATGTGTACAAGATTCTGCTAAAATAGCAGCCCCACTGACCAGACTTACTCGAAAGACTGAAAAGTTGAATGGATCGAGAAATGTGAGAAAATTTCCAGAAATTAAAGAAGAGACTAGTCACCGCCCTGTGCTGGTACTGCCAGACGGGAAGGGAGATTTTGTGATATGTAGCGACGCATCGCATAGAGAAGTAGGGTGTGTGCTTATACAGCACGAAAATGTAATTATGTATGCATCCAGACAATTAAAGGAATATGAATTTAGATAACTTACGCATGACTTAGAATTGGCAGCGATAGTTTTCGCTTTAAAGTTTTGGAGACACTAATTGTATGGAAAGAAGTGCGAGATTTACACAATCATAAGAGCATTAGATACGTTTTCCCAGGAAGAACGTACCGTGATAATAGAAAAGATAGCTAAAGCTAATCAAGGATTATGATGGTGGGATTCTTTACCACCCAGGGAAGGCCAATGTGGTGGCCAATGCCCTTAGTAAGAAAGAGAGACTTAAGATGATAACATCGTCGGATAAAGTTAATCTAAGGATTTGAGACAATGGAAATTGAGGTTAAGATAACCGGAAATGGTATTGAGAGACTAGTTGAGATTGCAATGCAACCAAAATTGCTGCAGGAAATCAAGTTATGTCAAGAACGAATGACGAGTGAAGGTATAAAGCCAATGTTGGAAAAAGCATTAAAGACTGAGAAGGGTGATAAATGAATCATAAGGTATTTTTACCAAATTGGGATTCCAAATGTTCAAGAAATGAAAGATGCTAAATCTTCGGAATGACTAATAAGAAGAACTGAAAGGATAAAGTTTGAAGTCACGAGAACAACAAGGATTATTTAAAGGTTCTGATTGAGCCAGAACGAATTAAGGAATAAAGATCTGTCATAAAGAGACAGCTACACCGAAATTAAAGAAAGTTAAGGAAATGTTATAGGTGGTCGGATAAATAAAAGGATTTATCAATTGGTAAGTAAATATTGGATATGTCAGAAAATGAAGGCAGAATAAAGACCTAGTTGACTATCACAGTTAGTAGAGATTCCTGATTAGGAATGTAATTTTACTATAATGGACTCTGTGATAGGATCAACAAGAATCGAGTCAGACTATGACGTCAATTGAGTTATAATTGATGGATTAAATGAGTCTACTCATATTTTGTTTTTAGCGAGAGACCTTCAATCGAAGAGTTACGAAAGAGATAGTTGGGTGACGTGGAGTTCCAGTCACCATCGTGTCAGATAAGGACCAATGAATGAACTCCCGATTAGGATCCGTAGACCAGGCTTGCTTGGCTTACAAATCTACGGTAAGCGTTGTACCGCCGATTGCAAGAATAATCGGATGTTGATAGAAAATGGGTGTATAAGAATACAACCAGAATTGGCTTATATAAAGCGTCTGGTAGATATCACCGACCGGAATGAGTAAGTCTTGTAATGAACCAGAGGGGTGAAGAGTCAACCTGGAAACTGGAGATTACTGTATTGGAAGAGTAACCTCGGCTATTTTCTTAGATTCCGGGACGGAATCCTTTTAAGGAGGGGAGACTGTAATAACCCCAAATTTTGGACTTAGTTAAAAAAATTTTGATGAATAGTGAATGCTGATGGAAAATTTTCAGACCACACTATGTGGATGATATGGAATGAATGTTTCGAGATTATATTATTGATGTATAGGAAGAATAAAAGAATGTAAACGCGATCAGAATCAGGAGATTCCAACTTTAAATTTTGATCACTATTCATCGGAAACCAAGGGTGAATTGATTTGATCGTTTTGAGAAAGTGTGTAGGATGAGAAATCCATGATCATACCTTAAGACAAGGAGAGAAATCTAGGATTATATATTAAACCAAGGTAATGGAAAGATCAGGGAAGTATCCCCTAGCATTGGTACAGAGAAACGTTTTTAGAATCACTTGAAACTATCGCGAAACAAAAGCGTAACGAATTATGGATTAAACCCTAACTGAAGGGGAAGTATCATATAAGATCATCAAGTGTAACATATAAGAGGATTGAGGATACAAATGATGACATAAGCATGATGCAAGAGGATGACATAAGGATGACCAAGTGATGACAAGGTGATGAATCACCACCTTGTCACCACTTTCACCACAACCACAAGATTAAAAGGCCATGTGTCATGGATGAAAAAACAAGCTTATGACCACACAATTATATGTCTGGTAATTAGCATTATTAGACAAAAGAAAGGAAAAGAAAAACCAAGCAAGTAACCATCTCTTTCATTTCTCAGAATTTCTGCCCAGCTTGACCATGGTGGAAAGCAAATTTCATAACTCCAAATCTACTCCTCCTAAATTCGCCAAATTTCACTACTAGAAAAACGTCAATAGACATCGGGTAAAAACTGATGTCTGGCAACTTTTGAACCGATGTCTTTGTCGGTGTAGAGAAAGGTCCATGACTTTTACATCGGTTTATAACTGATGTCTAAAGGTATTTAAAACATCAGTTTCTTATATGTTACCGATGTTTTAAATGATCTTAGACATCAGCTAGGAACCGATGTCTAGAGTCTTTAACATCAGATTAGTTACAAACAAAGCGATGTTACAACATATTATATACATCATTTTGTTTGGTCCAAGCGATGTAATATGCCTCTGAAAACATCATTTTGTTGCTTTATGCGATGTTTTATTTGCTTTTTTACATTATTCACCCATGTTTTATACATGTGTACCAAAGAGAAATACTTAACAAGCTAAAACTCAAATGAGGCACAAAAATGACCATAACTCAATTATCATGATACAAAGAATTCAGTGTATACATCAATGACTACAATTAAAACCCATTAACATCAAACTAGATATATTATCAAGATCGATCAGGTCGAAACATGCCTATTCCATATACCAGTTGCATGCATAGTTTGAACTAGCTATTCCATGACTAAACCTTGTGTCCCATGGGAAAATTAAAAAAAAATCCAGAAGTACTAGAAATATATGTGATCTTGTATATACTTGACAGTCCAAATGCATCACGCCAAATTCCACCTTCTTGTAAAATGTCTGAGCCTTGATTAACCACTGCAAAATGTAATAGACAAAGCAAAAATTAGCATAACATTCATTCTAATATTATTTTCAAAGAGCACCTTTTTAGTATCTTTCTATTGATCTAGAGATCCATCAATATTTAGTTTGTGTCCTATCATCAAACTACAAGTACTCCTGGTAAGTTATAATTCACAATGAGAACTTCACCTTAGAATTGATTATCACAGGCTAAAAAAATGATACATCGTCCAATTTTAATTAATGTACAAACCTAAAATTCTGTTTCTTTTCCATCCATTAAGCATATAAGAACAAATAAGCATCCTCTAATTCTACGCGGATAAAATGAAGGTGCAAATTGCCAGAATATATGACACAAAAGTAACATCAACTTCTATTAGAATAACTTGGTGAAATTGCCTTTGAAAAATATTATGTGATAGCATAGCATCACGTGTATGTTACAACAACTGGGGACTAGATGACTTACATTTTCTTTGCCAGTAAAAGGTCGAACCACTCCTAGTTCAAGCAGGGATTTCTGGAAATCAGCAAACTTTCATGTACATTGCTCTGACCCGATTACATACACAGGCTTCCTGCACAATGGTAGAACCGTAAAAACAGATATCTTCAGTTGAAAAGGATAAAGAGAAAACACGGATATCATATAAACTAGTACGAGGCTGACAATCATCAAGATGTAGCAGACATACCCTGCCATCCCAGATGTGAACCTTGGGATTATTATAAAATGCTCGCGGTAAAATATCAGATATCTGTCAGAAACATCTATTATCAATTGAACACCCATACAAATAATAGATCTATGGAAGTTCAGGGTTACCAGCAGCTTCTTCAGTGGCCCTGTTCTAGGCAAAGACTCTGGAGCTTTCTCTGGTAGCCTGATTCAACAGCTTAGCTAGTCAAAATCATAATTCTTTCTGCAACAGAAATTCAAATCCAGGGAAATATTGATGTTCTAAGACATACTACTAAAAATATAGATTATTTTTATTATTTTAATAGCTTTGACAATTATATTTAACAAAGAAGCATCTTAAGTTTTGCCAACATAATTTTAATTGTACTATATTATATTCTTTATGGTGCGTAAAGAATAACTTTTACATAAGAAAGTATCCATAAACATTTTTTCTCTTTTAGCTTTAGTAATTAGAACATTCTTACTCTGTAGTTCCAAATTAATGACGAAGACTATGCCATCTAGAAGCATCAATACAAACCCGGATTTTCATCAGTAACTAGTGCAAAATAATTCAAATGAAGGATTAAAAATTAATAAAAATTGTATATTTACAACCTGATTGCATGTAACTGCAATGTCAAACTCTTTAACCACATCCTCTTATGCAATATTTTTCTATAGTTGTAATAACTTCTATAAAAAATTAAGGCATCCTAATAATTCCTTGGTGTCCGACTTCTTTTAGGAAATCCAATTGCAATGAATTTCCTATGGAACTTAAACGAACTTGTTGAGGACGTAGATGAGTATGATAGCCTGATTAGTATTTAGATTCCACTAAGTTGAAAATTTGTGTTATAAAATGGCTTCATTGAAGGAATAAAACACATGTACTTTCATCTCAGATTTAAAATTTTGTTTACAATGAGTAGAAGATTCTATATTACCACATATTAATAAAATCAAAGTAATATTAGCTAAGAACAAGTAAATTACCTTAATCTGTCTTCAAGAAATCGGACCCAGCAAGTGAAGACGAACCCAATCAAAAATCCCAAAATTTATAATCAAAGAATTTAAGAGGAACCAAATTATAAACCCTAAAATTCCAAAACCCACAAATCCAATACTCACAAATTGATTTGAAATCAGATATGTTCAAAGATTGTAGAAAAAAATTCGATTTGTTTAAGTTGAAGTGTGGGGAGTTCGATTTTCCTCGGTGAAGACTGAGATACAAACAAAGGCTCGATGCAGTATTGTTGTGCTGAAGAAGATAGAAAAGAAATGTTTCTACTTTTTTGATGTGGGTTTATGTGTTTTGAGTGGAGGAAAAGACTAGAGAAAAAGGGGGAATATTTGGCTGGGGGAATGAAAAAATTTGTAAGGGGGGAAACCTTTTTATTACAAGGGGGAATTTATCCGCCTAATTTTTTTGATTTTTTGAAAAGTACTTTAGACATTAGTTTTTCTTCAGACTGATGTAAAAAACCCTTTTCACATCATTTCCAAGTTTTCCGATGTCAAAAAGGCCTTTAACATCAGTGGTTTTTACAATCGATGTTAAATGTGTGATGTCTATTGCACTTTTTTTAGTAGTGTTTGGACCATATCTCCCTCAATATATAACCAAGGTACGTTCAAATTTTAATGGCCATCAAAGAAGTGTATCATGGTTAACGATTGGATCAAAGTTGAGGCATGAATAGTGACTCATGAAATTGTTTTGTTTTGTTCTTGAGTTTTAAGGATTGTTAAGGATGATTAAGGATCAAGGGAGAGTATACAAGCTATTGTTAGTCTTTACCAAGTACCAAGGAAGGTATAAACCTCTCACACCCTTTGTTATACTTTGATTATAATAATGATATGGATAATGTTTAGTGATGATGTGATATTAAGGATATTTGTATGATTATGATGATGTTTAGTGGTTAATTAGTGGTTAAACTTATGAGTATTGATATGAACATGTTTAGGTAGAATATAAGTTGCTTGATTTGGGAAATTAGAAGTATGATTGCTTGGTTGAAGATTGGTGGTTTGTTTGAGTGTTTTAAACACGGGAATCACGTTTAAGCGTCGTTACCATGCCGGATTTTCATTAGGTTGTTTAGGCAGAAACCTCGGGTACCTCCATGATACGGAAGCAACCCTAACTAACCATGATCATGTAGGTCTTGTTTTGTAGTTTGTTTTGGCGAAAGAATCGCATCGTTTCGATTTACGGTTTAGGAGAAACACCCGTTTTAGTAGAAGTCGTTTCGGGAAACCAAGTGGTTCACTATATGAACTTTGAGAATATGATCAAGCCCCTTAAAAATGGAATTAGGTCATGATATTAAAATGGATACTAACATGGACAGTTAGTAAGTTAATCGAGAAGGTTTCGGGTTAAAAAGATAATTTTTCGATTTTATAACAATGTCGGAACCAAAGCTGCGCGAGGAGTAAGTGGTTCTGCACTTCACTGCCAAAACCCTGCTGCTCTCGGGATTTTGATCCCCTTAAGCAGAAAAACATGTTCAAGCATTTTGTTCTATTCTTTCCCTAGATCGCGCACGCAAAAACGGTGTGTCATTTCGACTAACGGTTAAGGAGATATGAGCGTTTTAGTGAAAGGCGTGTGAATAGTAACTTTCAGTAGCTCATCCAAGTTTGAGAATACATTTCACCAAGTGAAACCCCAGTTTTGAGATCGAAACTTTTATGATAAATATTACAAATACTCAAGATGATTTTAGAAGTGGTCTCATATTTAAATACGAGTTTTCCGATTTATTAAAAGTGTTAGGGTACGAGTCGCGTAATAGTAACTATGTGAAAAGTCAACTCTAGGGTACTGATTTGACCAACCATTGTGACTATGATAAAGGATTATTTCGAGTCGATTAAAACACGAAACTTGTTGAGGAATAACGTGACTACATGATGTGTTTAACATATAGTTGACTTTAAATGAGTGTTATGAGAAAATGATTACGTTAGGGGACTGATCGAGTATTTCTTTATTTATAGATTTGCGACAAGTCTCGAACCCCTAATACCAAGGACTCAAGGCAAGTTTTCTCATTCCATGCTTTATTTTAAATTATAATATTATGATGATGCATGTGATATGTGTTATGCATGCTTCCAAACCTCACATCGTATATAGATGTGATGGTATAAAATTGTTGAGATGAAATATATGCATATGATAGATGCATGCAAGTTTTCAAACCCTACATCCTATAAGTGATGCTGTTGTGATTTACTGTTGTGTACGTGATATATATTCTGCGTTAATGCTGTGAAAAGATTTAGAACTGTTTACGCTTTTGATAAAAAGCTTTGTAAGATATAAGGTTTTTATTCTATGTAAATACTAGATATAAACCGAGGTTTTATAAACTCTTAGAGTAGAGCAGGTGAATCGTATTTTTAAACTTAGACCGGGAGTCGGTATATTTTCTTTAAACCGTTAAGGTTTATTTTCTGATAAGTATATTGAATAGATACATTCAATTATTTCATTATTCAAGGAATATTATTTTAATATTCATTTAGATTTGATGATCAAATATTTATTGAGCTTTGGATTATTATTTAATCAATTATTAATTGATGACTATTATTTGAATATTTATTATTTTTTTAATTAATTTAAAAAATGATGTATATTCTTTAAAAAGTCATCATTGACCTTCAATGAGTATGAAGAATATTTCCGAACTTTCTAATATTTATTTTAATTAAAGTAGGGATTCCCGAATATTATTTTAATTTAAATCTATCTTAAGAGATGATTTAAATATTCGCTGACCACTCAAATGGGACGGGAATACCCTTAAAGATTTCCAAATAGTCTGACTCCTGGGTCGTAATCTTTTAAAGAGAAATCTTATCGAATCCTAAGTGGGACGACAGTGGTCAACCCCTTCCGGTTACTTACTCCTCTATTATCCTAGGAGTAAGTAGGCCATAAATGTTTTCAAAAGAGAGACAAGTACTCAGTACTTGGGGAAAATAGGATTAAATTCTGATTCCCGTTTCATTGATTTTTCATCCAGGACCAGCAGGAAACGCGAAAGAGGTTGTTGGACAGTACCTCTGGTTATAGCGTAAGAGGCTGCGAGGCAGTCCAACACTTATCTCGCATAGGAGGCTGTAGGGTCAGTCCAGCAGATACAAAGCCCGTATGCGGCTAGGGTGATAATCGTGTTAAGATGTCGTCCATCTACTAGTAGAGAAGTGTGAGTACGATACAACGACTGATCATCGTGTATCGTGTGTGTGCCCTGAAAAAGGTCCCTTCCTTCCGATTGGAATTGTGCTGCACATTGTAAAGAAAGCCTAGGTGCTGAGTTACTGATAATGTGGCAGTGATGAGTAATGATGTTCCTCATACATTAGTTGAACTGTATGGCATGTTTTGACGAAAAGAATGTTTAAACATATCGTTCTATATATGAACGGAATTTCAAAGGTTTTCAATTATGATATCAGCTTACATATATGATTATGAGGCTATATCTTATTGTCGAGCTATAGTGCTCATTCTTGCTTCTTGTAGATACCACAACACAACAGATTCAAAAAGGTGTTCATTACTGATATTTTACAGTATTTTGAACAGTATGAGATATCTAAATAGATATGTGTGTATATATGTTAAGAAGGTATTTAAGATATACAGTATGTTGAACTGTATAGTATTTTGAATCAATGAATAGGCTTTAAGCCTTGATTCCAATATTTGATATCTATTTTAAAAAGATAAGTTTTGGAGTCTTGGTTTATCATACTGATGCCAAGGATTTCCAAATGATTACGAAGAATATATGAGTATGATTATAAGTCATACGGTATTTTGAACGGTATACTATTTTGGGATTAGACCCTAGTAGTGTTAAAAACTTTGATCCCATATGGATTATCTTCCTAAAAAGGTTTAAAGATTTAAACTGGGATAGATTTCTTGCTGAGCGCTATTAGCTCATTCTTGCTTTATTAATACTTTCAGCATGAAGAAAACATTGCCGATTCACCTCGTGTTACGAGAGCAAGGGAATGGAGAGACCACCCTTGAGTTAGTTCAGCAAGATGGATACTGTCGGAGTTAGCAGAACAGCTGTAGACTGAATTAGTAAGAATTGTTTTCGAGTAGGTTTGTATTATTGAACCTTGTATAGAATGTGAGGTCTATTATTGTAACTTCAGGTAGAGGTTGTAAATAATAGATGAGATCCTGGATAGTACATTTGGTTTGTAATAACAAGTGTTACTTATTGTTGCTCATTTCCAAGGCTATAACTTGTGTGTGTGTGTGTGCGCGCGTAAGTTATTGGGGTCTTTGGAGTTGTATTATTAGAATGTTGTAAGTAATGCAGGTATTGTATAATTGATGGAGCGTGACAACCCAGATTCCTGACCCCGGATCTGGGGGTGTTACATGTTCATTCTAGAAGGGTTCAGTGGGAGGAAGGTTGAACTTAACTAAGTTCAAACACCACAAATTACAAAGGTTCTATAGGAAGAACATTTTCAGACAGGATAACTTTTTGTAGGTTAGCTTAAGTATAGGTCTTGATAATTTATCACCAACCTGAGAGGTTGACTGCCTTGTCATTAAAAATGACAATGAGGTGTAAATTATATGATAATGACCTTATGACCTATACTAAAGCTATGAGTTATGACTCAGAGAAATGGCATAGTACCATGAAATCCGATATAGATTCCATGTACATCAACCAAGTACGGACTATGGTTGAGGACCTAAAGGTGTCATAACCGGAAGGGTACAAGTGAGTCTATAAAAGGGAGATTGGAGTGATTGGCTGGGTAAAGACCTATAAGTCCTTGCTTATTGTGAAAGGATTTAATCAAAGCAAAGAGATTGACTTTGATGAAAAAAATTTCATATGAAGTAGTGTTCAAGTCTATTCGGATTTTGTTTGCGTTTGCGGCTAGTAATGACTATAATATCTAATAATGGTCGAACGGTCGACCCTCCTCGATAGGAAAATTGAAGAGATGTGTAGTTGACACAATTAGAGGGATTTATTGCTATGAGTAGCAAATCTATGGTCTAATAGCCACGACAATCCATTTATGAATTGAAGCAAGCTTCTCAATGATCGAACATCTGTTTTGATGAGACAATCAAATAGTTTGATTTTATCAAAGACAATGATGGATCATGGATCTACAAGAAGGTTAGTGGGAGCGTGATGACATTCCTAATAATGTATGTGACATACTTATGATAAGGAATGATGTATCGACGCTAAAATTAGTCAAAGTGTGGTTATCTAACATATTCTCTATAAAGGACTTGGGAATGGCTTCCTATGATATAGGAATGAGAATTTATAGGATAAACCAAGTGTTGGGCTAAACCCAAAGTGTGTACATCATTTATATGCTAAGATGTTTAGCATAAATAACTCCAAGAAGTTACTTGAATTGTCAAGTCACGGAGTTACTTTCTCCAAGATAGTGTCTTTCTACGACATCTGAGGAGAAATGACGTATGAGTAAGATTTATTATGCTTCGGCAAATGTATCTATCAAAATACCGGATGTACTATACAAGACTTAATGATCGCTAACTCACTAGGCGAGATAAGCGAGCACTAGTCTAGTCCTTGAGAAGCGCGATAGTAAGCTGGAAGAACGTCCTTAAATACTTTCGAAGAATTGAGGACATCTTTCTTGATTATGGTGGGTCCAAAATGAAAATCGAGTGTTATAAACACTATGATTTTCTTAGGACAAATGTGATAGAAAATCCATGTCAAAATAAGTGTTAATTTTGAATGGATGAGCGGTTTGTTGGAAGAATTCCAAGCAGCTTAAGATAACTGATTCCGTAGTGGAAGCACAATATGTATATAGCTATAAGTGAAGCTGCAAAGGAGGTTCTTTGGATAGCGAAACCTGTTTTCGCTGGTTAGACATGGTTCCTAGAATAGGATTTATATTGTTGTATCGATACAACATATGGTAGTAGCGCAGGCTATGGAACCTAGGTTTAATCAGGGATTCAAGATCCAAGTTGCGGCACTTTCATATGATATATGAGATCGTTGAAAGTAGAGATGTTTAAGTCAATATTGACTTGACACCCATAACAACATAGTAAAGACCATTTACTAAACCGTTATTTGAAAATCGCTTTGTTCTCTATTAGGAGAAGTTGTATATGAGATACCAAGGTAATTGGTTTTAGTACAAGTGGGAGATTGAAAGACGTGTGTCCTAAATCCAATCATGGATGATGAGTTAGGAGATACTTTGTTCAATCTGATTCAAGTTTGTTTAATTTAATAAAATGGTAATATGTTTTATAACAGGCTTTATCTATTTAAAGTGTTTAAATTAGATGATCCATAGTTTAGAGTAAAGCTTTAATGGATTATGATGAGATCATTATAATGAGACCTTAAAGATGATAACTCTAAACTTAAATAGTTCCTGGTCGTAGGATAATTAATCCGCAAAGATCGATACATACTATGCTTGCTTCACTATGAAGGATGTCTGTTCTCATAGGCATTTGTGTGGTGACACTATAGCTAGTATGTAGGTGCTTATTAGGAATAAGTTCACTGAACATGACTCGATCAGTTGAACAACTAATGGAGTTCACTCATGTGTCAGTAGTTGTTCATATAGTGATGGTTGTACAAGTGTCCTTTGACTTGAGATCATCATAGTCATCTTGTGTACACTGAACTATACTTTGGTTTAGCTCTTAGTCTCGAGGGACAATAATTATTGCTCTTCTGGGTATAGGAATTTGTGCACGAAGATAGTGAATGATCAATAAAGGATCTGCCCCTTCCAGTGAAGGAAGAGAATGTCCTATGTTATTCCATTTATGCTAGTTCAGGAATCTCTGGCCAGAGTGAATGAAATTAGAAAGAAGTTTCTAATTTGCATTAATCGGAACTAGGCATAGTGAATAGGAAAACATATGATTAAATTAAATAGGCTTGACACGAGATCCATGCCTTGTATTTAATCGGGACATTGTAGGGAAGAAGGAATTGATTTTACGGTAACTAGTCACTGAACAGGTTCTTGGTATTCTAAGCACTGAATTCATATTATCCGGATAGTCGCGATATGTTGAGAAGCATCACTCACGATGTAGAATAAATATAATTAATCAGTTAATTATATTTAATGAATTATTAGAATTCGTATAAATAATAAATAAAAAGTTTATTATTATTTATTTCTACTATCGGCTTAATATTGAACCTACAGGGTCACATCATAAAAGAATATTTTCTTTGATGAAAAGATTTAAATTATGAGAGAGGAAGAATTATTTTCTAAATAGTTTAGAAAAAGAAATAATGATTAAAATAGTTTTAATCATTATTAAAGCATTTTAGAAATGTGGGGTTAAAATATATATATATATATATATATATATATATATATATATTATTAAAAAAACCCTAGGAAAGCCCTATAAATAGAATGAGATAGTTCATTCTAAGGATAATCTTGTTTTTGTGAAAAACCTAGACAAGGAGCTAGCCTCCATCTCTCTCTCTCTCTCTCTCTCTTTTCTCTCTAAAAGGTCTTAGAGTTTTTGAAGAATTTATCGAAGGAAAATTCTTGGTGGATAACGGTAGAGTGCTTCACACTCTGAGGAGCAACTGCTTTCAACCATCGATTTTAAAGCTTCGATTCTCAAGGTATGGTTACGATTCCCTTCATTCTAGATTTTATATGTTTTTCTATATGTGCGATACATGGTTTTTACAGAATAAATGTTATATCACGCTTCCGCTCATCCGTAAATTCCTTCATCTACATGATGTGAAGTGGTACCGTTGGGACGGGCCATTCTTATTCAGACAGGGAGCTGATCAGGTGATAAGAAGATGTATTCCATATAGTGAAACTGAGGGTGTTTTGCGTGATTACCATTCCACCACTTATGGAGGTCATTATGGTGGAGAGAAGACAACTACTCGAGTACTTCAGGCGGGATTTTACTGGCCGACTCTGTTTAAAGATGCTCACCAGTTTGTGTTGAGATGTGATCGATGCCAAAGGGTTGGTAATATCTCTAGGAGGAATGAGATGCCTCTTAATATGCTGCTTGAAGTGGAGATTTTTGATGTGTGGGGAATCAATTTCATGGGACCGTTTGTTTCTTCGTGCAATAATCAGTACATTCTGTTAGCTGTGGATTATGTTTCTAAATGGGTTGAGGTAAAGGCTTTACCGACCAATGATGCTAAAGTGGTGCTGAGTTTTCTACATAAGCAAATTTTCACACGTTTCGGAACTCCAAGGGTAATCATCAGTGATGAGGGTATGCACTTCTGTAACCGCAAGTTCACAGCCTTAATGGCTAGGTATAATATCAATCATCGTGTTGCTACCGCTTATCACCCTCAAACAAATGGTCAAGCGGAGGTTTCCAACAGGGAAATCAAGCGTATTCTAGAGAAAGTGGTAAATCCTTCGAGGAAGGATTGGTCGTTGAAGCTAGATGAAGCTGTTTGGGCTTACAGAACAGCTTACAAGACACCGTTGGGTACGTCACCGTTTCAACTGGTGTATGGAAAGTCTTGTCATTTGTCTGCCGAGCTAGAGCACAAGGCATATTGGGCTTTGAAGAAGTTGAATTTTGATTTGTCAGCTACAGGAGAGAAAAGAATACTTCAGATTAACGAGTTGGATGAGTTTCGTCTACAGGCTTATGAAAATCACAAGTTATACAAGGAGAATGTCAAGAGATGGCATGATAAGAAGTTGGTGCACAAGTCCTTTGTGCCTGGTCAACTAGTTTTGCTTTTCAACTCTCGTCTCAAACTTTTTCCTGGGAAACTTAAGTCAAGGTGGTCAGGACCATTCACGGTAAAAACAGTGTTTCCACATGGCGCAGTGGAAATTTTTGATAAGTCACCGGACGAAGCATTCAAGGTCAATGGTCAGAGGTTGAAACCGTATTTTGGTGAAAGTGTGAATCGCGAGGCGGAAACCGCGGTTCTGGTTACGACTGAATGAGAGAATGGAATCACGTCAAGATATTGACGTAAAACAAGCGCTTCGTGGGAGGCAACCCACGCTATTGTTGTAGCATAATTCAGTTTTAAAAAAAATCATAAAAAAAAATTTCTGGACAGAAGGAGAGCGCGCCCGCGCCCAATTCAAGCGCGCTCGCGCCTGGGGTTCTGCCAGGAAAACAAAAAAACAAAAAAAAACAAAAAAAATTCCCAAAAAAACAGATTTTTGTGTGGAATTCCCCTATTTAAGCCTAACCCTACCTATCCCCAGCCCCTATCTCTACAAACCCTAGCCTCCCACTCTCTTTTTCATCATCAATTCACAATCTATACATACACTTACTTACATATACACCTAATTCCATGGCACCACCAAAGAGAGGTCGTTATGCCGGAAGTAGTAGCACTCGCCGCTCTTCCTCTGAAGAAGAATCAAGTATGGGTTTTGGGGGAGATAAGTTCACTTCACCGGAGGCACAAGCTTAGTTTACACGGTTCCTATCTAAAGCCGTGGCCAAGGAAAGGGGGTTTTTACCTCAACTTACTGATGGGCATCTGTTTCGTATGATTACGAAGAAGGGTTGGGAGAGTTTTTGTGAAGCACCGGAGCCGGTCCCGTTGAGTATTGTGCGGGAATTTTATGCCAATGCGAAGGTCGACAAGAATGGGTATAGTGTGGTTCGGGGTTTCACTGTGGATTACACTGCAAAGGCTATTCATCGGGTTTTGAATTTGCCGAGGAAGAAGAGGGGAGAAGAAGATTGGTCTTTGAAGACCCGGGCAGATGTTGATTTGGAGTACATCGTCGGAGAGTTATGTGTTCCGGGTACAGTTTGGAAGAATAGGATTGGCACCACTGAGCCGGTCACTTTCCCGGCTTCTACGATGAACAGGTATGCGAGGGCTTGGAATATGTTTATGTGTGCTAATATTTTGCCGTCTTCGCATTCGCATGAGGTTACAGTGGACAGGGCTATTATTCTTTTGGGGATTTTGAATGAGGAGTACATTGATATTGGGGAACTCATTCATAGGAACATACTGAGGTTTTTGAGAGGTGGTACAACGGGGGCGATTCCTCATGCCTCTGTTGTTATCAAACTGTGTTCAGTTGTCGGTGTTCATTGGTCTGAGGAGGAGCAGCTTCAGTTACCTAGTGCTCCTATTGATCACTCGACGATCTCGAGGATGGAGAATTAGACAGGTGGTGCTCCTGACTACTCTGGTTTGGGCTATACTGATTTTGATGACGAGGAAGGAGATGCTCCGCCTCGTGAGCCTGCAGCACATAGGGGAGGTACATCTGGGATTCAGCGTGAGGTTGATAGGTCTGATTTTGGAGATGTTCAATATAGGCGGCTGACTCGGCGTATAGACGCCATGCACGACATCAATCGTCGCTTTTCTCAAGATTTGACTCAGGCTTTGGGTACTGCTTTCAGAGCCACTGGAGTTGATGTTGTTTGGCCTGACTTTGGAGTTGATTCTGTTTATCCACCACCGGATACACCACCCGCGGAGGGTGGTACTGCTGATGATTAGGTATATTCTGCACTTTCCTTGTTATTACCTTCAATGAGGACATTGAATACTGTAAGTTTGGGGTGATAATTAAGGATTAGTTGTGTTAGTGTGTGTGTTCATATAGGATTCATATTGCATATGTAGTTAGTTCATTCATATCTTTGTATGTTTATGTCATATAGAGCATTGTGTGTGCATATTTGTTTATGTCTATTATGTGAGTCCATTTAGTTGCATTTGCATAGCATGCATATTTCATGATCCCGTAGGACTTGGCTATTTCCGTTGGTGAGTCGATGTTGAGTGGAGTGTGGTGATGATGAATAGAGGGTTGATTTAAGTTCCTAGGAATTGACTTGCATGACCAGAAACAAAGTAATTTCATAAGTCTCATTGGTTGCTTTTAGATTTGATCAGACCATGTTTGTTTGGATGTTAGAATTTAATCACTTTCTTATATTTAGAATGTTCGTCTATTCTCTTGAAAACGAAGGAACACTAAAGTCTAAGTTTTGGGGAAACCAGGGATTTCATGCTAGTTGTTAATAAAGGTTAGGTGTCAAATGTCTAGTAGCCGCTCATAAAAAATGAGTAGTCTAGGGAGGGATGAGAAAAAGCAAAGCGCACTCATTCCAAAATTGTTAAAAGAAAAAAAAATAAAAAAAAAGAAGAAAAAGAGAAAAAAAAAGAGTTGTGTTTATGCAGAATTGATCAGGGTGAGCTCTTTAATACTCGAGCAATTAAGTTCTAGGGGACTTTGTGCCTAGTGACCTAAGACTTTTCCGGTCTGGGATCCACTAACCTAACGCTCGCTACATGGGTATTATTGTATAAGCCTTTTGGGGTCTCATCCATTGCACGGTCAAATAAGCATAAGTTTAGTTTTGTGTGTCGTAATAAAGCATGAATTCCTGTCAAACTCAAGTGGATTATGAGGTGTCTCTTAGTGATTTCTTGTGGCTAGAGTTCATTCTGTTTATAAGCTTGTGGTTGTTTTGGTGAAGAATAGGATATGGTCTTGATTTAGTTTGGGAGTATATTGATGAGCATCGCACACACGCACGTTTCTGTATTTGTATTGTTAGTATACGGGGATTTGGTCGAGCTCTGTTTGGAAGATTGCATTCTTTGAGATGTTGGCTTGTTGATTGGTTATGGTTAGTCTGAGGGGATCATTTCCATTAGCATATTAGTTGCATTCATGCATTGCATTATAGTTATTTAGAGTCTGTTTATGCTTGAGGACAAGCATCGGTTTAAGTTTGGGGGTGTGATAAGTGGATTTTATATCTACTTGGAATGCTTCCTATTAGCTTAAATTGATTGTTTGTACTCAAGTACTTGGTGTTTTTAATGTGTTTTGAGTTAGAAAGTGCAGAGTTGCATTGTTGGTGGAGTTTCTGAGCTATCTTGATTATATGGTGGTGATTGAGCATCATTATGAAAGCCATGAAGTTGTGGGACTTGAGAGCGCAAAGAAAAGTCAAGAAAAAAAAGATTTCAGAATTCTTGGACAGAAGCAGGAGCGCCCCCGCGCTTCAGGAGAGCGCCCATGCGCCTTAAAGTTACTATTGAAGCGCGCCCGCGCCTCATTCAAGCGCGCCCGCGCTTGGTGAATTGCTGAAGAAGTCTTTTTCTGTTCTGAAAAGGAAAGAGCCAGAAACCAACCTACAGGAAGGGCTATATAAACACTTGGTGGACGATTTCAGAGACATACATTCATCTATATACATACTATCTATCCACCATCAAGGAGAACAAGAAGACGGCTGATTACGAAGACCTAGTTTCATCTTATCTTTGTATTCTTCTAATTAGGCGATACTTTGGATTCTCGTTGGAGTTGTTTTTCTTAAACCTTATTCCTAGTACTCTATTTAGTATTCCAGACATATTTATTATCATGTTTAATCAGATCCCATGATGACGAATGGTTCAAGTATGAACTAATCGTTATCGTGGGATTGTAACGGATTTATCTATGGATTTTAGTAGTTAATTGTTTTAAAGATTTGTGTGTGATGGATTATTGATAACCTAGTTTGGTTGTGATTATTCTTTTTGGATGCGTAGCTAACATCTAAGTTGTTTGTTAATCTCTATTGATTGCGAAAGTGGATATAGAGGTTTAGAACTTGCCATGCTAGCATAGGTTTATGTATGTTTGTCATGCATGATTCGTAGGTGTTTTTAACCATCTTACCTGCCCTATGTAATCTGAATGGATAACTTGCTCGTTAAACCATTATGTTTTCAAATCTTATAGACATATAGGGTCTAAGATTAATTGGTGTCTACTCAACTTCTATCTATTTTGTGGATGTTTGAGTGGTTTGGTATACGTATACTGAAAGGTAGCGTATACTGATTTCGTGTTATCCGATTAGTTGTCACAGCCGTCACATACATTGATTAAAGACATAAACTCTGAATGAAGTATTTAATGAAGTTAGGATCCCATGTTTTATTCTCATAAGTAATTCGACAGTAATCTCTTTAGTTAATTATAATCTTTATAAATTGCTAGTTAATTTAGTTGATAAAAACCCAAATTTGATACTTGTCTTAGCATTGAATAATAGCCATACATTGTTGCATAGGTGCATAACTATAGTAAACCAGTCTCTGTGGGAACGAACTCTACTTATTCATATATTACTTGTGACCGCGTACGCTTGCGTGATTTTGTACGAACACAAATGATGATATTTTCTTGAATATCCTTAATTCTTTGATTAATCCACAATCGTATTGAATATCAGAAACCTTCACCTTCAATTCATTTTGTATTGACTATAACCATTGATTACCTTCTTAAATGAGTATGTTGTACCATTGAAACATTTCCGAACTTATTTCTCGAACCTCATTTGATATTGAGAAGTTGAAGCTCTTTTGCAACTATTATACCCTGTCATTGTGTACTTAACTTGTGAAGCATATTATTGCTTATACTCTATGATAGAATTGGCATGTTTTTAAAATGGGACCAGTAATGGTCGGGCCATATTCATGGTCAGAATAATTTGAGGCCAAGATGGCCAAGGATCCTAGTGGAGGACTTTGCTATAAGCAAGTCCGAGTTTGATGCGTGACTGATCAGCAGCTCAACCTTTTGATTTGTAAAAATGTAGAAGTCCAATTCTAATCCCATTTACTTCAATTGAAATTGTTAAAAATCATATGTTTGGCTTGGATATTGTTGATTCAGATAATTGTGATTTTCCTTTCATTATGGAACTGTGATTGATATATATATATTATGCTTGTTGAGCACATGTGGCTCATAATTGTTTTGTTTCTAACCCTATTCTAGTGAAGAGAGAGTATGAGCAGACACAGCGCGAGCGATAGTTCTCTAGCTGCTAGGAGATCACCCCGAGTGGTTGTCATTGGAAGGGTAGTTGTTTATTTTGGCTGTTAGACTAGATGTCTAGCTTTGAACTTTAAGTTGTGTAATAATAACTCTGAAACTGGTTTGTATTAATAATATAACATAGAAGCTTGTTCGATGCCATAATCTGGATGTGGTCTTGGTTAAGGGGTGTATTATGTCATTATTATATTATGCATGTGTTATATTCAGGTGTATGGTGTTTCGTTGGTCGAGTGACTCCCCAAATCTCTACCCCGGGTTTGGAGGGCGTCGCAAATGTGTTAGATACAATTTTAAAAAACAAATATCCGCGCGTTCCCAATTTCTTTTCCCCCTTTACAAAATTTATTTTCCCCCTTCACCAAATTTTGATTTCCCTCTTTCTTACATTCATAGTTAAACAAAAGAAAAAACTCACAAAATACACAAAATTAAAAACATCTCTCTCTCTCTCTCTCTCCCCCTCTATCTATTATTCGTCTCTCTCAAAAAATATGAACCCTAATTATTTGAAACCATGGCTAATATCATGTCGATTTGTTTAGTAATGTAACAAATTCATATCCAAATCTCACACACAATTCAATCTATCAATTAGCTTGGAACCAAATCTCAAAAGATTGATTCTAGACTCAAAAACCTAAGTTGATTTGTTTGTAACTACAACTCAAAAGCTAGAATTATTCATCAGATCTTAAACATCGAGTCTAATTGATTTGGTAAGTGAATTGAGTTAGTTTCAGTTATTCTGATTCAATTAGTAAGTAAATAATTCAATTTTTCTGATTTAATTTAACAATAGTACAATTTGTTTTTTCGATTTTGTTTTTCTTATATTTTGCAGGAGGATTGGTTTGGGCATGATTATTTGTCACTATTTGGGTAAGTTTGAATCTAATTTTGTTTAGTTTTAACTTTTTAATTAGTAATTAGTGTGTTTGTGGTTATCTTGTAATTGTTTGAATATGTTCTATAAACTCAAATCTTGGAAAAGCCACCGATGTAAAATGGCTTAATGACATCGTTCTTATAAAAAACGATGTCTTTTATTTGTTTAAACATCATTTCATAGTACAACCAATGTTGTAATATCCGTGAACTTTATTAATAATATAAATTATATTTTATGCGTAGAATAATTATTGTGGAGTATTTGGGATATTAATAGTTAAGGTTATTGAGTAATAGTATATGCTAATTGTTGTTTCGGAATCCCCTTTCGAAACAAACTACACCACTTAACCAACTTTGAGGCAATGATCAAACCCATTAAGCGACTTATTGGAATGTGAAACTTTGTGTTAACATGATAGGTACGTTTAGGAAGACCCTCGAAAAGATTTCGTGTTAAAAGAATTAAATCTCAATTTTATAAAAATGCGTGAGCGAGCATGCGCGAGTAGAAGTTCTTAAGGAGTTAACTTGAAAGTGAACTTTGTACTTGAGTTAGTATATACTTAGTATGGTGAAAGCGTTTAAGTTATTAATCTTGAACCTTGTGTTGATTCTAGATTACTGGACCAACCTGAGACTTACTGCTACTTCGGGATTTCCAGGCAAGTTTACTAACCATTACACTATTGTTCAGAGTAGGTATATTTTCAAACGTATAATACTTGGTTGTTCAAATATTTATGTATGCTCTTTGTTCCAAGTATCGTGCAAGTTTCTCAAAACCGGAAGCTCTAGTATTCGGCTATATTTTTAAACTGTTGTTGTTGTGATACAACTGCTACAAATGCTTGAACTGTTTTACTTATCGTATAAGCTTTCAAATGCTGAATGATCGTTCATATGCTATTTATCGATATAGATATAAACTGGAGTACATGAGGCACTACGGTATAGAGCGTACTATATTCTACTTATCAAATTATTTGAATCCTGTTTATGCAAGTTTACTTTCTCAAATACATATACCAAAGATATATCGTGTTGTGTTTACGGTTTTAATATCAAGTATAATTGTTCGATTTATATTATGAACTTTATATGTGAAAGTTTTGATAAAGCATACCTTGTTAATAATGGTATATTGAATTTAGTATTCGGACGACGGCTCTAGGGATAGAGCGCGTTGGTCCAAAAAGTAGAGTTGACCGGGGAGCGGTATTTTGCCTTGACGTATTTTAATTATGTAAACCCGAAAGGTTCTTCGGGAGATAGTATATATACTTACGATTGTTTAATGAACTTCATTTATTTAAATATTCCAAAAACATTTATCTTGGATAAAATATATTATTTAAATATTTATTAAATATATTAAACATTTCAAAAAAATACTTCGAATATTATTTAAAAGCTATCCAAGATGCTTAGAAAAGCTTAAACACGTGAACCTTCTCACTCGAAATCTTTTTGTGAAAACCCCCGGTCATGTTTTGCTCAAGTAGCGTTGTTTTCAAGTAAGTATCGGTCGACTGAGGTCAGACCTTAACTACTCGATTTTATATTGAAAATGATTTTTGAAATAAAATAAAACAAGGGGACTCTGGCGGTGGCAAGATCGTCGACGGGCGATCCCGAGAGTGTAAGAGGCCGCTAGCCAGGCGGTCCATCAACTATTATTGGCCGAATGCGCTAGGATGAGTGCATATGGAGCTCCCATCCAGGATGATCGTGAATGAAGCCTTCATCCCGGGGTAACTTATGAATGAAGTAATTACCCTTATACTAGTAGAGAAGACCCGTGGTGGATATGGTTGTGGCGACTGATCATCGTCACTTCATATCGTGTTTTCTGTTTTGGATAAGTCCCTTCCTTCCAGTTTGGAAAAATTCTTATTAAAACTGTAACAAAGGCCAAGGTGCTGAGTTACCGATAGTGTTAACTTTAGTGTGAATGATTCGATATTTCGAAGGCAATATTTAAAAAGGTGAAATGATTCTGGTTATTTATTGATGAAAGACAAACGGTAATTTAAAAACTGGTGAACTAGTATTGTTCATCTAGCAGCATCTGGAACTGCGTACTTGTTGATTTATAAAAATCGTGCTAAGTCACTGATAGTGTATTTCTAAATTACGAACTAAACTCGTTCATATGGTAGTATTCTAAACTTCATATTAGAATGAATACTTTCAATGGAAAACTATGTAGTATTTTTATATTATTGGAAGAACTTTATATTAGTGACTAGTTAACTTGCTGAGCATTCTTTCGCTCATTCTTGCTTTGTTAAAAATTATATTTTTAGTGAGACCATAGTCGGTCGTCCCGTAAGGCGAGGAAAGGAACGTGGAAGATACTCCCTTGAGATAGTGCAGTTTAAGAAGGATATTGTATGTGTAAGTTGGATAGGTTCAGCTATCCTTATTAAGTGTGTTTACAAAATGGGTTGTAATAATTCCATGTAGAGGTTGTAGTTTGTAGTGTGAGATCCTGGATAGTACATTTGGTTTGTAATAACTAATGTTACTGATGTGACTCGTTTCTGAAGCTATAACTGGTGTGTGTAAGAGATTGGGGTCTTTTGGTGTTGTATTATTGGATTGTTGAGCTAGTACACATATTATTGTTGGAATTGAGGGTGTGACAACCTGGATCTCCGACCCCGGTTCTGGGGGTGTTACAAACTTACTTCTGCATTAACCATTCTGAATTGGACTACCTCAAGGTTGAATCTTCCACTTCCCTTTTCTTGTAGTATGGAATAACTGACTATGTTCTCCCTTTACTGAAAGTTAATTTAAAGTAAAGCAAGAATGAGCAAACGAATGCTCAGCAAGTATCCCATAATAAAATAAATATTTTCACAACTATAAAGTCTGAAATCAAATAAACTTTGTTGGTATAACAACCAAAACCTTTAAAATGTAACATTTGAGTTAAAATATGATACAGTTCAAGATACTATACGAGGAATAGTAAGATTTCATGATATTTGAAAATAACATATAGTTCGAGATACTATATAAGAAATCTAAACACTTCCCACCAAAATATATAATCTGCAGCTGATAATAATAACTTTAAACATTTCTGTAAAGTTTAGAAATCCTTTCCTAGCAACATTATAAACAAAGGTTCAAAGTATAACTTTTAAATTGAAGTTATCGGGTAGTTCACTGTAAAATATCAGTTCTGAACAATTCTCAAACACTGCCACATTATCGGTAACTAAGCTCATAGGCCTTTGTTACAATGCTGCAGACAAATTCCAATTGGAAGATGGGGACTATACCAGACAACCGCGATACACGATGATCAGTCGTTGTATTGCAAAAGAACACTTTCTCTACTAGTAGAAGGACGACTTCATATTTGGTTATCACCATGGCCGCATTCGGGCCCTTTATGCTATTAGGGCACCTATTTCCTTGCCGAGCATAGACTCATACTACCTGGAACCTATTTCATTGCCGAGTATGACTTCGTACTACTTGACACCTATTTAATTTCCGAGCACGAATTAAATTCCACTCCCCTGATGAAAATCAATGAAATGGGAAACGGAAGTTAATCCTGCTTCCCAAAGTATGTGATACTTGTCAAGTTTTTAAAACATTTCTTGGCCTCCTTACTTCCAAAATTTTGGAGGAAGTAAGTCCCCGTGTGGATCGAACTTATTCGACAGATTTTTGTTCGGATAGATTTCTCTTTAAAAGATTACGATCATGGAGTCAAACTGTTTGGAAATCTTTAAGGGTATTCCCTATCCGTTTGAGTGGTCAGCGAATATTTAAATCATCTTTTAAGATAGATTTAAATTAAAATAATATTTGGGAATCCCTACTTTAATTAAAATAAATTTTATAAGGGTCAGAAATATTCTTCATAATTATTGAAGGTCAAAGATAATTTTTAAATAATATAAATTATTTTTAAATTGATTAAAAGTATATAATAAATATTCAAATAATATCAAATAAATAATAATCATAAGCTCAATAAATATTTAATAATCAATTCTAGGTGAATATTAAAATAATATTCCCTTGAATAATAAAACAATTGAATATATTCATTCAATAATACTTACCGGAAAATAAACCTCCAGGGTCTAAAGAAAATATATCGACTCCCGGTCTAAGTTCAAAATACGGTTCTCATGCTCTACTCTAAGAGCCTTTATAAATCCCGGCTTATAACCATCATATCATATAGCTTATAAACCAAACACAATTCTCAAAAGATTCAAGTATAACAACAATACTATATTTGCAATATATATCTGAAAACATTTTTAATCACAGCAGTAGTAACTCATAGGTTTCGAAAACTTGCATAAACAGGAATCAAATAATTTGATAAGTAGAATATAGTACGCTCTACACCGTAGAGCCTCATATACCCTGGTTTATATCTATATCGATATATGGCATATAAACAACCATTCGGCATTTGAAAGCTTATACTATAAGTAAAACAATTCATGCATTTGTAGCAGTTATATCACAAGAACAACAGTTTAAAATATAATTGAATACTAGAGCTTCAGGTTTTGAGAAACTTGCACGATACTTGGAACAAAGAGTATACATAGATATTTGAATAACCAGGTATTATACATTTGAAAATATACCTACTCTGAACAATAGAGTAAAGGTTAGTAAACTTGCCTGGAAATCCCGAAGTAGTAGTAATTCTCGGGTTGGTCCGGTAATCAACGAATCAACACATCGTTTAAGATTAATCACTTAAATGCTTTCACTAAACTATGTATATACTTACCTAAGTTCAAAGTTCATTTCCAAGTTAACTCCTTACGAACTTCTAATCGCGCACATTCACTTACGCATTTTTATAAAATTGAAATTTAATCCTTTTAACACAAAATCTTTTCAAGGGTCTTTCCAAACGTACCTAGCATGTTATCACAAAGTTTCACATTACGTTAAGGAACTTAAGTGGTTCGATCATGGCCTCAAAGTTCGCTAAGTGGTGCAGTTTGGTTTCTCGAAACATCATTTACTAAACCACGAGTTTCTCCTAAACCGTAAATCGTATTCACATGATTTTCGCGCCAAAACGAACCCTGAAACAAGACCTACACTAAAATGAGCAGTGGTGATCTTGGGCAGTGGTCACTAGGTTCGAAAATTACAAGCAAAACATGGTTAAGTAGAATTGGGCATTACGACGGCTATGTTTTAGTGATTCCAAAAGTTTAACTGTAACCATTTCATAATCTAAACAACCATATCATAAAACCCACTTCTTTAACATCTCAACTAAGCCATAAACATCATTATCGAAAGTCAAAACTAACATCTACTCATTAACCATCAAAACAACACCATACATCCACGATAATCAACCATTCATCCACCACTTCATACTAACATAATCTAATTCAAAACTAATCATATAAATCAAAGTATAACTAAGGGTTTAAGAGGTTTATACCTTCCTTGATACTTGATATACACTAACAATAACTTATCTATCATTGCTTGAGCTTTACATAACCTTAGCTTGATTAATCTTTAAGAAACAAGGTTTTCTGAAAGCTGGGGTTAAAGCAAATGGTGCCTGGAGCTTATTAATCAATTTTCTGGAGAAAGGTACATTTGTGATTTCCACTAAGTTTTTAGAACAGAGGACATACACAGAATTGCAGGTTATTCTCATCAAGATTCAAAGGACGACAAGGCTGAATGAACTGCTCCGTGAGAATGTTAAGGAGATCTTGATGAAAGTCGGTCCAGAGATTACTGAAGATCCTCCAATGGTTAGATTCATGGCGAATGACTTGTTCAGAATCTGCTATTTGGCTGAGGACAAACTGAGAGACTACCCAAGAAACTATCTAATCTCAGTTGAGAAGTATCTTAGATCCACTGGATTCTCATCAACGGAGAAGGACAAAGCAGCAGACACTCTTAGAAGATTTCTAATGAAGAATGTTCCTTACTATAGGAAAAGAGTGGAAAGAGGATTGGAAGTGCATACCATGTAACAGCCCCAAATCCGGGGTCGGGGATTTAGGGTTGTCACGATCCATGTACTCCTTGCCTTACCTGTATTACTCACACCATTCATAATTCACCTGCTCATGACCCCACAACATATGTCTCACACACACGCACACAGGTTAGAGTCTCAGAAACGACACAATACAACAACTGCGGAATAAATACTTTTTATTACAATACCCAAATGTCTTTTGAATCTGTCACTGATACAATTTCTAAGTAATGTTACATTACCAACTTAGCCTTCTGATGCTCACAATCCTTTAATACCATTCATGTCTATACATAAGTTGAATGCCAAAAGCCGTAGCCTGATTCGATTGGTTCGTACTACTCCCGGGATCACTGCTAGAAACTGTTTATGGAAACGCCTTGCGAGGTGTGTGTCGTCCCATTGGCATCCTGCTTCGCTTCTATATAATATATATAAAATAATAGCAAGAGTGAGCGATAGCTCAGCAAGGTAATGAAAGTATGGCATAATTCTGCCCTTAATTCAACCCAGAAATAAAGCGGGTATAAGACAATAATTTGTCAAAATATCTCGCTACTGAAATTATTTCCTTATCGGAATGTATTCCAAAAATACCATTGTTGTATTCCAAATATCATTTCCATAATATTCTGCAAACTTTTGCTATTCATACTATGAACAAAGTTCTAGTATAAAAGATGAAGTAGCAAGATAACTCAGTATATCCTTTTCGTAAAATATCTGCTATATAAAATATAAGCAGACTATCAACATATAACTTAAAAGATGAAGTTATAAGGAAAATTCAATAAGGTTTCCGTAACCCAAAATCCACTTATGCATATATATCCTTAATCAGGTTTTATCAGAGTCATAACTCGTAAGATAAAAGATGAAGTTGCAGGAATTTCCAAATATCATCTTTCATATCAAACATTTACCTCATATCATAATTTGGAAATAAAGACAGTGTAAAATATTTCCAATCCATTTTCTAAACTTGAATAAACTTGCATGAACTTGAATAAACTTGAATAACTTGAATAAACTTGAGTAAACTTGAATAACTTGAATAAACTTGAGTAACTTGAATAACTTGAATAAACTTGAGTAACTTGAATAACTTGAATAAACTTGAGTAAACTTGAATAACTTGAATAAACTTGAGTAAACTTGAATAACTTTTCTTTTCTGGAAACTTGCTTAAAACATGTTCTTTCATGGATGATGAACTGTAGATGGAGATTCTAGGCGACAGGAATACCCGTACGATGATCAGTCGCAAGGCGTATCCCCCATGGTCTTTTTCTACGTAGAAGGGAAGAATAGACAGTCTCTAACTGACCTACCTCCTCGCCTTCGGTTGTAGGGGGGAAGAACAGACCCGTTCATAGTCCGTCGGTCTATTACTCTCCTCTGGGTGGGAAAACAGACCCGTTCATAGTCCGTCGGTCTGTCACCCTCCTCTTACCCTACGGTCGGGCACATACTTATCATCTAAGGGAAGAACAGACCCGTTCATAGTCCGTCGGTCTTATTGTAATTACCTTAGGGGACAGGTGCCACTCAGTCCCTTACATATTCTCCGAGTTCAATTGAATCCACAATTCTGAAACATAAAGTTCCTTTCCCTTTTTCCCCAAGTATACGACTCCACAAAGTAGTCATATCTGGTTGGAAAGTAAAATTCACCCATATTTCCCAAGCTGATGCTTGTTCATGGATACAGCTTATTCCACTGATCTTACTCCTCGAGTCTTGAGGAAGTAATCAAAATCATTTTGATGGTAGCATACAAAGTTGTTAAATGAACAGTTTCAAAAAGATTTAGGACCGGGCAGTCCACTTGGAACAAACATTTAACCTTGAGAAAGGTCCCCTGAGTCTTTGTAGTTTGAGCGAACATTTAAGTCTTTCTGAATATAGACTTAAAAGGAAAATAGATTTGGGAACCTTCTTTACTTATATTTATAATTGTCTGAATAAAACTTTATTAGTTATCGAGGGTTAAAGAATAATTTCACAAAATACTTCCTTAAGAAGCAGGGCTTTAAATAATTAATGAAAATTATATTTAATAAAGAATATTTATTTAGAAGTAATTCCCAAATACTTTCTTGAGAAAATAATGGATAATAGTATAATAATATAACCCTAGATAACAACTGATACCATTCCCGGTCCGTAGAATAAATACAGAGTATATACCCCCTACTGAGGGATTTTTCTTAACATATTGGCTTATGAATATTGCCATAACCATAGCTTATAAATCCAACTTGTACTTAGCATCATACGTATCGTTTCGAAACCATGAACACATAGCATATATCTCAAAATCTTTTATTTATCACAACAACAGTTTATAGAGGCATAGGTTTGAAAACTTGCATCTAGTATATGCATACATCAGAATATGGTACTTTAAAATACAACATGTAATGATAAAACTTGCCTGATGCTCGAGAAGTGATAGGGGTTCACGACGATGCCGGACAATCTAGACAAAGTCAAAGCAAACGCACGATTAATCCCCTGGATAATCCACTTGTACTCAATGCTTAAACGCGTAAGCGAAACACAACCAAGGAATTACTATCTCGTTATAGGCTCATACTAATTCCATGTTTAATCGACAATTACTTAAGTCGTAGGTTTAGTCCAAAATCGATCCTCGAATACAAGTTATACTTAACCATTTACAACATTGGGTTCTAAGTCATGTTCTTAGTGGTTTTCACTTGCGCAACCTCTGCTATCGCATTTTTATAAAATCGAAAAATAATCTTTTTAATACGAATATTTTTCGTGAGCCTTCCTAACTGTCTCTAGTATTATTCCTCAAAGCTTCACATTTTAATATGGCTTCTACGTTGTCCAAATATAGCCTCAAAGTTGGTACATTTCCGCAATCTCGTTCCTTGAACCACTTCTACTAAAATGGTCATATCTCATAAACCGTAATTCGTATAGACATGATCTTTATACCAAAACAAACCTTAAAACAAGACCTACATGATCATGGTCAGTGTTGTCCAAAAATATTCCAAGACCAGTTCGTAATTCTTGCTCAAAACAGCCTTAAATCAAATGGGCATTACGACGGCTATAATCGTAACGTTTCCCGGTTTTTGTTATGTCAAAACCTCTTAAAACCAAATAAATTAAACAACCCAACAATGTTTACAACATAATCAGTTTATATAATTCAAGAACATATCACCAACATCAACCAACAACAAGTATCCATCAAGATTTAACCATATATACTCCAAATTCCATAAACATGCTTATTCTTGAACATTACTAAAAACTTCACTTAAAATCCAACATAAATCAAAGGGTGGATGAGTGGTATACCTTCCTTGAATCCTTAAACACACCACAAGAGCTTGTAAGCCTTAAGAGGATCTTTACCTATGGTTATCATCCTTAAACTTGCAAAAGAAATCAAGAACAAGTCATGAAACTTTCGGAGTTACTATACACCGGTTTAAAGAACTGGAAACATGAAGGTCTTACCTTGATCAAATGGAAGAAACTTGTGAAATAAGAAATGTAGGTTATCTCAAGACCTTTACAACAAGCTATAGATCGCAATTTTCCACCGAGACATGAAGGAGATATGAAATTTACAATTCGGCAGTTCTGTTTTTGCCGAAATGAAGATATAGAATGGTTTTTGGTTTATGACTTTATTACATGTATAATGTGTATTTATCTTTACTTTTGCAGGTGTTAATGCTAGCCCTTGGATGAGATTTCTACTTTTGTGTTGGTCAAATCTTGGCCATCCACTTGTTGGCTTGTCACTTGTTGCTTTTAGTTTAGCAAATTGCAAACTAGTCCTTCATCTTTGAGTTGACTTACACTCTAGTCACTCTTGAATTTCCTTCTTTCACCAACTAGCTTCTCCTTTATATTTGTAACAAAATAATGTTACACTTGTATTTCACATTTATTTATTACTTTGTTGATCCGATACTGCTTTGCTTCGTAAATGTTTTCAGTGGTTTCTTGAACCTTCGTTTCACTGTCTCAGTGGTTTTCGTTCTAAATTCTCAAATCAAATATAATAAAATTCCAAAATATTAAATCCTCAAATCCTCAATTTTAATATCTCATTTCTTGAATATAATAATATATAATTCACTGCCCGGTCAAATACTATACCAAAACAAAATTTGGAATTTCTGAATTCCGATCGTCTTTGCATTCACTTATTTACTCCGTAGATCACTAATATGACTTCGGAGTATCCACACTACGTCTCGTACAAAGGTGGCATGAAAAATTTTCTTAACCCTCAAAATCACTATTCATCCACCAATTCAGTATTCACTGATGCACTTAATCATAATAAGAAAAGTTTTAATTTTACCAAAAATTCGGGTTATTATAGTCTCCCCTCCTTAAAAGGATTCCGTCCCGGAATCAGCTTAGGAATAACTGGGGGTACTTCTCTCCCATTGCACTTTCTAACTCCCAGGTGGATTCTTCCACTTCTTGATTTTCCACAAACCTCTCACTAGCTTGACAACCTCGTCACTTAGCACTTGCTCTTTTCTATCCGTGATTTCCACAGGTTGTTCTTTGTAAGTCAGACCAGGTTGTATATCTACCTGCTCGTACTCTAACATATGCTGGGCATCTATAGTATACTGACGTAACATTGACACATGAACCCCGTTATGACCATTCTACAAGTTTGGGGGGGGGGGGTAAGGCTGGCTCGTAGGCCACCTTCCTGACGCGTCTTAAATCTCAGATGGCCCAATGAATCTCGGGCTCAACTTCCCTTTCTTTCCAAATCGTATTAATTGTTTCCATGGAGATACCTTTTAGCATCACGAATCTCTAACCTCATATTCTCCATCTTGTCTGTACAGAAAATACACCAACATAAACTTGCTTGTCATCCATCAACATGCCATTTAGCTTATCAATAGCAGTACTATCTCTATACTCGCGGGCTTAGTCCGCATACTTTCTCTGTCTGTCTTGGTTGTCACTAGCCGCTTGTTGGTGAAATCTTTTGTCTTTCTAGTTTGTTGGACTAACTTGAGTTTTGTGTAAAATCTCATCCTTTAATTCCCGATCATTCGGAATCCATCTCTGTCTCATTTTAATTAAGGGTATCGGCCACCACATTGGCCTTCCCCGGATGGTAGTGTATCTCAAAGTCATAATCCTAGGTCAATTCTAGCCATTTCTCCATCTCATGTTATCTACTATCACGGGTAACTCAAAGCCAATTCATCACATTCCATAAAGATTTGTGGGTGCATTAGTCCACCCAAAATAACCTCGCTGAAAACTCGAAGTGTCTATTCCTAGTACGAATCGCAGTCTTGGGTATATCCTCTGATTTAACTTCCAACTGGTGATACCCAGTTCTTAAATAAATTTGGAAATACCCAGCGTTCTTCCGCTGATCAAACAATCATTTACAAGGGTACCTATTCTCCATGTCGAACTCATACAACTCTCGAGGTTCGATGCATAATCTTGTGCTAACATCTTTCTCTATTACAACAACACCGAGCTCTCCATGGTGGTACACTGGGTCTTATCATACCCTTATACAACAATTCTTGTAACTGAGTCACTAACCCTTTCATTCCCATTATACTCTGAATACTCGGTATTCATTCTCATGTCATCCAAATCAATATCTGGTAGCTCATTAAAACCTTGTACAATCTCCCAAAACCATGTAGTTCCCTTTATACTTGGTATCTCTTTTCTTGGCGTCAACCATAAGAGCTAATTAAGCCTCGTATTTCTGACGTAATAATTTCTTAGTCTGAACTATATTCAAGAATCTCTAAATCTGCCTCCATCCTTTAATTATTACTCTTTTTCTTTGCAATCAATTGGCTCCATTGGGTGTCAACCAACCCATCCTTATTATAATATCAACTTCTCCCAACTTGAAAGTAATCGGGTCTATCAAAAGTGTCGACCTCATATTTCTAGTTCACAACCTAGATGTACCAGTCCTGTGGGAAAATCCCTCGATTGACTATTTCTACTTGTAATTATTCCCTTAGTGGCTCGGCCTTAAGGTTTAATTGTCATGCGACTTCTTGATATACAACGATACATTAGCTCTGTCTAAACAGTATAGAAGGGCACCTGCTATTTAAAGGTCCTGACAGTGGGCTGCTTGTTGGAGGTAGCCCTGGTTGAAACCTACTGGCTTTCTTTTCTTCTGTGTTCACTAACTCCGGAACAAACCTCGATAATTCGGAAAACTTGGCCTCATACTCGGTCACAGTTATGGTTTCTTGTTTTAACTCTTTAACTTTCATTTTCATCCGGGTCTCCACATATTTCCGAAAATTATTCCTCTAAAACAACACACGCTGCACCTCTCCCAAGTCACAATACCAGCTCCCTCTGACTCCATCGTCAGTACTTATCTTGCTAACCCAGAGGTAGTGTCCATTCGTAAACAATTCCTCCAAAATATCAGTTCCACTATAGGGCATCCATCTAACACCGTTGTCACTGGAGTTCACGGCACATCGCTATTCCTTTCACATATATCGATTGACACGCTTTCCATTATCATAATATCCTTGGGAGAATAAACCAATTTCATCGATATGTCACTAACATTCTATTCGTCTTAGGGATTCGCTCCTGTCATAGGCGATTTCGTTGCGAATCTAATTCCTATCAGCGAATTTTGACTTATTTGACCTGGTTGGCCTCCCCTTAGATTTCAATGAGGATAACAAAAATTATGGGGCCTTGAAAAGACAGCTCCCATATCAAGGAAAACGTCACACACTGGTGATCATAAGGTTATGAGTTTTAAGGTAACCTTATTGGAGGTAAGAGAATTTTACCGAGAGATCAATATGATCATAAGAACTCAACGTTGTGTGCCTCGATTGAGACATTACTAAAGGTAATTAGCCTTCTTGTATTTCACAACTTACAAGTGATGGCGTCCCATCAAACTTCTATCACACAGACAGATAGTCCTTGTAGCCCCTATAAATATAGGGTTGTTCGTCTCAGTGGAAGTTGAAAAGTATGAAAGCAATTCGAGATCAATTTGATGATTATCGTCTTTCGACAATATTTCTTAAAGGAACACCTTGGATTAAAATTGAACAGATTCCAAAGGTGCGGTTTCCAAAGAAAAGAATAACCAAAAAGATACTAGTACTTAACAAGCAAGGGTTATTCATTATTTGAAGAAAAGTGGAAGCTTGAATAACATCATTTGACAGGGCTTTGAAAACCTGAAAGTAGGCATCGTGACAGCCTCTAGCATAATTGAAACTGGATATGGTTTAGCACAAGTGTTATAAAATAACTTCGAAGAGGGAATATACCCTTTATCAGAATTCTTTCCTGGAGAGAGGTCAAGATAGATCATAGTTTGGGGAGGTACCCCACATAATTTGCAAATGGGGAGGGTACTACCAAGGTCTCTACGGATGCGGTCGTTACGGTCTCAATTCCCATCAATAATACTTGCACTTGAATCAAAATAATTAAACTACATGCTGTGACCCCACAATACATCACTATACACACTCAACTAGTTATAGTCCCAGAGATGAAATTGAAATAAGTATCTAATCATAGGGTCCACAAGTTATAAGTTATTACAACCCAAAAGATTACAGAGCATTTAAAAGTTCTTGCCGTTGATTACATTAATCATAAATATAAATAAGTCTTAAACAAAAGCTGTAGCCTAAGCTACTGATTACTACTACCTCAGCTATGGCGGTCACGACCTCAGCGGGTAGATCTCTGACGACTGCCACTCGCTTGCGCAGAGTGTGCTTGAACCGGCCCATCTGCTCTAGCTGTTGTTGTGATATAAATAAATAAAGCAAGGGTGAGCAATAGAGCTCACCAAAATAACTTATAACAGATTACCAAAATATAATAATTCAAAGATATTTCTGTAGCCACATGTTATGCTTTAAACAGATAAGAAACTAGTATAATATAAAGGATGAAGTTACAAGGAAAATTATTAAAATATTTCCGTAACCCAAAATCCACTTATGCATATATATCCTTAATCAGGATTCATCAGAGTCATAATTCATAAAAGGTGGAGTTGTATGAATTTATTGCCACTTAGTTTTCAAGCATTTTTCGACCACCTGCCAACAAGACTGGTTCTTCACCCCAATACATGTTGCAGGAATATCCAAATTGGATGATGAACTAATACTGGAGTTGCTACCGCGTCCGCTGTGCCTAACCTTGCTATGATCAGTAGCAGGTCGCACCGCTCAAATAGTTTTCTACATGTAGATGGAAGAATCACGACAGCCTGACATTGTCTACCGCCTTACTGTGACCTCCCGGCCCATTTGGGGCAATAAAAGTTGGATGGGCCCACGCAACTTGACCACTTACACCACTCCTAGTTCAGATGAAATCCATGACTCTGAAACGTAAAGATCGTCCTCCTTTCCCCAAGTGTAACCCTTGTTGATACGACTCCACTAAGTAGTTGTATCTAGGTTGGAAAGGAAGATTCTCCAATATTTCCCAAGCTGTTGCTTGTTAATGGATATCGACTTGTTCCAGGAATTTACCCCTCGATCGTTGAGGTGGTAACACAATATTTGACTTGCAACAATTACATAACTTTGAGAAAATATCTGTCCCCTGACAGTTTTGAGTTGAGAGTTTAAAAAGAGTAGCAGTCACTTAAATCAGGTTTCCCATATTTTTGATAGTTGAGCGAGCATTTAAATCGTCTTTAAAAGACAGATTTAAATGGAAAAACATTGTTTTGGGAACCTCTTTTGATTTACAAATACTTAATAATATTTATTAAATAAGTAAATCTTAAATGAATATTTGAAAATAATATTCATTAAGTAAGTAATCCTCAAATGAATATTTGAAATAGTATTCCTTAATTAATAAATCTCATTTGAATATTCGAAATAATATTCATTAAA
The DNA here is from genome assembly GCA_030848705.1 of Heracleum sosnowskyi. Taxonomy (NCBI): domain Eukaryota; kingdom Viridiplantae; phylum Streptophyta; class Magnoliopsida; order Apiales; family Apiaceae; genus Heracleum; species Heracleum sosnowskyi. The sequence continues at coordinate 63,490,423 of CM061235.1, forward strand.
TAATTAAATCTCAAATAAATATTCAAAAGTAATATTCATTAATTAAATAATCCTTAAATGAATATTCACACTAATAATCTTTAAGTCAATAATCCTCAAATGAATATTCATAAATAATATACTGTAAGTCGATAATCCTCAAATGAATATTAACAAATAATATTCTTAAAATGAATATTAATAAATAATATTCTTAAATAAAACAATTAACCCTCGAATAACAGTTACCTGATATCCTTATCGGAAAATAACCTTTAACATATACCGAAATATAATTACTTCTGTTCTTAGAGAAAATCAACCGCCCTTATCCTAGGGCATTATATACAAAACTGGCTTAAAACTGATATCCCATATCTAGCTTATAAGCCCCACATCAAATCATATCCTCAAGTATTGCTATATATATAGCAGTTCAAAAACAAACATGCAATTTATATATCGCATATGCATCACATATATGAAAACAATTTATTATCACAACAACAGTAGTATAGGTTTTGAAAACTTGCCTGGTGGTGAGGTAGGGGTAGTGTGCCTCGAGTCAATCCGGCGATCTATACATAATCAAAAGATCCAAGGTTAATCACTTGAATACTTGCACGAAACTAAGTATGTACTTTATTTAAACCAAAACCTGGTTTCTAGTTAACTCCTTAAGAATCCTCTTGCGCACGCTCGACTCGAACATTTTTATAAAATAGAGATTAAATCCTTTTAACACGAAATCTTCTCGAGGATCCTCCTAAACGTACCTAGTATGTTAACACAAAGTTTCATATTCTGATTAGTCACTTAAGGGGTTTGATCATTGCCTCAAAGTTGGCTAAGTGGTATAGTTCGGTTTCTCGAAACGTCCTTAATTAAAACACTCGTTTCTCCTAAACCGTAATTCGGAATCACATGATCTTTATATCAAAACGAACCTTGAAACAAGACCCACACAATACTAGGCAGTGGTGACTCTGGACAGAAGTCCTTATGTCCGAACATCATAGACAAAACAATGGTTAAGGAAAATCGGGCATTATAACGGCTATGAATCGGATAATCCCAAAATTTCAACCCATTCAACTTGCTCACCAATCTCTCCACACAACATATACATCTTATATAACCAAGAACTGAGGCCAAGCAATGCCTTTACGTTCTTAAAACTCAATACAACTCATAACAAAGCCCAATCATAGCTACTAAGATCATAAACATGCTTTTACACCATTAAAGCTTAAAAAAATCACTTAATACTTTCAAGGGTTCAAGGTCCATACCTCCTTGGTGTGTATATGAGCTTATTAGATCTTGTGTAGCCCTTATCTAACCTTAAGCTAGCTTGAATCATCAAAAGAAATCAAGAATCAAAGGTTAGTTCTTGAAAATTACTATTCATCTCCATCTTTGACCTCAAATTTAAACATGAAAGACTTAAAGAAAAGCTATAAGATTCATGGCTCACCTTGTACTAATCACTAGCTTCGTTTTAAGCTCTTGTTTGCAATTGTTGGTGGAAGAATTCTTCACTTCTCCCTTCTCCTTTTCTTGGCCGAGAGTTTCCAATGGAAATGGTGGTGTTATCTTGATTTTTCTTTTTGTTTAATTACTTTGATATTTGTGATATTTTAATGGTCAAAATGGTGAGTCATGGTCCTTGGTGTCTTCTTCTTTCGACACTTGTCGCACATGCAACGACTCTGTTAAAGTAACTTTACTGGTTCGTTTCCTTTCACATGGATGATCCAAATGTTGCATTCCTCGAACTAATCTTGTTACATGTTACTTCCATGTCTATATTTAATCCTGTACGTCCTTGATATCTCTAATTCTTTTATTAATCCATATCCATAGAATTGATAATCTAAATCCTTCAATATTCCCAAATAATGATTAATCCGTCCGTTAATGGTGAAATTTCGGAGAAAACGGAAATGCTATTTTTCCGATTCTGACAACTTTTGCATTCCTTTATTTTCATCGTAGATCACTAATACAACTTTGAAAGTTCATTATATCGTCCCGTATATAGGGTGGTCTGAAAAACTTTTTTAATGAAAAAATTTACTATTCATCAGTGGTTTTTAACAAAAGTCACTATTCATCCATAATCATTTGGATCATTATCCGTTCCAATATTCCTGCTTTATTTCTTCTTTATTTCTTGTACTTAGACAATGTTCTAGAGCTTTCTCGGGCATACGCTATCTTGTTTACGGAGTTGTCGGATGCATACCAGATATCGATTTGGATGACATAAAATACTTTTCTTCCTTGGGGTGTTATATTCTTATTTTCCAGAGAGATTATTCTTATCTAAATGGTCAGTCCATTCTCACTATTCACAGAATACTTGAAAACTGAAATCCATATTCATTTCATAACTTGAGTCTCAATTCGTTACTACTATTCGTATATACATCAACATAAAATAAAAGTTTTTTAATTCTACCCAAAATCTGAGGTCTTACATAGATCATAGATTGGGGAAATATCCCACATAATTTGCAAATGGGGAGGGTACTACCAAAGTCTCTATGGATGCCTTCTATGTCGGCTCATCTAATGGATAATCATTTAATCATTATTTATTTAATCATTATTCATCGTAAATGTTTGAATATTCATTTAATCATTATTTATTTAAATGAATATTATTTTGAATATTCATTTAATCACTATTTATTTAATGAATATTATTTTTGAATATTCATTTAAAGTTTATTTATTTAATAAATATTATTTGATTATTTATTAAATACCTTTAACACATTTTTTTAAATTGAGTTGTATTATTTAAAGTTATTCTTGACCTTCAACATTTATGAAGGATATTCTAAGTTGTATTATTAATTATTTTAAATCAAAGAGAGGTTCCCAAAACACGGTTTTCCATTTGAATCTATCTTTTTGAAGAGGATTTAAATACTCGCTCAACCATCCAGAATATGGGAACCCTGATTTAAGTGACTGCTACTCATTTTAAACTCTCAACTCAAAATTGTCAGGGGATAGATATTTTCTCTGAGCAATTTAATTGCTGCAAGTCAAATGTTGTGTTACTACCTCAACGATCGAGGAGTAAATTGATGGAACAAGTCGATATCCATTAACAAGCAATAGCTTGGGAAATATTGGTAAATTTTCCTTTCCAATTAGATACGACTACTTTGTGGAGTCCTATCAACGAGTAATATACTTGGGGAAAGGAGGACGAACTTTACGTTTCAGAGTCATGGATTTTATTCGAACTAGGAGACGAGTAAGTGGTCCAGTGGCGCCGGTCCATCATTGGCCCAACCGTTGGCCGGGTGGTTCCAGGAGGCGGTGGACAAGTAAATCCGTCGGCGGTGGACAAGTAAATCCGTGGGTTCTTCCTTCTACATGTAGAGAAACAAATGGTGAGATGCACAACATACGACTGATCATCGTAAAGGTTGTGGCTTCTGCGCGACAATGCTCCAGTATTAGTTCACCATCCAGTTATGGATAATTCTGCAACATGTATTGAAAGGGACTAAGGATAACACCCTTGGTTCCGGTTTACCGATCATGTTGGCAGGGGGTTGAAAAATGTTCAAAAATGAAGTTACAATAAATCCTTGCAACTTCATCTTTTATTTTATGAGTTATGACTCTGATAAAACCTTACTCATATTATATATGCATTAGTGGATTTTGGGTTACGGAAAATTATATGAAATTTTCCTCGTAACTTCATCTTTTATATCATATGACTCTGTGGATACCTTACATAACATGAGTTATGGTAAGGGAGTTGTTTATACTAAATCACCTTATAACTTCATCTTTTAAGTTATATGTTGATATTCTACTTACATAGCAGATATCTTTCGGAAAGGTTATATTGGTTTACTTTGAAACCTCAACTTTTATATTATACTAGAACTTTGTTCATAATATAGTAAAAGTTTGCAGAAATATTATGAAATGATATTTGAAATACAACAATGGTACTGTTTTTGGAATACATTCCGATAAGGAAATAATTTCAGTATCGAGATATTTTGACAAATTATTGTCTTATACCCGCTTTATTCTGGGTTGAGTTAAAGGCAGGATTATGCCATACTTTTATTACCTTGTTGAGCTATCGCTCACTCTTGCTATTGTTTTATAAATATTATATAGCAGCGAAGTAGGGTACCAAGGATTCGGCGCACATCCCTCAGGCGAATGGTAAGCGCAAGGCATTCTCATGAGCAGTTTCTAGCAGTGATCCTGGAAGTAGTGTGACCGAGTCAGATCAAGATGGAGCTTTTGGTATTCATCTTATGTATAGATATGAATGGTATGAGAGGGTGGTGAGTATTACAAGGCTAGGTTGGTAATGTACCATTACTTAGGAGTTGTATCGGTAGCAAATTCAAAAGACATTTGGGTATTGTAATAAAGATTATTTATTCCGCAATTGTGGTATTTGTGTCGTTTCTGAGACTCTAACCTGTGTGTGTGTGAGAGATATATACATTATGGGGTCATAAGCAGATGAATTGTGTCTATTGTGAGTAAAGCAGGCAAGGCAAGAAGTAAGTGGATCGTGACTACTCTAAATCCCTGACCCCGTATTTGGGGCTGTTACAACTGATATACCTCTCTACTTGGAAAATCCAATCTATAGGTTTGAGCCGTTAAATGATGATAGCTCACATTTTATGGGACGAATACTTGGAATAGATGAAGATGATGATAAGATAAGAGTGTGATCTTTAGAATTTGTTTGTTTTTCGACAAGATTTAGACGATTAAGAATTTCGATGAGAGATGTTTTTTGAAGTTTGATAAGGTTTGAGATGTCGATGAGGGATTTGATTGTTCAGAGTCGGAAACACGAAGTTGTTGGTCCACATCTTCCAAGGTTTTGTACTTGGCTTCCATTCTATCAGCCATGAGAACTCAATGAAACCACCAAATGAAACAGAATACTCACTTCGAGCATAAAATAATTGTTGTGGAATAAAAAACGTACTTGTAAATTAACTGATAGGGTTTAAGAGCTTTCGATATTTTAATGGTTGTTCTTGTGTTTCGTGACTAAATCTGCCATCACAAGATGCCTACGTATCTCAACTAATGCCTAGGTATCTCAACTATTGCTGAGAATCAAGCCAAATAAAACGTAGTTCTAATGTGAAGGATCAGGGTCCTTATATAGGCGTCTAGAGCCTTGTATTTAGAGTATGTTTAGGAGACTTAGCGAATAAGTCTTCTTCTTGATAATTGATAAGGATTGTATTACTTGGTGGGCAAGTCTTTTCCTTGTTGTAGGATAAGGATTGTGACTCATTATTTCCTTTGATTGGGATTCTAGATGCTTCTTGGAAGAATTTACCATATTTTGGACTCCTTTCATGAGCTGTATATTTTCCCTATTTATTAATTACGAAATTAAAAAATAATTAGGGTTTCGGGCCTTGTTTATTGGGTCGTTTTCTTGGACCAATCTAGGTTTAATTAATACTCCATTAATTACACTTCTAGGGTTATTTTTCAGCCCATATCAATAATATAACATATTTCCTAAATAAACTCTTAACATTAATGGAAATAGATCAATATAATATGCACTAAGAACAGAAAAAATTAAGAAAAGATACTAGAAAATGTAATCATCCATCCAGTTTGATTTAGAAGCGTGAATCTTGTGTAGTCATATTGTATCATCATGTTAACAAAATATTTGATTTATAGAACATGATACTGCAATTTAAATTAACAATATTTTTCATTTATAGAACATGACACTACAATTTAAGTTAATATTGGTTAATTTAACGCATACATGTACACCCTACAACTACAAATTGCATTGCATGCTTATATATAATCTCTTTTCTATATGATTTATACTGGTATGCAGTAGATGTACATAACTTAATACCTTAATTAATACCTTAATACTCCCTCTTTCCAGTTCATTTCTATACGGTTTCCATTTTAAAATGTACCTCTCATTTCTATACATTCCAAAAATAGTAACTTTTAATAATATAAAACACTATTACACCGACTAGTTTCTACACTATCTCTATTCTATAATAATATAAAACACTATTACACCCATTATTTTTCTCCACTATCTCAAATCTATATTACCCATTTTTTATCTAATTTTACTCATTTTTTATATTATCTGTATATAACTCACTGGACAGAGGGAGTAATATATATTAATGAGTAAATTGCATATTGTACCTAAAGTTTTAGGTCGGTGCACTTTGTCTCATACTTCTCTTACTAAGTCTCATTTCTTTACAATTTTCTTTTTAATTTCCGTGTCAAAAAATTGAGGAGACGAAGGAAGTAACATTTAACACAGTTACTTTTGTTCATAAAATGAGATAAGAAATAAAGGTATTTCGGTAGTGTGTGATTTTTATGGCCAACCTTATGTTTTTAAAGAGATGACTAACATCAAAACTTTTAAATCGAGTTAGGAAATTACATATTAGCATTTATGAATTTTTACACAACATAATTTTTATTATGAATTTTAAAATGGAATATTTGATCTTTAGATTTTTTTACATCAAAAGACAAATATATTTTGTATTTAAGATAACGATTGCAAAATATAAATTATATCAACAAAATTGTAAAAAATAAATTATAATTATCCGTGTTTTCTGTCAGCAACAAATACAATTAAGATGCCTAGTAATAAATTTTTCTCTCAGTCCCAAATTATTTGTCCATTTTAATTTTTACACGTAATTTAAGATGCTTCAAAGACACTTTCAATTTCTTTTGTAAATAAAGGTTTAAATATTATAATTTTACTTACAAAAATAAAATTTATAAAAAATAAATAATTCTATGTTTTTAACACACCTTAAAATAAGCCTAAAAAGCAAAATGGACCATTACTTTAGGACGGAGGAAGTGTTTTTTTTTATCATTTTTAATGAAATTTTAGTGAATACAATATATATAATAAAGTATGTATCATAAATTATGGTACTAGAGTGTATATTCTTCAAAGTGGTATTTCGACTATAAATTTTAAAATATTTTTTAATCCAATATTCCCATAAAAGCATATTTTCCTTTACGAGCCGTGCTAAATATATCAAATTGAATTTAACATTTTAATTAATTTTTTTTGATGTGAATACCTGATCCATCTAGAGTATAAGCATGAAAATAAGTTCAAGAAAATCAAACTAAATTTATTAAATTAAATAAAAATAATGTATTTGATCCAATCAGAATTTTTTATAAGAAATAATTTGTTTTTTTTATTAAATGTGTACAGTAAAAAAATCTAACATATGTATTATATTATGTCAAGTAACGGTATTTAATTTATTTATATAATAATTATACTAGTATTATTTAAGAATATAACTATATGTCTACTAGCTCATTACACACAAATAGTTGTTGTATAATCTCAATGACACAAATATAGTTAGTAACATTTGATGGTAGTATTCATTTTGTATGGTCTTCAAAACTTATATCAAATTTTGAGTACACAAATTGCTACAACCTGAGATTTCATGTAAATTTACTCTATATTAATCTATATAGCCTTTCACTCGTTATCAAGACAGATATATTGGGACCAGACATAAACGAAGCCCTCCAATGGTATCTACGTACGTAACTGGCTTACAAAGGAGTTAATTAAATAGCTAACAGCGACATAGGTTGTTTCAAAATTTGCCACTGGAACACATTTACACACTCTGTAAGTTATTTTTATTACATGCCATTTCTTCTGTAGTCTGTAGAGATAAAAAGCATGATTAAAAATGGTTGGTGAAATAAGTGTTCTCAGTAGTTTGTTTTCCTGACAAGGCAAGCAGAAGAAGTTGGTGACAGCCAAAATAGATAGTCCTATGGTGAAATGACAACCTAAATAGATAGTCCTACTAGCAGCCTCACTGTGGTATTCTACACATCACAGTGTGCTCAGATTCAAAAGACTGCATGGAGACAGGGAATTCTGAGATAATAGAGAAAAATGAAAAACATTAGGCTAATTGAATATATTCCCAGGGAATTATTGGAAAAAGGCCCTATTTGGTTGGAGGTTCGATTTAGATTTGGCACAGTCTTGCAAACTGTGGTTCCAAGTCTTCCGACTCATTATAGGGATATATGGAGGGTGAATTCGGTAGGGGAGGTCTGGACGATGCACATTAAACAGGGTGCTTAATTATGTGGTGGTAATGGAATTAGATAGGAGAAATACAAGGCAAGCACATACATGCATTTCCACATTTAAAGCCCTGCAACTCAGGAGCCAACTACCTAGCCACGTGTGTATATAATACGCTGTCCGTCGAATTTACTATAATTAGTTTGAATATCAACTATATATATATATGACTAGCAGGGTAGAACAAACTTAATTATTGGGTCAATATGGATTCGAATAAAAATTATAAGATGGGTATGTTGTTGTTTGTTGTTTTGATGATGGGTTCAGTACTTGTGAAAGCAGCTTTTGAAGGTCCTGATGGTTCGGGTTTTATTCCACCTAAAGACCCACAGTGCATAATAAAGTGCAGCGATATATGTGATGATCCACGTACTCATAGTTTTGATGATTCTCTCTGTCCTCCAAATTCTACTAGGTTGAAGGAACGTTTCAAGTGCGAGGATAGCTGCCCCGATTTGTAACAAAATACCCTTGTATTTATTACTTCGCTAATAATAATTATAGCCTAATAATTATGTAGTGGTTGACATATACAGTATAGTGAAAACCCACAAAGATCCCGCAGCTCTAACAAGATATCTTCGACCCTCCTAGGCCTACTTGTCAATCCCGTTTTGCTGATGTGATGTGGGAGCATTATTGCAGATGTACTTGTTCTTCTTCTTTTTTCGTCCGCAATAAAAAGTCTTTGTCGTATGTGGGTTTTTTAAAGTATTTTTTTGCTAAGTATAGTCATGATTTTTTCGATCAATCTGTTTATTCAGCAAATAACTCGCAGTTCTATCGATCAATATATATGGTCTTGGATCATTAATAATGATTTTTCTTTAGAATTTGGTTACTTAATCGACCCGTTTACTTCTATTATGTCATTATTAATCACTACTTTTGGAATTATGGTTCTTATTTATAGTGATAATTATATGTCGTATGATCAAGGATATTTGAGATTTTTTGCTTATATGAGTTTTTCCGGTTCTTCTATGTTAGGATTAGTTACCAGTTCTAATTTGATACAAATTTATATTTTTTTGGGAATTGGTAGGAATGTGTTCTTATCTATTAATAAGGTTTTGGTTCACCCGGCCTGTTGCTGCAAATGCTTGCCAAAAGGCAATGGAGACAAATGTCATTTTGTACTTATCTACATTCAATGCTATCAATGACAATTGGTTGGACAATATTACAAGGCCAATAGTTAGCTTAATTATCAACATGGGTCAATCTATTGGATTGGGGTCATTACTATATATTTATTCAGTAGACTTTTGGCTTACAAGTTTTTATTTTTCTCTTGAAAGAGTTTTTCTTATTTTATTTGATATTGGTATTCCGAATTCAATTCTATTGAAGAATTTGATAAAGTATATGTACAGAGGCACCTTTGGGTGGACCTTTTTATTGATGAGAAATATTTTATGGGAGGTTGTCGATTGTTCCGATACCAAGAACTTTCTATTCAAAGCTTATATTCTATTCAAAGTTTATAATTACCTTGTTCATCCCAAACTTATTTACGCTTCCTTTCAATCCGTTATCCGAGTAGTCAAAGTTTTGTTTTCTTTCATTCTTTGGCTACGATGTTTAGATTTTGTACTAGTAGATTGAAAGTCGCTAATTGTGTATGCCGTTATGAATGACTAGTTAATTGTTCTAACTAGTTGAAATTTTAACGATATGATGAAAATCTAGCTAATCATCCTAGCTAGATGTTGCGTCCCAAACTAATCGAACTAGAAAATTTCGTTCAGCTAGTTGTTAATGTTTCTTGAAATGGACTAGTTATTGTTTCACTAAGTTCAACTTTCGGTCAAATTTATTTAAGTTTGTTCACAACACATTTTTATATGCAATGAATTATGATGATGAAATTCCTAAAGTATAAATTGATTGAGACCTAACAAGGTCGCCTACTCGACGAGAATTCTTACAAAGTTTTTAATTTTATAAAATATTCTGCTGCTTGAAATATTCTTGGTACCATGCAAGTATTTTCCTTAGTATTTGGAAAGAGATATAGTGTTGAAATTTTAGAACTAAAATAAAAGTAGATGAGTACGACAAATTATGAATCGACGCTACGAAAATTGTCAAGGTTCGTTTCGTATGATGCAAATTTAGAATGACGGAGTGTTCGAAATGACTGATTATGCTATGTTGATTCATGAAACGACTGTAATAGAAAATGGAAACCAAATGGCTGGGAAAGAAAGGAGAATAAAGAAGATAGAGTTTGAGGAACAATGAGGGAGTTAAGTATGTGGAATCCCTAAGAAGACCTAGCAATAAAGGTAGAAAAGTATGTAATTATTATTGTAAATGTTGCTGGCCCACAACGTGAAGTTGAGATTTGAGGCAAAAGTTATATATAGATTTAATTCCCTTCAAGTTAAGAGGACTCGATGAAATTTTGGAATGGACCGATTGATCAACTATGAGACGCAAATAGATTGAGGAGGTAAGAAAGTAAGAATTTTGATTGTCGGACGAGGGAGAGTTTGACCTCCAAGGATATGAAGCTTATTTAGCACATGTGAATTTTGATACCAATAGGGGGATACCAAGTATAAAAGATAACCCAGTAGTGAATTATTTTATGGATATATTTTCTAATGATCTCCTAGGATTTCAACCCGATAAAGTTATAATATTTTCCATTCATTTAGTACCATGGACCGCACCAGTATCCATGACCCCATACCGATTGGCACCAGTTTTGAGAAAGGAATGGTAGCATGACACTGTATATAGAATATAGAGAGTTGATAAACTAACCATCGGAAGTAGAAACCTCATACAAAGAAAAGTTGTTTTGTTTGACCAATTAAAGGAAATGATTACAAGAAGGCTAATTACCTTTAGTAATGTCTCAATCGAGGCACACAACGTTGAGTTCTTATGATCATGTTGATCTCTCGGTAAATTCTCTTACTTCCAATAAGGTTACCTTAAAACTCATAACCTTATGATCACCAGTGTGTGAAGTTTTCCTTGATATGGGAGCTATCTTTTCAAGGCCCCATAATTTTTGTTATCCTCATTGAATTCCAAGGGGAGGCCAACCAGGTCATATAAGTCAAAATTCGCTGATAGGAATTAGATTCGCAACGAAATCGCCTATGACAGGAGCGAATCCCTAAGACGAATAGAATATTAGTGACATATCAATGAAATTGGTTTATTCTCCCAAGGATATTATGATAATGGAAAGGGGGAATCGATATATGTGAAAGGAATAGCGATGTGCCGTGAACTCCAGTGACAACGATGTTAGATAGATGCCCTATAGTGGAATTGAGATTTTGGAGGAGTTGTTTACGAAGGGACACTACCTCTGGGTTAGCAAGATAAGTATTGGTGATGGAGTCAGAGGGAGCTGGTATTGTGACTTGGGAGAGGTGCAGCGTGTTGTTTTTTTTTTAGAGAAATAATTTCCGGAAATATATGGAGACCCGGATGAAAATAAAAGTTAAAGAGTTAAAACAAGAAAGCCAGTAGGTTTCAACCAGGGCTACCTCCAAATAGCAGGTACCCTTCTATACTATTTAGACAGAGCTAATGTATCGTTGTATATCAAGAAGCTGCATGATAATTAAACCTTAAGGCCGAGCCGCTAAGGGAATAATTACAAGTAGAAATAGTCAATCGAGGGATTTTCCCATAAGACTGGTACATCTAGGTTGTGAACTAGAAATATGAGGTCGACACTTTTGATAAACCTGATTCCTTTCAAGTTGGGAGAAGTTGATATTATAATAAGGATGGGTTGGTTGACACTCAATGGAGCCCAGACTGATTGTAAGGGAGAGAGAGTAATAAATAAAGGATGGAGACAGATTCAGAGATTCTTGAATATAGTTCAGACTAAGAAACTATTACGCCAGAGATACGAGGCTTAATTAGCTCTTATGGTTGACGCCAAGAAAAGAGACACCAAGTATAAAGGAAACTACAGTGGATTTGGGAGACTGTACAAGATCTTAATGCGCTACCAAATATCGATTGGGATGACATAAGAATGAATAACGAGTATTCAGGTTCTAGTGCCGCATCTCCTGTTAGCCTCAGTGGGAATGAAAGAGTTAGCGACTCAGTTACAAGAATTGCTGGGCAAGAATATGATAAGACCCAGTGTACCACCGTGGAGAGCCCGGTGTTGTGGTAAGAGAGAAAGATGTTAGCACAAGATTATGCATCGAACCTCGAGAGTTGTATGAGTTCGACATAGAGAATAGGTACCCTTGTAAATGATTGTTTGATCAGCGGAAGAACGCTGTGTATTTCCAAATTTATTTAAGAACTGGATATCACCAGTTGGAAGTTAAATCCGAGGATATACCCAAGACTGCGATTCGTACTAGGAATAGACACTTCGAGTTTTCAGCGAGGTTATTTTGGGTTGACTAATGCACCCACAAATTTTTATGGAATGTAATGAATTGGCTTTGAATTATCCGTGATAGTAAATAACATGAGATGGAGAAATGGCTAGAATTGACCTAGGATTATGATTGTGAGATACACTACCATCCGGGGAAGGCAAATGTGGTGGCCGATACCCTTAATTAAAATGAGACAAAGATGGATTCCGAATGATCGGGAATTAAAGGATGAGACTTTACACAAAACCCAAGTTAGTCCAACAAACTAGAAAGACAAAAGATTTCACCAACAAGCGGCTAGTGACAGCCAAGACAGACAGAGAAAGTATGTGGACTAAGCCTGCGAGTATAGAGATAATACTGCTATTGATAAGCTAAATGGCATGTTGATGGATGACAAGCAAGTTTATGTTGGTGTATTTTGTGTACAAACAAGATAGAGAATATGAGGTTAGAGATTCGTGATGCTAAAAGATATCCTCGTGGAAGGAATTAATGAGATTTGGAAAGAAAGGGAAGTTGAGCCCAAGATTCATTGGGCCATCTGAGATTTTAAGATGCGTCAGGAAGGTGGCCTACGAGCCAGCCTTACCCCCCCCAAACTTGTAGAATGGTCATAACGGGGTTCATGTGTCAATGCTACGTTAGTATACTATAGATGCCCGACATATGTTAGAGTACGAGCAGGTAGATATACAACCTGGTCTGACTTACAAAGAACAACCTGTGGAAATCACGGATAGAAAAGAGCAAGTGCTAAGAGACAAGGTTGCCAAGCTAGTGAGAGGTTTGTGGAAAATCAAGAAGTGGAAGAATCCACTTGGGAGTTAGAAAGTGCAATGGGAGAGAAGTACCCCCAGTTATTCCTAAGCTGATTCCGGGACGGAATCCTTTTAAGGAGGGGAGACTGTAATAACCCGAATTTTTGGTAAAATTAAAACTTTTCTTATTATGATTAAGTGCATCAGTGAATAGTGAATTTGGTGGATGAATAGTGATTTTGAGGATTAAGAAAAAAAATTCATGCCACCTATGTACGAGACGTAGTGTGGATATTCCGAAGTCATATTAGTGATCTACGGAGTAAATAAGTGTATGCAAAGACGATCGGAATTCAGAAATTCCAAATTTTATTTTGGTGTAGTATTTGACTGGGCAGTGAATTATATATTATTATATTCAAGAAATGAGATATTAAATTTGAGGATTTAATATTTTAGAATTTTATTATATTTGATTTGAGAATATTCGAAGAAACGCGAGAACATTTTCTAAGAACAAGGAATAAAGAGGGAATAGATAAGGGATGTTGGAGTTAATATTGATTTAAGGGATTATGCCACAGTGGAGTAATAAAATGCAACATATAAGCTGTAACGTATTGATTTTATTAAAAGGACACAAAGACGATCCAATTGGTGGAAGAAGAAAAACCAAGGTGTCATGCATGAAAGTCAACCAAAAAGCTAATGGTGTATTTGCAACATTGGCAAAAATGGAGTTGCTTGATGAGAGGCCAACACTTGGACTAATGAGAGAGCAACAAGTGGACCAATGGGTGGTTAACAACACAAAAGAAAAGATGCATCCAAGTTGAAAAACAAAACAAAGTAAGATGAGCAAGAAGCTCTCCAATCTGCCAACCAAGAACACAACTCAAAGAAAACTTCATATCTCCACTTCTATCCATCCATAAATCACCATATTTTAACCATAGCCTCACCATTCTATGTAAAGACCACACCTAAATTTTGGTGGTAAACAAAGGGGTGTAGCCTAGTCAAATCTCTTCCCCAAGTTGAAGATTCCAATCTGCCCTGTTCCTGGCAGTTTCTGCCATCGATCTTAAAACGCCCATAAGTAGAGCTTCAAGCATTCCCTGGTGATGATCTAGGACTCAAAAGAAAGCCCTTGAAGATCATAAGGTGTGGTAAAAGATTTGAGAACGAAACTCTTATTTTTCGAGTTTATATGATTTTTACAAGATGGTGTGTTCTAGGATGATTAGTTACTAACTTAGTTTTCATATTTTGTTTCTTGATGGTTTGGCTTCCAAAGGATGTTCTAAGCAAGGTTTAAGAGTTGTAAAGTCTTTAGAGCACTTCTAAACTTCAAGCCAAGGTATAAATCTTTGGAAACCCCTTTGATGAATATTGTGTTTTAATGGAGTTTTGATGTGGTATGCATGTTTAGAGGCATGAATCTTGTGTGGTTGTTATGAAAATGGAAAAATAAGTATTGTAGCTCCAAGACCTGTTGAGGCAGTGAGGAAGATGATGAATGGTGTATATGAGTCTTGGGTGTTGGTTGAATGCTTATTTGGGTTGGTTAAAAATTGGATTATTCGATTTTAAGCCGTCGTAATGCCCGATTTTCGATAACTCTAAAAACTGTCTAGAATCCGAAAACCTAACTGCCTCTTTTGGTTCAGTAATGAACATGAGTGTGTAGAGCTTTGTGTTTAGTTTACGTGAGCGCAAGAATCTGTTAGTGTAGGTGCCCTAGAGGCAATACACTGTCTCTTTTAATAAACCTTTATGTCATTTGATTATTCAATAAACGTATTTATTATGACTTTAATTACTGCGATATATTTGTTAGCATAATAAATGTCCTTAGAATCATGATACACATTATATAGTTTAAGTACATGACTTGAACTTGAGATTATATAATATATCATATTCTTAAAAGGTCCCTAGTCGAGTATTATTAAATATAGGACAATAATAATACATAAATAGACTAATATGTTGATTGACAGATAACCACATCTCATTGGTTATAAGTATGGAGATACTAAAGTCAATGCATAGGTACATGTAGGAGTACATGGTACTGGACAGACCCACAGTGAGATTCTTCATGTTTAATAAAGTCATAAGAAAGACTCACAGTGATAATGGTGTAATGATCCTTAGACTTGAGATCATTATATTTCTATACGAGGATTAATATACTTTGACAACATTAAAAGTTACCTTTGACCGGGTGATGATAAAAGTGGACATCGGGTATATCATGAGTCATATGAGAAATATGAATGATAGATAAAGGATTTAACCCTCCTATTATTAGGGGAGATATTATTGGCCTCTTGATTGAGTGAGACTATGAAAATGCATGGCCATGCTCAAATATTGATTTGTTTTAATAGTTTACTCATTGATCAAGGAAACCCGGATTAAGCATTGAAGAGGATGACTAAATACATGCCTCGAGTTTAATCTATAATATTTCGTTAAAAGGATTATATTACACGGAAACATTAATCACGAAAGGTTTAATTGGATCACCAATTATTATTATTACTTGGGTAGCAATGATGTATTACTAGATGCCGCTCATTGTTTATATTTTGTTATTGGATATTGAAATTATTGCCAACGTAATAATAACCTAAAGGGTTACACAATAAGAACGTTTTAAAAGGAGTTTTAATTTAAATATCAGATTTAAATTGAATAATTATAAATTCGAAATTGGTTAATTAATTAATTAAGTTGGACTTAGTTAATTAAATTGTAATTTCGAATTTAATTCATTAAAAACCCAAATCAGTTTGGTTTAGTTGAAGCCCAAGCTAATTAGGGTTAGGCCCAATCTCTCTGCCCTATATATACATAATGATGTATAGTTTTAGGGCTGGTTCAGATAATTCGTTTTTCTCTAATATCAAAGAGAGGCTAGAGAGAGAGAGAAGGCAGTTTTATTTGGCTAGTACCTGCTCCTTGGATCGTTGGACGATCGGACGTTCTTGTGGACAATTTAGAGACACAGATCTTGACGCAAGGGTTGTGTGGTGATTGCAATCTAGGACCTCTATCTTACAGAATTCGTAAAGCTCTTAACTGGTATGATTTCGTTTCTCCATAATCAGTCACAACTTATACATGGATCCTGCGTTAGGGTTTCATAAATTTTATTATTTTACGACTGTTTTTCGCTGCGTTTTTACAATGAAACCCAACAATGGTATCAGAGCTACGTGTATGAGGGGCTGATTTGGTTACATGTTTACTGTATTTTTACGAGTATGCATGTTTGATGAATCTGCCATGATACAGTTATGTTATATGATTGATATAATGAATATGTATATAATCTGATATGATGATACTAGTATGTTTAGAATCTGCCATGACTCATCTATATGCGATCTGTTATGATATGTATGTTGTTTAGTTTGTATAATGATATAAACGGTCGGATAGATGTATTTGGATACGATCTATTTGCTGAGATTAGGGTTACATGTATACTGATACATGTTTCTGGTAACTGGGATTTGGGTCGTGTGTATACTGATACATGCTTCTGGAATTGTATACTGATACATGATTTTGCTTGTATTCTGATACATGATTTTGCTTGTATTCGAACCGCGGGTTAGGGCTTTGTTTTAATTTGTGCTTGTGACATATGCTTTGTTTATTTATTATTCATGATTGGATCATGAAAAGTAATAAACAGTATGTCATCCTTATATGATATGTCATGTCATTAATTGTTTATATGAGCATGGTGGATGGTTATGGCTTATTGACCTATAGGATAAAGGTTTTTGTTTTAATGTTGGTTTGGTTTCTAAATACGACTTGCATGTCGTCTTCATTCCTTGTAATGTTTTATCTCGAATGTAACTCGAGTTCCTTTGTAAGTTCCTTAGTATAGCTTTCATTGTAATCATCCATGGAGGATTTGGAAGCATTGAAGACTAAGGATTCAATGGAAGCAATGGAGAAGATTTTGTAATAGTTAGATATAACCACCATAGATTGACCTTGATCTTTTCATTAGCTTGAAAAAGGATCACATAGGATTGAGCCATAACCATTACACATTTACTTTACGCACTTTACATATGATGTATGGAATGTATGTATAGAGTAGAAGATGCATGCTTTAATTAGATTAATGATGTATGCATGTATTAGATACATCACCCATGCCATGCTTGCCATGTTTAAACAAGATAAAATCTGTAACGATTCAAATATTAAAAACGATCATGAGATTCTTGTGTTTATGAAATATGGATTTTTAAAGCACGGAATTAAATATGGATTTCTGATATCTAAAATTGGGATTTTCTGACAAAAGCGGATATGCGTATTCGTAAGGTTGATGGGTTTTAAGCGTGACCATTGGTATCCTCCATCTACCTAGGAAATGAACAATTTAAGATGTCAATATGAAATATTTGGTTCAAGGAAAAATTGAGGATCTCTTTATGATGTGATCATGATCGTTATAAATTTTCTAAACCCCTTAACAAAATATTAAGTTTTAATCGGATGCTTTCCAATGAATGAACACTCATCGAATCCTAGATCGATAAGGGGAAGGGCTGTCAGTGGCAGGGGACTCCTATCTATCGTGGTGAGATGCGACGAATATAAACGGTTATATTCGGCCGTTGTATCATTGGGTCTAACTTAACTGAGTCGTCATAATAAGGTGAAAATAAACGGTTATATTCAACTATTATGAACTTAGAAGCATAGAGTTTGGTTAAAAATCTATTAGATAGATAAGATCAATCGTTGTTCGCCAAACTATCCAAGAATTATATGTGATATAATTGACAACTGTTGTCTACCTAAATAATCATTTTTAAGGACTTCTAGTGGTTGACTTAGAACATGACGAAATATGGATCTTGGCTCACTAGAAAGAATTATGCGATATACTTTCCGAATTAATAGTAAGGGCTATTAATTTGATAAAAATAGTGGGAGATATATTATGAATATATCATAATCATTTGAACATAATAATTGATAACTCAGACAATCTAATGTTTATTTTGTGCTTTTATCTTTGTAGAAATGGCAAATAACACAAACACACTATCCGTACGATCAATCCTTGAGAAGGATAAACTGACAGGAGGAAACAACTTCCTAGACTAGCAGAGGAATTTGAGGATTGTCCTCAGGCAGGAGCGCAAGCTTCATGTCATTAACATCCCTCCGCCATGTCCCCTTCCTGAGGGCGCTACTGTTGAGGAACAAGCGGCCCACACAAAGGATGAGAATGATGCAAATGATGTTGCATGTCTTATGTTGGCAACTATGAGTGCTGAGCTTCAAAGACAGCATGTGCATATGGATGCATATACTATCTATGAACACTTGCAAAGCATGTTTGCAAGCCAAACTCGTCAAGAAAGGATCAACACGAGTAAGTCACTTTTTAATTGCAAACAAGGGGCAAGTGAACCAGTTGGACCACATGTTCTGAAGATGATTGGTTACATTGAGTACCTTGAAACTTTGGGTTTCCCGGTTGGACCGGAAACTGGTATTGACCTTATCATGAATTCTTTGAACAACAAATTCACTCGGTTTGTTGTGAACTACAATATGAATGAATTTGACAAAACACCTACTGAATTGTTGGCTATGTTGAGAACATATGAGACCAACATGAAGGCAGCTGAACCTGCTCCCATACTGATGGTGGGCAATAAAGGTAAGGCGAAAGGGAAAGGCAAGTGGAAGGGTAAGAAGAAGACTGGATCTGATTCTGCACCCAAGCCAAAGTCAGGTCCCAAACAGGCTTTCAAGCCTAAAGGTGGTGTTGCTAAGGGTGAATGTCACTACTGTAAGAAAACTGGTCACTGGAAGAGAAACTGTTCAGTTTACTTGGAGGATCTGAAGAAGAAGAAGGTTGATCAAGCTTCTACTTCAGGTATATATGTTATAGAAGTCAATCTGTCTACTTCTACATCTTGGGTATTGGATACTGGATGTGCTTCTCACATTTGTTTAAATGTGCAGGAAATGCAGAGAAGTAGGACATTGGCTAAAGGAGAAGTGGACCTACGAGTTGGCAATGGAGCAAGAGTTGCTGCTTTAGCTGTAGGAACTTATTATTTATCTTTGCCCTCTGGGCTTGTTTTAGAACTAGAGAACTGTTTTTACGTGCCTGCGATTTGCAGAAACATTATTTCTGTTTCTTGTTTGGACAAGAAAGGTTTTTCGTTTACAATAAAGAACAACAGTTGCTCTTTTGCTTTGAATGATTTAACCTATGGTGTTGCACGTTTGTTTAATGGTTTATATGTTCTTGACTTAGATAATCCTGTCTATAATATAGAAAACAAACGACTTAAAGTTAATGACTCAAATCAAACATACCTCTGGCATTGTCGTCTAGGCCATATAAATGAGAAACGCATATCCAAATTACATAAGGATGGATACTTGGATAAGTTTGATTTTGAATCATACCTAGAATGCGAGTCTTGTTTGCTTGGTAAGATGACTAAAGCCCCTTTCACTGGTAAGGGTAAGAGGGCCACTGAACGTTTGGAGCTAATACATAGTGATGTATGTGGCCCAATGCGTGTGATGGCTAGAGGAGGCTACTACTACTTCATAACATTTACTGATGATTTCAGTAGATATGGATATGTATATCTTATGAAGAATAAATCCGATTCTTTTGAAAAGTTCAAAGAATACAAGGCTGAAGTAGAGAAGCAAATTGGCGGAGGTGCAAGTATTAAGATCTTACGATCTGATCGTGGGGGTGAATACTTAAGCACTGAATTTAAAGAATATTTAAAGGAGTATGGTATTGTATCACAACTCACTCCGCCAGGTACACCTCAATGGAATGGAGTTTCAGAGAGGAGAAATCGCACCTTGTTGGACATGGTGCGATCGATGATGAGTCATGCAGATCTTCCAATTAGTTTCTGGGGTTATGCTCTAGAAACAGCGGCTTTCACACTTAACCGTGTTCCTACTAAGAAGGTTCAAAAGACTCCATATGAGATATGGATGGAGAAACGTTCAGGCATGAGCTTTATGAAAGTTTGGGGATGCAAGGCGTTTGTGAAACGTCAAGTATCTGACAAGCTTGGACCTAAATCCGAAGAATGCAATTTTGTGGGATACCCTAATGAAACAAAGGCGTATTATTTTTATAGTCCTTCTGAGCAGAAAGTGTTCATTGCTCGAGATGCTGTCTTCATGGAAAGAGATTTTGTTTCCAAAAGAAACAGTGGGAAAACTATAGATCTCGATGAAGATCGAGAACCAGAAAATAACATTGAACCTGAGGTGGAACAAGAGCAGGATAATAATAATGCTCAACAAACACAGGTTGTTCGTAGATCTGGAAGAATTCGCCATGAGCCAGAGAGATATGGATTTCTCTTAACTCAATGTGGTGAATTGATGCTCATAGATGAAGATGAGCCTCTCACATACCAAGATGCTATGAACAGTCCAGACTCTAAGAGATGGCTAGAAGCCATGAAATCCGAGATGGATTCCATGTACGAAAACCAAGTATGGACTTTGGTTGATCCACCTGAAGGGGTAAAACCCATAGGGTGCAAATGGGTTTTCAAGAAGAAAACTGACATGGATGGAAATGTTCAGACCTATAAAGCAAGGCTGGTTGCAAAAGGTTTCAAACAAATTCATGGTATTGACTATGATGAGACTTTCTCACCAGTGGCTATGGTCAAGTCCATAAGGATTTTGCTTGCCATTGCAGCATTCCATGATTATGAAATCTGGCAAATGGATGTCAAAACAGCCTTCCTTAATGGAAGCCTTGAAGAGGATGTGTACATGACACAGCCTGAAGGTTTTGTCGATCCAAGGAATGTTGGCAAGGTATGTAAATTACGTCGATCCATTTATGGATTGAAGCAAGCCTCTAGGAGATGGAATATCCGTTTTGATGAAACAGTCAAGGAGTATGGTTTTGTTCAAAACGAAGATGAACCTTGTGTTTACAAGAAGGTTAGTGGGAGCCATGTGGCATTCATAGTATTATATGTTGATGATATACTACTAATGGGGAATGACATACCTACTCTAAAGGCTGTTAAGACATGGTTAGGGAGCAACTTCTCTATGAAAGACTTAGGAGATGCATCCTACATTCTAGGAATGAGGATCTATAGGGATAGATCTAGAAGGATGATCGGTCTAAGTCAGAGTACATACATTGATAAGGTTTTGCATCGTTTTGGTATGCAAAATGCAAAAAGGGGATATGTCCCCGTGTCTCAAGGGATAACGATCTCTACAGATCAGTGTCCGAAATCATTGGATGAGAAGGACCGCATGAGTAAAGTTCCATATGCCTCAGCAATTGGATCTATCATGTATGCAATGGTGTGTACTCGCCCCGATGTTTCGTATGCTTTGAGCATGACGAGCAGATACCAGTCTAATCCAGGTGAAGGTCACTGGACGGCAGTCAAGAATATTCTAAAGTACCTGAAAAGGACTAAAGATTCATTCTTGGTGTATGGAGGAGAGGAGAAACTGGTTGTAAAAGGTTACACCGATGCAAGTTTCCAAACAGACAAGGATGATACTGTATCACAATCTGGTTTTGTTTTTTGTCTAAACAGAGGTGCTGTAAGCTGGAAGAGTTCAAAGCAAGAGACAATAGCTGATTCTATAATGGAGGCTGAGTACATTGCATCTTGTGAAGCAGCTAAAGAAGCAGTTTGGATTCGAAAATTCATTACTGAATTGGGAGTGGTTCCATCGATTGCAGATCCCATAGACTTGTACTGCGATAATAATGGAGCCATTGCACAGGCTAAAGAACCTAGATCTCACTCACGAGCCAAGCATATACTCAGAAGATATCACCTTATTCGAGAGATCAATGAAAGGGGTGACATACACATATGTAAAGTGCACACAAATGATAACATTGCAGACCCACTGACCAAAGGCTTGTCGCAGCAGAAGCACGACGGTCATACTAGTTCCATGGGTATTAGATACATGGGTGATTGGCTCTTGTGCAAGTGGGAGATTGTTAGTGTAGGTGCCCTAGAGGCAATACATTGTCTCTTTTAATAAACCTTTATGTCATTTGATTATTCAATAAACGTATTTATTATGACTTTAATTACTGCGATATATTTGTTAGCATAATAAATGTCCTTAGAATCATGATACACATTATATAGTTTAAGTACATGACTTGAACTTAAGATTATATAATATATCATATTCTTAAAAGGTCCCTAGTCGAGTATTATTAAATATAGGACAATAATAATACATAAATAGACTAATATGTTGATTGACAGATAACCACATCTCATTGGTTATAAGTATGGAGATACTAAAGTCAATGCATAGGTACATGTAGGAGTACATGGTACTGGACAGACCCACAGTGAGATTCTTCATGTTTAATAAAGTCATAAGAAAGACTCACAGTGATAATGGTGTAATGATCCTTAGACTTGAGATCATTATATTTCTATACGAGGATTAATATACTTTGACAACATTAAAAGTTACCTTTGACCGGGTGATGATAAAAGTGGACATCGGGTATATCATGAGTCATATGAGAAATATGAATGATAGATAAAGGATTTAACCCTCCTATTATTAGGGGAGATAGTATTGGCCTCTTGATTGAGTGAGACTATGAAAATGCATGGCCATGCTCAAATATTGATTTGTTTTAATAGTTTACTCATTGATCAAGGAAACCCGGATTAAGCATTGAAGAGGATGACTAAATACATGCCTCGAGTTTAATCTATAATATTTCGTTAAAAGGATTATATTACACGGAAACATTAATCACGAAAGGTTTAATTGGATCACCAATTATTATTATTACTTGGGTAGCAATGATGTATTACTAGATGCCGCTCATTGTTTATATTTTGTTATTGGATATTGAAATTATTGCCAACGTAATAATAACCTAAAGGGTTACACAATAAGAACGTTTTAAAAGGAGTTTTAATTTAAATATCAGATTTAAATTAAATAATTATAAATTCGAAATTGGTTAATTAATTAATTAAGTTGGACTTAGTTAATTAAATTGTATTTCGAATTTAATTCATTAAAAACCCAAATCAGTTTGGTTTAGTTGAAGCCCAAGCTAATTAGGGTTAGGCCCAATCTCTCTGCCCTATATATACATAATGATGTATAGTTTTAGGGCTGGTTCAGATAATTCGTTTTTCTCTAATATCAAAGAGAGGCTAGAGAGAGAGAGAAGGCAGTTTTATTTGGCTAGTACCTGCTCCTTGGATCGTTGGACGATCGGACGTTCTTGTGGACGATTTAGAGACACAGATCTTGACGCAAGGGTTGTGTGGTGATTGCAATCTAGGACCTCCATCTTACAGAATTCGTAAAGCTCTTAACTGGTATGATTTCGTTTCTCCATAATCAGTCACAACTTATACATGGATCCTGCGTTAGGGTTTCGTAAATTTTATTATTTTACGACTGTTTTTCGCTGCGTTTTTACAATGAAACCCAACAGAATCATGTCATTACGATTAACGGTTTAGGAGAAACATGTGTTTTAGTGTAAGGCGTTCGTAAAACCAAACCACACCACTTAGTGAACTTTGAGGCTATGATCGAACCACTTAGAGGTCATAATAAAATGTGAAACTTTGTGATAACATGCTAGGTACGTTCAGGAAGACCCTCGAAAATATTTCGTGCTAAAAGGATTAAATTTCAATTTTATAAAAATGCGTGAGTGAGCATGCTCGAGTAAAGGATCTTAAGGAGTTAACTTGAAAGTGAACTTTGTACTTGAGTTAGTATATACATAGTATGGTGAAAGCGTTAAGTTATTAATCTTGAACCTTGTATTGAGTCTAGATTACTGGGCCAACCTGAGACTTACTGCTACTTCGGGATTTCCAGGCAAGTTTACTAAACTAAAAGTCTATTCTTCTTTTAGTTTTATACAGAATTTTGATCGTCACGGTGTACTACTTTAAAAGAAGAACTATTACAAAAAAATAATATTTTAATTGATAATTTATTTTCTCAAAAGTTCAAAGTTCCCGCATCATTAAAATATTACAAAAAAGAGTATATTATATTTTAGCAATAAATATTTAAAAAAATTAAAAATTAAAAAAATTATAAATATTAAGAAAAAATAATGATGTTATCCTGGTAATTTGGTCCTAAATACCGCCAAAACATTCTCAACCGTTAGATCCAATACTTTTAAAAATAGATGACCAAGATTATATCATATAAAAAGAAATTATTATCTAAAAATGATATAAGTTAAAAGATATTATATTAGGATTGAATTTTCCAAAAAGTTATAGTTGTAATTAAATAAGGAAACCCATTTATAACCAAAATAATAAAAATCGTTTAATCTTAAATAGATAGGTGAAAACCGTTAGATTTAACATTAAAACATGTATTTGGTTAATAAAGATTATTCTAATAATCTAAACTACATATAAGTTAAGTAGATTTCCTAAATCGAATAGAATTCTCAAAATTAAATTTCGTCACTTTATTCTCTTTTTAGTTTTAGAATAGTTTTTAATTAAAAAAGAACTATTAAACCACAACTAAATTAAAAATTATTTTGTGAATTTCATGTGAACCGTAAAATTGGCCAAATCTAACTTTTATAACTCAATATAAACAAATATTAAATTGAGCGTGTAAAATATAATTAATATCAAATTTTTAACCATAATTTTTTTTGGCTAAATCTTTTTTAACAATAATTTAATCATGTAAACTAATAACTTTTAAATATTAAAATATTCATAAATAAATATAATTATAAATATTAAAAAAACAACCGTGTGTTCATCGTAATAAAAATATAATTATAAAAAGAATAATTATAAATAAAATTTAAGTAACCGTGCATCGCACGAGCTATAAGCTAGTACAATTAAGATGCCTAGTAATAAATTTTTCTCAGTCCCAAATTATTTGTCCATTTTAATTTACTATAATTAGTTTGAATATCAACTATATATATATATATGCCTAGCAGCGTAGAACAAACTTAATTATTGGGTCAATATGGATTCGAATTTTTGGGTATGTTGTTGTTTGTTGTTTTGATGATGGGTTCAGTACTTGTGAAAGCAGCTTTTGAAGGTCCTGATGGTTCGGGTTTTATTCCACCTAAAGACCCAAAGTGCCTAATAAAGTGCAGCGATATATGTGATAATCCACGTACTCATAGTTTTGATGATTCTCTCTGTCCTCCAAATTCTACTAGGGTGAAGGAACTTTTCAAGTGCGAGGATAGCTGCCCCGATATGTAACAAAATACCCTTGTATTTATTACTTCGCTAATAATAATTATAGCCTAATAATTATGTAGTGGTTGACATATATAGTGAAAACCCACAAAGATCCCGCAGCTCTAACAAGATATCTTCGACCCTCCTAGGCCTACTTGTCAATCCTGTTTTGCTGATGTGATGTGGGAGCATTATGGCAGATGTACTTGTTCTTCTTCTTTTTTCGTCCGCAATAAAAAGTCTTTGTCGTATGTGGGTTTTTTAAAGTGTTTTTTTGCTAAGTATAGTCATGATTTTTTCGATCAATCTGTTTATTCAGCAAATAACTGGCAGTTCTATTTATCAATATGTATGGTCTTGGATCATTAATAATGATTTTTCTTTAGAATTTGGTTACTTAATCGACCCGTTTACTTCTATTATGTCATTATTAATCACTACTTTTGGAATTATGGTTCTTATTTATAGTGATAATTATATGTCGTATGATCAAGGATATTTGAGATTTTTTGCTTATATGAGTTTTTCCGGTTCTTCTATGTTTGGATTAGTTACCAGTTCTAATTTGATACAAATTTATATTTTTTTGGGAATTGGTAGGAATGTGTTCATATCTATTAATAAGGTTTTGGTTCACCCGGCCTGTTGCTGCAAATGCTTGCCAAAAGGCAATGGAGACAAATGTCATTTTGTACTTATCTACATTCAATGCTATCCATGACAATTGGTTGGACAATATTACAAGGCCAATAGTTAGCTTAATTATCAACATGGGTCAATCTATTGGATTGGGCTCATTACTATATATTTATTCAGTAGACTTTTGGCTTACAAGTTTTTATTTTTCTCTTGAAAGAGTTTTTCTTATTTTATTTGATATTGGTATTCCGAATTCAATTCTATTGAAGAATTTGATAAAGTATATGTACAGAGGCACCTTTGGGTGGACCGTTTTACTGATGAGAAATATTTGATGGGAGGTTGTCGATTGTTCCGATACCAAGAACTTTCTATTCAAAGCTTATATTCTATTCAAAGTTTATAATTACCTTGTTCATCCCAAACTTATTTACGCTTCCTTTCAATCCGTTATCCGAGTAGTCAAAATCTGTTTTCTTTCATTCTTTGGCTACAATGTTTAGATTTTGTACTAGTAGATTGAAAGTCGCTAATTGTATATGCCGTTATGAATGACTAGTTAATTGTTCTAACTAGTTGAAATTTTAACGATATGATGAAAATCTAGCTAATCATCCTAGCTAGATGTTGCGTCCCAAACTAATCGAACTAGAAAATTTCGTTCAGCTAGTTGTTAATGTTTCTTGAAATGGACTAGTTATTGTTTCACTAAGTTCAACTTTCGGTCAAATTTATTTAAGTTTGTTCACAACATATTTTATATGCAATGAATTATGATGATGAAATTGCTAAAGTATAATTGATTGAGACCTAACAAGGTCGCCTACTCGACGAGAATTCTTACAAAGTTTTTAATTTTATAAAATATTCTGCTGCTTGAAATATTCTTGGTACCATGCAAGTATTTTCCTTAGTATTTGGAAAGAGATATAGTGTTGAAATTTTAGAACTAAAATAAAAGTAGATGAGTACGACAAATTATGAATCGACGCTACGAAAATTGTCAAGGTTCGTTTCGTATGATGCAAATTTAGAATGACGGAGTGTTCGAAATGACTAATTATGCTATGTTGATTCATGAAACGACTGTAATAGAAAATGGAAACCAAATGGCTGGGAAAGAAAGGAGTATAAAGAAGATAGAGTTTGAGGAACAATGAGGGAGTTAAGTATGTGGAATCCCTAAGAAGACCTAGCAATAAAGGTAGAAAAGTATGTAATTATTATTGTAAATGTTGCTGGCCCACAACGTGAAGTTGAGATTTGAGGCAAAAGTTATATATAGATTTAATTCCCTTCAAGTTAAGAGGACTCGATGAAATTTTGGAATGGACCGATTGATCAACTATGAGACGCAAATAGATTGAGGAGGTAAGAAAGTAAGAATTTTGATTGTCGGACGAGGGAGAGTTTGACCTCCAAGGATATGAAGCTTATTTAGCACATGTGAATTTTGATACCAATAGGGGGATACCAAGTATAAAAGATAACCCAGTAGTGAATTATTTTATGGATATATTTTCTAATGATCTCCCAGGATTTCAACCCGATAAAGTTATAATATTTTCCATTCATTTAGTACCATGGACCACACCAGTATCCATGACCCCATACCGATTGGCACCAGTTTTGAGAAAGGAATGGTAGCATGACACTGTATATAGAATATAGAGAGTTGATAAACTAACCATCGGAAGTAGAAACCTCATACAAAGAAAAGTTGTTTTGTTTGACCAATTAAAGGAAATGATTTACTTTTCAAAGATAGATGTGAGGATAGAGAATCACCCACTTAAGATTTACCAATGTGATGTGCCAAAGATGGCATTTCGCACCGATATGAACATCATGAATTTTCGGATGATGTCGTTTGGACGGACTAATGCGTCAACAACCTTTATGGATTTAGAGGATAAAGTTTCTGGACAAATTGATTATTTTTTTCATAGACGATATCTTGATGTACCCTTGGATTGAATTAATAGAGTTTAAAGGATTTACCCAGTAGTTTAGAGGAATAAGGATCTGTCATAGAGACACAACTACACCCGAGAGTACAAAGATGTATAGAGAATTAAGAAGATATTATTGGTGGTCGGATATAAAGAAGGATATTATCGATTGTTAAGTAAATGCTTGAAATGTCAGAGAATGAAAACAGAGACTTGGTGGACTATTACAGCCCGTAGAGATTCCTGAATGGGAATAGGAGTTGTTATAATGGATTTTGTGGTAGGATTACCAAGGACTAAATTGAACCATGACATTAGTTGGGTTACAATTGATTGATTGAATAAGTCTACTCCTATTGTCCTCATCAACGAGAGATCTTCAATGGAAAGGTTTATAAATTATAATGTGGAAAAGTTAGTGGTGCGGCATGGAATTTCGATCAGTAGCAATTGCGTCAGATAGGGACCCAAGGTGTAATTCCAGATAGTGGGAAGAGTTTTAAGATTGTTTGGCAGCAAGATTAAACGTGAGCACTACTTAGGATCCGCAGACCAACGGACCGACCAAAAGAACTATTCAGGAAATCGTGGTTACGCTGAGCGCGTGTGCCTTCGATTTCAAGGGTAGTTAGAATTTCATGTATCTATAATTATTGTACGAGCGTGGGGATGCCCTCGTATGAAGATAGTTACGAAAAGAAGTATCCATCTCCCCTACGATAGGAAAAAGCCAACAAACGAAAGTTATCGGCACCTGAGCTGGTTCAACGAACAAAGGAGACTATAAATCATTCGAAAGCAATGGGTAGCAGATGAAGACAGGCAACAAATGTATGCCGATCAAGGTGGGAGAGATAAAGAGTACGAGGCGGAAGGCTTCGCGTTGCGGAAAGTATCTCCATGACTAGAATCCGTGAAGTTCAGTAAGAAGGGGAAAGCTAAGCCCGAGACTCATTCAACCTTTCGAAGTCCGGAAGCATATAAGGGAAAGTGCCATGCGAGTTGACATTGCCCCTTGAATTGCAGCAAGTCCACGATGTATTTTGCGTGTCGATGATACGAGAGTTCAACACAGATGACCAGGAATGTGATAGAATATGAACGCATAGGAGTACAACACGAATTATCTTATATAGAGCACCCGGTAGAGATTATAGACCGAAGTGATTAAGTGTTGAGGAACAAAGCTATAGAGCTAGTAAAAGTGTTATGATGGAACCAAAGGGTTGGAGAGTCAACCTGGAAACCGGAAAATGTTGTATTTGGGAAGTACCCTCAGCTATTTTCTTAAGATTCCGGGATGAAATCCTTTTAAGGAGGGGAGACTGTAATACCCCCGAAATTTTGTACTTATTAAAAACCCTGATTTTTTTTATTATTATATAAGACCCTGATGAATAGTGATTTTGCTATTTTAGAAATTTATCAGACCACCCTATGTATGGGTCAGGACAATGAACTTTCGAAGTCGTATTAGCGTTCTACTATGTAAATGAGTGAATGCATAAGCTGTCAGAATCAAAAGAATGACATTTTCTGTTTTCTCCGAGATTCCACCAGATACTAAAGGATTAATCATTATTTAAATAAATTGGAGGTTTTATTTTATCAATTCCATGGATATGGATTTAACAAAGGTGTTAAGATATCAAGAACGTTTGAATAACACCATTTGATTAATAAAATATCCAGTACTGTCTGATTGGAATAGCTTCAACCGTTTCCCAAACTCTCCATCCATCCTTCTCTTTCTCCCCTTCTCCAACTTTCTCCCCCTTAGTTGAGGAATCCTCGACAAAAGCATCCTCAGCATAAAAGGCAGCAGAAAGATCAGGTTCCTGATTGGAAGGACCAGGTTGTCTAGTCTGTTGGTTCTTCAGTATAGTCCAGATTGACTGTACTCCGTCACCTTGATTTTCCAAGAACTCCATAATCTGCTTATTCATCTCATTCATAGAAGCTAGCGACAGGTCAATGTCATCCAATCTTGAGTTGGTAGTCTTTTCCATGTGATCCAGCCTCTTGTTCAACTTAGACTCCACTCTTGAAAGGGTATTCATTGCATCTTTTACCCGCGCTTCACCATCCCGGATAACCAGAATGTCCTCTTTCAAAGCTTCATGTCCTTGGGACAAAACAGTTACTTCATTCATGAATCCGTCTTTAAGTTCCTTGATGTCTGTCCTCAAGTCGATTAGTTCCTCCATAGCTTCCTTCTTCAAGGTGTCCACTGCCTGCTTCGTACCTGTTATAGTGCCAGATGCACTGCCAATGACCCTGAATGTTCTTCTGGAATCAGCTACAGCCAAGTCAACCTTCTCTTGAATAGTCTTTAAAGAATCATTGGCCTGACTAGAGGAGATCCCTTGGTCAAAGGAAGGTCGCAGTGGAACCTTGAATAGTGGATTTCCTTCTTTGTCACGAACTGTCATCTCCTTGAGGGTGGATTGAACATGTACCTCTCTTTCTGTAGGCAGTAGCAGATCATCAATATGTGGTAGGGTTAGGGTGTCACTCCTCACGTTTGGCTCTGGGTGTACACTCAACGTTTCTGTCGGTGTTTCACTCATCAATCCTTTCCCACTCAGGCCAGGTGTAAGTGTTTTTGTTTCACTCAATCCCTTTTTGCTTAATGTACCTGCAGAAGAAGACACTGTAGCCATCCTTAAGGAGGTCACCAGTGGTGCAATGGGGCTTCGCAAGTCCCCGTCCTTGGATAAAACAAGTTGCTGATCATCCGTGGATGATTTATCCTTTGAAGGATCTAGAGTTTGAATCTCTAGGGGGTTAGAAACAGGCTCTATTAACAGCAGAGATCCCGAATCTTCCCCAATAGTCTGTGAAGACTTTACCTCAGTTGACTCCTAAATAATAATTGATTCATTGTCGCCGAGTTGCCGATCTGCACCTACGTCAGACCCTTTACCCGCAGGATCCAGATATGTTCCATCTGGGGAGGTGGACAATGACCCTTTAGATTGTGCATTTAGGTCAAAGCCTTCTCTCGACGTTTGTGAAGACTCTTGGTTCTTTGAACCTTCAACCAGTGAACCTGATCGTAATATGGTCAGAACACCAGTTGCTTCCGTCAATTCTTCCTTACTTGATTGAGCTATTGGTTCAGATATAGCTTTCGTTAGCGTAGCCCAATCAGCATCAGAAAAATCAATAAAGGGCGCTTTGGAAGTTTGAAATAAAGTATCAACAGTTGCCTCGGTTTCTATTCTTCTCCTTTTAGAGGTAGGCAGAGCTGCTGTTGAAGGGTGTATCTCCTTATGTGGTGCTGCTAAGGCACTATCTCCCTCTACACTCACGGATGTCTGAATGTTGGGTATAGTAGGGGAAGGAGGTTCGCTTATGGTTTCATTTGGCTCTTCCAAAGGCTCTTCGGCCGTGGTTAGAGGTTGTGGGTTTGCAACCTCCTGGTCAGGAATGACCACTGAGGGCTCTGGATCAACATCCATTGGTTCAGGTGCCATTTCAGGTTGAGGTTGAGGAATATTACCTTCAATTACCTGTTCCCCTGGGGGCAGAAGTGGTAGGGGCACCGTTCTTAGATATTCAGTGAGAACAGTGGGTACCCCTGGAAGATAGTTGTTCTTCCTTATCAGAGCGGTTATAGCATTGCTCTTCATTTTCATGCACTCCTGGGTGGCTTCACCTTCAAAAATCTCCCGTTCATTATCTGTTAAGATATCGTTGAGAATTAGCTGTAGGAACCTAGGATAGAAACATAGCACATCTTCATTTATGCCTGTTCTTTCATCCAGTGGTCCCATGCACAGAATGACTTGATCAATCATTATCCTTCCTATGTTAATATGCCTAATTTTCGCAATGGCAAACCCTATCTTTTGAAGGAATAAGGGAATACCATGCAGATTTGTTAGCTTCGCAGTAAAAACATGGATTAGGGTATGAAAGAAAAAATTCCATGGCTTTGGCAAGTAATGCTTCAGAAACTCTCCCAAAGAGAAGTTAGGTTGTTGACTTCTTATGAGAGTGAAGAAAGCATGTATCTCCTCAGTTGTGGGATCCGGAACAAGGTTTTCTGTAGGAAAATGTAGGATTCTATTAAAATCATGTTCCGTCACCCTTATTGTTCTGCCCCCTGGCACAACAAAACTGAAGGATCGTATATTATTCTCACTCGTATCCGTGGCGGTTGTGTACAACGCAGTCAATTGATCAATACAAAGGACCACGGGAGTACTCACAGCATATGCCACTAATGAACGTGTGTTCAAAAACTCTGCCCATGCACGAAACTGAAGGTTCGTTATGGATTGCAAGTTTTGAAACGAGACATGATTAGTCTTGGTTACAATAAATTCTCCGGCCATTTTACATTTCCAGAAAATTAACTTTTAAACCAAAACTAATTTACCAATTAAATTTAATTAATTATCACTAATTAATCAAACTTAAACAAAATTACTCCTTTTTCTGAACACTACAAATTCGAACACTAGTTGATTTAAGAACCCTAAATTAGTGAATTTCAAACAACCACTAAAATCCAAAGAAATGAACTGTTTACACAATTAACTTCAAGCTTGTCTGAGGTTCAAATATGAGGTTCGATGGATTCTTCAACAGAAACTTCTAAAAACTTAAAATAATCAAGTTTTTCACGGTTAAAAAGAGATCAACAGTGAAACACAATAACTTTTCAAGCTTTTCTCGATTAAAATGAAGAATTCTATCGAATGGTGTTCTTGAATTTGTATATATATATTGTAAGTATTATGCACGGCCTTAGTTTTCTTTAGATCTGAAAATGAAGAGAAAACTTCTAAGGCAATGTATTTATACTTCCTGAAACTGCAGGGGCAATTTTGTCAATTCAGTTTCGATAGTTTTGTAAATGTACTGTCGATGGATTTCTCAGAGGGGTAAAAAGGTCAATTCTCCCTTCGATAGTTTTCAAAAACTATCGAGGTTGAAAGAAATAGAAGTTTAACAGACCTTTTTCAGAAAACTATCAAAGCTTTTAGGAATTAAAAACAAAAACTATCGAAGTGTATTTGAAAACTATCGAGAATTTGGATATTAAATTATATAAAATCCTTTCGATATATTTTCAATTCATTTCAAAAACCATCGAAGATTGATTTCGATAGTTTTTCTTTTCCTTTTCAAAAACCATCGAAAATAAATTTCGATGGAATTTTCTATGTACTTAAAAAACTATCGAATTTCCTAAAAATTCGAAATTTTTGCTTCTTTTCCAATTCCTAAAACCTGTTCATGTTCTAAGAATCAGAAATTTTTATCTCCTGTCAAGTTTTAATTTTAATAAATCTTTTAAAATTTACAAAAATCAATTGTTAACAGAAAATTCACAATTTTCTTAGAATAAAATCAATTAAATATCATTGAGTGATATTAACCAATTAAAATCTAATCAATTATGCTGCATTAATCTACAATGTTAAAAACAAAGCAAATTAATTCAAATTAAATAAATGCTTGAATATTTAGAACAAATATTAGCACTTAAATAATTTTTAGAATTAATAACCAATTAAATGCCAGAAGATATATCATCCATAATTATGACATAAAATTAGTACAAAAATCCTAACTACGAGAATTGCTCCAGAAAATAAACTCACGAGTCCTAAGGATATAAAATTCTTA
Source organism: Heracleum sosnowskyi (assembly GCA_030848705.1). Taxonomy (NCBI): domain Eukaryota; kingdom Viridiplantae; phylum Streptophyta; class Magnoliopsida; order Apiales; family Apiaceae; genus Heracleum; species Heracleum sosnowskyi. The sequence goes on from CM061235.1 coordinate 63,524,278, forward strand.
AACTCATGTATTTACTAGGACTATCTGCAGTTACTGACTTCTAATCAAAATCAATTAGAATGATTTAACATCCCAAGTTCACCAACCAGCTTATTGAAAGTGGATTCATCAAGCGGTTTAGTAAAGATGTCTGCAATTTGATCCTCTGTGGGTACAAAATGTAACTCCACAGTTCCATTCATGACATGCTCTCGGATAAAATGATACCTGATGTCGATGTGCTTCGTCCTCGAGTGTTGCACTGGGTTGTTTGAGATTGCTATGGCACTTGTGTTGTCGCAAAATATTGGAATCTTTGTCAACAAAAGCCCATAGTCACGGAGTTGGTTTCTCATCCACAAGATCTGAGCACAGCAGCTTCCAACAGCAATGTATTCAGCCTCATCTGTTGATGTGGAAACTGAATGTTGCTTCTTGCTATACCAGGAAACTAACCTTCTTCCAAGAAACTGACAGCTTCCTGAAGTACTCTTCCGATCAATCTTACAACCTGCAAAATCAGAGTCTGTATATCCAATAAGATCAAATCTTGTATATTTAGGGTACCAAATTCCAAGATTTGGGGTCCCCTTAAGATATCTAAATATTCGCTTAACAGCTATTAGATGAAATTCTTTAGGATCAGACTGAAACCTAGCACACAAGCATGTTGCAAACATTATATCTGGTCTACTTGCAGTGAGATAAAGTAATGAGCCTATCATACCTCTGTAGCCTGTGATATCAACCTTCTTACCAGTTTCATCTTTATCAAGCTTAGTGGCAGTTGGCATAGGAGTCTTTGCTGTAGATGAGTCTTCCATTTGATACTTCTTAAGAAGATCCTTGATGTACTTGGACTGACAAATGAATATACCATCTTGTCTTTGGTATACTTGCAGTCCAAGGAAGAATGACAATTCACCCATCATACTCATTTCATAACGACTCTGCATTAACTTAACAAATCTCTTGCATAGATCATCATTAGTAGAACCAAATATTATGTCATCAACATATACTTGCACCAATATCAAATCATTTTTATGTTTTTTGATAAAGAGAGTTTTGTCTACAACACCTCTTGTAAAATCATTTTCAAGTAAGAATTCAGAGAGAGTGTCATACCATGTCCTCGGAGCTTGTTTGAGTCCATAGAGAGCTTTGAATAGAAAGTACACAAAGTCTACCAGTTTTGAATCCTCAAAACCTGGAGGTTGTTCCACATACACTTCTTCTTCTAACTCCCCGTTCTAGAAAAGCACTCTTCACATCCATCTGATATACCTTGTAATTTGAATGTGCTGCGAATGCCAGAAACATTCTGATGGCCTCAAGTCTTGCTACTGGTGCATAGGTTTCATCATAATCTATACCCTCTTCTTGAGAGTAACCTTTAGCAACCAGTCTGGCTTTGTTTCTCGTTACAATGCCATCTTCATCCAAATTATTTCTGAATACCCATCTTGTTCCAATAACAGATTTTCCCTTAGGCCTGGGTACCAGCTTCCAAACTTTCTGCCTTTCAAATTGATTGAGTTCTTCTTGCATAGAAATTACCCAATCTGGATCATCTAGAGCATCTTCAACTTTCTTAGGTTCTGTTTCTGAAAGAAACCCAGAATAGTGACATTCATTTTGTGATGTTCTCCTAGTTCTCACTCATGTGTCCGGATCACCAATGATCAAGTGAAAGGGATGATCTCTATTCCATACCCTTTGTCTTGGCAGATGCGATCTTGATGATTCTCCTTGTTCTAGATGTTGTGGAGTGTGACTAGTTGATCCTTCTTCTGCTCCCCCTGAGTTGTTGACGGTTTGATCTGATGATTCTGTAGACTGACTAGTGGATCCTGTAGAATTTTGAGGATCTCCACTTTGGTCACCACTTTGTCCAGAATCATTATCATTATCATTATTATTAATAACTGTAACAACTTCAGGTACTTCTTCATTGTCAGAGAGATCTCCTGATAGATTTTCAAATACCAAGGATTCAGAGTTCTCTCCAGTTTGCAGGCCTGGTCTTTTGGTGTCGTCAAATGTTACATTAAAGCTTTCCAACACCTTCTTATCTTCAATCACATATACCCTGAAAGCCTTAGATTCCAGAGAATAGCCCAGAAAAATGCCTTCATCTGCTTTGGCATCAAACTTGCCAAGATGTTCTCCATCTTTAAGTACAAAGCACTTTGCACCAAACACATGAAAGTACTTCAGTGTTGGTTTCTTGTTGGCCATTAACTCATACGGAGTCTTTTCATGATCTTTGTTGATCAGGGTTCGATTCTGAGTGTAGCAAGCTGTATTCACTGCTTCAGCCCAAAAGTAAGTGGGAAGTTTTGATTCACTCAACATGGTCCTTGCTGCTTCAACCAAGGTCATGTTCTTCCTTTCCACTACTCCATTCTGTTGAGGAGTTCTTGGTGCTGAATACTGTCTTGATATTCCTTTCTCTGAGCAGAAATCATTAAGAACTGAATTCTTGAATTCAGTTCCATTGTCTGATCTGATTGTCCACACAGGTAGCTTAGCTTCCACTTCTATCTTTTTGATGTGATCAATGATTAGTTGTGTTGCTTCATCCTTTGATTGTATGAACAACACCCACGTGTACTTGGAGTAGTCATCCACCATCACCAATGCATATCTTTTTCTTGAAAGTGACATGACATTGACTGGACCAAATAAATCCATATGAATCAGCTGTAATGGTTCAACAATGCTTGTCATTCCTTTGCTTCCATGTGATGCTTTCTTCGACTTCCCCTTTTCATATGCTTCACATAGTCCCTCCTGATTGAATTCCATCAGGGGCAACCCTCTCACTAACTCTCTCTTTACCAAAGAGTTCATAGTTTTGAAGTCCAGATGTGAGAGCTTCTTGTACCATAGCCAACTTTGTTCTGAAGATGCCTTACTGTAGAAACATGTAACTTCTCCTTCACTGGTAGAACTTAAGTCAGCTATAAAAAAATTTCCTTTTCTCACTCCCAGTAGAGTAAGCTTCTCATCCTTCCTGTTGGTGATTAAGCACTTGTCCTTTCTGAAATCTACATTGTAGCCTTTATCACAGAACTGACTGATGCTTAGAAGATTGTGCTTTAATCCTTCAACAAGAGAGATGTTTTCAATGATGACATTTCTAGCTTTCAATTTACCATATCCCGTAGTGAATCTTTGCTGTCATCTCCAAAGGTAACAATCGGGCCGGTCTTCTTAACCACCTCTGTAAGCAGGGACTCTTCACTTGTCATGTGTCTAGAACAACCACTATCCAGAATCCACACGACCTTTGAGTTTTTAACCTTACCCTGCAATCACAAATTGATTAAGCGGACTTTGGTACCCAAAATTGTTTGGGTCCTGAAGGTTTAGATGATTTAACAGGAGTAACATTCAATTTAGTCTTACCCTGTTTGATATTCATAGTATCTGTGGATTTAACATTGTCAGTGATATTGCTATTATCATTCATCAACTTAAAATAAGCATGCATGATGTTATACTTACATAGCAAACACTCTTTCTTTCCACAAGGTTCATGAAGATCAGGCATGTTAGACATGTTATGCATTTCATAAGTATTAGCAGTTTCTACTTTAACCTTTTTACATGCATGTGTAAGGTGTCCAGCAGAATTACAAATAGTGCACAACTTCCTAGATGCAATGGGAGAAAATGGAACAACTTCCTGATTAACAATCTTCTTTTTCCCATTCCTGTTCTTTTTAACATTACTAACTAAGTCACCTACTTCAGTTTTAGGTAAAACAGTTTTTACTGATTTCCTAGGAAACTTAGTCTTTACCTCGTTTTCCTTCAATAAATCCTCCTCAAGCAATTCTTGTGCTATGTAAAGGTCATCCTCATGAAAAGGTTCTGAGAAGGGCCTGACTAAGACTGGACTGTCCACATTCTTAAGAATGTGTGGAATATCCTTCTTGACAACAGAAGATGTCACAGGGAATTCCAAGATCTTCTTACCAGCCTTTTTGGAATAGTCAAGTCCTATAGCAGTTTTATTACCCTGGGTCTGAGTATCTATTAATTCCTTAGCAATCAGGGCAGAATTGTTAAAAGCATTCAGCTTCAAATCTAAATCTGAAATATGCTTCCTGAGGATAGTCTCTATCTCATCATTACACTTGACCTTGTTCTCTAAGTACTCATTCTTTTGCTTAAGATCTTCTAATGTGACAGCTACAAGCTCTAGTTCTTCATTTTTAGTTTCTAACTTTTTAATCTTAAGAACTAGTTTAGCATTCTTCATTTCAGATGCTAGCATGCTTGTGTGAACATTAAACAATTCTACACTTAGATCTTGCACAGTTTTCTTGTACTCAGAGTTAGACATATCAATTGTAGTTAAGATAGGTACCTGAGATGATTGTGGTGATTCCTCTGAAGAGTCAGCCATTAGGGCAACATTCACATATTCCTCCTCTTCATCCGAATCAGTATCATCCCAGTGTTTTCCCTCTGCTATATAAGCCTTCCCTTTCTACTTTCCAGAAAATGCCTCTAGTTTCTGTTTAAGCTTGGCATTCTCCTTCTTCAAATCCTCATATGAGTCTTTCTTTCCATAGACATCTTTCATGTCTCTTGCTTGATGAGGCTTCCGGCATTCAGTGGCGAAATGCCCTAACACTACAAGAAATTTGACTTTTACTTACAAATTTTATTAGTAGGCAAAAGTAATATATTAGTACCTAAAGAGTTTTTATCTACCAATATGATATTGGTAGCGATTGGTAGGTAAAAGTTAGTAAATAAAGAGTCTTTACCTACTAATATATATATCGGTAGATAAAAATGATGTGGACCCCACTTGCTGATTCATCAAGAGTGAGTCATCAGCTCATGTGGCAGATGATGTGTCATTAATCCACACAGCCATAATGGTCCACATGACATGTCATCAAATGATCCACATGGCATCTTTCTTTTGCACCACGTGGTATCTTACAATCAAGTAACATTGCACCTAATTATTGGTAGGGAAATATATGGCTTGTGAACTTTTTTTTCGCTGGTAAAAGATTCAAGTCCAAACAAATGAAAAACTAAAATCTTATAATTTATTCATTCAAAGTAAAATGTACAAACATAAATTGAGCAAAAAGAAATGTACAAACATAAAAAACTGAAATTTTACATCTACAACATGGTTTAATCTAACAACAAAAATATACATGTTCCTAAAATCAGCGTCATTCTCCAAATATAGCACTAGAAACTTGATTTCAAGAAGATTTGGAATTCAAAGGTGTCATAGCCATCTCAACCGTCAACATCATTTCCTTCCAGTTTCTTAGCTATGTCAAATACAACTTTCAATTGGCCCTTGGCTTGATTAAGTTTCCTGCATATAAAGCAACAGTACATTAGCCACCAGTGTGTAACACTAACAATTTGGAGTAATAATGAATTCATAACCACGATGGCTCCTCTGTAAATTAGAAGCATTTGCTTTTATGACAAATTTTATAGGACCCAGAATCCCAGATGTACATTACATTGAGTCAAGAGTTCTTCGCATACAAATTAAAATTAAATACATAAACAATTTATGGTTTTCATATATCATTTATTAGAGTAGAAACTAGATAATATCCTAGATCAGCACATGATAATCTCAAAATATTATTTAGTACTTTGAGAATTAATTCAACCAGGTGGACCAAAGATAACAAATACTGTAAAAATAAATAGTTACCTGCAAGTGAGTTATTCTAACACAAGAACTGAAAATTGTAATATTGTTTCTTCCGAGAGTTCAACCAAATCAAACCACATGCCATAGATGCTTTCAATAATGCAACCCTATACACTTGATAAAGTCCTCCTGAGTCCTGATTTTATTCAAAGCAGCCTCTTTTGATGTATGAAAGCAATCAGAGCTTTGGCAATCTGGATATGAAAATGTAAAGAGTTTCAAAGCTTTGAGTAATATCGCCAAACATTTGTTAGGCACTTGATACATATAAGCCAAAAGAAGCAGAGTAAATGTGTGATGTATGAGTACCATATTTAATATAATACAAAACAGAAACACAACTCACAAGGCATCCAAAACCTATCAAAACAGACACCATACATACATATAATCTCAAGGGAGGCCAAAATATAAATTACAGACAAAAGATGTGTTCATCCATACCAATAATACATACAAATAGAGAGGGGAGATAAGACCAAAAGAAAGAGAAAACCCAAAAGAAAGTACAACTATTTTAACTAGTTTTACGGCATGAATGCTTCAATTAGCATTATCTACACATTTGCCGCTAAATCAAAATATTTAAGACATTAAGTCGGGAAACTGAAAAGTTAAAAGCCAGGGAAAAATATGTAAATACAATTTAGATGCTTCATGCTTATATAGATTTTTTTTAATCATTTTTCAAACTTTTTCACATAAAACTAGATTTAAAAAATTCAAATAAAACTGTTTTATACGAGCTTTAATCAGAAAAAATTTACAATTAAATTGTAAAAATTGAGAGAAGACTAAAATTCAACCATAATTTTCTTTAGAAAATCAGTTATAATAACAAAATACATATGTACATATGTACATAATATATAAGAACTTCATTTCATTTTTTATAGTTAATTTGATCCGGTTTTGATTGAAAATTAAAAAGGTTTCTTTTACAATTTTGAAAAAACTAAATTTTTTTTTAAAACAGATAAGATACATTTTTAAAATAAAATATATTTAATAATTTTCTTGAATTTATAGTATATACGATTTTTCTTTCCTTCAAAATTTGACCGTAAAAAAGTAATAATAAGGTTAATTTGGAATCGAGAAAGAATTCATATGAAATTTCATACATAAAAAGGTTTAATAAAAGGTTTTTTTTTTCTAAGATGACTCTTTTAGTAAAAAAAAATTGAGTTCTCAAATTGAATAAAGAAATATTAAAATATTCACAATGGTACTCGAATATGTAATTTTATTTAGAAATAAAGGAATGTCATTATTTTATCAAGTAAGCATTTAATTTAGTTATAGTGAAAATGGTAAATAAAACGTGCACGCTAGTGTACTTTAATTTATAACAGTTGCTTTTCATAACATACAAATTAAATTATAAATTTTGATTCATTTCAGAAATTGAATTTTTATTAAAAAAAATAGAAAAATGACATTATGAGAATAATGACACTACAATTTATACTCCTATATCTTTGTCGTGCACCCTGCACATTTACGTGTTACAAAACAAATTCAGTTAGTGATTCACATTTCACAAATTTAAATGATTTAATTTGACACGTCAGGTTCCGGATAATGTAACAACAAGAAAAATGTTGAGCGGCAACATGTAAAACTTTCCCGCTAATACATGAGTGAATAGAATTGTTCAACTGTTACTTTGGCCTACCATCAATTTATGTACAAATATATTGGTAGATAAAAGTAATCTTTTCCTACTCATATTTATTGGTAACTAAATAATTGGTAGGTAAAAGACAAATTTCTTGTAGTGTAACTCATTGCAGTTGTAGCATCTTGATTTGCTTCTATCAATCATGCCAGTCTTGTAGCCTCCTTTAAAGCCTGTACTAGGTGTATAATTGCTCTTCTGGAATCTGTTGGTTGAGCCCTTGAACTTGTACTTAGGGTTTCTCTTGAAACGAATATGACTAAACTTTGCAGCTAAGTACGCCATGGTTTTGTCTTCCATTTTCTCAAGCTCTTCTAGGGTGTAGTAATCACTTTCATCAACACCCAGATTCACAGAATCCATTTCTGCTTCTATTATCACCTCCTTTCCAGCTCTAGAGGTTTGAACCTGAATCTCAGAAATTGTTGGTTCATCCACTACAAGTGCTGCTGATCTCACAAGTGCATTGTGCTTGCTTTCCACTGTCCCAGATCCGTAGATTATCACTCTATGTTCCTGTTCCATCTCATAGGACTTCAACTTGCCATAGATCATCTCTAATGACATCTTTGTGAAGTCAATTCTTTCCCTTATGGATGATGACTTGTGTTCTACATGATGGGGCAGCATCATCATGAACTTCCTGTTTGATTCTCTCAGTGGATAGGTCTTTCCTTTCATTGCCAATTCATTGAGTAGCTTAGTATATTTCTCAAAGACCTGAGTTATACTTTCTCCTGGCAGTGACCTAAACACTTCGTATTGAGAAGTCAGGATGTCCAATCTGTTTTCCTGCACGTCTTCAGTTCCTTCCATTATCAAGTTAATGGTATCCCACATATGTTTCCCTCTTGTACAGCTCATCAACTGATAACTCATTTCCTTGTCTGCGGAGTCCGCCAATATCAACATTAAACCGGTGTCCAATCGAATCAATTCTTTGTCAGAATCTGTAAATTCACTAATATCCTTAGGTTGGGTGCCTGAAGGAATCCTGCTACCATCAGGAGCTGTAGATTCACCAACTGGTTTCATTGGTACAAACGGTCCATTTTCTAATATGCCAATATACAACGGATTAGATGCCTTGATAAATAACAGCATCTTCATCTTCCACAAACCGAAATCATCTCTAGTAAACGGGGGAACTTTAATACCAGCGGTTGTCTTTGGAGCACTCATGGTTTCTGAAAATTTCAAATTGTTTAAAATTCAAGAAATTCCAATTAAATGAAAAATTTTGAAAGTTAAAAAATTTGCTTCGAATTTTCACGCTACGTTTGATTTTGGTCTCATTCACCGGATCTGATTTGTATATCAATCAAGTAGCTCTGATACCAATTGTTAGGTCCAAAGTATCGTAGAAGGGGGGGTTGAATACGATACTCACAAATAATTTAATTTCGTTCGCAGATAATTCATTCAGTTCTATAACGAAATCAAACACACCAAACCAAACCAAGTTTCGGGGACTATATCTTTTTATAAATATAAACCTCGAAGGGTGCTACAATTTCTAATCCGTAGATTAGCTTCAATGAGTTTAATGTTACACAAATTCAATACAATGATCAAGTTTTGAGCACTATTAATTTCTATGAATTTCTCCGGCTCAATTCTCTCTCTCAGTAATGTCTCTGTGTGTTTTGCCTTAACTGAAGAAGACACATTCTTCACTCTGTATTAACTGCAGACTTCAATTGAAAAACCATCGAACCAAACTTGTAGAAACAATCTTGGCCGTTGGATCTTCATCAACCATACAAAACAAAACAAACTTTTCACCTGCTCCCCATTTAAAAAACCATCGAATGAATAAAGTATTTTACCATTCGATAGTTTTTAAATAAAAACTATCGAAAGGTAAATTACTTTACTTTAGTTTTCAATTGGTTTTCTTAAATCTCATTCGATAGTTTTCTAAAAAGAAAAACTATCGAATCCTTTTCTTGTACTTGATCTTTTAGAAAACCCTCCGAGCTTCAGGGTGTTTCAGTTTTAGACTGTATCAATTTCTTTTGAGACGATAAAACCACTTGATCTTTTTAGTGCCGTCACCTAGTGCAACTGGTCTGGTTCATAGATGAATAACAATTGATCAATTCTTCTTTTATGTCTTCAATTAAATGCTACTGATACGTCCCTTGTCGTTCTGGTTGCTTCAATTAAATCACTGGAATCCCGTGGTACTTAACCCTAAATCATTCACATACTTCTGTCATCTTGAAAGTCTTTTTTCTTTTGTTGTCACTGAGGCTTGAACATTTTCATGAACTTCTTTCCGTGACCTGTTTACGGACTTCAAGAATACATAACGTATTTTGATTTTTTGAGTTTACCTTTTCTTCTTTGATTCTGGATTCCTGTGCTTCTGTTAATATTATTGTCTGTCTTGTCCTTTGTTGAGTTGTAGTTATCTCTTTTACATCTTATGTTACATTATGCTTTACAGGGTTTCCAAAGATTTATACCTTGGCTTGAAGCTTAGAAGTGCTCTAAAGACTTTACAACTCTTAAACCTTGCTTAGAACATCCTTTGGAAGCCAAACCATCAAGAAACAAAATATGAAAACTAAGTTAGTAACTAATCATCCTAGAACACACCATCTTGTAAAAATCATATAAAATCGAAAAATAAGATTTTCGTTCTCAAATCTTTTACCACACCTTCTGATCTTCAAGGGATTTCTTTTTAGTCCTAGATCATCACCAGGGAATGCTTGAAGCTCTACTTATGGGCGTTTTAAGATCGATGGCAGAAACTGCCAGGAACAGGGCAGATTGGAATCTTCAACTTGGGGAAGGGATTTGACAAGTCTACACCCCTTTTTTTGCCACCAAACTTTAGACGTGGTCTTTACATAGAATGAGGAGGCTATGGTTAAAATATGGTGATTTATGGATGGATATAAGTGGAGATATGAATTTTTCTTTGAGTTGTGTTCTTGGTTGGCAGATTGGAGAGCTTCTTGCTCATCTTACTTTGTTTTGTTTTTCAACTTGGATGCATCTTTTCTTTTGTGTTGTTAACCACCCATTGGTCCACTTGTTGCTCTCTCATTAGTCCAAGTGTTGGCCTCTCATCAAACAACTCCATTTTTGCCAATGTTGCAAATACACCATTAGCTTTTTGGTTGACTTTCATGCATGACACCTTGGTTTTTCTTCTTCCACCAATTGGATCGTCTTTGTGTCCTTTTAATAAAATCAATACGTTACAGCTTATATGTTGCATTTTATTACTCCACTGTGGCACAATCCCTTAAATCAATATTAACTCCAACATCCCTTATCTATTCCCTCTTTATTCCTTGTTCTTAGAAAATGTTCTCGCGTTTCTTCGAATATTCTCAAATCAAATATAATAAAATTCCAAAATATTAAATCCTCAAATCCTCAAATTTAATATCTCATTTCTTGAATATAATAATATATAATTCACTGCCCGGTCAAATACTACACCAAAATAAAATTTGGAATTTCTGAATTCCGATCGTCTTTGCATACACTTATTTACTCCGTAGATCACTAATATGACTTCGGAATATCCACACTACGTCTCGTACATAGGTGGCATGAATTTTTTTTTCTTAATCCTCAAAATCACTATTCATCCACCAAATTCACTATTCACTGATGCACTTAATCATAATAAGAAAAGTTTTAATTTTACCAAAAATTCGGGTTATTACATCAGTTATCATAAAACCTCTGATGAAAACCGTATTGATCTCGCATCTTTTACTATGAAAGGACAAGCACTCAGTTGCTTCCAATGGATGCATAAAAATAAACAACTCTCAATTTGGAATCAACTTGTCAAAACTACTTAAAATCGTTTTCATCCCTCCACATTCCGAAATGCCCAAGCCACCCTGTTTAAACTTACACATACATCATCAGTAGCCGACTATCAACCCTCTTTTGAAACCACTTGTAATCGAACAACTAGCCTTTATAATGAATCTATTCTTAATTATTCTATTTCAGGACTTACTCCGGAAATACAGAGAGAGTTAGCAACTCTTAAACCTGTCACAATTTCAGATGTCATCTCCCTAGCCAAATTAGTTGAATAAAAACAAAATGACGGTCGTAAGAAAACTGTCACAACCTCACAAAATCCTGTTAGTAAAGTCACCTCATCACCTAATCAAGTACAATCCTCAAAACCTCTTCTTCATACTCCATAAGCTACAACTCAACAAAAATTTCCTATCAAACCCCTATCTTGATGAAGTGGAAGGGACTGTGTTTTAATTGTGATGAAAAATTTCATCAAGGTCTTGCTGAATTGGTTGTTGCATTTAGTCAAACATTGTGCCATTGCTTGATCATACAGCACCTTGTAGCCACAAGCTCCAATAGGTGTCAAATCTGAATAAAACTGAATCTGATCAATGTACAACATAACCTGATCGACCAATCAAACTTCTAAAATATTGGTTTGCTATAGTTTTTCCTTGCACCAAAGAATCAAAGGTTCACTGTATTGTTTGTCAAAAAATTAGAAGTATTGAAAGTAACATGCATCTATATTAAGGGCTTCATTATGATGAAAGCATAAAATTAAACTACAAGAGCTTCTTAATAATAGTAACAAGATAGTATAACTCCTGGCATCAGACTCTGTTCTAGCAAAGTATATATCGAACAATGGATCTTGTTACAAATATATGTACATATCTAATATGCAGTTAAGAAGTAAAGAAGATGAAGAAGAAACTATATTGCATAGTTTACATTGTGAAAAGTTAGTTACAAGAGAAATGAGTAAAAAGTTTATATAGAGTAGCTAACTGACTAATTATCACTCATTGACTATTGTACCCTTGATAAATCTAACATTCCCCCTCAAGTTGAATGTTGAAAAGAAAGTGCAAACATCCAACTTGAAGGTTAACATCAAAGAACCAACAAAGATTCTTGAATCCAGCAGCAAGCTCAGTGCATGAAAAAGAGTTGGCAGATGAAAATGGTAACTGCAACTCATGGTGCCAGGTCCAATAGTAAGGCAACAACAACAAATGCAAAGTAATAGTCTGCAATCACAGTCTGCAACCAATAAACTGACTTTGTACAGTGACAAATACACAATTCGCAACAAAATGGAATGCGTAAAGGACTAATGATACCAGGTAATTATATGAGGTAACATTTCAGTCAATATGACATGATTAAAACCCAACAAGGGGCACATAACTGACCCTCAAAAGGACATGAGAAAACCCACATAAGGGCAACAAAATGAGCACAGAAAAGCTCATAACAAACCCAGATATAGGGGCACAAACTCACTATGGAGCAACAAACTCACTAAGGAGCAAATATCAAAAGAGAAGACACAGTAAAGAGAGTAAACCAAACGTCCTATTAGCAGCAGTATGTGCAACATAGGCACCCGAAAGGTAGATAGATGTATTGTCAATACAACAGCAAATGGGCAATATTGCACCAAGAAATTGACAAAATGGCACAGAACAAGCTCATAAAAGAGCAAACAAACCCACAAAGGGATAAGAAATCCATAAATGTATATGGTAAACACGGATCTTGATTGATTTGTGTAGTTATGGTGTGAAAACAGATTGGTAACCTTGATTGTGAAAAGAAGCACTTAAAGAGGAATTTTATCAAACAGTTGACGCGCAGAAAAAAACTACGACTAATGTGTAGAAAATTTCAGAGAGATCTGATTCCAGAAATCAAATTGCATCGATGATGATCAAAATAATCAGAAACAAGTGACGAATGTACAGAGATATGCGAAAGATGAGGGAAAGTAGTTCTGATCAGAGATTTTGATGACGCAAGTAGGAATTTAGTGTAGAATGAAGATATCAATCAAGAAGAAAAATTCAGGAACATTTCATTTCAAAAAATTAACAAACAGTTGATATACTATGAGACATTTTGATCAAAATGATGCAATTTTTTTTACCAGTAATTCTCCAAGAAGCAATGAGAATACAAGCACAGTTTCACAAGAACAATCAACAACTATTATATACACGCATTTGTATGTATAACAAGTAAATTCTGGACTAAAATTATACAGCAAACATAGAAGACGATTCGAGAATTGATCGAAATGTAATGATCAACACAATTCGCAATATAGGTATTGGAAACTGTAACTAATTCATGTAAATGAAGGAGTGAAATTGATTACACCTGGAGATGTGAGTTCGAAGATAAAGATGCAGATGAAGACGAAGCTCTGCATCTTTGTTTATCTTTGATGTAGATTAAAAATCGAAAGAGATTGTTATAAGATCGCATAATCTGTGTGCATAAACAAATGTATAGATGTATGTATAGATCAAAAGAAAAAGAAAAGATCGAGCTTTAGCTCTGATACCATGTTACAAATATATGTACATATCTAATATGTAGTCAAGAAGTAAAGAAGATGAAGAAGAAACTATAATGCAGAGTTTACATTGTGAAAATTTAGTTACAAGATAAATGAGTAAAGAGTTTATAAGCAGCTAACTGACTAATTATCACTCATTGACTATTCTACCCTTGATATATCTAACAGAGCTAAATCGATGTCAACAATTATACAATTTTACTAACAAATATCTTTTATATAACAATAAATGTTACAAATGCTTATACTTTTAACAACCAGTTTTCTTAATTTTCTTAACAATGTTCTTCTCTTGTTAAATTTTCAGGAAGATAAAGCTAGTAATATGTGTATTGAGCTGACTTGCATATGTGATTAATTGATCAAACCTATGAGTTTCAGGTGTTATAAGATAGGTTATGACTTGCAAGAAATGAGACAAAGCTATCTGACCAACTGAGACGGAGCCTGTTAATCCCAAATGACCTAACAGAATTGTAGAAGGGGGGGGGGGGTTGAATACAATTCTAGATATTTTAAACTTAAAACAACTTTCGAAATAAAACTATACTGAAAATAAAAACACAAGCAGATATAATATTTCTGTTGGATGTTTTGAGGATCCAACTGAGATGTTTTTATTTCGGAAATAATCTGTGTTACAAAATGTATCACAGCTGCTCAGTTCTTGATACAAAGTGAGAGTGCTCTTAGAAATCTTATCCAAACTATTTTATCTTACTCACTTCTATATTTAAAATGAACTGCTACACTTGGTTATATAACCCAAGTTTACAATGCTATTTTTGGCTACTCTAAAGTACACTAAAGGTAACCGCCAGTAGCTTGCTTTTCATCCCTTTTGTCCAATGGTCCTTGGAGATCTTTGTCTTCTGTCTTCAGGGTTATAATGATCCCACTCAAAAACCAGATTGGAAATTGGAATGTTTCCTTATTCCCTATGTCCATTTTGATGGCTTCCAATGCAAAGTACACTTCCACATCTACTTTTGATCTGTCAGAAAACTGTCACTATCACTTTGTCAACTATTCAGAAAAGTGATAATGATTCATTGATAGCAGTAAGATGTGTTTCGTTGATAGCTTTATTCTTCGTTTCGTTGATGGTATAATCCTCATTTCGTTGATAGAGTAATCTTCATTCCGTTGACAGATTAATCTTCATTCCGTTGACATGTCTTCACTTAGGCAAAATTACAAGGCACAATATATTTATACTTAACCAACCTATTTTGCCTATCTAGTACAAAGTCAACATGACTTAGAAAACCTGACTAATACCTACAACAAATACATATCAATCTAGTGAAGTATTGTAAAATGCAATTGCTACATCACTCATTTCGTTGATGAGCTTCCTGTCAATGAAACGCTGCAAAGCATACCATTCTGTTGACAGTTACAAAAATGACTTAATACAAAATCTACTAAGTGTTTTATAATTATCATCAAGAACAACATATTCCTAACAATCTCCCCCAATTTATGACTGATAGAATAACAGCCATAAATCAAGAGCCTTGATGATCACAAAAACACTCAGACAAATTACACATGATAAAAGTAGAAATTGCATTGAGCTTCATTGAATTTAATTGAAATACAAAACAGAAAATCTTACAAAACAAGTGCATAGAGTTGCTCCTCTAGTCTGAGCAGATTTTTCATCTTTGCCTCTGTGGTCTTGTTTTCTTCCCTTTTCTTGCATTGTTCTCCTCAATCTGAGATTGAAGTCTTCTGTAGAAAATCTTCTCTTCTTCATCTTGATTCCCCAACTTGGATTGCATTAATCTCAGAGTTTCATTGGATGCCTTTTCCAGTTGGTCTTCTATTCTGAAGAATCTTCTACAGTTGTCCTTGTCTCTGAATTCCATCATCCAAAAAGGTTGGAGATGAATTTTCTTTCCTGTTTGAGTGACCTTCAATACTCTGGGAAGTGCACCAGACTTGTTCCAGCTAGCTTTGATTTGGCAAATTTTAGAGACAACCTCAGACTTGGCTGTTTTGGTAAAACCAAAATCTTTCTTCAGACATTTAAACACAGATAACAGTGTCTGATAGTCTTCTCCCAGAATTCTGTGTAGAGGCCAAATCTGTTCTCTCCCACCCTTGTAGACAAACAACAATCTCTCTGGTAGTTTGTAAGAAGCTGTTATTCCTCTCACTTCAACCAAGTCATCAAGATTAATATGTATGTCAGACTCCTCCCTGATATCAGCAATGTAGATGAAGTCTTCTGGGTTGGTAGGGGGTTTCTCAGCTTGTGGTCTCGTTACAAGAATTGGCTTAGCCTTGGCAGCCCTCTGCTTAGATTTCTTCTTTGGATCCATTTCAAAGAGGAATTTTGGAAAGTTGGCCTCATCAAACTCAATTGACTCTTCCTTTGGCTCAATTGGCTGATTATGGAAATTGACTGGATGTTTAGGGTCATGGGCTAACTTTACCTCAGAAATTGAATCAGGAAATGTTGGAGGTGCAATAGGTGCAGAAGAGTCTGTTGCAATACTCTGAGAGTCATCATTCTCAAAAGCTATGTTTCTCTTAGCTCTTGCCTTTGGTTGCCTTATACTATTCTTTGTACTCCTTTCCTCTCTGGCTTTTTCTTCTAGCTGCCTTTCTTCTTCATCAAGAGATTGAGCAACTGCAAGTGCTTGCATAGCTGCTCTTTCTGACTCCTCAGCCTTAGCTTCAGCAAAATTTGGGTGACCAGCCCAAACACAGATTTCTTGTCCATTCCTGTAGACAATTGCTCTTTGCTTCCTTATCTCAGGATCATTGCTTTCCTTGCATTTTGTGATAAGTAGTCCAAGAAGCTTGAGCTCATCTGGATAAGGTGCAGGATAGAAAATCCTTGCTATATTTTTGCCCTTTGGTTTAGCAAGGGACTTGGGAGATAGGCTTCCTTGAAGTGTAGCTTGTTCCACATCCCTAATGCATGAAGTTTGTCCTTTTTCTTTCCTTGGACCTTGAGTGACTCCATGTAGAAGGGGCTTTACCTCATAGAAAGAATTAGACTGTGGTTCCCATTCCGTTGATACTAAAACCATGGCATTCGTTGATGGTGTTGTAGAAGAAGCTTGATTCGTTGATGAATGTGAATTCTTTGCAGAATCAGCTATCTTCTTGACTCTTGCATCTATGCTGGACCAGTGGTCTTTTATTTGTTCAGCAAGTTGTAGCTTCATAGATGTTTGCTGAATCAGGTCAATGCCATCCAGTTTAGCCTTTCCTGACTCCCCCATAGCTAATGGCTCCTTTGGTAAGGAAATGGCTGGAACCATAACCTTTATAACTTGAATGTTAAGCTCCTTAGATTTCTCCCCCTTTTTGTTATCATCAAGAGAGATGATGGGGAGTCCCTGAGCTGCCACTAGCTGGGCTAGGAGTTGTGTTTGCTTCTCCTGTTCCTTCTGCATTTGAGAGAGAGTAGCTTCAACCTTGTCCACTCTGGAAGAGAGAGTCTTCAAGGAGGTAGCCACTTCAGGTTCCTTAGAGAAAAACATGTTCATCTTGGACACAGTGAGAAGAGGAAGCTTTTCATCCAGCCTCCTGTCAGTAGCATCCTTAAGATTGCTAATGGAGTCCTTGATTTCTCTAGCTTCAATCCTTGTTTGCATCATCTGTAGCCTTTGGATTTCCAGTGAATCCATGATAGCCTTGTAGAATTTCTTGTCATTGGCATTTGCAGACTCATGAGCCAGATAGGCCTCATTGTACTGCCCTGTAATTGCAGCATCCAGGTTGATGTTTCCTTGCATATCCTGAGAAAGCCAGTTTGGTGTAGGGGGCACCACAGAAGTCCCAGTCTGTGAAGTGATTGCCACCTGTAGATTGTCACCAAAACTGTCATCATCATCAGAAAAATCAAAGTCACCACTTGCTACAGCTCCTGGAGACAGATTGGTGATTGCATCCTTTGCACTTTGCATAGATGCAGTTGTATGGATTAGATTGAATGACCTTTCTGCCTCCACATTGCCCTGTTGAGCCATAATTTGATAGGCTGGCACAGGATGAGTAAAGGTTTCAGGATCCAGGGAAATACTATCCAGAGTTTGTTGATAATGCTCTTGGAAAGTAAGTTCCCTTTCTCCCTCATGAACCTCCATTAACTCATTTTCAATGGCTGCTTCCTCCCTTATAGCTCCTGTAGTCCCTTCTCTCTCCACTATTTTCTTGCATCATGGGCTCCCCATGGCTCACACCTCTCACACCCTCACCTTCACCTACTAAGGTGGAACCCTCAGCCTCTCCTTTTGCCTGACTGGAAGAAATAGTCAGCCTCTCACTCTCAGCCTCTCCTTTTGCCTGGCTGCAAGCTAGCCTCTCAGTTTCACTCCCTCTCAGTCCTAGAAGTGTTTCAACTACCACTAGATCATCTGCACTAGTTGTGGAAACAACTTGATTTTCAATAAGAGGTGCAGAATGAACTATCAACGGTATTGTAGTTTGAACTTTCAACGGTATGGATACCGTTGATGGAGAAACACTTGTCAATGAAAGAGACTGTTTCGTTGATGAAGTCAAGAAAGCACTTTGAGAAGTTGAGATTACAGTAGAATATGTGGTGATTGATTTTAGAGATTGTTCCACAGATCCTTTTGTAACTTCAGAAAAGGATGATTGGTGGCCCAACAAATCACTTAACAAATGATGGACACCAATTTCAGAGTGGGACTTCTCCAAGAAAAGAGTTGGAGAATCAGGGATAGATGAATGGATCATATCCACATCTAATGATTGATTTGGTGAATTTTGTGGAGTTGGTTCAAGATTTATGTTTGGAGAATGGGACTGTAACCCCAGAGTAATGATAGGGGTTACATCAAACTGAATTTAAGAAACTGGAAGTGTTGCTTCCAGTTTGTGTGCACCCTGTGAAACCTGGGATCTTTGTTTCACTCTCCTTTGGTATTGGGAAATTGTTGAATGTGGGCTTGAAGTGTCCCTTACCCTCTTGGAGTGTGCTCTTGGAGGAGAGCTTGTTTCAATAATTACATCCTTTTGGGAGGATGCAACTAGAATTGTGTTTAAATCCATATTACTCATTGTGCCTTGTTGGGAAGACACAATGGGGCTTGGCTGGATCTCACTCATCTCTCTCTCCTTATCCTTAGGGTTTCTTTTATGTTCACCCCTTCCCTCACCTCTCATAACACCTGCACCACTCCCCTTAGGTTGTGTAGTGGATTTTACAACAGGTGCCTTTTGGGAAGCACCTGAGGTTGGCTTGGAGGATTTCTTTGATTTTGGTTTTGTTGCTGGGGCAGGAGCCTGTTGGGTCACAACTACAGACTCCATAGCAACAGGGTTGGGTGAAACAGTAGAAGTAACAGCTATACTAGCAGGGATAGTAGTAGTTACCTCAATTATTGGCAGATACACCACTGGGACATCACCATTGTGGTTCAGCCTCAGTATGTCTGTCAAAACTCTCTTTTCTTGCACAAAGCAATCAAACCTGGAAACTGGGTTAGAGATAACCAATGGTGCTGGACTAACATGGTTAGCCAACATCATCAGAAATCTAGCATAGTAGATATTCTTTTTCCTATTAGCCTTATCACCCAACTTAGCACCAATTTCATACATAAGTTGGGTGCTAAAGTTGTAATATCTATCAGTTAGGAGCATGGTAAATAGAATCAACATAGAGTTAGTTAATGCATCAAAATTACTAATTTTACCAGAAAAGACCTTGATGAATGCATCAGCTAAATAACTATATTCCCTAACCAAACCTCTCCTAATTATTTTACCCAGGTTATCAGTAGGCAAAGAGTAGTTTATGAAATTAAGCATGTTAATCATTTCAGTATATGTAGGCAAAGCAGAGCAGTTATTTCAGGAAGGTGTAAGCATGCTTGCAACACATCAGAATTGACTATGTACTCATTACCTTGTATGGTGAATTGCAAAGTGCAATTTGTCCCACTGTACTCGCATGAGGTCCAAATCTCCTCAATTATCTCATTGTAGAGCGGAGTTGAGTGAAACATTGCATAGCTCAGTTTGCAATTCGTCATGAAATCCATCATCTTGAAGAAGATTCTGCTCGGGCTTTCCTTAACAACAAAAGGAATGGAGTTGTTCTTTTCGTAAATGAACCCTCCTGTTGACATGACTATGGGTGCCATTGTTGAGTGAATAAAGCTCGAACTGTGATTTGCTTTGAGAGAGAAAAAGTAAGAAAGCCTTTGGAATTTTTGAGAGCAGGTAGAAAAGAATTAAATAAAATAAAAAAATTTAAATACTCCCCCAAAAATTCTCAAAAATTAAATCCAATAATAAATGTAAATTACTGGATTGGCTTAAAAATATAACCGTTACTTTTAAAGTATTACCATGATTTATACTTACAGGGGTGTATGCATAGATCGTGGTAAAAGACGTGTCAAATTTCAACGGTTCAGATTAACTGCGCTATATCAATGAATCAGAATTGGGCGTTTAAGGTCCCGTCTATTTCGTTGATAAAGCTGCGTTTCGTTGATATAAAAGAGCTATCAACGAAACACCCAGAAAGATGCTAAGACTGTCAACGAAATGGTGCGTTTCGTTGACATAGTAATTTTGACTTAGACAAAATTGCACTTTTTCCTGAGAAAATTAATTCACAGAAAAACATAGCAAATTTCTGGCTGCATTGTAACTTGCAAAAATCTCAGAAATAATTAAGAGAAATTTAGCATACCTAGCTCACTTACTAATCTTGAGAATGTTGATTCATCAAGTGGCTTGGTAAAGATGTCTGCAAGTTGTTGTTCACTTGGAACAAAATGTAACTCCACAGTACCATTCATAACATGTTCTCTAATGAAATGGTACTTGATGTCAATGTGCTTGGTCCTTGAATGCTGCACTGGATTCTCAATAATGGCACTAGTGTTGAAGCTTGTTTCCTAGGAATTGACAGGTGCCAGTTGTGCTTTTCCTATCAATTTTATATCCTGCATAATCTGCATCTGAATAACCAATTAGTTCAAAGCCAGATTCTCTAGGATACCAAATGCCAAGGTTTGGTGTTCCTTTGAGATATCCGAAAATTCTTTTAATAGCAACTAAATGGGATTCCCTAGGATCGGCCTGAAATCTAGCACATAGACATATAGCAAACATAATATCAGGTCTACTAGCTGTTAAATATAAAAGTGAGCCTACCATGCCTCTGTAACTCGAAATGTCCACAGATTTTTCCTTAGTATTCAATTCAAGTTTGGTGGCAGTAGGCATGGGAGTTTTGGCAGGAGTGCATTCCATTAAGTTAAATTTCTTTAACAAATCATGAATATATTTTGTTTGACTAATGAAAATGCCTTCATTAACTTGCTTCACTTGGAGACCAAGAAAATAAGTTAATTCTCCCATCATGCTCATTTCATATTTACTTTGCATAAGCTTGGCAAACTTTTGACAAAGTTTTTCATCTGTAGACCCAAAAATTATGTCATCTACATAAATTTGAACAAGTATAGTAGAGCCATTCACAATTCTATGAAAAAGAGTTTTATCTACAGTACCTCTAGTGAAGTGATTCTCAAGGAGGAACTGTGAAAGTGTGTCATACCAGGCTCTAGGTGCTTGTTTCAAACCATAGAGTTCTTTGAGGAGGAAGTACACATACTCTGGAAAATCATCATCTTCAAAACCAGGAGGTTGACTCATATACACCTCCTCTTCCAATTCCCCATTCAGAAAAGCACTCTTCACATCCATTTGATAGACTTTGAAATTGGCATAGGTTGCATAGGCTAGGAAGATCCTTATTGCTTCTAGTCTTGCAACAGGAGCAAAGGTTTCATCAAAATCAATTCCCTCTTCATGTGAATAGCCTTTTGCAACCAATCTAGCTTTGTTCCTTGTGACTATGCCATTTTCATCCATCTTGTTTCTGAACACCCATTTTGTGCCTATGACACTCCTGTCCTTAGGCTTGGGCACCAGCTTCCAAACATTGTTTCTCTCAAATTGGTTTAGCTCCTCTTGCATATCTAAAACCCAATCTGGATCTAGAAGTGCATCCTCAACTTTCTTTGGCTCATCTTGAGACAGAAAGCTACTATATAGACATTCCTCTTGAGTTGCTCTTCTAGTTTGGACTTTTGAAGAAACATCACCTATAATGAGTTCAAAGGGATGAACTTTAGTCCATTTCCTTGAGGGAGGTAGATTTGCTCTTGAAGAAGTAGCTTCATGATCATGGTTGCCTTGATTGGATATTTGTCCTTGAGAAACTCCCCCTGAGTTTGTTGTCCCTAAATGATCACTCCTAGAGGCATTTCTGTGACTGTCAACGGTATGACCGTTTTGACTGTCAACGAAACACTCATTCTGACTGTCAACGAATCCTCCATCATGATTGTCAACGAAATGACCATTTGGTCTGCTAGCAGCTATTCTTTTTAATCTCAATGCATCAATTTCATCTTCACTGCTGCTTTCATATGTGCTAGATACAACAACTTTAGGCTGTTTCTCAATAGCCTTGACATGATTCACTTGATCTCCTTCCTCATTCTCAAAAGAAAGACTTTCATGGAAACCTTCATCATAGAGACCTTGAATTTTGAGATCATCAAAAAAACATGTACAGATTCCATAACAATGTTAGTTCTGAGATTATAGACTCTGTAAGCTTTCCCTGCTGCATATCCCACAAAAATTGCTTCATGTGCCTTTGCTTCAAATTTCCCCAAATGCTCAGCTTGATTTCTCAGAACAAAGCAGTTGCATCCAAAGACATGAAGAAAATCCAATAGTGGCTTCTTTCTTTTGAGTAATTGATAAGGGGTCATTCCCTTGGCTTGATTAATCAAAGAAATATTTTGAGTGAAGCAAGCTGTGTTAACTGCCTCAGCCCAGAAATAAGTTGGTAACTTTGATTCATCTAGCATTGTCCTTGCAGCTTCAATAAGTGTTCTATTTTTCCTTTCAACTACACCATTTTGCTGTGGTGTCCTTGCTGCTGAGAACTCATGCAAAATACCATTTTCTTCACAGAACACTGTAAAGCATAATGTAACATAAGATGTAAAAGAGATAACTACAACTCAACAAAGGACAAGACAGACAATAGTATTAATAGAAGCACATGAATCCAGAATCAGAGAAGAAAAGGTAAACTCAAAAAATCAAAATACGTTATGTATTCTTGAAGTCCGTAAACAGGTCACGGAAAGAAGTTCATGAAAATGTTCAAGCCTCAGTGACAGCAATAGAAACAAGACTTTGAAGACGACAGAAGTATGTGAATGATTTAGGGTTCAGTACCACGGGATTCCAGTGATGAAGCAACCAGAACGACAAGGGACGTATCAGCAGCAATGTATTGAAGACATAAAATAAGAATTGATCAAGTGTTATTCATCTGTGAACCAGACCAGTTGCACTAGGTGACGGCATTGAAAAGATCAAGTTGTTTTATCGTCTCCGAAGAAAGTGATACAGTTTATTTCTTAAACACCCAGGAGCTCAGTGGAATCATTAATGAACAAAAGACAAGAAAAGGAATTCGATAGTTTTTCTAATTAGAAAACTATCGAATGGTAGGTAAAGTGATTAATTGAAAACCAAAATAAGTTAATTTGGTATTCGATAGTTTTAATTAAAAAACTATCGAATGGTGAATTAACTTAATTAATTCGATGGTTTTTAAATCCATTCGATGGTTTTTAATTCATGGAGCAGGTGAAAAGAATTACTTGTCTGACAGGTTGAAGAAGATCCAACGGCCAGGATTGTTTCTACAATTCTAATTCGATGGTTTTTCTAAACAAAGCCTACAGTTAATACAGAGTGAAGAAGGTGTCTTCTTCAGTTAAGGGCATTCAACACAGACACATAACTGAGAGAGAGAAGAGCCGGAGAAAATTATCAGAGAAATTAATAGTGCTCAGAACTTGATTATTGTTGTGTATTTGTGTTACCTTAAACTCATTGACGCTAATCTACGGATTAGAAATTGTAGCACCCCTCGAGGTTTATATTTATAAAAAGATATATTCCCCGAAACTTGATTTGGTTTGGTGTGTTTGATTTCGTTATAGAACTGAAAGATTTATCCGTGAACGAAATTAAATTATTTGTGAGTATCGTATTCAACCCCCCCTTCTACGATACTTTGGACCTAACAATTGGTATCAGAGCTACTT
Source organism: Heracleum sosnowskyi (assembly GCA_030848705.1). Lineage (NCBI taxonomy): Eukaryota > Viridiplantae > Streptophyta > Magnoliopsida > Apiales > Apiaceae > Heracleum > Heracleum sosnowskyi. The sequence continues at coordinate 63,548,184 of CM061235.1, forward strand.
GATTGATATACAAATCAGATCCGGTGAATGAGACCAAAATCAAAAGTAGCGTGAAAATACGAAGCAAATTTTTTAACTTTCAAAATTTTTCATTTAATTGGAATTTCTTGAATTTTAAACAATTTGAAATTTTCAGAAACCATGAGTGCTCCAAAGACAACCGCTGGTATTAAAGTTCCCCCATTTACTAGAGATGATTTATCAAGGCATCTAATCCGTTGTATATTGGCATATTAGAGAACGGACCGTTTGTACCAATGAAACCAGTTAGTGAATCTACAGCTCCTGACGGTAGCAGGATTCCTTCAGGCACCCAACCTAAGGAGATAAGTGAATTTACAGATTCTGACAAAGAACTGATTCGATTGGACACCGGTTTAATGTTGATATTGACGGACTCCGCGGACAAGGAAATGAGCTATCAGTTGATGAACTGTACAAGCGGGAAACATATGTGGGATACCATTAACCTAATAATGGAAGGAACTGAAGACGTGCAGGAAAACAGATTGGACATTCTGACTTCTCAATACGAAGCGTTTAGGTCACTGCCAGGAGAAAGTATAACTCAGGTCTTTGAGAAGTATACTAAGCTCCTCAATGAATTGGCAATGAAAGGAAAGACCTATCCACTGAGAGAATCGAACAGGAAGTTCATGATGACGCTGCCCCATCATGTAGAACACAAGTCATCATCCATTAGGGAAAGAATTGACTTCACAAAGATGTCATTAGAGATGATCTATGGCAAGTTGAAGACCTATGAGATGGAACAGGAACAAAGGGTGATAATCTACGGATCAGGGACAGTGGACAGCAAGCACAATGCACTTGTGAGATCAGCAGCACTTGTAGTGGATGAACCAATAACTTCTGAGATTCAGGTTCAAACCCCTAGAGCTGGAAAGGAGGTGATAATAGAAGCAGAAATGGATTCTGTGAATCTGGGTGTTGATGAAAGTGATTACTACACCCTAGAAGAGCTTGAGCAAATGGAAGACAAAACCATGGCGTACTTAGCTGCAAAGTTTAGTCATATTCGTTTCAAGAGAAACCCTAAGTACAAGTTCAAAGGCTCAACCAACAGATTCCAGAAGAGCAATTATACACCTAGTACAGGCTTTAAGGGAGGCTACAAGACTGGCATGATTGATAGAAGCAAATCAAGATGCTATAACTGCAATGAGTTAGGGCATTTCGCCACTGAATGTCGGAAGCCTCGTCAAGCAAGAGACATGAAAGATGTCTATGGAAAGAAGGATTCTTATGATGAGTTGAAGAAGGAGAATGCCAAGCTTAAACAGCAGTTGGAGGCATTCTCTAGAAAGTAGAAAGGGAAGGCTTACATAGCAGAGGGAAAGCACTGGGATGATACTGATTCGGATGAAGAGGAGGAATATGTAAATGTTGCTCTAATGGCTGACTCTTCAGAGGAATCACCTCAATCATCTCAGGTACCTATCTTAACTACAATTGATATGTCTAATTCTGAGTACAAGAAAACTGTGCAAGATCTTAGTGTAGAATTGTTTAATGCACACACAAGCATGCTAGCATCTGAAATGGAAAATGCTAAACTAGTTCTTAAGATTAAAAGGCTAGAATCTAAAAATGAAGAACTAGAGCTTGTAGCTGTAACATTAGAAGATCTTAAGCAAAAGAATGCGTACTTAGAGAACAAGGTCAAGTGTAATGATGAGATAGAGACTATCCTCAGGAAGCAGATTTCAGATCTAGATTTGAAGCTGAATGCTTTTAAGAATTCCGCTCTAGTGGCTAAGGAAATCATTGATACTCAGGCCGTAGAGAATAAAACTGCTATAGGATTTGACTATAACAAGAAAGCTGGTAAGAAGATTTTGGAATTCCCTATGACAACTTCAGTTGTCAAAAGGAATACTCCACATGTTCTTAAGAATGTTGATTGTCCAGTTTTTGTTAAGCCGTTTCCACCTCTCTTTTATGAGGATGATCTTTTCATAGCACAAGAATTGCTTGAGGAGGATTTATTGAAGGAAAAAGAGGTAAAGACTAAGTTACCTAGGAAATCAGTAAAGAATGTATTACCTAAACCTGATTTACCTAAAACTGAAGTAGGTTCCTTAGCTAGTAATGTTAAAAAGAACAGGAATGGGAGGAAGAAGATTGTTAATCAGGAATTGGTTCCATCTTCTCCCATTGCATCTAGGAAGTTGTGTTCTATTTGTAATTCTGCTGGACACCTTACGCATGCATGTAAAAAGGTTAAAGTAGAAACTGCTAATGCTTCTGAAATGCATAACATGTCTGACATGCCTGATAATCATGAGCCCTGTGGAAAGAAAGAGTGTTTGCTATGTAAGTACAACATCATGCATGCTTATTTTAAGTTGATGTCTGATAGTAGCAATAGCTCCAGTAATGTTAAATCCACAGATACTATGAATATCAAATAGGGTAAGACTAAATTGAATGTTACTCCTGTTAAATCATCTAAACCTTCAGGACCCAAACAATTTTGGGTACCAAAGTCCGCTTAATCAATCTGTGATTCCAGGGTAAGGTTAAAAGCTCAAAGGTTGTGTGGATTCTGGATAGTGGCTGTTCTAGACACATGACAGGTGAAGAGTCCCTGCTTACAGAGGTGGTTAAGAAGACCGGCCCGATTGTAACCTTTGGAGATGACAGCAAAGGATTCACTACGGGATATGGTAAATTGAAAGCTGGAAATGTCATCATTGAAAACATCTCTCTTGTTGAAGGATTAAAGCACAATCTACTAAGTATCAGTCAATTCTGTGATAAAGGCTACAATGTAGATTTCAGAAAGGACAAGTGCTTGATCACCAACAGGAAGGATGAGAAGCTTACTCTACTGGGAGTGAGAAAAGGAAATTTGTTTATAGCTGACTTAAGTTCTACCAGTGAAGGAGAAGTTACATGTTTCTATGCAAAGGCATCTTCAGAACAAAGTTGGCTATGGCACAAGAAGCTCTCACATCTGAACTTCAAAACTATGAACTCTTTGGTAAAGAGAGAATTAGTGAGAGGGTTGCCCCTGATGGAATTCAATCAGGAGGGACTATATGAAGCATGTGAAAAGGGGAAGTCGAAGAAAGCATCACATGGAAGCAAAGGAATGACAAGCATTACTGAACCATTACAGCTGATTCATATGGATTTATTTGGTCCAGTTAATGTTATGTCACTTTCAAGAAACAGATATGCATTGGTGATGGTGGACGACTACTCCAAGTACACGTGGGTGTTGTTCATACAAACAAAGGATGAAGCAACACAACTAATCATTGATCACATCAAGAAGATAGAAGTGGAAGCTCAGCTACCTGTGCGGACAATCAGATCAGACAATGGAACTGAATTCAAGAATGCAGTTCTAAATGATTTCTGCTCAGAGAAAGGAATATCAAGACAGTTTTCAGCACCAAGAACTCCTCAACAGAATGGAGTAGTGGAAAGGAAGAACAGGACCTTGGTTGAAGCAGCAAGGACCATGTTGAGTGAATCAAAACTTCCCACTTACTTTTGGGCTGAAGCAGTGAATACAGCTTGCTACACTCAGAATCGAACCCTGATCAACAAAGATCATGAAAAGACTCCGTATGAGTTAATGGCCAACAAGAAGCCAACACTGAAGTACTTTCATGTGTTTGGTGCAAAGTGCTTTGTACTTAAAGATGGAGAACATCTTGGCAAGTTTGATGCCAAAGCAGATGAAGGCATTTTTCTGGGCTATTCTCTGGAATCTAAGGCTTTCAGGGTATATGTGATTGAAGATAAGAAGGTGTTGGAAAGCTGTAATGTAACATTTGACGACACTAAAAGACCAGGCCTGCAAACTGGAGAGAACTCTGAATCCTTGGTATTTGAAAATTTATCAGGAGATCTCTCTGACAATGAAGAAGTACCTGAAGTTGTTACAGTCATTAATAATAATCATAATGATAATGATTCTGGACCAAGTGGTGACCAAAGTGGAAATCCTCAAAATACAGGATCCACTAGTCAGTCTTCAGAATCAACAGATCAAACCGTCAACAACTCAGGGGGAGCAGGAGAAGGATCAACTAGTCACACTCCACAACATCTAGAACAAGGAGAATCATCAAGATCGCATCTGCCAAGACAAAGGGTATGGAATAGAGATCATCCCTTTCACTTGATCATTGCTGATCCGGACACAGGAGTGAGAACTAGGAGAACATCACAAAATGAATGTCACTATTCTGGGTTTCTTTCAGAAACAGAACCTAAGAAAGTTGAAGATGCTCTAGATGATCCAGATTGGGTAATTGCTATGCAAGAAGAACTCAATCAGTTTGAAAGGCAGAAAGTTTGGAAGCTGGTACCCAGGCCTAAGGGAAAATCTGTTATTGGAACACGATGGGTATTCAGAAATAAGTTGGACGAAGATGGCATTGTAACGAGAAACAAAGCCAGACTGGTTGCTAAAGGTTACTCTCAAGAAGAGGGTATAGATTATGATGAAACCTATGCACCAGTAGCAAGACTTGAGGCCATCAGAATGTTTCTGGCATTTGCTGCACATTCCAATTACAAGGTATATCAAATGGATGTGAAGAGTGCTTTTTTGAACGGGGAGTTAGAAGAAGAAGTGTATGTGGAACAACCTCCAGGTTTTGAGGATTCAAAACTGGCAGACTTTGTGTACTTTCTATTCAAAGCTCTCTATGGACTCAAACAAGCTCCAAGGACATGGTATGACACTCTCTCTGAATTCTTACTTGAAAATGATTTTACAAGAGGTGTTGTAGACAAAACTCTCTTTGTCAAAAAGCATAAAAATGATTTGATATTGGTGCAAGTATATGTTGATGACATAATATTTGGTTCTACTAATGATGATCTATGCAAGAGATTTGCTAAGTTAATGCAGAGTCGTTATGAAATGAGCATGATGGGTGAATTGTCATTCTTTCTTGGATTGCAAGTATACCAGAAACAAGATGGTATATTCATTTGTCAGTCCAAGTACATCAAGGATCTTCTTAAGAAGTATCAAATGGAAGACTCATCTACAGCAAAGACTCCTATGCCAACTGCCACTAAACTTGATAAGGATGAAACTGGTAAGAAGGTTGACATCACAGGCTACAGAGGTATGATAGGCTCATTACTTTATCTCACTGCAAGTAGACCAGATATAATGTTTGCAACATGCTTGTGTGCTAGATTTCAGTCTGATCCTAAAGAATCTCATCTAATAGCTGTTAAGCGAATATTTAGATATCTTAAGGGGACCCCAAATCTTGGAATTTGGTACCCTAAAGATACAGGATTTGATCTTATTGGATACACAGACTCTGATTTTGCAGGTTGTAAGATTGATCGGAAGAGTACTTCAGGAAGCTGTCAGTTTCTTGGAAGAAGATTGGTTTCCTGGCATAGCAAGAAGCAGCATTCAGTGTCCACATCAACAGCTGAGGCTGAATACATTGCTTCTGGTAGCTGTTGTGCTCAGATATTGTGGATGAGAAACCAACTCCGTGACTATGGACTTCTGTTGACAAAGATTCCTATATTTTGCGACAACACAAGTGCCATAGCAATCTCAAACAACCCAGTGCAACACTCGAGGACAAAGCACATCGACATCAGGTATCATTTTATCCGAGAGCATGTCATGAATGGAACTGTGGAGTTACACTTTGTACCCACAGAGGATCAAATTGCAGACATCTTTACTAAACCGCTTGATGAATCCACTTTCAATAAGCTGGTTGGTGAACTTGGGATGTTAAATCTTTCTAATTGATTTTGATTAGAAGTCAGTAACTGCAGAGAGTCCTGGTGAATACATGAGTTTAAGAATCGCTATATCCTTAGGACTCGTGAATTTATTTTCTGGAGCAATTCTCGTAGTTAGGATTATTATACTAATTTTATGTCATAATTATGGATGATATATCTTCTGGCATTTAATTAGCTATTAATTCTAAAAATTATTTAAGTGCTAATATTTGTTCTAAATATTCAAGCATTTATTTAATTTGAATTAATTTGCTTTGTTTTTAAACATTGTAGATTAATGCGGCATAATTGATTAGATTTCAATTGGTTAATATCACTCAATGATATTTAATTGATTTTATTCTAAGAAAATTGTGAATTTTCTGTTAAGAATTGATTTTGGTAAATTTGAAAAGATTTATTAGAATTAAAACTAAGCAGGAAATAAAAATTCTGATTTTTAAAACAAGAACAGGTTTTAAAATGAAGACAGAAGCAAAAATATCGAATTTAGGAAATTCGATGGTTTTTCAAGTACATAGATAAATCTATCGAAATTAATTTTCGATAGTTTTTGAAAAGGAAAAGAAAAACTATCGAAAACAATTCTCGATAGTTTTTGAGTTTAATTTAAAATGTATCGAAGTGGATTTACTTTATTCAATATTTAAATCCTCGATAGATTTTGAAAAATTAAGAAAAATATCGAAGTGAACTTAATTACTTAATATTAAAGTTCTCGATAGTTTTTCAAAAGCATTTGCTCGATAGTTTTTCAAAGAAAAACACTTCGATAGTTTTCTGATAAACCTTTTAAAATTCTGAATTTCAAAAAATTCGATAGTTTTTCAAAAACCATCGAATTCCAGTTGACAGGTTTACCCCTTGCAGAAAACTATCGATAGTTCAATTAAAAACTATCGAACCAGGATTGACTAGATTACCCCTATAAGTTTTAAAAGGTATAAAATCGTGCCTTGTCTCTTTTTTTCTCATTTTTTTTAGATCTGAGAACTTGCAAGTGGCCGATTATATATACATACATTTTTGATATAGTTTCAAGAACACATCTCGATAGTTTCTTCAGTTTTAACCGAGTAAAACTTAAAAAGATTACTGTTTTTCACTGTTGATTCTCTTCTAACAGTGAATCCTTGATTGTTTTTGAGTTTCGAAACAAAGTGAAGGAGAAACCATCGAACCCAAATTGTGCACTTCAAAGAAATCTTTAACAGAACACTTCTTGGAATTTAATTGTTTATACAATTGAGTTCTTGTGATTTTGTTTGTTAGTTGGCTGTAACAATTAGGGTTTTATATCTTGACAGTTCTCGAAGTTGTGTTATCAAGAAAAAGGGGTATTTTTGTTAGAGTTTGATTAATTAATTAAATTAATTAATTAAATTTAAGTAAAAAAAAAAGGAAAAATTAGTTTTGGTTTATTTGAATTTTCTGGAAATTTTAAAATGGCTGGAGAATTTATTGTTACCAAGACTAATCATGTCTCGTTTCAAAATCTGCAATCCATAACGAATCCTCAAATTCGTGCATGGGCAGAGTTTTTGAATACACGTTCGTTAGTGGCATACGCTGTAAGTACTCCCGTGGTCCTTTGCATTGATCAATTGACTGCGTTGTACACAACCGCCACGGATACAACTGAGAATAACATACGGTCCTTCAGTTTTGTTGTGCCAGGGGGCAGAACAATAAGGATAACGGAACATGATTTTAATCGAATTCTTCATTTTCCAACAGAAAACCTTGTTCCGGATCCCTCAACTGAGGAAATACATTGTAAAGCATAATGTATCATAAGATGTAAAAGAGATAACTACAACTCAACCAAGGACAAGACAAACAATAATATTAACAGAAGCACAGGAATCCAGGATCAATGAAGATAAGGTAAACTCAAAAAGTCAAAATACGTTATGTATTCTTGAAGTCCGTAAACAGGTCACGGAAAGAAGTTCATGAAAATGTTCAAGCCTCAGTGACAGTAAAAGAAACAAGACTTTCAAGATGACAGAAGTATGTGAATGATTTAGAGTCAGTACCACAGGATTCCAGTGATGAAGCAACCACGACGACAAAGGACTTATCAGCAACATTGAATTGCAGACATAAAAGAAGAATTGATCAAGTGTTATTCATCTGTGAACCAGACCAGTTGCACTAGGTGACAGCACTAAAAGATCAAATTGTTTTATCGTCTCGGAAGAAATTGATACAGTCTAAAACTTAAACACCAAGGAGCTGAATGGATTTTCTAAAAGGTCAAGGACAAGGAAAAGAGTTCGATGGTTTTATTGTTTATAAAAACCATCGAAGGTGACATAAAGAAATGAAATGGTTTCTGAAAAAGAAAGTGGCTTGATAGTTTTTTCTTTTTTAAAGAAAAAACCATCGAAGATTTTTTTTTAATCTCAAAAGTTTAAAGAAAAGCTCGATAGTTTTTTTGTTTCCAAAACAAAAACTATCGAATGGTTAAATGGAGCCCACTTGAATTATTACAAAAGATCTTTTAAATTCGATAGTTTTTATTTAAAAACTATTGGATGGAAAACTCTTTTTAATAATTCGATGGTTTTCTAAATTGAGGAGCAGGTGAAAAGTGACTTTGTTTGTCAGGTTGATGGAAATTGGACGGCCAAGATTAATTCTTTTAATTTTGGTTCGATGGTTTTCTAAAACTAAGTCTATAATTACACAGAGAGAGGTAGTGTCTTCCTCAGTCGAAGCTTTTTCATAGTAGCAATCACAGAGAGAGAATTCTGAGCCGGAGAAGATCAGAAAATTTATAGTGCTCAGAATTCGATCAATGTATTGATTATGAATAGCCTAGAACTCATTGAAGCTAATCTACGGATTAGAAATTGTAGCACCCTTCGAGGTTTATATTTATAAAAAGATATATTCCCCGAAACTTGATTTGGTTTGGTGTGTTTGATTTCGTTACAGAACTGAAAGAATAATCCGCGAACGAAATTGAATTATTTGTGAGTATCGTATTCAACCCCCCCCTTCTACGATACTTCGGGACCTAACAATTGGTATCAGAGCTTGTTAATCGACATACAGATTAGATCCGGGTATTTCAGACCAGTCAGACAAGAATTCTGAGGAGGCCAACTTCTAAATAAATTTATTTTATAAATTTATATTTTAATAAGTTTATTTTATAAATTTAAGTTAAAATGAATTTATCTTATAAATTTAATTTAAATAAGTTCATTATTTAAACTTGAATAAGTTTATTTGATTAACTTAATTTAAATAAATTTATTTTATAAATTCAAGTTAAATAAATTTATATTTTAAACTTAAGTAAATTTAATTTATGTTATGAATTTATTTTAGAGGTGCGGCACAGAGCAATTTTTAGTGTGCTAAAGAGACCCCTTAGAAAGTCAATTTAGGTGGCCAAATCTTTTTTTGAGTCTGAGAAGTTGAGAAGTGACTTCGATAGTTTTTGGTTTAAAACTATCGAAGTGGTTTTTCTTTGTTTCTTAGTTTTTCAACAATTGGCCAGCTTTACAAAAACACCCCGAATTAATACATTTCTGAGTTATTTATTTATTTCGAATTTTGTTAAAAATATTTCTTAAATTCTAATATTTCTTAAATATTAATTTACATGATTTAATTATTAAGAATTCGAAATTCTTGAAAATTAAATGTTTTGTAAATATTTATTTTTGATTAATTTATTTTTAAGGAAATTTAAAAATTCTGAATATTTAAATTTTTCTTAAGTATTAAATTGAGGGTGCTCAAGGGCTTGTAGAAGAAGATTCCTCCGGGTGTTAAACTGATTTTTATCTTTCGAAGAAAAAGATGACCATGAAGCTGAGTTCAGGAAGAAGTTTCTACGGATATATTTTTTTTCTAAGGAGATTTAATCAAATCTAAAGAGATTATGAAGCGAGGAATAAAGGGTGTTAGAGAATTGAACGGACAAACAAATATCTCAGTAACATGCATTAATGTTGGAACCTCAGAACAGAATGGAAGAATTACTAGTATCTGAATCTGAAGAAGCTCAGGTAGAAAACCTCGAGAGACTAGACTAAAGATCAGTGTTTCACTTGTCAAGGAAGTTTAGTCACATCAGATTCAGAAGGAGTACAAAAGCCACATCCATGGATCAGGCTTATTTATTATGAAGCAAAGATTCTTCAGGATTCAGTTCAAGAGGTAGTTACAGACTGAGATGGTAACAAAATCAAGACTGATAGTTTCAACTTTGATAAGAACTATGTAACGAGAAGCTATCAGGGTGTGCTACACAATGAAGGAGCCTGACAAACAAAGAAGAATAGGGACTCAGTTAATTAGCTGAAACAGAAGTGGAATGCTTTGTTGAAGAAGCATCAGCACAACTTATGTTGCTTAAGGAAAGAGTTGGGATGGATCAGATGACGAGAAAATCATGGATATCTTGCTTTCATAGCAATCTCTGAAGATGATTCACCTCACATATCTTAGGTATCTTTTCCTTGAACCAATGCAGTATTTAATTCTCAATATTCAAAGCATGTATATACAAGATCTTATATATGTGTGTATGAATATTTGTAGAATAAGATTTGCAAGTGAGATAGAAGCTTTCTTAAGAAACAACTCTTAGTTTTAGGGGTTAAGTTTCTGGCACATAAGACCTTAGTAAAGCTAAGTTTCAGTATCCCTAGTAGAACAAGATTTACTCATTTATTCTGCATTGTTTGTTAAGGGATAATCAGTTTGAAGGATGGAGGAATTACCTTTAGAGTCAGTAGAATTTGTAGAACACCAAGCTGTATCTAAAACTGACTTAGGTAATAGAGAAAGTTAGATGCCATACAACAACAGAATGGATCAGATAGAATTAGTGATTTAATTGTTAATTCTTTTATTCCATGTGTGCTTAGAAAATTATTGAATATCTGTAAATCTACTTGCTACCTGTTACACTTGTGTATATTGGTTAAAGTAGAAAGTACTGAATTTTCTAAGATGCCTAATTTGCACATCTCTTATCTGCAATGTCAAAATGCTCAATGTATGCCATTTATTCTTTTTAACATGTTTGCTTATTTAAAGATTATGAATGCATCTCTTAGTACTTGCATTAATCATAGAAAAAGCATGTTTAAAGAATTACATTAGAGCAACGACTGCAAGGACAGTCAGAGATAAGAATAAGCATGTATAGGTTGAAGCTGTTGTTACCACTTTTAAAAGCAAAATCTCTAATCCATCTGGACCCAAGCAAATAAGTTGGGTACCAAGAACTGTCAATCCATTTGTGAGTGCAGGCAAATCAGGTTAATCGATTTATATGCTTTCTTGGTCTTTACTACTGAAGACATATGATCGAAGAAAGAACTTGCCATCAAATGTGATTGAGAAAGCTGTTCCGTTAATAATCTTTGGAGATGACAGCAAAGGTTTTCATCACGGGACAAGGCTACGTTTGAAATGGAATGTCATCATGTTTATAATAATTGGTATCATTGATAACAACTAATAATTGGAGTCAAGGATATCAATTAGAAGCAACTTTCTTGCTGAAGATTCAAAGCACAAATCTTTTTATTCAATGAAGGAGCAGTGTTTTATCTCAAGAAGGAAGGTTGAGAAGCTCTCACCCTTGCATGACAATACAAGGAACTCTTTTCTAAAGATGGTGTTGGTGAGAGGACTGCCTCATCTGGGATTCAAGCTGGATGAAATATATGAGGCATGTCATTAAGGGAAGTCAAGAAACATCATAGAAAAGCTATAATGTGACAAGCATTACTGAGCCGCTTCAGATGATACGTATGGAACTCTACGGACTAGTTAATGTCTTGTCTACAACAAAGTAAAGATTTACTTCAGTGATGGTTGATGACTACTCTTAATACAAACTGGTGTTGTTTGTTCAATCTGAAGGACAGGACATCACAGATGAGGTTAATCACATTTCCCTGATGGCCAATAGAAGCAAACACTGAATTTCTTTCAGGGGTTTGGAGGAAAATGTTTTACAAGTAAGCATCTTGGCAAGATTGGCAGCTAAGGCTCATGAGGATATTTTACTCGGCTAATCAGTGGAATAAGCCTACGAGGTAAATTTGATTAATCAACAAGAGGTGATTGAAAGTCTGAATATGATGTTCAACAACTCCAAGCTCTCAGCTGTTATGTGTGAAATTATGGTAATGATAATTCAAATCCAAGCAGTGGTAATGGTAGTTTATCTACACATCCCAGTACTTCAACAGAACCACTCAGCAAGGATAAGGATTCTCAGGAAATCCCAGCAACAGCTTAGGGGGAGCAAAAGAAGGATCAATTAGTCAGATCAACACCACAATGAAAATCAAGAGGACACTTTAAGAACATATCTGTCAAGACAAAGGGTTTAGATTCAATATCATTCCTGATGTCTAGTTCTTAGTGATCCTAGTGGTGGAGTAAAGACTGGAGCTGTATAGTATGGATAATTATTTTCTTGGTTTTCTTTCTGAAGAAGAAACAAAGAAAGGTAAAGAAGCTCTGATGGATCCAGATTGGGTGATTGCAAAGCAAAATGAACTCAATCAATCTGAAAGGCAGAAAGTTTGGAAGCTGGTACCCAGGCCTAAGGGAAAATCTGTTATTGGAACAAAATGGGTATCCAGGACACTGGACAACATTGGCATTGTTATGAGGGACAAGGCCAAACTGGATGCTAGGTTACTATTAGGAAGCAGTATCTAACAAGAAGCACCAGTGACGAGACTTGAGGATATCAGGATATATCTGGCACCTACTGCCTATTCAACATTTAATATCTATATGGTGAATATGTTCAAGTGCACTCCTGGTTGGTGAGATAGTAGAAGAAGTCAATGTACAGCAGCTCCTGGCATTTGCTGTGGCAGATCAATTGGACGTTGTATAACTTCTCTTCACAAGATCACTACAGGTTGGTATGAACTGGTATCAATACTCAAGCAATCGTCAAAGACATGGTATGACACTCTAACTGAACTTTTACAGAATATGAATTTATTAGAGTCGTCATAAGGCACAAACATAATGTCATATATGTGCAGTGATATCATGATTATATTATATGTTGGTCTATAACGAAAACTTGTGCAAGAATTTTTGCCAAGTCACTGCAGAGAATGTACGAGATGAGTAAGTTGGGAAAGTTGCAATTCTTTTTGGAATTACTTTGAGCAAGCTAGAAGAATAATTCTTTTAGGAGCACAAGTAAGCCAAAAGAGTGATGGCAATAAAAGTAAGTCAAGAATCTTTTGAATGTGCACAATTGAGAAGATTCTAGACATGCCAAGACTCCCTGCCAACAGCAGCCACTAAAGCTTGATCAGGACAAATCAGGTAATAGACAGAAATGACAAGCTAGAGAGGTATGCGTCTCATTAAGTTATTAGCTGCAAATTGACACCACATATTTTATTCTCAAGTTGCCAATGTGCAAGGTTCCGAGTGGAAGAAAATCTAGTCTTATAGCTATTAACATGATTCTTAGATATCTTAAGGGAATACCAAATCTCAGAATATGGTAACCTAAAGATACTTGTTAACATGTTTAGCTATTTAGATATAAAATACGCAGGTTGTAGGAAAGACAGGAGAAGCATCTCTGGAAGCTGTCAACCCAAATGACAGGAGAAGCATCTCTAGAAGCTGTCAACTTCGTGGAGGAAGATTGATTTCTTTTTAAGATAAAAGGAAATAAATTCTTCTCCAACAACTCTGTGGACCACTCCACGACAATGCACCTTGACAACAGGTATCATTTCTTTCGAAAGCATGTCTTCAAACATCCAGTCCTCACATTAATAATTTAGTGCTAATATCTAGCTCATAGATATTTAGTATTAATTTATTATTATTTATTTTATGAAATTTGAATTATGGAAATTGAAGCAGTTCAATATCTTATTTGCTCCATAATTTAAAATACATAAAATAAATATGCAGCATAATTTATTGGATTTTAATTGGTTAATATCATTCAATGATATTTAGTCGATTTTATTCTGAGAAAATTGTGAATTTTCTGTTGACAATTGATTTTGGTAAATTTGAAAAGATTTATTAGAATTAAAACTTGACAGGAAATGAAAGGTTTGAATTTTAGAACATGAACAGGTTCTGGAATTTGAACAGAAGCAAAAAATATCGAATTTAGGAAATTCGATAGTTTTTCAAGTACATAGATAAATCTATCGAAATAAATTTTCGATAGTTTTTGAAAAGGAAAAAGAAAAACTATTGAAAACATTTCTCGATACTTTTTGAGGAAAATTTGAAAAAGCATCGAATTGAATTTCTTAATTCTTTATCTAAATTCTCGATGGTTTTTGAATTAAAATGAAAATCTATCTGAGAGAATTAATTTTTCCTTTATTTTAATTCTCGATAGTTTTTCCACAAAGGATCCCTCGATAGTTTTTCAAGCTTTAAAAGGAAACAAGTTCGATAGTTTTTCAGAAAAACTTTTTAAATTCTGATTTTCAAACTCTTCGTTATTTTTCAAAATTTATCGAAGTAAAGTTGACAGTTTTACCCCCCTTCTGAAAACCATCGAACATACTATTAAAAACATCGAACACTGTAAAGACAATATTGCCCCTGTCAATTCAATAAGTATTTAACAACCCCTTACGTTTTTTTTCTTATTATCAGATCTAAGGGCTTTTGTTTATACTTACTAGAATACATATAACCAAGAACATCACTGCCTCAAGAACTTGTTTCTAAGAAAACTATTTTCACTATTGTTCTTTAGAAGTTAATTGTTTTCAATTGATTTCTTCAGATAATTCTGATTATTTGTGTTACCAAAAGTAGGGTTCTTGATAATAGTGATTCGAAGTTGTGTTTATTAAGAAAAAGGGGTAATTTTGTTTTAAGGGTATTTTGTGTCAAGTTTGATTAATTAGTAATAATTAATTAAATTAAATTGGTTTTAGTTTTGGTTTAAAAGTAACCAAGACTAATCATGTCTCGTTTCAAAACTTGCAAGCCATTACGAATTTACAGTTTCGTGCATGGGCAGAGTTTCTGAACACACGTTCATTAGTGGCATATGCCTTGAGTACTCCTGTAGTCCTTTGCTTCAATCAATTGACTGTGTTGTACACAACCGCCACGGATACAAGTGAGAATAACGTAAGATCCTTCAGTTTTGTTGTGCCAGGGGGCAGAACAATAAGGGTGACGGAACATGACTTTAACAGAATACTACATTTTCCTATAGAAAACCATGTTCCGGATCCCACAACTGAGGAGATACATGCTTTCTTCACTCTCATAAGAAGTCAATAACCTAACTTCTTTGTGGGAGAGTTCCTTAAGCATTACCTGACATGGGACCACTGGATGAAAGAACAGGCATAGATGATGTGCTTTGTTTCTATCCTAGGTTCCTACAGCTAATTCTCAATGATATCTTAACAGATGATGAGCGTGAGACATTCGCCAAAGAGAAGACACACTGGAGTGTATGAAGATGAAGAGCAATGCCATAACCGCTCTGATAAGGAAGAACAAATATCTTCCAGGGGTACCCACTGTTCAAACTTGAATATCTAAGAACGGTGCCCCTACCACTTCTACCCCCAGGGGAACAGGTAAATGAAGGTAATTTTCCTCAACCTGAACCTGAAATTGGTCATGAACCAATGGATGTTAATCCAGAGCCCTCAGTGGCCATCCAGACCATGAGATTGCAAACCCGCAATCTCTAACCACGGTCGAAGAGCCTTTGGACGAGCCAAATGAAATCACAAACGAAGCTCCTTCTCCTACTATACCCAGTATACAGACATCCCTGAGTGTAGAGGGAGATAGTGCCAAAGCAGCACCACATAAGGAGTTACACCCTTTCAACAACAGCTCTGCCTACCTCTAAAAGGAGAAGAACAGAAACCGAGGCAACTGTTGATACTTCATTTCTCTCATCCAAAGCGCCCTTTATTGATTTTTCTGATGCTGATTGGACTACGCTAACGAAAGCTATATCTGAACCAATAGCTCAATCAAGTAAGGAAGAATTGACGGAAGCAACTGGTGTTCCGACCATATTACGGTCAGGTTCACTGGTTGAAGGTTCTAAGAACCAAAGGTCTTCATAGACGTCGAGAGAAGGCTTTGACCTAAATGCAAAATCTAAAAGGTCATTGTCTACCTCCCCAGATGGAACATATCTGGATCCTGCGGGTAAAGGGTCTGACGTAGGTGCAGATCAGCAACTCGGTGATAATGAATCAATTTTAATTGAGGAGTCTGCTGAGGTAAAGTCTTCACAGACTATTGGGGAAGATTGGGATCTCTGCTGTTAAAAAGAGCCTGTTTCTAACCCCCTAGAGATTCAAACTCTAGATCCTTCAAAGGATATATCATCTAAGGATGATCAGCAACTTGGTTTAAACAAGGACGGGGACTTGCGAAGCCCCATTGCACCACCGGTGACCTCCTTAAGGACGGCTACGGTGTTTTCTTCTGCAGGTACAACTAGCACAAAAGGGATTGAGTGAAACAAAAACACTTACACCTGGCCTGAGTGGGAAAGGAAAAATGAGTGAAACACTAACAGAAACGTTGAGTGTACACCCAGAGCCAAACGTGAGGAGTGACACCCTAACCCTTTCAAATATTGAAGATTTGCTATTACCTGGAGGTACATGTTCAATCCACCCTCAAGAAGATTATGGAATATGTTGAGGAACCAACAACCCAGACCTTCACAGCAACAACCTGATCCTTCTACTACCTTTTACAATGAGGATAACTTCTTCGAGGATTCCTCAACTAAGGGGGAGAAAGTTGGAGAAGGGGATAAGGATAAATGGAAAAGTTGGAGAAGGGGACAAGGACAAATGGGGAGTTTGGGAACCAATGAAGTCATTCCAGTTAGACAGTACTGGATTGAGGACATGTACTAGAAGAAGAAAGTGAAGAGGGATTTGAATTCATGCGAGAGCAACCGAATCAGGAGGAGCATGAGCCAAAGAAGCAAATTCTCTATCACTGGAAGAAAGACACCAAGCAGCTCAAAACTGCAGGTGATTCTCATCAAGATCCAAAGAACTACAAAGCTAAATGAACTGCTCCAAGAGCATGTTAAGGAAATCTTGATGAAGGTCAGTCCAGAGATTACTGAAAACCCTCCTATGGTTAGATTCATGACGAATGACTTGTTCAGAATCTGCTACATGACGGAGGACAAACTGAGAGATTACCCAAACGAATATCTAATATCAGTTGAGAAGTATCTTAGATCCACTAGATTCACATCAACGGAGAAGGACAAAAGCAGCCGACACTCTAAGAAAATATCTTATGGAGAATGTTCCCTACGATAGGAAGAGAGTGGAGAAATGATTGGAGGTGCTTCCCAGACTACCAAACATGCCAAAGCTAAACAAGAAAGATGTTAACATTGCATGGCTGTGGGCTGGAGTGGGTCAAGAGGTTGGATATATTGGAAGACACATCCTAGGAGCAATCCTAAACCTGGAGAACCACTGCACTATCTATCAGTGATTGATTATCACGCTGCTAACTCCGATCCAATGATTGAAGAAGGTGAGGTTGGAATGGACTGAAAAACAGAAGCAAAGAACAACAGAACTATCAGCTCAGACAGGAGGAACAACTTCAATGTGAAAAGGTTTATTGTTTCTTTGATTTATGAAATCTGGAAAGTATATATATCTGATCCAGAATGCATTAATATTATTACGCTGTCTTACTTTAAGTAGTTTCATGTTTCCTTAGTTAGTTGAGTTATCCTCGAAGTATTTGCTTGTCGAACTCTATCCAATCAAATAGGGGGAGATTGTAAAGCATAATGTATCATAAGATGTAAAAGAGATAACTACAACTCAACCAAGGACAAGACAGACAATAATATTAACAGAAGCACAGGAATCCAGGATCAATGAAGATAAGGTAAACTCAAAAAGTCAAAATACGTTATGTATTCTTGAAGTCCGTAAACAGGTCACGGAAAGAAGTTCATGAAAATGTTCAAGCCTCAGTGACAGTAAAAGAAACAAGACTTTCAAGATGACAGAAGTATGTGAATGATTTAGAGTCAGTACCACAGGATTCCAGTGATGAAGCAACCACGACGACAAAGGACTTATCAGCAGCATTGAATTGCAGACATAAAAGAAGAATTGATCAAGTGTTATTCATCTGTGAACCAGACCAGTTGCACTAGGTGACAGCACTAAAAGATCAAATTGTTTTATCGTCTCGGAAGAAATTGATACAGTCTAAAACTTAAACACCAAGGAGCTGAATGGATTTTCTAAAAGGTCAAGGACAAGGAAAAGAGTTCGATGGTTTTATTGTTTATAAAAACCATCGAAGGTGACATAAAGAAATGAAATGGTTTCTGAAAAAGAAAGTGGCTTGATAGTTTTTTCTTTTTTAAAGAAAAAACCATCGAAGATTTTTTTTTAATCTCAAAAGTTTAAAGAAAAGCTCGATAGTTTTTTTGTTTCCAAAACAAAAACTATCGAATGGTTAAATGGAGCCCACTTGAATTATTACAAAAGATCTTTTAAATTCGATAGTTTTTATTTAAAAACTATCGGATGGAAAACTCTTTTTAATAATTCGATGGTTTTCTAAATTGAGGAGCAGGTGAAAAGTGACTTTGTTTGTCAGGTTGATGGAAATTGGACGGCCAAGATTAATTCTTTTAATTTTGGTTCGATGGTTTTCTAAAACTAAGTCTATAATTACACAGAGAGAGGTAGTGTCTTCCTCAGTCGAAGCTTTTTCATAGTAGCAATCACAGAGAGAGAATTCTGAGCCGGAGAAGATCAGAAAATTTATAGTGCTCAGAATTCGATCAATGTATTGATTATGAATAGCCTAGAACTCATTGAAGCTAATCTACGGATTAGAAATTGTAGCACCCTTCGAGGTTTATATTTATAAAAAGATATATTCCCCGAAACTTGATTTGGTTTGGTGTGTTTGATTTCGTTACAGAACTGAAAGAATAATCCGCGAACGAAATTGAATTATTTGTGAGTATCGTATTCAACCCCCCCCCCCCCCCCTTCTACGATACTTCGGGACCTAACATACATGCTTTCTTCACTCTTATCAGAAGTCAACAACCTAACTTCTTGGTGGGAGAGTTCCTAAAGCATTACCTGCCAAAGCCATGGAACTTTTTCTTTCAAACCCTGATACATGTTTTTACTGCCAAGCTAACAAATCTGCATGGCATTCCCTTATTCCTTCAAAAGATAGGGTTTGCCATTGCGAACAACAGGCATATTAACATAGGACGGATAGTGATTGATCAAGTAGTTATGTGCATGGGACCACTAGATGAAAGAACATGCATAAATGAAGATGTGCTCTGTTTCTATCCTAGGTTCCTACAGCTAATTCTCAATGATATCTTAACAGATGATGAACGAGAGATCTTTGAAGGTGAAGCCAACCAGGAGTGCATGAGAATGAAGAGCAATGCCATAACCGCTCTCATTAGGAAGGACAACTATCTTCCAGGGGTACCCACTGTTCTCACTGAATATCTAAGAACGGTGCCCCTACCACTTCTACCCCCAGGGGAACAGGTAAATCAAGGTAATATTCCACAACCTGAACCTGTAATGGCACCTGTACCAATGGATGTTGATCCAGAGCCCTCAGTGGCCATTCCTGACCAGGAGGTTGCAAACTCACAACCTCTAACCACGGTCGAAGAGCCTTTGGAAGAGCCAAATGAAAACATAAACGAACCTCCTTCCCCTACTATACCCATTAAAGAACCATCCATGAGTGTAAAGGGAGATAGTGCCAAAGCAGCACCACATAAGGAGATACACCCTTCAACAGCAGCTCTGCCTTCTTCTAAAAGGACAAGAACAGAAACTGAGGCAACTGCTGATACTTCATTTCTCTCATTCAAAGAGCCCTTTACTGATTTTTCTGATGCTGATTGGGCTACGCTAACGAAAGCAATATCTGAACCAATAGCTCAATCAAGTAAGGAAGAATTGACGGAAGCAACTGGTGTTCCGACCATATTACGGTCAGGTTCACTGGTTGAAGGTTCTCAGAACCAAGGGTCTTCACAGACGTCGAGAGAAGGCTTTGACCTAAATGCACAATCTAAAAGGTCATTATCTACCTCCCCAGATGGAACATATCTGGATCCTGCGGGTAAAGGGTCTGACATAGGTGCAGATCGGCAACTCGTTGACAATGAATCAATTACTATTGAGGAGTCAACTGAGGTGAAGTCTTTACAGACTCACGGGGAAGATTCGGGATCTCTGCTGTTAAAAGAGCCTGTTTCTAACCCCCTAGAGATTCAAACTCTAGATCCTTCAAAGGATATATCATCTAAGGATGATCAGCAACTTGGTTTATCCAAGGACGGGGACTTGCGAAGCCCCATTGCACCACCGGTGACCTCCTTAAGGATGGCTACGGTGATCTCTTCTGGAGGTACAATCAGCACAAAGGATTTGAGTGAAACAAAAACACTTACACCTGGCCTGAGTGGGAAAGGAAAAATGATTCAAACACCGACAGAAACGTTGAGTGTACACCCAGAGCCAAATGTGAGGAGTGACACCCTAACCCTACCTAATATTGATGATCTGCTGTTACCAACAGAAAGAGAGCTACAAGTTCAATCTTCCCTCAAGGAGATGACAGTTCGAGACAAAGAAGGAAATCCACTTTTCAAGGTTCCACTGCGACCTTCCTTTGACCAAGGGATCTCCTCCAGTCAAGACAATGTTTCTTTAAAGTCTATTCAAGAGAAAGTTGACTTGGCTGCAGCTGATTCCAGAAGAACATTCAGGGTCATTGGCAGTGCATCTGGCACTATAACAGGTACGAAGCAGGCAGTGGACTCCTTAAAGAAGGAAGCTATGGAAGAACTAGTCGAGCTGAGGATGGACGTCAGGGAGCTTAAAGATGGATTCATGAATGAAGTAACTGCACTGTCTCAAGGACATGAAGCTTTGAAAGAAGACGTTCTGGTTATCCGGGATGGTCAAGCGCGGGTAAAAGATGCAATGGATTCCCTTTCACGAGTGGAGTCTAAGCTAAACAAGAGGCTGGATCACATGGAAAAGACTACCAACTCAAGATTGGAGAACATTGACCTGTCGCTAGCTTCTATAAATGAGTTTAATAAGCAGCTTATGGATTTCTTGGAGAATCAAGGTGACGGAGTACAGTCTATATGGAGTATGCTAAAGAACCAACAATCTGGACAACCTGGTTCTTCATATCAGCAACCTGATCCTTCTAATTTCTTTTATGCTGAGGATGCTTTTATCGAGGATTCCTCAACTAAGGGGGAGAAAGTTGGAGAGGGGGTGAAGGATAAATGGGGAGTTTGGGAGACTGTTGAGGCTATTCCAATCAGACAGTACTGGATTGAGGAGCTTGTAGAGGAAGATAAGAAAAGTGAAGAGGAATTTGAGGTCATGCATGAGCAACCTATTCAAGAGGAGCATGAGCCATATTATCCGGAGCCAATAGAACATCCTATCTTGGATGATGATATGGAAGAAGCAAATTCTCTATCACCTGAAGAAGAAGCTGCCTTGGACGCAATAAGAGCTCAGAGAGCTGCAATAGATGCCAGGCAAGCTGAGAAGGAGAAACAGCAAGCAATTCTGAGAAGTGAAAAGCTAAAGAGAATGAAGGTGTATAATGAAGTGAGGAAGAAGAAGATGATAGATCTGGCAAAGAAAGATGGTACTGAATGGGAAATGGCTTATAAAACCTTTTGTGGAGTTGAAGACGGATTACAAGTCAACGACAATGCGGAGGTGGAAGTCATTATTCAGGACATCAGAAGTGCTAATCTTGAAGATCAGACTTACTTTAAAGCACTGAGAAGCTCTATAATCTGTCTGAATGCTGGGGTTAAAGCAAATGGTGCCTGGAGCTTATTAATCAGTTTTTTGGAGAAAGGTACATTTGTGATTTCTACTAAGTTTTTAGAACAGAGGACATATACAGAATTGCAGGCTATACTCATCAAGATCCAAAGAACCACAAGGCTAAATGAACTGCTCCGTGAGCATGTTAAGGAGATCGTGATGAAAGTCAGTCCAGAGATTACTGAAGATCCTCCAATGGTTAGATTCATGACGAATGACTTGTTCAGAATCTGCTATTTGGCTGAGGACAAACTGAGGGACTACCCAAGCAACTATCTAATCTCAGTTGAGAAGTATCTTAGATCCACTGGATTCTCATCAACGGAGAAGGACAAAGCAGCAGACACTCTTAGAAGATTTCTAATGGAGAATGTTCCTTACTATAGGAAAAGAGTGGAAAGAGGATTAGAAGTGCATACCAGACTGCCAAACATGCCAAAGCTGAACAAGAAAGATGTTAACATTGCATGGTTATGGGCTGGAGTGGGTCAAGAGGTTGAATATATTGGAAGACACATCCAAGGAGCAATCCTTAAACCTGGAGAACCACTGCACTATCTATCAGTGATTGATTATCAAGCTGCTAACTCCGATCCAATGATTGAAGAAGGTGAGATTGGAATGGACTGAATGATGAAGCAAAGAACAAGAGAACTATCAGCTCAGACTAGAGGAGCAACTTCATTGTATAAAGTTTAATTGTTTTTTGATTTATGAAATCTGGAAATGTATATATATCTGATCCAGAATGCATTGATATTATTAAGCTGTCTTACTTTAAGTAGTTTAATGTTTCCTTAGTTAGTTGAGTTATCCTCGAAGTATTTGCTTGTCGAACTCTATCCAATCAAATAGGGGGAGATTGTAAAGCATAATGTAACATAAGATGTAAAAGAGATAACTACAACTCAACAAAGGACAAGACAGACAATAGTATTAATAGAAGCACAGGAATCCAGAATCAGAGAAGAAAAGGTAAACTCAAAAAATCAAAATACGTTATGTATTCTTGAAGTCCGTAAACAGGTCACGGAAAGAAGTTCATGAAAATGTTCAAGCCTCAGTGACAGCAATAGAAACAAGACTTTGAAGACGACAGAAGTATGTGAATGATTTAGGGTTCAGTACCACGGGATTCCAGTGATGAAGCAACCAGAACGACAAGGGACGTATCAGCAGCAATGTATTGAAGACATAAAATAAGAATTGATCAAGTGTTATTCATCTGTGAACCAGACCAGTTGCACTAGGTGACGGCATTGAAAAGATCAAGTTGTTTTATCGTCTCCGAAGAAAGTGATACAGTTTATTTCTTAAACACCCAGGAGCTCAGTGGAATCATTAATGAACAAAAGACAAGAAAAGGAATTCGATAGTTTTTCTAATTAGAAAACTATCGAATGGTAGGTAAAGTGATTAATTGAAAACCAAAATAAGTTAATTTGGTATTCGATAGTTTTAATTAAAAAACTATCGAATGGTGAATTAACTTAATTAATTCGATGGTTTTTAAATCCATTCGATGGTTTTTAATTCATGGAGCAGGTGAAAAGAATTACTTGTCTGACAGGTTGAAGAAGATCCAATGGCCAGGATTGTTTCTACAATTCTAATTCGATGGTTTTTCTAAACAAAGCCTACAGTTAATACAGAGTGAAGAAGGTGTCTTCTTCAGTTAAGGGCATTCAACACAGACACATAACTGAGAGAGAGAAGAGCCGGAGAAAATTATCAGAGAAATTAATAGTGCTCAGAACTTGATTATTGTTGTGTATTTGTGTTACCTTAAACTCATTGACGCTAATCTACGGATTAGAAATTGTAGCACCCCTCGAGGTTTATATTTATAAAAAGATATATTCCCTGAAACTTGATTTGGTTTGGTGTGTTTGATTTCGTTATAGAACTGAAAGATTTATCCGCGAACGAAATTAAATTATTTGTGAGTATCGTATTCAACCCCCCCTTCTACGATACTTTGGACCTAACAATTGGTATCAGAGCTACTTGATTGATATACAAATCAGATCCGGTGAATGAGACCAAAATCAAAAGTAGCGTGAAAATACGAAGCAAATTTTTTAACTTTCAAAATTTTTCATTTAATTGGAATTTCTTGAATTTTAAACAATTTGAAATTTTCAGAAACCATGAGTGCTCCAAAGACAACCGCTGGTATTAAAGTTCCCCCGTTTACTAGAGATGATTTATCAAGGCATCTAATCCGTTGTATATTGGCATATTAGAGAACGGACCGTTTGTACCAATGAAACCAGTTAGTGAATCTACAGCTCCTGACGGTAGCAGGATTCCTTCAGGCACCCAACCTAAGGAGATAAGTGAATTTACAGATTCTGACAAAGAACTGATTCGATTGGACACCGGTTTAATGTTGATATTGACGGACTCCGCGGACAAGGAAATGAGCTATCAGTTGATGAACTGTACAAGCGGGAAACATATGTGGGATACCATTAACCTAATAATGGAAGGAACTGAAGACGTGCAGGAAAACAGATTGGACATTCTGACTTCTCAATACGAAGCGTTTAGGTCACTGCCAGGAGAAAGTATAACTCAGGTCTTTGAGAAGTATACTAAGCTCCTCAATGAATTGGCAATGAAAGGAAAGACCTATCCACTGAGAGAATCGAACAGGAAGTTCATGATGACGCTGCCCCATCATGTAGAACACAAGTCATCATCCATTAGGGAAAGAATTGACTTCACAAAGATGTCATTAGAGATGATCTATGGCAAGTTGAAGACCTATGAGATGGAACAGGAACAAAGGGTGATAATCTACGGATCAGGGACAATGGACAGCAAGCACAATGCACTTGTGAGATCAGCAGCACTTGTAGTGGATGAACCAATAACTTCTGAGATTCAGGTTCAAACCCCTAGAGCTGGAAAGGAGGTGATAATAGAAGCAGAAATGGATTCTGTGAATCTGGGTGTTGATGAAAGTGATTACTACACCCTAGAAGAGCTTGAGCAAATGGAAGACAAAACCATGGCGTACTTAGCTGCAAAGTTTAGTCATATTCGTTTCAAGAGAAACCCTAAGTACAAGTTCAAAGGCTCAACCAATAGATTCCAGAAGAGCAATTATACACCTAGTACAGGCTTTAAGGGAGGCTACAAGACTGGCATGATTGATAGAAGCAAATCAAGATGCTATAACTGCAATGAGTTAGGGCATTTCGCCACTGAATGCCGGAAGCCTCGTCAAGCAAGAGACATGAAAGATGTCTATGGAAAGAAGGATTCTTATGATGAGTTGAAGAAGGAGAATGCCAAGCTTAAACAGCAGTTGGAGGCATTCTCTGGAAAGCAGAAAGGGAAGGCTTACATAGCAGAGGGAAAGCACTGGGATGATACTGATTCGGATGAAGAGGAGGAATATGTAAATGTTGCTCTAATGGCTGACTCTTCAGAGGAATCACCTCAATCATCTCAGGTACCTATCTTAACTACAATTGATATGTCTAATTCTGAGTACAAGAAAACTGTGCAAGATCTTAGTGTAGAATTGTTTAATGTACACACAAGCATGCTAGCATCTGAAATGGAAAATGCTAAACTAGTTCTTAAGATTAAAAGGCTAGAATCTAAAAATGAAGAACTAGAGCTTGTAGCTGTAACATTAGAAGATCTTAAGCAAAAGAATGCGTACTTAGAGAACAAGGTTAAGTGTAATGATGAGATAGAGACTATCCTCAGGAAGCAGATTTCAGATCTAGATTTGAAGCTGAATGCTTTTAAGAATTCCGCTCTACTGGCTAAGGAAATCATTGATACTCAGGCCGTAGAGAATAAAACTGCTATAGGATTTGACTATAACAAGAAAGCTGGTAAGAAGATTTTGGAATTCCCTGTGACACCTTCAGTTGTCAAAAGGAATACTCCACATGTTCTTAAGAATGTTGATTGTCCAGTTTTTGTTAAGCCGTTTCCACCTCTCTTTTATGAGGATGATCTTTTCATAGCACAAGAATTGCTTGAGGAGGATTTATTGAAGGAAAAAGAGGTAAAGACTAAGTTACCTAGGAAATTAGTAAAGAATGTATTACCTAAACCTGATTTACCTAAAACTGAAGTAGGTTCCTTAGCTAGTAATGTTAAAAAGAACAGGAATAGGAGGAAGAAGATTGTTAATCAGGAATTGGTTCCATCTTCTCCCATTGCATCTAGGAAGTTGTGTTCTATTTGTAATTCTGCTGGACACCTTACGCATGCATGTAAAAAGGTTAAAGTAGAAACTGCTAATGCTTCTGAAATGCATAACATGTCTGACATGCCTGATAATCATGAGCCCTGTGGAAAGAAAGAGTGTTTGCTATGTAAGTACAACATCATGCATGCTTATTTTAAGTTGATGTCTGATAGTAGCAATAGCTCTAGTAATGTTAAATCCACAGATACTATGAATATCAAACAGGGTAAGACTAAATTGAATGTTACTCTTGTTAAATCATCTAAACCTTCAGGACCCAAACAATTTTGGGTACCAAAGTCCGCTTAATCAATCTGTGATTGCAGGGTAAGGTTAAAAGCTCAAAGGTTGTGTGGATTCTGGATAGTGGCTGTTCTAGACACATGACAGGTGAAGAGTCCCTGCTTACAGAGGTGGTTAAGAAGACCGGCCCGATTGTAACCTTTGGAGATGACATCAAAGGATTCACTACGAGATATGGTAAATTGAAAGCTGGAAATGTCATCATTGAAAACATCTCTCTTGTTGAAGGATTAAAGCACAATCTACTAAGTATCAGTCAATTCTGTGATAAAGGCTACAATGTAGATTTCAGAAAGGACAAGTGCTTGATCACCAACAGGAAGGATGAGAAGCTTACTCTACTGGGAGTGAGAAAAGGAAATTTGTTTATAGCTGACTTAAGTTCTACCAGTGAAGGAGAAGTTACATGTTTCTATGCAAAGGCATCTTCAGAACAAAGTTGGCTATGGCACAAGAAGCTCTCACATCTGAACTTCAAAACTATGAACTCTTTGGTAGAGAGAGAATTAGTGAGAGGGTTGCCCCTGATGGAATTCAATCAGGAGGGACTATGTGAAGCATGTGAAAAGGGGAAGTCGAAGAAAGCATCACATGGAAGCAAAGGAATGACAAGCATTACTGAACCATTACAGCTGATTCATATGGATTTATTTGGTCCTGTTAATGTTATGTCACTTTCAAGAAACAGATATGCATTGGTGATGGTGGACGACTACTCCAAGTACACGTGGGTGTTGTTCATACAAACAAAGGATGAAGCAACACAACTAATCATTGATCACATCAAGAAGATAGAAGTGGAAGCTAAGCTACCTGTGCGGACAATCAGATCAGACAATGGAACTGAATTCAAGAATGCAGTTCTAAATGATTTCTGCTCAGAGAAAGGAATATCAAGACAGTTTTCAGCACCAAGAACTCCTCAACAGAATGGAGTAGTGGAAAGGAAGAACAGGACCTTGGTTGAAGCAGCAAGGACCATGTTGAGTGAATCAAAACTTCCCACTTACTTTTGGGCTGAAGCAGTGAATACAGCTTGCTACACTCAGAATCGAACCCTGATCAACAAAGATCATGAAAAGACTCCGTATGAGTTAATGGCCAACAAGAAGCCAACACTGAAGTACTTTCATGTGTTTGGTGCAAAGTGCTTTGTACTTAAAGATGGAGAACATCTTGGCAAGTTTGATGCCAAAGCAGATGAAGGCATTTTTCTGGGCTATTCTCTGGAATCTAAGGCTTTCAGGGTATATGTGATTGAAGATAAGAAGGTGTTGGAAAGCTGTAATGTAACATTTGACGACACTAAAAGACCAGGCCTGCAAACTGGAGAGAACTCTGAATCCTTGGTATTTGAAAATTTATCAGGAGATCTCTCTGACAATGAAGAAGTACCTGAAGTTGTTACAGTCATTAATAATAATCATAATGATAATGATTCTGGACCAAGTGGTGACCAAAGTGGAAATCCTCAAAATACAGGATCCACTAGTCAGTCTCCAGAATCAACAGATCAAACCGTCAACAACTCAGGGGGAGCAGGAGAAGGATCAACTAGTCACACTCCACAACATCTAAAACAAGGAGAATCATCAAGATCGCATCTGCCAAGACAAAGGGTATGGAATAGAGATCATCCCTTTCACTTGATCATTGGTGATCCGGACACAGGAGTGAGAACTAGGAGAACATCACAAAATGAATGTCACTATTCTGGGTTTCTTTCAGAAACAGAACCTAAGAAAGTTGAAGATGGTCTAGATGATCCAGATTGGGTAATTGCTATGCAAGAAGAACTCAATCAGTTTGAAAGGCAGAAAGTTTGGAAGCTGGTACCCAGGCCTAAGGGAAAATCTGTTATTGGAACACCATGGGTATTCAGAAATAAGTTGGACGAAGATGGCATTGTAACGAGAAACAAAGCCAGACTGGTTGCTAAAGGTTACTCTCAAGAAGAGGGTATAGATTATGATGAAACCTATGCACCAGTAGCAAGACTTGAGGCCATCAGAATGTTTCTGGCATTTGCTGCACATTCCAATTACAAGGTATATCAAATGGATGTGAAGAGTGCTTTTCTGAACGGGGAGTTAGAAGAAGAAGTGTATGTGGAACAACCTCCAGGTTTCGAGGATTCAAAACTGGCAGACTTTGTGTACTTTCTATTCAAAGCTCTCTATGGACTCAAACAAGCTCCAAGGACATGGTATGACACTCTCTCTGAATTCTTACTTGAAAATGATTTTACAAGAGGTGTTGTAGACAAAACTCTCTTTGTCAAAAAGCATAAAAATGATTTGATATTGGTGCAAGTATATGTTGATGACATAATATTTGGTTCTACTAATGATGATCTATGCAAGAGATTTGCTAAGTTAATGCAGAGTCGTTATGAAATGAGCATGATGGGTGAATTGTCATTCTTTCTTGGATTGCAAGTATACCAGAAACAAGATGGTATATTCATTTGTCAGTCCAAGTACATCAAGGATCTTCTTAAGAAGTATCAAATGGAAGACTCATCTACAGCAAAGACTCCTATGCCAACTGCCACTAAGCTTGATAAGGATGAAACTGGTAAGAAGGTTGACATCACATGCTACAGAGGTATGATAGGCTCATTACTTTATCTCACTGCAAGTAGACCAGATATAATGTTTGCAACATGCTTGTGTGCTAGATTTCAGTCTGATCCTAAAGAATCTCATCTAATAGCTGTTAAGCGAATATTTAGATATCTTAAGGGGACCCCAAATCTTGGAATTTGGTACCCTAAAGATACAGGATTTGATCTTATTGGATACACAGACTCTGATTTTGCAGGTTGTAAGATTGATCGGAAGAGTACTTCAGGAAGCTGTCAGTTTCTTGGAAGAAGATTGGTTTCCTGGCATAGCAAGAAGCAGCATTCAGTGTCCACATCAACAGCTAAGGCTGAATACATTGCTGCTGGTAGCTGTTGTGCTCAGATATTGTGGATGAGAAACCAACTCCGTGACTATGGACTTCTGTTGACAAAGATTCCTATATTTTGCGACAACACAAGTGCCATAGCAATCTCAAACAACCCAGTGCAACACTCGAGGACAAAGCACATCGACATCAGGTATCATTTTATCCGAGAGCATGTCATGAATGGAACTGTGGAGTTACACTTTGTACCCACAGAGGATCAAATTGCAGACATCTTTACTAAACCGCTTGATGAATCCACTTTCAATAAGCTGGTTGGTGAACTTGGGATGTTAAATCTTTCTAATTGATTTTGATTAGAAGTCAGTAACTGCAGAGAGTCCTGGTGAATACATGAGTTTAAGAATCGCTATATCCTTAGGACTCGTGAATTTATTTTCTGGAGCAATTCTCGTAGTTAGGATTATTATACTAATTTTATGTCATAATTATGGATGATATATCTTCTGGCATTTAATTAGTTATTAATTCTAAAAATTATTTAAGTGCTAATATTTGTTCTAAATATTCAAGCATTTATTTAATTTGAATTAATTTGCTTTGTTTTTAAACATTGTAGATTAATGCAGCATAATTGATTAGATTTCAATTGGTTAATATCACTCAATGATATTTAATTGATTTTATTCTAAGAAAATTGTGAATTTTCTGTTAAGAATTGATTTTGGTAAATTTGAAAAGATTTATTAGAATTAAAACTAAGCAGGAAATAAAAATTCTGATTTTTAAAACAAGAACAGGTTTTAAAATGAAGACAGAAGCAAAAATATCGAATTTAGGAAATTCGATGGTTTTTCAAGTACATAGATAAATCTATCGAAATTAATTTTCGATAGTTTTTGAAAAGGAAAAGAAAAACTATCGAAAACAATTCTCGATAGTTTTTGAGTTTAATTTAAAATGTATCGAAGTGGATTTACTTTATTCAATATTTAAATCCTCGATAGATTTTGAAAAATTAAGAAAAATATCGAAGTGAACTTAATTACTTAATATTAAAGTTCTCGATAGTTTTTCAAAAGCATTTGCTCGATAGTTTTTCAAAGAAAAACACTTCGATAGTTTTCTGATAAACCTTTTAAAATTCTGAATTTCAAAAAATTCGATAGTTTTTCAAAAACCATCGAATTCCAGTTGACAGGTTTACCCCTTGCAGAAAACTATCGATAGTTCAATTAAAAACTATCGAACCAGGATTGACAAGATTACCCCTTTTCTATCCTAGGTTCCTACAGCTAATTCTCAATGATATCTTAACAGATGATGAACGAGAGATCTTTGAAGGTGAAGCCAACCAGGAGTGCATGAGAATGAAGAGCAATGCCATAACCGCTCTCATTAGGAAGGACAACTATCTTCCAGGGGTACCCACTGTTCTCACTGAATATCTAAGAACGGTGCCCCTACCACTTCTACCCCTAGGGGAACAGGTAAATCAAGGTAATATTCCACAACCTGAACCTGTAATGGCACCTGTACCAATGGATGTTGATCTAGAGCCCTCAGTGGCCATTCCTGACCAGGAGGTTGCAAACTCACAACCTCTAACCACGGTCGAAGAGCCTTTGGAAGAGCCAAATGAAAACATAAACGAACCTCCTTCCCCTACTATACCCATTAAAGAACCATCCATGAGTGTAGAGGGAGATAGTGACAAAGCAGCACCACATAAGGAGATACACCCTTCAACAGCAACTCTGCCTTCTTCTAAAAGGAGAAGAACAGAAACTGAGGCAACTGCTGATACTTCATTTCTCTCATTCAAAGAGCCCTTTACTGATTTTTCTGATGCTGATTGGGCTACGCTAACGAAAGCAATATCTGAACCAATAGCTCAATCAAGTAAGGAAGAATTGACGGAAGCAACTGGTGTTCCGACCATATTACGGTCAGGTTCACTGGTTGAAGGTTCTCAGAACCAAGGGTCTTCACAGACGTCGAGAGAAGGCTTTGACCTAAATGCACAATCTAAAAGGTCATTGTCTACCTCCCCAGATGGAACATATCTGGATCCTGCGGGTAAAGAGTCTGACGTAGGTGCAGATCGGCAACTCGTTGACAATGAATCAATTACTATTGAGGAGTCAACTGAGGTGAAGTCTTTACAGACTCACGGGGAAGATTCGGGATCTCTGCTGTTAAAAGAGCCTGTTTCTAACCCCCTAGAGATTCAAACTCTAGATCCTTCAAAGGATATATCATTAAAGGATGATCAGCAACTTGGTTTATCCAAGGACGGGGACTTGCGAAGCCCCATTGCACCACCGGTGACCTCCTTAAGGATGGCTACGGTGATCTCTTCTGCAGGTACAATCAGCACAAAGGATTTGAGTGAAACAAAAACACTTACACCTGGCCTGAGTGGGAAAGGAAAAATGATTCAAACACCGACAGAAACGTTGAGTGTACACCCAGAGCCAAATGTGAGGAGTGACACCCTAACCCTACCTAATATTGATGATCTGCTGTTACCAACAGAAAGAGAGCTACAAGTTCAATCATCCCTCAAGGAGATGACAGTTCGAGACAAAGAAGGAAATCCACTTTTCAAGGTTCCACTGCGACCTTCCTTTGACCAAGGGATCTCCTCCAGTCAAGACAATGTTTCTTTAAAGTCTATTCAAGAGAAAGTTGACTTGGCTGCAGCTGATTCCAGAAGAACATTCAGGGTCATTGGCAGTGCATCTGGCACTATAACAGGTACGAAGCAGGCAGTAGACTCCTTAAAGAAGGAAGCTATGGAAGAACTAGTCGAGCTGAGGATGGACGTCAGGGAGCTTAAAGATGGATTCATGAATGAAGTAACTGCACTGTCTCAAGGACATGAAGCTTTGAAAGAAGACGTTCTGGTTATCCGGGATGGTCAAGCGCGGGTAAAAGATGCAATGGATTCCCTTTCACGAGTGGAGTCTAAGCTAAACAAGAGGCTGGATCACATGGAAAAGACTACCAACTCAAGATTGGAGAACATTGACCTGTCGCTAGCTTCTATAAATGAGTTTAATAAGCAGCTTATGGATTTCTTGGAGAATCAAGGTGACGGAGTACAGTCTATATGGAGTATGCTAAAGAACCAACAATCTGGACAACCTGGTTCTTCATATCAGCAACCTGATCCTTCTAATTTCTTTTATGCTGAGGATGCTTTTATCGAGGATTCCTCAACTAAGGGGGAGAAAGTTGGAGAGGGGGTGAAGGATAAATGGGGAGTTTGGGAGACTGTTGAGGCTATTCCAATCAGACAGTACTGGATTGAGGAGCTTGTAGAGGAAGATAAGAAAAGTGAAGAGGAATTTGAGGTCATGCATGAGCAACCTATTCAAGAGGAGCATGAGCCATATTATCCGGAGCCAATAGAACATCCTATCTTGGATGATGATATGGAAGAAGCAAATTCTCTATCACCTGAAGAAGAAGCTGCCTTGGACGCAATAAGAGCTCAGAGAGCTGCAATAGATGCCAGGCAAGCTGAGAAGGAGAAACAGCAAGCAATTCTGAGAAGTGAAAAGCTAAAGAGAATGAAGGTGTATAATGAAGTGAGGAAGAAGAAGATGATAGATCTGGCAAAGAAAGATGGTACTGAATGGGAAATGGCTTATAAAACCTTTTGTGGAGTTGAAGACGGATTACAAGTCAACGACAATGCGGAGGTGGAAGTCATTATTCAGGACATCAGAAGTGCTAATCTTGAAGATCAGACTTACTTTAAAGCACTGAGAAGCTCTATAATCTGTCTGAATGCTGGGGTTAAAGCAAATGGTGCCTGGAGCTTATTAATCAGTTTTCTGGAGAAAGGTACATTTGTGATTTCTACTAAGTTTTTAGAACAGAGGACATATACAGAATTGCAGGCTATACTCATCAAGATCCAAAGAACCACAAGGCTAAATGAACTGCTCCGTGAGCATGTTAAGGAGATCGTGATGAAAGTCAGTCCAGAGATTACTGAAGATCCTCCAATGGTTAGATTCATGACGAATGACTTGTTCAGAATCTGCTATTTGGCTGAGGACAAACTGAGGGACTACCCAAGCAACTATCTAATCTCAGTTGAGAAGTATCTTAGATCCACTGGATTCTCATCAACGGAGAAGGACAAAGCAGCAGACACTCTTAGAAGATTTCTAATGGAGAATGTTCCTTACTATAGGAAAAGAGTGGAAAGAGGATTAGAAGTGCATACCAGACTGCCAAACATGCCAAAGCTGAACAAGAAAGATGTTAACATTGCATGGTTATGGGCTGGAGTGGGTCAAGAGGTTGAATATATTGGAAGACACATCCAAGGAGCAATCCTTAAACCTGGAGAACCACTGCACTATCTATCAGTGATTGATTATCAAGCTGCTAACTCCGATCCAATGATTGAAGAAGGTGAGATTGGAATGGACTGAATGATGAAGCAAAGAACAGAACTATCAGCTCAGACTAGAGGAGCAACTTCATTGTATAAAGTTTAATTGTTTTTTGATTTATGAAATCTGGAAATGTATATATATCTGATCCAGAATGCATTGATATTATTAAGCTGTCTTACTTTAAGTAGTTTAATGTTTCCTTAGTTAGTTGAGTTATCCTCGAAGTATTTGCTTGTCGAACTCTATCCAATCAAATAGGGGGAGATTGTAAAGCATAATGTAACATAAGATGTAAAAGAGATAACTACAACTCAACAAAGGACAAGACAGACAATAGTATTAATAGAAGCACAGGAATCCAGAATCAGAGAAGAAAAGGTAAACTCAAAAAATCAAAATACGTTATGTATTCTTGAAGTCCGTAAACAGGTCACGGAAAGAAGTTCATGAAAATGTTCAAGCCTCAGTGACAGCAATAGAAACAAGACTTTGAAGACGACAGAAGTATGTGAATGATTTAGGGTTCAGTACCACGGGATTCCAGTGATGAAGCAACCAGAACGACAAGGGACGTATCAGCAGCAATGTATTGAAGACATAAAATAAGAATTGATCAAGTGTTATTCATCTGTGAACCAGACCAGTTGCACTAGGTGACGGCATTGAAAAGATCAAGTTATTTTATCGTCTCCGAAGAAAGTGATACAGTTTATTTCTTAAACACCCAGGAGCTCAGTGGAATCATTAATGAACAAAAGACAAGAAAAGGAATTCGATAGTTTTTCTAATTAGAAAACTATCGAATGGTAGGTAAAGTGATTAATTGAAAACCAAAATAAGTTAATTTGGTATTCGATAGTTTTAATTAAAAAACTATCGAATGGTGAATTAACTTAATTAATTCGATGGTTTTTAAATCCATTCGATGGTTTTTAATTCATGGAGCAGGTGAAAAGAATTACTTGTCTGACAGGTTGAAGAAGATCCAACGGCCAGGATTGTTTCTACAATTCTAATTCGATGGTTTTTCTAAACAAAGCCTACAGTTAATACAGAGTGAAGAAGGTGTCTTCTTCAGTTAAGGGCATTCAACACAGACACATAACTGAGAGAGAGAAGAGCCGGAGAAAATTATCAGAGAAATTAATAGTGCTCAGAACTTGATTATTGTTGTGTATTTGTGTTACCTTAAACTCATTGACGCTAATCTACGGATTAGAAATTGTAGCACCCCTCGAGGTTTATATTTATAAAAAGATATATTCCCCGAAACTTGATTTGGTTTGGTGTGTTTGATTTCGTTATAGAACTGAAAGATTTATCCGCGAACGAAATTAAATTATTTGTGAGTATCGTATTCAACCCCCCCCTTCTACGATACTTTGGACCTAACAAACACCTTCATGCTTGAATTCTTGAATTTTGTCCCATTGTCACTCCTAATCCTTCTTACTTTGAAATCAGGATGATTGTTTACCATCTTGATGTGATTGATAATGATTTCACTTGCCTCATCTTTGGATTGCAAAAAGAAGGTCCATGTAAATCTAGAAAAATCATCAACAATCACAAGACAGTATTTCTTCTTTGAAATGGACATGAAATTTACAGGGCCAAATAGATCCATATGAAGCAACTCAAGCTGATGGACAATTGATGACTCTGTCTTGCTTTTGAATGATGCCTTCTTTTGTTTCCCTTTTTGACAGGCATCACACAAACCATCCTTGGAGAATTCCACCTGTGGAATTCCTCTAGCAAGATCTTTCCTCACCAAATCATTGATAACCTTAAAATTCAAATGAGATAATTTCTTGTAGCATAGCCAACTTTCATCCTTGCTTGCCTTGCTGAAAAGACAAGTGATGGTGTCTGGACTTGTGCTACTAAAGTCAGCAATGTACACATTCCCTCTTCTGAATCCAGTCATTACCACATTGTTGTTTCCTCCTTTAGAAACAACACAAGCTTCTTTTGAAAAAGTAACTAAAAATCCTTTGTCACAAAGTTGGCTGATACTAAGCAAATTGTGCTTAAGACAATCCACCAATGCAGCCTCATCAATGATGACATTTTCTCTTGAAATCAAGCCATATCCCTTAGTGTAACCTTTGATGTCATCTCCAAAAGCAATACAAGGGCCAACTCTTTCCTGAAACTCTGTGAGCAGGGTAGAATCACCAGTCATGTGTCTTGAACAACCACTATCCAAGTACCAAAGATTCCTTTTGTCTCCCTGGTTGCTAGAGGAGCTTGCTTCCTGCTCATGATTGTTAGCCATTAGAGCCAAGTTGACATACTCAACATCATCATCAGAATCGTCACCATTACCAGCCCAATCATACTCCTGAGACATGAAAGCCTTTTCTTTCTGCTTGAGAAGTTCAAAGTATTTCTTTTTATAATCAACAAGCTCAAATTTCATGTTGCCCTTCTCAACTATGGGCTTTCTGCAGTCTCCAGCAAAGCGACCAATCATTCCACAATTGAAACATTTAGACTTAGACTTTTCAATCTAGTTATTTTTGCTAGGTTTAAAGTCTCTCCTTGGTGGCCTTGCTTCTGAGTTTCTCTTGAATTTGAACTTAGAGAATTTCCTTGAAAGAAAAGCAATGTGTTCATCAATCTCATCTAAGTCATCCAAGTTGGCTGGTTCTGGTTCTTCTTCTTCTGTCATCTTGCCTTTACCCTTTCTAACATCACTCCTACAACTAGCTCGACTAGTTGTGGCTTTTGCAGCTTCTTCATTGTCATCTTCCAGTTGGTTCAGAGATGCAATCAATGCAATAGATCCACCTTTCTTATGTACCTTTTCAATTTCTTCATCTTGCTCCATTTCCAACTCATACGTCTTTAAAGTTCCATAAAGCCTTTCAAGAGTGTAGACTTTGTACTCTTGAGTCTTTCTGAGAGAAACAGTCATAGGCTTCCATTCTTTTGGAAGAGCTCTAAGAAATTTAAGGTTTGAATCCTTGGTTTGATAGATCCTCCCATACAACTTTAATCCATTCAAAAGCTTTTGAAACCTACTAAACGTGTCATTTAGGGTTTCACCAGCTTTAAAATGAAAATGCTCATATTGTTGTATAAGGAGTTGCATTTTGTTCTCCCTAACTTGCTCAGTTCCTTCACAGAGAGTTCTAACAGTGTCCCATACTTCTTTAGAGGTTGTACAGTTTATGACATTGTCAAACATCTCTTGCTCCAAACCATTAAACAGAATGTTCATGGTTCTTTTATCTTTATGGATTTCTGCAACATCTTCAATATTCCATTCTGAGACAGGTTTTGGAATTTCTACATCAGGAGCATCATCTGGCACTCCAACTCTAGATGAAAACTTCATGGGAACGTGTGGACCTTTCTCAATGCAGTCTACATACCTTTCATCCATAGACATGAGATGTAATTGCATCTTTACTTTCCAGTGAAAGTAATTGTCCTTATCAAGAACTGGTATGTTAGATATAATTGCTGATGATTGTTTATCAGTGTTTAAAGTACCAGGAAACTATCAGAGTTTAGCTGGAGGACTTATCAGAGTTTAGCTGGAAGACCAGTCAGAGTTTGTTAAAGTCCGATGGTCAGAGTTTTCTTAGCTGTCGGTGCAAAGACAATGAAGATTCTAGAAGCGATATTCTTTGAAGATGGAAAGAAGCAAAGAGATATCGAGATGGCTAAGGAAACGGAACAGAAGACAGAAGCAATTCTTAATTGATTCTGATTGAATAGCTAATTTATAGGAATATCAATTAATGATTGTATGTAGCTGTGTACTATATAAACACAGATAGGTTAACCCTAAAAGGGATGCGAATACGTGAATTATCATTCTTGTAACCTAGCAGCTCTCTGTGATATTTTACATCACTGAGAGAGAAGTTTTTAATTGCATTCAGTTTATTATTTATAAACAGTGTTCTTATTGTTATTCTCATACGTATATTTGATTATATATTGTGTATTCGGCCTAACAATTGGTATCAGAGCCAAGGATGTTGAATATATACAGTTTATTGATCCAAACACAAGTATAATCATGGCTGAAAACTCCCAGGCAGGTTCTAATGCAGGTTCTAATGCTCAAAAGGTTCAACCTGCTTCTGTAAGTCGATATGAGACGATCAGGGTTCCAATTCTCAGACCAGTGGAATATCCAATATGGAAGGTAAAGATGACCATGTTTCTAGAAGCCACAGATCCAGAATATCTTGATAGAATCAATGATGGTCCTCATATGCCAACAAAATTGTCTCCAGTTGTTGCTGGTCAAGAACAAAAGACTGTTCCAAAAGAAAAAAAGATTTGACTCCTGAGGACATCTCATCAATTGAAAAGGATGCAAAAGTTAGACATCTTCTCCATAGTGCCTTAGATAATGTCATGTCTAACAGAGTTATTGGCTGCAAAACTGCCAAAGAAATTTGGGATGCTTTAGAAGTCAGGTGTCAAGGAACAAGTGCTATAAAGAAGAACAGGAAGACTATCCTAACACAGGAGTATGAACACTTTGACTCAAGATTTGATGAAACTTTAACTGATACTTATGACAGATTCTGTAAACTGTTGAATGATTTGTCTCTGGTTGATAAAGAATATGATCTTGAAGAATCAAATCTCAAGTTTCTACTATCTCTACCTGAAAGATGGGATTTAAAGGCAACAACAATAAGAGATAATTATGATCTTGCAGAAACAGATCTTGATGAAATCTATGGGTTGCTTAAAACTCTTGAACTTAAGATAGAACAAAGAAACAAAAGATCTGGAAAGAAGACAAAATCTGTTGCTCTCAATGTTGAAGAAAAACTCATGAAGAAAGAAACATCAAAGAAGAAAGCTAAGGGAAAAGCTTTGGTCATAAACTCTGAAAATGAGTCATCAAACTCTGATGATGACTCAAACACTGATGCTTCTTCTGAATCTGAGTATGATGAAGAACAAATGATGCAAATGGCTGCTTTGATGGTGAAGACTTTCAAAAAGATGGGTTTCAAAAACTTCAAGAAAGGAAAGAGATTCTCTAGAAGAGATTCAAACACTGAAAGGAAAAATTTCAGAAAGTCTGAAGGAAGGGATATCAAATCTTTGAAGAAAGACAAGTCTGAGATCCAGTACTACAAGTGTAAAGAGATGGGTCACTATGCTCCAGAATGCAAGAAAGGAAAATCTGAAAAAGCACTGATCACTAAAGGAAGAGACTGGGCAGACACTTCAGATTCAGATGAGGATGTAAACTATGCTCTCATGGCAACAGTCAAAGATGAAACTGATTCATCTGAAAATAAGGTACCCCTAACAACTTATTCTTATGATACTGATAATATATCTGAATTGAGAATTTATCTTAAAAGCATACATGTTAGTTACAGAGATCAGACTTTAGAGAATGAGAGAATTAAATCTGAGAATCTAAATCTTAAAGAGAGAAATAAATTTCTTGAAGAAGAACTTGTTAACATGCAACAAGTTCAAAAGGAAAGAGATGATGTTGTTTATGTTGAACAGGAGTTGCTAAAGAAATTTAGGGAACTAGAATCTGATTTGGAAAAAGAGAGGAAGATAATTAAAACCTGGACAAATTCTGGAAAAGACACACATCAAGTTTTTCAAACAGATACAGTTGGGTTAGGTTACTGTGAGGAAGATGAACTTAGGTTTAAAGATAAAGTTAAAGTTAGAACACAATTTAAACCTATGAAATTTGTTCCTGAATCCAGTAAGCAAAACTCTGTACTTGAAAAAGAAGCTATTAAGATAGAACCAGTAAAAACTTGTGTTAAACAGGTGAATGTTGGTTTAATGACAGAGAAACAATTCAAGTATAAGCTCAAAGAGGTAAAGTCTGTTGAAAAACAGAAAGTGTCCAGGAAGAACAGAAATGGAAAAGTAGGCATTAACAAAAGTAATAATTATTTGCCTATTACTGATACTCCTAGAAAAACATGTCATAACTGTGGTAGTACTAACCATCTTGCAAGTTTTTGCAGGAAGAACAAAGATATTAATTCTTTACCCTCCAAGTCTGGAGTTAAGAATGAATATGTTAGGGTTAGACCACAGACTTTATGCACTCACTGTGGGAGTACTTGGCATTCTATTTATACTTACAAGAATTATCATGCTATTTGTCACAATAATTATGAGTTGAAGCCCAATTTGAAATGGGTTAAAGTTGATTATGCAAGTGTAAATTCTGATAGTGTAAACTCTGATACAGTTAGCTTAAACTCTGTTGATAAGAATTCCGCTGCAAAAGCTAACTATATTAAGAAAGCCAGGATCCAAGCAAGTCTGGATCCTTAAATCTAACTCTTTGTAATTGTTTGTGATTGCAGGGCATAAGGGAAAGCACCCTAGTCTTGGACAGTGGATGTTCAGGACACATGACTGGAAATAAAGCCCTGCTATCAGACTATGAGGAGAAGGCTGGCCGAAAAGTTTCCTATGGAGATGGCAACATAGGACGTACTATGGGATATGGCAATATCAATCTTGGAAGTGTCATCATCACAAATGTAGCTCTAGTCCCAGGACTCAAGCATGACTTGCTATCTGTGAGTCAAATCTATGACAGAGGTTACCATGTAGATTTTCAACCTGAATAGTTGTTCTAGTTGGACACAGACGGAATAATATCTATGAAGCAAGTTTGGTAACAAACTCTGAAGGAAAAGCTGTGTGTCTGTCTGTAAAAATGTCAAATGAAGAGAGCTGGAAGTGGCATAAGAAGCTCTCTCACCTAAACTTGAACAACATCAATGAGCTAATTCGAAAAGATCTTGTAAGGGGACTTCCAAAGTCAATACTCAGCTTAGATGGTCTGTGTGATTCTTGTCAAAAGGCCAAGCAAAGGAAGTCATCTTTCAAGAGTAAGTCTGAATCTTCAGTTGTGGATCCTTATAATCTTCTACATGTTGATCTATTTGGTCCAGTGAATGTAATGTCTCTTGGCAGAAAGAAATATGCTCTAGTCATTGTTGATGAGTACACTAGGTATACCTGGGTGTATTTCTTAGCAAAGAAGGATGAAACTGCCTTAATTCTGATGGATCATGTAAAATTACTGGATAAAGGATCACAATATAAAGTGAAAATTATAAGGAGTGATAATGGTACTGAATTCAGAAATATAACAATGGAAGAATTTTGCAAAGAAAGAGGAGTGAAACAAGAATTTTCTGCACCAGGGACTCCACAGCAGAATGGTGTAGTTGAAAGAAAGAACAGAACCTTAATCGAAGCTGCCAGAACAATGCTTGATGAAGAAAAATTGCCAACTTATTTCTGGGCAGAAGCTGTTCAAACTGCTTGTTTTACTCAAAATGCAACACTGATTAATAAGCATGGGAAAACACCATATGAGATGGTGAAGAAAAAGAAAC
Source organism: Heracleum sosnowskyi (assembly GCA_030848705.1). Lineage (NCBI taxonomy): Eukaryota > Viridiplantae > Streptophyta > Magnoliopsida > Apiales > Apiaceae > Heracleum > Heracleum sosnowskyi. The sequence goes on from CM061235.1 coordinate 63,589,105, forward strand.
CAAACCTGAAATATTTTCATATTTTCGGGTGCAAATGCTTTGTGTTGAAAACTCATCCTGAACAGTTGACCAAGTTTGACTTAAAAGCTGATGAAGGAATTTTTGTTGGATACCCACTGTCAACTAAAGCATTCAGAGTTTATAATCTGAGAACTAAAGTGATCATGGAATCTATACATTTGTCATTTGATGACAAGAAAATAACTGGAATAGAAGATGAAGAATATCATGATCAACTTCGCTTTGAAAATGAAGATCTAAACTCTGATCATGTAAACTCTGATGAAGCCAATCCAACAAACTCTGATGAAGCATACTCTGAACCTCTACTGGTAAACACTGAGGAAGTTTCTCTGACAGAACAGAATAGAGAACCAGTTGAGGGGGAGCATGAAGATACTTCAGAAACATCTCAACATGATGACTTACATTCTGAAAATGAGTCAGCTGAAGAATCTAACACAAACTCTGAAAGTTCAAACTCTGAGCAGTCCAATTCAGGGGGAGCCTCAGAGAATGCAAATGGTCAAGAAGAAAATCAGGAGAGCATGGATCAAGGGGGATGATCTAATAATAATGAAAGAAGCCACTTTCCAACAACAAGAAGGCGGACACAAGCTCATACACCTGATCTGATAATTGGAGATCCAGATGCAAGTGTGAAAACAAGAAGTGCTACAACAAATGAATATCTGTTTCATGCATTTCTATCTCAAACAGAGCCTAAGAAAGTGGAAGAAGCTCTTCAAGATGCTAACTGGATTACAGCTATGCAGGAAGAGTTGAATGAGTTTGAAAGAAATGAAGTATGGACACTTGTACCTAGACCTAAAAACAGGTCTATTGTTGGTACAAAATGGGTTTTCAGAAATAAGACTGACAGTGAGGGAATAATTACAAGGAATAAGGCTAGACTTGTGGCAAAAGGATATTCTCAACAGGAAGGAATTGACTATGATGAAACCTTTGCTCCAGTTGCAAGATTGGAGGCCATAAGAATTTTTCTAACATATGCTGCTCACAAAAAGTTCAAAGTCTTTCAGATGGATATGAAAAGTGCTTTTCTCAATGGGAAACTTGAAGAAGAAGTGTTTGTTGAACAACCACCAGGGTTTGTGGATCCCAAACATCCAGATTATGTCTACAGGCTTGACAAAGCACTTTATGGACTAAAGCAGGCACCTAGAGCATGGTATGAAACTCTGGCTCAATTTCTTTTAGAAAGTGGGTTCACTAGAGGTACAATTGATAAAACCTTGTTCTATTTCAATACTGGTAATGATTTGCTTTTAGTTCAAATCTATGTGGATGACATAATTTTTGGGTCTACTAATGACAAACTCTGTAAGAAATTTACCAAGCTTATGCAGTCCAGGTACCAAATGAGCATGATGGGAGAGCTTAGTTATTTTCTAGGCTTGCAGGTAAAGCAAACAGATGATGGGATTTTTATCAATCAAGCAAAATATACCGGAAATCTTCTCAAGAAATTTGGTATGCTTGATAGTTCATCTGCCACAACTCCTATGGCAACTGCAACAAAGCTAGACAAAGACACAGGAACTTTAGTAGATATGACAAACTACAGAGGCATGATAGGGTCTCTTCTTTATCTGACTGCAAGTAGACCTGACATTATGTATGCAACTTGTCTTTGTGCAAGATTTCAGGCAGATCCCAGAGAGCCTCATCTAACATTTGTGAAGAGAATTTTCAAATATCTCAAAGGAACCATAACCTTGGGTTTTTGGTATCCTAGAGAATCAGAGTTTAAGTTAATTGGTTACTCTGATGCAGATTTTGCAGGCTGTAATATTGACAGAAAGAGCACAAGTGGAAGCTGTCAATTTTTAGGTGACAGATTAGTTTCTTGGTACAGTAAGAAACAGAAATCAATTTCCACATCCACAGCAGAAGCAGAGTATATTGCTGCTGGTAGCTGTTGTGCACAGATTCTGTGGATGAATAATCAATTGCTGGATTATGGGTTAAGGTACTCTAAAATACCTATTTTCTGTGATAATCAAAGTGCTATTGCTATGACAGGTAACCCAGTACAACATTCCATGACCAAGCACATCAGTATAAGGTATCACTTTATCAGGGAACATGTGGAGGAAGGAGATATTGAGCTTCATTTTGTGTCTACAGAAAAACAGCTTGCAGATATCTTCACCAAGCCTTTGAGTGAAGCTACATTTACAAGACTGGTAAATGAACTAGGAATGGTATCTGGTTCTGATTAAAGATACTGGTTAGACTCAAAATTCACTCTTCAATGATATGTTGCTCATGTTTTTTTGCATATGTTAACTGTCATGCAAATAATGTTGATAAACTCTGGTAGCATACTCTGATGGATAAACTCTGATGTTATACTCTGATTGTGATATTGTCTGAAACATATGAACCAATGAAGAATATAGTATGAAGCATGATTCTCAGTAAGTAATCATGAATACTTCTGAGTTATATATGATCTGATTACTGGAAAAGAAATTAAATATATATATATATATATATATATATATATATATATATATATATATATATATATATATATATATATATGGGGTGAAAACAAATATATACAAATATAGGTACAGAGTTTAGATGAAATCAGAATATGTTTTGCTAATGAGAGTTTGGGCAATCAGTTTTTACTGATTTAATTTGTGAATTTTATGCACTTTGAGATGCTCTCAATATTTATATTCAGTAAACTCTGATATTCACACACAAATATTCACAACTGTGCATTTTGAGAAAAGAGATTATTAATAAAGGAGGAGAATTGATAAAAACTGATGAACTGTGTACTCTATGCAGAGGTAATTTATTTTTTAATCTCTGATGGTTAAAATAAATAAAAGTGTTTCAGACATTTCATAATTATTGAGGAACATTATTTTTGGAAAAATAGAGAGTATGATTGATAACAGTTTGTTGAGTTTTTGAAAATGAAGAAAAGTGTCTAGAAAATAGCAGTAATTAGTGCCTTTTACTGCGCATACGTGTTGGAAACAACCACGATTTACTGCTGTCAGTTAATGCATGTGTGCCAACTGTCTCACTCACACATTATTCGAGTAAGCCTGCTGTGTGTTTTAATGATTAAAACTCTTCAGTTTTAATTCATATTTAATCATTATACACACAACGTTCAAATCTTTTACAGACTTACTCTATTCACATCACAGTTTTCACCTAAGCATATTCACAAACACTTTTCTGCATCACTTTCTCAAACACTTTTCTAAGATTAAACTCTGATTTATTTCAAAGCTTTCTAATGGCAACTACCATGTTTCAGTCTTTTGGTCTCGATTTTGTCCCTAACAACTATGCAGCACCTCTATCTACTGAGAACGCACCAGAGGTGTTTCATCTTTTTCAGAACTTTCTTGCTCAATCAGATATTGGGCATGCACTGGTGGCACCAGTGATAGGTGGATTTTATGTCCACTCTTTACCTTCTGTTTTTACTTAAAACGTTTGCAAGTTCTCGAGTTTCGATGCCATGTAATGTGTTTTTATGTAATTTGTGTAGGTTGTGTCGTTGAAGACATTATGGGCTAAATCAATGTTATGGTGGTGTGTAATTAAGCTAAAGCTTGTGCAAGAAAATCAGAGCAAGGCAACAAGTCGAAGTGTTGAAGGTGTGCAAGTTTCCAGGGGCTAGAGAGTGCTGTTACGCGAGTATGGGGCGCAGCTGCGCGAAGGCTGTGCGGGATTGAGGCGCTCCTGCTCTGCGGTAGGCGCTATAGCACGTCCAGGGGAAAAATCCAGGAGGAAGTAGGCGCTCCTGCGCGTGTTTAGGCGCTCCTGCGCGATGGTGCTGTGCTGCGGAAGGCGCTATAGCGCGGGCAGAGGATTTTCCAGGAGGCTAGGCGCGCTCCTGCGCGGGTTGTGCGCGCTGCTGCGCGGGGTGGAGGCCTTGACAAGGCGCGCGAGTAGTGTGTGGTTTGGCAGAAGGATTTCGGGTCAAGTTTTGAGGCCCATGTATTTTAGGGCATCTTTATGTATATGCTGATAAATCTAAAATAAAAAAAAGGGAGAAAAAAACTGGGTAGCAGTGATATTATTATTCTTATCAACAATTAGCTAAGTCATTATATTTTATTTTTATCATTCCAAACACTTTAGAGGGGGGATCTTCAAGCTAGTGACAAGCAAGGAGACCTAATTTTTTGGATCATTTGTATTCTTCTTCACACTATTTGGGGATTTATTTCTAACCCTATTTTTCTTCTATTATTATTTGTTTTCTAGAACCATGTTTTCTCTAGAACCCATGATGGTGAAAGGTTCAATTATGAACTAATCATTATCATGGGGTTCCAATGGATTTGATTACGTAATTATTGTGTTGACACGTGATTGATTGTTGGGTGATCTTATTATGATAATCTATTATGGTTTGTTTTAATTGATAGATGTGTAGCTAGCATCTAATTTATTTATCTTTGATGATTGCGAAAGTGGATTCAAGGATTGGGAATATGCCATAGTAGCATGGGTTCATGAATTAATTGATTATTCTTGATTAGTAGCGTGATTTTAACCATCTCATGTTGCCCCATGTAGTTATAAAGATAACTTGTGCTTAAACCAATTGTGTTTCCAGATTGTATAGACATATATGATTTGAACGTGATGTGGTGTCCTCTTGATTTCTATCTCTTGTGGATATTAAGTGGTTTGATACGAGTGTACTGAAAGGTAGCTCGTACTATTGTCGTGTTATCTGATTAATTATCATGTTTGTCACCTATGTCGATTTAATGTGTCAACCTTTAGTGAAGTTTTCGATGAAATTGGAATTCCATGCTTTCTCATATACAAGAACTCTTAATTGTTAATTTATTCTTAGTTTAATAATTGCTTAGTTTATTTAAGTAGTTAGTAATCAACCCAAATTGATAATTGTTCAAGCATTAAGAAGTAACCATACACTGTTGCATAAGTATTAAATTGGCATTTACACCTAGTCTCTGCGGAACGAATTCTATTTATCACTTGCTATTTGTGATCGCGTATACTTGCGTGTTTACGAGTCAACAAGTTTTTGGCGCCGCTGCCGGGGACTACGGTGTTATTTGTAATTTATATGCTCGTCAGCATTGGTCGTTATAGATTACTGACTTGATTCGTGTTACTTACATATTTGGTGTCTTTCTGGCCGTTGTTTTACAGGTATTTGAACGTGCATGCGAACACGATCTCAAACTAAAGCGGAACTAGAAAGAAAGAAAGAGATAGAATTACTAGAAGAAGAAGTTGGACCGGTTGTTACAATGGGAGATGCTAATCTGAATCCAGAGGTACCTCCAAAAGCACTCATGGATTATTCGCAACCAAGGATAAATGATATTCAATCGAGTATCGTCAGGCCAGCTATCGCAGCTAATACCTTCGAGATTAAGCCTGGTACTATCCAAATGGTGCAGAACACAGTCCAGTTTGGGGGTGGTGCAACTGAAGACCCTAATATGCACATCCGGAATTTTATTGAAATCTGTGACACCTTCAAATTCAATGGTGTTTCAGATGATGCTGTGAAGCTGAGACTCTTTCCCTTTTCTTTGAGGGATAAAGCTAAAGGCTGGCTACATTCTCTACCAGCCGGGTCAATCACTACTTGGGAAGAGCTCGCGCAAAAATTTCTCTCCAAATTTTTTCCTATGGCAAAAACAGCTGCCATTAGGAATGCTATTGCTCAGTTTACTCAGGCACAGGGTGAATCGTTGTGTGAGGCTTGGGAACGTTATAAGGAGATGCTCAGAAAATGCCCCCATCACGGTATGCCCGATTGGATGGTCATAAACTGTTTCTACAATGGACTGGGAGGTCAATCTAGACCTATGGTAGATGCTGCTTCTGGCGGAGCATTGTGGGCTAAAAGCTACGAGGAAGCTTATAATCTGATTGAAATGATGGCTGCAAATGAATATCAAAATCCTTCGCAAAGATTGCAGCAAAACAAAGTAGCAGGGGTTCTTCAAGTTGATACCGCTACTGCTCTGTTGGCTCAGTTAGAAGCTCTAAGCATGAAGGTGGACTCTTTGGCTAATCTTGGGACGCAACAGGTAGCTAGCATCTGTGAGCTATGTGCAGGTGGGCATGACACTCGTCAATGTGCCATATCTAATGAGTCAGCTCAGTTCGTCAGCAACTTTCAAAGGCCACAAGTTCCAATTCCTAACGCTTATCATCCAAACAACAGGAATCATCCTAACTTTAGCTGGGGGAACAGTCAGAACAACATGCAGCAAACATCTTATCCTCCTCCTAATCAGCAGTTTGGGGGTAGACAAACCAACCCTTCAGGAATGCAGCAGCAGTATGCTCCGAGGCAGCAATATCATCCACCAGGTTTTCAACAATCTTATGGGAATTCTGGTCAGACATCCAATGAGAAATCTGAAATGGAGGATATGAGGTTAATGATAAAAACCCTAACAGTTTCTCAAAAGAACTTGGAAAACCAGGTGGGACAGCTTGCCAGTGCCCTACTCAACAGGCCTCAAGGAGTGCTTCCTAGCAACACAGAACCGAATCCAGGAAAGAATGATGGTAAGGAACAGGTACAAGCTATTACTCTGCGGTCAGGAAAAGTCACAGGGGAAGCAGGAGTTGAGCAGAATTCAGAACAAGAAAAGCAAGAGGAAGAAGCGGAAAAGGAACAACAGCCAATCCCTCAACGAGCTACGCAGTCAGTTCCTTCAGAGGCTAATCCCCCAGTGTATCCGCCTCCACCGTTCCCTCAAAGGATGCAAAAACAGAAATTGGATCAGAAATTTGGCAAATTTCTGGAGGTATTCAAAAAGTTGCATATTAACATTCCATTTGCTGAGGCTTTGGAACAAATGCCAAGCTATGCCAAATTTATGAAGGGAATTCTCTCGAAGAAGTTAAAGCTAGCTGATTTTGAGACGGTTGCATTGACGGAGGAATGTAGTGCAATCTTGCAACAAAAACTACCTCCAAAGCTTAAGGATCCAGGAAGCTTCACTATTCCCTGCACTATTGGAAATGTGTCGTTCAACAAATGCTTGTGTGATCTTGGTGCAAGCATTAATCTGATGCCACTCTCAGTCTTCTTGACACTAGGACTTCCCGACCCAAAACCGACCAATATTTCCTTGCAGCTAGCTGACAGGTCGGTTACATATCCTCGTGGCATAGTGGAAGACGTCTTAGTCAAAGTGGACAAACTCATTTTTCCCGCTGACTTTGTCATCTTGGATTTCGAAGAAGACAAGAACATCCCTATCATCTTGGGACGGCCATTCTTGGCCACTGGCAAAACCTTGATTGATGTTCAGAAAGGGGAGCTGACTATGAGAGTGCATGATCAAAACATCACCTTCAACGTGTTTAAAGCCATGCAACTTCCAACTGAAGAGGAAGAGTGTTTCAGACTTGACATGGTTAAATCATTGCAACATGAGGAAAGGAAGCAGTTGTCGAAAGAAGATGTCTTAGTAAGCATTTTACAAGGGGATTCGGATTCTGAAGACGAAGAATTTTCAGAATGTGTTAAATTGTTGAATGCTAATCCTTACCAAAGGAGATTCAATGCTCCACCGGAATCTCTTGGCTTAGCTGAGCTTCAAAAATCACAAGTTCGTCTAAAGTCATCTATTGAGGAAGCTCCTGAACTTGAACTTAAACCACTGCCGGACCATTTAAGGTATGCTTTTCTTGGTGATGCATCTACATTACCTGTGATTATTGCATCTAACCTGTCAGGTAGAGAGGAAGAAAAACTCTTGCGGATTCTGAGGGAGTTCAAGTCAGCTATAGGGTGGACAATTGCAGACATCAAGGGCATCAGCCCCTCTTACTGTATGCACAAAATTCCAATGGAGGAAGGGAGCAAACCTTCAGTGGAACATCAGAGGAGGCTGAATCCTATCATGAAAGAGGTTGTCAAGAAGGAGATTCTGAAGTGGCTGGATGCAGGCATCATTTATCCCATCTCGGATAGTTCTTGGGTGAGCCCGGTCCAGTGTGTACCAAAGAAGGGGGGTATGACAGTGGTAGCTAATGAGAAGAATGAGCTCATTCCAACTCGGACAGTCACAGGTTGGAGAGTTTGTATGGACTATAGAAAATTGAACAAGGCTACTAGGAAGGATCACTTCCCTCTGCCATTCATTGATCAGATGCTGGACAGGCTAGCTGGACATGAGTACTATTGTTTGCTGGATGGGTATTCGGGCTACAATCAGATTGCTATAGCTCCTGAAGATCAGGAGAAGACGACCTTTACATGTCCATTTGGAACTTTTGCGTTCCGACGTGTGTCCTTCGGACTATGTGGTGCTCCAGCTACTTTTCAAAGATGCATGATGGCCATTTTTTCTGATATGATTGGCATTAATGTCGAAGTGTTCATGGATGACTTCTCAGTCTTTGGGTCAGCTTATGACGAGTGCTTGCACAACTTGAGCATGGTGTTGAAGCGATGTGTGGAAACGAATCTAGTGCTCAACTGGGAGAAGTGCCACTTCATGGTACAGGAAGGCATCATTCTTGGTCACAAGGTGTCTAGAAAGGGTTTAGAAGTGGACAAGGCCAAGCTGGAGACAATCGAAAAACTCCCTCCTCCTATTTCTGTCAAAGGAGTTCGCAGTTTTCTGGGGCACGCCGGTTTCTATAGGCGTTTTATAAAGGATTTCTCAAAAATCACAAAGCCACTTTGCAGTCTATTAGAGAAGGACACTCCTTTCAAATTCACTGATGAGTGTCTGCAGGCATTCGAGCATTTGAAGAAGAAGCTGACGACTACTCCAATCATCACAGCTCCCAACTGGAATGAGCCTTTCGAGATGATGTGTGATGCGAGTGATTTCGCGGTGGGTGTGGTGTTAGGGCAAAGAAAGAGTAATGTATTTCATGTGGTTTACTATGCGAGCAAGACTCTCAATGATGCACAACTGAATTACACCACCACTGAAAAAGAGCTTCTTGCAGTTGTCTATGGATTCGAGAAGTTCAGGTCTTACTTGCTGGGAGCGAAGGTCACGGTCTACACAGACCATGCAGCTATCAGATTTCTACTATCTAAAAAGGATGCTAAACCCCGACTGATTCGTTGGGTACTTCTACTTCAGGAGTTCGAGCTCGAAATTAAGGACAGAAAAGGAACAGAAAATCAGGTAGCTGATCATCTCTCCCGATTGGAGCAGGGACAGGAAGGCAGTAAGGATGAAACTCTCATAAATGAGCACTTTCCGGACGAGCAGCTGTTTCAGGTACAAGGTGAAGTGCCTTGGTTTGCTGACTTTGTGAACTATCTGGTGAGCAACGTCATTCCAGCTGAGTTTTCTTATGCTCAGAAAAAGAAATTCCTTCATGATGTCAAGTGGTACCGTTGGGATGAGCCTTACTTGTTCAAGCAAGGGCCAGACCAGCTTCTCAGACGATGTATTCCTTACAGTGAGACGGAGGGTATTTTGCGAGATTGTCATGACACTATCTATGGTGGTCATTATGGCGGAGATAAGACCGCTGCTCGGGTGCTTCAGGCAGGATTTTTCTGGCCAACTCTATTCAAAGATGCTCATCAGTTCGTGATGCGATGTGATCGTTGCCAAAGAGTTGGTAATATTTCTAGGAGGAACGAGATGCCTCTAAATAATATGCTTGAAGTGGAGATTTTTGATGTTTGGGGAATCGATTTCATGGGACCTTTTGTGTCGTCGTGCAATAATCAGTATATTCTGTTGGCAGTGGATTATGTTTCCAAATGGGTTGAGGTAAAAGCCCTACCAACGAATGAGGCTAAGGTAGTGCTTAATTTCCTTCACAAGCAGATCTTCACCCGTTTTGGGACCCCTCGTGCTATTATCAGTGATGAAGGAACTCATTTTTGCAATCGCCAGTTCACGGCGTTACTAGCCAAGTATCGAGTAACTCACCGCGTTGCAACAGCCTATCATCCTCAGACAAATGGTCAAGCCGAGGTTTCTAATCGAGAAATCAAAAGAATCTTGGAAAAGGTAGTGAATCCTTCAAGGAAGGATTGGTCCATGAAATTAGATGAAGCCGTATGGGCCTACAGGACAGCGTATAAAACTCCATTGGGAATGTCCCCGTTTCAGCTTGTTTACGGGAAAGCATGTCATCTACCCGCGGAACTGGAACATAAGGCTTATTGGGCATTGAAGAAGTTAAATCTTGACATGGCAGCTATGGTTACGGAGTTAGGGTGGTCAGCGTTTTGTAACACACCTTTGGCGGTTCCATTAAGTGTAGTACGGGAGTTCTATGCAAATGCCAAGATGCAGAAAAATGGGATCACTATGGTGAGGGGCCGGGCAGTGGCTTACAAACCTGGGTCTATACGTCGCATTTTGGAACAACCAGCGAAGCCCAGAGGTGCGGAGGATTGGGTGCAGAAGACACGGGATGACGTAGACTTAGACGCTATTGTAGCAGGGATGTGTATACCGGGCACAGTTTGGAAGTGCAAGGCCGGTACGACTACGAAGCGTACTTTTCCTGCAGCCGCATTGACCAGGTATGCTCGAGCTTGGTTCCATTTTATGTGTGCCCGCATAATGCCGACTTCGCATGTTACTGCGGTTACGGTTGACCGTGCTATCATTTTGTGGGGTATTCTGAACGGAAAGTACATTGATCTCGGGTATTTAGTCTATCAGAACATCATGAAATTCTTAGGTGGTAGTACTACGGGTGGGATTCCCCATGCTGTGATTGTTGCTGAGTTGTGTTTTCATGTTGGTGTTCGCTGGAATAATGATGAGATTTTGCACAGGCCGATTGGTGATCTTGATCACCAGGCGATTAAGAGGTTGGTGGAGTGGCCGGGCGGCACTCCCCACCCTAGGGGCCGTGGTTATGTTGTTCTTGATGAGGGAAGTGATAATCCGTCACTGGTGGAGAGAGTACCGCGGTCGGCAGACAGAGCAGGACCTTCTCACACGCAGCCGAGCCAGTCGAATCAGGGAAATGTGGTTTTCAGTGATGCTCAGTTCAGGCGCATGATGAGGCGTTATGATACTATGCATGCCATGATACATCGATTTGCTACGGACTTGACTCAGTCCTTGGATGGCGTGTACCAGCAGCAGGGTGTTCAGGTCGCATGGCCCACCTTTGGAGCGCACCATGTCTATCCACCACCAGACACACCACCCGAGGAGGGTGGAGATGCCGACAACTAGGGGAGTTCTCTTGTACCCTGTAATTTACCTTCAATGAGGACATTGAATTTAATAAGTTTGGGGGTGATTGTAGGGTATTAAGAGTCATTGCATTGCATATAGTTGCATTTTATGAGTAATTTTGCATTTAGTCCATGTAGTTTGCATTTAGGATGCCATGACATATAGATTATTTAGGTTGTATAATCATTTTGTTCAGGCACATTCATGCATATCACATGATTCCACATTAGTGTCTGTTTCTGGCTTGATAGGTCGATACTAAATTGAGTGTGATGACAATGAATAGAAGGTTGATTTTAAGTTCCTATGAAATTGACTTGCATGTGTCGGGAACACAATCTTTTCACGGTCTCACAGTTTGCTCTAGGGCTAGATTGAGTCATACCTGGTTTGGTTGTTAGGATTTAATCACTTATTTATATTTAGAATGTTTTCTAGTCTCTTGAGATTGAAAGAAGCACTTAAGTCTAAGTTTGGGGGAAAACAGGGATATCATGCTAGTTGTCAATAATTGCTAGGCGTCAAATGGCTAGTAGCCGGCTCATTGAAAAGATGAGTAGTCTAGGGTGGAATGAGAAAAAGGCAAAGCGCACTCATTCCGAGAAAAAAAAAAATATATAGAAAAGAAAAAGAAAAAAAAAGTGTTTTGTTAGTTGCTATGCAAAATTGATCAGGTTGAGCTCTTTAATACTCGAGCAAGTAAGTTCTAGGGGACTTTGTGCCTAGTGACCTAAGATTTTTCCGGTCTGGGATCCACTAACCTAAAGCTCGCTACATGGGTATTATTGTATAAGTCTTTTGGGGTCTCAACCATTGCACGGTCAAATAAGCGTGCGTATTGTGGTTAGTATGATGCGTTGTAATAAAAGTATGTATTCCTGTCTAACTCAAGTGGATATTTAGGTGTCTTTAAGTGGTTTCTTGTGGCTAGAGTTCATTCTGTTTATAAACATGTGATTGTCTTGGCGAAGAATTGGTGATGCCTTTGATCTAGTTACGAGAGTATATCTAGTGAGAATTGCACATACCACGTACCGGGCATGTATTGTTAGTATACGGGAACTTAGTCGAGCTCTGTTTGGAGTTGTTGCATTTGTTGAGGCGTTGCTTGTTGAGTGGTTTCGGATCAATTTTGTGGGATCATTGCATTAGGTCACGTTCGCATTATCATGTCATTTAGTTATTAGTTGCATTCATTCATCATTTTAGGGGGAGTTCGCATTGCTTGAGGACAAGCAACGGGTTAAGTTTGGGGGTTTGATAGGTGGATTTTATGTCCACTCTTTACCTTCTGTTTTTACTTAAAACGTTTGCAAGTTCTCGAGTTTCGATGCCATGTAATGTGTTTTTATGTAATTTGTGTAGGTTGTGTCGTTGAAGACATTATGGGCTAAATCAATGTTATGGTGGTGTGTAATTAAGCTAAAGCTTGTGCAAGAAAATCAGAGCAAGGCAACAAGTCGAAGTGTTGAAGGTGTGCAAGTTTCCAGGGGCTAGAGAGTGCTGCTACGCGAGTATGGGGCGCAGCTGCGCGAAGGCTGTGCGGGATTGAGGCGCTCCTGCTCTGCGGTAGGCGCTATAGCACGTCCAGGGGAAAAATCCAGGAGGAAGTAGGCGCTCCTGCGCGTGTTTAGGCGCTCCTGCGTGATGGTGCTGTGCTGCGGAAGGCGCTATAGCGCGGGCAGAGGATTTTCCAGGAGGCTAGGCGCGCTCCTGCGCGGGTTGTGCGCGCTGCTGCGCGGGGTGGAGGCCTTGACAAGGCGCGCGAGTAGTGTGTGGTTTGGCAGAAGGATTTCGGGTCAAGTTTTGAGGCCCATGTATTTTAGGGCATCTTTATGTATATGCTGATAAATCTAAAATAAAAAAAAGGGAGAAAAAAACTGGGTAGCAGTGATATTATTATTCTTATCAACAATTAGCTAAGTCATTATATTTTATTTTTATCATTCCAAACACTTTAGAGGGGGGATCTTCAAGCTAGTGACAAGCAAGGAGACCTAATTTTTTGGATCATTTGTATTCTTCTTCACACTATTTGGGGATTTATTTCTAACCCTATTTTTCTTCTATTATTATTTGTTTTCTAGAACCATGTTTTCTCTAGAACCCATGATGGTGAAAGGTTCAATTATGAACTAATCATTATCATGGGGTTCCAATGGATTTGATTACGTAATTATTGTGTTGACACGTGATTGATTGTTGGGTGATCTTATTATGATAATCTATTATGGTTTGTTTTAATTGATAGATGTGTAGCTAGCATCTAATTTATTTATCTTTGATGATTGCGAAAGTGGATTCAAGGATTGGGAATATGCCATAGTAGCATGGGTTCATGAATTAATTGATTATTCTTGATTAGTAGCGTGATTTTAACCATCTCATGTTGCCCCATGTAGTTATAAAGATAACTTGTGCTTAAACCAATTGTGTTTCCAGATTGTATAGACATATATGATTTGAACGTGATGTGGTGTCCTCTTGATTTCTATCTCTTGTGGATATTAAGTGGTTTGATACGAGTGTACTGAAAGGTAGCTCGTACTATTGTCGTGTTATCTGATTAATTATCATGTTTGTCACCTATGTCGATTTAATGTGTCAACCTTTAGTGAAGTTTTCGATGAAATTGGAATTCCATGCTTTCTCATATACAAGAACTCTTAATTGTTAATTTATTCTTAGTTTAATAATTGCTTAGTTTATTTAAGTAGTTAGTAATCAACCCAAATTGATAATTGTTCAAGCATTAAGAAGTAACCATACACTGTTGCATAAGTATTAAATTGGCATTTACACCTAGTCTCTGCGGAACGAATTCTATTTATCACTTGCTATTTGTGATCGCGTATACTTGCGTGTTTACGAGTCAACAACCAGCAACGTTATCTGGTTCTCAAATCAAAGCCTTCTGGGAGACAGGCGTGTATGATGATGGAGGTGAATCAGGCACTCCTTCAATTATCTTTGAATTTGCTGAACAAGAGTATGTGGTTACTCCAACCACTGTTAGAGATGCTCTTGGGTGTGAAGATTTCAATGCGTTCACCATTTCTGTTGGTGATTCTGAACTTCAGCGAATGATGAGGGAAGTTGGTTATTCTGGTTCTTTGGCAAAAACAGGCAATTTGAAGCGACCGTTCTTGAGGAAGGAGTGGAGTTTCTTCTTCGATTTTATTACAAGGGCGTTCGGGAAGAAGTGTACAAATTGGGATGCAATTCCAATCGACAGTCTGCAAATTGGGTATTCGCTTCTCTATGGTGCTCATTTTGACTTTGCTAGACTTGTTTTGAACAATATAGGTGAAAAGATGACAGAGAATAGGAATGTTGTTTATTTTGCTCGTTTCTGTCAATTAATCTTTTCCATGTGTGTTGATGGGGTAGAGATAGCTGAGGAGGATGTAATCCCCTCATTTAGATTACATAAGAGAATATTCTCTGATCTCACAAACAAGGATGTTAAGAAAGGGAATGTTCGTGACTTGATGCTTCCTGCTTCAGTTCAACAGTTTTTAAACCCTCTACCACAACCACAAGCACAACCTCTAAATTCTGAACCTCTTCCATCTACATCTCAAAACCCAAAGGCTGGGGGTAGAACAAAGCATAGGGCTTTTAAGGCTGCTAAACCTCTAAATACTGATGATGTTCCAGTATCTGTTGGTACATCAAGGAGGAAGAAGAGGGCAAATAGACCTATTTCTGATGCAAATATGCCTTCTGATGAACCTGAATCTGCTAATGCTAAGAAAAGGAAGCTTGTTGCTGCTTACCTATTTGATGGTTTGATTCCTGATTCTACACCTATTGAAGCTCCTGAGGTTGTGATTGAAGATCATTCTACAAATACTACTGTGCCTGAAGAAGCCAGAGTAAATACTGATGATGCTTTACTGATGATTTTCTTGAACCAATATTGGAGATGGATATTGAAGCTGAACTTGAAGCACATCCTTCTGCAACTCTAGAAGAGTTTGGAAGTTTAAATGAAACAGAGCATGTGGCAGCTGATCAACCTACACTCATAATTGATGAGTCACTAGCTACTCATACAGAGATTCTCTCTGTCAATCACCAGGTACTTGAAAAAGGTGATGAGGTTGATTAGACAGCAAAGGCTGTAGCTGCAGAAAATATTGTTGAAGAAACTGCAGAGAATAATTTTGAAGAAACTGCAGAGATTGTTGTTGAAACTACAAATGCTGTTGTTCCAGAAACATTTGCTGAGAATATTCCTGCTTCTTCAAATGTTGAATCTTCGGCAAAGTCTGATGATCATGCTGATTCATCTTCTCAAAGACTTTCTGCTCAACAAAATCAAAAGGACATTCAGCATGCCACAGAACTTCACTTTCAGAATATGTACTTTTCTAAGTGGTCAGACAAGGATTGCATATTTACTGATCAAAGGGCTGCTGACTTTGTAACAAAATCTGCTGAGTCAATTGCAAATCCTGTGCTTTTTACACATCTCAAGGCAACTATTGTTCAAGTTAAATCTCTTCACAATCGTTTTGATGAAACTCAGAAGTCAGTTACTGGGTTGAGAAATGATGTGGTTGCTAGAGATATGTCTCTAAAGCAAGATAAGTCTATTCTGCTTACTCTGGTCAAAGATCAAGAATTTCTCAAGAACAGACTGTCTAAAGTTGAAGACAATCAGACTGTAATGTCTGACAAGCTTGATTCCATTGATGCTTCAATAGAATTGCTCACATCAGTATTACTTCAAGATGATGTCAAAAAGGGGGAGAGAGTACTTAAAGACAAATGCAAAAAGTCTCAAACTCTGAGTAGACAAGATGATTCTACTGATGGTGGTGCAAAGGGAAAAGACTTCAAATCTAATTCTACTCTACAGCAAGGAAAGCTAAGATCAAACTATGATGCTACAAACTCTGAGAGGATAAACACTGGTGCTCAATCTTCTTCAAGAGCTAGAAGCTTATTGCTTACATCTCATCCAAACACTAATGAAGAGATTGCAGCTCAGCTGTTTCTAGAAGAACATGGTGCTGATGCAACCATAGAAGATATTCAAGCTGAAGAATTGATGCTAGCTGAAGAGCATGAAAAGAATATAAAGTCTGGGAAGTTGAAGAAAGTCAAGATGGTTTTAAGGCCAAAGGAGAAAGGAATTGTAATCAAGGAAAATGTAAACTCTCAACAGAGTTTACAATACTCAAGAAGGTCAGTTGAAGCCAGCTTAGATAAAGGCAAAGGGAAGTTAGTTGAAGAAGAACCATTACAGAAGAAAGCTCAAATAACCTCTGACAATGCTCAAGTTATTGAAACATTGAAAGTTCAAACAACCTCTGACAATGCTCAAGTTCAAACATTGAAAGCTGTGACAACCTCTGATTCTACTCAAATTGTGCAGACTCAGCTATCTTCACAACTTCAAAGGACATTTGCTAAGCCAATCACTGTTCAACATTCTCTGATTCCAGCAACTGTAAATATTCTTCAAAGCAGAACTATCATGGGAAAGGAATCAAGAGATAAATCTGGGCTGGGATCTCATAGAGAAAAGAGAGTGAATAACAGTCCTGTGGATCAAACTTCATTAGCTGAACCAGGTGTTGGTGTGACTCAAGAAAATCTTGATGCTTTAGAGTCAGTTCAGTTAATTTATCATAAAGGATTGAAGAAGGATTTTCTGTTATACTTCAAGGCTGATGGCAGAGTATACAGAGTTGGTGAAGCTGATATTGGTTTAAAGATGAAAGAAGAGCTGGAGTATGTGTTGTATATACTGAAGATTAAAAATCAAAGAACTCATCAAGCAGCTGAGGTGTTAAGAAGCAGGATGATGAAAGCTAGAATTCTTTGTGGCTTAAAGTTTGCTGGTTCTTATATACCAAAGTACAAAGACTACAATGGAAAGCTTGTTGAGATGCAAAGGAATAGTGCTAGACTCAGAACAGATCTTGGTATAAAAGTGTTGGAATTTAATCTGGAATCAGATAAATCCTTCATAATAAAGCTAGGAAATGATATGAGGAAGAACAACATTTATGCTCTAAGGGCAGCTATCTACCAAACTGGAGAGGGTGATCCAGAGTTAAGGGAATTAAAGAAGATAATGATAGCTGAGCTAGAGAGAGCTGAGAGAAGACTACTTATAGACTACATCAGGACTGTACCTGACATTGAAGAAATCAAGTAAATAGAGTCTGTAAGTTTTTAAAGTTTTCTGTTCTAAGAAAAAATATAAACTCTGTAAACACTGCATTTGTTATATATGTTTTGACATCATCAATTATCTGTTACCTTGTACATTTTAGTATGAACAAGTTGGGGGAGATTGTTAGATATAATTGCTGATGATTGTTTATCAGTGTTTAAAGTACCAGGAAACTATCAGAGTTTAGCTGGAGGACTTATCAGAGTTTAGCTGGAAGACCAGTCAGAGTTTGTTAAAGTCTGATGGTCAGAGTTTGCTTAGTTGTCGGTGCAAAGACAATGAAGATTCTAGAAGCGATATTCTTTGAAAATGGAAAGAAGCAAAGAGATATCGAGATGGCTAAGGAAACGGAACAGAAGACAGAAGCAATTCTTAATTGATTCTGATTGAATAGCTAATTTATAGGAATATCAATTAATGATTGTATGTAGCTGTGTACTATATAAACACAGATAGGTTAACCCTAAAAGGGATGCGAATACGTGAATTATCATTCTTGTAACCTAGCAGCTCTCTGTGATATTTTACATCACTGAGAGAGAAGTTTTTAATTGCATTCAGTTTATTATTTATAAACAGTGTTCTTATTGTGATTCTCATACGTATACTTGATTATATATTGTGTATTCGGCCTAACATGGTATCTTTACACCTGCATGCTTCTTCACCATGGTTACTGTTTTGGTCTTGATCTTTAAACTTCTTGTATGTTAGAAGCTTGCTCTGATACCAATTGTTAATCCCAAATGACCTAACAGAATTGTAGAGGGGGGGGGGGGGGTTGAATACAATTCTAGATATTTTAAACTTAAAACAACTTTCGAAATAAAACTATACTGAAAATAAAAACACAAGCAGATATAATATTTCAGTTGGATGTTTTGAGGATCCAACTGAGATGTTTTTATTTCGGAAATAATCTGTGTTACAAAATGTATCACAGCTGCTCAGTTCTTGATACAAAGTGAGAGTGCTCTTAGAAATCTTATCCAAACTATTTTATCTTACTCACTTCTATATTTAAAATGAACTGCTACACTTGGTTATATAACCCAAGTTTACAATGCTATTTTTGGCTACTCTAAAGTACACTAAAGGTAACCGCCAGTAGCTTGCTTTTCATCCCTTTTGTCCAATGGTCCTTGGAGATCTTTGTCTTCTGTCTTCAGGTTTATAATGATCCCACTCAAAAACCAGATTGGAAATTGGAATGTTTCCTTATTCCCTATGTCCATTTTGATGGCTTCCAATGCAAAGTACACTTCCACATCTACTTTTGATCTGTCAGAAAACTGTCACTATCACTTTGTCAACTATTTAGAAAAGTGATAATGATTCATTGATAGCAGTAAGATGTGTTTCGTTGATAGCTTTATTCTTCGTTTCGTTGATGGTATAATCCTCATTTCGTTGATAGAGTAATCTTCATTCCGTTGACAGATTAATCTTCATTCCGTTGACATGTCTTCACTTAGGCAAAATTACAAGGCACAATATATTTATACTTAACCAACCTATTTTGCCTATCTAGTACAAAGTCAACATGACTTAGAAAACCTGACTAATACCTACAACAAATACATATCAATCTAGTGAAGTATTGTAAGATGCAATTGCTACATCACTCATTTCGTTGATGAGCTTCCTGTCAACGAAACGCTGCAAAGCATACCATTCCGTTGACAGTTACAAAAATGACTTAATACAAAATCTACTAAGTGTTTTATAATTATCATCAAGAACAACATATTCCTAACAGAGCCCTCACACTTAAGTTTTGTGAAAATTACAAGAGTTGAATAACATTTAACTAATATTATCAAGTTACATTTGAAGGTACATGTCCCAAAACTTTATTTCTCATTGTAATCCCAGCTAGTTTTGGCCAATGCCAAAACTAAGACAAAAGTGTGCCTTCAGCTCTGGAACACAATACTCGTCAAGGAAGAAGCCTTTTTGCGACCATAATATTTTTTTAAGCTTAGATATCAGTACATAAGTTTTTCGTATTTGACACTTAAATTTTATGGATATTCAAAGTATCATATACTATTTAAAAGTACTATTCTATGTGCATGTCAATTCAATTGATACACTCACTGGACTACACCCACACACATACAATATGTATTTGTAATTACTTAACTGTAAAATTGGTTATTTAGTGACACTTTATCCAAACATAATATATGATCGTGGTTTGGGCTTATGAAAATGTAGTTACATGATTATGGTTTGCAGAGCTTGTTGCTTCTCAACTGGTTGATCTGCAGCTTGATCTTACTGAATTTGGTGTTTCATCATCAGGAATGTCTTGGTCTTATAGAAGCTTGTAGTCACAATTGCTCCGGCAGGTGTCAAATCTGAATAAAACTGAATCTCATTGTACAACATAGTCTCATAGACCAGTTAAACTATTACAATATTTGTTTTCTATATTTTCGCCTTAGAGCATCTCCAATGGGGTTAGCTAAAATGATTGGCTAAAATAATATAAAGCTAAAATTTACTGAACCTGTAAGTGGTTTTGTTCCAATCAGAGCTGGCTGAATCTGTTTGAGCGTATCAACGGCGGATGAAAGTGATTTGTGTACTGATTCGCTTTATTACTAACGATCAAATCATGTTTCTTTGTAATCTCAAATTGTTCTTGTTTAATCCTTCGTTTCATAACATCTTTCGATCTTGTTCTGATTGTTCTCAAGTAGTAGATCACATCTTGTTTACAGTATGATTCATGTTTAGTTTCTTTAAGAATCTTCTGAACTTGAGCTTTTCTGGTAATTTTATGTTACATTTTCTTCATACCTGTAAACTTTCATATCAATTTTCTGCAAAAATTGATTTCGTTTTCCTGAAAAATGTCCACATCAAACACAAACCAAACTTCTACACCAAACAAAACTCAAGATCCATCAAGTGTGTACTACATACATCCATATGATGCAACAACAAATCAGTTAGTTTTAGTGAAGTTTAATGGAACTAACTATGCTAAGAACAAATTAGGTTTTGTGAATGGAACAATTGTTATGCCTGAATCTACTTCTGATGAATTTTTTGCTTGGGAAAGATGTAATTCTCTGGTAAAATCTTGGCTCTTATTCAATTTGGATGAAAACATTGCTCGAAGTGTATTGTTTCTCAAAACTGCTAGAGCTATATGGACAGATCTTGAAGATCGTTTTGGATATGTGTCAATGACACAAGCATATTCTTTAGAACAGAAATTGGCAGATATCTCTCAAGGTAAACCGAGTGTTTTTGAATTTTACACTACTATCAAGGGATTATGGGATAATCTTGATGATGCCAGTCCATTGCCTCAATGTACATGTAATAACTGTACCTGTAATCTGAGTCTGAAAGTGCAGCAGAAGCATCATGAAAATAGATTGTTACAATTCTTGATGAAATTGAATGAACAATACTCTACAGTGAGAGGTCATTTACTACTTATGAATCCCTCTCCTACAGTTGCTCAAGCTTACAAGATGATTTCTCAAGAATAGAATCATAAGGAAATGTCAAATAATCAACTGGATAGCATGGCTTTCTTCGCTAGATAAGAGATTCTCAAATCATGGAAATAATAATGGAGCGTCAGGTTTTACTGGACATTATACTGGTAATCGAAATGGTGGTAATATTGTTATTCACAATGGTAACTCTGGCAATTCTGGACAGATTGGTAACATTGGAGGAAACAGAAGACAAAAGCCAGGATCCAACTACTATTGCACTCACTGTAAGGTACCTGGACATAGTATTGACAGGTGTTTCAAATTAAATGGCTATCCTGAAGGTTTTAAACCAAAGGAAAGGAAGTTTGCTGCTGCAGTTACTGCTAGTGCTGAAGAAAATTCTAATGTTGACAATGAAGGGCCAAATATGCTTTCAGCTGAACAATATAGTCGTCTTCTTAATCTGTTGTCCAATCATAAAATTGCTGATCAAATGCTGGAGCAAATCTTCATCTAGACAGCAACACAGATATCAATCAAGCTAATTTGGTAGGTAAAATCTGCATGATATCTTGTCTTGACTACTGTTAGGAATATGTTGTTCTTGATGATAAGCATAAAACACTTAGTAGAATTTGTGTAAAGTCATTTTTGTAACTGTCAACGAAATGGCATGCTTTGCAGCATTCCGTTGACAGGAAGCTCATCAACGAAATGAGTGTTGTAGCAATTGCATTGTACAATACTTCACAGTATGATAGGCATTCTATTCTATGTTTTAGATAGGTTTTCTAAGTCATGTTGACTATGTACTAGATAGGCAAAATAGGTTGGTTAATTGTAAATATGTTATGCCTTGTAATTCTGCCTAAGTGAAGACATGTCAACGGTATGAAGATTACTCTGTCAACGGTATGGAGTTTACCCATCAACGAAACGAGGGAAACACCATCAACGGAATGAAGAATGAAGCTATCAACGAAACACATCTCCTTGCTATCAACGAATCAATGTTGCTTTTTGAGCAGTTGATAAAGTGATAGTGACAGTTTACTGAACAGATCTAAAAGGAGATATGGAAGTGTACTTTGCATTGGAAACCATCAAAGTGGATACTGGAAATAAGGAAACATTCCAATTTCCAATAAGGCTCTTGGAAATGATTATAATGAGCATGAAGACAAAAGCAAAGATCTCCAAGGACCATTGGACAAAAGGAATGAAAAGCAAGCTACTGATGGTTACTACATTTATTCTTTAGTTTAACCAAACGTAGAATTGTAAACTTGGGATATATAACCAAGTGTAGCAGTTACTTTAGAATTAAGAGAAGAAAAACAAATAGATTGTATTAGCTATCTTTGAGAGCATTTCTTCTCTACAACATTGTAACTGAGCAGCTGTGTACATTTGTATCACAGATTATTTCCGCAATAAAAACACTTCAGTTGGATCATCAAACAATCCAACTGAATTATTTATATCTTGTGTTTTTATTTATTCAGTTCAGTTTAATTTCATAAAGTGTTTTAGTTTCAAGAAAATATCAAGAATTGTATTCAACCCCCCCTTCTACAATTCTGTTAGGTCATTTGGGAATAACAATTGGTATCAGAGCGAGCTTCTAACATACAAGAAGTTTAAAGATCAAGACCAAAAACAGAAACCATGGTGAAGAAGGATGCAGGTGTGAAGATACCAGTTCTTGATAAAGACAATTACTTTCACTGGAAAGTAAAGATGCATTTACATCTCATGTCTATGGATGAGAGGTATGTAGACTGCATTGAGAAAGGTCCACACGTTCCCATGAAGCTTGATTCTAGAGTTGGACTGCCAGATGATGCACCTGATGTAGAGATTCCAAAAACTGTCTCAGAATGGACTGTTGAAGATATTGCAGAAGTCCATAAAGACAAAAGGACCATGAACATTCTGTTTAATGGTTTGGAGCAAGAGATGTTTGACAATGTTATCAACTGTACAACCTCTAAGGAAGTATGGGATACTGTTAGAACACTCTGTGAAGGAACTGAGCAAGTCAGGGAAAATAAAATGCAACTCCTTATACAACAATATGAGCATTTTCATTTTAAAGCTGGTGAAACCCTAAATGACACGTTCAGTAGGTTTCAAAAGCTTTTGAATGGATTAAAGTTGTATGGGAGGATCTATCAAACCAAGGATTCAAACCTTAAATTTCTTAGAGCTCTTCCAAAAGAATGGAAGCCTATGACTGTTTCTCTCAGAAACACTCAAGAGTACAAAGACTACACTCTTGAAAGGCTTTATGGAACCTTGAAGACTTATGAGCTGGAAATGGAGCAAGATGAGGAAATTGAAAAGGTACAAAAGAAGGGTGGATCTATTGCATTGATTGCATCTGTGAACCAACTTGAAGATGACAATAAAGAAGCTGCAAAGGCCACAACTAGTCGATCTAGTTGTAGGAGTGATGTTAGCAAGGGTAAAGACAAGATGACAGAAGAAGAAGAATCAGAACCAGCCAACTTGGAGGACTTAGATGAGATTGATGAACACATTGCTTTTCTGTCTAGAAAATTCTCTAAGTTCAAGTTCAAAAGAAACTCAGAAGCAAGGCCACCAAGAAGAGACTTTCAACCTAGCAAAACAAACTGGATTGAAAAGTCTAAGTCAAAATGTTTCAATTGTGGAATGCTTGGTCACTTTGCTGGAGACTGCAGAAAGCCCAAGGTTGAGAAGGGCAACAGGAAATTTGAGCCTGTTGATTATAAAAAGAAATACTTTGAACTTCTCAAACAAAAAGAAAAGGCTTTCATGTCTCAGGAGTATGATTGGGCTGGTAATGGTGAAGATTCTGATGATGATGTTGAGTATGTCAACTTGGCTCTTATGGCTGACAATCATGAGCAGGAAGCAAGTTCCTCAAGCAACCAGGTAACAATTACTAATCTTTCTGAGCTTTCTAAAGAGGAATGCGATAGTGCAGTAAATGAAATGTCTACTGTATTATATAATTTGCGTGTTACTCTTAAATCACTTACTAAAGAGAATTCTAGAATAAAAGAGACCAATCTGCTCTTAAGTGATATGAATGCAATGTTAGAAGCACATCTCATTGAATTTGAGAAAATGAGATGTGTTAGTAGGGATGCTAAGAAGGAACTTGAGAACGTGTTACAAAGGGAAGAAATTCTTAAAACACAACTTGAGATAGAACAAGGTGTGATTGCAAAATGGAAGGATGCCAGGAATGTTGCTGCCAACATTATTAATGTTCAAGGCGTGGAATCCTTCTGTGAGCAATCATGGAAAAGGAACAAAGAGAAGCTAGGGTATGTTGGTGAAACCTTAGAATCAGAAACTGAGTCAACAAACAACAAGGATCATTTGTTGAAGGTTGATATGTCAACGGAATGCAATGTTTCGTTGACAGATGAACCATCAACCGATCAGGCTGTTTCGTTGACAGAGAAAAGAAAGGATGAACTCACTAGACTTAATAACAAGTATGGTCCTGTCACCAAGAACTTTGTTCAAGGTGAGTCTAGTAAATCAAAGAAAGTTGAGAAGCCTGTTGAGAGAGCTAATATAGGTAACTTGTCTAACAAGCAATTGAAAGACAAGTTAGAGAAAGTTCAGGTTGAGGCTAAGGGAAATAAAAAGAATAACAGAAATGGCAAGGTAGGGATTAACAAACACAACAATTACACACCTGATAAATATGCACCTAGAAAGACATGTGTCAATTGTGGAAGTGTTAATCATTTATCTACTAACTGCAAATCTGTTAAGAAATCTGTTAATGTGAAAATGCCCAAGCCTGCAATGAACAGTTCCATGCCTAAAATGCCTGTTATGCCTAACATGTTTGCTCCATATGCACAATTTCAGAATCCATATGCTAGCATGCCATTTGTGCCTAATCCTTACATGAATATGTTTAACATGCCACAAATGCCATGGAACATGAATAACATGATTGTTCCTCCAACTATGCATGCTATGAATGAAAATATGAGCAACCCTCAGAAATCAACACCAAGGGTAAAGATTGATTTGAATCAATCTGAACCCAAAGTGAAAAATGGTACAAAAGGGAATGCAAAGGCTAACAAGACAGGACCCAAGGAAACTTGGGTACCAAAATCGACTTGATTTGGTTTTATTGTGTGCAGGGAGACAAAAGGAATCTTTGGTACTTGGATAGTGGTTGTTCAAGACACATGACTGGTGATTCTACCCTGCTCACAGAGTTTCAGGAAAGAGCTGGCCCTTGTATTGCTTTTGGAGATGACAGCAAAGGCTACACAAAGGGATATGGCTTGATTTCAAAAGAGAATGTCATCATAGATGAGGTTGCATTGGTGGATGGTCTTAAGCAC
The DNA here is from genome assembly GCA_030848705.1 of Heracleum sosnowskyi. Lineage (NCBI taxonomy): Eukaryota > Viridiplantae > Streptophyta > Magnoliopsida > Apiales > Apiaceae > Heracleum > Heracleum sosnowskyi. Next base: position 63,614,330 of record CM061235.1, read on the forward strand.
AACTTGCTTAGTATCAGCCAACTTTGTGACAAAGGATTTTTAGTTACTTTTTCTAGAGAAGCATGTGTTGTTTCTAAAGGAGGAAACAACAATGTGGTAATGACTGGATTCAGAAGGGGGAATGTGTACATTGCTGACTTTAGTAGCACAAGTTCAGACACCATCACTTGTCTTTTCAGCAAGGCAAGCAAGGATGAAAGTTGGTTATGGCACAAGAAGTTATCCCATCTGAATTTCAAAGTTATGAATGATTTGGTGAGGAAAGATCTTGCTAGAGGAATTCCACAGGTGGAGTTCTCCAAGGATGGTTTGTGTGATGCCTGTCAAAAGGGAAAACAGAAGAAGGCATCATTCAAAAGCAAGACAGAGTCATCAATTGTCCAGCAGCTTGAATTGCTTCATATGGACCTATTTGGCCCTGTAAATGTTATGTCCATCTCAAAGAAGAAATACTGTCTTGTGATTGTTGATGATTTTTCTAGATTTACATGGACTTTCTTTTTGCACTCTAAAGATGAGGCAAGTGAAATCATTATCAATCACATCAAGATGGTAAGCAATCATCCTGATTTCAAAGTAAGAAGGATTAGGAGTGACAATGGGACAGAATTCAAGAATTCAAGCATGAAGGTGTTCTGTGAAGAAAATGGCATTTTGCATGAGTTTTCAGCAGCAAGAACACCACAGCAAAATGGTGTAGTTGAAAGGAAAAACAGAACACTTATTGAAGCTGCAAGGACAATGCTAGATGAATCAAAGTTACCTACATATTTTTGGGCTGAGGCAGTTAACACAGCTTGCTTTACTCAAAATATTTCTTTGATTAATCAGGCCAAAGGAATGACCCCTTATCAGTTACTCAAAAGAAAGAAGCCACTATTGGATTTTCTTCATGTCTTTGGATGCAAGTGCTTTGTTCTGAGAAATCAAGCTGAGCATTTGGGGAAATTTGAAGCAAAGGCAGATGAAGCAATATTTGTGGGATATGCAGCAGGGAAAGCTTACAGAGTCTATAATCTCAGAATCAACATTGTTATGGAATCTGTACATGTTGTTTTTGATGACCTCAAAATCCAAGGTCTCTGTGATGAAGGTTTCCATGAAAGTCTTTCTTTTGAAAATGAGGAAGGAGATCAAGTGAATCATGATAAGGCTACTGAGAAACAGCCTAAAGTTGTTGTATCTAGCACAGATGAAAGCAGCAGTGAGGATGAAATTGCTGCATTGAGATTAAAAAGGATAGCTGCTAGCAGACCAACTGGTCATTTCGTTGACAGTCATGATGGTGGATTCGTTGACAGTCAGAATGAGCGTTTCGTTGACAGCCAAAATGGTCATACCGTTGACAGTCACAGGAATGCTTCTAGAAGTGATCAATTAGGGACAACAAACTCAGGGGGAGTTTCTCAAGGACAAATATCCAATCAAGGCAATCATGATCATGAAGCTACGTCTTCAAGAGCAAATCTACCTCCCTCAAGGAAATGGACTAAAGATCATCCCTTTGAACTTATTATAGGTGATGTTTCTTCAAAAGTCCAAACTAGAAGAGCAACTCAAGAAGAATGTCTATATAGTAGCTTTCTGTCTCAAGATGAGCCAAAGAAAGTTGAGGATGCACTTCTAGATCCAGATTGGGTTTTAGCCATGCAAGAAGAGCTAAACCAATTTGAGAGAAACAATGTTTGGAAGCTGGTGCCCAGGCCTAATGACAGGAGTGTTATAGGCACAAAGTGGGTGTTCAAAAACAAGATGGATGAAAATGGCATAGTCACAAGGAACAAAGCTAGATTGGTTGCAAAAGGCTATTCACAGGAAGAAGGAATTGATTTTGATGAAACCTTTGCTCCTGTTGCAAGACTAGAAGCAATAAGGATTTTCCTAGCCTATGCAGCCCATGCCAATTTCAAGGTCTATCAAATGGATGTGAAGAGTGCTTTTCTGAATGGGGAATTGGAAGAGGAGGTGTATGTAAGTCAACCTCCTGGTTTTGAAGATGATGATTTTCCAGACTATGTGTACTTCCTTCTCAAAGCACTCTATGGTTTGAAACAAGCACCTAGAGCCTGGTATGACACTCTCTCACAGTTCCTCCTTGAGAATCATTTCACTAGAGGTACTGTAGATAAAACTCTTTTTCACAGGGTTGTAAATGGCTCTACTTTACTTGTTCAAATTTATGTAGATGATATAATCTTTGGGTCTACAGATGTGAAACTTTGTCAAAAGTTTGCCAAGCTTATGCAAAGTAAGTATGAAATGAGCATGATGGGAGAATTAACTTACTTTCTTGGTCTTCAAGTAAAGCAAGTTAATGAAGGCATTTTCATTAGTCAAACAAAATACATTCATGATTTATTAAAGAAGTTTAACCTAATGGAATGCTCTCCTGCCAAAACTCCCATGCCTACTGCCACCAAACTTGAATTGAATACTAAGGAAAAATCTGTGGACATTTCAAGTTACAGAGGCATGGTAGGCTCACTTTTATATTTAACAGCTAGTAGACCTGATATTATGTTTGCTACATGTCTATGTGCTAGATTTCAGGCTGATCCTAGAGAATCCCATTTAGTTGCTATTAAAAGAATTTTCAGATATCTCAAAGGAACACCAAACCTTGGCATTTGGTATCCTAGAGAATCTGGTTTTGAACTAATTGGTTATTCAGATGCAGATTTTGCAGGATGTAAAATTGACAGGAAAAGTACAACTGGAACCTGTCAATTCCTAGGAAACAAGCTTGTGTCATGGTTCAGCAAGAAACAAAACTCAGTTTCTACCTCCACAGCTGAGGCTGAGTATATTGCAGCTGGAAGTTGTTGTGCACAGATTTTATGGATGAAAAACCAACTACTTGATTATGGATTAAGAGTTGAGAAAATTCCTATTTTCTGTGACAACACTAGTGCCATTGCCATTACTGAGAATCCAGTGCAGCATTCAAGAACCAAGCACATTGACATCAAGTACCATTTCATTAGAGAACATGTTATGAATGGTACTGTGGAGTTACATTTTGTTCCAAGTGAACAACAACTTGCAGACATCTTTACCAAGCCACTTGATGAATCAACATTCTCAAGATTAGTAAGTGAGCTAGGTATGCTAAATTTCTCTTAATTATTTTTGAGATATTTGCAAGTTAAAATGCAGCCAGAAATTTGCTATGTTTTTCTGTGGATTATTTTTCTCAGGAAAAAGTAAAATTTTGTCTAAGTCAAAATTACTATGTCAACGAAACGAACCATTTCGTTGACAGTCTTAGCAGTTTTCTGGGTGTTTCGTTGATAGCTCTTGTATATCAACGAAACGCAGCTTTATCAACGAAATAAGACAGGACTTTAACCGCCCAATCCTGATTCGTTGATTTAGCGCTTTTAATCTGAACCGTTGGAATTTTGACACGTCTTTTACCACGATCTATGCATACACCCCTGTAAGTATAAATCATGGTAATACTTTAAGAGTAACGGTTATATTTTTAAGCCAATCCAGTAATTTACATTTAATATTGGATTCATTTTCTGAGAATTTTTGGGGGAGTATTTAAGAAATTTTATTTTCACTATTTCTTTTTACCTGTTCTCAAAAATTCCAAAGGCTTTTTCTCTCTTCTTCTCTCTAACAAGCAATTCAGTTCGAAGCTTTCCTTTAATCAACAATGGCACCTATAGTCAAGCTTATGTCTGCTGGAGGGTTCATCTATGAGAAGAACAACTCCATCCCTTTTGTTGTCAAGGAAAACCCGAACAGACTGTTCTTCAAAATGATGGATTTCATGAAGAATTGCAAGTTGAGCTATGCAATGTTTCACTCTACACCACTCTACAATGAGATAATCGAGGAAATTTGGACCTCATGTGAGTATAGTGGAACAAACTGCACACTACAATTCACTCTTCAAGGTAATGAGTACATAGTTAATTCTGATGTTTTGCAAGCATGTTTACATATTCCTGATAATAACTGTGATGCTTTGCCTACTAACACTGAAATAACTACCATGCTAAATTCTATAAACTACTCTTTGCCTACTGATAATCTGGGTAGAATAATTAGGAGAGGTTTGGTTAGGGAATACAGTTATTTAGCTGATGCATTCATTAAGGTCTTTTCTGGAAAGATTAGTAATTTTGATGCATTAACTAACTCTATGTTAATTCTCCTAACCATGCTTCTAAATGATAGATATCATAACTTTAGCACCCAACTTATGTATGAAATAGGTGCTAAGTTGGGTGACAAAGCAAATAGGAAGAAAAATATCTATTATGCTAGGTTTCTGATGATGTTGGCTAACCATGTTAGTCCAGCACCATTAGTTATCTCTAACCCTAATGCCAGGTTTGAGTGCTTTGTGCAAGAAAAGAGAGTATTGACAGACATACTGAGGCTGAACCACAATGGTGATGTTCCAGTGGTGTATCTGCCAATCATTGAGGTAACTACTACTATCCCTGTTAGTGTAGCTAACACCTCTACTGTTTTACCTTCCAATGTTGCTATGGAGTCTGTAGCTGTGACCCAACAGGCTCCTACCCTAGCAACAAAACCAAAAACAAAGAAATCCTCCAAGCCAACCTCAGGTGCTTCTCAAAAGGCACCTGTTGTAAAAACTACCACACAACCTAAGGGGAGTGAGTCTGGAGTTGTAAGAGGTGAGGGAAGGGGTGAACATCAAAGAAACCCCAAGGATAAGGAAGGACAAGTTAGTGTGTACCAGCCAAGCCCCATTGTGTCTTCCCAACAAGGCACAATGAGTAACATGGATTTAAACACAAGTCTAATTGCATCCTCCCAAAAGGATGTGATTATTGAAACAAGCTCTCCTCCTAGAGCACAGTCCAAAAGGGTAAGGGACACTTCAAGCCCACAGTCTACATTTTCCCAATACCAAAGGAGAGTGAAGCAAAAGTCCAAGGGTACACAGGGTGCACACACACTGGAAGCAACACTTCCAGTTTCTCAAATTCAGTTTGATGTAACCCCTATCATTTCTCTGGGGTTACAGTCCCATTCTCTAAACATCAATCTTGAATTATCTCCATCAAATTCACCAACTCAATCTTTAGATGTGGACATGATCCATACATCTATTCCTGATTCTCCAACTCTAATCTTGGAGAAGCCCCACTCTGAAGCTGGTGGCCATCACTTGTTAAGTGATTTGTTGGGCCATCAACCAATTTTTCCTGAAGTTGCAAGGGGATCTGTGGACCAATCTTTAAAATCAATCACCACAGACTCTACTGTAATTTCTCATTCTCAAAGTGCTTTCTTGACTTCATCAACGAAACAGTCTATTTCGTTGACAAGTGTTTCTCCATCAACGGTATCCATACCGTTGACAGTTCAAACTACCATTCCGTTGATAGTTCACTCTGCACCTTTAATTGAAAATCAAGTTGTTCCCACAACTAGTGCAGATGATCTAGTGGTAGTTGAGACACTTCTAGGACTGAGAGGGAGTGAAACTGAGAGGCTGGCTTGCAGCCAGGCAAAAGGAGAGAATGTGAGTGAGAGGCTGGCTATTTCTTCCAGCCAGGCAAAAGGAGAGATTGAGAGTACCACCTTAGAAGGTGAAGGTGAGGGTGTGAGAGGTGTGAGCCATGGGGAGCCCATGATGCAAGAACAGAGTGGAGAGAGAGAAGGGACTACAGGAGAAATAAGGATGGAAGCAGCCATTGCTAATGAGTTAATGGAGGTCAGTGAGGGAGAAAGGGAACTTACTTTCCAAGAGGTTTATCAGCAAACTCTGGATAGTATTTCCCTGGATCCTGAGACCTTTACTCATCCTGTGTCAGCCTATCAAATTTTGGCTCAACAGGGCAATGTGGAGGCAGAGAGGTCACTACAACTAATTCACACAACTGCATCAATGCAAAGAGCAAAGGATGCCTTGACCAATCTACCTCCAGGAGCTGAAGCAAGTGGAGAATTTGATTTTTCTGATGATGAGGACAGCTATGGTGATAATCTACAGGTGGCCACTACTGCACAGACTGGGACTTCTGTGGTGCCTCCTACACCAAACTGGCTTTCTCAAGATATGCATGGTAGAAGCAATTTGGATGCTGCTATCACAAGGCAGTACAAAGAAGCATATCTAGCTCATGAGTCTGCAGGAGCAAGGGACAAGAAATTCTACAAAGCCATAATGGATTCTCTGGAAATTCAAAGGCTACAAATGTTGCAGACAAGGATTGAGGCTACAGAGATCAAGGATTCAATCAGCAACCTTAGGGATGCTAATGATAGGAGGCTAGATGAAAAGCTTCCTCTTCTCACTGTGTCCAGGATGAACAGGTTTTTCTCTAAAGAACCTGAAGTGGATTCCTCCTTGAAGACTCTCTCTTCTAGAGTGGACAAGGTGGAAGCTACTCTATCACAGATGCAAAAGGAACAGGAGAAACAAACTCAACTATTGGCCCAGCTAGTGGCAGCTCAAGGACTCCCAGCCATCTCTTTTGATGATAACAAAAAGGGGGAGAAATCTAAGGAGCTAGACATTCAGATTACCAAGGTTATGGTCCCAGCCATTTCCCTACCAAAGGAGCCATTAGCAATGGGGGAGCTTGGAAAGCAGCAAAAGGATGGTATTGACCTTATACAAGAAGCTTCTATGAGGATGAGACTTGCAGAACAAATCAAAGAACATTGGTCCAACATAGAAGCAAAGTTCAAGAAGATTACTGAAGATAAGGACTCAAATCCATCAACGGAACAGCCATCAACGAATGCCATGGTACTAGCATCAACGGAATGGGAGCCACAGACAAATTCTTTCTATCACCAAGAGCCCCTTCTACATGGAGTCACTCAAGGACCAAAGAAGGAAAAAGGACAAACTTCATGCATTAGGGATGTGGAACAAGCTACAATTCAAAGAAGCCTATCTCCCAAGTCCCCTGCTAAACCAAAGGGCAAAAACATAGCAAGGACTTTCTATCCTGCACCTTATCCAGATGAGCACAAGCTTCTTGGTCTACTCATCACAAAAAGCAAGGAAAGTAATGATTATGAGATAAGGAAGCAAAGGGCAATTGTCTACAGGAATGGACAACAAATCTGTGTTTGGGCTGGTCATCCAAACTTTGCTGAAGCCAAGGCTGAGGAATCAGAAAGAGCAGCTATGCAAGCTCTTGCAGTAGCTCAAGCTCTAGATGAAGAAGAAAGGAAGCAAGAGGAAAGCACTAGAGAGGAAAGGAGTTCAAAGAAGAGCACAAGGCAACCCAAAGAGAGAGCTAGGAGAAACATAGACTTTGAGAGTGCTGATTCTCAGAGTACTGCATCAGACTCTTCTATACCTATTGCACCTCCAACAATTGCTAATCCAGTTTTTGAGGGAAAGTTGGCCTGTGATCCTGCACATCCTGTCAATTTTCATGATCAACCAATCATGCCAAAAGAGGAACCAATTGATTTTGATGAGGCATACTTTCCAAAGTTCCTGTTAGAAAAGGACCAACCAATGAAGACAAAGAAGAGGTCTGTCAAAGCAAAGCCTGTTTTTGTGAGAAAGCCACAATCTCAAAAACCCCCTGCAAACCCAGAGGACTGCATGTACATTGCTGACATCAGGGAAGAATCCAGTCTACATCTTGACTTAGACAACCTGGTGGAAGTAAGGGGAATTGCAGCTTCTCAAAAGTTGCCTGAAAGACTAGTGTTCACATTCAAGGGTGGTAGAGAACAAGTGTGGCCTCTCTACAGAATTTTAGGAGAAGACTATCAAACACTACTCTCAGTGTTTAGATGCTTGAAAAAGGACTTTGGTTTCACCAAAACAGCCAAGTCTGAGGTGGTCTCCAAAATCTGTCAGTTAAAGGCTAGCTGGAACAAGCCTGAGGCTCTTCCCAGGATACTTAGAGTTCCCTCAACAGGAAAGAAAATCCATCTTCAACCTTATTGGATGATGGAGTTTAAGGACAAGGACAATTGCAGAAGATTCTTCAGAATGGAAGACCAGCTGGAGAAGGCATCTAATCAAACTCTAAAGCTGATGCAATCCAAGCTTGGTGATCAAGATGAAGAGGAGAAAATCTTCTACAGAAGGCTACAGGTCCAGATTGAGGAAAACAACTCCAAGAGAGGGAAGAAGACTATGCCACAAAGAAGTCACAGATGAAACATTTGCTCAGACTAGAGGAGCACTTGTGGGCATTAGTCTTGTAAGTCTTATATTTTGTCTATAAAGTTTTGAAGCTTAATACATTTTCTACTTTTGTAATTTATGATGTATCTGAGTGTTTTTGTTATCATCAAGTCTCTTGATTTATGGCTGTTATTCTATCAGTCATAAATTGGGGGAGATTGTTAGGAATATGTTGTTCTTGATGATAAGCATAAAACACTTAGTAGAATTTGTGTAAAGTCATTTTTGTAACTGTCAACGAAATGGCATGCTTTGCAGCATTCCGTTGACAGGAAGCTCATCAACGAAATGAGTGTTGTAGCAATTGCATTGTACAATACTTCACAGTATGATAGGCATTCTATTCTATGTTTTAGATAGGTTTTCTAAGTCATGTTGACTATGTACTAGATAGGCAAAATAGGTTGGTTAATTGTAAATATGTTATGCCTTGTAATTCTGCCTAAGTGAAGACATGTCAACGGTATGAAGATTACTCTGTCAACGGTATGGAGTTTACCCATCAACGAAACGAGGGAAACACCATCAACGGAATGAAGAATGAAGCTATCAACGAAACACATCTCCTTGCTATCAACGAATCAATGTTGCTTTTTGAGCAGTTGATAAAGTGATAGTGACAGTTTACTGAACAGATCTAAAAGGAGATATGGAAGTGTACTTTGCATTGGAAACCATCAAAGTGGATACTGGAAATAAGGAAACATTCCAATTTCCAATAAGGCTCTTGGAAATGATTATAATGAGCATGAAGACAAAAGCAAAGATCTCCAAGGACCATTGGACAAAAGGAATGAAAAGCAAGCTACTGATGGTTACTACATTTATTCTTTAGTTTAACCAAACGTAGAATTGTAAACTTGGGATATATAACCAAGTGTAGCAGTTACTTTAGAATTAAGAGAAGAAAAACAAATAGATTGTATTAGCTATCTTTGAGAGCATTTCTTCTCTACAACATTGTAACTGAGCAGCTGTGTACATTTGTATCACAGATTATTTCCGCAATAAAAACACTTCAGTTGGATCATCAAACAATCCAACTGAATTATTTATATCTTGTGTTTTTATTTATTCAGTTCAGTTTAATTTCATAAAGTGTTTTAGTTTCAAGAAAATATCAAGAATTGTATTCAACCCCCCCTTCTACAATTCTGTTAGGTCATTTGGGAATAACAACTACAACTGGCTCTTAGATAGTGGAGCCACATATCATATTTCTCCTAATTTGATTGATTTTATTGAATATAGACCTGTCAACAGTGCAGAACATTGTATAACTATTCCAAATGGTAAGAAAATATAGGCATTACATATTGGGAAAGTTGACTTGGGAAACAATATCATTCTAGAGGATGTTTTGCATGTGCCAGAATTTCAATTTCAACTTATATCAGTATATAAGTTGTGCAGAGATTTAAAATGTCAATTGACATTTAGTACTGATCAATGCATATTACAGGACCATTCTCAGAAAAGACGGCAAATTCATCTTGGTAAAATACAGAATGGCCTTTATACAGTGGATTCCAGCTCAACCTATTCCAAATATTGTTTTACTGCAACAAATGAAGCACAATTATGGTATCTCAGACTTGGACATTTGCCTTATTCTCAATTGAAGATTTTACAGCCCTCTTGTGATTTTACTCCTCTTAGAAATTCAATATGTCAAGTTTGTCCACTAGCAAGACAAACTAGAACTTCTTTTTCTCATAGTACCATTAAAAGTACTTCTATATTACAGTTGATACATGTGGATTTATGGGGACCAAACAAAGTAAAGACTTATTTTGGTTGCTCGATGTTTGTTACTATTGTAGATGATTTTAGTCGATATACATGGATAAAACTTATTAAGTACAAATCTGAAGTTGCTGTAGTTTTAGAAAATTTTATTCAATATGCAGAAAAACAGTTTGGTACTCCAGTCTTGTGTTTGAGATCAGATAATGCAGCAGAATTGTGTGAGGGCAGATTAAAAAGCTTTCTTGTTGACAAAGGAATAACTCATCTGACTAGTTGTGCTTACACACCCCGACAAAATGGGGTGGTAGAAAGGAAACATCGTCATTTGCTAGAAACTGCACGACCTTTGCTATTTAAGTCTAGAATACCAGACAAGTACAGAGGCGAATGCATTCTTTGTGCTTATTTGATTAATCGAATGCCACTGTCCAACATTAATAATCAAGTTCTTTACAAAATCTTATATACTGAAGAGCCTGTTTATGAATTTTTGAAACCATTTGGACGTCTGTGCTATGTTTCCACCTGTAAGGTTGACAGATTGAAATTGTATCCCAGGGCATCTCCATGTGTGTTTCTCGGGTATCCACCAACTCAGAAAGGGTATAAGGTACTTAATTTACACACTCACAAACTATTTGTTTCCAGAGATGTCATTTTCCATGAATTGAATTTTCCATACCATACTATTGTTCAAAACAGTTTAACACCACTGTCTAATAACATACATGTTCCACATATTACCACTCCCCAATTTGATTTCTATTCAGACATTTTGTCACCATCATCTCCTACTCCTAATATAAGTGACAATCATTTTGATTCTTCTTCATCATCTTTTGCGGACCCTACATCTAACACATCATCTATTTCAAATATTCAACCCAGACATTCTTCTCGTGTTCAAACACAACCTGAATATCTTAAAGACTTTTATTGTCACAAAGCTTTTCAACATCACACAGCTTTATCATCTCATTTAACTCATATTTTTTAGCCTAAAACTTTTAAAGAAGCTTCTTCCCATCCACTTTGGATAGAAGCAATGGCAAATGAAATTGCAGCTCTAAACGAGAATAAGACATGGGATTTGGTACCTCTGCCTAAAGGAAAGAAAGCTATAGGACATAAGTGGGTGTATAAAGTAAAATTGAAAGCAGATGGTTCACTTGGACGATGCAAGGCACGTTTAGTTGCTAAAGGATATAATCAACAATATGGTATTGATTATGAAGAAACGTTTTCTCCTGTGGTCAAAATGAATACCATACGCTGTTTGATTGCTCTTGCTGGTCATAGAAACTGGCCATTGTATCAATTGGATGTTAACAACGCGTTTCTTCATGGAGATTTGACTGAGGTAGTGTATATGACTGTTCCAGAAGGGATTGATAATCCATATAATTTGGTTTGCAAGTTGTGAAAGTCATTATATGGTCTTAAGCAAGCTTCGCGTGAATGGTTTGAGAAGCTTTTGCATGAACTTACAGCTCAAGGATTTGTGCAATCTAAAAATGATTATAGTCTTTTTATCAGGAAGTCTGAGGATCAAATTACAATAATGGCAGTTTACGTGGATGATATCATCATTACAGGTACTAATTCTGAAAGTATTAATGCCATCAAGTCTCATCTTCACAATACGTTTAGCATCAAAGACTTAGGAAAGTTATATTATTTTCTGGGCATAGAGGTGGACTACCTTGACTCTGGTATTGCTCTTACGCAATCTAAATTTACTAGAGATTTGTTACATGATTTATATTTTGATCTTTCTAAGAAAGCTACTACGCCTTTACCACAATCACTTAAGCTTGATTCTAATACTGGACCTTTGTTTCCAACTCCTGAATTATATCGTTCTTTAGTAGGCAAGCTTAACTATTTAACTAACACTCGACCAGATCTCAACTATTCTGTTCAAGTGCTTAGTCAGTTTATGCATACTCCACGATTACCTCATTGGGATGCTTTACAACACACTATTCGCTATGTGGCACAATCTAAACATCAAGGTATTTTACTACGAGCAACTGATCAATTGACATTACAACCTTATTCTGATAGTGACTGGGCCTCTTGCCCTGACACTAGACGTTCCATTACTGGTTACATTTTACTCTTGGGCTCGTCTCCTATTGCCTGGAAATCCAAGAAACAAGGCACTGTTTCTCGTTCTTCATCTGAGAGTGAATATAGAGCAATGGCTTCTGCTGCTGTTGATGTTACCTGGACTGTACGTTTGCTTGAGGAACTTAGTACCACACAACTTAAACATGTTGTTCTTCATTGTGATAATCAGTCTGCGATTGCTATAGCTAAAAATCCGGTGTTTCACGAGAGAAGAAAACACATCGAGATAGATTGTCATTTTACTCGTGACAAAGTAATGGAAGGACTACTACAACTTACATATCTTCCTACTACTCATCAACTTACGGATGTTTTCACCAAAATTTTACTTGCACATCAGTTCAATAATCTTTTATCCAAGCTGGGAGTGTGTTCTTCTTCCCCTCCCACCTTGAGGGGGGATATTGAGGTATCTACACATTATCAAAGTATAGAAGTTAGTTAGAAGAGATTAGTATATATAGATGATCAAACTCTATGTTGGGATTTATGGGTGATAGCATAGAAACAACTTAACTTTGTTTGTACTTAATTTTTAATTAAGTAGAACATACTGTCATAGCCAAAGTATGTTCTTGTAATCAGTATGTAATGTCATTTTAGTTGTGTAATTTGAAAGAAGTTCACTTGCTGTGTTCAAGCCTCAAAGAATGAATATTAGATGACAGCATGAATAAAGGTTACTGTCATAAGCATTGACAGTAAGATTACAAGAAGACAGAATGTCGCAAGTCACGACAGCATATTCACTCTGACAGCAACATTGGCGGAAGACTACGTGACAGCAACTTTAGCCCTCGACAGCAAGTTTGGAAACCTCGACAGCACTCTATGCGGGGAACTCATACTGTCACCAAAAGAACATTCCTGTGACAGCAAGCTTTGTGGCAAAAGTAACTGTCTCGAGAAAGATCCTTGTTCTAGGTATCTTTCTCAGTCAAATCCCATGACAGTCTCAATGTTCAAGAAACAGGCAAAACAAAAAAGCAAGGTCAAGTCTCTATTTGTTGAATTGTTTTAGCTGGAAATAGAATGAATCTAGGTTGCTTTCTTTGTAATGTATATCTAACATGTTAGCAATTTAGGAAAGTCACATGGGTAGACAATCTGTAAGAAGCTGCCACTTGATAATGACAGCAGCTTCACAAACCCGTGATTGACAGTGATAGGATTAGTTTTATACTTAGACTATCAATTCATTCTAGGTATGTAACGAAGACAAGCAAGTGTCTTGAAGAAAAACAGAAGCTCAAGAATTCTTTCTTGAGGTTGTAGCAACACTTTGCAAAATAAATAAAAACATTTATTTTGTGAAACTTGTCTTTAGAACATACTGTTTGTGATTGCATACATATTACTGATAACATTAATATTAGAATTGGATTTTGTGACGCCCTCCAAACCCGGGGTACAGATTTGAGGAGTCATCCGACCAACGGAATACTATTTAACACATGCATAATATATATAAAGACACAAATACCCCTTGACCAAGACCGCATCCAGATTATGGCAATGAACACAAGCTACTACAATCTTTTATTAATACAATACCAGTTTTATCAGAGTTATTACATCACAACCAACGTTCAAATCTAGACATCTAATCTAGAAAAGCAAAACAACAACTACCCTGCCAATGACAATGACTAGAGGGGCTCTCCTGCTGCTGGTGAACTATCGGTCACGCTATGCCGACTCATACTCTCGCTTCACTGGAATAGGGTTAGAAAACAACAAGCAAGAGTGAGCCAAAATTGCTCAGCAAACATCAATGAATCATTTCTATCACAGTTGTAAGGATATGAATTTATGATATCAGAATCAAATATATTTAGCTAACACATGCTTTGTATCAATAACAATGAAGAAAAGAATTAGAATTTGGCTTATACATTTTTATTCAAATCAAAGGTTGTGCTGCTGGCCAGCCACGCATCAACCCCGGACTAGCTCATGACATAGTCCTCTACTGGATCCCAGGCCAATTTGGGCCTTAAGTTATTCCGACCATAAATATGGCCCGACCAATTACTGGTCCATTTTTAAAAACACATGCCAAATCTATAATAGGGTATAAACAATAACATGCTCAATAAGGATAAACTGAATGTATAGTAATTGCAAAAGAGCTTCAACTGTTCAGTATCAAATGAAGATCGAGAAATAATCATGGAGTAATTTCAATGGTACAGTGTACTCATTCAATAAGGGAATCAATATTGGTAGTCGATAATCAATGACCGTAATCAATAGTCAAGATGGAAGTCAAATAATCAATGGTTGTCAATGATAATCAAAGGATGATAAACAATAACAATAGGTGGTAAACAATAATCAAGTGAATTGGAAATAAGGGTTCCGATGCAGATCAAATCAAAGAATCAAGAATCTCTAAGGAATTGGAATCAGTTGTCCAAATGCGGTTAAAGGATTGATAATTTGAATTGTTCTGGGGATAACGGTATTCAAGTAATCAAGACAATAATACATTTTATCACAAGTAAAGGCACAGATACTTGCCTGGTCGAAGCTGCTGTCGGATCGACTCTGCTCACTCTACTTTTCCCTTTCCCTTGCTCCGAGAACTCGATTCTATAATTAAACAACTCATCACAATAAGTCTAACTATTCTCGTTCTACTCTCGACACTTATTCAATCAATAATCACATTTAAACAAGTAACCGGTTACGTATCGGACGTCCGGTATAATTTACGATATTTAAAACTCAGATATTTGCCCTAGTACGGGCATATACAGACTATAAAACACAACACACAATTAATATGAACCATATAACACTTATAAACATTTTTAAAACATCATACGAAACTTATTTGAATTTGTAACGCCCCCAAATCCGGGGTCAAAGGATTTGGTCGTCACACTGCACTCTTAATCCAAACGACCTGTTCAATATAAAATCAACACAATAATAATAATAATAATATCTGTGACCCCAACTCTACCAAGAATCTTTAAAGGTTATAGTGCTAGAAACAAGAATCCAAAATTTCATTACAACAATCTTTCTTCTTTACAACCATTCTCTTTACATAAATTCTAATACACCAGTATAACTTCGATAAGAAGTATACCAGGCAACTAACTTTACACAATATAATATATATTCAATAGAAAACATCTATATGCAAAACCTCTCACTAGCTCCAATGCTCTGGATCAAAACGTCTTTACGCTAATATCTTTCCCCATCTCTGATTAGCTATGCGGACAACTCTCGCCAATACACCTTCTTTCTGGCAGGCTAAAATATATATAAATAAAACAAGTATGAGCGAATGAATTGCTCAGCAAGCGCATTATTAAATATAATACGAAAGGTTTCCAAAATAAACTTTGGATTTTCAAATAAACAAGCCTTTGGCTTAAACATTTGTAATCTCTAATATTTTCAAAACAAGTTTGGTAATTTACCACAATTTCTCATTCTTCTTCTCTCAATTGAATAGTTTAAAACACAAAAAGATTTATATTGGTCGTTACGACGACCGAATCAACAATATCTGCAATAGTAAGTAGAAAATATGAAATAAATATAACTCATACGTCTTCAAGACCATAGTTTGTACAAAAATACTAATTTTGAAGATAACAGGTCTATTCATAACATTCTCTGAAACCAACAACTCCGGAAGGGTAGAATAATCAAGGAGTAAGAATGAGCCATCACGCTCGGTCAAGAAATAAAGAACGCACTTCAAGACTTTAATATAGTACCGACTGGGTATGCGGTATGAATAAAACTCATCAAGATAGATATCTCACGACTGCCAATGGAATCACGGAAGTGGATTTCGACTATTTGGAATCCAAATGAATTAAGAGTAAGTGATTTCAGCAAGATTGAAACCACCATTTATTAATCAACAACCAACAATTTTACGCAACGAATAAACTTGAATATCAGGTCATAACTCACAAGTACAAAACATATGGATGTAACTCATCCCAGAAATAAGAATTAATATTAGAATTGGATTTTGTGACGCCCTCCAAACCCGGGGTACAGATTTGAGGAGTCATCCGACCAATGGAATACTATTTAACACATGCATAATATATATAAAGACACAAATACCCCTTGACCAAGACCGCATCCAGATTATGGCAATGAACACAAGCTACTACAATCTTTTATTAATACAATACCAGTTTTATCAGAGTTATTACATCACAACCAAAGTTCAAATCTAGACATCTAATCTAGAAAAGCAAAACAACAACTACCCTGCCAATGACAATGACTCGAGGGGCTCTCCTGGCTGCTGGTGAACTATCGGTCACGCTATGCCGACTCATACTCTCGCTTCACTGGAATAGGGTTAGAAAACAACAAGCAAGAGTGAGCCAAAATTGCTCAGCAAACATCAATGAATCATTTCTATCACAGTTGTAAGGATATGAATTTATGATATCAGAATCAACAATATTTAGCTAACACATGCTTTGTATCAATAACAATTGAAGAAAAGAATTAGAATTTGGCTTATACATTTTATTCAAATCAAAGGTTGTGTTGATGGCCAGCCACGCATCAACCCCGAACTAGCTCATGACATAGTCCTCTACTGGATCCCAGGCCAATTTGGGCCTTAAGTTATTCCGACCATAAATATGGCCCGACCAATTACTGGTCCATTTTTAAAAACACATGCCAAATCTATAATAGGGTATAAACAATAACATGCTCAATAAGATAAACTGAATGTATAGTAATTGCAAAAGAGCTTCAACTGTTCAGTATCAAATGAAGATCGAGAAATAATCATGGAGTAATTTCAATGGTACAGTGTACTCATTCAATAAGGGAATCAATATTGGTAGTCGATAATCAATGACCGTAATCAATAGTCAAGATGGAAGTCAAATAATCAATGGTTGTCAATGATAATCAAAGGATGATAAACAATAACAATAGGTGGTAAACAATAATCAAGTGAATTGGAAATAAGGGTTTCCGATGCAGATCAAATCAAAGAATCAAGAATCTCTAAGGAATTGGAATCAGTTGTCCAAATGCGGTTAAAGGATTGATAATTTGAATTGTTCTGGGGATAACGGTATTCAAGTAATCAAGACAATAATACATTTTATCACAAGTAAAGGCACAGATACTTGCCTGGTCTAAGCTGCTGTCGGATCGACTCTACTCACTCTACTTTTCCCTTTCCCTTCCTCCGGGAACTCGATTCTATAATTAAACAACTCATCACAATAAGTCTAACTTTTCTCGTTCTACTCTCGATACTTATTCAATCAATAATCACATTTAAACAAGTAACCGGTTACGTATCGGACGTCCGGTATAATTTACGATATTTAAAACTCAGATATTTGCCCTAGTACGGGCATATACAGACTATAAAACACAACACACAATTAATATGAACCATATAGCACTTATAAACATTTTTAAAACATCATACGAAACTTATTTGAATTTTAGATAAGTCACGATTAATTTTTAAATCAAAAATCGGATTTTTAAATCCAATATAAACATTTAAATGCAAATAAATCAATTAATAAAATTAATTGACACTCTTTAAATACTCAAACTATTTTTAAATAAATAAATAGGCTTGAAAATAATTAAACTGAATTTTTAATTAATTAAATCCAATTAATAATTAATTTTTAAGAATTAATTGATTAAAAGAATTAACCAATTAATTAATAAATTAATTATTAATTAAAAATAATTAAAATAATTAAGTCTAATCAATTTTCGGATTTAAAATAATAAATATAATTTATCAGTATTTTTCTGATATTAAAATATATTTTTAAAATAAAAATATGAATTTTTAAAGTTTTTAAACTATTTTCGAATTAATTTTAAAAATAAAATCTAAAAACAGTTTTTAGAAAATGAATTAGGGTTTTGAAGATTGAAACCGGGTCGAAAAATCGGGTAAACGGGTCGGGAAGAACAAATCCGGGTCACCAAGAACAACCCGCCGGAATCTGGGTTTTCCAGAATCCGGCCGGCGTCCGGTGGCCGAACTTCGCCATTTCCGATCAAAACAAAACCAAACCATAGGGCTTTTGTTCGCTTTTTCAAGACAAACATAACCCACATACAAACACATCTGTCCCATGCCGGAATCGTGCCTAGAATTCGTTCAAAGAATTCGCCGACGACGACTTCGGCCGGAAACCCAATCTACTTTAATTCTACATGAAACTCAAAGATTAATATACCAAAATGAAGCTTCTAACTCATACAATCAAAGCCCCATATCATAATCAATGTCAGATCAACAACAAGAACGAACGAAGCAAAAGAAGAATTCGGGTCAAAACCCGAAAATCAAACCCGGCTAAATTGAACTTAAACATGAAATTAAAGCATGGATTCTTGCTAATTAGAACCCTAGGAACATGTTAGAAGCAACCAATTGAACGGAGAATCAACAGAATGAAAATCCCCAAATTAATGAAGAACCCTAATTAAATTCGAATATTGAAAAATTCATAATAAATCGAACAATTACCAGATGATGATGAGGTTGGAAGATTCTGAAACTAGAGATCAAGAGCTTTAATTTGAGTACAAGAACTTCAGATTTGTATTTCAATAACACCTCGAACGAATAGTTTGATTATTCAAGAACACGAAGAACGCATTTCGGGAATTTTTACTTTTTGATAATACGCAATGCAGATTATGAAGGTTATTAGGGTACGATTCGTCTTTATATATTTTTGGAAAAATAATACCCTAAGGAACACTTTTGGATCGTTATAGATCCACTGGATCGTTTAAAACCCCTAATTAGGTTAAAATACGTTTTACGAGAAGATAATTATCTACAAGGATTGATAATTATCCAAATCAATACATATCATTATATAACTAATGCTCAAGAATACTGGGGCTATAACAAATGAAATACTGATATAAAACGATATATCCGTCCCCTTAAGCAATTAGGGTTCGGAACAATTTTTCCCTTTTTGAACAAAACGAATTATTCTTGCAGAATCAAATAGGTAGGAATGAAATAATACGAATATCTCTCCCGATAATGATTCGAATACGAAAGACGAAGAGATAATAATTAATGTACGAAATTCCAATGGGACCCTTAAATTATCAAAACGGGGCTCAGATTTGAAGAAAATTCCAAATGACGAAATATTTGAAAGGGGCTTTCGACTCACCATTTAGCACATAATCACACAATAATTATCATTTAATAATATTCCAATATTCCACAATAAATATTTTAGATTAAATATATCATTTAATCAAATAATAAAATTCACGGATATTACATCCTTCCCCCCTTAATAGGATTCTGTCCTCAGAATCAGATCAAGGAAACAACTGGGGATACTTCTCTAACATCTCACTCTCTAACTCCCAGGTAGACTCTTCTACTTTAGGATTCCTCCACAAAACTCTCACTAACGCTACTGTCTTATTCCTTAGTACTTTCTCCTTACGATCCAATATCTGAATCGGTCGTTCTACATATGATAAATCTGCCTGGACCTCTACGGGTTCATACTCTATTACATGATTCGAATCTGGTCGATACCTCTTAAGCATAGATACATGAAATACATTATGAACGTGCTGCATATGCGGTGGCAATGCCAACTCGTAAGCTACCTCGCCCACCTTCTTCAAAATCTCAAACGGCCCAACATATCTCGGACTCAACTTCCCTTTCTTTCCAAACCTAACTAATCCTTTCCATGGTGAAACCTTTAGTAACACCTTCTCTCCTTCTTCGAATCCCACATCCTTTCTGGCTAGATCCGCATACTTTTTCTGTCGGTCTTGAGCTGTTATCAATCTTCTCTGAATCAATTGAACCACTTCCTTTGTTCCAACTGTAACACCCCCAAATCCGGGGTCAAAGGATTTGGTCGTCACACTGCACTCTTAATCCAAACAACATGTTCAATATAAAATCAATACAATAATAATAATATCTGTGACCCCAACTCTACCAAGAATCTTTAAAGGTTATAGTGCTAGAAACAAGAATCCAAAATTTCATTACAACAATCTTTCTTCCTTACAACCATTCTCTTTACAAAAATTCTCAAACACTAGTATAACTTCGATAAGAAGTATACCAGACAACTAATCTTATACAATATATTATTCAATAGAAAACATCTATATACAAAACCTCTCACTAGCTCCAAATGCTCTGGATCAAAACGTCTTTACGCTAATATCTTTCCCCATCTTTGATCAGCTACGCGGACAACTCTCGCCAATACACCTTCTTACTGGCAGGCTAAAATATATAAATAAAACAAGTATGAGCGAATGAATTGCTCAGCAAGCGCATTATTAAATATAATACGAAAGGTTTCCAAAATAACTTTGGATTTTCAAATAAACAAGCCTTTGGCTTAAACATTTGTAATCTCTAATATCTTCAAAACAAGTTTGGTAATTTACCACAATTTCTCATTCTTCTTCTCTCAATTGAATAGTTTAAAACACAAAAAGATTTATATTGGTCGTTACGGCGACCGAATCAACAATATCTACAATAGTAAGTAGAAAATATGAAATAAATATAACTCATATGTCTTCAAGACCATAGTTTGTACAAAAATACTAATTTTGAAGATAACAGGTCTATTCATAACATTCTCTGAAACCAACAACTCTGGAAGGGTAGAATAATCAAGGAGTAAGAATGAGTCATCACGCTCGGTCAAGAAATAAAGAACGCACTTCAAGACTTTAATATAGTACCGACTGGGTATGCAGTATGAATAAAACTCATCAAGATAGATATCTCACGACTGCCAATGGAATCACGGAAGTGGATTTCGACTATTTGGAATCCAAATGAATTAAGAGTAAGTGATTTCAGCAAGATTGAAACCACCATTTATTAATCAACAACCAACAATTTTACGCAACGAATAAACTGAATATCAGGTCATAACTCACAAGTACAAAACATATGGATGTAACTCATCCCAGAAATAAGAATTAATATTAGAATTGGATTTTTAACATTTATCAAATCAAAGGTTGTGCTGCTGGCCAGCCACGCATCAACCCCGGACTTGCTTATAGCAAAGTCCTCTACTGGATCCTAGGCCAATCTGGGCCTTAATTTATTCCAACCATAAATATGGCCCGACCAATTACTGGTCCCATTTAAAAACATTCCAATCCTATATTATATATATATATACGTCAGGTGTCAGAACAATTGACAACCTTCCTTCGACAATCAGGTGTCGGAAGAATCGACAACCTAATACAACAATTGCTGGAAAACTCACGTTCCAGGAAACAGTTCAATTATGAAGAATCCATTAAGGAATAACAATATAATCTAGTATCGACGAGATCGACACAATATGGGGAGGTGCATGTGAAAAGTGACAATATAATAAGCATCGACGAGTTCGATGTAACAACTGGGATATAATGAAGAATAAACAATGACATGCTCAACAAGATTTAGTCTGATATGAAACAGGCATTATGATATCAACAGAATTTGTAACAACTCAATATAGAATAGGGTTCAAAGAACAGGCTCTAGATGGCCTCCACAGTTCAAATTATCACATCATGGAAGAATTAGTTAAGATTCAACAATCTGGTAAGTGACAAGAAAGTCAAGTTCAAGTTTAAGAAAAATTCAGGGTGAAGTTTATAAATGAAGAAAACAAGGGTTTATTAACTTCTGACAGAAATAGTTCAAGTCCTTCGAACATGTACTTATAATAGATAAGCCTCGTATTTGAAGGAAGTAAACTAAATCATGCACAGCATAAATGAATTCGAATCAGGGAATGGATCAGATGATCGCATTAACAAGAAATGATAATAATACTTGCAAGGGTGCAGGATGGAAAAATGGAATACTTGTAGAACAAGTACCACGACTTCGGAATTTAAAATAACATTTTCAACATAGGGTTCACAAGTTCTCACTCATCTAGGGTTGGCAATATTCCAACCTAATGTTTTAAAATCATGTCTTTTAAAAGAAAGCCTTAGTATACGGCCCATAATTATCTCTTCAAACTTTTCAATATAATAAGTATATCTTTCCAATCAATATGAAAATATGAATCTAAACTCAAAAGGTATAAAAGAGTACTCGTCAATTTACGAGATTAAATAACATACTTGCAATTCAATGCAAAGAAATCAACATTTGAAAATTCAGTAATAAGCATTCAACATGCATACTAATAATTCAAGATAATATCCCTTAATTAATAAGCAAGGGTATAAACACTTGCCTCTGGTCCTTAGCTATTTCGCAACGCTGAAACAATACGATTCCCTCCTTATCCTGTCTTATCGCACGATTCTCTACTCCCATCCTTCTTTGCTTTAACGCTCTTGCGAATACCACTAGTCTGCTTCTACCATTTCGAATCCACGTGCCAGCCTCGATAGTCAAACATGAGACGGTACTTAGTCTTCAATGTATGATTTCACATTCCATAAACGATTGTAACTTATAACTTCGATAATCTGACTCGTCTCGTCCAATAGCCTCTGTTGCACAGACAACCACATTTCAATTGATAGAATGATCACAACTAACTATACAAGTAATCCTCGTAACTCGCTTGACGAAACTCCCCATACTATAAAAGTCAACATCTAAGTCAACGGCCTCCTAAATCTCACTTTCTAACATAACCGACAAATTTCTATCCCTACTACCCCTCGTGATGATATTAGACACGACCAAATACT
Source organism: Heracleum sosnowskyi (assembly GCA_030848705.1). Classification (NCBI taxonomy): domain Eukaryota; kingdom Viridiplantae; phylum Streptophyta; class Magnoliopsida; order Apiales; family Apiaceae; genus Heracleum; species Heracleum sosnowskyi. Next base: position 63,637,110 of record CM061235.1, read on the forward strand.
CAAACAAGTCTCAACACAATTTATTCGATGCATGACTCAACAACAGATAATTCACATCATTCACATAACATATTTAAACAAGTAACTGGTTACGTATCGGACGCCCGGTCTAATTTACGATATTTAAAACTCAGACACTAGCCCTAGTACGGGCATATACGGACTATAAAACACATTACACAACTCATACAAACCATATAGCACTTATAACCATTTTTAAAACATCACACGAAGCTTATTTGAATTTAAATAAGCCACAAACAATTTTTTTAAATCAAAAATCGGATTTTTAAATCCAATATAAGTATTTTAAATGCAATTAAATCAATTAATAAAATTAATTGACACTCTTTACATGCTCAAACTATTTTTAAATAAATGAACCAAGCTAGAAAATAAATAAACTTAATTTTAATTAATTAAATCTAATTAATAATTAATTATTAAGAATTAACTGATTAAAAGAATTAATCAATTAATTAAATAAATTAATTATTAATCAAAAATAATTAAAATAATTAAATTTAATCAATTTTCGAATTTAAATAAATATTTATGAATTTATAAAATTTTCGGAATAATAAAATGTATTTTTAAATCAAAGATATGATTTTTAGAATTATAAAACTATTTTTGAATTATTTTTAAAATAAAAACCCAGAAACACTATTCAGAAAATGGAATTAGGGTTTTCTGGATCGAAACCGGGCCGGGTAGGTTTTGAAAACGGGTCGCCAAGAACGGATATGGGTCGCCAAGAACAACCCGCCGCCGGCGGAGTTCCGGCAACCCAATTCCAGATTCCGACAGCCACAAACACACTGCAACCTTGCCAAAAACACGGGTTACGATCCCCAACAGTTAGTTAACACCGAACGGCACAAAAACGAACCAAAACAACTCAGAAAACTCCCCCCGCCGGCGAGCCGCCGCTTTCCGGCCACCACGAAACGACTATCAAACTCAACGTTGTTTATACAGTTAGATTCCTTGTTCCCCGATCTATTCAATGGTAGTAACGAAATCAAGAACCAATCATTAATAAAGAAAACCGGCCAAAAGCTCAAGAACTCCGGTGACTTATATAATTTCCGATCTAGTCGATTTACAGCTCTAAAAATTGCACAAAAATCATCAACAAACTCCTTACAACATACACAGTCTAATTATACAACCAATTAACAAGAACAACGAAGATTTAAGATTCCCCCAATTTAAATGTAAAAATTCGAAAATAAATAAATAATTAAAAATAAGAAAAACTCAGAAATCATACCCACATGAATTTTGATGATGGATTTAGGTAGAGGATGATGAGAGATTCATTTTGGTTACAAGAACATCGAAATCGAATTTCGATAACGCCTTCAAAATTGAGTTTGATTCTCAAGAACACGAAGAACACGTTTCAGGGGTTTTTAGATTTTTAACTGTAATTAAGCTTTATTGTACGCAAAACAAAGTACGATTTGCCTTTTTATATTAAACGGAAAATAATACCCCAAAAGACATTTTTGGATCGATACTGATCCGATAGATCGCTTTAAATACAATTTAACAAAATAAACGCTTTAAATCTTTAATAAAGCAGAATACACGTTTTACGAGACGATAATCATCCATAAAGTACAGATAACTAAAAGTATCGTTTAATACAAAATATACAAACCAAAATACCTCCATTACGAATATTTTCGAATACTTCCCACTTTAACGAATGAAATATTGGTACGAACGATATACCAATGTCCCGAATAATTTGGGAACGATCCAAATTTTCTTTTTGATAATTAAAATAGAATAAATTAGTATGACATCCTTTTCAAAATAGTTTCTAATTCCCCACACATTTCACATAGCATCACAATATCACATTTTCAATCATTTAACGAATAACTTAGCACGTTTAAACAGATAAATCATTTAATAACTATTAATATGAAATTAAAATTTCATTTCACATCACAAAATAACACGTAATTTTCCCGGATCTTACATCCTTCCCCCCTTAACAGGATTCTGTCCTCAGAATCAGCTTGCGCAAACATATGTGGATATTTTTCCAACATCTCATTCTCAAATTCCTAGGTTGACTCTTCAACCTTAGGATTTCTCCTCATGCTCATACTAATTTGACTCCTCTATAACTTATCACTCTCTCATACTGACTCAATATCTCAGTCGGTTACTCAACATAGAATAATTTAACTAGATCTCTATAGGTTCATATTCTATGAAACACACTATGAATACACCACTCATGGAGTGGTAGGCAAACTTATACGCAACTTTCCCAACACACAGTAGATCGACGTAAGGTAGCAATTCAAAATTGTCATAATAACTGTTGTCGTAAGGAAATCTAATCAACGGTAAATGGTCCTTCCAATTACCTTAAAAATTTAGTACACAACCATAGTCTGTCTGAATTCTTTAATTAAGTCGCGGATCTCTGTCAAATACATTTGAACCCGTCATTCCATGCCGTACTATTACCTCATTCAAATAGCTAGAGATGAACCAATTCATCTAATAAATATCTCTCGTTAATCGGTCAATAATAACTCAAATAACATCACGATAAGCTCTCGGCCTTAACAACTCTACCACACAGTTTATCTTAACATGTTTCCACTTCCATTCAGGAATCTCTTTAGTTGTAATCGTCTACTATACCTCTGTTACTCTGTCTTCATTTTCTAGCATCCCAAGCATTTAAATACTCACCAACATTAATATCCTTTTAAACCTCTTATATATCCTTACATTTCCTTCTTATCCATTATACTCTCTCGCTCCTTCCTGTAATTGAATTCCATTTCTCTTTCCATAACTCTTTCCTTTATGTAGCCCTTTCTCTTTAATCAATCCTGGTTGAATCCTTATTTCCGTCATTTCTTTTAGTTAATCTCTTGTTATCATAACCTCAAAGCTCCATCCTTTCTACTCCTTGTACCGAAGATATTCACATCTCAAATCTCTCTTTTACTACTCATAATGTCAACCTCTAATATAATCTCTTGGTTAATTCTATTTACTCCCAACATATTTAACAACTGCTTTCAACGATCACATACCTTCCATGCCAAACAAATATTCAGTTTAAAACAATCACTCATTACCTCATCCATTGTCTTTAAATCCTTATTAACACCTCTTCGTCTTCTTTTCCTATTTACAATTGGGAGAATATTCCTTATCAACTTGGTGACTTAATCCCATATCTTTAAAATTGTTCTACCTAGTTCCAATAACTTAATTGCTCTCCATCTGATTCCTAAATAATTCAGAAGATACATTCACAGTAACACTCATGACACCTTTTCCATGGTTCCATCTCATTTCCCAAACAGCTTGATCAACTCGACATTATCTTGATTCTCATTCTATACATCCACATTGGCTAGTAAGATCTACCTTAACTATCGTGAGCAAAAGACTTGCAATCATATCATACAATCCTGAAATACTCAAAGATCAACTCATTCTCCATTATTAGCCTATCATCAAATCTTAAAAGTTTTTCTCATTGAGACAAAAATCTATTATGTTCATCTTCCACAACATGGGATATCATCAGCACAATTACACATTTTTCCCCAATTTCCAATCAACTTTTGAATTATCTAACTTCACCTCTTCCACATCGTAACGTTAATCGATAGAGAGAGAACAACTGGCTCCGTTATATGTTACTAGTATTCTAATCGCATTGTAATCCACTTTCGCTCGTGGTAATTCAATCGCAAATTCTTCGTTCATTATGGTAGGGTAAATTTCCTCCCAACCTGGTGGCATACCTTCCAGATTATTTGAAATAAAAAAAATTCATGATATTTTGAAGAGAAAAGGTTCTGTATCATAGCAAATGTTCCCCAATTGGGGTTACCAAGTCTGCATATTCCAAAGAAAACATTATTGGAAATAAAAGAATCACTGAGAGATCAATTTGATCACATGAACTCAATGTTGTGTGTCTCCATTAAGACAGTACTAAAGGTAATTAGCCTTCTTGTATTGCACAACACACAAGTGACGGCGTCCCATCAGACTTCTATCACATAGACAGATAGTCTTAGTGTCCCCTATAAATAGGGTTGTTTGTCTCAGTTGGAGTAGTGAAACATGAAAGAAATTTACGGTCAAAATAACAATCAAGACCTCTCGATAAGAAATCTCAAATACACACCTTGGATTGAAATTGAATTAATTCCAAAGGTGTCATTTCAAAAAAAAAGAACAACCAGAAAGGAAGTATCAACAAATAGTGTTACATCACAAATAGAGTTTTCCACTCCGGAAGAATGAAGGAGTTGGAATTTAAATAACATATTTTCAACAGGCTTCACAAATTTGAAATAGATGTCACAACAACCTCTGATGCAATTGCAATCATGATTGATCAAAAGTATCAAGTACAAGGTCAAAAGGTGGAATATATTCACCAACACAGCTTCGCTTAAAGAAATGTCAAATATTTCCTTAGGATGGGAAGGTATTACCAAGGTCTTCACATATGACTCCTCCGTCGACTCCTTCGACCATGACGTTTCAACCTGAATTGTTGGAGAAGATACGGAAGTGCCAAGAGCAAGTTATGAATGATGATGTGAGTAAAATGACAGGTGAGGAAATATGTAGCCAACCGGACGACAAAGGGATCTTGAGATTTGCTTCTCGGATATGGATACCTAACGTAACGGAACTGAAAAGTGAGATTTTGCACGAAGCACATAACTCGAAGTATTCAATTCATCCAGGGAGTACGAAGATGTATCGAGATCTTAAGACAAACTTTTGGTGGCCAGATATGAAGAGAGAGATTGCGGAATGGGTAAGTAAATGCTTTACGTGTCAAAGAGTTAAGGCGGAACATCAGAGACCAAGTGGATTACTTCAACCATTGGAAATTCCCGAATGGAAGTGGGAACACATTGCGATGGACTTTGTAGTAGGATTGCCTAGAACAAAAGCTAACCATGATGCCATCTGGGTTATCGTGGATCGATTGACGAAATCTGCGCATTTTCTTCCGATTAACGAGAGATTCTCGCTGGATAAGTTAGTTCATATTTACATAAAAGAAATCGTAGTACGACATGGAGTTCCAGTATCGATAGTGTCTGATAGAGACCCTCGATTCAATTCAAGATTTTGGAGGAGTTTTCAAGAGTGTTTGGGCACCGAGTTGAGAATGAGTACGGCTTATCATCCGCAGACGGACGGTCAAAGCGAAAGGACAATTCAGACTATTGAAGATATGCTTAGGATATGTGCACTTGACTTTGAAGGCAGTTGGGACGATCATCTACCCTTGGTGGAATTTTCATATAATAATAGTTTTCATGCGAGCATCGGAATGCCACCTTACGAAGCTTTGTTTGGACGAAAGTGTCGATCTCCAGTATATTGGGAAGAAGTTGGTGAACGGAAAATGATAGGATCAGAACTAGTGCAACGAACAAAGGAAGTGGTTCAATTGATTCAGAGAAGATTGATAACAGCTCAAGACCGACAGAAAAAGTATGCGGATCTAGCCAGAAAGGATGTGGGATTCGAAGAAGGAGAGCAGGTGTTACTAAAGGTTTCACCATGGAAAGGATTAGTTAGGTTTGGAAAGAAAGGGAAGTTGAGTCCGAGATATGTTGGGCCGTTTGAGATTTTGAAGAAGGTGGGCGAGGTAGCTTACGAGTTGGCATTGCCACCGCATATGCAGCACGTTCATAATGTATTTCATGTATCTATGCTTAAGAGGTATCGACCAGATTCGAATCATGTAATAGAGTATGAACCCATAGAGGTCCAGGCAGATTTATCATATGTAGAACGACCGATTCAGATATTGGATCGTAAGGCGAAAGTACTAAGGAATAAGACAGTAGCGTTAGTGAGAGTTTTGTGGAGGAATCCTAAAGTAGAAGAGTCTACTTGGGAGTTAGAGAGTGAGATGTTAGAGAAGTATCCCCAGTTGTTTCCTTGATCTGATTCTGAGGACAGAATCCTATTAAGGGGGGAAGGATGTAATATCCGTGAATTTTATTATTTGATTAAATGATATATTTAATCTAAAATATTTATTGTGGAATATTGGAATATTATTAAATGATAATTATGGTGTGATTATGTGCTAAATGGTGAGTCGAAAGCCCCTTTCAAATATTTCGTCATTTGGAATTTTCTTCAAATCTGAGCCCCGTTTTGATAATTTAAGGGCCCCATTGGAATTTCGTACATTAATTATTATCTCTTCGTCTTTCGTATTCGAATCATTATCGGGAGAGATATTCATATCATTTCATTCCTACCTATTTGATTCTACAAGAATAATTCGTTTTGTTCAAAAAGGGAAAAATTGTTCCGAACCCTAATTGCTTAAGGGGACGGATATATCGTTTTATATCAGTATTTCATTTGTTATAGCCCCAGTATTCTTGAGCATTAGTTATATAATGATATGTATTGATTTGGATAATTATCAATCCTTGTAGATAATTATCTTCTCGTAAAACGTATTTTAACCTAATTAGGGTTTTTAAACGATCCAGTGGATCTATAACGATCCAAAAGTGTTCCTTAGGGTATTATTTTTCCAAAAATATATAAAGACGAATCGTAACTTATAACCTTCATAATCTGCATTGCGTATTATCAAAAAAGTAAAAATTCCCGAAATGTGTTCTTCGTGTTCTTGAGCTTAGATCCATTCGTTCGAGGTGTTATTGAAATCCAAATCTGAAGTTCTTGTACTCAAATTAAAGCTCTTGATCTCTAGTTTCAGAATCTTCCAACCTCATCATCATCTGGTAATTTTTCGATTTATTATGAATTTTTCAATATTCGAATTTAATTAGGGTTCTTGATTAATTTGGGGATTTTCATTCTGTTGATTCTCCGTTCAATTGGTTGCTTCTAACATGTTCCTAGGGTTCTAATTAGCAAGAATCCATGCTTTAATTTCATGTTTAAGTTCAATTTAGTCGGGTTTGATTTTCGGGTTTTGACCCGAATTCTTCTTTTGCTTCGTTCGTTCTTGTTGTTGATCTGACATTGATTATGATATGGGGCTTTGATTGTATGAGTTATAAGCTTCATTTTGGTATACTAATCTTTGAGTTTCATGTAGAATTAAAGTAGATCGGGTTTCCGGCCGAAGTCGTCGCCGACGAATTCTTTGAACGAATTCTGGGCACGATTCCGGCATGGGACAGATGTGTTTGTATGTGGGTTATGTTTGTCTTGAAAAAGCGAACAAAATCCCTATGGTTTGGTTTTGTTTTGATCGGAAATGGCGAAGTCCGGCCACCGGACGCCGGCCGGATTCTGGAAAACCCAGATTCCGGCGGGTTGTTCTTGGTGACCCGGATTTGTTCTTCCCGACCCGTTTACCCGATTTTTCGACCCGGTTTCAATCTTCAAAACCCTAATTCATTTTCTAAAAACTGTTTTTGGATTTTATTTTTAAAATTAATTCGAAAATAGTTTAAAAACTTTAAAAATTCATATTTTTATTTTAAAAATATATTTTAATATCAGAAAAATTCTGATAAATTATATTTATTATTTTAAATCCGAAAATTGATTAAACTTAATTATTTTAAATATTTTTAATTAATAATTAATTTATTAAATAATTGGTTAATTCTTTTAATCAATTAATTCTTAAAAATTAATTATTAATTGGATTTAATTAATTAAAAATTCAGTTTAAGTATTTTCAAGCCTATTTATTTATTTAAAAATAGTTTGAGTATTTAAAGAGTGTCAATTAATTTTATTAATTGATTTATTTGCATTTAAATGTTTATATTGGATTTAAAAATCCGATTTTTGATTTAAAAATTAATCGTGACTTATCTAAAATTCAAATAAGTTTCGTATGATGTTTTAAAAATGTTTATAAGTGCTATATGGTTCATATTAATTGTGTGTTGTGTTTTATAGTCTGTATATGCCCGTACTAGGGCAAATATCGTAAATTATATCGGACGTCCGATACGTAACCGGTTACTTGTTTAAATGTGATTATTGATTGAATAAGTGTCGAGAGTAGAACGAGAATAGTTAGACTTATTGTGATGAGTTGTTTAATTATAGAATCGAGTTCCCGGAGCAAGGGAAAGGGAAAAGTAGAGTGAGCAGAGTCGATCCGACAGCAGCTTAGACCAGGCAAGTATCTGTGCCTTTACTTGTGATAAAATGTATTATTGTCTTGATTACTTGAATACCGTTATCCCCGAAACAATTCAAATTATCAATCCTTTAACCGCATTTGGACAACTGATTCCATTTCCTTAGAGATTCTTGATTCTTTGATTTGATCTGCATCGGAAACCCTTATTTCCAATTCACTTGATTATTGTTTACCACCTATTGTTATTGTTTATCATCCTTTGATTATCATTGACAACCATTGATTATTTGACTTCCATCTTGACTATTGATTACGGTCATTGATTATCGACTACCAATATTGATTCCCTTATTGAATGAGTACACTGTACCATTGAAATTACTCCATGATTATTTCTCGATCTTCATTTGATACTGAACAGTTGAAGCTCTTTTGCAATTACTATACATTCAGTTTATCTTATTGAGCATGTTATTGTTTATACCCTATTATAGATTTGGCATGTGTTTTTAAAAATGGACCAGTAATTGGTCGGGCCATATTTATGGTCAGAATAACTTAAGGCCCAAATTGGCCTGGGATCCAGTAGAGGACTATGTCATGAGCTAGTCCGGGGTTGATGCGTGGCTGGCCAGCAGCACAACCTTTGATTTGAATAAAATGTATAAGCCAAATTCTAATTCTTTTCTTCAATTGTTATTGATACAAAGCATGTGTTAGCTAAATATTGTTGATTCTGATATCATAAATTCATATCCTTACAACTGTGATAGAAATGATTCATTGATGTTTGCTGAGCAATTTTGGCTCACTCTTGCTTGTTGTTTTCTAATCCTATTCCAGTGAAGCGAGAGTATGAGTCGGCATAGCGTGACCGATAGTTCACCAGCAGACTGGAGAGCCCCTCGAGTCATTGTCATTGGCAGGGTAGTTGTTGTTTTGCTTTTCTAGATTAGATGTCTAGATTTGAACTTTGGTTGTGATGTAATAACTCTGATAAAACTGGTATTGTATTAATAAAAGATTGTAGTAGCTTGTGTTCATTGCCATAATCTGGATGCGGTCTTGGTCAAGGGGTATTTGTGTCTTTATATATATTATGCATGTGTTAAATAGTATTCCGTTGGTCGGATGACTCCTCAAATCTGTACCCCGGGTTTGGAGGGCGTCACAGTATTGAAGATATGCTTAGGACATGTGCACTTGACTTTGAAGGCAGTTGGGACGATCATCTACCCTTGGTGGAATTTTCATATAATAATAGTTTTCACGCGAGCATCGGAATGCCACCTTACGAAGCTTTGTATGGACGAAAGTGTCGATCTCCAGTATATTGGGAAGAAGTTGGTGAACGGAAAATGATAGGACCAGAACTAGTGCAACGAACAAAGGAAGTGGTTCAATTGATTCAGAGAAGATTGATAACAGCTCAAGACCGACAGAAAAAGTATGCGGATCTAGCCAGAAAGGATGTGGGATTCGAAGAAGGAGAGCAGGTGTTACTAAAGGTTTCACCATGGAAAGGATTAGTTAGGTTTGGAAAGAAAGGGAAGTTGAGTCCGAGATATGTTGGGCCATTTGAGATTTTGAAGAAGGTGGGCGAGGTAGCTTACGAGTTGGCATTACCACCGCATATGCAGCACGTTCATAATGTATTTCATGTATCTATGCTTAAGAGGTATCGACCAGATTCGAATCATGTAATAGAGTATGAACCCATAGAGGTCCAGGCAGATTTATCATATGTAGAACGACCAATTCAGATATTGGATCGTAAGGAGAAAGTACTAAGGAATAAGACAGTAGCGTTAGTGAGAGTTTTGTGGAGGAATCCTAAAGTAGAAGAGTCTACCTGGGAGTTAGAGAGTGAGATGTTAGAGAAGTATCCCCAGTTGTTTCCTTGATCTGATTCTGAGGACAGAATCCTATTAAGGGGGGAAGGATGTAATATCCGTGAATTTTATTATTTGATTAAATGATATATTTAATCTAAAATATTTATTGTGGAATATTGGAATATTATTAAATGATAATTATTGTGTGATTATGTGCTAAATGGTGAGTCGAAAGCCCCTTTCAAATATTTCTTCATTTGGAATTTTCTTCAAATCTGAGCCCCGTTTTGATAATTTAAGGGCCCCATTGGAATTTCGTACATTAATTATTATCTCTTCGTCTTTCGTATTCGAATCATTATCGGGAGAGATATTCATATCATTTCATTCCTACCTATTTGATTCTGCAAGAATAATTCGTTTTGTTCAAAAAGGGAAAAATTGTTCCGAACCCTAATTGCTTAAGGGGACGGATATATCGTTTTATATCAGTATTTCATTTGTTATAGCCCCAGTATTCTTGAGCATTAGTTATATAATGATATGTATTGATTTGGATAATTATCAATCCTTGTAGATAATTATCTTCTCGTAAAACGTATTTTAACCTAATTAGGGTTTTTAAACGATCCAGTGGATCTATAACGATCCAAAAGTGTTCCTTAGGGTATTATTTTTCCAAAAATATATAAAGACGAATCGTACCTTATAACCTTCATAATCTGCATTGCGTATTATCAGAAAAGTAAAAATTCCCGAAATGTGTTCTTCGTGTTCTTGAGCTTAGATCCATTCGTTCGAGGTGTTATTGAAATCCAAATTTGAAGTTCTTGTACTCAAATTAGAGCTCTTGATCTCTAGTTTCAGAATCTTCTAACCTCATCATCATCTGGTAATTTTTCGATTTATTATGAATTTTTCAATATTCGAATTTAATTAGGGTTCTTGATTAATTTGGGGATTTTCATTCTGTTGATTCTCCGTTCAATTGGTTGCTTCTAACATGTTCCTAGGGTTCTAATTAGCAAGAATCCATGCTTTAATTTCATGTTTAAGTTCAATTTAGTCGGGTTTGATTTTCGGGTTTTGACCCGAATTCTTCTTTTGCTTCGTTCGTTCTTGTTGTTGATCTGACATTGATTATGATATGGGGCTTTGATTGTATGAGTTATAAGCTTCATTTTGGTATATTAATCTTTGAGTTTCATGTAGAATTAAAGTAGATCGGGTTTCCGGCCGAAGTCGTCGCCGGCGAATTCTTTGAACGAATTCTGGGCACGATTCCGGCATGGGACAGATGTGTTTGTATGTGGGTTATGTTTGTCTTGAAAAAGCGAACAAAAGCCCTATGGTTTGGTTTTGTTTTGATCGGAAATGGCGAAGTCCGGCCACCGGACGCCGGCCGGATTCTGGAAAACCCAGATTCCGGCGGGTTGTTCTTGGTGACCCGAATTTGTTCTTCCCGACCCGTTTACCCGATTTTTCGACCCGGTTTCAATCTTCAAAACCCTAATTCATTTTCTAAAAACTGTTTTTGGATTTTATTTTTAAAATTAATTCGAAAATAGTTTAAAAACTTTAAAAATTCATATTTTTATTTTAAAAAATATATTTTAATATCAAAAAAATTCTGATAAATTATATTTATTATTTTAAATCCGAAAATTGATTAAACTTAATTATTTGAATTATTTTTAATTAATAATTAATTTATTAATTAATTGGTTAATTCTTAAAAATTAATTATTAATTGGATTTAATTAATTTAAAATTCAGTTTAATTATTTTCAAGCCTATTTATTTATTTAAAAATAGTTTGAGTATTTAAAGAGTGTCAATTAATTTTATTAATTGATTTATTTGCATTTAAATGTTTATATTGGATTTAAAAATCCGATTTTTGATTTAAAGATTAATCGTGACTTATCTAAAATTCAAATAAGTTTCGTATGATGTTTTAAAAATGTTTATAAGTGCTATATGGTTCATATTAATTGTGTGTTGTGTTTTATAGTCTGTATATGCCCGTACTAGGGTAAATATCTGAGTTTTACATATCGTAAATTATACCGGACGTCCGATACGTAACCGGTTACTTGTTTAAATGTGATTATTGATTGAATAAGTGTCGAGAGTAGAACGAGAATAGTTAGACTTATTGTGATGAGTTGTTTAATTATAGAATCGAGTTCCCGGAGCAAGGGAAAGGGAAAAGTAGAGTGAGCAGAGTCGATCCGACAGCAGCTTAGACCAGGCAAGTATCTGTGCCTTTACTTGTGATAAAATGTATTATTGTCTTGATTACTTGAATACCGTTATCCCCAGAACAATTCAAATTATCAATCCTTTAACCGCATTTGGACAACTGATTCCATTTCCTTAGAGATTCTTGATTCTTTGATTTGATCTGCATCGGAAACCCTTATTTCCAATTCACTTGATTATTGTTTACCACCTATTGTTATTGTTTATCATCCTTTGATTATCATTGACAACCATTGATTATTTGACTTCCATCTTGACTATTGATTACGGTCATTGATTATCGACTACCAATATTGATTCCCTTATTGAATGAGTACACTGTACCATTGAAATTACTCCATGATTATTTCTCGATCTTCATTTGATACTGAACAGTTGAAGCTCTTTTGCAATTACTATACATTCAGTTTATCTTATTGAGCATGTTATTGTTTATACCCTATTATAGATTTGGCATGTGTTTTTAAAAATGGACCAGTAATTGGTCGGGCCATATTTATGGTCAGAATAACTTAAGGCCCAAATTGGCCTGGGATCCAGTAGAGGACTATGTCATGAGCTAGTCCGGGGTTGATGCGTGGCTGGCCAGCAGCACAGCCTTTGATTTGAATAAAATGTATAAGCCAAATTCTAATTCTTTTCTTCAATTGTTATTGATACAAAGCATGTGTTAGCTAAATATTGTTGATTCTGATATCATAAATTCACATCCTTACAACTGTGATAGAAATGATTCATTGATGTTTGCTGAGCAATTTTGGCTCACTCTTGCTTGTTGTTTTCTAACCCTATTCCAGTGAAGCGAGAGTATGAGTCGGCATAGCGTGACCGATAGTTCACCAGCAGCCAGGAGAGCCCCTCGAGTCATTGTTATTGGTAGGGTAGTTGTTGTTTTGCTTTTCTAGATTAGATGTCTAGATTTGAACTTTGGTTGTGATGTAATAACTCTGATAAAACTGGTATTGTATTAATAAAAGATTGTAGTAGCTTCTGTTCATTGCCATAATCTGGATGCGGTCTTGGTCAAGGGGTATTTGTGTCTTTATATATATTATGCATGTGTTAAATAGTATTCCGTTGGTCGAATGACTCCTCAAATCTGTACCCCGGGTTTGGAGGGCGTCACACCTTCTGCAATACACGAGGACCAACAACTCGTATTAGAGCAATCTGATTAACATACATATCTGAGATCACGACGAAAATGCAGAAATCAAACAGTATCAAGATCCCAGCTTTTGATAAAGAGAACTACAGCATTTGGAAAAGAAAGATCTTGTTGTTTATCAAAGCTGCGAATCCACTATACCCAGGTATACTCGAGAATGGTCCTTTCATACCAAGGAAGGAAATTGAAGCCACAACAGTAAATGGTGAAATCATTCCTGCACATTGGGTTCCCAAAGATCCCTCAGAAATTTTGGAACCTGAGAAGGAGAAAATGGTGCTAGATGATCACTTGCAACTCATCCTGCTCGATTCTCTCACGTTGGATAAAGCCATGTGTGGAAGTGTGATAAGCTGCACATCAGCCAAGGAGATGTGGATCAGGTTAGCCTTACGATGTGAAGGAAGTGAAGAAGTTAAGGGCAACCAAAGGCAAATACTGATATCTCAATATGAGGCATTCATGGGCAAGCCTGGTGAAGACTTAACTTCCATGTTTGAAAGGTTCAGTAAGCTCTTAACTGAACTACAGATACATGGCAAGTACAATGACAGAAAATGTAACGCCCCCAAATCCGGGGTCAAAGGATTTGGTCGTCACACTGCACTCTTAATCCAAACAACCTGTTCAATATAAAATCAACACAATAATAATAATATCTGTGACCCCAATTCTACCAAGAATCTTTAAAGGTTATAGTGCTAGAAACAAGAATCCAAAATTTCATTACAACAATCTTTCTTCCTTACAACCATTCTCTTTACAAAAATTCTAATACACTAGTATAACTTCGATAAGAAGTATACCAGGCAACTAATCTTATACAATATATTATTCAATAGAAAACATCTATATACAAAACCTCTCACTAGCTCCAATGCTCTGGATCAAAACGTCTTTACGCTAATATCTTTCCCCATCTCTGATCAGCTACGCGGACAACTCTCGCCAATACACCTTCTTTCAGGCAGGCTAAAATATATATAAATAAAACAAGTATGAGCAAACGAATTGCTCAGCAAGCGCATTATTAAATATAATACGAAAGGTTCCCAAAATAAACTTTGGATTTTCAAATAAACAAGCCTTTGGCTTAAACATTTGTAATCTCTAATATTTTCAAAACAAGTTTGGTAATTTACCACAATTTCTCATTCTTCTTCTCTCAATTGAATAGTTTAAAACACAAAAAGATTTATACTGGTCGTTACGGCGACCGAATCAACAATATCTACAATAGTAAGTAGAAAATATGAAATAAATATAACTCATACATCTTCAAGACCATAGTTTGTATAAAAATACTAGTTTTGAAGATAACAAATCTATTCACAACATTTTCTGAAACCAACAACTCTGGAAGGTTAGAATAATCAAGGGGTAAGAATGAGCCAACACGCTCGGTCCAGGAATAAGGAACGCACTTCAAGGCTTCAACATGGTACCGACTAGATATGCGGTATGAATAAAACTCATCAAGATGGATATCTCACGACTGCCAATGGAATCAAGGAAGTGGATTTCGACTATTTGGAATCCAAATGTATTAAGAGTAAGTGATTTCAGCAAGATTGAAACCACTATTATTAATCAACGAACCAACAACTTCACGCAACGAATAAACCTGAGAATCAGGTCATAACTCATAAGAACAAAACATATGGATGTAACTCATCTCAGAAATAAGAACTTATTCTAGAATTGGATTTTAACATTTTATCAAATCAAAGGTTGTGCTGCTGGCCAGCCACGTAACAACCCCGGACTAGCTCATGCATAGTCCTCTACGGATCCAAGGCCAATCTGGGCCTAAATTACATCGACCATAAATGGCCTGACCAATAATTGGTCCATTTTTAAAAACATTCCAATTCTATTTTATATACGTCAGGTGTCAGAACCAATGACAACCTTACTTCGACAATCAGGTGTCGGAAGAATCGACAACCTTGATACAACAATTGCTGGAAAACTCACGTTCCAGGAAACAGTTCAATTATGAAGAATCAATAAAGGGATAGCAATATAATCTAGTATCGACGAGATCGACACAACAATATGGAGGTGCACATGAAAAGTGACAATATAATAAGCATCGACGAGTTCGATGTAACAACTGGGATATAATGAAGAATAACAATGACATGCTCAACAAGATTGAATCTGATATGAAACGGGCATTATGATATCAACAGAATTTGTAACAACTCAATATAGAATAGGGTTCAAAGAACAGGCTCTAGATGGCCTCAACAGTTCA
Organism: Heracleum sosnowskyi; assembly: GCA_030848705.1. Lineage (NCBI taxonomy): Eukaryota > Viridiplantae > Streptophyta > Magnoliopsida > Apiales > Apiaceae > Heracleum > Heracleum sosnowskyi. The sequence goes on from CM061235.1 coordinate 63,652,769, forward strand.
AATTATCACATCATGGAAGAATTAGTTAAGATTCAACAATCTGGTAAGTGACAAGAAAGTCAAGTTCAAGTTTAAGAAAAATTCAGGGTGAAGTTTATAAATGAAGAAAACAAGGGTTTATCAACTTCTGACAGAAATAGTTCAAGTCCTTCGAACATGTACTTATAATAGATAAGCCTTGTACTTGAAGGAAGTAAACTAAATCATGCATAGCATATATTAATTCGAATCAGGGAATGGATCAGATGATCGCATTAACAAGAATGGATAACAAGGTTTGCATAGGTGCAAGGTGAAAAACGGAATACTTGAAGGGCAAGCAACACCACTTCAGAATTTCAGAATAAGTTTTCCCTCATAGGGTTCACAAGTTCCCGCTCATCAAGGGTTGGTAATATTCCAACTTAGCATTTTTAAATCAAGTCTTTGAAAGAAGGCCTTAGTATACAGCCCATAACTATCTTTTCAATCATTTCAATATAATAATTATATCTCTCCGATCAATATGAAAATATGAATCTAAACCAAAAAGGTATAAAAGAGTACTCGTCAATTTATGAGATTAAATAACATACTTGCAATTCAATGCAAAGAAATCAACATTTGAAAATTCAGTAATAAGCATTCAACATGCATACTAATAATTCAAGATAATATCCCTTAATTAATAAGCAAGGGTATAAACACTTGCCTCTGGTCCTTAGCTATTTCGTAACGCTGAAACAATACGATTTCCTCCTTATTCTGTCTTGTCGCACGATTCTCTACCTCCGTCCTTCTTTGCTTTAACGCTCTTGCGAATACCACTAGTCTGCTTTTACCATTTCGAATCCACGTGCCAGCCTCGATAGTCAAACATGAGACGGTACTTAGTCTTCAACGTATGATTTCACATTCCATAAACGATCGTAACATAACTTCGATAATCTGACTCGTCTCGTCCAATAGCCTCTGTTGCACATACAACCACATTTCAATTGATAGAATAATCACGATTAACTAAATCAATCACCCACGTATCACGTTCCTCGAAAATCTCTATACCATAAAAGTCAACATCCAAGTCAATGGCATCGTAAATCTCACTTTCTAACATAACCGACAAATTTCTATTCCAACTACCCCTCGTGATGATGTTAGACACGACCAAATACTCAAACAAGTCTCAACACAATTTATTCGCATGCATGACACAACAACAGATAATTCACATCATTCACATAACACATTTAAACAAGTAACCGGTTACGTATCGGACGTCCGGTATAATTTACGAGATTAAAAACTCAGACACTAGCCCTAGTACGGGCATAAACGGACTATAAAACACATAACACAACTCATACAAACCATATAACACTTATAACTATTTTTAAAACATCACACGAAACTTATTTGAATTTAAATAAGCCACAAACAATTTTTAAATCAAAAATCGGATTTTTAAATCCAATATAAGTATTTTAAATGCAATTAAATCAATTAATAAAATTAATTGACAGTCTTTAAATGCTCAAACTATTTTTAAATAAATGAACCAAGCTAGAAAATAATTAAACTTAATTTTAATTAATTAAATCTAATTAATAATTAATTATTAAGAATTAACTGATTAAAAGAATTAATCAATTAATTAAATTAATTAATTATTAATCAAAAATAATTAAAATAATTAAATTTAATCAATTTTTGAATTTAAATAAATATTTATGAATTTATAAAATTTTCGGAATAAAAAAATGTATTTTTAAATCAAAGATATGATTTTTAGAATTATAAAACTATTTTTGAATTATTTTTAAAATAAAATTCCAGAAACACTTTTCTGAAATGAAATTAGGGTTTTTAAAATCAAAACCGGGTCGGGTAGGGTTTCGAAACGGGTCGCCAAGAACACAAACGGGTCGCCAAGAACACCACCAGAATCCGGTGGCGGTTCCGGCGAACCCGCCGTTTCCGGCGACCACACTTCACCCAGAACACACGGCTTTTACACAGGAAATGCTGGGAAGTTACATACAATCACATATTCCGCTCGATTCTCTGCAAAACAATACCAAACTGTCGAAATCAACCCTCCAACCGAAGAAACCGTCGGCGACGGCTTTTCTCCGGCGAGCTCCGTTTCGACTCCGACCTCAAAGATAATCATATGTACAAACTCTAAATCCTCCGATCTATGCACTGGTGTGAACAAAATCAAGAACTACTTCCTGGAACTAAAATCCGGCCAAAAAGTTCAAGAACTCCGGCGAACTATAAAACTTCCGATTTACTCGATTTAAGGCTCTAAAAATCAAACAAAAATTACCAACACACTCACCACAACACACACAACTTATTCATATCATCAATTATCAAGAACACTCAACAACAAAGATTTCCCCAATTTAAACCTAAAATTCAAAATAAATAAAATAATTAAAATTAAGGAAAACTCAGAAATCATACCCACATAGATTTTGATGGTGGATTTGGATAGAGGATGATGAGAGATTCATTTTGGTTACAAGAACATCGAAATCGGATTCCGATAACGCCTTCAAAATTGAGTTTGATTCTCAAGAACACGAAGAACACGTTTCAGGGGTTTTTAGATTTTTAACTGTAATTAAGCTTTATTATACGCAAAACAAAGTACGATTTGCCTTTTTATATTAAACGGAAAATAATACCCCAAACGACATTTTTGGATCGATACTGATCCGATGGATCGCTTTAAATACAATTTAACAAAATAAACGCTTTAAATCTTTAATAAAGCAGAATACACGTTTCACGAGACGATAAGCATCCATAAAGTACGGATAACTACAAGTACCGTTTAATACAAAATATACGAACCAAAATACCTCTATTACGAATATTTTTGAGTACTTCCCACTTTAACGAATGAAATATTGGTACGAACGATATACCAATCTCCCGAATAATTTGGGAACGATCCAAATTTTCTTTTCGATAATTAAAATAAAATAAAATAGTATGACACCCTTTTCAAAATAATTTCAAATTCCCCACACATTTCACATAGCACCACAATATCACATATTCAATCATTTAACGAATAACTTAGCACGTTTAAAAAGATAAATCATTTAATAACTCTTAATATGAAATTAAAATTTCATTTCACATCACATAATAACACGTAATTTTCCCGGATCTTACATCCTTCCCCCCTTAACAGGATTCTGTCCTCAGAATCAACTTGCGCAAACATAGGTGGATATTTTTCCAACATCTCATTCTCAAATTCCTAGGTTGACTCTTCAACCTTAGGATTTCTCCTCATACTCATACTAATTTGACTCTTCTATTACTTATCACTCTCATACTGACTCAATATCTCAATTGGTTACTCAACATAGAACAATTTAACTAAATCTCTATAGGTTCGTATTTTATGAAATACACTATGAATACACCACTCATGGAGTGGTATGCAAACTTATATGTAACTTTCCCAACACACAGTAGATCGACGTAAGGTAGCAATTCAAAATTGTCATAATAACTGTTGTCGTAAGGAAATCTAATCAACGGTAAATGGTCCTTCCAATTACCTTAAAAATTTAGTACACAACCATAGTCTGTCTGAATTCTTTAATTAAGTCGCGGATCTCTGCCAAATACAATTGACCCCGTCATTCCATGTCGTAATCTTATCTCATTCAAATAGAGACGAACCAACTCACCCAATGAATACCTCTCATTAATCGGTCAATAATAACTCAAATACTATCATGATTAGCTCTAAGCCTTAGCAACTCTACTGCAAAGTCTATCTTAATATGTTTCCACTTCCATTCAGGAATCTCTTTAGTTGTAATCGTCTTCTATACCTCTGCTATTCTGTCTTCATTTTTCCAACACCTCAAGTACTTAGATATTCACCAACACTAGTATCCTTTTGAAACCCCTCATATGTATTCTTGCACTTCTTTCTTATTCCTTATACTTTCTCGTTCCCTCCTATAATTGAATCCTTTTCTTTTTCCATAACTCTTTCCTTTATGTGGCCCTTTCTCTTTAATCAATCCTGGTTGAATTCTTATTTCCGTCATTCCTTCTAGTTGATCTCTTGTTATCATAACCTTAAAGCTCTATCCTTTCTAATCCTTGTACCGAAGATATTTACATCTCTGATCTCTCTTTTTTCTACTCATACTATCAGCCATCCATATTCTTGGGTCAACTTTATCTACCTCCAATATATTTAACAAGTGCTTTCAACGATCGCATACCTTCCGTGCCAAACAAATATTCAGTTTAAAACAATCACTCATTACCTCATCCATTGTCTTTAAATCCTTATCAACACCTCTTCATCTTCTTTCCCTATCTATAATTGTGAGAATATTCCTTATCAGCTTGGTGACTTAATCCATATCTTTAAAAATTGTTCTACTTAGTTCCAATAACTTAATTGCTCTCCATCTGATTCCTAAAAAAAATTCAGAAGATACATTCACAGTAACACTTAGGACACCTTTTCCATGGTTCCATCTCAATTCCCAAACAGCTTGATCAACTCAACGTCATTTTGATTCTCATTCTATACATCCACATTGACTGGCAAGATCTACCTTAACTATCGTGAGCAAAAGACTTGCAACCATATCATACAATCCTGAAATACTCAAAGATCAACTCATTCTCCATTATTAGCCTATCATCAAATTTTAAAAGTTCTTCTCCTTGAGACAAAAATCTATTATGTTCATCTTCCACAACATGGGGTATCATCAGCACAACTACACATTTTTCCCCAATTTCCAATCAACTCTTGAATTATCTAACTTCACCTTTCCATATCGTAACGTTAATCGATAGAAAGAGAACAACTGGCTCCGTTATAAATTACTAGTATTCTAATCGCATCGTAATCCGCTTTCGCTCGTGGTAATTCAATCGCAAATTCTTCGTTCATTATGGTAGGGTAAATTTCAGTTCATCCTAATGGCATACCTTCCAGATTATTTGGTATAACAAAAATTCATGATATTTTGAAGTGATAGATTCTATAACGTAGCAAATGTCCCACAATTGGGGTTACCAAATCTGCATATTCCAAAGCAAACATTATTGGAAGTGAAAGAATTACTGAGAGACCAATTTGATCACATAAACTCAATGTTGTGTGTCCCTATTAAGACAGTACTAAAGGTAATTAGCCTTCTTGTATTTCACAACACACAAGTGACGGCGTCCCGTCAGACTTCTATCACATAGTGTTAGAAATGAATACTACTAGAAACTAGACAGAGGGGGGGGGGGTGAATGGATAGTTTGATATATTTTTCGATTCTTGAAAACTAAGTAACAGACTGTATATGATTATGATATGTAATATGCAGAAAGTAAATAACACACACAATCACTTTAATCTACTTTGTATAAGCAAATTAAATACTACATCTTTCCAAGAAATTCACAATAGAATTTCTGGCTTCTAAACAAGAACAGTTTGAACTTGCTTGCTTACAGAGAAAAGAGCTTAGCAAATAACTATGTGTATCTCTCTTCTTTAGCTTACAATAGGATGTGCATGATATATATAAGCCCTTTACAACCTAGTGCACACTCCTATTTTTACACAGTTACCCCTTGCTGAAAGTCCAACTTGTCCTGCCATAAGACGTTAACTGTGTCAGGAAGGACCACCTGCTTTTCGGAGTCTTTCCCGTTTCTGTAGCTGCTTGTCTCTTATCTTTCTCTCCAAGTTTAGCTGTAGATTTGCCATCTGTTCTTTGGACCACCTTGCCAGAACAAATGCTTCAGTATTTGTCTCTTTTGATTCTTGATTCTGTACCTTGATTTGTCTTGTTGTAAACGGCTAAGTGTTGAGATCGTGAACTCCACTTTATTCCTGACTTCGCGATCTCCCTTGTGAGGACTACGCGATATAGCCTTTGAAGACTTTGCGACATAGGTCATTTGAAGACTATGTGACATAGGTCATTTGAAGACTATGCGACATAGGTCATTTGAAGACTATGCGACATAGGTCATTTGACGACTATGCGACATAGGGATTCTGAGGACTTCACGATCTAGGCTTCTTTGACTTTGCTGACTTCAACACTTCACGACATGTGTCTTGAGGACTTCTCGACATAGTACAAAATGGACTATGCGATATAGTACTTCACGACATGGATATTGGTGACTTCACGACATAGCTTTCTTCTGACTTTGCTATATAATGCCTTAGACAAATTTTCTGCAACTTATTTCTTCATAGCCTTATTTATCTCTATCCTGCTGCATAAACACTTCTGAACTTCTACCAGGATAATTATTCAATGGCCTATATACAATCTAGATGCAAGAAACTTTACTAAGCTCATTATAACTTTGAGCATACATGGTCAAGCTAATGTTCATGAGAACAAGACAAGTACATTTAGAGACCTATACTACATCCCAGTGATAGAACTCACTAGGTCATGTAATGTGACATAGTCACAAAGTGTAGGCTTGTTAATAGTGGTGTTCAGACATGTCTTGAGCCTAACACATAGACAGATAGTCCTTGTGTCCCCTATAAATAGGGTTGTTTATCTCAGTTGGAGTAGAGAAATATGAAAGAAATTTAGAGTCGGAATGGCAACCAGGGCCTTTCGATAAGAAATCTCAAGTACACACCTTGGATTGAAATTGAATAGGTTCCAAAGGTGTTATTTACATAAAAGAAGAACAACCACAAAAAGGAAGTATCAACAAGTAGTATTACATCATGACTAGAGTTATCCACCCCTGAAGAATGAAGGAGTTGGAATTTGATTAGCATATTTTCAACAGGTCTCACTAGACTTGCTGAATTCCACTTCTTGTTTTCCTGGTTGTTTCCTTTGTCCCTTTTGAGTCCCTCTTGTCATCACCAGCATCTTTTGATTTCTTTTGATATTTGCTCCTGCTGCTCTCACTAGATCCATCCTTATTTCTCCTTGTCTGAGATCTCCTTTCATAGGTTTTCTCCTCATCATCATCCTCCCCATCCTTCTTTTTGCTCTTTTCTTTGACAGATTCAGGAATGACTCCATGAATCAGAAAAGATTGTAGAGTTCGAATCATCTCTAGTTCCTCAGCTGTCCTAGCTCCTCTCTTAGCTCTCAGCATTGCAGCACCTGGTTGATCTTTGCATTGTTCTTCATTAAAAGGTCTGAGGGAATTACTAGTTGGTCAATACTACTGTCTTGAGATAGGCTTTGGTAAATTATTGTCCTTGGCTTGGATATAACCTCAGGCAATCTTTTATTCTGGTCCATCTTCAAGTCATTATAAAGACTTTCATTGTTCATCCCATGCTTTTCAATCAACTCCAGAATGATTGACAGCTCAGTAAATCTCAGTTTCTCTAGAGTTTGAAAAGCTAGGTGCCACAAGCAGTTGTCCTTGCACACCATGATTATCTCTCTTAGATGGACATCCTTGATTTTCCTTACTGCCACTGTGAAATACTTGATGCTTTCCTTGATCTTCTGTCTGTACATCCTTGCATCTCCTTGAGCACTGCTGTAGATGGCTTTCAGAAACTCCAGAAAGGCCTCATTATGATAGATGTTTGAGTTGGCAACTTCCTGTAGCTTGGCCTCTGTGATTATATCAGCTTTGACAGGTTTAGCATTGGAAGTAGGTTGAGTAGGTTGAGGATTTGAGATATCTTTAGGCATTGTTGATGGATAGTAGGTGGTTGAGATTGTGCTCTTCTGACCTTCTGCACTTATGACCTCTACAGGGGGAAGAATGATTGGCTTTATGGTTTCTTCAATGAGTATGCCCTTGCCCTTATGCTTTGACTGCTTGGCAGGTACTCCCCCTTTCTGTTTCAGAATGACCTCCTTTTGTTTCTCCCCCTTAGGCTTGGGATCAGACAAGATGTCTTGAGCTTCCCCAGGGATAGGCAGGTTCATTTGTTTCAGCATTGAAGTCAGCATCTGTTGTTGCACCAGCAGGATATTGGAGGTGTTGTTGCCTTGGGCATCCAGTTTGTCATTTAGCTGTTTTAGAGAGTTGGCAAGCTGCTTGTTTTCATCTGTCAGAGAGGCTACTTCTCTTTCAAGACCATCCACCTTTGAGAATAGCTGTTGAGACTTGAAAGAATTGAGAGATTGATCCTTGAGTTTGGTAAATTCAAATTTGGAGATGTTTGACAGAGGGACCTCATCCACCAATTTGTCACCATATTGATTTTTCCAAATTACATTCAGCATGGCATTGGAGTTGATATTGGCCTTGACTTGATTTTCCAGGGTTGTAGCCAGCTTCCTGATGTTGTCTGTGACCATGGCCAGAGAGAGGTCCATCATGCTTACAGTAGAGTTTGTCTTCTGGATTTCTTTAAGGATGCCTTCCACCTTGGGAAAATCAGAGAGATATGAATTTCTGAGCTGAGTGAGGGATCTGTCTGTCGCCTCCTGGATAGAAGAAATCTCTGATTGAAGCCCTTTCCCAAGATAGTGCAGAGCCTTTAATTGATTCCTGTAGACATCATTAACAGCATCATAGATGGCAGCAGGAGAGAGATCCTTTGTATTGGAGCCCAAAGAAGTTAGGTATTCTTCTCTTAGAAAAGCTAGGGCATCCTTGAGCTTGAGAGTCCTCTTAGCATCCAACCAGGCATCCACATTTCCCTCTGGTTCAGCTGCATCCACTATCTTCTCCTGCTGAGCTTCAACATCCTCCTTGTGGCAGAGTAAAATGGCTTTATAATCAGCATTTGGGAGATTTGAGGTGAGGAGATGTTGAGCTATCTTTGAGAACTCATCAATCTGTGCCACATGGAGATCTTGTATGGCTTCTTCTGTCATTTTGGAAGGCACAGATGATGATCCTGAAGGCCTGTCATGGTGCACAGGCTTCAGCCATTCTGACATAGTGGCCTGAGCCAAGTGAGAGCTAGTGCTAGGCACTTCATGAGATGAAGGATTTTGAGTCTCCTCCAGCCTTGGAATGGCTGTAGGGTCTGATGTTGTCTCCATTGAAATGGGATGTGTTACAACATCAGCCCTATTTGTCTGTGAAGACAGTTCCACATCCCTAAGGATGGGAGAAATTGGCATAGAGTCTCCAGTGAAAACTGGTGAATCCTCCATGTTTTTGTTGGTGTCATGAGGATATGCCCCAGCATGCATTCCCTGACCAACTAGATGTGGGTCCTGGGTGGTGAGCATAGTGTCATGCACCATGTCACTTGAAATTGGCTCAATCACAGGAGAGAATTGTGATTGATCAAAGGCAAGATTGTCATTGGAATGACTCTCTTGTTCAGAAGAAATTTTTATGGAAGAATCTGAGAGAGAAGTGGGGTTTAGATTAGATTGTGGCAACTCCCCCTGAGAAATAGGAGGAGTTTCAACAGTGATGTGCTCTCCACTCTGTGTATGATCAGCCTTATCACTCCTAGGGTCAAGAGTGAGTTCTTGACCCTGTGCAGACTCTGTACAGGGTGCAGTGGGGAGACTGCTCTTTTCAATGCCAATGACCTGTTGAGAGGCCATGGACAGTAACAGGTGTACCCCTTTTTCCACATCTGAATCCTGTTGGGAGGATCCAGTGGTAGGTTTGGATTTGGATTTCTTACTTTGTCTGGTGAGAGGTGACTCAGGATTCTCACTAGCTATCTCTACAGATTCATTTATCACTGCTAGGGCTCTCTTCTTTGACTTCTTTTTAGTAACACCAATCTTTTGAGAGATTGATGCACTTGGCTGCCTAACTTCTATGGTACTGTTTACAGTGGGGTTGCTGGATGGGATGGGAAGGCTGGGGTTAGACTGTGTAGCTCCTTCAGTCTCAGCCTCTCCTGTCCAGGAAAGTGCATGGTATATTGGCTTATCAAGTGGATAAGACTCAAATGTGTCCTGCATATGCTTGGTCACACTTAGAATCACATCCACTTGATTCCTTGTGTCCAATGAGCCAAATAGAACTTTGGACATGGACTTGGAATAAGCCATTTTAGTTTTATCTATACCCTCTAATTCATGGACATTTGCATCAAGAAAATTTAAAATTACTTGAAGGAAACGAGGGTAAAAGATGTCATTACCTCTACCACGAATAGTCCTGCCTAGCCTCTGAGCCAATTCTTTGAGAATTATGGCTCCCACATTGATCTCCTGGTTGTTGGCCAAGGAGTAGGCTAGCTTCACAGCAATGTGACTGATATGGTCCCATCCTGTCTTCCTGCAGAGAAACACCTTCTGGAGTGCGTCAAACAGAAATGACCACTCCCTTCTCACAAACTTCTTATTTAGCTTTCCAGTATCTATCTCTTCAGCATACCGAATGAAGGTCATGAAATCTACGATTTGAGCATCTGTAGCTTCTTGGTCATGACCCTCAACCTTGAACCCCAAAGCTTCATTGATTTCCCTTTCACCAAACTGAAAGTGTTTGCCTCCAATTGAACAACTAACCTCCTGGAATGAGGTTCCATCTTCCCTAGCCATTGTTGAAACCAACGCCGTTCTCCAGAATCCTTCCAACACATCGACATACAAGGTAGGGTTCAGGGTTAGGGCTTGGCGTAGGTAGGAAGTGTTCAAGAACCGGACAAAACACTTGTACCTTGGGTTAGCCTCAGCCTCAGAGGGAATGGTGAGAAGATTGGTTTCTTTGGGAATGGTTAAAGGGATAGAAGATGATACTGTTTGAGATTTGGGTGCCATTTCGAGAGAGAGAGTGAAGGAGAGAGTAGAGAATTTGTGCTTAGGTTTGAGAGTTTGAGAGCAATAGACAAGATGAAAAGTTGTGAACGGTTAGAAAAGGGTATTTATATGATAGAGACACTGCGATATGGAGTTATGAATTTGTACAGTCTATTTGTATGTCGCGAAGTCAAAAATGGCCTGTACCGCAAAGTCTTGCACAGTATATCGCATAGTCTCAGAAATGAACTATGTCGCAAAGTCCTCAAGATGAAAGGATCGGGGAGACTTTGCGATATAGTAGAAATACCCTGTCTAAAGCTCTCTATTAAGAATTTTAAGCAAATTGTCAGACTTTTATCAAATTTTGAAATAAAATTAATTTAAATCAAAATTCTGTCAAATGTGGAGACTTGTCGATATAGTTATTCTAAGTCGCGAAGTCATAAAATGAACTATGTCGCAAACTCATGAAATGAACTATGTCGCGAAGTCTCACAATCTCAACAGTTTGCGATATAAGTCTGTTTGATTTGAACTGTGTCGTGAACTCTGAAAATCATCTATATCGAGATGTCTCAAAAACTCACAACTTTACCAACAAATGTGATTGTGAAAAATATGCAGTAAAATACTGAAATATTTATAAATCATATCTCAGCTAATTTTCACTCCAAATAAATAGAGCATTTAAATACAGTGAAAATTTACTGCTGCAACAATTTACTGGCATACTTACTTAGAGCAACTAAATGAAGGATTGAGCATTCCAATTTCACTCACAAGTCTGTTGAAGACTGCTTCATTCAGAGGTTTAGTAAATATGTCAGCTAATTGTTTCTCAGTGGGAACATAAGAGACTTCTATGGTACCATTTGCAGCATGTTCCCTAATGAAATGGTACCTGATCTCAATGTGCTTTGTAGTAGAGTGATTAACCGGATTGGCAACTATGGATATTGCACTAGTATTATCACACATTAGTGGAATGTGTTCTAACACTAGCCCATAATCCATGAGTTGATTTCTAATCCAAAGCAATTGAGCACAGCAACTTCCAGCAGCAATGTATTCAGCCTCAGCTGTGGATGTTGCTGTGGACTGTTGTTTCTTACTAAACCAGGACACTAACCTTTGACCTAGGAATTGACAGCTTCCAGAGGTGCTCTTCCTGTCAATTCTGCATCCAGCATAATCAGAATCTGTGTAACCAACCAGGTTGAACCCAGTGCCCTTTGGATACCATAGCCCAAGATTAGGAGTCCCCTTCAGATACTTGAAGATTCTTTTGATAGCCATCATGTGAGATTCCTTGGGATCAGACTGGAACCTTGCACAAAGGCATGTGGCAAACATGATGTCTGGCCTGCTAGCTGTGAGATAGAGTAAGGATCCAACCATTCCTCTATAGACCTTGATATCAACTCTCTTGCCTTTCTTGTCTTCATCCAGCTTGATTGCAGTAGACATAGGAGTTTTAGCTGGGGATGACTCTTCTAAACCATATTTCTTTAAAAGATCCTTGACATACTTAGATTGGTTTATAAAGATGCCATCCTCCCTTTGATGTACTTGCAGGCCTAGAAAGTAGGTTAACTCTCCCATCATACTCATCTCATATTTGCTTTGCATCAACTTAGAGAACCTTTCACAGAGTTTTTCATTTGAAGAGCCAAAGATGATATCATCCACATAGATTTGAACAAGAATGATATCATTTCCATGCTTCTTGAAGAATAGGGTTTTGTCAATTGTACCCCTGGTAAATTGATGCTCAAGAAGGAATTGAGATAGAGTTTCATACCAGGCTCTTGGTGCCTGTTTGAGTCCATAGAGTGCCTTGAGCAGTCTATACACAAAGTTTGGGAAGTCTTCACTTTCAAAGCCAGGTGGTTGAGACACATAAACTTCTTCAGCAAGATCACCATTGAGAAATGCACTTTTCACATCCATTTGATACACCTTAAAATCTGAGTGAGCTGCAAAAGCCAGGAAGATTCTGATGGCTTCCAGTCTAGCTACAGGTGCAAATGTCTCATCATAGTCAATGCCTTCCTGTTGACAGTATCCTTTGGCAACCAGTCTTGCTTTGTTTCTTATTACCACTCCTTCTTCATCCATTTTGTTTCTGAACACCCATTTGGTGTCAATAACATTCTTTCCTTTTGGAGGAGGTACTAGTTCCCATACTTTGTTTTTCTCAAATTGATTCAACTCTTCTTGCATGGCAACAATCCAATCAGAATTCTTCAAAGCTTCTTCAATTAATTTAGGTTCCTCTTGTGACAGAAAGCAGCTATACAGACATGTATTTAATGTTGCCCTTCTTGTTCTAACTCCCTCACTAGGATCTCCAATGATTTGATCCCTAGTGTGGGCTCTGTCCCATTTACTTGTGTGCCCCTGTTCATTCCCTTGATCTGTTCCAAGCTCATTTTGGTTGATAGGTGCATTCTCTTCTTCTCCCCCTGTGTTTGTGAACCCTTGCACAGGTGTTTGAAGAAGATTGTCAACTTCAAGGATTTCACTCTCTAGAACAGTTTGAACAGGGGGTTCATCTTCACTTTCAGAATCCTCAAGATAACCTTGATTCTCAAATCTCAATGGCACACTGTCTTGATCACTTGTTTTCAGTCCAGGAGTTTTCTTGTCATCAAAGGTAACATCCATGCTTTCCATGACTTTGTGTTGCTCAGGTACAAATACTCTGTATGCTGTCCTTTCCAGAGAGTATCCAATGAAGATACCTTCAAATGCTTTTGCATCAAATTTTCCAACATGCTCAGAGGTATCTTTCATCACAAAGCACTTGCTTCCAAACACATGCAGGTGCTTGAAGGATGCTCTTTTTCCAGTCATTAATGAGTAAGGAGTTTTGCCAGACTTCTTATTGATTAATGTTCTATTTTGCACATAGCATGCTGTGTTAACAGCATCAGCCCAAAAGCTAGTGGGTATCTTTGCATCCAGCAGCATTGTCCTTGCAGCTTCAATGAGAGTTCTATTATTTCTCTCAACTACTCCATTTTGTTGAGGTGTTCTAGGAGCTGAGAATTGTTGAGAAATTCCTTTATCTTTGCAAAACTCATACAATGTTGAATTTCTGAACTCAGTCCCATTATCACTTCTCAAAGCAACTACAGAGGAACCAGTGCTTTGTGCTTCTTTGTCAACTCTCTTGATATGCTCTATTATGACTTGGGGTGCTTCATCCTTGGAGAATAGGAATTCCACCCAAGTATATCTTGAATAGTCATCTACCATCACTAGAGAATATTTCTTTTTGGAGAGGGACATTACATTTACAGGGCCAAATAAGTCCATGTGAATTAGCTGCAGAGGTTTTGAGTTTGTATTGAGCAACTTGTTCTTGTGACTGGATCTTTTAATTTTTCCTTTCTGACAAGCTTCACATGCTCCATCTTGCACAAACTCCAAGGCAGGCAAATCCCTGATAAGTTCTCTCTTGGTTAGAGAGTTCATTGCCTGAACATTCAAGTGAGACAACTTCTTGTGCCATAGCCAGAATTCCTCATTTGTGGCTTTAGTGTAGAAACAACAGACTTCTCCCTTATCTGCAGCCTTGAGATTGGCTACAAACAAGCTTCCTTTCTTCACACCAGTTAGAACAACTTCACCACTTTCCCTTTTTGAGATTGAACAAAGGTCTTCATCAAATTCCACTTTGAAACCTCTGTTGGTGAATTGTCCAATACTCAAGAGATTATGCTTCAGTCCTTCAACAAATGCTACATCTTCAATAATGACATTTCCAGATTTAACACTGCCATATCCCATTGTATAACCAATGTTGTCATTTCCAAAGGTTACTGATGGGCCAGCCTTTTCCTCAAAATGTGATAGCAGGGCTATATCACCAGTCATGTGACTTGAGCATCCACTGTCCAAGATCCATATGACTCTTTTATTCCTGTTGCCCTGCATTCACAAAATGACTAAGTTGTTTTTGGTACCCACACTTGGTAGGGTCCAGTTGATTTAGAAACATTTTGATTAATAATTCTTCTGTCATAAATTGCATTTCTCATAGTAGGAGACTTCACTTTTTCTGTGGCTTTGGAGTTTACACTCTTAGGCTCACATGAAGTTTTCACCCTCTCAACCCTGATTGGGGACCCTGTCCTATGAGAATGCATATGTGTGTGTGATTCACCAGATTGTGTAGAGTCAAGTTTATGTTTAAGAGATAAACAGTTAGCCATCACAGTCACATAGCATGTCATGCAGTTTGGCTTACCACAGAAAGAATCATGACTAGAATTTATGCTAGCAGAATGGTTACTCAGGTTGTCAACTTCAACAATATCAGGCTTACTACACTTATGAGTCAAATGATTAACAGATAGGCATTTTTGACATTGTTTCCTGGGAGCATTT
The DNA here is from genome assembly GCA_030848705.1 of Heracleum sosnowskyi. NCBI lineage: Eukaryota > Viridiplantae > Streptophyta > Magnoliopsida > Apiales > Apiaceae > Heracleum > Heracleum sosnowskyi. The sequence continues at coordinate 63,667,825 of CM061235.1, forward strand.
GGCACATAAGCATAGTTGTTTCCCTTGTTAACACCAACTTTACCATTTCTGTTTTGTTTCTTTTTCTTAACAACTTCTTTCTTTGCTTTAGGACTCTTGACAAGATTGTTTTTGGTCTCTTTTTGATTGACAAGTTCAGGAAAGGAAGAAGTGTTTTTAGCAGCCTCATCTTCTTCAAGTAGCTGTTGCTTGATGATCAGTAGTTCCTCATCAAACTCAACAGCACTCTTTCTGAAGATGGGTTGTTCAACACTTGACAGTATGGTTGGGGCATTTTTGTTTATAAAAGTTTCCTTTCCTTTGCCCTTGACCTTCTTCCTTCCCTTGTCATTATCATAGTCAAAACCAACTCCAACCTTGCAGTCTTCAGTGTGTTCCTTGTGATAGGTTTGAATAAGTTCAGAGGAGTTTTTGAAGCTTCTTAGTTTCAGTTCAGTTTCAGCAATTTGTTCCCTAAGGGCTTTCTCTATCTGCTCAGCACAAATCACTTTGTTTTTAAGATACTCAACCTCCTTTTTCAAACCATCCAGGTTCACAGCCATTAACTCAAATTTCTCATTCTTTTCTGTAAGCTCAACATTCTTAGCAGTTAGTCTATCAATTTCTTCATTAGCTACTAACATACTAGTATGAATATTAAACATCTCAGTGCTCATATCTTCAACAGTTTGCTTATATTGAAGGGGAGTCATATCAAGAGAAGTAAGAATGGGTACCTGACTTGAATCACCATCATCAGAAAATGCCATCAAGGCATAGTTTGAGTACTCTTGTTCTTCTTCTTCATCAGAGTCATCCCAGCATTTTCCCTCAGCAATAAAAGCTTTGCCCTGTTGTTTCTTGAGTAGAGCCTCATACTTAGCTTCAAGCTCTAAGTATGCTTTGTCCTTCTTGACTTGTTTAGGCTTTTTGCACTCAGTGGCAAAATGCCCAAGTTCATTGCAGTTATAGCATCTTATTTTGGTCCTATCCACACTTCCTGTCTTGTATCCACCCTTAGCAGCACCAGCAATCCCTTTTCCTTTATTGAAGGTGTTTGAGCCACTAGATCCACCAGTGTTTCCAGTATTGAACTTGGACCTGAATGGCTGCTTTCTTTTAAACCTTATGTTAGGATACCTCCTAGCCATATAAGCAAAAGATTTGTTTTCCATTTTGTCCAGTTCCTCCATGCTATAAAACTCATCTTCCTCAGGCAAATCATAGACGACCTGGACCTCATCACCAGTGTCTTCAACTTCCAGTTCCTCAATCTTGACCTGACTGATTTTAAGAGAGTCCATTCTTTGACTTAGGTTGTCAGCAATAAGTGCACAGGAGGTATTAGCCACTAATCCTTGCTTTGCTTGAATAGATCTCTTTTGAAACAGCTCCAACTCATATGTCTTCAAAACACCATATAACACATCAAAACCAATCTTTGTTAGATCTCTTTCTTTTAGGGAAGAGATTCTTGGTTCCAAGTGATCTGGAAGAGTTAGTAGAAACTTCATATTGAGCTCTTCTGTTTCATAGTGTTTGTCATAGAGTTTGAGCTCGTTTATCAGCTTGTTGAATCTCTCAAACACTTCTGTGATTCCCTCTTTTGGCTGAGCCATGAAGGCTTCATATTGTGAAACAAGAATCTGCTTCTTGTTCTTTCTTACTTCAGTAGTTCCTTCACAGAGCACTTCTATAAGATCCCACATCTTCTTGGCACTAGTACAATGAGCAACAGTGCCATACATGTTGAAGTCCATAGATTCACAAATGATAAGTTGAAGATGTCCATCCAGTTCTACTTTTTCTTTTTCAGGATCAGTGTATTTTGAGGGATCTTTGGGCACATGTTTAACTGGTACAATCTCAGTGCCAATGGTTGTTTCACCAATCTCGATCATTGGAATGAAGGGACCATGCTTTAGAATATCTAAATACATGGGGTTAGAAGCTTTGATGAAAAGCAACATCTTCTTCTTCCATAAACTGTAGTGCTCCTTGTTAACGGGAGGAATCTTGATACTGCTTAGTTTCTGTGAACTCATTCTTGATCTTTTCCTGTTTGTACGTTAACAGCCTACGCTCTGATACCACTTGTTAGAAATGAATACTACTAGAAACTAGACAAGGGGGGGTGAATGGATAGTTTGATATATTTTTCGATTCTTGAAAACTAAGTAACAGACTGTATATGATTATGATATGTAATATGCAGAAAGTAAATAACACACACAATCACTTTAATCTACTTTGTATAAGAAAATTAAATACTACAGCTTTCCAAGAAATTCACAATAGAATTTCTGGCTTCTAAACAAGAACAGTTTGAACTTGCTTGCTTACAGAGAAAAGAGCTTAGCAAATAACTATGTGTATCTCTCTTCTTTAGCTTACAATAGGATGTGCATGATATATATAAGCCCTTTACAACCTAGTGCACACTCCTATTTTTACACAGTTACCCCTTGCTGAAAGTCCAACTTGTCCTGCCATAAGACGTTAATTGTGTCAGGAAGGACCACCTGCTTTTCGGAGTCTTTCCCGTTTCTGTAGCTGCTTGTCTCTTATCTTTCTCTCCAAGTTTAGCTGTAGATTTGCCATCTGTTCTTTGGACCACCTTGCCAGAACAAATACTTCAGTATTTGTCTCTTTTGATTCTTGATTCTGTACCTTGATTTGTCTTGTTGTAAACGGCTAAGTGTTGAGATCGTGAACTCCACTTTATTCCTGACTTCGTGATCTCCCTTGTGAGGACTACGCGATATAGCCTTTGAAGACTTTGTGACATAGGTCATTTGAAGACTATGCGACATAGGTCATTTGAAGACTACGCGACATAGGTCATTTGAAGACTATGCGACATAGGTCATTTGACGACTATGCGACATAGGGATTCTGAGGACTTCACGATCTAGGCTTCTTTGACTTTGCTGACTTCAACACTTCACGACATGTGTCTTGAGGACTTCTCGACATAGTACAAAATGGACTATGCGATATAGTACTTCACGACATGGATATTGGTGACTTCACGACATAGCTTTCTTCTGACTTTGCTATATAATGCCTTAGACAAATTTTCTGCAACTTGTTTCTTCATAGCCTTATTTATCTCTATCCTGCTGCATGAACACTTCTGAACTTCTACCAGGATAATTATTCAATGGCCTATATACAATCTAGATGCAAGAAACTTTACTAAGCTCATTATAACTTTGAGAATACATGGTCAAGCTAATGTTCATGAGAACAAGACAAGTACATTTAGAGACCTATACTACATCCCAGTGATAGAACTCACTAGGTCATGTAATGTGACATAGTCACAAAGTGTAGGCTTGTTAATAGTGGTGTTCAGACATGTCTTGAGCCTAACACATAGACAGATAGTCCTTGTGTCCCCTATAAATAGGGTTGTTTATCTCAGTTGGAGTAGAGAAATATGAAAGAAATTTAGAGTCGGAATGGCAACCAGGGCCTTTCGATAAGAAATCTCAAGTACACACCTTGGATTGAAATTGAATAGGTTCCAAAGGTGTTATTTATATAAAATAAGAACAACCACAAAAAGGAAGTATCAACAAGTAGTATTACATCATAACTAGAGTTATCCACCCCTGAAGAATGAAGGAGTTGGAATTTGATTAGCATATTTTCAACAGGTCTCACAAATTTGAAATAGATATCACAACAACCTTTGATGCAATTGCAAACATGATTGGTCAAAAGTATCAAGTATAAAGTCAAAAGGTGGAATATATTCACCAACACAAGTTTCGCTTAAAGGAATGTCAAATATTTCCTTAGGATGGGAAGGTATTACCAAGGTCTTCACATATGACTCCTCCGTCGACTCCTTCGATAGCTCGTTATTCGATTTCAGCCCTTCTTCTCCACGTTATTCGATTTCAGCCCTTCTTTTCCACGTCGCAAGGTTATCAATATCGTACGTCGTCGTCGACTCGTAATAGTCCTCGAAGATTCCGCCTTCGACGTCTACAAACGCAAGAAGTTCTATCCATTTCAGCACAACTATCTCAATCAAATACCTCCATCTCAACTCACTCAGCGGTACTATATCCAATAGTCCAATACGAACTCTAAATGAGCTCTGACGTTCCTTATATAACTATATACACTCCCACACACTCTCGTTTCTAGTTTTACTATAACCCTTGCTCTGATACCAACTGTAACGCCCCCAAATCTGGGGTCAAAGGATTTGGTCGTCACACTGCACTCTTAATCCAAACAACCTGTTCAATATAAAATCAACACAATAATAATAATATCTGTGACCCCAATTCTACCAAGAATCTTTAAAGGTTATAGTGCTAGAAACAAGAATCCAAAATTTCATTACAACAATCTTTCTTCCTTACAACCATTCTCTTTACAAAAATTCTAATACACTAGTATAACTTCGATAAGAAGTATACCAGGCAACTAATCTTATACAATATATTATTCAATAGAAAACATCTATATACAAAACCTCTCACTAGCTCCAATGCTCTGAATCAAAACGTCTTTACGCTAATATCTTTCCCCATCTCTGATCAGCTACGCGGACAACTCTCGCCAATACACCTTCTTTCTGGCAGGCTAAAATATATATAAATAAAACAAGTATGAGCGAACGAATTGCTCAGCAAGCGCATTATTAAATATAATACGAAAGGTTTCCAAAATAAACTTTGGATTTTCAAATAAACAAGCCTTTGGCTTAAACATTTGTAATCTCTAATATTTTCAAAACAAGTTTGGTAATTTACCAGAATTTCTCATTCTTCTTCTCTCAATTGAATAGTTTAAAACACAAAAAGATTTATACTGGTCGTTACGGCGACCGAATCAACAATATCTACAATAGTAAGTAAAAAATATGAAATAAATATAACTCATACATCTTCAAGACCATAGTTTGTATAAAAATACTAGTTTTGAAGATAACAAATCTATTCACAACATTTTCTGAAACCAACAACTCTGGAAGGTTAGAATAATCAAGGGGTAAGAATGAGCCAACACGCTCAGTCCAGGAATAAGGAACGCACTTCAAGGCTTCAACATGGTACCGACTAGATATGCGGTATGAATAAAACTCATCAAGATGGATATCTCACGACTGCCAATGGAATCAAGGAAGTGGATTTCGACTATTTGGAATCCAAATGTATTAAGAGTAAGTGATTTCAGCAAGATTGAAACCACTATTATTAATCAACGAACCAACAACTTCACGCAATGAATAAACCTGAGAATCAGGTCATAACTCATAAGAACAAAACATATGGATGTAACTCATCTCAGAAATAAGAACTTATTCTAGAATTGGATTTTAACATTTTATCAAATCAAAGGTTGTGCTGCTGGCCAGCCACGCAACAACCCCGGACTAGCTCATGCATAGTCCTCTACGGATCCAAGGCCAATCTGGGCCTAAATTACATCGACCATAAATGGCCCGACCAATAATTGGTCCATTTTTCAAACATTCCAATTCTATTTTATATACGTCACGTGTCAGAACCAATGACAACCTTACTTCGACAATCAGGTGTCGGAAGAATCGACAACCTTGATACAACAATTGCTGGAAAACTCACGTTCCAGGAAACAGTTCAATTATGAAGAATCAATAAAGGGATAGCAATATAATCTAGTATCGACGAGATCGACACAACAATATGGAGGTGCACGTGAAAAGTGACAATATAATAAGCATCGACGAGTTCGATGTAACAACTGGGATATAATGAAGAATAACAATGACATGCTCAACAAGATTGAATCTGATATGAAACGGGCATTATGATATCAACAGAATTTGTAACAACTCAATATAGAATAGGGTTCAAAGAACAGGCTCTAGATGGCCTCAACAGTTCAAATTATCACATCATGGAAGAATTAGTTAAGCTTCAACAATCTGGTAAGTGACAAGAAAGTCAAGTTCAAGTTTAAGAAAAATTCAGGGTGAAGTTTATAAATGAAGAAAACAAGGGTTTATCAACTTCTGACAGAAATAGTTCAAGTCCTTCGAACATGTACTTATAATAGATAAGCCTTGTACTTGAAGGAAGTAAACTAAATCATGCACATCATATATGAATTCGAATCAGGGAATGGATCAGATGATCGCATTAACAAGAATGGATAACAAGGTTTGCATAGGTGCAAGGTGAAAAACGGAATACTTGAAGGGCAAGCAACACCACTTCAGAATTTCAGAATAAGTTTTCCCTCATAGGGTTCACAAGTTCCCGCTCATCTAGGGTTGGTAATATTCCAACTTAGCATTTTTAAATCAAGTCTTTGAAAGAAGGCCTTAGTATACAGCCCATAACATCTTTTCAATCATTTCAATATAATAATTATATCTCTCCGATCAATATGAAAATATGAATCTAAACCAAAAAGGTATAAAAGAGTACTCGTCAATTTATGAGATTAAATAACATACTTGCAATTCAATGCAAAGAAATCAACATTTGAAAATTCAGTAATAAGCATTCAACATGCATACTAATAATTCAAGGTAATATCCCTTAATTAATAAGCAAGGGTATAAACACTTGCCTCTGGTCCTTAGCTATTTCGTAACGCTGAAACAATACGATTTCCTCCTTATTCTGTCTTGTCGCACGATTCTCTACTTCCGTCCTTCTTTGCTTTAACGCTCTTGCGAATACCACTAGTCTGCTTTTACCATTTCGAATCCACGTGCCAGCCTCGATAGTCAAACATGAGAAGGTACTTAGTCTTCAATGTATGATTTCACATTCCATAAACGATCGTAACTTAACTTCGATAATCTGACTCGTCTCGTCCAATAGCCTCTGTTGCACAGACAACCACATTTCAATTGATAGAATAATCACGATTAACTAAATCAATCACCCACGTATCACGTTCGTCGAAAATCTCTATACCATAAAAGTCAACATCCAAGTCAACGGCCTCGTAAATCTCACTTTCTAACATAACCGACAAATTTCTATTCCAACTACCCCTCGTGATGATGTTAGACACGACCAAATACTCAAACAAGTCTCAACACAATTTATTCGCATGCATGACTCAACAACAGATAATTCACATCATTCACATAACACATTTAAACAAGTAACCGGTTACGTATCGGACGTCCGGTATAATTTACGAGATTAAAAACTCAGACACTAGCCCTAGTACGGGCATATACGGACTATAAAACATATTACACAACTCATACAAACCATATAGCACTTATAACTATTTTTAAAACATCACACGAAACTTATTTGAATTTAAATAAGCCACAAACTATTTTTAAATCAAAAATCGGATTTTTAAATCCAATATAAGTATTTTAAATGCAATTAAATCAATTAAAAAAATTAATTGACACTCTTTAAATGCTCAAACTATTTTTAAATAAATGAACCAAGCTAGAAAATAATTAAACTTAATTTTAATTAATTAAATCTAATTAATAATTAATTATTAAGAATTAACTGATTAAAAGAATTAATCAATTAATTAAATTAATTAATTATTAATCAAAAATAATTAAAATAATTAAATTTAATCAATTTTTGAATTTAAATAAATATTTATGAATTTATAAAATTTTCGGAATAATAAAATGTATTTTTAAATCAAAGATATGATTTTTAGAATTATAAAACTATTTTTGAATTATTTTTAAAATAAAATTCCAGAAACACTTTTCTGAAATGAAATTAGGGTTTTTAAAATCAAAACCGGGTCGGGTAGGGTTTCGAAACGGGTCGTCAAGAACACAAACGGGTCGCCAAGAACACCAACAGAATCCGGTGGCGGTTCCGGCGAACCCGCCGTTTCCGGCGACCACACTTCACCCAGAACACACGGCTTTTACACAGGAAATGCTGGGAAGTTACATACAATCACATATTCCACTCGATTCTCTGCAAAACAATACCAAACTGTCGAAATCAACCCTCCAACCGAAGAAACCGTCGGCGACGGCTTTTCTCCGGCGAGCTCCGTTTTGACTCCGACCTCAAAGATAATCATATGTACAAACTCTAAATCCTCCGATCTATGCACTGGTGTTAACAAAATCAAGACCTACTTCCTGGAACTAAAATCCGGCCAAAAAGTTCAAGAACTCCGGCGAACTATAAAACTTCCGATTTACTCGATTTAAGGCTCTAAAAATCAAACAAAAATTACCAACACACTCACCACAACACACACAACTTATTCATATCATCAATTATCAAGAACACTCAACAACAAAGATTTCCCCAATTTAAACCTAAAATTCGAAATAAATAAAATAATTAAAATTAAGAAAAACTCAGAAATCATACCCACATAGATTTTGATGGTGGATTTGGATAGAGGATGATGAGAGATTCATTTTGGTTACAAGAACATCGAAATCGGATTCCGATAACGCCTTCAAAATTGAGTTTGATTCTCAAGAACACGAAGAACACGTTTCAGGGGTTTTTAGATTTTTAACTGTAATTAAGCTTTATTATACGCAAAATAAAGTACGATTTGCCATTTTATATTAAACGGAAAATAATACCCCAAATGACATTTTTGGATCGATACTGATCCGATGGATCGCTTTAAATACAATTTAACAAAATAAACGCTTTAAATCTTTAATAAAGCAGAATACACGTTTCACGAGACGATAAGCATCCATAAAGTACGGATAACTACAAGTACCGTTTAATACAAAATATACGAACCAAAATACCTCTATTACGAATATTTTTGAGTACTCCCCACTTTAACGAATGAAATATTGGTACGAACGATATACCAATCTCCCGAATAATTTGGGAACGATCCAAATTTTCTTTTCGATAATTAAAATAAAATAAAATAGTATGACACCCTTTTCAAAATAATTTCAAATTCCCCACACATTTCACATAGCACCACAATATCACATATTCAATCATTTAACGAATAACTTAGCACGTTTAAACAGATAAATCATTTAATAACTCTTAATATGAAATTAAAATTTCATTTCACATCACATAATAACACGTAATTTTCCCGGATCTTACAAATTGAATGTCAAGTTCCTGCTTACACTACCTGATCACCTTGAACACAAGACAACAACCATACGAGAAGGAAGAGATCTCAACAATATAACCTTTGAGACACTTTATGGCATTCTGAAATCCTATGAACTTGAACTCTTTCAAAAGAGAGCCATACAAAGTGGAACAAGGAACAAGATGGCTAATATGTCAAGTGCCCTAGTAGCACATGTGCCAAGGATCACACAGCCAAGCGAAGTACTACAAATCACACAACCAACCCCTGCACAATCCCTGAAGATAGAAGAGGTGGTTGAAGATGATGAGAAAGTAGTACTACAGCTCAAGGATGTGGAAGATGAAGACTTCTACACAATGGAGGAACTGGAAAGCATAAACAATCCTACTATGGCTTACATGGCCAAAAAGTTCAAGAACTTTAGGTTCAAGAAGGATAGGTCATACAAGCCCCAAGGCCAAGAATCCAAGTTCAACAAGGGAAGTTCATCAAAGGCTGTTGTGGGAAGTTCAACCAAAGGAGGATACAAGACTGGATTTGTGGATAGGTCAAAATTCAAGTGTTACAACTGTGGTGAACCTGGTCACTTTGCTACTGAATGCAAAAGACCCAAACAGGTTCAAAGGTATGAGAAAGGAACTGGTGGATACTCTAAGAAGAATCAAGGTAGAGCCTATGTGGCTGAACGAAAGTGTTGGGATGATTCTGATGATGAAGAAGAAGAAGAATATGTCAACCTAGCTCTCATGGCTAGCACTGATGAAGTAGCATCAACATCTTCAAGTCAGGTACCTTCACTTGTCTTACTTGATATGTCCATTGATGAGTATAAGAAAACCATTAAAGACTTAAGTGCTGAAATGTTCAATGTCTATACTAGCTTATGTAATAACCCCAAATTTTGGACTTAGTTAATTTTTTTTTATTTGATGAATAGTAAAATCCTGATGAATAGTAGATTTCTGAACCGAAAAAGATTTTCAGACCACCCTATGTACGAGTCGGGATAATGAACTTTCAAAGTCGTATTAGTGATATGCGATGTAAATGAAGGAATGCAAAAGCTGTCAGAATCGGAAAAATAGCATTTCTGTTTTCTCCGAAATTTCACCAATAACGGACGGATTAATGATTATTTAAATATATTGGAAGATTTAAATTATTAATTCCATGGATATGGATTTAATAAAAGAATTAGAGATATTAAGAACGATTGCGGTAAACTACTTCGATAGAACACTTAAGAAACCCTGCGAACGTTCTACGCGATTAAACGGAGACGGAACAACGGGACACTTACGGGATTAAATTATAGGCATGGAAGTAACATGTAACAATATTAATCCGAGAAATGCAACATTTGGATCATCCATGTGAAAGGAAACAAACTAGTAAAGCAAACCAGTAAAACTACTTTAACCAAACTCCTGCATGATCGACACGTGTCCGATGACAAGCCCAAAATGCAATGACTCACCACTTTAAACTACATCATCATCATCACCTCTTACACATTAATCAGCATCCACCATTTCACTTTATCAAGAAAATATCAAGGAAAAGCAAAGAAAAACTCTCCCCATTTCCATTCCAGATTTCTGCTCAGCTTGCATAAGGAGCAAAGAAAACTTCATAACTCCAAATCTACTTGTCCTAAAATCACCAAATTTTAACCATAGCTTCTCCACTCCATGGGTAACATTCTTTCAAAATTTCATAGTCAACAAAGGAGTGTAGCCTAGCCAAATCGCTTCCCCAAGTTGGAGAACCCAAGCTGTCCAATTTCTGTCCAGCGGAAAGATGGGGCTCAAAACCCTAGCTAGGAAGCTTAGAATTTGGCGATCTATAACTCAAAAGAAAGCTTATGAAGAGTAAAAGGTCTGGTAAAAAATCTTAGCACCGAACTCTTATTTTTCGATTTGTTATGGATTTGTTAAGGTTTGTTCAAAGCTCAAGGAAGGATTATAAACTATTGTTAGTGTATATGAAGCATCAAGGAAGGTATAAACTCTTGAAACCCTTAGTTATAAATTGATTTATATGGTTAGTTTTAAGTATAGTTTAGTTAGTTTGATTATGAGGATGATTAAGTGATTTTGATGAAAGTTTGATGTTGATTTAATGATAAGCAAGTAGATGTTGGTTTTGACTGGTTGATGATGATTATGGGTTAGTAATGATGTTGAGGATTTGACTTGGTGATTTGGTTGGATTGATTGTGTAAAGTTTATGATTAAACTTTGGAATCGTTAAAACATAGCCGTTATAATGCCCGATTTTCCTTAGCCTTGTTTTGTTTGTGATGTTCGAACATAATACCTTCTGTCCAAGGTCACCACTGCCTAGTATAGTGTAGGTCTTGTTTCGAGGTTCGTTTTGGTGCGAAGATCATGTGAATCCAATTTACGGTTTAGGAGAAACGAGTGTTTTAGTAAAGGATGTTTCGCGAGACCAAACGATACCACTTAGTCAACTTTGAGGCTATGATCGAACCACTTAGAGGTCATAATAAAATGTGAAAATTTGTGATAACATGATAGGTATGTTGAGGAAGACCCTCGAAAAGATTTCGTGCAAAAAGGATTAAATCTCAATTTTATAAAAATGTGTGAGCGAGCATGCTCGAGTAGAAGTTCTTAAGGACTTAATTTGGAAATGGACTTTGTACTTGAGATAGTATATACTTAGTATGGTGAAAGCGTTTAAGTTATTAATCTTGAACCTTGTGTTGATTCTAGATTACTGGACCAACCTGAGACTTATTGCTACTTCGGGATTTCCAGGCAAGTTTTCTCATTCCATGCTTTATTTTAAGTTCTAATATTCGGATGATGCATGTGATATGCATGCTTTCAAACCTCACATCGTATATAGATGTGACGGTATAAAATTGTTGAAATGGATTTGACCTTTGGATTATATAAAATCTTTTGAGTTAAGTAGTTATGAACCGGTTTACTTGGTAGCTCTAAATATAAGAGCATGTTAGATATAATTGCTGATGATTATTTATCAGTGTTTAAGCAACAGGTACTCATCAGAGTTTATGCTAGAAGCCAGTCAGAGTTTGATAAAGTCTGACGGGATGAGAGTTTATTTAGCTGTCGGTGCTGACATTGAAGATTCTAGAAGCAATATATCTTGAAGATGGAAAGAAGCAAGATATATTGAGATAGCTAAAGAAACGGGACAGAAGACAGAAGCAATCCTAAATTGATATAAATTGTATAGCTGATTTATAGGAATATCAATTAGAGATTGATTATGTAGCTATGTACTATAAAAACACAGATAGGTTAACCCTAAAAGGGATGCGAATAATGAATACATTATTCTTGTAACCTAGCAGCTCTCTGTGATATTTTACATCACTGAGAGAAGAGTTATTTAATATAATTCAGTTTATTGTTCATAAACAGTGTTCTTGATTGTTACTCTCATACATATATTGATTATATATTGTGTATTCGGCCTAACAATTGGTATCAGAGCCTAGGCTATTTAATATATACAGTTTGATCCAAACACAAGTATAATCATGGCTGATAATATTCAAACAGATTCTAAGTCCGAAAAGGTTCAACAAACTTATGTGAGTCGATATGAAACAATCAGGGTTCCAATTCTAAGACCAGCAGAATATCCAATATGGAAGGTGAAGATGACCATGTTTCTGGAAGCCACAGATCCAGAATATCTTGATAGAATCAATGATGGTCCTCATATGCCAACAAAACTGTCTCCAGTTGTTGCTGGTCAAGAACAAAAGATTGTTCCAAAAGAAAAGAAAGATTTGACTCCTGAGGACATCTCATCAATTGCAAAGGATGCAAAAGTTAGACATCTTCTCCATAGTGCCTTAGATAATGTAATGTCTAACAGATTTATTGGCTGCAAGACTGCCAAAGAAATTTGGGATGCTTTAGAAGTCAGGTGTCAAGGAAAAAGTGCTATCAAGAAGAACAGGAAGACTATTCTAACACAGGAGTATGAACACTTTGACTCTAGATCTGATGAAACTTTGACAGATACATATGACAGATTCTGTAAACTGTTGAATGATTTGTCTCTTGTTGATAAGGAATATGACCTTGAAGAGTCAAATCTCAAGTTTCTATTATCTCTACCTGAAAGATGGGATTTGAAGGCAACAACAATAAGAGATAATTATGATCTTGCAGAAACAGATCTTGATGAAATCTATGGGTTGCTTAAGACTCATGAACTTGAGATAGAACAAAGAAACAAAAGATCTGGAAAGAAGACAAAATCTGTTGCTCTCAAAGTTGAAGAAAAACTCATGAAGAAAGAAACATCAAAGAAGAAAGCTAAGGGAAAAGCTTTGGTCATAAACTCTGAAAGTGAGTCGTCAAACTCTGATGATGACTCAAACACTGATGCCTCTTCTGAATCTGAGGATGATGAAGAACAAATGATGAAAATGGCTGCTTTGATGGTGAAGACTTTCAAAAAGATGGGTTTCAAGAACTTCAATAAAGGAAAAAGATTCTCAAGGAGAGATTCAAATTCTGTAAGGAAGGATTTCAGAAAGTCTGAAGGAAGGGATACCAAGTCTGGAAAGAAAGACAAGTCTGAGATCCAGTGCTATAAGTGTAAAGAGATGGGTCACTACGCTCTAGAGTGCAAGAAAGGAAAATCTGAAAAAGCACTCATCACTAAAGGAAAAGACTGGGCAGACACTTCAGATTCTGATGAGGATGTAAACTATGCTCTCATGGCAACTGTCAAAGATGAAGTTGATTCATCTGAAAATAAGGTACCTTTAACAACTTATGCTTATGATACTGATAACATATTTGAATTGAGGATTTATCTTAAAAGCATACATGTTAGTTATAGAGATCAGACCTTAGAGAATGAGAGAATTAAATCTGAGAATCAAAAGCTTAAAGATAGAAATAAATTTCTTGAAGATGAACTTGTTAACATGCAACAAGTTCAAAAGGAAAGAGATGATGCTGTTTATGTTGAACAGGAATTGCTTAAAAGATATAGGCAAATTGAATCTGAATTAGAAAAAGAGAGAAGAGTGATTAAAACCTGGACTAATTCTGGAAAAGATACACATCAAGTTTTTCAAACAGATACAGTTGGATTAGGTTACTGTGAGGAAGATGAACTTAGGTTTAAAGATAAAGTTAAAGTTAAACCACAACTTAAACCTGTGAAATTTGTTCCTGAATCCAGTAAGCTAAAATCTGTAGTTGTGAAAGAAGTTGTTATGGAGCCAGTTGAAACTTGTGAAAAACAGGTTAATGTTGGTTCAATAACAGAAAATCAGATTGAGCAAAAAGCTGTTAAAGAACCAGTAAAAATCTGTGATAAACAGGTTAATGTTGGTTTGATGACAGAAAAACAAATCAAACATAAGCTCAAAGAGGTAAAGTCTGTCAACAAACAGAAAGTGTCCAAGAAAAATAGGAATGGAAAAGTAGGCATTAATAAAAGAAATGATTATCTGCCTAATTCTGATGCTCCTAGAAAGACATGTCATAGTTGTGGTAGTGCTAACCATCTTGCCAGTTTTTGCAGGAAGAACAAAGATATTAATTCTTTACCCTCCAAGTCTGGAGTAAAGAATGAGTATGTTAGGATTAAACCACAGACTTTATGCACACACTGTGGGAGCACTTGGCATTCCATTTATACTTTCAAGAGTTATCATGCTATTTATCACAACTATTATGAGTTAAAACCCAACTTGAAATGGGTTAGAGCAAACTCTGCAAGTGTAAAATCTGACACAGTTAGCTTAAACTCTGTTGATAGTAATTCCGCTGCAAAAGCTAACTATATTAAGAAAGCCAAAGCATCCAAGCAAGTCTGGATCCTTAAATCTAATTCTCTTTAATTGTTTGTGATTGCAGGGCATAAAAGAGAGCACCCTTATCTTGGACAGTGGATGCTCAGGACACATGACTGGAAATAAAGCCCTGCTATCAGATTTTGAGGAGAAAGCTGGCCCAAAAGTTTCCTATGGAGATGGCAACATAGGACGTACTCTGGGATATGGTAATATCAATCTTGGAAGTGTCATCATCACAAATGTAGCTCTAGTCCCAGGACTCAAGAATGACTTGCTTTCTGTGAGTCAAATCTGTGACAGAGGTTATCATGTAGATTTTCAACCTGAATACTGTGAGGTTATCAGCAAATCTACAGAGAAAGTTGTTCTAGCTGGACACAGACGTAACAACATCTATGAAGCAAGTTTGGTAACAAACTCTGAAGGAAAAGTTGTGTGTCTGTCTGCAAAAATGTCAAATGAAGAGAGTTGGAAATGGCATAAGAAGCTCTCTCATCTAAACTTGAACAACATCAATGAGCTAATACGAAAAGATCTTGTAAGGGGACTTCCAAAGTCAATGCTCATCTTAGATGGTCTGTGTGATTCTTGTCAAAAGGCCAAGCAAAGGAAGTCATCTTTCAAGAGTAAATCTGAATCTTCAGTTATGGATCCTTATCATCTTCTACATGTTGATCTATTTGGTCCAGTGAATATAATGTCACTTGGCAGAAAGAAATATGCTCTAGTCATTGTTGATGAATACACTAGGTACACCTGGGTGTATTTCTTAGCAAAGAAGGATGAAACTGCCTTAACTCTGATGGATCATGTAAAGCTACTAGACAAAGGATCACAGCATAAAGTGAAAATTATCAGGAGTGATAATGGAACTGAATTCAGAAATGCAACAATGGAAGAATTTTGCAAAGAAAGAGGAGTGAAGCAAGAATTTTCTGCACCAGGAACTCCACAGCAAAATGGTGTAGTTGAAAAAAGAACAAAACTCTAATCGAAGCTGCTAGAACAATGCTTGAAGAAGCAAAATTGCCAACCTACTTCTGGGTAGAAGCTGTTCAAACTGCTTGTTTTACTCAAAATGCAACACTGATCAACAGGCATGGGAAAACACCATATGAGATGGTGAAGAATAAGAAGCCAAATTTGAAATATTTTCATATTTTTGGATGCAAGTGCTTTGTGTTGAAAACTCATCCTGAACAGTTGACAAAGTTTGACTTAAAAGCTGATGAAGGAATTTTTGTTGGATACCCACTGTCAACTAAAGCATTCAGAGTCTACAATCTGAGAACTAAAGTGATCATGGAATCTATACATGTGTCATTTGATGACAAGAAAATAACTGGAATAGAAGATGTAGAATATCATGATCAACTTCGCTTTGAAAATGAAGATCTAAACTCTGATGACGTAAACTCTGATGAAGCAAATCCAACAAACTCTGACGAAGCATACTCTGAACCTCTACTGGTAAACACTGAGGAAGTTTCTCTGACAGAACAAAATAGAGAACCAGTTGAGGGGGAGAGTGAAGATACTTCAGAAACTTCTCAAGATAATGACTCAAATTCTGAAAATGAGTTAGCTGAAGAATCAAATAGAAACTCTGGGTTAAACTCTGAAAGTTCAAATACTGAACAGTCCAATTCAGGGGGAGCCTCAGAGAATGCAAATGGTCAAGAAGAAAATCAGGAAAGCATGGATCAAGGGGGAGGATCTAATGTTAATAGAAGCCAATTACCTACAACAAGAAGGTGGACACAAGCTCACACACCTGACTTGATAATTGGAGATCCAGAAGCTAGTGTAAGAACTAGAAGTGCTTCAACAAATGAATGTCTGTTTCATGCATTCTTATCTCAAACAGAGCCCAAGAAAGTGGAAGAAGCTCTTCAAGTGGAAGCTGTCAATTTCTAGGTGACAGATTAGTTTCTTGGTACAGCAAGAAACAGAAATCAATTTCCACATCTACAGCAGAAGCAGAGTATATTGCTGCTGGAAGCTGTTGTGCACAGATTTTATGGATGAAGAATCAATTGCTGGATTATGGATTAAGGTACTCTAAAATACCTATTTTCTGTGATAATCAAAGTTCTATTGCTATGACAGGTAATCCAGTACAGCACTCCATGACCAAGCACATCAGCATAAGGTATCATTTTATCAGGGAACGTGTGGAAGAAGGAAATATTGAGCTTCATTTTGTGTCTACAGACCAACAGCTTGCAGATATCTTCACCAAACCTTTGAGTGAAGCTACCTTTACAAGACTGGTAAATGAACTTGGAATGGTCTCTGGTTTTGACTAGAGATACTGGTTATACTCAAAATCTATACTTCCGTGATTTGTTGCTCATGTTTCTTTGCATATGTTAACTGTCATTAATACCAGTTTATCAAATTCTGAAATCATACTCTGTTAGACATAATGTGTCAGTCATACTCTGTCGGTTAAACTCTGATGTTAAACTCTGATTGTGATTTTGTCTGAAACATAAGGACCGATGAAGAAAATTGTATGGAGCATGATTCTCAGTAAGTAATCATGAATCCTTCTGAGTTATATAAATTCTGATTTCAAAATGTGCAGAAATTTTACACAGTATGATACTGTCTCTATATTTATAGAATCTCTTAGTTTATTGATCCTATACACTGAGTCTGTATTAGCTGTTTGCACTTTCTCTCATAAAGTAATTGTGTTAACTGATGAAAGTCTAAACTCTGATAATTAGTTGCTAATATTTCACCCTCACATCAAAAGATGCAAAAATATGCACAAATTCCTTTGAGATCATGTTGTGCCTAGGACGACCCATGAACTTATTGTATGAAATAAGGGCTAAAATTTTTGATTTTTGGTGACTAGTGTCATCCACTGATTACTGGAAAAATAATAAAAAAAAAGACAAAAAAAAAAAAAATCGAAGGGGGTGAAAATAATAAATTTATAAGTACAGAGTTTAGATGATATCAGATTTTATTTTATAAATGAGAGTTTGGGCAACCAGTTTTTACTGATTTATTTTGTGGATTTTATGCACTTTGAGATGCTCTCAATATTTATATTCAGTAAACTCTGCAATACACACAAACATTCACAACTGTGCATTTTGAGAAAACAGATTATTAATAAAGGAGGAGAATTGATAAAAACTGATGAACTGTGGACTCTACGCCGAGGTAATTTATTTTTAATCTCTGATGATTAAAATAAATAAGGTTGTTTCAGACATTTCATAATTATTGAGGAACATTTTTTTTGAAAATAGAGAGCATGATTGGACAGTTGTTCAAAAGTGTATTTAACAGAGGAGAGAGGTAGAGTGTCTAGGAAAGTGTAATAGGCGGTAATTATTGCTCTTTTTACTGCGCATGCGCATTGGAAACTGCCAATTACTGCTGTCAGTCATTGCATGTGTGTCACGTGTCCCACTCACACGTTTTACGGAGTAAGACAGTTGTGTGTATTGATTAAAAACTGTTCAGTTTTTAATTCTTGCTTTTGTATTAATATACAATACACAAAATTGTTTGAACTTTTCACAACTTACTCCAATTCACAGTTTACTATCACACACACATTTTCACAAACACTCTTACTGCAAACACTATCAAATTTTCTCTAAGTCATTCTCTGATTATTTCTAAATCGAACTAATGGCTTCTACTGATTTTGTATCTTCTGGGCTTGAGTTTGTTCCTAATAACTATGCTGCTCCATTGATTAATGAGAACGCACCGGAGGCGTTTCATTTGATGCAAAATTTTCTTGCCCAATCTCCTATCGGGCGTGCTCTTGTAGAACCAGAGAGGCTTTCTGCGTTGCAAATCAAAAGCTTCTGGGAGAATGGTGTCTATGATGATGGTGGTGATTCTGGAACACCATCCATTGTTTCTGAGTTTCAAGAAACAGAGTATGTCATTACTCCTGGTACAGTTCGTGCTGCGATGGGCTTTGGTGAACATTCTGCTTACACCATTGTTGTTGGTGATGCTGATTTGCTAAGGATGATGAGGGAAATAGGATTTGGTGGATCTTTGACTAAGATAGGTCAGTTGAAGCGACCCTTCTTGAGGAAATAGTGGAGTTTTTTCTTTGACTGCATAACAAGAACGTTCGGAAAGAAGTGTACTAACTGGGATGCTATACCCACTGAAAGTCTACAAATTGGGTATTCTCTTATCTATGGTACTCAATTTGATTTTGGTAGACTAGTTCTTATTAATATGGGTGAAAAGATGACTGAAAATAGGGGGGTAGTTTACTTTGCTAGATTTTGTCAGATTTTATTTTCTGCCTGTGTTAATGGGGTATATATTGTTGATGAGGATGTTATTCCATGTTTTAAATTGCACAAACGTATATTCTCTGATCTTATAAACAAGGATGTAAAGAAGGGTAATGTAGGTGATCTTTTACTGCCTGCATTAGTGCAACAGTTTTTGGATGATTCTATCCAAGTAGAACAACAACAAGAACCAGTAAATATTGAAGTTTCTCCATCTCCAACCCAACCAATTCGTACTGGTGGTAGAATCAAACACAGGGCTTTCAAACCTGCAAAGATTGTTAAGCCAGCTACTGAAGTTGGAGTATCAAAATCTTCTGTGCCAAACTCTGCTGGTACATCTAAGAAGAGTAGAGCAAAGAGACCAAGGTCTGATGATGTAGAAGATTCTGAAACTTTACATCATAGAAGAAGAAGACTGTAATAACCCGAATTTTTGGAAAAATTAAAACTTTTCTTATTATGATTAAGTGCATCAGTGAATAGTGAATTTGGTGAATGAATAGTGATTTTGAGGATTAACAAAATTTTTCATGCCACCTATGTATGAGACGTAGTGTGGATATTCTGAAGTCATATTAGTGATCTACGGAGTAAATAAGTGAATGCAAAGACGATCGGAATTCAGAAATTCCAAATTTTATTTTGGTGTAGTATTTGACCGGGCAGCGAATTATATATTATTATATTCAAGAAATGAGATATTAAAATTGAGGATTTGAGGATTTAATATTTTGGAATTTTATTATTTTATTAAAGTCGATTTAAGGATTCGATTGTTGGAATGAATAGTGAATAGTTACTATTCACTGCGAGAATCGCGTAGAATTTTATTCGCTCTTTTTGGGAAATATTTCGAATCGTTTCAAGAGGAACAAGGCAACATTTACAGGATTAAATATAGACATGGAAGTAACATGTAACAAGATTAATTCGAGGGATGCAACATTTGGATCATCCATGTGAAAAGAAACGAACCAGTAAAGCTGCTTGCCACCATGATCTCCATTGCTTGACACGTGTCCCTTCTTTGCCACCATGACCCCCCACTGATCGACACGTGTCCTGGACATGCAATGACTCATCACTTTTTAATACAAAAATCAGCATCATTATCATAATTATCAAGTCAACCAAATCAAAAAGTAAAACCATTCTCTTTTCTTTATTTCGGCCAAAAACAAACTGCCGAATTGTAAAGTTCATAGCTCCTTCATTTCTTGGTGGAAAATGGCGATCTATAGCTTGTTGGAAAGGTCTTGAGATAACCTACATTTCCTATTTCACAAGTTTCTTCCATTTGAGCAAGTTTAAGGATGATAACCATGGATAAAGACTTTCTTAAGGCTCACAAGCTCTTGTGGTGTGTTTAAGGATTCAAGGAAGATTGTCCGACATCGTCGCGAACCCCTATCACTTCTCGAGCATCAGGCAAGTTTTCTAAATCTATACTTTGAAGTATTGATTATATATTACTGATTTTGCCATGTGTGGAGTTATACAGTTTTGCGATACATGTTATATATTGTATAAAATAGAGTTTGATTTTGGTTTATATACGAGCTTTGAGATAATGTACTTATGAACCAGTATACCTTGTAGCTCTATATATAAGAGCATATTCATTGTTTTCGACTCTAAATCGGGAGTCGGTATTTTGAGATATGTAGATAGCCGTGGAAACCCGGAGGGATTCCATCGGCAGAATACTATGGGTTTTGAGGAATGTTATTTGAGTATTATCTCGGTCGAGAAATACTATTTGAATACTATTTCAGTTATATATGCAAATGAGAAGTATACATGTGTTATTGCATACTTGTTTTCGAATTGCTATGTATAGAAATACTTGAGGTTATGACTTGATGTTGGGGCTTATGAGTTAGATATGGGATATCAGATATAAGCCAGGAGTTTATATTTGCCCTAGGATAAGGGCGGGTGATTTTCTCTAAGATCAGAAGTAATTATATTTCGGTATATGTTAAAGGTTATTTTCCGATAAAGATATCGGGTACTGTTATCCGAGGATTAATTATTTATTTAAAGAATGTTATTTATGAATGTTCATTTGAGGATTATTGACTTAAAGATTATTAGTGTGAATATTCATTTAAGGATTATTTATTTAATGAATATTACTTTTGAATATTTATTTGGGATTTAATTATTTAATGAATATTATTTTGAATATTCAATTGAGATTAATTATTTAATGAATATTATTTTCGATTATTCAAATGAGATTTATCAATTAAGGAATATTATTTTCAAATATTCATCTGAGGAGTATTTATTTAATGAATATTATTTTCAAATATTCATTTGAGGATTACTTACTTAATGAATATTATTTTCAAATATTCATTTAAGATTTACTTAATTAATAAATATTGTTAAGTATTTGTAAATCAAAAGAGGTTCCCAAAACAATGTTTTTCCATTTAAATCTGTCTTTTAAAGGGGATTTAAATGCTCGCTCAACTATCAAAAATATGGGAAACCTGCTTTAAGTGACTGCTACTCTTTTTAAACTCTCAACTCAAAACTGTCAGGGGACAGATATTTTCTCAAAGCTATGTAATTGCTGCAAGTCAAATATTGTGTTACCACCTCAACGATCGAGGGGTAAATTCCTGGAACAAGTCGATATCCATTAACAAGCAATAGCTTGGGAAATATTGGAGAATCTTCCTTTCCAACCTAGATATAACTACTTAGTGGAGTCGTATCAACAAGTGTTACACTTGGGGAAAGGAGGACGATCTTTACGTTTCATAGTCATGGATTTCATCTGAACTAGGAGTGGTGTAAGTGGTCAAGTTGCGTGGGCCCATCCAACTTTTATTGCCCCAAATGGGCCGGGAGGTCACAGTAAGGCGGTAGACAATGTCAGGCTGTCGTGATTCTTCCATCTACATGTAGAAAACTATTTGAGCGGTGCGACCTGCTACTGATCATAGCAAGGTTAGGCACAGCGGACGCGGTAGCAACTCCAGTATTAGTTCATCATCCATTTTGGATAATTCTGCAACATGTACTGAAAGGGACCACGGATGACTCCATTGGTACAGGTTTACCGATCATGTTGTCAGAGGGATTCTGCAACATGTATTGAAAGGGACCAAGGATGACACCGTGGTACAGGTTTACCGGTCATGTTGGCAGGGGGTCGAAAAGTGTTCAAAATAAAGTTACAATGAATCCTTGCAACTTCATCTTTTATTTTATGAGTATGACTCTGATAAAACCTGATTAAGGATATATATGCCTAAGTGGATTTTGGGTTACGGAAATATTATATTAATTTTCCTCGTAACTTCCTCTTTTATATCATATGACTCTGTGGATACCTTACATAACATGAGTTATGGTAAGGGAGTTGTTTATACTGAATCATCTTATAACTTCTTTTAAGTTATGTGTTGATATTCTGCTTACATAGCAGATATTTTTGGAAGAGTTATATTGGTTTACTTTGAAACCTTATCTTTTATATTATACTAGAACTTTGTTCATAATATAGCAAAAGCTTGCAGAAATATTATGAAATGATATTTGAAGTACATTAATGGTACTGTTTTTGGGAATACATTCCGATCAGGAAATAATTTCAGTATCGAGATATTTTGACAAATTATTGTCTTATACCCGCTTTATTCTGGGTTGAGTTAAAGGCAGGATTATGCCATATTTTTATTACCTTGCTGAGCTATCGCTCACTCTTGCTATTGTTTTATATATATTATATAGCAGCGAAGCAGGATGCCAATGGGACGACACATACCCCGCAAGGCATCTCCATAAACAGTTTATAGCAGTGATCCCGAAGAGTAGTACGAACCAACCGAATCAGGCTACGGCTTTTGGCATTCAACTTATGTATAGACATGAATGGTATTAGAGGATTGTAAGCATGTGGATGTTTGAGTGGTTTGGTATACGTATATTGAAAGGTAGCGTATACTGATTTCGTGTTATCCGATTAGTTGTCACAACCGTCACATACATTGATTAAAGACATAAACTCTGAATGAAGTATTTAATGAAGTTAGGATCCCATGTTTTATTCTCATAAGTAATTCGACAGTAATCTCTTTAGTTAATTATAATCTTTATAAATTGCTAGTTAATTTAGTTGATAAAAACCCAAATTTGATACTTGTCTTAGCATTGAATAATAGCCATACATTGTTGCCTAGGTGCATAACTATAGTAAACCAGTCTCTGTGGGAACGAACTCTACTTATTCATATATTACTTAAATCTAGTTATGGGAGAACCAGTTGCAGAAACGAAGGCTTTGAAGGATTTTTCTCAGGCGAAAATCAATGACATTCAATCTAGCATTGTCAGGCCAGCCATTGCAGCTAATACCTTTGAAATCAAGCCTGGCACAATTCAGATGGTGCAGAATTCAGTTCAGTTTGGGGGTGCTCCGACGGAAGATCCTAATATGCATATTAGGGATTTCATCGAGATTTGCGACACCTTCAAGTTCAACGGAGTGTCAGAAGATGCTGTGAAATTGAGACTTTTCCCATTTTCTCTGAGGGATAAAGCTAAGGGCTGGTTGCATTCTCTACCAGCAGGTTCTATTGCTAAATGGGAGGATCATGCTCAGAAATTTCTCCCTAAATTCTTCCCTATGGCTAAAACAGCTGCAATCAGGAATGCTCTTACTCAGTTTGCACAGCAGTCAGGGGAAACTTTATGTGAAGCTTGGGAGCGTTACAAGGAGATGCTTAGGAAGTGTCCTCATTATGGAATGCTTGATTGGATGGTGATCAATTGTTTTTATAATGGTCTGGGAGGTCAATCACGACCAATGCTTGATGCGGCATCAGGTGGAGCTTTGTGGGCTAAAAGCTACGCGGAAGCTTATGAACTAATCGAGATGATGGCTGCTAGCCAATACCAGAATCCAACTCAGAGGTTATCACAAAGTAAAGTGGCAGGAATTCTGGAAGTGGATACAACTACGGCAATAGCAGCTCAGTTAAAGGCTCTGACTATGAAAGTGGATTCTCTGACTAACTATGGAGTTCAACAGGGGGCTAATGTTTGTGAGCTATGTGCAGGTGCACATGACACGACTCAATGTGCCATATCTAATGAATCGGCACAGTTTGTGAGCAATTTCCAGAGACCTCAGCAGCCAGTGCCTAACACCTATCATCCTAATAACAGGAACCATCCGAACTTCAGCTGGAGTAACAATCAGGGTGGTATGCAACAACCACAAAAGCCGTATCAGCAGTATCAAGGTCAGCAGTATGGAGCTAAGCCATTTAACTCTTCTGGTTTTCAGCAGCAGTATGCTCCAAGGCAACCATATCAACCACCAGGGTTTCAACAACCATCTCAGGGCAATGTTGGTCAGTCGTCCAATGAAAAATCTGAATTGGAGGAATTGAGGCTAATGTGCAAGAGCCAAGCTGTTTCCATCAAGACTCTGGAGAATCAGATAGGTCAAATTGCTAATGCGTTGTTGAATAGACCACAGGGAACTCTCCCTAGTGATACGGAAGCTAATCCAGGCAAACGGGAGGCCAAGGAACATGTAAAAGCAGTTACCTTGCGATCTGGAAGGGTTACGAATGATCAGAACTCAGAAACAGCGCAAAACGAAGAAAATTTGAAAAGTGAACAGTACCTAGGGCGCGCCCGCACTGTTCATAGCACGCCCGCGCCTCCCATTCTGCCAGAAGTTGAAAAAAATGGAGAAAAAGCTGATCAATTGGGGGACAATTCGGAAAAGAGCAAACTTTCTACTGAGAATTCTATTCCGAAGCAAGCTACAGAGAGCAAGGAAGAATATCCTCCTCCGCCATTCCCTAAACGTCTTCAGAAGCAGAAGTTGGATAAGCAATTCGCTAAATTTTTGGAGGTTTTCAAAAAGTTACAAATCAATATACCTTTTGCGGAAGCTCTAGAACAAATGTCGAGCTATTTAAAGTTCATGAAAGGTATTCTATCTCGGAAGTTGAAACTCGAGGAGTTGGAGACCGTGGCTCTAACAGAAGAATGCAGTGCTATTTTACAGCAGAAGTTACCTCCTAAACTCAAGGATCCAGGGAGTTTCACCATACCGTGCAGTATCGGCAATCTATCTTTCAACAAGTGCTTGTGTGACTTGGGAGCTAGTATTAATCTGATGCCGTTGTCTGTCTTCATGCAACTTGGGCTGCCTGAGCCTAAACCTACTACGATGTCTTTATAGTTGGCTGATCGGTCGATCACATATCCAAGGGGTATAGTGGAGGATGTTTTGGTTAGAGTGGATAAACTTATCTTTCCTGCTGATTTTGTTATTCTAGACTTTGAGGAGGATAAGAAGATTCCTATTATCTTGGGAAGACCGTTCTTGGCTACAGGCCGTACTTTGATAGATGTGCAGAAAGGAGAGCTCACAATGAGGGTACAAGACCAGAATGTCACTTTTAATGTATTCAATGTAATGAAATTTCCTACAGAGGAAGAAGAATGTTTTAAAGTGGACCTGGTTGAGTCTACGGTATATACGGAGATTGAGCAATTGCTTAAGTCAGATACCTTGGAGAGGGTACTGATAGGGGATTCTGAGACTGAAGACCAAGAAAGAGAAGATCAACTGCAGTACTTGAATGCATCTCCGTGGAAAAGGAAAACTGACATGCCGTTCGATTCTCTTGGAATAGCAGAGCTGAAGAAGTCTCAAGAGCGTCTCAAACCATCTATTGAAGACGCTCCTACTCTTGAACTCAAACCATTACCTGAGCACTTGAGGTATGCTTTTTTAGGTGATGCATCTACGTTACCTGTAATTATTGCATCTAACTTGTCAGGTAGTGAAGAAGAAAAACTTTTGCGAATTCTGAGAGAGTTCAAATCAGCAATTGGTTGTACCATAGCGGATATCAAGGGAATCAGCCCTTCGTATTGTATGCATAAGATTCCGCTGGAAGAAGGATGTAAACCAACTGTGGATCCTCAAAGGAGGCTTAATCCTATCATGAAAGAGGTAGTGAAGAAAGAAATTCTTAAGTGGCTGGATGCAGGAATCATCTATCCTATTTCAGACAGCTAATGGGTGAGTCCAGTGCAATGTGTGCCTAAGAAAGGAGGCATGACAGTAGTTGCTAACGAGAAGAATGAGCTTATCCCTACTCGTACAGTTACAGGGTGGAGAATTTGCATGGACTACCGAAAGCTGAATAAAGCCACCAGAAAAGATCACTTCCCTCTTCCATTCATTGATCAGATGCTAGACAGGTTGGCTGGCCATGAGTTCTACTGCCTTCTAGATGGTTATTCAGGTTACAACCAGATTTGTATTGCTCCAGAAGATCAGGAGAAGACCACATTCACATGTCCTTTTGGCACTTTTGCGTTCCGTCGCGTTTCTTTCGGACTTTGTGGTGCACCTGCCACCTTTCAGAGGTGTATGATGGCCATTTTCTCAGATATGATTGGCATAAATGTGGAGGTGTTCATGGACGACTTCTCGGTTTTCGGAACTTCATATGATGAGTGCCTACAGAATCTTGGCATGGTGCTGAAAAGGTGTGTTGAGACCAATTTGGTGCTCAACTGGGAAAAATGTCACTTCATGGTACAAGAAGGAATCATTCTTGGGCATAAGGTATCTAGCAAGGGGCTTGAAGTGGATAAGGCCAAAGTGGAGACGATTGAAAAGCTTCCTCCACCAATCTCAGTTAAGGGAATTCGCAGTTTTCTTGGTCATGCGGGTTTCTATCGGCGATTCATTCAAGACTTCTCCAAAATCTCTAAACCCTTATGTAATTTGCTGGAAAAAGATATTCCTTTCAAGTTTGATGAAGATTGTTTAGCTGCTTTTGAGCTTTTGAAGAAAAAGTCGACTTCAGCACCTATTATTACTGCACCTGATTGGGGTGAACCGTTTGAGTTGATGTGTGATGCTAGTGACTATGCGGTGGGAGCTGTTCTAGGTCAAAGGAAGAACAAGGTGTTCCATGTGATCTACTACGCTAGCAAAACTCTCAACGATGCGCAGCTGAATTACACTACTACAGAGAAGGAGCTCTTGGCAATTGTTTACAGTTTCGAGAAATTCAGGTCGTATTTGCTTGGAACAAAGGTGATAGTCTATACTGATCATGCAGCCATTCGATACCTGATTTCGAAGAAAGATTCAAAGCCTCAGTTGATTCGTTGGGTTCTTTTGCTTCAAGAGTTTGATTTGGAAATTAAGGACAGAAAGGGTACTGAAAATCAGGTAGCGGATCATTTGTCACGTTTGGAGGACCACAGTAAGAATTCAGGGGATAAAACTCTAATCAATGAATCTTTTCCTGATGAGCAACTTTTTGGGGTGCTAGATGAAGAACCATGGTTTGCAGATATTGTGAACTATCTTGCGAGTAATGTCATCCCTGCTGAATTCACTCTTTGCTTTGCATTGAAAGAATAGATTATAAAAAAATGATATGATTCAACCCCAGACCCTTTTGAATGTAGCGGATAACAACGGTCTCTTATGCTCAAAGGAAGAAGTTTCTACTGAAAGACGTGTGTCCTAAATCCAATCATGGATGATGAGTTAGGAGATACTTTGTTCAATCTGATTCAAGTTTGTTTAATTTAATAAATGGTAATATGTTTTATAACGGGCTTTATCTATTTAAAGTCTTTAAATTAGATGATCCATAGTTTAGAGTAAAGCTTTAATGGATTATGATGAGATCATTATAATGAGACCTTAAAGATGATAACTCTAAACTTAAATAGTTCCTGGTCGTAGGATAATTAATTGGTAGTTAATTAATCCGCAAATAGCGGTACATACTATGCTTGCTTCACTATGAAGGATGTCTGTTCTCATAGGCATTTGTGTGGTGACACTATAGCTAGTATGTAGGTGCTTATTAGGAATAAGTTCACTGAACATGACTCGATCAGTTGAACAACTAATGGAGTTCACTCATGTGTCAGTAGTTGTTCATATAGTGATGGTTGTACAAGTGTCCTTTGACTTGAGATCATCATAGTCATCTTGTGTACACTGAACTATACTTTGGTTTAGCTCTTAGTCTCGAGGGACAATAATTAGTGCTCTTCTGGGTATAGGAATTTGTGCACGAAGATAGTGAATGATCAATAAAGGATCTGCCCCTTCCAGTGAAGGAAGAAAATGTCCTATGTTATTCCATTTATGCTAGTTCAGGAATCTCTGGCCAGAGTGAATAAAATTAGAAAGAAGTTTCTAATTTGCATTAATCGGAACTAGGCATAGTGAATAGGAAAACATATGATTAAATTAAATAGGCTTGACACGAGATCCATGCCTTGTATTTAATCGGGACATTGTAGAGAAGAAGGAATTGATTGTACGGTAACTAGTCACTGAACAGGTTCTTGGTATTCTAAGCAGTGAATTCATATTATCCGGATAGTCGCGATATGTTGAGAAGCATCACTCATGATGTAGAAGAAATATAATTAATCAGTTAATTATATTTAATGAATTATTAGAATTCGTATAAATAATAAATAAAAAGTTTATTATTATTTATTTCTACTACCGGCTTAATATTGAACCTACAGGGTCACACCATAAAAGAATATTTTCTTTGATGAAAAGATTTAAATTATGAGAGAGGAAGAATTATTTTCTAAATAGTTTAGAAAAAGAAATAATGATTAAAATAGTTTTAATCATTATTAAAGCATTTTAGAAATGCGGGGTTAAAAAATATATATATAGATATATTATTAAAAAAACCCTAGGAAAGCCCTATAAATAGAATGAGATAGTTCATTCTAAGGATAATCTTGTTTTTGTGAAAAACCTAGACAAGGAGCTAGCCTCCATCTCTCTCTCTCTCTTTTCTCTCTAAAAGGTCTTAGAGTTTTTGAAGAATTTATCGAAGGAAAATTCTTGGTTGATACCGGTAGAGTGCTTCACACTCTGAGGAGAAACTGCTTGCAACCATCGATTTTAAAGCTTCGATTCTCAAGGTATGGTTACGATTCCCTTCGTTCTAGATTTTATATGTTTTTCTATATGTGCGATACATGGTTTTTACGGAATAAATGTTATATCACGCTTTTGCTCATCCGTAAATTCCTTCAATGGTATCGAAGCTAGGTTTTGCATATAGAGATTCATATAAAAAAATTCAGATTTGTTTATGCATGTATGGATTTATTATGATTTTTGCAAGTATATTTAGATTTAATTATGAATTAATTCGAAATATTATTTGCATGAGATTTTGACCATTGATCTGGGTTCTACAAGTGTTGTGGATAATCTAGGTATTTATTTCATAATTTTGTGATGTGTAGATTATTTGTTATGAATTTTTAAAAATTGTTTTAATTAAAATTCATAAAATAATTATGCATGTTGAAATATATGAATTAAAATTTCCACAAGGACCTCATAGATACTTGCTTATTTTTGCTTTTGTTTGATTTCAGAAATCATATTATTTTGATTTTTTATTAATTTATTAATTAATTGTTAATTAATTTATTAATATTAAAATAAAATAATAATAACAATAAATGCATTAATGGCTGGGCAATTTTTTTTTGTGTTTTAAATGCTTAGTAAGTTACAACAATTCTATGCTATAAAGCTTCAACAATTACAACATTGAATATAAAAAAAAAAAAAACTGCTGCTGCTGTCCGTGTGCGCGTGGCACGCACTCGCTGGGAAGGGTGTAATGCATGAACGTCATGCGTTACACAATTAATAGCATTTCTGTCCACATTAAATTTGATTTTTTGGGAGTTTGGTAACTCCGTTTTGGGCGTGCAATATACCGTTGGATTCGTTTTTCCGAGACGGATCTAATGGAGTGGTCAAATATTTTTTATATAAAATTTTGGAACTTTTTATAATCCCGGAAGTGTTTTAAAGCATGTACTAATTGTTTTAATTGCTTTTAAATACTATAATAAATCCATACATCATTATATCATTGTATGACATTATATTACTTGCATGCTTACTTGTTTATTTATTTTTATATCTGAGATATATGCCTATATTTACCATGCGATGATAGATTTAGGTGAACTTAAATCAAAATAAAGCGTGCTCTACAAAATCTAGAATAGGAATCGTTTCTTGCCTTAACAATAATATTATGAGTACAACCATGAGATTCTTATGTTTATGAAACATAGAGTGAAATACTCTTTTGATGTTGAAAATGAAAATTTCTGTCTAGGCCGTTGGGTTTTAAGCGGGACCGATGTGACCCCTCCAACACACTTGGAATTTTTCATTTAAATATCATAATTGTATTTTGTTCATGAAAAAGAGAATCTCCTAGTAATATGATTATGGTTGCAACATAATATAATCCCTCTTAATTAAAATTTATATCAAGTAGTAAATGGCCAATGGCACAACGGGCTTGTGTCGGTCATAGCCTTCCAATATAATAGCAAGTAGAGTTCTTATATTGAGACATTGCCGTTTCGTGCTACAGCCGATGGCTTTGTTTTGAGATTAAGAGATGCTTGTCTATCACATGAGATGTGTATGATAAATTAGGTTTCAATTGTCGTTACGTGCTACAGCCGTGGGCTTTTGGAATTCTAATTTAATTATGCAAGATGTTGGGTTTGACTTGACTTAGAATATTGAGTGAGTCGTGCCACAGCCGAGACTCAATGATTCAAGAGGCTAAAAGATAATAAGGAATAACATGAGGTGTAGTTGACAAGAGTTGTCTTCCTATGGAACATCACATTGCGTTTCGTGCCACAGCCGAGGTGATGTGATGGAAAATAGGATCCTTATTCTCACTAACATTATGAATGTTTAGTTATACATATAAAGGGTTGTATAACTTAAATAAAATAGTGGGAGCCACCAATGAATAAAGACCCGATTCATATGGTGTTATAAGAATAAAATTGAATATTTACTTAGTAGTTATGTGTATTCACTAATAGAATTATATATATACTATAATTTCTGCACTATCACACATCGTAGTAGAATAACACGTTGACTTATCCCGAATATGCTGATGAACTTTGAAACTTGAGAAATGTTCTCAAGAATGAAAAGTTAGACGAAATGTTTAACTCGTTAATACAAAGTGTCTTGTTTGTGATGCACATGGAGATGTGTATAAGACCAAGTGCAAGAGGTCTAATAATGCAAATGTTGCCAAGTAAACCAAACTGATGTCTATGAGCTTGAGACTGTGCAAACAGTATAAGCACAAGGACATTCAGGGCTACCTTGTTGCTTCTATAAGAGTTGTAGAATGTGATAAATAAGACGATTAAATATAGGATATCGAATGAGCTATTCCATAATAGTTATGTTGAGGGTTGATCTATGAATAATCATAGACTCAAGACAATCAATTTGATTGATAGTCTAGGGTAGGTTGATTTTGTCATAGATGGAAGCTAAGTCGAGATATGATCTTGAATTAGCTTCCGAATACGAACTCGCAAATTTGTTGTGAACTCTTACATGAAAAGGTTGGATATCAGATTGTCTGAAATCTACTTCATGTTAAAGATTGTTGAGACGTATTTCCTTCTTAGAGAGCTTTGTTCTTCAGACTGGTAACGGTTCTGGAATCAAGTAGTGGGAGATGAACCATACCATCAAGAAGGAGTTTGTTAGTGAGTGATAACATAATTAGTCAAAGGCTAAGTTTGACTCCAAAAGCAAAATAGTTTGTTGCCACCTATCAAAGGTGGGTTATTGGAAGATCAACTACAAGAGTTGTCTTGTAGAGTTGAAGAATTAGAGAAATTTAGTGGGACTGAAACTTCTCATTTTGAAATAGGGACTATGGAATAGAGGTAATGGAAATCCAAAGAACTACAGGCTTGTTTGCACGAGTGAGAAGAGTATTCGCTTGTTGCATGGTGATGGGTTACAAGAACCATATGATTATTGAATCACATTATGCATGCGAAACTCGTCTCACTAGAAAGACCACTATATCTCTATTTTCTTGAAATAGAGAGATAATGAGCAACAAAAGTGTTAAAATCAGTACACATAATTGTATGTGCACCAGTGACAACACATGCCAGAAAAGGATTCACACGCTTCATTAGAATTCACGGATATGATCTGGATTCAGATATATGTATTTGGTACAATACAAATTCGAATCTTTTGGAGTGTTTCAAAATGAATAATAATGAAATACAAAACAAAACAGCAAGTGTTGGGACTCTTTGATCAGATCAAAAAGATATACACTTGAGTGAGTGTTTTGAGGTTATCTCAAATCTTAAGTTTAAAGCTTCACGTTGGACAGATCCTGAGATTCTACAGGTAGATGGAATGTACGAAGGAGCGAACAAACTTTGTTAGACATCGTTCGGTTCATGTTAAGCTAAATTGATCTTCTAATATATGTTTAAAGTTGAATTTTATAAATATCAGTATATCTGCTGAATATAGTATCTTCTTAATCTGTTCCAAAGTTGTCATATGAGATTTGTAGTGCAAGGAACACAAGTCTTAAACTTGTTAAGATTTGGGATGTCTAGCTTATGTCAAAATGTTTAATTTGATAAGCTAGATGGTAGATCCAAAATGTAAGTTTGTGAGATATCCTAATGATAGTCAAGGATGTTGGTTGAATATTCTACTGAATATAGTGTGTATGACATACTGCCTACTTAGAGGAATTGTTCTGTAATAACCCCAAATTTTGGACTTAGTAAAATTTTTTTTGATGAATAGTGAATGCTGATGAATAGTAAATTTGCTGATGGAAAATTTTCAGACCACACTATGTGGATAATATGGAATGAATGTTTCGAGATTATATTATTGATGTATAGGAAGAATAAAAGAATGTAAACGCGATCAGAATCAGGAGATTCCAACTTTAAATTTTGATCACTATTCATCGGACAACCAAGGGTGAATTGATTTGATCATTTTGAGAAAGTGTGTAGGATGAGAAATCCATGATCATACCTTAAGCCAAGGAGAGAAATCTAGGATTATATATTAAACCAAGGTAATGGAAAGATCAGGGAAGTATCCCCTAGCATTGGTACAGAGAAACGTTTTTAGAATCACTTGAAACTATCGCGAAACAAAAGCGTAACGAATTATGGATTAAACCCAAACTGAAGGGGAAGTATCATATAAGATCATCAAGTGTAACATATAAGAGGATTGAGGATACAAATGATGACATAAGCATGATGCAAGAGGATGACATAAGGATGACCAAGTGATGACAAGGTGATGAATCACCACCTTGTCACCACTTTCACCACAACCACAAGATTAAAAGGCCATGTGTCATGGATGACAAAACAAGCTTATGACCACACAATTATATGTCTGGTAATTAGCATTATTAGACAAAAGAAAGGAAAAGAAAAACCAAGCAAGTAACCATCTCTTTCATTTCTCAGAATTTCTGCCCAGCTTGACCATGGTGGAAAGAAAATTTCATAACTCCAAATCTACTCATCCTAAAATCGCCAAATTTGGACCATATCTCCCTCAATATATAAACAAGGTACGTTCAAATTGTAATGGCCATCAAAGAAGTGTAGCATGGTTAACGATTGGATCAAAGTTGAGGCATGAATAGTGACTCATGAAATTGTTTTGTTTTGTTCTTGAGTTTTAAGGATTGTTAAGGATGATTAAGGATCAAGGGAGAGTATACAAGCTATTGTTAGTCTTTACCAAGTACCAAGGAAGGTATAAACCTCTCACACCCTTTGTTATACTTTGATGTGATATTAAGGATATTTGTATGATTATGATGATGTTTAGTGGTTAATTAGTGGTTAAACTTATGAGTATTTATATGAACATGTTTAGGCAGAATATAAGTTGCTTTATTTGGGAAATTAGAAGTATGATTGCTTGGTTGAAGATTGGTGGTTTGTTTGAGTGTTTTAAACACGGGAATCACGTTTAAGCGTCGTTACCATGCCGGATTTTCATTAGGTTGTTTAGGCAGAAACCTCGGGTACCTCCATGATATGGAAGCAACCCTAACTGACCATGATCATGTAGGTCTTGTTTTGTAGTTTGTTTTGGCGAAAGAATCGCATCGTTTCGATTTACGGTTTAGGAGAAACACCCGTTTTAGTAGAAGTCGTTTCGGGAAACCAAGTGGTTCACTATATGAACTTTGAGAATATGATCAAGCCCCTTAAAAATGGAATTAGGTCATGATATTAAAATGGATACTAACATGGACAGTTAGTAAGTGAATCGAGAAGGTTTCGGGTTAAAAAGATAATTTTTCGATTTTATAAAAATGTCGGAACCAAAGCTGCGTGAGGAGTAAGTGGTTCTGCACTTCACTGCCAAAAACCTGCTGCTCTCGGGATTTTGATCCCCTTAAGCGGAAAAACATGTTCAAGCATTTTGTTCTATTCTTTCCCTAGATCGCGCACGCAAAAACGGTGTGTCATTTCGACTAACGGTTAAGGAGATATGAGCGTTTTAGTGAAAGGCGTGCGAATAGTAACTTTCCGTAGCTCATCCAAGGTTGAGAATACATTTCACCAAGTGAAACCCCTGTTTTGAGATCGAAACTTTTATGATAAATATTACAAATACTCAAGATGATTTTAGAAGTGGTCTCGTATTTAAATACGAGTTTTCGGATTTATTAAAACTGTTAGAGTACGAGTCGCGTAATAGTAACTCTATGAAAAGTCAACTCTAGGGTACTACTTTGACCAACCATTGTGACTAAGATAAAGGATTATTTCGAGTCGATTAAAACATGAACCTTGTTGAGGAATAACGTGACTACATGATGTGTTTAACATATAGTTGACTTTAAATGAGTGTTATGAGAAAATGATTACGTTAGGGGACTGATCGAGTATTTCTTTGTTTATAGATTTGCGACAAGTCTCAAAACCCTAATACCAAGGACTCAAGGCAAGTTTTTTCATTCAATGCTTTATTTTAAATTATAATATTATGATGATGCATGTGATATGTGTTATGCATGCTTCCAAACCTCACATCGTATATAGATGTGATGGTATAAAATTGTTGAGATGAAATATATGCATATGATAGATGCATGCAAGTTTTCAAACCCTACATCCTATAAGTGATGCTGTTGTGATTTACTGTTGTGTACGTGATATATATTCTGCGTTAATGCTGTGAAAAGATTTATAACTGTTTACGCTTTTGATAAAAAGCTTTGTAAGATATATGGTTTATATGCTATGTAAATACTAGATATAAACCGAGGTTTTAAAGACTCTTAGAGTAGAGCAGGTGAATCGTATTTTTAAACTTAGACCGGGAGTCGGTATATTTTCTTTAAACCGTTAAGGTTTATTTTCTGATAAGTATATTGAATAGATACATTCAATTATTTCATTATTCAAGGAATATTATTTTAATATTCACTTAGATTTGATGATCAAATATTTATTGAGCTTTTGATTATTATTTAATCAATTATTAATTGATGAATATTATTTGAATATTTATTATTCTTTTAATTAATTTAAAAAAATGATGTATATTGTTTAAAAAGTCATCATTGACATTCAATGAGTATGAAGAATATTTCCGAACTTTCTAATATTTATTTTAATTAAAGTAGGGATTCCCGAATATTATTTTAATTTAAATCTATCTTAAGAGATGATTTAAATATTCGCTGACCACTCAAATGGGACGGGAATACCCTTCAAGATTTCCAAATAGTCTGACTCCTGGGTCGTAATCTTTTAAAGAGAAATCTTATCAAATCCTAAGTGGAACGACAGTGGTCAACCCCTTCTGGTTACTTACTCCTCTATTATTCTAGGAGTAAGTAGGCCAGAAATGTTTTCAAAAGAGAGACAAGTACTCAGTACTTGGGGAAAATAGGATTAAATTCCGATTCCCGTTTCATTGATTTTTCATCCAAGACCAGCAGGAAACGCGAAAGAGGCTGTTGGACAGTACCTCTGGTTATAGCGTAAGAGGCTGCGAGGCAGTCCAACACTTATCTCGCATAGGAGGCTGTAGGGTCAGTCCAGCAGATACAAAGCCCGTATGCGGCTAGGGTGATAATCGTGTTAAGATGTCGTCCATCTACTAGTAGAGAAGTGTGAGTACGATACAACGACTGATCATCGTGTATCGTGTGTGTGCCCTGAAAAAGGTCCCTTCCTTCCGATTGGAATTGTGTTGCACATTGTAAAGAAAGCCTAGGTGCTGAGTTAGTGATAATGTGGCAGTGATGAGTAATGATGTTCCTCATACAGTAATTGTATTGTATGGCATGTTTTGACGAAAATAATGTTTAAACATATCGTTCTATATATGAACGGAATTTCAAAGGTTTTCAATTATGATATCAGCTTACATATATGATTATGAGGCTATATCTTATTGTCGAGCTATAGTGCTCATTCTTGCTTCTTTTAGATACCACAACACAACAGATTCAAAAAGGTGTTCAGTACTGATATTTTACAGTATTTTGAACAGTATGAGATATCTAAATAGATATGTGTGTATATATGTTAAGAAGGTATTTAAGATATACAGTATGTTGAACTGTATAGTATTTTGAATCAATGAATAGGCTTTAAGCCTTGATTCCAATATTTGATATCTATTTTAAAAAGATATGTTTTGGAGTCTTGGTTTATCATACTGATGCCAAGGATTTCCAAATGATTACGAAGAATATATGAGTATGATTATAAGTCATACGGTATTTTGAACGGTATACTATTTTGGGATTAGACCCTAGTAGTGTTAAAAACTTTGATCCCATATGGATTATCTTCCTAAAAGGGTTTAAAGATTTAAACTGGGATAGATTTCTTGCTGAGCGCTATTAGCTCATTCTTGCTTTATTAATACTTTCATCATAAAGAAACCATTGCCGATTCACCTCGTGTTACGAGAGCAAGGGAATGGAGAGACCACCCTTGAGTTAGTTCAGCAAGATGGATACTGTCGGAGTTAGCAGAACAGCTGTAGACTGAATTAGTAATAATTGTTTTCGAGTAGGTTTGTATTATTGAACCTTGTATAGAATGTGAGGTCTATTATTGTAACTTCAGGTAGAGGTTGTAAATAATAGATGAGATCCTGGATAGTACATTTGGTTTGTAATAACAAGTGTTACTTATTGTTGCTCATTTCCAAGGCTATAACTTGTGTGTGTGCGCGTAAGTGATTGGGGTCTTTGGAGTTGTATTATTAGAATGTTGTAAGTAATGCAGGTATTGTATAATTGATGGAGCGCGACAACCCAGATTCCTGACCCCGGATCTGGGGGTGTTACAGAAATGGTATCAGAGCGTTAAGTTATAAACTTGGATATGAGAGTGTTAAGAGTTATATCGAAGTAAGAGAATGACAAGAGGACTCATATAGAGTTCGTTAAGTGGACTACCGGAAGTAGTGCCATCGAGGATGTTAAGACTAAAGAGTTTAGTTGGGAACTTATCGGAGGACCGATAGGACCGTTGAAGATCATCATAATGATGAGAAGGACGTTTAGAATTGTACACGGATTATCAAGGACATTAAGATAAGATGCGGAGCAGAGTCTCGGTCGCAGTTGAGGTAAGGTCGGAATGGCCAATACCAATGGATAACTTGACTTAGTAAGAACCTAAGTGTTTGTAGTTCATCATAGTTTGCCACGAGAAGGCAGCACATGTGAAGATTAAGACGTTTACAGTCCTTTACGTGATCCGAATTACTAAATTGCGTGGACAAGTTAAGGCATTATCTTGTGTATGAGGTCCAAGCCTTGAGAACAACGATTTCACCAGAGTTGGTGTCTTTTCCGTCGATGGGTATTTTGTTACCTAAGAGGAAGACTTTTGTGTACATGTAGTACCAGAACGTTATCATGAGACGAACGTGCTAAATCACATCGCGAGTATATTTCGTACGATAGGCCATGATGGCTCAACTCGGAAATAAAAGATATGAAGAATGGATAGCGTGATTCTGATGAAGACACGTATGGTTGCAACGAGCAATGCGACAATCTCAGGACCTACGAGGAACGAGACCTATGGTGGCCTGGGGTTGGATTCATTCGATACGACTAGTGTTAAGAAATTACATATACGTTAATCGACCTTCATCTTTTGAGGATGTGTTGATGCGGCCGTAAGAGGCCCAATCCCTGGACGATTATCGGGGAATGGCGAATATGTTTCGAACTCCTGACCTATTTAAGGACTTGTACGATTTTGTGGTACCATTGGTTAGTACCCTTAGCCATAAAGGCAAAAAGATAAGATCATCCTCGTACGGGTGAT
Source organism: Heracleum sosnowskyi (assembly GCA_030848705.1). Classification (NCBI taxonomy): domain Eukaryota; kingdom Viridiplantae; phylum Streptophyta; class Magnoliopsida; order Apiales; family Apiaceae; genus Heracleum; species Heracleum sosnowskyi. Next base: position 63,706,243 of record CM061235.1, read on the forward strand.
GTTAGAAATTATGATGACCATTGACTTTTGGTATCTACTTGCTGGTATACTACTCAATCTAAAACTGTTCCTGCCTGTGTTATCTTGAATAGTTCATGACAGGTAACCCTTCTAGTTCCTACTTCAAACTTGGGATGCAACCAACAATTGCTATATTCATTTTATTTCTTTTCTTTTCTCCTCTCATTACCTTTGAGGTTTAAATACGCAGAGTTAACTTACCATTACTCACCGGAGCACTTTGTTCGTGCCCTAGGATGACCGGAAGAGGGAACCATTATTCATCTATCCTTCTAGGTCTATATTTTATTCTTTATTCTTTCAATTATCTAAGGAATGTTCAATTAATGCTTCCTTAATTATTTGAAGAATATTCTTTAACGATTATTTTGATATTCGATTTCTTTTTTCATACTTGGACTCCTCAGTCGAGTTCATAAATATCTAACTATTTGTTTAAAACATAGATGATGTATATTTCGGAGATTACTCGGGAATTCTTTTCTTCTATTAAGGAAAGATTTGCACATCAGACGTTGAAATCGTAGAAAGGATATCAAATTGATATTGATATTCCGAATTCAATTCTATCGGAGAATTTGACAAAGTTTATGTACGGAGACACCTTTGGGTGAACCGTTTCACTAATGAGAAATGTTTGGTGGAAGGTTAGCGATTGTTCCGATACCAAGGACCATCTATTTTAGACCTTATATTCTATTCAAGGGTTATAATTACCTTGTTCGTCCCAAACTTATTATTCTTCTTTTCAATTCATTATCTGAGTAGTCAAAAGTTGTTTTCTTTCTTTCTTCGACTACGATGTCGAGATTTTGTACTAATAGATTGAAAATGGCTAATGGTATGTGCCATTATGAGTGACTAGTTAATTGTTATAACTAGTTGAAATTTTAATGATATGATGAAAATCTAGCTAATCATCCTAGCTAGAGGTCGCGTCTCAAACTAATCGAACTAGCCAATTTTGTTCAGCTAGTTGTTAATGTTTATTGAAATGAACTAGTTATTGTATCACTAAGTTCAACTTTCAGTCAAATTTATATAAGTGAATTCAAGATGCATTTGTATGCAGTGAAGTATGGTGGGAAGATTTTCAAACAGTAATTTGATTGAGACCTAACCAGGTCGCCCCCTCAGAGAGAATTTTTACAAAGTTTTTTTTATATATATAAAGCATTCAGTTGCTTGAAGTATTCTTGGTACCACGCAAGTATTTTCCTTAGTATTTGGAAAAAGATTGTGTTGAAGCTTAGAGCTAAAACAAATGATCCCGATAAATTATGAGTCAAAGTTTACGAAAATTGCCAAGGCTTGTTTCGCATGATGCGAATTCAGAATAACGGAGTGTCTGAAACGACTGTGATAGAAATGGAAGCAAAGTGGACGAGAAAGAAATGGGCATAAAGAAAATAGAGTATGAAACGCGAATAGATTGAGGAAGAAAGAAAGTAAGAATTCAGATTATTGGGCGAGGGAATGTATGACCTCCAAGGAGGTGAAACTTGTTTAGAGACTGTGATGGATACGAAACGGGAAGTACCCAGTGTACAGAATATCCCCGTGGTTAACGAATTCGAAGATGTATTTCCAAGAAGATCTCCCAGGGTTACCACCCAATAGAGAAATAGAGTTGCTACAGAATTAGCTCCAAGAACGGCGCCAGTTTCGAAGGCCCCGTACCGACTAGCTCCAGTCGAGATGAAGAAATTAGTCGCTCAATTGTAGGAATTATTAGAGAAAGGAATGATAAGACCAAGTGCGTCACCGTGGGATGCACCCGTGTTATTGGTGAAGAAAAAGGACGGCAGTATGAGGCTGTGCATAAACTATCGAAAGCTGAATAGGCTAACTGTTAAGAATGAATACCCCTGCCAAGGATCGGTGATTTGATCGATCGGCTGCATGATGCAGTTAAATTCTCGAATATTGATTGAGAACTGGATACCACCAGTTGAATATTAAACCTGAGGACGTACCCAAGACTGCGTTTTGCTCCAGGTATGGACACTACGAGTTTTAGTCATGTCGTTTGGCCTGACGAATGCCCTTGCAGCTTTCATAGACTTGATGAATCGAGTTTTCAAGAAGTATTTGGATAAGTGTGTCATAGTAACATCGACAATATTTTGGTTTACCTCAACGACCGAGGAAGAACATGCAGAACGTTTGAGAATAGTGTTAGAAGCACTGAGGAGAGAAAAGTTATATGCCAAGTTCTCAAAGTGCGAGTTTTGGCTAAAGGAAGTACAGTTTTTAGGACATGTGGTCAACAGTGAAGGGGTGCTGGTTGACCCCGCTAGTATAAAAGGTGTTTCGAACTGGGAAAGACCAACCACACCAACCGAGGTGAATAATTTTGTGGGTTTAGCTGGATATTACCGAAGATGTGTACAAGATTCTGCTAAAATAGCAGCCCCACTGACCAGACTTACTCGAAAGACTGAAAAGTTGAATGGATCGAGAAATGTGAGAAAATTTCCAGAAATTAAAGAAGAGACTAGTCACCGCCCTGTGCTGGTACTGCCAGACGGGAAGGGAGATTTTGTGATATGTAGTGACGCATCGCATAGAGAAGTAGGGTGTGTGCTTATACAGCACGAAAATGTAATTATGTATGCATCCAGACAATTAAAGGAATATGAATTTAGATAACTTACGCATGACTTAGAATTGGCAGCGATAGTTTTCGCTTTAAAGTTTTGGAGACACTAATTGTATGGAAAGAAGTGCGAGATTTACACAATCATAAGAGCATTAGATACGTTTTCCCAGGAAGAACGTACCGTGATAATAGAAAAGATAGCTAAAGCTAATCAAGGATTATGATGGTGGGATTCTTTACCACCCAGGGAAGGCCAATGTGGTGGCCAATGCCCTTAGTAAGAAAGAGAGACTTAAGATGATAACATCGTCGGATAAAGTTAATCTAAGGATTTGAGAAAATGGAAATTGAGGTTAAGATAACCGGAAATGGTATTGAGAGACTAGTTGAGATTGCAATGCAACCAAAATTGCTACAGGAAATCAAGTTATGTCAAGAACGAATGACGAGTGAAGGTATAAAGCCAATGTTGGAAAAAGCATTAAAGACTGAGAAGGGTGATAAATGAATCATAAGGTATTTTTACCAAATTGGGATTCCAAATGTTCAAGAAATGAAAGATGCTAAATCTTCGGAATGACTAATAAGAAGAACTGAAAGGATAAAGTTTGAAGTCACGAGAACAACAAGGATTATTTAAAGGTTCTGATTGAGCCAGAACGAATTAAGGAATAAAGATCTGTCATAAAGAGACAGCTACACCGAAATTAAAGAAAGTTAAGGAAATGTTATAGGTGGTCGGATAAATAAGATTCCTGATTAGGAATGTAATTTTACTATAATGGACTCTGTGATAGGATCAACAAGAATCGAGTCAGACTATGACGTCAATTGAGTTATAATTGATGGATTAAATGAGTCTACTCATATTTTGTTTTTAGCGAGAGACCTTCAATCGAAGAGTTACGAAAGAGATAGTTGGGTGACGTGGAGTTCCAGTCACCATCGTGTCAGATAAGGACCAATGAATGAACTCCCGATTAGGATCCGTAGACCAGGCTTGCTTGGCTTACAAAGCTACGGTAAGCGTTGTACCGCCGATTGCAAGAATAATCGGATGTTGATAGAAAATGGGTGTATAAGAATACAACCAGAATTGGCTTATATAAAGCGTCTAGTAGATATCACCGACCGGAATGAGTAAGTCTTGTAATGAACCAGAGGGGTGAAGAGTCAACCTGGAAACTGGAGATTACTGTATTGGAAGAGTAACCTCGGCTATTTTCTTAGATTCCGGGACGGAATCCTTTTAAGGAGGGGAGACTGTAATAACCCCAAATTTTGGAATTAGTTAAAAAAATTTTGATGAATAGTGAATGCTGATGGAAAATTTTCAGACCACACTATGTGGATGATATGGAATGAATGTTTCGAGATTATATTATTGATGTATAGGAAGAATAAAAGAATGTAAACGCGATCAGAATCAGGAGATTCCAACTTTAAATTTTGATCACTATTCATCGGAAACCAAGGGTGAATTGATTTGATCATTTTGAGAAAGTGTGTAGGATGAGAAATCCATGATCATACCTTAAGACAAGGAGAGAAATCTAGGATTATATATTAAACCAAGGTAATGGAAAGATCAGGGAAGTATCCCCTAGCATTGGTACAGAGAAACGTTTTTAGAATCACTTGAAACTATCGCGAAACAAAAGCGTAACGAATTATGGATTAAACCCTAACTGAAGGGGAAGTATCATATAAGATCATCAAGTGTAACATATAAGAGGATTGAGGATACAAATGATGACATAAGCATGATGCAAGAGGATGACATAAGGATGACCAAGTGATGACAAGGTGATGAATCACCACCTTGTCACCACTTTCACCACAACCACAAGATTAAAAGGCCATGTGTCATGGATGAAAAAACAAGCTTATGACCACACAATTATATGTCTGGTAATTAGCATTATTAGACAAAAGAAAGGAAAAGAAAAACCAAGCAAGTAACCATCTCTTTCATTTCTCAGAATTTCTGCCCAGCTTGACCATGGTGGAAAGCAAATTTCATAACTCCAAATCTACTCCTCCTAAATTCGCCAAATTTCACTACTAGAAAAACGTCAATAGACATCGGGTAAAAACTGATGTCTGGCAACTTTTGAACCGATGTCTTTGTCGGTGTAGAGAAAGGTCCATGACTTTTACATCGGTTTATAACTGATGTCTAAAGGTATTTAAAACATCAGTTTCTTATATGTTACCGATGTTTTAAATGATCTTAGACATCAGCTAGGAACCGATGTCTAGAGTCTTTAACATCAGATTAGTTACAAACAAAGCGATGTTACAACATATTATATACATCATTTTGTTTGGTCCAAGCGATGTAATATGCCTCTGAAAACATCATTTTGTTGCTTTATGCGATGTTTTATTTGCTTTTTTACATTATTCACCCATGTTTTATACATGTGTACCAAAGAGAAATACTTAACAAGCTAAAACTCAAATGAGGCACAAAAATAACCATAACTCAATTATCATGATACAAAGAATTCAGTGTATACATCAATGACTACAATTAAAACCCATTAACATCAAACTAGATATATTATCAAGATCGATCAGGTCGAAACATGCCTATTCCATATACCAGTTGCATGCATAGTTTGAACTAGCTATTCCATGACTAAACCTTGTGTCCCATGGGAAAATTAAAAAAAAATCCAGAAGTACTAGAAATATATGTGATCTTGTATATACTTGACAGTCCAAATGCATCACGCCAAATTCCACCTTCTTGTAAAATGTCTGAGCCTTGATTAACCACTGCAAAATGTAATAGACAAAGCAAAAATTAGCATAACATTCATTCTAATATTATTTTCAAAGAGCACCTTTTTAGTATCTTTCTATTGATCTAGAGATCCATCAATATTTAGTTTGTGTCCTATCATCAAACTACAAGTACTCCTGGTAAGTTATAATTCACAATGAGAACTTCACCTTAGAATTGATTATCACAGGCTAAAAAAATGATACATCGTCCAATTTTAATTAATGTACAAACCTAAAATTCTGTTTCTTTTCCATCCATTAAGCATATAAGAACAAATAAGCATCCTCTAATTCTACGCGGATAAAATGAAGGTGCAAATTGCCAGAATATATGACACAAAAGTAACATCAACTTCTATTAGAATAACTTGGTGAAATTGCCTTTGAAAAATATTATGTGATAGCATAGCATCACGTGTATGTTACAACAACTGGGGACTAGATGACTTACATTTTCTTTGCCAGTAAAAGGTCGAACCACTCCTAGTTCAAGCAGGGATTTCTGGAAATCAGCAAACTTTCATGTACATTGCTCTGACCCGATTACATACACAGGCTTCCTGCACAATGGTAGAACCGTAAAAACAGATATCTTCAGTTGAAAAGGATAAAGAGAAAACACGGATATCATATAAACTAGTACGAGGCTGACAATCATCAAGATGTAGCAGACATACCCTGCCATCCCAGATGTGAACCTTGGATTATTATAAAATGCTCGCGGTAAAATATCAGATATCTGTCAGAAACATCTATTATCAATTGAACACCCATACAAATAATAGATCTATGGAAGTTCAGGGTTACCAGCAGCTTCTTCAGTGGCCCTGTTCTAGGCAAAGACTCTGGAGCTTTCTCTGGTAGCCTGATTCAACAGCTTAGCTAGTCAAAATCATAATTCTTTCTGCAACAGAAATTCAAATCCAGGGAAATATTGATGTTCTAAGACATACTACTAAAAATATAGATTATTTTTATTATTTTAATAGCTTTGACAATTATATTTAACAAAGAAGCATCTTAAGTTTTGCCAACATAATTTTAATTGTACTATATTATATTCTTTATGGTGCGTAAAGAATAACTTTTACATAAGAAAGTATCCATAAACATTTTTTCTCTTTTAGCTTTAGTAATTAGAACATTCTTACTCTGTAGTTCCAAATTAATGACGAAGACTATGCCATCTAGAAGCATCAATACAAACCCGGATTTTCATCAGTAACTAGTGCAAAATAATTCAAATGAAGGATTAAAAATTAATAAAAATTGTATATTTACAACCTGATTGCATGTAACTGCAATGTCAAACTCTTTAACCACATCCTCTTATGCAATATTTTTCTATAGTTGTAATAACTTCTATAAAAAATTAAGGCATCCTAATAATTCCTTGGTGTCCGACTTCTTTTAGGAAATCCAATTGCAATGAATTTCCTATGGAACTTAAACGAACTTGTTGAGGACGTAGATGAGTATGATAGCCTGATAAGTATTTAGATTCCACTAAGTTGAAAATTTGTGTTATAAAATGGCTTCATTGAAGGAATAAAACACATGTACTTTCATCTCAGATTTAAAATTTTGTTTACAATGAGTAGAAGATTCTATATTACCACATATTAATAAAATCAAAGTAATATTAGCTAAGAACAAGTAAATTACCTTAATCTGTCTTCAAGAAATCGGACCCAGCAAGTGAAGACGAACCCAATCAAAAATCCCAAAATTTATAATCAAAGAATTTAAGAGGAACCCAATTATAAACCCTAAAATTCCAAAACCCACAAATCCAATACTCACAAATTGATTTGAAATCAGATATGTTCAAAGATTGTAGAAAAAAATTCGATTTGTTTAAGTTGAAGTGTGGGGAGTTCGATTTTCCTCGGTGAAGACTGAGATACAAACAAAGGCTCGATGCAGTATTGTTGTGCTGAAGAAGATAGAAAATAAATGTTTCTACTTTTTTGATGTGGGTTTGTGTGTTTTGAGTGGAGGAAAAGACTAGAGAAAAAGGGGGAATATTTGGCTGGGGGAATGAAAAAATTTGTAAGGGGGGAAACCTTTTTATTACAAGGGGGAATTTATCCGCCTAATTTTTTTGATTTTTTGAAAAGTACTTTAGACATTAGTTTTTCTTCAGACTGATGTAAAAAACCCTTTTCACATCATTTCCAAGTTTTCCGATGTCAAAAAGGCCTTTAACATCAGTGGTTTTTACAATCGATGTTAAATGTGTGATGTCTATTGGACTTTTTTTAGTAGTGTTTGGACCATATCTCCCTCAATATATAACCAAGGTACGTTCAAATTTTAATGGCCATCAAAGAAGTGTATCATGGTTAACGATTGGATCAAAGTTGAGGCATGAATAGTGACTCATGAAATTGTTTTGTTTTGTTCTTGAGTTTTAAGGATTGTTAAGGATGATTAAGGATCAAGGGAGAGTATACAAGCTATTGTTAGTCTTTACCAAGTACCAAGGAAGGTATAAACCTCTCACACCCTTTGTTATACTTTGATTATAATAATGATATGGATAATGTTTAGTGATGATGTGATATTAAGGATATTTGTATGATTATGATGATGTTTAGTGGTTAATTAGTGGTTAAACTTATGAGTATTGATATGAACATGTTTAGGTAGAATATAAGTTGCTTGATTTGGGAAATTAGAAGTATGATTGCTTGGTTGAAGATTGGTGGTTTGTTTGAGTGTTTTAAACACGGGAATCACGTTTAAGCGTCGTTACCATGCCGGATTTTCATTAGGTTGTTTAGGCAGAAACCTAGGGTACCTCCATGATACGGAAGCAACCCTAACTAACCATGATCATGTAGGTCTTGTTTTGTAGTTTGTTTTGGCGAAAGAATCGCATCGTTTCGATTTACGGTTTAGTTGAAACACCCGTTTTAGTAGAAGTCGTTTCGGGAAACCAAGTGGTTCACTATATGAACTTTGAGAATATGATCAAGCCCCTTAAAAATGGAATTAGGTCATGATATTAAAATGGATACTAACATGGACAGTTAGTAAGTTAATCGAGAAGGTTTCGGGTTAAAAAGATAATTTTTCGATTTTATAACAATGTCGGAACCAAAGCTGCGCGAGGAGTAAGTGGTTCTGCACTTCACTGCCAAAAACCTGCTGCTCTCGGGATTTTGATCCCCTTAAGCAGAAAAACATGTTCCAGCATTTTGTTCTATTCTTTCCCTAGATCGCGCACGCAAAAACGGTGTGTCATTTTGACTAACGGTTAAGGAGATATGAGCGTTTTAGTGAAAGGCGTGCGAATAGTAACTTTCCGTAGCTCATCGAAACCCCAGTTTTGAGATCGAAACTTTTATGATAAATATTACAAATACTCAAGATGATTTTAGAAGTGGTCTCATATTTAAATACGAGTTTTCCGATTTATTAAAAGTGTTAGGGTACGAGTCGCGTAATAGTAACTATGTGAAAAGTCAACTCTAGGGTACTGATTTGACCAACCATTGTGACTAAGATAAAGGATTATTTCGAGTCGATTAAAACACGAAACTTGTTGAGGAATAACGTGACTACATGATGTGTTTAACATATAGTTGACTTTAAATGAGTGTTATGAGAAAATGATTACGTTAGGGGACTGATCGAGTATTTCTTTATTTATAGATTTGCGACAAGTCTCGAACCCCTAATACCAAGGACTCAAGGCAAGTTTTCTCATTCCATGCTTTATTTTAAATTATAATATTATGATGATGCATGTGATATGTGTTATGCATGCTTCCAAACCTCACATCGTATATAGATGTGATGGTATAAAATTGTTGAGATGAAATATATGCATATGATAGATGCATGCAAGTTTTCAAACCCTACATCCTATAAGTGATGCTGTTGTGATTTACTGTTGTGTACGTGATATATATTCTGCGTTAATGCTGTGAAAAGATTTAGAACTGTTTACGCTTTTGATAAAAAGCTTTGTAAGATATAAGGTTTATATTCTATGTAAATACTAGATATAAACCGAGGTTTTATAAACTCTTAGAGTAGAGCAGGTGAATCGTATTTTTAAACTTAGACCGGGAGTCGGTATATTTTCTTTAAACCGTTAAGGTTTATTTTCTGATAAGTATATTGAATAGATACATTCAATTATTTCATTATTCAAGGAATATTATTTTAATATTCATTTAGATTTGATGATCAAATATTTATTGAGCTTTTGATTATTATTTAATCAATTATTAATTGATGACTATTATTTGAATATTTATTATTTTTTTAATTAATTTAAAAAATGATGTATATTCTTTAAAAAGTCATCATTGACCTTCAATGAGTATGAAGAATATTTCCGAACTTTCTAATATTTATTTTAATTAAAGTAGGGATTCCCGAATATTATTTTAATTTAAATCTATCTTAAGAGATGATTTAAATATTCGCTGACCACTCAAATGGGACGGGAATACCCTTAAAGATTTCCAAATAGTCTGACTCCTGGGTCGTAATCTTTTAAAGAGAAATCTTATCGAATCCTAAGTGGGACGACAGTGGTCAACCCCTTCCGGTTACTTACTCCTCTATTATCCTAGGAGTAAGTAGGCCATAAATGTTTTCAAAAGAGAGACAAGTACTCAGTACTTGGGGAAAATAGGATTAAATTCTGATTCCCGTTTCATTGATTTTTCATCCAGGACCAGCAGGAAACGCGAAAGAGGTTGTTGGACAGTACCTCTGGTTATAGCGTAAGAGGCTGCGAGGCAGTCCAACACTTATCTCGCATAGGAGGCTGTAGGGTCAGTCCAGCAGATACAAAGCCCGTATGCGGCTAGGGTGATAATCGTGTTAAGATGTCGTCCATCTACTAGTAGAGAAGTGTGAGTACGATACAACGACTGATCATCGTGTATCGTGTGTGTGCCCTGAAAAAGGTCCCTTCCTTCCGATTGGAATTGTGCTGCACATTGTAAAGAAAGCCTAGGTGCTGAGTTACTGATAATGTGGCAGTGATGAGTAATGATGTTCCTCATACAGTAGTTGAACTGTATGGCATGTTTTGACGAAAAGAATGTTTAAACATATCGTTCTATATATGAACGGAATTTCAAAGGTTTTCAATTATGATATCAGCTTACATATATGATTATGAGGCTATATCTTATTGTCGAGCTATAGTGCTCATTCTTGCTTCTTGTAGATACCACAACACAACAGATTCAAAAAGGTGTTCATTACTGATATTTTACAGTATTTTGAACAGTATGAGATATCTAAATAGATATGTGTGTATATATGTTAAGAAGGTATTTAAGATATACAGTATGTTGAACTGTATAGTATTTTGAATCAATGAATAGGCTTTAAGCCTTGATTCCAATATTTGATATCTATTTTAAAAAGATAAGTTTTGGAGTCTTGGTTTATCATACTGATGCCAAGGATTTCCAAATGATTACGAAGAATATATGAGTATGATTATAAGTCATACGGTATTTTGAACGGTATACTATTTTGGGATTAGACCCTAGTAGTGTTAAAAACTTTGATCCCATATGGATTATCTTCCTAAAAAGGTTTAAAGATTTAAACTGGGATAGATTTCTTGCTGAGCGCTATTAGCTCATTCTTGCTTTATTAATACTTTCAGCATGAAGAAAACATTGCCGATTCACCTCGTGTTACGAGAGCAAGGGAATGGACAGACCACCCTTGAGTTAGTTCAGCAAGATGGATACTGTCGGAGTTAGCAGAACAGCTGTAGACTGAATTAGTAAGAATTGTTTTCGAGTAGGTTTGTATTATTGAACCTTGTATATAATGTGAGGTCTATTATTGTAACTTCAGGTAGAGGTTGTAAATAATAGATGAGATCCTGGATAGTACATTTGGTTTGTAATAACAAGTGTTACTTATTGTTGCTCATTTCCAAGGCTATAACTTGTGTGTATGTGTGTGCGCGCGTAAGTTATTGGGGTCTTTGGAGTTGTATTATTAGAATGTTGTAAGTAATGCAGGTATTGTATAATTGATGGAGCGTGACAACCCAGATTCCTGACCCCGGATCTGGGGGTGTTACATGTTCATTCTAGAAGGGTTCAGTGGGAGGAAGGTTGAACTTAACTAAGTTCAAACACCACAAATTACAAAGGTTCTATAGGAAGAACATTTTCAGACAGGATAACTTTTTGTAGGTTAGCTTAAGTATAGGTCTTGATAATTTATCACCAACCTGAGAGGTTGACTGCCTTGTCATTAAAAATGACAATGAGGTGTAAATTATATGATAATGACCTTATGACCTATACTAAAGCTATGAGTTATGACTCGGAGAAATGGCATAGTACCATGAAATCCGATATAGATTCCATGTACATCAACCAAGTACGGACTATGGTTGAGGACCTAAAGGTGTCATAACCGGAAGGGTACAAGTGAGTCTATAAAAGGGAGATTGGAGTGATTGGCTGGGTAAAGACCTATAAGTCCTTGCTTATTGTGAAAGGATTTAATCAAAGCAAAGAGATTGACTTTGATGAAAAAAATTTCATATGAAGTAGTGTTCAAGTCTATTCGGATTTTGTTTGCGTTTGCGGCTAGTAATGACTATAATATCTAATAATGGTCGAACGGTCGACCCTCCTCGATAGGAAAATTGAAGAGATGTGTAGTTGACACAATTAGAGGGATTTATTGCTATGAGTAGCAAATCTATGGTCTAATAGCCACGACAATCCATTTATGAATTGAAGCAAGCTTCTCAATGATCGAACATCTGTTTTGATGAGACAATCAAATAGTTTGATTTTATCAAAGACAATGATGGATCATGGATCTACAAGAACGTTAGTGGGAGCGTGATGACATTCCTAATAATGTATGTGACATACTTATGATAAGGAATGATGTATCGACGCTAAAATTAGTCAAAGTGTGGTTATCTAACATATTCTCTATAAAGGACTTGGGAATGGCTTCCTATGATATAGGAATGAGAATTTATAGGATAAACCAAGTGTTGGGCTAAACTCAAAGTGTGTACATCATTTATATGCTAAGATGTTTAGCATAAATAACTCCAAGAAGTTACTTGAATTGTCAAGTCACGGAGTTACTTTCTCCAAGATAGTGTCTTTCTACGACATCTGAGGAGAAATGACGTATGAGTAAGATTTATTATGCTTCGGCAAATGTATCTATCAAAATACCGGATGTACTATACAAGACTTGATGATCGCTAACTCACTAGGCGAGATAAGCGAGCACTAGTCTAGTCCTTGAGAAGCGCGATAGTAAGCTGGAAGAACGTCCTTAAATACTTTCGAAGAATTGAGGACATCTTTCTTGATTATGGTGGGTCCAAAATGAAAATCGAGTGTTATAAACACTATGATTTTCTTAGGACAAATGTGATAGAAAATCCATGTCAAAATAAGTGTTAATTTTGAATGGATGAGCGGTTTATTGGAAGAATTCCAAGCAGCTTAAGATAACTGATTCCGTAGTGGAAGCACAATATGTATATAGCTATAAGTGAAGCTGCAAAGGAGGTTCTTTGGATAGCGAAACCTGTTTTCGCTGGTTAGACATGGTTCCTAGAATAGGATTTATATTGTTGTATCGATACAACATATGGTAGTAGCGCAGGCTATGGAACCTAGGTTTAATCAGGGATTCAAGATCCAAGTTGCGGCACTTTCATATGATATATGAGATCGTTGAAAGTAGAGATGTTTAAGTCAATATTGACTTGACACCCATAACAACATAGTAAAGACCATTTACTAAACCGTTATTTGAAAATCGCTTTGTTCTCTATTAGGAGAAGTTGTATATGAGATACCAAGGTAATTGGTTTTAGTACAAGTGGGAGATTGAAAGACGTGTGTCCTAAATCCAATCATGGATGATGAGTTAGGAGATACTTTGTTCAATCTGATTCAAGTTTGTTTAATTTAATAAAATGGTAATATGTTTTATAACAGGCTTTATCTATTTAAAGTGTTTAAATTAGATGATCCATAGTTTAGAGTAAAGCTTTAATGGATTATGATGAGATCATTATAATGAGACCTTAAAGATGATAACTCTAAACTTAAATAGTTCCTGGTCGTAGGATAATTAATCCGCAAAGATCGGTACATACTATGCTTGCTTCACTATGAAGGATGTCTGTTCTCATAGGCATTTGTGTGGTGACACTATAGCTAGTATGTAGGTGCTTATTAGGAATAAGTTCACTGAACATGACTCGATCAGTTGAACAACTAATGGAGTTCACTCATGTGTCAGTAGTTGTTCATATAGTGATGGTTGTACAAGTGTCCTTTGACTTGAGATCATCATAGTCATCTTGTGTACACTGAACTATACTTTGGTTTAGCTCTTAGTCTCGAGGGACAATAATTATTGCTCTTCTGGGTATAGGAATTTGTGCACGAAGATAGTGAATGATCAATAAAGGATCTGCCCCTTCCAGTGAAGGAAGAGAATGTCCTATGTTATTCCATTTATGCTAGTTCAGGAATCTCTGGCCAGAGTGAATGAAATTAGAAAGAAGTTTCTAATTTGCATTAATCGGAACTAGGCATAGTGAATAGGAAAACATATGATTAAATTAAATAGGCTTGACACGAGATCCATGCCTTGTATTTAATCGGGACATTGTAGGGAAGAAGGAATTGATTTTACGGTAACTAGTCACTGAACAGGTTCTTGGTATTCTAAGCACTGAATTCATATTATCCGGATAGTCGCGATATGTTGAGAAGCATCACTCACGATGTAGAATAAATATAATTAATCAGTTAATTATATTTAATGAATTATTAGAATTCGTATAAATAATAAATAAAAAGTTTATTATTATTTATTTCTACTACCGGCTTAATATTGAACCTACAGGGTCACACCATAAAAGAATATTTTCTTTGATGAAAATATTTAAATTATGAGAGAGGAAGAATTATTTTCTAAATAGTTTAGAAAAAGAAATAATGATTAAAATAGTTTTAATCATTATTAAAGCATTTTAGAAATGTGGGGTTAAAATATATATATATAGATATATTATTAAAAAAACCCTAGGAAAGCCCTATAAATAGAATGAGATAGTTCATTCTAAGGATAATCTTGTTTTTGTGAAAAACCTAGACAAGGAGCTAGCCTCCATCTCTCTCTCTCTCTCTTTTCTCTCTAAAAGGTCTTAGAGTTTTTGAAGAATTTATCGAAGGAAAATTCTTGGTGGATAACGGTAGAGTGCTTCACACTCTGAGGAGCAACTGCTTTCAACCATCGATTTTAAAGCTTCGATTCTCAAGGTATGGTTACGATTCCCTTCATTCTAGATTTTATATGTTTTTCTATATGTGCGATACATGGTTTTTACAGAATAAATGTTATATCACGCTTCCGCTCATCCGTAAATTCCTTCATCTACATGATGTGAAGTGGTACCGTTGGGACGGGCCATTCTTATTCAGACAGGGAGCTGATCAGGTGATAAGAAGATGTATTCCATATAGTGAAACTGAGGGTGTTTTGCGTGATTACCATTCCACCACTTATGGAGGTCATTATGGTGGAGAGAAGACAACTACTCGAGTACTTCAGGCGGGATTTTACTGGCCGACTCTGTTTAAAGATGCTCACCAGTTTGTGTTGAGATGTGATCGATGCCAGAGGGTTGGTAATATCTCTAGGAGGAATGAGATGCCTCTTAATATGCTGCTTGAAGTGGAGATTTTTGATGTGTGGGGAATCAATTTCATGGGACCGTTTGTTTCTTCGTGCAATAATCAGTACATTCTGTTAGCTGTGGATTATGTTTCTAAATGGGTTGAGGTAAAGGCTTTATCGACCAATGATGCTAAAGTGGTGCTGAGTTTTCTACATAAGCAAATTTTCACACGTTTCGGAACTCCAAGGGTAATCATCAGTGATGAGGGTATGCACTTCTGTAACCGCAAGTTCACAGCCTTAATGGCTAGGTATAATATCAATCATCGTGTTGCTACCGCTTATCACCCTCAAACAAATGGTCAAGCGGAGGTTTCCAACAGGGAAATCAAGCGTATTCTAGAGAAAGTGGTAAATCCTTCGAGGAAGGATTGGTCGTTGAAGCTAGATGAAGCTGTTTGGGCTTACAGAACAGCTTACAAGACACCGTTGGGTACGTCACCGTTTCAACTGGTGTATGGAAAGGCTTGTCATTTGTCTGCCGAGCTAGAGCACAAGGCATATTGGGCTTTGAAGAAGTTGAATTTTGATTTGTCAGCTACAGGAGAGAAAAGAATACTTCAGATTAACGAGTTGGATGAGTTTCGTCTACAGGCTTATGAAAATCACAAGTTATACAAGGAGAATGTCAAGAGATGGCATGATAAGAAGTTGGTGCACAAGTCCTTTGTGCCTGGTCAACTAGTTTTGCTTTTCAACTCTCGTCTCAAACTTTTTCCTGGGAAACTTAAGTCAAGGTGGTCAGGACCATTCACGGTAAAAACAGTGTTTCCACATGGCGCAGTGGAAATTTTTGATAAGTCACCGGACGAAGCATTCAAGGTCAATGGTCAGAGGTTGAAACCGTATTTTGGTGAAAGTGTGAATCGCGAGGCGGAAACCGCGGTTCTGGTTACGACTGAATGAGAGAATGGAATCACGTCAAGATATTGACGTAAAACAAGCGCTTCGTGGGAGGCAACCCACGCTATTGTTGTAGCATAATTCAGTTTTAAAAAAAATCATAAAAAAAAATTTCTGGACAGAAGGAGAGCGCGCCCGCGCCCAATTCAGGCGCGCTCGCGCCTGGGGTTCTGCCAGGAAAACAAAAAAACAAAAAAAACAAAAAAAATTCCCAAAAAAACAGATTTTTGTGTGGAATTCCCCTATTTAAGCCTAACCCTACCTATCCCCAGCCCCTATCTCTACAAACCCTAGCCTCCCACTCTCTTTTTCATCATCAATTCACAATCTATACATACACTTACTTATATATACACCTAATTCCATGGCACCACCAAAGAGAGGTCGTTATGCCGGAAGTAGTAGCACTCGCCGCTCTTCCTCTGAAGAAGAATCAAGTATGGGTTTTGGGGGAGATAAGTTCACTTCACCGGAGGCACAAGCTTAGTTTACACGGTTCCTATCTAAAGCCGTGGCCAAGGAAAAGGGGTTTTTACCTCAACTTACAGATGGGCATCTGTTTCGTATGATTACGAAGAAGGGTTGGGAGAGTTTTTGTGAAGCACCGGAGCCGGTCCCGTTGAGTATTGTGCGGGAATTTTATGCCAATGCGAAGGTCGACAAGAATGGGTATAGTGTGGTTCGGGGTTTCACTGTGGATTACACTGCGAAGGCTATTCATCGGGTTTTGAATTTGCCGAGGAAGAAGAGGGGAGAAGAAGATTGGTCTTTGAAGACCCGGGCAGATGTTGATTTGGAGTACATCGTCGGAGAGTTATGTGTTCCGGGTACAGTTTGGAAGAATAGGATTGGCACCACTGAGCCGGTCACTTTCCCGGCTTCTACGATGAACAGGTATGCGAGGGTTTGGAATATGTTTATGTGTGCTAATATTTTGCCGTCTTCGCGTTCGCATGAGGTTACAGTGGACAGGGCTATTATTCTTTTGGGGATTTTGAATGAGGAGTACATTGATATTGGGGAACTCATTCATAGGAACATACTGAGGTTTTTGAGAGGTGGTACAACGGGGGCGATTCCTCATGCCTCTGTTGTTATCAAACTGTGTTCAGTTGTCGGTGTTCATTGGTCTGAGGAGGAGCAGCTTCAGTTACCTAGTGCTCCTATTGATCACTCAACGATCTCGAGGATGGAGAATTAGACAGGTGGTGCTCCTGACTACTCTGGTTTGGGCTATACTGATTTTGATGACGAGGAAGGAGATGCTCCACCTCGTGAGCCTGCAGCACATAGGGGAGGTACATCTGGGATTCAGCGTGAGGTTGATAGGTCTGATTTTGGAGATGTTCAGTATAGGCGGCTGACTCGGCGTATAGACGCCATGCACGACATCAATCGTCGCTTTTCTCAAGATTTGACTCAGGCTTTGGGTACTGCTTTCAGAGCCACTGGAGTTGATGTTGTTTGGCCTGACTTTGGAGTTGATTCTGTTTATCCACCACCGGATACACCACCCGCGGAGGGTGGTACTGCTGATGATTAGGTATATTCTGCACTTTCCTTGTTATTACCTTCAATGAGGACATTGAATACTGTAAGTTTGGGGTGATAATTAAGGATTAGTTGTGTTAGTGTGTGTGTTCATATAGGATTCATATTGCATATGTAGTTAGTTCATTCATATCTTTGTATGTTTATGTCATATAGAGCATTGTGTGTGCATATTTGTTTATGTCTATTATGTGAGTCCATTTAGTTGCATTTGCATAGCATGCATATTTCATGATCCCGTAGGACTTGGCTATTTCCGTTGGTGAGTCGATGTTGAGTGGAGTGTGGTGATGATGAATAGAGGGTTGATTTAAGTTCCTAGGAATTGACTTGCATGACCAGAAACAAAGTAATTTCATAAGTCTCATTGGTTGCTTTTAGATTTGATCAGACCATGTTTGTTTGGATGTTAGAATTTAATCACTTTCTTATATTTAGAATGTTCGTCTATTCTCTTGAAAACGAAGGAACACTAAAGTCTAAGTTTCGGGGAAACCAGGGATTTCATGCTAGTTGTTAATAAAGGTTAGGTGTCAAATGTCTAGTAGCCGCTCATAAAAAATGAGTAGTCTAGGGAGGGATGAGAAAAAGCAAAGCGCACTCATTCCAAAATTGTTAAAAGAAAAAAAAATAAAAAAAAGAAGAAAAAGAGAAAAAAAAAGAGTTGTGTTTATGCAGAATTGATCAGGGTGAGCTCTTTAATACTCGAGCAATTAAGTTCTAGGGGACTTTGTGCCTAGTGACCTAAGACTTTTCCGGTCTGGGATCCACTAACCTAACGCTCGCTACATGGGTATTATTGTATAAGCCTTTTGGGGTCTCATCCATTGCACGGTCAAATAAGCATAAGTTTAGTTTTGTGTGTCGTAATAAAGCATGAATTCCTGTCAAACTCAAGTGGATTATGAGGTGTCTCTTAGTGATTTCTTGTGGCTAGAGTTCATTCTGTTTATAAGCTTGTGGTTGTTTTGGTGAAGAATAGGATATGGTCTTGATTTAGTTTGGGAGTATATTGATGAGCATCGCACACACGCACGTTTCTGTATTTGTATTGTTAGTATACGGGGATTTGGTCGAGCTCTGTTTGGAAGATTGCATTCTTTGAGATGTTGGCTTGTTGATTGGTTATGGTTAGTCTGAGGGGATCATTTCCATTAGCATATTAGTTGCATTCATGCATTGCATTATAGTTATTTAGAGTCTGTTTATGCTTGAGGACAAGCATCAGTTTAAGTTTGGGGGTGTGATAAGTGGATTTTATATCTACTTGGAATGCTTCCTATTAGCTTAAATTGATTGTTTGTACTCAAGTACTTGGTGTTTTTAATGTGTTTTGAGTTAGAAAGTGCAGAGTTGCATTGTTGGTGGAGTTTCTGAGCTATCTTGATTATATGGTGGTGATTGAGCATCATTGTGAAAGCCATGAAGTTGTGGGACTTGAGAGCGCAAAGAAAAGTCAAGAAAAAAAAGATTTCAGAATTCTTGGACAGAAGCAGGAGCGCCCCCGCGCTTCAGGAGAGCGCCCATGCGCCTTAAAGTTACTATTGAAGCGCGCCCGCGCCTCATTCAAGCGCGCCCGCGCTTGGTGAATTGCTGAAGAAGTCTTTTTCTGTTCTGAAAAGGAAAGAGCCAGAAACCAACCTGCAGGAAGGGCTATATAAACACTTGGTGGACGATTTCAGAGACATACATTCATCTATATACATACTATCTATCCACCATCAAGGAGAACAAGAAGACGGCTGATTACGAAGACCTAGTTTCATCTTATCTTTGTATTCTTCTAATTAGGCGATACTTTGGATTCTCGTTGGAGTTGTTTTTCTTAAACCTTATTCCTAGTACTCTATTTAGTATTCCAGACATATTTATTATCATGTTTAATCAGATCCCATGATGACGAATGGTTCAAGTATGAACTAATCGTTATCGTGGGATTGTAACGGATTTATCTATGGATTTTAGTAGTTAATTGTTTTAAAGATTTGTGTGTGATGGATTATTGATAACCTAGTTTGGTTGTGATTATTCTTTTTGGATGCGTAGCTAACATCTAAGTTGTTTGTTAATCTCTATTGATTGCGAAAGTGGATATAGAGGTTTAGAACTTGCCATGCTAGCATAGGTTTATGTATGTTTGTCATGCATGATTCGTAGGTGATTTTAACCATCTTACCTGCCCTATGTAATCTGAATGGATAACTTGCTCGTTAAACCATTATGTTTT